>OZ020480.1:61449787-66249787 GCA_963971345.1 Andrena flavipes
ACGGATCTAATAACACTTTCTTCCACCAGATTCCAGATCTTATCAAAGTCACGCCATCAAAGCCCACCTAAGCCCTCTTTACTCTTCACGGAGCATTAATTTCAATCATTCAACGTGCTTCATTGAGTACACAAATCTCCTATAAATTCTCTTATATAAAATGCTGCTTCGCAGCAGCGAGCCCCATTTCCTCGGCGCCCAATATTTGCAGCAAGTACTTATGTACCTACATATTCGTTTTAAAAATAGGAATACAGATACACCTGGAACGACATGATCGCGCGTAAAGGCACATCGAGGTGTATCCCGCGCCTTTGGGCTGGGAATAAAAATCGTTTCGCCTCAAACCCCATTGAGATAAGAATTATTCACGCTTACAGAGAGAGCGACTCCGTCGGGGTCAGGAGAACGTGGCAGTGGAACAGATCGATGCCCATGGCGCCTGCCGCAGCCTCCGCAGTCTGTATCCCTCTATACAACCCCCGTAACTACTATAACAATGTGCACGTACTGACGTATATAACGGTGCTCTATGATTCTCGTGCACAGACAAATGGGTTACTACAGAGCCACTCAAGAAACAGGATTCTTACGAGCAATTAGTTGTAGAAGTAATGTGTGCTTCTTCGTTCCTGAACAGCTGCGTGCATATTTGTTAATGATAATGGAAAGTCACGGGGATGATGGTTATCGTAGAACAGAAATGTTTTACTTGTTGGGTTAATATCGGTGCTAGTAATTTTGAGTTTTACATGGATTTTAAATGGAAATTAGTGCTTGCAGCTTAGTAGGTAGATGTGGAGGTTGGAAGTTTCTCGTAGAAGGTGGAACCACAAATTATTCGACAAACTGTTCGCCAAAGTATTTGCGTATAACGTGAATGTCCCAATTTCTGCGCATTTAAGAGGTTGCTCGTTATGAAGGTGTACAAAATTTGTTTATGATGAAAAGTTGCAGAGTAACTGAATAATTCTTTAATAGTAAATCAACTAATTCGAAAACTATTTAAGAAAGATAATTCAAGACGTTTAACTATTAATAATTTGTAATTAAATATAATGCTTCAAACGTAATATATTGCCTTTTCACGTTAAAATAAGTTACATCCTTTATGGACAGATTTTATAACGCAACAGTAAAGGATAAAATAATGATAAACAAAAAATAAAACGCCTTCGAATAGAAATAAAGGTTAAACGTTTGAAGCGGAGAAGACACGGTTTGCTAAGATGATTGAGTCGGAACGGTACAGGCTTTGATAGAGGTCTCGATTAATAAACGTATTTGAGTTTATTGGAAGTAGGAGAGTAAACGCTGGGAAAGCAGAGAAATAAACTAATAATGTCTTCATTATTTTTTATAACTCAGGGCAGAAGGATATAAGAATATTTACTTACGATTATTCCTCCTTCACTCAGAGATGAAACGAAAACACTTTCAATCAATTCTGTCGAATTACTACAGCTGCTTTCCAACGACCCGAGCTTTAACGTCAATATTTCACTTCTCTGCGATGTTAGGAGAAAAGAATTAAAAGATCAAAGAGGAAACTAAGAGATTATTATTTTTTAGAACTGTAGAGATAAAAGAGTGCATAACAGTACTTCGCTTTTTACAATATTACACACGTTACAATCTCTGCGAAATAATATAGAGCAGCTAAGAGTAACTCGAATTTCAATCTAAGCTCTATTTGGCTTCGAGCATCCCATTTTTATTTGTAAAAATTTTAAGAAGCTGGAAACCGCGCTAGAATATCTACTGTAACGCTACATAAATCAACGCCCAGCATTCAAGACCTACTTGGCAAACTTTTTCAATAAAACGGATGCCAAAGAACGCGGACAATTTGCTGTCCCACCGACCATGATTCAAATCGTTGAAGTTCGCCCAAGAAGAACACTAAACTCCTCTAGTACGACTAAACTTGGAGACAACCTATGATTAAACGAGGGACAGTTATTTGGAGTGTCGCGAATTTAATTTAGACCTATCTAAATGAAAACCAACAAGAACACAATTTATTAATATGCCAAACACAGTTGAGCGAAATTAGAATTGAATTACTCCATGAATTGTAATTAAATAATTATTTTTATAGATGAAATCATTTCTACTGTAATTCGTAATTCAGACCTCTCATTCACTTAAATTACAACGCAATTCGTAATTGCAATTGAAGTACAAATAACTCACGTAGGTATTCCTGTTTATCTAGCTTTCATTGTAATTATTACCCAAAAGCTCGAGCATCTGAAGTCTTCCACAAGCTGCTCAAAAGACCCGCTTATTTTAAAAATACTGCATCAACAGTTTTATGATTCTGTACAGCGCGATGAATAGACACACTTAAGCTAATGAAACGCTGCGAAGGTCGTCTAATTTTCTAATTACACGCTCAGGACCTCAGAATTTAAAGCGGAGACTCGACGATCGAGGGTACGATGGTGGGGTTTCTGAACGAAAAACTGTCTCTGCGATAAGGGGACCCGGAAGGAGGCCACTTCTCTATGATATAAACTCTGTCGACGTTGAATAAACGTCGGAACGAGGTCAAACTGTGTAACTATATATAAATTCATCAGAAGTATGATGCATAAAGTGCGAATATCATTTGAAATTTCCTCGCTTTTACATCAATGCGACGAGACATTTCCATAACTCTCTACGCCCGACTGTCCCGTAAAATGTAAAGCACTGAAACAAATATCAGATAAATAACATAAATTCAAAAAAAAAAAAAAAAAAAAATCCCCATTCGAAGGGAAGTGGATAACAAGTGAGAAGTGGAGTAATAACAAAGGGCCCCTCAAATATCTCTGTTTCAACAAAGAAACTCCCAAATTTTTTTACCTTCGCCGCCAGCTGAAAGAGTCACAATCACCCCCGAACCAAGACATGCTTTGTCCAAGATCTCTGTTAGCCATTTCACGGACGCGAAGGGCGCAGTGAGGGGCACTTCAGCTTAACTTCACTTCCGAGTGTCACTTCGAGTACAAAACGAGCACTCGACACCGTTTCTCGGCGCCGTCGCACCTGAAACACTAACAAAATCCCGAGTGGCCGACGGGAGTCCTCGAATTGAATCGCCCCAAGAATTTTCTACACCCCAATTCGCGATTGCTCATCGCAGTAATTAACAGGGAGGGCGGGCATTGCGACACGCTCAGGAAGCTAACAGTCGTACGATTTCGCTATGCCTAGTTTGCCACCCTGTTACGCTCATTACCTTGTTGGGGTAATTAAGGCTCATCAGAGCGGGGCATTTCAACACCCCGAAGAGACACGCAGCTACGTAAACTCGTTATGCCTGTAGTTCGCCAAAGTTTGCGATTGGCATAAGTGTTCTCTATGTTCAAATGGAGCAGTTTTGGAATATGTGCAGAAGAGTGGTTACTGCAAACTGGGCTAATGTTGGCATGTTTTTGGAACATTTTGTTAGGAAATTTTAAAAATTAACAGTTTTACTTTTGTTTTGTAAAATGTCGTTTGTTTACACCACAACCGGGGTAAAATTGGCACATCATATAAATAGCATTAACAGCTAAAGTTTTACCAATTTGAATTTACATTGACATTCCAATTTATTTCTGTTGATGTATTCTCTTTTACATTTGTTTTTAATTAACAAGCTGTAGTTGAGTCTTTTACGGACTACACGTGAGAACATGCTTTTCTTTCCAAATACTTTTCAGGTTCGCCAGCGTAGACTATACCTAGACCTATATTGGGTATTACCCAGTGAACATAATGCCTGGTTACTCGAGGAAAGCAGATACGTCGGGGGGACTGGTTTATGGGTCTAATGGTTCTAAAAGGTCTGCGGTTTTCGATGGTTTTACTAGCCTGTTGCCTTATCCCAGCGGGGTATTAGCCAACGCCCTTAAAAAAGGGTGGTCCGACATATCGTCGCGAATATTTCTCAGCAGCCCACGGGTGATAAATTTGACACAGTTTTCAGTGTCGAACAGTGGTCCTCAACTATTATTCCCAACACCCTTTTATCCAATCGCAGTTAAGAAGCTGCGCTGAGCTGGCAGTAATCTAAACTATGAATGTATGAATACGTCAGAGCTGTGGATAAAGTTTCGAGATTATTCACTGCTTTGTTAAGTCAATATACCCTGCATTGCATATGTATGTGCGAATGTATTTCTAGTTTACGTAACGTCCAAGTATACACTGCCTAATGTCAGGAAGCTTATCACTATCCGCGTGTATCTCATCGCGTAGTATCTCGAATGTGTTCGCCGCGCGCGTGAGTCAACGATTCCATGCAAACTACTGCCAGAGTAATGACCGAGGTTTCCACTACCGACACCTTTCTGCGCTCGTGCTCCCCAATTTGCTCCATGAGACAGCAATCCACGTGGACGATCGGATATAAGGGCAATTTATCGAATGGCTCTGGTTTCCCGAACGCCCCAGTTAGCAAATGGAATAAAATTGTATCGCGTACCCTGCGGGCATCCGACCTTCCATGTGGCAACCTTTTGACTATCATCCCCATTTCCCATGAAATTGGGTACCACGGTCGCTATATAGCAGTCGTTTCGGAGTCAGGCAAAAAGTTAATTTCGCGAATTCACGACAGACCAAAGAGAATCGTGCTTCGGTAAGGTCGGGGTTCAAGGCTAGCTGGAATAGTCTTCGATTCTTAACATCGATTGGGGGAAATATTGCGGGCTCAGCAGCACTCGAAATGGGGATAACCTATCCCCGAGGAAGCAGCAAACCAGAGGAACGTTTATTTAATAGGTGCAACGAGGATCGAATCGGAGTTCGACTTGAGAGAGAGAATAATTCATTATTTGTGGTAATCGATATAGAATTGTTGATGCCTGGATATAGCAGTGCAATGAAGAAGGTTTAATTAATGAAAAGGGGTCGAAGCAATAAAGCTTCAGGTTAAATGGAAATTCTCATTTTTCAACCTCGATCTGGACGATTGCGAGTAACTTTCTTGCAGCGAGTTGCAGGATTAATTTATTCTTGGCGGTAACTGATAGAGAATCTTGAATTATTCGATGCTGTAACAATCGAGAGAAACATCTGGAAGATGCAATAGGAATTGAGTCAAGGTTCCTGCGCAATTCAGATAAAAACTTCATTTCTTTGCTTCTATTCTCAGAATCTTGTAACCATTTAAGACTTCCCGATAATTTGATAAAGTGGCGTTCAGGAGAAATACTTAATAGCCGTATAGTAGAGATTAAGCTGAGGTTCAGGTTCGGTTCAGATAGAAACCATTATCTGTAACCCCAATTTGAACGCTAATTCGAGCATCACTAGCTCAGAGATTTATCAAGAATTATTCCTTTGAAGCAACTACTGTAAATTAAGGGTACCTGTATTAAAAATGTACTAATCAGCCACTCGCGTTATTTACGAAAACGACAAAAAGTCGCTGCGTTCGGGGCGTTAGTCGCATGGCGATTTGAAATTAAATATAAAAGATATTTCTAAAGAAGTCAGAACTGTGAAATATAAATCCATAAACGCTAAAAACTAGAAAATAAAAAATATATAAAAAGAAATTTTTATGTTAAACGATTTTATTAAAAATGCACTGAAAACTAAAAAATAATTCTTTTCTTGTACTGGAATTGCGATGTTATTTTTCACTTTAAATAAAATCGTGGAGCAGGATGTTTCATAACAGAATATGAATCAATTTAATACAGCATCAAGCGTCGAAAGGAATTTGTTGTGAGATACCCTGTTCCACGATTATATTTAAAGTGAAAAATATCATCGAAATTGCAGTACAAGGAAAGAATTATTTTTTTATTTTTACTGCATTTTTAATGAAATCGTTTAAAATAAAAATGATTTGTTTTTATATATTTTTTAACCGTATAAGTACCAAATCTTTATCGTTATCTTAAGAGGGCATTTGAACTCATAACCCTTCATGACTCGAGAGTTCTGTAGTGCCACTTGCCAGCAACAAAATGTGGTAGGTACAAATCACAAAATCGCGAAAAATGGACATTCCCGGTTTTCCCCTTGTCCTTCAAACATAGAATTACAAATTACCAGAAATATCGAATACGACGATTTCACTGCAACAGCTGTCTAAAGCAGTATTTGAACATTCACCCTTCAGCCGCAGTTTGAACAAGTACCAGTGATATTCATTGATCGACAAGCGATACAGCATCCTCGTCGATTCCACGATGCTGCGGAATCTAGAGGGACATTCAATCGGCGATACGAAAATCCTGGTCTGCCTGGAGACACGCGCGATTACACGGGATGAATCACTCCGTGCTGAATGTCTCGGATGCAAACTACGAAATGCTCGCAGCGATACGGATAAATCAGGGCCTGAGGCAACAGCTACTAAGTTTCAATATAAACGCGTCACAACAGCTTGTTCTGGGTCGCGACCTGTGGATATCCGCCTGTCCACTGGGAACGGATGAGTGTCATGTGCCACATGGATGCATGTATGACTGACATTTCGCGTTAGTATGATGTGTAGAAGCACGAATTGTGCAGGCAGGTTTCATTAAGATCGACAATTTTTCACGACGATAACAATGTGCAGCTTCAAATGTTTCTAGTGAAATTCTAGTCGCGTACTTCCTTGAACTGATAATGGATAGAAGGATGGGAATAGATAAGTGAATTTGCAGGAAAGCTTAATGCCCCATCAAGATTTCTATGACGCAACTTATGTGAAAAATAATAAATAGGTATTTATTCAACGATAACGCTTGAGTTGGTATACAACTTGTTTCCCGCAGGAAATTACCTTATCCTCATCAGTAGTTTAATGTCAAATATTATCGCGATAAGGTACACATTTGCATAGGTGTAATGCAAGAGGCGCGATTACTCAGCGAGACGAGTTTCATTCATGAATCACTCAAAACAAATTCCAGGATCTGGGTAAGTGCACGCCAGACGTCCACGTGTCTTAGACGCTCACTGCAGTTAATCAATGTGACAAATGCGATTCACGCTGTCGTGACGTTTAACCAGTATTATGTAACGATGCCAGCACCGTGCATTCTAAGGCCGGGGTGATTGCTTTTATTCAGCTAACGGCACTGTGAATCCTAAGCCCAGCTGACGATAAGCTGTGTGTAATTACTCACGGGTGACTCAAATTGGAGTTGCTACCTTCTCGGGTTAAGGCCACGTTTCTCATACACGATGCAACGTGGAAGAAATTAAGATGCTACGATTATTGCACATGTGGGATCGAGGCTTTATGATAAGCACAGATGACAATACTATTTTTAGAAGGCGCTGAAGCACGGGCAGTTGCTAAAAGCGAGTAAGAGAAACTCATTTACACATAGGGCACGCGTGTACGCAAAATAATGGATGCAAATAGAGGTCGAACAAGGGGCCATGATTTTTTTCAGGAACTATTGTTCGGATTATAATAATTGTTTTTGTTAAATATTTTTTATTCCTTGCTGTATAGAATTTTATTTTTCATATTTCCAAAATATGATTAGGTACAAATTTGTGAATTTAAGTGACAATGTTTGTGCCTTTGTGAGAAGACTCTGGAAATAATTCAGGGAAAACTATTAAAGATATCGCCTTGAAATTTTAACACAATATACAGGAGACTTGGCTCCACGAAGTGGTCTACGATCATCCAGATGTTACAAATAGTTTTTGTTCAAATCACAAAGAAAGACCGAAACATACGTCAGGAAAGGAAACTTTTTCATGACAAGGCTGCCATTTTATAAAGTTTTCCCCTCATTTAATCTTCAAGGCGGCGCTTCATCATTTGCACTGTGTAAATCTGGTACCAACTTAAACAAATTGAGAGTCGCAGATTAAGTAAGGGAAAAAATTATTTCTTACTTTGTGCATTTTTATTTCTTTGAGGACGATTTTAATTTTTTATTAGTATCACTTTAAGGATCAGGAGGACGTTCGCAGGATGACTGTGTTCTCACAGAGGCACAAACATTTTGACTTAAATTCGCATATTTATAATTATAATTTGAAAATATGAAAAATACAATTCTGTACAGCAGGGAATAATAGACATTCACGAAAAACGGGCATTAAAATTCATACATTAGATCCTGAAAGAAATTCATAAAAAATGGGCCTCTTTTTCGGCCTTCAAGGAAGAATGGTTTCTTAAGCCACGTTCCCACGTGCGAAATTCACGTCCCAGGGCACACAGAAGTGTGCTGGCACCGTAATTCGTAAACTACAAACAGAAAGGTAAAATCGAGGCCAACAACCACAGACACGATAGCCCCCGAGCATGAATGAAGATGAACTGCACCCAATAGGATCACGTGATGGAGTTACAAAGTGTAATAAGCTCCTATCGATCTAGTTTAGAACGTTGCCCGGCACCGCTACAATTTTACGATCTATTCCACAGGAGCTGTTACTCGCGAAGGCGTTATTGGTAGTAAATTGCATTAGCCAGTGCCCCTCTAACGTTCATTATGCTATTACTGATCGATCACGAATGACTAATAACTTGATACGTGCGTGCCTACAATGATCAACGTAATCCCGGATGTTCCATGTGTGATTTAATGGATGCTGGATAGGCCTGTGCTTCAATAAGCGCATAACTCCCAAATGATTATATTGAAAATTCATGCAGAGTGCATACATTCGCCAATAGCGAAATGCTTCCATTTACGATGATCAACTGCAATATTAAAAATAACCGTCGAATGCGTTAGCAGATAATTATTCATGACGCCATTCGTTTTTACAACTCCCTCCATTCAGTATTAAATAAAAAGGAGGCTAGTACTCTCTAAAAAAAAAAAGGTAGACTCTTGGTGAAAAGAATGAGTCACCAGAGACCCACGGAAAAGCGCCGAGTGAACACCGCCTAGCATTACAGCTGGAATGATAAATGCCCCCATAATTTTTTTATCTGCCTCAGGAAGCGGCGTGCATTTTTTAAAGGGTCTGAGTTACGTGACCCAATTTTCGTATCAGGTTCGAATCGCTGCCTCCCTGATAGTCGATTATCTGGTGTCCTATCCTGACCCAGTAGCGCAATTTGCCATCGCGACAAAGATGAATGTCGGGGCAGTAACTATGTCTCTTGTTTCAGCCTCTCGAGGGCCATGAATATTTATAAACATGTTTACGGGAGGCGTGTGACGCATGTACAGTGTCAAATGAAAATATCGGCGCACATTCGCAGTGTGGTTCAAATCTTATGCGTTGAAATGTGTGGTAAAATGGTATTTGAATCGAAATGGCCCCTCGCAAGAGGAGAGGCTCTGTTTGCACCAGTACTTTGAAATAGAAATAAATTCTAGAGCATTGATCGCTGAAATATGGAATTTAAATGAATTTCGAGTGGCCCAGTAACAGCCGTCCACGCGATTCCTTCCGCTTTGTTTCGTACGCTTAGATTCCTCGCGTTTATTACGCTCACTCTCCCCTACATATTAAACTCGGCACACCTCAAAGGAAGCTCTCAATCTCACCCTACTCCATTCCCTGCCATAAGTAATAACCGGTGATACGATCGCACTGTAAATACACGTCAAGGGTGTGGTGTGTACAATGACTGACATATTTAATTCCATTTAATCCATCCTATCAGTCACTGCCAAAAAAAATCCTTCAGAAATGCTTTAATTACATTATACATTACGGCGAACGGTATGTTTAGTCGTTTCAGTTGAATCACTATTAAAAATCGAAAAGAAATTGTCCACTGTAATATGTAACTATCAGTGCAACTTAAAGCGAGCAGGCGTCAATAATTGCCCCACCTATAGTGGCGAGCAGCGTTAGAAGGAAGTCATTTTCCGTTTCGAAATTAGACGGCGATAAAGCGACGGGAAGCTCCTTAGAGATCGCTAACCGCAGCTCTGACGAAGAAATTAACATTAAAACGCACGATTCGTGATCGAAGCTCCCTCCGTGGCAAACGA
This sequence comes from Andrena flavipes, assembly GCA_963971345.1. Lineage (NCBI taxonomy): Eukaryota > Metazoa > Arthropoda > Insecta > Hymenoptera > Andrenidae > Andrena > Andrena flavipes. Next base: position 61,459,693 of record OZ020480.1, read on the forward strand.
AAGTACGTGTGGTTGCTTCGTAAGTAATTAGCATTTATAACCACGGTAATTAAATGCCAGCGTACACTGCGGACCAGCGGTATGCGCAGTAACGTGGCGCGTGGCCTGGCCAAATATGTAAATAATAACCCCTTATCTCGCCGCCAGACGATTCATTCTGCCACGGCAGTAGAACACGGCCGAGAGAGCGAGTAATTTCAACGCGATGCGATAAATCACTACATCGGGCTTTGCCTTCTGATGATAAAACAATGCCACCTCCGCGACTCTTCAATCCTAACGTGTTAAAGTAATAGTAAACACTAGCTGGGAGCTCAATTTTACACGTGTCCGTGTCACACGATCCCTCGTAACGGGATACCGGGATCGTGACTACCAAACGGTTCAAAGACACAATATTCAGCAGCAGGTTAATCGCGAGATAAATGCTTTAAACCGTGTACACCGCTCCCTTGGTGTCTGTGTAGCTCAACACACGGCAGAAGACCGTGTTTACGTATGCACCGTATGTAGCACCAACGGAATTCGCAGGCGACAAAGCGAAAAACGGGACTCCGTTAATCATCGATTTATTTTTGGGAGCCTGTTGGTCGCATGCCCTAAAGAAAGTAGCCATCGTGGGAGAGGAAGAAGAAGAAACGAGGCAACGCGATGAAAGAGTGGGAAAGACGTTATATGGTTTAGAAAGTATTCCCCCCCTCCTCTACGCTGCGTTTACGAACAGGAGAGACAGTAAGAAGCAGATGCGTGGAGAGGATGTACGATGCGGAGAGGACGTACGATGCGGAGAGGACGATGGAATCGAGAGCTACGCGAATCGCTGGCGGAAAGCGCAGCAGGGTAAATCATAAATAACAACACTCACGTTCCGGTAGTTTTTTGTTGTGGCCAGGGTGGAGGAGACGCCGAGCACGCGGGACACCTCGTACCACCTAACGATGCAGAGAGCGCGACAGGACACGGTGGCCATCCTGTTGAGACGTCACCTCCGTCGGGAACGGGGCACTTTCTCGTTTCACGATCTCCCCTTTCGTGCTCACGAGTCACTGACACCTGACACTGAGTAACCAACGACCGTCTTCGAGCGACTACGTGGGACAACGGGCGGCATCGCTTGCCGGCTCGTCCCTGCGGCTGCGAGACCCAGACCTTGCGACGGCCAATGGCGTGACATGCGCGGGCCAAGCTTCCTCCGCCGCCATTGGCTCGGAGTGCCGCGACCAATCGCCCAGCGGCGCTGCGAGGCCCGCGAAAATATTGAATATTTGAAACGTTCTACCACGCACCGCGTCGCGCTGGTCGGGAATATCCGGATTCTAATCGGTATCTCAAGGTGCTGGGGGCTCCTTTGTGTTGGGTCTGTAATAATATATAGTTACACCGTCTTTTCTGTATTGTAAATGTGCATTTGGTTTTAGGTTTTGTGTTAAAAGGGGATAGTATCCTTTTTTTTGTTGATATTTAAGCCTCGTTCACATTAGTCAAGTTGTATTTTGAGGCAAGTAGAGTCGAAAGAATGTATACTATTTACGTATTACCAATTTTAAGGGTAGGGTCGAAGGTAGATGGCTCCACGCTGTCCTGCCTTCGATGATTTATGACTGGGACTTAGGCTACATGTGTTCCTGAATGGGGGTACATGAGACTAAACAGTCCTGGCGTTAAGGGAGAGTTAAACATGTGCAACAGCACTTAAAATTTCCTAAAAATCGACCATAAAAATCGACCCTTGTAATGGTGTTCTGTCAGTTCTGTAGTGTGCATTGCACATGTTTAACCGTGCCTTAACGACCAGGCGCCATATTGCCAAAGAATAGGGACTCTGTTCCTGGAGGATCTAGCCACGGAGTGGGGAAAGCTATGCTTTCTGGTATGCGAACCGTGTTAGACCGCTCAGTCCTTACCCGAGAACTGTCCAGAATCGAGCTTCGTTTCTACCCTTAGAAAATCGTTTCTAACAATAATTATACACGTCATAACCAAAAAACTGTAAAAAATGGAGCTGCACCCCTCTTGCTACAAGGTTCGCATATGTACGGCGAAATCCGCTTACGCTCAAATCGTCGGTGATTTTCATTAGGGTGGGTTTCCCTATACGCGACTGGACTAATCGTCAAGAATTTCAAATCAACAAATTTCTGGACTTATGTACTTATTATAAGTAGAAAAGAAAGAGTAACTTTTTTTCAAGAAAATCCACTTTGAGATTTTTGACGTTGCGTCCAGTCGCGTACAGGGAAACCCACCTTAATGAAAATCACGGTCGATTTGGGTCTAAGTGGATTTCGATCGCAATAGGTCGAAACACTAGAAGATTATTGAGGATAGATTCAGACACATGGAACTTCGACGTTTGAAATAACCTTGCTAAATTTTGTATTTCACGGGCAAGGGTAGTTTTTATAGCAAAAGAATTGTTTTATTGAATAAAGATACCGCGACCCTGAAAGGCCACCTCCAGCAGCAAGATGTTTAACATTCCTCCGGACGATATGGATTACACATATTACGACGACACGAGCCAGAATCATTTACATCAGCCCTATAACGCCACCTTATCGTCCCACGAGTACGCGTGGCGAAGTATGATCCGGATCGTTCTCGTGATCCTGTTGCGCATCGGCTTCGCCCTGATACACGTTGGTAGCGTGCCAATCAACAACGTCAATTTAATTCTGCTGCACAATATCGTTGACCTCTGCAGTGTGACAATGGCATACAGTCTGGTGGGGTTTGTAGTCGCCTACAACGGCGACGCGAAGGGGTTAATCGGCGGAGGATACTGGATCGGCGACGGTACGGTCGATAAAGACGAAGCTATCGCTGGCTGGGCAGCCGTGGCAATCGCGGCGGCGATTTGCACGTGCGGTATCGTCGGCAGGACGCACACAGTTGGTTACCTGCTGATAGGCTTCCTCCAGGCCGCGTTGATGCAGCCTCTTCTGATTCACTGGGCATGGACGCCGAAAGGATGGATGACGACCCACGTACTAAGCGGAAGGCACGTGAAATTTCGGGATTACGCGGGCTCCGCAGTTGTTCACGTGGTCGGTGGAATGTCAGGATTCGTGGGTTGCATGATACTTGGTCGGAGGCTATTACGGCTGGACGCCATAGATGACGCCAGCATCGCCGCTGGCTCCGCGGGCACTGTGTTCGCTGGCCAGTTACTGGTGTTCATCGGTCTTCAGGTAATTGGCACATAGTGAGATCCTTGATCACAAGACTGTGGATGGTTATGCACGTAATATATGAAAAAAACATATTCAAATATGCACGTAAAATATGCCCCGTCTATTTTTATCGAATTTGTTAAGGGTAGACCGACAGTTTCCCATTTATTTAGTGTGACTGGAAGAATTTCTAACTGTGCCTTAAGGGGGGAGCCTGATGTGGTGGGGCAAAGAAACCGATTCTTTTGCATAAATCAATAGTTAAACATCACGATAATATGTTCCCAAAGTCATGAAACAAAATTCGAAAAATTAAAGCGGATATAGCCGGTTATAGATAGTTTTACAATTGGCAGGCAATGTAACTCCAAAAATATTCATCCGACCGACTTAGCCTTGTGCACGGATATTTGCGAACATTTTCTTCACAGAGCTTAGCTATTGGTATAACGATATTGTTTAAATAAAAACTTTTTTTACACATTTAAGGCAAAATTTCGTTGGAAAAAATGAACTTTTTTCAGGACGCTGCCATTTGTTCAATTTTGCATCTTTTAAGTAATGAATTTACACGATTTGTGCGTACACTCATAAACTAAACGAAAATTGTTCAATTTTTGGTTTCAGATGAAACCAAAAGACGCTACGTTGCCCGCAGTGGAACAATTGCGTCGCCAACGGACTGGGCGAAAGCCCGTATAACTCTGTTATTTGCCACTCTTTTTTAATAATTTTTTTCATCTCCCTTAATCTGAGAATACAATATCATGAAAGTTTCAGAAAGATCGATTAAATACTTCTTTAAAAAAAATTCCTGATAAATGCCTCGATTTTCATCTAGTTACACTAGGCTCCCCCCTTGATAAATGTTAAATTTTGAATAACTTGTGTCTGTTGAAAAACATTCTGAGCAATTGTAATTGCAACGACATTATTTCCATTAAAAGTTTAAACTACTTTTTTATCGAAACTCTTTTATCGAAACATTTGTGTATCGGACTGATGCAATCGCACGATATCGACCTTGGTACTTATCACTAATGTCACGTAACGGCTCGAGAATTCATCTATGATCGCAATCGAATACACTGAGATAGATACAAAAGAAATATGTAACACATGTGTATATGCCTTTTAACAAAGCGTATGCAATATACATTTTGCGTATTAATATATGCATTTGCATAAACATCCACAGTCTATTGATCGCTCTGAAGCATCAAGTATTGACTCTGCTTGTCCGTTTCCATCAGAGCCTCAGTATGGCACCTGTGCACCCGGTGCAGCACAGAGTGTGGGCTAAAGGTCAGTCTAGTGTTTACCTAAACAACTTATTGGCAGCGTCGTCGTGCACTCTGCTGGTAGTGGCCTTTCATTTTGCCCTTGCCACCGAAGAGTTCAATCACTGGACTGTGATGAGGTGCGTGCAAGCCTCAGCAGCGGGGCTGGTGATGGTATCGGCTGGAACGGACTACTACTCTCCCCAGGCGGCAATCGGTATCGCCACGAGCGGAAGCGTCCTCTATTATCTAGTTTCGAGGCATGTGTTTCACAGTGCACTCGAGGACTACTGCAATATCGTGGCCATTCATCTCGTCTGCGCTCTTCTGGGCAGCTTCTTGGCGCCCTTGTTCGATATAGACGACAAAGCGGAAGCTGTCCCGATCCTGTTGAATTTCTCGTGGCAGCTCATCGGCCTCCTCACCATCACCTCTTTCGTCGGGATCATCATGTACGCAGCTTTCAGGTCGCTGGAATATATGGATATACTGAGGAACAGAACGGAATACTTGAACCACCTGAGGGCGAGCATTGCTAGCGGAAGGAGCCCTCCTAGGTCGTTCTGGGACCAGCTGTTCCAAGGCGGCGAAATACCTAATTACCTTCAGCCGGGATCGACGACGGCTGCTGGACAGCGACCAGCCGAAGGTACTCATGCTAGGAAGTATCAGAAAGAGGGTGATGCCGTGCCGCAAGGTACAGTCCCAGCGGAGGGAAACTGAAGAATCTGCATATGGAATTGAGTTTAAATGAATTACATCGAAAGGGATAAGGGGCTGATTAAAATCGAAAAGTCTAAAGCGCAACCAACGTTCCAAGAGCGTAGCACCAATAGAACAGAATGAAATCGCGAACTTGATGCTTCAAAGATTTGAAACATTTCTTTTATTAGAACTTACGTACTATTCGTACAGTTATTACAGTATTTTACAATAGAATAATTTTAAGATAAATAATCAAAGGTCCTATTAAAGTGTCGTACACATATTCTACACGTGTTTCCGTTTATTCGTACAGCGATGGTTTTTGCCTTCTTTTTATTTTATTAATTATTCCTGTCGGAACATCTACAAAACGTTCATTGCTTTTCGCGGTTCTTTCCGATGCAACCTGAAACGCATACAATCGAGTAGCTCGGCATTAGCAGTAATTTGTCGCTGGGAAACTCTTCGATCTTGAGTCGCGTAGTGAAAAAAGTAATTGTAAATTTTAAAAGCATATAAAACATATAATGTACAGTGTTATCGTTGCACTGAAAAAAAAACTAATCATGTTTTTACACTTATCGAGCTTTACCAATTTTAATTCTATTTCCTCCGAGAAATGATTATTTTAATAATTGAACCAGCGACGAAGTAGTGCTAATTGCCAGCGGGATTTTTTAATTTTCCATGCCGATTGCGATGAGTCCTCCTACAATTTTGCCATTTCGGTCTGTCACGTATTATATTATTGTCAGCTGGCAGCAAATCGGACAAATTGTTGCTGCCGCCTTAACGAACGTAAATCGAGAATTATTGACTCAGAGATTCGACGCGTTGATCGGTACAATAATACAACTGTATATACAACACTGGTAAAATGGCACGATTCGACGAAACAGATCAATCGCTCGGTATGTTAATATCGTTATCGTTAACTATTACAATTATATATTAACAATAAACTTTGTACATGATTCGTTAAACGCCACGTGACACAGTTTAACGGCAGTATAAAAATGAAAATAAAATATACAAGGAAGTGGGGATAACAAAATGTTAATAAGATCTAAATCATCTATATGTAAATAGATCAATGGCGATGTAACGGGTACTTTGTAAATGTATATTCGATCAGCGAGTGACGTAATTTCTAAATCGCTCGTTTCCATTGATTTCACAATAATTTCTACACATCAAGGCGATCCAATGATTCGTAATTTTAAAAGCACGCTCTTCACAGCGCGACTCTGCTCCGGCTTAAGTAACGATCCCCTACAGACGCGGAAAGCTTGCAAAACCAGCCGTATACATCCTGTAAAACATCCAGATTAAATAAAACATTAAAAAAACAGCATACCAGGTACAATTTCGGTGTGTCGAGAAAAGTAAGTAGTTAATATATAGTACACAGAGTTAACAAAGGCAATTGTAACTGATATGCATTCAACAAACGGTCACCACGGACAAACGATCCCGCGAACAGCGATCCCGTTCGCGAAGATGCGTTCCCCGCATCGCGAGCCCACACGATTTGCTAGATATAATACATCAGGTATTAAAGATACAAAAAAAAAAAAAAAAAAAAAATCATTCGATCTCCTGCAATAACGGATCACTCTCCTGGGAACTTAGGATCATCGTTAAACCATTGTGTTGCGTGCCTTAAAACGTGACAATAGCGATTATTGCAAGTAGGCAGTTATCACTTCCTCGTTCAAGACCAGCGTTCAAGAACGATCCACGAATTCGACCATTCCCTCGATATCTCTTTCTCTCCCTCTCTTTCTCTCCCCCCTTTCTCTCTTTAATTTAACCGTATTAAGTCGTTATAGTACACCTACGATCACATCGAAATAGTACGATACATAAATGTACAAACGGACGCGATCACACACCTTTCGTATCGATCTCTTCCCCAAAAATTTATCGTCGGTACCAAGAATAGTATTGTCAAAATATACATAGAATCATTGTTATATCGTTCCTTAAATACGCTTACAGGACGAGAATTAATGTACACTGCGTCTCCGAGAGGGGAATGGCCGGGAAACGGGGAACGGGTGTCGAAGGGAGCTCCAAGCCCACAGGGCTCTTGCGCCCGCAAGGAACGAATCCTGCGAATTAGTACCAGGATATGAAGGACTGTCGAGGCAGCTCTCGATTTACTCGTCGATCACTTTCATGAGGAAATAAATCTCTTCAAACATTGTAACACGATTTGGACAGTATCTTGTCTCACAGGAAGTGAAAGGCATCCCATCGCCTTCTCCAGAAACCATCGGCGTCTCGTGGTCTCCTCGTTTCACTAGCTCAAGCGTTTACCGCCACCTTCGTCCCTTTACTACCCCCCGAGGGTGGAAAGTGTGCGTGTCTTCGTGGTCTCTCGGTTTACCAAAAAATAGCGATCGGTGCAGGGATCCGGGGATCCTGCGTGCATCTCTTTGCCTCGCCTCTCGGTAGTAAAGGTCAGAACGAGGCGTGTCCAATAGAAACAGACGGATGATGGCACCAGCGAGCGGGCTGTATTCACCTAATAATCATGTCCTCTACGAGGCAACAACGATCACGATAATAATACAACGTTAATTAATAATGCTTAACAACGATCGACAGTCACCGGCCGCGTCGCGTGGTGAATCTGACTTGTAGTGACTAGTTTCGCAGGCACCCCACCGATTTAGGCCAATCCACTCGGATTATAGGCCTGTGTGGTCCTTCCAGCGAGGATCCGGGGGTCCAGTGGAAGCGTTCAATGTACAATTATTTTACAGGTCTTCCGCTAGCAGACGGTGGATCTCGTCCACTGTTGACACGAGAAGCGAGGAAACGGTGTCGTTTCATGTGATCGACGTTTGCTAGGTCATCACCGTGTCGGTCAGGTCCTCCTTCAGCCATTGCGGGATGATCCTCAGGCCGAGGCGCTTCAGTAATTTAACTAGGGCCGTGTTGTGGGACAGATAATACCTCTGCAAAGAAGCACCTGGTTAAAGAAACCTCTACTGCTCTGACTATTAACTCCTTAGTGCGTAATAGCTTTCTGAGCAGTTAAATGTTCTATCATTTCTAGTAGTATAGAGTATATTTCTTTTTCGTTAAATTACTATGCATCTTCTATTATTCATCAAACATACGCAACGAAAAGTGGATCTTAACTTTTTAACCAATTTCCTTGTAATTTTTATCTAACTCTCTGCACTAAGGGGTTAAGATTCTCCGAAGATCGTTACCTATCACCTACCTGCAACAATTTGTACGATTTATCCTCCATGGGTGGATACTGGCGACCTTTGCTCTTGCCTAGGCATTTCGTGCGATCCTCGTTCGTCACCTGACAAAAGAACCCCTTCTTCGGGTCGTACCTGAGATGGGACGAATAATTGAAAGCCGGGGTGATCTTGAGGAACCTTTGTAACTCGTGCAACGTCTCCACAGGATTCTGGCGCAGCTGCTCGCCGTCAATGATGTGCAACTGCTGAGGTGGATAATAGGAGAGCCACCTCTCCAGATGCTGGGCGTATTTTCCAGGGTTTAGACACCTGTAATGGATCCGACTAACGATATTTGCCACACATATCCCTTTCACGCGGATCGGTATTCCATTAGCAATTGGGGACCTTATAGCAAGAGGGGTGCAGCTCCATTTTTGTCAGTTTTTGAGTTAAAAATTCGTCAAACACAGAAATAAAAACTTCTCAACTCAATAACTACTATTTATTCTGTGAAGATATGTATTTTTCGATTAGCGCTCTCTTTTTAATGTTCAGTCAAAGCATTAATTTCATAAACAGTTTTCTCTAATTTAAATCTCGGGCTTGTCTTCCCCGGGGCAACGTTACCGTTCAGTTACCCCCCAAAGGTTCGCGGGTGTCTATGTTCTACTCTTGCGCACGCGATTATAACTAGACAAAAAAATATTGCGTGCTGAGACGTACCTGTTCCTGAGGTCGCGCAGCGGTTTCGGGGCGGTGTCGCTGGCGGTGATGACCGAGTGAAAAGAGTAATTATTCGCTACCGGGTCCCCGTGGACCCTCGTGTGCTGGTACCAGGAGTAAGCCCGCCTGGCGGGCGACAGCAATATCGTGATTAACTTGGCCCGCGGCAGTAGCGCGTGTGCCCTGCGCGGCACCAGCTCCCCGTCGAAGTAGGTGGCTGATTTCTCGAACAGGTACCGCGAGCTCTCGTTTTTCGACGCCGGGAAGAAGCTCATGTACCTAGGGCAAAAGCACAGGATCAGAGGGGCCAATTAAAAGCGGCCCGCGCGCCACGCATGCCGCCGGCCTCCTCGCTTACCAGTCCAGGCCCTTGTAGTAGTTCTTCCCATTGAAGAACTGTATCTCCTCGAACGTGTCGGGACTCGGCAAATTGCTACTTATCGCCGGATGAATGGAGAGGAAGGTGTACAGCGCGGTGGTGCCAGTTTTTTGGGGGCCGATTACCAGGAACCTCGGCAGCTGGTCGCAGGTTTTGTTCCTCGACCAGATCTTTTGATGCCTCTGGTCGTCGCAGGGATTCTAAGAGACGCAAACGAACGTTAGCCTTCGGTGAAGGAAGCATTTGGACGCCGCGGGTGCATGCGCTAGAGATGGAGGACAACGTACACCCCACACGGGATCGGCTTCCTCCGGGTAGAGCTGAAAGTAACGCTCGGCGAGCTGCAGGGGCGGAGCGCTCGAGAGCCTCAGGTTCGTCCAGCACTGGATGAACTTGATCACCGACTCGAACGTGTACAGAGCCAGGCGGTCGTTCCCGTAGTTTGACATGTGCGTCATGAAAATGTTGATCTGCAATAAAGAACGATGCAGGCGACGCAGAATATTTCGAGACGGGTGGCGCTTATTTATAAGTGACGAATTTTTTTTGTATTTCTTTGTTCTCACTCCCTAGAATGAAAGTGCCATTTGATAAAAAAACTAGTCCCTGATAAAGTTTATTGTAATTGGACAACAGGAAAGGGTGCCGATCAGGCCTTAAAGTTTAGAATTCATCAATAGTTTAGATTTGAAGAATTTCTCAAAAATGGTAAGCCCTATCGAAATTTTGTTCAAATAATTTTAAAAGAACATTCAATTTTCTACAATTACTGTATATATAATTTTTTTCGTGTTTCCAACCATTTTTTAGGCAATTACGTTCCTGTTGTATAGTAATATAATAATCTTTTTTGGCTGTTTTTTATGAAATGGAACCCTATTATGGGGTGAACGCAAAAGGTTGAATATAAAGGCCACCCTTGTGGAGCATGGACCACTCACGGGATTGTGGACGATAGTCTGAAACAGCTCCCCGCCCTGTATCGATTTGTCCAGCTTGTCCCTTCCGCCTGGATATCTATCGATGAAGATCGTGTGCGTGAAAAGGCCACAGGTCTGCCTTGGTAGAACCTTGCGTTGGGAGAGAAAACGGAACTGTCACGTATCGGTTTTATCATTTAATTTGGCGCGCAAAAGAAACGTACGAGTCGTCCCTCCCGTAGGAAATCAACGCTCTTTTTATCGGCTTCGCGAATCTAGGTGCAAGAAACTAGCGCGCCGTCGAAACTCTTTTGCTTCTAGTTTAACCCGAGCGGAGGTCCATCGAGATGAACCGTCAACGACATTGATTTTTGTCTTCGTTAGTGGTGCGTAGATCGTGGGCTTTTATCTCGAAGGAAACTCGATACTTTTCTGGAAAAGTGGATGGGAACGACTTTGGAAAGGGGAGAAGTTACTTGATACGCGATTTTACATACTCAGACTGCTTTTACGTTTTTAAGAAGAAGCTAGAAGATTTTTTACGAACAACGAAAGACAATCGCGTCGAATTTCACCACCAAGCGGTGGAGAGAATATAATCGTTGGTCTTCATAATAATGATCGATCGTTCCCCGATATTCACCATTATATTACGATGAATGAAGCCTCGCCTCAAACGAGCTGGCCTCAGATGGGGGTACTCCTCGGTGCTGGTGACTTTGATGTTCCACACCCTTTTCCACGCTTCGTACAGCCCTTCATGGACCGGATAAACGCCTGAGTGATGAGGACTTACGCTGTAACCGCTTCCGGTCGGGATCCCGTGGTCTTTCGCGAACTGTTTGTTCAGTGCCATGTCCAGCTGTAGATGCGTTACATTCTCGTAAAGATGAGGTTGCTGATGGTTCCACATGTGGGAAAACCACGTAAATCTGCAAGAAGTAGCTCATGTTAAAATTAACAAAAATATTTGCCGAAAAATGATAGAAGAAGCCGGGAATCCCCCTGAAAGCTAAGCCAAGCTATGCTACGCTATGTTTTAGCTTAGCTTTTGGTGGAAACGGTTCCATAAGCTATTTTTTTTCAAAATTAGCATGGCATAGCATAGCTTAGCTTCTACGTTGATTTTCGGCTTAATGTTAAGAACTCTTCAAATGTGAAATTAAAGAGAGAACAACAAAAGGAGTAACAAGACACTCTAGTGAACGGATTCAAACAACCAACAGGAAGGAAGAAACAAATCGTTCCCACATCCATATCATTTTCCATTTTATACTCTCATGCATCCACTCAGAAGCATACTGCGCTCGATGCAACGAAACTGTCAGGACGTCAGCGATAAGACACACCTGTCGACGTTCTCCAGTAGCATGTCGTCCCCCAGATTCTCCTCGGCGGTGCCGTGATGGAAGTACTTGCCGGAAAACCCCAAGTTGAACTTGAAGCCCGGCACCAAGGCCTGGATCCTCTGCTGGGTGGCCAGCAGTGCCATCACGTCGTCTTTCCTCAGCCTGGTGCCCTTCTCGCCGACGAATATGTCGTCCACGTCTACCAGGATCATGCGGTTCAGGCTGAGGCTCAATTGCCCGTGCGACAGGTAGGAGAGGGAGTCGAGGAGCAGCAGATTGTGCAGCCAGAATCGCAGCCCGCCCCCGAAAAAGATCCTCTGGATTCCGTCGTATCTGCCGTGATCCTGCGTAATGTAAATCCGATACACGGTCGGACGTTAGGTTTATCAGGCTGAATGGGCACCGCCCCCGCCACAATCATCCCCTCGCGTGATACGCCATTCTCCCTTCTTTTTTCTCTCCCTCTCTCTGTCTCGAGGGGGGAGCGGGGAATTAAAGTCCGTCCGCGCCGAAATGGCCTCGTTCACCGTGGCGAGGGCGCACTGATAACGCGCGGTATTTTAATATCGATCAAATTCCAACGGGATAATCCCCCTATTGGGCGCGGTAACGGCGACCGGACGGAGCAAAAAAAAAATACCCGGCGAAAGGAGAGTTTTGCGGGGTCAAATTAGGATCGATTTACGCGCTCGATGGATTCGATTACCATCGAACGGAATTCGCGCGGCGGTGTGCGGACGCGTAATCTACTGTGCGACGAATCGATAGGTATCTGCGATGGAATCGTGGCTGTGACGAAGCTTTAAACGTGAGGTTTTCTAGGGGCGTGTGAATTGTGGGCGAAGTGATTAATGTTTATTAGTGAGATGATATTTTTTAGATATGACGAATGGGTGGAGTTCGTCGTCCGAGGGTATTTTTAAATTAGCTGTACCGTACCTGGAAGGAGGAGAGTTACTTTTTAAGTTTTCTTTCCCCCCATGCGGTGCTCGTTAACGTCGATGGGTTTCAACGAAAAAAGGAGGCGAGGAAGTACGTAAATAGGCCATCGACCGCGGCTCGATCGGCGGTCACGTAAAATGGGAATTGTTTATCGGCCGCGGTGAAATTACGGTGATTCTCGTGTTCTTCTTGTTCCTTGGCGTTCGAACGCGAGAACGGCCACATGCAACGACGTTAATGGGCTCCCGCGTGTTCGGCGCGTTGATGCTTATCGATCAGCGCCCCGCTGGCCGTGTAAGCGGGCGTTAATTTCAAAAGATGCTTTGCTTTAACGCCCCCTCCCCCGACACTTTGTAATAACGCGGCTCCTAATAGCTCTATTTTCCCCGTTCGGACGTGACACCGACTCGCGAGCGCGACTGTTCAGCGGAAATAGTTGGTGTTTTATCGTCGTAGTTGCGTGTCGCAGTGGTTTGCTTACTCTTAAAAGGGGGTGGTATAGTCCGGTCGCTGAAATAATAACGGGTTGGCAAGTAGTTTGGTCCCACTTTCCATAAAGGACAATGATAAGTTGCAGAGGCCATTTTTCGAGGTGATTCCATCTGATTTTGCCGCTTTTTCACGCTGTAGACTCGTGGGTCACTAATCCCCTCTGCGACTTAACATTGTCCTTTATACTACGATGGGCATTGAACGTAGAATCTGTGGCGTGAACATAAAATGCGATTAAAACCGGTGCATCCCAGATCCAAATAGAATCAGCGTAGTATTCCGTGGTTTGCATTCATAAATCCATAAAACTCCATTGAAAATCGAAAGTAGAAAGCTATTTCCCCCCGCTAGTCGAGGAGGATCGTCCTCCCTCGAGGGTCCCCTGGAAAAACTGCGATCGAGGGTCAGAGAAGGGCCATCCGGCGTTATCGAAGCGCATCGGCTGCAGCACTCCTGTCCTCGGCACAAGGATAATCCCAGGACAGGCAATTTGTTAATTGCGTTGTTGGAGGCAGGTACTCTCAGCTGGTCGGGGCTTTGAAACGGCCGCCATGAGCGGGGCTTGTTAGCAGTAAACAACAATAATAATCTCGCTGATAACCCCATTACGCGGCGGCGGCCTGGGCAGCCAGGCAGATTCACGGATCGCAGGTAACCGGGTAATTAAATCAGAAGCCAATCAGCCGTTGGTTCATTCGATTAATGGGCATCGGCGAAAGCTGCTTCATTTGCCGCCATTCGAGCGGGCGATTTATTTTGTTCCCAGGACACGTCCGCGAATCGCATCCTCCACGAGCAGGAAACGCCCGCGAAGGAGGTACCTACGTGTTCCGAAGGAAATATCGCGACTGCTATCACGAGCGAGCTTAATCCCGGGGCCTCCGTTCCGCCGATGCGAAACAGTCAGCCATTGACCGGTGAAAGCTTCTACCAGCTGTAGAAGACAGTTTTAAGTGGCTGCAAGCTTTCTATCCCACGTCCTAAATCTACCTCTTCCACATCCAGGATCTCACGGCGCCAGGTCCAAGCACGCGAGTGTCTTGACACTCGTTTGTCAAACGCGGGGGGCACACCGGAAGGCTCTCCCGTCGCAGCAGTGTGGAAATATTTCAGGGCCCCGCGAGATAGCAACGCTTTATATCGCGCGAAGGTAAAAGCACAAGTTGCATCCGCGAGACCCGCGGTTCCAGCGGAGAAAGCAGACGAAAACGGTGGAATAAAAAGTCTAGCACGGAAAATGTAGCGTATCTATCGGGCGGAGCACGTCGCGGGGATGCAGAAGCAGATGATATCACGTCCACGGATTTCCTTGTATTAAGGGAATATTTCCTGTTTGTGCCCGCTCTCCTTCACATCGTCCCGGATTCGCCGTGTCTCCGTCGCGTCTGCATTCCCGCGTTTCTATAGATCACCAGCGGCTGCTCTCTTCCGGCGTGCGCTCACTTCCGGCCACGGTGGCCTTTAGTACCGTCGTGGAATCTTGCAATCGCGAATTCCTGCACGGACACGAACGCCCCCGACAGAACAGCTTTACGGATTGTTTCCACTTGGCCCCCCAACCCTCCACTTATGTCTCTCCATTTTCTTACCACCCCCTCTGTTTATTCCGGCTATTTTTCTTCCCCTTAATATCCCCTCTCCCCGGCAATCTCGCCATTCCCTTTGCTTTTTTTATTTCGCGCCCACCTTCTCCTAATCTGCATTACTCCGTTTTTCCTTTCCTTGTTGTTTATATTCCGCACCACTTTAGTGGCACTCCGCTGCTGCGCCACTTTCTTACACCCGCAAGGGCTTTATTTTCCGCGCGCCGCTTAATTTTAGCAGTATTTTTATTCGTCGTATGCGCGAGCCAGACAATGGCTGGTACGTGCAATTTTCTTCGCGAGTTCAAATTGAGTCAATAACGCTGTCTCGGGAATAAGTTCAACAATCGAGGGAAGTTGCGTTAAGGCGGGAGACACTCGGCGTTAATTTTCAAAATTTAGAGCTGGATTATTTTATATGAAAATGCGAGGGTGGCGGAGGGAAATTGTAAACAACAAACTTCTAGGGGAGACTGTTGAACTCCGCAGTTCCCTACCCCGATTCTATGAAACCCTCCAGCCGTTCCGCGTTCGCGTCTTATTTTATGTTTATCTCTATTTATTCATCTGCTTCTTCTTCTTCTTCTTAATATCCTCCTTTGGTGCTCTTACCCGCCATTTCTACTTCTTATCTCCATTGCTTTCGACCCCTCCACTGCCTGTTCATTTCGCCCTCCTTCCCCCAGCTGTTCCCGTCGCCCCATCTTCCATCATCATTTCCGCGGGAGAGATGCACGCTTTCCTCGTCGTGGAGGGATGAAACTGGGGCAGCGTGCACGCATCGCGAAATTTTCGCGTTTGTTTTCGTTTACCGAGATCAGTGTTGTTCCAGGAAATATAAGAATCGCGAGGGAGTCTCTCAGGGGTGGTTCTTTGTTTGTCTATAATTCCCAGTCCCACGAACGACCACCTACATTCAGCATCCATCGATCGTAGCTTACAAGAAACAGATACGCAATTTCGAAAAAATTCTTCCCCTGGAATACCGCACCAACATTTCGCAACCCTAAACGAAGGGACGAAGGAAAGGGCAGAGTTTAAATGTTATCGATCCGGGGGACCTCCACGGCCTTTCTAATTAGCAAATTAATTAACGCCCCCCTCCCTGTTTATCGTTTCTCTTTCGCCGTCTCCGAAACTCGAGTGAATTCATCGCAGTGGCCGCGCGTGCTTTGTCGACTCGTTGCCAGCATAATTACGAGGAATATTAATTATACCGTACAAAAGCTTCGCCCGTCGCTTGTCCCCCCACTTCCACGAGAAGAAACACTCTGGATCGGGACTTTTCCTGTTTTCAGGATGCACCGCGCGATGCTTTTGTTTTGGAACGGGGGCTGGTTGCGTCTCGCCCCGTAACGCGGCTCCGGGCAATATTTGAACAGAAACACGGCCTTCTTCCTTGGTTTATTAATTAATCCAGGCATCGTTAACGTACAAAGTGACAGTGGAGCACGGATTTCGATTAATTAAACGCGATTATACGATCTCGGCCCACCCTGCGTCCTCCCCTGTCTGTAAACTCTCGAAATATCGTTTCATTAGTCAGCACCCTCTTTACAGAAACTACCCCCCGGCTACAGGGCTTCAATACCTGCCTGGGAACTTAGACTTTTGCTAATTAATGCTCTTTGCCTGGCACTGTCGATATTCATTCGCGAAAGATATCGTATACATCGATTCCAACCCCTCAGAATGGCATCCGTAACCGCGCGGTCGCGGTGGATGCTGCGGAGAGGCGAGCACGTTGTTGCTGGTCCCATGTCGGTGGATTCATTGACCAACGTTACGGTGGAAGGATATTTAACTTGGTCAATGTGGTACCACCGCCGCGGCGCATTTGTTTATGGGAATCGCGAATCTGAATTTATTCAGATGACTTGCAACCCTCGACCGTGGTAGCTCGTGGCTCCTGCACACCGCATCGCGCGAAATAAACCGAAACAACACACGGATTTCTTCGGGATTGAGGGTGAAAGTAGAAATACAATATGTAATCGCGTCTAACCTGAATGACAGTCGCCAGAGGGCTCTTGTTGGCTGGATAGTCGAGGCTGTCCCGGTGCGCCCAAGCCAGTGGCTCGTAGGTGCTGTGATTCGCCTGAAAAATGGTCCAGTCACCGCCAGGAAGTGGTCCCCAGGCTGTTTCCCCGGATCTGGTTAATCGGAGAATGGGGGAGGCCGCGTTCAGCTGAGCATCCTGCGGGACAAAGAGCGATTTCATTTTGTCGGCCGCTCGAGGACTCGGACACGGTCGACTACGCGATGCTTTGTTCCCCTAGTTTTTCTCTTAATTGACACGGAGGCTAGAGAGGAGGGAGTGGTCGGAATTTAGTTTCCCCGATCCGACTCCATTACCGCGTTGGAGCGGTTACGAGCACGAGGAACCGAGGGGAAATTACGAGGTTCGCGAGCCTTCGAACTTAAGTCTACTGACCTTCAGTCTAAGATTAGTGTGCACGAACAGGGGGAAGCCCTTGAGCTGTGCGCCGACCAGGCTCTCCTCGCCGGACGGCGCAAAACCCACGATGCCAACCGAGTATTCCCTGCAATATTTGTCCAGCAACTCGCGGTTCCATTTGTCCATCTGCAGGTACTTGTTCAGGTTCTCGAATATCAGCACCCCGTAACGGCCTTTGTCGAGGTTCGTCAGCACCGGCAGGGATTTGCCGGCAACCTCCAGTTTGTACCTGAAAGCGTTACGGTGTTATCGTTAGTTAAAATAACACCGATCTTCAGCGTTACGTTCTATGAAAAGAAAGGTGGAGTTGTATTTTGCGAAATTCAGTGAGACCGACCACCGAAGAAAGATTCCTATATATTATATAACACAGATACCAAAAACGATGAACTTTATTCGTTCCAGGAACTTTGCCAAGCAATCCCCCAGCAAGAACAACAATCGACAGGTGAATTGATAAGAAATTCTCTGCGCTTTTACGAGCGACGTTCCCGTGTCAACGATCCTCGATAGGTTCTCCGCTGCAGGATTACGAGGAGCGGAAAGAGGCACAAGAACTTCCTTAAACTTCCTCACTAGATGGTTTTTATTCTCCTCGTGAGATTATGTAATAAATCAAGCATCGTTCCGTAGTTTAACGTGCTCCTCCGAATGGAATAAACGTCCCTCTTGTGTTTTATCACCCCATTCCACCCTGCGACCCTCGTCTTGGCCGCGGCGAATATTTCGACGAGCCGAGGAAACGAGCCCGTCGACGGCTCGCCGCGACAATTGGAACCGTGTCGCGGTACCCGATATTTAAAACGGGGACGCTAGTAAATAGAAGGAAAAAAATGGAATATCGATAAGGGAAGCGCAGGCGAGCCACGAGTCGTTATTGTTAAACGATAAAACAAGGACACTTTTATCGAAATCCCATTTACGCGGCATCTGAAACTGTTCCGCGAGAATAATAAAGCAATTACAAGCGAAACGTACTGTTACATTTCGCCCCCGCCGTTCCTTCCCACCCCTTTACCCGCTCCTTTCTTAATAACGTTCGAATTCGGTCCGTCGAGCCGTTTCCCCCGCCGTCCAACGCCAATGGAATATCAGGATTTTTATTTAACCCATCGCGAGCAAGGGCGGCCTCCTTTTTATTCGGGCTCCACGCCCGATAAAATGACTTTATCGCCGGAATAAACCGACAAGCTTTGCCCACGCAGACCGAGGATTTCGACCCGTGTTTCATTGCGTCGCAAAGAAGAGGCAGGGCTTTCGAATTTATGGGGAGCCGCGGGTCGAAATCGATTTATGGAGGCGAGAACGCGCCAATTGCTTGTCGGGGTTGTGGGTTACTTTTCGAATGCTTGATAAGAGCCTAGGTTCCATGCTTTTAACAATCGGTTTGATGCCGCAAATAGGAAAGTGTTACTTTTCAATTTCAAAACGTTTCATTTAATATAACACACTCGAGAAGTGAAACGCCAATGGGGGGGGAATAAAGGAAGCCCCCGAAGGAATTCCCTCCATCCCTCCCAGCGAACGTAACTTAGACACACCAAATCAGAAAGACCCCCGAAAATTATGAAGTTGTTTTCCCAAGGGGGCACCGGTGGAGCTTTCCAGGCTCCGGGGGTAGAGGGTGGAGGTCGAGGGTGGCACACGTCGCGCCGAATTTACGAGGCGAGTACGACTTCTTTGGAACACGCCCCGCGGGTAAATTATTTCCCCACGGAGCTACCATTGCCTCCTAACGTTGTTCTCGCAGTGTATACGAGCTCGAACGAGCGGGAATACTTTCTTACAAAGGGACTCGACGATTTTCGTGCCCGATACCTTGCTCGATATCTCCACGCTTAATAGAGAAGATCGTCGCGCTAATTGCTCTCTAATTTCTTGCGCAGTAAACCCTTCCTTCGCGATCGTCTTTGATCGTCCCAAATTGTATCATCCTTCGACTTCCACACGACTAAATACACGAAGCTTCGTTAACGATAGTGTGACGTTGCAGGTTTACCTACAGTGAACTTGGATAGGGAGTAATCACGCTCAGACACCAATCAGCTGGACCATTTAATGAGAAATGTAATTTCAACAAGGTTCCCCGCTTATCGATTCCACGCAGACAGGCCGGCGACCGTGGCGGGTGTATGAACCGTGAAAGGTATTAATATGTTTCATACCAGCGGGAAAATGGGAAATATTAATGGCGACGTCGGGGCGGCAACGGACTTTTAATTAATGCTCAATGCATTAATTCGCACGATTAAACATTTACGCGCTGTAATAACGCGAATAATGCCGCGCGGAAAGTTGACTGTTTAAAAGGTAACGCCCCGGGGCCGCTGCTGATTGACTCGCGTTTTTAATCGAAACATCAGTGTCTGAGAGATTAACGGGGGTTGACTGTGTTCTTTTTAATTACCCTTCCACTATCGTCGCGATTACTCGAGTTGACCTACTCGATTATCACGGTAATTACGGGCAATGTTTGGAGCAACATGGAGTACTGCAAATAGCAGTGCAATGTAACAGTCACGTTTGCCATGGATATTTGCCACTGAAACCAAATCTTTTCAACCCCTCAACTGCACGTCACACGTGTACTGGGTACAATTTACATAGTAGGTTATCAGTCGCGTGAGTGCATCAATATGCAACCACTACACTATATATTCCATCGAAGAAGTTCAAGTTTGAGGAGAAACGAAGAGTAAAGGGTCGGCTGAGTGATCGTTGACTCGATCACTTATGCAACGTCGCGATTCATAAATGGATGTCAATACTTCAGGGGGTGAATCTACACACCGAGACAAGTAAAGAATGTTATATAAACGTGCATCGTGCGTGGTGTAGTTTCCGAGTTGAACAGAATAAAAGGAAATGCTTCAACTGTCTGCCTTATCATTGAGTATTCCACTTGCTGGAAAATGCCAGGCTTGTTCGAACCACTTCAAATTCATTTTTTAGTTTTCTGCCCTTGATATATGTTAATAGTTTAAAGTACAGTATTAATAAATAATACATTGAGCTTGTACGAAGTTCTAGTAGTACGAAATTCGATTCAAAGTTAAAGTTCCCTGGTCCAGGCGGCGACATCGATCGAAGAAGACACGAAGAGAGAATTACCATGCACTGGAAGGCTCGGTCCAAAGCTAATCCGATCCGTGAACGATTCGAAACGGGGAGATTCAAGCCTGGCCGTCGCGATTCACGTACGCGTCTTGAATTTAAAAGCGCATCGTCCTGGCAAAGTCCGAGCGCAGTCGGTGTTGTTCGACAGGAGTTCCCAGGCATTCAAGATTTCACGTGTTGTTTCTGTCGGGCATTGCGAGGGAGCCCAGTTGGCCGATGCACCCTCTGGGCCAGGAAAAGTTTCTCTCGAAAATAAAGCTTCGTAGGCAGTCTTAAGCCTTCCCCCACGCGTCGGTGTTTTCGTTTCAGGATTCCAGCACCCCTCAGCATCGTGGAATATCGAATGAACCTGAATCTTTCATCCCTGAGTATTTCCATCGATCTGAACTTAATAGGATTTGTGTCCTCGATCGTCGACTTCTTTAAATTTTATATTTCACAAACGTGAGAGTCGCTGGGGGAAGTGAGATTGTTAGCCTCTTGAAGAATCGACTTTCCATCAATGAAAAAGTTTCTTTACCGAGTAGTTAACTTTACAGGAATTATTCAACATGCTTTTCATACACTTTCGCGGGATTTTCACCTATTTTAAGTTGGATCGGAGTATTTCTTCGAATATCGAAGACAATCAGCTTTGTCACCTGCTCTGCTAACAGACTGAAAACAAATGTCATCGCTTCCCATTCCAACCTCGATTCCACGGCCTCGAATGCCGCGGCCCTTCACCTTAATCACGTTAACTTCATCACCCCCTTGACGTTTAAACGATCGTTGCGCCGCGATTCACGAGGAGCCCAGCCCGAGCAACAGTCCAACGCGGTATCAACAGTTTACGATCGCGTGTCACGGCAGAAAATTGCAGTTAACTAATGAATGAATGCCAGATAATTCAGCGGAGTAATCGGCTCGATAATTGGCGGCGGGCCATTAACGACTGTCCCGGCAATTTACCGAGCTAACGAACTGTCATAACGAACCCTCTCCGCCATGGCTCTTTTGTTCTTGACCATCCAATTGGCTGGCATCGCCAATTGCACCAGCCTGCACTACTTGGTACGCGTGCACGGATCTGCAAAAGGATCCAAGGATATCGATCCAATCGCCGGCTGAAAAACGCGTGCCCGCAATTAGGGATGTTTAGCAGTCAGCATTCGCCACCCTCCGGTGCTCCCTAACGAGAACTACATCTTTGCATCCATTCTGCTGCGAGTGGAGAGCAGAATGCTGCAATTACTTCGATCCCTTGAGCTTCAATTACCCTAAAAGATTTTAACTAGGCGTGTTCAGTGGTCTTACAGGGTGTTAATTATATTTATATAGTGGAAGCATCAAGTAGATTTCTGTTGGGGTTATTGAATAAAACAACCTGCCACGCACAATTCTTGGGAATATAAGAATAAATGTTTATTAAAATATAGATGATGAAAACTAAAGTAATCAAGATTCACGCGTGATAAAGCCAAATACACCGGGTGTCACATTTCTAATAATTTCAAGTGAAACTGTGTATTATTATTAAAATTGATCGGTACAGGGTCCGATTGTCACGTTGAATGAAGTTAATAAACGCTAAGGGTGCAATAGTAATAAGATTTATGCGGGGTGAGTGGTGGTACAGTTTAAACGAACAGCAACAATTTGTCGACGTAAAATAATCGTGAAACACGGTCGTGTGAAGTCCTCCAGAGAAAATAATACCGTGAGCTTTAAACAACACTGTTGAAAATACTTGAACCAAGAATCTCGATGCAGGGAGAAGAGTTAATACAAGCTGGGATGTTTTAGCGAGAATGAAATTATTACTGTTCACTCGAAACTGTTCCCGTTACGGCGCATATTTACCGCGATTTCGTATTAATAACCAGCTGCAGGTGAAAGTAGACAAGTTTGACGCAACTTGGGCGCAGCATCGCTAACGAAGTTCCGTTGCTTCACGATCCTCGGGCGTCGTCCACCGGAAGTTGCCGTAGGAGCAATTTGCCTGATAGTCTGGCAGCATGAAACGCAAATTTCACTTACAGTATTTTTCGAATCGAAGGAACTTGCCCGAGAATCTCTTGCCAGCCAACAATTGGCGAGAAAGGAAGAGGTATTCTAAAAATAAGAAGGGTAATGAAGAATTAAAAAAGCATAAAAGAGGTTCGCAAGAAAATGGGGCAAGAATCTGAGATGCAAAGTGAAGCCAAGAAAGAAAGGTCGCAGGCAGCGGAGAATAGAAGAAAATAGAACAAGTGGGTATGAAGGATTACTAGAAGACAGTCAAACGGAGAATAAGATTAAAGAGGTGAAAGAAAATGCTCGTGAAGCTACGGGATATGGCTAGAGAGAGGTTTCCAAGCAGAGTGCTTAAGAAAAGAGGAACAGAAGGCGAGGAGGAGGAATCAATGAAGCTTCCAGACCCTGGTACGAAGAAGAAGAAGAAGAAGAAGAAGAAGAAGAAGAAGAAGACTAGCTGCTGTTCCGGCATGGAGTGTCGTAGACGAAGGTGGGCAAACACGATTTACTCCCAACACTCGGAAAAGGACTTATCATCTCGGCTGGCAGTGTCCTTCCAGCGGTGAAGGAGGCTGGAAGAGCGAGCCAGACGGGGCAAACGAGCAAAGTCTTCGTCAAGAGGATTTGCAGGAAGTGTATCCCGCGGAATGAAGAAAGATGGCAAAGGATGAGCGGGGGAATAAGGAAATACGGTCTGACTCGACCGAGCCGAGGCTTGTAAGACTAAAAAAGAGAAGACCCTTTTAAAACTCTGACGTATGAAATCCGAGGGGCGCGACCCTGCTGGACTGCTCCTTAGGAGTTCAATGTGGTCCCTAAGTCTGCGACGCGAGATTCCTTAAACTTCAAAATTGTTGATCACACTAGGAATTCATCCTCGACTGTGAATCAATTGCAGGTGCTAACTTGAATCTAGGGCGAACCTGGGGTGCCAAAAGCGCAGTGTTTAAAGGCTCACAATGTAGGCCATTTAGTGGATAGATTCCTCAAACACAAGTCTAACACTGCAGGTATTGTATTACTTCTCCTTCATGCTCTTTCAGAGAAGAATCCAGAATTAGATTCTCAGGTGCACGAAATGTTCAGTCTCCAATTTGTTGGACGTTTCCACACAGAAGATCAGGTTCGAAAGAGCGTTAATTCCTCCAACAATTTGCGATTCTACGGTATCTGTCTGTGACCAGTAAGCACAAAACCTCGGCGAATCACATCCACACGTGGCCCATCTCATTGGAACGGAATCTAATTCGAGAGGATCCAGCAGGACGGGGCCATTGTGCTGGTTGGCGACAGAAGGACTCGGATTCGCTTATTGTCGAGATCCCCGCGAATTCCCCGCCGCCTCTATACTCGTATATTTATTCTTTTGTGCCTGGAAAGGAGCTGAAAGGGGAATAAAAACGCTCGCGCGTGGATCCGCCGACCATTTCCCGGCGATCTCCGTGCCGCGGACACGTTGATGATCCTTATCGGAGGATAAAAATCCAATTATAAAGTGAAATGGATCCCACCCCTCGCCGGGGGCGAAGGGAACTGCCGCGAGAGCCTGGATCCAGAGTTCAGAGGCTCGATGACCGTGGTCTTTCGCCCCTGGTACCTTGCGCTTTCCAAGGAATTATTTTAAATCTTTAAACCGACCTCGGGGCAAATCGGCCCACCCCAGATGATAATTTACTTTCCACCTAAAAGAATTTATCCGCCGGACTGCGCGCGCTTTCGTTTCTAACGAGTCCACCTTTCACTTCTAACGGGCAAGAAATTATTCAATTTCCCGTCGCACAAAAGGCAGAAAAATACGAGCACTTAAATCCTCCGCGAACTACGAACGTCATACCCGAAAGTTTATCCATTAACAAAACACCGCGCAGTCTGCCACGATTCCAAGATTTAAACCAGTGGAAAGACAAAAGGGGCCATTTCGTCGAGTCCCACGCGGCCCTTAATCCTCAAGGAGGATGAATTTTTTTTCATTAGTGCCGGACGCAGGGTGGAAAGCTTCTACACGTCCCCACCCTTTTTATTTTCAACGAGCTCGAGCGTGAATAGCGTTTAATATACGTATATCACCCAATTCCGCGGAGATTAATCGCGACGAAGAATGCGGATCTTCGTGAATGTTTCGCGGGGGGTGAAACGCCGAAAGAATTCACAGGCGCCTAGATAATCATCTTTAATTATTCCAGCCGGGGCGTAATTTTTAGGGGAACGTCCGGTGGATGTGTCGGCCGAGGAGAATTTGTTCCTTCCACCCGTTTATTTTGTGGAGAGTCTAGGAAATCCTCGGGACGAGCAGGCATGCGTGTTTTCCTTCGGGATAAACGACGCAGAAGAAGCTGGTAAAACCACTCTCCTGTGCTTTCGGATTTTCTTAGTCCCTTTCGGGATGTTTTTCATCGTCGAGGGACACGCGACAAAAATGGAAAGTTCGCAGGGAGGCGAGATTAAAAGGGGGATCTGGATCGTAAAACAACGCGGAGGGAGGGAGGGGGGCTCCATATCGTGAAAGATTTAGGATTTTCGACGGTGGCAGATTCTCTCCTCTCTATTTATTTCGTTCGCCCCGAAATTTGTGGCGCTCATAAATAGCGGGGGGCGCGCGTGATCAACAGTGGCGCGTCAGAATCGCGACGACTAATTTATAGGGAACGATAACGGAGGAAGAACGACGTGTTTGCTAAACAATTGAAGTACGCGACGGTAGTCTCCATTTTTATACCAGAATTGGTCGACTTGGGGGGTTTGAGGGAAAACGAGGAATGTCCGTTTTTCGTGACTTTGCGATTTTGGAACAAAACACGGAATGTTCCCACTCTTTGTGTAAGTATAAGCTTCCGTCGTCAAGATAAAACAAGAAATTTCATAACAGATGCCCATATCCCCTATTCATCGTGCGAAGGAAATGCGAATATTACGTGATATTTTTTATCGGATACCATCTACATATAACGGCTGTTGATTCAATAATCTTATCACCATAAACAAAACAAGTCCAGACAGTACCTAATAGAAAAAAGGGAAAGTTTGAACTTCCCAAAAGAGCATACATAGAACTCCTGCCTATTTCAAAAACAAAATATGAAGATTTCATGGTATTAAAAAAATTTGCGGTCCTAAAGCTTCGTTCACATTAACCAAGTTTACCGCTTTAAGTCGCTTGAAGCCAGTAAACTTGGTTAATGTGAACGAGGCATAAGGTTAATCATTTTATAAGACGCTATCTAATGCATAACAAGTAAACAGCATAAATATGCTATCCTGTTCAAACTTAAAGAAATATTAAAATAATGTCAAACAGTTATAATTTTATTACGTAATTTTTCTGATGCCTAATTAGGGTATCAGTTTCGTGTTACGAAGAATGCAGATAAATTCATTCATGTATTAAAACTTAATTTTCTCGATAAAGTTGTTTACTGATACTCCGTTTCATTCCTGCCTTCTTCTCCCTACTCTTTATCATTCCTCTCGCAGAAGCTTCACTAGTAATAATTCGAAGCAAAACAATTGGTAATTGCACGAATTTACACAGTTTTCCTTATCAGATCCCTTCACGAACGAACTACACCGTATTCGTGCGATCATCCTTATTGTACAGTAGAAAGGCGACTTGAAAAAACTTGTCACGCTACTGGGAACAATGAAACCACGTGGTTAGACAGATACTCGCAACGCTTACAAATGACGAGGTAGCTGGCTGGCCAAGCGTTTATCGACGATGATGCAAATCACGTAACGTTATGAGAAATGGCTCGAACCGATGACCGGGGACAGCTAATCGATAGTCGTATTTCGGGAGCGTAACAGGGGGGAAAGCAGATTTACGAGGAGCTTTTTTCACGAGGGGGTGAAATTTCGCGCGGGTCTCCTTTTGTTCAGGCACGCTAAATGAAGGCAATATTTTCTGCGGCGCGAAAATTGAGACGCATCGGACGGTGTTGCCGATCGTCGACGATCGAGATTGGTATCGGGTTCACTGTTAACCGTCAGTGGCACGGTGATCTATGATCGTTCTCTTCTTGTACGAAAATATGAAGAGATTCTATCGAGTGGTCCGCCCTTTTGTGAAATTATAAATGTAGGTAGGTGTTATTGCTTTGTGGGGGTAAATTGTTCTAACGGAAACGATTTCGCCGTTAAATGACGCCCTCGACTGAAACGTTCGGGCAAGATAAACAGTTCCAATTCGTAATTCTACGTCCCGTATTTGAACACTGTATTTTATTTGCGCGATAAACTAATTGGCCGCGATTCATGTTCCATGATATATGAATTTGTTACGCATAAGAATGAGCCGTCGATTTATCGGCGGATATATCTGCTGTTTATTCTAGACTCCCGATTCTCGTTTGGTTACTGCTTAATTGCGACGTACTTCTGATAGGCGACGTTATTGTGAGCTTGAAACGGCGAGATAAAATATTCGTGAGGAATTGTCGTAAGTTGATTCCCCTATTTCGTTGAGGTCTGTTGAGCGCTGCCAGTTGGGGAAGATGTAGGAGCCGAGTGAATGGACTGCTTTGAAATGCAACAACGTAATTCTAATAAGCTATTGCTCTTCGGGGCACTGTACGTCGACCGAAACCCCTTCGAGTTGCAACCACTCCACGTAATACTCTTCACTGAATAGTAAACAGAGCAGGTTCCGTTGCATAAGCTTAATCGATAATGCTGCGAGTTTAACGATAATTACGTTAATAATTCCATTCATACTCTGTACATGTTCCTAAAAGTAAAAGAACAGAATACTCATCTATACTGATTTTTAACAAACCCCCTATATCTCTCATGAAAGTAGAACTCGTGCCTCCTGTAATTCACCGAACCAGAAATAATTTCGCAAATTGGCGGCGAGATGGTGTTCGCCGCGGAAAATCGAGATAAAACCACGCTTACAGATACATTCATTTGCAAATCAACGTTACAGAACTCCAGATCCCCAAGTACCCCATTCAAGCACTTGAAAAAAAAGTGGAGCTCTCTGAAGAGGCGAAGAATAAACGCGATATGCTGGATGCACTGTCGCGTTTTCCCTTTCCACGGCGGAATGCAAATCGAACAGGGGTCGAGGAGGGGGCGAGGGGAGACAGTTTAAAACCCGTGGTTGACGAGACTGCGAATTAGTGCCGGGGGAAACGTTGTCGAACCGACAACTACGTAGCCGCCACGGAGTTAATGAGATTCGGGCGCAGATGAAAGGCCCTTGGACGAACGTGGAATTAATGGAATTGTCGCGCGGCGAAGCTTCGAATCGATTCGCCGCCCCCCGTCTCCTCCAAGCGGCGCATTCGATTCCGTTGAACGCGTGCCACCGGGGCTTTTCCTTCGTTACGCTCGAATATGTCGATCGATTAGCGAACTCTGTGGGAGCCCGAAACGATTCCACGCCGTCGCCGCTGCGTCGCCCCTACGTGATTTGCATCCCCATCGATAGACGCTAAGGGAGGAATGATAACGTTCCACCGACAGGGAGGGGTGGAATCTTGGTCAATTAATGGCCCAACTATGGCCCTTGACGAGGGGTGTTTAACTAATGACAGCGCTCTATATCCCTGCCCCCATTACTCTTTCATTTTGCAATTTGAACAAGTGCCACTTGATTGCGTGTATCGGGGCAGAATTGATATGCACATTGGGACCTCGGTAGAGGAATAGTGTTTCTACTGTCACAATTCCCTCTTCCATTTAATATTCGCTCCTAAATTCATGCTAGAGCTCGCGGTCCCCGAAGGTCGCTAAGAATCCCCCGATCCTCTTCCACAAATTTCCCAAATGCTGCTGGAGAAATCGACGCCCCATGAATATTACAGATACGCACGAGCGCCTGGCCGGGGTGGGACATCGCACACGAAACAGAGAGGCGCACCTACGGGCAGGAATTTTCCTTCATGAATAATTCTTGGTGTCCCTTGGTGCGTTCGTTCAGCCTCCAACAGCCGGAGAACGCGTCCCGGAAATCCAGAAGACGGTTGCGCCTCTGTCCAGGTACGACGTAGCCAGGGGGCGTCGATCATCCATTTCGTTTCCCGTGCGCCTGAATCTCATCGAAATTCGCTCGGCGTGCCTGTCCCCGAGGAGTGGCGAGGGTGCAAATGGGCTTTAAGAGGGTTTATACACCTTCCCGCGCTGAAACATTGACGCCCTCTTGGTCCTTGCCGAGCAGGCCAGGGGCTGTACAAATTTCTGCACTCCCCTTTGTCTGGCTTCTTTCCTCTTGTCTCACGGCAGAGTCCTCGCGAGACGAGAAGTATCGATCGATGTATTATGCTCTTTGCTCTATTCGAAATTCATCCCCCTCGGCTGAACATTCCCGTGGAATGCGTGGGACAACGGTGGAAACTAAGGGTGGGTGGTTATTTAGAATTCTCGTGAATTTAGGACCAGTGGCGCGCTCAGGATTTTATCTTGGGGGCTGTCGAGTTGAAGGGATAAAAATATTTCTAATGCAAATTCAGTAGAATTCATTAGGTGATTATACAATTTTATTTGAAGAATAAAATCTAGTTTTTTTCTTTTTATAAAGCTCTTGAATTACTTCAGTCGCGGTTACATTAAAAGACCTTTTTCTTTGGGGTGCCAGGGCCCCTTGGCACCCTCTCTGAGCGCGCCACTGTTTATGAGCGAATAAGTCGTTGCCCTCTTGAATTTCAAGAATTTTAAAAGTCTTCATGGCTCTCGAATGTGTATAAACTACTCGAGGTACTTTTCTGTTTAATATGAGCAACTTTTATTACAGCTACTCGTTTATTAGTTGAAACGCAACGGAGATACTCGAACTTATGCTTCTCCTGGCGGGCTGCAACGTCGAAGACTGCAATAAAACGTAGCGTAAACGTCGCAGAGCGGGCGTACCGTAAAAAATTCCGTCCTTCGTTAAGCCAGACGTTATTTTCCCCCTCGGGAGTAGAAATACGACTTCCAGGAGGGTTGGATCGCACGCATGGATGTTTCTTTGTCTGTAAGGGCTTCGGTAACGAGAGGACGATGTGCCTTCGGGGCTGTTCAACGCTCGTTCCTCTGCATCGCGTTATTTTTTCCGCTGTCCAAATAGAATTGTAGGGGAAAGAGACTCGGATGTAACACGGGTGCTCGGACACGGCGGATAATTACTCTCCAAGGTGGTGAACGCGTCGTTTAATGGTCAGGGTTGGAACTACCCCCTTGTTCAGGGATGTGATCCTAGCGAGGACCTTATTATCCCGTCCCTGCTCGCAGTTCGACCCCTCTGAAGAGGGCTGGCTTTCAAGGGGGTGCCAGAGGGTCTCGGCTCGCTCGCGACTCAATGAAAGTCGTCGAAAGCGGGTCGAAGGGGTTGAAAATCCCTGGAAAGATGGGGACGAAGGTGGCTCCGGCGTTGCTGTAACTTTTTTCTACCCTCCGGCAGGGTTGGCCTTGAACTAGCAACTTCGTCAACTTGAAGAACTGGCAAACTTCAAGCATTGTGACAAAAATCTTTCTTAGAAATTCCTCATTCTTCAAGTACCTCGTTCATATACTGCTCGATACTATTTTTTACTCAATATACCTATGATTATATAAATTGAAACATAAATGCCCCAAAAAGCATATACAATCTTCTTAAAAATCGTGTGAGAAGTAAATTAAGGCAGAGAAAAGAATTTGTATACCCTTTCTACCCTACAGAAGGGATCACAGGAAACGCTGAGCGAAATTTTACATGGGTGCGCCAGAATTGCGTCAACCTTAACTTCGACTAATTTGAAAGCAAGACTTTTACTTGGCGTCGCCGAGAAAATAAACTCCTGATACAGCACGCCAGTGAAATATCTCTTAATGTCTCGACATCGTCCAAGAATCTGCCGAGGAAGAGAACGATAACCTCGACGTTGATTTTTGCGAATACTGCCTGCAACCACTCGCCGTTTTCTACGCGTAGATCCTAATAGAGGGGCAAGGAGTAGATGATGACGGCGAGAAGGGAAAGGGAAGGAGAAAGCAGCGAGAATAAGGGAAGAAGAAGGAAACGCGGTGAAGCAAATTCATTCACGTTTACGACGGTGGCGTTCTACTTGCGTGAAACTTAATTTCCATCTAACCAGCTCCCCGGGAGAAGTAATTTCTCCCCGTCACCTTAGAATTGAAATACCACTCTTAAATTAGAGTTAGCCCGAATTATGGCGGTCGTTGTGCATCGCGAGGGAAGAGTCGCGCCGCGGATGGAAAACTTGATTTTCTAATTAACCGCTCGCCACCCCCAGCGAGCGTAACGAAACGTAACCACGACACCTTGAAATTCTGTGAGAAATAGTTCACCGTCTGGATAATAACACTAATGATTCTGTATATCCTTGAATGTGACGCGTCGCTCCGCGCGGGATCTTGTCTGTCTCAGGGCCGTTGCTTTTGTTGATATTCAATTACCCAGTCAATTAATTCTGTTTCCCAGCGTACGCCACTGTCGCCGTTGATTAATTATGGGGCCAACAAAGGGGGCAGAAAATAAGCTGCAAGTTACTCCCGTCGGGAAGAATAGATTAAAATGAAACGACGTTCGTAAACACTCGATGGAAACGCTTCCGACGCCCGCGATTCGGATTGGTTATGATATCGCGTAAATGGGGAGGGGACCGAATTTAGAGACGCGGAAGCGTCTCGACGCCAAGTAGGGAGAGTAGGATAAAGGACAGCGTGAGGTAAAGGACTGTGTAAAACGTCAAAATGTAGCTTAAGGACCTATCGAATCCAATGATGTGCTTAGCATTATAAATTTTCTAAATCCAAGTGAAGAAATGTGGTCGAAACTACAACGCAATATCGAAACTTCGATACCAGAAATGTTTATAACACTGTTAATCGAAAAGTAACATGTGCACGAGTCTGTGGTCTGTCACGAAATGTTGTGAGGATCGTTTGGTCCCATGTCACGTGATAACAACTCATTCGCAGCTCTCCTCCAACAATAAGAGAAAAATTAATGTTCCGTTTTACCCACTCGTTCCGCTTTACCCTACTCTCCCCTAATGTTCTTTTCCGTCCTCGACTTTTTTATGTTCTCGGCGTAATTTTCTTACTTCTTTGAAGTTTATATTATACAGGATCAAAAGAGTCTTAACAGCGATCGATTTTCAATTTTTCGTCAGCTTCATCTCCTCGTAAATTTATTGCAGAAATTGTTCGGCCAAAGGCTCGTTTAATCTCAATTTAATCTCGCGACACTCGATGTAACTCGCAATATCGTTGCTCTTGACTTCTGCCCCTCCGTTTCGAGCTTATCAAATTATTCTTCGCAACTTGTTGTCGCCTTCTGATAGGCCAATTGCCGCCTTTGTAAATCAGTGTGCATATGTACAGATACGTATTTGATATCTGAATGTAGAAGCACACTCTTGGTTGTTATTGATTCAACTACTTCTGATTTCACTCTTTTCAGCTACATTTTCTGAGAACAAATTAAATTTTTGAAGGTTTCCGTGTGATGGTAACCCTTGAGGGTAAAAGCAACGATGATTGTCCAGTTCGATACTACGTTTATCGATGACATTTAACGAAAATTAGATCAGAGGTGAAAGAACATTTGCATGGAATACCCAAGACACGAAAAGTTTCAACGCCATAAAGCCATTTGAATAGACGCTTCTCTATTTCCAGTAGTACAGCTCGAGCACCATCACTATTTAACTTTCTAATTAGCCCACCCCTTCGGAGCTCCAAAGAATCGTGATTAAACAAAATCGCGATATCCTTGGAAGTTTCTTCCAGCAACTTCCCTCCTCCCCTAAGGGATTTAGGCATTCAAAACCGGAAATGCTCCACTTAACCGACCACCGTGCGAGAATAATTCTAAAGTGCCACCCTTAAGTCACTGTTTACTCTGACTATAGCAGTCGTTTTTCTCCGTTTCCACGGAGCTTCAGTCCGCAGCGAATAATTCCTCTCGACTGGAGAAACGGTCCAACCAAGGTGTTCCTCGATCTGTGACTTCGGAGAGCTTTTCTCTAAACATTCCGCTCGCACACACCCTCAACCCTCTCTACCTTGCACAATAAATTATTGAAATACTCAAACAATCGAATCTTTCTTTAAAACGTGCACTTTGAGGTACTTTCTTGATTTTAATTTCTCTACGACACTTGGAAGGAAACAAGGGGTGGTGCAGCAGGACCCTTCGAACGTTGGCCTATTTGCTACTGACTTTGCTTCACACGTCTTTAGAGAGAGACGACCAGAGCAGCTTCGAGCCGGCGCTTACGAGACGACGTTTCGCAGCTACGAAATTACGTATTCCCGGGAAAGTTGCTTTCCAAGGAAAGTTGGCAGCCCCCGTGGCAATTCGAGATCTTGATGGACAGTCGTAAACCTTTCCAGCTCTTGGAAATAATGATCGGAATTCTTCGTTTCTTAGCGCCAGCGACTGGCATCGTTGCCAGTTCTTCCGAGGGTATGAACCCCGTAAAAATTTAGATAAAAGCCACTTACGCGGGGGCTGAAGAAGACTCTTTACTTCGCCATCGAATGCAGGCGAATAATCACCACTCATGTGCATCGAGGTAATACAAGGACTTCACGAAAATCCTGAAGCAGCCTCGGCGGTATGAACTTCGATCGTAAACGCTTCGAGGGTAGGACGGGGGTGTCTTAAACCCCACACTACGATTGACCTTGCAAATGGGGACTTAAGGCTGATACCGTTGGAATAAATTTAAGGGAAGTTCGGTGGGAAGGGCGCGCAGGCGAAGTCGCGAAGAATAAGTCGTCGGTTTACTCAGCGCGGCGAGTTTGAATTGTAAATAGCCTGCTTCGTTAGATTTCGAAGTACTTCAGAAGCACAGCAAACATTCACTGCTACCATCCATTCCGTCCCTTCGCGAATCATTAGGATGTACATTCATTCGCCGCGTTTCCTACATAATCTCCAGAAATTCAATTCAACCCCTCGCCAACTACTCGAAAAACCGACACCCCCGCAGCCCCTACGGACCGTTACTAGTTAGCCGAAATCGCTTCCCCCGGAAGTGGTCAGGAGCAGTTTCGCCGAAGTAAGCCCGCGGTGTCTCCAGCCGAGCCAGTTCGATTTATACTCCCGATTGTTGTTACAGACAATTCCCGGTTATCTGGACTCGCGGGAGGGGCTGGGTTGGTCTTTAGTCAAAGACAAAGACCCCGTGGATCCACGGGGGGTGGTAGGCGCGCGAGGGTTGAGTCGGTCGGTGGCGTTGAATGGAGGTCGATAAGAGGGCCACTCGAACGTGGCGAGGAGGAGGATAACGGGCTGGGATAGCAAAAAGAGGATAATATTCGACGTGGATGGCCCCGGTGGGAGGGCGCCGGGGGTGGGGGTGGCAGGGAGCTTTGAACTCTGTCGGCCGGGGCATCGTCTAGCAAACGAACTTCGTGGACGGAATTCTCTCGGGGCCAAGGCGGATCGGTTCCGACGCGGAAAGGTCACCGACTGACGTACCGAACCGGCTTAAGAACAGCTTTATGAATTTCTCGTGCTTCCCTTCGCCTTGATCCCCTTTCCTGCCGTTTGCCTTCCGATTCTCGCGGGCCGCCGCGATTCCTCCCCGTTGCAAAT
Organism: Andrena flavipes; assembly: GCA_963971345.1. Lineage (NCBI taxonomy): Eukaryota > Metazoa > Arthropoda > Insecta > Hymenoptera > Andrenidae > Andrena > Andrena flavipes. The sequence continues at coordinate 61,493,551 of OZ020480.1, forward strand.
GGGCTTTGAGGCCGATCGGCGAGCGAGCGTTGCGAGGGGTGTCGGCCAGAGAGCCGCCACGCACGCTCAGCTAGCGGATAAAGGGTGAGGGGCTCTAATCTCGTTGCCTCTTTGAATCGCTCGATGCGTCGAGCAATTTGTTCGCCAGCCACGTCCCCGGGGGTAGCTCGTTTTCAATTCGCTCCTACACTCGATCACTTGCCTCGTTCGTTCTTCCAAGACCAGTGCTGATGTCTCGTCCCTCCCACGCGAGTCAGCGCCCTCGTTTATCGGGAACACCGACGGAAACCGACAGTTTGCATTCTATTTAACCGTGTTCTCGACGGAAACCAATTCTAATCCAACGGTTAAGATGAACAACGAGCGTCCAGGAGAAGCGGGATCCCGGCGAGTGGCTGGTTTTGTGTTTCGCGTTGTCCTTTGTTCCGCGGTAGCAAGAGCCATTTCAGCGGCGAAAAATCCTTCGGAACGGCTAGCCTCGCGTTGGGACGATTATCACGGAGAATACAACGCGCACGCTGCTTCCTCTCTTCAAAATTCCGCCCCGTTTGTTCGCCTTCCATTACCCTGTTCATTCGCATCTCCTTCCAGGAAACGAGCACGGTCTTCCTTTTATTTCCAACCGGCGAACGTATTCGCCATCGACGAAACGAACCGCCAGCCTTTTCTTTATCAAATACCGACGCATCCGGCGCGAAGCGGCCTCCATTAGCGGCGTTCGAGAGGCGTCGAGGCGCACAATAGGAAGCAGAAGTTCGGAATTATCTGTTCCCGGCATCCCTGCCTGCTCGAAACCTAAGGGGGGCGTATTAATTTACGCGATTTGCACGCGCGAGGATCGTCGACGTGACGGGGAAGCGCGTAACCGCGAGTAAATTTCGCGAAACGCGTAGACAATTAAGCCGTTCTGCGACGTCGAGACGTCTGATGGAGGCTCCACAGCGAAGCTCAGCCGAGGGGAAATCGCGAAGCGGTGTTTCGCCGAGGAGCGAGGCGGGGGTGGGGACAAAAAGAAACGGCGAACCGTGCGATGCACAGGAGACGACAATGGAGCCAATACGGTGGAAAAGGCGGCAGCTCTGTGTGAATACTGTGAAAGACGACGACATAATTGAGCGTGGCCGATAATTGTTGGCCAGTTTTTTCCGTGTCGATGACAAATTAGAGGCTGTCAGTGTAGCTGAAAGTCTGACAGCTTGGGCACAGTGGGATCCTTCCGTTTGAAAGAGATGTTGGACTAAAGGAAACAGGGTGTCGTTCAGATTCACTTACAAGGAGAGGTTCCCAGGTGCACGTCTCCGATTGCTTTGGTTTTTGGATATGTTTTACAGGACCGAAAAATAAGAAATACGTGTTTTTTATAGCGGCCTGTTCGCGAACACTGTGTTTGTTCGTGTTCGCCTTGGTGTAAACCCGGCATTATTAGGGGACAACTATGAGGGGCGGTTTCACCCCTTGGACATACAAATGGGTCAAAATAGAAAGACATGCATTTCTTATTTTTAGGCCCTTTAAAACATATCTAAAGTTCAAACCAATCGGAGGCGGGCACCAACTATTTTTATGAACTTAAGAAGGTGGTTTTATCCCCTAAACATTCAAGCAGACCAAAATAAAAAGTATTTCTTATTTGTCGGTCCTCTTAAAACATATCCAAAATTCAAAGCAATCGGAGGCGGACACCTGGGAGCCTCTCCTTGTTAGTAAAATATTGGCAGAAAAAAAATTCAGCAATTCCAACTGCGACAACAATCCCCACGTTCCACCGAAGAAGAACTCTATCGAATCGAAGCTCCCTCTGATGCCATTCACCTTTTCTGCCGCTTGGTAATCGCATCAGAGATTCGAGAGGCAAACATATTAGGCGACGCTGCGTTCCAAGAGTCTCGCCGCGGGAAAAGCCGAGAGCAGAGCAACGAAGCCGATCGCGAAGACGAGCGAATGAAGGATTTCACGAGCGAACGGCCCACCCGCCGGCGCCGGGCGTAATTGAGCATGGCGATAATTACAACGGTGCTCGGCAGCTAGACGATAGAGCGGATTCGATCAATTTCGGTTCCCCTGGCAAGCAGAGACGAATTTTCCGCCTCTTTCCATCGCGACAGAATTCTTTCTGGACCGAGACTTTCGTCCCTTCTACGGGGGTTATTAATCGTTTCCCGAGGCTCGCTTCCGGTTTCCATCGTGAACGTGGAAGGGCCGCGACTCTCCAAACTGATCGCCGGCTCGTCGAGATAATTAGGTGAAAACCACCGTGAGGGGGGCACCAGTCGGTCCGTTTGCCACGAAATCAGTTTAAAATACGGCCTCTAATTGGCAAGGCTGTGCCCTAATCTGCCCGAAATTCACCGCTAATTTGTTTCTATCCTGATTAACCTATTAGTGGATCTGTTTCTGGCTTCGGCATCCGTCGATCGCGTTATTGGGCTGAGCGCCCGATTTCGATGGATTTGGTGAGCAGTACCTAATGCTCGCGTGGAAACAATTCCGCTCGGCTACAGAATCCGTTACGCTTTAAGAAGGGATTCTCGTCTAACAGCCTCAACAGTAGCTGATATTTAAGATTTTTTTTTTAAAAACCGTTAGTCATATTGGATTAAATTCTTTTGGGATATAAGAAGGCATCTTTAAAATTGTAGAATTTTTTTTCTATGTCGATCCTTCTTATTATTTTTTAACTATTGTGGAATCTTGTCCACCTCTTTGACGATGTCACTCCTGTTGGCGGGATGGGTAACACCTATCATAGTAATCAGATTGCTAAAAAATAGAAGTTTCTTAAAGTTACATAGTTTATGCTGGGATTGGTCCACTTTGAAGAAAAAAGAAATTAGAATTGAAAGAGTTATAGCGTTTGAAAACAAAGTAAGCTTTTTCCGTAGACAATTTTATCATATTGTTCTTTATATCGTCGAAAAAGGTATTATAAATAAAAACTAAAATTCAAATTTTAGGGCCAGTTCCTGCGTAAATTATTTAACTTTAAGAAAATTTTCTTCTTTTTGCGAACATCGTCGAAGAGGTGAACACGATTCCATAATAATTAATAAATAATAAGAAGGATCGACATAAAAGGAATATTTTCTACAAGCTCCTTATTATGCCGCCTTATGTCTCAAAAGAGTTTAATACAATATTAACAATAGTTTTTTTTTAAATCATAAATTTCGGGGATTGTTACACGAGAATCCCCCATTAACACTCGCTATAAACAAGACCCGCTGCCCCCTGATAAAATTACCATCGCAACAAAATCGCTCATCGAACCCCTTCGTTCCATCATTGAATCTCACTCGATTCCCCTCGAGCTCCTTAATCCACCTTTTCCGCTCAGGACACACACTTTCCACTGGTAAATATTATCCGAGGCAACGCAGCTCGACATTATCCGTCGATTTTCTGGCCGCGGTCCAGACGGAAAACGGAGCAGCATTTTTCCCAGCCAACCCGGCCGACGGTTCATAATTCCCCCCCCCCCCCCGCCGCCCGCCCCCGCGCGACGAGGGTGGAAAATAAAAATCAGAGCATAAAAAACACGTGTCTGAGGGTAGGCTCGTAGCGCGGGCACGTCGGAAACGGCGACGCCGGCAGATACGTATTTATTTCGAACGGAAATCCGCGAGGTCCGGCCGCTGTCGGTCGTACGTCATGTCGCGGCGTGCATGAACAAGCGTCACCGAGGGTCGACAGTACCTACGAAACGTCGTGTATTTATGAAGCCAGGTTCAGCCGTCGCTGCGGAGCAGATATGGGGAGGGGTTGACGAGCGTGCGCCCGACGCTACCCCCGTTAATGACTTTCGACCGAGGGGGATGCGCGCTGTTATCGAAATCGTGATACGAATACTCTGTGACGCTAGAGGGGAAAATAATAGTGTTCTTGAGAATGAACGGATAGTTAGAGGATCAGAAAGGAATCGATGGGATAATCTATGGCTCATCGATCGCCAACGTGTATGGTGTTGAAAATGGCGCGATTTTGAGTAGGACTCGAGGGTGGGAAGAAAGTCCAGCTCGCCCTCGGCGACGCCAGACACCGTGGATCACGCCGTGATCGCCGTTCATTTGTTTTTCCTGCGAGCCCGAGGGCACGCGAGAGAATGCGCCGGGGCCATCAAGAGGGACGGAGAACGGGGGAGAAATTGAAGAGAATAGCGGGCGGGGGGTGGGCGAGCTCGGATGAGGCTCCGTCGCGTGCGTACGTTGGGGAAAAAAGGAGTGGAAGGAAAGAGAGGGTCGATCGGCGCTTCCACCCCCTGGCGACGTGCCGTGGAACGTTTACCCTCTGCCCGTGAGCCGCCACCCCCGTGTCGATGTCACGAGTAACGAGTGTCGTGGTGCAGACTGCATTAGTACCGGCGGGGCCGTAGGGGTTGGTAGGGAAAAAAAGAAAAATAACGGCGAAGCGGAAGGAGAGGAACGCGGAGCGCGGACGATCGATACCACCTGATACATTGTTTTCGGATAAGAAACGGGGCTAGCTGCTTTACGCTCGATGAAATAGTGCGTGCAGGGCCTGGCCGCGACACGTTTGATATATTGGAGGACACGGGGTATTTAAAAGAAGGGGCGTGTGTAAATGATAAATCCCGCGGGGATCGTTTTTGCCTTATAGCCGCTCTCTCCATGTGTCAATGGAACGTATGGGGATGGTCTACTGGCTGATAAGGCCCTCCCAAGAACATGCAAACTTTTTAAATATATTCCCCTGACAAGTTATGCGACGAGCGTTAAGTGTCGATAGCCTCGCGTATGGTGTCTGACTATACACCGCATCGTTCCACTTAGACTTTTAAATACTACAACTACTAACACGTTTCCTCACGGTGTCCTCTCATTTGTCGCATTTCCTCGATCCCGGAGACCTTCATAAACACTCCAAGCACCCGGGTACCGTGACAAAAATCAACTCCCGGGCAGACCTGTCCCCGACAGCCACATCGGGGCGTGCACACCTCAGCGGACCTTGGACCTGGCTGTCACTTAATCAAACACACCCAGTTCGCCGGGTGATCTTTTCGAAAACAAAATTTCCCAGCGTCGCCCATGACGCGCATAGAACTGGACGACGTCCGGCGAGTGGCCATCGCCGGCTTCCCCCCTGTCCTGCCTCGATTATCGATTATGAAATTGCACCGGATAAAGCACACGCGAGGGAGAGAGATAGGGAAGGGTGGCTTTTGCGCGCGTACAGGTGCGCCGATTGGCTTTCTGATTATCGGATGACAGGCATAGAGGTGCGCGCTCGCGAGCACACAAAACACGACAACGTGATGTCTCTGTGCCACCCCCCTCGCCACCCCTTTGGCCGACTTACACACCCCTTTGCCGCCGCGCACGTTCTCCTATTACATGGGCCACCCTCGCACACAATCGCGCGACCTGCACGCCACGTCATCGTGCACCCACTGTCACTTTATCCACCTATGACGCTTCATCCAGTCCTCCGTCACGCACGCAGGGTTATCGTTACCCCTAAACACGCCTCTCTAACTGTTATACAGAGGAGCTTCGGCGACCTCGTCTATCCCGGCGAGTTGATCTCGCACACTAATTCTCTGTGGCCGCTGTGCGCCACGGTTGTCGTCACTCATTAGACCCCGTCATTACTGCGCGATTATACAAGAACGGAGTGAACAGGCCCTAGGTGACTCGAGATACTAGTTCCAGGAAGTGTTCTTTGGAATACACCTTCCTTTGTACTCGGTTTCTTGTGAGCTTGCAAGTGGTGCAGTGTTGCCAATTCAGATTTTTGAAAATTAGTAGAGAAAAGTACAACATTTCGTAGAATTCCGTAGATCCCCCTTTGAAAAATCCGTGGATCTACAAATTTTCTTCATATGTGTTAATAAATTACATGTATAAAAGAATCTAATTCCCTTGCTCATGGAAACCGTCCTTTCCCAAATCCTTTCTAGAAATCTTATATTTCGACCCTCCCCTAACATCCTCAAAAAAATTATTGTCACAACAAAAATTCCCAAATTACGAAAAAAGTTGCAGGGTAGTAAAACTAGAAAATAATAGCTTGAATTCCAGCGATTAAGTGCGATGAAAAGCTCTTGTAGTTAAGTGGAATTTAGCAACCCGCAGTAAATCGGCGGTTTGGATCAATGGTAGAATCAATGGGTCAAATTAAACAGTAAATGAATTCTTTAATCAGAACCAGAATTTCTTGTTTTATCAATTAACTCATGAAAAAGTAAGAAATCCGTAGATTTCAGTTTACAATCCGTAGATCCGTAGATAAAGTAAAAAATCCGTAGATCTACGGAAAAATCCATAAGGTTGGTAACACTGGTGACCTGCGAGGTATTTCAAGGCTGATTTATTTGGTGTTGGTTCAAAGTTTGGTGTAACGAGTATTATTGAAACCTAGGTAGAGGTATGGTATTAGAAAGGATGGAAGGAGAGAAAAAGGAAGGTGCGTTTCGACTTGAGAGCTTGATAGTGGACTCATCAGTAAGGCTTATCTAGCAGACCTTATCTTAGATGCAGGGATATTAGAAGGAAGAACGAAATGGGTATATATAGGAAGGAGTAGACGAGGGAGAACTAGCGAGACAGCGGGATCCGTCGAGAGGCCATCTAGTGGCGGAGTCCGCAGTATCGCTACAGTTTTAATAATACTCCTGGTTAAAGATGAGGCTAGTCAAGCTTTTGAGCACCGAAAAATTTTGAAGACCTTAAGAAGGATGTTAGTTCCATCTACAGAATGCAGTTTCAAACGTTTGTTGGATGAGTAATCGCAAGAGACTTAAGAAATGATGCTCGAGGCGCACAGTAATCTTCAATGAACTTTGAATTGCGTCGAAACGAAGGATATTTAGACACGCACCCGGTTGCGAACCATGTTACCGCAATTAGGCGAAACGACTTCAAGTAGACTCGTTTGCCAGCTAAACGCGAACGTCCTACTTTCCTTAACTTCTCTTAATCTGTTACGACGTCGTCCCCAGAAAGTGTCCGCGCTAGTCCTCAATCATAACAGATCCAGCGATCAAGTTCCCCCTGAAGAGTTCATTTTTTAACGAGGGCGGTGCAAGCACGGACGAGGGAAATTTGTCATCCGCGACGGAAACGGAGCGGTCGTTCTAAATACACGAATGAAGAAAGGCGATATTTCAGCCGGTTGGCAGTTCCATTTTTCCGCGGCAAACGAGCCGGCTGTTTGCGTTCTGTCAGCCAGAGAAGAGGCTGGCGATCGATCGAGGCCGGTTCCTTTGAGGGAACACGTCGCGATAATAATCGACTGGAACGATTATGATTTATTAGGCGCCCCCCTTTTATCGGTAATTGCCGAGCCGCTACTTTGTCGCGACCCAGTTTCAGCGCGGCACGAAGACGAAACGCCCACTTCGTCTACCACTTGGCGGAACTTCGAAGGCTCCGCTCTTTCAATTTCATACAGTTCTACAGGGTGTTCTGCGAACGGGGTATGTACTAAATACTAGGAGTTTATTCCTAAAGCAGACTTCCTCGTAACGAACCTTAAGATACTGAAAATTAGAGCAATTGAACAGGCCGAACGATGCAAAACTTTAAATATTATTTTCGTCACAAAAATGACGTTTTCCAATTCACCTTCCATACACCACCCTATTTAGTAAACATAATATTATACTTCCCACATTTGTAATATCAGCAATCTCCATGTCCGACTACATACATAATTATTCCACTTGCTGTCCTACAATGTTATCATAATACTTTCCAAACCCCTATCCGTTCCGCTGTTGAAATATCAAGTACCTAGCACCGCCGAATGTACGAAAACACGGTTGCCTGACTCATTCATTTCTCCAAACGCTTCCGAAATGAATCCCCTTCTGTCCCGGCGACTGTTTATCCACATGCAGCGAAAACACGCCTCGCGGAAAAATGGAATGCAGTCGCAAGTTCGCGGGACTCGTGGCCCGATAACAAGCGCGCGTCGATAGGAGAGTTGTTTATCGTTACGGAATTACTCCGATTCGCTGCTCTCCCCGCAGCAGCGTTATCTCCCTTATCACGGCCGCGGAAGCGCATGGAGAAAGATATCGCCGCGTCTGTGGGTCCCAACTCACTTGATTCGATTAGAGACGAGCAGCTCGGCTATGTTTTTGCCCAGCATGGAGTACAACGTTTCCACGAACACCAACACCTTCGGGTCTGTTCTCAGTCGAGCCTCGCTGCGATGATCCGGCGCCGATGGCAGCCTCGTCGCTCCTCTCAGCGTCGAACACCTTATTGCTGGCTCCGGCCTGGTGTCTCGGTGGATCAGGCTGCAACAAACAGGAGGGAATCATGAAGAATATTAAGTTTAGATGAGGCAAGTCGGAAAGTGTTATTACTTCGGAGCTTCTTAAACTTTCAGGGCAATATTCCTTCCTACGAAGAAACTTTCTGCTGCAACACCGCCTTCTCCTTTTGGTTAAAGAAACTTCTCTTTGATTTACACGGTTTTTAAAGTATCTAAGCGACAGTAGATAGTCTAGTTGAGGAATATTGAAAACTGCGGCTTTGGGTGTAAAAGATGGGTTCCTCAGCAAAGAATGAAAGTTTCATTTTTTTTAATTAGGGTAAATCCGGGAGAAGCGGTCGCCCTATTATAAAATGGCTATTAAAACTAATATAGAAATTACTTATTCTTTCAGAACAAACCTATATGTGCAGAATTTTATGCTAATTCAGAAAAACTAGTCGATATTTGCTTTAAGACAATATTTACAGTAAATCAAGTTGAAAACTGAAGCCACATAATTATTCATGGAAAATTAACAAAGAATAAAGCAAAATTATTTATGAGTGAATACAAATGAAGCTATTCATTCAACTGTTTAGTTTCTAGAGAAGTAATTGGTCTGCATTTTAACGCATTTTTACGTAGAGCGTCTGAAATATAGCGACTCGACCAACTCTCCGGCCCGACCACGTCTCCCGGATTTACCCAAGGTGATAAAGTGGAGCAGGATATCAGGTGCTTTGGAAAGCGGGAATTAGAACGTTGCCTGCGAAACGAGGAACTCGTTTTTCGGTAACAACTTGTAAAGCACGTTCCGGGGATTTTAAGTATTCATTGTCACGTGGCTGTCAGTGGCTCTATATTCTCTCTTTCACGACGGAGTTCCAACGAATTCGAAATTAACGCTTCGTTGGCGCCGTTTTTCGCTACGAAGGCGGATGGTTCTCCCGAATAATGAGGATCAACTCGCAGAAGAGATAACGTCTACGTCGTCTCTCCCTCGGGGATGCACAAAGCGGTGGATTGCCCCACTCGGCGTAAATCTGACGGTATTTTTACGATTACCGATAATCCGAGCGTCCCAAAAAACCGGTGCACGCAGATCCGTTTCAAGGACGAACGAATTCTGGGATATCTGTTACTCCAGCAACCGTGCAACTGGAAGCTCCCGAGAAATGCACCCTTTAAAACGCCCCCTTTTCATCCTTAAGCCCGTTGCGTGAGCGGAATTAACGTTCCCGATATAACGCCGAGATCACGGGCACGAGAAAGCGTCTGGAGATTCAGTGCGTAGATCACCTGGCGATATCTCATTATCGATTAAACCACTGTGAAGTAGCAGACGATCTAATCACGTGAGACGATCACACTTAAACTTCCTTTCCACAATCCACAGTGTGGGATGAAAGAACCTTAAAGGGTTAAATAAATAATCATCCTTTTTTTATTTTGTTTTGCTTATTTTCTATTTAAGCAGGTACTAATTTTTCCCTATATTTTGTTCATTTTTGTGCAAAGAGTTTTCCCGCATATATAATTAAATAAATAAGAAAAATAAGCCAATTTGGTAAGAGGAAAATACGTTACTGTCTGTTTCGGATAAAATTAAATAAATTTCCTTTGATTCAGACGATAAAAAATGGTCCCTTCCAATTGTTGATGACAATCGCATTCCATAGCTCAACGAGAACGGCCAAAGTTTCGGGATCTCCCTGGCACGGTGCATTCTCACAGGTGCAAGTGGCGCGATGCATTATGCGGGCTGAATTAGCGCGTCGTCGGCCGCGAAACTTTGCTCGATAAACCACTGACCATCGACCCTTTCGCTGGGAAGTCTGAGCGGAGCGGTGATCGATAAACTGTCCCTCCTTTGTTACGGTCAAACAACGCGGTGGCACGCTATAAATTACGTGTATCAAGACAAATTTCACTGGACAGATCGCCATCGAGTGGCGGCCCCTTTAAAAACCGCTGTATCGGGACGCTCCCTGGCAACGTTAAGCCCGATGGTCGAGCTTCCGTTTCGTGCCTCGTTCGTCTCGATTTAAAGCATTCACCGGTGCCTGTGCAACGGCGGGACACCGAAAATTTGTTACGTTCGTTCGATTCGTCCCGCTGTTCCCCGTATTAATGTAAAAACGGTGTAGGACCGGTATCAACGCGGATGCAGCTCGATGTCCGTGTCGAGGCTATAACACCGATTGTTGGTCGGTGATTAAAGGACTCCGATCATATCTGCCCATATTCTCCGTTTTTCCGTGTAATTAATTCATACCGCAGCTGTGGCGTTTAATAGGAACATCTCTCAAGATGATCTATTTGATTGATTCGTCGATTAATTATGTATTTAATCAATTAGAGGCATCGATATAATGATAATAATAATACGTCTTTATTACATTCACAAAAAAAACCCTAGAAAAGTAATGGGCGAGACTCAGCAATTTGCTGCTTTTAAGTCTAACCCGATGATTAATAACAAAGTACAGTAATAATAGGAAGAGTTTAATGTTTGACCATATCCATTTTCCTCTCAAAGCCAACGAGAAGACCATCTCTCGCTGCAAAAGGGAGAGTTGGTCGAGTTATAATTTTTTTATTATTTAGTTTATTTATTCACTTTTGTATTCATTTGCGTTGCTAATCGCCAGTAGGTAGTTCACTTTTTCTTTTATGTTTTCTTTACTTGTTTAGCGCAAACAAATTACATATCAATGAATCTGTAATTGTAGCCCACTCATAAATAACTTTGCTTTATCCTTTTTTAATTTTCCATGAATAATTATGTGAGTGGTCTCTGCCAACGACGAAAACCATTTCCCCGGCACCTCCGGAGAGGTGGTCAGATATCATGACTACAGTTTTCATCTCGAGTTACAGTAAATATTGTCTTAAAGCAAATATCGACCAGTTTCTCTGAATCAGCATAAAAATCTGAACATACATGTTTGTATGATAAAATAAATAATTTCTATATTAGTTTTAATAGCCATTTTATATTAGGTCGACCGTGTCTCCCGCATTAACCCTATATGCCAAAAGGAAAGAAAAATCTCTAGTTTCCCATCTGAAAAATGATCCCACAATCAAGAATCATAGATTCGTCGAATTCAACGCACAAAGTCGCCCCATAGATCCCTTCGAAGAAGTCACTGCTTAATAAAGTAATTTCCTAGCGGCGAAACAGCGTTATCCACGTAACCTCTATTTGCATCAACGCTTTGAATCATCGTTCGCGTGCACCGCGGTCGTTCCAGCCACCTTTCGTCGTCTCCGATTCCGCGCCATTAACCGGAAACGCGAGAGCCGCTCTGCGAGGGGCAGATTCGGCCAGTGTGGAAGCCGGAATGGAATCGAATGGCCGCGTCGCGGGGAATCTACATCCATAATCGGTCGGTATGAAATTCAAATTGGATCTTTTGTGCGGGACTGACTTGCCGGCAACTTTTCCCTTGAAAGGAAACGCCCGCGGAAAGTATGTGGCCGGGAAGGCAGGCATTCAGACCGAGCGACTTGGAATACTTGAAATACTTGAAGCGTTTCTTGCCGGGGGAAATTATATAACGAAGGTCCGGCCAGTCGATTTACGGGGCTCTTAGTCACTGTCGTTTGTTCGGCGAAGTTGCAGCCGGCGAAAGGATTAGTCTTTGGGCGAGGATCGCTATGGAATCTTGATTGCATTAGTTGCTAGGATTTTAATTGGAATCCGTTCCATTATGGACGACTGCTCGCGTAAGCTGCTTTGGGGGACAAGTGTCCTGAGATAGGTTGCACAGTTATTCCACTTTTTAACGTGTTTCTTTGTTTCTATAAAAACAACTGACGATTCTCCATTAGAGGACACAAGTTTCAAGGATCATAGAGGCCAGCACTATACAAATCCCTGCAAATGTTCTCTATCCAAAGGTCGTAACACCACGAGAACAACTCTGCGAGACGCTAAACATCGAGATAACTCCTGCCAGGTGCTCTTCAAGTACGAGCCACGAAGCTCCGTTACGTCTAAAACGAGTCTCACAAAAATGATGGGGGGTGTGGGATCGTCAGGCTCGTTAAACTCTATGGCGCCATGCTCGTGGCGGAAGCAGCGGTGTATGTACCTTTAACTCGATTACGGGGTTGGGGCGAGGGAAGCTGACGAGCCCATAAAACCGAGCTAGCTTCATATCCGGAAAGATCCATGGTGCGTGTTCTCACATATAAGCTTTCGACTACGCTGGTAATCTGGTCCGAGAGATACGGAACGTCATCCTATCGTGCATCACCGGGTGGCTGCGTGCCCGAAGTAAGCCTATTAGCGCGCGGGCTTATTAGAGGATGCCATCTGACCCAAATTCCACGTTCCTATTGGCCAGAGGCGTAGCGGCGCGTGGATACCCCTTAATACGAATTTATGATAACGCTTCGGGGGCTGAGCGAGCTCTGCCCAACGGCTGGATCATGTGCCTCGTGAGGAATCGTGGCTTTCCATTTTGACTTCCGAGCAAATCCTACTGGGTGCTGGGATTTTTATTGATCCACGCTGCTTGTTTTTCCTTATGGATATATCTACATGGTAGCGAATGAGAGGAAAGTGTTTGAAAATTTAGGAGACAAAGGGATCCTCGGATGATGGGACTCGAACCCCGCGATCTTTGGATCCACGGCGTGCTGGTCTGCTGCCTTACAGGGGAACACCACTGTGACGGCCGGAAAACAAAGCCATTTGTAAGAATTTTATTCAGGACTAATTTACAGTTTTCAAAGAAAAATTTTATTACCTATCTTTAGTACGCTGTCTTAAGAGGTTATACAAAAAAAAAAAATAAATAGAAAAACATCCATAAATTTTAATATATTAATTAATATTCTAGATACCCCACGCGAGCTTGTCGAATGTGTAACTATGGAACAGCTGCTCCGAAATCAAATTTCACTTTTTTTTTTATAAACAATATGAGTGTAGTTTCCGTTGTGCGTACTGATTTGTTGATTGAAAACAAACTTTTTGAAATACGCTCGAAAAATTGTCCATCTTATTCACGGATTTTCGAAACTTTTCTTCTAAAGCGCACCATTTTTACAAAAATAATTTGTTTAAGAAATCTGTACTCACAACGGAAACTACACTCGTGATCCTGGTTCATAGATGGTTATGAATAGAATCTTTTAAAACACCCGGTACAATGTCGACTGTTTAAAAAGATAGGTACGCAAATTTCCTAAGCTCCGACGCGAGGCTCGCTAAATGGGACACGCGCGTGCACGCGCCTTCGAGCGACCGTTCTGCCCGGGCGGAAGCTCTTTATTACCGTCGATGATCGATCGCTCCTGCTTTCCACCTTAATTGATCCCACTTCGAGCTGAATCCCCTTGGCTTTCTCTTTTTAGCCACTTCCAGCGCAGAATGGCCCTTCGATTGTGGTTTCTGTAAGGAGCAATCCTTTCTTCCGAGAACTCTGGCGTTGGGAAGCTCGTGGAACGCGGGATCCTTGAACCAACCGCGAAGAATCACGTCACTGATTACTACTTCCACTCTTCCTATGAGACTTAGTAATCGGAGCATTCGGAGACTTAGTAATCGCCACCAGTACCTAGACTCTCTTCCACATTTTTCCTTCAACGACTGAAACTCCTCTTCATCACAGTAAATCTCTCAAACAGAGGGAACCATCTTCCCCTACCCACGATAAATTCCCTTCCCTCAGACCTCGCAATTCGGAAAACTCGACGATCACTCTGCACACAGATTCGATCATCCTGCCTCCAACTTAGACCTCGTCTTCCCCGAAGCTATCATCTCCCCTGCTACCACGTGTTTTCCAAGAAACTCGGTCGCGATTAGCACCGTCTAACTCCCCCGCATTAATTTACTTCCGTCGCGCGGTGTTTGCAGTGCGCTCAACTGGCGAGGTTCGATACTCGAATGGAAAATCGGGAGCTGCTCGCAAGTTCACGCGCGATCCGACCCGCCAGGCTCGTTAAAGTGTTTTGACGAAGCTTCCGAGCATCGTGCCAGTCGACGACGCGGGGAGGGAGAGAGGGGAGACTTTACACCGGTACCTTCGGCAGCCTATGCTCGTCTAATGGACAACTGGAATTATTCAAGGACGTAGCTCGCGGAACTCAGTGAGTTAGCTAGCAACATGAACCTCAATGGTATGATTATTATTTAAGACAGTGCATCAACTATGGGGATACTGGCACCGGGGTTGCATCAACATCCTTCTAAATCTCTGGCAGCAGTTTACCCTCTTTACGTCCTGCCTCCACGTCGCTCGTTAACTTTGCAACGTTGCTCGTCAATCATACCAGCCAACGAGCAGGTCCCTGGTAATTTGTGCTCCACGTTATTTATTATACGGGATTATTCCTTGCGATAGGGGCGGGACATTTTTGGATAATACATAAAGGTCCTTCGTTACTTCGAATCCGCGTGAATTATCGAGATTCCAGATTGTTCGTTTTGGGGGAAGGTCCCCTCGTTTTGTCAGCATTAGCGCCACTTTTGGAGGTCTGAGAAGAAGATGTGAAACGTCTCGCCTGGCTTCCTCTTTTATTAAATATTCGAATTTCACGGTGAAAGAGGGAGGACACGTAACGGGAGTCCCGGTACGTTAGGACGCTAATAAAGGCCTCCGTAGGGCGACGCGAGCCCCTCGAAAAGCAATTTTAGATTACGGCCGCCATTGTCGCCTATCGACAGCCGATTAAATTACACCGAGAATTGCTTCCAACATGGCATACGGGAGGGGAGGAAGGGATCGGGCCTCGAATTACCGCCTCATATAACAGCGCCTGGTGCTTTTCGTGCGGATAATCGAATTACACCGGAGGCGTTTTCCGTGATCCCCCTTTTTCCTTTCTTTTCCTTTCTTTTCCTCGTAGCTATTGCACCCCGCCATTCTCATCACGCTCGTGTGAAACACCATCTCAGGCGGCTCGAGTGCTCCTCTCCCTGGAAACGCGTCAATCCAGGGAATCGCGCCGATTCGATGCACCAACTGCTTCTCCTTCCCGGAGCTCGCGGGAAATCGCAGGAATATAAGATGAAGAGGTAAAGTCGTTCGGCGAAGTCGTGTTTCGCCGAGTTTACCGCCGCGCCGCGGCGATGGGCGAGGTCTCTGATGGAATTTGAAAGGGAAATAACCGTGGAGAAGCTTCGACTTCGTTTGCTTCTTTCCAGGGCTGGCGTGCGAGTCCCGGGGCGTTTGCAAACTTTCGGAAAACAATCGAGAAGTATCCATCCGGGTTCTCACACCTTGATCTACGTACGTTGCCCCTTGAGACTGTGTTGGTTGGAGGAGGGGTGCAGGGATGTACGTGAGCGAGCATTTTCCAATATGGGATATTGGAAGTTGGAGTTTTTGGATGAGGGGACGCGACGATTGGAAGATTTGAAAATTGCAGCTACAGGATTTGCAGTTTTGAAACTTGGGACTTTGGAATCTCAAGCTGTTTCTCCGTTTGAGAGTTTCGAATCTGGCGCTGTTCAACACGAGCGTTCGAATTTGGAGCATCTAAATTCAGAGCTCTCAAACTCGAAGCATCCAAATTCAAAGCGCTCCAACTCGAATTCAGAGAGCTCCAACTCAGAGCATTCAAATTCAGAGCTCTTGAACTCGGAGCACCTGAATTCAGAGCGCTCTACTTCAGAAATTTCAAGTACGAAGCCACCCAACTCTCAGCTTCCGATTTCAAAAGTATCGAAAGCTCGATTATGACAGATGCCAAGAGCAATATTCCCGACGAAGCATCTACGCACAATCAAAGCAGCACAAAGGCTTTCGAAGGCTGCATTTAGCTATCGTCTCAATCTCGGCTCATACTAACGCCAGCAGCTCAACGACGAAAGTTTTTCAACTTTTTAGATGTAAAAAAGTTTCGCCAGAAACGCTCTTCGAGTAAATTACCGGAAGTACCGTGAACACCCTTTCCCGTTCGCCGCGATCCCCAGAATTCGCTCGCGGTACCCCTTTCCTCGTTAGAACCGTTCGTGCTACCGCGCTTTCTTCCTTTCGTACTTTTTTATCTCTGGTCGATAGCTGCGCGGCAGGAAACGTACGCCGACTGGCGAACTTTCGGTGCCCGAAGATCGTAGGAAATGTTGCCTGGACACGCCAGTCCACGGCGCCAGGTACAATAAAAACCTGACCAGGCTTTTCTCCGCCCATTGTGTACTTGCCAGTTGGATACTGGACATTGTGTCATCCAAAACGGAAAGACTATTCCTTCTGAAAATCATATCAGGCACAAGTGGACGATCAAAGGAAATCCTATATTCTCCCAAAGTAGCAATACCACTAATTATTGCATTTTTTATCCTCAAGATGCAGTCGAGGAAAAGAGTTTAGCTGCTGAAGTTATGATGAAGCTGAAGCTGCTAACAAACATAGGGGAGAGTAGCCTATATTGGACCGGCTCCTTAATTGGACCATTTGTGTATCTCGATAAACAAATATATTTGCAGTGGTTCTTTCGGCTACACTGATTTAGGAAGTCGAGATGAAGCATGCGAGAGCAACTTCCTAAATCAGTGTAGCCGAAAGAACCACTGCAAATATATTTGTTTATCCAGATACACAAATGGTCCAATTAAGGAGCCGGTCCAATATAGGCTACTCTCCCCTATATAAAAACGAACTTACTTCTATTTGAAACGAAGCTACATAAAAGTCTGATTCAAGATCCAAATTATTCGAGGCTCTTCACCCACAGAGTCATCGTGTTCGGACCTCTTTTGTCGGAAGCGCAGTCCAGCGACGCCATGGCCGGCAAACTCTACAGGGTCATTATCGATTAAGCCTGTGCAAACAGTCAAGTAATTCGACTGGCCGATCAAATGCCCTAATCCAATAACAACTCCACTCCACTCGTGTATACGAAAATGCATCGTGCGCGCGCGGAGTTGTCAACCGAATTACCGAACGTTGCGCGCCGCCGGAATTGCTGCCGGCCCCGAACGAGCGGGCCGACAAAAGATCGAATTAACCAGCGTGGCTAAATTGCCGACTGGCTCGAATTACCGGTGTATGCCGATTGGTCCAGGCCCTGACTCATTTTCGGCTCGGTCGCGGTTATCGCCGCAAGTCAAACTCTCCGGGCTTTCCATCCCCTGAATTCGAAAACATCCGCATGCACGAGGAGTTCGCACTCGAATTTTGTGAGCTGGCGAGTCGTTCACGCGAGAGGATTGTTTAGTAGGTGACTCGACGATACTATTGGCCCACTAAGCTGACCATGAACCGCTAAAATGGGGTAAAAAGTGTGATACCGTTGTGTGGATTTCATAGAATTCTAAGTAGGGTAGACCGGGACGAATCGTATCAAAATTAGAATTTAGTCCATATTTCTTGCATCGCGATAGAAATTAGCATTCCGATCGTTCCTAGTACCTCGTCCCTCTCCCCCGCATCTACCACAATAGTCCGTCAATTGTTTAGAGCTGGTATACGTTTTCAGTGAGATGTTGCGTGCGAACGTTACGATTTTGGTTAGAAATTCAAATGTGTTTATTGTTATTAGTTTGCACGGTGTCTAACTTTAGTATTTTATGTATTTTAGACTATTAGGGGAAGTAGGGGCATGACGGGGTAGCGACGTAAAATGGGGTATCTCCCTAAACCCTAATTAAAACATTACTGACATTACTTCACTGACATTAGTGACATTACTTTCATTGCCTCAAACATCAATGACCAACACTATCCGCTAAATATGTGAAATATTCTTTGAACCCCACGAGCTACCACAATCCCAATACATCTCAGAAAGCGAATTGAATATACTCCGAATGGAAGCGTGCATATCCTCGAGACCTCGCGCAGGAAGGAAATATTCCTCTAGAAATCGCGAGCCGCTTTTGCACCAACGCTCGCGATCCTCGAAAGCCTCGATTCCATCGTGGAAACAGTTCATCCAGGGACCAAATATCCCGAGCATAGAGGAATAGAGAGTTCAATTCCCGTTCCCCACGGTGGGCGAGATCCGCTGCGTGGGCGGGCAACTCGCGCAGCAGTACCCCAGAGGCTGCTCGCCCCGAGCGGAGCGTGAAAGAAGAGCCGAAAGAGGCAGCGGAGCACGAGAGAATCGAAGCCACCGCGGCTTCCTGAAGAAGTAATTTCTGTCGCCTTGAAATCAGTTTCGCCGGACGTCCGTAAATTGCCGGATGCTGGCCACCCTTCTTGATGGGCTTCCACCCTCCAGCCACCCTCGCCGCTCAGAGGCTGACTGACTCCCAGTCACGAGGGCCTGATCTTTCCTCCAAGCTTTTTCTCCCTTCCCCCTCTTCTCCTCGAGAAGGCGCATTGTCGAGCTCGATTCTCAGCTACCCCTCAGCGAGCAGAGAGGGGTAGACACGTCGTCGGAAGAAAAACTGTCGGAGCAATTTAGAGCCGCGCGATGCTCAAAGTCACGTTCCCCTGATGGAGAAACGATGCGGCGATTCCGTCGCGCGAATCGTGTGGACGCAGCAGAATGGCAGCGCCACCGAAACGGCTCTGGAGAAAAATAAGAAGAATCGAACGACCGGCATCGATCCTCGCGACCCTGTCCGGCATTAATCCGGGGAACTCGAGCAATAGGATCTGTCAATTTACTGCAGCCCAGCTCGAACACGATGATCGATCGCTAGCCAGGAAACGGGCCGGGGGTTGTTTTATTCACGGAGAAAAATTAACGAGCGGTTGTTGGCGGCTGTGTCGGGCGGCTCCGTGGTCCACGTTCGGAGCGTCGAGGATGCTCGATGCTAATGAGACGTTGCTAGGTGTAATAATGGAATTTATGAGAATCGCGAGATGCCTGTTAAATCGGGAGGTACTTTTCGCGGTGGATTGCATTTTGATATTAAGATTCATGAATCTTTATGAGGTTCAATATAGCACAAGAGCAGTGATACATCGCGTGGAAAGAACCGTCCGGACTCCCACGATATGAAATTTCAGGCACACCGTGCCCAGAGATTCAAGCCCCCGCGCGGCGGCGACGGAATTAACGCTAATTCGAACAAATTCGACTCGTGCCACGCGAGTAAATGAATTTCGTCCGTTCTCATCGGGGGACGCTTTTATCAGCGGCAGCGGCGAAATCTCCATCGCCGAAAAAGAGCGTCCCCGCGAAGCGGATATAACCAGCGGTTAAGTGACTGAATTAGAGACGAAAGATTGCGGCCATTTCTTTCTGTTAAGTGCTCGTAAGGCTGATATATGGAAGTCCATAAACAAGCCCGTAGAATCCGCCCTGGTGAGCTTCGGCTACGGCTGCCAAATGTAATTGGACGAAATAAACGTTGCAGCAAAATGCTTTCACTTCGTTACACCACGTTCGGCCATTTTATTCCAATTTTTCCTCTACCTCCGTGTGCCCGAGGGAGCATCGATCGTCCACCTCCCCCATCCTATCCCTCCCCCCTTTGAAGGTTCTAATTACACGAATGCAACCGGACGTTCGCTGGCATTCACAGGTCTCTCGTCGAATAATCGCGAATAATTGCTTTTGACGCGAATAATTTGTCGATGCGCGAAAACAGACCGTGCACGCCGCCTCTCCAATCATTTTTACGAAAACTGTCATTCACCGGATAACCCAGAACCGTGAATTCTAAACCAGTCTTTATAACTATTACAATTCATTCTTTGGCATCTCCCATTTATCAGTCTCTGCCATTACTAGACGTGTTCATTCGGAGGAATGAGAAATCTTATTATTCGTTGTTGAGAGAATTGGAAAGTGGTGCAAAAAATTGTGTTAGAAATAGGGAATTGATATAGGTACTCCAAGGGGGCGCGAAATGTTTTCCCGGGGTTCGCCGCGGTTTATTTATAGGTGACGCATACTAGCACTTATTTATTTTAATATGGTTACATTACCATAAATTATTAATAATGAAACACTGATTTTTCTTTTATGAAAGAAGAAGAAGCTGGTCACCCAGATGCAAGCACAACCACCACACTAAATAAGATAGTTAAATATATTAAACATCTTTAAGTATATTTAATATGTATATTAAGGCGATTAAATATTATTAAATAAGAATTATATTCCGAAATACCTATTTATAATGTGTTTTCTTCACTTTGATAAATTTACCTTACCTTATATGAGGAGGTAGGTCGCAGGTTATTTAAATATTATAAAAGGAGGTCGCGACTCGGAACAGATTAGGACTTCGTCCTAAATGCCTCACCAACCCCCAAAAATAGGAATTTCAGGATTACTTCTGACGTTTCCTAAGACATCCCCCCCCAATTCCAGTGCAAATTGATCTGGACCGTTAATCAAATCGAGAGTAAGATGCTACCCGGGGCCCCGGGAGGATCGATAGAATTAATCATTGGGGATAAAGACGAACGCCCGACCGGTCAAAGATTTTACCATGGAATCGACGTTCGCAAACGGAGCAGAATGCAAGCGGAGGAGCCGTCACAACCGTCACGGCTCAATCTGGCTTTGGCGCCATCCACGGACCAGCTGCCGAGCGAAATTCAATGAGAGAAATGTTATTAACGCCGCGGTTCAGCGAGATGTATCAAAGTCGAAGCAATTAATACGTCATCAAAGGGTGCAGAGCACGCCACGCTGGAACGCCCGCAATTTCTGAAGCTCCCGAAGACGTGGAACGTTACCAGTCACTGTTACGAGAAACGAGGCAGGGGCGAAGGGAACGAGGGAGGGGCCCAAACGCTCGACGTTGAAACAATTAGGCAGAAACGCCTCTAATGACGTGGCAGCTGCTCAAATTTGGCTAACAAAATTCCTCGACGCCGTTACCCCTTAATCTTCGTCCGAGGACGTGACAGACTGGTCTTGCTCGATTATTCATTGGGTGAAATTTGATAGCAAACTCGTCGAGTGTCATCTGCCTTGGTATAGTATTTTTTTTTTGTTTAAAAAAAAAGATCCTCTGTCCTACAAACCTCCATCACTCGAGTAGAGGAGACCGAGGCTGTTTATCCCAAGGGGTAGGTTGACTAATTCTTAATAACTTTACACCGACATATGCTCTACTGCCGAAACATTCACTGTAGAAAAAAGTCCCCGCGATCGGACGTTTTTTAACAGTTATCAGCGTTTGTCGAAAAATTGACTACGTCAGAAAATATTTTTTCTCATAAATTTTATTTTTTCACTCTCTATATAGTTACAATAGAATAAATGTTAAGGGACTACTTTAATGTTTGATTGTTTATTAGACGATCTATTGCCATAGTATTTTTGTTTATACATAAATAATTGAAGGTTATATAGATTATTGAAGTCAAAATAAGTTACTAATAACATTTTCTTAATTGATTGTACCTATCGTCAATCTACTTCATACTGTAAGTCAACCAACTCCAATCATGGGGCTGGTTGACTAGCATAGAAGGTGTTAGAAAAAAATTAAAATACCTTAATTGTTATCACGTTGAGTCAACATTAATAATTTAATCAGATAGCCAAATGTATGTCCTATCAAATACACTAACCGGTTTAATGATATTTCTCCCTCATAATTTATTACAAATCAAAAACAGAAAAACTGCCCTACCAGCCCCGGTCTCCCTTATCCTGTTATTCGAATACCAGCAAGTTTTTGTGAAACGTCCCTTCTAATGTAATTTTTGCGACGTCAAAGATGAGTTGAATTGGAACGATTCAACACGACATTTCGTATCTCCGGCGGCCGTTGATTCTCCGTGTTTGCGTCAAGAAACTGTCACCGAAATACATACGCTGTGCTTATCGGTAAATTCGATCGCTGTACGCAAGCACCTCACACCCGGTTCTCTGCGAGGAATGCGAGCGAGTGCCGAGTGGGTGGAATTGTGGCCTGGTTTCGAGGAGCGGTCGAAAGAAACTCGGGCGACGAGCTTTATCTCGTTAATTTATTTCTCTATTTAGCAATCCCCGGGGCGCTCAAAGATTACACCGTGGGGGGCGTTCCCTTAAAAAGCAACGAAAGTTGCGAGACGTATAGAGATCTCGACATCCCTCTGTCTTCCTCTCGCTTTCGGGCGCTGCAAGGTTTCACGGAGATCAGCCGGGTAATTCTTTCCGACGCTAATCCGCTTGCAGCGTCGCGGAAAAGGAGCTTACGGCAACATCTCGCGCGCTCACGGCGCCATCGGCCTTTAAACGCCGGATTAACAGAGTCATCGCGATACGAACAACGCGGCTGTGTCATCTCGATCACTGCCATTACTGGTCCCTTTTCCTTCCGCACGAAGAAACTTGGGTCCAGATTCTGTCACGATTGCCGCGAAAGCGCGAGCAAAGCGAGCCAGCTGAAATCTCATTCCAAAAATATCAAACACTCCGTGATACGCAGAAGCCCGCTAGCGGAGTTGGAAATTTTAAATTGCACGTCGGTGCCGCGCCACGGAACGCAGCATGCAAAAGGGTCGCACTCGCTGTGTACCGAAAAGCCTTTTAACCCCGCGCGAGTGTACGCGCGACCCGAGGCCAGCCGGGGAAATTACTGTATCGTCGAGTTGTAAGCGACTGCTTCATAAGCGAGATTCCATCGACGTGCCGATAATGCAAAGTTGCTGCTCGAAACGGTGAAAAGAGAACGGCTTATCGACTGGAAGGCCCCCTCGACGCGGCTGCATATAGGCCGCGTTTACATCGACAAGTGGCATCGAGGATCGCTGCCAGTCGCGATCGCCGCGGCGTTCCAATACCCTGCTACCTCGTAACCACTCAGTGCAGCGTGCACGCACGGGCGTGCATCGCGTGCGATCGCTACGGTTACGTTCGTTTCGAAGAAACTTGAGTTTCAATCGGGCTTCTCGATGGGAATCGTTCCTCGAATGGGTATCACGTGTAAATGTGCTTCAATGGTCGTAAAAGTGAATTTCCAAGATCCAGGCGTTGAAATTCACGTGTTCTTTGGGAAACGTGTAACAAGCATTTACTGCGATGCTTCATGCCTGGTGTTTCGTGGTAGGCGAACGTGATTGACTCAACCACTTTCAGTAGTATAGCGTGTGTATGCTATCAGACTTGGGCTGCGTAGGAAGCATATTCCTCTGCAAGCGTGCATAATCGTAATGGTGATATCCCTGGGATTGCTGGGACACGGAACAGTCGTTATTGAATCTAATGTGTAGGTGGACTCGAAATGGGACTGTCCAAAATGAAATACAGTGTACCTCAAAGCAGGACCTCTAAGGATTAAGTTTGCCCTTTGAGAATACTAGAAGGTATTCAACGACACGTGAATGCATTTAACCACCCCTGACCGACTATCTACATCATTCCCCTATTCCCCCCCCCCCTCCCCCCGCCAAGCAGAATGGATTAGATGGAGTTTTAAATTTAAAAGAAGATTGAATATTTTGTAAAAGTCTTATAACTCCGATTTGTTGCTTTAGAATTTTAGATATACAAACGCTATAGGTATAACAACTTTGGGCAATACATTTTTACGCTTAGGGGAGCTCAAGTGATTCAAAGAATAGAGAAATTATGAAAACTCAACGTATAACGGCCATATTTTATTTTATACATTTACATTACATTATATTAAATTTATATTTAATATTTGATAATTTCTGAAACTGTCTGTAACACTGCCTGTTTCCTGCAGTCAGGATACAATCTACTAATTGTTTTACTTAATTATACGTCAGAGTGATACATTTTCTCAGTTTCTATTTTTCTTAAGGGGTTAACCGCAGTCAGGAGGTAGAGAAAGAACAATTCTTTGGGAATTTATTTCAGACGGTACATGCATATTTTTAACCAGAGGTTCTTTTCATGCAGATGAGGGACACTTTAATGGGGAATTATATTATGTTATGGTATAAAAGTATTTTGTTATTGCAAAATTACAACGGGACCTGTTAAAGTGTCTCTCATCTGAATACAAAAATCTATGCATAAAAATACATATTCACTTTCTGAAATAAATTCCCAAAGAATCGATCTTTGCTACGTGCTGACTGCGGGTAAATCCTTAATCAACGAATGAAAGCATTTGAAAAAATTTCTAGTGTTCCATGCCCTTGCATATAATTGTCGTGTAAATTGGAAATTTGACCATGATTGAGCTACTCCTAAACATAGATCGATTGTGCTCATACTCTGCTCGATTTTACTTTTCATAAAAAAGGACAAACTGATAAGGGAACACCGCAAACCCGGACTCACCGATTGGAACGCAACTTGCGTTAACAAAATTTTGAAGAGTTTAAAAAAAAATACCTGAACGAAATTTTTTTTAACGCTTAAGTATTGCACCATTAAACTTTTCTTTGAAACATATTTTTCCTTCTGTTGTACTTTTAGAATTATACGCGAAAAAGTGGAAGTGCCAATTTGACTTTGAGGTTAGCTTTCATCCCCTTGAAGGGCGATAGGGCCCAAATGATACATACCGTTGTTCTTGTTTTAAGTTACTCTAAAAACCCACAAAGTTGTGTTTCAATCGGTGAGTCCGGGTTCGCGGTGTTTCCTTGTGAGATGGTAAGAAGATCATATTTCCATACTTGAAAACTAAGCTTCACCCTACCAAGCACGTACCACGTGAAAATGGTAGCTGCTCTAGGGAGTACTCGATTTTTCCCAAACCATCGCACCGTACTCATCCCTTTTGACGAGTTCACTAGCGCCACTCGACTCAAACATTCTCCAACCCCCACTTTCCTCCACCCCCTGGTTCCCGAAACGTCCAAGCATCGCCAACAGATAAATCGCGAGCCAAGCCCGCGCGCAGCGACAAGATTAAAAAACCGCCCTATCCCTAACGGCGTTACATAAATTCCCCGGCGGGGTTTAGCCCGGCATTCTCGCCACGTCGGCGAGCAAACATCAAGAATGCATCGCGGGGACGCGTTTCCCGTGGAAGCCGTTTACGAGGAACACGGGGACGCGCGCGCGCCCCTACGACAATGGAGGAGCGAGCTTCGAGGCTTCTTCCCTGGAAAATCCGCGTCGGCGTAATCCGCGTGTGGCGTATCTGCTGGCCATAAATATTTCGTACAATGGTAACGATGTACGTAGTACAGGCCAGGACGGTGGGCGTCGGGATTTTCTACGGGTTTTCCTTTTGAAAATACGAGAGATCGACTGGCTTTTCGTCGGACGCCGG
The DNA here is from genome assembly GCA_963971345.1 of Andrena flavipes. NCBI lineage: Eukaryota > Metazoa > Arthropoda > Insecta > Hymenoptera > Andrenidae > Andrena > Andrena flavipes. Next base: position 61,518,830 of record OZ020480.1, read on the forward strand.
TGATGAATCGGCCCGCCACGAGGCGGCCAGGTCCGGGAGCTGGCAAAAACGAGGCTCGCGAGTGGACCGTGAAGGGAACGCGAAGGGAACGCGAGGGGGCTCGGCTATCGGGGGGACCCCCTCGATATGTTTCGAATTGTGCCGAGTTGATGTACGGCGTGTGCTCTGGGGTGGAGGGAGGGAGGTGCGAGAGAAACGCGGGGGTAGAAGGATGCTGGTGGACGGACAGATGCCGCTGCTAACTGGAGAGCAGAATGGAAGCCAATAATTCTTTGTGCCCAAGTGGACCACTCGACGCTCGCCGGCGGGATGAGCGCGAGTGTGTGGGCGTAGATAGCCAGGCCGCGTAGGTATATATAAATTGCATCGTTTCCCTTGAACGGTTCATCACGGTCCGCCGATCGCGCTCTATTGATTAGGAGTCCAATTATTGGCTGGCAGGATACCCGGGTTATTTTTATTTTCGCCCGACTCCTTGCCTCGACCCCCTTCGCGCGACAACGTCACGTTCTTTTTTATCCGCGCGGCCCTCAGCGAGGCACTGGAGGCGCAGATGAGATTTTAATTCGAAGGTATTCTTCCCTTCTGTGCACAGCGGTGATACGTTTGTCTTTGACGCCTGGGTGGACGGAGAAATTGGGGGAGATTGGGTTGGGCCGTTTTAATCGACGGGGTAATATTTACGAAGGATATAGAATATTGGAAGTAGGGATTTTGGGAAAGTGGTGTGAAGCGATGAGGGGTCTTTAATTCTGACGAGTTGGCGAGGGTGAATAAGTGATATGGTGGAGATTCTCGATCCCCGCAGTGCGATGCCAATGGAAAGCAAATTCCCTGAGTGACACGAGTTTGGGAAGTTAATGTAAAGGTACGGATGCATAGTGCACGTGTTTGCAGCGAGAGAGATAGTCTCTGTAAAAATATCTACCACCCCTAAGCCATCCGTGTAAAACTGATATCATTACTGGTTTCAGGTCACTCTCGGGAGATTCATTAAGGATGTCAAAGAACCTGAACGCTTTAATCTCTCTTGCAGTTCTGTCCGACGTAAAATCCAAACCTCTAATTAATCCAACTCCCCGACTAGAATTTAGATTGCAGCCGGTCCCACGCTGACTTTAATACCTATTTCCTGGCCGCCCCTCGAAACACAAAATTATTCGCCCGCGTCAACGACAATCTTGCCGCGCGATCTTGGCGTCGCGGCGTTCAAAGACAGTTTCCGCTGCGCGGAATCCTTTCCTCTCTCGCTCCACTCCCTTTGACGAGATATAATCAAACACGCGATTAGGCTCGCCCCGGTTGTACGAAAATCCCAACAGTCATCCCCACGTTGCGGGCGGAACGAGCACGGGGACTGTGTATATCATCGGGAGCATGCCACAGCCTCGCGCAAGTTTGCGCTGCTTGCCGCTATCAGATAACAGATACACGCGAGAATGCTGGGCATGCACTAATTTACGTGTGTCATTACGGAGTCGCGCAGACATGCGCCACTTATTAGAACGCCGAGCATCTTCCGTGCACGCTCGCGCATATTAGAGAATACTGGGGCACAGTCAATCACAAGTTTGCTCGTATAAATTCTGAAGAGATATTGTAGGATGCCTAATGTTGCAGGGCTTATGGGATTATAGGAGAATCTCATCTGAAGAGAAGTAAGGACCTTGCAGCGAGAAGGGTGCAGCTCTATTTTTGACAGTTTTTGAGTTGTGATGTGTAATATAGGAAAGTAAAAAAGTCTACATCCTTTGGTGCAAGCTTGCCTTAAACCTGACATCAAATGAGTGATTTGTTGCAAATAAATAAAAATGGAAATTAATGTTAATATCAATATTAATACCTCCACTTTTATTTCTATTAATATTAATAGAAATTCTATTACTAATAATATTTCTATTAATATTAATAGAAATATTATTGGTAATTAATATTAATAGAAATTCTATTAATATTAATAGAAATATTAATATTCGATATTACTATTAATAGAATATTTTTTCGCCAAAAACAGAAATAAAAACATAGGTATCAACTCAATAACTTATATAGATACTACGTACTTATTGTGTTAAAATGTGTATTTTTCAATTAGTGTCCTCTTTTTATTATTTTATAAACAGTTTTTTTTTAATTTACTCGAAATTATTTTATACCCCTCTTACTAGTAGGTCCTTAATTACCGTCGAATTCATGGGCAGCAATTATAAAAGAAAAAGGAGATACAAAAGTATTGATTGCCTTTGAAACACACTAGAGGAAGGAGTTCGAGTATTTCTCAGTCCCAGTGCATTCGATCACCCTTCCAAGACACGTCCATTTAATGAATTACGATCGCAGGGTGCTAGAAACAGCGCGGATGTCAGACACGACGGACGATCCCGCGCGTATCCATCCCCGCGTATCAGAATCGCTAGCACGCATATATTACTGATTATTCCAGGCCTCGAGCATCGAAGATCCGGCGGATACGGGGCTGCAGTTTCGGTATCAAGCTGCACATTAGTTGCATCGCGTGTCAGATAACGCGCAACAGCGTTAAATCTAGCCGGCGCGTGGTAACATCTCAAGGACCTGCGAGCGTATACCTATGGAGGATAACAACGCGACAGGCAGGGAGATTCGTGTCGTGTTCGCGGCTGATACAGGAAAAGCTTGCCCTTGAAGCGAATCGCGCGTCAGAAGATAGCGAAACGATGATTTCTTACTTCTCCGAGTTCTATCTAGGCCGACACGTTTAACCTTGCCTTCTGTGCTGGGAGGTCGAGAAGAACGCAGTAGAGTAATAAGAAGCTAGGAAAACGAATGACAAGAATTTGGTACTTGAAGAGTAGAGCTGAATACCCGAGGCAGACTTGGATCTAGGCTATGAAGTAGGATGAATTTAGAAACCAAGACCTGCAAGCTAGCGTGTGATGTGTTTAAAGGCAAGAGCTTAGGGAACTCCGGATGCGTTAGATTTCGAGCAATGAGGCGTGGACTTCGAATTGAGGTGGATTTAGAAATGCAGTCTTAGAGTTCGGATTGCAACAGATTTGGAAATGAGACTTACGTGTCGAACTACGATCGATTTACAAATTGCATATTGATGCTTACACAGAGATTCACTGGGAATTTAAGTAAATCTACCTATACCCCTACAAATTTTTATAGAATTAAAACCTTGAATTGGTTAAAGATAGATCCCTGTCTCAAAAGCAATGGTACTCGATACTTGGACAAAGGATCGACAGGGAGAAATCAGTTCTCTGTGAAAAATAGAGATACAAGATTACAAGCCCTTCTGTGGGGAACGTGATAACACCTAGGTTCTAAACGCACTGAATTCTCAACCCCCCACAGATCACAATCCTCAAAATGAATCGTTCGGTCCTCGTTCCTCGAGTCGTGTCCCACGAGCACCGCGATCGATCAAGAGACGCTTCCAATTCTGTACATCTTCCTCGCATTTCCCCAGGATCGTCGTTTCAAAGTAGCCCTGACCGGACGTCGAATTTTCTTCCATCCCCAACTGAACAATTTTTCCACCCTTCCATCTCCAGTCAGCGTTATCGGTGACTTTATTAACGGACACACCGTACTCCCACCGGTACGCTGATCGAACGAATTTCTCTTGCGATTCATTCGGCACTTGTCGCTCTCTGTTATCAGAAACGTTCTGCTACACACCAGGCAAAATATCGGAGAAACGAGAATTAAACGAGAGTTTTCCGGGAGAGCCCATGACTGGGTTATTTAGAAGAAAAAAAAACGCGAGTCTCTAAGGACTCTTTTTGGTAGATTTTTTAAAAGTCTTTTAGATATTCTTCAGCGTGTTTCCAGAGAGTTTATTTACGGATAATTTATGGAGAATTCATTAAACCTGAAGAGTCTAGAAAATACCAGTGGAGAGAGTTTCAGAGTGCACGTGAAGAAAAAATTCCCTCCAGGCTTGCAATCTTCTTCTTTCGATTACTGCCTTATTGAACACACATGTCACGTTAAACTAACCTTACTCTCCCTCCACACAGAGCTCGGATGAATTTACCTACAGATTCTCGATAACAGGGTAGAATAACGAGCGTCTAAAGAAAACGACCAAGAGAATCTTGAAGCCACAAATCGACCGCGAAGTGCAGAATTAATTGGCTGCCAAGAATGCAGGAAGACGTACGTGACACGAATGCGTATAGTTTTAGAAAGTCAGTGAGCAGTGAATCGTCAAGTAGCGTGGAACGTATGTACTTTTGGGTCACTGTGTCGTCAGCGATCCTACAATTAATTCCAATGTCTCCATTCTTACAAACTCCATCCGCCAGGCCTCCACCCCCACACAATGAAAACTTTCGTCACTTATACTCAGTCACATTCGTAACAGGCACGAGTACCAGCATCTGTCCATTCACCGAGGCATGATAAATGCTAGCAGTCGACCGGAATTCACCGGGAAATTCCTCCATTCCTCTGGATATCTCCTAATTTCGCGATGATTTAGCGCGGCGCCGGCACTTTGACCGGCTTTGCTCGGTGTCCAGCGGCTAATTCATCAAAGTCGATGGCAAAAGCTCGGATACAAATCCCGCAAGACGCGTCATCCAACGTGCTGCCGGAGACGGGTCCGCGCGGGTATCGGCGGGCTATTTCAATGGAGCTTTGCGACGGGCACAGATACAGGGTCAGCCAGCGTGTGCTACAAACCGTGGCTAATTCATCGGAGTCCGTTGAAACCATTCCCATCCCCGGTCGGAGGACGTATCTCGCGTCACTCGCATCGCGGGGGTGTGCTGGAGGAGGCGGACGGGGCCGAAAACCGAGGATTAGCCGACGGCAACTTGGCACGCGATCGGGCCGACTGTCCAGCCCGATAATCTCGCGCGATCATGTGTGTCGAGCAGATTTGCGAGCTTGGCGCACTGCTAATCGATCGGATTTTTCCTAGGGACCGAGAGCGTGCCTCGTTCCGTGTCGAAGCAGCTCTTTGACGGCGCTGATTCCATGGTAAACAGTCGGCTCTCTCGCCGTCATATCGATTTCCACGAGCGTTTCACGGACTTAACGAAGGGATATGAAGGCCTGAACGAGTGGCCCTCGAAACGGTCTGTACACAGGAATTACATTTTTCCCCCGTGACGTTCGCTCCGTGGACGGGCGCTACCAACGCTAAGGGACCAGCCAGCCAGGGTTTCCTTTGAAAACGCACACTCCACCTCTATCAAACCTATCACCACAAAAATTCACAAATCCCCGTCGCAAAAGTCTCCAGCGCCACGCCCCTTTCGCATTCACCTGCGCGCTCCAGATTTATTCACCGGCGAGCAACAAAACGCAGAAACCACCCCCTCGATAGAGAGCCCCGATAAAGCAGGGGGCGAGGACTTAATATCGCGCGAGCAATATTTTTATTCGACCGGCGCGACCGAGTACAGAGAGGTCCACGGGCCATTAACGCGCACTCTATCGCCCTGGCCGCCGTTTTCATAACAGGGGCTATTAATTCTTCGAGGGTGGGAGGGGGGGGGGGGTTATCTGGTCGTCGTGGAACCGCATTTCGTGTTTCGAGGGCCTACACGAACCTAGCCTGTACGCACCGCGCCATCCCTTACTTCCCTTTGTATGGCCGTTTCTCGGCCGATTCGTGCGTTACACGCGGTATATCTAGCGTAACGGAAATCCTGCACGGTCGTATACATGCCCCGGGTATATTTACACCGGAATCGATGAGAGTTACGAGTTAACATCGCCCGGCTGTGCGGCCCGACGGCCCGAGGACACCCCCAGGATTGACAGAATTAGGGTCACCCCTCACGCACCCCCATCTGGAGCAACAGGACCGCCACGTTAATGGCCCCGAAGCGCACGGCACATTGTTTCCACCGGCCAATTCAGAATGCATAACGCCGTTACAGTTGCGCGGGGGTGTCGTTACTCGATGGCCAAATGGAGTGGAATCCACGGCGGAGTTGCCCAACCGGGACCAGGCCGAGGGCTCCTAGCGAATTCGTATGAAAAACGAGGATGGGTGGCTCGACGTGTACTCGTCTCTGATTAGTGCAAGCATTTCGTGTGAATGTTTCATTTTATACGCGATGGCTTAAATATGACGCTAGGTGGGAGACAGATTATTACGAGAGAATTGAGTTACACGGTGTTACAGGTTAATTACCAAGCTACTAAATAACTACTCGAAAATTCTGCCTGTGCTTTAACGGAAATTAGAATACCCACTTAGGTTATTCAGTGTCGCTGTATCGATCAGCCCTCGCCATCTCCCGACGATTATTCTTCGCCCGGAAGATACATAATAGGTACACTCCTCTGCAGGATATTAGACTGTTGGAAGAGCAAACACCAAATTCACGGAACTTGGAAAATTATGTTTGTCCAGGAAGTGTCGTTTCCTCCCGCTCCGAGCCGCCTTGCCATTCCGCGAATCCGTGCCACGAATTTCGATCTCCCAGGGAAACGAGTAGCATTCCCGCGAAGAAAATTTACTTGTAGCTTTTGGGAAAGAGTGGCAATCTTCGCGTCGAATTTAAAGTGGCTTATCCCGATTTTAGATCCGACGGAGTACGATCGGCGTAGGTGCAAGATTCTCGGTACAATTTTTTCGGGGTAGATTATTGCGAAAGGCGCCGCGTCAGAGCTACGAGCCCCGCCGTTCCTATTCCTATTCCGTATGACCAAGAGGAAATGTAAAAAATAAGTCAAGAACCTTTCACTAAAATTCCTTTGAATCCCGCGTGAAAATTTCCTCTGGGAAGGGAAGCACGAATTCCATTCGCGAATTCGCGCGACGAAGGAACCGCTTTAATTCCGTTCGACGACCCCAGCAGCTTTATAATGGCGTGCGCCTCGCTTTACATCGCGAACGACCATGTACACACCTACGCGGCCCGCGAAACTTCGAAAAGTTGAAAATTTCGGGGAGCTCGGTGTTCCGCGAGACATTCATGCTCCAAGTTTACGCAACTCGATATTACCTTGACAAGACGGATGTTCGGAATAATCAAACTTCTGCCAGCGAACAAGCACGATGAATAATGTATCGCGTGGAAGCAAGAGCTCCCGCCATTTCTAATACGTTTTCGATCTAGAATATCGCGGAATTTTCTGAGCTCATCGTGCTGCGCGGTTAATGCGTTATTATCTACGGTGCGCGCTTACAAAATTGCAGGCAAATTGATGACCGTCATCCATTAGCCACGTCGAGTTCATAAATGCTGATAGGATTTTTATCGCTCGAGATTTAATTATTCAATTCTTTAGTAACATCTAAATTAGTTCTAAAGGTAAACTACAGAATTCAATTCTCTTGAAAGTCTAGCAATAAGCTTGAAACGCAGAAGAATCATATACACCAAGCAGGACCGGTCTTGTTACCCCACTTTCCCCTACACCGATCTTTCAACAGGCACAGGCACTTATTATCTGTTATCTGAAAAGAAATTTGGAAAATTGGAACCACTGCTATAACAAATGCTAAGCCGAAAATAAAAAATACATGACCACTTGTAAACTGAAAGTTTGGACGTGGATCCTTACACAAATTTATTGCACGCGTCCACACTGAATGCACGCGAAATTTTCGGGAAATCTGTGCAGGCTGAGCCGGTGCATTCCCCTCTGCAGGAGGATGCGTCATGAGAAAGGCGCGTGGCTGGTCAGAAAGGAAGGGACGACGAGCGTCTGTAGCCGGAGCTTAGCGCCGATGTAAGGCCCGCTCCGCTCCGAGAAGCTTGAATTGGCGCTGATTGGGCGTGCGACAAACATCCGGCCGCATTTCTCGTCCCACGATCGAGAGAATGCGCTTCTCTCTCCCGCGGTGCAAAGCATGTTCGCACCGTGCATCGGCTCTCTTAGCGCGACCACGAGCATTCAGCATGGCTTTACTTCGCGATCCCGGCCAGCCATCCAGTTCCCAACGCTCGCGCACCGTAGTTGCACGGTTAATCGCGTTTTGATAACTTCGCTGAGTAACGGGGATTCGTTTCTGTTCCCCGTGGCTTCGCGTGCTACCGGCGCAGCAGGTGAGTTCATTCCGAAATCGTGTGAATTTGTGGGAATTAATGCACTCAGTTGGAGGAAACCTTGAAGGATTTTATCAGAAATAACACCCCGCGCATGGATACTTCTAATCTCCGGTGAGATCGAATTCTCGGTTGGCTTCCCTCAGTTTCCCTGAGCCATCAATTCACAGTCGCCGTAAAGAAAATGGTCCTGCCAGCTTATCAATTCCTCGAACTCTCGAAAAGGAACGAAGGGAAGCAATCTCCTCCGATCGCGATAAGAACAGCGGAGGACATAAAGTTCCCCGTGGCTTCGAGAAACTCTAGCCCTGCCTATGTGATCGCAATCGATCCCGCTTAATAAGTGGTGTCTCGGGCAAGGGAGAATTAAGAGCGCGGAGTCACTGACCACACGAATCCCATTTCGAAAGTGGTACACAGTGTCCCCGTGATTCAGTGTATCGCTCAGCCTCCAAGGCGATAGACACGGATTCCCGTGACCAGGGCGATGCGAAATTACATGTCAATGTCCACGCGGGAGTATTAGGTTTCGTGATTGACGACGGTTTACTCCGAGCCTACAATTGGTCGCAGAATGGTCATAGGTTATCTATTAAGATTGATTCGTGTCGAGGCGAAGCACTGCATCAATTAATGGAAAGAGGTGGACAGCTAAAAGCCAGCCCAGGCAAAACGTGATCAATTATCCGGGCACAAAGATATCTTTGAAAGCGATCCACTCGTTACTACATTAAATCCCTTCGCTTGAAATTCTATTCACCAATTTTCTAGCCAAAGTACCTTTCTCGGCTTCGTTTCATTGAAAACTCCCACCGATCCAATCGCACAGACTTCCTCCACCCTTGAGCCAGCCACGTATCACCCTCCGGCCTCAAGATTCCCACGATCGAGTGATAAAGTCGCGGCGCTCGAACGAGGCCTTCGACCACCGAACGCGCGACACTCGAGGCGTGTCAGCATCGTTTGCAAAGCCAGTCCCGACGCGTAATTAACTTCAAATCCACGGCATCCACAGGAACTGTACGCCGCTGCTCGCGCCGCTTTATTACCGCGCAATTAAGATATAGGTCCCTGAGGAAACCGCGGCAGTCAAACAACTGCCAGCAACAATTTGGCGCGACGTAATTACGCCAGCCACGAAATAACGCCGGATTTCCAGCTGGCCGAAGGGCGTGTGTACTTCGGGGTAGCAATTGGAGGCGAGACGCTCGTCGCTGCCCTTCCTGGTTATCCGACCGAGCGAGCCAGATCGAGTCCATATCGAGCTCTCGAGACGAACGTCCGCCCCGAGTCCGACCCGTGGGGTTATACGTCTTCCCTAATTAACTGTGGACCAGCTATCACGCGATAGGAAACGCTGGCAAGGGGTCAGGGAACATTGGAATAAGGCGGCCCTCGGTGGGAATATAACGTCAATTATGTCGGATTCTCAAGGAGTTTTTACGCGCCGTCTGAGGCGCTGGGCGGTTCATTCCTCGTAATCACTGTTGTCTCGCGGGGTAGGAAAAAACGGTGGCTGGGGAATTGGTTGCGCGGAACTGATACAAACGGGTCATGAATTGCAACCCTCGGACGGAGAAGTGCTTGTAATTATGACTGATCTCGTGAGATTAATGTCTGTGGTTCTAGTAATTGCTGGAGGGAAGTCTTTGACTGATGGAGTTTAATTTGTATGAGGATTGCGGTAGCTTGGAATATAATCGATCGGATTCTACGATGTATGGAAACGATTTATCAAGGCTCCACTTTTGACCACGTCACTGAGCACAGAAGGGTTGTTGTCAACAATCTATTGCCTCTCCTTTTTGGGGACCAAGTTTACATTTTAGAAGATACATATTTCAACTAGAATGTTCTCATAGGAAAATTAGCTCGTGCCGCGTGGGCACTGGCATTCATTAAATTACTTATCAATGACATTGACGTTTCAGAGTGGATGCAATTTGATCAGTGATAATCACGCGAATTTAATACACCCCTTATAAAAGATCAATACCGTATTTACGGTCGCGGCGTTCGCATAGATCAAAGGGGACCGCTGGAATTCCCGAATTAGCGCGCGTCGGCTGGGGGTCGCGGGCGCGAGACAAATTTAATTGCAAGAATTCCAATGAAACAGTTTCCGCTCGATCGCTGCCTCGTGCCACCGTGTGACAGAGCCGCGGACGGGAATATACATTCACTTAATCGCCAACGGATTGCCTGCTCGCGGATATCGCGTATGATTTCACCCTCGTTACGCCCGTTTCTCGAAACGATCGGGGAAATTAGCGAACGCGAACCAAGGGCGTGGTTGTAATTTCCATTGAAATTCCCGAAATTACCGCGTCCGCGGCGAAATCGAGTTACGATCGATAATAACCGACGATAAAACGCCAAAGTGGCCAGTCAGGAACAGGAAATAGGATGCGATGTATAAATGTTCGCCGATAATTTTCAGTATTTCCAGCACGCAGTGGGAAATATAACAGTCGACTTGAGGGAGCGATTTTTAAGGGAAAAAACTGTCGCGAATGTCGGGGGGTAGTTAATCTAACCGGTGAATTTCATGCCTGCTGGCAGTAAAGTTACATTCGCCATGCACGGAACCGACTGTTACGCTTGATAGATGTAGGACACGTAAGAAAGATTTCCGCTAATTGCGCCAGAAGAATTTATTAGCGTGATAGGGGATCGGGAGTGACGCGCGATAACGAAATGGCCAGCCCTAAGGACTTTACGAAATTGAATGGACAAGAAACATCGGATAAAACCGACGGTTGTAATCTCATTTCGTATGGCAGCGGGGTGGGCCAGTCCAACTGGAATCGAAGTTTTGGCTTCGGACATACAGCAAGCAATTTCCTTCTGGCGGTTTTTCGGCTTGTTTATCGACACTATTCCTTGTGCATTTTTACGATCGCTAGAGGTATCCGAAACTCCGACTAGGAATTTCGCCCTGGGTGAACCTTTGAATCTACGATGCAGTGGATCAGGGAAACTAATGCAGAACATTCGACGGACCGAGACTTTGCATAAACCAAAGACTTTTCACAGAATTATTCGATAAGAAATACAGTATTTGTCAATGCATCCTTCTCTGATACTCTTTAGGAACTTATACCAAAATGAAAGAAAGAATCGACTCAGGAAACCTCCCCCAAGTCCACCGAACAATAAGGTCCCGTTCTCCAAACTTCTCACTATCCCCCAAGTCGATCCTTTCAGCAATATTAAAGTTTCTTAAACTCACCTAGCCAGTGGGCTGCTGATGATGTAGTGTGTGTAGTAGAAGATGCTGGCGACGGAGACTAGGAGGAGCGCCGCGACGCACCGTTTCACCGTGGCCTGCTTAACGACGCAGCGCGGACCGACGGCGCTTAGTAAAGGAACGCCAGCCTCGATCGCGGAAAGCTTCATCACCATCGTCTCATCCGACGGGCGTCCGAATGCCTCTCAGATTAGCCCCCCACGATCCTTCCCTCAGGGACGTGATTCCTGAAAACTGTCCCCTTCTTTCGCCGAGCATCGGCTCTGCTCATAGTCGCGGACCCTCCGGTAATCTCTCCGCGAGGATCGAGCCTGACCCCGCCGAGGACCGTCTCGCTATCACGATCGTTTCCCTGGGCGAGGATTAACGGGAATCGAGAGGAATCTTAGGATCCCTTCGAGCACTACTCTTGGACACAGCCCTTCTTCTTAAGGAAGATCGATCAGTGGCGTCCCAATTGGAGTTTCCCTCAGGCTCTCCACTTTACCTCCGACAATAGTTAAGTCGCCCTGTTGACAGAATTTTACGCGGCCGATCGAATATGCAAATTCTTTCTCAGCTTCCAACGACCATCCACTCTCTCGCGGTCTACTCGATCCTCGGATCGAAGCTGACGGCTCCAGGATCGGGTGCTCCGTCCCATCCGTCGGATAGCATCGATGATAGCTCAGGAATAAGGAGCGGATCGCCACTTGTTGCGTTTCCACGAGGGCAGCACGATCACCATTTTGCGAGCAGCACGGGGTCGCGCCGTCCGTCGCGATCGCTTTTAACCCATTTGGCCCAGCTCCTCATGGATCCACCCTCGACCTCTCAGCAGTCAGTCGACCGAGACTGAGACATACTTCTCGGTCACGCTAAAATCGACGGGGTCCGGCGCTGGTGTTGTTCGTTCGAGACCATGTCGCGGTTCCAGCTGCAAAACGACGAGTTCGGCTGGAGTAGCTACGCCGTTGGCAATTGTTGGGACCGTCGGAGGTATCAGCTTTGCTCCGAGCTTTATGCCTGCATAGCTCAGAACGCGCGCGAATCCTGGTGGACGTGTCGCGGAAATCCGTCGTCTACTTCCTATATGGTTGAACGGGTAAGCTGGTTTTACGGTTGGACCATTTGTTACGGCCCACGACTGCCCCAAGGTATCTTGAGTTTGCCTCCTAGACGCGCAAGCAAACCCGCTCACTCGTAAATTTCGAGCGTTTCCCCTCTTCCCTCCGTCCACGCTCCTCGTATCCCCGTTCTTGATGCACGCGTGGCGTCCTTTCTTCCCTCTGCTACTCGTCCCCCGCCCCCGCCGCCCTTTCCACCTGTCAATTAGGGACGATGTAGAGCCACGATGCTGCTTCCTGGCCAGAACGGTTCTCGAACGCTGCGCTATCGGTCTGTATCGATCTTCTTGTCCGCGCGGCGTCGGTGGATCCTTGGTTTACGAGTCTGCAACAGTCAATGGGGAATGCGAATTGAGCAAAGTGTGCGGCACGGATGCGACGATTTGCTGGGGAAGAAGCGGTCGCGGGGATTTGCCGAACGACTGCTGGGTCGATTGAGCTGTTACGTGCGCAATTCATGCGGTGAATTTCTGGGCTTAAGGGAGTTAAGTTTCAGATGCTGCTTATAAATCTGACTAGAATGAATTCTGTTCACATTTCGCTTTAAGGGGGTGCAAGGGAATTAGATGGCTAAAATGAACGATACGGTTTATTTTGGGTTGGATTGAAAGGCGATTAATAAATCGTATCATTTTCACAATTTACAATACTGTATTGTGGATATAACATGCATTATAAGACCAGGGAACCTTAAACATATTAAAAATTGAGGAAATATAAAACACCAAAGTGGGCGAAGAGGTTAACTAGATTCCACGGTAATTAATAAATAATAACAAGAATCAATATAAAAAAAATATTTTCTGCAAGTTTAAAGATGCCTTCTTATATCCCAAAAGAGTTGAATCCAATATTGATAATAGTTCTTTAAAAAAAAATCATATATATCTGTTACTGTTGGGGCTGTTATATGAGAATCCCACATTAAGCGGACGAATAATCAGTAACTACTTTCGCATGATAAATACTAAATTGCGTGAGCTTAGTTGCCAACGTTGCTTATGCCTCCAGCCCACTACAGACGCATCCCAACATTTTGCAATTCAGATGCCGAAGAGAGGCATAACCCTGATGCTCAGCACCGCGCGCCGATACGCTACTCGAGTAACATCCGGTAAACTGTCTTCATATAGTATAATAAAGCACGAGGGGGGATTGAAATGCACCGGCGACTCGACATAATTGACGAATCGATCGGCCAGCGCAGGTAGCAAGCAGCCCGCGAAGCTCCCCCATCAAAAAACGATTAAACAACGGGCCACAACAAGCGGCTGATCACGACGCTCGACAACTCCAATTAATCGATCGTACTTACGCGGTAGCGTTGCGATTCCACCTCCCTTTAATGTTTTTTTTTCCTCTCCACTCGTCGGTCGTAACATCGGTCGCAGCAAGAAGTCCATTAATCAATCCCCACAGAAGCGATACGAAACCTTTGTCCCGGTCCGCGTGCCTCTATCTGTATCGTTTCAAAGAGACTCCTCTGACCCCCGCGCCAAAAAGAGATGCCCGCGCAAGAAAAAAAAACCCGGGAAATAAATTGAAAATGATCCGGCGGTGCGGGAGAGGCGAGGGGGAGGCGGAGAATAGGAAGAATCGACAGCGAAAAGGGGGTTTCTCGCGGAGAATATCAGACCGTCGTTCGTTCGATGCCTCGTGCCACCTGGGAGCTGACCTAACATTTTTCCAGCAGGAAGATACCTTTCGCGGTGCCTTTCATGACCCGGAAGTTGATCCTCGGCGAATGGGAAACGGGGATGAATGCGAGGATCGATGGGAAGAGAGTCGTTCGCGACGGGAGATCGAGGAATTTAATTACACGATTCTCGATAGAGAGGAAGCTGTCGATGAACTTTGCCCGATATGAATCGTGTTCCCACACCGTAGATGGCCAGCGATCCTTTCGACAAATCAGTTTGAACGGCGCTGAAAATAGAGGACACCTCGCGGAACGGGGATGGAATTGGCGATGTCGGTCGACTGAATGGAAATTGGTGGGAAGAATGCCGCGCGGAGGGAAAAAGTTCTAATTGAAATCGCGCTATTCTTTCTAGCCACGTTTGATGAAAAGCTTAATGGGTTGATCAGCGTTTCTGCTATCCATCGTTTTCTACTGTTACCTGCCACTGTCGCAGATTCCCGTGGGTTGAATACTAATGCAATCCAGCAAAATCTTTAGATTGCATTTATCTGCACGCATCTTGAAGCCTGTGTTACATTAATCAATGGAATCATGTTGCAGACAATCCTCACGCAACAATCTAATATTCGCTTATGCAAGATTAAGTGCGCGATGTGTGGGTTACCTCATCAACCCACGTACTAAGTGCGCCACGCATTTATGCAGTGCCACTGTGTCTTTATCATCGAGAATGTAAACTCATACGATATAATAAGATGGGTACAGAGACGTGGTGCGATGATGAGTGCGACGTGTCTGGAAGATGTATCGTAACGCGGGAATTATATAAGAATCCTGACATTTACGCAATCAGGTGTACAGCGAGCATAGTTAATGTGCATTACCATTCACTTCGCTTGTATCTGCCGTCTCTGCGATAAATTACTGATCAATCAGAATTCTAAAAGCATGTATCCTCCGTACAGCTGAAAGGAGCCACTATCAAATCCTATCAGTCTCGCCGAAAACTGAAAATTTAATTAGCGTGCCCTCGCAGGTTTCCCACACCCCCGCGCAATTCACCTAATCCCATCAAAGAGCGCTCTACATCAAACAACAGTACAAAACATTATCTCTGCTGAAATCGAGATCACGTTTCCGCCGAATCCAGGGACTTCTCCCGCTATCATCTTCCCAAAGCACCATCGCTGCGAGAATCCGCGCCACAGAGAAATCCACGTTCGCGAGGGAATCCCTGCGCGGAGTCGGACCTGGCAAAAATCTTCGGGATAAATATATTTCGTTGTCTGAATTATTCATCGCGTTCGGGGTAATTCTGATCCCTGCAGCCCTTCCCAGCCCCCTTGAAATCTACGGCTCGCGAGCGGTGCTTAATTCAAGAGACACGTTTCGGCTCCTGGAGTGGGTCGTTAGTCGGACGCATCACGTGCACGCGGATTTAAAGGGCGCAGCGCGAGGCACACGTGCGAGGGCGAAGGGAAGGGTGAAGCTAGATCTCGCTGAGAGACTGCTCGATCGCAGCGAAATGATTACGCGAGCTTCCCTGATTATTCCGCCGAATGGACCCATCTTTCTTCCGGCGTCCCGCGTAACCCGTGGAATCTTGGCGAAACGTTTCGAATCGCGGATCCAATTTCATTCGAGGGTGTCTCCCTTCCCGCCCCTCCCACGGGGTTACTCGTCCTTCCGCGGGCATATTTACAGGCATCCCCGATGCACTCCAACGGCATTTTTAATCTGGCAAATGCATTCTGCGCGCTGCCCTCCCGGGCCTCGCCCTTTCCGCGACGCGAATTTTTCCATCGAGCCCCCGTGAAACTCGATCCAACGGTGGGAGCACCATTTTCGGTGATGAACCGTTCGTTATCGACCCTCCCTCCATTGCGCGCGTTTACCTGCTGCGGGGTTTATTAAGCTCGGGGAGTCGGGAAGCTCCTGGCGAGCTGTGTTTGTTCATTTCTAGATATTTGGTCAGTCGGGAGTAGAGGATTCTGTTACGGATGATGGGAAAATGGTTTATTAATTTTCTTCACGGTGGATCGCCAGGTTCATTGGTGCTAGAAGCTCGCCAGTATTTTGGCGGGAATGATAAATCAATGTTTCAGCGAAACGTGAGACGATTTTTTGCCACCTTATCCCAAGGATAAGGGGAGCTCCTGCGAAAGAATATTTCCGAACGATTTCCGGCTCCCGCCGTTATTTCTCACCCCGTGATCGGGCTTCTCCCTTTATTTCGACGCGAGACAAAGAGCCCAGGCACCGCTGTAGCCCCTCCCTTGAGAGCACCATCAGGGGTGCTGAAAATTTCTTCGTGGAAAATATCTCTTCCTTCCCACGAGGAAACTGATCGATTTATGAAAAACACTTCAGTAAGAAGACTGATAGGGAAGAGTCGTACAGTACCGACCAAAGCTAGTTCTCGCTTTTTCGATCAGATATTAGCACTTTATTTGAATTAATCAATGAAAATCACAATTCTCTACCTTTAACCTACTTCGAGGCCATATTTAGTTTAAAAGTTATTTTTTAAAGCTGATCTTTTGTTTCTGGTGTAAGTAAATGATTTTGTTCTATTATGTGTACTATCTCTAGTCTATTAAGTTATTCCAAGCTATAACAAAAAAACTTAGAGCGGTCGGTACTGCATGACTCACCCCTATAGAAAACAAAAAATTCTTCGGCATTTAAGATTTAAGTAAATTATTAACACACTCACAAATAGTGACACCCTTTCTCAACAACCCTAAGCGTTCAGCTAACTTCGCCCCGACTATAATCTACCGCGTATCCCTAAATTCCCTATGAACAAGCTCGCAGCGCAACTATTCCTGACCGCGACGCGCAATATACCCAGCGTAACGAGAACCATCAGAGCTGCTACACGTTCCTCCGCGTTATTCGAAATGATCTCGCCGCGTAGGCCCTCGTAAAATTTCGAAACGCGTTCAATTTCGGCCGCGCGAAGAGGCGTCACCGCGACGCCCATAAAACTCCGCCGCGTCTATCCGTCTCCGGGCGCGTGTTTCCATCTGGCCGTCTATCGGCGGGCAACGGTGTCGAAATGACAGCGGCCGGTGACAGATCAGGGTCCCAGTTGTGGCTGGCAAAAATATGGCGGTGGAAATGCCGCGCGGCCACAAACGCGCCAGCCCCGAAATTGCGATGTAAACGGTGGCCCGGGTCGCGCTCGGCGCGGCGCTCGCGCGATAAACGAGGATAATGAAAGTGTTGCGCGCCCTATGTCGACCATTTGCTGGTTTATTGAAAAAAAATCCATTTCGAGGATGCTTTGTGAGTCTGCGCACTTTTCGCCTTGGATAAGACTGACTCTGTTTCGATTCCCTTGAAATCTGATACCCACTGTAGGAAATCAGTCTCCTAAATCGTACCCTTTGGCTACCGCTGTTAGATTATTATTAGCTAAAATAAACTGATAATAAATTGCATCAATCATCCCTGATTTCTTTAAATGTTTATAGCACGCACAAAATATGATGTAAGCTCGAAAGGTTCTGTTCCTATTTCTCGTTTCGCGTTTAATTGATATTTATGCCTTTACATTTCATTTATATTCATTAATTATCGAGAACTTGATGAGGTACGACTTTGCCGCCCAGTAATATATTGGCAAATCTCCCCTACATGCATATGTTTTACGTTGCACCAGCGACAGAGCGCGGGCGCACAATAAAAACGATTTAATCTAGCTTAGAATATGCTTGGCATCGCGTTACAAGTTACGAATACAAGTAGTCGCGCATTCGTTCTGTTTAATCACGCACGGATATTCTACTCCACCTCGCGGAATGAAATGTTTTTCGAATTTGTATCCCGGGCGAAACTAATATCTCCATGGCAGATCGGATGAAAAATGTGATAACAACTGAAGTTCCATATTCCCAGGATTTTGCCTTGCGATTAAATCTCATTCCGCGCGGGATTGCTTCTCGGAACAATGAATAATCGTTTCATTGACTTAAAAAAGGAAAGTTTCCTCGTTTCTTCTAAATACGAGCACGATAAATCTCGAAGCGACGGATCCCCGGGTGCATTTTTATAAAAGCTTCATTTACATTCCCGAAGTACCCGCAATGCGCGTAGGTACACGCGAGGGAACGAGCAATCGCTAAAGAATTTTTAAATTGAAGCCGGAGAAACGGCGCACGTACGAGTAAGTACAGTTTACTCTAAACTACAGGCTGGGAAAGAGAAACAAAAACCGATAGCCAGTTCGCAAATAAATCCTCTGTTACGTGGCTGGTTCGTCAGCCAGTTAATTGCTTTTTAAGTCGCCGTAATGCAGAGGGGCCATGCTTTTAAACCCCTAGAACTACTCAGGCAGCCCCTCAAATTTGAGCAAACATCATGCCGAGTTTTGCCTTAACTGTGAAAATATATCTCTCAACCAGTTATTTCACCTTTTCCATTCAAACATCGTACTAGTATATCGCGCGCAGTTTATTCCTCCGCGTTTTTCCTCGTTTCTCGAGTTCTTCGTTATCGCTGACGACCGACCCGCTTTTATCGGTCAAAACTTTCCTTAATTAATGCGAGATACCACTATCGCCAGATACGAGGGTCTTTCAATTTAAAATTCACCTCGGACACCAATTTTTTTCCTCCGGTTCGATTAACGTCGCGATGTTTGCACGCCAGGCAAGACACAGCGGAATAGTGGCGGTTTTTCGCGCGTGTCCGCGCGCAATCCAGCCATTACCTTCGGTCGGGGCACACGCGCGGGTAGTTAGGACGGGCACTCGACTTAATGACGACGTCTACGACGTCTTTGAAGCACTCGGCTGCGCGTATCCGCGCGTAACCGCTTGTGAAAACCGTAATTGCGGATAGGACTCGCGGAAAAACTGTCGAGGAGCGTTTAAAGGAGGCGTCGGGTGTCTCGAGCTTGGCTTCCTCGCCTCGAGTGCTTTCTACGACCAGCGCGTCCGTTCCTCAAGATCCCCAGAGAGTAGCTGACGAGTTCCACACCCCGAAGCAAGCACATTCGCGCGCCTCTGCCATCTCTATCCACTACACAAATCACGTTCCATCGTTAGAGATTCGTCGAGACTTAATTTTACCGAAGCCAACGAATCATCGAGGCAACGTCACCGAATGGCGCAGCCATGTTTCCCTCGTTAATCCCCGCCTCATTGAATACACTTTATACGAACTTCCTCGGTGTTTGATTATTTCGACGTGTATTCCGTTCCGGGGCACGAGCTCGCGCAATGATCGCTGAATTATTGATCAGCCCCGATCGGCGTCGATCCAATAATTACCGTCGACGTATTGCGTAACAGTAATTCTCACACTGCAGGAAAAATACTTTCGCTAAACAGTGAAACGAGCTTGCAATTAACAGCGGCGCCGAATCAGATCGATTATGTTTGAAAAACGATTATCGCGCGTTTCAATAATCCCGCTACCGAAATGCGTATCGAAGATGATTAAACAGAAAGAGTCTACCAAGCTGGCAAGCGAAACAGCTTTTCGCTTTCCGTTCTAACGAGCAGCTCGTTACCGCTGCTAATTCGTATGAGTTCCTAGCGGCGGCAGATGTTAACACCGAATTAACACGTACGGAGACGCGAACGAGAGAGAGGGACAGAGAGGGAGAGAGACAGAGTGCATGCACGGAACTGAGTTAACGGCGTTGCCGTCGATATGATCGCAATTTCAGCTTACAACCATAATTAACGCGGGCTGTGCATTGGCACGCCTGAGCTGGGTCTCCACTAAAACGTACTTTACCGACCATTACTCGCGATAGATGCACGGCCTCGTCGAAACGACGGGTCGGACGCGAAAGGAGGAGAAGCGAGCGGATTCTGTTGTCGCTCGTCGCGAAACGGTTCATCGATTATCTGACACGCGGCATGCGAACGTCTGTCGCTCGATTAATGGATTGATATAGAGCGAACTGTGGCAAACCCATGTCAATGCCTCGTTAATACAATTTTGCAAGCTTTACACCGAATAATAATCGAAGAAACGTGTCTAGGGTAATTATGAGAGAGTTGCCGCCCGAGTTGGACAAAATGTAATCTAATTACAACTTACAAATTACGATTAAACTGTAATTGTGTAGTTGATTACACATTATTTCCTGTAATCGTTAATTTAGTGTGGTCAACTACCTACATTAACAATTATAGAAAATAACGTGTAATCAACTACACAATTACAGTTTAATCGTAATTTGTAAGTTGTAATTGGATTACATTTTGCCCAATTCTGGTTGCCGCACGTTGCGCACAATTGTCACCGTATCGAAATTTTGCGATGGAAAGTTTTTTCCAAGGATAGGGTAAGTGACCCAATTACGAACCGATTAGTGGCTCTGTGGGCTTTTTGTTATTTAGAAATAATAACAAATTATGGGCAATTGTTTTTTTCGGGCCCTCTAGTAAGTTTAATGTTTCCTAAAAATAATTTTATATGGAATAATTAAAAATTGGTGGAATACCTATCAAACGAAAAAAAACAGGTTTTTGCACCTATTACGGAGCCTTTAAAACTGGAGTGCTTATATTACGAAGCCCCAATTATGGAAGATATGTCCTGATATGGAACCCCAGTTACGGATTCGAGACTCCATATGGAGCCCCAATTGCGGCGTTCTCGAATTTTATTTACATATTTAATATAATGGTAATAATATAAATAATTATAATGGGTAAATAAATAAATAAATAATTATGAACTATTACAAATTATTTTACATACTTTACTATAATATAACTTTTAATAACATTTGCGTATATTTATTTTAATTGAGATTAGAACATTTAATTATATCATCTCCATATTTAGTGTTTATTTTGTTGAACAATGTAGTCCTTGGAACATTATATTTCGTGGAAGCAGTGACTATAGGCATTCCCTTTCTAATATCTCTCAAAGCATTTTCAACTGATTCCCTTTTCTAAGTTAGACGTCGCACTTTTGGATGTTTCATCATGTTTCTCAAATAAATAAAAATAAATACAATATTGGTATTTTTTATAAATTAAGAACACAACTATAAAATAAAAATAAAACGTGGAAAAAGAGTAAAAGGTCCACAACTATGTTTAAATTATCAGATTTGTGATTAAAAACCAAATACTTTCCCTTGAGATATCACCGAATCTATTTTCAAAAACTTTTTAATCATGAAAAACCGATAGTGCGGCGTCTCTCCCATAATTACCCTATCTGTCGTCGACAGGAGAGTATAGCCGCGAGAAGCGCGCGATACGATCCGAATCCAGGTCGTAAAAAAGGATCAGCGTTGTAAGGGATCCTGGAAGCCGTTCGAGGTCGTAGAGTCGTAGAGGAAAGTTCGATTCCCGGATGATGGGCAGCTCCCCTGTTTGCCATCGCAAGCTCGCTTCACTTTGTCCCGTGGCAACCCCATCCTCCGATACCCTCCAACCACCCCCACGTTCCTTCCATCGTCGTACGGACACGCGAGGGCGGGGCGCACCCCAGGCTTCCAACCCCCGCGGAAGCCTCGAGCTCGCGATGCACGTTTCCGAACTTCCGCGACGTGGATTTACCGCTCCTCGTCCGCGGTGTCGCTCCCGTTCCATTTTCGGTTGGGTTAAGCGACCGCGTGCATTAGCAATGAACTTATTCGCGGCGACGAATGGGCTCGCGCCAGCTGAAGGGGAAATATGCACTGTCTAAGGGCGCGGCGATTCTTCGCGCCGGATGAGAAATTCTTTGAGAGCTGTAACGCGCGCTGAGAAACGAGCTGCTCTAAAATTCGCGCAGATGCTTCCTGCCTTGATCTATTTCAGTTCTCGCGGCCCCCCGTAGATAATGCCTTGAACGTTTCGCTAGTTCGGCTAGGAAGAGCTAAATAGAGATGTAACTAGCATGGTAACAAGCTTCTTACGCGTGGAACGTCACTCATAACGCGATCAATCTTATTAGCATCAACGAGCCGTGATAGACTCGCGAAGCCAAATTAAACTTGCGATCCCTCTGCCTCGTTACCCTCTGGAGGCAGTGCCTCGTGTCCCCGGGTTTTTAACCTGATTAATTACATTAATTACTTAATCGTGTTTTGTGCAGTTTAATGAATCAACTCCCCGTTCCATGGCTCCATATCTCTACGCGTGTCCTCATTACCGAGGCTTCGAAACAAAAATAATTCCCCGGCGAGGAAGAGGAAGCTCCTCAAAACGAGCCTCGAGTCTTCGACTTTCGATCCCTCGCTGCTGATCACGCGATCCGTGCGCGGCAAAAGAATCGATGTTCCCTCCACATGGCTGTTACTACACGTGTCCGAGCTAATTAATTTCCTGCTCAGGGAGAGGGCCCCACGCTAATTACGAGCCTGTCGATTCGTATCCCCACTTACGACGCGGTTTCGTTCATACTCGGGTTCCTTTCGACTTTAACGTGACCCAATTAATGGACCAGGAACCCTTCGTTCTGGGAGATCGAGTTATAACAATGCGAAACTTGGAGACCTCGAACGGAGTGCTCGTCAATTGAGCGAAATACAATTGTCTCTAGCCAGCGGCAGAATGAAGCGCGTCAATTTCGCTTGGGAGCCCGCCAGTGACCTCGAACAGGAATCCGTTGCATTTTTAATCCAGAAACGATACAGATTCGCGAGTCATGGCGTGCGACGGGGCAAAAGAAACTCGACCACGTCAAGGCACGTCCAGAATGTCGATGCACATCGGGCCCGATCGTAAAGCTCGTTTATTATAGTCCTCGTGGCTTGTCGAACCGTTCCACTGACTTCACCGAAGGGCATTCTGCGATGAACATCAAGCCTGCATCTCCCGAACCTATGTACGTCCCCGTATAATCGACGTGGTACGTGATCGATCCTCGCCCAAGATTCTGTCCGAGGGTCGGTGACTGGCACCGTTATCTTTCGTTGCATTTTTATGGCGGAACGATGAATAAACAGGAGGGTGAATTTAGTAAATCGATTTTCTCCGCGAGATTGCACTGCCGCGGCATTATAAACGGAAGAAGATCCACTGGCGGATTAGAGACGAATGAGAGTGAGCCAAGTGTGGCAGGGGTAGCCGAGCGCCGTAAGAAATTAATATGAGAATCAATAAAATTGTTTATAAAGTTTTCTTTTCACATCTAATTCTCGTTGAATAAACTCGTTTCAATTATATTCTTCTAATACACCATTTCCAATTGTATTTCCGTCGATACTAATCGACACTTGATTAATTAATCAGATTAGAGTAATCTAACAGGAATGAAATGAAATTTTCACCACAGTGAAACCGGCACCTATCCCAGAATACAATTTAAATTGTACTACGAACTGAGAAACGCAATTCAGTGGGTGTCACCAGCATTCAGCAGTAATCGCAACCCCGAGTGACAAGATAATCTCATACCATGCGTCCGGCACGTTCAATTAACTCTCTATGATACAATTCTTTGATGTTTATTCTAGGAAACGGGTGAAAAATCATATTGCGATGGATCATTGGCACTCGAAGCGTTAACATACGGAATTTAACGACCTAGAAAATTTAATGTGAAATTTAATTAGCCATCGTTTCATAATGCTTCGCCATCGATCGTTATAAAAATTCACTGGAAGCCAACCGGAGCGCCTGATGAAATTTTCCTTTTTCCGAGCGCCGGCCTCGCAAATGCGAGAACAGCGAAACATACTTTCATAACTTGATGAAAGTTATTCGCGAACGACACGATGACGGGCGTGTCAAGCGTATAACGCAACGCGACTAAATATAGAGCGAAAGGCAATAAATATAAAGTAACCGCGGCAACAGAGAAGCCGGGAAACCGTATAGGAGAGATATTCAAACGTTCAAGTGTACAGCAGGTTTGCTGACAAACCGCGGAATTTCGCAAGTAAAACAGTAATGAATGGATGAAGAAACGCTGCATTTCGTCGAAAACATTCTTCGAATTTCAAAGAAATTTCCTCCACCATTGCACAAAGCTGCGTGACACTGTCACGTAGTTTGAAACACTATTATAGCTTATAGCTTCGCACTTCTGACATGTACATACTTTATTTTATATAACCAAAGGGTGACCACCCGTTTAATGATAATACTAATAATACTAACAATAATACTATTACTACTTCTTCCACGAATACTACTACTAATAATAATTATAATAAATCTGTGATTCAAAGTGGACAAAACAAGATCGACTTCGATCCCAAGGCTTTCGATTAAATCCAAATTCCAGTGGAGCACGTAGGTCAAAATCGACGTAGGTTACAGCCTGGATCGTTGTACCCGACCCGAAGATAGAATTATCGAGTCGCTCGAAGAGCTTCTCCCGCGTAAAGTGCAGTTAAAAGTTTGACAAGGAGTCTTCAGCGCAATCTTATGCTTGAGAAAATCCCCCCGAAGAGGACAAAACACTTGGCCGCAATCGCTGCTATGGAGCTTATAGCAGGGAAACGAACGCGCTCGCCCAACAAAACACCCGCAGGATTTTCCCCATTTTTCAAAACTATCCCGCCGCAACGACACATACCCCCTCGATGGTTACACGGAATTCATTCACCACCATGATCGCTTTTATATCGCCGCGGCGTGGCGCGACAAACCCGCGGAGGCCGGGGGGCATTAATAACGGGAATCGCGCGCACGGCGATGCACTTATTTCCAGGAGGACCGTGATTCAGCGGCCACATGGCGAAATAATTACGAGCAGGTCGGCATTTTAACGATGAATATTTAATCGCACGATTTACGAGGGGCTCCTGCTGTGGACCCGGCGCGCGAAGCAAAAATACCGTCGCGGGTGACCCATCGTCGAAACATGATCGTTTCGCGGTCCACGGCTACTTTCAATTTTTGATGGACCTACGCGTACCGAATGGTAATTACCAATGTGATCCCCGTCGGCGATTAAGGGCTTTAACTGGTACACAGAACGGCCCCATCCGGGAATTCTATTTGGCACGCGCAAATGCGTTCGACCGACACAGAAGAAACTCGCGATTATCGGATCGTTACACCCAGCTACGCCGCTCTGGAAATTAATTTCGGGGGTGATTGGATTGGTACGTTTGGGCGTTCGCAGTAAAAGGTATTAATATCGATATGTGGAAAATGTGCACAGTTTCGAGGAAAGAATATGGGCGTATGAATGAAATCAGTGAAATGATCGGGGCTCGCACTGGGACCGAGCCCATTCGGTGCGAGATAAGAACCAAAATTACCCGGAATGACAATCTGATTGGACCGAGCCCTTTATGACGTTCCGCGTGGCATTATTAAACCCTGGTCACCTCGATATCCGCGCGTTCCCGGTTCAGCGGGCCGCGTAAATATTTGCGAGTTTTCCAGCCCGGTGGAAATGTTAGAAAGATGAAAAAGAGAGAGACAGGACAGATAAGCAGGGGGAGTATAATAAAAGAGGGACGGCGAAATGAAAAAAAAAGTGGCCAGCGGAGGGAGGAAAAGTTTAAACGAACG
This sequence comes from Andrena flavipes, assembly GCA_963971345.1. Lineage (NCBI taxonomy): Eukaryota > Metazoa > Arthropoda > Insecta > Hymenoptera > Andrenidae > Andrena > Andrena flavipes. Next base: position 61,544,272 of record OZ020480.1, read on the forward strand.
CGGACAGATCCGATTCAATAAAATCCTATTAGGGGGCGTATCGCGGAAATTCATTCGACAGTAATTACAATCGAACACGGTGCGCCCAGGGGCCGGGAACTCGCGATCGGACAATGTACCGGCGATCGAAACCCGTTTAGACGAAATAAAACTTGAAACACGCCCGTGGCGCGGGGAATCATCTGGACGAGTGGGTCTCGATTAAAATAATTAGTTTCTGGTCGAGCGAACGTTTAAGGGCGTTTTCACGCCGGGACACTTCTGTGGCGCGTCGATGGTGTTTCGAATACGCTCGAACGTTTCCGAGGAAAGTCGGCTTGGAACATTCGATTAATTGCGGGAGAGAAGTAATGGTAGTTACTTCCCATAATCGAATTAACGAATGTGCTCGTCGCACTTGCAGTACTTACTCACGAAACAGTGGTTATGAACATCTTTTGTTACACAAGAAAATTGGCGCAAAATTGGATTGCAAAAATTAAAGGTTCGCACCTCTCAGTTTAAAAACTCTCCGCACAGCTCGATAAATTTTTTGTTTTTTTGCTGGTTCATCAATTTCAAACTACATATGTATAAAATAAAACGCCGTTCCATTTATCAGTTTCAGATTACCTGGGAGATAAATATCATGCACACCAACGGACGACGAATTTTGCGCGACGCGATGGTCGATCATGCGTAACTACTATATTTATAGTTAAATATTAATAATAAAAAAACTGCAGCTTCTTCGAAGATGCATCAGAACATCGTCCAAATTTCTCACGAATTAAAAATAACATCCCAAGTTTTGCTATGTTTTTAGCCCAAAGAATAGGATTCCCCCTTAAGAGGTCTTCCTAGTGTTGACAGCAAAACCATAATTTTTCGAGAATTAAAAAAAGAAATAAATAGGACAGATATACTTTTGCAAGTTTGTAACTTAATTCCGTCACCTTTTGAGAATATAAAAACAAAATTGTAAGTAAAACTATTTATTTAATAGCGGAATAGAAGCATCGCGGAGAGAACAATATCCTCCCGGGTGCCAGACGAATCGAGCTCGTGGAATGGCGATTTGATAACGCGAATCCCTGGGATGCGTTCTGTGCGGATTTTCTGTTAAACGGATTACCTCCTGCGTGTACAAGGTGTATCGTTTCGATCTATATCCATGCAATATCGAGCCTCGATATATCGTGGAGAGTATGTACATCAAAGTGGGGGAAAAATTGGACGTGTTCCGGAGGTGGCAAGAGTACTCCGATTAAACAATGGAAGTTTACAAGGCAGGCTTATTACATGGTGGTTTAAAGAACACTGTACGATCATTTATGTTACCTTCAAAGGACATTTGGACTTTTCATTAAAAAGTATGTTAATTGCTACTTAGAAGCGAATAATGAGTAGGTGTCCTAAAAATGTTTTACAGATGACCGTTTTTCATCATTTCTTGCTTTATTAATTTAAGGGTGACGATGGAGCACGGTGCACTCGCCTCAAGCAGATTCTCACCGCGACCAAATCGATACTAGTCTCTAGCTTGGCTAATTTGCATGCGCGCTTTCTCGCAACCTTTATCCAACGCATACGTCGACGCGCACGGACTTTCAGCTACAATAGCGATAGTGCAGTTGCGAGAACGCGAAACAAAACTTTTTCCCGCTTCACTGAGGATACAGAAGGCGGAGCAGAGTCAGGCAGCCTTGACACGCGCCGGCGCGAATAAAAGATGCATTTTCCATTGTGCCTTTCTCTCTGCGCTGCCATATCAACGTAGGACCTTTTACGTTTCTCCAAGTTTCCAGTACCTAGCACGCATTCCCGCGTCCTTGAAACCATTGGTTATAGCCTGTCGCCTTATCAGTCGCTGCTTTTCCTCTGCTCCCAGCGAATTGGAGCAGCGTTTCACGATCCCATGGGAACTGGAAGAGGATCGTCCAGAGACGCGAAGATGAATTTCCAAAGAAGGACTGTCGGTTGCTACATGCCGTCTATTGAGAAAACATTCAACATCTGCCACTACCTACTGTCCAAAGAGTCAAGAGAGAGAACGTTCCGTTACTCGCTTGTATGCCCCTTTAGGAGGAACAATGATCAATGGAGGACCTATAGTATGAATGTTTCATTAACCATCACGTACACCAGCCATTGCTTCTTCATCGATGCAAAACTTGAGGTCATCGTTCCCCCCCGCGTTAAAAAAGTTCCTTGAATCGTATCACCGGATCACAGGCTGCGTCTTCCAGCGGAGAAAATCGTCGCGAATCCGACTCAAGTGGCAGAAAACGCGTTTTTCCCTACTCGACGATCAAGAGTCCCCCTTCAGTTTATCTGCCAGATCGCCGCATGAAAACACCCACTAGATTTCATGCCTCAACCTTGGCAGAATCGATCCATAGATAGCAGATGAGCCATTCCTGTCCTTCTTCTGCCTTTTCAGCGTCAGCAGCGACAGTCATCCTGTCCGTCGCACCGCCCGCGCCGATCTGAATGGCAATTGATGCCAGCAAAACCGCGCGTCGACGTATCGCCATAATGCGGCGCGACGATAAACCGCGGCGCGGGCACGTTTCAGCGGTGATAAAGTGGCGGGTGATCGATACCAACGAGGAAATACATCGACCAGGGTGTGGGCATCGGGGGTTGGTGAAAAAGGGGCGGAGGGGTTGGGAAGCCGAAGGGAAACGAGAGGCGAGAGAGAATGGTGGAAGAAAGAGATTGCGCGCCGCTGGGGGAAAAGGAGAGATCTCTGGATCGCGCGAGAGATCGCCCATCGATTCGGGAGCACGGAGAAATGACCGTCGGAAGTTGGCCGAATAGGTCGGCAACGATATCGTAATGATTTCGATGGGGCGGTAAACGCGGAGCGAAGAAGTCGAGCGGCTCCGATCAATCCTCCCGGCCGCTTGTCGATGGAGACTGGAGAGTCGATGGTTCCTTGGAAATTCTACCCGACGTTGCGTTCACGTCCGTACGAACCTTTATTTTCTGTGAAAAATCTTGCTGCATACTTGCAATTTCTTCTGGTTTCACTTACTACTGGGACATGAGTTAGGAATTCGAATAGAAACGAATAAAAGAATATAGGTATATCTAGAGACGCGGTAGCGTCTCGATTAATAGATTGCTGTTGTGGAAAAAGTGGATTCAACGGTATAAAGTAATTTGGGGAGGGAGTGTGCGTTACAAACGATTCTGTAACTGGAAGTACTTGTTTCTCTCACTACGAGAAGAAATCAAATCAGTACCTCCCGTTAAGGATGTATCGAATCTAAACTTGTAAGATTGCTGTTTTTAATCTTCCTGGTGTACTTCATTGTTTTTTTAACGAATTCACGAAACGGGTGATGAGTTATAACGATTTTAATTTTTACTGATTTTACACGTAACCTACTCTTCTGGAATGAGACGATCTTGACTGATAAAACAGCTGAAAAAATATTGAAGAAATGGTACCAATGTTTCCAATTTTTTTGTACATGTAGTATATGGATGGATAAAAATATCTGCCGAGTTTCAATTCTTTACATTAAGTACTAAAGATTTCAGAGAAGACTAAATTTTAAGTGCGCACTCTTGCCCCACCTACTTTCGAAAAATGTTTAAAAATTGATTTGTTTAACCCGTCTAACCGGAATGACCTCTTAATCTTTAGAGAGTCGGGCTGGCCACTATAGTAGCCACCTAAGAATTTGAATACTTTTCCGGCCATTTTGGTGGTATAATTTTAAGTGAATAAAATTTACAATTTCAATGAAAAAATCCCGGGCCTCTAGAGGTTAAAGAAACCAAGTACCTTCGCTCAGGTGCAACCGAACGCACTTTTCCGCTCATCAATTCCAGTCAACGAAATCCCGTTCCCTGAGAAACTAATTCCCAAGATACTGAAGCTTTCGCGACCTCCTAAGCCCGCCTCCCGTTGCAATTGCCTCTCCAGCCTGAACTATGCACGTCAGCCCGAAAGCGTGAATGACGGAGGCCCAAGGCGAAGCCATTGTCATCGAATAAACGAGCGCCGATCGTGTCGGTAATCAAACGCTTTGATCAATCGTAATTAACCCGCGTGTCTCGCATACAACTCTGGCCGACATCTGGAATACAATCGGCGCGATTTCGTGGCTGAACCGCCTATCACCGCCAAGCAACCCACTCGCGGCATCGACATCTAGGATTTTACCTGTTAGCCCCGCTGTCGTTTTAATCGCGCGTTAACGCGGCTGTCTAATCGGTCGTTGTCGCTGGCTCGTTAACCACACACCACCGCATGTCCATCGCGCGCGCCACTCGAGCCCACGGGACACCATCGATGGCGTGCGCTTCCCCGGGGGATCGATTTTCGCGGGTTTTCCAGTGAAATTTGGGGAGTGGACGCGGTAAGAATAGCGACAGGACCCGCGGTCCACAAAGTTTACTGTATACGCGAACTCTTTGCTATTTTTTAAATTGAGAGCCAGTAGGCAGTCAGGATTTAATCTTGGGGGAAGCGGAGTTGAACGAATAAAACTATTTTTAAAGCAAATTCAATAAAGTTCATTAGGTGATTAGAAACTTAAAGTATAAAACCCAGTTTTCTTTTCTGTTTACAAAGCTCTTGAGTATTTCAGTCGCGGTTACATTAATCTCCTTTTTCCCCTTGATCTTCTGGGTGCGCCCCTGTTAAGAGCTTTCCGCGCTGCCTTTAGTTTCAATTAGTGTTGTATAAAGCTCGAGTCTTCGAAGCTTTAAACCTTAACCTTAAAGACTTAGCCCTTGAAGCTGGGAGCTCTCGAACCTCGAGGTTCAAGCATTGAAGCTCAATCCTCGAAGCTGGAGGCTCTTGTGTTTAATAATAATGAAGTCAACTCCAAGTCCTTGATATCATATCTTATTTTGTGCAACCACTGTTGTAAAACGTTAAACTTAAACACGTTACTTCACTACATACAATTTACACGACTCGAGCCTTCGAGCTTGAAGGTTCGAGCTCTCACGGCTATAAGGTTCGAGTCTTAAGGGTTCGAGCCTCTAGGGTTTGAACCGCGACTCAAGCTCTTGAAGCGCACGGCTCGAAACTCACTTTAACAACACTAGTTTCAATGCTAGCCGGGTGGAAGTATTCTTTTGTTACACAGGTCCTGATCTCGACGGGTGAAATGCATACGTCAGCAATTGATATAACATTCAACCACACGACTCGCGCGAGACTACCAATTACGTCTAAACCTCAATCTCCTGATCTGTGACCTACTTAGTTGGTGGAATCGAGCGCCGGTGGCATCGATCACGAGGATCCAGCGCGACATCGATCAGTCGAGGAAGCCATGAACGCTAATTACGGAAAGGTAGACCAGCCAAGGAGAAAAGCTGGCCGTAATTACGCTGACACGAGCGGAGCGTGTAATGAATATCGCGGTGGTAATCGACGACACGCGGCGTCACGACGGGCAGGTAACGATGAAACGTCATTGTGTCTGATAAGTAAGGCTCATCGTTGCCAGGCCGGATACAAAATCGCGCCTGTCGTACCAGCCTTTGATCTATTTCGCGCGTGACACGTGACGCGCCGATTAATCGGTTAGATCGCGTAGATCGTTAGGTGCATTTTCTTCCACGCCTACGAACCTCTGGCCCGCGGTCTGACAGCTGGTAAATACGATTTATCAAAATTTCCGAACAGCCCGTCGAATCGCATCATTCCCACATTGGCACGCACCGACGACAAATCGCGCGGTTACGCTCAACGAATTTCAAGCAAAAGCTGGGAGGAATGATCATCCCCGCTCGCTGTGGATGCGACTATTCGCAGCCCGTCTGATCTCTGACTTGATCAATCCTTCACTCGAGACAATAGTATCTATGCCTCGGCAAAGACGTCGAGACAAAATCCAGCACAGGATTGGGAAGATTCAATTTACAATCTTGCTTCTATACCCGTAGAACAGAAGCAATCCTTTAGAACAAGGACCACCCTGAGTAACTCGGAACAGAAGAACCACTCGCAAGTTTGACACTATCCTCTATTCAGAACCCAGTGATACACAATGAATCTTCTGACGGAGCAGCAAAGCTATGTCGATTGACTTTCTACACTTCCCCGTTGAGAGTGTTTGCTGGTTCGTGATTGATCGGTGTCGCGATGCACATTAAGCGAGTCGTGAAATCGGGGATATCCGCGAGTCTCGACGGCGTTTCCGCAATGTAGGCGGGGAGATTCGGTCTGATTATCGATGGTACACGGTAATCTCAACGCCTGCGATGGCCCGGCTCTGTGTGCGCAGACAGCAAGATATCGGCGACGTCTACAGAGCCTCAGATAACACTTTGAGCGCCGCCACCATGTAACTTCTTGCGCAATACGAGGCGACGGGTATTGGCAGAGGCTGCGGACCGAATCCGTTAGGTTTAATCCGATCACGTCAGACCGCGTGAATCACGTTCTATGACTTCGGTCCATCCCCGCAGGATTACGCCGACGTTACTACCAATTGCGTGACTTATGTATCAATCTGATCGATCGACGCGTTATTACGTGCATACCCGCGATGGTATCTGGGCGTTGGCGCATCGATTGGTTCGTGTTCTTTGAAACGGTGGACAAAACTGCCTTCTACGACCGCGCTCGAAAATCATTGTACTTTTATACCGAACCATCGATTTTTCCTAGCGGAACACACAGGCGACAGCGCGACGAAATGGATGGATATTAGACAAGCAACTATTTTCTAAAATTCTACGTAGTTAACAATTCTACGAATTGAATGTTCTGCAACTGATGTGCCGCGGCGTAAAGGTAGGCTCTCACCACGCCTCTCCTCGACGCAACTTCTTTTCGCACTCGCATCTTGGCTCGCGTCGCCTCGGGTTTTCCATACCGGACGTTTATCTGAGCTTGCCTCGGTTCATGTGTTTGGTCAGTTGCTCACAGACCCTCTTACTGTGCGGTGGTATTGCATTTACTCGCACTACACCTCGCTTCGCCTCTTTTCCTCAAAATATTCTCGAAGAAGAATCCGCGGCTCGGAGTCGCGCCAAAGCCAGGCGAGGCGCAGTGTGAGTCAAATTGTCAAACTACATAAGAAAACCATAGGAAGAATAAAATGAGCCGAGGCGAGGCGAGGCGTAGTAAAAGCTTGCCTTAATGCCTCCGAGAGGAGAAAAAGCAAGAGATTTCTTTTCAACAAAGTTATTCATAAATAAATATAATTTCCGTGTATACACTTTCTAACTTCTATATGTGTTGCATATTTTTGCTTGTGATGTGCCGCGGAATTCTGGTGAAACTGTCTGTAGAATATTCAATATTGCACAATATTATTTTCCGTCTGTGGATTATATTGGAAAGTTGCACAATAAAATTGAAAGGTTGCGCAATAATATTGAAAGGTTGTACAATATATTGCGTGAATGAAACAGAGGGCTGCACTTCCGAAAGGAACCGGTGGCCGATCGAAATGAAGTTTGACGGGCGGGAGTGGAGAGGGGTTGTGAACTCTATGTCTAAAATTGTAGCTTTGTCTATTTATTAGTTTCTAAAATTTAATAAAAAAAAAACTCAATTTTTATTGGAATTTTTTTTGGACGTTGGTGCAGGCCTCCTGCCCGAGAGCCCTTCCGTCCCCCTATTTTTCAATTTTGACATTTTGTAACCACGGTCTGGTTTTTGACATCGCCGGACTCACATCGGTTCGCTGCCGTGCTTTGCGCGCCCCCGCACTGATCTAGCCACTGTACAATATATCGCGTGAATCAAAACGGTTTTGATATTGAATATTGCACAATAATATTGACCGTCTGTGGGACACCCAGCAAAATATTGTGCAATATATAGCACAATAATATTGACCATAAGCAACCCCTAGACGCTCCATATATTGCGCAATATAGGGTAAAGGACCCAATTATTGGCATATTAAACGTTGACGCTGACATTATCTTATAGTTATGTACTTATAGACTAAAATTATATGTTGTTCTTGTTATTTGTTATTGTTTAATATGTTTACTTGAATTGTGTGGTTTTTTATGCATTATTTTAAAAGATTTATTCGTTATTTTACGTAAAACAGTAATTGGGTCCTTTACCCTATTGCACAATAATATTGACCGTGTAGGATACCCAGTATAAATATTACGCCATGTATTGCACAATAATATTGAGAGTAAGCAGCCCCTAGACGGTCAACATATTGTGCAATATTGAATATTGAATATTGCACAATATTATTGACCGTGTGGGGCACAATATACTGCACAATAATATTGAACGTCTACAGACCGCTTAAGGGCTTAGGTGTGCCTGCAGTGAGAAAAGGTTGCGGAGCACTGCTATGCAGTCACCCTATATATTCCCCTTCCAGAGACAATAAAGTCATTAATGAAACCAGCTTAAAGGTCAATGGACACTTGAACCGAAATATACGCGACAGCGTTGATGCCCAGAAGGCACGCCCACGTCATAAAGAGGGTTGAAGGTTCTAACCCGTTTAATCGACAACGACACCCAACATCTCGTAATTTTCGCGCTATTTAATGCACGGGCCTGTGGTTGGGGCAATAAAAGTGATCTCCCCGTGGCGTGTGCAAGGCCAGCGCCACGTAAAGCCAAGGTATCGACATGGTCGATACAGGGATCGTTTAATCTGATCGGCGTACGACGACGTTCCCCGTAAATCACGTCTCAAGAGAGATCTCCTCCCGATGGTCCTCCTTGGGAGGTGGCTACGATGCTCGGAGAAGGGGTGGGTATCAATTCGTGACTTACGCGTTAATCGAGCTGGAGGCTTGCCAGGGTGGGGTGGAAGCGCGAAAATGGGTCACGTGCCGCGTCTGTTTCGCGGCTCGAGGGGCCTGCGGAAGAGAGTAAAAGTAACCCCACGGAAAAGTGACCCACTGACACGGTCGCGCGGTAATGCTCCACTCGACTTTCTTCCGCTCCTCTCGACAGTTCCTGCTCGACGGTTAAAAGAATCCCGGGTAAGAATGCCTCGATACGCTTAAAAAACGCTCCTTTTTATCGTCGAAAAGTTCCAAGACTTTGGCCACGATACGAGTGGCCCGTTTTCCACCCCCTTGCGTCCTTCAAAGTTACGCTGGATTTCTCGTCCGTGCCTCGCCCAGGCGAGGAGCGAGCCGCGGGGTTATATATTGGCACGGTGATTGATATACACACCGCGCCTCCGCAGTTCTTACAAAACAAACGGGTAATTGCGTGCGGGTTTCGTCTTCACAAAGGGTTGCTGCGTTTAAATGTGTCACGCTAAATATAGGCGCCCCCCTGCGCCGCGAACTCCCCGCTGGAAAGGAGGTTTATGTGGCATGGGGCGATTCCAGAAACTGGGACGATCTATAGCTCTTTCTGCGGTGAAGATCGAGGAAATTAGTTGCAGGTGGTGCTGTGTGGCTTGACGATATTACCTCTGGTATGAATGTTCTCTTAAGGGGGGACGCCTACCTAGAGCGGTCGAAACAATGCGCTTCTTTGGGATTTTTTTCTAGAAAAACCGTTAAACTTTTATTAATAACTATTCGTCTATTGTTAAGAGTATTAAAGGTCAATGGACACTTGAACTGAAATATATTATCAGTATTTTTTGCGGTAAATAAAATTAAAATATTTTAATAAAATATTCCTTTTTTAAGCGTTTTGCGGTGACCGTTGTAGCTCGTAGCAGAATCCTCGGAAATGAAAACTTCGAATAGTTTTAGATATAGTATGAAATTATCTAGGCGCTATCGGGGGGATTTCTTTTTTCCTTCTTAGTTTGTTTTTACACACCAAAAAAGGAACGACTTTATTACCGGTTATTGCCGCTACTCAAATGCCTATAACTTCGGAAATTTTACGAATTTCTTTCGCGTGAATTTTAATTCTTTCTCCATCATTTACTAATTTTCCGAGGAACTCGACAATCGTCAGAGCGTGCAAAATTGCGAACGAAGACACTCGTCAGTGTCGGTATGCAATTTGCATTCGCGAAGACGATCATCCAACGACCAAGGATTCGAACGTTCCTACACGTGCAATTAAAACTTGTGAATTACACGGGGTAAGATTCCCGTCTGGAGGGGTCCGGAGCGTAAAGGTGTTGCCGGCTCGAACTATGGGGCCAAGCAAAGTCGAGGAAGTGTCTGTCACTCTGCCACCCTCAGACCGCGGCAAGATTCTCGGTCAAAGGCCGCCAACCAGAGTCAAAGTTCCAACGAATTATGAAGCTGACACGGCCGACAACCGTTCCGAAAGTCAGCCACCCTATTTGCATTTCCTCTAGCGAAACTATTGTCCCGCGCATTCGACTCGGGGAAGTTCCCTTCGACATCCTAGTGCCCCGCGACAAACCTCGTTACGTCTTCCTCCTGCTGTGCTTCCTTCGCCGCAATCTCGCGCGCGTAGAGGAAGACGCGTCGCGATTCTTCTCAAATCTCCGAAGAATTAGAATCACTGGTAAAATTCGAAGACACGATGTATGCAATTGTGCAGATACATTTGGCGAATGGTACGAAGGACACGAGCGTGCACCGAATGCTCCACAATACATTCGATGCAGAGGAATATTTCACGCGTTATTTACGCAGTCGAAAAGTTTCGCGGAACCCGAGACGCAGTGGAAAGGGTTAGCCGCATCGAGGGTTGGATTTACGACGGTATTAGGATAACTAGCTGCTGGCTCGGCCCCCGTATCGCCGGTCGGCAATAAATAAATGTCCCACCCTTAAGGTAAATTTTTCTATCCCGCGAATGCACGGTCGGGCCCGCAACCTAGAAGATTTACGGGGCTAATCTGCGAGCGCGGGTCCAGACGTAATGTTCCTCTCGCGATCGCTTGGCAATAATATCCACAACTTCCCCTCGCACGAGTGACGATATTTCCAACTTAATTTATTTAGAAACACGAGATTCTGAGGTAATCTCAGATAATCGTTATTCACAAAAGAATAAGATAGTAAGGTAGTTACAGGGTAGAATTATACAATACGCCTCGTCTGACAAAACACCCCACCATTATTTTACGCACACAAACAAGAATGCATCGACGAGATCATCAGATTCGAACTTGCCTCAGTCGCTCACAACTGCCGCAATAATAATAGGAGCAAATATTACGGTTTTTACAAAAATATACAAGAATTTATATTTTCTGCCTTCAGATAAATGGCGGTGAAGAAGAAGACATTTTATGGCCAGATTATAGCAGACTAGAAATCGTAACTTTCCACCCCTTTAAACATCTCGTTTCTAGATAATCATTCTCGGTAAGGTGCTGTAATCGAAGTTGATTAGATTCGAAGCAGAAAATTGAGTGCGAAGGGAAGTTGCACGGTGGAAATTAAAACTAGTTAACGTTGACTGTGCAGGAGTGTTAACACGTGTCCCATTTACGTGGCGCTAGTCGCTGACGATCGACATTGGTAACTTTAATTGAAACATTCATGCCGTGTAACTGTTTGCACCTACAAGACCGCGACTATGATTGATGATAGGGAAAAGGTGCGACCGATGTGGATCGAATTCGTACAGCAAACAGTCCTATCAAACATCGCTTCATCGACCCGAGATGGAGCATCTAATAACCAAGCTTGCAATTACCAGACACTGTGTCGTTAGATAGGATCAGAGGATGAACCACGACACACTGATTAGCGCACTAACGATTACCAATTAAACGAACCTGTTATCACAGGATACCACGATCCACCTCTGTCATCCACTTACAAGAATCCCAACGAACTGTGCGCCACGAAACTTCATGAAACTCGCCGCCAGTGCAACCTGTAACTCTCGCAGCTCGTGGCATCGCGAATCAATAACGAAAGATAATGCTCGTTTACGGGCACAAAGGCGATCCCGCCGGTTCCAGGATAAGTTCGTGAATGCCGCCTCTCCGCGTGTCTCGCTCGAAACGGGCCGTCTTTGATGAATGCGCCACGCAACGGCGGGGGTGTGCTCGCGCCCGGTCACGTGTACGAGAAATAGAAGGATGAAAGGGGCATGAATAGTCCGTTAATCAATCAACCGCGAAGGCTTGCAACGAAAGATCGATGGTTTTAAACCGCGGCCGGTTGATCGTTCTGCCGCAGTCCGCTCCGCTCCCTGCCAGTCGAATTAAACGCGTACCGCGAGCGTTTTCGCGAGCAGCGCCGACCGGGTGATCGGCTTAATGACTATATTTACAGCTCGTACCAGCTCGTCTAGTCGTGGACGTGAACCAGTCGCCCTCGAATCGATTGGGAACGTGGGCGCACTGGAGACGGTAATTGAAACCAGTTGCGGGCTTTTGCAACGCTTCCGCTTGGATTAAGGTTCGTTTGCGAGCCGATCTCGACACGGTCTATCCTATCTCCGGCTTCGACGGCTGCGAGAAACTAATACGGCTCGGCGAAAAGAGAGGGCCCGTGTACGGTTTCGATAAAATTTCAGATGATCCGCGATCACGGAATGGCTGGCCAGTAATTGAAACCAACCCACCTGTGGGGGGCCATTCGGCTCGTCCTTTTGCGTACCTTCGCCCGACCCCTCGTGCGCGGATTTCCACCGTGTCCCGACTACCCGATCCACCCACACGCGCCTTGGCTTCAACGCTCGGTCTCGCGTGCCCCGCGAGTGTGAAAGTCGTTGACGTTAACAATCGTTTCTTAACTGTTTTCGTTTATATACTTAGAGAAAAAGTAAATAGTTTTGATACATCTAAATTAATCGTCCAAATAACATTTTTTCATTCGTTTTGTACGTATTTTCTCAAGTTTTCGTTTACTGTATATTAAACAGCAAGGACTAAAGTATATTTTGGCATATTTGTTATTAAGTACATAATTAATTCAAATAAAAATTGAAAACAGAATAACGTATCAACCAGCACCTGTCTCCCCTACATTCCAATTGGGATTCCTGCTTAGGGTGCCAATCATTGTACAGTTTCCCCTACCTAAGTGGACGGGGTCGCAATTCTTAGCAGGAAAGTACCTATCCTTCGAGTTACTGCTCTGATAAGATTGCTCTGGTCTCAAACACCTACAGGATCTCTTGACCCAAGGATTCGATCCCAGTATATCCTACATCCTCAAAAAACACCATCAATCTTCGCATCACCCTCTACCATCCCTCACTCGTCCGACTCAAACCAAAGAAAACCAAGGAAGATTACCTACACATCCGAAGAACAAGATCGATACCATCCACTTGCATGAAACGCAACACTCGGCCTGACATTTTGTTGCCAGTGCAGCGTCGCCGAGCGAAATGCGTGCGCCAGAAGGCAATAGAGCCGATCAGCGAGCAGCCGCGGCTTCAATCGGCGAAACTGGATAAAGACGCTCGGGCAACGAGAATGTCTTCGCACTGTTGAACGGCGCTGCAGCTGTGCACCCCCACGCCGTCGCCGATGCGTTAGGAACAGCTCCCCCGGTAGTTTCGCCGAATGGACTGTTCCGTCGCCTTCCCTCCTCCGAGCGGTCTTTCTCTTAGACCACGGGGAACAAAGAGGACGGGGGAAAGAGGTTGAATTGCGTCGTTACATCACCGGTTACTTAACCGTGGACAACCGACGACGCTAACTCGACCCTGTCAGCATCGTAATACTTTTAAATAGCCCGGCTAGCCAGAAAGTCCTCTTTTCTCCGCTCTTTTCTCTCGCGCCGCGGCTCCCCGTCCTCCCTCTGCCCGCTAATCAAGCCAGGCTGATAGACCTCCCTCCCTATTGCTCCCACACCGTTGCTCTATCTCGCCGCGGTGCGTTACTTTCTCTTTCGCCGAGATCTCTCCGGTTGACTCACGTGGACAACACTGTGGCGGATATCCGGCACGCCAGCACGCCCACGCGGTTCTCGATTTCTTGAAACGGGAGACGGCTCTTTCTCCCCCGGCACACCGGGAAGCGAAAGTGTACACCTCCGTGTCTGGAGGCCGGTGTGCCGTGCCTCTCGTTTAGCCGGCCGTGCTGAGTTGCGTAAGGGGAGGTTGTGGAAACTCTGAAGTTAGCTTGTTTACTCTCTGCCTCGGGCTTCTGGGAGGGGGATTCGTTCGTTTGCTGGGAGGCTGATGTACTTGAGGAAGCTATTTCGATAGATGATGCATTCCTCCTGGGTGAGTGTAACATTCCGAGTGGATAGCGACCGCGAGACAGCGAGGGTGGCGATGGTGGTTATTTGTCGCCACGTTCCAGATTCTATTTCTATATGACTCGAACCAGAGACGCGAAGATATGAAGGTGAATTTTAGTTTGGGAGACTGGGGTTCGATGGAACTATTAGTCGCACGTCAGTTTACTGCACTTTGAAAACACCCGGGAACTTCTCACTTGACAGTGGAGAGAATGCCTGCACGGAAGGAGTAAAATTTAATGCTTCGCGTCTTCTACACTCGTCTCTTAACTGTTCTCCTCACTTCCCTAATTATCCGAAGAGTGGCCTGGTATACCACTCGGTTGCTGCGCGAGGAGTGGTGCCGTTTACAATCCTAGCCTCCCCAATTGTCCGCGAGAAAAGAGCCAATCGGAAAATCGAAGTTAAGACGATTACACCTCCCGCCCTATTACGTACGGCTGATCGGTCAGAACGATTTACCTAGAGCGGCAGCAATTTAATAGATTTTGGCCGTTCTCCAACGAGATCGGTTATCGATCCCTGGGATTGGTAATTTCGCCATGTTGTATCGGCTCCGCGGTTAAAAGTGCAACGATTACCTAGCCCGATTCGGGGATTCCAGTCCACGAGGATTATTTCAACCTGGGCTCGTCGATTAGTCGCATCAAGATACTTTCCTTCTCCAACGAATCCCCTGTATCGATCAGTTCAGGTTTAACGAGTGTTGTATAAAGCTCGAGACTTCGAAGCTTTAAACCTTAACTTTAGCTCTCAAAGCTCGAGGTTCAAGCTTCGAAGTTCAAGCATCGAAGTTGGAGGCTCTTGTGTTTAATAGTAATGAAATCAACTCCAAGTCCTTGATATCATATCTTATTTTGTGCAACCACTGTTGTAAAACGTTAAACTTAAACACGTTACTTCACTACATACAATTTATACGACTCGAGCCTTCCAGCTTGAAAACTCGAGCTTCAAAGGCTCCAGCTCTCACGGCTACAAGGTTCGAGCCTTAAGGGCTCGAGTCTCTAGGGTTTGAACCGCGACTCAAGCTCTTGAAGCTCACGGCTCGAAGCTCATTTTAACAACAATACGTTTAACAACGAACGTATTTCAGAGCAAACGTGGTCGGGGCATTTTAATCAAACATCCCCTCCAACAACAAGCGCGGACCGAAATAGTAAAAGTGACGAGCAACGGTGAGCGTTAATACCCATTCGAATCGCTGATGGATCCTTCGACGAATGAGTTTTCCGTTTGATCGTGATCAAAGCCTTGAAATGCAACGCGTGCACGGCGCACGATTGCACCGTCGTTATTTATAGATCGAATCAAAGCCATGAATTCGCGTGACGGTGATTTCCTCGAATTAAATAATCATAGATTCCTCTGACCACGCTGGAGCCTCGAATTTGCTGGCCAGCGGGAGATTCCTCTCCCGAAATTGCACATTCCTCGCGAACTTTTACAATTTTCCACCTATCCCCGCCGCATTCCGATTTCGCTACGTTCTCTGCATCGGATTCAGGGCTGTGATTATCTGAGAGAGGCTCGGTGGTACATTGAATCTCCGACCGTCATTGAAACTCGAATGCGAAAACGCGAGATCGCGACACGGTGTACATTCAATGCCGTCCTTATCGCTGGTCATCATTGACGCCCGATTGAACCGGCGTAGATTTAGAAGCAACGATACCCGGGGCCGATCCTGCAGCCACGAACGTCATGGTGATTCGCGTTAATGGACACGTTAATGCGAACTTTATCAAATGCAGTAATGCGGTGGGCAAACTGGCATTATGCCTTACGCGCTTACCGCAGCAACCGATTAGCTTTGCAAATTACACTCGGCCCGGGCGTGATCGATCGTTGCTCGCCTGATCACCGAAAGCGTAATTAAATTCTACAACAGGAATGATTTATAACGCCAACGAGTCACCATCCTACTCCCCCGCTGATTGCCAACTTTCCGATACGAACCCTAGCAACGAAAAACCTTCCAAGAGGAATCACCCCTTGAACGCTGCCATTTGGAACGGGGTTAATCGCCCCCGCGTCGGGAGACGCATCGATTCTGCGGGACAGCGTGACTCGACCGTGGAAAATTCGTGGGCAAAGAGGTGAACGAGCCCGAGACTCACACGGCGAATTCTTCGGCCCGGCCGTCGGCGAGAGGCAACGACCCAGGGCGACCAACACAACGGGTTGGGGAATCGTATCGAGGTTCACGGCAACGGAGTTAACCCAGGGCAGGTAGTCGGTGCACGCCAGGTATGCGTGCTGCCCTCCTGTTCCTGTTGCAGCCTCATCGCTCCGCCGTCTCGCGTGAACCTTCTTCTACGCCCCTTGCTGCCTCTCCCCGCTTCCATGGCCTCCTTTCCCCGGCCCTTTTTTCCGTTTTGTCGGCCCAGCGACTCGTTCACTTCACTTCCCGATCGAGGCTATCAGCCCCGGCCCAGATGGCCGTTTTCAAAGGGTCAAATCGAGTCGACGCGGAGATACAAGCCCGATATTTCATCGGGCGCCTTCGAATTAAGCGTCTTTCCGTTTCTCGCGCGAGCGAGCCTTTTGTGGCTGGCAACCGGCAAGATTATACACCCTGCCGGGACGGGGAGGAGTTTAGACCGCTCGCTGGGGCTTTTTAGCTTCGAATGGTGGAGCGTGGTTCGTTAAGTTCCGTTCAGTCAGAATCGAGTAGGTCTACTATACAGGCTTTTAAAAATTCCTGGCAGATATGTTGGATGTAAAATTCAGTGGAATGCAGCTTCTAAGTAGTAAATGAGGAAGATTTAGCTTCTGGTGAATGTGTCCCGCGCAAGGTTTCTTCCACTGTGACTGTGGTGGAAGAAATACAACCACTTGTTAGCACGTTGCCACGTAAATAGACCCAATTTATAGGATAATGCAGTGAAGTAAGTTCTGACACGCTTCCACGGTGGAGTAGCTTCATGATTACTTCAGATCGACTTGAATGTAGGCGTACGGATCGCAGATCCGTGAATGCAATCCACGGAGAGAAGAAAAGCTCGCTGCAAATCTATTCCGCGCGCATCATTACGCCTTATTGGTCGTGATTAACACGTTGTACGAGTACGTAATTGGCGTCGTGCCGCGTCCGGATTTATCCGCGATTTGCATACAGCGTTTGCGCTCGATCGCTCGATCGCTCGATCGCGGCGCAGTCGTTCCCTCGCTACGCGCTTCATAATAATTGGACGCGTTCTGCCAATACCCGACGCTGCGACGACGTAACTCGAGACAACACCTTGGAAACGCTGGCAGAATTTCGTAATCGTCACTGCTGCTGTCACGCGTGCTGGGAATAACGAGAAGTTTCGAGCGAGCAGCAGACTCTTAGAAGAATACAGTATTATAATTGTGAGATACTAAAGCAAGCAGTATTCTTACAGAGAAACTCCAAGTTTCGCGATACAAGCACGCGAGGAAAATTCTACACCTTCCGTTTGCTACATCTACGTTGTTTTCCTCGACCATTAAAACGAATTAACTCCAAAAAAAAAAATAGCAAAGAATATTCTCTTTGAGAGAGGGAGCTCGCGGAGCTTGGAATAACAGGGGATCGTTTAAGAAGATAGAACAGGGCTCGATTACTCTCGACGAAATCTCGAGCTCGAGGGTCAAAGTACCTGATAGCAAACTCGGTGACGACAACGAGGAACCTTCGTGAATTTGCATGTAGCGGATAAAACGTCGCCAGGGCCAGGACCCGGCAAAGAAAACCGTTCAAACTTTTCGCATCACGCCGCCGTGAAAGTTTCGAGGCCGAAGATGACCGTGAAAGGAAGACGCCTAGTACACTAGCGTGGGAGGAGAAAAGAGGAGGTGAAACGGGGGATGAAGAAGCTGAGGGAGGAAGGGACGAAGCCCGTTGGCGAGGAAACTTGAAGAGGCACGCTTTTGCGAGTTAGGGAAGACCTAGTTACCGTCACGGCGGCGTGTACAGAGTGCAGTTTTTGCAGGAACAATGGACTTAAAAATTGATCGGCACATAAAAGATCCTCCTCGCGTTCCAATATAGATCCGAGCAACGTAGCTGGAATGGCTTTGCAAATACGAATTTCGCGGAGATTAAATTCCGAATTAATTCGTGACGCCGACAATTGCGCCGAAGTCACGTCTGTATCATAAATTCCGTCCTTAATACGAAACTTGGACACGTAATGCTCTTATCAAGGGAACGAGCTGAGATGATTCATGGGGACAATGTGAAATAGAATCCGAGGAACGGTGAGCGAGCTCGCGCAACAGACCCCGAGCCTTTTCAGGCCTTTTCACTGAACTCCGAGACATCCACATTGGACTGCTCGTTTTTCTTTGTTACACGCTGCTAATCATCCAGCAAACAAGCGTCCCATTTAATCTACGAATATACCACGCTTCTTACGTTATCCTCCGTTACAATTTCTTCTGTCTTTGAACACCGCCCTTCCCTCTGCCCCCAATCAAATTGAATCCTGCAACCCACAGCTACATATATGGTGCTCAGCCACAGCACACTGCACACAGTCAAGCTTTCACGTGTTTACGTGTTCAGAGGCTGTCGCGCAAAAACGGTCGGTCAGTATCAATTCGAGCGAGAATTTCCTCGACAGACACGCGAAAATCTTCTCGGGGAGACGGGCTTGTTGGTTCATTAACAGGGCCAGTAAACAAGCAGCGCAGGCGAAACACTCGGGGAAAAACGCGAAATCGCTGGAAAATCACGGCTGAGCGTGTTGCGTGCCGCTTTAAACGGGATCAGAAAAACTCGTCGACTAATAAGGTGTCCGCTTTTTATCCGTGAACTTTTTCTACTGCCCGACTAGAAAAAGAAATATTCCCCCCCGCCCTTGTGTCACGTTCCTCCACCATCGAGGCGTTAAAATTCCCCGTGAGAAGCGATATCTCGCTCTGTAAATATTTCCCACCCAGTGTATCCAACGGCTGCTCCCTTTTTCGGGTCTGAATTTTTCCCCTGCCAGGAGAAGTCGTTCGAGACGCCCTGCATCTTTGATGGCGCGCCGTTACTCGGAAACAGGGGGAGGAAATAGATTTAATACCTTGGCGTGGCGTCCCTACGCGACTACAAACGGCTGTCTTAAAGCTTCCTCCAGCGCGTCACTATTAGTAGTCTCTCTCTCACGAGCAGTTCCGTCGCTCTTAGTCTCTGTGGACCACCACCCCCGCAGATGTGGAATTTTTACTACGCCTTCGCAGCGTGGATCCCGGCGAGGGCTCGTACACGGGGCTGCGTTAAAGCCGAGCAGCGTTTAAAGGCGACCTAACCACCCGGAGGATGTTCTTGGATACCCTCGGCATCGAAACCGCGGATAAACTCTGGATTCCACTGTACCACAGTCAACGCAATCGATTGTTCTATATTCTATATTCTCCCATCACACAGCCTCGAGTTTAGATTATTTACTTGCTATTTGATTTATCCAAGTGCCGTTTTAGGGACATTATATTGATTTCGTGTCGTAATAATTGCACCGAATTGAAGGGAAAACAAAATTTCGACAGTTATGTATAAGGGAGAGTGGGGGAAAACATTATTCGCTGAATTCACTTGTCCTGTCCTCCCGCGATATTGTTATATGATGTAAATAGCTATGTTTAGAATTAAGTAAACTGTCACGACGAAAAACTGCCGGCAACTGCGAAGATAATAGTCGTGAAATGTTTTCGTAGCTTTTCTTATAATTTTACGCTCGAATATTTTGAGTCTATTGTGCATTAAACCTATGCTATCCGACAAAGCGTAATTTTTTCGCAGTTTCGTTACTTAATTCTAAGTAAACTCACGGGGTCACTTTTTTTATTTGAAACTTCTTAACTTCTGTTCATTTTTGGTAATTACGAACAGCGTGTATGGAGCTACTACCTCCGGACTGTAGGGTTACTGGTACGGTAAACATGGCGAAGTGGTAAATGGTACCATAAACATGGTACCACATGGCAAAGTGGTAAAAGCTGTATTTATTTATTTGGAACAACTTCTTCCTATACATTATACCTACATGTTACCCCCGCACGACAGCAGTTTTCGAGATATTCGCAAAGAATTGTTGCTAATTGTAAGTACCACTGCATTGAATTCGACCCATGAGACCGCCGCTCATCTACTGTTTCTGCATGTACGTTGCGGTGAGCAACGTGTATACCGGGTAAACTAAAAGGATCGAGTTATCTAATCTCTTGTATTAGAATTGGTTGGGGCTAGATTAGTGGGGGCGCGTAAAGCATGATAGCAAACTGATGTGAGTTTAGAGGTATGAACCAGAAACTTGTGGATGCTCGTCAACACCCCGACTCACATCGGTTAGCTACCATGCTTTATGCCCCCCCCTCCCCCCACACTAATCTAGCCTGAACCAATACTAAAACCCAGGACAAGTTGAAAAGGGGAAAGTTAAACGAAGTTTTTCACAAATATCTCGGAAACAAAGGTCAGCTTCGTCATTTGTATTGTTCCATGCTGACGCATACGCTACCACGGACGCGTACTGTAGGTAAGTATACGGCAGAATACATCGTGTAGTAGCAGCAGTCTTTCGCAAATATCTCGAAAACGAAGGTCGAACGGCGGTAACATATATAGGAAAACGTTCAGAATCGTGTCCCCGGCAACATATCCAAAAATCATTGAAATCGGTGAGGATGGAAAACTTCTAAATAATTACCGAAAACCAGTGTTTAGTAAAGATCAAGATCTTTAAGCAGCCGTTCGTATTTACCCCGCTAGCTACGGGTAATTCCGGACAGAAAGAGTTTTGTCTTTCTTTCAAAAAAAAAATATTTGTTTATTAAAGAATCTATAATTCTTTGTCCGGTCTTTGTAGATAATTATCCAAAGCTCAATTATCTGTAAAGTAAATTTGATTAGAGTCAATACTTTTGTTTCAATTTAACGCTTCCCTTAAGTGTTCGTAATTCCTTCCCCTACTCTCCCCTATAGGATCGCTGCGACCAACTTTTATGCTAATTTCAGTGGATCCTCGTGGATATTAAAACGGCTTTTATTCTCGGCTAGTTCTCGCGCAGAGACCTGAAAGGCTCGTCCGTAAAGTAGATGCAACAGTTTCCCGGTTTAGATATTTCAAAAGGTGTTTCCTTTACACGAGCACACCCAACTTTGCTGGTCCGTTACCGTGCCGCAGGCTACGCGGATGAATTGTATATTGTAACGACAGGTGGAAGCAGGAATCATTAAATCTGTTAGAGGAAGAGCAAGTTCTGTGTCATCGAGAGCAACGTTGCCCCGAGCTATACCGCGAAAGCCGTGTCTCGCCCATCGGCGTTACGCGCTTGAATTAAACGTAATAGCGTGATGCTCGACGCATTAACCGTGGTACACGGATATTAATTCCGTCATTAGACCCTTCGTTCAGCCAACCCGCTCGTTGTTGGTCGCTACGTTTTTAAGGCTAGAAGGTTTTTACTGGGCGCGCCCCGCTCTCATTAAGGGGAACGGTTTTACGCTCGCCCGTTTTGTATTTTGCATAGAGACGGGCGGGGGCTCTTTGAACACGAGATTAAAGAGTTTTGTTGCAGGACCGGCTCGCGTGCTTCTTTTACGACCGCCGCGAGACGTCGTAACGCGAAAATGACAATCTGAATGCGAAATTAGGTGGCGCGAAGGTTTAATATGAGGGCAAGGGGTCTGCGACTATGAAACATGCATCGAAAGCGGAGAATGGAAGCCGAGGTGGTGAGTGACTTTGATTTCCCACGAAAATATCGTCGAAACCCGAACCTCGCGGAAGGATTCGAGGAAAGGAATCTCAAGTTTTCGAGGTTCGAGCAGGGTCATTGGGAACGGACAACGCGGGGAACTGTGGATGGAGTTAATGTGCATCGTATGCAATCGCGAGGCGAGTAAATGGAATTTTCTAATTTCTGATAGGGTAAACGCACCAATAAATGAACACTTAAGGCTAATGAATGAACACTATTAAAATTATGTTCACAGCGCGATTGATTCCACGTGCTGCAAAAATTGATTTTATATGAAGCACGGATTGAAAAGAAGTCTCTAATTAATTAGTTGCTTGTTTTAATAACTTATTTTACTCATTTTAATATAAAATGCCATTTATTGGTACGTGTTCATTTACTGGTACATTCACCCTACTTCACGAAATCACGAGTTTGATCTATTATCGCATCTAAGCCTAGGAATTCGACCTTATTTCACATATGCAGTGAAACAGAACTACGACTGATAGATCCGAACGGTATTTACAAACTGCTGTTACGTATGCCTCCCCCGATCAATGAATTGGTCTCTTTCTGTATTACGAAATATAAATATGATCAAGCAGGATGTATGATTTCTGAACTAATCATCTTTTTGACTGGGAAAATATGTATATTTTTATGTGAGTGATTGCTCTGTAATCCGACAGATAAATCCCGGCCACGGTGGCGTAACAATAATCACACACACGTACGTATCACGACAAGAGTAACATTTCCAGGTTTTTGCGCAAACAATTTTTTCTCTCAAGACGTATCGCGCATTTTTTACGCTGTGGGATAAGTGTAGGAGAAACGATCCTAGAGATGCTATCAATCTTTATATTCGGTCCGTACACACGTTACATCATCTAACGTAAAGCAGCAAGAATATCGATAGGACAGCAGCATTGCAAATGATGCATGCAGACATCCTATTATTATCAAGGTGAGTTTCCTGGGTCTACACTTAAAATATAGTGATGTCTACTGTATTTTTAAAAAGCTAAACTCTTTACTAAGTATGTATATAAACTGTGTAAGAAGCGAGGATACTGAAAATATCGATAATGCAGCATTATATCAAAGATCCATTTGGAGAGAATTTAAAATTTCGCGGCTAATACACTCGGCAAATTCGCACGTAATCACGTGACCACATATTACGTTTACTTTATCTAAGACAGCCATTTTTTCACGCGTCGTACGTAGCAATTGTAATTATCGTTCGATACTTGAACTGTCAAGTTCGATATAAGGCTGGGAGTTTTTTAATCCAAGAGCATCGCTTATATTTTAATCT
Organism: Andrena flavipes; assembly: GCA_963971345.1. Taxonomy (NCBI): domain Eukaryota; kingdom Metazoa; phylum Arthropoda; class Insecta; order Hymenoptera; family Andrenidae; genus Andrena; species Andrena flavipes. The sequence goes on from OZ020480.1 coordinate 61,567,346, forward strand.
AAAAGCAGGAGCACGCCATTATTCACAGTTTTCGAAGCTAGAATTTCTCTACTGAGGTCGCTGCTACCATAAAATTCTTTCCAAATAGGAGAATCGACCTGTTGAGACTCTGTTCTGGGCGCGCTGGTAATTTCGTGAATAAATTTCGAGGAGGAAAAACGGAGCGAAATTGCGTGAGGCAGATAACAACGGAGCGCGATATGTAGGGGCATTTAAAAGGACCGCGCTTGTGTTTACACTCCGAGCCAGCCGACGTACACATGGCCACTCTTCTTTTTGCCAGGCGAGAATTACGCCGACGGCCAGACGCCGCGTGTAGAGACATCTCGAGCGTGCGAGCGAGAAACGCGGAAATTTTCCATTCGGCTTTTCATGCCAGCGTAGGAATCGTGAAATACACTCACCGAGACGGAGCAGGAATAATTCCAGGAAAGTCGATGGCTCCAAGCTGGCCCAGGCCAAAAACACCAGTCGCCTTCGACGAACCGCCTTTTCCGAGAAATCTTCCCCCTCGGTCAAGATTTGTTGTCGAGTCCCTTTTCTGACCTCTCTCTCTCTCGCCTCCTTTTTCCCTTTCTTCTATCACGCTCTTCGTCTCTCGCACTGCTACACAGGCTCGTCGCTCTTTCCCTCCTCCGTTTAGCTGGATACTCGGTACTGTTCCCTTTTGTTCTTTCCGCGTTCTCCGTCCTTGTCCCACGTAGATGCACGAGCACACGGGGCTGTCACGCGACGCACTTTAGGCGCGATTACGAGGAATCGCGGACCCGAGAGGACGATGAACACGAACGAACAACCGCCGAGGAGAGCTTCACGTTCGAGGAACACGACGTGGACGGGGCTATCTCCGCGTGATCGCTGCTGCGATAGAACTAAGCGCGATGCCACGGCTCATCTCTGTCTTTTGGAGGTTAGGTTCGGAGCATCTGGCGTCTCGCTTTCGCTCCGTTCGCCAGATGAACGCGCGCCTTTGTGAACACTCCGGCCCGATTGGTCTCGAACGAACAACCAACACCACTGACAGCGCGCACCACCGACCGACTGCACTCGAGGTATCAGCACGGCGGAACCGGCGAAAAACTCGAGGAAAATCCAACCATGCTGACTGCGCGACCGGCGTCAGACTGCCGCGAGGACAGAGCGGGGATTCAGTTGAGTGGCATCGCCCGACAACCGGGGCCCCCCCTCTCATTCCTCCCCTCTTGACCGACCGGGGGTCCCTCGTCCCTTCGCCGCCGCGGCTCGTTTCTCCTTCCCTCCCTTCGACCCTTTTCTGCCCCCACCGTGTCTCAGTCTCGCGTCGCCCTTCGCGTCCCTGCGCTGAACTTCGTGCGACGCGCCCATCCCCACCGGCGCGGCGCGACGGCGAGCAGAGTCGGAGCGAGACTGCCGCGAGCAAGAGGGAGCGCGCGGTAGAACGAGACGGCTGATACGGGAATGCCACGCATGCGCAGACTCTCAGTCGCGGCACGCGGTCGCGCCCAAACGCATCGTCTCGCGATCCTCATATTGATGTGCTACGCGCTTGCACTCGCGGCGAGCCGATTGCGGCCCTCGCGAATACCGAGCGAACGCTACGTGAGAGATGAACGAAGCGGCTCGTTAAGAAATCGCTGCCGGGTATACGGGCTTACGAGCACACCACTGTTTTCCGCTTTCAAATGGCCGAGAGAGCGGTCGCAGGCCAACCATCCACGGCCAGTTGAATACCCTCGCTTTTGTGTGCTGTTTGGTTGTATTCCACCCTACCCCTCTCACTCCTGAAATTGTTAACTGGGTCATTTTTCAAATTAGAAACCCCCTCTGTACCTGTAACTGCAAATGAGTAAGGGCGAGTTTACATGTCTGCTATACAACATTCGTGAGTTTAATTTGAAATCTAATTGTACGAACGAAATTGCAAATTCTGATGTAACAAATGCAACGCATTGTTACTGTAAAATTGAGTGGCGCCTATGGCGGGAACTGGTAGAGTGTAAATATCGAAGCTTCCGCACCTTTCATGTCTTTTCGCACGCGGAATCTGACCTTTTCCCTATTATATCAGAAACTCGTACTAGTCTTGTATAACACCTTGTTCCTAGTCGAGTTCGCGTCCGGCAATATTGACACGCCTCGACGTTGACTTTCGAAAAAATTACTATACCCACCAGACCGCTATCGCGATCTACGCACACTGTGTGCCAAAGGCGTAGCGAGTCCAGCGAATCCAACGGCGACGTTTCTGTATGTCGAAGATAAGAGCAGCTGGATATTTGCCGGGGTGGACAAAGTGGCACAGACGCCTCGATTCATGCGCAACTTTTACGGGACAATCTCCGGTAGCGAGAAGCCCCCGGTCCTAGTCGCGGACCATTGATTACGTTTTCAAAAGCATCGACGGGAGACACGTTGAAGAGACCCTCGGATCTGCAGCTTCCTTCGAGGCGACGGGCTTCGCTGTTGCCTCCCCCTTATATCTCGCCCCCTATTCGCCCTTAGAAAACATTTTCCCTCTTCCATTCGAGCGGGCAACCCTCCTCCGTCCCGTTGAATTCTTCAACGATACAATTCCCCCCGCGATGCAACACAGTAGCTCGCGAGCCGCGCCGCGAAAACGAGTCTCTGGAAATGGCGCGGGGGTTAACTAATGAATTCCGGCGCGGTTATACCGGGTCGGCTGCGTTTCGAGGTCTTATCGCTGGCTGGAAATCAGCCTGCTTGGCAGATGTTCGCTGAAACCTCCACCCCTCTAGTTTTCTCCCTCTCTCTCTTTCTCTTTTCCTCCGGTTCGTGTCTCTCCCGGCGCCTCCACCCCCGCGACCTTCGTCTTTCACGTTTTACGGGCGAAGAAACGCGTGCAAGACGCTAAGCTTGAACGCCACCCGAGAACTCACCCCCTCGCGACTTTTCCTCGCCCCTGCGAGGCTGGATATGAGCTACCGCGCCGAGGAATGGACTCCTCGAATTATTTCCGTGAATACCGTCGCGCGGTATCGGTTTCGCGATCGCTCGCCCCCCCCCCCCCCCTCCCCTGACGAAACGATATTAAAATTGAAATGAACTCGAACTCCGACCACGTAACGCGAGCCTCTGCTAAGGTTTTTCTGAAACGCTGCATTTAAACGCAGGCCCTCTGAATAAAAATTTCTCGTAACGTTAGAAGCGTTATTCTGCATCTCGCATTGGTTTGATATTATTTACCTAACTTACACCAGGAATAAAGTAAATGCTGCTGGAAAAAGTAACTGTAATTGATTTTCAAACCTGCCTCGAGTTATTAATATCCCCATCGAATTTGTTTGCGTTGAACATTTTGCACACAGCGATTCAGTACGGCGGAATGAAACCTGTGTGTTTAATTCCGTTTTCATTACGATTTTTAATATAGTAGTTATTTAAGCTGACGATACTTTTTCATTACATTGTGTTATTGCTCTCGTTGCTTCCCACGCGTTCCGCTATTTTCCTTTCAAAAAGAAAACCCGTTAGATAAAGGCATGTTAGTATTATTTTCGCAAACGAATAATAAACTCTTCGGTTTACTCGATACGTCAATACAAATGGAAAAGAGAACAAGAACAAACAGAATATATTGGAACTCCACTCTTCAACCATCCCGTCCGTTAGTGGAAAGCTAACATTTGGTGTTCTTCCTTCTAAATAAATTAACGAGCGCTCTACCGTTTGAACTTTTAATTGCGATTACTTAGCAACGTCGTTTATCGACGCGACTGCCTTTTCCGCCTTTCCTTTTCGCATTTCAAGGGACGGTGGGAGAGCAGGGAAAAGAGGACACTGAAACGGAGGAGGATCTTCGAGTCTCAGGAGTTTCCATTTACCATACACATCGAGACGAGTAGCTAGCAATAAATAGGAGACGGCGATATTCGAAAAGAATCTCCCAGATTCCAGATCGAGCGTACGATGCATTTTCTTAAATCTATGCACGCGATACACAGACTGTCCCAGATACAGCGCTAAGTCCTCTCAAAGAAACTTGTTCCCTGGCGCACACAGCCACGTATCATGCCGTTTCTTGTCCGGGGGTTTACGAGAGGAAATGAAATTCTTTTTTACTCGCTACTCAAAGATACAATCGTATTTCTCCTCCCTGCCGCGCCACGGCGAGAAGGAAATGAAAACTTTCCGCGTGCAGCCGCCCGCCGCGCCAGCCCGCGTCTTACCATACCGCACAAATAGAAACATTATTGAGATAAGAATTTTAAATCGCCCAACAACCTCGAGGCCGCATTAAAACGAGAGCCGTTCTCCTTCCCCTACATCTCCGTCGCGTCGTTCGATTCGTCGGGATGGCCGTGAAAACTCGCCGGCAATAACGCCGGAATTTGAAAGACAATTCGTGTCCGCTACCCGTTAACGACACCGCGCGTCTCACAATAGCCGGAAACCGGGCACGTCACGTACCCGGAATGAAATTCAACCACGTATTCCCGGGGAACGTCAAACCGGTCTGCGATCGCGACGACCGTGTACATACTGGCTGCCGACGCCTTTGCCGCTAGACAAGTCGCTCGTCTTATTTGTCTTTTCTCTTTAAAGCCGTCGTCCCACGTCTCGAGACGCCTCGGCCATCCATCAGAAGCGAAAAGTGAAGGTGAGCAGAGGGACTCGACGAGAGGGATGCTTTTAAGAAACCCTCCTTTATTTTTTTTTTTTTGGGTCCCTTCCCTAGACGTGAAGCCAGAATGGCGAGATTCGTCTTTAGTGAAAAATAGAATTCTTTCTCCCTTGTGTATGAAGCAGATAAAGCTTAGGGGGGGGGGGGGGGGGGGAAGCTTTAGTTTTTCCACGGCACGGATTTTCTGAAGGAGATGCATATATTGGCTGTGGAATATGCTAGATAGCTGGTAGAATGTGAGTTTCTTGATGTAAACAAAATAATACGTGCTTAAACACGGCGATGTGATATGTTATGCAATCTCCAGGTGTCCGATATGCTTCGAATATAAACTGAACAATTTAGCGCTTACTCGCGTCTCTGACATTTCAGATTTGGGGGTCCGCTTTACCGTATCAACTCATCTTGAAAAAAAATTATTTCAGTTTAAAAGAAGAAAAATTTTTAATAATAAAAATCTGAAAAAAGGAGGATATAGTTCTATCCTTCCCCTTGATGGACGAAGGGGATTCTTATACAGTTATTCTTATATATATTTCATTCCTAACCATGTGTAGCCTTCAAAGTCATAGTACCTATACCATATGGTTGAATTTGTCTTGACACTACTATCTGGTCACTCCATTACTACAAATATATTTATCTCCCAGAGGAGATATAACATAGATTCCTGAGACTTGGCGAGGCACGCTCACAACTTTGAAATACTCTTGCAATCCTTTAATATTCCTACTTTACAAGAGCGCAGAATTCTATCTGATTTACTATTTATTCACAAGATCGTTAATGGTCTAGTTAATTGGCCACAATTTTTGTATACCATTAATTTTCATATTTCGCTTAGGCAGCTCAGGGATTCGAGACTGTTTTATACCACTTTTCTAATAAAGGAACATTCCGAACCCGAAAATTCAAAAATTCTGAAACTGTGAATATGAAGGGGATTTCCTCCTGATTACAACGCAATTTTGATTTGCTCTCTAAATTCACTCCAAGTGGGTGTAATTAACACCGGAAAATCCGGTTATTTTCGGAGTTTGTGTTATAATTCGTGAACTGTAAAATATTTTTTTTTAGAAAATGATAGATCTAATTAAAAGAAGTAACTTTTGTTTTGAAACTTTTTTTTTCTTCTCGTTTTTATATGCACCCTCTTACTCTTGCACGCTAAAGGTAACCCTTTCCCGTTTACAAACAATAAATAAATAAAATCTCGTGGTAACGCGTTTCTTTGGGAGCTCGTTTGGTAGACAGTTTGGCCAGAGTACAGCGACTTACGCGTGCAATTAGCTTGTCAGAGGGTATGTTTCACACCTATCGCTGCCACCTCGAATGTGTAGTCAAACAGGCGTAGCGGGATCTGACGCATCGAAGGGCGCGATAGGCGCTAATTAAATGCGCCCTTTGACGCGATGCAAGACCCATAGACCGTCTAGCAATGGACATACCTTTCGTAATATTGATCCATGGCGGCTGGCTTGACAATGAAACAAAGGCGTTTGAATGGCTACGTGTCGTGATTGACAGGGCAACACCCAGCAGGATAAACAGAATAAATTGCCTGTCAATCATACATAATTGAACATCTGCTTCTTTTCTATAATATTAATTACCTCCACTTTGTACAAGGGAGGCCATGATATTTCTTTTAAAATATGTAATAGAAAATAGAGAACCCTCGAGGAAGCACTTAGTGCGGGATTCTATAGTTTTCCAAACTATATTTCCAAATATTAGTAGAAGCACCATGGAGAATATATGGTTCATTTAGTTTTCGCTGAAAAGTTAGAAACTAAGGTGTAAAGCTTCGCCTAAGGCGCTAGTGAAAGTATACTGCTGGCAGTATGCTGGGCGTTTAACCACACACCGTCAACATTACACGATGAATTATAGTTCTAATATCGTTTTACTTTCGTAACCTTCTTCACTGTACTTTACAGCATTCCAATTTCATTCTCTAATAACATACAAGCCCCGGGGAGATTCGCAATTTCACTCGGTTGCGGTAACAACCACCCTCGCTTCCGTATTTATAAAAAAGAACCACCCTGATAATCAACGGTGAATCGATCAGGTTTCTACTTAATTACATCGGACAACCCTCTGGTATTAATTAATCATACCCAGCGTCGCTGGAAATGATTCAGAAGACGGGTACATACGATGCCCCAGAAGCGGTAAGCGAACAACTGAATATCCAATTAACAATTCTCTGTTCAAAGGCTGCTTCCTCCATTGCGCGTATCGCAGCGTTTCGCGTTCCAGCGCCGCGGGAAATGTATCGCAGTCATTAAACGGCAATCGATTAAGCGCTAGTGGCTGATGTTTATACGTCCACGGTGGTTGCGTGTGTACGCGCGTCTGATTTATCAACAAACTCCGCTGGAAATTAACCCCCGTTGCTGGGGGCTGGCGCGCGGTCGCAGACGATCGCGGCGAGTTCGTCGGCCCAATGATACATTAACTAATTAACCCAGCATCTCCGAAACTGGCAGCCGCTGTTCGGTTATCCGGAAGCTAGACGCAGATTATGCTAGTTAGCGGCTGATTTAATTAAGTCCCGACGACGGGGCTAGGCGTGTATCAGGGACAAAGTAAACGAGAAGCTCGTTACCGCGGCTGGTAAGAAAATCACCGACAGATCTACAGGATCGCCAATAGCCGTCGATTTCGCCCTACTCAGGCATTTATCGGCGACGCTGGATTACGTTCGTTAACCAGGATATTCAATCGAGACATCCGAGGAAGAGGGACACTGAGACGAGCCAACCAGCCGACTTCCCAACGAGTCGCTGTAAACAGCGGAATTTCCAGCGAAGCCAGTTGCCGCAGCAAGGGAACGCGATGGGAAATCGATCTCATCTCGCAGCGTTTCGCGCGGGAATCCAGAGGCCAGTAATTGAATAGCATTTGTCTTCCTTCGCGTACAATATTATTGAGATTCTCGCCAGCTGGATGTTACGGTCCCTCAATTCCAGACGCCCGATCAGCGGGAGGATTTTATCATACGTCACGCGGCAGCATCATTTGTCTCCCTCCCGCGCCACGAAAAAGATGTCCATCCGTGAAATAGCTTCTTCCTCGGAGGGACAAGTATCCCCGTGTCTCACCTGTCTCCAATATAAAATTGACTCCGCGCGTATCCACGTGGAATAACACATTCATCCGACGAACTCCGGGCGGTGCAACGTAGCCCAGGAAGAGGAAGGCGAAGCGAAGCGGCTTCCGCCACGTGAACCGGATGCCTCGATTCGCCGTGTTAACGATTTCTATTATGAAATGGATTTCTCGTGCATCAGCACGCTGGCGCGGGTGTGCTTCGTTCCCTTGGATAGACTCTCTCGTCTTCTGCGGCTGTATAAGCCGAGTATCGACGATGCTGCTGGCGAGACACATACCGATCCGCGGTGAAATTGATGAAACAATCGGCCGCGATCACGTGCCCCCGTTCCGCGAAGCCAGTTCGACGTTCTAAGTCGCAGTCGAGTTCTAAATCAGTGCGGCGAAACAAAAACTATAAATTTCCGGCCCACCCGTGGCCACTGTGGTTTCCGTCAGAAGTTTCCACGGAGTTCCGAAAGTAGTATATCCGCCGGTTCCTCTCGACCAGCGCTCCGGGCGTAAATAATGTAGAAGCTAGAGGAAGGCCGGTTTCGAGAGCGGTTATGGGGGTAGTCACCCTTGCCCGCGACGCGAGCAGGCGTCGAGGTGTTCGTAAACAAAATGAGCTCGAAAGAACGAGGATTCTGAAGATGAATCTCTTCGAGGGGATTGCCGTTGTGTGCCGTGGCGGGAGACGTGGGAGGAATTTCAATGAGAATTATGTTTGCGCTAGGACATCACCGGCAAATGGGGACTCGCGTGATTCGTTAATCTTTGGCGTTAAGATGGAAGCACGGTTCCCCTTCGCTTCCGGGATAGATATATTCCACTTCGAGCAATGGTGTCTGAATGAGCTACTTTGAATTCAGTAAAAATTCTCAACATTGGAATTTAAATTGCGTCAGAAACTATCGAGAAACAATATCCACTGCAATGTCCATCGTGGCGCAGAAATCCCATTTCCCAGAGTTCCTACGACCAGTTTCCAGCTTCTGTTTTTACCCCTGTCGTAAAAGGGGAATCGCACGCAGCCGGGTCCCTTGGAGATTTTCACGCGGCGTGGAAGGGTACTCCGCGCGGCATCTTTCGGGACGCGAAATTCGACGCATCCGCGGCGACGATACCGGAGGACGATCGCAGAAGCGAAGGGGGCGCCTGGCATCAAAGCGGATATTGGGTATCGTCCGCGTCGCTGGAAGCTCTAAAACTCTTTCTCCGTTTCTCTTTGCCCCGGCTCGCCTGCTTTTATGCTCGTCTCCCCTCGCGCCCGCCTTGATCCCGAGGACTTTCCCGTGGAAGTCGATCGTTTCCATTCCGGAATTTCTCATCAAGCCTTCGCGTTGCCTGGCGGCTGCGCCGCTCGTAATGAGTTCCGCGCTTTGTGACTCGGCCGCTCGCGCCTTTTGTTCAGCATAATAAAAGGACCCAGGCTCTGCCCGCTTCAATTAGGCTCCGGTCGAAAGTCGGGCCCGCGCGCGCGCGCGGGGCGTGAGGAACATCGACAGTCGCATTCACCTTTTACTGCTGACGAGAGGCACCTCCAGCGATATCACGTCTCGATTACGATCGTCTGCACGTCCAACTAGGCTGCCACGAATCTCTGCTGCCGCGGAGATCCGGCCAAATTAGGATGGAATTAGCGTGGCGCGTTCTCACGGACCGTTTGGTCTTCTTCCAAGGATAGCGCGCGCGCACGGCTTGCAAGTTAAGACCCTGTGACCGAATGCTATCTTAGATGCTGCGCCATTTTTTGTAGTTTATCACAGAATAGGTGATGTGTACCGAGTTGAACGGATAAACATGTTTTTAAGAAACATTTATTTAACGCAATTTCATTTAATGCGTATTCAATAAAATTATTTAAAGCATAAAATCCCGTTCTTCTTTTCTTTTTACAAAGCCCGAGAGGTATCGAGAGGTTTCCCTAGGAAAATCTAGGCAGGTACCTAGAAAATCCCTCGCCATCACAGCAGCTGTTTCGAACAGAGTACCATCGACTTGCGAATCGTGATAGCGACAGACATGTCAGTATTTAGAGCAGCAGGGTGAAATAGGACGAATCAGGGGCAAATTCGTGAAAGAGCCGGGGCTCTAGATTTTCGAGGGAATGTCAAACGACGAGTTGTCTCCGCGGAATCCCGGATTACGCGGCTAATATGCGTCGCCAGCTTGCGGCAGCCTCGGCGAAACTATGACGAAGATGAATTCATTGTCTGTCGCGCTCGGGTTGGAGTGGGTATACGTAATTCATCAACGTAATTGAGCTCTCGCGGAGCGAGTTAGCGACGGTGCGCTGGCCCCGCGAGCGCCGAGTGCCATTTCGTAATGGCCCGTTAATTTCGGCTGGTAGTTCTCAAACCTTTCCCCGAACCGTGAAACTTTCTTTCGCGGGACGACCGGCTGCCCCTTTCCCCCTTACATTTGACACACGACATTGACCACCTCCGTCGCGGCAGATAACATTTGTCCCGAGGAATTCCGCGGAGCCAGCCACGGGGATCGCGGTTCGCGGTTAATTGGCCGCGGAAGCCATTTCATAAATTGCAAGAACGACCGCTTTGGCGAACCTACTGTACGTGCTGGGTGAGGAGCGTGTGCAGTTTGTCACGGTTCGCGAGGCTAGGCGCGAGAGAATCGTATCTGCGAGTATGTGGAGAAGAATTTGAGCTATTGTCTATGAAGAATGAATGGAAGGAGTGGCCTTTTGGAAACTCTCGCTGAATATGTGTACAGTCTGCGTGCATTGGAAAGATAAACCTGATGGAAACTGATAGGTAATTGACAGTGGCGGATTTAAGGAACAAGGCCCAGATGGCAAACGTTCTGAGAGGCCCATTTCTTGGGGGAAAATGAAAAGGTCGTTACTAAAGAAGCGCTAAGTGTACCTAGTAGCGGAAAAATGGAGTACGAAGTTTTGGACAAAATGTGTAAGTAGAACGAAAAAGAGGAAGTTATCAATATTAATCCTAAATCATAATAAAGGATTACAACCAAAGAGAAGGAAAACCACAAAATTAAACAAAATACCGAAGGATAATAATAATAGTGGTGATGAAAACGGTGAATACATTTGCACTTATGTCCAAGAATAATATGGTTCATTGAACATGATTAAAGGTTGGATGCAGTTTACAGCTTGTTCTACCTGATTGGGGGACTAAAGAATTGGATGATTTTCGTTGTTACAGGTGCTAGGGCTGGTACCTATGTAGTATGGGGTAAAATTGTAAAAACGGATCACATTTTAAATCATTATTTTCTGTACCTATTTGTTCTTCTATTAAAAAATTGGATATAGGTATACTATTGTTTAATATAGAGATTATTCTAGTGATTCCTAATTGTAATTTCTTTTTTACATTAATAATGTCAAAGTTATAAGCTTTTATCCTTAACGTCCCGCTTTTGCCGCGGTCTCCTCTACTACAAATTATAATTATTTGTTTATTTTTTAAGAAGGGACCCTAGGTGGCCTCCCGGGCAGAGTCCCAGGCGTCAACTGCACATCGTCGGGTCGTTATATCCGCCACTGATAATGATCCCTTTGTAATTTCTTTACAGGCATACTCCAGATGGTCAGAAAGAAACGAGACCACCCTTAGTACACCGAAACGTAATCACACTTCTCTATTCTCTTACAACCCCACATCTTCTTACAATATCCTACCCCAGGCCGCGAGATCGAAGAAGCTTGTTCATTTTCTCCAAGCAAACGTTCCCATGCCAGCCGAAAGAGGTGGAATTTAAAAGGAACACTCGCACGGTCGAGAGGATCCTGCTACGAGAAATTAGCGATCGTCGATTCGAGATCGTTCCGTGGTTAAAAAGCGTAATAAGGAGCACCGTAATGGACTTTTCTTGTACGCCGCCGCGGCCTTCTTTCCTCAGTCGAGCTTCGTTCCTTCTCTCGTCGTATTCTCGTCGTAACTTGGCCCTTCCCTCCGGCAGCGAGGACGCTGCCTCGCGGAAACAACGCCCGTTACTGTCTTCTGCCGGCGAACAGAACCGACTAATGTACTCAATTTCTCCGGCCAATCCCGTCCTCCGTATCTCAAACTTAATAATCATCGTTTGTACAATGTATCACCGGGTGCCTTATAATTTAATCTCGAGAGGAAGTGTTCTACAAAGAGGGGGCTGATATTGCACGCAGAGCCAACGTAGATTCTGCGTCCCTCCCCGAAAAAGGTAAAACAGGAAGGATTTTCAGGAAGCAAATTAGCGAGTAAAAAGAAGCACACGCCTCGGGACACATTCGAATCGGAAGTAATTGAAATATAACGAGCCAGGCCGCTTAGACTTCCACCTGAGCTTCGCGGATCTTGCGAAATTTGCAGCAAGCGAGCGGTTCATCAATCTCCGTTCCTCTTGCGTGGCTCGGCTTCCGCCAGTTCCTCCTTTCCGCTCGCTACCCTTAATCGTTCATGGGAACGAGGACGCTAGTAGGTCTGAAGACACCTTGGAACATGTAGCCTCTCGCTATGGATACAGTAGCTTCGACGAAAGAATCCACTCGAAAGGCTTCCCACCACTCGTTCCAGTCAGGGGAACATAAATTTCCTCGCTTCGAATCGGAAGTTACAGAAATTTCAAGCAAGTCCCACCCCGGCCCTAGATCGATTCTTCGGTCTACTCGATAGCGGCGGACACCGCGCGTCCCTTACAATTTAACAGTGATCTAATTGGGAATTAACGGCAGCCTAATTCTCGTTCCAATTTCCAAGCGTAGGCTAACGACCCGGCGGCAGTTCGCCGAAACGAGTTTCGATAAAGTTAACGCCCCGTATTGGCCGCGCGACACGAGCGCATTCAGACATTTAGATAAGTTAACTGCCAGTCGTCTACAGAGAGCCCCGAATTGGAGTACCCGCGCGTATGGACGCGCACACCCCCTCGAGCCAGACCCTCTCTTTCCACCCTTCCGTCTCGCCCCGGCTGTGTTTCGTCCCTCCCTTTCGCAGTTCCCTTGCATACCCCTGCCCCGTGTTTACTCCGCGAACAGTCGGCCCCGGCCGTGATATCCGCCGTAGACGACGTCGACGGAAAGCAAACTCATCACGATCGTCGCGCGCAATCTCTTGGAAAGCGAACCCTCCCGGGCTAGTCGCGGGATTGCTTGTAAGAAGCAAATTCTGTTGACTCCGCGGAAGAACCCGGTTTTTCCACACCGCGACCCTGTGGCTCGGTAAACGATGAAGAGGGATGATCGAGCGTGAAGAATCGTCACTGCTCCCTCAATATTCCATTGCTAGTCTGGATAAAGTACCGTGAAGGGATCCCTGGGTGCCATTGGACAGTTTTGCACCAGGTGTCTCCATTCGTGACGCTGCTTGGGGGTGATTAAACGGGTCCGTTCGATTTAATCTCAAATTCAAGGCGCCTGGGTGCAGGCCAGGGGTGGATGAATAGCGGAGGAAGGGAGGGAATTCCCTCTTCTTAGTTCTTGCCAATGGGCGCAGAGAAGAGATGGGGAATAGAGCGGAGTTGAAAGGTATGGCGAGGATAAGCTGATCAGTAGCCTTGAATGACCAATATTTTCTGGACAGAGTGTAGTGGACTATCATCAGCCGAAGGCTACTCGGCAGATCCTGCTTTAGATACGGGGACATTCGATGTCTTCCCTCGTGCACTGCTTTAGAAAGGAATCCTTATTGCGCTTGCACTAAGCCAGTAAAGTCTAGGACTTATGCTTTTCAACGGTGGACTGCTGACTGAGCGGGTAGAGTTTAAAGAATTTCCCTGCGAGTGAGGATGAGCGACTTATCTCGTCGATGACCAGTAATTGGATCTTCGATAAATGTAATAAGAAAAGGTTTGGATCTATTTCTCGCTTAGATAATTGGCACTTAAACATGTGTCATTTCGTAGAACGAATAATGGATGCGAAGAGAACAAATTTGGCTCGTCAATCCTGTAATTTGAATTGGATAATTTTCATATGATCGACGTCTACCCTCGCTACATAAATGATCATTCTGAATGTGTTATAGTCACTTGCGAGTTTCCTAGATTAAGTGTCTCGATTACCAAAATGGGACTCCTTAATGTTAAGTATATTCTTCCGTGTGTTTTCGTGAAATATAGTCCACCGAATCGTGACATGCTACTAAATTGTTGAATTATGAACTTCGTCCACATCGACGAGATATAAATATTTACGTCGCGAAGAGGAAATTCAATCATTATTCAACCACCAAACCAGCTGCGGCACGAATTCTGTCTAATAGTTTGTAAATTCAAAATAAGTGCATTAAACAGAGCATGCTCAGCAACCGGTTCCAAAAATGAAGTTTCCAACCAGAAACCTCCAGCACGTTCACAGACGTCTACCGTTGCTCTACATTTTCCATCTCGAATAAAGAATTATTCTATTTCTATCAAACTTAATTTTCAAAGCACAATTCCGGAATCCTCTGCATCGTTTGAGAGATAATCGATTCAATTGACCCAGTGCATAGAAGAACAATCTACTCCTGTACCTCCATACACTCCGAAAAGGAGGATCAAGACTGGGTCCTCTACGTCTAAATTATGTATGTAAATACTATATTGGGTCAGTGAAGTGTTCAAACTTGCGACCATCCCAGCCAAGCTCCTCAGATTTCATCAAACTTGCCAACCCAGCGTAGGTACACCAGCTTAAATTTTCCATTCACAAACGCCATGATCCACGAAACTAAGGATAACCATCCTGCAGACAAGGTAACGAGGGTGCAAAACAGTGGCAGCCGCGATTGCAGCGCGCTCAAATGTGCCAGGAATCATCGATACCAGTGCTTTTTCATCGACTAGGATCGGCATTAAGCGCACGTAGCCACGCGTGCAAACATCGCGGTTCATTAAATTAATCCGAACACGGACCGACGTATAAACGGTGGACGTGCGAGTCCGTCGCGACGTGCCGCGTCGTCGTAATTCCTCTCGGCGGTTCGGCCGATTTCGAGGCGTGCCGCGAATAACCGTCGATCCTCGATATATCAAATCACCGACGGTCCTCGATACCTTTAGGATTTCGCCTTGGGAACGACGCCTTTTTCACGAACGACGACGCCTATGTGCCTGCAAAGTTCCGCTAACGACGTAATTCTCGCCGAACGACGCGAGTTTTTCTCCGAGCAGCTTCTCAGGGACGTTGGAAATGTGGTCACTTCGGGATACATCTACCGCGTTGGATTTTTAGTAGACAGATACTGGCGCGAATGGAGGGAGACGTTTTTACTTGACACGAACCGCCAGAACCGCTGCACACTGTCGATACTCACCCTTTCAAATATTCAACGCTTCTAGGTCCTTTCAGACGAGACACTCAATGGCTGGCGACTGGTATCTAGGACATATTCGCTCGGCAGAGATGTTTCCAAAAAACTGATGCTTGACGAAAGAAAGGAGCTGGGAAAATGAGCGCGCGAGTGCACTCGAAATGCCTTTCCGTTTCTCGACGTACAGAGAGTCTGAAAGATATGGAACGAGGAAGAGAAATCTCTAATATTTATCAATCCAGCTTCGCGTTCTCGTCGCAGAATTTCGAGACACCGAGTACGTTTGAATCGCAGTCACGACGAACGGTTTATTTCCCCTGAGGGTGACACAGAAGACGCCCATTTGTGCCGGGCGCTTATTGAATATTACAACAACGCCACCCCTAATGGGAAGACGAATCGCGCGATTCGAGGGAGTCTGAATGTGTTTGAATGGAGTCTCCGTGGACAAAGGGACCGCGAAGTGGCGCCCTTTGTCCCGTGGCCTCGTAATCGGCACCGTCGATACCAATTTCGCCGGTAATTAGAGCCCACTTTTCTAACGAGGCGGCTCGACTCGCCTCATTGTCGCTGGCAAGCGATCCCCGTGTTTCCAGCTGACAGAGGCATCATCTGGACGCCCTCGAGTGCGCGGCAATCGCTCCTTCCGCATCGGGTGCCTCCGGTGGAAATCGGTGGAAATCTAGTGGAGAACATGGCGGATGGCGTGGAACGGCTCGCTCTCACGGAAAAATCGTCGGGGAACTGGCGCAATGGGCGAGCCTCGAGCGACCTTTCTCGTCTTCTTCTTCATCTCCCTATCGGGTTTCGGACGATCCACGCGTCTTGAGACTTCGAAAGGCTCTTCAGAAACTCCCCGCGGGCCGACGAACTCGAGAACACTCCGCCGTACCTCCGAGGGGAATCGATACGCCGACGTATCCGTGGATCTATCCGGGAACGGACCGTGGAATTTCGCGAGACACATTACCACGGGACGCTTCCAGGCGAGCACGTGAGCGCGTCTGACCTTTGATAACGCCATTCGATAGCGTTCTTCCGCTGACTCGTCGAGTATCTTTCTTCGCGGAGCTGCGCTTCATAATACTCGCCCGCGCTTTGGCTCAGCGTGGATTTCAAACACAACGGTTTCTCCGCGGCGAACGTGGCCCGTATTAAAATCGTCCACGGATGTGACTCGATGCATTCCTCGAAGTAAACGGAGAATCTGTGGCTCGGATTGCATCCGACATTCGACAAACCGAGCGACTCCTTGGATGCCACCATTGTAAAAAAAAGAAACGTCTGACGGGATGACATTTTGCAGCGTAGAGTGTTTGCGCACTTTCGCGATTTTCGCCGGAATTAAGGCAACAGAAGCCAGACACGATCAAATTGCCGGAGCAGTCGGTGGTTTTCCCTTCTCGCAACAGCAGAATTTGCAACGGACGTGAGAACGATAAGGAATGCCCAGCGACCCAGATGGTGAGTCCAGGGAGAACGTTTCGGTATGCGGGCTGCATTCGCGCGATTATCTATGACTCGATAACTTACTTGCCGAATTTCTAGTCGACCCCGAGCTAAATGGTCCCCCGCAGCCGTGCCTTATAATCTCGCCCAATTACCAGCATTATTGTTGCCACGTTCGGTTGCGTGGCGGATCGATAATTGGATCAAAGTTTCTGTCAACATTACCGACCATTCAGGCCAGCAACCGTTTACATCTCCCTGCCGACTCAATCCGTTTAAATGCGACGGGGAATGAACCCTCGCGAAGTGTTCGAGTCAAGCTTAACTTAACCCGAAAGTAGTACCATGCTGCGAGAAATAGTAATCTTGAGATTGATATTGGTAGCCCGAAGGAAATCGTAGGAAATGGGCTTAGAGCCAAGCGTATTAAAACTGTCCCACTTTGTGGGCCCTCCGACAAAGTTTCCGGAAGCGATTCTTCTCCCAGTAGAAGCTGTTTGAAGTATCATGGTCGGGGCAAAATCAATTGGCCGCTCCCGTTCGTCGCTCCGTCTTCAATTTTTATGAAAAATTCAGGGATGTATCCGAGGGAGATGTGGGGAGCAGAATGAATTCTAACCAAGCAACCTCGCGTAGGTATAGAGTATCACGTCGGCGAGATATTGCGAGCGGATTGCAAATATTATGCTGACCCGCGCCTCGAAGAAAGCAACGCCTACGCGTCTCCGCGTATCATTGGCCGGCGGTTCGTTTCGTAATACTCCGAAAGAATAAATTTCCTCGAGCACCACCCACGCGCCCTCGAGCAATAATACCTCAGCGCCGTTTTCACTCTATCGTGGCCTTGATCAGTCAGTCCCTTGGCCGGCTCTCTCCCTTCCTCCCAGTCACCCATTCTCCGGCGCTTCCGTCAGCGTTGCTCGGTAGCTAAAACGAGGCATGTGGGCGTGCAGTTGCAGCTGCATCCAGTTAATTCACGCCAGCATCCGAGGCTGTACGCGCGTGTACACCAACCGTTATAGTTCCAGCTCCTCCCCGCGAGCCCCTTTGTCCCTCCGAAGCTCCTTGTTTCTACTCGATAAAACGGCCACCCGGGGTACATAGGTAGTTTCGCTATTATATCGTTCAGTGGCTCGAAGGCTCAAGCAAATCCGTGTAAACCGGCGGGACAAGCAGCGAGACAGAGCGAGAGGTAGCATGGGAGGAGCGAAGGAGAGAAAGCTGTACAATGGAGAAAAGTAGATCGAGAGAACGACGGGTTGATAAGCATCGGTGGAAACGATGATTGATGCACCGGAACCGGTGCTTTCAGAATTGCTCCGTAATTAGTCATTCCGTTACTACCGCGTACCTTCCGTTCCTCGTTGAATCGTGTAAGCAGGTACCAATTCTACTCACGACGATGATTCTTTCGATTCTAGTCGAGCTTCAGATGTCTCCCATTCTTTCATCGAGGAAGAGAGAGTTTATTAATAATATAAATTTAGGAAACTCCGTAAGAATCATTATTGACCAAGACCAAAGCAGTTGGTTATCTGATACGTATAATCAAGTCCCATAAATTTCTAAAAATTTCACGCGCAGCTGTCCGATTATAACGCCCGATTGTCCCCATTCCCCAGAGGGACGAGTGCCCAGGCTGCTGTTTCTCTGCTAGGTTGCGAGGAGGAATATATCGGGAGGTGTTGCCAAAGCGGGGGTTGATATTGGCGGAAAGGGTGAACGTACGGTACATCAGATGCACACACGCGTCGCCCTTTCCACAGGGACAAGCTAGCAGCGCGATGGCGATACGTGCTCGGCGGCCGGATCGCAAGGCACCGCGGGTGTGTGTTGTGTTTCGTGCCTGACTCCTACGAAGAGTGGCATTTTCCCGATATCCAAGTGGCTGATGCGAGATCTGGCTCCGATGCGAGAACGAGTAACCTCTTTTATTGGATGTACACGCTCGCGCCAGCGATTGTCGATCGGCTGCTACGGATTATTCGCCTCCCCTGTCCCCGCGACGATGAAATCGATCCGCGCTTTGTTCCGTTAAAGGAATTAAGCTTCCAGCTCGAGGATTCTCGCGACCCATTCTTCCCCGTCCGCGTAGTCTTCTTTCCCATCAGTTTCCCCTTTCATCGTGGATTTCGATCGTTTCGTCGTATTTCACTGCGCACCGGCCGAGATAACGCCCCCCTCGGCGACTCGAGTCGCGATCATTTCAATACCGCTCGGATTTAACTTCGCCTTTCAGCCTTGTCGGAAGTCAGATCGCGTTAAGAGTCGGTTGTACGACGCGCGGGGTTCATGGTGGGTGAATACCGTTGGATGTTGGGACTTGAGATTCGCTCAGGCGATTTAAATCGAGGACCTTGAAGTAGGTGGGGTGCAGCTCCATGTTTACCAACATTGAGTAAATTAGAAAAAAGTGTTCGTAAAATTATTACTTTGACATAAGGTGGTTCCTGAATAATCAACTAAATTCAGGAATTCTTTCAAGTCTCGTTCAAAACTAATTTCGCGCCGAAACGTGATAGTTTCTGCAATATAATCCAAAACGTGCTATTCTTCGTGGCTAAGCAGTCAAATGTGTTTGTTTTCGCGATGGAAGGTCAAACGTGCTAATATTCTTCAGAAACGATGGAATGTGCTTCTTTACATGGCAAATTGAAACGTGCTGTTTCTCGTAAGCAAAATGAAACCTGCTACTTTTCGTAACGCACGTCGATGTAAACTCTACCGTCAAGGAATCTATTGGCCACTCGGAAGATCGAAGTCGAGACGCAGAAAATACTCTCCACGAGGAAATAAAAACGATATACGTATCCATCCGCGTGCACGATTACAATCGTTGTGGTGATCGTGCTTCCGTTCCGAGATACCCTCCATTATGGAAAACTAAATTTCCGCCAGCCGGAATCGCCTGGAAACAAACTAACAGAACATGAGATTGCGTTTACGCGGATCGTGACAGGGGTTGGAAGGGCACGGCAAAGGGTAGGAAATTCGGGGTGAATTTCGATTGTGAAGGGAAATAGTTTGAATTCGGGGGGGGGGGGGGGGGCGGATGCTATTATATAATGCATACACTCGCGCGCGTGTACGGCGACTAAATAGCCGCTGGATGCTGGGGCTCGAGCAAAGTTGAATCGGTAGCGCAAACAGAGGCTAAGCTACTTACGAGTATAAATTCAACTCTATTGCGTTACGGCAGAAAGTAAAACAGTTTACTTTTGAATACCTATCACTAGAAACTTTCCAGCGGCGGACACCGAACTTCGCTGCAGGCTGTCTTCATACTCAAAGCCCCCGGTGATCCCTCTGTTATCAGCGTCCAACGTTCCACCCTTCGACGTTGTTCATAATGAACGCGTAAAACGGAGACGCTTCCCGAAAACGAGGTTTAAAGCTGGGTTAAACGTAACTGCGTTCAAATCGAATGGCACCTATTCAACGCTACTTTTTCCCACGCCGAATGAACCCTGTCATAATTCATAGATCTTCGCTAATGTTGGTCGACTTGCCACTCAATTTACGCGCATAACAGGGAATATATTGAATACCTAACCTCGATGAATAAAGCATTGTTTTCGCTCATGAAAGCCACATCAATGAATATCGACCATGTTTGTGTAGATTCAGGAATTTCGCAGTGCAGCACGTTTCATGGACCATGGTTATTGTTAGACTTCTACTTTAATTATCGCCAGAATTCTGTAATCTCCTTGAATGGAAGGGCCCCGGGCGATGCAGTTACGATTATTCGGCAGCAATTGCGGAGACGGGGAAACATTATTGCTATTCGAAGTACAAAGCAAGCACAGAGGCCCTTAACGAAGGTACACAGGCGTCCGTGTGCAATGCAAACACCGATGCTTGACACCTGCAGGTGCTTCGCGGTTCCTCTTCCCCTTGGATGTTTTTACTTCGCGCGCTACGGTAAGGCACGTTAAATTTCCATCTACGGCACACCTTCTGTCGGACAAGAGCCCCGCGGAATATCTAAGCAGCCGTGGGTGGAAAAGTCGACGGACTAGTGGCGACACCACCAGGATTCCTCGTATCCTTATCGCAGGTGCCTTAACGAAGTGTCTTTTTTCCTCAAAGCAAATTTTGCAATTGTTATTCTCACGACACGCGTCGCCTCTGCGAGCTCCTCCAGCTCGTGAATTCTGAGCTCCTCGCGGAAGGGGATCTAATTACTTCAATTGCAGGAAAATAAAGTCCTCGGGCGAAGAATTTTTCGAACGCTTAACACGTAGACGTCATGTTCACTGAGCATTCATTTAGATTTAATAATACGGTTTGATGGAGAATATTTTCGAGAGAATTTATTTCTCATGGTCCATCGAAGAGCCGGGAATCGATCGAAGGGAGAAATGTAAATGCGAATCCTGGAAAGTGTAGATTGAAAGGTTCTTTGGGCATATCTTTGCTAAGGCTTCCACGGGGAGAGGATTCATCGTACCTTCGACCTCACCCTGTATCGACCCTTCCCCGACCATTCCATATCCGTTTAGTCAAGGTCTGACCCTTCTCATAATATCGTCCCGGTTCCCTGGATGAAAGGATCCTTTTCTTTTTATATTGCCGCCTGATATAAAGGAGCGGCTTGGAACAATGTCCACAAAATGGTACGCGCGTCCAATATGCGCTACTTCATAATTCATCAAGCAATTCTCCGTATTTTTGCGGGAAATATTGAGTACAATAGAGTGCTTCCAATGGCTGTAAAGGAAATAAGCGAAACAATGGTGAAATTTAAAAAAAAATCCAACACTTAAAAATTCCTTTATTCACGGTGATTGTTCGTGGTGAAATTTGAAACGATACAATCGTGCTTTTTCACTCTCTGTGCTGAGTTGCTGCTATTTCTAGACTATTTCCAGTTGTTTCTTTCAGATAATCTCTTGCGATTCCATATCAAATTCACCGCATTTCCGTAACTTCGTTCCGAAAGTTGCCCGTGTTACGGGAATCTAGTTTCCAAAAGTTGCAACGTTACCGCGGTCCAGTTTTGAAAGTTGCAACATCAGCGATAGCCTCCTGGCCCGGTGGCTACCTTCACAGGGGGACGTGACACTTGCTGTATCCCGTTTGTTAAATTATTTCGAGGAATTTTCCAACTGCCCGTTGGAAACTGGACACGTCGAAAAAATTCAAAGCAAACGTGGCTTATAGTGTCTGAAGTTCAGCCTGTAAATATTTGTCGCGAAAGGAGTCCGGTCAATGTTCACTCGTCTCGCTCCATTAAGGGGTTAGCAGCCCTTAGCGAGCCACAATAAAGGCGAGGTTCTGGGCGCAACTTCCACCTATCGTAGAACTATCTACAGCTTAGAGTTTCCCTGTACATTTCGGTCAACATAGGATGTGTAAAATTCTTTTGCAAACGACGCGACGTTGCAGCGAAGCTTTCGCGTTTAATGACACCATTTCTATTCCCTCTACTGTCTTAATTACTCCTACGCCCGCACGAACACTTCATCACAATTTACCGCCAGGCAACTATGCCTTACACAATCTGTACTGAAATCCTGGCAATGAAATAGAATTGCAAGTATCAAAGTTCTAAACACAACTGCGGCTTATGAAGGTCGAAATGCAGCTATTACGAAGTTCAGACGTAATTGTTTGGAGGTCAGTGCATAACTGTTCGGACAGGGTGTTTCAAACGCAACTATTCGAAGTCAAATTCTAGCTAAACGGTGGTTTAAACTACTCGATTTAGATCAATGGCTCGAACGATGTTAGAGATAGGTTTGACAAGAACAGGGGTGAGTTTAAATCAATTCAGACACTATTCTTCTCACTGGAATTTTCACAGCAACCCCCGCGTAAAATATCACAAAAGTCCCACAGTTTGCCACGATAGTGTGCCCCGAAATCACAAAGTCCTTTGCAGCTACGTAGCCGCGGCAAAAGAAGCCGAATCGCGGAAGCAAGGATGTCACAAAGTTCCAGCAAGTTTCTCAGTGGTCGATGGAAGCAAGCAAGTCGAAGGAACCAGTTTATACGCGGCGGATGCTCCGGAATCGATGAAAGTGACACTAACTCCTCGTACGTGCCCGGCGAACATCCCTTATAAAGCGAGATTTATTCTCCGCCAGAGCTTGTCCGTTTTACGATGATTCACGCGACAACAGTCCAGAATGGCGCAAAGCGAACGGTTACTCCTCTCGACCGTTCCACGAGGAACAACCCCGCGAACCACATCCCCATTTCACGAGCCTTACCCTGCTGGCAAATTAGATTCGATGCTCCAACGTAGCTTATTATTAGAAGTCAGCCATTGCTACCGGTGGAATTAATCGCGGGTAAACGTTAGAAGCTTTAAGAAGAGTCGGTGTGGGAAGACTGCCACTTCGTATGCTAATAAAGTCCGATGGGGGAAAGCGGTGGAAGTTGTCGCCCCGATTTCGAAATGAGACCGCTATGCCGAAGAAGTAACGAGGTCGCAGAGGAGGAGCACGCTCGCGGTATCGCGGAAACGAACGTCCGTCGCGTGTCAGATTTTTTTCATCCCTTCTCCTCGATCTGTCGAGCAGACATGGCCGAAAAACGGGGAACGAATTGGACGAGGAACGGAAACAGGGATCGTTACGCCGCGAGATGACGAGATCTCTGACGGAGTGTTCCTAAAATTGCCGTCACAGTACGCCTTCCAGCAGAGCGATTCGAATTCTCGCTGCGCGTTATGAACGATGCCGATATGAGGAGGAGATGAAAAATAGATGGGAGTCGAGAACGCAGCCTTGGCCGTCCGGAGAGCTGGAAACTCTATTTTATGGTAAATAGACGGCGCCGTGGAGGGTCTGCCGCCCTCTTCGACGTGAACACACGGGGTCGGCGGCAAGGGGGGATGAAATACCGGCAGAGGGGAGTTAAGAACGATATGCCGTTGCTGGGACTCGCAAACGAGGTGGTCTGAGACGATTTTCTCCTTCGGTTTATCGGTTTCCGAACGTGGGGAGCTTGCTACTCTTGCCACAACAATATCCAGTGTGCGCTGCTCGCACCCCCGCGCCCCCTCTGGCTTTCAACCTCTATTTTAGACGACACAGACTGCGCTCGATATCAATGCTTGCATCGGGGAAGCATGGATGCCAACAGGTCTGTAATTAACCGCGTATTGGATGCGCAAACAGGCGACGAGGTGCTTCGAAGTAGTGCGACGCAATTATAAGTCAGACAACGATACTGTATTAAAGAGGGTGGCCTTTCTGGGACTGAATTTAATTGGAGGTATAAAATTCATTGACCAGCTAATAAGAGACAGGCGAAATAACTGAAATAACGCCGTTAGAAGACGACATCAGATTCAAAGGGACAGATCTCGTGCTCATGGTCAAGCTCGAATTGAACCCTCGCGAAGGTCGCGGTATGAACGAGGAAGTGAGCATGAATGGACCCTGGACGCTTATTTAGTGGACTGAAACGGTGTATATACGTGATCTGAGTGTGTGTACACACGTGAACGTGAAGTAAGCCCATTTCCATGGTACACTCGGCCAACTATGGGAGACAAAAGCCGCGTTTGTACGCGCAAACCAGGGGGGAGACAAGAAGCCGCAAGCCGGACGTTTTTCGCGCATAATACGCGCAATATGAGGGACGTTGATCCGGAACTAAACACGGCAGCACTGTGTATACAGTCACCCAAAAAGGCTTGGACTGCAAATTGTATGTGAAGGGAGTGGGTAAATAAGGAATCCATTCGGTGCTTCTACTTGATGCTTTGTAGGGTCTCCGTAATGTTTCATTGTTCGAGTTTCTTGGGTTGATTCCATATCAAAGAGGAGAGGAAGATACAGAGGAAACAAGGAAACATCAAATTCCTCGAAATCTTGAATATCTACCTTTCAGTCAATTGTGAATTTTCTAGTTTCTGTTTTCTGTTCTTTCTCTATCTTTTCCCTAGTTTTGCACCATTACACGTCACTGGAAAGATCGATGGGGCTTGAAGAGAATTAAATAGACACGAATAGAAGCAAAACGGTGGTGTAACAATATGTAAGTGTTCCGGAATCCGCCTACGTGTACAGTTGTTATATTAATCGCTGTTCGCGATGAATGACGCGCGATATTTCTCGCAGCGTACCGCGCTCAGTCCCACAATTTTGAATACAAATGGCCTCATTAAACGGTTCGAGCTGCTTATTCAGGCAATTGTCCTAACGAAACGGTGCCTCTCAATCACCCGGCTCACTATTATGCGAGTTATGTTAACCCCGTTTGGACGGGAGGGGAGCGGAATCAAATCCTTTGAGAAGCGGGGCACAAAGCGTGAAGTTTCTTGCTTCGAGTGGAATTTCGATAGCTTAGCCTTGTGTGTCGCGCGCAGAAATACACCGTTAAAGGGCCGAGCCCCTATATGGGCGACGCTGCAAGCAGCCAAGATAAATTCGTCGCATAAATACATCCTGTAACTGCGCTACATGAATTAATTAATCGCGATGGCGGTCTACGACGAGCGCTCGCGACGAATAATGGTCCGTGGAGGGCGAAACTTTCGAGGCACTACCCTTTCAATACCAGCGAGCAAGTTTCAATGACGCTCTTAATTAAAAATACTTGAATTTCTACTTTCCACCTAATTTCTTGGAGAAAGTATCTTCATCTAACTCCTTCAATTTCTTTCTCCCACTTCTTCCCACCTGAATTCTTACTCTCTCGTTCCTTCCCCTTTACTTCACCCTTCCCACAGCAGAAAAAATCCCGTAGGCATACAAATATCCAACTATTTAGTCTTCGCAAATTCCCAAAAATTACCAGCAAAACATCGTCCAAGAACTAGGTCATTCGAAACGCGCCGAAAAGCGCGGAGAATCGTAGCCACGGACGCAGAAGCAACACGAGTAGCCCCGGGAGCTCTGCGTGCGCGTTAACGGCGCGCTGACGAGCGCCGGGGACGCGTTTAAGGATTAAAGTCGAGCTTATGAAAGCCACTCGGGAAACTCGTTCGCTACGTGTGCGCGTAGATTCGAGAGAGCAGATGTTCGTAATTGCATCCCACCCCCGGCGACGCTCGTCGTGGCCGACGTCGTTATAAGTGGTGCGCGACGCGTAAAGTCCTTCTGAGAAAGCTGCGGCTTGTGTGTCGAGGGCGTGTGCTGTGTACACACACCCCTGGGGCTGTGTGTTCCCGCGTGCGTGTGTGCCCGGCGTGTTGAACATTGCCGCGCGTCCGCGCGACGCCCTCGAGGTGTAAACAATTATTGCAGGAACGATGCAAAATGGAAAGTGCAAACAACCGCGGAAGCAGCCCGTGGACGCGCGTGTTCTCCGCATGGCATCGATTATGAATGGACTTATGAAACTGCTAATATAAAGTCGACGGCAACCTACCCTTGTCGCGGGGGTGGTCGGTGTAGGTTTACCTTCATGAAAGTAAATGATAACTGAAATAAACTGTTCCGCCTGTTCGTTAACGGCGGCGTTTAAGGGTTGATGCGCTGGTTTATGGCTGTTCGTTAGCGGGAACCACGCCGCGCGGATCGCGGCAGTCGCTGCTGGGCATACTTTCTTTGTAGGAAGGATTAATATATACTTCGTTGCTTCGCGTTGAATTGGAATAATGGAAGACGGAGAGGGCATTCGAGATGTTTCGGCAAGTTTATTTTTCCGTGTAGGGGTAGCGGGGCATGACGGGGTTGCGAGGTAAGATGGGGTATCCTAAAAAACCATAATCGGTAAATGCTTGACATTTGATGAAATTAACAAAAGGAAGCCATTGTATTGTAACAGTTAGATCCTTGATAAAAATGAGTGAGGAAGCACGCGTATTTGGTTTAGAGCTGTGAAATCGTCCACATGCTGCGTGGATATTGTTTAAGTAATCATGGGTTTACCATTAGCTCTAATTAAGAGTGTACATATATTCGCAAACAGATGACGAAGAACTTGTCGTATATTTAAAAGACATGGTCCCACAACTCCTGCACGAGGGTAAGAAGAAAATAATTTAGAAGAAATTCATATTTACATCGATTGTGTAAATATTTAGAGGAACCGCGTTGTCCCATTTTCGGTACCCCGTCATACCCCGTGGCAGAGGCAAGATGTTTTTTATTACTTTCTTTTAAAAATTTTGCTCAAACTATCTACCAAAGGTTAAAGTATTAACTTATAATTACATACTGATTTATAAAAACCTAAATAAAAGGTATAATTATCAATTTGTTTGCATGTTTGCTTAACTTCCCCATTATGCCCCCCTTCCCCTAATCAGAGATCGGAGCACAAATTTTGAGTCGTTCGCAAGATGTCCGTGTGTGTCGCAGAAGTATGAAACTTCGAGTAGCTGCCAAGCTGGTGCGAAGACAAAGAGGACGGTAACAAGAACTTCTTGACTGCGCGAAAATGATTTCACGCTCCGCTTTCAAGGGGTTGCTAAGAAGGTTTTTGATTAACGCGCGCTGAATTCGAATCGCGAAACAAGCACCCCTGTTATCTCAAATAAAAAATGACATTCCCCTTGGAGGTATTCTTATCGAGCTATTAAGAAACACAACCCTTTTTCCAGTAAAAATCAAGTAACTATGCGCAAAACACGAATCCACGGACAAGCTGCACCATACAGTTCCATTTAGCTCGATTATTTTATACAGCCACATTCGTTCCAACGTCGTCTACAGCATTTTCTACACATTGTCTGTATTAGTAACAAGGAAGAAGGTTGTGGTCAGGGCAAACGAAACATCCTGTAGAAAGAGGGATCGTTCCACAAAAGGGAATCCATGTAATATCCGAAAATCCGCGTTACGCTGGCGACTAGTCCAAGCGTAGCAGAAGCGAACGGATGAGGAAACGTGGGGGTTGGAAAAACACTGCGAAGGGCCAACGGTGGTGGGAACGAGAGGAGAAGCGTCGTTAATTTCTACGTCGGCGGAACAAGGCGGCGAGATTTACTGATATTTTTTCCACTGAGCTTTTAGCGCTGGCCACCTCCGCCACCCCCCGGCCCACCCCTGCGACCCCCTTGCAGCACACAGCGCGCTAGCAAACGGGTACTCGCGAATTACAAATGTTTATTGCGCCGAGTGGGTTATAACGGGCAGCCGGCAGGCGACTAACTAGGGAATTATGCGGCACGGCTCTTTTCGAAATCACCCTGACGTCCGGGTCACGCCCCTTCTGCTCCGGTAATATAACCGTGAGGGTGCTTTTCCTGATGGCCCGTGGAGGACCACTCTCTGGGAGCATCGTCGCCAATGCTGCTTCAATCTGGAGGCTGTCCTTAAAATCGAAGTTGGAATTCCTTCGTTGTCACGGTGGTTAGCTGTGCACCATCTTGAACATTTCGGGGTAATTTGTAACTTGATGGTATATCCACTTCGAGGGTGGTTGGTGTAGAGAATTCACACACGAGATTTCCGTAATGTCAATTGAAACTTTCTAAGATTCCCGGCAGTAAATGTGTAAGAAGAGTTAGTTTATTTTATTGAAGATTTAAAGAGTTACATGCCCTTGACAGGTCGGAAAATATGGTCAGTTTTATGATTTTTTTCACATAAATAACTGCACATATTTAAAAAGCAAAGGTATACACCTTGTTGTGTATAAATTAAGCTGAGAAATTCCTGGAACCATTGCATTTCCTTGAATTTATATAAGTATGAGGTATTACAGAGAAACTTTAGAGACGCGAAGCTTATTAATTACATTCATATACTTTTAATGATCTCCCCCTGGACGTGTAACCAAAAACAGTTCGCAAGCAAAGAATGTTTACGAGTGAGAGTTTTGCATTAACGGGGCAATGGTGAACACGCGCGAGCACCGAGCAGGGAGAATGTATTTTCTAATTAATATGCAACGCATCGGCTCTATAAGTCTATTAAACGACGCGATTATAAAGTTCGCGTTAGACGCCGTTCAATTAATTACCCTCGCGAGCATGGGGCGTTACTGTGGAACCCAGCCCCGGAATTAATTTCCCTGACTTAACGGTGGCGAATGAAATCTTGTTAACAATGTGCTCGAGAGATGGTGCACGGCGAATATTAAGATCGTCAGGCTTCGTTATAGTCTATTGTCGCTAGATAAAAACGAAAGGAATATAAAATGAAAGAAAACACAGATTCTAAAAAATTTCTATTCCCGCGGAAATAGAAAGGATTCTCGTAAGCGCACACATGATCCCTTTTGAAGAAATACGACCATTACTGTTTACACACCCCGTGCAATCACCGCAGAAGGCAGAAGCTAGCTCCAGATAAACTCATTATTACGCAAACTTCGCAGAAATCCTCATTGAATATTTGGCAAGTACCTTTTCGCACACGCACCCCCGAGCTCGTCAATTTTCCAGCAGTCTGACGTCGTCGAAACTTAAACGCGGCCAACGAGAAAGGATCCTCGAACAACAGAGGGTTGTTTAATATTCCCTCGATGAAAATTTCAGGCGGCTGGTGGATCCTGTCGAAGTCCAGTTAGTTTACCCTCCGCGCGTGGCCTTCGAACTTCCTCGTGTCGAGGTGTCGGGAGAAAATAAAAGCAGGGCTTTTATTCTCGCGTTTCCCTGCTCCCTAGCACAGGTCCCTTCCCTCGCTCGTGGGTTTCCTCTACGGAGGCTGCACGGGTCCTGAGCAAACACGGCCAGTAGTACGAG
The DNA here is from genome assembly GCA_963971345.1 of Andrena flavipes. Classification (NCBI taxonomy): domain Eukaryota; kingdom Metazoa; phylum Arthropoda; class Insecta; order Hymenoptera; family Andrenidae; genus Andrena; species Andrena flavipes. The sequence goes on from OZ020480.1 coordinate 61,596,372, forward strand.
TAAATTTCAGGGGTGGCTTCGGTGATTCCGCGTCGAAAAGGCGACCCCGTACCGATGGATCAATTAGCAGAGGGAAGCAGATGATCCCACCGCTGGGGAACGGCCTCTGATGGTGTACGACGAACGTAACCCGTGACGTTATAGGCGAGGGTGGTCGTTACTTTTATCGTCCATCGAAGCCCGGAACACGGAAATCGCCCGAGGATTACGAGAGGCGGGATTCCACCTTCCCTAACTGGAGATCAGGGGACAATTTTTCCCTTCGACCTTCCGAACGGACGCGACTCTTCCCGCAAATACCAATCACCAGAAAGTCCAACGAAGATTCAAAGAAATTTTAAACAGCAACTGCTGATAATGGCCTTCCATCTTGAAAGAATTCTTACATTTTCTTATCAATTCACTGTAACAAGAATTTATATAGGTAATTCGGCTTTTCCAAGTCTGTAAGTTCGTAGATCTTGTTGTTGGTTAAGGTAATTAGGTTTGGGAAGTTACAGGCTCAGATGTTCTCAGTATTCCTGGCAAGCATCAGCCGGAATTGTATCGAACTGCGCGAGGCTCGCTCCTACCCCGATAATTTATTTCCATTTGTTCGCGTGTATCCGTCCGTTGCACGTTAACGATGCCCCATTTTTACGTATTACGAGTGAAACGGTGCACGGCTCGATTCTTCGCCGAGGGTGGCGCATTAATATCCGTCGGGGAACTGACCCGTCTCTATTGACTTCGTCAGTTGCCGCGATTAAATTACTACGGGCATCCGTGCGGCCAGTCGTTCTCCAAACAATTTCGCAAGTCGCTGGGTCAGGCATCGATAAACGTGATTCATTGGATCATGGAACCCCGGCCATTAACGGGGCCGTCGCTCGATGCTAAATCACCGCCCGTATCTCGCGATTTGCATCGCGAAATCACAGCTAATCAAACGTTGAAAGGAAGCACTTCGCGACGGATAGGTTGTGGGAGTTTTATGGAGTTTCCTGGACTGAGAAAACTGTCGAGTACTCATCTAGTTGGCATCCGAAGATATTTCTGGACCAAGTGTTTTAACAGTGGTACTGTTTTCGTGATCTTGGTACACCTTGTAATTGAAACTTATGTTCTTGCAGCGCAGAAGACAGTATCGTACTTTTAATGTACTGAATTGTACATGTTTCTACGTTGCAGTGTAGTAGAATATTTCTGTTTGCACTCTTCTGTTACTTGATCTCCAATAATGTAAGTCTTGGGCCTTCAAAACAAATAGATCTTCGAATTATCTTCAACGATTCATTACTCCCCGTACCTACAAAATGGTCCGTGAATCGTTAAAGAAGCAATTCATACGCCAACAACCCCTCAAAATGAAAGGCTGCAACGCCAAAAGATAGGAGAACAGAACCATCTTACACAGTTCACAAATGCCCAAGCGGAGATGAAGAACAGAGGCTGAACGGATCGAGTACAAAGCCAAGGATTCACTAGTACAAGCTAGAACAGCACTTCCCCAGGAACTTCGGTGTCGAATTGGAAATTACCAGCGCCCCGGAGCGAGTGCATCCCGCGCGGATACGCGAGCCGTTTCACAGGCCCGCAATCCGAGGCATTTTACGCTTCCGTTACGCGCGCGGCGGACTCGAGGCCGAGCGCGACCGACGCCGTATTACATATGCATAGTTTCATAAATTTGAACGCGATACAGCTCCTTCCTGGCCCCCGAGCCGCTCCCTGAAAGCCAGCCAAGCCTCCCACGCTTTTTAATATCGCGGCACGAGGGACTGGGGGGAGCGCATCCGCCGTGGCGAGTTTCCGGAACCGCGTAGGCGGGTGTCGAGCATAGTTAATGGCGGATAGCGATCATGTAGTTAGCGTATCCATACTCCTCCATCTCTATTCTATCGCGTCGATGCTCCCTAATAAGCCACACGACAATATTGGCAATTAATTGGGCCGTTGGGGTTTTATTATCAATATCTCGCTACGAGGGGCGACGGAGAATATAGGGGTGAGTGTACTCCGCCCCAGATTTGCGCCCCCTTAACACGTACTATTAGGGGTCTGTCGATGTGTGTTATTTACCGGGGTACTACCCTTTACAATTGAATCCTCACTTGCTTTATTAGCAATTTCATACTCTACTTTAATAAACAAAGATACTCTTTGAGACTCGAATATCTTCTTGAATTGGAACAAGAAACCAGCCGCGAGGGGTGCTCGAAATCAATTATTCTGAAAGCCGAATGAAGAAAGGGAAAGGTTCATTCCGCGTCTTCGCTGGAACGGGCTGCTCGCAGGCCACTAAACGGACATCAATGAATTTCGCTGACGAGCAATTCAGCCGCCCCTTTCACGAGCGACAGACATATCGGGTCGCGGTGTATTGGCTTGAAATTAATTTCCAGGCCGTGCCGGGGAACGTGTGCGAGCGAAGACGAGACGAGTCGGAGGGCAAGGGCCGGGAATGGGAAATTTTCGTAATGAAGTACGGGTGGGGGGACTAATGACACGCGGATAAAAGCCGGGCTGCGAAATGAGGCCGAACTGGAGAGGAGGGCGAAGGTGGATAGCGGGCACACAGCACATTCTATCGAGATTCAGAACCGTCCGTCGGGGGTCTATCTCTTTATAAACTGAAAAGAAATCGAGCTAGCGTTTCTTCCCTTTTCACTCCTTTCTCTGCAGCCTTCCCCGCCCCGCGTCTGCTTCCCTTCTTCTATTTTTCGGACGGGTCGAAAAACCAGGCGAACGGGGTTTCGCGAAAAAATCTGCGGAACGAGAGAGGATCCCCTCCCCTTCGTATCTCCGCCAATAAAAAGAGGATTGAAATTGCACAAGACTTTCGTACGGAAACGCAGGTCCGGGTATAGAATCCGCGATTTTCATCATCGAGGTTCTTTCTGGCGAGCCACGGTGCATGAAATAATGTTCCCACGGCCGGGGATGATCGCAATTACCGATGGAAAGGGTGATTATTTAAACGACGTTATTGGGACCAACGAATTTTTAATACACGGTTACGGCTTCCTTATTAAAGAGCCCTTTCAAGGGTTTCTTCGGTACATGGAGCAATGGTAGCGAAAAGGGAAGATTACTATCGTCTGATAATTAATCACTGAATCTTGAAATAAGGAAGGCACAGGAGATTTTGATAAAACTCTTGAAAGATACTTATTGGTGAAGATTAGGAAAGGTTGTCAATTTTAACTCTTCACCTCTCAAAGGTTTTCAGATGTTCGTCTCCGATTGTTCTGGTTTCTGGATATGTTTTAGAGGACAGATTTTGGCTTGTTTGCATGTTTACAAAATACCAATGGACTATTTATAAAAATTAGAAATGTAAAAAATTAGTCAACTAGCCCCGGTCTCCCCTACTTCTCGCATTTTTTTACTACATCTATATAGTTAAATACCACAGCGAAAGGATTAAAGTCTTTCCCTGTGTGTATTCCCTGTCCCCGAGATGGGGACACGAGGCAACAAGGTGGAACACGGAGGCGTAAGAACGAAAAGTCGTTTGCCGCCCGATGCATTGCTCCTTTTTCTTCCATCTGCGTGCCGCTCTCCCGTCCGTTCTGTTTCGTCTCCGCGAAACAAGCGAATCTTAAGGGGAACGTTATTCGGTTTGCGAAAGCAAGCCTTCGAGCGTGAGTAATGTGAATACGTTTCCCTGGAGCACGCCGGAGCTGCTTTATTCCCGTCGATACACATTTCTTTGTACGTGGCAAAGTGCTTCGATACCCTCCCGGCAGTTCCACCTTAACGTTATCTTTCTCCTTATCCGCGCTCGCGGAATTTCTCCCACCTCGCGTCACGCCGCCGCGTCGCTTCATTTTTTCCCCCGTCCTCCACCTCGCCGCGCAAGTAACTCGAAATATAAATTGCGAATGAGTTTGCCGACCGAGCGGTGTAATCTCGAAAGCTCGATTTTCTTTATTGGAAATTGGAAAACGGGTAACGGGTCAGCTTTGTCTTCCGACCGTGCTTTGTGTAACGGCCGACTCGCTCCGAGCCTCGAATCGCTCGATTGTGGGACAGATGGTCGGGCGGGTAATAAAAATTTCATCCCTACTGAATAAAACGGACCATGAAGCGTCGATGCATTTCGTTTAATTAATAATAACCATGGGAATGCTTTCAACAATCTTTTCCCTCCGTGAACTTTGATTGTGGCGCGATAAATCACTGAATTGAATGATACAAAGTGCCCACATTATTGTTTCTAAGAGCTACAAATATTTGTGTAACATTTTGCAAGCACTGGGTCCAGGCTTCTGTTCAAATATCCCGTGCTTCCAGTTGCCCAGTCGCCCAGCGATCCGACTAATTCTCTCGCGATCTTCGACACGAAATAATGCGAATCCGACGACGCCGATATCCACAATGCAACCACCCCTCATTTTCTCATTCCTCTTTCTCCCGATCGTTCCTATGGTTCGAGGCAGACTTGGCAAGTTTTCTAATTAGTATGGTGCCTCCGGCTAAGTGAAGTCGGCTCCTCGACAGTTTAAAATGGGGAAAACGGGAAAGGAACGCCTTTGAGCCCTGCCACGAACTTTCGCCTCTCCCTATCCAGACCCCCTCTCCCCCCCCTCGTCCCTTTCTTTCTCCTTACACGTCTCTCGAGACAAGTCGTAAAGTCGGTCCATCGACTCCGAGATTTCCCAGCATCGTCTCTCCCCTTTATTATTCCCTGCCGTGATGGCCTGGCGGTGACGGGGTCTCCGCCACTCGGACTGCGAAATTCACCCGACAGGGGGCGGTCGGTCGGATGGGTCGTCGGCAGGATTATTCCGCGAGGTCGCGCCGCTCGTGTATGCAATTAAAGTCAACAGGTCCTCTCGTGTCAGAAAATAATGGGATGTGGAGTCGGTCGGGATTGAAGCAATTGCCCCCGGAAGAATCACGTTAGGACAGGCTAGGCAGGGGCGACAAGGATTCCGAAGCGGAGAGGGTGGGCTCGATGAGGTTTCATTTGGGGATTTAAACGACAAGGCGGAATTCCTCGCGGGATTGCCGGCTGTCCGCGATTCAAAGACGCTCCTCGAGACTAGCCCTTTCGCGACTTTCCTCCGCGACTGGCGAGCTTTGATCGTGGAAAAAGCGCCGCGTAATTTTTGTAACAGCGACTTTTCCGCCGTCGCCTTATTACTATCGTCGTTAACCGTCTCGACGAACTCGCAGCCCCTTTTCAAAGCGAGTGCTCGTGTTTAGGCGCGGGCACGTAAGACCACTCGACTCGCGGGCCCGCCCACCCCTCCGCGAGCCCCTCGCCCATCTATTATTCCGGTGTTTTGCGAGAAGCTAGGGCAGAGGGGTGCAACTGAGGTGGATTGTTTACACCTCCTCGATCGTTTATTTGAATATCAATGGGCGAGTAGGGCCTCGTGGATGGCCCGTGGCTCGTGCTTCTCTTTTTTTTTCCACGTTGCCGGTAACTTAATACCGCAGGGGTGGCTGTATGTAAGCTACGATGTACCGACGAAACAGTTACGTAGAGCTACCCTTGTGCAACACCTTTGCTTTGCGGCGAGTTTCGAGTTTCCCTTTGGCTAGGGATGTGCCGAAACTCGATTTCATCGAAAACTCGAATTTCCAGTCAAGTAATTATTATTATTATCATTATTATTATTATTATTATTTTTATTATTATTACTATTATTATGAGTTACTTGCAGATAAATTTTCAACCCGAAAATTCTCTAATTGCTCGAATTACTAACGGCTTATAGAGTTAGTATATATTATTTATTTATTTATATACTTGTGGGCATCCTTTGGTAAGAGATAAAATATACATGAATAGAAGACGGAGATATGTAAGAGGTGATAAGATGCAGTACACGCAAATACAAAATGAATACGTAAAAATGCGTTAAAGTGGAGATCAATTACTTCTCTAGAAGCCCAACAGTTGAATGTATAGCGACATTTCGCTTCCTTCTGTATTTTTCTGGATTTATAGGCTATTAAAGGTAATTTCACCTCTTTTGTCAAACAGCGGAGTACAGAATCGTATTTAAAATATACTTCTAAGTTTATATTCGTTTAATGTTTGGAATAATAAGATAGTAGAGGTATCGAGGGACATATTAACTCTGCCTCTTAACGCTAACCAAAACGTAGAACCAACACGACCCTGAAACGAATGTCATGGGGCAAATTTGCCGCCCCAACCTGCTAGACCAGGCCTGTCCAGAGTCGCGCGTGAGAGGGCGAACGTGCTAGTCGCATAACCTATATTGGTCCCTACAAGCAAAGTCAGTTCTGCCATATTCAGTGTAATACCTCCGCTACGGGGAGTACCCGTGGCAGGCCCCTAGGATCCTTAACTCTGGAGTGCTCCTATCTACAACAAAATTACCTGCAGCTAAGTAACATCTATAATATCGCAGGAGCGTCGTCCGTGAGGGCATCATGGCGTCGCTCCCGTCGACCTCACAACCCTCCCGTAAAGGACAAAAACGATTTGGTTCTAAGGATAAGAAAGGTTCGAGCTCACAGCCGCTCACCACCTATACCGAAACCGAGTTTCAAAAATCTCTGAAAGAATTAGGGGCCCGAACGAAATGCCCGAGTACTCCTAACCTCAATGTCAAGAGGAAGAGGTTAGATGCCGCGAACGACCAAGCCGATGGCGCGCAAGGCGTCCCCCTCTCCTCACTCCAAGAACAGGGTGAGGAAACATGGCTCCTGCCCAAAAGGCCTGTCAGCCCACAGACCATTGAAAAGCGGGGCGATTCATACACATCGACTCCCATCCAAAATCAGTATGACCTGTTATCCACGGAGGACATAAACGACGGAGACATATCATCATCGGAATTAGGATGTTCAATGGATACATCCAGCCCTGTCACGCACCGTAGCAAAACGTTGAATGCAACGAAAGAAGCAACAGAGAATCAATCTCTACCTGTAAAGAGTAAGTCTAAACCCCCTCCCATATACTGTGTCGGTGTATCAATAAAAAATTTACTACAAGCGGTCAAGGATAAGATACCCCTGAATGGTATCACGGTAAAAGATATAGGTAGTGACACCATATCAATTAACGTTACAACGATGGAATTCTACACCAAAATGAAGGTGACCCTTGAAAATCTCAACACTAAATTTTACTCTTATACCCCTATTCACTTAAAACATAAACTACTGGTGCTCAAAGGCATTCAGGGAGATTTTGACGAGCATGATATCTCAGCAGAAATTGATGGTTTACAACTACTTGACATAAAAATTACCAAAATATCAAAAATTAAGCTAGGACGGCACAACAATGCACCAACTCATTTTCTGGTGCAACTGTCCCCAGATAGCATACCAAGCGTCCTCACAAAACTGAATAGATTAGCATGTCAGCGAATACGTTGGGAACCCTTCAGGAAGGACAAAGTTTTTCAATGCAGAAATTGCCAGAGAGTCGGTCACTCCAGTGCAAATTGTAGACTCGGCTACAGATGTGTGAAATGCCTGAACAATCATGGTCCCGGGGAATGCACAGTAGTAAAAGACGCAATTACATCGCAAGCAGCGTGCGTCAATTGCGGAGAACCCGGTCATCCTGCAAACTACAGGGGCTGTAGATACCTTAAAGTCGCTCAGGATCTCGCAGCTTCCAAAAGATCCCAAGTAAAATCCAATATATCGCAAAAAGTTAACATGATCAACAAACGGGTAACCTCTGGACTTTCCTTCTCGCATGCAGCACAAAATATTGCACTTAGGCCACCCTTAGAGCAAACATCTACCCAGCACGCAGATCCAGTTGGATTGGGTGAACGTAATTTCCCACCTCTCCCCACGTCATCGCACTTGGCTACAAGACAACAAGATAATTATTTTCAACGACCAGACACACACAATCCAAATGCAGATTTACAAAGTATACTAACTACATTTAAAAATGATATTGTTAACGCAATCTCCTTCCAATTAACTGATGTTAAAAGGCAGATAAATAGTAACACCTCCAAAATCGAACATCTCTATAAGTCTATGAATTTGCAATGGCCTTAAATATAGCGAATCTAAAAATTATTGCCTTAAACGTCAATTCCATCATCAGGCACTCTCGTAGAGCCAACCTGAAAGAGTTTATTAGGACTAATAACCCAGATATATTGCTTCTCAGCGAAACAAAGCTAAGTAAGAAATACAGAATGGCTCTTGACGATTACAATATTGTCCGTAACGATCGCCCCGCTGACAAGAGGGGAGGGGGTACTGCGGTATTAATCAAGAATCCCTTTAAATATGAGGAAATTCTGTACAGAAACTCTGCTGCTAACCCTATTTTAGAAGCAACCATCATCAAAATAAAATGCAGTCACAAGAACTTATATGTCATCAGCATATATGCCACCCCCAATTCTGATTCATCAATTATAAGAGAGCTGAACGAGCTCCTGGACCGGATTAATGCTAGCGAACACAGCAACTTCTTTATCATTGCGGGGGACTTGAACGCCCGTAGAAGAGAGTGGGGGGACACAACAACCAACTCTAGAGGAGGATACATAATGAACTGGGAAGCCTCACATTCAATCAAGTACAAATTCAAAATAATAACGCCCGCAGATCCCACTTTCCCCTCAGCAAACTCTTTTCTTGACATCTGCATAGCTGACGCACGACTCAACTTTGCAAACATGTCGAACAACAAATTAAAAACATGCCACTATGATAGTGATCACAGGGCTATAATTGCCGAGGTATCGTTAGACAAGGATCTAGATATCCCCCTCAACACCACCGCCCCGACAGCACATCTCCTATATAAAAAATGTAACTGGAAGAAGTTCAGACAAAAGATCAAGAACAACTACTCTATTTCAATACAGGAGGACAGGAATCTTACAAACAACGAAATTGACGAGAACCTACTTGCACTAGAATGCTGTATCCGTTCTGCGTTAGCCATTTGTACCCCAAAATTTAAGAGTAGAGACTACACCGACATATACACCAGCAATAAAATCAAGAAACTCATTAAATATAAGTCATACATAGTCTCGCAGATTCATAGGACTTACAAACTCGGATACAATACCCTTCAAGTCACCTTCCTAAAAGATCTTCTAAAAACCATCAAAAGATCCATAGATGCAGAAATGAAACAGAATATCAGTAAATACTGGGAGAGCAGAGAGAAAGAAGTTAATCATCAGAGAACAGACAATTTCTTCCCCAAAATCAATAAGCTGTTCCGCAGTAAACCGACCAAATTAATAGACACTATACAAATTGATAATCGGAACCAAAGCTGGATCGATGAGCTTAAAATACCCACCGAACACATCATAAAGGATGGAGACCGCATCACGGTGTCCGGCCCGGTAAATATTGCGAACATTATGGGTAAACATTACCAAACAATCAACACTCCCGTACCTAACGACGCTAACAATATGCTACATAACCTAATAGAGGCAGACAACTCACAGCTTAAAGAAGAATTGTCTCACTTCATAACCCATCAAAGACACCTCACATATTTTTCGGCAGATAACAAAGCAACATCTCCATTATGTTCCGAAGAAGGCTTCAATATTTTCACCAATGTTGCAGAGATCGCGAATACGATCAAGAAAATCAAGGGAAAAACCTCCACTGGAATCGACGGGATCCCCAACATCGCGTTAAAAAATCTCCCTGACCAAATCATAGTTCACTACACAATTCTTTTCAACAATATCATCAACAACATACACTACCCCGGAAAATGGACTACCGCAATTGTGATACCGATCCTAAAGAAGGACAAAGATCCTGAGATTCCAGCAAGCTACAGACCTATAAGCTTACTCCCCAATATTAGCAAGATATTTGAGACAGTAATTAATTCAGCCCTTTACCATCACTGCCATCGTAATGATATCATCCCTCCACACCAGTTTGGCTTCAGACGCTGGCACTCTACTACTCACGCGATTCATAAATTGCTAAACGACATCAATATCAGCATCAACAATAAAAAAATGGTGGGAGCTTGCCTGATCGATATTGAAAAAGCCTTTGATTCGGTTTGGATTGAGGGTTTAATGTTCAAATTGCGAGAGAAGAATTTCCCTAGGGAATTATGTATGCTCATCCACGTAATGTTGTCCAATAGGAAACTCATAACGCAAATCGGAGGTAACACATCCAAGTTGGAGTTTGACATTATCGATGGTCTGCAACAGGGCACGGTAAACGCGCCGATTCTATTCAATATATATACTACAGATGTCCTCAAATTGCATAACATAAACCACCAGAATAACGTTATCAGAGCGTGTGCCTATGCGGACGACCTGATCGTGTATGTGGAAGGGAAAAAACCAAACCAAATCCAAGCAGATCTTCAAACTTCAGTAAACCACATAAATAGTCACTATCATACATGGAAATTAAAAATCAACCCACTCAAATGCGAGACCATCCTGTTTAGAAAACCGATGAGATTTTTGAGTAGATATCAGAAGAATGAACTGAGAACATTCAGATTAGATATTGCCAATGGGATTCCCAACGAAAGAACAATGATACCGCACACTCAATCAGTTAAGTATTTAGGTGTGCACATAGACAATCTAATGCGGATGTCTAAGCATATGGACATTCAAATGGTCAAGGCTCGTAACGCATATCACAGCTATAGCAGGCTGTTCTACTCAAGAAATCTGAGCATCAGGGCGAAAATAATATGTTACATGCTGCTGATTAGACCCATCATCACGTTCGCAGCCCCCACGTGGTTCAACATTAATGCGGCATCCATGGAAAAACTCCGAAGATTTGAACGTCAGATACTCAGACATTGTATTAATAAACACAGGTCGGCCTCCTCTAATTTCACCAAATACTTCAGCAACATTTCATTATACAAGGAATCCAACATCACCAGGATAGATAACTTCATTATCCAACTTACCAGGGACTATTATGCCACATCCACTTCCATTGAAGATAACGCCATTATCAATAATATTTTAAGCATAGAAGACGACTACGCCAAATATTCCCTTAACACCGGATATATTCCCCCCCAGGTGTTCACCTTTCTGGATAAAAAAGGTTATATCCAAAACGAATACAACATACCTACAATATATCACTGGCCCAGGCACAAAACAAATAAGAAAATCATTTATGACCCGTTGACAAACCCCTCAAACACCCCAGATACTTTCAAACACTCCACTAGCCTACCCCCAATCGATCTCTACAGCCCAGCGCGTCTCAAAGATAAATATTGGTGGCTAAATGCAAACTGCACTTATCTTAGTGAGTTAAAAATCAGAATTATTAGACAGCGTAACAGACAACTCATTAACAGATAATCCGCGGTGTTTGGAAAAAAAAAAAAAAAAAAAAAAAAAAAAAAAAAGTGATAGGTCTACGGCCTCTGTATATACTCATGTACATATCCTTAGATTAATTAGGTTAAGTTAGATTTAATTAGAACTATAATTATACTTAAGACGATCTCATCAAAGTGATCTTCCTGGTTTAGAGCCGATTTTTCCAGGGAAAATCTATAGTACAACCGCCCTATCATTAAAAAGATAGGGAAAGCAAACTAAGTGCAATTTAACATTTACAAATATATTAGGTTCCTATATTTTGTTTAAGTACGAGCGCTCATGTGAGACTGATACTTAGATTATATTGTTATTGAAACGAGGTGCCAACTCGGCTGTGTTTATACCTAGTAAGCATTTACGAAACTGTTATATATTCTTTATGGCAAAATAAACACTTTTTATAAAAAAAAAAAAAAAAACCAGGCCTGTCCAGGGATTTGCTCGCACGAGCAGCCGCGAGTTGCTCTTCGCTCTCGGAGGCACCGAGCCAAAGGCCCAAGAGCGAAAGGCTTTCTGGGGGGGGGGGGGGGGGGGGGATCTGTGGATGCCACTATCCCCACTCTTTTACGGTTGCCGCTCTTGTTTTCGCTCGCAACCCCTCGCGGCTACTCTTCGAGGGCAAGAGCAAAAGTTGGACAGGCCTCTGCTAGACTATCGCTTGCATCCCTCTGTTTTTCCTGAGGTGCCTACCCCAGGTGCCTCGGGCTTTTACTATCGGTTTCTTTTGTTCAAAACTGCAACATCTTGATTTTTGAGGCCATTTTTCGAGGTGATCCCATCTGATTTCAAAGTTAAAAATGCTATCGATCGATTCGTTTTGGCGAGATCTTTTCAAAGGTGTAGAGCATACGCTGTAGGCTTGTGGCTCACTAATGCCCTCTGCGGCTTAACATTGTCCTTACGGTCGCAATTTGAAAAATGTTATTCGGTAAGAATAATCACAGACAATAGGAGGGACTCTATCCATCGAATCCTGCGACTCTCCACGAAAAATGACCGCGATCGACGCGCGTCATTACCGCGTACAAATTGGCGAAGCGGGCCGCCTCGAAAACGCTCATCAATCCTCGAAGGAGGTGCTCGTCGGCGGTGCCATCGGGAGCCATTAAGTTGCTCGTGTAACAGCCGAAACGCGGCTCGCGATTTCCCTTCGCCGTTCCTCCCCTTTCGGCCCGCCGTTCTCGGGGAAACGGGTGTAGCAAAGCGCTTAAATTTAATCGGCCTGGAAATTCGGGGGGCGGCGTTGGCGCGCGCGCGCGCTCTCTCCGCGCGGGAATAGCGCCACCGATGCGGACCGTAAAATTTATTATCGCGTCAATTAGAAATTGATGGAACGCCGGACGATAATCGATTTAGGATCGAATCGTACCGAGCCTCGAAACGACCGATCGGCTCGTTTTCCCCGCGGGTCGTTTTCCAACCGTTCCGCCCCCGCGCCCTTCCGCTCTGTCACTCGCAGAAACGACAACGTTGCCTATTCGATTCTCTTCTTCGTGCTTCGAGTTTCATTATCGCCTTAATTGTTTCCGTTTAAACTGGGCGCGCCGGAGTTTATAGGGAAACAGTGTTAACTTGACGCAATCGTATGTCACGGCTGTCTTGCCATTGATATTACCACTTGAAAGTCTCGTGCAGCGCTTCGAGGGATGCTTTGCACGGAGGCGTATGATTTAAACTCTATTACCAACACCAAATCGATAAGTCTAGGATGTGACAGACAGCTGCCTCTATAAATAGTTTCTAACAGGGGGATTCTTGAATGGTGTAACTGGATTGTAGGGTACACCCTTACAGGTTCTTCTTAGTGTGACGGCTGACGAAAACTTAATTTTTCAGGGATTAGAAACCGAAATAAATATGTCACGTATCATTTTGCATGTTTGTAGATTTATACGAAAAGGATATTATTCTCTTACAGTTCACGAGTGATAACACAAAATCGGAAAATATCCGAATTTTCAGGGGTTAATTTCACCTCCTTCGAGTGAAAATTGCGTTGTAATCAGGAGGAAATCACCTGCATATTCAAAACGTTTCAGAACTTTTTGAACTTTCAAGTTCGGGATATTCCCTTGTAAGTAGTAAACGAGTAAGCGAGTTGCCGAGAACAGCGATTCTATTAAACGCGCAAGCATGTTTCCTTTGTCCTTTTTCGCAGGTCGAAAACACGAGTGTCCCTCCCTTTTTTCGTCGCGCATTTCGAGAAACGTCAGTTTTCAGTCTGTGATTCGTACGCGTACGCCCCGGAAAACGGCGTCGCGTTGTTCCGTCGAGAACAACGTTCTCGACGCAATTTTACGATGATATTCCGTTTTCCGTGGTGTTTCGCTTCCCCTCCCCCTCTTTCATCTGTGTTGTTCCCCGCCTCCCCGCTGTTTGCGAGAACGTTGAGCGAAAGCTGAACGGTTAAATATTTCAAGTGAATCGTTTTCGAGGGAATAGCGAGGAAACGCGGGTGCTTTTGAAACACAGAGGTACCAACGGAAAAATATTTTTTCCCGCCTGGTCGAACTGCTTCGCGTTCAATACGACTATTGCCCACAAGAACCCTGTATTACATTCCCTCGGACGTTAAACTTTTTTGCATTCATTATTTGTTCTACTCACCGAGCACAGTTCTGCGTAGGTGGACGCTGACTGAGGAACCTGCAACACAAAGGGGAACGTTCGAAATTAATATCGTATTATGCGTGGCGTTGCTCCGATCAATCGATTCACAAAACCTTAGCAGAATTTTATCCCTTCCTAATCACACGGGGTGTATCGCACCCCAGGATATGTCTTCGCCAATATTTCTGTAAATTATGACCTTAATAATAGAATTTAAAAAAACACGGCACTACAGGGAGTAGTTGAATCCAATATTAACAATAGTTTTTAAAAATATCATAAATATTAGTTACTATTGAGACCGTTACACGAGATTCCATATTAAATCAAATACACAGTATTAAAGAAATGTTTGAAGCCAGTTATACATTTTTATCGTTACCTACTTAAAATATATTTATTTAAATGTTATTTTGCTTTGGAAGAAGTTTGTGCCTATAACAAGGTGTGGCCACGGAAGGTTAATTTTCATTAGAGCCTCATAATCAACCGCCACCCGCATCTCAACAAAATTAGATACAGCTACGTCGATCTAAATCACCCCATTCCACTGACTCTCACGCGAAATGAGTCCCTCCGCGCCTGTCGTTAGCCAGGCGGCCACAGTGGATCCAGCTTAGCGGTGGCTCGCGCGAAAAGATCGCGGCGCTCTGGAGGCGGGCAGTCGGGCTCGCGCGAAACGCGTTCGCATTACTATGGGCGTCGCGTCACGGCGGCCGGGTGCACACGCGGAAGCGCATTGTGGATTCAGCGTGTGTCGTGTGCAGGCCGGAAATAATATCTATCGATCCGACCTCGCGGCGGCGCGGCCGGCGGGGGAGGCCGCGGAGGCGCGGGATAAAAGTGCATCGCGGGTGCATCCAGCGTGAGAACGGAATCACCATAGATCGTCGTCGATCGGTACGTGTGCGTCGTATCCGCGGGAGCGGGCGGGCGGCGGTGTGCGCGCGCGACCGCGCGATCGATTCGATTCTTCACGGGGGAACGGCTACGCGTCGGAATCATCGACGAAATGCGCTTTAACCGCAGACCTGCAGGCGGCCGACGAAAGAAATAGCGAGGGGGAAAGAGAAGGCGGAGGGAGAACGTCGTAGACGAATCGAGTTACAAAATATCGATCGAACGTTTTGCATGTTCAGCGGGTGTCTTATTTTCGACGATCTGTTTAGTCGTGCGTTCGCGGGCCTCTTCTCGTTCCAAGACTACCTCCACTGTTCCGTGGCACAGGTGGATTTTTACGAGACGTGGAATCGGGCGAAATCGGAGACACCAGCCGCGACTGAATCGAGGTATAAATAACCCATGAACCACAACGAAACGCTTTACCTTGTTAGGTCGGTTTATTCGATTCCGTTCTTTATGGACCACGCTGGATTCTCGTCGCTGTGCAATGAGAAGTTTTGTGGGAGGGTGTATGGGGGCGTGAAATTGGCACTGGATTTTTTATTGGGGTGAAGAAGGTGACTGTTTCGAAGAGTGGTAAATGATGGAACGTCGAAAGAGGTGGTCGTTGATACCGCATATTGTAACTATATATATTTTTATATTTATATATTTATCTTCAGATGAACGGGTAAAACCACGGCCGTCTATAGTACAGGACTGAGGACAGACACTACGATGTTGTAACACCATATTTCGAACAACCATCAGTCCGATGATTATGTTCCGACCGGTACTAGAGCCGTCTGTGACATAAAGCACAAAAGCCCTCAGAAAAATTCAAATAGGACTGATGACAGCGTTGGCATTTTATAAGCTAGGAAACGCAGAAAACGATGTTGAACCCTTTCCATATTGATACTGTAGTTGTACCTTGACGATCAGTTTATGTAAGCACCAGACATGCTGGAAGATCACGTGCAAGAAAGGGATAGTGCCTCATCTTTCACAGATCCGCCTCTAATCGATTGCTTGTTAAATACCGTTAACGGTGTTACGAAATTCAGCAGCCAGTATCGCGAGTTTCGTGAGAGCGCAGGGAGAGTGTATTTACCGAGTTGGTAATCTAATAGAGAACGGTAACCCCTATTAAATATACAGAGCATTAGCGCTGCGTTCCCTAAAACTTGCATAGTTGCTCTGATTACGAGCTCGCGAGCACAATAGCGCGTGGCTCATTCGGAATGTCTCGCGAAGTCGACCCTTCATGGCCATTCGCTTCGAACCTCGATCCAACAACGAAAACGCCGACGTCTGTAGACTTTTCGATGATGAAGAGAAAACAGAAGACGAAGAGAAGGAAGAGCACGTGGTTGAAACCAACCAGAAGAGTATCGTCAGCGATTCGACGTTCTCGGTCGGGCCTGGGGGCGAAATTTCTTGTCGGGAATCGATTCGCGTTTCCGTCGGATATTGAACACGACGAAATTGAAACGCGAAATCGCATTTCTGCGGACTACGATAAACGGTTCGATCGGGGGCGCGTGGCTAAAGTAATTCGACAAAGTGTCGGCCTCGGGAAATTTGAGAGTCATCGCGAATGACTCGACTTCCTTAATCCTGGTTTTATCCCTTAACTGAATATCGCGATCGTAGGGTGTTGACAATTTCTCAGATCTCATCGAAGGCCCAGTAGCCTTGGATCGCTAGTTGATCGTGTTCTACTGGAAAGGTGTGAAGAAAAAGCAGCACATTCTGGCAAGTCTCGTCGCGACGGGGAAGAAACCGAGGGTTTCCTTATTCAAACGGAATGTGGGCGCGTCTCAGCCAGCGGAAACGGCGAGGAACGGCGGTCGGCCCTCTGGCAGCCGATTTAAAAGCGCAGTTGTGGCAGGGACAAGAATACCCAGCGACGAATGCAGGTTTTTCCTGGACGCAAGGAACCGTCACGTCGTCACGGGACGCGTTTTGTCGGGTTCCGGGGGTGGACCGTGTCTGCGGGAGAAAAGGCAGACACAGAAGGGGTGGCTGTTCCGCGCTGACCACGGGGTTTGCGGCGTGGACCGAGGGGGGAACAGGAAAAACGTGGCAGACGCTGCGAAAAAAGATGGGCAGAAGCTTTCGAATAGAGGATGATGCGCTTAAAATTTATGTATATTGCTGCCTTTGAGCTGGATGGCTTTGAAATACCTTGCGCCTGGATTGCAATCTCTTGGCCCAAGGATGGTATTAAATGCTGAACGAACGTAGAGAATACTGGTGCTTAGCAAACACGTAATTGCAGTTGTATATGTATTTTAGTACTCGGATATCCCCTTCTTTGATTCAGCATCAGATCAATTCCCAAAAACGAGGCGCCAGATTAATTCCATCGGAGAGTTTTAACCTCCGAACTTTAAATTATGAAAGGACCTGTCGCTACGTTAAACGCTTCTAAATTCACTTCAGGAGAAGACGTCCTACGTACTAAGTTCGTGATCACGAGAGCGTCGATTTAACACGACCAGGTCGTTTTTCGAGGCGCGTCGAGGCATGAAGGCTTCCGTATCGACGAGACGTCGGTCGAAGGAAACGTCTGTCGAGCGGAGATACGAGTCGAACAGAATTCAGGTTACACGACGGTGGGAAATCAATACGCATTTGCGCGTGTCGGGAAATAAATGAATCGCCTCGTTTGCTGCCGCCGCTTTGGATTTCCATTCCCCCCTGCAGCCCCGCGAACCATCCCCCGCTGACATTTCAGTGTCAGTGAAAGCCGCTATAATTTTCAGCTATCACTCTCCTGTATTCTTAGAAATCTCGCTACGCCGGTACAATTGCAATCCCACGACTCGATGAATCCGCGTCCCGCCGAAGTCCTGTCTTTCAGCGATCGAATTTCCCGAAAAGTGACGGGAAGTTCCGCCTCCAGTCCTTCGAGAACATGGATTTTTCAAAACCTTCGCACGGAATTGGATCGTCGGAGACCTCCAGCAGGTTTTGTTGGAAATATATCAAAACTAATTCAATTTAATTTCTCGTGAAATTTTCAACGAGCCCGAGGGATACTTTGGAACGGGAGTATATTACGGCAATATCAGAGACATTTATGGGCACGTTGCGAGTACCATCGCCATCAAAAGCGGACGAAATGATTTACATTGTGAAGCAGTGCCATCCTGTGCGCGACTCGGTCCTCTGCGCGCGCGTGCAATCTCTCGCGGCACTTCTGCAATCCGCCGCGTTACATATATCCCCCGTTAAATTGCCGCGAAATTGCCAAGTTCAATCTCCAGCTTCCCTGACCGCTAATTACCATACTTTTTTCCGACGCGGCGAGGTCTTGATAATTCCGACTCGTTAACGAACCCGATGGCCACCGTCTGAGAACTTTGATTAATTTTCACCGCGAGCCCCCCGCGAAAATGTCACCATTCTGCGCCGCGGCGATTGAACGGGGGGATAAATTCAGAGCAAGAAGAAGCAGACGTTCCTGAAGTACCAAATTACTTGAAACTTCCGCGAGGAAGATGGAGAAGATGGAGAAGATTGCGACTGTGGGCAGCGTACACCTCGTCTTTGCAACCGGAAACGCGCTCGTCGCGGAGGTCGCCCGATTTCGGTAGAAGCCACGACAGGACGCGATATTACACCGTCCCCCCGGCGATTTTCTTCTTTCCGCGGCGAACTTTCCTTTTAAAGTCGAGCTCTCTACTCTTTAGAACGAAGTCTAACCACGAACGGCCCGGGAGGCCGAACTTTCGCGGAAGACGGAGGAAATGGCGCCCCATCTCGGCTCCCACCCTTCATTTAGCTCGTACATAAATCCTCCATTTGCATTCCATCCCCCAGCGAGTCACTTGCTCTCTTCGCTGTTCTTAGGTATATCCATCGTCCTGATCAATCGGCCACGATATCAGCGCCGCTATGCTCGCCATTGCCACCGGACTAAAAGGGTAACTTCTGTAAGTCGGTTCGGTGTCTCGAATAATTCCCCGAAACGCTCGCGTCAGGTCTTCGTGGTTAGGATTAGCATCGCGTTACGGGGTAGGAAAGAGATTGGATTATCGATTGGGAGAAAGGTTTCGAGGAAATGTGATAAATGCGCGTGGAATATTGCAGGGTGGAGGAAAGTGGGCGAGGGATTCGTTGGAGGGCACGTCGAAATTGGGTTCATTTCTCTGCTGAGTTCAGTAGACGAGAACATATCGTTTAAAGAAATAACTAACTTATGTCAGTTGTTAAGGGTAAGCTAGGCAATTGTCGAAATTTTTTTTTTTTTGGCTTATGATGTTAATAAATTTTGGGTCAAAGAACAAGTTTCTGCTTGAATTTATTTCTTTGTAACTAAATGAAAAAAAAATACTTCTTTTTCGACAAAAACGACTGCCTAATTGTAAGTTGTACCCTTCAGCCTTAAAGCTTAAGGGGTCATGCATTTTCGTGAATTTTTTGTGAAAAATGTGGTGCATGTTTCTTACAACTATTTTGTTATTTTAGAAGTACATATATTCAGAAACTTTCTTCAATTTTGTTATAGGAAAATATTAAAAACTGAACGAATAACAACCTCTCTCGCGGAAGCTGCTTTTATAAAGGCGCTGCGCCCTGAGCACGATTTCTCCGAGCCGGATCATTTGAAATCAGAAAGAGAAGATTTTGTTAATAGGGTATATCCGGGAGACACGGTCGACCTAACACAAAATGGCTATTAAAACTAATATTGAAATTACTTATTTTATCAGAGCAAACCTATATGTTCAGAATTTTATTCTACTTCAGAGAAACTGGTCGATATTTGCTTTAAGACGATATTTACTGTAAATCGGGATGAAAACTGAAGTCGTGACATCTGACCACCTCTACCGAGGTGCCGAGGGAGATGGTTTTCGTCGTTTGAAAAAAAGAGGTTAAACGTAACCTCAATTTACCTTTTATAGCCTATAAATCCAGGAAAACACAGAAGGAAGCGAAATGACGCTATTCATTCAACTATTTGGCTTCTAGAGAAGTAATTGGTCTGCACTTTAAAGCATTTTTACGTAGAGAATTGCTGAATATATGTACTTTTAAAATAAGCAAATAGTTGTAAAAAATATACATTACTAGATTTTCCACAAAAAGTTCCCGAAAATCACGCTTTTTTCACCCGCAACTAGCTATGACCGCTTAAGATACAAGTTACGAGGTCCAATCTCTCACACCCTGACACAGTTGGTTCATCCAAATTCATCGGAACTTCCTTCCTCCTTCGATCATCTACCGAAGCAATCTCCCCGCGAAAGAATTCATCGAAACTACCCAGCTCCACGATATATTTCAGTTTTCGGATCCACTCCAATAAAGTCCAGCCGAAAGTGAGGGAGAATCGATACTTTACGAGCGATCATCGAAAAAATATTCCGCTCCCTGGGATTACGTATCCAGCCACGACCGGAAGCTATTTTTCCAGGGGTAATAAAAGTATTTCCCAGCGTCGGATATCGAGTCGATCCACCTGCATGCCAGCTCGAGAAGACTCTCCTTTTCCATCGGCACCGGAAAGGGGGTCACTATTCCAGGGAAGATCGCAATAACTTGGAGACAGGGTTCGAGGGAGCGGCGACGCAGCCGCTGACTTCCATTTGAAAGTCAAACAAAAGCTTACCACGGGCGAAGAGGGAAAGAAGAGCGGTCAAGAGGACGCAGCTTCTCCCCTTTCCTCGCTTCGCTCCGCCGCGAGAAGCTGTTGCGGGGAGTTTCCGGCTGGGGAGGCCCGTTTCCGCGACGCGTTCGATACCCGAGGGATTTGGCGATCGAGTTTATCAATCCGCGGAGTTTCTGAACCGGTTTATCAAACTCGATTCACGCGAGGAACGCGCTTCGACGCGTTCCGTTCGTTCCAGTCTCTGTTTCTCCGACTCTCTGAAATTCTGGCCAATTTTAGATACTACCCTCCGGCGCTTTTAACTTGCAAATCAGCACCCTTCTACCCTATGCAGTTTTTTCTCCCGCCCTGGGTCTGCGGTAACAAATTTTATTGCAATTGCTTCTCCATTCCTTCGGCGGTGTTCTCGTTGCTCGCGAGCCAACGGGCTACGCCAGCCTTCGTGCCGTTAAGTTCAGCCCTCGTTTTTTCCCTTTACTCCCTGTTACTCTCCGCGGAAGGGAAATTATCCTCCAACTTGTGAAGTGCATTTGAAAAAACGAGTGGCACGATTTTTGCCCCGCGACGAGGTTCTCCGCGACACGCTGAAGCGAACAATCGGGGGTGGAGTAATTGTTGCATCTTGGTAGGGGGGTACACGGGCTTTTCCAATAAAGCCTTCCGTTACGAGCACGGGGAACAGAAATGACGCAGCACAATTATTGGTAAAATAATTATCCGTTACGACGCTCGCGATTCCGCCTCCCTGAGATCAATTCTCCTCGAGCTCTTTGTCCCTCGGTTTACCGTTACTTAATGTTTGCTATTTTCATGACTTTCGAATCGGAAGCGACTTGTTCTTTGAACTTTGAAAATTTCGATTACCTTGAAGAAAATGTAATCATGGGAAGCAGCGGATTGGAAAACTTTTCGAATTTGAAAGACAGTGTGACGTGACTAATATAATAATCTCTTCTATGGCCGATGGTTTCACGTTGACAAAGCGGGTCTAGCAATAGCGATACAGGGAGCAAGCCATCCTCCCCCAACTTGATAAGACTTCTCCCTGTTTGCGGTACGCATCGCGTGCATCAAAGGCTGGCAGCCCACAACACGACACCACTAGGAAACCCTCAAACGACACGACAGCTCCAATTTCAGTATAAATCCATCATAGGTATAGTCAGCCCCGACATCACGAAACATACGGGATATTTTGCGATACCGCCGCGACACGTACGCGCGGAAACGCGATTAATTAGACGGTGGCGCGCGAATTTCCGGAAACTTGTGCAACGGCACCCTTCGTGATCCAACAACTCTTTGTCGGCGGAGATCGAAGGTAAAGATGAAAGGGTAAAACAACCCTCGGTGTACGAGATAAATTTGTTTGCTTCACGTTGAATTTATGGCATCCTTGCGTAATATCCTATTTTACTTGATTCTCGACGATAAAACTATGCAACGTGGAATAATGATATACCACTTGCTCGTACGAAGGCTTTCTCCCCTCTTCTACACTTTTCGGCTACTTATTAATTTCAACGGAACCCGGTATTCCATTAAACTCGCAATTATACGAGCCACGCGATTCACCATTATCTACTGTTTAATATTTTTTCGATTTCAGAACGCTTTATTTTACATTTGCTGAAATACAATTCCCGTTAAATTCGCGATTCTCGAGCGCGACCAATATTCTCATTTTTAACGAAATGGCAGAAACACAATTGCTTCGGGAAGCTATTTGGAAATACGTAAAAAGACCTTTATAATTCATCTCTGCGTACAAATGATGTAATTACCAGACAGAAGTACAAATTAAACACTGGCGAAACGTATCCAATTTACGCTCGGCAGATTCAGAAGCTCAAAAATTAAAGCTACTCGTATAGGGTCATCATGCACTTTGAAATAAAACAAAGAGCAAGCGATTCACAGATTCTCCCAAACTGCGGAACAAAGAATTACCTCCCCTATCAACGCGACGTGCTCGGAGGGGGGAAGCCGCGGTCGTTGGGAACTAGAGGGAAGCCTTTTCGCGAAATGGATCGATTTAGGGATTATCGTTGCGGTTGACCGAAAGAATTCCGCAGCACACTGGTGTCCCTTCAGCCAGCCACTAGCCGAGGTCCGTGCCAGATCGCCACGGGGTTGGCACGATCACGGGAACCTTTCACGTTCGGCCACGATGCTCGACTGGCATTTTCCAGAATTGATCGTCGAACGATAAACCGACCGTCCAGACGGGACCATGCACCGCGCTCGCTACGATAACACACGAGCTGTCGGGAAAGTACAAACAGAGTGGCGAGCGAAATTTCCCCGCGAACCAAAGTTTTCCACCCCTTTCCTGTTCGGCCACGACTGCCTCTCGAAACCTCGAAAAATCTGGGAGAACTGGGTCGCGAGGTAGGATCTTCAGACGTTTCGCTCATTAATCCCCATTCAGAATTCAACTAAGGGTAGTATTCCAGATGATTTTCAAGCTTCGTTCTCACGTAACAGAATCGTGCAGAATTTTCCCAATTTTCTGTTATTTTTCAGGGGAACCGGGGTTGTCCCCTCAGCCTGGCAAATAATCGAGCGCTCCAACGGGGGGTGACCAATATGGCGATTACATAATCGCGGCGGATCGCATCTAATTACCAGCTTGTCGATGCTCGTTCCCTCGGGGATATCGTTAAAAAGCGCCGCTCGGAATTCACTGCCCTTTCCCTCGTTCCCAGCGTATCCCACCCCACCTGAGGGACGTTCTCCACCCACCACTGTCTCCTCTTCCCCTCCCCAAGTCTCCATCAGCCGCCCCCTGTCCCCGCCTGTATTTTCCGGGGAAATGCAAATTCCGGGTCACTGGCATCGACTCGATTCGAAGCGATATATCGCACCGACGACGTGGAAGGGAAGTGGATGTACGTGTGCGGAAAGATAGAAAGGGTACCCCGGGAATATATTTCGGGGGAATTTTTCCATATCCTCCCCGGGGGTCTTAGATACTCAATGACGAGCCGCGAACTACCTACTGCCAGTTCCGTCCAACGACCAACGAACTTTCCGTATCTTCCTTCGTCCTCCGTCGGAGGAGGATCTCGCTGTAAATAGTAAATGTGGACCACCCTGTCTTTCTGATCCGCAGAAATGGCGGTGTAACCTCTGAGACGTAATTTTCCATCGAATTTCAGTTCGGCCACTGCGCGTTTACATTCCCAGGGCGAAATCAAACGCCACTCCATCCTGGCTCGACGTTGGTACAGATAGTTTTAATTACGCTCGCGGGGAAACGTGGCACGGTCGATCATACAGGCTTGACGGACGTTCAATAGCGAAACGTCCAGGTAATAGATGTGTTGTACGCCGCGATCGTCCGCCGGCTGTGTATTAAAATATTTCGCGTCGGATCACGGCCGCGTGTCGAACGAAGCGACGCGGAGGCCGCTCGAGGCTCGCGGAATTACGATTCACCGGCTCGAACCAGGGGAGCTGAGTCACCTGACGCTGGGAGCTGAAATATTTTATAAACTGATAGTGCTGCGGGACATGCTATCAGTGAAAAATTGCCTCGCAGAACGAAGGACGTGCATCATGATTCCTCAAACATTGTTTCACGTCTTCGGTTTAACGAACATTACTACTTTCAGTTCTGCTAATAAACCAACGAGACTATAGCTATCGAAGTGTATATAGTGCATTAGTAGTTTATAAAAGTCTGCTTTGCAGTATATTTTCCACGACCCCACACACCGGAGAAACATTCAGAACCTTTGTTATTAAACTACTCACACAACAGAATATCAACTACGTCAAGGAAACAGCCTCCCTTCCAGGACCGGAATAAATTACGCCCACAGAAAGCCATCGTGGCTTGATAAAGAAGGAGAATCTTCCTTTATAGCGTCATCAACCGGCGATCCGTCTGTCGCCGAGCAACTTTCGCCCGGCGTTCACGCGAATTCAGGAACAAGAGCCCGAAATCGACTGTACAGTATTCGCCCGGGCCTATGCCTAAAACGTTCTCCTCTCTAAATGCAAATCCACCGAGATTACGCGAGGATCATCCCCTTTTTCGACGTGGAGGAGTGTGGGGATAGATCGCGCTCGACGTATATCAGTCGCCTTATCAGGCCCCGGCTGGCAAGATAGCGCAGCATTAAACGAACTGTTTTTGGCCCGCTGGTACGATTGTTTTTCTAGAAAAGGAACGTCTGTTCTTGCGCGGAGAGAGTCATAATTTTGTCCCGGCCCTCGAGGGGGGTGGCTTCGACTGGGACGATGGAAAAAGGACGGGGAAATTCGACGAGCACCGGCGAGGGGCGCTTTTTATTACCGCCGCTAATTTACCTTCCGCAAAGTTTCGCCAATTTCCGGGCGTAACCGCGACCGCTTCACTGTCCCACCTTTTTTTCCACCGCCCCGTTCTCCACCCCTGTTTGTGCCCATTCTCTCTCCGGCTGCTTTCCGGCCCGCAGCCGTCGTCCGATGGATGCAATTTAATCTGGCAACAAACCTGCCGTGCCTACGTGTTCCCCCACTTGCGTACGGCAAAGTGAAAATGTACGTGCCGCGGCTGATCGATGGGGGATGAATTCTGTCTTTGCTTCCGGGGCAAGTCGTATCCTCATCCAAATGTCAGGCACGGTTATATATATTTCACTTGAACTGGGGTGAACATCGCGGGATAGGAGAGAATTCGAAAGAAAGGATATTGAAAATTATCATTCCTATTTTCATACAGTCAATTTTGATTAACACACTATTTCCCAATCTTCGTTGAGTCGCAATCTCCTTTTATAATATTCAAATAACCTGCGACCCTCCTTCCCCCACATAAGGTAAGGTAAATTTAATAAGACGAAGAAAACACATTGAAAATAGATATTTCAGGATATAATTCTAATTTAATAATATTTAAAATAAAACGTAGCGACCCCTCGGAAAACACTTCGCGACCCAGGTTGGGTATCATCGGACTAATACGTGTCATTTCCATCATAGGAGATTATTTTCAGTTAGAGGAAAACTAAAAGCTCAACTAATTTCCAATATCCTTCGCCGGCAAACTGAGCGATATTTGTTGAATCATGGGAAGCTTCTACGCGTATACATCTTCTCGTGCTATTCCAACAATGGGTTGGTAATTAATCTCCATCGATCGTGCCTGATAGACGTCGAGCCAGCATTTTTCAACGGGCAGCCGGTCGTAATTAAACGCCGTGGAAGAAACGTAACGCTCGCCGTTATCTTCAGGAATTTTACAACCGTTCCGCTGGTTAGGCTGTCGTAAAAACGAATGAAAGGTTGCCAGTGAATCCTGATATAAAGGTTGATCGCGCCGAGAAAGTGCCGTCTCGGCGGATCCCGGGGACAGTTTTCCACCGGGAATAAAGCGGTCCCGCGTTGCTCACGTTCTCGCGCAATGATTGATACGATATGGCGGCGTGGTTGATCGTCAGCAGCGACTAGAGACATAAAGGTGCATCGTTCCGGGCTGCACCTTACCGTCCTATTTTATTAAACGACCTAGGGACTTAGGCGGAAGCGCCCTGGTGATCGATAAGTCGAACGTCGACGGTTCCGCGACGGTGCATTGCCCTTTTGTTAGCGCCGTGATACGAGCCGGCCGATGCGTCGCCGTTCCGACGTATGCCAGTTTTCAAGAAGCATTACACGTCGAAGGAAAATTGCATCCGGCCGGTGAGTTATAAAGCGTCGCGCTGATCAATATTTTGAGCGGGAAGCGGAGCGTGTTACACGTTCCGGCGAAGTATCGCTATTCTCTCGCCCTGCTCTCTTCTCCCTTTGAGATGGCACGGGCGCATGAATTTTAATCTTGCACCCCGTGGAAGCCCTGCATTCTGATGAGAGGCGGCCTCGTAATAGATGCTGCTCTTAATATCGCCCGAAAAAATTCTGGATATCCATAGAAATAATCAAGATTGAAAGGCCTCGTGTATAGCTCAGCTGTTTGAACAGTCTGCTCGGTAGAGGTTTGAAAGAATAAAGTTCGATGCTGGGGAAGGGAATTTACAGTGTAAAGAAAACCAGCCTATCTGCCAGTAGCATCTGACGTTCCTGTTGAAAAATGCATCCAAACGTCGCGTTTCAATATACAACACTTCCGCGATAATAACCAGTTTAATTTCCATCCCGTCGGAGAGGCGCAGAGGCTCGAACAATAGATCTCAAGGGGTCTGCACGTTCAAAGGCAAGAAATTACTGCCTACAGATTCCTCGTTTCTTTTTCCGTGACGCCACGCTTTTGAACTGCCGCGGCGTCGGCGAGGAAAGAGGGTTTCATCCGCGAGGTAACGACGGATCCTTTGTCGTTGACTCTGACTACTCGCGGACACGATCCTTCCAATTACACGGGTAAACTGAACGCGGAGCGCCGCGGCTGGCGTTCGTTCGGAAGTTTTCATCTCCGTGTAACAAGGAGTGTACGGTAATTGGTGTTTGTTTCGCGGCAAGGAAGAAAAGGAGCGTGAACGAGCGGAGACGGGCCCGCCCTCCCGCCTGTTGTCCGTTTTCCATTCGCAGATGCACGCTCCGATTAATAAACTTTGTTTGCGCGCACCGTTTATCCACGTCTGTTTGAATTCAAACGAACCGGCTCGCGGTAAGTGCATCTGTTTTGCGAGTATTGCTATTCTATTGCTTTTATTGCTCCACGAAAGGAAATGACTGCTGGCAAGTGGAAGATGGATACGAAAGCCAGTGTGGGCGAGGGAAATGCAAATCCTGATTAGTATTTGCTTAATCACTATGAAGAAATCTACTTGTACCATCAATCCTTTCAATTTAACATCCACGTTTGCAGTTGAGATGAAATGTAAAGTTTCATACTGAATTAAAACGGAGGAATAGAGGACATTTGTGAGACCTTTCCTAAAGGGGTGACAAACTTCCTGTTTTGGAGGCCATTTTCCCAAAACGGATGCAGTGTTCCTTTCTTAGGTTTTGCTTATTGTAGGCACGGGGCTCGAATGACAAAACAAATCTAAATGGATGCGCAGAACAATCGGGTTGTATTTCTTCGTGGTTATTCGAGTGAACAGACCATTCGAGTGTTGCCGTCACGCGGGATGAAACTAATTAGGGGGATCTGGCTTTATAAATAATCATATGGCGGTACAATACGAAGCGTCTTCGGATCACGAGAGCGCTGTCCTGACGTGATAGAGAATGGGACGCTGGTGAGAATTGTGAGGTAGGACGCCATTAAACCGCGGGCTTATTAAATTAATTTGAATAACCATCTGCCGATTCGAACGCAGCACCGAGGACCATTGTCTTCGTTTAATTAATGACCACGAAATTTGTACACACCGCGGTGGATTTCCACGATTAAGTTCCAAAGGAAGACCCTCGACTTTTCATAGGTACATATTAGACAGCACTAATGACAGCTGTCAGTTTTCGTGATTCATTTAATCCATCATGGAACGAGACGTCAAGGCTCCTCGGCCGACAGAAGAATTTAAAAATTTTTAATTAAAGAAGAACCCTTTCTTCGTTATCGTTTATCCTCCAGAATCTTAGAGACTACTCCAGAGATTTATTCGCGTGCAAAATTGGCAAGGCGCTATCCACTGCATCGAGTTAATTCCAGCCAACCTCCGTACGCGGGAAAATACCAGCAGCCACTCATTTCGGGGGTAGCTTTTCATATTTCGTATTTTGAAAGCAGCTGTCACGTTCAGTCCGCGTCCAGTGCCCGCCTGAGGGTAATTCCACGAAATTCTGCGAAACATTGTCGAAATATCCCTGTTCGAATATGAAACGACGATGCCCGTGCAGTTTAAATTGGGCTCCTTCCTCCGGTTAGACAAATTAAGCGCCGTATTGTTAACGCTGAGCGGCCATCAAGCAAACCACTGATCTCTGCATCGCCCTCCCAGGTGTAATGCGCTCATCAGCCGTCGTCTTCGCCGCAGTGTCTCCGCGTTAACCATAATCTGTGACAAATGAACCGATAACCGGTCACTGGAGAGGCATGTCACGTTCGGAACACAGCAAACACAAGCCAGTCTCTAGGATTGGCGGCAGGGGAGGCATTTTCATAACGCTCTTACCGCGGGCCGATTGCGAAGCTTCTGCACTCGCGCAGCAAACGTTCACGTCTTACGACTACTTGGGTGTACTAACGGGCCGTAGATAGCAGATGACGCTCCTGGGATACACTAAGATGTTAATTTAGCTATTACTTATACTACAACCACCGCCCACGGGTCTGCATCCGAGAAGTTGGATCACCCGGCAGCCGCCGTCGACGACGGAGTAGTTCCGAACGAACGCCCACTAGAAACTACCGGTAAACTCGTTGCATGCCGGTTCTCCTGCAGCTCGCGATACAATCGATTCTAGTTCCTCCAGTCTCGCTCGAAACTCCCACGTAAACGAAATATAGCAAACGTTGTGCGGCGTATTTAAGAGGCCTGGAGAAATGCGACTGGTTTTACGAATGGAGAGGGGAGAAATTAAAATGTTCTGGGGACCCTGGTTTCCTCGAGCCTTGACAATTTTCTTGGACGATCGAGGGGGGTAGAGTGTCATTTGGGTTTAGTGTGCAGTTCGAAACGAAGGTGGAAGGATCTTATCACTTCGGTACTAGAAGTTGTCGGAATCTAACTGTGAGCTACAGAGTAAGTGGAATACGTGAGTACATTTGTGTGGAGCGTTAGATTAATTTGTTTTCAGATTGCATACTGTAGAATTAATAGAAAAATTTATCCCATCAAAAACATTTGAGTTCAAATATCTTATGAACTAGAAAAGGTATAAACGTGAAATTTGGAGGTTTAGTTCCGTTTGCATAGTACTAGGTTTCAGTAAAGTTTCAGCTTTCTGGGCAACTCCAGCACAAAGATATGGGGGAGGGGGGGATCAAAAGTACACTGACAATGAGTTACTTCCAGAAAAGAGTGCTTATGGCAAGCGCCCGATTCGACTCGGCGGGGGCACTACCGTGCCCCCAGAACTCTGTTGAAGTGTATTCAATAGTTATGGAGACGGTAAGATGTTTCAAGTAGATAATCCCTGTGGTTAGTCAGAAATGCATCTTGAAGTAGGTAAGGCGCGTCATTTTAACGTTACTCTACTAGTTGTGGATTATTGCTTATATTCCAGCAGTACTCTGGACGCTGTGCCACATCAAGCAAGCCACAAATTTAATCAAAACACTTTGCAACATTGTCACATGCAGTGTAACAACTCTCGTTCAAATTGAGAAGGAACTTGACTGACAGGCTTCGCCGATGGAAAATGGATTTTCACACCTGTCATCCGCAGAGCGTAAAATTCTGTAGCATTATATGTGATGTACAACGGTATCTCACCTCTCCCTTAAACTGCCCCCAATTACGTAACGATTTCTAATCCTATTTTAATGAAAATGATCGGACGTATTTTTAACCATCATGCCGCTAAAGTGCAGAGTCACGAGCCAGCGCGTAAAATATACGCTCGATCCCGTTTCCAGGTCGAAATTGCCATTTGCCCCGACGATTCCTCGGAGATTCGCAATCCAATAAAGTCCTGCTTCCGAACTTTTCCCAGCAGAAGTCCTTAAAAGGGGCTCGTTAACGTCGTTCCCCGTCATAACGACCACATGTCCACTTGGACGCCGGCATCTTCCTCCCTTCCTTTCACGTCGACTCGTTCTCGAAGACCGTCCCCGGAAGCCCCGCCGTCGCCGGAAATTCTCGATCGATCGAGGGGACTCGTCCTATCGGGGGATTGTAAACGAGAATCCCGCGGCTGGAATATAGGCTCGACGAAATCATAGACGATTCCAACAATTTGCATCGGCTCACTCGTGTGCAACTGCGTTCAAGTGATTCTGCATTCTTGGAGGAAGAATCGCGAGGAGGTCTCAGCCAATTCGAGGAGCAAAGATGACACAGGCATGCGAGAAACGAAGAGGCTCGATTTACACTCGATCCTCGACGACGAAAGAGGCCCTGGGTCGTCGAATTACAAGAGAATCCGCGTGTTAGAGAGTTCCCTCTCCTGCGAATCTTGGGTGGCTGTAATCATCGCGGAGAATTTGCAAAAGAAAACGGGCCATTCTGTGTTGAACCTGGACCCGTTCTGTCAAAAGCGAAGAAGCTCGAGCCGTTGGTAGAGGAGCTCGTTGATATTCCCTCACATTTTCCCCGGGGATATTTTTCCCCGAGAGCACTATTTACATGGCAGACACTGGATGCTACAATCGGTCTAAAAAGAATTCTAGTCGATTAGAATACAGAGTGACTGACGGAGGTTGTTCCCGCGGTGTCTTAATAATTCACGGAGATTAAATACAGCCACGCCGCGGTTGCCTGGAATTACACGCCGCTCGCAACAACTCGCTTAAAATTCAATCTGTAAATTATCCCCTCGAAACAGAGAGCTGTTCCCAAACTTCACTGCTAGCAGCGTTCTCATGGTACACATCGATGTTGTCGAAATGCATGGGATGACGAACTACTTTGCAATTATAATATCGGATCAGCCGAGGCACCGCTACAAGTCGCGTCTAATTTTATTTAAAGTTGAATGTTGCACAATAAATTCTCTCAGGCAAACATTCAAGGACGATTCATACTAAAGAGTCCACTTTAAAGCTGACCAAAGGTTGGACATTTATGGAAAAGAATAAAAAGGCTCGCGGAATATTAGAAAAGCTTTTATGACTGATCAGCACGATTTCCTCTGCCTGGACGTCGAACAGGAAGTCCGTGGTCGATTAATTCCCCATCGATTGCAAAGTGGTTTGGTGGTAAGCCAGCGAGAGGCAATGGGCTCTTTGTTACAACTTTTCCTTTCACCGGGACCGCTTGATTATAAGACTGTCGTGGAAAGTCTGCATTGTTAGTCGTGCTCTTTGTCTTTTGAAGAATTCTTTCTTTGGAGCTTCGTTCTCCCTTTTTATTTCGCAGTGGCCTTGAACCTGTACCCTGGCAAATCGACCATGCCAAGTGTGGACTGTAACTTGGAGAGATACTTGAAAGGATTTTGAAACACCCACGACGGCTACCATTAGCCGTTCGAGGCCGCTAAAAAGCATAGAAAAATTGGAAAGTTAATTAGCCCTTTAATTTTTCCCTAGCGCGCGCGATAACGTGCCATTATCTGCAACGAGTTGCAACGTAAACTTAACGGGGCCCGGTGACTGCTAACGAACGACAGGCAAAGTGGGTCGCAGCGTTTCGCGACGTTACATCGCATTACGGGACATAATTTCCGTTTACGAGCCGTAATATAAGATACATTCCAATTACCAAGCGGACCCTGATTGCGCCGCGCGTTTCATCGCGTTAACACAGTCGGCGAAAGCGCGGCCGGAAAGTTAGGGCGCGAGTGGACACGCTTGAAAATTCACGCGGAAACAGGGACAAAGCGTTCGAATGATTAACGAGTTTTACGGCGACCACCAATCCCGCTAACAGTTTTCTCGATCCGCGATTTCGCTCATCCGCGTCCTCCAAGTTTGTTCGTGTTCGTAATAGCATCTCATTTGCTAATGCGTTCATAATTTAATCCGCACAGCGCCCTCTCCCTCTATCTCCAGAAATCTCCACCCACGATGTCGGTGTTTGCAGTGGATTAATTCGATCAATGTAACTCGCCTATAAAGCACGACGGAGTAGATCCGAAGAATTCTCCGCTTTGGGAATGTCGCCTGAGATAATGAATGTTGCGTTTCGCTCTTGGTAATGCGTCGCGGTGACTGTTTCAAGATCGTCACAGTCTGATTCTCTTTTTAATGTTAAGTCAAAGCAATAATTCTATAAACAGATTTTTCTAATTTACTCGAACTTGGTAAAGATGGAGCTGCACCCCTTTTGCTGCAAAGTCAAGTCCTCAGTTGAGTATCAATAATAAATCAGCTCCACTACACTCTTCCACCCCTGTTCCCTTTTGCCCCAAGTTACAAGCTCAGATAAACAAATTCCAAAGAATCCTCCCCTTCAAAGCAAGCCACGTGACACTCGGAGAACCAAGCTCCAACGAGGAAACGAGAGACACGGGGGAACGAGTAGTCGAGAAGTCGAGGACGACCGGAAGAGGGCAAAGAGGGGGAGGAAACGGCGAGATATCGAGGTACGAGTGGAGTTTGAGGGTGGCTCGATCGCCGGTCCCGGGATCAAGAAGAAAGGGTTGGATCAGCCACGAGGTAGGTGGGAATCGGGACTCATCTGCATCCGGCTAACATTGTTCCCCCTTTTGGCTTTCAGCCTCGCGAGAAGGAAACTTTCCCTGGGCGACGTTCCGGGAGGGGAGGGTACGATTCATAGGGGATGGGGGCCGATTTCAAAGCAGGTGAGGACGGGAAATGAAGCTGGAGCGGCTGCTCAGGAAGCCGCGGAAACCGTGCTGGATAATTGGGCCGGGGTTTGTCGAAAATTCTCGCTGGTCGATTGCTCTTGTCGTGTCGGCTCCAACGATCATCCCCGCGACGCGGCGGCTTCCGGTTCTTTAACAGGTGTCGGGCTTCCCCCGCAGTTCTCCTCGCGGAACTTTCAACCACCCGTCAGAGCAATCGGGAATTCGATTTTCCTCCCGTCACCTCGGCCGATCTTGCCCCATTCCCCTCAACGATCACGCGTTTAATTATTTCTTCCTAGCTGCGACCCCGTTCCACCTTTTTCCCGCACGCGGAACGATTTAACGCTCTGTTAAACTTTCAGCCGCTTTTTCCGCCGACTCGAGGCGCGCCACAGGTGCGAACGGGACTCGGAAACGCGGCGACCCGGTTATCCCAATGTTTTTCTTTTTAATGAGCCGCTGTATCGATCTCGGGCTGCGAAGACCGTGCCGTTAATTTTGGAGTAAAACGTGACGACTGGGTGAAAGGTATTCGAGGAGGAAATTGATAGTCAAACTCCTAGATAAAGAATCTAAATATCCACTGTGATGGTCTCCTATCAAAGGAGCCATATCGCGACGGAAGGATCCATCAGATTTCGTTGAAACAGCTCGATAAGCACGACCCACGATACTCGCAGCGGGAGATCTCTACTCGCGTTACATCTGCAAATGTAACTGCAAACAGGTGTCCGGATTGCGCCGGGGGACGGTGGCAAAGGGCACGATCAAGAAGGATCAGACAGCACGGAAAAGAAAATCGCGGTAAATGCAAGCGAAGATCCTCGACCGATCCTCAGGCGGAGAGGTCCTCAGCCGCACAGGGAAATGCTGAAACGCGGAGATTAAACGTCCTTCCGGTGCTGTAATGGCGTACT
This sequence comes from Andrena flavipes, assembly GCA_963971345.1. Taxonomy (NCBI): domain Eukaryota; kingdom Metazoa; phylum Arthropoda; class Insecta; order Hymenoptera; family Andrenidae; genus Andrena; species Andrena flavipes. The sequence goes on from OZ020480.1 coordinate 61,630,019, forward strand.
TAGATCGCACGAGAGATCTCACCGACCCTGAGAGAGGGAATTTCGACGTCGGGGATGTCGATTCGCGCCCCTGGCGAGCTTTTCGAAAAATTCTTTCCTGGATCGTGAGATGGGTTCAATTCCTCGGTACGCCGTTCTCCAGCCAGAACTGCGAATATTCTTTGTTCCTTTCCTTCTCGCCGAAATTGTTTTACTGGCATTAATCTTGCAAGATATTTAGACAGTCGCCCTCCACATGTACCTACTTAGAAGTAAGTTGGAAGTAAATTGAAGAAGTATCTCCGCGGCTTCCGAGACAGATTATTAACTCGGCTACACTCGAGGAATTCTCACACCGTCGAGAATTTTCATCTCTCCCCTGTGTAAATTCGCGACTCCGGGAGGCGACTCGTTGAGGCACGCTTAATCCTTCGCAATCTGAATTTTTCTCGCGAGCACGCCGACGTTAAAGGCGAAACGACGGGGCCGTTTCCAAGCGGGAGAAAGACAACGCTTTAGTGGATGCTCTCGTTGTGCTTTAATAAGTCGTGAAACGTTGATGAGGGACGAAATCGACGCTGAACGAAACGCAGGAAGATAGAACAAATGTTTTGATTCGTTCGGGAACGAGAGACGGTCTGCCAAATTGATTCACTGCTGTATGAATATTTTAAATCCATATATTCAGCGTCTCGGGTTGGAAGGAAAATCAGGACGGAATTTTCCTCCAATTCAGATCCAAAGTTTCTAAATGCCGCAAGGAATTGGAACACTAGTTTCCACGATTCCGCGTCGAGATTTTTTCCGCGAGGGGGACGAAAAAAGGCAGAAAAGAAAGGAACCCTTCTTTAAGCAGATTCTCAGCAGGAAGCATGCATTTCTTATCAAGCCTGAATCTTGCACGAGCGGAACAGTAATGGCGTCTGGATGCGTCCGTCTCTCCCGTGCAATATGGAACAACGCAAAATCCATAAAGCGTGGCGATTCAAATTTCAGTGCATGCATATTTCACGAGTCCGACGACGCGCATGTCTGCACCTCCTCCCGTGCCGCACAACGAGAAATCAGGCTTTACGGCTTCATCCCCTTATTAACAATACACCTATTAATCTGTGTAATTGGATTTTTTTTCACCAAATATATTACCAACCCTGCGGGGGCGCATTCCATGGTTAAAGCGAAGCTGGCTCAAAAGCGGGGGATGATATACGTGTAACTTGCTCGCAAATTCCGCCCTCCGGTTACCGCGCCCCTTCTCGACTTACGTTTCGCCGGCGTGCACCTCAATCACTATGAATTTTCGGGTAATACATCCTTGGGGACTCACCTTTGACCTGCTTCCGCTCAGTAGACCGAGCTAATTTTGTAGAAGTTCGCCCACGGAGCCAGCAACTTCGTATTTCCCATTGAACATGGTTGCTGCTATCATGTACACGGCTTTTCCCCACTGTTCCTTTAACAGGTAGGATACGCGAAACATTTAACAGGATACAAAGGCTGCAAGAAAGCCAGCCTCTCTACTCGACTATTACATCATCCTCGGCGTTCCTTGATCCCGGGTGTTTTTCTACGCTTCCACCGTCTACCACGTTAACCGATTTTTCTACGGATCCCTCTACTTTCTGGTAGCTACCCCGTATAGTTAAATTGGTCGCTCTCTATAGACCTCTGCTCATCATCATATTTCAGCGGCCACATGACAGAATCTCGCATCTCCGAGGGATATAAATTCCAGATATTTTTCCAGCCCTTCGTTCCCTGAATTTTCTCCGGGACCTCATACCCCGATCGTTGGCGAAATTTTTTCATCCCCGGCTCGAGAAGCTTTGCCGCGCTTGTACACGAGCCACGTTCGTTTGTCGACCAACGTAAATATTGAATATCCATTACGAGATACATTGCGCGATGTGGAATATTCCGAGGGATCGATATGCTTTCGTAGGGTAGGCGCGACGGACGCGACCTGCACCCCCGGCTTCCGGGGAAAATTGCTTCGCCGGCTCTGGGCGCAGCATCTTCGATAATTAATACGGCCGTTGCGAGTCGAACCTGACGTGGAAATAACGGGCAGGGGGCGATGGTGGACGGAAACCGTATCGTCGGCGATATTTTCAACGTCCCGGCAATGCCTCCTCCATGCTCAGGGCAACGTCTCTGCGTTTCATGCTACCGTTTCGGTCGTTGTCCTGTCAATAACGTTTATCGACATCCCTATTTGATGGGCTTAGCTTTTTCCTCGGCCCCTGAAACGTCTCGAGATTGAGTAATGGGAGATGGAATGTTCGTGGAAACCGGAGGATCCCGTTCGGCATTTTGGTTCTGTGGGATACGTGTACACATAATGCATGCATAAATCGCTGGCGATTCATTAGTGAATTCGTGGAAAAATCCTCGTATCTTTTCCCTTTCAACGAGTCGCAACTTGAACTTCGTTTTAACCGAGAAGAATGACTTTCGTTGAGCGAGGAAACAGCCTGCCAAAGATTTCCAACAACCTCGACTGCTGCCAAAGAGTAACCCCGCCCAAACCACAATTTTGATACCCCTACATCATTTCACATGCTCAAACTGATACCAGACATATTACAGGAACGTGCACAGTGGCAACAAAGGGTTGCTCAAGTTACCCCGAGAACTGGGCTCCGGAACCTGGCGCAGGCCTCTCGTATTTCGGTTCATGTGCTCAGTTCAACAGTCAGTGGCTAGTTAGCCCTTCCGTCCGCTTAATTTGCCGTCGCAGAGAAAACCGAGAGGGGATCCCGGCGAATTTTCAAAGTTGCTACGTTCGCCGCCACGCCAGATCCAACGCTGTGGACCTGCAGCACACACAGCCGCACACACATATACATCTGTACGCCAGCGGGGACAATGTGTGCGCAGGTTTGGAAGGCGGCCCGCAAAGGGTACAATGCGTTTGAACCGGCACGAGGGCCGAACGAACGGTCGAAGGGGATGAAACGAGCCACGGGCAAGGGATGATGGCCGAACGGCGATGGTGGAGCGTTTCGCTGCGCAACAATGCTTTGCGGCAACAATGCGCAAACAAATGATTCCGCTGTACCGACCGTAATTACTAGAGGCACACGTTCCTTTTTCCCTCCTCCGCTGCACCCGTCGTTCCTCCCTTTCGCCCCCCTTGTTCATCTTTCCATCCGCGTTTGCATTGGCCCTTCATCCTCGCCCCCGCTCGCCCTTTTCTCATTGCTCTGATTGCTAAATCAACGCATTTCCGCAACGACGATTGATCTGCTCTTCCATCCCCCTTTTTCAGTAACCCACCACCCCTGCTCCGCCCTCCAGAAGCCGATTGGAACGACTCGAAAAGAGAGGAATGCCAATCGAGCACGGTCTTTTTTTTTACAGAATTTTCTTTGTGCCCCGTAATGGAGATAGCCGGCCCCCGCGCGAATGGGCGCGATGCTCAGCTTTCGACCTTCTGGATTTCGTTTAGCTCAGCGCCGCTAATCCGCAGCCCTTGGTCAATATTTTCGGACGCTGGTTTCGAGGTGCCGTGGTTCCCGGTTGATCAGCAATTTCCTTGGAAAATTTCACGCCCTTTCGTTCCCGTTGAAAGCTATTACACGTATTAGGAGGTCGATCGATTACCCTCAGGGAGGAATCGCCGATGAAAATTCGGTTTCGGAGGCGTTCAGTGCGCATGGACGGAGGTACTGCCAGTTTGCCTCGCGAACACTGCGAGATGGGGCTACTTTTCTCTGTGCCATCAGGCAAATGAGATTGAAGCAAACTAGATCTGCGGGTAAAGAGGCGGAACACAAGTTGCTGGCACCCGCGCGATCACGTCCAGTGTAGAAAATAGTTTCTCAATCTACTTAGAAATCGATTTCCCCTTCGGTGCAACGAGGTTTTTAAGATTCGCCGGAGTGCGCCTCGCGACAATGTTTTCGACCTAGTTCCCTTCAAAGGGGAGATTGCAAGTGAATTACACGACTCATAAACTTCCTTGTCGCGATGTATGAATTTACATTTCGTTCAGGAGCCGAGCTTCGAAAGGAGAAAGAAGATGAGAGTCAAAGAGTCAAGAGAGTCAGGAAGTAAAATTCTGTAAATTCGACTGCAAGGTGAATCCCGCGAACAGGAACAATCCTGCCAAGGAACCCGCCACTATGGCGTTCAGAATCGTGGGGTTGGTTCAGCGAAACTCGTAACTTCGCCGCGACACCGATTAACAGCGCAAACACATCAGAATACCCCATCTCCCTGGCGTACCCTAAAGTCCGAGCAGTGACGCGAAAAACCCCGTCGGGGGTGCGGAAGGTCAACAGGATCCAGCCGGAGGGGTGACTTTCTCGAGCGAGTGGCGAGTGCACCGTGGCGTGAACGCCGATCTCCCAGCGCGGCGCCAGTAATCCTTCAGCCAGGACATAACTTCCGCAAGCTGGCTCCTCTCGTGCACCAGCCAGGTTCCTGGTCCGTACCAAAATACACACGTTCCGGCAGTGGGGCCCTCGATTCGTGGCTCGTGAATTTCGATCCGCACACGCTGGACCAAAGGGTGGAAGCACTCGTTGCAGGAGGGTACCGGGACGGGCGGAGCGAAAGAGCTTACCCCGGGAGGAGATATAACCGGTAAGAGATGGCTTAATAACGGCGCAACCTCTGGTACTCCGGTGCACACGTGAATCCGACGACCGGGTTATAGAAGCCAGCGATGGCCTCAAGACGGCCCGAATCGTTTCAAGGGTGGCGCGGAGTTTCGTCGACGCCTCGGATATTACTATACCTGTGTCTACGCTTCGAATATTATCGGGGGAGGGTTTGAAAAGAGAAGGAATCTCAAGTGATCCGAGAGAGTTACTTGCCAATAGAATATTAAAGAGATACAAGTTAGGAGTCACTCTTTAAAAGCAAAAGCTCGCAACCGGGTGCATTCTTCAAAGCCCTTTCATCGACGCTGACAAACAACTCTATAAAGTACCTTCGAGATACTTGAAAAGGGCATACCATGAAGTTCGAGCGACGTTCGAAGCGATTCGTATATACCTTTGCCCTCTCGAATATCTCTGAAACTCGAAACGCAGGGAATGTGGCCCTCATCCCGTCGAGTGTACGTGACGCACACGACGTCGATGATGTTGCAGCGAGCAGGATACCGAGGGGTGGGCGAGAGATCGAGCAGGGAAAGGATACGCAGACGTTCCAACGTCGCCCGACATCGGTGGCAATATTGAAGCAATAATCTTGGGCTTCCCTGGCTCTTTCTCGTCGCGCGGCGTTACCACGCTTTACTACATGAAGATATTAAACTTACCGGATGGTGGTGTGCGGCTGGCTGGCGCGTGTACGTGCGCGCGCGTACAGGCCGGGTGATCGTCGACATTCATCCCCTGGTTCCGGGCCGCGCCGCTAAATAGCCCCGGCAGGCAAGGATATCGCCCTCGACCGACGTCGCTGCCAGCCCCTGGAATCGATGAATAATAAAATCATACCCGGAAACTGCAACCCTCGCGCGGAGATTTTCCACCGGCTGTCGAGGAAACGGGCGTGATTCGTTTGCAGTGCGTTACTTCCGCTATCTCGGGGATCTCTCCCAAGCTGCGCCCACGTGTATTTCGGTGGGATTAGCGTCGTTAAACATCCACAGAAATTAGAGACGCGGAGAGATCCGCGGTGAGGGAATCCACGCGGAGGTGAGCGGTGTTTCTTTGTAATTTCAAATTGCGAATTGAATTTTTATCAAGCAGAGGGACAAGGGCGGCGGAGTTCAGAGGGAAATTAGAGCGAGCGCGTGACGCGGAATATTTTTGCCGAGGGGAAGTTTTATTCGTACGCGAGCGAAGAACGCGCACGGCGAGGATTTAAAATTCAAGCTTCGGGTGTTTGAGCAAGATAACACCGCTGACTTTTCCTACGCGCTTTAATAGGGGGGGAACGAGTGATGGATGACGCTGCGCGAGGACGAGCTCCGATGTACGGAACTGCGAAAAGAATCGCAGAGGGAATAAGAGGAATTGGAAACGTTTGGATCAAACGTTGGCGCGGGACATCCTGATCTTTAAGATTCTTTAGGTTTAAAAGTACCAGGGAGTTTGGAATCCCAGGGATCCAAGCTTGCACATAGTTTCCAGCACGTAGGGAGGCTGGGAGTAATAATTCAACGCGACAAGAGAGGAATAATTTCTTAAACGCGAGTCGACGCAGTCACGGGGGAAAAAGAATCACAGAGGGTGGCCTCGAGCATGACTTCCGACCTGTTACTTCCTCCATTCTTGGATCGATTACGCTGACGCTACTGGTCGAGAATCTAGCACTTGCTTTTGACACTAAGCACCACTCGCGCTAACAAGAGTGAGAAAAAAACTAGCTAGCGCCGTGTCACGCAAGGCTGTGGCAAGTTCGGACGCGTAACAGAATAATCGACCAAACCGATTTCACGCGTCGGGCTTTCTCGAATAATTATCAACTTCTTCGATTCTCCTAACCGCTCCAATTCTCTCGATTCCAGTTACACAGACACGACGGGACTTTAAAATGGAGTGGAAGGCGAGGGTGTACTCGTGGAAGGCTTATTCGGAGCGAAATCTTCGGGGAAGAGCACCATTCAGCCGGGTGGCCCGCTGCCGTGCAGAAAATTAGCGCTCGCAAGTACAGGCGCCAGAGCAATTCGATGTTTATACGCGGGGCGAGTGGGTAGAAGCAGCGAAGCGGCTTGAGAAGCCGAAATATCAAGGAAATCCTGAGGCAGACCGAGCAGTCGGCGATTAGGCGGCGCTGCATCGGGTGCATCCGCATTTCTATGCACATTGTCGCGCCCGGTGGACGGGAAATTTCTCCGCAGTTGGCACGCCGCGACCCTATATACAAGCCAGAGCCAAGTGGGCCGAGAATTTAAGGTCGAATAAAGTTGCTAACCCCTTCTTCCCGGTGGCTCCGAAAGCACCGTGTATCCAAAGAGCCGGGGGATAGGCGGGCGTCGCGAATGTCTTGCAGCCATGCATACGATAACAGACGCTGCATCGCACATCTAACCTCTCGTTTCGCAATTTTTGGCCCCGGCTGTTGGCCGTCTTTGCCGCGTATAATTTTCGAAAATCGTTGCCCCGACGGCCTTATCCTCAACGCCCCCCTCGTTTCTCTCAGCGGAATAAAAGAGTGTTTCCCTTCGTTCCTCGGCCAAATGCGGCCGGCTCCGCATGCAAAACCGAGAATATCGATGCCATGAATTTTCAGCCCGGTTCCCTCCACGGAGATCGTTCACCCTGCCGCGTAAATTTTAAACGAGAGATCCGACGCTGCGGCTGGGACGAAATGGCGTTTCGTTGTCTCGCCGCGTTGTACACTGTAGCAGCGAAAGATCGATTCGTTTGGCTGCATCCTGCGTACAGTCGGATGCGCTACTTACGGTACCGGAATCAGTGGAACGTGGAATGTTTCGTAGGAATATTCGCTCGAGATATATAAAGGGTATCGAATGCTTTCAGAGTTTGATGAAGCAGATGAAGAACTGCGCAAGAATCTTTCCACACATTTTCCTCGAGACTTTCTCGCGAGAATACTGCAAGGAAAGGGGACACGCGTTTCCATTCGGATGCCGCGGGCGAAATGTGTCCACGGTTCGCGTCGCGTTCCACCCCGGACGGTATCGATATTCGCGACACGTAACCGGAATTAAATCCCCCTCCCACGGCGGTGGTGCGGAAATAAGGAATGTCTAAATGAAAATCGACATTCCAGCGGGACGGCGTGAAAGTAGATAGGGTAATCCCGATGACATAGTGGAAATCAGGGTGTAGTCGCTTCCAATATATTCCTACTGGAGGGGAGCGGCGATCGCTCACACATTCCCGCGAAACCCTTTCTGCGCGATGTAGGTCAGGCGAGCCCACGCTTCAGATTCTGGGTCGGCAGAATTTCCTGCGACCGATCGAATAGCCAAACGTGACACGATAATGGACCGTCCAAGACGTTCAAAAATTTCAGGGCACGCCGGAAGTGCATCGATAACGTCCGCGATCCTATCGCATGCCCGCGATAATACCACTAGAAGGACTTCCTGGGTACTTACAGGTGCGGACGCGTCTCTCCAAAGAAACAAAAAAAAAACTAATGCGCAAAGTGTGGCGTGAGAGGGTAAAAATTGAAATTAAAAGCGACAAGAAGGAAAGGACAAGCTCGCGTGAACGCTGGAGACGAGCGGAAGCGCCGAGGGATCGAGGGGATGTAATTTTTAATAAATTTCACCGTCCCCTCCAAGAAATACCAGCGCATCGGCGTGTCCTCGAGCTATCGGGCGGCCATTATCGTTAACACGGTCGCGCGCTCCCCGTCGACAGCGATTCGATTACTCGTGGGAAATACCGACGGCCCAGAAATCGTATATCGGAGGGTCGCGTGACCCCGATGCACGCGAAGACGAAGGATCTCCAGGAATTCGTGAGTGATCACCGCGCCGAAAGAATATATACGGCGGAGCTGGTTACCGTGATTTCCCACGTGTCACCCGAGGCCTGGTCCCCCATTTCCTCCTTCCCCCTCCGCCCCTCCTCATGCGACCGTATCAACCGGAATTTCGAATTCGATTCCAGGCCTGTCTACCCGCGAGGGAGTGTATCGCAGTCGACGGATGCGCCGCGACGGGAGAGAGCCGAGGAGGAACAGGGACGGGGATCGAAGCTGCATCCCGAGCAGGTGGAAATCACCGGGAATTCCATTTGGAATTTTCTGTGTCGGTCCACCGGGGGAGGAGGGGCCTCCACGACGAAATCCAAGTGTCTCCCAAGTTGGTCCACGGTAATCTGGTTTCATATAACAGCGCGGGGCTGCCGCGACAAGAGGAGCAAGGGAACCGGGAGATGAATCGAGAGGGAGGATGTGGGTGGGCAGGAGGGCCCGGGCAGAGTTACGCTTTCACGGAGCAGCTACAGCATAATTCAAAATCTCATTAGACCGCCGCCATGAAGTACAATTTTTTGCCCATTACACCCGGGGGCCACGGAGCACGTAAGAAGGACGCTGCTTTCAGGCTGAAAAAGGCGAGCATCCGCCCTCTCAGCGATGCATCCTTCCTGTCCTGGACGAGGTAAATCAGGCCTGCTGTATCGGGACACGCTCTTCCAGGGGGCTGGCTCGCGCTCCTCGCGACGCGTGTGCTCGATGCTCGTGTGTGGCGAAATTACGGGGACACCGGGCGAGGGGTAGGAATATGAAAGCTTCCCGCGGGACGAAGACCAGTGCGCAATTGTGTCCGTTGTATGGGACACAGCTGGAATTTATTCATTCAGAATTCCGCGGATGTAATTCTAGGATAGAATGCGCAGATTTTCAATGGGACTCCTCGAATCGGATGAATGAGGATCATGCAACGAAATATATAGATACGAGCGTCGTCTCTAAGGATCTACCCATGGGTCTGACGGGTAATATAGGGTAAACTAACCAGTCAACGACCGAATTGTTGAATTTATGGACCTTTCAGATTAATACTTGAATATATTTATGTATAACAACAAAACAACCGTTAAAATTGCATTTAAATTTAGTTTTCTTGAAATTTTTAAAAAGACGATTATAAAATGCAAAACGTGAAGAAGCCCAGTAAATGACCGCATACTTTTAATAATAATTGTACTTATTAATGTTTGTTTAACGCGTAACTAAAGATATGGGATATTAAAAGTGCAACTGCACTCCATTTATAAACATACAATATTTTTAAATTTATAATTAACATTTCTCTGCCTAATGGTCATTCACTGGTATGCGGGCAATTACTGGTTAGTTTACCCTAGAAGCTTTTCAGGAGAAATATGAAATAAATCTAACTCCTATTCATTTAGAATCCTTCAGAATGAAGTGCACGGTTCACTGTGCGGAGAACAAAGCATGAACTGACAGCTGACTGTCTAATTCCAAGTGCTCCCTGCAGGGAACGTTCACACGTACGCGAAACACTTGGACCGATCCCTCGCGTGAGACCCTAAACAACCCCTTTCAAGACAAAGCGTGCACTATCTGATATCCAAACCCGAAGACTATTCTCCAGCTTATTAATTCCCAGAGGGTTGCGCATAGGGGGCGAAATTAATTTCACGAGCGAGAGGTCCGAGCCATCGATCAAATTCTGCCGCTGAAAAACACGGCGCACAACCTTTTCCCAGCCGCGCCGCGATAGATTCCCCTAATTAATTTAACTTTCACAGTTTTCCGGGAAAGGCACCGCGGGGGCTGCGGAGCAGGGAGGGAGGGCAGGTTTGGGATAAAAGGAGGCGGAGCGGAAGTTCGACTCCTCGATTTACGATGCCGTGTTCGCGGCCGACACGGGGACGAAGGGTGGATCGCGGCCAACTTGAGGCATTTCTTCGTCCCACCCTCTTGGATCTCTTTCGAACCTCTTCGGGGCCGGTATCCAGAGGAGGACAGCGGCGGAGGTATTTCGAACAGAAGTTCCGGCAACTTTTCGGCGCATTGTTGTGGCGGCCGCGACGTCGAGCTTGGCAGCAACCCCCGAAAGGGGGGTGAAAGGGGCGCGAACAGTGGCCGGGACGATCGTCGAGGCGAAGAAGAAAGCGGACGCCTCCTGGAAGATGCTCGAGACGCCGATGTACAATATGCGTACCAAACGCTGCGCGCATCCTTTTGGACGCCGGAGGGGAAAATTGGCGGTAACTTTTCGAACTTTCCCAGAAATCGAAAACAAAAGGCTAGAAGACGCGGCACAGGTTGGAAGAACGGGGAGGGGTTTCATTCGAGGAAGATAAAATGCATGTTGATTTATTCGTAGTCGCGTGTTTTTGTTGCTCGCATGCGCTCTCTCCCCGGGGATAGATCGAGGGTGGAGCATTGTTTTCGCTGGAATTACGAAAAGCGTCTGGTAGAATGCGATGCAACCGAAGGGGTTGCCTTCCCACGAAATACTAAGTAGGGGAAGGGGGGCATGACGAGGTAGTGAAATAAGATGGGGTATCGTAAAAAAACCGTAATTGAAAAATGCTAGACATTTGATGAAAGTACCAAATAGAAGTCATTGTAACAGTTAGGTCGTTGATAAAAATGTGTAAGGGAGCGTTTTTGGTTTCGTAAAAACTACAACCTAGACTCAATTAAAACGATTTTCAAAATTAAGCCTGTATACCTAATGAAATTTGTAAATTTTTGGTACGCAGCAAGTTAACAAAATACCAATGGTTTATTTAAAAAAATTAGAAATGTAAAAAATAGTACCGGTCTCCCATGGCAGGGGCAAGATGGTTTTTCATTACTTTTTGTTAAAAGTTTATTAACTACTAATGTTTATTTAAATGTTGCTCAAACTACGTACCAAAGGTTAAAGTATTAACGTATGATTATATATTAATTCATAAAAACTTAAATAAAAGGTGTGATTATCAATTTTTTTGCATGTTTCCTTAGCTCCCCCATCATCCCCCCTTCCCCTACGAATACTGAATACATTTCTTGTATCTGTGTCACCGTCACGAGGATTCACTTTCTGCCTAAAAGCTGAAAGCTCAATCCGAGAAGCGTCGTGAGGCGATTAAATTAGTGGGGGGCCATTAAAAAAGGCGCGCCGTAATCCACTAATAAATTTGAACGGTAACTACTCCGACGAAAAAAGGGGGGAAATTAACGCGCGGAACGTACGAGCGTAGGTACTCCTTGCCTCGAGGAGCGGCGTCTTTAACGCGCATTACTTCCCCTAAGTTACAGCGCGATAAATTCCGCCACGATGGCGGGGGTAACGGAAGAAAAAAAGAAAGAAAATTTTGCCACGCGTTTCGGAAGAATTACCAGCGTTCTAAATCATGCCCCTAAACGGACGCGAGGAACTTTACGAGCGGAACAGGAAGTGGGTCGACGTCGCCAGCGTCCCCCGAATACACCTGTCGAAGAACCTTCCGAAGCTCTCGGGTCAAGGCTTATTTATCTCTCGCGGGGTTAAAATAACGCTCCCCACACACACCAGAATCGACTAATTTCAAGCCCACCCTCAACCCGCATGAAAACACTCGAAGGAACGCCAGCCGGGTGGGACAATGGAAGAGCGAAGGAGCGAGGTCGAGTGACGGAGATTCTTGTCGGGTCAGAGACCGGAAGCTCGTTACACGCGTGGATTGCGATCTTTGCGTAAAACCGAGGGCTGGTTTGGTTGAAGGGACGCGCAGCGGTGCGTTAAGGGAGGCGGGCGAGTTGTTCGAAAGAAGAGGGGTTAGGCGGGAGGGACGAAGACGGCGGGGTGTTTCCCCGTGGTGCGTTTAGGAGGACCAAGGAAGCAAGCCGAGGAGAAATTATCTAGCAGAAGACGAATGAAAAGGCCTCTCCCGGGAGAGGCACGCATGCCGCGGCCCCTACGTTATACCGTTTCACCTATCTCGCCATCCCTCTTCTTTCTTTTTGTCTCCTTATGTCGTGACATAAGCGTTTCGTTAATTGCGCCACTATTTACGGCCACCCTCTCTTCGTCGAGTCTTCATTACGTCGCGCGCCGTCTCGTTAATTAATTCCCCGGGTGAACGAGCCCCCTAACCAACCCCCTCCAGACCGCCGTTAATGCTCTCCGGGCTGGTTGCTACGTAGTTGGTAATTCTGTTTCGAGAATTTCACCTTAGGTAATTATTGGAGAACGATTGGCCGATGCTGCGGGGATGCCAGACGGAAACGAGCGATAATGAGCCACGCGCGTTACGGGCTTCATTGAGGATCCGTTTCTCGTATGTTGTCGAACTCTTTGGCGATCGAGGGGGGCGGGGGTAGATTTGGAAGGAAGCCAGTAACAGTTGATGCCGTGGACATTGAAATCGAACTTTGGATTTCTTCTTTCGCAACGAGGATGTTTAAAATCGAGATTTACTGTCCCTTAAAGTTGATTCACGGAATAAAAATACTTTGCGAAATGATCGTAGACAGAGTACAAGTGCTTCGTCCCCTTCAACATCTTTCGATGATTCAGCTGTCACCGGAAAATGATCCACTCGCTTCGTTAGCGAGACCATCTGTCGCCACGTGACAAACGACGCAAAGAGACGCCTCTGATATTCGACGTTCTCGGACTTGATTGCGATTCCATGGTTCTTATCAGACATCTGAAGCTCGACAGCAAACAGTTGAACAGGGTAGCCCGAAACGGAGGAAGGGAGGTCCCCGCGGACCAGCAGCGCATTTCGCATTCAGTGGTTTCACGTTTTATTACGATCCCCCTCCGCGGAAGAAGTCGGGGGTAGCTTTTTCCCGCGGCAGGCGCGCGCCACGAAGGAAATTAACTCGGGCAAAATTGTACACGCGAAATCCCGGCGATAGGATTCCTGGAACGGGTCCCCGCGAAGGGAAATAACGAGAAAAATCGTGTCTAGCCGCGGTTACGACAACTTCGAGAATAATTCCGGTGGAATCATCAAGGAGGGTTTCTTAGCTTGGATCTCGTATACGTTTATAGATTATAAAACAGGTATGAGAATTGGAAATTTTTTAAAAATGTGGCGTCCACGGGCAGTGGCATAGAACATATTTTCTGGCGCCGTTCAAAACGGTGGGCATGATTCAGCCCGTACGAATAGTCTGAAATAAAAATCACTGATTTTTTAACAATCTTTGGGATCATAGTTATCGGGTGACGTTTCCATTTTTTCGAAAAAAAAGAAAAAGAATTGCGGAAATGGTAAAACTGTGAAGCAAAGGGTCGCGATTTTCGCTGTAAAAGTCGTACATTTTTGCTTGTTATTAAAAAATGGTTCAATTTAATTGAAAAAGCTCGACGTCACCCGATAATGAATCTTATATAAAATATTTGTGTATATAATGAAGTCAATCGGATGAACGGTGAGGCAATTATCATGCCCACCGTCTTAGAAAATGATGTTTGGAGAAAAACCCACATTTTTAAAAAAATTTCAACTCTCATACCTGAGGTATATAACCATAGGTATATAAACATATAGCTATAAAACACAAAAAGAATTAAACCAATCGGATTAACAGTTTATCCCTGAATAACTCGCAAACATTGACCACGATTTAACGCCGAGAAACGTGTATGACCCCTTAATTTAATACCATGCATTATGAATGAATCTTTGTCAAGGCTACAATCAATAAACATCAAAGATACACTCCAAGCTGTTTTTTGCTCAGCGTTCTATTTCGTATCCGAAATCCCGGTCGGATTGATCGGGGGCGCAATAAAAATTGTAAACAGAAGGACCGGCGTGCACGGTAACCGAACCGCTGTCGATTTACCCGCTCCAACACGTACTCGACTGTTGCAGGAAGTGAAAAAGGGTGGTATCGAGTTTTCAGCGCAAACAGTGGTTCGCGTCCCGACACGAAGACACCGCCGTTTAAATCCCAGCCGTCGAATAATCCCGCTTGTTTTTGTCATAACGTTCTCATTTCGTCGTGGCGCGCGTTTGCTCTGCGCCGGCAAGGATCGTGGTAAAAATTAGGGAGGGAAAGCTCGTCAGAGATTCTGAACGGGAATCGGAACTGCGACGAGCACAGTGTTCCTCTGCTTTTCGGTGATCGATTACAGCTGCGATCGAGTTATTCCGAGATAGAGAGCGTCGCGGGTGGATCACTGCGATCTGACGGATTCGTCTTCTCCGAAATGCTCGCGGAGCTTCGAATCCCAGACGAGCAAAAAGTCGAACGCTTTATACGCGCGAGCGTTCCCATCGATAGTAACGGCTTAGCCGAGTATTGTGACGGCTCCCCATTATTCTTCCGGGCTGTTTTGCCCGATCCATTTTATACGGCGCATTTTTCAAATATGCAGGCACGTGGAAACCCGCGGAGTTACGAATAAGTCACTGAACCTACTTGAAAAATTATCTTCATGGGGAGACCGCAGGGGGAGCAAGAATTTAGGGCAAGAAGGTTTTACCACCGGTTTTAACGTACTATGGAAGCTTCTACCCTGTTTCACGCAGTTCAGAGAGGAGTAAATATGGTTTTAAAGCCTGCATATTGAATCCCACCCTGTTACCAAAGCAACAAAACTTCTTTTATTTAGATTCTATGTTTACACTTCCTGCTTTGACTCGGGACAGACCAACATGAAAGACTATATTATTTGCGAGGCGAAAACATTCCACGTTTTAGGTAAAATATTGGGTTGTGAATAGAAACCCTCTGGTTGACTTTACCAGTGTACAGGTTCGTCGTTTATGTTTCCAGGGGTGGCAGAGAGTTTCTCGGGTCCGTTTCAACAGTCGAGTAAGCAAACAAGTAAGTTTGAACGGTAAGTGCGTCTGTTCCGTCGAAGATGCTCGGGCAAAATTGCAGATACGGCTGACGGGCTAGTAAAATGTCAGTGGTAGGCGATAAATAGAGGCTGGACTGGAGGACAAAGGTGCATGCTACATGGCATCGTCCCCCGAGGGTAGATTCTCTTCCGCCTCTCCCTTTCATTCGCCTCCTGGCTGCGACACGTCCTTCTGTTTCTATTTTCTAACTGGCATTCGTTTAATCTTATTTTCCCCGCCACGGCGTTGGAAACCTTTAACATTTTCAAATGGCACCTCCTTGCTGGTTGCTTCAGCCCCACCCTTCTTTGCCAACCCTTCCCTGCTATCGCGCACAATATGACCTCTGCAACATCCTTGGCACTGGATTAATCCGGAATCGAAAATATCATGAACAATTCGCAGTGAAACGTGAACAATGATCAGATTTTTAAAACGGGCGTGTTTCTCTCTCGGCGTAAATGATAGGGTAGAAAACCTGCATGCTTTTTCGTGGGGGATGCTTCGACGGGGACTTAACAACAACCGTGATTAATTATTCCCTGGCAGTAGCCGGCTAATTACGCCGCGGCAATTAAAAGGGGATGCATTCGACCCCGGAGATCTCTTAACCACACCGTTCCAGCTTCACCGCGGTAAAAGAGAAAAAAATCGGAAGCTTGCACGTACGCCTGCTGTACATGTGCGTGTAAATTTCGGTTTCAAACTTCCAGCCCCTATCCACGCCACGGAACGTGATCTCACACAGGGCAACTGCTAACGGATGGTGCATTTTAAAATCATCCGAACTCCCAAATTCCTCTCTGCCGCCGATAACAAAATGATTTTTAATCCAGACTCTTTCGAATAATATCGAGCTTTAATAGATCGGGCTCGCAGATAGAATTAAAAAAAAATTCACGGTGTAACCAAATATTCGCTTCATATCTCCGCTGAAACAAAATTGCGCTACTAAAAAACCCGCACGCGTATGCGTTCACTTTATCAATCTTTATTGCCACGGCTCTGTAAATACACGGAGCAAATCAATTACAGCCCCGTTTGCTCGGATTGCTTTATAGCCGCGTATACCGCAGAATATTTCGAAATTAGTAAGGCTGATGGCTAGCCTGTATATTCGCTGAATAAACGGACGTACGGAATCACAGTAGACGGAAGCTTATCCCCGAATTACGTACGTCAGCAAGACGTGTTTCCTAATGAAGAATGAACGAAGGAAAGCTTATCCACGCATACGAATCTTTCTAAGTAACTCGAAGGGATGATAATAATAAACCACAAGAATCCTTAATCCTAACGACAGCCTAATATCCGCGTATCCAAAAAGCAATTCGCGTCGCTGCCTTCCACCCTGATATAAGCGAACAGTTCCCAGAAATACTGGAACTGTGTAACGATTCACCCCCTGGACGACGAGGCGCGGGCGATGCCGCGTGAAATTCGCCACGCCCGCGAGCGTCCGTCCATCGAATCGGCGCGAACGGGCGACTGTAAAACCGGACGAATGCAAATTAGTTTCGACCCAGCACGGAGGAACTAAAACCGAACAGTCGAATACCTTCGCTGGAAGGTTTGTCGACGATCAGTGGGGGTGTGGGGCACTTTTAATTCAGCGAAATTCCGCGATCGACGAGGCGCTTTACCTCCAGATCCATCACGGACCAGCCGTTCGCGGGGTGAGGTCGCGGAGGGCAACAGACAGAACAAGAAACAGAAAAGCAGAGGAACTAAACTCGTACGCCGTTAGAGCCACGGCAGTTGCTGCATTTTACGGCCACTCTTTACGTCGAGCGCCTCGGATATTTTATTGCGCCCTTCGCTCTCTCTTTGTCTCCTCCGGTTCCCTTTCTCCTTTTTTTCCGCCAGCCGGCATGCCCTGTTTGACTCTTGATTGGATGCACATTCGCCCGACTTCGCCTCCCTCTAATCGCATTATGGTAATTCCGCTAACGCGCCGTGGATCTTTCGGTTAAGCACCGCTGCCGGTCTCTGTATCCTCGAATTTTTAATATTTCCTTCCGCTTCGTTTGAGCCCCTCGCCTTTTCGCAACGGGGCCATTATCTGCAGCGATCACGTATGCCGTGTGATAGCCGCGGCTACTGGAGCCGTCAAAGCACAAGGGGTGTTTCGTTGCAAAACCTACTGGCAGTAATTAATGCCGCAGCACTCTGCGTTTCAGGGTGAGAAATGGTCCCGCCCGTGATGTTCGGTTAGGATCATTTTACGCTGATAAAATGGCGCGGGTATGGATGAATCAGGGTGGGAATTTTTTTCCCCTCGGACAGATGTAGTACCGGTTGATCGATAAATGATAATAATACGAGCGCTCGTCGCTGTCGCAATGAAACGCAATTTCTCGCTGACGTTATCGCCGTAAATTTATCCTGACACCTGTTTAACCCAGATTTCAGAGCGCTGGGCGTGCTGGGTGATCGCGGTTTCGAGGCTTTCCGATTCTCGATGTAAATGGCGCTCGATGATCGACGTCGAGAATAGGGAACCGGAAGGGGGGTGCATCAGCGATTCATTCGGAAACGATAGAGTCGGGGAAAAATGAAAAAAGTCACGCGGCCGTCTGGGTGTTGTACGCTGTGATTCGAGAGGGAGAAAAGGGGGTGAATGAAAGGAAATCGATTTGCTGGAAACATTCCGCCCTCTTCCTGTAGACACGAATAGTGATTCAAGCTGACCACAAACAGTAAATTGTCCATAAAAAACGGGGACTTGCTTACGTAGAATACCCCCATGGCGTCTCACCGTTTTCTGAGTAGTTACTTCATTTTTTCTTCCTTTCTAAATCCTGTTTCTATTGTCCTAAACGTCGAGGTTAACCCTTAGGTTGTAGAGCAGTAGTTATGCCGAACCTTGTTCATTCGCCATTGTAATTGTAATAGCGCAACAAAGATATTTAATAATAATAATGACGATGCCTCGCAGCGATTAATTCGCTAAATAACAGGAACTCGAAAGTACTTCGACCCAACAGCGTTTAGTCAGAGATTAGCGAGAATTATTCAGCAATTTTAAGCGAATCTAGCCTGCTGGCTCAATCAAACTTCCCGACAGTGGAAGTTGCGGAACACCCTGCGAAGAACCTCCGCCACGAAGGTCAAACCTAATCCCGGTCGCTCTTCATCGCCCAACCCCCTCTGTACACGAGCTACAAGCTCCGGGTCACGAGCTATCTGGAGCCAGGTCTTCGCTTGCTCTCTCGCGTCAGAAGCTAGGCGCGCGTTCACCGAGACGAGGTCATCGGCATGCATATTCATGAGAGCGTTCGCCGTGCTCAAAGGAGGCGGTCCAACGAACGACGTGCCGGGAGGGCGACGAGGAGAGCCGAAAAACCGTGGACGGGGGAATCGAAGAGCGTCGGTTGGAAACGAACCCGGATAGACAGCGATGCACCAGGGGACGCGAGAGGAGGAGTAGGCGAGGAGGTTCGTTGACGGACAGAGGAAAAAGGAAGCGGCAAGAACGCATGGTGATTTTTTTCCAGCTAGATTAAAAGTGAAGCAGTCCTCGAGGCTGGGTGACACGCGCGCACGGCGAGGGGGGGTTGTATCCGCGCGTACAGGGGTACGTGGCACGTGGTACCGCGGAAGGAAACAGTCGGGCGAAGGTAAGGACGATAATAACAGGGCCTGGCGAGCGGCGGGGATCCAGGGGGTGGGTTGGGGAGGACAATAATCGTGAAAGCGCGCCGGGAACACAGCCAAAAGGCAAAAATGTCGGCCGGCAGCGCCTACGCGAGCAAGCAGCTCCCTTTTTTTCAGTTTTTGCCGTTGCTGTTACCACCGCCGCTGCTCGTCCTCTCGTGTACAGACTGCACACGGGTCGATGGACTATTCTCTGGCTTCGTTTTTTTTACTCTGCAAATCAAGGGACATCACGCGGCGCGGAGGGTTCTGATGCTGAAAGCCTGGGATCGGCGAGATTCGGAAATACCGGCTGATTCGTGCACAGGTACGTGCCTGGAACGAGTCGAGGCGAGGAGATATGTATTGCGGGTCGGGGACGATTTTTGCCGCTTGAAAGTGTGTTAATTCGTCCTGCACGAATATGGGGAGAAACCGTCGTCATCGCTTGTGACCTTCTTCAATCCACCATGTGTTTGATTTATAGACGAAAGGGGCTGGGTGCGTAAAGTCTTTGTTAAAGTCACTGAAAAAGGTGATCGGCTGGAGCACCGTTTAAAGTCCACCTTCGACGGCCCCGTTAATTTCGCAAGGTTCGAAGGGTGCTCCCGACGTGCCAATAAACTGCACCCTTCGCGAGTTTACGATGGCCCCTTGGATTTAGGACGGGCCCAGTGGGCGCGCCTCGATCAGCTCAGAGAATAAAATAAATGCGAATCGCGTTGCGACTCGCGTCCGAAGTATAAAAGCAAACGACAGATATTTCGCGAGAGGTGACGGCCGCCTGCTGATTCCACCGATGTCGACAGGGGTTTATGACGTTCCTCTGTCGCCGTGGTGCGCTTTACTACAAGCCGGAACACCCCTTTCTTTGAATCAGAAAAAGAAACGGGAGGGGTAGAGGCACGGGGCTGGATTCGCTCTCGGCGAAGAGATGTTTGGGAATGCATGGAATTTTTCGCCGTGCACGCTTCGATTGGCCGCGTGCGTATCGAATTTCACGATAAACCGGCGAGAAAGTCTCTTTGAACGGCGCGAATAATTGCAGTACAAATGAGCACGCTCGTGCGCCGCGTGGAAGCGAAAATAAAAGCACCGCGTGAGTAATCTCGCACGTCGTAACCAATTTTGTTATTGTATACGTTATACATTGATTTGAATCGTCCATATAACGTTTAAAAATGATCTATACGATCGATGGGACCGAGGGGCTCGCCGGTGCTTCGAATAAATCAGCCACGTTTCACCCGGGCTGTCCGTTTCTACTGCAGTAGCGTAGCTGCATATATGGGCGGACGGTGGCTGACGCGCGCACGTGCTTTCTACTGAAATCCCAACGCTCCCATCTACTCCCTTGCTGTACGACTCCGTGTCGACTCGATGGCACATTTTTATGAAGCTATGATTTATTTAACCCTGTTTATATCCAATTATTAACATTTCAATAACACCAGAAACATCACACACAACCGATTACAGTGGCACACTTTCTGCCTTCCTTGCACCTTTTTCTTCGCAAAAGAAGCGACAGTAAAGACAGTGATATATTCGCGAACCACGTAGCTCCATGGCGTATCATCCGCCACATGGTCCCCCATGTAATATCATATCCCCCGACGCAATAAACGCATAATGAGCACTTGTTGCTTACGCAATTGACGGAGGCAATTGCAGGGCCGAGCCGCTCGTCGCGCGGTATTGTTTCTCAGGCTGGAACGTTCGTTAACGAACGGGTCCAGTTATTCGCGAGATAATGACGATTTATTATCGTAGGACGGCTCGTTACCGTGCCCCGTCCGGATGGAATAAACGAAGGAAAAGTGGCGGAGGGAAGGCGAGGGCGGGGGAAGGGACGAAGAAGCGGTCCGAGGGATGATAGGAGGATTAATTATTGCACGCGTGTCGCCATTATTCGTCACGGGGAGCGGAAGCAACGAGAGAGATTGCTGGCTACGCTGAGATCGAGGACAGGCGAAACATATATCGGGGATGAATTAGGACCGCGATTATGAACCGATGAATTGAAACGCTCTGCGGGATATTCATAATGCGGATATAACATATAGTCGATGGGAATCGAACGTTCGCAATGCATCGACGGAAATCATTTCAGGCCGGATTAAAAATTACGCTCGGATTACGGAACACGATAGGACTTTTGTCGTGCACCGCTAATGAATCGACGGCCTGCAATTTCAGTGCTGCAGGCGCGCCCGCGCGTAACCACGTTCCTGGCAACCCAGTTATCCAATACTACGGCAAACCAGATTAGGTACTGCGCTTACGTTTGCGCGTGGACACCGTGCCCTTTGTGAGCCCAGCTCGTACCAACGGACAAAAGGGGCGCAATTTTCATATTGTATCGTGCCTGGCCGACATATATGCCTTTGTACGCCCGCGAGCCGCGATTTTTAATACTTTATTCGTGGGTCTACTGGCGCACACCTTCGGCACCGAAACTTTTCCAATAAGCATCCCGTGTGCACTGCGCAATCTAATTCAATAAACCATACCTTGCAAGCCTGAAACTTCGAATCAGACAATCAGAAGCCAGCATGAATGAAAAGAAGCGTTTCCATACACAAGCCGATCTAGCATAAATATAGTAAAAATACCTGCGAGGTGCACACCGGTGGATGCTGTGGAAGAAAGGGAATGAAAAATGCTGATGAAAAATACGAAAATGCAAGGAAAGCGAGTGGCTGCGACTACCCAGCACTAGTCTGGGTAACCGTGTTTCGTATCGCGTTAATGTATTGAAATGCATGTACATTTGAGCGCGACGCTGGTGTCTGTGGATCGGGACGGACGGCGCTGCTTGTCGGCGAGGAAAGCAAGCAGCGTCTCCTCCACTGCAGCGAATTATTCATCCCGCTGCCCCCGCTTTTGAATATTTTTCATAAATATTCCGTTCTTCCACGATCGCGTCGCGCTGCCCGTTCACGTTTAATAACTTTCATGGAGAGATGAACTTGATCCGCGAAGAAGCTTCGACGCAAAAAGCGAGAGGGCTGCATGCATCGCGAGCTCGGCGCGCCCCTAGCGGTGTTCCACCCACGTTTGATCGAGTAATTGGAAAAATTTCGATTGTAGATGGGCTGTTGGGAGTAATTAAAGTATTACCAGCCGCGATATCGATATTTCGATGGCCAAAGAAATAATTCCATGAAATTGTATACGCTTGCAGTCTAGCACCGAAGAGAACAAAGTTATTTCAACACCTGTCACGATACGAAACCATTACATTTGGCTTTAGCAGTGACTTTTGTCACGGAGGAAGGAAGAAATTGTGAAACGGAGGCTGCTATTTTTAGCAAGAGTTGCAGTAACGCAAACGTGGGATCGCTCCACTTTCTCATACTGCGTCAGGCTTCTATTATCGTCCCTAATATCGACCCCGGAACGTTATTAGAACGATTGCACCTTCGTTTACCCGCGTTATTAGATTCCGGAGCATAAACGTAATTCACTTTAATTCGCGCTTAAAGGAAGCCGTCTGGTTTTTATAGCTAACCGCTTTATGTAGGAACGGTTACCTTTATCGCTTGACATCGTTCAGGATAATGAAGCTTATCGATTGGAACTATGGGCATTTATTACAACTATCAACGAGTAACGCAGAAATTGCTACGTAACATCACGATGATTTAGATGTCGATCGTATTCCTAGGTAATTAGACAATGGTAAGATTCAGTAATCAAACCTCGAGTTCAATGTTTTTTAGGCCACCTTGGAGGAAGCAAAGATGGGCCTAATGAATGAAGTGTGAGCAATTGCTTTTTCTTAATATTTTAGTAGGCATTGTTTAAATTCATGTGAATAAAAACACAAAAAGACAAAAACACTTTATGTTCTTTTAACTTTTGAATAAAAATTAATTGCTTATCAGATTCCTCGCTGTCACTAATACCAGGCTTCATATTGAATTTTCCATTTGTTTCATTATCTCCCTCAAAAAATTGCCAAAAATGACTATAACTTTGCTTCGTCCAAGGTGGCTTAACTCCTTAAAACCCAGCCGAGAGCCGCGCTATCGGAACCGCAACTTTTTACACAAGCTTTCATTTCACCAATGGACTTCGAACATGACACGGAAATACCCCTGCGTGGACCTTATTCGCCTTCTTCGGTATTCAAGGTTCACCGACTTAAATCCTTCGAGCCATTTTCCACCCCCGCAAATGGGGTACATTCGAGAGGAAAACCACAGCAGAGTCTGACTCGGCTGTCCCTGTTTCCTCCGCGCCATCGAATCGACAGAAACTTTATACTCCCCTTATTCCACAATGCTCCCAGCCGCCTAAAAGTGTCGTCCCTTCCCTCTTCTTCACTTTCCACGCGCGTTCCCTTCGAACACACCGCGAGGATGTAGGATTGCCGTCGTTTCGACGCCAGATAACTGTCAAATATCCACCGAGTCTCCGCCCGCCCCTACCTTTGACCCTGTCGCTAGCGAAAGTCGGATTCATGGATGCTCTCTACGTAACGTCTCGGCGAACACGCTTTGTAATTTTATTTCTAGCTATGGATCTCCATTTTAGGAGGAGGTTGATCACATAATAGGCTACCCCCGTGCAGTTTAATTACTCGAGTCTATTCATAGTTTGCTGATAAATAATTCATTAAGTGATAGCTGCCGCCCATTGTCCAACTTTTAATTCAAGATCAAACAGAAACTGCTCCCTTCAGAATCCTCGTGATGGTGAACGGAGAGTATTTTCCTCGAATTCGTGATAAAAAGCCAGTCGAGATTTTATGAAAGTTAATCCACATGTCAAAGAAAGTTTGACCACGTCGCCAGACGAGCGTTTCCATTCCACCGCGTCGCGAGTCGCGTCGAAAACAAAAATCCACCCCTGTAGCGACTCGACACGAGCCATCGGAAGTCGAGACGATACGCTCAGAGCTGGCCTTTCGGCCGCGAGGAGGAATCGGCTTCCGTCCAGGCCAGGGTGGAAAACTTTCGGCAAGACGGACACCTCTTGCTCGGTATCCACTGGTTTTCTTACGACGCCACGGAGGAAAAGTTTCGCCGGATCCGCGGCGTGGAAGATTCTCTGCCCGGATGTTCCGGCCGCCAAATGGCTTTTCGAGGTTCCCTGCGGTCTCCCAAAAAAGGCTGCTTTGAAGTAACGAGATATTGTCCACGCCTGGCGCGAAAGGATGGCTCTTGCTCAACAGACTTCCACCGGCTCGTAACTGCACGCCTCCGGGACGTCTGCTCGTTGGGAAGAGGCGGCTGCGAAGGACTATATAACGACACCTACTGCAATCACTGTCAAAGTGTTCTCTAATCCAGACCCCCTTCCCGGGTTTCTTGAAGCATGGATGATGAGATTCCACAACTGGAATATCGCGACGAATAAGCGGGAATTCAACTGGAGGAAAGGAAAAAAAAGCAAGCGCCAAGTGCACAGAACTGCGCTGGAAAACGCGCGAAGGATCGACGGAGAACACCATTCTGCTTTAAATTAAACCGCGCTTTATGACGACCGTGTATTCTCGCGATTCAATGTGATTATAATACTCCTTAAGTTACTTTCTTCGTCCAGAGAAGTTCTAAAGACGCGCGCGGTCCCAGATCCAATTACTCAAATGTCTCGCAACTGTTGCAGTATCGTCCCCAGGCCTGCTATTTCAGCTCCATAAAATTTCGTCTCAAGTATCTCTTACCGGGCGGAGCCTGCGCCTCGGGGAATCCACGGGGAAGGAAATTAGTCGTCAGGACGATGATCATTGCGCGGACCGTCTCGATACGGCTTGTCCGTTCTCCAGGCGAACGCGGGGCGCGAGGGCGGGACGCTGAAAGAGGTCCTCGAACGCTCCGCGCTTCCAATTAAATTGCAAATTAAAACGCATATTTTATTCGACCGTGTCGGCGGTACCGTGGGGACACCGCGACGGAAAGAATAGCAGCGTGATGGACGTCCGGGGTACCGTGGCAGGAATTAAGTTCGCTGCTTCCACGGGGTAACATTTTTTTCCTTTCGACTACGGTCATTTCAACCCTCTTCTGCCGCGCCTCCTACCTAGCTCGCCCCGTTCCCGAGGAATCTCCGCCTTACTGGCCGTAATCTTGTCAATGATTTCGCAAACTTCGGCGAGCCGAGGCCAAATCAAATTTCCCCCCCAACCCCCTCCTCTGTGATGTACCGCGGCCAGACGCTGATTCCCAACCCTCGTCGCATCCACGAAACCATCCCCTCGGCACCACCCACTCCATCTTTTGGCTGGCGGACGCCCTTCTTGAAACTCGGCGAGCGTTTCTCTCCACTTCAACTGGCGCGCTCTTTCTCCTACGCCTTTCCTTCTCCACCCCTCTCCATCGATCGGTCCTCCTCCCCCGAATCATTTCATCCACCACCCTACCCGGGTGTTTCACTCATTATTTTGCCCGAATACCATTTTCCAGGGGGATCTTGTTCACGGCTGGGATCGCTCGGAAGACGGCGATCTCTCCAGACGTTTTTGCGGTCCTTCCAACGCTTTCCAACAATTTGTCGCGGCTACCACCGAGATTAAAGCGAGGGAAACATTATTCTGCTACTCGCTGCTTTGACTTTGGACACCTGTTGTTTTAGAGCCAGCAATCCTCTTTCGTTCCACTTTTTATGTTAACAATTATCTGTGAAAGAAGCATCTCGATGCCTCTCACACTCCGATTAACTTTGCCGCGGGTATAACGACACAGAGCAATCAGAATCGGGAGTGCAAAGCAAATGCAGACCATCTTCGACCCTTTCACTTGCCCTTTTTTAATAACGAATGAGTTTTAGCAATCCCGCCATCACTGCTCACCGTTCCGCGAAATATTGACACTGCACTCGACTTGAAAATTGGAAAAAGCTCACCGTGCGAACACGCGACAAAGGTAATTGTACGGGTCCGCGCTATCATTCGGTCGCTGCTTCTCGATCGAGACAGGGTGTCATTGAATTACACAGACGCGGAGCGACGTTGCCTCCAGGCAACGAGCCATCGCGATCATTTTCCGCGCGCAAACACGGATTTGACCCGCGGGACTCGTAAAGAAAACGTCGTTAACCCTGCAGGATTTCAGATCCCGGATGCGACCAGACACTTGGAAACTTTTCCACTATGTCCCGGACACAGACGCATCGACGGGCACACGTACAGGGCGCGGCGCGGTTGCGCCAAGTGACGCCGTTTTACGCCTCTCGAACTGTCTGGCAAGTTCCTTTTTATGCTTCCCCCTCGGCCCGCCCGTTAACGGCGGACAGACTTTTAGTGGAGTATCGCGGTGGCAGCGGTTGACCGCCGAACACGCACGATAATTCTCTGCAGTGGCGGAAGAGTGACAGTTTGGCTAGAGTTTCGCGACAGTGTGAGAGGAAGACCCAGGGTGGACCCGAGGCTTCGAATGCGTCGTCTTCGTCGCGATGAACGCGTCAGCGACCCTTCGCCTTGTCCCATAACGGTGGATTCTCGTAAAACAGCCCCCGAAATTTATAAATTTTTTTTAAAAAAACTATTATTAATATTGCATTAAACTCTTTTGGGATATAAGGAGGCATCTTTAATCTCGTAGAATATATTTTCTTACCCCTACAGCACATTTCATTGCCGAAATGTTGCACAAAAGTTGCAGTACATTACAATGTTGCCGTTTGGTTGCGAGTTGCATTGCAATATTACTGCAAAATTGCGGAAATATTGCCATGTAATATTTCAATGGCCACATTTGTGCAAAGTTACAGAAATATTGCGCACACATCCCCGTGTAATATTGTTATGGAAACATATGCGCAACATTTCAGAAATATAGCGCACACATTGGCATGTAATATTGCTATGGAAACATTTGTGTAATGTTTCAGGAATATTGCGCACATATTGAAGTGCAATATTACAATGGCCAAGTTTGTGCAATATTTCAGGAATATTGCGCACACATTGCCGTGAAATATTGCGCATATATTGAGATACAATAAATGTGAAAGATTTCAGCAATTAATCCGCAATAAATCCGGGTTTCGCAGAGCGATTCCGAATTGTCGACGCGCAGAATACAGTCTAAGATTCCACAGACTATCATCGAGGGAATATAAGCGAACTTGGACAATATCTGACATAAATAATTAATACGATTATTTAATTAACATTATATAGTTTAAACAATCTCATAAACAATATTCAGCAACAAAAGAGATTTGAAGAGAGTGTTACACGTGCCAATAAATGCCAGTGACCGTAATATTAGCACGTAATTCATTATATGTAATTAAAACGTTCCTAACTGTCGAGTGAAAATATCTAAGTCCGGATATGTTGCAGAAAAGTTGCTGAAATCTTGCTCATATGTTGCGAACGCTCGCAAGATACGAGCAACATTTCAGCAATTTTTCTGCAACATATCCGGACTTAGATATTTTCACTCGACAGTTAGGAACGTTTTAATTACATATAATGAATTACGTGCTAATATTACGGTCACTGGCATTTATTGGCACGTGTAACACTCTCTTCAAATCTCTTTTGTTGCTGAATATTGTTTATGAGATTGTTTAAACTATATAATGTTAATTAAATAATCGTATTAATTATTTATGTCAGATATTGTCCAAGTTCGCTTATATTCCCTCGATGACAGTGTGTGGAGTCTTAGACTGCATTCTGTGTCTGGAGAATACGGGATCGCTACGGGGAAATACGGATATGTTGCAGAAAAGTTGCTGAAATCTTGCTCATATGTTGCGAACGCTCGCAACATATGAGCAAGATTTCAGCAACTTTTCTGCAACATATCCGGACTTAGATATTTTCTCTCGACAGTTAGGAACGTTTTAATTACATATAATGAATTACGTGCTAATATTACGGTCACTGGCATTTATTGGCACGTGTAACACTCTCTTCAAATCTCTTTTGTTGCTGAATATTGTTTATGAGATTGTTTAAACTATATAATGTTAATTAAATAATCGTATTAATTATTTATTGGCACGTGTAACACTCTCTTCAAATCTCTTTTGTTGCTGAATATTGTTTATGAGATTGTTTAAACTATATAATGTTAATTAAATAATCGTATTAATTATTTATGTCAGATATTGTCCAAGTTCGCTTATATTCCCTCGATGATAGTCTGTGGAGTCTTAGACTGCATTCTGTGTCTGGAGAATACGGGATCGCTACGGGGAAATACGGATATGTTGCAGAAAAGTTGCTGAAATCTTGCTCATATGTTGCGAACGCTCGCAACATATGAGCAAGATTTCAGCAACTTTTCTGCAACATATCCGGACTTAGATATTTTCACTCGACAGTTAGGAACGTTTTAATTACATATAATGAATTACGTGCTAATATTACGGTCACTGGCATTTATTGGCACGTGTAACACTCTCTTCAAATCTCTTTTGTTGCTGAATATTGTTTATGAGATTGTTTAAACTATATAATGTTAATTAAATAATCGTAATAATTATGTATGTCAGATATTGTCCAAGTTCGCTTATATTCCCTCGATGATAGTCTGTGGAGTCTTAGACTGCATTCTGTGTCTGGAGAATACGGGATCGCTACGGGGAAATACGGATATGTTGCAGAAAAGTTGCTGAAATCTTGCTCATATGTTGCGAGCGTTCGCAACATATGAGCAAGATTTCAGCAACTTTTCTGCAACATATCCGGACTTAGATATTTTCACTCGACAGTTAGGAACGTTTTAATTACATATAATGAATTACGTGCTAATATTACGGTCACTGGCATTTATTGGCACGTGTAACACTCTCTTCAAATCTCTTTTGTTGCTGAATATTGTTTATGAGATTGTTTAAACTATATAATGTTAATTAAATAATCGTATTAATTATTTATGTCAGATATTGTCCAAGTTCGCTTATATTCCCTCGATGACAGTGTGTGGAGTCTTAGACTGCATTCTGTGTCTGGAGAATACGGGATCGCTACGGGGAAATACGGATATGTTGCAGAAAAGTTGCTGAAATCTTGCTCATATGTTGCGAACGCTCGCAACATATGAGCAAGATTTCAGCAACTTTTCTGCAACATATCCGGACTTAGATATTTTCTCTCGACAGTTAGGAACGTTTTAATTACATATAATGAATTACGTGCTAATATTACGGTCACTGGCATTTATTGGCACGTGTAACACTCTCTTCAAATCTCTTTTGTTGCTGAATATTGTTTATGAGATTGTTTAAACTATATAATGTTAATTAAATAATCGTATTAATTATTTATTGGCACGTGTAACACTCTCTTCAAATCTCTTTTGTTGCTGAATATTGTTTATGAGATTGTTTAAACTATATAATGTTAATTAAATAATCGTATTAATTATTTATGTCAGATATTGTCCAAGTTCGCTTATATTCCCTCGATGATAGTCTGTGGAGTCTTAGACTGCATTCTGTGTCTAGAGAATACGGGATCGCTACGGGGAAATACGGATATGTTGCAGAAAAGTTGCTGAAATCTTGCTCATATGTTGCGAACGCTCGCAACATATGAGCAAGATTTCAGCAACTTTTCTGCAACATATCCGGACTTAGATATTTTCACTCGACAGTTAGGAACGTTTTAATTACATATAATGAATTACGTGCTAATATTACGGTCACTGGCATTTATTGGCACGTGTAACACTCTCTTCAAATCTCTTTTGTTGCTGAATATTGTTTATGAGATTGTTTAAACTATATAATGTTAATTAAATAATCGTAATAATTATGTATGTCAGATATTGTCCAAGTTCGCTTATATTCCCTCGATGATAGTCTGTGGAGTCTTAGACTGCATTCTGTGTCTGGAGAATACGGGATCGCTACGGGGAAATACGGATATGTTGCAGAAAAGTTGCTGAAATCTTGCTCATATGTTGCGAGCGTTCGCAACATATGAGCAAGATTTCAGCAACTTTTCTGCAACATATCCGGACTTAGATATTTTCACTCGACAGTTAGGAACGTTTTAATTACATATAATGAATTACGTGCTAATATTACGGTCACTGGCATTTATTGGCACGTGTAACACTCTCTTCAAATCTCTTTTGTTGCTGAATATTGTTTATGAGATTGTTTAAACTATATAATGTTAATTAAATAATCGTATTAATTATTTATTGGCACGTGTAACACTCTCTTCAAATCTCTTTTGTTGCTGAATATTGTTTATGAGATTGTTTAAACTATATAATGTTAATTAAATAATCGTATTAATTATTTATGTCAGATATTGTCCAAGTTCGCTTATATTCCCTCGATGATAGTCTGTGGAGTCTTAGACTGCATTCTGTTGTCTGGAGAAGTCGGGATCGCTCCGCGGAAATACGGATATGTTGCGGAAAAATTGCTGAAATCTTGCTCATATGTTGCGAGCGCTCGCAAGATACGAGCACGATTTCAGCAACTTTTCCGCAACATATCCGGACTTAGATATTTTCCCTCGACAGTTCGGAACGTTTTAATTACATACAATGAATTAAATGCTAATATTACGGTCACTGGCAGTTATTCACACATGTTTTGTTGCTGTATATATTTTATGAATTTGTTTAAACCATATGTGTTCATTAAGTAATTGTAGTAATTATTTATATTCAATATGTCGACAAACAGAATACAGTGTTACATTTCACAGGCAACCTCCGAGGGAATGTATGTAAACAGTGACAAAATGTGATATAAGTAATTAATACAATTAGTAAATTAGCACTATAAGGTGTAAGCAAACTATTAAACTGTATACAGCAATAAATTATATTTGCAACGAAGTCTGAATTGTGAAATGTATATCCACTAACACTAAAGACTGGAAAATGAAAAAATATATAAAATAATGTTAAACGATTGTATTAAAAATGCGCTAAAAACTAAAACAATATTATTTTCTTGTACTACGCAGGATATTTCATAACAGAATATGAATCAACTTAATACAACATCAAGCGTCGGAATGAATTTGTTGTGAAATGTTCAACTTAGCGATTAGGGAGATGTAATGGGGTTTGTCAAAACGAATCTTCGTTTTTGAATAATTTCAGTTTGAAGTGTTGCATGGTTGGAATGTAATGTTCGAATACGGAAGCAGTTTTCTCAATTAACAATTGCAGCTACAGCGGTAAAGTGTTCGTCTACGGTGCTACAGGTCGCGGGTTCGAATCTTCCCTGGGGTAAATTAAATATTCTATTTTTAAAATATACACGGATGTTATACTACTATGATTCTTCTTCACACATTCAAGTGAAGTGATAAAAATATGTACGTGCATATATATAAAATACCGTTATTTTTATTTTTGGCCCAACTGCCCGAAATGTTGCGCTACCATTTCTGTAAAATCTCAGAAATGTTGCGCTACCATTTCTGTAAAATCTCAGAAATGTTGCGCTACCATTTCTGTAAAATCTCAGAAATGTTGCGCTACCATTTCTGTAAAATCTCAGAAATGTTGCGCTACCATTTCTGTAAAATCTCAGAAATGTTGCGCTACCATTTCTGTAAAATCTCAGAAATGTTGCCCTACCATTTCTGTAAAATCTCAGAAATGTTGCGCTACCATTCCTATAAAATCTCAGAAATGTTGCGCTACCATTGCTGTAATATCCCGAAAAAATGTTGCTGAAATATATCCTGCAATGTTGCACAGGGCGGACATAGCAATTTACTTGTAACTTTTCGGCAACATTCCGTGCAATATTCCAAGGATTAAACCGCAACGCAACTGAGACATTTCGGCAACAAATGTGCTGTGGGGGTATGTCGATTCTTTTTATTATTTATTAATTATCGTGGAATCGTGTTAACTTCTTCGACGATGTTGGCGTCAGGTGTAGCACCTGTCAGAATCATTTCATTGCAAAAAGGAGAAAATTTTCTTCAAGTTAAATAATTTATGCCGAGATTGGACCTAAAATTTTTCGCCAATATAAAGAATAATATGAAAAAAATTTCTAAGGAAAAACTTACTTTGTCTTTGAAACGCTATAACTATTTCAATTTTTTATTTTTTTTTTTTTCTTTAACCCGGACCAATCCCAGCGTAAACTATCTAACTTTCAGAAACTGCTATCCTTTTTGCAAACAGATGACTGGGATAGGTACTACACATCCTGCCAACAGCAGTGACATCGTCAAAGAGGTGGACAAAATTCCACAATAATTAATAAATAATAAGAAGGATGGACGTAAAAAAAATATTTTCTGGGAGTTTAAAGATGCGTCCTTATATCCCAGAAGAGTTTAATCCAATAATGACCAACAGTTTTTTCCAAAAAAAATTCTTAAATATCATTTAATTTTGAGGATCAAGTATTTTTTTTGCGAATTAATTAAGCAGCATTTATCTGCGATGAATACCTTCGCGGGTATTATATAAATATAACAGGCAGGTGGGTTGAAGAATGAAGGTGTGTGTTTTAATAGAGGGACGACAGGGGTTCCTAACTATCTATTACGTATCTAGGAACGGTCCGACGGGTTAAAAACTCGGCCAGGGAGTTGAAGTCACCTCGCACTTTATACGTGGGCGTAAAATTTAAACGTCCCCTTGTGAAATACGAGAATGGCCGTCGGAGAGGTAACGCGGCTACCGGGCAGAAATAACGTAACTGACATAACCGTAACGCGGTTTAATTGTACTGCCACCTGTTAGGGCTGACTAGAAATGTTGCGCGTACAGGCTGGCCATTAACCGCGGTGCCCCCATCCCTAAACCATTTTACAGGATTACAACCACCAGCCGTCAGCCTGACCGCGGAAAGTAAAAGACGTACGCGTCGCGGTGTTATTAAACCGCAGGCTCCAGCCAAAGTAGGACGTATTATGACAGTCACCGTTCGCGGACTGAAATTTCAACACGATGCAGAACCCGTCTTGGCGTAATGCTCTTTGACGGATCTTTAACACTTTAGATTTAAGTAACGCCGGTAAACTATGCCCTGCAAGCTGTTAATCTTGTATTCCCACTTTGCTCCACGAATGCTGAAAGACAAA
This sequence comes from Andrena flavipes, assembly GCA_963971345.1. Taxonomy (NCBI): domain Eukaryota; kingdom Metazoa; phylum Arthropoda; class Insecta; order Hymenoptera; family Andrenidae; genus Andrena; species Andrena flavipes. The sequence goes on from OZ020480.1 coordinate 61,662,818, forward strand.
GGACCGAGGGCATAAGTTACAGCGTTCCGAAGCGCGACAATGCTATTTGAGGCGCTCCGAGAAGCAGTCCAAGTTCAGAGTTCCACTGAAAAGGTCCAAGTTGGTAAGCAAACCTTGCACCCTCCTCCTGTCGCAGCCGCCGGCCCCGTAAATCTTCAAAGGGTTAAATATTCCGTGAGAGTAGAAACTAAACAAATCCAATTTGCTCGACTCGCGTGGATATTTATGCGTCCTTGCGCTGCTTAAACTCGAAACGAGGTAATCCAGATTTCGAGAAGAGGCCGACTCGCGGGATAAGAGAAAGGATACGTAATAAAGCGGGTTGCGGGCGTTTCGGGACGAGGTGGCTTGCGAGGGTATCGATTGGCCGGGATGCACGTTTTCAGAAAGAAACAGGAATAAAAGGGAATGCACAAGACGAATCACTGTGGGCGCTATTCAAGAGGGGCGAATGGAACCGTAAAGGCAGCAGTGAAAAAATCAACGACTGTCGCGACTGACAACGAATCGGTATCTGCGACCCGTATGACGGCAAGTTTTTGCACGCGCGCTGCACGTCCGCATAGGAACATTTATATCCCGCTGATAAACAAGCCAAGCGTAAAATGCATCCCATAATCCGTCGTTTACTCGATGACCCGTAATCGCTCGCGATGCCGGCGCACTGAAAAACTTTCAAGCGTAATGCTTTCAAGCTTATCGGCTCACGTGCCTCGGTCTGTATTAAGCTACGTTTCCGTCTCAGTAACGCGAGACTCGTGTGACATATTCTAGTCAGCCCTTTCAAATTCGTGCGTCCGAATACCCGAGTTTTAGGACGTTTATCCGAAGGCGAATGTAGAGTACCCAGATGCTTCTATTCGGAGACGTTCGTAAGCTACGCTTGAACGCGGTAAAGCTACTCCTATATCAAACGTGATACACAGTTGCATCCGTAAAGTTTGTTTCACTCTTCCAAATCGTCGAGAAACGCAGCCCTCGGAAATCGTTTCCGCCAGCACACCCCTAACTTTAGTTAGAATCGTAAACAGTGGCGAAACTGGCGGCCAGTGGCGGGCATAATTCACCGGGAGTCCATCGAGCGAAGCGATAACGCGGTGGAACGGGACGAGGACATCTTTACATCCGCGCAAGACCGTTCACAGCACTAGCAGCATGGCGGAAGCGGGTAATACGAACAATTACACTTGAAGGCATTACATCCGTAACGGGTAACGGCACTCGTTCCGTCGCGTTGATGTCCCGCGCTCACCGTGAAACGGCTTTTAAACGTTCCACCGCCCATAAGCCGCTCGCCGGATTTGTCTGGCAAACAAACAAACAAACAGACAGACAAACAACGCGAACGAAATAATCAAACGACCGTACAAACAACCACTCCGCAGGGACCAGGCGTTAAAACGATAAAGACAACGACGACAAGGATGATTCCTTGGCCACGACCGTGGTCACTGCTGTGGCAACGAGTCTCGCGTTTCCTGCCCGCAAATAAATAGGGCAGTTAGCCACACTCTAAGATTTATTCTAATTGCCTCGTCTGCAATTATTGTCGCCGTTCAGAGGAGCGCTTTTTTCGCTCACTTATGACCATTGCACAGTGCCCGTGGCGCGTGTTCAAAAAGCAAAAATTTGAGTTTCACATTTTGTATTTCATTCCATGGAATTGATAGTAAACAGTCCTCTGATATAAGAACATCATAATTTAGTAATATAAATAATGAAATTAAGATAATTATGTTCAATGTCGAACAACCAACGCAAGCTGCCACGGACTACATATAGGAAATATTTACACACTGCATGTTTGTAGTAATTATAAGTTCTTTTTTTTAAATAAGTAAAATATAGTCTTTTTTGTTTTAGTAATTAAAAATCCTTGCATTTAAAGATATGGATACGTACTAAATAGTGGCTCAAATTGTTACTTTTTCTGTTGCACTTTTTTAGTTTCTAGAGAGAATTAAAAAAATAGTGGAACAAATCGGTTCTTTCATGTTTTGACTATAATTAGTTCTTTTTATGCCAAATTGGAGAATTTCGCAGCCCCGTCTATCTACGTCGACGGGGAATTCTTTCTTCGTATGACTACTTAAGTAGTCTTTGAATGTGATTGTTCAGCAAACTCTGATCATCATTCAGGATTTACAATTCTTGCTGACACCAGAATTTAGAGTACACAGTCTTTGATTTCCATATCTTCTTAAATAAAACAAATTTAGATTATAGAAGTGAAAATTGTTATTTGATCCCCCTTCCAAATCGTAATACGTTCACCCGTATCCCGAAATTTTCGGTGAAACTCTTCGTTCGGCCAGCGATGCGGTGCAATGGCACTGGCAGCCATTCCGCTCGGCGACACGTGGAAAACCAGCAGCGCTGTTACGCCACTGTCATCCACAAGCGCTAATGCGACTGGAAAATGTTAAAGGCCGAATGTAACCGCCGAGATAAAACCACGGTGCTCGTTATTTATTCACGGGCGGCGCCGCGGATGCGACTGCGGTCCGCTCGTCTCGCGCTCCGATGATATCGTTGCCCCCTGGTTTCCTCCTTTAAATGTTTTACGCGCGCGGAGGAGCCGCATCGACGACCGCGGAAATTGGCTAGAAAAGCTGGTGACCCCGCGAATATTCTTTGGTGACGGCGAACCTCCCTGCGCTTCGATTTACTGATAGTGAAATTCTGTATTCACAACGGCCCCTGAATTTGAAGATTCCGGGATAACCACGGTCGTCTGAGATGTTCCAATCGTGCTCGAATCGGGCCCTAACCATTTGATATGAGTGCAAGTTTCCACAAGAGAAACTTTTCGATTAGTCAATGAATCTCCCGAAGCATCCCGAAATCCCTTTGAATCGGTTCCACAACTTCCCTTCAATCAGTGTCGCCTATTCGTCCAATTCCTCCCCGAAAGCCCAGGGAAACGGCTTCGCCTTCGCCACTCCAGCCCTCGAATCGCCTCGTCGACCGAAATACTTGCGGGTGGAGGAGCAACAATACCGAAATACCTCGTTGGTCTCGCGTTTCTTTTCTCGTGGCTTTGCCAGGGTCGACACCGCTGGCATTCCGTCGTTCTTCGGGCCAACAATGTGCCACCTAATTCACAAAGAAAGCCCGGCGGCCTCTTCCGTTAATCAAACGGAGCCCCTTTGCCGCGTGCACACGTGTGTTTCGCGGCGCACAGAGGCCCGAACACGCTTGGGCAAACGGACGTCGAGCCGGTGCACGGATCAGAGGAAAAACACAGTCACGGAGCGCGTGTGGGCGCACGAAAACGCGTGTGAGGCCCGGCCGTTGCTCGAACGGATGAACGGCACGCGTGTTAGGAGCCAGTCAACGTTAATTACCGCGGAATCGCCCGCGAAACGGAATGATTCATGGGCCGGCGAGAAGGGCTTTGAGAACGGAGACAGAGGGAACAGACGATGCAAACGAGCCTGGCCAGTGACGAGGACCTTCCAACGAATTTCTTTCTGACGAGCAGCCTGACTCACGAGGCGAGGGGTCACGACCCGAACAAGCGCCTTTTCGAGGGAGCGCAGCTCAAAAGCTGGAGGAGCAGCTGATGAGCAGCGACTCTTGGAATATTACCATATAATGGGCATCCACCTTTGGAAAGAAGGATCGCGTGCTCCAACTATACGTAGAATTAGACTTCAACATTCTAGATTCTAGATTCCAGACTATCGACGTGTATATTTTTCAAGTTCACCAGAATTTAAACTGGGGATGCATTTAAGTTCGCTACCTACGTCGCGAAGGAAATTCTTTTGAATATATTCGACGCCAACATTTACATTCTGCTCGTGCACCAGTCACTTCAGGCTACGAGTAAAAGTTCGTTCCCGAATTCTGAATTTTAATTGCTGGGGGTTGACAAGCGGAATCGTTTGAATCCAGCGAAGTTTTCAGAAACCGGGGAACTTGCTTCGCAGCAGGTTTTTCCGTGGAGAAGCTGCGTGGAGAAATTAAGGATGGAAAATGGTGCGAAGAGACAGAGGCCTGGGTAAGACCGTGGAAGATAAATTTTGAAACTCTTTCAGCCATGTGGAATTAGAAACAGAGAATCATTATAGTAATGATATTTTATTCAAACCAACTTTTTCTATCGAACATGCCACGGAAAATGTCGTGAAAGATGTAACTACTGCACCATGGGAAAAGCGTGGTGTAATTAATTGGCAGCGTTGTTCGAAGGCAAAATACCTATCACGAAGATCCCAGGTAACATTTTTCACGTGAGAAGCGCGCATTTGTGAGGTTCTTCAAAGAATTTCCATCGTCACCACACATTTCTATTTTCTGCACACAGGAAGTAATGTCGTTGGAATATGAACGACTTCAAAAAGTATAAAATTCTTGTCAAAAGAATTCATAGTCAGCTCAAGATATTCATAGTCACGTCTAGCATTGCAAACTAGGCGTTAACTACGCTTCCCTGGACCACAGGAAAAATGTCTCTTTTCAAAGAATAATGATGATCCTCTTGAATTTATGAAAAATATATAAATGAGGGAAATTATGAGCGCGATATAAAGAAATGAGGCATTGTTTTTTACAGTGGTATAAGTCCATTAATTCATGCATTGAGATGAGATATTTATGAGTTTGCGTGTGAATCGTTATAAAAATATTCGCATACGTTAATCAATAAATATAAAAAGAGGATATCTATATCCGACTAAAACTACCATTAACTCATTTTTTCCAATAATTGAACTTATACCACTTTCAAAAAAACAACGGCTGAAATGATGGTGTGAAAGTAAGAATTTCTCTTAAGAATTCAGAGAATCAGTGCATCCTTCCTTTCGCCGCTCTGGATTCCCAAAATTTTCAGCCAGTAAATTCTGCGCGATACCTTCTGTGCGTTGGACAATAAAGCTTTGTTTCGCAGGAATTAAATTCCGTACGACAGTTTTTGAATATCGAAAACGAATACGCTGCCAGGCCGAATCGCGCGCATTTAAAAATCAACGATACAGACCGTTTTGTTGGCGCCACGCGTGCAGCCCGCAACGGAAGACCGGAATTTATTTGCCCCGCGCAAATATTTGCTATACTAAATATTTCAAGCGGGCAGCTACCGCCTGTGCTGTCCGATGGAGTCGAGAATTCAGTTCCGCCGATCGACGGGCAAGTGTATAGAGCTGTGTTGATTCATGCGCGCTTGAAACCAAACCGACGAAGAACAAACCAGCCTAATTAATTATCCCCGTCGAAACATCACGGCCACCATCTCGCGATATCAAAATGAAACGAACAATTTCGCTAAAACATAATCTCTTATCGGAAGTAAAATAAACGTAGAAAAATATAACATACTGTGTAAGAAACCAAGGTGCCCTCCGCTTCTCCTCGACGCCTCCACCTAGAACAAAAACATTCCCATTAAACAGAAATGAAGGAAAATGAAGGAAGCTTTGCCACAACTTTTAGCGATTGATTAAAAAACCTCGACTCTACAAGAGCCGAGCAGACGGCAGAATTATCTGCACCGGTGTTCGCCTTGGAATTTAAGAGAAAGGCACAATAGCGACAACTATAGTGGCTTTACTACGTCAACCTTGTTATCGCCTCGTACACTCGATTCACCCAGGGAGCAGTCCGTGTCCCCGTCACGTTTTATCACCCCGTTACGTTTTAATCACGGGAATTCCTCCGACTGGCCCCGGCTGATGTATTAAAGCGGCGAGGACACGCGACGTTAATATTTCGGACGGTCCTAGCCGCGACGTCGACGACGGGCGACATAAGGGTGAGGCGCGGGGTTCATATACTCGGCCTACATTCGTCTCTGGCTCGCATTCAAAAGCAAAAGTAGCTGAAAACCCCGGCCGGCTGGCCATTAGACGGATATTTAGCCGCGGCTCGGAGTCACGATTACAGTCTACCAAAGCCACGTCGGCGGAGTAATCCCTTTGAAAGACGAACGGCGGGATACCGTGGCGCGATTCACGCTGAGTGGCCACCGATAAAAGCGACTCCGTGTAATTTTGTGTCACTGCAGGACTCCCTGTTCAATTTACTGCCGGGAAAAACTTTGTTCCAGCTCGGACGCATTACTTTCCCCCGCCCTCCGCCCTCAACCCCTCGCCCTGCAGCTTCCTCAACGCGCTAGTAATAAGTACCTGGTCACGGTGCGAAACTGTCCGGCCCGGGGCTGGATTAATTCAGCCCCGCTTTATTACAGCATCCCCGCATTTATACTCGCGGAAAGTTCGCTTCCCGTGCGGGCAGCGCTGCCGACCGTACGATAGTCGCAACGCTGGATTTTTGTTCGAAATGTTTTCGCGGAACTTTTCCCCCTCCCGTCCCTGCCTATATGAAAACACTTGACGAGAGGCGGGACGAATTTCTGGCGGGCCGCTCGATCGTTCGACTACCAGGGATTGTGGAAAATCGTTGAATTTCAGGGAGCCGTGCTCGAATGTCTACGCGCGTAGTTCTGCATGTCGCGCAGCTTCCATTTTCAAATAGTTCCACCGGCAAGACGAACTAAGGGAAGGAAAATACGTCGGTGACGGAACAGAGTGGCGCTGTCCATACAGTCTGAGGGGCCAATTGCCCGCAGCCATCGGTTAACAGCGAGCCGACCTTTCGAGACCGCAGGAAAGGGGTGTTCCTCGGCGATGAGAAAATTGGATCGCACCCGCTGGCGACCGTAGGCTCTCCCGCTGATTTATTCCAACATTTCGCCGCGTTATTTTATTTAACGCGCGCACGACCCCGGCTCGATTGAATTATTCAAATTTTACCCCCTCGTGCCCTTGACTTCCGCGCGCGCGCGCGAGACCCCTTTCGAACGCGACCTAACTCTCCGGAGACATCCCTCCTGACGATTTCCCCGAGCATTTCCATCGGAGTTCCACTCCCGTTGCCACGGTAAAAGTGGTTCACTGGTAATACCATGGGGCTCTCGTACAGGTGCCAGAGCTGCCTAGACAGAGAAGCCTGGCTACCTCGAGCGAAATACGAAGCGTCACGGCGGCCCTGAAGTACGTGTAGCTCGGTGTAAGATTGGAAAAAGGGGTTTCCACCAGGGACTGCGAGCTGGAGTCTGACCTCTTTGCGAGCAACTACCCAGAGTGTTTGATATTTACTGTTTCCTGCAGAGAGTAGGGATTAAACGGTAAATTCGATGAAGAGGGAATGCAACGGGATATACAAGATTGCAATGCGACATCGGGAGGCTCAGGTACTTAGATTAATTAATAACTCGATCATCGCTAAGAGTTTTGATACGCGTCTCGAATATACAATCACTGTGTCCCGCCTAGTGCACGCGTCGTATCCACGAAAATCCACGGCCAGTCAGGCGACACGTTCCGTCTATAACTTAAAATTTACCCCCGGAGCCGGGCTTCCGGGGTTCTTTACGGCGTCGTCATTCGGCGCACGCGGCACGTGAAATGTGGACTGCCGCGGGACGACGTGCGAATGTCTTACATATTTCGGAAATATTGGAAAATACGGGGCGGCGTGTCTCGTTCGGGGCTCGTGCAGCTTCCACCGCGACGCGGAAAATTCGTACGCGTTACGTGCGACACGATCTCAACTCCCGGAACCGTGAACCACCACCGATTCCCTCTCTTTGCGCGGGATCATAAAAGAATTATAATGTACGTTTATCAGTGGCAAACTCCACGATCGCACGCAACCTAATTCATCCACTAAAAGACACACAAGCCTCTCTATCTGTACCATTCCTGAAAACTTCCACTCTTCCGCACCGAATTACCTCGAATTTATATTTCTCTGGCACCCTCCCTTTACATGTCGCGATTCCGCCTGACTTAAGTCGCATTTTATGGCACTCGGAGATATCATAGCGCGTAACACGTCAAAGGCTACTCAGGATTTTCCACGGCAACATCGCACCGGTCCAACCTGCATGTTGATACCTGCTCCGCGCTCGAATATCGAGGGAAAAAGCACGGGGACAGATAACGCTCCGCTGCACCCTGTTCCGCGGCGTCCTTTAACGCTTTGGCGAGGATGGAACGGGGTGGGTTACGCGACCAAGGAACGCGCACGAGTCTCGCAAAAATCGTGTATTTCAACCTGGACGGGAAAACGAATCGTTGCTGGTCCAAAGAAGAATCTATTCAGACTGGAATTATTGCTGTTAAGGTTACTCATCCTGGTACATCGTGATAGGATAAGAAATAATTAAGATTGCAGACGAAGTGGAAAGCCTAAGAGATGATTAATCTCAGCTGCGTTACAACTACAGTTGAGACTATTTTCAGTGGAACACACGTTAGAGAAAGTTCCATAAAGATGTCACATTGTCAGCGTGAAAATACATTATACACCAGGGAACCAAAAATTCGTAATTCGTTGGTGAACGAGCGGCCGAGAACGCGAAACGCATCGAGGGAGGTAAAAACCAGGAGGGCGCAGGCACGCAGGTGCATTATTTTCGCGGCGATTTGCCTGGGGTGCAGGGGTGCAGCATCGTACGTTACACGTTCAACGCGGTGCGGGCATTATCATGAAAATTAGGAGCGCCGTTGTGCGGCGTGCTTCGTCGGTACATTAATTTTTCATAACTCACAGAGCTTTAATCGGCGCCCAGCGATATCCGTCGACCACTCGCGGAAAAATGCGCCCGAAATTGAAATTCCATTGAACGTTATGGCGATCGATCGCGGTTTAATTGCTAGCACCGCCACCCGTTAGATGCCTGCACGCGAGCCAGAGTGAATCCCCGAATATCATTTCCCACATACGCGCCGATTTTTTCCTCGTTCCTCCTCCGCGGTGTCACGGCGCTGCTCGCGGTCCTGGTCGAATGGTGTCGCGATCCAGCTTGCGGAATCACCGCTTCACAGGGTGCAGGAATTTGAAGTGATTTCGGCGCTGCGTGGAAAATCCTCGCGACAAAGGAAGCACGTAAATTACGAGTAAATTCCTTTGACATAACTTCGCGGGGAGGGTAATTGCGGCGTGGCGGGCTTCCGTCCTTGTTCCTCTGCGAAGTTCAATGCCAGATTTCGGGGAAAACTAGGTGTGGGAACTAGACGCGAGAATGCGCAGTGAAAACGAACTTGTGGTACGCCGTGCATTTATACGCGATTTTAGAGATCTGGAGATTCGATTTACATTCACTCTCTTTCGATACCTAGTAAAGAGAGACTGAAATCAGCCGAAATACCACAGCGATATCCTTGCAGCCCTCATCACGGTTAAAGTCTGAACCGTAGGCAAGCATTTAGGAAAGTTTCCCAGTGACCTCCATTCCCCCATGTTCGTTCACCCAGAATTCAGCAGCAAGCCGACGAATGCCATCCGCGGGGCCCGGAAGGGGGCGACGGTGGCTGGAAACACGATGCTGCGGCTCAAAGCAACCGGAAGATCCCTTTTAATTCGCATCAAAGTCAACGGCGAACGGGCCAGGAATCCGCAAGCCCGCCCCGGTTGGATGCGCCTTGTATCCGTTCCGTGGCTGCTCGCTCGGGCAACAATGACTACGTAGAATTTGCGATTCAAATGCGGCCAGGAAGCACAAGACTTGTGTCATTCCGCTGGCGAACCAGCCAGCACGGTTCCACTTGCGCCGTCTCGCAGCGCTGACGGCTGCACAACGGCCCTGCTTCGCCGGTGTTCCCGTTTTCGTTTTCTCCGTGGCCGCGGGGATCCTCCGGCCAGGCCGTATTGTCGAGGAGACGCGATAACGCCGTCCCTATGCCCATGTACCACGCCGTTTCGGATGTCCTGGCGATCCTACGTCAGCAGGCAGACGTCAGCGCGTCGCATTTTGCGCCACGTGTTACTACGCCAGGCGTCGCGTCAGCGTCGCTACCTACCCCGCTGCGGTCGGAGCTGACGCGGTCTGCGGACCCGCCGGCTTTCATACCCGCTCGGACAATGCAACTGCAGCTGGAAACCGCTTGGAGCTCGTGGTAACGCTCTATCACGAGCTCGATGGCGTAAAGACGTGCCTCGGTGTGTGGCCGAGCGTACGGTGCAAGGGTTTCGTTGCAGGGCCATTTCTGGCGAGGATATAGAAGGTGCCTCCACACCTGGATGGCCAAACCTAGGGGCGACCGCAGGGCGTTTATTATATCTACAATTTTGACTAACAAGAAGAATAATCGGAACTCTTTTGCATGATAACTGTTTAAAATTAAAGCATTTGATGGAGAAGAGGGCACATAAACCACTTGCATTAATATAAATTGAATGTCCCTTCATTAAATATCTCAATTATGTATATAGAGATATAAAAGTAAACACTGTAAGTATATCAGATTCATAATTAAAGAATATTAAATTAACAAGGAAAGCAATATCGATTTTACACCTGAGCGGGCAAAACCCAGAAAGGGCCCTGGTTTCGTGGTCACACGAGTAGACACTCCGATTACAAGACTAGATATCGAAAGATTACCAGTAATGAATGTACACCAATCTTCAAGCGTAATTAGAGAGCTCACCGTGGTCGCCTCTCACCCCAAAAACATTATCAAGCGATCACCAGACAACAGGTCACCCGGTGGACCCAGGTGATATTTATGTCGTATATTTTTTACTCGATTATATCCCGCGGCGAATTACGTGACCATGGGTTAATCCCGGGGAATGAATTGTTAAAAGCAGCGTCGTTTAAAATGAATGAAAACCATACGCATAAATTTTAAATGGGGTCGGCGGTGGTCAATACACGGGGCAAGTGCTTCATAATTCCGTTGGTTTTTGCACATGGGGTAAAAAAGCCGCGTCGACCGTGGCGAGCCCGTCGTGATAACAGCGCCGCGGCCTTATCCGCTCCATAATAATAATTAAACGAAAGTTAAATGGGAAATCTCGAATTCCGGCGATAACGTTGCTGTGCACCGAGACGGGGAACAGCTTCGGAAACTAGTTTCGATTCTGTCACGTAATTCCCCTCCCTCGCAGCTTGCGCTCAACCGACCCCACACTTTCTGCACGGTTCGCGAGAATAACGCGAAATTAATTTTCGCTTCCCTGAATTTAATGACTTGGCGTTCCGATACCGGGCACGATCCCTCGCGCTTTCGATCGCTCCGCGAGATAATCGACGATTCATTGGTCGCGAAACGTATACAGATAACTATCGAACCGAGCAAGTGCATCGTATATAGCAGCGCGTGCAGTGGCTTCTAGAAGATAACGAGAGAAACAAGTGGATCCTAAACTAAAATGCTATGAAGCCTTTGAAAACAATCGGTAGAAGATACCAATACGTCAACCGTACGTATTACGAACCTAGTTTACAATTAGAGACATCCTTTGCGATCAAACTCTACGTAAGTTGGCAAGGTCTCGTTGTTTCGACGATACATTAGTATTTTACCTGTTGCCGGGTGTCTGATGTGATTTCAGGACGGCTGGCACCGGTTCAATTTTCAATCGTGGATTATAACTTCGTAAAAGTGAACAACCACTCGTTTCTCTTCCCCATCCCTCCTGAATTCACGCGTCGTTATCTCCCGCCACCGACCATTCCGCGGGATCGAAGCAGAATGGTGTCGGAAGTCGAAAAACGAATGGCACTTAACGAGAATGGAGGAGGAAGTCCGGTTTAAGGATCGTCCCGCTTCTTGCTCCAAATTCTCCCCCTCGCTAATTAAAGATACGAAAAGGAAAATAATGAGACACCGCGGAGCCATTTCGCGTTATTAATGGCCACTTCGTTTACGTCACTAACGTCTACGCGGCTCGCTGGCCCGTACGTACCGCGAGAATTTCATTAAATCGACCGACTAACTACCGTGTGGGCCAGGTTTTTTAAAATTTACCTCTCGACGTCCGCGGGACGTCGTCGCGGGTTACGAATCGCGCAAGTAACGAACCGAGATAATTACGACGTCCTCGTTCGCGCGCTGCTCATAATTTCCCATGACGTAGCCCCCTCCCTGGTTTAACGAACGGAAGACAGGGAGGACGGGAGTGAGACCGCGAGCAAATACGAACCTCGAAATTACAAACAACTTTAACGTGATTCGACGGCACAATGGGATCCCGACTGAACGAGATTAAATCGTGACTGGAACGCGAGATGTTTGCCAGTTAGGTTTACCCTCGCGCTCCCGAATTTTACCAAAAAATCTCTTACGTATTCGCAGCGGCCCATTCGTGTTGCAACTGCAAAGCCGCGAGCTCGCGTTTGCTCGTCAAAAAAAAAAAAAAATAAATAAAAAAAAAAAGAAATGGAAGATTCAGAATCGGGGCGAACTCGTTTAAATATGTGGGTCGCGTGTCCGTATAATCTTGCTGCGTTAGAATCCGTCGTTATTTGTCGTTAGCGAGCGTTTGTTCGCGGCACGGTGAAACGTTTGTTGCCACTATGGGATCCCTTGTCACGGAAAAAAGGACCGTTGTCACGTACCTCTCGGAATTTTGCACTCGAAACGCGGCCGCGTTACGTGCTTTCGAGCTAGCCCGTGTTCGAGCCGATCCCACCACTCCTCCTTGCACCCCCCCTCGGCCTGCCAGCTAGGAACTAAACGAAACTGCACGCCGGCTGATTATATATACATCTCTGGCCCGGTAATCGAGACCATAATGGCTCATTTCGACGAATTTGCTTCTGGCGCTGGCCAATTATCAAAGCTTGTTGCTCTATTATTCGTAGTTGAATTATTTTTGCCTCGTACGAAACGGACTCTATTGTTTCGACCATGTGCGTTTACATTATTCTCTGAGATTTAGAAAATTAATGTTTGAACCAGGATAATTATTATAAAATGAGAGTTCCACTAATGTTAGTTTGTAGCGCATGTCTGACCATATACAAGCTAGTTCCCCTTAATAGATACATTCCCTTGCGCGAAGGAAAGCTCTATGGCCTGGAATATCCTTTATATGTGAATCATTTTGTAAATTTATATCATCTACTACTGAAGATTAAAAATTGTTTCCCCCAGGTGAAATGAAACTCTTCGGACGATAAGGTTTAATAGAAACAGTGACTCTAAGTTCTCCAATGTATTCGCTATAACTCGCAGACCGATTCCATAGAATAGTCTTGATACGGACCATTTTTTCCCCTGGATAACGGGTACGATTGCTAGGAAAGCAGAGCCAGCAGCGCACAGGGAAATCGCGCGTGACAGAGAGTAACGATTATCGCGTACTTTCGGGCAATCAGTGGCGAGCCCGGCTCGCGAAATTTCGTCATGGAAATTGGCCAGGAGGAACGGTTTGTACGGTCACGAATTCGATGACATTATTATTCCAAAGCGCGTAATCCGGCCCGCTCGAACGCCGGCTGACGAATATTTGACGCAGCCGGCACTCGATTCGATTGCATTTAAAATGCCTAATTCAATTGTCGGAGAAGTGGACCAGGGTCCGCGAAGCACAACGAAGAACGACGGGGGAATTGTTTATGGAACGTCACCGATTCAGGGGCGCGCGTGTTCGCGATAAAAGTAAATTGGAACACGGAACGCCGCAATGAAGCTCAATGGATCTGATGGGACATTTTTTGTCACGGGAGTCGAAGTAAAATAATGTTGGGTAAATTCGTCTGCCTTTAATTGTTTAATTCTCCCAGGAACGGTATTTTTAAACTCCACAAACACAGGGTGTAAGGAATAAATTTGGAGTATATCATAAAGTGACTGTAGAATCTTCGACAAAAATTTCTTCCTTGTCAGTTATTTCGATACATACCACAAGAGGATCAACGACAAATCCCTGTGCCTCGAGACAGGTGGTCATGAGTAAATCTCCAAGCACTCTGCAAAACGTGGAAGCACGAGGAAGCTAAGGAAAAGCTGGAAAACTCAAGGTGGGAAATAAGTCCTCCTTCTTTCTCTTCCTTTCGTTCCGCCCCTTCGTCCCGTAATTACCGAGCAATTAACTCGAGGACAATGGGAACGTGTTTCGCGGAGGAAATTCGGCGCTCGTTTCAGCTCGAAGCCTGCCAACCGGGCCAAGAAATGGAAAAAGGGGGCGTTTGAATTTCAATTCCTTCGAAATTAGCTGGAACTTGCGATCGCATGGCACTCTTTTAAAATTCACTTTAAGCTCCTTCGTAACGAGGCGTTAACGGACAGGGGTCTTTTTTCGCCACGCGATTCCGCTACGAAGCATTTTTAATTAAAAGAAATCGCGGGATCACGTCTTCGGCGAGGCTAGACATGCGTCTCTCACGACACAAGGCAAGATAACACGACGAACGATATCAAGTTGGCGCTGGTCTCAAGTATCATCAAAGCCACTCTAAAAGTTAGACTGTATAACAAATCTTGTGCCCCACACGATCGAAATAAAGAGCCCCAGGAAACCGTATCGAAGCCAAGGAAGAAACCAGAAGAGCCTTCGTGCTCTGGTTGATCACTCTCAGACACGAAGCGAACTTGTTCCCTTCAAGTGGAACAGAAGTAACGTAATTAGATACTTCGGCCACTTCAGCCTGTAAATGCGAGCGAACCGTACCCAGGAAGAAGCTCGTGAAAGACTAACTCGGGGGAGGGGAGCGGTGGAAGAAAAATGAGTGGAACGTATTAGAGACGCTTTCGTCTCCCTTAATTAACAGCTAAAATTATCCAGCCTGACTCGCGCGACGGAATAATCGTTTGATTCCAGTGCCCGCGTCCCTCCAGCCATTTAAGGGCAATTTTCAAGCTCCACGATTAATTAAGTGGCTGCTGCTATTCAATGTGTACGGAAAATCGATTTCGCCAAATCGACCGAGCTGATTCGCTAAACTGAATGCTACGGGACCACCAGACTCGTCAAACAATTCGGGTTTATCAAGCCCGACATTGCTCCGCGGGAAAAATATATACGAGCTCATAATGGCGTTAATCACAGTCGCAAATATCCACACCAGCGTGCAGGGCCGGCTCGACGAAGACGTGTTACCAGTGGTGGTCAGTTGAGTTCGATTCCACGGTAGAATTTGGCCACGTTTCGACCACGACTGCTCACGTACGCGATAGATCCGTCGTCTATATTGAGCCACGAATAAACACGAACGGCGATTAACACGAAAGACAAATAGCAATAATAAACCCTGGCCGGCGAACAGCTCTCGGCTGACATAACGTTGGCTCTTACTACTGGCGCTGTTTACGGGCAGCGAAATTCGGCGTTCCCCGCGGGGTAACTCGGCATCCTATAGTCGATATCGTATCGAGTGTTTGAAATCGAGAATTCGATGGATCCGCTGCTAATTTAAAATCAAATGCACACCATTAATTAATCTGCACAGGGGAAATTGCGCGCGCCATGAGAAGCGCTCATTAAACCTTCAATAAACGTTTGTTCGCATTGAACTATGCAGATGTTGCGTAATCTGTGCTTAATTATTGATACAAATGTCACGTGTCTGAGAGACGGAACGCCGATTGATTGTAATCAGAAAATATTAATTGCGAGCGCAATATTGCATACCGATATATTTGCACATTAGCGCAAAATTAAAGAAACGAATAGAATATCTTTTCCAAAGAACTGATTAAGCCTACCTTCGGCAACGTCGACATGAAAGTGCACCCAGCAGCTCGAATCACGGACCGATTTTTCGGGCACGAACGCAGCGAGCTCGGCACGTGTTCTCGCCACAAACACCAGACCCAAACTGTTTCAGATTACCAGACTCGGGACACGAATTAATAGCACCGTCGACCTCCGCGCGAATGTGCGTGCACGGAACGAAGTATTTACCAACGTTGTGTGTTTACCAGCCGGCAAGTTCGCCGAGCGAGAGATTTCGCGCGAGTTTTGATTCTGCTTCCGGCTCTCCGGGTCTCGTTTACCTCGCGTATCGTGCCACCTCGCCAGTTGTTACGTATTTAACGCGCCCGCCCGCTTGTACCTGCGACCTCCGCAAGCCAAATAAACCCGTCGTGAGATTTAGCAGACGCTTGCCCTCGCAGTCTCGGCATGCGGGATTAATTGTTCGTTCCCTAGCACGGTGACGATCACAATGAGTTAATTAAATCGTCCTGTATCTGCTTTGGATATACATGCCACGAGAACTGCTTTCGGGTAGACTCGAGGACACTTGGAGTGGATGAATTAAGAGCTTTTCTCTAGAAACTGTTCAAGGATGTAGAATGACTTTTGTGCGTGAATGTATCTTTGAATTTAAGAGCGTGCCAAGTCTGGAGATCGATTTCCATTTAGTCGAGCCTTCAGGGGGGGGGGGCCCAATAATCTCTGATTCGGAAGAAGCATCCAGTGTCAGTGATGATCTAAAGCCTACGTCGAACCGCGTGAAGCATGGCCCATCGCGGCGGACGTTGACGTACGAAGCGACCGGGACTGATTTAATTGGCCAATTACGATACTCCCCGGATGCACGTCCGTCACGATATTCGCGAAGCAGTTGATGACACTGTTCTACTAGCGTTGTTGTACGCGGTTTGACGGGCTGCCAGGCTCACGATTTATCCTCGGAGGACGTTAAATCGCGAAACGAGGCGGGAACGTAACGCTGACACCAGGGGAAAATTCGATGATCCGCATTAGCCAACAATACCGCCGGTCTGCCTCGGACCACGGTGGCCCTGGTAAACTGGACAAATCGTAATTGCCATGGCGCTAGGTATCGTTTTGGTTACGGCCCACTCTAACCTCTCTACGTACCCCAGTTCGCCCCCCTGGCCCGCTGTCCGTCCCTTTCTTCGGCCAATGGGAGCAAGATAAATTATGTCGAAGCTCTGTCGGGGTTTAATTAAATCACCGCGCGGCACGTGACGTTTCGCGCGGCGCGAAATTAACTGGCCGCGATGGAAGAGAGGAAGAATGGCGGGGGCAGGCGTGATTTCAAGTAGAAACAGAAATCCATCGGGCGTAATTTACCTGTAATTAACGTTATCGATTTCCCGCCGCCGACGGGTAACGGGTAATTATACGGAGGCATCGCAGGCATATTTACGCGGGAAAGTACAGTTGATCGTAATTACACACAACAAACGCGACGGAGTATGTTAATCCGTACGGGCGATTCGTCCCCAGCCGATCGCGTTTGCCAAACAATAACACCGCCACCCTTCCACCAATTCGTAACGATCCCCTTGAATTTATTACACCACCACTTTGCTCGATTGCCAACGAGCGCTCTTCCACGCCGTGATGCTTTGCCACGATCTAAGGCCACGAAGCAGATCCAACGCAAGCTCCTCGCAAGATTCGATTACCACGTCTGCAATTGCCTCTTCACACAGTACATTCCCAAACTTCCTCCCCAATCCCCGCCAGCATCCAACGGTTGATAAGCTTCCAGTGAACCGACTCGAGAACCGCTTACGCGAAATTTAAAAGAGCTTAACGGTGCTCGGGTCGAAAACACCCTTCGGGCGTGCAGGATGCCCCGATATCGTCCCGCCTCGAAACGATTTTTTCGCCCCCGTTTGCCCGAACTGGGAAGCCGATATCTTCCGACGGAAACGCAGCAGCGTGCGCGGAAATAATTTCACGCCACCCTCACGTCGTGTTCGCGTTTTATCGCGGGACGGTCGAGGCACGGGCCACCGGGGACATCGCTGAAGGGCAGATAAAAAAGCGAGGGGGCGAAAGAGCGGCTGGGAAGGTTCCGTGGGGCGTCGCATGGAACGTATCGCGGGACGGTAAATTCAACGGACGACTCTTCTCCCGGGGAAATTATAATTTTCCCTCTCGTGGAGAGCGGCCGCCGTGACGCTAATGCGAGCGTGCATTAGGTGAGAAAAATAGCCGCGGCGCCGGGGAGACGGGGAAATTTGTACGAAGGTAAGACCACTGGCGGGTTAATCGCCGGGAAAATGGCGACAATGGCGTCCGGTCGCGAATTAAGAATCGACGATGCGAGGCCGCTGGGGAATTGGGGCCAGGTGAGACCGTTCGTTCCGGGACGTGCTGCGGTCCGAAGGGATGGTGCTGTTCCTCGCTGATGGTCCGTTCGCAGGTTTTTAAGGCCACCGTGTGGCGGCGGTTAAAGTAAAGTAACGATTCAGATAACGAAATTGTTGGAAGAAATCGCCAGGTCGCGACTATCCCACTCTTCAACCCCTGAACATCGTTTCAACGATCCAGCAAATTACCATAAAGGAGACTCGTTAATCGTAAAACTCGCAGGCATCGCACTTGGGAACGGGAGCGGCGAAGTTACTTTGTTTATTACGGAACTCGCCGGTGGGAAGGTTGGAAAGTACTTTTGGAGCAGGTTGTACGGAGTTATCGGCTTCCATGGCCGTCCGACTCGCAAGGAGGGTGGGGCCGGGGAGGGAGTAGGCAACGGCGGAAGAGTTAAGCCAATTTGGCTCCCAAACAAGTACGTGCTTCATGCGCAGGAATCATCCACTCGAGGCTTGAGTCTCTTCTATGGGGATCACTCGAAGATGGTCTTGTATGGTTCTTCCTCTAAGCAGTGTTTCAAACCTTCGCGGCATGCCTGCTCGTTGCGTCGCGATCGATAAACCACTTCAATTGCCTCGCTGGTAAGCGGCCTCTCGCCAGTCGATACGCCAACGGGAAACGAGGACGTGCTCGACGGTACGCGATCCACTTAGTTTTTGAATCGTGCCCCGTCAACCATCCGAATGCAACCGACTTGCCACGGTCCGCGCGGGGGTGAAGGGCGGAGCTATGATTATCCCCACGTCGGCGGGGGATGAGACCGGCGAAGAAGGATGGTTTATCGCGGCAACGTGAGGATCATTAATCGAATAGCGGATACGTGACGAACAAAGCATCCCTACGCGCGTTTCTTACCGTTGCGTGGAGGAACGGGGGAGGGTGGGCTCATCAAGGCCGTGTCAGACGGGGATGATAAAGAACACGCGTTATTTCGGGATGCCAGAGGAAAGCAATATACTTCGAGCGACAGTTACCGTCAGTTAGGATAAAATTGAACGAGACAAAGCTATTTTCTGGTGACCCACTGTATGTGTTCTGGGGTTAGTGTTGCAAGATTCTGTAGGAATCGTACACCAATAAAGACTTCTAATCATTCCCCTTAATTTCTCTAAATTAGTACAATTGTAGGGATGTTTGTTGATCAGGCAGAATTAAGTAACTGCGCACTTGTGGAAACGTAAGAAATATTTGTTAAAAGAGGTTTAAGCGACGATGCCTTCCATTCGATTGACTCTCCATTCTTATCTTGCGCTCCCCGAGATTCACACTTACAACACACACTCTTGACACGCGCTCCGGTCACCCAAACTCTCCACGTGCATTCGAAGAAACCATTCTAAACTGACACCCCTGATGCACTCGATACTTTACCATAAACATCCGCTCTCGATTCCAGTCGCTCTGTTCCAAACACACTTTGTCAATCGGACAGTCTTCGGACTCTCACACTATTTCAATCGTAGAAAAGCGAAGAGTAGGAAGGGCGAAGGGCTCCCAAGGCTCCTGCGTATTAAAATCTCGTTTACGCGTGCATCTTTCCGGCCATTGATATATATCCGTTCTAAAATATAATTCTCGTGTCATTGGTCCCGCTATACTTCTTATCTCTTCCGTGCCGGCGGTCCCGATGCGAGAGAGGTTTCGAGTGAACCGCGCAAAAACCTTCTATCCCAGAAGCACATCAGGAATCTATCAGCATCGGACGAGGGTAGGCGACTTTTTGCCCCACAGGATCCTGTGTACTCGGATCTCCTTGGGATTCCTCTCTGGGAAGATCCTCGTAACTCAGCCGTGGATATCTCGTTTTCCCCGGGAGAAGCCACGGTGCCGCGATGCCCTGTTAACTATCCTACCGCGATTTAACGATGATGTCGCGGTTTTTTTAACGGGACTCATGGAAGGATTGATCGATGAATGATAGTCGGGGGTAGACTGACGGGCTGTTTTTCCTCGGCGTTCTCCAACGGAATACATTTTCCCAGCGATAAGTGAAGAGTGAAGGAGAAGGACGAGATTGACGAGAAGTAAAGATGAAGGGAATGGAAGGCTGCGATAAGTCCATGGGCTCCGGGGACGTTCAGGACGCAAAGACCGGGATAATGTTACAGTAAAGAGAATCCTTTGCCGTAATGGTTAGGATCCGAGGGTATTAATTCAATCCCCACAAAGAGAGAAGGTGTACATTACACGCGACGGAACAAATTCTTCTGAAACTATGACAACCGAACCCCCCTCCTCGCTTAATTTATTCGTCTGCCATTCGTTCTGTTAATCTTCTTTCGCGAGTCCACGAGCGAGTCGATCGGGCTAAGCCCATTATTCAAGCGATTCGATAAAACGCGAATTATTTGCGGTGAAATTATCGCCGTTACAGAATACAAATTAAATCTCCGCCCGGTTGAATATTTTATTCCGTTGAACGGGGGAGGCGTCGATAGCGGGCGCGTTGAATTATTACGCGAGCTCTTCCGGTCGGCTGTCGGCGCTTTTGCGTTCCGAACGAGAGGAAAAAAAAAGGGGGAATCGCTACGTAAAAAGTAATTCAACAGCCGTCTAGCGAACGGGTCGAAAGCATTTTCATTTGAATCGTGCGCCTGCCCGCTGCGGCGCGAGTTAATAACAACTTTTTCCCAGGCCGAGCGAGGGGCGGGGGAAGGAGAAAAGCATCGATTTCGCGGCACGTCGAACAAATCTCCAGCGATCTAACGGCGAGTCCGGACATAATCCAAGCGGAATGCTGAGTGAGCCATGAATTCCGAAAGAAGTTGCCTGAGCGAACGAAAAGTTTCGGTGGCTCGTGGAATGCCATTTAATCGTTTCACCGCCGCCCTCCAACTTCCTTAACCTCTCCCCAACCTCCCATCTTCCTCTCGATAGCCCGCGATCCTGGAATTCGCGCTGCAGCAAGTTGCCTTGAAGCCTGGCAAGTGTTCTCCCACTCGGATAGACGCGGAAAGACGCTCGCGTAGCGCCAACTTCCGCGAGGAAATCGTCGTAACGGGATGACCGCATTCTACTCCTACTATCCACTCCCTTCTGATGGCAGGACGATGCTTGATGCTTCGTGGACGATGTTACAGTCCACTGAATTGTGCCTCTCGATTGTGGCTCCCAATGAATTAATTTGAGAGCGGAGGATTAACCCAAGGAAATCTATGAATAACGCTACCGTCAACGCAAAAAGATCTCCGCGGAACCGTACTAATGCCCTCGACTCGAACGACGCAACTCGGCTCGCCGACTGTGCAAACCTCGCGGAGATCCTCGGTAAACGTTGATCGTACTTAGATCGCCTGGAATATCGTCGGCCAGGAATAAGGGAGGCCAGGCAAATCGCCTCGGGCAGGTCGGAAGTTTTCAAATCGAAGATTTTAAGCCTCGCGGACGGTTGGAATGGAAGGAGTCGAAAGGAAATCCACGAGGAGGCGAAGGGGTGCGTTCCTTTGCTGTCGCAGGGAGAGGAACTATGGATAGAAAATCGAGGGGCGGCTGGAGGAAAGATCGCGAGTACTTTCCAATAGTTCTCTGCCATAGGAGGCGAAGGCAGAGCGAGCTGGTTCTCGAAGTAAAATATAAGGTTGATTCCGTGCTCGGGTAGTTAGAACGCAAGTCAAACAGCGGAACACAAAGCGCCAGGATGGTAGTTCCGGGGGGCTTTCGCGAGGATTTCCGAGCGAGGGCGATTGGCGGGAAGACGGTGTGGAAAGAAGATCCGCGGGATGGAAGGAAGAACTGTTGACGGAACAGATTTCATCCCGCCGAGCGATCTTTCTGTTGATGTTATTCCTAGACTAACTACTTCTGGCTGCGGAACAGTTACACGGGAAATAGTGGCAATCTCTCGCAACACTGCTGCCCCCTTCCAATTTCCATTTGCTGGCCACCTAAGTAATTAAGTAGTCGTCCAGCCGCAGAGTCCGTTTAGGCGGATGGAGATAGAGATGGGAGGTACAAGACGGACTGACCAGGTTGCTTTCGGTTCGATATCCTTGCCCGTGGGACGAACATTGTTGTCTGGAGGAGCAGCTGTGATGTACAAGAACGTGTTGTCCATGTGCAATTAACGGAATATTGAACACTTTCCAGTCGAGGACGTTTAAGCATTCAAAACAGAATCATTAGCAGCGCGTCCACTTGTGTTTTAAGTAAATATATCAACAGGAAGGAATGTCTAACGATAATTGTACAGTCACGCGGCAGGAAAGCGCACGGTGAAATATTTCAGGAGAATGTGGTCGGATACTACACAGACCACGGCGAAATTCTACTAGCACCACGCTCACGGCTCCATTTCACTTAGCAGTTACACAGGGTGTCCCAAAATAATAGGACAATCCGAAGCATGCAAGTTCTTCGTGCATTATTTATTTAGTTATTTCACAGGATAATCCGTTTAAATACAAAAATGACTAAATTAGCGTCTGACCCATTTACAACCCACCCTAAACATTTCGGAATCAGCCACGCATCCGTTCGCCGAAAATATTTCAGAAAAACAAGAAAGGATCGACATCACCAAATTGTATGTTGAACTAGGGCGTAGCACGATTTATAGTGTCTGCTGTATAATTACTGTATGAGGGCATTCTAGTATCGAATAGCGGGAGACTTCTAAGATGGACCGTGGGCACTTTAGGGTACCAGTTTTGGCCACTTCATAAAAATATAATATTTTTCCCTGTATGCAATAAATGTAACCTTATATTTCGAGCGGTATACTAAACAAAATATTGATGATGTGAAATTCTCCACAGAATAATGATTTGCCAGCAATTTAAAAATAAGATAATTATGCACATGGCCAAAAACGGTGCAATGGCCAAAAACGGTACATCAACTCTACTTACTTTCAATCACATGTGAACTGCTTGATCGCGAAGGGACTACGGCCATACAGAAAAGCATTCGAAATTGATATTTGAACGTGGTAAATCGACAAAAAGAGTTCATGCGAATACGCATTTTCACTGAACCATCGCTCGCTCATGAATTTCCAGGCGAATATCGGGTTATAGCTACCGAAAGCTCATCCTCATGCAGCCTAACCGTGTGCCGCGTAAAATCGTTTTACGAAAATCGTAAAATTTCAATGGCTGGATTAAATCAACGAGTCAAATTGCAGGCGATAGAGCGTCGACGCCGAGTCGTTCGATCTGCCACTGAATCGGGCCGGGCGGAATATTTCGGTTAATAATATTTCCACCACTCTCTCGGGCAAAGGGCAAAAACGCGGCGCGCGGAGGCTCGGGCACGGCTAATCGGCTTGGAAAGATTCGCGGTGTGGATTAAATTTTATTGCAGCGAAAGAAATACACGCTCGCTTCGTGCAGTCGAATAAAAGTCCACGTGCGAACGGTACATTCATATTACAGGTGAGAGAAAACCTAGCGAGAAAAAAGGAACAATGGAGAGCAGAGAAACAGGTCGGCGTTTATCGAGCGCCGGATTAAGCAGGGCTGATGTTTTCGAAAAAGCCTGGCTATTTGCGCGTGCCTGGCGGAGCCTCCAGCCTTTCGCAATAAATATTCAAATTATCGATGGATCGGATCATAAATTGGGGGAGAACGCCTACTGGCACGATCGAAACTCTCGTCGGTGAAACAGCCTGCACAGAAGAATGAAGTGTCGTCGACGACCCCTGGCGTCGCATTCACGGATTTTTCAGCAGCTTTGTGCGCGAGACAGCACGCTATCAAGGTCTAGCACCCTTGTCCCTGCACGTGCGTCGGCTTCTGAACGAATCGGCGTCGAATGAATAGGTGCGGAGCGTTTCGAAGGGCCTTGCGTAAGAACGAAAGGGGTTCGCGCACAATGTCGCGCCCATCTCGATGACGTCATCCGCAATCATCGAACAGCGATTGTTCCCGGGCGCTCGAAAGGCTCTGTGAACCGTGTCTCGAGAATGTTTCACGCGAAAGACTCATCGATCGGTGGACATCGCCGCCGCGAGGTGATCCTTGATGATCGTAGCCTTGAACCTTGCAAAGGGAGGCCTTTGTGGTCGATGATCGGGGTTGCAGAGGGTGTTCGACGTTCTAGGTGTTGTTTTCGCGAAACTTAAAACTGCGACAACAACTGATAACGAGGTGTGAATACGTTTACGAAGTTTAAGAAGTTCTGCTAAAAGATTGCAATTACGGGGGATGATTTTCGTTGGCAATCGGCAGTTGAACAGAGATCGATCGCAGTTTTGCTACTCGCAGGTGTTATAAATTACGAATAACAAGTAACAGTGATTGCGAGTTTGATTAGCCAGATTTAGGAGTAATTTCTTTAAAGCACCGAGCAATTTTAGCCATGGGGATGTCGTTAATAAAGGCGTTGTTCGATAAACGGCGGAGCAGAAAATAGAATCAGGGCGCAATCTTTACAGCCGTTGCTGCAGCGCAATGAGGCTGGGGGGTTCCAATCGAATTTCAGAGGGCCCATAATGTCGTTACTCGATCACTGAATTGCTAGCAATCAGAGAACTTTAACGTCGTTAACGAGGCTATTAAATAACCGGGTCCTCCGAAAAAGTCCCTTTGTACCCGTCGACTAACAGCTGTTCGGATCGTGAAATCGATAGTTAAAAGATACGATCGGAGGGAAAATATGACTTTCTACTCAAAACTTCTACCGCAAACCTATTCCGCACAGATAGAATGCACAAAGCGAAGCTTTCAACGATAACACATTTATTTCTTACGAGGATTCAAACGATTACAGTATGAATATCGTTAAAGCCAGAAATATGAATGGTGAAACGGCTCGCAGACGGTTAACCAGGGAATTAATATCTTGGCTGCGCGAACCGGTCGCCAGGATCGGCGAACACGAGAGCAGAGGGGTCGCAGTTTTCCATTATATTTTTTTCTCTCTTCCCCTCGAGCAGCCCACGGCACTCGCGAAGGCGCGTGATAAATGAATTGGATGTAATCCGAATGCCCATTGTTTCGCTTTAACGAGGGTCCCGGCGCTGCGCGTTATGCCGACGAGAACACGTGGAAACGTCGACGCCTTTGAACGAGATATTACCGCCCGTTAGAAGCGTCTGTGCGCCGACGAGCGAATGAGAATCGTCGACAAAAGCGTGCTTGAACACCTCGCCGCTTTCGCTGTGTATTCATTCGATTCTCGCGACTTCCGATCGACTCCTGATCCCAAACAGAGTCGACGCGCCACGGAATAGAACGACTTACGCGAAAAGCGCTTTAGCCCCGCTCCGCTCGATGGCTCTTCGATATGAAAACGGAACAATCTTCTTCGTCAGATATTACCTTTCCACGCCGATGAACATCGCCCCGCGGAAGGCAATATTTGGATTCGATTTTCATCGCCGAATGTTTGCTGATTCAAAACCGGCGATTATTCCATTACGTCACCTTTCAGAGGAATCTAACGACACCATCTAGCGATTCACCAGTAGAATGACCGTGGAAGTACTGTAGAAGGAACGGCAAGGAAGAGGTACGAAACGATCGCGATAGGCAAAACAGAGAGAACGATGGTCGAGAATAAATGAACGTTTGTTTCTGGGGCTACGTGTCCCGCGTCACCGGCACGCAATTTCGATGAGCACGCCAATTCGTACCGTGAAAGTTGTTTACGAGCCCCCCGAAAAACAGCCAGCGCCAACCCCATAGCCGGCTATCGCGCGAAAATAAAATATTTTCGAGAGCCTGGCGCGGTCGAACCGGCCCGGTCACTGCGATTTATTGCTTTTCCACGGCTACCCACGAAATTCGCGGCATCGTGGTTGTCGCGCTATTTTACTCCCCACCCTCGACCCGCTTTATTGAAATTATTCGCCAGCAAGCAGCGGGGGCGGCATCGTTTAGCGGCGATGAAGAAAAAAGTAGCGAAATTAAGCGAGTCTCCAGTTACCCGATCCCTTGAATTCGATACGCTTTTTCAGCTAAAGCGACTCCACCGTTGCGTGCCACTCAATTAACGAACTACTTTCTCCGCCCGGATACGTACACGTAATCGCCGAGGTTCCCCCGCGGTTCCTGGAACCAATTGTTACTCGCCGACGACCATTAGGCAGGATTTTATGGTGATCGACGATTTCCTGTGCCACCCGCGGCGACCACCCTTTCATTACCAGGGGAATACTGTCATCAAACCGAATCCATAAGCGAACGATGCCATATGATTATGGATTGAAGATGCCAGTGCCAGGCACACGGTCTGGCCTATCTGTTCGTTTGATCGATGACGTTTTTAGTGGAACTCCGTCGTTTCTCCAACGAGGAAGTCGACTTGGAAGAGTCTATGCTTTCTTAAGCTCCCTAAAATTCTACTCATGCTACCATCCTCATCCCTTACATTCCTCTCGCCCACTATAATCCTCTCACCTCTTCCAGATTACAATCTGCAACGAACGCCCCCGCGTGTCCTCCGAAGGGAACAATCTGCGCCGTCCTAACCGAAGTTAATATAGTTCCTCGAGCGTACCCCGACCCGTGACTGCTACCAGAAGCAAAACGCTCAGCTGGCAGGTGTTTCCCCTTTGCCGCAATATTCTGTCTCGAGTAGGCACTTATTAATAACAGCAGCCGCGAAGGCGTTACCTACGGGGAGGGGGGTGAAAGTGCGAGCGCCACTTCCCTTAAACGTGCTGGCCTTGATAAGCGTCGAATTAGCGGCGCCTCGACGTAGCTCGGCAATTAGTCAGGGGCCACGGACGTGCCAAAAAGCCTGGTAAACTCGTGCCTCGCCCCCGGCCAACGTTTCGGGAGGGGATGAACTTCGCGGCGACTTGGAACGTAAATCAGCAGGTCCCGGTTGCTCGGTTCTAGCGAGACACCCGTTACACCCCGACGGGGGTTTACCATGCGGCGAGTTACTCGCGGATTAATATCCCTCTATCTTCTGTTCGCCTCCATCCGACCCCCTTTCAGGAGCACACGACCGTGCGGCCGTATTTTGCGTGCACAGAGCCCAACCCCCATCCAATCCTTACGCCCCTGTGCCATTGGTAGCGCTGCTTGCTGCGCCAGGAACGCGGAACTTCGATTCGCGGCTCTGTACATTGGTAATTTCGATGCTTCTCGGTGCTCCTTTGCGGATGCCTCTTTTGCATTCCTCTACCCGTGCGCCGCTGCTTCAGCTACTCTTTTTCGTCTGTTCCTCTCTCTGTGCCTTTATCCGCGTGCCCTTTGTTCGTTCTTAGCCCTCCCCTCCAGAGGACAATTTCTTGCGAATTAATAAGAGTGCGGGTGGATCTTTTGTGGGGAGAAGCTTCCGATCGGTTTCCTGGATCTGCGATCGAGGCAGCCTTTTGGATACTTCGCGATTCAGCTACGCTAATTGACCTGCGAGGGTTATTGAACGAGAGTGCTCGTCATTGGAGATATCCATGATTAGACATTTGCAGACAGGTTGAATGCTAAGCAGTAGGTAGATTCTTTATATTCGCTTTTCCTCCCTTCGGAGCTCTTTATAATCGTTTGAATTCGGTAAACCATCGGCGACATCATTGCGACAGCAAGAATGCTTGTAGAGACTTGCCGTTGGAGGAATATCACTGCAACAATATTGTGTGCCCACCGACAAACTGCACCGAACTGTGGACGAAGGGGGGATGGAACACAGAGGCGGTAGAGTTTATACCCGAAGTTAATCTGTCTAATTCCGCGTCCTATCGCTCCGTGGCCGTAATAAGTCAGAAATTATCCGACGCGGTTCGCTTTTCGCGTGGATTAACGTTAACTCTGGCAACAAACAAACAGGAGGAACGCGCGCGCGCGCACCCTTCTTCTTCAGCCGTGGCCGTCGCGATACATGCACACGGGAACGTGTACGCACCCACACGGGACACGGGCTTGCTAATCCCGAATTCAGGGATGAACGGCGATACCGCGAATTCCGGAAGTCCACGGGATTTAGCGGGGGTTTCGGTAGTTTCGACGGTGGCGCGAGCGCGTTTTCGATGCTCGTCTAACCGCCGCCGCGGCCGCGGTTAAGTGGTTTAGAACATTGCGATCGGCAGCTCGTGGCGGACAATCTGGGAACGTTTCCACGAGGAGACGTACGGTTTGCTGAGCCACCGTATGAGTTTGCCGATTAATTTGACAACAAGCACGCCGAAACGCCGGGCAACTTTGTAAATGGCCCGTACCGTGATTTACAACGCCTGTACAGTTTATCGATCTGCGTAACGAAAAACACACGGTCCCGCTTTCCATGCTAGTGAAACCATCGCAAAGTATTCGTCCGGGAAGATCAAGTCGAATTTGTAATCGTCACACCAGGAAAAAATCACTTTATCGAAGAGGGATGATACTAACTGGGATTCTTAAAAAATCCTGGAATCATTCTTTCGATAGATCGGGTAAAGAAATGGGGAGCTTGCTTATCGGGCAACAATGATCGCCAGGACTGTGCACAATGCAGAGGGAAAACACGGTCACTATACGGGGGATAATAAGCGGCCACCCTCTGCACACTTCCCATAAAGCGAATGTAAGAGGATATTCGTTTGCCGACGTGTCCATTAAAACGGACTCTCGAGTGGCCGGCACTCGTGAAGGACGCCGGGACCAGAGGCTGTCAGCTCCAATAGAAGCTGCCATTAAAACTGATAGAAAGAGGGCCGGTGCTCTGAGCGCCGGGGCTTTATTATTCTTAACGACTGCTTAGAAGACTCGCTGTAATATTCCCAACAATATCGAGCTTCAAAACGTTCGCCATCCACGGGTCAATCTCGAGAAAACACTCGGCACAAATGACCACTTAGCATGTTCAAAGGACGTAGCAGCAATGGCAGGAAAATCATAGAAACACTTGTATTAACGATTTAAAAAAAAAAGTCTAAATAAAATATGAAGCGTTGCGATTTTGTTTCCTTCGCGAATTCGATTACATTCAATGGCCCCGAGTCGTCGAAGCGCGCGTTAATAGACATTACTGTCGATTGCTGTATTCCCAGGCGTCAAGAAGCGAGTGTCGCTTAATTTCCCGCGGAAAGGTGGATAAGACCGTTCTTGGTGCTGCGTAGGGTCGAGTGTATCCATGACGACGCGATGACAGTGTCTTCCAGTCGACGACATCAAAGAGCCCCGCGTCTAGGGTATTCGTGTCCAGAGATGGCAGAAATCGAAGCCATCGGGAGGACAGAGATGAACGAGTACGATGGGGGAGGGTCGCGCGGACGTGTGAGCAAGAACGGAAACGTAGAACGACAGGCAAGAAGGACAAAGACGGCCGAGATAGACGGCACCCCTTGAGCTATTGATCAACGAGGAGCCACCGACAACACGCCCTCTTAATTAAACCCTCTGGGAATCCGAGACCGACGTTCCAGCGCTAGTAAGTAGAAGGACGTTCACGGGTATCCTGCGAAACAGCTGGCCCGGCAAAGAACCTGTCCAGCTGTTCCAACTTTCAAGAGTCCTCTCTTAGGGCTAGATGGCTCTTGATTGAACCCACGGGGCATGTTCTCGTAACGAAACAGGACATTAGTAGTATCCTTTGCGCTGCTGGTTAGTGTTTCGCAAAGCAATTAATTTGAAAATGTAACCTGACGAGAGCCTGAATTTTCCAAGCTCTGAAGGGTTCGATATCTTCAAACACAGATGTATCAAATTTCTATCTATATATGTGCTTTCTATTCGATGATAATGCAGAGTTCTCTGAATAGGATTCAGTGAAATTTTCTTAATAAATCTTGGAAGATGTTCCATCGCCTGTGGAGGTAGGTTATAGGTTGAGTTTCTTTAAGCGCGAGCGCCAGGTATCTCGGAACTTCGACTTCTTCATAATACGTAACTTCAACGCGAAAGGAAGCTAGCGGGGAGGGGCTTCCATCCTTTACACTGGCGACTGAATTTAATATTAACGAGCGCATCGTACCGAATTGAAGGTACACGCTGCTTCTCTTGCTACCCTTAATTATTCAAGCTGAATGTCTTGTACTCCGTACTCTTTAATTTCTATTTTTCCTGGCCAACTCTGTTCTCTGCTTCTCACGCTTACGCGGGGCGAAAGTTTCGGCCCGATGGTAGGGCCTGATTATTATCGGCCGTTAAAGTTTTATTATTACCCACTAAAAATTCCTAGGAATACATCCCTAGAAACAAATATCTTTCACAGCCCCAACTGCCGCGAATGGTTGACACGTCCCGTTTCACATTCGCGTAGTCGAGTCGACAAAACTCTCTCCTACCAGTCAACACGATTAACCCTTCACCGACAAGTCCCTGAATCCCCCATTCGAGGACCCGTTCAATTTCGCGTGAAACGAGACAGAAAGCGAACAGTTTGCGCGACAAAGTGGTACGTTCGTCCCAAAGCGGAACTCTTCGACTCGAAATCCCTCTGCTATTCCCGTTCCGGCTCCCTCGGCAACTAGCCCGATGGCTTTCGAAGAAGAGCGTGCTCCGCCGAGCCGAAAGTCGGGAGAGCGATAGACCAGGGCGACTGATTAGCGGAGGAATCATGGGCATTGTTCTCCACGGGTGAAAGACGACGAGCCAGTAGTCGCGGAAGGCGACGCTAGTTCCCAGAACGGCGAGAAATACCGAGAATATCTTCGTATCCGGGTATCGGTGGGAAGGTAAGGCAGTCGCGAGCTCAAAGAGGTTGGCGGGGCTAGAAGAGAGACACGGTGTTTCGCCAGGGCGAGGGGGTGGGTTCGGAGGGGTGTTTTGTAGGGTTCGTTCGTCGAGTAATTAGCGACGGTGGCAGGGGGAACGGTTTATTAGCGCGGAAAGCGGCGAACACTGCTCGGGTAAATATTCTCGCGCGACTCCGCGCGGGGGCGGCTGGTAACAGGGGGTGGGTTTCCGTCAGGTATCCAGCTACGCGCGCGCGAGTAATAATAGACGCGCATCGTGTCGTGGATTCTAATATCCGTCGCTGCTACCAATGCACCTAAACGGGGAACGAAGGGCAATTATGGACCCAGATGCTCGGGAAAGCAACGCGATAAGGAAGCAATCGTGTCCCAGTAGCGACCCTTCCGTTCCGCTTCGTAGAAGGGAGAGAAAGAATTCTCCTAATTCGCGTCTCTTGGCTATCCATGAAGTACGACGCTAGCTATGCCTCTTTTATTTCATTGATAGGGTTTGAAAGAAGAAAGAGACGACACTATATATATTTAACTCTAAGTTCACCAAACAACTTACTCGTCTTAAAAGAACTACCAAAGTACCCGTGGCTGGAAAATCTCAAGGATTATAATTAGATTACACGACACTCGATCTGTAGGAGACGGGCGTCACGGGACACGTCAAGGATGAGCACGATGTAATCTCATTTTTCTCAAAGCAGTATGAAATTACTACCCGTACCAACGGGGTCTGATATGCAAGTAAGATGAATCACGCAATTACCAGGCCCTTTGTTCGGGCCAGCGGCTCTCTGTTTCCACAGTGAGACATTCCATTATGCAGATGTGGCGGGAGACGTCGTTTAAAGTAGACTACAAGGCACTTGTTGCCGAGCGAAATTTTTCTGGCCGTCCCTTGGAAGCCTCCTGGCCGCTTAAAGACAGGTAAAAGTTCATCATAAAACCGTCCTTGTTTCGTGAACGCTGTTCCACGTCGGGGAGCTTGGATGTCCACGAAGCCCGCGGTGTCTGTGTGCACTCGTGAATAATAAACGTCCGAGGGAAATTCTTTGCCGAAGATCAGCCTCGAAGCGGGAGTTATGCTAGCCATTCGCCGTCGTATGGGGGAACGGTCGATGAATTCGCACGACTTTCGAGGTGGAAAGGGGCTTTCTCTGCGGCACTTCGTGGCGCGAAACTTTTTGTCATACGGCCGAGCATCCCGCCGTTCGCCGTTATTGCGACTCCGGCGAACTCTTGATCCCTCTCGGCTAAACCGAAGTTACCAGCGATAACTGTCCCCCTCTGTTTCAATCGTTGCCCGTCGGGGTAGCGCGAAAAAGCACGGCTTCACCCCCTGCACTTCCGGCATCCATACCGCGTAAGTTTCGAGAACCGCTCGAGTGTCCGCAACCCGTTTGGCTGGAGGGCTTTGTAAACAGCGCGATGGAGACGGCCGCCCTATGGAAACGAAAATGGTCCCCAGAGACCGATGAGATCGGCCAGTTATGGCCATGGAGGTACGAGATGAACGGAAAGGATAACACGCTGGGGGGGGGGGGGGGTTGAATTAACAGAGCGTCGAGGGAAATGGATCAAAGGAACACGAGACCCTTGCATCGAAGGGAGAACGTCCGCGGATCGAGGGATGTTCCGAGTCTTTGTGCGAGCAGGGCTTAAGGATTCTCCGAAGCATTTTGTTCCACCGAGGGTGGTGGGAAGTTTTATTTCAACACTGAGGAATATCCGCGAGAATTCACGCCGATTTCGGTGGAACTTTGAATATTTGTCGAATGGGAAAAGTTGGGGACAGGAATCTGTTCTTAGCTGCGGGAAATCAAGGCTCCCTGGTCATTCCAAGAAAAAGTTATTTCCAAGATTCATTATTACGTTCCTTTCTCCAGTCCCCCACGGGGCAATTCGTACCTAACGATGACCAAGGCTTTGATACCCATAAAGAGCTCCCAACTATGCGAAACACTCTGAATACTTGAAAAGAGGAACTTTGACTCACCCTTTCACCCCATCGCGACGCCAGGCTTCCACTTCCTCCGTTGAACGCTCAGGCCATTCAATCTGCAACAAAGGGAGGCAAAACTATCAAACTTCAGGTTACACGTGTCACTGGTAACTTGTATTATAAAAATCACCCCCTAGGAACGTGCGCTGCATTGAATTCGTCAGCTTGAGCCTCGAAAGGTGGAAACGAAACAGGGATACCGTTAGAAGCCCGGGCCGCAAAAGGGTGAATTTCATAAAAGAAGGGTAAATTCCTTCTCCCGTAACCCCCTGGGCCAGGGAATGATGGCGGGAAGCTCGGATGAATTTTACATGAATCCGTTTTCCCCGTGGCCCGCGAGTGACGAAGTTAATCGCCGCAAAAAGAACTTCGCCGCTCGACCGGCTCGTTAAAAGAAACGCGGGGGGTGGCGCCACCCCCTCGACGTTTCACCTCCTCCTGCCCAGCCTCTCCTCCCTCGCCGCGATTCGATTTTATTTCGCGTCCTCGAGCCTAACCAAGTGGCGAGGGTGGAAGTCCTCCGTCGATCCCTCTGGCACCCTCGAAACCACCCGCTACAACGGGCACGTTCGGCCCCGCTGCCAAAGGGAGCAAATAAAAGGATTTCCAAGTTTCCGCCAGGTAGAAGTTCCAGCCCACGGTGGCCTCCCTTCGGGGCAGCGTTCCCTGCAACCCTCCTTCCTCTGCTTTCTACCACCCCCATCTGTATCTCGTCCAACGACTCGATGAAAGAATGGTAAATTCTACCTGCCACCCCAGTTCGTGATATCGATCTGACCTCGGTTCGTTATCGTCCACGTTTAAACGCCCGCGGACGGCTGTGCGTCGAGTTAAGAGAAAAGGAACAACGAGTCACTGAGCTTTGTAGCATGACGCGCGTTCATCCAACTGTTTCGTAGCGTTTCATATTTTTCTTTCTTCCTGTTTGTGAGGAGGATTCTATTTCTCGTAATTATGCTATGCAGTTGGATCAATCAGATATCCATGAATTCTTTAATTAATTCGTCACCATTACACGCACCACTTTTGTACAAGTGTAACTGTTACATAATCACGATGAATTAATCGTCTTGCCCCTGCCACTATATTTTCGCATGACACGTTAACCGGTTTCCACCCAGTTGCCATGTTAATCACGGTGCAGGGCAATCAGCCGTTATCATTTTTCCAATCAGCACGCAATTAGCAGGATTACGCGAGGATTCCTGCGCCAAGGGGTTACATTTCGGTATAATGGGATTTATTTAATTGCGTTCGCGCACCACGGGCGGAACATCGTCGCGCAC
Organism: Andrena flavipes; assembly: GCA_963971345.1. Classification (NCBI taxonomy): domain Eukaryota; kingdom Metazoa; phylum Arthropoda; class Insecta; order Hymenoptera; family Andrenidae; genus Andrena; species Andrena flavipes. The sequence continues at coordinate 61,696,482 of OZ020480.1, forward strand.
TTTTTTCCTCCTCCCGAGAATCGTCCAGGGCTGCGGTTTATTTTAGCGTTCAGCTTCTCCACTTTTCCGTCTTTTTTTTTTCGGGAGAAATTTTAACGAGACACCAGCACGCGCTAACGATGCAATATGCATCCAATTACTTTCACACCTTGCTCCCCGTAATTGTTAATCTCGTTTGTATTTTACGCAATTAAATGTTTAAAACGGAAGCTGGCGCGGATTTTTCACCGCCGTGAAGAATGCTGCTGCCCTCGGTCGTTGGGTAAAAGGTCCACGCGCAGAGATTGCCTGAGAATCGTCCGGATTGCGGGGCATAATAAAATAGACACAAATTGCTCCCAGCGTGCATAGATGTTAGGCGAAGTCGCGCAGTTGTTCGATACTCACGGAAACAGTTTTCGAGGGCGTGCAATATTAAGAGCCACCCCCTGTCGGTTCACCAACCTCCCCCTTGGCTCGGAATTGAACCAGTCGAATTCATGAGACAACTTTCGTCGAACTTCCCAGGCGACGACAGACCTCGCGAAGTTTTGGCGCTAAGCTTCGAAATTCGCAATTGGAAAACTGTCGTTCTCCGTTTCCACCTCGTACTCATCTTTTTTTTTTCTCTATCCACCCCTGCATTTTTCCCTCGTGAATACAACCCCTGCGAGTACGTTTTCCCCCCGGAATTGCCTAATTAAAATTTAACTTCCGCGTTCGCCATCCTGGGAGAAGGCCTTCGTGAAGCGAGGCGATGATCTGCAGCATCCGAGCTTTCCCTATCGCTACACACTAGCGTCAAGCGATGTTCTTTCAAGTTGAATAGATTCCCACGTTTTTTATATGAAGACACATTACACTGTGTCCACATCCATCAAAACTTCTATGTCCCTCGATCGTGCCGACGTGGAATCCATTCTTTAGTATCCCAGCGAGGACCTTGGTGTAGCAAGCTTGATTGCCAAAAGTGCCCATTCATCGATATATTAAGCGACAAACATGTGGGTGTCCGTGGAAGAGCGTCAGGAACTTGGAAGTGGGAAAAACGAGGGCGATCAAGCAAGAGGACAGAAGCGTCGTCGCGAAGAATGGAAAAGCGCGTGTAATGGGCAGGGGGTGGCGCGAAACGAGCGTTATTCACGGCCCAACTAATCCGGAGAAACGAGGCCACGGGTCGATACCTCGATATTTAGAGTTATTGCCCGATCGCGGGAACTTCCGTTCTGGAGTTGTAATCGATGTAACACCGGCCTCTTTATTGCCACGGTCCATTAAGCGTCGCTACTTCTGTACACGCCTTAACATCGTGATAAAGAGAAGGGCAAGAACCCTTCGCATGGTGTCGCAATTACAGTAACTAAGAATGTTCGTAGGTCGTATAATCTCGAGAATATCGAGATTCAGAGTGTCGAGGTAGCTAGTCACTCGATTTCGGAATAGACATGAAAATCTGAGATTCTACATATATACCAATCCTGTAAGTTAGGGGAATGACGCGAAAGCCTCGGAGTTCAAGGAAGCAAGGATACACTTCCAGGGAGATCGAACTTCGCCGAGTTCAAGGTCAGAATATTAAGTTCAATGTTACGGCAGTTCGAAAGTTTAAGCAAGTTCCCCCTCGCAAAGAGCCCTAGATCGATCGGTTACGGAGTTCCATGCGAGCACTGAGTTGTTCTAATCTTGAATAAGTGGAGTAAGTGAATTAACGTCTAGACTGACGTTATCCCTCTAAGAAGTTCTTGGGGTGTTACGAATATAGGTGAAGTGTCCGCAGGAACTAATGACAATTTCTGTAATTTCACATCTATTCAACACAGCTTAGATCCTCCCTCAGAATCTCCTCCACTGAAACCATCCTCGCGAAGAAACAAAACTCCATCGACGTTTGCGCCCAGAACCGCAGCATTTTCTCCGCAATTACAAAGCCATCGCGATTAAACACGCCCCGGAGAATAAGCCGGCCAGAGGGGGTTCGTTTAAGGGAAAGCAATAACGCAAAAGCCCCCGTTCCAGTCGAAATCAAAAGAGATTCCAGGGCTACGGCGCACACAGGTCGGAGGAAATTGAGAAAAAATATCTCGTCGTTTCAACGTTCGAGTCCGTTTCTGCTTCCGCTATTTCCGGCCAGCGCAGGGTCGGCGAAGGGCGAGGCAGGGGCGAGAGGGTGGTCGCAACTGCAAGAGTGGCTAGCAGCCCGTCGTAATAGGGTTGCCCACTCGGTATTACGAATGTAATTTATTTTACTTCACCTGCGATCCTTATCGCAACGCCGGGCTTATTTAAACGGGCCTGGAGCCGATAAAAAGAAAAGAAGGGAATCCTGGGAGACCCTGCGTGTCCAGGCCACGTCCCCTCGATTGAAACGCCAGCGGGGGTGAACTCGTGGACGTGCTCAAGTCGAGTCTGCCCCCTTGCGCGTGGCTTCGATCGCTGTTTGTTTAACACCACGCGACCGAATGTCAATCGACGGAACCGGGGGTTCCGCGATCCCCGTCGAACCCTGTGTATCGCAGTCTAATTATAGTCGAATCGATTTTGGACGTAATAACGCCGCGATTAGTCACGTTGCTCCATTCTGGCCGGGCGATAACCATCCTGTGACCGCCGTCCAATTATTGTGAGTACCGATGTAATGACACCCTCTATCTGGCCACCCCCTCACCCCCCGACGACAGACCATTTGTCCGTCTTACGGGTGTTTTATGGCGAACCCGTAGATCTTTTGCTACCTCTAAATCCACAATCTGACATGTGCAGCACGCGACGTAGACTGCAATTGAGCTGCCTCCAAGGATATCGAAGTCCCTCCAAATAATTTAGCATTCTTTCCCGTTGCTTACATTCTGTAATACCATTTATTATTCTTACCGTGACAGAAGAGTACCCGGATTATGGCTTTCAATATAATCTCTCACTTAACCACTCTGTCGCTGGAAGCGAAGCGCGTCTGACCAAACTCGACCTCTACTACTTACAACCGCGGCCCGATCATCGCCGTCATGTAACTACTTCCCCCGGCAAACAGTGCCAAAGAGTGATTTATGGGCCGGCGTACGGCGCACTCGTTAATCACGTCGTTTTACGCGGACGATTAATTTCCACGCGCCCCCCGCCCTCCCCCTCCCCCTCGGTGACTTGTCTTCGAGATCCAGAAGAAAATTGCTCGCCCTTTAACAGAGTGGCGAGGAAGCATTACGGTAACAGGCCGGATAAAGACATCCACCGTCCGGTGGGTGGATGACTCGTGCATCGCGTGACCGGGTCCCCTGGATGGCCTGTGTCGTGCCACGTCTAAAAGTACTACGTAACCAAACCACCTTTCTTTCTGTTTGCTTCCATCGAAGCGCGCAGGACACCGCCCGTCACGAGTAACACGCGAACAAAACTCTCGGAAGCACGGAGTCTAGACGAGCGTTTTTAATACCTCTCTAATCGATGCACGCTGCCGCGCGCTATAGATGCTGCGACACCTAGAGGAGCTTTAAAAAAAAAGGAGTCTCGCACCGTGGAACGCGACAAAAGAAGTGTCGAGAGTGTGAAAGGAGGGGATTGCAGCGTGAAAAAAGAGAGACCGTGGACGCATCGGAGATTAAACCGCGATATATAGAGCACCGTTCCATGCAGTGTCATACACTTGACGCTTACAGAAAAATACATGTTACAGTGGAGGTGTGCCGTGACGTTAGAAGGCCGTCCCTTTTGCATCGACCCGCGACGGGGCTATCGCCCGCATTTCCTGCTCGATGCAGGGCTGCTTTTGCAATTCGAGCAGGTCGAGCGCTTTGAAAAACCGTGCAACCGGTCGAATCCCGTTCCCTCTGCACGTCCACCAAGTAACCGACGTCCAAGAGAAAATTCCTATTTACCGGCAAACAGCCGATAGCGAAGACCAATATTAGCGCGCGGCAAATATCGCCGGCGCTCCCAGCCACTGGCCATGAAAAGTCTTGATCCCTGTGGCCGATCCAGCCCGTTTGACTACGCGAACGAGGGAAATTTCTCGTTTACCCGGGCTGCTGGTATATCGAAAATAGTTGACGCGAAATGGAAACTGCGACGGACCCGTGGAAAACTAACCGCGAGTAGCGGAATTCGCTGCATCTACAATCTAAGCATTACCATATTTACATTGTGTGAAGAGATTACGAAAACTAGATTGGAGATAGTGTGTTTGTTGCTTCCAGGATTCTACAAAGTTCGGCTGATTCAGAAAGCTTCGTTTAGCGCACTTCACCCCGTCAAATGCACCCGTTATGCCATTAATTCGCCATAGGAGCAACGAGTACATAAGTCAGATAGTATCGAACAAGCTTCCTGCTCCCTAACCACGCGCCCCCAGGTCCTCGGAGCATGCCAGCAGAGCGAAAACTGCTGATACACCGTAATAATAACAGAAGACATCAGGGCGGGTAGACCGGGGCGCGGTATAAATCACAAGGGGGAAACGCGCACGCAGGATATACCTGAGGGAGCGTGTCGCCGAGATAAAGCTCGTAGTGGATGGATTCATCGTCCATTGACACGAAAACGGGCTTACTTAAGGCAACGCGAATGCGACACAAGCCCTGGCCAGATTGCATCTGCCCAGGGGGTTCTAGCGAGACATCAACCACTGTACTACCACCATAACTACGAGTTACCAGAGAAAACGGCTTTCATCGCGGTGGCCCCCTCTTCCTCCGCCTCGATTCCATCCATTCGAGCTGGCGCCCGCAGACGGCACAGACACCCCGGCGAACGGTGCGTGCCTCGTTTCGTGGGTGTGCGCTTTATGACGAGCCTGCAGTCATGCGATGGAGATTATCTCGCCGCGGAGCAATTGCTCAGGGGTGTTCGACGAGGACAGAGGACTGGAAGGGGGAACGGTGGCGATAACATTCAGAGCCGGGGCGCGATAACGTAATGTCGGTAATGGCTCGTTGGATCGGGGCTAACAACCCGTAAGAAACGATCCCCCTCGATCCGAAACAGCCGCTGGTTGTCCCGTTCCGATTGATTCGAGACGCGTCAGCCTCCACCCCGCGCGATGAATAATGGGGAGCATCGTCGCGGTTAACGACTGCACGCGCTAGGCTATCGACACCGATCCGGAACGATGCGGCTCCATTTTTCAGCTGGGTCGCTTCGCCCGGCAGGGATAGACGGGCGGCGGTCACGCGATTGTAATTTTAGGTCGGAAGTGTCGGCGCGCGAGGGCGAGTCGCGACCCTTCACGTCTCTCCCTTCTTCGCGTCGCAGCGTATCTCGATGTACCATTTTCTCTGATCTGCCGGAAACGTGGCGGGAAGACAGGTGCCAATGGTACTTATTGAGCAACTGTGGAGGGAGCAAGGAAAATTGAAATGCTCGATGCCTGGCATCATCCTGTGTTTCCCTAAAACTTGGGGAGCTGCTACCCTGAACGCTTCGTGCTCAGAGGAGCAGCCGTTATTTGTGCGCGCGTACCTTGCGCTTAATCTCGACGGTTCTCGGAGACGAGAATTCCTCGTGATTGCCTCGTGACGAAAATTGGAGCCGCGTGACAAGGTAGCTTCGACAAGCCCGCGACGCTTTTAGTGTCACAGATATTGACGATTTAATGGGACGCGAACAGGCCGCGGGAAATTCCATTACACGTCGCGATAATTATCAACGTGCCCGGCGCTAGCAATAAATGAATAACGAAACACGTCGGGCCTTTCCTTTCGGCCAACAATCGATAACCTATTAGCGGTCTAGGAACATTAATTACCGCTCGATACGTGATCCATAGGTAGACCAGTGGGAATACAAGCCAGCTGTGACGTAACAGGGTGTACGATGTCTCTTACAATTAGACCATGGATTTACTACATTTTAACACGAAATGTTACACCTGCCAATTTGGCCAGTTTCAAATGCGATTTCTGTGTCCTAGCACGCATTTTTGCATCTGGAATCGGGGTCAACCTGAATACCACCGCTCGAGGATTATAAATAGCCCCCTTTCCCCCGTTTCATTTTCCTTACGCTTTATGTGCCACCTCTCTCCTTACTAAAACTTCTTTCTAAAACGCCGGGAAAGGTTTTTTCAGTTTCACTCGTGGAGCAGGAGGAGATGAAAGAAAAGGGGACCGCCGCACTGCTGAAATGGACGATTAAAGCGGAGTTTATAACCATGACGACGAGGATGTACTAAAAAAGGGGGACGCTCGAGGACGAAATGAATACCTGGGAGTGCTTTTATGAGGCTGATCGGTGATTAAGATTAATCTCGAGCGGGGAGAAGGGACATTATTGCTTGATTCAGGCAAGCCAGAACAAATATCTCATCCCTGGACTCGCTGGCCCCCAAAACCTGAATTTATAACGTGTTGTAAGTGGCTCATAATTAAATACGACCAGTTGCAATTAACTCCCCGGCACCGAGCTAAAATTATCCGGATTACATTATTGACGGATCGTCGTGTCCCCCCGGTCTCGCACGAGGAGATAGTACTTGGCATTACAGATTGAATCACTTTGGCATTAAGCATAACTCGAGTCTCTGTCGATTCACGCGCACAGACGGGGATCACATCGATCCAAGGGCCGCGTTTGCATGCGTGCGTCAATGTTGACCATCAGCCTGTCTTGAGTAATTAGAACGGATGACCGGTCGTCTTCTTGCTGCGCGGCATAATGATTACTAATACCGCGTCGGGGGAACTATGGAACGACCTTTGTCGCGTCGATGTATTCAGAAAATCGACGTAATTGAGAAATATAGAGATTGTAACAATAAAACATCCCGCAATGTTATATTTAAAAAAATGGAGAACACGTTGACGATCTATCTCAATTTCTGAGGAAATGTATTATGCAGCAGCGAGTTCTATATACTTATCATAGCCGATGCAAGAAGAGTGCACACAGATTCAGCTGCAGAACACTTGTATAAATACTTGCACCGAATGTCATGGATGTAGATTGTGAACTGAAACATGAATAGTGCGACGCGGGTGTTCCTTCAGGCTTTTCAGGGCTTTCAGAGTAGAATTCTACGGACTAGAATTCTAGTGTAAAGAACAAAGTGACGAAGGGCTACTATGGTACAGGATTCGCGCAGAAGCTTCCGTAGTATATTTGCACGAATAGAAAATATTTGCGTGGATACGTCGCGGAGTTTCACATTTTGTTATCATAATACGGACCTACTGTTCTTGAAAAAACATTCACATTTCCTTACAGCAAAAGTAGACGAAGAAAGAGAGATTCGACGAGTGCGATGGTTAGCGAAGGTTTAACGATCCACCGTGTAAATCAAGGACAGGGAGAAATGACCCCGAAAGATGGCAGAATCGCGTTGTCGCGGTGTGAATCATAGGCGATACCCCCAAGGATATATCCTGGCGAAGCTTATTGCACGTCGTTACTCGCGACTGCCATCGTCATTACTCCCGCGAAATTCTATTATGCCGGTCGCGGGCTTATCAAATGCCAGCCCGTTAAAAAGAACGACGCCTCTGGCTTCCGTTCCCGACGAAATAGTCGAGCCCTCACAGACACCATCGCGAAGGTTGCATCAATGAGGTGGATTCCCAGCCCCTTGGCGAGGCACTTTCCTGGGGCCGGGCGAAGGCACGCGGGGGAGAGCTACAAGAGAGTCGAGGGTAAATGGTCTCCATTGTACTTTTAAACGCCCCTGCCGCACTGACTTCAACCAACCCTCCCGCGACCGCCGCCGACATTCAACCTCCTTCAGCCACCCCCCTCGGCTCGCCGCCCATCCAGTCCTTCGCGATTATTCAGCGATGACAAACGACTATCCCCCCATCCAGCAGGGTCGCCTGCATCCACCCTACGGACGACTACTCCTGTTACCTGCAGCGATTCCAAATCCTTCTCGCCTCTCATCCTGCTCCCGAACTCTTAGCTGCCCTCCATCCAACCAACTCCTTATTTTTGTTCTCGCCCCCCCTCCCCCCTGCACCCCAACCTTGCACCCGAGGAAGATAAATCGACGGGAGACGCGGTAAGTTGAGACGGCGGTACAAGGAGCGCGAACGGGGTGAGAAAAAAGGCGCAAGGTGACTGAGAACTCGGCTGGAAGAGGAACCGCTGTTTCAGCTGCGGGGACAGAAAGCATCGGTGATTAACACGTCCCCTTCGACCCATCGCTCGCGCGATTTAAGGGTACCCTCCGGCTGAAACGCTTGAAAACTAAGCGATTTTCATGAATTAAAAGAGGAAACTGACCAACATACAATAAGAAAGCTTTTTGAACTTTATTACTACATATTTGAAGGACATGCAAAAAATGATTGTGTGAATTTTATCAATTTTTACATTAGATATACAGCATTCATTGTACCACTGTAGACATTAGACAGGATCGTCTGAAATAAAGAAACTGAAAATATTCTTGATATTTAGTGTTACAATAAATTCTGTCTATCTAATACAAAGAAATGATAAAATTCAAACACATTTTTTTTAATTTTGTCTTCAAATATGTAGTAATAAAGTCCAAAAAGCTTTTTTACTGTATGTTGTTCAGTTTCTTTTTTTTTAATTCATGAAAGTCGCGTATTTTTCAAGCGTTTTGATCGGATGATACCCTTAAGAGTAGATTTTTGTCATTCCGCGATGGGTGAGCTTATTCACGGTGTCGCGGTGCTCGGAAGTTAATCGGATCTACTTACAATTAGTCAGCCGTAAAACCTACAACACCCACGGCAAAGAACAGATCCACCGAAAGAAGAGTCCCGCCCCCCAAAGGATATTTAAAGCCCCGCCGCGAAGAACGGCGGATTAAAACGACACAAAAGCCAAGATGACAATGTTGTAAACCGCGTACCCAACACGGAATACGAAGAAGCTCGCACGTGGTGAGAAGCACCGCGCCACGATAACCCAGCAATTCCCTTATCATGCCGCAGCACGGAGGGAAACACGTGTAAGGACGGTGCGCCACGGTGTTCCTCATTTTTCCGAAAACTGCTCCATTCCCATCGAGCATAATTCTCCGCCGCGGGAAGGCTGCGGGTCCCATGAAAATTTCCCAGCACCGGCACCGTCCTCCCAGCCCTGGGACAGCCAGATAAGCCGCTACGGTGTCGATCGATATCGAACGACGAAGGATAACGACACCGTTGGCACGTGCAATTTTCGCGGCCGCGAGTAGGTACACAGAAACGATCCAGCTAGTCCACCTATAGCCGGGTTCAGACCTGAATGAGTTAGGTAAGTACGGGAAATAAGGCTCAACTAAGGATCTATGAATATCAAGATCATTGAAATCGGTGAGGAGGTAGCTTTCAATATATTATATCGAAAGTTTTCCATTAATATATCCGAATCTAAGGCCGACCGCCAAAAAGTTTAAAGGGAAATGTTATTCCGAATGACAACCTTGACAACATATGCGAAAGTCATCGAAATCGACTAGGTTACCGGGCTATTCTGTTGTACACTAACTAAAATGTGGGTTAAACTGCATGGGCTCTAAATTGTATGTGCACTATTTTCTGTGTACTATCTTGTGCGCTAAATTGTAGGTGTCCTAAATCACATGCGTTTTAAATTGTATGTGCACTATAAATTACACTTGTGCTAAATTAGATGTGTAATATTGTACTGTGTAGTTTTGATATGGAAACAAGCTAAGCACAAAAGTTGACGAAGAAAGACACATGGCAGTTTCTCACTCTTCGCATCCGTCATTCGTGCGCGCTCAGCCTGCTCAGCGTATACGCGTTCAGATCTGGACCCGGCTTATGGTAGATTCTCTGCAGAGATACGAGCAGCCGCGCCTACTTAATTGTAACGTTTGATCGCGGCGCGAGCTTCGCCGAGCAAACCCGGAGCCAGGGCGTTTCGCCCCGCGATACTCGCCCGTTGTCCCGTTACCGTAAATTAGCATTCGCTGGAAGGACACGGCCGGACACGCTCGCCGTACTTACGGATTCCAGCCCGACGTAATTGGTAGGTTATCTGAGCGCTAAAGCCCCCAGAAGATCGTTAGCTACCCTCGTTTTCCGAGAAAAGTGGTGCCGCGGCAGGAAGTATGCATGCGAGCTGAACGGGGAACCTTTAAAGATTAAACGCTGGTCGAAGAGTACGATGGTCCAGAACATTAGCGCGGGAAGTAAGTATTTTAGCGGAAAATGAAGCTCGTGGTATGGAAAGAATCGGCTTAGTCGCATCACTCGAAGAAATTTTCTATGTTACTGGAAGGATCCTTTAGCACGGCGGAGCTTATAAATCTCGATGATTACACTCGAATTTAATCTTTTCAACACCCGACGAAAGGAGGGATCAAACGGTGACAAACTATGGCTCGTTTTTCGCCCGGAAGCGATCGACGTCAGGGGATGAGAGGCTCTGAATGCGTCATAAACTTTTGGACAGAGAGGACAAAATGATCCTCGGCCTTCGGCGTGGGGCTCCTCGACGACGTGGCGGAAGGACGTTGTAAGCATTGTCGCCGCAGCTTTATGATGGATGGACGCAAGGAATTCCGTGCCTTCGAGAGACGGGCCCCCTTGATTCCAGGGGTGGTATGCTGTGCCCTTAAAAAGAGGGCTGCGGATAAACTCGAGTAATTTGTCACTCGGCCGGCGACTACTTTACGACCCGAAGGCACGCCCAACGTCGTAGCCGCAAAAAGCGAGTCGGTGTCTTGCCTTTCCCTTCGTACAACGGAGATATGACGCTCTGTTAGCAACCCTAACGATGAAAAAGTAACTTTGTTTCGCGTGAAACCGTCGCCCTGTAATTTCTCCCGACTCCGAAGACGCTGCCGCGATGAACTTGAGATTGATTTAAGAATTTCTCGAGTCATTTCCCTCGCACCTCGTTTAACAGCGTTTCCTCCCGTGACACATAAACCGCGATCCTTTCCCCCTTAAATCAGATACGCTGGATTCTTTATCGAGGAAGAGGAAGTGTCATGGAACTTTTTCTCAAGGTTCCTGGATCGAGATTACGGAATAGACTTGTACACGGTTTCGCCTCCGCTCCGCGAGATTTATACGTCAGCCAGCGCTTCTCCTCGAAATGGAATTCGATCTCTTTCACTTCGGCAAGGTCGAGCAATCCACGTCCACCGCGAAGGGAATCCTCTTTCGCACGTTTTTTCCTCGGTTCCATCAGACCAGGGACGAAATCGTGGCGGGTCGATCGTCACTTTCGCGAATGTCGGCCGTGATTCTATCGTCGATAACGACGAGAGGAGTCGTTGCAATTTAGGGCTTTTCTTTTAGCTTGCCGCGTGAAAACGGTGCGCAACGACAGACTCGGGGGAGCCTGAAAACGACCGCTCACGTGTGACCGTACGTGTATAAATTCGACGGTGAGAGGGGCGGGAGGGGGTGGAAATAAAACGCGCCGTCCAGGATCCAGAGACGCTTACCGTCATTTCTCTTCCTGCTCGCCCGACCGCCTGCCTTTCTTTCGTCCATCGACCTCCGGTTCCTATTGTCGGCCATTCTACTTTACCCGACGACTGTATATAAAAATGTGTATGTATATACACAGGTCGGAGGGGAGTGAGGTGGAGCGAAATGGGACGCGGTCGCAGATAGCCGACTGGCTTTGTCCGCGAAAAAAACAGAGTTAAGAGATCTGAGCGTCGCGCGATTAAGGAAAAAACAGCGAATTCAATTTTCTAGACGACATTGCCTCTCCACTTTCCATCCCTTTCACCACTTTGTCCTCCCCCGTTGCTCATCCTTGCAGCAGAGTCGCTGTTGTTTGCATAATCCCCCGGTTTAAACGGGGACCGATCGCAAGGTTCGCGGTGATATGAATTCTACGCGCCTGCTTGCTGGGACATTCCAATTCGGGATAAACAGCTATCGTTGCGCCCATTTCGCGCGAGTTTATCTGAACGGGGCGGCAAGCGTGTCTAGAATGCTTCATGCCTCTTATCTGCTAACGAAGTTCGCTAAATGTTTATTCCCGTGAATTCTATCTATCCCCGAAACTCTTCGATCTGTTTCTCGAATCGCCCTATAAAATCGTCACACGGTGGCTGCTATTTACAACGGGACACGGGTCAGCCAGCTTAGCCCGCAAGTTTATTCCGAGTTTATCCTCCGCGAACGAGCGCGACGCTCGCCCGGAGTTGGCACGAGCCATTCCCTCGATCACGGGAAATCCAGCCACCGATAACGATCCACGGGCGAATCGAAGGTGGCCACCCCCGTTGTTTGCCAGCCCTGCCGCCGGGATCGATAGGCCGCCTATCCTTGTTTCCCGACCGGAAGTTTAATACCCGCGCAGTTTAAGGAAAACCGAAGTTTTGTAAAGTTCCGGGGGGCGTCACGTGCAGTGGTTTACGCGGTGATCTACGGCCCGGAGGCAAAAGTTCTTACGATCGTGTCACACGATTACTCTCTCACGCGGCCAACGGAAGTTCCATTCGGGCGCGGCATTATCGGCGCGGGCGAACGATAAGGCGGCTGGTTCCGCGCTCGTCGGCGACGAGCACGATCGGCCATTATTAAAATGTCGCGATACCGCCGCGGCCGATAATCTGAACGGCCGCGGTATTTCAGCGGAGCGGAACTTCTAGGAGGAAAGCCTCTTATCTCGCCGCGAAGAATTAGAACACCTGGGATTCGAACCCTGCCGAGACTCAATTTGATCGGGAGGATTAACAGCGCCGGAAAGTTCCATCCGACATTTTTTAAGCTCGTACCCCCAAAGCCAGCGTTAATCCAAAAACTATCGGCTAACCCGTCCAGACGTAGGTAATACCGTCGATCCTTCCCCGTCAGTCGATACCCTTCAATATTTCCAGTAACCTTCCGAAGCTATCGTCGTAGATGGCGGATTCTAATATTTATTTCATAGTATCTACTTAAGTTCCACCGAGGGTCAACGTCTAGTATCTCAACTCTACTTCGACCTAGCCCTTTCCTCGGGATGACTGGTATATTTAATTCTTTCTGCCCCTTCGGTCTAAGAGCCACCCCGGTAACGAGGTCCAACGGCCACCTCCCGCGCTCTCGAGATTAATTACCGGTTATCGAAGTAATTGAAGACGAAGTAGCCGGATAAAGTCGAGTGTGTCGAGCCCGGGCGAGAGGGGTGCGTCACCCATTGTCTCTGACCCTTGCGGCGCCTACCCCTGGGCTGGACATTCATTTCTAACGAGTTGGCAACGTTATCGGTTAGAGCGGACAGCGGCGCAGCGTGTCCACTGAGACGTTAACACCGATACCAGGGCCCGGCTAGCTCTCTCGGGGGCATAGAATCGACGCTGCTTCTATGCACCCTACGTGCAGCAGCGCGGCACCCGTGAAACGGATGTGTGTGCGAGCCACTCTCTATATAATACAGCGGACATAACGTCCAATGAACGACCACAGGCCAGTTCAGTCTGGCCAGCGGTACACTCGGGCGATTTCCAAGCTGGCTACAATGCGACACCCCGCTACTGCTTCGCGCTGCATCGGTTAACCCGGAAAACCACCCACGGGGATGACGGTGCTGACCAGTCGAAACACCTCGCTGGGAGGATCCCTGGTCTCTCTGTTCCGACGTTCGATGTTTATGAGCGCCTCTTTGTGAGCCCCGTCTCTTTCTCCCCCCCCCCCCCCCTCCTACCGTACTTCGCCGGTTCTCGTTACACGTTCGCAATGTTCCCCGTTTCAGCTCCCTTCTCCGTCCGCCTCTGGTAGACAAATGGAAAACAAACGCCGGCGACGAAACACGCTGGGTTCGTTAGAGCCAGCGTCCCCGCTTGGTATAATGGCTCGCGGTCATCTAGAGGATGGGCCACCTCCAGTACACGCTGGCGCGAACGAAACCACGATGCAAACAGAATTCTCGGTACAAGAGGGGAAATTTGGTATGCAAAAGAAGGGGGAGAAGATGGGAGAGCTGGACACTGCGTGGGTGTACTGGCTGCTACGGCGGTCCGTGGTTTGCGATACGAAAAATGTGGTGGAAATTGTCGCTCATTTAGAATAGAAGTGAGATGCGTCAGGCAACTATTTAGTTTTGGAAATCCGACGAGTTCTGTTGGTTGAAAAGTTCAACAACCACCCGCGCCCTACTCGGTCGACTATACATTTTTGGGTCCTTGGATGGGATTCGCGCCATGCACCGTAATGGATGCAGCACGTGAGAGCGTGATGTTTACGGAGCAGTCTATCCCAAGATGTTTTGAAGCCGCCGGGCAACGGGTAAACAGCAGAAGTCCCAGGGCGGCGTTATCGTCTGTTTCGAAAGTTCCCCCGTTTCGGTCTTTTATTACACGAAAATATCGAGGGGACGGCTAAACCAAGTAGATAACTTGGAAGTCTATTTTACGAGCGGCACCATATTGCGGATTTTCCGCGGGCATGGGAATGCTCTCTTCGGGAATCCTCCCTTCCACCTTATATCGACAACCCCCGCGAAATCCTGGCGTTTCGCGTGCGCGGATTGAAAATCTGGGATCCTCAAAGCGGCTGACAAACGCCGATTCGCGGGGGAGTTATGGATCGGCAGGCAATAGTGGAATATTCCGTCGGATTCTCAAGGAGCCGGCTAGGAATTACTTTCGAACCCGAGAACACCATCAAAAAGAAGCAATCCGATTCAGACCGATCCCCGCTCTCGTAGGCCAGCATCCCGAGCGAAATAATTTAAATTACATCTCCCCATCGCCCCCGAAAATAAATCCCTCGGGCCCTGACTCCAACGACTCTGCACTTCATCGCGAACCGCCCATCGAATTTCCCTAAAAGCGATAGAAGACAAGCGCTCCCCCGATCGCTCGCCGTTATCGTCGCGCCGCGGAGGGAGTGTCGACGGAATCCTCCAGCCGAAGATTGAAAGACGAGCCCCCGCTTAGCCAGCCAGGCTGAGTCGATGCTTAACGCCGCATCGAGGCGCGTGAGAAAGGCGGCATCGCGGCAGGGGGATGGTGATGCGCTAGATTAAAATGGTGCCTACCGCAGGGGTTATCCGCGGAAATAGGCATCCTTTCACCCCCTCGCAACGGCTGCCTCTCCTTTCACACCTCCGATTCTCTCTCTCTCTCTCTCTCTTCCACCTATTCACCTTGCCCTCTCTTTCGGATCACCGCCTCGCGGCTGGTTCTTTATCCTCGTCTAGGCGGATAGGGGTTGGCCTGGCGCCAGGGAACAGCAATATTGTAGCAACCCGGGGAATCTCGTGACTCCCGGTCTGCTGGCATTCTACCCTGCCCCGAAACCTCCGTTCGCTCGCATGCACGAGCATGTGCCTCGTAGTAACGCGCCGAACACGTTGCACGTATCACACTGTCTTACTTACTAAGCACTAGCGTCGACCGCCGACCGACACTCCAACCTCCCTTCGCCTCCCTCTCGACCCCCGCCAGGCCTGATTTATAACCGGCGGTCTAATATACTGTTTTAAAGGCGACGTTGTCGGAGAGGAATCTCGATGGATGCCGGGAAGCATCGTCCGTGGAGCTACTTCCGGCCGCGGGAGCTGGTCACGAGGATGCCTTCGCAGGAAGTCGTTATCGGCCATCCGTGTGCATTAATGCACGCGCCACGGGGGGAACCGGCCTCTTTTCAGCCGGCAATCCTGACCGCTATAAAGATGATGTATAGCCGCGGGTGGGTATAACGTGGCACAGTCAAATCTGCTCGTGCCGTGACGTTGTAGCGGCAAAGAAATCGCTGGGGAAGTGGATTTATGAAAGAGAAACCTTGGCGTCTCTCTATGTACTTGGTCGGGGAACCATAGCATCAGCTGCTAGTTACAGCAATCGCGCAAGAAACGAGAGACGTTACAGCGATACGATAGACCCATTCTTCCTACCCTTTGGAGCACATGATAGAACCATACCCCCGCGAGTTTGGGTGCAGCGAAACGAAAGGTGGGTGCGCGTAGGTCAGGGAGCATTCTAAAGGAACGCGAAATGGTTTTTAATATTCCCGGGTGGCACGTGAACGTATAAAGGAGTTCGCCCGCTCGGCCCGGCGCCTCCGAAGCCCGTGCTCGACAGAGTGGAATCGATATTGTTGAACGCGAGGGCACGCCGGGCGGCGGACGGCGGCTGGAAGTTTTTGAATTTCCACGAGAAATATATTCGCCGGGTGCCGGTTTATATAGAACGTACAGGGGCCACGGCGGTCTTTGTTTGCGAAATCTTAAATCGGAGGGATTTCTTGTGTACATACAGGGGACGGTATTTTCTGAAGTCTCGCTCTCCTCCCGCTCGGCACCGGCCCGATAGGAAATCGATATTCCACCTCGTGACGGAATTGAATCGAAAGTTTTCGCGCGCCGCCGCCGCGAGACAAGGAACGCGGAAACTCGATAAACGACAAATCTGCTGGCTATGGTTTTTCAAACTTCAACGGGACGGACAGAAGTGACGGGGGAATCGTTCCGAATATCGCCCTCCCGCTTTCCATAATCTAGCAGTTTAAAATTCCCCCGGTACGCGATTGCCGTATCGTGTCGCGATCGAGAGTAGTCCGACTTATCTTCCGCGGGACTTAAATCGCCCACGCTTTCGACCGGGCGAAATCGATATCGGCTGCCGCGAGCCGTTCCACCCACGATTTCCCAAGGGGATCCCTGGGAAGTCTCGAGAGCACGCTTAAATAATTGAGCGCGGCGTGCCCACGAATGGCTATTCGGCCCAGATACGAGATCTGCACGCGTCGACTTTCACTGGATGGCTTGCGAGATTCAGCGAGGTCCGCGGACACGAGTCTCTCGAACAGCGAAGCGTCTATTGACTTCCAGGAAGATGCTTTCTGGGATCTAAGCACTACGAAATTGCCTGATGAATCGAATGATGAAGAGAAAAAGGAAAACAGAAGTTACCTATGTCACCTACGCACACCTTACAACATCACGTGCTAAGTGTAAGCAACAGTGCAAGAATTGATCCACCATCGGTGGTTTCGTTGAAAGAAAACGTGGCACAGAAATGGTACTTAACTCGAGTGTCCTTCGCGTGAAGTTCGGAAACCAACGCTGGCGGAGCTGGATATTCGAGAGAATCCCCCTCCGTGCCGATGATTTAAACGCGACGCGCGGGAAATTAATACGCGCAGTTTTTCCGGGGGAAAACACGGGAATAACACGGTTACGGGCTAATAGGTAACAAGGAGTAAGAGAGATGTTACAGCAAACAGTATCGCATCGATGGGAAAAGGGCCCCGGTGATGAATCGCAGCGGATAATGGGATTAAGGCAGATGGCGTCCATTAAGCAATGTGGTTTTAGTCTAATATGATTTCCATGTTCATACCGGAGCCGGCCGTTTTGGCACTGCTGCAGATTGCCACGCACTGGCCACTACTTGTCCACCGATAATATGATTTATCTCATCGAGTGTCTCGCGGCCGGGTAGACCGGGCTGAAACGATAAATATCGACAACCGCTCGATTGAATAAATCATCGGCGATAGAGCAGGAAACGGGACACTCGCCCGGCGGCGCAGGCTTTTGTAAATGGTACTTTCGAAACTGGAAGAGAAATAGGCGCTGTCGTTCAACCAGCCCCCGAAATTTCGTCTATGAAAACGTCGACGACAGCTACCGTGGCTCCGGCACGGCGTTTACCCATGATTAACCTGCGATCGGCGGATGATAGTCGATTGAGCGATTATTTATTTAAATCGTCATCGGACAGGGCCTGAAATCAGCAGGAAATACGACGTACTTAGAGAGAGTATTATGCTGCCTCCAGGCAATCCAGGTCACTTCCGTCGAAATCTCGTTACCCATTTCCAACTGAGAAATTTAATCAGACCCGCCAGTGGAACTAGATGGTGCCCGTCGACTCAATCAGCGTTCTCTTTGGGGCGAGTAATTCCCGCTAATCAATTTTGTTTCGAACTTACGAATCGGGGATTTCGACCAAAGTGCGCCCGTATTTCCCGCCGGCCGCAGTGGACACCTCGCTCCATTATCCCACTCGTTCTCCCTAACCATGGTAAACGGCTTTTTATACAAAAACTGAATTCAACGAGGCAGAGGATAATAACAGCGGGACGAAAAAAAGGCAGCTAGAATCGCGGATGGAACGAAAAGCACGCGCGTAAATAAAATGAATTCGGTCGTTCGAAAATTTCAAATAACGTTCAGCCGGTCGCAGGGACGTGGCCGAGGGGAGAAGAGGGATTCGACGGCGGCTGGTGACGAAACGAATTTCAATTGGCTTTTGGCGGAATCGAAACGGCCGGTCACAGTTGTGGCACTGTGAGTAATGGCGGTTTGATTTAAACTTTCTCGATAAATGAAATTTCTGTCTGCGCACTCGCGGCGACGATTGATGAGCCGCCGCGGCACCCTCCGCCAGGCCCACCTTCATTACGATCTATTGTTTATTTGCGATAATTGTCATTTATCAACGTTATGAACGTCGCTGGAACTTGGCAACCGAGTTATCTCAAGAAAAATCGGTAACTTTGAAAGTTCGTCGATCGAATCACAAATAACACTGTCCAACACTATTTTTAATTCGCAATATCCGCTGGGTGACCCTTGTAGAGTTTTTCGCCCTGAACACGAATCCGCAAGCAGAATTGTTCTAGCGCCTTCAGTTTTTGAGAAATTCGATTTTGAAAAAAAAATACAAATTTTCGAAATTGAACATCTTTTATGCCGAAACGGTAATAGTTATTCGGTTGCTCGTTTAGTCAAATTATTCTATGAACCCTCCCGAATACAACGATATTAGTTATTATTGCATTACGAACATTTAAATAGGTTTAAACCACAATCAAAGGGAAAAGGACAACACCCGAAATGCACCTATTTTTGCGGATGTCGGATTAGAAGAATGGAAACGATGACTTTCTTACTAGCGAAAGAGAAAGCAAGGCGTTAAAGAAAATGCTGTAATTGTAATATTTAAGCTATTAACGTAACAAAATGTATTGTTTTAAATAATATAAGCATCATAGAAAGTAATAAAGATCCGAATTCAACGATTCATTAAGTCTTTTTACTTATTAATTGGGTGACAGTGATCGGAACAAGCGTCTCAAAAATTTTGGTATTACTATTATAGCAGTAGTTGCTCATGTACATGTCACGACGTAACCATAAAGTATTAGGTTAGCTGGCAGTAATTGGGGTGTCACTAATTCAGTCAAATACATTTAAAGGGTGTCAATAGTAGATCCCGAAATATAATTTTCAAATTGATGAATTTATACATAAATATCCCCCCCTCAATCTTAGATCTATTCTAGACTGACCTATTCGAGTAGGTCGAACATCCTCAAACTAACACAAATGCGTCCCACTCGGAAAAGAATGCAAGTTTAACTGAACTCGAGTTTGGAGTGCTCGGACGAAGTTGAAAGCCTCGCCACGACCCTTATAGCCTCGCAAATTATCCTGAAAATATGCAGCCGCAAGCCCCGCTAGTCCCAGGTCATTTTCTGCATTTATCGCTGGGCCGCGTTGTTGCGGAGCGTTCAGCTTCTCCTTTGAGCCGTGCAAAGCGGCCCTTCAGGTGCATTAAGCGCCGGTGAAAAATGATTTCGTTACACGAGACGTATTATTCAGCTGCACGGACGTAACGTTATTAGTCGCGCGAGCGTTAGTAGGAAGTCGTGGAGAACGGCTAGGTGCCTCTCCCGGGCAGCGGTGAAACTTCAAAATGCTCGCCGGGCGAATGTAATTTGCGTGAAATTAAAAACGCGGCCGCGTTCGATCTCGTTTATGGAACGGCCGTTTAATTAAGCTAGCCTGCTGGGAATTGGTCGATTCCGTTGGAACCAATTGCTCTTCAAATTTCGTGGCCAGTGCTTTGCCGATGCTCTGGAGCTCGAGCTAGGACACCACGCATTCAAAATGCGGATCAGCAACTAGTTTGCCATTCTCTGTATTTATTACTCGCGCGTAGCCGCGGCGTATTTAACCTTCCTTTGAATCCGACCCTTTAAGTGCATCATTACCTATTCCCTTTTGTGTCGACCAGCTGGCTTCAAGTGCAAACTGTGCGCACCTCTTCCCTCTGCTTTTGAACCGTGCCCATCGCCAGGACAAAATGAATCGCAAACTATCTCGCGTCCTCGCTACGATCTCCCCGATCCCCCTATTCCCACCAGACTCTTGATTTCTGCTTCGACATGCGAGATTCTTTACCATTCACCTTCTGATCCTACCAAAAGCAATATACCGCACGCATGGACCTTGATCGCGGTAATTAAGAGGAAACATTCCATCTCGTATGTTTCTAGAAGAAACAAGCAACAGAGGCATCGCAATTATCGAGTCACCGAAGCGTGGGTTCTATTAGAACTCACAGTTATTTGAATTTGCGTTTGCGACTGTCGATACTGCCAGGGGCTAAGTGTTTCTTCAGGGCACTTCGTTTCATCCAGTTTCGCTTCGAAAGAAAAAGACACTATGCTGTGCGAGCCATCCAATGTTGCTGACGAATGGAGAAATGAATAAACATATCGGAATGCCGAGTGTTTACTTTGTCAGCAAGAAAGTTTGAGTGGAAGCGAGGGGACGATTCCAGAGAGCAAGAGAAATATTGGTTACACAGAGTTCGGTGTGTTTTTAGGAAAAACAGAGTTTCCTCGGGTCGAAGACACGTTCGCGAGGCAATGAAATGCTGAATTCCTGGATCACTTTGGATAGTCAAGTGTCTCGGAAGACTCCCTAATTAAATCAGATTTTAGCCGCAGTCACGGACGAATAAAAGACGATCGTTTAAACTTCTCCTATAGTTGCAAGGATTCTTCAAGGTTGGTATCAGTTCCGAGGGGGAGGCTTAATACGGGGGCTTCGCGCTGGAACGCGAAGGTAAACTTTTAAATTGCGCTACACAAAAGGGTCTATAATAAGGCGAACGCGAGAAATTCATCGTCGAGGAACGCTCTCGGGGGTGGAAAATGGAGCGTTCATTAAATTACAAAGGGCGAAACGAAGAAGATGGGCGGCTGGCTCGAGGAACGCGATTGTGATTAAAGTTCTCCGAGCTATTACTAAGAGAATAAACAGGTGGACAAATACATAAGTCGACGGGGAGGGGGAGGGGGAAGAAGCGAACGGTGTGTGTGTGTATGAGAATAAGAAATACGGATTGCACGAAAGGATGAAACTTTCCTTCCCTTGCAAGCTTTCTTTCGCAATGCGGAAGAGTACCACGGAAACTAGATAGACGTCGCAATGTGGTGGAAATAATTATCTGGCAACACGATTCCACGCCAATTTTGTTTCTTTAGAAAACTTTCTTGCGAGTATTTTTCTTATCTCCCACGCAGTTTCTTATTTTTCTGTTAGTTCCTGATAAGCTACGAACTAGTTCAACTGAAGTGGTTTAAAACCAACGCTTGTTATCTGGGGATTTAGACAGATAAAGTTCTGCGACTAATTAGATCAACTATCTGGCTCAAATAGAATTTGTTATTCCAAGAATGGAATTACACGAAATTGGCGCCAACCGCTCTTTATTAATTCAAACTAACGGTCACGTGCTGCCACCTGACGGCAGAATTAAAAGATTCCCGATTAGAGGCCAGATAAGGCGCCCGAGATAGTATTAATTTACTATACAACAATTCCTTTCTGCTATTTCACTAAACTACAGTTATTACATAAAAGCTTCGCTCGTTAGTCATTAAATATATCAATGAACCTCTTTAACTGTTAATCGCAATAGCCAGTACTCAAACCAATGATTCGTCTTAACTAATATACCTAAATGTTTCACGAACATTTGCAACGAAAAAATGTCAACAGAATCATAAACGAAGCAATGGCACTATTCTAGACGTTTAACACTATCCATTTAGGTTATAAAAGCTTCAAAAGCAATTATGATTCGATAACTCTACCAACATCCAATGTGAACGAATTTAAAGCTTAATTGCAATCACGCTTATGGGTGCCATTTTTAACGCGCCTGTATATCACTGTCGAAGTGTACGCCGTGCACCAACGTCGACGAATGGCCAATTTGTCATTGCAATGTGACATTTATATGCAAATGCAGACACAGTGTCAAGGAGTAATGACGTCACTTACCTATCAGATGAGGCGAACTAGCCGGTGAGCCTTGAACCGAGGGTAGGACAGACTTGCGGACTTCTCAGTGGGACACAACACGCGAGCACATTTCTCCCGAACTCATCGCGCGCGAGGAACGTTCTACGACCGAAAGTGCACCGCGAAATGCATCGACACGAGGCGCGTGAACATTGTTTCGAACCGGTAAAATCGAAAACTTCGGGAGCGTCTCTGATGCCGCGGAGTCGCGTGCGCCATGGCGGAACAGCTGTTCAGGGAAGCGGAGGTCGTTACTGGGGTTGAAGGGATCCGAAGGAACCGTCTCGCCATCTACCAGCGACAGCGGGAAATACTCGCATCGTATGAATGTAATCCTTTCCCACGGAAGATCCTTCGAGGACAACGTTGAAACCTACGATATCACGTTATTATTGATCTCTAGAATTGATTTATGTATTGAAACTTGAATGTTTATAAAATATGAAACAATTTAATTTTTTAAACAAACTTAAGTTTTTACTATCCCAAGTAATTATATTTATCAGCTATTCGAGAACTGCAGAACTTTAATATATTCTATACTTGTATTAATAAAAATTGAAGCTAACTAGTTATTTGTTTGAAAACTAATTTGTCTCGAGGAAGTTGAATCAATTCATCGGAGAAATGAACGGAGTAAAAGGAAGAGGAAGAATTGCATGCGCACGCTTTACCTCGTTTCTTTTTCGGAGCAGTATCTTTTTGTCTCAAGCACGACTGCGCTTCTTTGACGGCTGTAATCGTAAGCGTGACAACAAAAGTAAGTTGCTCAAGAATGAAGGCCGATCCGTCTGTCAAATGTATCCTTGCATATCATCACGTGCAATCAATGCAGTTTGTTATGCGTGGAAGAACATTCTAAGTGCGTATTGGAAAATACGTATCAGAATCTGCAAAGAGGCAAACATTCTTTGCTTAAATATACAATACTGTGAGTGACAACTCGTTAATGATTTATCCATCAAATTATTGCGTATTAAATATAATAGTACAATTGTTCAATGATTAATAAATGAAAAGAAACTCGTCCTGCCATATGAAATAAAAGTGTTGAGAGAGAATTGCAGCATGCATGCAAATTCAGTTGATTTTTTAATGCAGTACAGAGGATGTAACAAAGGTGTTTCAGGAAATCAATAATTAAACTGTGAAGATCAGATAGGAAGACGCATTTGATGTGGTCATGCAAATGCCTCCTGTGTGTTTTATTTTTTATGCAACACAATGCACTCTGCCGCATTCCATTCCGTTGCTTGGACGATATTGTTGCACATCACAATTAGATTTGCTGCGCATCGCGAGTCGTCGATCTCGATAGTGCGTTCTTTTATTCTCTTTTTTAAATTCCTGAACTAAAGGAAGGTTCAAAGGTATTTCAGAATGTAGGTTTCTTTTTAACAAGTACTAAGCCTCAATTGATAGAGAGTAGCCCAATTAAATCATTAAAGCAATCGTCTGTTTGAAATAACTAAAAGATAAGTACACATTGCATTTGAGTTATTTCATTCGCCGGGGTCAAAGTTGATCTATTTCATCGATTATTTAATAACTACTTCACTCTATCAGTTGAGGTTGAAGACATTTTATCATACATTACATTTGTAACCATAAAAAATCTGCGGTGTAGACTGTATAGCGGTTGCGTTCCTTTACAACAAAGTCCAATTACTTATCGGTCGCCCTGAGAATTTAAATCCTCCGCATATATTGGACCGCAAACGGACAGGGCTCCGTTCATTTATCTACAGCCCTGCAGCCGTACACTCATTCACTACGCCGTATTTACTCGCGCGTAGATCTTCTATATGTGTAAGCACACAGTCTCGCGCATCTACCTGCACATGAATGCGCGACCTTGTGTGCGCAACAGGCGGCATGATCTGACTGGAGTCTATAAAGATCGTACGATGAAGTGTGCAAGTAGTTGCCTCTACTTCGGTAGGAATGGCCGGTTTTCGCGACAGTAGCGTAATTAAAATTTCAGATGCCCGGGTCCACTACGAATCTCCCAAAAACGCATAAAATGACATAACATTTTCACTCCACATATAATTTAAGTTACCTACGATTATTTGACTAAAAATACATTATTACGTTCCTGATAATAAACAGTTAGAGAAACTTCCAATACCCAATTACAGCTATAAGAAACTATACTCTTTCTTAAAAATTAGCACTTTCTTCGTCCAATATCCCATTCGTTCGTTCACAACGATAGCACAGCAATACTTCCACCACTATACTTCCAACTACAAACAATTTCACACACTTTTACTGCAAAGCACAGCCAAGCTCACAAATTCACGTACACATCTTCCTCCCCTTTCAAAACAGCTGCTCTGCATCCACAGACACAAGCTTGCCAAAAATCCATACACGAAATCGCAACATCTGCTCGGTTCTGTGGGAACCTCGTGCACAGCACCCTCGGTGCATCCGTTCCTGAGGTGCAGTTGGGTCGCCCTCTTATAAAGGGAACCCACGCTAGATCGCGGGCCGCATACCACGGCAGCGCGTCGCTCGAGGCACCCGAGGTGACGGTCGTACACGTAGATCGCGTCTAATTCGCAGCACGCGTGTGCTCTCGACTTCCATCGCTGTGACGTCGATCTAAACGGATCGCGATGCGAGACAGGCCCGAGAAGATCGTGATCGCGACGCGTTCCTCGAAAGTTCTGCGCGCACGGTGAAGGAGAGGAGGCCCGCTACGCCAACCTTTGCATCGCTGCGTGTTTACGGTCGTCTCTGCGGCCATGGTGACGATCCACCGAGGATAACTCGCTGAAACGTAGACGCGCCCAACGACCGCAATTAGGCCTGCTCCCCGCCAAGGAAACCGGCCAGCTGAGGTCCCCGTCCCGCCGCGGCGCAGGCCCCTACCGATCTACGGTGCCGCCGACCGAAATCGCCGAGATTATGGTACGTGCGTGCTGTTTCCAAGCGGCAATACACCGCGCGATGGGATCGATGAACAGGTGACAACGCCTCGCCGCCGACGGAGAAAGTTTCGATCGCCTGAGAACCTTCGTCGAGTGTCCACGTTTCGCGGAACAAACGGTCGATCCGACGGGCTACCTAGACCGATATTCGATCATCGTTATGGTCGAATACCTGGCGCGATCGTTAAACGAAAACGGCGCCGAGCCACGCTCGAGGAGCTACGCGATCGGCGGTCGCTTTGAAGTTTACCGTTAACCACCGACGTCGATCGCGGCTCGGTTTCCGCCCTTCCTGTTATCATTCCTGTTTAGAGGTACGGAGTATCGCACTACGTGGAACGTCGACACGGGTTCGATCGTTGACGCGAATTTTGCGGAGCAACCGTGTGGCAAGTACACGGCGACTGTTTATCGGGTAACGCAGATAACGCTGTTGTTCAAAATCACCGAGTCGTCGCGCAGGTGTACGAATCTCGCCGAAAATACATACGCGATTATCGGAATTGCGTGGACGCGGTATAGCGAACCGAGCGTATTAATAGCTTACCTATTTTCGCTACTGAAACGCACAGCGCTACGAATTATCAAACGCGATACTTGTTTCTCTGTTTACAGTGATAGCGACCAATCGACACTGGCTGGAATGACAGTTCGTGATCGATAAGTGGAAAGGTCTATGAAAATCGTTCCGCGAAAAGCGAGGGAACCGCGAAAATGGCACTGGCGAGGATCAAGAGTTTCATAGACACCGGTCTAAAGACGGTTTCCACGCCGTTGGATCGCACGGTGAATCTGGAACCGGAAGTGGGCATTAGGATCGTTCATTCGGTGAACGAGAAGGCACTGCACGTGACCGTGCTCGGTGCGCGACACTTGCCCCAGAATTTCGGCTTCACGCGTGTCAACAGCTACGTGGTGAAGGTACAGACGATCTAGACTGGCTTAGGCAGTCACTGTAATCTTTTACTCCTAATCGTTATCTCGCGTTACGTAAGCCCGTGGAAACACCACGCGAAGGTACCACTTCAGCATTTATTGACTGACGAATCCCCGAACACAATGCTCGCGCGAGGCGACCTCATCTGTACTCGACGTACTCGTGAAATACGTTTCAAGTACCAATTGGAGTAATTCAAATGAGATTGGGACTAATTCGGTACTAACAATTTCACGACTTGTTCAGACGTTAGAACTTTTTTATGATTATGGAGTTTGTAAAGGAGAATTTAGATTTAGATACTGTATATCTGAATGTGGATGCATATTTCTAAATGTTTTAAAAACTTGGGCTGTATAGATGGAGATTCTGCAGATTATGAAAAATAAATCGTGACTCATCCTTAGCAGTTACCTATGCATGTTAACACTTTTACGTCCATCCGAGTTACACCTTACCGATTCATAGAATTTATAGATCCGTGTGAACTTTGATAAACTCAAAAGTTCTGCTTAAGCAAGTGAACGACCGTTTTAAATGGCACGTTTGCGTTAAAAAGATGCTTTTACTCGCAGAATGATCTCGGAACGAGGAGAAAGAAAGTAACCGGCTTCTATTGCAGGTGAAGATGTTACCGGGAAAAGAAAAGTTCGAGACGACGGCGAAGAACGAGTCTTGGCCTCAGTGGAACGAGGACTTCACATTCCCCCTGAGAAAAGAGAACAAGCAAAAGTTCGGCAAGACGAAAGTCGTCGAGGAGGAGATCAATGGGGCGAAATTCATAGTAGCGACTCTGTTCGCGATTCTCGAGGACAAACCTCTGATAGCGACTGAAAAGAAGGAGGCAGAGAAGGACAAGGCCTCGTCTCCCACCAAGGAGTCGGCTAAGAAGGGTGGCAAGAAAAAAGACGGCCAGGGTGCCTCTTCGGAGAGCCAAGATCCACCGAAGAACAAATTACTCAGCCAATTCTTCGGTAAAGGATCCGACAAATCGGCGGAAACCACGACCACCGACAGGAAAATGTACGATAAGAGACGCACTGTCGGTGCAACCACCATTTCCCTGGACCCGAAGAACTTCACCTCGAAACCAAGCAAACCGAAGCATCCGAGCGATGTATCAACGGGAGATATGTGGAGACCACTGCGACCGATTGCTAGTGGCATTTCTGGAGCCGAGGACAGGGTAAATATTATAGTGAGCTTAACTACGCACTTGTAATCGTAAAAAGCTTAAAGTAAAGCAAAGTAGCGATAGAATTAAACTCCAAAAGCCTTTTGCCAACTCCACTATCGTAATGGAGTAATCGTGCGCTTATAAGGGTTGGGGGTCAGGGTTTAATAGGCTCTGAGTTGATAATCCTTGCAGAGGGAGAACAAGAAAGGGCAAGTGGAATTGTCACTTTGCCAGGAGAAGGCGGACAAGAGGGAAGAAGGAAGCGAGCGACTGGTACTGACTCTGCATCGTCTGAGATGCTCCTTGCAGACGATGCACGAGCACGAGGCACTGAGGGGTCAGATGTACGTGAAGATGTCAGTGGTTGACAACGGAAGGGTGACTCATTTCTGGAAGAGCGATCGATTCGCCCCGTGTGTGTCGATGAAGTTTGCACCGGACATGGCGAGAGTCATCGCGGATAATCCGTACCAGGGAGCGCTTAAGGACGTCAGCTTCGTCATTAAATTTGTCTCGAAGAATAAAATTGGTTAGGCTTATATCATCGACACCTAAAGTCTCATACCTGTTTTAGCGATTTCTTATTAACGTCCGATGATTTCAGGAAAGAAAACGACCGTCGGCCATTTCGTGATCGGGCCGGATGTTGGAGGACCGTACGGAGAACAGTGGAAACAAGCTATGGCTAAGTCAGGGACGCAAGTAATGAAATGGCAGTCGTTTGAATGAAATTAAGATCGATAAATCCGACGAGCCTACTTGGTTCGATTTTTGCTCTATTTCCGTTCGCGTGTAAACCTACTTTCGGTCTATGCGGATATTATAAATATTTGAGAGCATGGTCGATAGTGCCATTCCAAAGAATACTTAGAAGCCGCAATTCAGTTTGCCCGTTCTTCGTCACTCACTCTTTCTTTTTAAGCCAGATCGCACACAAGTATTTCGCACCATTCTTTTGTATATACTAATTGTCTAGAAATTTCCACCGTCCCCGAGACCTAGGCAGGCAAAACTTTCTGCCGTGGAATCTGAATAGAACCGTCCAGTAAAATAAGTGCCTGTCGGTGTAAGGTGCGCGGAATTCAAGAAATTTCTTATTCTATCGTAACTTTTATCGATACCTCGACATGAAAAGACTAAATTTTGTGCCAGAAGTATTCGCAACGAAATAATTATTAACCGAAGAGTTATTAACTAAATACGATGTACAACGAGGATGAGACTATAGCGTTTATATTTTTTATAAACACAAAGATGGGACGACTTTTCATTTTGTATTATCAGTGAACGAGTCGTCATCTTTAAGCTAAGCTACGAAACGAGTAAAAAAAAAGTATTTACTACGTGACCAGGATCGACTAGTAACTTAAGCTATGAACCATTTTAATACTTCTCTCGTTTGTACGAGCAGACACGAATCTTTGCTCATTGCTCTATTGAAATTTTCTAGAAATCTTCTAGCAGTATGTATTAACGTGTTGTATAAACGATTAATTTAAGCTTAATTAATAACAAGTACTCCATGATAAATGTGAAATGTTGTAAAGACTTATTTATACCGCTGTAATTACATGTATTTTGTTACGAAAGTTGACTACACTCCAACGAATTGTAAGATCTAAGCAATCACGCCAAAAAAGAAAATCTATTTTACGATGTTATTAACGCACGTCTCTGTATTACAATGATATATTTTATATTCAATACACCTGTTGTTAAATATGTACAAAGGATTATATTCACTTGTTTACACATTTTTAAACACATCTTTATTCATCACTTCTCATCGTACACATAAACAGAACACATAAGGGAATGGTGAGTTTCCATAAGCGACGTACCTTTATTTACTGTGCTATTTAATAACTAGCAACACTTCCCAGAAAGTACATATAAAAATATAAAAACTGCCATGATTTCACATTAACACTAAATATATTATATGGACGGACGTTATAATGCATGGTATTATTGACAGTCTCATTTGTGAAGTATTCGACCTTAACGCCAACGAAACATATTGACGCTATGGCAATCATCCTTTGTACTAAGTCTACGTTTAAATGTAAGTATAATACAAGCATAGCTTTTTATACTAATAAAAGTATACTTCTATAAAAGGTCAGAATGTACCAAAGTAGAATACCTTTGGAGAAGGTAAAAAGATAGCGTTGTAATATCGTACAATCGTTAAAATACTGTCTTAAAAGTATCCCCTTATTTATCTCTAACTCATTCTAATAAGGCACAAAGAGGCGCTTCTATATATTTATAAAAAGAAACAATGATCGAGAATATAAAACTGTTTCCGAAACTAATTTGCAATTTCTACCTCCCTGAAGTTCAGATCATAAAATTGTTAAAAACATTTCATTGGTAAGTACGAGCGGATCTCTATACTGTAAAACTGTACGTCCGAATATGTACTGCTTAATTCGTCGGATCTATCGGTAACCTTTGGTCGAATTCGTTAA
Organism: Andrena flavipes; assembly: GCA_963971345.1. Classification (NCBI taxonomy): domain Eukaryota; kingdom Metazoa; phylum Arthropoda; class Insecta; order Hymenoptera; family Andrenidae; genus Andrena; species Andrena flavipes. The sequence continues at coordinate 61,725,951 of OZ020480.1, forward strand.
ATGTAAAGAAGTACGTGTCGCAACGAAGCTATCGCAGCTATTAGCGAGACGATTATACCCCCGCTATTATAAGGGGCAGCGTTGCAACCGTCTTTGCTATTACAAGTACAATATTCCATAAATATGTTGTAAGTCCCAGTTCTCATGAGACAAAATCGCTCATCCCCATGAATTCCTGGCTCTCCCATGTAAGCGCAACTACGAAAGTACCTCCATACCCCATTGACTAAGAACAACATCCAAAGTAGTAAGCAGAACGGCAAATATGCCTTATCATCTACGATACTGGTATCTAATAATTCTACGTTAACGCACCTTTTTGACGAATCTTCCGGCACATCGTAGGCCTGACGCCTGGCAAGTGCTCCAAGTCGGGCTCCTGTTTGCAATCGCTAATGGGTACAGTGCTGTTGTCGAAGGGGTCTGCGCATTTTGGATCCGAATCCGATCTGCATACCCAGCACTTAATGGACAAGCCTGAAAAGGTTACAGATTTTCATTCGCATGCCTTTCATGCTTGCATGCTAATGTATTGTTATTTTGAATTTAAGGTTGAAAAAAGTATAAAGGGGGCTCTGTTTAACGACAATATTTGTTGTTATTTACGGAGAGTTATTAAAAGTATTCTTTTAAAAGTTTGAAGTTTGTGGCGACTACTGCAAGGTTAAGATTTCAAAACAGAACGAAGTATTTCGTGAAACAGTAGTTACCTTGCTGCACGCAACAGAGGAGGAATAATACTGTCACTAAAACTCGAAAAATGATTTCCTGGCCCATTTTGCTTGGAATGAAAGGACACTTTATGAGAACTAAAGATAACTCGTGCGAAGACGCAACGCTTAATTGCTCCAACTGCCCACGCCTACGACTGGCCACGCCACTGAATTGACCGCCACCGCGCTAGGGCCGACGCAACCGATATATTTCGTCAGGTCGAACAAAAATAAGAAAAATTGAAAATTGTAGTTTCCTGATTATAAATTGATTAATGTTAAAGGTGGAATTTACTTCAAGCTATACAAATTCGTTAGAAATCAAAATCCGATACTGAATACTTTCATACTACGTTAAGGAGCTACCAAGCGCGATGTTCGTTGGTATAAGTTTATGATTGAATTCGATAAAAACTTGTTAATCGAGTAAGATAGTTAAGGAAAAGATATTTATAGAGAAAATATAGGAAGCCAGTACCATATATGTGAAGGATTATGTTAATAGACAGGGTGCAAGAAGCGGTATCATTCTTCCTACGGTACTGAGTTCCTCGGTCATGTTCGGCTTCTATCGACTCACGTGACTTGAGCCCGAATTAAGACCGCGCCCGATACACAGCATATTATTCAATGATATCCACTTACAATTTCATAATTAAGAGGCAAGTCACGGAAAAGTGATTTATGTAACAAGTAAACACGCTAGTCAATTAAAATACAAACGATGGGCAATCGATCTGAACAAGACGACACGCACTCGACCCTCTTCCCTGCTCGATAATCTTGCACCGATTCAAATTAAAAATAGCCCCGCTTATTCTTATGTGAGGTAGACATAACATTGTAAAAATAACACAAAGAGCCTTAAATCTCACCACCAAAGAAAATTTCTCTCGATATACAACTCTTTACTAAACCCTGCTTCTATATCTCCGAGTCGATATAATTTTTAGGAAGGGAACTCCGTCGATATACGAAGGTTTTCGAAAACAGTGAATTTCGCGCCAAAAGCTACTCGCCACTACTCAGCATTGGTTCGAGTCTGAGAGATACGCGGAGCCAGCTATCATGCATTGCACCGATCTCGACATGCTTTAAATCGGGGCCCGACAGTTTTCATGGGCCGCGAGCAGAATCGATTCGCTGTTCCGGGTGGTCCATGACCGGAACGAGGCGCAGCCGTGTCCCGAGGAAACATTTGAATGCTATAAATAAATATAAATAAATTGATTTGCCGGCATTAGCATAAGTAGCTGGGAGAGCCTCGGCTTGCCCTGTCTGCGGCTCGCGTCTCTTTGCTGTCCGCTTCTCTTTCCTCCCGCTCTTTGTCGCTCTCGCGGGAGCGGACGTTGATTTATACCCGATGTCCCTCAGGTTTCTGCGGCATTCGCCGTGGTGCCGTCCCTTTAACTTAAAAGGACACGGGACTACGATCGGGACTCGCATCCGTCTCGTCTCGCTGTTCTACGCGTGGGAATTAATTCCAAGACCATGGGATCCTTCCTCCGTCGCATGGTACTGTTTAAATGAAACGATAAGAACCTTCAGGTGTGCTTGTCCACTCCAGTGCACCGGGTGTCCCTGTGACATCGCGATCGTCAGCCTTGGTGCTCACCGTCCGGGTTTCCGAGGTAGGATCTATTTGCACGATAAGGGAGCTGATAAGATTCTCGCCGCGGTAATCACAGAGGCTTCGAAGTTGGCTCGGAACACGCGAGGTAGTCTACATCGTGTGCTCGGTATGAATGCCACTCACGAAGAGAGAAAACGGTCCTCGTTTCTGCTATAAAATCAGTGGCCTTCGAGAGGCGCGCTCGAAGCTCATTTTTTTTTTTTTTCTAAAAAATCAGGTAATTTCCTGTAATCTTCTTGGAGGGTTGGGCGTGGCCAGACCGCAGAGATACTCCGGTAGGGAACAGCGTGTGTCATTAAGCGAATCTTCCAAACGGTCCTCCCCCGTTCTTCCTTTCCCCGTCCCCGTGTCGGAAGAATGGATCGTCGAATTACGTGGTCGTGTTAAGGATCGATCTCGTTGCGCGAAATTGATATACCGAACGATCTGGCACCCTACCACGATCACCGTTCGCGTGCAGCACGGCAGCGTTTCACGCTGATCCCTCCTCGGCTGATCTCTGCTTATTAAGTCAACGACGATGAAAAACTCAATGGAGATCCATCGAGCTGTTTTTCTGACACACGATTTGCTGGAGATCGCGACCGACGCTTCATTGAATCATCTTCGCTATTTCTAGACGCAACGTCACGATAATTCCACTTTTGTCGCCGTATCTCTTATTGTCATTTCATAAGAGACGCAATCGACCTATATCCTCGGAGCGCAACGGTGGCATTAAAACGTACGGTGAGATACGTGGCCTTTTGCGAAGGAATTGCACTCCGGGGTGAGGATTTACGTCAGGCGCTCCTAAACCGTCGGCAACATGGACGGCGAGGATTGCTCAGCGACGAGAGAACTCGATGCACTCGCGGTTTCATCATCGTCCCTTGGACGCCGGCAGACGGACGGACAGACGTTGTCCTTATTAGAGATAAACGTAACCCCGACGGGAGTCCATCTTCGGGCACGAATGGTCGTCCCCAGGCGCATCCAGGCTATCCACGAAGATAGTATCCCCTATCAGAAAGCACCCCACCACCGCGGCTCCCGCAGAATCACCCTCCACTTCCGCTTGACTCGGTAGCCACTCCCCTCAGCCTCCGTTGATACTTCCTCGCGCGTGTATCTCGTCAGTCGGCCTAGAGCCACGTGCGTGTGCTCAAGAAGCTCTGAGGGTCGTCGTCGGGTCTGCTGTTCAGGATCGAGAGCGCGCTTCCTGGTCGTTAATTAATCTCCACTTTCGTCGATTAAACACTCCAGCAAGACGTTCCTGGAATCTTCTTGGACTTGAACAATTTCAGAGAAACCGCCAAGTTTTTACACGAAGGGCAACGAGGCAGCTCGACAGTTTTATCTCCGTCGTTGTATGTGAAAAATGAGGTGACTGCTGGAAGAGGACAGAAGAAACAAAGTGTCAAAGGGATAAAAAGTTTCGGAGCATCGGAGGGTGACAGCTCGTCAGGCGTTCTCCAAGAACAGTGGCACTCTCGATTCCTCGTCAGCGAGCGAGACAGTCGGCTCCTCTTTCACCATAGTTCTACCGAGAGAATTATGGAGTGCAACTGAAGGCGTGAAGTGTCTGCAGTGATATGTACCGATCCGTCGGCACCGTCTGCTCAGAGAGCAGAAACGAACCGCGCTGTCTCGACGGGCCGTCTCGCGTCTAAAACAACCAGGAAACCCAAACGCGAAGACAGATGGTAGAAGCAGGGAGGCCTAAAAATATCGGCCGCCGGCACGCCGCAGGCTCGCTGTACTTCAACTTGAACAATTTCACCGGCTGGAGAACGGAGCTTTCCATGGCCGAGCGTCGCCTTTAATCTCGCTGAGAACTGCCAGACGCGAGCCAGTCGAAGGGAGGATCCCGACTCCCCTGAGGAATCTCGCCGTGAGAGTATCTACCTGCCGCTAGTTCTTGTCGTTCTACATCGAATGAGAGTCTCCGCGAGACCCGAGGGCAGTGGATATTTAAAAGGGACAAAAGAGCGAAGAGGAGGTGATCCGAAGGATCGCTGAATTGATCGCCTTGGCGCGACGGCCTTGATAAATCGTGTCTGAGCATCGAAACTTGGAGCTCTCTGTTCTACTGGGACGTTCGAGGACAGGCGGAATACTCTGGGTAAGTGTTCGTTTTTTAAGGGGACTCGCAACCCTCGCCGCTCGTGAACATGTGCGCTGTCACCCCTCAGGAGGCACGAAGGTAGAATTGGGTTTTCGCGAGGGTTATGGGTCTCCTTAAGCTCTCGTGACCAGGCAGAGATCCTAGATGAAATAGGAGAGACACGCTACTTAGTCGCGAATCGTATCCACTTTCCGCGGTGTTACATAAAGAATCGGCAACGTAACGTATACTACGTCAGCTGCTTTGCGTGGCTGCTCGTAATATCCTGGTGGCTTTTCGACTAGGAAACGTGGCCCCGCCACCTGTATCCCACACGTTCGCTCTTTCACGCGCGATCCTCCTACTGTAATCCTACACACCCGACTACTTCCGCCCGATTCATCGGCACGGCGGCTTATCGATTGCCTCGACGGTCGTTAAAGTTCTCGAATGCAATCTCCGCCGGCGTTGCATCCGGGTAAGTCGACACGGCGATTACAGTTGGTAAACAGACTGCGAATTTGCGAATGTATCTCGCTCGAGTGAAACGGACTTCGATTCCGCGACAAGTTCGCGGAAGTGCTTATAGTGCCGTTCTATTCGCTGACGATCTGTAATAATTCGCGAGTTAGCAACTCGTTGGCGCAATTAACAGAGCACGGGTATCTGATTGCTTATCGAGGCTATCAGTGGCTGCAAGAGCCGACGCAGCGTCGACAATTACCGAACAAGAAACAGGAGAAGCCGCTTCCTCTAGTTTAATTAACGTTGCTCGTCAAAACTCGGACGGTAGCTCTCGAGTGCTAAAAATTTCCTTTGAAACGTATCTATCTTTCCCTCGATAAGTTCGCGCGCGTCCCGGCATGCCCGGCCGCAGCAGCCGCGGTCAACTTTCTTCGCGGGCCCATCAATACACGTTCATCAAGGTAGTACCCCTCCGTTGGTTGATTACACCGCGTCCCACGTAATTAGCTGGCGAAAGCAAATTCCAACCGCGGCCACCCGGAAAAACGTTAATAACACGCTCGGTGTGTCCTGATCGATGGTTTCAGCGGCGCGGACGGAACGGCGGAGGCTCCGGCGGGCGTCTGGTGGTCGTCCTCGAGAGCTGGGTGGATGATGCGTTACCATCGTCACCGGGGGAAGAGGCTTTAGAGCCCCTCCGACGAGGCCGAGTTCTTCCACTCATGGTGTTTTACGTGGCGCGGTTGTTTGAAATTCTTCGCGTGGAGTCGCGCCCGTATTTATAGACCCGCGCGGTGTGCGTACGCGCTCGCGAGTTCACGCACGTAGAATTCACGCGCGCGCGGGCGCGTCTACTCGAGACACCACGGGGCTGGAGGAAACGGAGAGACCACTGGGGCTAGACGGAGAGCAGCGTCCAAGAGGGAACGAGAGAGAGAAGCTGGTGTGCGTGGACGGGGCTACACAGAGGGACGAGCACGCGGCACGTCGCGATCATGAAGCGATGCATCCGCGACAGGAGCACCGGCCCGCTTCGTCGTCGAGCACGTCCTCGACGTCGTCGAACTGTCTGCGCTGGCTGCCCCCACTGGGAGGCCTTGATTCACCGGGCATGATCGTTCAGCTGCCACGGGGAAGCGCGGCCCTCGGCATCCTCGTTCTTCTTCTCGCCATTGGGACCGTGCTCTGCCACGAGGACACCTCGGTGAGTACCTTTTGCGCATCCTTTTTAACGGGCCTTCCAGGTAGGCGGTCTTCTTCTCTGGTTAGTCTGTGTGGTAAAGAGTTCAGTGGTGGTTGAGTGTGTGCTCTTCTCCTCGCGTCTAAGGGATGCTACGTACGTGGCGCTGTTTTTATGACGAAGGCAAGAGTGGGGTTTCTGGGCCACGCTTTGCTCTCGATTCTCTTTCTATTCCCCCAGAATCACAATTAAGTTTCTAGCTCAGCGAAGACTGTCGATATCCAGTTATCTAAAGTATTCGGGACAGGAGACTTTCTAAATTCTCCCGCGTTTTTGAGCACGTGCTACGCTGTACCAGACGGTCCCCTGTGCTCCGAAAAAGCTACTGAACCAACGAGAGCTTCGGCTTGCCGTTTAACCGCGTCGCGTTTCGTCAGTTTTACTTTTGCCCGGGGAATTCGATCCGAAATATTGTTCGTCTACGGTGCGCGAGCAATTGAGCAACCGTTCGGCGTGAAATATTAATAAGCGTCAGGCGAAGGGAAGGAAAGGGGCACTTCTGCAAATCATGAGAACGAGATAGCCTATCAGACGGGCATATTAATCTGCTTAATTAAAAACAAGATACCAGGCGTATCGGCGAGAGCTGCGCTTTTTGCCGAGATTAACAGCAAGCCGAGATGTCGTTAAAGGAAAGAGAAGTTCGTTCTGTCTGGTTGCGCCGAGGCTGACAGTTCATTCCACGATCTCCGCGTGTCTGGCGTTCGCGGCGGCGTTATTATTGACTCGAGCGTCGAGTTACCGAACGCGAGGATCGACGGGGATCGATCTCGACGATCGTAAAATCGTTCAGTGGAGCAGGGTGGGGTATCGAGGCGCGCCCAACGCGCCATAATTTTGATATTTACGGCGTACGGGTTTGCTTAATCGCGCCGAGATTCCGGTGGAGCCGCGCGACGCGGAGTGGCACCGGGTCTGAAAAAAAAACGGCGTCGCTTCGCATACGTTAGCCGAATTCGACGAACAGATGCGAGACACGCGAGGCGAGCAATCCTAATGAAAAACTAAAAAGAACGCGAGTTCGAGCGTCGTGTCGCGAGGCACTCTTTTTTTCGCGCGCGTGGCGTGTAATTTGATTCGCCGCTGCAGCGCGCGCGAAAGCGCGGGGTAATCGATGTCAGTGGATTTTACTGTTTCAGAGGAATGTCCGTTCCTTCTTTTGCTGGGAATTTATTTGTGAAATGTACAGGGTGATTCAGAGTTGGGTGGCCAGGCTTTTGTTGGATCTTGTTCCGCTGATTCCATTTCGTTTCATTCGAGTTAAATTGGACACTGCTGGTTACGTAACTAGTATTTTGTTCCCTCTGTCGAGGATCAAAGTTGATGCAACGTTTATGGGATACAGCAGGCCACAAATAGAATTCCTAGACGAGAAGTTTGGAAGCAGTTCCGTGGAAGCAACGATCTCTTATCCCTCCTTCGACGAAACAATGTTCCTCCGCAAATGCCAAGGAATTTCTATCGATTCGTCGGAGGGAAATTGGCCGAATGGTGTTCGGTAGGTAGTTTAAGGTTCACGGAAAGCCTCCGGGGTAGGCCGAGGCGGACGATAAAGCATTGTGTCAGCGCGAACCTAGTAATACTAGGCGCAATCGCTGGAACGAGGCGGAGAAACTCTGCTTTGGCTAAGATGCCCGTGGTAATTACTATAATTCCATTCGGTGGCTATCCTAGAATCCCCTGGATCGCGTTTCTCAAGGTCCCGCCTTTTTGACGTGTGTGAAATCGCTTCGAACACTCCAATAACGAATCCCACGAACCTAACAGTATTGGGTCGAATTATCAATTCGCGAGACGTCTGGTCTACGAGAATCTATGGCGCAAATATTCCCATCAAACGCAATAAAAAAAACCGCTATTTTGGCTAAAATTCAAAGAGAAAGTCTGCCTCTTGCCTAACTAGTAGGTAATTGCGCACAGGTGTTGTACCAAGGATCTTGATGGCTATAATCAAGTCTCCGCGGCGCGGCGATCGCTATCGGAAGATTTAACTTAGCGACCTGTAGTTCCCCGACGACTATCAATTTCCGCGTTATTCACTTCAGAAGCGTCCACCGACTCTCCAAAGAGGTTCCACTTAAATAAACCCCGGGAAATATTAAAATTCAGTTTCGGGACACGCAGCTGCGGCTCTCAGGTTACCACCCACGGTCCCAGAGACATCAAAGACAAGCATTCGAGGACGACACTTACGTCCAAGTTTTTCGTTGCTCGCCACCACCGATGATCCCGATAACGCGGTGGGGTTTATATTTAGGGCCGCGGTCGTTTCTGTGCCGATCGCGATACGTTTTCGTGCGCGGAACGCGTCCCCTTCGAATCGTAAATCCACGGATTCGCCTCTGCCCGGTTATCAAGCGCACCGGGTTCATAGCTGAACGATCTTCAGCGGTAAACTATATTGCGCGGCTGTCAGAAATCCTGGCGCGAGGGATGCTTACGAGCGGAAAAGGGCGGGGCGCGGGACGTCGACTGTATCAGATAAAGGATAAGCATTTATTTGAGTTCCTCCCTTATCGGGGCTAACAGGTCAATTTATGCTTCGATCCTGGGCTCGTAGAAGCACGTACCTAGATAGCGAACAGATGTTGGACCGATGTTTCGTCCGTCCAGTGATATTATTACTCTTATTGTTATCGCGGTGTCTCGTGGGAAACGATTGAAGAGAGGATGGTCGTTGCTCTGGAGTATTTCAAGGATAGGGATGATATTCAGTCGCCAGACCATCGTGCCTTGTTGCACCTTTTCCATCAGAAAACCATGAGAAGAGAAACCTGACCTAACACTTAGGTACCTCCTCCGTGTATCCTCTCGATTAATAACCCAGTCTCGATCGTTAACGGTACTCCGCGATGGGACAGTACCAAGTGGGTACGACAAAAAGGCATCTTGACGCCGTCGATCCTGTCCCATTCTTTCGTCGCACGGTGCAAAGAATGGCTCTTAAGCCAACTTCCTGTTGGACGTTTCGCGGCTCTCACAAACGATCCGGCTGCCCTCTAATTAATAGTTCCCCCGATTTGGCGCGCACGATCGACGACGAAAGAAAGACCACGTGTCAATCACCCGTCCGCCGGTGACTTTCTAGCCGCGGAAAAATGGCACCTGACCCCGTGGACGCGTCCCTTAGACGACCCGCGGCGACACTTCCTGTCGCGAAGTCCGCGAAGATCCTCGACTCTCTCTTTCTCTCTGTTATTCTATTAGCGCGTCGAGATCGCCGGAATAATTTACCGCTATTCAGCGGAGTAGACGGGGTCACGCTGGAACGATGGAAGCGCGCGAGGAGATGGCAACGCGCATCGAGCATCCTTTTGCTTTCGAAGATTAATAATCACAGGGATCCCCGTTTCGGTCCGTACTTTGGTTTACGCTTAATGACAGCGGGTCGCTTTTGTTGCGAGGTCACGGGGGTTGAGGGTTTCATTGAGAGCGTGGCTTCGGCGGCGACTCGGACGAGACGCCGATAATGACGCTTGTAATGAGGGAGGTAGCTATTTAATGAGAGATTGCTGGAGGATCCGTGGGTACAGAGATGATGGGTAGATATATAAGTGAGAGAAAATTATTTACTCCTCATCGCAGTTATTTTTGAATTAGAGTGAGGTTTGAAGCTTCACTTTCCGAAGTGCCAATTCCGCAAACGCCCTCCAATTTCCCTCCACCATTTGCGCGTCGAAATGAGTCCTCCGCAGTGTTGTCCTCGGTGTATTAAACCGTCGCGTTAAAAACTAAAAGCGGAGGCCGCGTCTGAGGACTTTCGTTGTCCCCCGTAGAAGCGGGATGGTCTGACCGTTCCTTTGGCACCCCGTGGAGATTCCTTCTCCCGCGGGACCGCTGCGGCCAGCTCGATTAGCTTCTTGCTGCGCATCGTGACGACTATCGCGTGGAATTTCAGCCCGTCGCGGGGCAGGAAGTATGTTAACCTCGCGACGGGGCAAAAAGTTGTCGTCGCAACGGGGAGGAAAGAAAAGGGGGTACGAGCCAGGACGATCAGGGCGAGCAGCGTTCTTCTGGGCTACGTCCTGCGATCCCGATACCGTTCGCCTCTCGCGAATCTCTGGAATCGCTCCCACACCCTCCGCCTCGCGACGTCCCGCCACGTTTCTTTTCGGTATTCGACGCGATCGTTCCATTGTCCCCGTGCACGCGGAGAAACAGCGACGAGGATCGAGCGATTAGAATTCTGGGACGGGAGGGGCAGATTCCTCGTCGCGCTGTCACTCGGTTAACGATTCCAACTGTACCGTTCGAGTGCGACGCGGAAAGGTTGATTTGTCGCGAGTTGTGGATGCTTAATTGTTGATTCTATTACTGAATGCTGGTGTTTGAAAGCTGGGTAGCTGAAACTTGAACGGAGGGCTGGTTTCGAATGATCGAACCTTTCGATTTGGTGGATCTGGGATGTGGGTTTATTTATTTAGGGAGAGGTGGGATAGGTTTGATAAATTTATTGGTAAACGTTGCACGTGACATTGTACCTTTACCGGAGGATTTAGCAATCGTTGAACAGGGAACGGGTAGCTATGGGAACGAGTTATTCCGGTATAACTTGCCCGCGTACAAAGAACTGCCCCCATTAATATTGTGTATTAAATGCAGCTCGTTCTGTGCACGGCCGATTTAACGATTCCCGCGAATCCGTATATCGTGTTTGCCAAACGGAGCTGTTCTGCCATGCTCGGTCGGGCCCAAGACCGTCCCGGGCCCCCTCGGAGCTGCGGCCAGTCCGTTGAATTATCGTTCTCATTAGTTCCTAATGTGACTGTCTCTTATCTACTCCCACTATCACCCGTTTTACGAGTTTCGAGGAAAAATTATGGCCGGGGCGCTTGGGGTCTGAGCCGGGACACTGATCGCCAGCATGAATCGGCATTTTTAGAGACAGTGCTTGGAATGGACCAAAAACAAATTAATTAAACGGTGACACCTTCAACTTTATCAGCGCAGAGCTACTGGTCTTATCTTCCTGTGCTTTACCACTGGCATATAAGATTTTTTGCTCGAATATCTCATGGTTTCTCTCGTGTTTTCACTTTTGAATACCAGGAGTTCACGGGAAGCTTGAGAATGCTGTCAGATCTACGCGTTGTGATCTACACATCTGACTTGGAATCAATCAGATCTACGTTTCAAGAAAAACGCGTTTAGAGTTTTACGTGAGCATGCATTATTCAAATGCGTATAACTACGAGAATTTTACGAATTTCAAAAAATCCTTTTAAACACGTATTCCTAAAAGGTTGAAAATTCGAAAAATGAAAAAAAAAATCAATTTTTAAATCGGAACCTCCCCTTAAACCAAAGCTAATACAATCCTTTTTCAATCTTTTTTCTTAACTGAAATCGTTCTTTGATGATGTCAGGAGGAAAAACTGCTTTATGGTGTTAGTTACTCATTTCCACTTCATTGTGTCGCATATACAAGTGCGGTTGTCATTGTTTCCTCAAAGGATAAGTACTCATTGAGTTCGTGTTCAATGTTCAATGCCAATACCTATATACGAACGATTTCCTGTTTCTCTTAAAATTGCCATGTTTACTATTAAAATGTATGACACTGCAATTGTGAGTAAACAGTGAGTCAACTTCAATTTTGTTGTACATATATAATGCAGTCCATGATCTTTGACTCTCTGTTACTTAAGAGCAAGGAATGCTTAATAATTTGACCGCGGCGAATCGCCAAAATGAACCTTCAGCTTCTCTGTGGTCAGAGTTCAATGTCAATCTACAGTAAAGCCACTGATAACCTGATAACAAATGGCAGTTGATATATTTACTCAGGGCTAACATTCCACAATGTGTCGAGTTCAAGACTAAAGTAATTCAGTTTACCAGGGAACAGTTGTTAGATTGTCCACAGACTCATTAAGAATGAGTTTGTGCAAATATTTTTGATGACGTTCTTCTTCCTTTTCCCTTTTACTGGCATCTATGTTTCCCTTCATGCAACTTCTATATTTAATCTGTTTCCAAATATTTCTCGCAATCAAATAGAAGCTTCTACCACCTGATTGTGAAATCAAGGACACAGGTACATCTGTTGCGTCTCCGCAATAGAAAGCTCGTCTTCAGCAATGTCGAGTGATTCGACAGAGCCAAATGCGGTTTAATGAAGAGCAACATGCAATGGGAGCTGGTGAGCAGTGCGATGAAGACGCCGATCCGGAAATAACCCAGGGGGCCGTAAACGCGCGTGGAACAGGCGGGAAAAAGGAGAAGCAGGGTTGTTTAACGGGCGATGTTGAAAAAGCATAGGGGGCAGGTGACTAGTGCAGCGTGGCTGCTGCTCGAGCGTTCGGAATGGCTAGCTTTATGGTTTCACGGTTCGAGCCATCTCGACTCGAACTAATCCCGCGAATTAAGGCTCGTTAATACCGTCGCCAGAAATAGCACCTTCTTCTGGAAGTAGACTTGGGTGCTGGACCGTCTCGTTTCTGAACGAAACTGTAGCGAGAACGATGGAAGTAAAAGAAAAAGGCAGCTCGCTATCAAATAAATGAATTGTTAGAATATTTCACAGATAAAGTTAGCAAAACGAGTGTTGTGAATGCGCGGTACAATCACCCAGTCAAGCTGTTCCGAAGCGTTCGTTTTTGAAGGAAGAAAGGCCGCCAGACTTACGAGCGCACCGAGCCCTTCCCCACATCAGACGCTAGAGTCAACAAACGTCTTCCGTCTAAAGAAATCCAATTTCCCGAAATCTGCTCTCCGAGAAAGCCCCGCGGCAACTGTTAACAGAAGCTGCAGCGATAACTAACGGCAGGAAAACAAATGCACGAGAAGAAATCTGGCGAGAAGCCCACCTATTTTTACACACCGATACCCTTCGACCGTGGGCCAAGCGATCTCTCCCTAAAGTTCACGTCGTCGACGAGCACAGCTTCCAATGATCCTGATTCTAGCTCAGCCGACGCCGAACCGCGATACCTCGACCACAATCCGCGCGGATGTATTTCCAACGGGCACCGAGGGACCACTCCTCGCGGACAGAATTGAATTTCTCCGTTCGTCGCATCGGTTTCGCAAAGTCGCGGGGGGAGAGCACGCGAACCCGTTTCATTAGATTCCGCTGGAGTGGGCGGACAGGCGTGTTGTGCTCCTCATTGGACAAGGGAGACAGTAAATCACGCGATGATCTCACCGCGGCATTAAGATATTGCACGGGGGAACGAAGACGGAGAGAGATGAATCGTGGAAGTTGCAGGGGACACGATGAACAAGCAACGGTAGCCCGCGGTAGCGTTGCTTGCAATAAATTCCATGGGAGTCTCGTTCGCCGACGTTCTTCCGACGTGTGACACGTTGAACCGTTCCGCGTCGGCGGTGGAGAGAGTAAGGGACGATGGGGCAATGGTTTAAGGTTATCGTGCCTCGCTGCAAATCGGTTCGAAGGCGCGCGGCAGCCGTGGGAGTCGCGAGCGTAAGTGACGATCCCACGTGGTGAGACTCGCGGTGCAGAAGTTGATATAATAACAGGGAAAGGCGAGTTAGTGTATCATTTGTAAATGCATCCAGGTGGCATAAGGTAAGTTGACTCGTTGGAAAGGTCTAGCAATTACAGTCGAAGAAAGGAGTGACATCGCGTCACATCTATTCGTAGTAATTTATAAATTTATCGACATATACGGTGCAAGACCACTTAAGTGTAAAAGAGCAGTATAAAGTACTGTATAGTAGAGACAAAAAAGGTACACAGTCAACCCGAGAAAAAGTCCAAGCACATAAAATAGGTATTGCCCAATTTACAGAACCTATATATGGGATCACACGCATGGAACCTGAAGGCGTAGCCATACGGTTTAAAAAGAAGTGGGTTTCTTGTAGGATAGCCCGGCGAATTAAAATTAATCAAGCTGGTGACAGGCGGACTATCCACGGTAATGGCTCCTTCATTTTTAAGGAAACGAATCTCCAAGACCCTCCTTTTTCTTAAGACAGAAGAAGCGCGCGAAAGTCAGAAGGTGGTAGCTGAACGTGATTCTTCCACTGGTGGGAACCTGGCCAAGTAGAATGTGCCGATCAGTGGACAGACGAACGCCCGATCCAAATGCGTGGTCATGGGCGAGCACGTACTTTCGTAAAATCCTCAAAGCCTTCGCGGAAGGGACGAGCATCGCATGACGAGTGCCGTTCCGGTGAATCGTCTCGGACAAGACAAGCGTAAAACGATCCGTGCAACGTCGTGGAACATCGCGACGACCTTCCTGTGCTCCTCTAACCGTGTCATCACGACTCAAGAGTCCATTGGTCTAACGGGCTGGCCAGCGGATTTGCAAGTCAAGTTTCTCTATTGGAAACGACTACCGAAGCGTGGCTCGCAAAAGCTCCAACCTCTCTCCACGGAATCACAACGCAACCGCTATCTGCACCCCTTTCGTCACAGTCACTGTGCAAACGAGCGAGAGCAGAAATCACGCGTGTCGGTTAAACAAATGTCGCGTAACGGGGCAGCAACAGCAGCGGCCTAGTCGTGATCTAGTCACGGACCGTTTAAAAAGCCTCCAATGACATTTATACCTACTGCGAGCATACCGTGACTGTGCCATTACGCTCGGCCCAACCCAGAGGCCCCAGAATCCACCTAATCGCAACACTTCCCGTTCTTCCAGTAGCCCTTTTCCACAAACTCCATCCCATTCTAGTTCGACAAGGCATTCGCGTCAGAATCCCGATCAGAGGCCGCGCTCTGTGTCAGCGTTCATTCAAGCGTATCGGGACTGACTCAGAGGTTGACTCCTAAGGCACACAGTATTGTACCCGGCAATCTCGGCTCGCTATCGACAAAGAACAGACGCCCAGAAAGCGAACGCCCGTTCGCGGAATTCCCACGGAGGCTGGCATAGGCACTTGGCGACGATTTACGCGATGTCGCCGACGGAGAGACGTCATCCTGACCATAGTAGGTGGACGAGGGACCTTGGCCTTCGGACGGTGTGCGCGCGCGAGCCGCGGGGACATAAATCAGGCCGCGATCTCGCCATAGCGAGCGTTCCATCGGTCGCGCCGCGGCCGAACAACAAGTCCGTATTAAATCCGCGGTAGTCTACCGTCGAAGAAATCCCCGGCCATTTTCGGACGTTGGACACTCCGATCGCGCTACCATCTAAGGCATAGTCGGGGCGTCAGCCCGCGAAACGAATGTCATTGCTTCCGAACCTTATCCATCTTCTTCGGCGTCGTCGCCGCGCGGCGTCCGCTGGCTGGACCCTTCTCCCCTCTTTTTCCCCGCCGTCCGTTTTTTCATCTCGGCTTCTCGTTTCGACGCGGCGCTCCTTGCTCCGAGCGCTTCGCGTTGGAAATGGTTTCATCGTGCCTTCTGGACGGTAGAAAGAAACTGTTTCGTAGGGCGAATATTTGTGGCGAAGCTTTCCTTTCGGTGTGTTTCCATCACCCCCGTGAACACCATTTTCATTCCACGGAATTAATGTGGAGCCGAAGATGTAGCACCTCCATTTCCACAACGCTTTCCACGAAATAAATGCTGGCCGCAGTTAAGCCCAGTTACATGCGCATAAACCGCGGACAAATGTGCGCAGGTGAACGCAGCGCGGAACTGTTGGAATGTGTCTTGGTAGGGTGCCGGTTCAGGGATGCATTCGAATGCGAAACGGTATTAAACTTGCATACGTAATGGCAGTGAATCATTTGCAGCGCGGACCTCGGGAATCCTTTGTACGTTGCATCGAATGCAAACGTTTCGCCCCCGGGATTATTATCGACCGATCTTTGGCGGGGTTTTCCGAAATCTGTCTGTTGAGAAGCGACACGGGTTTCTTGTTAACGATGGACAACCGTGCGACAGGCTTCTCTCCGTGTTCATCCCCTGGAATCACTTCCCCTTTACGCGGCACGCGCTTTTTGCTGCGAGAGGACGCAGCGCAGAGTTGAGCCTAGTTTGGCCATGTCCACCACAGCGCATACAAATTCCTCTTGTCTTCTACCTGTCCCTCTGGAGACGACCTTCCCTCCTCCTTTTTCTCTTTTCGTGTTTGGGAGGATGCGACAAATTAGGCTTCCGAGCGGTATCAGTATGGACGATGTCGAGGATTCGGGGGTCCTGGAATCTGCATCGTGTTGCAACAGTTTTTCTGCCTTACTAATTTGCTTCTGTACCGCCAGTTTCCAATTGTAAGGCACATCTGTGAGTTTTTAATTCAGTTTCCAAGCTCCCATTAGTTGTTCAATCTCTGTGACACAGTGCTGGAAGTTTCAAAGTGCTTTCAAAGCGCACAGTAATTGCAATGGAATTCGCAGAAACTCCGCGGCATTTCCTGTTCCATAGAAAACTGCGGTGAGTAAGAGGGTTAAAGTTAAGCGCGAAGTACACGGGCACGAAGAAAGGAAAGCAGCCGAGAGAACCTGTTCCTTTTTGCAGCGCGTACGATGAAATTAATTGTGCAATACGGGAACATCGTTAACCCTGAACTCCCGGACGCCATGAATTCAAGGCGCGCGTGTACCCTCCGCGAGCGAACAGCCGGCCGGATCGTAAACTCAGGGGGAACAACAAAATTATTCCGGCTCGTTTAAAGCGAATTCAACGCGACTTACACGAGTGGACCCGTAAAACTCATCGTTTCAGAGATTCCTATCGCATTAGCGGCTTTGCAGCGGTTAGAGACCTCGTCTTCTCGAAATTACATTGTCTGGGAAGGAAGTCGTTTAAGGCCCTCACTTCTTCAAGCCCCATCTATGCGCAATAATGTATCACGTTTAAAATTGAAATCTCAACTCTGCTACTCGATCAAATACGAAAATCTGTGTACTTATGGTAGCAACACCTGAAAATGATCTAACAGAAAGCAGAACCGAAACAAATACTTTCATCAGGGGTGGACTTGTATATAGACTAAGTAGACTGCAGCCTAGGATGCCAAACTTAGGGCGAAAGAAATTGGAAAAGGTTTAAACCAGTGATCGAAATAGTTCTGGAACTTTTAAAATTTCCTAAAGAGCATTGAATAGAAAAGAGATCTTGTCAAGAATAATACCTAACATTTTTTTTGCATAGAAATGATCTACGTAGGTAAATATTACAACTAAATAACACATTTAGAATATTAATTGAACTGTAATAATTATTTATTATTGTTGTATTTGTTACAACGATTAAGAACTTTTTTAATTTTGATGAACAAAATATCTGTTCCTGTTATAGAGAAATTTTTATTTTTGTATTTTATAAGTTCCACTCCAACTAGAACTTTATTTTCAAGAACTTTTGCTTTATCAGTTCTCATGGCAACTTATAGTGTGTGAACATTTTTAAAAAAATTCCACGGTCCATGTTTCAAATATATCCTATTGTAAAGTTCCAGAACTCTTTCGAACACTGGTTTAAACACCGAGGCATTGAGACGACAATAAAAACCAGCAGATTAGCACTAACTCATTCTCGAGTTTCCATATTGATTTAATTCTAAAATTGTCTGAACTCTCTTAAATTAATATGTTTGATATTTCACGAAAAGGGTGGGAGAGGCTTGTCAGCCTAGGGGCGCTAAATCTTCAAATCTGCCTCTGCCTTTCATTCTACCACCCACGCGTCTAAATGAACTCAAACGAAAATCCCACCATTGAATCATACTCTTATACCTCCAACGTCAAGCAGGCAATTAGATATTCCGTCCTCGACGAACTTCCCTTTAAGACGCATGGCCACTGTCGCACAATTACCCATCCAGTTTCAGATTTCCTAAGCAAACCGACCTCGATGAGGTAACTGTCTCGGGCCCCCAGCCTCCATTGTCTCCGATAATGGGGGACGTGGGCCGTTGAAAGGAGGGTGTGATCCGTGCCAGTTTCACTTTCCTCCACAGAGCTGTCTCTGTGCCCCGTACCTCGAAGATCCACCCGAATCGAAAAGGGGACGCGATCGAGATCCAGCGATTTGCCCGTGGTGCCCACGCGCCTCGGCGCGGCGACATTGTGTAACTCGCGATCACGGCGCCGTTTACGAGTTACGAGCCGGCAAATTGAGTTTAGTGTCGCGTGCTGAGCGTTACAGCCTTGGGGAATGCTGATACCCGAGAGCCAACCTCCAGCACCGTCAGCAGCCGCTGCTCTATTAACTCTTCGCTTAAGAACGAGTAATTGCAATGCGCTTTTTGCGCCGATCTCTTTTTCTCTTCGAGACCAACGATCCACGCTGGAGGCCCGACCGCCTTCTCCGCGGGCCTCCGCGAGCCTTTTCCGGTCTTTCGTCCAAGATTCACCGTCGACGTGCACGTTTGCAAGGGAACGTTAAGGTTTTGCTCGACGCATTAGCGAAAGCTTATGGTTCGTTGGCGGCTGCATTGGTTTCTTTGGGGTTTCGGAGATTGTTGGACCCGAGTTTGGAATCATCTTTGGAGTATAGCTTTGATTTTGGAGAATTCAGATTTCTATGTGCAATGAGTTTTTAGAGGATAAAGGAGAGTTGGAAGGGGTCTCTATGATTTGGAGCAAAGTGTCTGCAGGACTAGGCAGGTTAAGTGGAGAAAGGGTTGAATGGTGGGGTTTCCTATTAGAATTAATGGTTCAGGGATTCAGTTGAGATGTTGCAGAAGTGTCGCAATACGAATTACGAAGATGGTCGTGGTAGTTAAGGCGTTCAATTGGAAACCTCGCACGTATCGGCCTTAACAAGCCGCGTGGATATTAGTTCCGTTTGCGGCTGTTAATCCGAGACGGTTTTTGCGACGACCTGCCTGCGTTACAGACGTGAAACAAGTTTGCTTTTCCTGGTACAAGCTAGTCAACAGTGTAGTAGCTCATTTCCCCTCGTTAACCTGGAAAAAAGTGTTTTGCGATGCAAATATGTTCTACTCGTGCAAAGTGCAGGCTAGGAAATCTGATTTCGCTGTTTCGTGCCGCGACTAATAACACGTTGGTTTGTGATAATTCTAGGCTCTGAGATGGACAATTTTGAATGATGGGAGGAATTCAACTTGGGTGCCCTTTGCCGATCAGGATCCTATTTTGGGGCAGTTACCAGAGAACAGTGAGTGTTTCTTCTAAGTACAAATTGCACACGAATCATTAATACAATTTTTTCTTCCTACTAGCACCTACTTATTGATAAAAGGAAATTAATCATTTCAGGGTCCACAAAACTATCATATTTCACAAACTGGAGCGAGTGGTCCGTGTGCGATCGTCACTGCACGCAGAATCGTGTTCGAAGATGTCGAATAAAGAAGAGATGTGGGACCAGAGTACTTAGGGTATATTTCGAAGCTTCGTTTGCAATTTCTGAGTACAAGGATTGTGTATCATATTTTAAATTTTATTGAATTTCGTGCAGGAAGAACAAACCTGTCAGCACAGCAGAAAGGGTAGGTGGAGGAGATGCAAGCAACGACAGCGACGAGGACATCGTCGAAAGAACAAGTTCCACGTGGTACAAGTAAGATCATTAAACCACAAACGTCAGCGCTCTTTAACCTCTGGATTTTACATTTTAATTTCAAATGTCACTAGCTGCCCAAGAAGGAAGCAGAGCCCAGGCAAGGGGAACGAAGGGGCAAGGATGCGAAAGACAAGCCCGTGGGACATTATGGGAAGTGGAGTAAATGGTCACCATGCACGAGGCTCTGCACCACTCAACGTCACAGGTAGGTAAATCCACCTTTAAACTATTATTTTTAAATATTTCTAACTTTGATTTAATTATTGAAGGTGGTGCAAGAAACCAGGGATTTGTGGACGCGACGTGATAAGAGAAAGTGCCTATTGTTACGTAGAAGGTAGCTTCTGCCAAAGATGGATTCATCGAAAAATCTGTGGAAGCCACGAGGAGGACAGCGATGGTGAGCGCTAACATTTAAGAACCGAATATTCAATTTAACTTTCCAGAGAAATGCACAGTTTTGCTTGTTTGCAGACATCGTGCTGGATGAGTTCGAATTGAATCCCACCACCGTCGACAGTTTCATTCCCGAGAAGAGTTCCCAAGCTTGGAAATGTGGGGTGGCGGGCAGCCACAAGAATTCTCGGCTCTCCTACTTCACAAGGATTATCGGTGGACGCCCTGCAGTTCGCGGCAGTTGGCCCTGGCAAGTTGCCGTGTTGAATAGATTTCGCGTGAGTTCTTTTACGATTGCACGTGACTTGTCAATAATTTGCTGTTATTATTTGGAGAAAATGTTTTATAGGAGGCTTTCTGTGGGGGCACTTTGATCTCTCCAAGATGGGTACTAACTGCAGCGCACTGCATTAGAAAACGTCTCTATGTTCGCATTGGGGAGCACGATTTGACAGTGAAGGAGGGCACTGAATTGGAACTGAGGGTATTTATAACTCCGAATCTTCATATTTTAATGTTTTGTTCATTATCAGATGTTTGCCACGCTCGTCATTTACAAGTAAACTCATTCTTTCCGTTAGCTTTTTACAGCAAATGATCGTATTTATTGTTTAAAAGAATGTATTGTTATGCGCGTTTCTAATCCCGCGCAATTTATGAAAAGCGAGTCGCTACGGCCATCTAGCGGTGCAACTCGTGAACTAAATTGCCCGCTGAAGCTCAGAAATCGATTATTCCGCATATTTATTTATTGATTTGACGCATAGTACCCCTTGCTTAGACAAGTTAGAATCCATTAAGTATGATGTTATGCGATAAAATTGTTAGTTTATCGCTTTTTATGTGTCTTGAAAATTTGCTCGTTTCATGGACAAAGAAACACTATCACCGCGTAGCGGTAGACCAGCGAACTAAATGTATTCTTTCAAAATTTAGTTCACTTGTTTACCGCTATGTGGTGATAGTGTTTCCTTGTCCATGGAACGAGCAAATTTTCAAAACACATAAAAAGCGATAAACCAACAATTTTATCGCATAACATCGTACGAAATGGATTATAGATTGTCTAAACAAGAGGTACAATGCGTTAAATCAATAAATAATCGTGAAATAAGCTTTTAGCGGGCAATTTAGTACATGCGATTCGCCACGAGATGGCTATAGCGTCCCCGATTTAAATTCAAAACAAATTAATGACATTATTGCAGAATAGTCTGCAATTTACTTTGCGTGCATTACAAGGAGAGAGTTTACTACGAAATGATGTAACGCGCGTTGCATGCATGCCTAAATAATCTAGAAATTTAATATACATCTTCAATCGCATTTTCAAAGTGAATTCTACTTCTGTTCAGGTGGAATCAGTCACAATTCACCCTAAATACGATGCCGACACAGTGGACAATGACATAGCGATGCTACGTCTCCCCGTCACTTTGACTCCGTCTTCTGCAAGAGGAATCGCTTGTCTTCCTGGACTAAATCAGCCTCTTCCAGCTAATCAGCTGTGCACCATTATTGGCTGGGGAAAGTCAAGAGTCACTGACGACTTTGGGACCGACGTTCTCCACCAGGCGCAGGTAAATCATACGGTTCCCGAATTTCTAAGTCCCTTCGTTTTCGAGCTTCGAAGTTCGTACGTTCCTAACTTGCTAACTTTTTAATATTTTTAATATAATCGAGATCTCAAGTATTTTTCCTCTTCTGCTTCAGATACCAATTGTGTCTTCCGAAGCCTGCAGAGACGTCTACATAGACTACAGGATCACGGACAACATGTTCTGCGCAGGCTATCGTCGCGGGAAGATGGACTCGTGCGCAGGTGATAGCGGTGGCCCGCTGCTCTGTCGAGATCCCAGGAGACTGGACCACCCTTGGACCATTTTCGGTATTACCAGTTTCGGTGAAGGGTGCGGGAAACGCGGAAAGTTCGGGATATACGCGAGAATATCCAACTACGTTCGCTGGATCACCCGAGTGATGAAGGACACCGACGAGTTTACTTAACGAATCATCGCGGACACCTGTGTGCTTCAGTGTCTGACCATTGTGCTCTGTGCTACTCGCTCTTCAGAGACAACCAGCGTGCCTCTACGCGCTAGGATTAAGTGTAACAGAAAGTATTCGAGTAACGGACCGATAATATTGATCATTTATTACTCTCTAAACACATCAGCATCACTTTGTATAATATAAGACACGAACTTACCGTCTTCTGGAACTCGTTCAGATAAAGAGACTGGCGAACAGCAGCTGGCTTTATTTCCGTATTTCCAACGGGTGTGAAACGCAGTTACACAGTAACCTACACGCAGCCATTATCCTCTAAACTCTTTATTCAATTATATACGAAACGTAATATGACAAAACGTGATATACATTTGTGCAGCTCGACTCTGCCCGTGGTCCTTCGGAACCAGCTATCGCACGTGAAACAGGCAAATACAGGTAAGAACAGAAGGAATCGTCTGGCTTGTCAAAGATGGGAACAGGGATGCTGGGCGGGACCCTGGTCACTATCTTTCGTAGAACAGCACGATCTCGAATCTAACGGAAAATGTATAAAAAGGAAAAGAGAAGGTGCAGAGAGGGTCGAGACGCCAAAGTGACGATTAACGAGTTATAAGTAGCTTCACTGGATCATCCTGGCGCGGCCAGTGGATCGATAGAATCATTTATTTTCAACCGATAACGACGCTGGCGAACAGTTAACCCGTCTGGGCAGGAACAGCTCAGTTGAACTTGCATTTCGAGAAGTCCATCTCGGGATGCTGCTCCATGAACCTGAGGGACACAAAGTGGATCGCTGTTAGATGCTTATCAGCGCGAAGATTCATGATCTTCGCCGCGACTGTTGCTCGTACTTTTTGATCACGTCCTGCTTCTTCTGCTCGTCGGAGGTCGGCAGGCCGAGCTCCTTCTGCCTCTGGTCGTACATCATCTTCTCCACCAGGCCTCTGGTCTCGCCGTCGAGATCGGACAGCTTGCTGGGCTCGGGGTTCACTTTCTTCGTACTGATTTCCGGGTCGCTGGTCACCACGTGCGCCCACCATTGCATTTTGTTCACCTTAGGCAAGAGGGTAGCACATTTTTGTTACAGTCAATGAAATTTGCACAAGAACGCAGTGATACTTCTTTTATCTAGTAATACTGAAGGATCATTTTTGAATGCTCATTCAATATGAATGATTTATACTAGTTCTGCGAGAGGATCCTAGACCCACTTGCAGCGAAAGGGCAAATAATGAAAGGATTAAACGAACAGTAAATGGGTCGAGCGATTAATGAGATTTTAACAATAAGAGTAAACGAGTTTTGTTGATTAAGTAAACACTTGTTGCTTATTAATCAGTCACTATTCGACCTTCAGCAAAATCACCATACATTACTTTGATGGTTCAGGGACGCGTCAGGGTACCGAATTCACTTCGTGTCTGATATCTGCGCTCGGAATCGATGTTAGGACGATAGGCATCGGCGAAATCATCGGGTCCGCAAGGTCCCAGGTCGAGAAGGTCGCGGAGGAGCGCAGTGTGAGAGAATTGTAAGGATAAGTGGGTTGACTCACCTTTTCCAGGTTGAGAAGCAGCAGTTTCCCGTCCTCTATGACCCAAGTGGACTCTTCGACTTTTACTTCGTGAGGGAAATCGCCGTCGATGATGGGTGGTTGACCCTTTATACCACAGGTCAGGTGCTTTTTCGTGATCGTCACCGTGACGTCCTTAGGCCTTGCTGAGAAGTTCACTTTCAGGGGCACTCTGATCTGAAATCAAAAGGTACCATTGAGATTTTTAGGTGCTCCTTGCTTCGGAGTCGGATAGGACTTAGAGAGTCTTAATTTCCAAAATTTTCCATCCCCTCCTTGTTCCTATTTCTATATAGTCACAACTTTAAGCAGATCAAACCCAGGACCACCAAAAGAAATCAAACCTGCCCTTTGTCCCCGTTTCGAACAAGAAATTCTCCCTAAAAGGAACGCAAATCAGCAGGGTGCAACGTCAACAGAACAATCCATTAAAAATCGCGAATCATTGTCCATGCAGTCTATCCACGTAACAATGGCTCGAGTGACTGTTCTGCACGATTGACCCTTCTGTCCTCGCGAACCCATCGTGAACAATCGTGCTCCAGTTCTACCCTGTGGCCTCGAATTTCGGGCACCCGCGGCGTAACCCTGACGTTGGACCTTGAGCCAACTTAGGATCCTCGCGAACGAGATCAGACTTTTGCGATGGGCAGAAAGATGTCGGCGCCGTAAAAGGATCAGAGGTGGGCCAGAGGTCGCGAATTCCACAGAGAACTCGTTCAGTCGCGCTCGTTTTAATTGATGCCGCGGTATCTGACGGAATCTCATCGACACGGGGTCACTGCCGGCTCGAACAGGGTCAAGAGTGGACCAGTCACGAGCGAGCGATCGAACAGAAGCGCTTCGAGTCCTTTCTCTAGCTGCCGGACTAGTGGGTCCTAGAAAGGATTGCGTGGAACAGCGAGAAGAGTCCGTTTCGCAACGGATACTTCACTTTTATAACTCCTTTTATCGCGTTACGAGCGAATTTAACTCCTTTGTCGATCGAGGTGATTACGATGCACTCGTCTTGTGCCAGCTGGATTGTATCGACGGCCTCGTTGGGGGACTGTTTGCCGATCGTAATGGAGAATTGATTATTCAGAGACTTTGTATTGCATTCTGCAAGATTGATCTAAGAGAGTTCAGATGGGTCACCAGGTTAGTGGAAATTGAGTCCCACAGTGTGCAAGTGGAATGTTCATTATGGTCGATAAAAGCATGTTGAGATAGGAATGTATTTGTATTTGTAAGTAACAATTATACCACGCATACCTCGCATGCTAAATTAATTTTGTGGTCACGACTTGAATTGAGTGGAGTAATATCGGTGTCTGTTACCACTTTCTCTAATACTTAATCTTTACGTGTGCAAGATGCTTCATCTAATTTCGTACACTAGTGATTGATGGATACGCAGTATAATTACACCTGAAACGGCTACCAGTTTTTGAAGAAGCAGACCGCACAGGCGCTTCCTAATGAGATCCACGATGACCATTACCGCCACCAAACTTTTCGCGAACGAGTACATTTATCATTGGGCACAGGTGCTTGATAGACACATCTGATGATATCCGTCATAGAAATGAAAGTTTTACTAAATGCTGCCTTGGGATTCTTAACCATCAACCTTCAAGGATCGAGAGATTGTAGAACCATCGATCAAACTCAGCGAAGAATCCCCATTTCATGGTATCCCTTGATAAAAAAAAGATAATCGGTATCCGAAACATGGTAACAAGCTCTGCTTTCAATAAAGAGGGAACCACATCCCACCCTAAGACCCAACCCATAATCATAACACATTATACTACATCGTATGATTCTATCATCCTTGTGTCCGTCAACGTGGGATCGTCCTCCAGGGACACGACCGCGAGGAACAATTAAATCCATGGTCCCAAAATCCTAGATGATCCATCGAGCGTGGCCAGTCGCGTGTCGCAACCATTCTCATCAGGCGATCGTTCGCAGATCAGCTCGAAGAGGGGAAGAAAAAAGAAGAAGACGAAGTAGAAAAAGAGGAATCATAGGATGAGACAGCTGCGTCGCGGGATCATCATCCTCGAGGGACGCGTGTGCTTGGGTCCGGCAGCGTGACGATGACGACAAGACGACGACGGCGACGAGGAGGTGAGCGCACCGGTGCGTGGAAACGGATCATGGCTACCGAGTTTGTGCCCGCCGTTAACAAAGTGGAATATCATTACGAAGCAATGACAAAGAGGCTGGGAAGAGACCGCGTGCCTGACTGTTGCGCGATTCTCCTCGATCTCTCGTGCCACGCCGTGAATTAGACTGTGACTGTGCGTGCCTGAAAATTTCGACCAGAAATCACGGGCGTCTTAAAACGATTATTCTGTAACTGAACAGATAGGCAGTTTTAGTTTTGTATGAGCTTTCCGTTTGATGTTTCCGCGATTCCCAGGCGACTTAGCGGCAGACATTAGCACAAATGGCATCGAAGACCATCGTCGATCGTCCGAGGTCCCACAGCTTGCGAAACCCCCACGTTCCATCCACCTGTAACCGCTTCGAGATCATACGCACGCGGCCCAGCGTGATTATTCGCAACCGGGGGGTATCCTGCAATTTTCAATCGACGCTCCCTCGTGCCCATTATCCCCACCGGACGGGATCGTTTGTTGTTTGCATTTTTCTGAACTTGTATCACCGTGGCCTGCATCCTGGATCTCTGATCCGGGAGGACGCAATAGAAGACGATGACCCGCACCTTTGATATTTCGGCCTGGAGAATCTAGTCCGAGGCTTGGGAATCATTCGGCACCAGTGTGCCAATCGGTACGGGCAACGCTACCTCGCTGCACTGAGAATAATAAATTCCTTCTCTGGAGAAGACAATTAAGAGCCGGCGGTGTGTCAGGGCAACCGCGCTGCTGAAACGTAGCCTTGAATTTCAGAGAACAAAAGGAACAATTACGCTAACCAAACACTGTACGAGAACACTCCGTCACTGTACTTTGTTTCGCTGCGAATCTCGTCCCAGTGCTCCATCATAATTTGCGTCAGATCAATCTTAGCCCCGTACCGAAGATTCGCTTCTGCTCTTCCAGACTGTTACATGCTAAATGGAGACTAAAGCAAGACATCGCAGGGAAGTCTTCAGGAGTCGCACGTGGGTGGCCTTGAAGCATCCTTGGGGGACCTAATTACTCATTCTCATCCAAAAAATTCTAGCGACAAACACAGGCACCTCCACTTCTGTATACACACTTCGTCATTTGACTCAGCGTTTCGGGATGCAGTTAGTCAGAACTTGGAATGAATCAACCCGTTTGAGATCCTTCGACTTTCTGTTTCAATCAAGTTTTGATACACTGTTGGTGATCGTAGCGAGGCTGGTTGTTAATGAGCAAGCCAGCGGACTGAATTTTCTCGCAGAAGTCGCGCAACAGATGGACCGAAACCAGTCGCGTCATCGTGGAACACAGAAGGTTCGTTCAACGTCCGATACTCGAAGGTTGCAGCGGCGGGGACCGATTTATTTGGCGCTTCGCCGGAAACCTTGATAATCGAGAATCGGCGCCCGTGCTCTGGCGTCGGTTGCGCAACCGAATAGTTCGCTCGTTACTCACTATCGACTGAATAACGTGATTTTTCGCACGGCCGTCGCAACGAGAGCCCCCCTTGCCAGTCCAAAGGCCGTGCTTTCGTTTCGCTTTTTCGTCATCGTCGAAAAAAGACCGGGGGAAACTCGCGAGGACGAGCGAGTTCGGCGCTTCGTACTTGAACTATCGTGTTTACTAGCCTGGACGCGAATTCGTTGCGATGGTTGGCTGGTTTATGCCGAGGGTACTTGGAATCTTCCGTCGTTGATCCACTAACGGTGTTGGAATAGATTGAATTGGACGAGGAATTGAGTTATGCGAACGAGACGTGCGTGGAATATGTAAATACGCTGGCGTCCGATGGATTTCAAAAAAAAAAAATAGGGAGAGGGACGAGAGGCGTTTCGAAACCAGTAGTGTCGCTCGATTCCTGTCCAAGGAATATATAAAAAATGTAGAGTGAAATTTGAATTTTTATTAGTACGGGCCTTGGTTTTTGAACAACTGCATTAGAGTGGAAATCGAAAGTGCTGGGAACTCTTTCTCGCTAGGTTTGCATAAGGTATTCACGTTTAGTTACCGTTTCGAGGAGGCATTCGACATTAGGTACGAAATGATTAGGTCGGACCCAAGGCTAACGATGGAAGTTTCATATTCATGCCACGGATTTACCATCGATGAATAGTACTACAGTTAACTACGACGTTAAGAAGACATTGACACAGTAACTCGAATGCCTTTAACGCTAGTAAAATTAAACGATCAGAGTCTATTTAGGGTTGCTATTGTACGCGCAGTCGTTTCTACTTTGCAAATCTCTCTTAATCTCAGCAAATCGCTCTTAATTGAGACAAAGTGAATTAACATTTTCGGAATGCCGGTGAAGTCTCATACTGCAATTTGATGTTAAGGGGTTACGCCTAGACAGCTGGAGAAAATGAACGCGATTATCGGGAATTTTTTGTGGGACATCTACTGTATATGTTTTTTACAACTATTCGCATATTTTAAAAGTACATGTTATAGAAAGATATTAAAAAATGAACGAAAACAGCCATTCTCACAGAAACTGTTTTGATATCGGTGAGCAAAATATTTGGGAAACAATTGTATCGATTGGCCTAGACTTTTGCAGACTTCTTTTATATACCAAAGACTCGTAGATGAACGAAAGATTTTTTAGTTTAAGAAGAACTCTATTTTCAATTAACGAAAAACGAACAATTCGGACATCGAAATATCGCGGTTTTGTCAAAAATCAACTTTTTGAAAACCCTCAAGACCTAAACCCCTGCAACTCTTTTTCAATTTTTCCACATTTTTGATCTCTGATCTCCGAAGCAATCCCATCGATCGTTGAAGCAGCCTCTGCTCCACAAGGACGTGGTTTTCCACCTTTCAACGTCCGACTACCACGCGCGAATAAATCGCGGTACAGCTGACGAACGAACAAATCATAGGGACAACAAAAACGATGACTCAGAGCACGACGTTAATTGGATTATTACATCGATGTTAGCAGTACCAACTCGTTCAGTAGTATTTGAATCTAAAGGCCTCGCGGCACGATATAATCTATTTGAAGCGCACTGACGCTTCTTATTCATCGGGATGTTTGCAGGCAATAATGAGTGCAACGGAGCAGAGTCCTTTCACGGAAGAAGCCATCGCGATTGGAGCAATGGAGGACAATGAGCTAACGACTATCGTTAACGTCGATCATCCTTATCAACGCGATCGTTAGATCCCGTTTTATTCGAGGCGATCGCGTGCTTTCGAATGACAAGGCGCGTTTGCATTTACCGGGACAATCGTTTTTGTGGTCTCACGGCCGATAACGAATTCTCCGCTGCACTTTCTGTTACACTCTGCGCGTGCATTGTCCGCTTTTCTGTTTATCCGCGCCTCTAAACTGCTGTCCAACTCCTTTGCTATTCCGCGGGTCTCCTCGATGTTGCGCCGAGGATTGCGGAACGAGTGAGAACGGAACGATTTCTCGTTAACGCGTCGAGCTCAGCGATGGTTCTGCTCATCGCGCATCGAAATCGCCGGCGCCGCGTCCGCGCTATTGTATTCATGATTTTATTCCAGGAAAACCAGTGGAAACTTTTCAATACCTGGTTCATGAGCTTACTCTGCTGTAATTATTAAAATCACACCGTGCGATCTCGAAAATCGCCAGAGATAAAAATTGCTCGTTGAATCCATGGAAGCGCACTGAATCAGGGCTAGTGCATCATTCAAATGGTGCTAGATTCCCAGGGTTAACAAAAAGTAGCACATGCCATCGCCGACGATCAATAATCGAGACTGCACTCCGTTATAATTGCGATCAAGGCAATTATCGATGACTCAAGGCGGTGACATCACGATCATCCTGTCGTAAAACCGCTGCAGTCATAACATCCTCCAGGGGAAGAAAAAACGTAATCACGTCTCTTGAATCCTCGCAACCACTCAGCAGTTTAATTAATCCGTTAAATTAAGCGCCTCCGTTATTCCAAAACCTTGCCCATCTTCTACCTGCTCCCACAAAACGATATTAAATAGCATTTCTTCGTCGCCGGGCGCAAAGCGTTAAATATCGGTACGGAGACGCGATTTCTGTCCCCTTTGCATGCAACTTACGCGCCGCTAGAGGGGGGAGCAACGATTATGGCGAGGTAAAAGCGAGAATAAAACGGAGGACAGGAGAGATCGATGAGCCTCCGCGCGTCTGATCGCGCGGGTGTTCTACTCAGGTGCACAGGTGAACACGTTTCCACGAAAGCACGTGCACACCGTGAACAACGAGGATCACGGGAGAGGAAAGGGACGGGAATAGAGAGATGCAAGGCCCAGATAGAAGCGGCGCGTGCGCCTGTGCATCCGGCTTAAGGAGAGCCTTAAGTCTACCAGATGCAACGATCTACAAGCGAGGAAACCACGGTCTTTATGTAACTTTACAGATTATCCAACCGACTGTGCCAGTGGGCCACGGATATACGAAGCTGATCTTGTCCAACGTTTTGCAGTTCCATTTTCGGGTCGATTTAGATAGCGACCATATGGGCTCGAGCAGGCGGCTGTTTTGTAATTTGGTTAATCATCGGCGCGAGCGTGGCTGAGCGATATGCGAGGATTAAGTAATGATGGAAAGCCTGGTTGCAATATGCTTCTGGCGTTCACTTCGCGATTCCTTTTTTAGATACTGCTTTTGTTAGAGGACCAGAGGAAGCTCCTAAGCGACCTAAGCAATTTAGCGATCGAGGAATTCCACGTTTCCGCGGGGGTAAAGGACATCCTGACCGTCGAGGATTGATGATCCGGTCAAGTGACGAGTGCGAAAATACCAAGCGACTCGCGGACTTTTTTTCGCGCGGCCATCGATTTGCGCGGTGATGGACGAGCGTCGCCGAGGACTCGGTTGCAAGCTGCGTGACGTTAATCGATGGAAACCTTATAGCCGGGCGATATATTAGCGGGAGAAGGCAGGTGTTGGTGTCGGCTATGGTTTCTCGGCGAGGCGGCTACCACGGTCTCGCTGGTAAAAATTCCAGGGGACACGGGGGACCGGTTCCTCCCGAAAAATTGGCGCCGAGCAGACCACGTTTCGGGTCAAAGAACGGCCTTGCCTCTCCGTCCCTCCCTCCCCCGCGTCTTCGCCGACCACTTTTTCGCGTCCTCGTGGTTCTCTCCTCAGAAAAGTGCGCGCCAGCGCTTCGCATCGCCACCTCGTCGACAGTGGCGTAACGTTACGATGCCTCCCAGCGGGACAGAGGAGGAACGATAAAGAGTCGCGCCTCCTCCGTTCGCGATTCGTCATCGATCATCGGCTGGGGTCTAGCGACAGCATTCTGGAAATTTACACGGATGGGCCGCTTAAATTTTCGCAATTCATGGGTGGGCTCCTCGATTTCCTGATTCCTCCCACCGATTCTATCGACCATTAGGCGAGATTTATGCTAATCGCTGGGCGCCGCGACGAGAACTTCCACTAAATGGGGAATTAAAGATAAATCAGCTCAGGGAAGCGGAAATTGGTCGTCGTTTGTAGGACCGACAGAGTGGTGCACGTGTTAATGTTGATTGTGGACTCTTCAGAGAGACTGAGCTGTCGTGAAAGTCTGCTTTGAACGGATTTATGGCTGCGATCTTCGAGAAGAGAGCACGAAGTGAATGGAAGCGTAACGAAGTCGAGCAACAAGTGCGTAGGCGATGCCCGCTTTGGTCCTTTTATTGCGGCACTTTGAATTAAGTGGAGAGGCATCAGATTCCTGAATTGAACAGCCCGACGGAACAAAGAGGACTGGTAAAAAGCACGAGAAGAAATACTCGAACGGCTCGGTGTAGTCGATCGTATCGATACACGTGTTCACCGCTGGCAGAGCAACCAGATAACAAACAATCGATCGAATTTTTCCCTCCGCGCCGCGTTACGCCAGTGCTTGATACACTTATTGGGCACGCGTTCGCCCGTGCGCAACCGCACATGCGCTGATCGGCCGTGGCGTTGCGCGCAAGTGAACGCGCACAACAAGCCGATTGCGCAACGGAGACGACGAGGAGAACGAGGCGAAGCGCGCCGATCGGCGACGCGGCGCGGCCGCCAAAAGTGAAATCGAGAGGTGGAAGAGGACGGAACGGAGGGGAATCGCCTCGAGGTATCAAATGAAAACACTGGATTAAGGGTAAACCAGGAGCTAGGCGATCCAACGCATGCTCCGACCGATCACCTTCACGCAAATTTACTTCCTTCCAATTATCCTTTGGTCTCGTCTCTTTCCTCCACTTGCACGCTAGTCTCTTCTCACTAATCACTCTGACACTAAATGCTTTTAATTTCGTAATACTTAAGCGATACGACTTTAGGCCGAATGCAGGAAGTGTTGGAGGAAGATTCTATAATTGATCGCCCTTCATTTGCATATATATATCTCGACAAGACAACCAGCCGAAACTTGAGACTCTTTGTCACGAGCAGAGGTCACTTCCAGGAAGATCGAAGAACCAGGATAGACACGAATTAGAAATTCATTGCGCAAATAACGAAAGGGACCGTTTAGCAAAACAGAAACAACGCGAATGAACTCGAGGTATCGTCGCTTAGAATCGCAGAGAATGGTACCTTAGCTCGTTTAAAGGACCTCCCGCGTGTGCAACCTGGCGGAACACCGCGAAAAACGCGCGCACCACGGCAACCATGACCGACCATCCGACCGTGAGCTTTCTCGTAATTGGATTCGCGAATTCTGTCGCTTCGATCCAACGGTACTCTGGCTGGAACCTTGCGTTTCGTCAACCCCATGAATCTGTAGCGCGAAAACGAGAATGCCGGTGTCGTTTCGCATTGTTTCCAGGAACGTTATGCAAAACGCTAAGAGCGTGCGTTCATCGGTGCAATTTTGTCCGGCGTTCCTTGACACGAATGCGCACGGAGACGCGAGCGCGCCGACCACGATAAATTTTTAGATAGACTTTAATCGCTTCTCGCGTGGCAGACGCCGTGAAATATCACTGTTACCGTGCAGCCCGTCGTAATTAAATACATAATAATTCTCCGCGACTGGGTGTAGCGCGAATTACCGTGTTTGTGCCACGGATAATCACCGAGACGTACGTGGAATGCATCGAACCATTCAGCGCAAAGGTAATTGCACTCGCGTTTAAAGGGAATCCTTTGAAGAACAGTAGCCGAGATGGCTGATGATGGCTCCTGAATGTTTCTGAGTCTCGGCAACTATTGATTCGAATTAGCTGTTCCTAGCTCTAACGAGAATCTATCTATTCCATTCTCAGATTTTATTGAATCCGGAGATAATACATCTAGGTTAGCCTAGCTCGATACAGGATCCATAATTGTAGGTTGAATTCCGCATACGTCCTCGTTTCCACGTTCATCGATCACAGATTACTATTTCTAAGTTCACTATTACCGTGTCGACCCGACTCAATGACTAATCGCGAATCCTAGAACTGTCTGACCCCAAACAATCACCGCCTAACCAATTGTGCAATCGATAAACAATCGTGCTGCGACTCCGCCGCGGAGCGTTCCTACCTTCCATCTCCTTAAAAGCAATTTCGTGTCACCTGAAATGTTCTATTCTTGCAAAGGTGCGTTATGAGCAGCTGCCCGCTTAGCCATCCTGACCGTTGCGTCAGAGGACGGCTGGCGCATCGGCTACTCCAACCTTCTGCCGCAAAACCGCTATTGACATCGTAATCATTACCATCATCCTCATTACGTTTACGAGGGCCGCGCATTACGGGAACGACCGATGGATTCCAGTTATTACAAGCGTCGCTCGTTCGGCAACGACCTCTTCGCCTTGGCGGGGAGACCCGTGGCAAAGTTGGGTTAATTGCTGATAATCGGCGAACCCTGGGATTGGGAAACACCGTTGATCCGGGTCAACGATCATCGCCAACGTTTGATCGTGATCGCCGCGTCCCACTGATACCGCAAAATCCGTCGAAGAATTCTATCTCAATAACGTTTTATCCAACCAGGAAGATTTAGGAGGGTGATTAAGGGATTATACCTATTACTTAGTCAGGCAGCCGAAAAGTGGCGAATGTTTGTGAATTTTTTTGAAAAAGCAGAAGCATATATTTTTACAGAACATTTTGCATTTAAAAGGGCAACATTTAAAGAACCTCCGAGTGATTTATCACAATTAAATATCAGGATTTCAACTTTAAATAACCGCGATGAACGTAAATAATTTTCTACAATAAAAAATAGCAAATGTTCTTTAAATGTTGCTCTTTTAAGTGCAAAAAGTTCTGTAAAAAATATATACTTCCGCTTTTCAAAAAAAGAAAAAAGAAACATTCGCCACTTTTCGGCTGCCTGAGTAGGTATAATCCCTTTAGTAGGTATTCTGGTCCGACGAGGCGTTTTCGTCGCGTTATTTCGGAATTTTTTTACACAGAACCGATATCTTTTACTATTATTTAGTTTAATGCTACATGTTTATTGATAATTGAACTATCTTCACAAAGTCCCTACCAGAATCATAAAAAAATATTGAAAATTAAGCAAATATAATGTACCAGTAGAAAATGCAAAAAAAAATTTTTTTGACGCGTAAGACCAGAATACCCCCTTAATGCAGAAGGGTAACTCGTGATGAAGAAGTACCAGGCAAGAGGTGAAACTGAACTACTCGCGCCTGGAGAGTGTCCGTTACGCTATTACGAGGTCGCATCATTGACCCATATCAATTTTATCAAAAGTGTAATATATTTTCGCGTCAACAGGTGAGATCGTTCGGAAGCTACTCCGGTGGAAAGTTGTCGATTCGCGAACAGGCACGGGGAACAACTGTAGGTACCAAGAATTAAAAAAGTTATTACGTTTATCCAGCAAACAAATCTAGGACTGCGTTCTTCGTTACGTGTGCTAAGGCCAGAGCTGAATGTCTAAACGCGAGTTTCTCACCTCGACAATTCACCTAATTTTGCAACTCGTGAATCATAGGCACTATCTTTCCACGCGATGCTTCTCCTTTCAACTCTTTCAACCCTGAGCCACTACCACGGGCGGATTCATAGAAACACATACCTACCACTAGATCGGAAAATCCATTAGTCCGATCCGCGTCCCTATTAAACAGCCAGTCGCTGGAGGTGTTTGAATATTTGCCAAAGTGACACTATTACTCTGTTCGATCATCATGAAAGTCTCCCCGGACACCGCCAATTACCATAGAATACGTGGCGGCGGATCGCGGGGACTGGTTAGAACTCGCTTCGCGGTCAGTAACTTCTAATGATCGTTAACGTCCCTCGACACACGCGCATCCTCGTCGGGAAAGGTGACGCGCGGCACGGACTGGTCGCTGAAGACCGTTCTTATTGGGAAAGCGAAGCGACTTTGATCCGGCTCCGCTCGCCACGCGTGTTCCCATCCTCTGCGCGTGCACCGCGACGAGGATGCGAGCCGGTGACACTACGTCGTCGGTGTCAAGGATCACGAAGGATGCGCACCGCGGCTAGCCTATGCCGAGATTTATTGGGTTATTTGCGTATATGTTACAAGGCTACGAGCGGCAAGTGACACCGTGAATCCTGGACAGCCGTCGCTCCTCTTCCGCTGCTGCTTCGCCGAGCCACGCGATGCTCCCGCATATCTTTAGCGCACACGCGAGCCTCTCGACGATGTCGGCGAAGCTAATGGGAAGAGATGAGGTTTTTTTCTCCACCACATAGACAGGTTAATTGTTCTCTCATTTGAGAAGACAAGCGGGGTTGATTTTCCAAGGCAATGTTTGCGATTAATTAAGCCGCGGACGGTGATTTATGGCGCAGCTCCGAGTTCGATCGAAAAGAGTAATCTCTGACACTGAAGCCGGAGTGCTGACGACTCCTTGCTGGTACAACGAATTGATTGAAGTATTATTGCGACGTGGGTATGGCACGTAACGCAGGTAATTCAAATCGAATTCAATTAAGTGGATTGTTTTTAAATTAGTCGTAAACTACTATTTTAATCCGCTGCGTTCGAGCGACTGCGAGTCAACTTTGTCACGCAACGTCCACGGTGGATAAGGAGACATGAAAAACGTAGAAAATTGCTACTCCTATTATCCTTACGCAAGCATCGGCACATGCTCACCATTGGATAATTTTCATTACGAAGTGACGCTGTGTTGCAATTATCTGCGTCGCAGACGAGTCCGCGGAGCTGAATTTTACAATAATCTAGTGCCATTAGTTGTTCGCGCGTAGCAGTGACGTTGACGTTGCAAAACCGTCACTTCTCGTGTCGAAAGTAAGCACTGAATGCATGGTCTAATTGCTTGATAATTACCACGATGACCCTGCCGCCGTGACCTTCCTATTCCCTCGTTTCGCAATGAAAGAAACAATCCTGTATTTAAGGACTTCCTTGTGTTGTAATATTAAGAATCATCGTCTTCAACCCTCTTCAAGGGCGATCGCTACCCGTCCTCGGCTGCCTTGGAACGATGGTAAAAGCGAACAGTTCAAACCATTTGAATCTGTGACCCCACCGTCACGATTAACCTCGCGATTCCTGCATTTCGTAATCGACAGAACGGCTCGAAATTATAAATGGATCAACCGTGGCCCGGGCCTACCGCGCCACGATCGATGCGCAATTACCTCGATAAACGAGGCAGGGAATTTGCATAATAATCGCACGACTAAAAGGTTCGGCGAGGCCTCGCTGGTCGCTCTATCCCTAACTGATCGCCAGTCTGACGCCTGGGACGCTCGCCTCCATCGATCTTCGGTTTCTCTCTAGGAAACTTTCCTCCGGGCTTAATCGATCTTTAATTCCGTGGATTTGGGTGTTCATTCTGCTGGTTATGTCAAACTCTAGTGCCGAAATTTTATATTTCCCTTCTCCTTATATCTTCTTTACGCTGTCAGAAGAACAACATAGTTTGATCTTCAATCGATCTTCTTCAATCCTCCAACGCTCCAGAAACCAGCACGACTCAGCTCGCCTGGGAAAACACCGCGGCCAAAAGATTCATGGATCTAGTCACCAGGTCCGTGCACGCGTTCCGCAATCGCGCGGCAATTACCGCGACGACCCCGGTGGAGAGGCGTGGTGACCTTACGGGGAATGCTCCTTCGAATTCCTGCATTTCGCAATTGGCGGATGCTCATCGCGCGCATATAGCTCGAGCCACGTAGGTACTAGGTAAGAGCCAGTGGTTTTTGACGCGCACCGACTGCCCCGTACTTCAGCTGATACGTGACCGAGAGAGCGAGAGAATCACCGGGGATAAGAGAGAAGGAGAGAAAGAGTGAGAGGCAAGGCGGGAAGGAAGACGAGCAACCTCACGGTTGCTCGGGTCCGCCTGGACGCGAGACGCATACCAAAAATCTCAGTCCAATGTCAAGCCGAACGATCCACTGCCGCCCCCGCCGGCTCCTGGAACAGTTCTTTTATCCGCTCTGACGGCCGAGCACTGGAAAAAAAAGGTTACGTAACGCGAGGCCTAAATACCAATCGACGTGCCCTGCCGGATACGTGGAGAGGAGATCTGCATCTGGATGCGGATCGTCTCCCATCGATCGATCAGCTGAATCACGGTGGAGAACGGCGTCGGCGCTGAACAGCGATCGATGGCGAAGTGTCGATTGTCGCCGCGTGGACTGGAATTCCGAGGAGGTGATTAGAATTCGTTAATTCTAACGACGGCTGGGAAGCTTCCAGCTAGAGACTGGCAAGACACAGGGTAAGGTGTCGACATGTTTGTCGACCGTTGAAGGAGAATCTTTGGGAGGGACTAGCCTTCTACCGAAAGCTACGTATTTCCGCGTGTTCACACTTGTTTTTCAGGCGAGGACGAGGAAAAATGTTTCTTCGTGATGTAACAGTTTACGACCTTATTTTTTCCACGAGGACCTTGAATGCTGACGACTTAGATTTGGTGGTCAATTAAATTAAAGATTTAGTCGCAGCTAAAGGAGGGCCAAAGGAGTTGACGCGTAGCATAGAAGATTTCCAATTTCCCTGGTTGAATTTTCTACTCCCCTGTCGAAGCGAAACACAGAAGTCATTTACCATTGTAAAACGAAGGAACCAAGTGTCCATGGATTATTCGGAGCACAATTAACGTCGTTAATGTCGATCCAGCTTCTCTAAGTTAAAAGGGGGTCGAAATCGGGCTCGCGCGTAAATCGTGGTGCGTGACGGGCGTGTTCCTCGCGATAAGACAGGGGCCTCGTGGAACGGGGTGTCGAGGCTACTCGGGGATAATTTGCATCAGGCGAAAACGCGTACACACCTGCGGCGTATCGGGGAATCTGAACGCGGCGGCGGTGCGCCTCGCCGAAATTGGACCGCGACGGGATCTCTCGGCTGGTGAGTGGCGCCAAAACTGCGAAACCGGTTAATTTAGAATCGCGGTGATCGCGTGAGACTCGCCATTCGATCGAGGATTGATGGGCTATAGAGAAGGAATCGCTTCGAGTATTTGAATGGAAATTTGCATACGTCAGAGACCAAGTGCATAGAACTTCCATCAACTCACAGAGTTACTAAAGAGTGTCTTAATTTTCAATCCGCGCGTAGCGAAGCGCAGTCAACTCTGGCCCCGTGCTCGAGAGGCAACCGACTTCTAACGCAACCCAGGACAGACACCACGTCTCAGATCGTATCGAAGTAACGAATCGCGGTGGAGCGATGTTTTCGCCAGGCGGGAGGATAATTTCACGCTAGGAGCTCTGTTAAAGGCTGATCAGACGGTAATTTCCTGGACTTGCCGGCACTTTGAACGCAGCCCCGGGTACCGAGACGAATCCTGGGCCGTCCCTGATGA
Source organism: Andrena flavipes (assembly GCA_963971345.1). Classification (NCBI taxonomy): domain Eukaryota; kingdom Metazoa; phylum Arthropoda; class Insecta; order Hymenoptera; family Andrenidae; genus Andrena; species Andrena flavipes. The sequence goes on from OZ020480.1 coordinate 61,764,302, forward strand.
CCACCGAACCCCTCGATCGGCCGTAACTTTATTAAATTACATAGTCTTAAATAATGGAAAACGCCTCCAGAGCGATAATTCTTTCGCGTGAGCGCGGTGGTGCGCCGCGACGCCGCTTGACAGGCACCGAGGCAATTGATATTACGAAACCTTGCGAAATATCCGCGCGGAGGGGGTGGGAGAGGGCGAGACAGACGGACGGACACCGAGGTGGGGGATTGTCTTTGTTTCCACGCGATTTCGTGCAAAACAATTAGCGGTGGAGAGAGGAGAAAAAAAGGGGCAAGATCCTCCGGCAATCTGGCAATCTCCGTTGATTCCTCTCCTGAAGGCTTTACGAGATTTCTGCGTGACAGTTCCCTGCACGAGGCTGCTCGAAACGGCCAGGGAAAAGAGAAACGCGGAGTGCCTCTCGCAGAAAGGACACGACTTTTTGTTGACTCGTACCTCGAGAGTATCTTCGGCTCGTGAGAAATGGACATCGTAAATACGATGGGTTGGTGTCTGGATAGAAGAAAAAAATTTCAACGGGGTGCTTAAAAACTTGTACTTCTTGTAATTTGTAAAGAAGAAATACAACAGAAAGGGGAGTTTATAAGAATTCGATCTATGATATCTTAGGAATCTAACCAGGTCACGAAGCGGGCCCACAAACTCTTTACATGTCTAGCAAATCGATGGCCACCTGTCATCACGATGATAAACCAAAAAGGACGAACACCTCCCCCGTATCATCAGAATCGATGCATTGCACAAGCACGATACATGATGAACGGATGCGTATAAATCTCCAGCGTACAAATTAGTATCAATTGCACCCGTAATTACAGGCCACGAAAATTCAATTACGGTGCCCCGCGTCGATCGGCCGTAACCCTTCCATTCGCGGACAATGTGGCCGACGTACGCTGACTTTCTTGCGGAGCACGAGTCAATCGATCTCGTTCTCCCAGCATCCTTGCAACGTTGTGCAAAGAAACGAAGACAATGCACCTTTCCTTAATCGGTGAACCGCGAAAACGCCGAGGACGTCTGTCTGTCGCGGCTGACCCGCGATCGCGATCGCATCGATGCCTATCTCAGTCATTCAATGGTCTATCGAAATCGAGTTACCTGGTCTCTTCGAGCCGTGAGACTGAGTTTCAGGACTTTCTTGGCGTCGAGGTCTGAGTGGCAGTTTTGTGGTCATAGAAATTCTTTTGATTGATTTTTATGGAATATTAATTGTGATCTCTGTAAATCGAAGCCGTAATTTTGGAGTTGCGATGTTCAATGTTCTGTACTCGAGTTTGCATTATGGTAAGAATATTGTCCAATCTAAAGAAGGTCTTACCTCTTCTAATCGAGAGCAATATTTTTACGGCAATTGAATTCACCCCTGTACGTAGAACAAAGAGCAGTAAACGCGCAGCGAATCGATCACTTTTCTGGAACATTAAGCTCGCAGAACAAGAAACCCCGTCGCCAATCAGGCACAACCGTGGCGCGAAGCTGCACGTCTGCAGCTCCTCGGCAAAAACACAGTCCGTGAAGTTGGAATCGCGTGAAAATGTAATTGGTAGGAAACCGGCGTTTTATGATGTCGTTACCAAAAGGGCTTTTACGACGTGTTCCGACTAGAACAATAAAGTAAGTGACCGTGACCCAAATCCCGTCGAATACAAGCGTAGAAAAATAACATCCAGAAGAATACTCGTGGGTTCTTTTCCAAAGATTAATAAAGAAGAAACAGTAGCATAAGGATGTACGGTACTGCGGAGACACAATTAAATTTTCGCATTAGAAAATCAGAATATCAATCGCTTCCTGTTCAATCATCCAGCTGTCCTTTTGCATAGTTGGAATGCATTAGTTCCCACTTAAAGATAATTTTATTACCTGGACTCGAACAATCATCGTTTCCTCATTAATCTTTGCTTCACACAAAGGACCATTCAAAGCCATCTGGTTAAATTGACGACGCTCACGTTACTTAGTTTGTAATTTAAATGAAACCTGCGTTTAAAGCGCTTCATTGCTTCACGCAATGTCATTCTATAAATAATTTGTGCACCGACGTCTAACGTTTCCAGCCTCGCATTTGCAAGACATCGCTACGTAACCACTCCAGGAAGGAAGGACATTCCGTCAGGAAACAATCGACCGTCTTCCCACTGCGAGCTTCATAATCATGCGCGATAGATCAACACGCGTTAATCATCAGCCGCCCGCTGACAAATGGGTCTATTAAATGTGACGTTTACCATGAAAGTCGAATTGAACGGCCAACGTGACTGGCGTGGCGTTTCTGAAAGGGCACGGGCTTCCTCCGCTCGTCTAGGTCGATAAAACAATCCTTTGATCGACCCTGACCTACATGCTCGTCTTTTGTGCACGCTCCTATCGGTTTTACACCGCGTAAACATCCGCTTCTTCCGGAGGACTTGGTCTCATCAATCTTTTCTATCTCCGCCGCATCTCCAGGATATGAAAGATCCATTCACGGAATATTACCATGTTCTCAAGAACGTGGTAAGAAAAATAAAAAAAAAACGTTACTATCGCAAGCAGAAGAAAATCCACTGTTCGGCGGTAGAATATAGCCTTCTTGGGCCCCCCATTGATCGGCCCAAAGGCGGAGAAACTCGGCGAGGAGAAACAATCGCCTCTCGGGTCGATTGCTCCCCAAAAAAGAATCAGGCCCCCGTGCGCCTCCTCCCACGTGGAACGTTCCTTCAAGGGGGCCAGCGATAACGAACGCATCTTCTCTCCGCGCATCCATGACCCAGATACCGACGCCGGCCGACGAAAACAAGCGGGCCACGGAAGGATGTTCTCTCCCCCTGGGAGAGCAAGCAGCTGGCCCCTTATCAGGGCTCATATTTCGCGTCTCGCGGGCTCTCGGGCGCGCTGGATGGGCGCGCACTGGCGCGGGCACGCTACTGGGACAAGGTTGCCAGGGGTCCATAACTATCGTGCGCTGACACACAAGAATGCGCGCTTCTTACCCACCGCGATATATTCGCTCGTTCGATGTCGCCTCTCCTCCTTTTCCCTCCACGGTTGAAACGCTGCGTGCCCTCTTCTTCCTCTGCCCGTGGGTCCTCACCGAATCCCCCTACCCAGGGCCCCTAGGGTTCGGGCATCTCCCCCTCTTCGAAAAGGATCGCGGGGGGGCCCTCCTCGGCTTGATCCCCTCTTCGTGACCCCGCAGCACTCCTCGCCTGTCCCAGTGGCCCCCCCTGGCACACCATCATGACGCGCCTCCAGTGGATCGCGGTTTCGATCTTTGAATACCCTGGCGTCGTCACCGCGATGACCAGTCTTCGAATTACGGGCGAATCCCGCATACGTCTCCGCGATTAACCGTACCTGCACCCGGTCAGCTGCTCGTCTCGACACCGTCCGCGTTGTTTTTCCTCTCGGTCGTCGGTCTGGATTAGGTGTGGCTCGAGCCTGGTCTCCTGATCCGGGCCTAGAATATCTTCTTCCCCTCGGGTCTTCGACACCATTCAATCCGAGCCTACCATTCGCGCGACAGATCCTCCTAGATTGGAGGTAGCAGTGAGATCGAAGCGCAGACAGGACCCTCATCCTCCGGCTGATCGTTCGTACGCGACTGAGGATCGAAGGGTGCTTGTGCGTCTGTGGTGTTCCCTTAGGGTTCCTGCCAGCCAGGCTGCTGCATAGACGACATGACGGTGAGTAATGGCTTCTATAAGTGCTAACTGCGGTTGACAGGGTAGGAAAACGTGTCCAGATTCATGACAAGTTGTTCTTTTCTGTGATCGTCGTTATTGGTGAAGCTTGTTAAGCATAATCAAGCAGACTCGTCGGGCTGGCTTGCTTCATGTGGTTCTCTTCAGTTATCTATGCTGGTTTTTTATTCGTGTTGTCGTTGCTTACATTAAAATTGAAGACCACTCATCCCGCGTTCATCGACGTCGATTCAATGCTACGAACGACAATGTACACCGAGCAGCTGGGTCAATCACTTCGTCGGAGTGACGTAGCGCGACGTGCGTCCGTGACACTTGCTTAATCGGAAACAATGCTAGTCACGTAACGTCACTGCGTTGATTGACATTGCCGCGATTCGTTACGTGGCCGCGACGCATCGCTTTTCCTCAAACAACTGGGTCGGGTGGAAAGCAGACAGCGCCGATAAGAAATTCGCGACAAATGACATTCTTGGTGGCCGAGAGTTAAGTAACCGTGGCGGCGTAGCGGTGCAATAGGAAGCACGATAATGTGCCACGAGCGGGAAGAAATTGCCCGCCTGTATCCCCGTACGAATTACATACGCGTTGCACGATGTAGAAGCTGTAATTGTTTCTATATCGGCTCCCCCTAAACGACTGGCTTCGATCGAAGTCAAATATGTACAAGGATCAGGACGAATCTGTACTTTGCTCCCCAGCTACCAGTGATTGGCAAAAAGGAGCAACAAAGGAAATTTCTATTCGTACAGGCTCATAAATTATACCGTTGCAACATTGAGATCTCAATCTTCCAAAGGAGCGTTCAATTTTTTCGCTAATTTCGCTCCACATAGGCAGCCGGTTCTATCATTATCCTCGCAACGTTGCAGCGCCGATGGTCGAGCGTGAAAGCCAGACCATTAACGTGCTTTTTCCACTAACTTTGCCCCGAGTCTGGCAAGGGGATACGTATTCTACTAGTCCTGCGAGTTATCAGGCGGTTGCTGCAACCGATAATGATGTAACTACTATCGTTCTTTTGAACGAACCGAACGGGTATTACTATCACATCCCAGCTTCAACCAAAGAAGTTAAATTCATTTGTCTTTTTATCGATTCTTCGCAATTACTCCCGTCTACCGTATAATTTATACGTGGCTCGAATTGGAGCATCGAATCTTCTCCTTCGTATACAAACAACTCGATATCGACGCAGATCCGTTCCAACGATGGGAAACACTAAGATTCTTAGATGAAATCAAAAGATTCTTCAAGCATTTACGCGGGAAACCGATCCGTGCATAATGCGTAACCTTCTCCCGACTTCGGGTTAAGTTAATTCACTTTCGGAAGTGACTTGTATTATGAAAGTGACTGTGGAAAAGTCGCGTGCACGCTTCGTTGACTACGGTAACCGCCACCGCTTCGCCATTCCAATTCGCCGTGGGGTATCGGTCGTGAAGAACGCGAGTTTTTCGAAACCCACCACCTTAGACAGTCCGACCCCCCTCTCTCTCCCTCTCTCTCTCGATTAAACCGAACTGCAGGGGAAGATTTTGGCTTCGGCATACCCAGAAACACTTCCCAACATAAACAACGGATTCGTAGATAGTCGATACCCTCATCGCATCTGCTTTCATTCTATACATACATCGTAGCACCCTCCACTCAGTTTGCCACTTTGCAAACAGTGGTCGGGCGAGAGTCAAACGCGTTGATCGAACAGTCTCAGACAGAGGTTGCAGTGGAAATGGAATTTAGCCTTGGCATCAACGAGCACCCTTCCATTTTCAGACTAGTCGAACGACTGTCGTAACGGGTTAACTGGACGTTCGCGTGCCTTTTCCACGCTCCTCTGTATATTTAATGATTTTCCTTGAGCAGAGGAAAAATAATAACGCGATACTTGTACGGTTCGTTAGCAGGATTTATCACCGTGACGCTGACCGCAGACTCGGAAGAGGAAAGAGCCGACGGTGACTGTCGCCAGCTGGGCGAATAAAGAACTGCTCAATCTTCGCTTAACAAGGAGACTTTCCTCATAATCATCATTATCCACCCAATCCGCTCGATAGCCTCCTTTCTCGGAGGGAACGATACCGTTCAGCGATACAGTTCCGTCGCGAGTTAACGAGAATTCGATTCGTCTTAACGAACACGAGCGAGATCTCTCCACGGTGGCGAATTCAAGAGCGCGTGATGCAAATCGGTGGCAGGCGTTCCAAAGTCGATAGGCGTGGGAGTCTCGCTAGGATTTCTAATCTGCCCTCAACGTGATCTACATATTTAAATTCCTTCTGCAGCAATGGCACCGATTGTGTCACAGCGAGTGTCCAGATGGAATAACTGGATCACGAGGCTATGTTGCCATCGAGCTTGATTCAGAAAAATCGCAGGCACGCGAGACTGCAGCTGGCCGATTCTGTGCGTCTATAGTCTAGAGGAAACGGAGGAAGTGGAAGAACAACTGCGGAGCCCGAACGTGGGACGCGAAGGAAAATTGGAGTAGAGGCGGGGATAGCGTGAGTGCTCGTTTAGCGGCAAATTAAAATATAAGCGTGCAGGATTTCGGCGCGAGAGGTTCGCGCGACTTCTCGATACAGCTAACGAAGGCTCTTGCGAGACTCGGTTAATGGCGTGTCCCGACAGACTCTTAATGTGACTTCGATGTTTCCACGATACGCACGGGACCGCCGTCGTCCACAAAAGCGACTTTTCGTGCGGTCACAGCCTACTTCCAGATCCGATAGTTACATAATGCGGTAAAACGCGGCGCTCGCGTTTATAAGAAGACATCGGTACGACCGTGGACCTCCAGCACATCGCTCAGCCGCGATTGCGCTTGGACACTCCGATTCTCGTTTAGCTCGGTCGACAAATTGGATAGTTGCGGAGTGTTCTACAAGCACTGCACTGTTTACAGAGACCCGCAGCGTAGGCGCTGGCAAACGCCTTCTTCGTTTGCACCGTAAAACCATCGGGCAGGTAAACATAATGTGCTTTTACGTGTCCCAGCATACCTATAAAAATTACACGCTGCGCGCATGCTATTCTTAGAACAAATCAAGGCACCTCGGGGTACAAAGGCAGGAACATCTCGCAAGTAGCTCTCTTGCGAAAGTGGAGGGCAAACGGCGGGGTAATTAATCATAACCGGAGCACCCGAAAATCGTACGCATTTACGCGACTCGTCGTTTTATCACATTCCGCCATGGGACACAAGCGCTCCGAAGAGCGTCGCCGAGAGAGTCGTTCCGAAGTGTGCTTATTCCCAGCGATCGACGTTGAGCAATCGTTTTATGCCAGCATACACCCGTATAAATACCTGTGTTATTTCTTAATGAGGCAATAAAGTCACTTAATCATTAGAGGTATCGATGCAGCGTGTGTACCTTTGCTCCGAGACCGATGCGATTTATTTAAACCCGCAGCAGCTCGCGGGATATTTAAAGTGCGACCGTTTCGATACGGCCGGTATCTTCTACCCACACCAGCGGCGGCCACGGTCCGCAGAATTTTTCGTGTCTCCGGGCTCGATCAGAAGCCGAGCTTCGGTGTGCTTCTGGTCACTTCGAGGGGCCACGCCGTACGAATCCCATGGCATAATAAAAAGTCACGATTCCACTGGTCGCCCACGGCACACAGCTTGTTTATTTGGCGAGATGCCATGGCAAGATTACTCAGTCGCGTTGCACTTGGCGACTACTTAATGTCGGTCACTCCCTCCGTGTCTTATCCTCCGGGGCTACCTTGCTGATCGATTAGAACTCGCCAATGAGGCAACGAACGTCCTGTCAGCGCTCGAACCACAGAGTTTTCAGCGAGAGGCTTTATCGAGAATACATGCCTGATGGTATTCATTTAACTCTTCGTGGTCACAACTTCTTATAATCATAAATTGGTCGCACAGGTGTTCGTAATTACCCCACTCTCCCTTACTCTAACAGTATTTTTCTAAAAATGTAAATTTTGATACGAAGAAACTTGATATCAAAAATAGAGAAAATAGATGTGGGGAAAAGCGATTTTTTGTTAAAGTTCGCCAAATTTTTATATTTTAATATTTGGCTCTAGAAATTTACAGAAATATTGGCAAAGGAAAAAACGGGCTGGGCTGCGATTCACCCTGTGTGACAATGCAGAGTTAAGAGACGATAATTGAGGTACATACTACCTATCTGCTCTTCAGAGTGGACCCTGAGGAAAAGTAATAGACACCAAAGGAATAGCTTTCTCAATAAAAAACAAAGTGTTTTAGGAAGACACTCGAAAAATATCAAAGTCTACATAAACCTTACGAAAAACAGCGATGAAACGGAAAGAAGTTTTTCAGCATGTCACAGGAACGACTGAATCTTAATCAGAGCGACGTTACAGTCTCTTCCTAATGCAGTGCGGCGTAATAGCCGTGAAATGCGGTAATCAACGTTGATTTCGAGGGCAGCCACGCGAGCTGCCGCCTCCGAAACGAGGATATAATTGCGTTTAATCGGCAGGGGCGAAGAGAAGCGTGTTAAAGCAAATGTTTCCTCACAGAGATTTATCGGGGCGATTAGTCGCGAGTCGCGCCGTAATTGGCGAAGAAAATGCAGTTTCGGTCTATTAGCGGTCGGAAAAACTGGGCGGCTTACCGTGGACGCACGTGGGTGGCTACAATTGTACATGGTTCACCGAGAAACCGAGGAGCAAGTGGGAGGTGAGGTCGACGGGACAGGTATGGCTAGGATTACCACAAGCGCTATTCTTTCTACCTCTATCGCGGAATCGAGTCCACAGAGAATTATTCATCGGGGAACGTTTAACACGGGAAGTTGCGGTATGTGTATTTCACGGCGGATAATTTACCGTGAATTTTTCAGAATCTTTATCATTGTGTCACTGTATTTAGAAGGAAAAAATTCTGTACAACTCATAATTTCCAAAGCCGACGGTTCTTCCGAGACATGTATACGATACTTCGAAAAATTCCATCGATTACTTCATCTCTCCCGTTTGTTTCACCTGTCCGTCAGCGGCCCACACGAAAGAGTCTCGTGGACCCGAATTCGCCCCGCGACGACTGTATTTCGTTGCTCGATTGTATATAAGAATTTAAAGAGATATCGGTATAAAAGTACAACGCAAGACACCGCGGCTTTGATCGTCGTAAAGATACAGTCTTTAGCTGGTTTTATGGCTTCTCGCGTTGAACAACGTTCATTACGCGAATTTGTCAGTATAATGCGCGTAAAATCCCCGGGGACCAGATGTTCGGCGCGCTAAATGGCTTTGGTAAAACTCCACGGTTACGTAAGCGGGCGATTATGAGCCGGGCGGATTAGGTCGGGCACAAAGAGCCGAATGCAAATCGAGAATGTAATAAGCGGCTACATGTATAACGGGGCAATTAACGACCACTGGTTTAGTTGTCTTCTCTCCAGCGAATTGTTGCCACACGCTGGAAACTGGAATTTCGCAAGGAACACGGTAAGGGGGAGACATCACAGTGGCTGATCGTGTCTTCCACTGATTTGTCTTCGTAGAGGCGATATATGGAGTACAAAGAGTTTTTAAATAAACTACAGGTGGTCGTGGTTCGACCGTTGTGAAAGCGCAGAAGAAACCTATGAATTCTGTCGCGATCAACAGGATCTGCTATCCCAAAATTCATGTACCTACTTTAAATACAACCTACGCGTATAAAAACTGCTTTTTTGCCACCAGAATTTAATTTGCATCCTAATTCCTACGGATTAGGAATGCAAGGTAAATAAACATCGTTTCGCGAAAACCCGTTACCCTGCAATTCCTCGGATAGCTGAAAAACTCGGCGCCAAGGAACTGTAGCTTGGTCAGCACGTTTACCTCGCTTTTACCCATTCTTCCTCGAGTTTCAAGAGCAAACATTCGACGCCGCGATAGGTGCACTCGGCGCACATCCATAGCCACAGTGCAAACTTCCTTCGTCGCCGTTTCTAAGCGAACATCTCTGGGCTTTGTTCTCGCGCAGGACAAATTGTGTGTCGTCACTTAACAGCAGAGAGCATGCAGGCAGGGGTCATTATAATCCCACGTCAGCGTCGATTAAATCGGCGAGTTAAGGAGTCGAGTCAACGATATTCGCGCCAACGGGCTATCGCTTCCTAGCCTGTTTTGTCCCACCCATCGTATTTATCTAGGCATTCAGAATCACGCCTCCCATCGAGCACCTTTGCTGTCTCGAAAGGGCAAGATGGAAACCGCATTCACCAACATCTTCAGACATTGAGTATCCTCTTGCGTAGACAGAAGAAACGTTGTTGGCTTCGGTTATGAGGCTCGTCAAATCTTAATGCTGACAATCATGCACCGTTCGTCAGAGAAGAAAACCTCTACTGTCCATAGGGAAAGTGTGTGGATTCTATGTGCGCCTGTAGCTTCAACATCTTGTTAGATTGTATGAACTCCGTTGCATAAACTTTGCAACTTAGTGTCGTATCTTCTGTGGGATTGAGAATAGTGGAGACCGGGGTAGGTTCTAATACGGGGTAAATTGTAACATAAGTAAAATCTTTTGAACGACAAATCTGGTAACCTACAGCATGCGAGAGCTGCTTGACGATATTAGCACCGTCGGTTTTAGTGACACAAACGAGCGTTATGTATTCATTTTGTGGTTATAGCCCAGAATTGTAGTATTTAGAGCACGTAAGTAAATGTTGTCTTAGCACTGCCATCTCGCCCGTATGGTCAGCAGAATTGCAGACGCTGGAGGATGCGTGGTGCAACGCGTTATCTATCTCAATCCTCGCGTAACCTTTCGTCGGGGCTAAGTAGGATGCTCGCGAAGGGAACTCGACGCATTATTGTGAATCGTCGCGGCAATGAGCGGCCACCGTGGAGCCAGGGCTGTTATGCAACTACCTGCGAGTACGAGCTCGCCTCGAGTAAGGTCTACGACCAAGGTACGTAATCCCCGGGATGGGCAACAACGAAGCCTTCGACGGTATTCCACGTCGTCTCGTCTCTCTGCCCTCCAGAGGCCTCGGTGGCCACTCTTCTTCCCTTTCTCTCTGCTTTTGTCAGGTGTCTTTCTTCCCTTTCCATTTCTGCGCCACCTCCTGGCTGTCGTTGCGGCGTAACGCAGCGGTTTTCCATGCGCCACGCGGCGGAGGACGATGACAGGATGGACTGGCGTTAGAATTTGCCGCAAGACTTTCTCAACGCGAGCCTCGGCGAACGCGCGTTTCCCGTAACGTGCTATAAATTGCGCAGTACTATCCTTGATAAAGACGTTAGGATGTTGGCAGGCTTTAATCGCGAAGGAAAGACTGTTCTTTTGTTATTATAATCACGGAGTTATTAAAACTGAGGAAGTTTCTATTCAAGTGCAGGTGCAGGATAATTCCAATTCTTCATAAATCTTTACCAGTGAACCAAGTATCTACTTGACTCAATTTGCCAAGAAAGTACACACACGAGGTGCTTCTTAAATAATCTTTTTACTCAGCGAAGGTAACGCTGCCAGCATTACGCAGGAGGTAATTGGACAAACGCAGAAGCAATAGGAGTTTCTTTAGTAGAAGCAGAGAAGAAGAAGTAGCTCTTGATCGTTTTCTAAGTAGCGGGGGTTTCGTTCGATCGGCGAGAACACGCCTTAAACGTGGTATTCACTTGCGTCACTTGACAGAAAATTCTACCTCGAGGTGGACTACCGTCTTTTCCTCCTCGCGATAATAGACAAGCTGGGAACCTGTAGCTAGCGACCTGGTTTCATCGTGTTGAGCGTGTTAACGGGCAGGGTCGCCGTGTAAATGCAGATTACAGCACGAGGAGTCACGTAAGGAACGGGTAGCGATAAGTTGCTTGCCATCAATGAAGGTCCTCCTGCTTTTTTCGCCCGTTTGAACGGTATCCTCCCCAGCGACTATCATACTTCGCGAGCGCAATGAATCACTCGTTTAATTGCTCTTCGCGCGATTTCACGCCAAGATTAGAAAGCGGATCAATCCGAGGCAATTGTGGGTGACATTGGCAAGGCCCGCTTGAACGAATTTCCTTTAGCCTTGGTGACAACGTAACGCTTCAGGAACGCCGCGTTTGCGTACAGCAACAATGCAAATGACGAGCAGGAAAAGGTCAGGGAGCCCATGGTCATTGGTTAACATTATACAAATTGAACATTTGTTACATCAGAGGCCAAATGTGGCTTGGAACCGAAATAACTGTGCGTATCGCCGGATCGCACCACAAGTGGGCCAAAGTTTGATCGAATAACAACAAAACTTGAAAGAATAATTAAAATTAATGGAGTTCTTTTTGCTGCTTGACGTGTATCTGGTAATTCTCATCTTCAGAGTCGTAATCAAAGTAGCAGGGCTGTAAACCCTCCGTTTATAGAAGTGAAATGGAAAGTAACTAATGAATGCCTTGAATACAATGGTGGGTTCGATTAAACAGCCTTGATTTTACGAATTCTCGTTTATCTGAAACGTTAAGAATATGTTTACACACGTAACGGTGACACACAGACACGGAAATGCGTAACAGTTAAAGCGATACCGCCACTTCTCGATACCGCTAAAAGCTTCGCGCGTTAACGCACTTAACATAATACAATAAATAACGCACGTCCGCGACATAATCATACCACAAATAAGTACGATTTAATAAGTTCTCACCGGTGCTCGATTATCCTCGATTAACCGGCCAGCCTCGGTCTCGATTAACCGCCATAATCGAGGTCCCACTCCCCGAGACTGTTTGCCCGCAAAGGAAAATAATCCCCCGAGAGGATCTTAGCGAATAATTTTAAAGGGACGTCAGCTGCGTCGTATTCAAAGACGCTCGAGTAAGATCCACGGTGATTTAACGTATCTCTGGCTAAAGAAACGCAAAATCTTGTATTCCACGAGGATCTTTCGCCAGTTTGGTTCCCCTGTATGCCCGGCATTTCGCGAGCGCATAAATTCCACTTTAATTACGTCCGCGGCGCGAAATGGATCGCGATAGGGATCGCGCATCATCGCGGGACGGCAACGACTGCGAATGAACGGCGGGCAAACGAAATCGTGGGTGAACGAGTGCCGAATAGCCCCCGCGTCCGCCACTGCTTCTGCCGCTTTCCTGCGATTAACCTCGTTTCGAGGTGGCGTCCTCGCCCCCGGGGGCAGCTGGCGAACGATTATTGTCGCGTGTCGCGGGCAATAAAGGCGGGTCAAGCGAGTCGTTCTGCTCGATTAACGAGCAGAACGGACGATTTCGTTTCCCTGGAGGTACTGTCCTCCCACGCGGCCTCGCCGCTAACGTGGTACCCGCGCTTCAAATGATAAATCTCGTCCGCTCGGGAACGCTAACGGGTAACATAAGGCATAATCGTCGCGGCCGATGCGATAGAATCGCTTTAATTGGCGCGATGGCATTCCGCGTGTACGGAATCGCTCCAGGTCCTACGATATTCTGCTTTAGAATCCTGGAAGGACGTCCTTGGAATAAGAGATGCGCTTTGCTCTTGGCGGGGAGGACACAGGTCTCGTGGGTGTTTTAATGGATCAGTGGCGCAAAAGCATTCTGGGGGTTGTCATTTGTATGTATCTAGTTCTCTGAGATAATTTACGAAATTATGTATTTTAAGATGGTGAATTGAAGAACTTAAAACGTGCAACTTAAATGTATCTTAGAAGGCACTGAAAGAATTTAAATGTTCCTTGATGCATTACCAACGATTCTATAGTACTTCTCACAGGAGTAATTAATCAGAAATGCAGCGAGTCATTAGTATGGAAATGGAGACACGTCTCGAAGTGCAATGGAGCACTGGGTGAAGGAGATCACTGCTACGAGAATTAAGTTATTTACGCAGCTGGGGGAATCGTGTTGTTGGACTTTCAAGATTGACAAACTGACTTTCACATTCGCGATAGGAACCCGAAACCGAAGCGCGAATCGACGCCGGCACGAATGGTGCTGGTGAAGTTTCGAGAATGTACGGAATGCGAATGATCCAGATCGAGTACCAAGGTCGGCCATTACAGCGACCGATCGTTTATTACTTTTCCTGATCTTGTATTTTGAGATTAAGGCCGTGCAATGAGTTATGGCGATGTAAGCGGCGAGTATAATTGATTTAAGCCAGCCTGCAGAGCTCTCTTTCGAAGCGTGATCTTTGAACTGGACACGAAGATTACAGGGAGGAAACGTATTAATTGACGACTCAAATTGAATGATATACGAATCTGGCGACAGCGATAACTTCAGGGCAGCCCAGAAACTGGTAGGGGAGATCGGGGCTAGATGTTACAGGGGCAGGTTGTTACAGAGGAGTTTAAATTTTTTTCGCTTGGACTATCACTTCGACGATGAAGTGGCTGATGTGTTTCAACCATACACAGATGTGTATGTTGTGTGTTTGTAGTCGGTTCACGCGTTGTCACTTTGTTACAATTTTTTGTGTTTTCGGTAACGTTTCTCTTTCTACTTCAATCTTTTCTACTGAACAGACAGATAATTGTATGTAAATTAATATTACCATGTTTGATTCAGTGCTCCTTTAGCTACAGATTCGTACCAAGAACATAAGAATACACCAAACTGGTATGAACTTATAGCTTTTTATACACAATGGTGTCAACCGGGGCAAGTTGTTACACAAGACAAGGGGCATGTTGTTACATACGAAAAAAGGCATGTTGTTACTCTCTCTCCTTTTCCGAATTCAAAGAAAGGTTCCACAAAGTGGATTCAGTGCATAGAGTGCAAAAACTAAACACATGAGAAGTATGCAAAACGTAAAAATCACTTTTATGTGTGCATTAATTGCGAGTCCCCGTATAAAACGGACGACGAAAATTAGTGCAACTGATTTCAGTATTGCATATTTATTGTAATAGATTCTTACCATTAATAAATTTACTTTTGTCCAAGAAAAAATAATTATATTACACATAATAAGCCTCGTTTCGTAAAACTTAATCCTGTAACAACTTGCCCTGTATTGTGTAACAACTAGCCCCTCCTCGGGGCACATTGATACAACATGTCTCGACCTTCAAAATGGCTTGTTTCAAAGTCATGGTTTTGGGTTAATTACATGCGATAGCGGTCATCGGTAGAGGAAAGAACGTACTTTAAGTGAGTGTCATTGTTAATATTGAATATGGAATGCAAGAAAAAAATAAAATATAAAAAATAAAAAACTGAAAAATGTAACAACTAGCTCCGGTCTCCCCGTCAACATATAATACAAGTGGCAAGTATAATCACAAAGAAAGATTGCACAAACCCGGTAAAACAGATGAGTGTCACCAGAATGTAAGGAAATAGAGAAATGAGAATTATACACACTGCCATTTCTTACAAGATTCGCACAGTTCTTCTCATCATTACTTGAAATCTCCATTTACTTATCGTCACCGTCCCTTTCACTCGACCATAATCGTCGCCTTCGCATCAATCAGGCTTTATTAACATTGGACTGAAACCACCTCGCGAATAAAAATCGAGGAAAAGATGAGGAAGACACGTCCGGGATCTTCAGTCCACAAGCGAAGCGAGGAATTCTAAAAGGCACAATTACAGTCCCATAAATTCAACGTTATGGTCCAGCGACGCGGTGGCAATGCCATCCAGCATGCAGAGTGTACAAAGTGCTATTTATAAAACTCAATTACGAATTTCCCCCGCAGAGAGGCTGCCGCCCAGCCTTCGTGTCCTGTCTTTGTGCAGCGCACCTGTTGCACCGCTCGCGAGAGCAAGTGCATCCGTTATCCGTATTTCGCTAACGCAGCGTGACGAAGGTGCGTTTACCTTTGTCCTCGAGCCGGTCGAAGAAGAGCGATCCCCGGTCCTGGACCCGTCTGGTCTCCCTTTGTTTTGCCAGGCTCGCGTCGAACGAGTTCGACGGAACACGGATGCCCGGTGGTTGGTTTCTTTCATCCGCCGGGTATCCACACCCGCAAACACGCGCACACACCCGTCGGCGGGGAATACCGGGCGGCAAAAAAACCTTGCCCTTGCACGCGTTTGTAACCGCTAAAAGTCCACATTCCGGCGGCTGGCCGAGCTGGAATTTATAGGTGTACGATTGTATACGGGCCGCGGTAGTCTGTATGTTAAAAGACGTCGCGGAGTTGAATTAATTACCGAGTAGCAAACGAACGACAGGAGAGCACGCATGAGGTTTTAGCGGAGCTGGAGGATCGTGGGCGAGCATCTACTCCTATTTCTCCGCCCACGACGGACAGTCTTCGTGTCTAGACGGCTGAAATCTCATCGTCGGTCGATGGATCTGTGCAGCTTCCGCATTTCGGGTTTTTCTGGGTTGTACGGAGAGATGATAGACTATATTTTAGTTGAAGCAAAATAGAAATGACCATTTAGCGGAGTGCGTTGTAGTTTAAGTCTTCATTGTATTTTGATCGCGCGGGTGGTCCAGTATTTTTACCCCGAGTGAATTATCCTAAGTAGAATCCCTTGTTTCTTAGCCCGACACGAGCTTCGGTCTTCCCATTCCTGTAGACGACATTTGTACGAAGAACGCGGTACCGTGTCGACACGCACGTCCGACAGACCGCACGACGCCGCATCGTAGGCGCAAGAAAAATGATCTCGAGGAAGGGAAGTCGTCCGTCCTCGATCAGACACCGTGAGTCAATTCATTGTGTCTTTTTGCCCCGGGCTTGCGTCACAAGCTGTTCTCGCGGTTTTTCATCGCTTTTTTCCCCGAAGAAGACCCTCGTTTCCGTGTCACCGTACACCTAACGAGCCTAATCATCGACCATCGAAACCGCAGTGGCCTTCGCGACTCGTGTGGCACAATCGCCGATGATTATGATACTCGGGGGACATTTCGCATCCGCATCGAGATACGAGTAGAGCGCGAGTTTCACAACGTGCGATCAAGCAATTCTGGAAACTTCTGACGCCTCGCTGTATCCCTGCTGCCGGAGAATCTGTGATTTCCTGTTTTTCGTTTACTCGCGCCTCGAATTTTCCTTTCATCAGCCTTCGAGACCGCATTGCGAACAATCGAGGAAGAATAAAACGCGCGATAGCGCATAAATTTCGCCGAGTGCGACGGGAATTACCGATTTATCGCGTCACCTTGGACGTACATCTCGGAACAATTACCCCGGGCGGAAACGCCCTCTCAATGACGGTGGGCATCGAGCGGGTCGTACGCAGATCCAGTCGCATACGCGGAAAGCGATTTTTTAAACAGATTCCACGGAGATCCCTTCACTTCATCGATGACCAGCAAGTCGGTGTTAAGGACAAGTGGAAAAACGCGGAACGACTTAGCCCACCGAATCAAGGAACAACCTTCCTCTGCGGCTGTGCAAATCTCCCTGCAATCGCTACATTAGGTATTTACAATAAAACGCTATGCAGCCTCTTTGAATCGAAATTAATACAATTGAAGGCGTTGCAACCAGATACAGTGCCATTGAGAAAATCGAGGCAGTCTTCGCCCCCCTAATAAAATCTCTTTCTCAGAGAACAGGACTCTGAAAGACGCAGAAGTTGTGACAAGTTACGAAACCTCGGATAATCAATTGGAGAGATGCTTAGGGAAGAAAATGAACGATCATTCACGCTGGAGCGTTCTTATTCGTGGACTTTCTTCCGCTGAACCGCAGCCACCGCCAACTCAGTGCGTCGCAAATCACGAAACCGGACGCAGTCAGACCGTCGACGCAGACTTATAACCATCATTACCAGCTACTTATTGCAGTGATTCGCTTGGCGAGGCGTTCAGTATTCCTCTCCAATCGACACCACCGCGGGTGGAGATTGAAAGATACAAGAGACTGTAGCCGGACTCTCCAACAAGGGCGAAATATTGTTGGATACACGGGTATGCAAATGTTTGCGACCAACAATTCGTCGAATCCTGTCGAGGACGAGATCGTAACTCTGGCCAGTTCGAACGGTGGATACCAGACGACCGAACGTCATCCTTTTTGCTAATTATATCGTTCGTTTGCTAATCTAAACGCCCAGGGGAGCCTCCAGCGGCGGTAAACAAAGTCAAACAAGACAATATTAATCGCTACTCTGGTTACATCAACGAAAAAGGTTCCATCATCTTCCGACCGGTTCGATCGTCTGCATCCTTCCCCCAGGACACTCCGACACAATGCAGATCACTAGAGTCAGCCCCGCCTGAATTATAAAACAAATTCCAGCGCGTTTTATGGGAACCGTAGGGAGCCGAGCGCGCCCAGATCAACCCAAGGTCTCGGTCGCCACCGCCATGCGGAGCCATCGATTTCACCAGGCGGCCAAGATGCTCGTGGAACGAGGCGTGCTGGCTTTTCACGGGGATGTCTTTTATACGTAGCCAGCCAAGGCCACGAATTAGCTCTTTGTCGCAACGCGGCCGAGGAGGATGATCCCCGTGGTGGTCACAGCCGTAATCGAAGGCCGCCGTTTGCTCGAAAGCGGACCGGGCACGGCGTAGCGCGGCGACAGCCGCTCATATTCCAGGATCTGACTCCATGTTTCCTCGAAGGTCAACGACGAGCCAGCCACTCTTCAGGACTCCCCCAAACGACGGCCGGGACAAAGTCGTGGCCGATTTTCACAGGGGCTACACCGAGCCGGTGCGATGGGACGTCGTAAAATTTTTTTACAAGAGAGAAACTTGTCGAGGGACCGCGCGCGGGTTCCTCGTGAATTTCGAGCCTCGCGGCTCGCAGAAGCGGTTATGCTAGGTCGGGGAGCTTCCACTCATACAGGCGCGTACCAGCCTCCTTTCCTCCGTTTCCCATCCGCCCTCCTTCGTTATATCCCTTTCACTTTTGGCCGTTGTGGTGCTCGTGCTTTTCGTGGGTCGAGGCGGTTCGCCTTCGGCCTCAAACTCGCCTGAACTGGTCCGATCGAATGTGCACGCTCATAACGCGGCCTGCCTTTCGCACCGCGATACCGGATTTCCATCCACTGCCTGGCTGTCTCGATTGTTGCGCGTTCGAGACGAGCCTCCAAACGATACGGCTTATCAACGCCGCCTGGTCGAGCACATAATGTCCCACGCGTATCGCAGGCTTAACCTTGCAATTCTCTTTGTATTTGGAGACGGGGGGGGGGGGGGGGGGGAGAGAATTTGTAGAATGTTCGGGGAAGATCGAGGTTTGCAGGGCACTTATATGTAACGCGAATTTTTTGATGAAACAGGGATTCTGTATGGCATTCACAGCTGGATCAAGTGTGATTCAAGCAGAAATCAGAGTGTAAATAGTACATATGTCTGGTAATTCTTTAGGCCATTATTCTTTAACCTTTTTACACGTGCACACCCCGGTGAAAATAGGAGAAATATTTCGCGGACCGGCTGACGACTAAGGAAGAAATAAAAAACAGTATATTTTGCAGTTAAATTACAATCTAATTTAATTTAAATCTTTTTATGCAGCGGCTGCATGATTCGGTGGAAATTTTTCGCGGACAGGCAGGAATTTTCCGCGGAATGCCTGTTATATACGAAATTTTTAGCTGCGAGCGGTCAATCGTCACGGCCGGTTGCCAATTAACAAGTAATACTTCGTTTGTGCTGGTCGAAATTACGAGCAGCTTTGCATCATCGCGTATTATATTACATTAGTGCCTCATTGCCCGCCCGTAATTGATATTCTAAGATCCCTTCGTTTAGTTAAGCCGATGGCGGTAATTAAGGCAGGCTCGTTGCTCAGTCTTTCCCCCTTCCATCGTTAATTTCCCCTCCGCTCAGCTGGTAGAATTCGGCGCGTCGTTAGTAACACGGCGATACATCATTGATGAACGCAGATCGCCGAAAAAAGTGATAAACAAGAGGAAGAAAAACGCGCGAGCCCGCGATCAATCGAGGTCACGCATAAAGAAACACCTATGAATTCTGCACGGCTTATTGTGCATAGTTATTTATGCCCCGGGGTTGTGCAATCGATAAACTCGGCCTCTCTCGTTTTTCGAGAACGGACGCGGTTTTTTCGAGCCTCGCGAGAGCCGCTCGCTCGCGCCGGAGCCTCGAGAGGTCACCCGTTTTCATTAACCGTATTAAATGTGATTATGTACATGGGCCGCGTATCGTCGCCTCCAATTACAAGAATCTGCAATAATTTACATGAGATGCTTGCACACCCAAGGAACTCTCTTCCTTTGCGCACATAATATCCTCGAAACGTTCGTTTGCACTGTCAACGAACAAAATTACTGTAATTCAATGAATTACACTTTATCGTAAAATATTGCCATTATTTCCCAAAATAACCAGCCTCGCAAGTTCTATGGGAGCCCCAGCAGCTACCTACTTCCTGCTTCGCGAACACAATGCCTTGCCACAGACCTGCCTCTCCTTTCACGAGACTCCGGCAAAGAGTCTATTTGAACGGAGACTTAACCGTGGCAATTAAACATCAATTAACCGATTGAAATATAAAGGCTCTCGGTCACGCGCATCCTTAATGCAAACAAAGGCGATATGAAAGGCTTTAATGCATCCAGTTGCAGCCACTCGTTTTATTCCCTCCTGTGCATCGGGGGTTCGTGACTCAGAAGGTGCAACGGCCGGTGTTTAAAATGGTCATCGGCCAGCCCTGTGTCCTTCTACATCCTCCTCCGTCGACTAAGGCGGATCCACCTTTGGTACAGGCACGAAAAAAATGTTCCTGAAGCGGACACAGCTTCGTTCCGCCTCTGGGGTCCGTAATTATCAGCTGTGCAAAGAATGGATGGAAGAAACGAGCGATTTTCACGATGCTTCGTGATATCGATGCCTACTTAAGAAGACGCAAATGCAACGGACAAAGATCTAGGATGCCGCTATCGACAGATGCAAGAAAATTATTGGTCCGCCAAAGGAGCTAATAATCTGCCGCATAAATGCGTCGTAAAACCGAGATGATTCTGCATCTGGAAATAAGGCCAGGGGTGACGCCACGTTTTAAGATAAGGAAATTGTTAGGGTCCTCGTGCACTTGAACAAGATTTTACCGCAGCAAGCTCTGGGATCGAATGTACCACGAAGTTTTGCGAATTTTTGCGCTGACGAAATGTGGAGGTCAACAATGTTCGAATAATTGAAAGAGACCAGTAATTGGGAGAAAACGAACAGAAGTACCGATGGCAACTGGTTTTCCCTCAGCCGTTAATGCAAAAGCCGGAATGCAGGGACGAATATGAGACCACTGAATGACACGCGTTGCACCTGTTCCCGCGATTACATATTCGGTTGCATTTGGCGCGCGCGAATGTGTGGGGGGCGAATATAAAAGTCACGACGCGTACACATTCGCGTCGTTTTCTCTCACGGCCACGAAATGCGCGAAGAAAGTCGGGCGCGATCTTACATTCGCGGTTTAGGACTGATGGTGGTTCGGTGTACAGTAATTGGGAGCGTAGTAAACATTTCGCTGGTAGTCAGCGTGAAGAGTATCGCTCGTTTAACTTCGCGTTCTATGAGGAGCGAAACGACGGAGTTAAATTGGAATCAGATTAGGAAATGGAAATATAATGTTCTTCGAACAGGGGGAATTTTTTAGCGTTTCGACTGGGATGAAAAATTGAGTCATAATGATGCACCAATGAGGATAAGCGGCGATGCGAGATACTTGATAACGTGTCTCGTTCGCAAAAACCAAAGGTGACCCGCGAGGAAAAGATAAAACCACAAGATTACTGAATCAGAGTTCGAAACCGGATCTTTCGATGGCCGGCGGACTGATTGAATGCTCCAACTGAATTTATTTTCTGGGTCTACAGCAGAATCCTTTGTCTCGATTCCTAATGTCACGTTCTCACACGTGCAACACACGGCGCAGACTTGGTGCGTGCTCTTTTTGCCGAATAATCCATTCTCTGCACTTTCAGTGTTCTGCTTCGCCCAGCGAATGATAAGTCATAACAGATAATTGTCTCTGCAAACGGGTTTTAACAATGCGACTCTCAATAACGCGTGATAGGATCTAGCTCGCTAATCTCATTACAGGCTCGCGGCCTTGTGGACCAATTAACGAGTGCCGATCGATTAAATAGCATCGATTAAAGCGGCTATTCGGCATTATGAAATGAATTGGTCTTTCTCTTTCCCATTTTTGCCCCCCTGGACAGCCATAAATACTGCTAGGCGAGGCGCGGCGCGCGGCATTCGTTACAGTTATCCAAGTATATCTCGGCTGTGGCTCTCCCCAACCTTGCTCGTTATTACACTTCCTTATTGGACGTTCGTAAATCACTCGCAATGGAAAGAATCTCCGTGGAATCAAAATCCCTGTTCGCCTTAACGACTCCTGACGAAAGGAGTCTGCATATGTATTAAACCTTGCAACAGCATCCCACGCAATTACTTCGCCGATTTTTCTGCAAAGGGTTGACGAACCCGCCGGCCATAATTCATGCTCGTATCAAAGGATCCAGACACCGGTAGTCATTGTAACCGAGCGTTACAGGGGCTACCGCCTCTGATTCCTCGCTCAACGATGTCCTCAGGTGAAGATAAACGTGATTTGTAGACGGCGCGGGATCGCGTTAACCGCCTTATCTTTCGCGCAGATAAGGGGGACAAGCGTGGACGGGCCGGCGTCGCGGCGATAATACAATAATGCATAATTATAACGGAGAGTTCCGGGTTGGGGCGGCGAGACAAGCATCGAGTATAAGCAGCGAGCCGGACGGGATAATAAATCGGCGGGAATGACTGAAGCCGACGTAAAACTGCGTCCCGCGGCCGCGATCGTCTCGTGCGCGATGACGCATCGCGGAATAAATGAAAATGTAATTTGCCGGGCGAGGGAAAAAACGACTTCATCCGGAGTGCCCGACGTGCGCCTTCTTTTTTGCGCCCTTTATTGGAGACGATATTTCAAACGCTTAAGAGATCAACACGAGTAATCGCACGGGTCAGATCAGGGAGCTCAGAATGGATGAGTGAATTACACTAATCGGAGTCGAACCTTGGGTGTCGATTTAAATGGAAAGGGAAGGGAATTGGTTGATCAAGATCCTCGGTAGATGGTCCAGCTTACAAGTAAGTCCTGTCGATGGAAGAACAGGTGATGCGAAAACTGAGCATTCTAGCTCAGAAGCTAAACACTTTGGTAGATATCTAGGTTACATACCAACTTGCTTCTCATTCAAGTCTCGCTCCAGCACCACTTACTTTGTTACATAAACATAATCACACCTGACGCAATAATTACGATTTCTACGTGACAAGCACACCATAAACTTTTTACTGCAGAATTTGTTTGCGCCTCGCCAAATTAAGCTCCGTCAGACTCCGCTGAATGTATCCCCCAGTTACGTTCTGGGGTTCGTAATTAATTACCAGACACCTCCCGAACGATATTTCACCTTCCCCGTTCGGGGCGACTCGCGGTAACCTTGCGAGTCGAATATATCCGGCCAGGCCCTCACCAGGAGGGTGGAGTGTAGGAGGAAAAAGGAAAGGAAGAACGTGGAACGTGCAACAGACGTATATGCGTGTGGCTTATCGTTACCTGGGGGACAGGTTTGCTCGTATGTCCGTATATATAAACGCGGCGCGCATATAAATTCGTTATAGCTATCTTCGTTCCCTCCTTGCTCGGCTAAAGAAAGACCAAGCGGAGGGGCGTGAGAGGGATGACCACGACCCCATCGGCAGTTAACCGTAGACAGAGAGTCGCATGCACCCGCGTTGCAATTAGACATTTTTCTGGTCCCCCAGACGGCGAGACTTGCCGGGGAAGCACGCGACGCGGAGGCAAGACAAAGAGGAGGACCACGAGAACGGTCCAGCTCCGGGATATCCAGCAGCCCAGGAGAGGGGGCATTCAGGGTTATGGGTGAAAAGAGGAGAATAACCAGGGAGGTGACCTTGTCAATGACTCGTAGAAAATTCTCTGACGTGCGTGCGAGGGGGAAACTCGAGGATCACGATGGGTTATCTAACCCATCAGGCTCCTGATAACTCTGATTACGTCGCGGGAGTAGAGGAACACCTGCCTCGGGGTGTTTTAATTCAAGGATGTGGCACGAAGACGGACAAAGAGCCCCTTTGGAATATCACATGAACCCTGTTCAAATTACACTGCAATAACTCGATCATCCGGCTCCTCCTCCTCGGAAAGAGAATCGTCAGATTAAAAAGACCAGTTAATTTCATGAAATACAACCATCACAAGGAAGACAGAGAAAAAAGCCAGCCGCCCAGCCTTGGCTGGCTCAAAGCACTTCACCCGACCCCATAAAATCAATAACAGCCATTATAAAAGTACTGCGCGGTGTTTCGCGGGATTAGCGCGGCAGTAAACGCCGCCTACAGGCCGGCCAGGGAAATGAGTATCGCGCGAGTACTCCCGGAAATCATACAACGGTCGTATATTCCGTGTCCGCGACAGGATTACCAGGCGAACAACGCCGTTGATGCGTATCTCCGGAAGGCGGGCGAAACGAAGGAGAGGACCGTGCTGCTTCCAGAGGATACGCGCCGCACCAAGGCCACGGATTCGCAAGCTCTTCTTAATACGGGGAGCCGCGAAGGTCGTCCCGGTACCATCGAGCGGGATCGACCGCTCGAAAGGAAACGTCGACCTCGTTTAGAACCAACGCGAGATAAGGGGATCACGATCTATCGCCCGGCTAGGCGGCTCGCGCGATTTTCTCACACAATTCTGTCGGGACCGCGCCTGGAGGTGTCGAAACCAGATATTTACGGCGTAAGCGACGCGTAAATATAACGATCGCCGCGAAAGCGATCCGGGGGGTATGATGGATCGAGGGAGGCCGTTGGATCGGGACCGCCGAGCGATCGTCGCCTCCCGACCAGAAAACGGAATCGCGTTTCGCAAAACGCCCGTCGCCGGCGCACCACCGCGTGCTTAACAGAGCGGAAAAACGGTTCGAGCCGCGACAAAGGCGGGAAAGGCGACGAAAAGAGGAGAGACACGCGTCCACGAGCGAGTACCGCGTCGTTTCACGAGCGTCGCATAAAACGCTCGTTCACCTTGCCACGTTGAATACCAGCGTCTCCGTGGCGCTGTGTCCGCCGCGTTTTCGGGGAATAAGACGAGGGGAGAATGGGGAATAAGGATAAACCGGGCTCTACGACGCATTCGACTCGGGGGTCAAGAACCCGCGGAGGACCGCGAAACCGGTGGTTTTCGCGGGGCAATTCGCATCTTTCGGGGCAACGCACTGACAGCTTTTGGTACACCGGTCTGCGTGGTCGTGGTTGGTGGAACTACGCTCGTAAGCGTTTTTTTTTTTTTCTCTCTAAGTGGAAGCACGAGGGAGGAATTCTTGCAGTGGGATTTCGTATGATTCACTGTTGTACCAGGAGGCTTCATTCTAACTTCAATGGCAAATATTCGAATCATTACAATCGTGCATTTCTCTACCCACGATTTCGCCAAAGCTGCGGATACTAGATTTATCAGCACAGCGCGGTTAATAGGAAGAAAAGATATTCAACTATCTCAGAAGCTCGAAGCACGCGTGTACCCAGCACAGTTCCTCCTCAAACAAACACGAAAGTGTTCGGGAGCCGAGAGTCGATGCCATGTTATGTCGGCGAGGCGACGTGCAGGGAATTCGCAACGTGCAATGCGCACGAAGAGGGCTTGCATTGTGCCTTCCTTTCTCTCCGAATCTTTGGCACATGATGGAAAGAGCTGCAATCGGTAACGCGGCACGATTCTCCTCTCATGAAGGTTTCCTTTGCCTCCGAGCGTCGGGACTCGGATTGCGTGGCTCTTCTAAGCCAAATCGAATCCTACTTCTCGAAAGTGAGCTGTCGACATCGATCGTTTTATACTGTGATACAGGACGGTTTAATAGAAACGGATCAATTTATCTCCTGCCGGGTGGATGATCTCACACGTTTGATTTCAAGGAACTGCAAGCTTCAAGAAAAATATCCAGTATAGCACGCATTAAAGAAGAATCGAATCGCTAAATAAAGCTTGCAAAATCACAGAGAATAGCGGAATCCTCTAATGAGGGATCGCTTCATCCACGATTATCCTCATTTTATGAATAGTAATTTACTTTGAAACGTGGCAGCTGCCTCTTCTGTTTTAATTTCTTCGAGGAACCAGGGAGTGCAAAGAAGCCACTGCGCAAGCATAGAGAATCATCGCGCTACCTTCACAAAATTTTTCCTACGTGTACCTAAGTACGTGCAAGTATGCACGCGCGAAGGGAACCACGGATCCTCGTCGATCGCTATGACTCACGTGAATAAAGATACGTTTTCGTTGATCACCTCCGATCACCATAACGTTCAACAGGTGAGACACCTGTTTCGGAGTGTCGGGGTGATCGATGCGCGGCGAGGACACGCTCGATTTTCGCGCCGGCGGGAAACCACTGGAATTCCGCTCGCAGGCCCTCGGTTATTAATATCGATGAAGAAGTTATATCAGTCAGCAGGGCTTAAACGTGCCGCGCTGAGAGTATTAAATCGGTTGCGCATCAGCCTGGGTGATTAAATGCACCTGACAAAGGACGATCGCGTGATCGCGTGAGCAAGCACCGAAGAAGCCGTGCGAACCACGATTTCTCGCTTCTGCACGCGGAAGATTCGCGCCGCGATGGGTCTTGCATTTGTGACAGAGTTAACAATCCGTGATTTCTCGGTAGAAAACGGTATAATGATACAATGGTACAGCTTCGGGAAAGGGGGTAATAGGTAGAGGGTTCTGCGTCTCGATTGACGTGCTTCGACGAGACGTTCCAACTGTTCGCGTAACCGAATTTCGGACGAAGAACCGTGATACTGTAAATGGCGCGATAGCGAAATAGGTATTTGGTGTTAGTCCTCAGAAAATGGGTGGCGTCGTTTGCATAATTCAACCGGGACTTCAGAATCTGCGTCTGAGTCTGCACGAAGCCATTCAGCAAAATTGGATCCAGCAAACAACATTCCTGCTAAGTTACGTCAAGTTGAATCTGCCCCGAAAAAGAAGTGCAGATCGACCATGAATTATGGTGTTATTCTCGCATTATCATTTTATAACGCTGGCCAGGATTCAATGTAACGGTATCGGGCGCCCCCGTGTGTTTCGGACCAGGAACCGGATAGATTAATGGATCGGACAGATTCAGGCTATGCTTGGAGGGCCTTCGTTGTGGATCGTTGACTGAAAGTTACCTATCTCGAGATCTACTCGATGATCGAGTGCAAATAAAAGTGGATTCGAGGAGCGAGGAGCGAGGAAATCTTCGATCCCTGACGAACCACTACTTTTTGCATCTTTCCAAATGCAATATGGACAGCTTGAGCCTCTGTCGGATCCTTGCTGGCATTCCATAAAATATAAATCGGACTATGGTGTCACTGACGTAATTCGACTGCGAAGAGATTGATCCAATTCACACATTCAAAGTAGGCAGGCGGAATAATGTGTCTATCTTCAAAAATATGTAGATTGACATTAGGTAAAGTTTGTTTGTGAGGAAGATCGGTGTTGCTAAGGGGATAAAGAAGTTTCTTTATTAGGAGAAGTTATGATGCCCGATAGCGTATTTGAAGATTATACAGAGTTCAACGACACGGGACTCCAATCCTTTCAAGGTCTAATTATTTAAGGTAGTTCCTGAATAATCTACTAAGTTCAAGAATTCTTTCAAATTTCTTCTAATTTGGAATACGAGAAACCCTTGTACAAAGTTTAAAATCGATTTACCACATAGTTATCGAAAAACTGTTAATTAAAGGTGATGCATTTTAACACAGTGGCGTATGGCAGAGTCAAAGAAAGAGGGTTATAGTTTCAGTTTTTCTGCTGAAAGAGAAAAACTATATTCAAGAAGTGTACATAAATTGCCACCGAAGTACATCGAAATGTCACGAAATGAATTTATTTATTTCAGCGAAACTGAAATAAATAATAAATAAAAAATATGTTTACGTGCAATTTTTTTAGAAACTGCATAAAGCAGTCAACGTGGCAACGTTGCACAATCGATATGTTTAAACATTTAAATAGCGAACGAATATTCAAATTCATATAAACATTTTTTCTGACATTTTGGTTATGAAAAACACTCGGAATGAATGCGACGTTATCAGATCTGATGCTCGAATTCACTACGCTAACCATTTTAATATTATATTTTCGCATTACAATTATTTATATCAACATTGAACTTTTTAAAATATATATATATACATGATGTTAAAAATCATTATTATTTCCATAGTATCATACTACTTTATATTTATCGTTCATTATCCAACTCTAATTTGATTAACATAGTGGGTTAGGAACTACCTTGAGTAAATGGGAGACGGGCTTCATTTCGTCAGGCCTACTGCTATCTACTTAATTTTGTTTTTATCGTAAATCTACTATTCCCATTCCAGATTTCCCATTCTGCAAGCCACTGAGGATTCCTCTAAAGATCCTATTGAGCCTGGTCAGTGCATATTTGGCTACCAGATCTCGACTAATAGCTGAGCCGTTTTTGCACCCCGCTAAAGTTAACGGTAATACCTAATTCTGAATATCTTCTCCACAACTTGGCATACAGAGGCCTTAGATCATATTTTATCCTGTGTCGTTGAACTCGCCATAAAAGGCATTACATAGAACGTCCGACATTCCATTTGAAACAAACGAAGTTCCTCGTTTTACACGACCTGTTCTCTACTCCCCTTTATTCGACACTGAACTAAGACTTAAATTTTCCTTTTCAAATCTCCTAACCCAACCACATTGAAACCCAAACTTACGTCACGCCTTGCTTCTTGTTTCACGATTCGAACAAACGACCAACAATCTGTGACAAATCCATTCATCCATACTCCCCATCGGCCTCTTCCATTCTAGAAACAGCACAGTGTCCACCGCGCAACCTTAAGGTCCCAGGGCACGGCCAAGTGACGTTCGCCAAGACATACAAGCCGCGATTTCGTCGTTTCGAGAGCGAGCCACGTTTTCTCTGCCGAGGACACGCGTGCCTACGAAAACTCGTTAATCATCCGTCCTGGGAATCAGTTCCCGTGAAAGCTGGCGGGGGCGTGTTGCACCCCAGAAGCGCAACGGCTCCCACCTTTTCGATTGCCCTTTTCTACGGCGTGCCCCGCGAGGAAACGCTGAATCCCGTGGAAGAGCGGGGAATCGTTAGTTACGAGTCGCAACGCGGCTGTAATTATAATTCGCTACCGAAGGTCAGCTATGAGTTACAGCCAGCGGGGTCATAATTTATACGGCAACGCCGGTGAAGTTATTATATGGAATATGGGTCGTAACACGGGCGTTGCTCGCGCGTACGCTAACTGGCGTGTAATTATTGCCCAGGCGGGTTCGCGGAGGTTTTGCGCGGATTTGGCCGGCTAATTGACTGGTCGCCCGTGAAATCGATAGCTGGGAACGCAAGGGGCGTCGTTGACAATGAATGTGGGTTTATAAAGACCTCGTCGACGGCCGGGGATTCTTGTTGTTAAAGAACCGCCGTGTGACTCGTTACAACGATCAATTCACGATGTCACGCCCACTCGCCGACGAAACCGCGGAAAGATAATGGAATCGATTTCCGTGTTAATATTTCTCATCCCATCTCATTGTGCGTACAGTCGGGATTACACGAATCGTTTTAAATTGTAATGCGGCCTCCCGTTGCTCGGCGTCTTGGAGCGAACAGGCGCGTGGGGAGCGCTGAGAGGATTGTGAATCTGAATTAACACCTCGGATGTAAATTACGAGCGACTGTAAGTGTCTCAAGCAGCTACGATCTAATTGCTAGATATTGCATAATATCAACCGTGCCGGGTATCTATGCATTACGAAGTGTCCAAAAGCACGATACCGCTCCATCTAACGCGAAAGACATCGAGACACTCGCAGAACCTGTATACAGCGTTCTTGAAAAGCAATAGCCGATCAGGTTGTGCAAGCCCGGGGGAAACGTTGTCTTCGACGTGTCGCGAAACACGTGGACGATCCGTATGTGTCTTAGGCAAGCCGAAAAGAAAGTGGCCATCGGAAAGAGGCACGCCTTCCTTCGTAACCCAGCCCTCTGTGTACACGTGAGTTTAACGTCGTCGCTAACTTTTTCACGTGCTTCTTGGAAGCCGTTGCACAATCGCCCGCAGACTCCTGCCCGGGCCTGTGCTCTCGCGTGGCTCTTCGCCATCGATCCCTATCGAGAGTTCTGCCTGTGCATCGAGCAGGAAAACTTGCCGATGCCGAGCCGAGATAACGTGGCGCGGTGAGAATCTGCGATCGGAGTACCGAGTCTATCGATCGGTTCGATTGAGACATATCGATCTCTAACGATCTCGCGACATCGCGCAAGGTGTCTTCCACGAGGCTCGAATCGGTTTGACCAATCGAATCGAGAGCACCGAACCGAACACCTATTGGCTCACAGCTTCGCCCAGGAAGTCGTCGACTACTCGCCGATTACGCGGCATGTCACGAAATATTTCACGACGCCGATATAATTCCTGGGACGGTGATTATACAACACGGTTACGCGGCCACGTAACGCGTTTCAATCTGCTTGATCTACGCCAGCGGGGCGCGCGAGGCTAATGCGACCCGCTCAATTAGCATGGAGTCAAACAGGCACGGGAGATGTCGAGGAAAATTTCACGTATCAATATGCAACTTTCTTTACCATTGTTCCGATTCTGCTTTCACTTTTGTAGTAGTTTGTGTTCACCGATATCTCACGTTTCTTGCAGTCCTCTCTTAACGCGACAGCGAGGAATGTGTATTATCTGGTGTTTCCGCTCGTTTCAATTGTGGACTTGTTTGACGGTGTGTCTTCGGTATGGAAAAATATAGTACTATGTAGCGTTGGTGAGCTTGAATCTTGATTGAAATCGGTTTCTTGGGAGTTGACAAAACGGTGGTGCCATGAATGTTTTGCCATTCTTTCTTTTTTTTTTTTTTTTGAATTTCAATGAATAATACCTATATCGGAGGCAACGGAATGCATAATTTTGCATTTTGTTGGTCATTATCATCCTCGGGACTTTCCGCTACAGAATAATGTTTACAAATTTTCTCACGCGAATCCGTGTTTTTCTGAATGTTGGCGATATAAAGACACGTGAAATGAGAGGGAACTTCCAGTTTCGGATGGCGAAGGACTCCAGGAAAAAACAGCTGGACGCTTTGATTTACGTTTAATTCGCGGACCAAATGCGATCACCACGCTTCTGTGATTCAAGCGGCGATAAGAGGTTGATGAAAATCGGCGGCCGTGCGAAAAACTGTCTGCGCTTTAACGTTCGAACGCTGATCATACTACCGAGGATATCCAACCAGTTAACCAACCATTTAATGACAGCTTACGGTGATGGGCCAGGTGAGACGCTATACTATAATTACAGGTATGGTTGATCTTTCACAGCGTAAATTTGTAAATGAAATAACCGAGAAGCTTTTTCATCTCTCTGTCTATCTGATGGTGAATATCTACAGCAATAATTCTCTACCACGAGGGAAATCTTTATCAAGGATTCCCCGAGTTTCCAACCCCTTTACAACCCCAAAGTAACTGAAAATATTATAAAACCCCATCACTTTGAAATCCAACGAATTAACTTCGAAATCTCCACCTCTGCCCAATGATTACTGACTGAAAAGTACAATTCTTGTGGTGCAGTCGAGTTACTCACACGTAGATCGCCGATCCTTCCGCGAGGAATCAATTCAAGCGTCTGGCGAATCCGGTTCAAAGGACGATGACGTCGAAGCGGGTGAATTGAAGCCGACAGCTGTGATCCAGCCGACGTGGAATGGTTCACGGGCACGGATCTACGGTTCTGGGTCGGCCAGAACGATCGATGGGATCGGTTGCCGATGTAATAGCGTAATGCACGAGAAACTCGTGTCCGGGTTCGTAGACAGGGTCCGTTTGCGAGCGGACCCATTCACGAGCAGCTCTGCTGTCCAGAGTAGACCTGCTCGCTATCCTACGTCAGTGTAGATCAGACATGGATGGTGGACCAGCTCACAGCGGAGGCGTTCGTGAAACTCCGCACAGAGAGGCGGATTAGACTGCCTCGGCCATGATTGCTACACGGCTTGCTTACAGGTGTTCGTGGGCTCGGCTGTTCCAACGTAACACGTTCACGGACTACCAGGGGCACGGTTGCCCTATTCGACGATCTGAATATTCGTCTGGATCAAGGCATGCGGATATCCGTGTACGGACAGCGATCGTTCTGATCGCGCGATTGCCTCCTGCGCCCGTTTCGAGACGTGCCTCACCGACCATTTTGGTCGTCAACGTTAAAGGCAAAACTCGCTTCTCTCGGCTGCGGACAGTTTTCGAGGAATATCTGGATCGTTAGAGGTTTCACACCTCACGATATGACCCACCCAGTTCCGTTTCGTCACCCGCTGTATTCGCGGCGGCGATAGGGAAAGTTCGGTGGGAATGGCTCCGTCGTTGAGCGAATGCTCAAATAGTGATCCCGTAACGCGTGCACGCGTGGTAGTGAGGTATTACGCTGGTTGAATTAGGGTATTATGCCATGGGCCGTTAAGGATTAAGCGAATTAGGTACGAAGAGGTGCTTTGCGTTTAATCGAGTATCTTTCAATTGGGGCATTTCTACCGAGATCGAGATCAGACTCTATTTACATTGACATTTTCCCACACCAATCCCTGCCGCGTTGACTTACAGAACAGTTACAGAACATTCCACTTCACAGAGTCGCCCCGAGTAACCCATGTATCTCCAATCTAATCAGAGATATCTCAATTGAAATTCAGAGGCAAATTCCACTCGATTACGATGAAGCGATCGCCGTCACTCGGGGAATTTCCAGTGAAGATGAATCTCCATTTCCACAGAGATCACAGTTTACACGGGTGCACCAATAAAGACATCGTTAAGATGAATATCGATGGCGATCAGTGGCGATGTACTTTGCAACACGTGCCACCGGAATCCGCGTAATCTTTGTAAACGTTAACGAGGGGAAATCACAGGCGAACAATAAGGAATCAAAGGATGCTGTCCTCGTGCACGGATACGAGGACACTGTTCATCCTCGTCGGACACTAGAGAATGAGCACCGTGGAAAATATTCCGAGGACACTAGCGTCGATGCACCCTGAGCATCCTACCATTATAACTGAGTTCATCCGAGTTCCATACTTTGGCACAGCAAGCAGTCCGTGTAATAAGACGTGTTTAATGTATCCCTAAGAATCTCTAGCGATCTAGTAAATTCAAAGTTTTCCAGATTAGCACTGAATAATATTATTTCTGCGTATCGCTGCGGATTCAAGTGCAACCTTCAAAACCGTTACGTGTATTTAATTCTAGCCTCCAGATTTAACGCTCTCTTTTCCTAAGAACTCTGCTTAATCAGCTTCTGCATAACGGGTTTCAGAAATAACGGACACAGCCCTGAGATCTTGTAAGACCTTCACATTCCACTTTTCGTAGTCCCTTCGAGGTGGAAGCTGACTCGTATGTCGAAAAACATCCACTGACCGCCGTGAATCGCTAAGCGCGTACGCGGAATCGGCTCCCTACGACCGAAAGGGCCCATACCCGTTCCGTCGAAAGGTTTCGTCATGCGCTATTCTCGAAAGAGCATCACGCCGGTTGGTCAGCCTGCACAAATGACGTCGCGGCCATAAAACGCGCGCAATTAATTTCTGAAAGGACCGTGCGTGGTAGACCGAGGCAGGGACACGAACGTGGAACAGGACCGGCAGAACGTAGCAGCGAGGAGACGTAAAGAGGAAGAACGGAGGTAGCCAATCCCTTTTGACCTTGCTCGCGATCGGAAATGATCGATACACGCGAAGAATGGTCGAACGTTCGAGTTCCTCACGCGCAAAGGAGAATATACCTCGCGCAAGAAGCCGAGACGCGCGCCACATGGATCAGGAAGCTGTCGAAAACGTGACCTTGGTACACCAAAAGTGGCCGAATAGAACCGGCAGGTAAAATCCTCAGCCGGTAGAGAAAAAAGGCTGTCGAAGGGTAACGGAATTAGCTAGCTTCTAGTTCATCCTGAAAAGTGCCATTCCTTAAACTTTGCTCAGGCCACCGTTCATCCCCGCGGGATAGAACGCTTTATTTAATGAGAAGAAGCTGAGATAAAAGAAATTGTGTATCGAGGGTACTGTAGCAAACGAAGTAGCACTGAAACTGGATCAAGTAAGCGATCACCATTAACAAAGATGACGAGAAACGATGCACTCGATAGCACGAGCAGTACGCGCCTTGTCTCGAGCGCCGGCGATTAATCATAAATTACGAAACCAGGCTAATAACTTTAATTACCTTCTCTCGGCTGTATGTTCCCCGTTGACAAGAGGGAATTACACTTCGCTGGGTACAATATAGATTTACGACGCGCTGAAAGGGAAGAAAAGAAAGAGCGAGAAGAAGAGCCGGTGTGGGAATCGTCGGGGGCGATCGAGCTCGCTGAGCAAGATTACAATGGCGTTGCTTGTTGCGACGAAATCGCGATACTCTTCTCCAGCGCGTGTAACACGCGACTCGCCTCCTCTCCGTCGAATATTTATCGAGTGAATCGCGCACAGGAAGCCACGGCGAAAACACAGGCCGCGGCCTTTTTCCTGGTATCCAGCCGTGAATTCTGATACGCGTGAAAATTTTCCACAATTTCTCCCCCAGGGCTGGCGAGAGCACAAAGCACCGGAAAAGGATGGAATTAGTCGCCGTGCTATCAGAGAGATCAACACCTTTCTCCGCCCGTGCGATTAAGTAACGCCTTATTTGCTGATTAACCGATTATCTTTATGCCCGCGCAGCCTTGCCTCCGCGATTACTCAATAATACGTGGTACAGACCGGCCGTGCACCAATGCCTTTCTCTTTATTATTATGAAAAATCCACGGAGAATCGGCGGAAGGTCACCCACCAGCTAGAACGAGCTGCAACGCGAGCAGGAAGGCACGCGCCACGCTCTGTTTCGAAGACGAATTTCGCGGAACGAACGGTGATCGATTGGACCGAATCGATCCCATGTGGCTAACAGGCAGAACCGCCTACGGGATGATTTCTGGAATCAGCGGCTAAACAACCGTCAACGGGCCCTCGGTGCATGCGTCGTAGGTAATTCCAAAGTCGTCGCGGGGACGATTTCGATCGGCAGCCACCGTAACTGCACCTCGCCTTGGGGAAACCAGAGGCTGTTTAGTCACGACACTTAACTTCAATCATCGAGATCGTTTCGCTGGATCTCGCGGCCTCCATCTACCCGTAGATCTCCGAAAAGGAAGTGTAGGACGGAAGCTGGGTGCCAGTCCTTGCCAGAAACAGAACGAACCCACGTCCGCCTCCTGATCAGAATATTTAATCGCCCAGTAGCGGCCTGGACGATCTAATTCGCGCAAACGTAGCGAATGGCGTGCGCGCGAGGCCTGTCCTCGCCGCTGGAAAACGTCCTGGATCGCGTGACTCAAGCTCCAGATCCACTTGACGCGCTTCCGAGAACCGATTGAACTTGGAGGGTTTCGCGTGGATCCAGCGTCCGACGACGAGGCCGATGAAGGCTGCGGCCATGGGGTGGCTCAAGGTCGCGGAACTAGCCGCAAGGATCGGCAAACATTGCGCAAAAAGCGTTTTCACCGTGACGTCGCGGTTGCTCCTTGGACCGGGCGGTTTGGCAGCCACGATGACGCGGCGGAACGGTTGCGTCTGATCCGCGGGGACCGGTAATTTCCAGGCTGATGCATCGGTTATCCAACGGGGCCTGGCATTCCTGCGCGATGAATAGGTCGGTATGGTACCTGACGCTAGATGCACGACGTCGCTAGGGACGTGATATTAAGACGTAAACTCGAGTTCCAGTATCGAGGCGGCACGCGATCGTGTCGTGACCCGGATTTCAGAAGTCGTGAATCCTGTCTCCACGTAATGGGACGTTATCGTGATACAGGATTACCTGCATGGGAATCTGCCTCCCACGCGGCCGACGTACAACTGCACCGAGGATTATGAAACGAAGGCAACGCTCGACGGTAATCGCGGGCTCCTCTCGCCGGGATGGATGGGTAGTATGAAACTAGCCGCAAACCCATTTTTGGCCATGAGAGGATTCAGGATTCCAGTGACGCGCGTAATAAAGCGAGCTTCCAATATTTAGTTTCCACAAAGGCTGTTAATTCCAATGGACGTGTCCTGCGAGGTTGAAGGAACTCGCAGCTGACGTCCAAGGGTTTGACAAAGGAAGCCTGCAGTTTTCGCGGAAGATGACGCGGGCGGACACCCTTCGACGCGCGTAGAACAAAACGACCAGATAGCAAACCCAAAACGACGAGGACCGCAGGACCCTCCTACTTTTGTACCTACGCATACCTGACCGGAAACGAGGAACAGGTTTACAGCGAGCGGGATCTACCGTTGTAGGAACCAACGTCATCCAGATACCCACGTAAAACGGCGAGATTATAAGCGGACCTGGGCTGGCCGCGGTAGAATCGCGGACAATTTAGAGAGAAGGGGGAAACGAGTCGTATAAAAAATTCAAGATGAATCAAGGGGATAAGCGCGTGCTAAACTTCACGAGATGCAGAAAGCGTATCAGGTACAATCGCGTGAAACGTGTTATCCGCTCGCACACAGGATTTCGCGAGCATCAGCCGAGGGACCGAGAAGAGGGAACTGTTCGAGAAGATATAGACTTACGAAGGCAGATAAAGTGTCCTGGACAAGTTGGGCGTGATTTCCGTAGGCTCCGGTACACGACACGCAGGAAAAGGATTCAGATAAGCGTTCGCCAGCAGGGAGACGTGTCGAAGCAGGATTTGAATAGAACGCAACCTTGGTCCCTTTCCTTAAGACGCGAAGGTACTACACAGGCTAAATCTCGTTTGTAGCTTTTCCTCAGACTGAATTCCATGACAAATCATCCGCTATATAATTATAAACAGTTGCGTTACCACTGTGAAATGTTTAATAGCTACTCCGGCGAAGAAGCCACCCCCCATTTAATCTTACCGCTTTGATAAGCGGTTACCACCCACTTGGTCACCTAAGCAAATAAATTATTATTACTCCCAGCCTCGTCCTTGCACCTAGAACCCGCCACCTCCCCGTGGTCGCGCGGTGCTGTATGCGTGTCGCCGGTACGAGCGCGTACACATACGTCCGGGGAGGAAGAAAAAAAGATCGATCCTCTCGGCCGTGGTGTGGCTGAGAGCTGTGGCCGCGTGCAGGATCGAAGTGCTGCGAGCACGCTCGTTCGCTCGCTCGCTCGCTCGCTCGCTTGCTCGTCATCCCGGGTGGGAGATACGAAGGTATAAAACCGATCTGGCCGACTGCTGGCAGCCAGTCCAAAGGCCAGATGTGGCGGCGGTCTCTAGTCGCACGCGTGCGAGAGAGACGATTCACGAAACGCCGCGCGGTACGCCCGCGTTCAATCGGCAAAGTAACACGCGCAAATCACCTCTGATGGTTTCGCACCACTGTCACCCCACCCGCCTGTGAATTCGTGCACGATTATCCAACGCGAGGAGCGCTGAACAGAGCTGAACAAGCCGGTCCAGAGGGAGACGCGCAGGGGGAAGAACGTGCTCGTCCTGCTCTCAGCTTCCATAAGGGAGAGAAAGGACGACGAACTTTCTGGCTCGGGGTGCATCGAACTGCTCCCTGGGACTCTGATAGCCAGTCCTCGGGGCATAGTCGCACGAAGCACAATTTCTTCGAAGGGGTGATCGAGTGGGTTTCTTTTGGAATACGTGGGGGATCGGGGCCACCAGCCAAATCGACGGGAGTGGTGGTTCATTGAAGGAAGGAACAGTGGGCCTCCTAGGCGCGAGGTTTTCTCTCTCGAGGACCTAGGAGATCGACCTTCGAGCCTCTCGAAGGGTGTGTAAATCGTTTGCCACGGAGTGCTTTCGCGAGGTAGAGACACCCCGGATCATGTCGGGAATCCGGATCAACGTGGAAGAGGCCTCCAACGACGGAAACGAGGATTTCGTTCCAGACGTAAGTCCTTCATCACACTAACGATTAATTCATCCGCGCGGTAGGCGGCCAGAGATGAGCTGCATCGCGGAACTCGCGCGCGACTGTCTTTCCCCCGTTGCCACTGCTTTCTATTCCCCGTTCCTTCCGCCATCGGAGATGACTCGGTTCCGTGGACAGATTTAATCACGATTACAGAACGGCAAAGGACTCGACAGACTTTCACGATCCGAGGAGGAATCGTTTGGCGCGAAACTCGTGGCGCAAAAAGCAGATGATCAAGTGCGAGCTGGGCAGCGATGAGAAATAATATAAACAAGAGGAAAGTACCTATGAGGGAATGCAACTGTGGAATTCAGTTTTTTTCCAGTTAGAATGCAGTGCATCCAGGTATATTCTAATAATAAATGCTGGTCGATATCATCGAATCTTGAAACATAGAAGATTTGCATAAAGAGAAACTATGAACTGCTCCCGAAGATGCACACAATTCGCATAATTCAACGGAGAGCCCAAAAAAGCATCGTGCAATCGCGAATCGTAAAGCTTCACGCCTGAAGTGTAATTTCTAACGAACGGACGGTGACTCGAGGCGAGTTACATAAAATATTCATAAAATTTGAGAAAGTTCGAGGAAAAATTTCACGTCCGTTATTCAACAGGAACTACTTTTCCTTAGGTGGAACGTATAACGCGGATAATTACAGGACTGGCGCGGTATCTTGTATATTTCGGTGTTCGTTGAAAAGTTCAATGGTCGATTACCGGCCACGATTCGTAACTCGAAGCGTCGGCGATCTTGATAATCGAGTTATTCTGGTAAAAGACGTCGAATACTTTAGGTTCACGGGCAACGTGCGTGCGTATACCGTAACACCGTTCACCGGGAATACTTAATAAGCCCGACACCCATCTACGGTTTATGCAACGCAAAAGCATCGCTCCAACCAGCATCACTTGAGAAGTGAAGGACGTTATTCTTCCCAGATAATCGTAGAACGTAATTCGCGTACAGCAGCGCCTACGAAGACTTAATCTGAAAGATTCTGCGAGCCGACTGTGACGAAAAAAGCGATGTCTGACACAGGACGGAACGTATTCTACTTGACGAGCCCGCTTAGCAACTGTATGCCTGTCGCTGTGCCTTTAGCGAGATTTTCTCCTTCTTCGATGCAAGTGGAAATAATTAATAGGATAAGAGATGTCGCTCAAAGGTTCCAGCGGTGGTTCTAATAGGTACTTTGAGCAGTAGCCATCCTTTCGTGGTCTCCAAGAGGGTCTACACTTTAAATACAACTTCCTGAGAAGGATCCCTGGTAATTGTGGTAGGAAAAAAGGAGAAGCTGCCATGCAGCGTGCGTGGGTGGGCGTTGTGCGATAAAGGTAGAGTGCCTGCAGTCGAAGAACGATTCTTATGGTGCTGTAGCTCTAGGTAGATTCCCGAGTAGCTGGTAAGCAGCCAGCTGTATGCCATTTCTCACATTCCTGTTTCATAATTCCTTCGCGTCCTATCGTTTACGACCTTACACACGATGGTTCTTCACGGAGAACGTGGAGGAGCCTCGCCTAAGCTCGCTAATAATTTTTAAACGACTCGAGGATCGGGTTGAACCGAAAAATTTACGACCAGGAACATGCTGAATGTAAACGATGACTCTACAGAATTTAAACGCCCGGGAACAACGCTACTCTCGGCGGGACTTTGATCGACACGTCTGATTTATGAATCATGTATATGGTGCTTCAAAATACGCGAGACTAGCAACTCGGTGTAATGAGATTTTCATTGAACAGGTGCAGAATAATTTGCTATGAACGCGTTAAGTACGCTCGAAGAACTTCTTCCTTCGATTGCAACAGGTCTTCGCCACTCCTGCTAAAGAAATAGTGTATTTAGTCATACGTTCCCTATTTATATACATACTACAGGCTTCCGATAAATATCTATAACGAAATCCATGGAACAGAGTTTCTCCTTGCACTTCATCCACTTTCGATTCATTAAATTCTCATTTCCAACGTGTGCCCCATATTTCGAAGCGCCCTGTACACACGATCTTTAGAGGAGCGATTTCAGCGAGAGGAAATCATCCTGATTTATGTACTGTGCTCACCTTGTACAGTTTCGATAGTGAAACTCACATTGCCCGGCAGAAAGCGAATCGTTCCCGAAAGGTCAAAAAAGGAATAGCCGCTTTCGTCTCGCGGAACATCGTGTACATCGGTCGACGGATGGATATCGATTATAGATCGACATCCGTACTCCGCGCGCAGTCGACGGTGATCCCTCGCGATGCGCGCGCTAGCGATATGAGAAACGGAACGATCCGAGAAGTGGATTCAAGGGGGGTTGTCTCTCGTTATCG
Source organism: Andrena flavipes (assembly GCA_963971345.1). Taxonomy (NCBI): domain Eukaryota; kingdom Metazoa; phylum Arthropoda; class Insecta; order Hymenoptera; family Andrenidae; genus Andrena; species Andrena flavipes. The sequence continues at coordinate 61,804,182 of OZ020480.1, forward strand.
ATCATTTGCATGACAACGCGATATCCCTCGTAAATGTGGCCGCGATCTTTTAATCTGAAAGCGAGATCTTTCGCGCGAACCTACAATTTAGAACACGTAGAGAGACGCGTTTCATCATCGACCACTCTCGGTTTCTGCATGCGATTACGATACACATGCGTGCACCAGAACTTCAGGGCTGAAACACGTCGGGTCGAGTTGGAATGGTGTGTGTATGTGTCTGTCACTAGATTAGTCATGCACGACGTAATTCAGACGTGAGGAATGCGAGCAAGAAGGTAGAAAAGTGGGTTTAAGATTTTAAACAATGAGAGTAACATGTAAAGTATGTTATCCTCGTGTTATTTAGGTTTTTCCTTATAAAGCTTCTTCGTATCAGCCTTCGTCCTAGAGTAAATCACTGCTGAAGACACGGGAAACGTGCACCAGATTGCTATACGACTATTGATCGAATATCAACGCAACAACTTTCAATGCCAATTTTCTCAAGAACGTGGATCTCAGTAAATCAACTTCATTCTGAGTTTTCGAATCATTGACTCGAGTAGGACCATTTTGTTTCGGTCAGAAACAAGACGTCACAATTCGGCCTCACAACTGAGGCAGCCTTATCCGGTACCTAGTGACGATAGCCTTCGCATACCAGCGAAAGTATTAAAATAATCAACGATATATTTCCGCGGTGTCGAATTTTAATTCCTCGAATCACCGTCCTTTATCACACCAGCTGCGATTAATGGTTTTCGCATTTGAGGGGACTCGAATCGGCTTGCGTCATGTTATTGCGCGAGGTAGTGGAGGGTCGGCGGCCCTGAGAGATTAGGGCACTAATTCATCGGGTGTACGAAAACAATTTTCAGTCGTTGACCTTAAGCAAGGAGCATGCGATTCGGAAGCGCGGATTGGAGAATTTCACTTTCCACCTTGATGGTAGCTCGTATTGGCTCGTTTATCTGCTCCGCGAGGATCGTCCGCAAACCATATGCCGGGTTACGTGGTAGTTTAGAAAAGCTGTCGATGACACTAACGACCAGCCACTAACGAAGGAGCCAATGATCGCGCAGAAATCGACGAGCACCTGATTCCTGAACACCTTCTATCAAGGTCTCGATTACCGGAGACGGAACGAAAAAAGTGGTTTCTTTTCCTCAATAGTCAGACCGGAGAAATCGATTTTGTAATATAGAGTGCTTCCCCCTGTTGTACACAAATATATTCGGGCAAATAAATTTTGAAATAAATGGTTCCAAAAAGAAGCTTTGAGCAGCTATGGCTGTATTTTGGTTATTTTTCGAGGTTCCCACGAGCGCCAGTTATAATCTCAGAGCGGACTTCGAGGAAAGAACTGGTTTTTCAATATAATAGGCATCGACCCGAGGCTACTATTTGCCTCCGCCTTTTTCACTGAAGTACCTTTAGGATATCAACATAGTTTCGAATTACTAAGCGATAACTTTCCCGACACCTCTATTAAGCGCGTGAAAGATTGATACATATCACTTAAGATCTGCAATCGTATTCTCACGGCAACCTAGTTACAACAAACTATGCATCTATTACCACGGCTACCACCTGGAAGCTTGAAAATATTTTCGAATAGGCGTGTCCTGTCCTTTCCAGGTCCGCTTGGAACGACCGAAACCAATGACCAGGTGACGATGATGACACCGAAACGCCCAAGCCGCCATAATAATTATATAATCCACTCTTACGCACCTTGGGGGTTTATTAAGGAAACATTTCATTAGGTTACGTGATAGAAACGATGTGTGTCAAAATTTTATACCGTGGTCCAAGGTGCTATGACATGTCTCTAACAAGTTCTTGGCATCTCCCATTAATCCAACGAACCGATCCTCTGCATCACCGCGTGTCTTCTGATTATCATGGATCGATCTTCGAATGGGTGCCTCTGTTACACGTTTCAGCTTTCAAAAGGAGAAACAGTCACCGATTCTAGTTCACAGCGCGTGAACGATGGTGGGGGGGGGGGGGGGGGCGCTATATTGCGATATCCTTGCGCACGTCATCTGCATGAGGACTCTGATGGATTATGACACGGTTCGATCCGACTTGGAAAACGATCGACGCCGTATTAAACGTATCGCTCGATACGAGCCTCGTGGAGAAGACAGACGAAGAGGGTAGGAAAAGAGGATGGAGACAAAGGTGAAAAAGGGTTAATGGGAAAGGCAAACGGTGCGAAAGGGGAACTCGAAAAGATAGGCACGCGAGTCGGACGTAATCCCCGGGGGCGATGTCGCAATTTCGGTGCGCCGCTCTGACCGACTCTTTATTTACGTTGTAAATGCAAATCGACCAGAAGCGGTCGTTTCCATACGACCTAGAGAAGGTCCGCGACAGGTTCGCCTGGATCCAGAGTGTAAGACCACCGTGGCATTTCACGTCGGTGACGAGGACGTGACGCGGCGGTCTTCATTCTCCAACCAGCGCCACGGACAACGTACTTTTTATCGTCGTGGATCGCAGTGGACGCACGCGTAAATAATGTACAAACAGAATCGCCCTGCCAGGCGTTATGAAATCAATATATTCACGGCTCGGATTATTTATAGCCGCGACTGGGCCCGTTGATTTATGGACTGTTGCGCGGACTTTTCGCGGGAGGAAAAGTATCGAGGGGAAGCAACGCACCCGTGCGTCGATGCGATTGATTGAGCGCCGATCGGGGATCCAGTCGGCGATTGACGCTCGAGGCTATGCGCGGAGGATAAATGATAGCGATTCGCGGCGCTATCGGCGATGATACCGGTAAATCTTATTCTCCATCGAACGTGGAGTTCTTTGTAAGTAATCGGTGAAAAGAAAGCGGTCGAGAGTTTTGGGACCGAAAACGTGTCGAGTGTCGAGCTTCTCCTCAGGTAGGCGGAACGTAAAGTTTTGTTTGCAACGTAGAAATCGGATTGCAAAGAATGTTTGTATTATCGAACGCGTCCTCGAGGTCTCTGAAGTGCAGCTGTCAATCGCGATGGGGACGAGTAAGAGTCTCGGGGGAAAATAACGAGGAGAGCCGGTTGAGTGGCCGAGGGACTCGAGATATCAGGGACTAGCGTCAACGTGGCCACGAGCTACATGGAAAAGGTAGCGCAGCTACTCGCGTTGAATCTCTCGTTACGTTTGACAGATCGCCACGGGCCAGGCTGGGAGGTCCACTGCGGGCTAATGAAGATAAACGAGTGGTGAATTCTGATCCACGAGGGAAATGCGAAGGAGTAGCCGAGCGTGCAAATCACTTGGGCTAATTAAATTTACGCGGGCCCGATGACATAACGTTGATGCATAACTCTAGAGACAAGTGGCGAGTAGTTCGCCGGGAAAGCTGGACTTCGACAGCAAGTTGTCATTGTAACTAGAGCTGGACGGCTATGCGCAGACTTGCTAGCCCTCAATTATAAAGAGACTCGAAGATTAACTCATCTAAAAGGTTGGAACCATCGAGAAGAACTTGCTGGAATCTCTTTGACCAGAGGGGATTAGGTACGACTTTGAAGAGGAAACTAGTGAAATGATCCACACTTCCAATTCCCAGGAAATCAGGCAAGGGATTCTGTTTAATAACCTTGACGATCATTTACCGGCGACGATGGTTATGAAGTAATTGTCTCGACAGCCGTTGACGATATCCAGAGAGCGCGGAGCCCACTACACTGATTACTTTGAAGCGCCTTACCGATCCCGGATGCAATTAGCCTTTACGTAGCGTTATACGCATCGATCATCGTTACTTCCGCGACGACATCGCGCGATCAACGAAGGTTCCCCTCGTTTCGTTCTTCTTTTCCTGTATCGAGGGCGATCGGCGAGGAAGCGTGAAAAGTGTAACGTAAATTGGCGTCTGTCTAAATGTCCTTCTCTCGCCTTCCTCTTTCCGTACGGCGCCGGCGAGGCCGCTCTGATCGCCAATTAGTAGATACCAGGTCGATTTACAAGAAAAAAGGCCGTCGAAACGCCGGCAAAAGGTTGCCCCCGATGAATCCAAATGAGATATGTATACAACCGGCCGAGTCCTTATTAGCAATCATCCGTCATTATCGTGGAACGCTTCTGTTCTCTTTAAGGCTCGCGTTTAGCCGCTGATCGATTCATCGTACGCGCCCAAGGTGAGTCGATTATTCACCGATAAATTTCGTCGTCGATCGATCAACAGTCGTTTCTTCTCCCGTAACATCGGTCTCTCTACCCGCGCACGCCAGCAAACACTCGACTCTTACGACGGTTTAGCCGGCGAGAGAACGAAAGTCCTCGTGTTACGCGCGCAGAGAGAATCCTCTTTAGAAGCGTCTGGAGAAGAGGAAGAAAGCTGTTTCCTGAATCAGCCCGGCGTATATCGATGCTCGCTCGCATACGGAATCGCTGGTGTGTGCGTTGCACGGTTTTCTCCGGTTCTCTCCTTCCGCCGTAGCTCGCGGAGCGAACGCTCTTATCTGCGGGCGAGTGTTGCGCGAGCAGCCTCGAACAGCTCTTAAAATCGAGACACAACGCGTTACAACGCGTGCTCCTTCCGCGTGTCATGAATAAGGGAAACGCCAATTGCCTGGCGGTATCTCATTTGCAAATCTATGGAGGCTGTTGCGATGCGCTTCTCCGGTGGACCGTTTCCTTCTTGCGACGAATAGGAAAATAGCGATGACACTTTCTGTTGTTTCCTACTCCCTCTGTCAGATAGAATTCATAATTCTCAGACGTATGAAAGAGTGGCTCCCCTGAGGGAGAATAATAGAGTGGCTAAAGGATGATACTGAAGTTCCCCCAAGATCTCCAAGTCTATAAATCTAGATGAACACCGTTCCGACGAGTGAAGCAACGCTTGCGGGAGAAAGTGTCCAGATCTGGTAATCAGATTCCCGAACACACAAACTTTCTCAATGGATCTTTGGAAATTGTTCGATCCAAGGACGTAACAGCTCAGTCTTGGGTCATTTAAATCTTCTACTTTCTATGACACAATCCATCAACAGACTTCTGGACCGTAGTGTAAATACTGACTTATCACTCTTCCACCTCTATCCTTTTAACGGTACAACTCGGCCAAGCTCTTAGAAGACTCTACGCTTATCCGCGATTTTTGAAGTGCATAGGAAGTTTCATCAGCGTCCATGTTATGGTTCTACCTCACCTGCGCCGACAGTGGTTTCAAGGACCCGTGACGCAAAGTGTCGATCATAAACGATAAGCCCGATGATCCCAATCGACCGCGAGGATCCGCGGCAGATCGTAATCGAGGGGCTACCATTTTTCTCCGGCCGAAGCTGGTCGATGGTGAACACACCGTGCAATCGTCCGACGTAATGAGAGCGTCGGACGCGTTGCAAAATATGTAGACGATCGCGGCAAACGGTTCTTAGATTTATGCTTTCTGTGAGGCAACGTTTACCGCGCGGCGAGAGATCGAGAATGGGGCACACGAGCACGGGGACTGAGAACGTGAGCGTGTCGAAACTTGTGTATTATTAAAATTATTGCCTCCCCGAGATCTTTATAGTGGAATATGGTAGGTTCTCGGATTCGTACAAACGCTTTTGATAATACGCAAACGGGAGGCTTTTCCCCTGGCTAGCGCGTGGCTGCGGGAGGAATCGCGATTTTAATTGCGTGCGCCTTAACGATCGTCGGAGTAATGACTCTGTGATTGGTACCTGACACCGATGTAACGAAGGCGCTACATTACGCGGAACCATGGGGGACACGTAATGTTCGCTGTAATTAGAGACATCCTTGAACGGAACCTAGGGTTTGCTAAGATAGGAGCTGCGTTCAGGTAAACTAATATGAGGCCGTAATGAATCCGTGTACGTTCGTGATTTCTCGGGCCACGGCAAGAGGACCCGTTTAAATGTCTCGTGACATACCTGCTGCGATCGTAATGCGACACTCGTTGGGGAAATTGTTCTGGCGTGGGGTAGTATAGCTTGATTCAGAAATTCAGATGATTCGGAATAGCGGTACGTTCGCAGAGATCCGGGTTCCATGTATCTATACTGAAAACTGACGTGTTCTTAGAATATGTTTTTGAAAACATCGCTGGGAATCCCTAATCGTGAAGAGACTCCTTTGTAGGCTGGATTATTGACTTAAGATATGCAAACAGTAGCCTAAACGACACCTTTTCTTGAAAAAGGAAAAAACGTTGGCTGATCCGTTAAGATACATGGAAGTAGACAGAAACGGATGGTGCTTCCTTAAGTATGAGGACCAAAAGAACCAAGGAAAATAATTACGTCGCCATCCCTCGGGGAAAGCAATCTCTGGCAAGCTTGACAAGGTGAAGCCACGGAATCTGTTATCGCTACCTTGTAACATATATCTTTTTATGATCGTATGTTCATCCGCGAGACGATGCTCATTAGACGCGGATGAAGCCGTATCTACCCTGGAGTATCGGTAACGAGGGAACATAGCCCCAGGTGTCGACTGACGTGGCGCTCCTGGGATGATCCTCGGACTTATACCTCCTGCTAGTGCAACCGGTCTGCTTCGAGGTGACGTGGAATTCCAGTCGAGTCACTGGCTTCCTTACGAGGCGAATCTTTACATACGTAATGGAAGAAGAACAAACAGAACGGCATTCGAGTGGCGGAGGGAAACGACAGCCGGCTGGCTACTCCCAAAAATCTCTACTGGAACCCTCGAAACGCATTAAGTGGAGAGCAACGTGGCCAAACAGGAGGAGCAAAGATCGATGAACCGATGTGTTCTATAGATGTGCACGATGAGGTAACATTTACACTACCATCCGAAGGATGTTATGCCAAAGGCTGTACTGCGCAAGAAGGACTGATTTTTCTTCAATCACTCAAGTGGATCTGAGCATGGTACTTAAATAGGCGATCATCTAGAAACTCTAAGATACCCTCGATGCATCAATGCTTCAAAAGCTAGCCAAAGGTGTAGATGCCTCGGCTAATGATCAATGGAGATCAGTGCCAATTAATGGTAACATAAGAAATGTACTGCCTTCCATCCGTGCACGTTTCGACGTCGGTTCTTCACGATTTCTCATCTCCTCGGTTTCTCCAGAGGACGGCGAGATGAAGATCGAGGAAAGAATTGTTCGAGCGTCCCATATACAGGGCGAGAATAATAATCGCGAGGGGGAGAAATGGGAGTTTCAGAGTGTCGTGTTACGGTGGGTCCCAGAGTACAGGTGCGGCGCTTCGAGGCTGACCAGTATATTGAATTCCACAAAAATTCTTCACGACGCCTCTCTTTGCGCGTCGCCCAGGCCATTCTCTCCTTCTCGAGCTCGCTCCCTCCGTATCTGGCCGTCTCTTGCCGCGTGTCCGGCAAAAATTTCGAGATATACCGGCTCGGCAACGAATACCTGTCACCAGCGACACCGAGCACTGTCAGGTATCGAGATTCAGTTATGAAACTCCGATTCGTCGCCGCCGTTCTCCTCCATTGTCTAGGATCCATTGCGCCATATATGGGTCGCGTGGCTTTTAATTCTTTTCGACGTAACTTTCATTGACTGGAGTTCAAGAACGGCTACGATCATTAGAGTTCTCTTGAAAATCACTCTCTTCCCGTGATAAATTGCCGCGTCCCCTAACTCGATAACTCGCCACTCGAACGTCCCTTGACAAAGGCAAAACGAATCACCTGGCCGCGAAACATCAACAATTACACCTATACGAAATAAATGAACGCAGCATTGCGTCTTATACGTAGCATTTGCTGCGAGGGACACGAGTTAATTCGTCTTCAATCACGTTCCAGGACGCAAGTTGCGTTTCTGGTTGACGAATCACCTGACGAACACTTTAACTGCACATAATTTGTCCATTTCTGCAGGCAACGCGCGCCCCTAAATTCCTCCACCCATCTTTTAAATCACTCGGCATTCTGCGATCAGCTTCTATCATTCACCATAAGAAAAACTCAGCCGCGTCGTCGGGGGGTCTGATAAATCCATCACCGAGAGACCTTCGATCCCCCGACACCGATCGATCACGTCACTGAAATCGCTCCCCGGAGCTTGTAGCTCGAGGAACACTTAGCCAGTCGGGCCCCGGAAGATCGTGGGGTCCGATCGGCAAAAATGCCGGCGCAAGGCTGCTTCCACGTTATTTTCTGAGCCGACCACGCCTGGGACAGGACGCATAAATCGTGGGGCCAGTCGGCCGCGGTGCTCCATTAGAGCCGGTACCTTCGATCTGGAGCATAGGCACCGATGGAAAAGGCGCGGGAACGGGAAAGAAGGCAGAGACCTCGATGGACCTTGGGCGGCGGCCAGCGGGCGAAGGTAGGCCTCCGCAGTGCGAAACGCGGCTGATTTACGTGCGAAAATGGCCAATTAACTGGCGTAATCGGCGTGTACGCGCTTGTAAGTAGCAGGGCCCGCTGGAACCTCCAGTGTCAAAGTCGCGGAAACGGCGCACGGGCCGCGGCTGCGTTCGGCTTCGGCCCTGAACGCGTCCGCGGCCGTGCACCTTGCCCAGCCAGCAGGACCGTGCTTCACGAATTGAGGAAACGAAGCGACGATGAGGAGGACCACGGAATCCCGCCGCTGCAAAAAATTACCGTGGAACGTTACGAGCCGGCTGGGGGAATTCGAGAGTACCGTTGTTGCGCAACGATCAAACCGGAATGCCGAGACCCGGGCGCCCCTGGGTGCACTCCGAAATTCTTCCTTCGCGTAGTGAGTAGCGTCCTCGAGAGATATTTTCAAGCTTACTTTATGATCGACTAGGATGGAATCATGCGTTCCTGCGACACGATCAGTATACCGCGTCTCGCACGACTCGAGCTGTTAAGAGTTTCATTAGGTTCGCTCTACCAACCCGTTTCCATGCGGAGTTTCTGGGAACCGCGAGGGCACGGTTCTCTGCACGCTCGAGGGGAGCTCGAGAGAGGCTCGGGCCCGCGCGATTTCGTTCGGTGCATCATTCCCGTTGGTATTTCGACGTCGGTGAAACACGCCAGGCGAATACGGCTACCCGCAGATGGGACCGCCGCTAGAACAATGAGACGTTGCGACACGCTTTCGAAAAGCCTCGGCGGCTGGTATGCAAAGTTTTGTTTATGACGCGAGCATGCAGAGAAACTGACGGACAGGTGAATACAATGCGACTGGCACGGCTGGATTGGTTAACGCGCGAAATCCGCGCGAAGGAGTTCCCGACGCCCCTAGGCGGCGGGTAGCTAATTACTAATCGACGGCTGGATTCACGCGATAGGTGGCGATATGGAGTCAGGGAACTGACGGATGAGAACGGGAGACGGGACAGAGGTGTTTGGTATCGGCTTAAAATACGCCGTTTTAAGTGGCCACTTAATCTGCTTATTGGTCAATCGCGACCACGGCTCGTCGAGAAACAGATGAAACAGAGATACCGTAACTACATGTAGAGTAATGTTCCAACGGCGACAGATAAACGACACGCGGCTGCAGGTGGAGGACATGCGGGCGAGGTGGAGAAGTGTAATCGGCGCGACATTATCGCTTATGCAATCAAAGCTTCACGTCGATTTACGTTGGTTTCAGATCGAGGCGACGCCGGCTACGACGGCGGTAGCGGGCAGCCCGCTTTCCTGGCACATCCCAAGGCCGTCCTTGGTCGGGCGAAGCGAGAGGGACAGCGAAAATGGTAGCTGGGCTCATCATCTTCACCCGAACTCGCCTTCCAGAGGGTCCACGTCGTCGCAGGGCTCCACCGCCAGCACACACGTAAGCGAATCGCGGTAATCACGCGGGAGGGTGGCTGGCAATTGGTGCCAGGCTTGGAGGAGGACGAGCTTTGAAAGGGGGTGGACTTTTGAGATATGGACGTGTCTGACGAACTGTCTGACCCACTGTTCTGAGTTTCTCTGTTTGCGGTACTTTCAAAAATAAGAACAACTGAGTTTCAGGTCCACAGAGCGATGGGCTTTGGATGAAAGAAGACCTGCAAGACAGGTCTACCTGACGAACGGACCAACTGATCCACAGACTGGTGTTTGGACTTGTTTCAGTTTTATGTACTTCCACAAGTGGGAAGTGTGTTTGAGGAAACTAGGATAACTTGAGGATATCTAGGTCTGGGTTAGACGGACTTGTAGAATTTCTGTGGCAAGTTATGTGGGTACTCAAGAGAAAAGAGATATGGCTGGAATTTGATTGTAGATTGAACATGTATCCGGGGGAACTTGAAGAACAGAGAGAAAGACAGGGTGACATAGTTTGACAGTCTGTTATCCGAGTTCGAAGACAACGCAGACCCCAAAGACTAGACCAGACAATGACGCGCTAGATTCGATCATCACGGTCCATACGTTCAGGGTTACTGTTTGAGATGATCGGAGGAGATCAAAGGGATTTCGCACCATTTCGAATCAGAGCTGGACAACTGATCGATGAAATATAACGCTGGTGTGTTACAGAGTGCCGCGTCAGGCACGTTGCTATTGACAGCCGCGAATTTGGCCAATCTCGCAGCCATTCATCCGCCCACGGTGACCACGCCGAAACAGATGGACACCGCCTCGATGGCGAGCAGCACCCACTTCACCGTCGTGAACGGTTTAGGTAGACCAACGACCGTCTACAGGAAGTCCTGCTGTGCGAGAAACCAGCTAACCGTGCTCGTCTGTACGATGAGCTTCCTATTCATGGTCGGTCTGCTTCTCGGGATCCTTTACATGGAAAGTTAGTACCCTGCACATTTATCACTGAATCGTACAGCTTACTTCCAAACGGTCTCCAATATGGTACCGATGTTCTTGAATCTTTGAGATCTATAAATCTAATATCCGTTCATCTACGCCCTGTTCGCTCTTGATTCCAGTGAGAATTCGCGACAAATACAACTAGGCCGAAGCTGACTAGCAGTCAGAGGACCATCGACGATCGTGAGGACGATGTACGAGGAGGAACGCGAAACGAGGGAAACTAGGAAGAAGAACGTTTCCCCAACGACGCAGAGGAGTTCATAATCGAACGTCCTCGATCACGATCGACCGAATCAATTCGTATATACAGGCGTACGTGTATATTCTCACTTAGACCGTTAGGGTAACTCGTTTAGACGTTCTCGATTAGAGATAAAGTTTCAAAGGCTGTATTGCACCGTGTTCTGCGTGCGGTACGTGAGAACTCAGTAATTACGTTCGTGTAATGAACTAGGTTTTAGTGTAAGCGCGGACAGGTTAGCTCAACGCGATCCGAACTCGTTGGAACGGTCGAATATTCCACGAGAGGACTGCCGAGTCCTCCGGATTCGATGTGTATCGTAGAACTTTCTCTCTCCTTCTTTTTTCTTTTTTTTTTTTTCTATTAAGATAGACGACGACGCGATAGATGGATAAAAGAACGATTAGACTTTATGTCCTGTTTGAACCAGTTCTCCGATTTTTCGACTGATCGCGGAATGGTGGATCGAGTTCACGACTCGTATCGATAAGAAGGGCCGGCAATAGGATAGCAAAGCGATTACATGTTAGTGTTATCGTCGTCGAGCAAAATTTCGTAAGTCGCACAAGTACTTCTTCGATTAACGTTGACGGACAGTTCAGAGCAATCGACGAGGTGGAAGTATGCTAGGCGGACGTTAATTTAGGGGTCGTTATTTAATTCTTACTAACAAAACGCCTGGAATTAAGCCTGGATTTCCGTTCGGGGTGTCTGTCCAGGGAATGTAAGGAAAAGCAATGAGAAGCGATCGCGTCGATCGCTCCTCGCAACTGTGATATTACTTGCGTATTAATTAATCGTCGATTCAACAAGAAACTGTCGAACCACGAGGAAAAACAAACAGTTGTTTTATTTCACCTGTCCCCCTACCCACTCTAAATATAATATTTGAATTAAGAGATACATGTAGCGTCATTATAGACGAAAAGCATATTCGTTAAGCCTATTCTAAATAGAACAAATATTTACGAAGTATAGAAACGACCAAATCAAAATTTGGAAATTCACGAAGTCCTACTGTTTTCAAAGTTCCAGTTGAGTAGTAAATTTTAATATTTTTAAAAGCGATACGTTATGCAATTTGCAAAAATAACGATCGTAAAATTTTATAAACATTGCAAGCATAAAATAAAACGAAGTTCTCGATTATAAATCGAACACATTATTGCAATTAATAGTAAAAAATATGCACGGAACTACAACTACTTCAAGAGCAAGATATAAGAAACATGTTTACACCCAGAATATTTGCGGTACTCACCTCCAGGTCCTGCAGCGTCTGAGTCCATCTGTAGTTTGGTAAATCAGCGCCATTTCCACTGTTAGGTCTAAGTTTGTCCTTCTCCTTCTCGTCCTCCTCCTCCTCTTCCTCCAGCTTCTTCGCTGAATCAGCGTTATCTCCGCTAGGCCCAGGTACCGCAGATGGTTCTTTCTCCACTTTCTGGAAAAGTAGGGCGCAATTAAAGAAACTGTACTACCGGAATTAAATACAAAACATTAAACCAATACGCCATGTACGTACTTTGCTATCTATTTCCTCCTGTAACTTAGCAGCCTGTTCGTCGGTCAATTCGACTATCTTTGACTCAGAGTTCAGCTTGTCTTCCTGCTCCTTCTCCTCCTTCTTCTTCTTTTCCAGCCTCTCTTTGCGCCGCTTCTCCTGCTCCATACGCTCCGCCTTCTCACTGGCAGCCTTAGCGACAGCGGTAGCTTCGTGCTTCTTGAACTTGCCCATGACAAGCTGAAATCCAACACGAAAGCATCGTCAAAATTTTGTTAGAAAAACGTTGCTGGGGACAACACGCAAGATGCAACAGAGACAAATACCTTTTCCGCGGCTCCTTCGCCTCCACCTGTGTAGAAGTCCGTTTTCCTCGCGAAGAAGCTGAATATCGTGTCGAGCAACTGAAACGATAAGATTTCGCGTGTAGCGTTCAATTGATTTTGAATCGCTGATGTTTATACAGGAGGAACTTAACCTATACCGGCAACGAAATAGAAACCAACCTCTTGCACGCCGCCTTCGTGCTGCTGGGCCATCGCCAGCAACATACCGTCGAACTTCTCCTCGCTTTTCGCCATCGTTCGCCAAGCTTATTCCAACACTTGCTGCGATATACTAGATTACTTAGACTAAACGTAGCACTGACGTTAAAAAGCAGCGCACTTTGTTGCTGCACCACGTTTCCCAGCTTCGACACGTCTCGAATTATCGACCAAACGCGCTCCCCGAGCGGTGCACGTGGCGCCCTCTAACGAGGCACGTACTCGTCGCAGCCATTTGGTCAGAGATCTGTAGATCCTTTGGTCGCGCTTTACGCTCAAATATAATTCAATGATGTTGCTGTACATATATTCAGCAGCGAAACTTGAAAGTTAAAAACATTTTTTATTCAAGATTCGATGCGTTTACTTTGCTGAACTATGTTTTTAATGTCCGTTGCACAGACCCCGATCTAGGAGCCCAAATTTGGAGACGGTAAAACGGGTAGAAAGTGAAAATTAAAATCAATAAAATCGAATAAAAAGGCGAAACTTTTCAAAAAGCGGTAATTAATAATTATTATATTACTGCAATTTCGATGGCGTTTTTTCACTTTAAATAAAATCGTGGAGCAGGGTATCTCACAACAAATTCATTTCGACGCTTGATGCTGTATTAAATTGATTCATATTCTATTATGAAAAATCCTGCTCCACGATTTTATTTAAAGTGAAAAATCACCATCGAAATTGCAGTACAAGAAAATAATTATTTTTTAGTTTTTAGTGGAGGGGGCCTAGGCGACAACTGTTCATCAGCCGCCCAGTTAAATCCGCCCCTGGTAAAGGGTGGCAAAAATTATGTTTGCCCGGAGTGGCGGAAGAGCTATATCGAGCGTTGTCCGTTGCAATAGATCTCTTGAGAAACCGTCAAAATTACGCGAGACGATAATTTGTGGACTGATGCAACGAAAAGAGATATCACTTGCGGGGAATGTAGTAAGCCTTCACTGCGAGCGTATCGTTTTCAATTTGATGAGAACGATAATCTCTTATTCCAGCGTCAAAAGCGTTAATGGGATATCGCGTAACGAGAACGAAATTATTAACTGGCCCGGCCGAAAATTTATGCAAGGTGAAGGCTGTAAAAAAGTAGGTTAAAGAAGTGAAAACAGTGTCCTTCGGGCGGGAACAGAACCGCCGTTACAATTATCGCAAACAAATAATTTTTCTCGCCACGGAATGATTCATTAGCGAAAGCAGCCGGTCGTCTCGCGGCTGTCGGATGCGCTGGGACTTTTTTTCTCATGCATATTATTTTAATCGTTATGCAACGCGAATAACGTAGCGTCATTTAATGAAGCGAGGGAAGATAGATTGAATTGCCATTGCGCGCGAAAGAAAATTGCCAAATATAACAACTAAGAGAGATACCAGATCGAGAGAAATTAGGTTGTCCATTGTCTTTTCTCCTCAATGAGCATATTTCACAGTTAGGCTACAGTTTAAACGATATTACATATGATTTGGTAAAAACTTAGCGTAGGTATATAGAATATGGCGTACGATAGGGCAAAAAGATTTTCAAAATTGATTATCCAAACACCCGCTGATATTGGTCCAGGAACTTATGATGTAGCTGATCTACCTGAACTTCCTGGACATCTTGGTAAATTCGTCTGTAACCTATAACGTTGCGAATATATCAACACCAACATTTTTAGCCCACGTTTATCCCTTTTTGCGTGGATCAAAGAGGGAAACCATAGGCGTATCGAAGGATGCTATGCTATTCCCAGCCCCAAATTGTTACAACGTGACGGAATTGCAGCGACACATTCCAGAACGTAGTTTCTGAAAGTTTCACCGCTTACACTGAAATTTCTGTGAATATTAGTTGTATGAATGCCGATGATTTTAGGGAGGTGTCAGTATTGATTTCACGGATAGCAGATTTAAGAGCCAGGTGTTCGAAGGGCCAGGGCCAGCAGAGTATGACGTGTCCGAAGATTTGCTTGGGCAATGTCCGAAAAAAAGAACCCACCCTGGTACTTGGAGAGGTCCTGCTGGGAAAGTACTAATCAAACTTCATTCGCAGGATTATAGATTTCTTTCCCTGAGTCGCAGTAGACTAATAATTCCGATTTCCAACTGTAGCTGTGGCTAACTCGTCCCCCTCGTTCGATTATACCCACGGCCGCGTCAATCCCCTCCAAACTACACGGAGGGTTCCACGTTAACAAGTACGGTGTTCTCGTGAAGAATCCTCCCATCAAGCATGAGCCAACCGGCTTTTACAATATTCCTCGAGAAGTACAAAGTGTCTTGTTAATTATGACGATGCCTCCTTCGTAATTAAAGAATCATTGTCTCACAGAATTCTTGATTTCTCCTGTTACCCTGTTTCTCTACAATTCCCAGGAAAGGAATCAAACCACGTTGATGTACAAAGGGAACTTTTGGAGTAGAATGGCAGGTAGAACCGAACTTTCACCCTTTTTGACACCGAGTCCGGGAAATTACGAACTCGAATTGAAGAAAACTGCCGTTCAGATACACGACGAGAAAGTAAGGGAGTTCAAGAGAAGGACTTCCAGACAACTGCGTTACCTCGACGCTGTACATAGGAGACAAATGCTTGAAGTAACTTCAACTCGCGATAGAATCGCGAATAACTTCGTGGATGTTGTTCTTAATTGAAAATGTTGAGCGTGAATCTTTACGCGTAGAACTTTCCAGCCCCGAACCACTACAGGGTGAAAGGATCGTTCGATAGGTTCTTCAAGGTTCCTTGCAAATGCAACCGTTACGCAGTGGAACCACCACCTTTTGGGTGCACTGAAAAGGTGAGACCTTTGCCTCAGCGAGCTTCATCCCTGATACTTGCCTTTCGTTGCAGAGATTCGGGGATCACTTGAATTCTGATGGACCTGGTCCTGGAACATACGACCTTCAAGGTCGAATAAAGTGTGTGGCTTCTATTTATCCCCCGCCATTCGGTGCTTGCGCTGGTCGTTTTCAGAAGATTATCGTGGACGCAGGTCCAGGTACTCCGAAGTTGTTTCATTTTTTAAATTCTAAAGATTGCCGAGATTTATATTTTTCTACCTGAGGCACAGTAGCATTGGCGGTACCTTACCAGACAAACGCGTTTGCCTTTCAGCTCCCAGCCATTATCATTCGGACATCGGCAACTTAGCTTACGAGTCGGAAAAGCGTTACAAGCACAGCTATGGCAGAACGGCTGGTCCCATCCATTTCGATAAAATCATTTTGCTGGACGAAGATGACGAGGATTACCACACTGCAGATTTTAAGAAAACTGACGATGAAAAGAAATGCAAAGTGTATCATGCTGCTTTCAAGTCTAGAACGGAGAGATTCTCCAAACCTTCCAAGGTAATATATTTCTGCACATTATGTATACATTTTTTCCCTTTTATAATTTAATACAGTATGTTACATTATCAAATTGAAACCTAAATCGATAAGAACGAAGCGCAAGGTAAAACAGGCTTGGCTAGCAGGAACCGTACTGTACAACCAAAGCAAGCGCCTCCAGTCGACCACGTTCTTCGGGAGAGATGTCGCTACCATAACAGACTTTCAACTTGGCGGTGCCATTTCTAAGAACAATTTCATAAAAATATTCTGAAATCACTTTACAACACCACACTGAGGGGGAGACAGAGCAAACGTATAATTTCTACGTTCGAAGTACCCCATAATCAGCTAAAAGGCGCGGCTAATAAGTTAATCAACCTCCCATGTCTCAAGTCCTCCTCCTCCTATAATATCCCGCAAAAAGGAGAGAAGAGCACCCTCCTCGATAGCTGACTCAGTCGAAAGAGGCAGTCGGCTGCTAAAGGGGAAATTGAAAATGTTAACCAGGAGCGAGCAATTCCCTTAATGAGATCGCAGGGGAGGTTCCAGCCAGTAGTCACAATAAGTCTGCGGTCAGCCAGGACCCAGAGGATTCTTTCGGGCTGGACGAAGACCCGTGGACTGGACAGAGCCAGGTAATCCTCGGTGCGCGAGGTAATCAGGAGAGGCCGGGACGAAATTAATGGCAGTGGATCGAAGCGATGCATCTGTACCCGGGGCGGTTCGAGGCCAGGATCCAATTTGCCCGTTAATCGAGCGACCGTCCAGCCGGGATTCGACGCTACAGATAGGCTAGAATGGAGCAGCTTCGAACACCGAACAGCACCGTTTTCGGTCCTGTCACGGTCCCGGCATTTGCCTATGGCCTCCTTTGATGTTGCCAGTGCAGCGCGTTCCTTCGAACGACACCCCGGAATCCTTTTGTCGAGGTCGCCTTCCGGTTGCTCTGCCTGAAACTTCTACGTCTGACAAGTGGGATCATAGAAATTTCATTAAACTCGCTTCTTCGATGAAACTTGCAGCAGTTCCGTTGGAGAATCCTGCTCGTGGTTTTAAATGGCCCCTATTTCTGTGGCCGCGTGTAAAGCTTTAGGGACGATAGCTGCAAAGTGATGCAGGGTGGTTTGAAGGGGAACACGATGGCGTTCAATGCGCGTACTTTGCGCTGATCTACTAAAGATGAGCCGAATAATGCCAGGCTTTAATCAATTCCGGCTAATCTCAGCCAAGTTTCGTCCCAAGCTGCGGGGTTTACTGCATCGTCAAGCAGATTTTACGCGCGGCCTGCTTGTCGTTGAAGGTTACTGCGACGGACAATAAAAGACAGGAAGACGGTGTCGTCGCGGGATTCTTATTTTCCCCTGGATAAGGAAGACGTCGGTGAGCAGGATTTCGACGGGATTCGGGGGCGAGGCGTATTTACATAACGTAGGCAAGCGTCGTAACTCGACAGGGCCGGAAATGACGTTCCGCCGTGCTCTGCAGGTCATTTCCACGTAGAGGCGCGTGGCCGATGTAGCCCAGAGAAATCACTTCCGGCTCAGCGAGCCGGAAATTCGAGCCAATCCCTGGACCCCGGTGTCTATCCCCCTTCCGATCCGAAAAAGCGCGGATCGTCGCGACTATCGAGCTTCGATTCGTTCCTGGATCGGCGTTGTCTCAAGTGATCGGATTATCGAGGGAGCAGGCAGCACTTAATTGACTACCGGAAGGGAGTAGTAGAAGAAAATGGATTTATATGCAGCGACTCGAGCGTAATCGATTAGGGAGTTCAGTAAGAGTGACTCGGAGGATCGAAGGAAACGGTCGTCACTTTCGTGAACAGACAGCTGTAAAATCGATTATTCGAGGATTTTTACACTCGTTAGTTCTACAAACACGAGAGGAGAACTTGTTCAACAGGCATTGCTATCTCTTTCTAGCAGACTCAAGCGGGATTCCAATCAACGCCCCTCGATAAATGGCCCATTCCCAACCTCCAAAGAACTCTAGGAATTCATATTATTCAATATTTATAGGTGGACATTCCCGATCCCGGTGCTTACGAAGTACCAACAGCCTTCGCGGCGAATCGTGACAGATGCGAGTTCCTCTGCCGTCGATCAGCTCCACCCTTCGGCACACGCGACAGTCGACTTCCGAAACCCGTGGTTATCCAACAACCTGGTACATCGATTAAACCCTTTCAGAACGAGCTAGGGAACCTCTCTAACCATTGAATCACTTTACAGATCCCACGACCTATAAAGTAGCTACCGACATAGCGAAGGACGTGAAGGGTGGCGTGATGACGTTCCCTCGCAAGGCTGGAAATGATCCCCGGCTGCCTGGGCCAGCGTACTACTGCGTAAGATCTTATCCCTGGGTGCCGAAACGTGACAGTCGAATTAACGTAGCTCGACGGAGGAAATGGCTTCGATTCAGAGCCCGTTTCCTCGCGACGCGTTTCGAAAATCGAACCGCCCTGGCCGCGGCTTCGCATATTTTCACGTGGAAATTTCTATTCTCCCCTGTCCGTTCACGTATACGGTATTTACTTTGTTGTCACGGGCCAGGATATTGCGTGCTCGGGGCTCGCGCGAGCACGGGAATAATACCGGATACTTCAGATGGTGATGTATGAGGCACGGCCGCGCGTTACGAGATGGTTAGATGGAACGGCGGTCTGTATTACTCTGTCCAAGGTAGTTCCACAGTACCCGCGTGTAAAGTGGCTTCATAAATACTCCGAATTGAAGCGTGCCTCTTTTTTCCTCCTACGTGCTCCCCTTTATGCTCTCCGTCTGTGAAACAAATTCTTCCGGGCGCGTTGCATTTATCGTGGGAATGAAAGATGTCCGGTGGATATGAATTTACAAACTTTTTCACTTTGAATTATGCCAGTGGAATAAAAACAATTCAAAGGATAACGTTAAAGGGTGGCTGATATTTGAGACTTCGTCAATTTGTTTTCGTCTAATGTCATTCACAGATGCATCCGTACGTCACGTCGTCCGTTCTGAAGAAATCATTCAACGCGGTTTTGGGAAAACCGAAAGTGATCACGAAACTGTTGAAACTGGAAACACGAGGCCCAAGCCCACGGTGTCCACGTATAAGGAAGAAACTTCGGTGGTTCGCTACTCCTTCGAAGGAATACCAGCACTGTTACTCACCTTGTATCCTCACCTAATGATTCCCTAACTTTGTAACCCAATTGTTCACGAAACTTTCTAAATGTTTACCAATTTGATTGGAAGTAACAAGCGAGCTTTGATTATATCTATCGCTTCGTGCCGGGAGCTCGTCACAAATGCATTGACGCACTTGGAGCGCCATAATTGGACCATTATCGCCCCCACTGGAAAACAATGCCTTTATTGAAATGTCACGACAACGTTTTCACGCAGTCATCAGGAACTCGCGCTGTTTGCGCGTCGCGCGCCCCTGTCACGCGCGAATTCGATAATGTCTCTCTTGCAAAATTTCCCCCGTATTATTCATTAATACACCGTCATTGTGCCGGGCCGCTGATGACGTGTCACCGGCAATCATCCGGGGGGTCCGCGAGTTTCCCGAGCGGTGAAACGCGCCCCGCGGGTAACAGGTCCGCGGGAAAATTTTTACTTTGGAGTGTCCATCTCCGCGTGCCAGGTCGAGGATGCTTGGAACGAGGACGGCGAGACATTCAATGATCCGCGAAAGCGCCCGCTGAAATTATAGAATTTCAATTGTAACGCCGCGTTGACGTTGGCTTTCATAAATCGCCCGACTGTCGCCGGCTATCGGCGTGAATTATTCCACGATGTTTGCAAAAACGCTGATCGACAACGGGGCCGAAATTCATTCGATTACAATGTGTATAATAAAATTGTCGCCGCGCACGCGCGGACCAGCTCGCGTGGGATTACACGATGCAGGCATTGCAGGCGGATCGAAATCTGATTGCTGACGGAAGCGGCGCGGACGTGTCTGCCGACTCGTGTCACAAACACAAAGAGGATATTCAGCTTGCCAAACGCATCTATGCCGATATCGCGCGATGTTGTCGGAAAACTGTTACAAAATATTGTCGCAAATGAAATCTACCGTTTCCGATTGTTTCCCAGTAGAGAATGTACAGGGTTTGACAAGATTCCGCTGGGCTGATAGAAACGCGCCGCCCGAAATCTCTGTCGCTGCAAGTGGTTACAGATACGGGCAGCATTTTCGACGTAACTAGGCCGATGTATTATCAGAATGAAACGTTAAGGGTCATGCAAACGAGAGTTCCCATTCGAGCTTGTTTGGTGTGGACTTTGATCGATGACTTTGAACGGAAACTCTTGTTGGACGTAAGTTGTCTGGCATGTTACGACGGCTCCGCAATTTCTCCCAAGAATTACCTGCATTTTTCATTCCGAACATTGGACACTCGCGGTTTACCGAGGTTCTGTGCGCGACGTTTCGGTGACCCTATAGCAAAGAGACTGTCACAAATGTATCGGAGGTAGTGAGATAAAAACATTGAGAAGGAATTTCTCGAAGGAGAAAGAGCTTGAGGTTATCGCAAAGTTTGTAAACCAGTCATCCTGCTTTTGACCGCGTCACATGGCAATAAATACTTTAATTGCGACTGGAAGGTTCTCCCCTTTTCCCGCTCGCGACAGAAAGAATCCTTGAAGGGTGTTTAACGTCTCGTAGTTACTCTTGTAATTACTCTTCGTTCTGCGCGGCAAGGAAAAAAGTATGAAAGCCGAGAACCGTAGCAGTTATAATGTTTTTCTCTCCCCCGTGCCACGTGAATATTTATGTACTGGCGTTCTGGCTGACGAACGCGGTATGGAAAATAAGAACACTTGAAATACTTTATCCGCCATCATCTGCTTGCACCGCGCTGGGACGACGATATATAATTTTCCACATTTAACTTTGACTTAACTGAATAAGAAATGTGTTTTATTATTACTGATGTTTTTTCTTTGCAATCTCGCGGAAGAAGAGTATTTTACAAGAATGATATGTTAAATAAATTCGCGGGGCAGGAATATCGCGTTATTTAAATCTTATAAATATGTGACGTTAAGGGGGGAACCCTATTTAGGACTCCCTCCTTAAGCTTGCCAGTAGCCGTAATTGGTACTCTAATTACTATCTAGGTAAATGGCTATTCCATTTCTAGGTTTCTACTGAATGAATAAATACATTTCCCCTCGACATGACAGGTAACTAAATTATCAACCCACAGCTGAGCATATTGGCATTTGTTAAAATAGAATGGTAGGAATAGAATCATCTTCTCGTCAGCCTCTTGATATTTGTCAGTTTGATACGTGGTCAAGCACTTGCCTCTATTTTCCGAATTTAAGAGGGTAAAAATATAATTGTACAGATCTCGACCTCTACATTGACAATTTTCTTGAGAAATTGATTTAAAACGATAACGAAATCGGGGTCAAGGGATTAAAAGCATCCACGTCGGATGTTGAAGAATAAAATTGAACTTTTCCAGTCCCCTGTGAATACCTTCCATCGTTCCACAGGCGAAGACGATTAATAGTTGTTTAACTCGAGACGGTATCCGATAATTAAAACCGATACCAGAAATTATCTGCAACGTTTACATTCAGTTTTCTACTTTTTGTAAAGCATCGTTCTGCTTGTTACTCTCGACACGACTATAGAATAATATTGATCCCCGAGGATTTCAAAATATTCGTGGGGTATGCACAGCGCATATTTGCATTGCGGTCGTTTGCTCGTTTTTATTGCTTCAAAACAGACCGTGTGCCCACTGGACAATTTCACGGTATTTACAGGTACTCACACGCTGCCACGGATTTATACAAGTGAAAATTGCTGGCTTCAATGACGAACGAAATTGGAGACGTTCGACCATTCCAGCTCCAAAAAAACAGATCCTCTCTACTGAATGAAACCCACTAGTATTTCCTCGTGAGCATCAATATTCTCCCAAAGAATTCATTCGACAGTATACAATGAAGTGGCGGAGAAACCAACGAGTCTAAAAGTCTCGCCACAAGCCATCCAAGCCTCCCTTTATACTCGCTCCTCGCAGAGGCACGGTATTCTTCACGTGCGCGCATCGCGTTCCATCGCGGTGGAACAGGGACGACTCAGGCCACGGCAGACAGTATCTTCGACGTCGACGGGATTATCGTCGCCGACGACATCGACGACGTGCCCGTCGACCCGCTAATTTCCACGCGGAATCGTCACACTCGGCTTGTCGCCGCGTCCGGGAAGCAATTCCGTAGATTCTTGCCTCGGAGGAATGCTCCCTTTGATCGTCGCTCGCTCGCATCACTCTAACAAGAAGCGACGCATAACTCGCCGTCCCGTATCCGCGGATCATCCCGTTATAGCCCGCCCCGTTCCTTTGAAACGCACCTCCATCCGTCCCAGACGGAACGACATTTGTCAAAAGTTTCAGAGCGGACGGTCCGAGAGCCGATTGTCTCTGAAACGAGCGTAACGCGTCGCGGATCGCCGGATGGAATCGCTGCATCGCTGTGTTACACGGTCGGATGCGGTTGTCGGCGATTGACGCGGGTCATTTTGCGGTCTGGGAACAATGGAGCTCGGCTGTGAATCTTGTTGACGCGGCGCGAGATGACACCTCGTGACTGGCGCGCTCGCGAGCCGGGAATAGAGTTACCCTTGAATATTACGTCTCGGTGGGAAGCGGTTGCCCTGAAAAAGGTATCTAGACAATAATGGGAAGTTTTGGAGGCATAACGGTAATTGGAAAAGTTTATCGAGTGTCTCCCATTCATCGTTCGTCAAGTTATAAATCAGCCCCGGCGTCAGCCGCGTTGCCTGACTATACACGGTACGAATCCCCTGTGGCGCCGCTGTAGAGGGGCTTCAATTAATTTCCCGTGATTTTAAGCACGATCCGAGAAACACTGCCAACACCGATTGCAGAGCCATCACTGGCCCGCCGCTGTGTAACCTCCTTGTGAACAATTTCAGCAGCATCCGCGAAATATCGAGGGCCCTGTTAATCGGCAGATCTCGGGAGCTGGCGTTGATAACGTGGCGGCGGTGGCAACGAGGACGACATTACCGTCGCAACCCCACGTCGGACAGGACCAAGGGTATCAATCAGTGGTACATGAAAGGGGCGCGGTTCGGCCACGTCTGTCGTCGGATCTCACATTGTCTGGCCGCGACAGATAGACAGAACCGACGCGGAGTTCCGACGTATCTCTATCTGATGACGCCTCCGCTACTGGAAGCGCCGTCGCGTTACTTTGTTCGCGGCCGTCCCCCTTCGACGCTCCTGTTTGGGGTGTTAATAAATTTTCGCGCAGCCGAGCGCGCGCGGGGAAGCTCCGAGGGATACGGGACACTAGGGGGAGCTACTGGCAGGCTTTTAATCCACGATTCGGGCGTTTCATAGAGATTAAAAAGTCAAAGGTCACTCCATGGATTCGACTCCACGGACCCCTTTCGACGCGATCCCCCGGAACGTCGCCTCTTGTGTAGTTCAGTATCCAAGCTTTGTCTTCCGCGGAGTTTTCAGTCGGTGTCCGACAAGCGTCCCGGAACGTCCGTAAGAAGGACTAAGAGATTGGAAAATTTCCATGGTTTCACGGAAGCACTAGGAACTTCGGAAAGTCGCCTCGGGGAACAATGTCGCGATTCGAACGTTTTAATTTGATGATTCCCTGGAAAGATGCTTTTACGGGCAGGTCTGAGATTATTTGTTTCCAGGAAGACTCAACGCGGCAAGGTATCGTCTGGGACAAAGAGGAGCGAGTTCCTGGGCTAGGCGGGATCCTTTCTCGTCTGGCCGGGACTCGCCCCTTTAAAAGCTACGCGCGCGGACCATCGTCGGGGAAACAAAGGACCTTTCCATCCGGGTGTTTCTATTTTTTGCGACTCGGCCGGGCGGTCGTTCGCGAAAACCCATTGTTCGCTCACACGGCGACCGACTCGACGAAATTCACCATAGGGAAAACGGGGTAGGTGCATCCACCGATAAAAGTAGTCGGTGCCCCCTTTGACTTCGCCATTCACTTTGGCAACAGACAATCGCCCCCAGTCAAGAACGTATCTACCTGACAAGAAGCTTTCGCCTGGCTTATTCTAGGAGCGCGAGCACGATCCCGCGAGGACGCTCGAGTTGCGTTTCAATCGCGTCCTTTGCTCGACGTGTTACGAAACAAGAGGGATGCAGCCGGTTGACGTTACCTGACGTCGAATTTACTCATTGACGAGTGGACCGTCACGAGAGGGTATTAGACATCGCGGATGGACTCGCAGCACGTTACGTGCAGAATACAATAACGCGGGGATGAAATTCCGAGGCTCGAGGTTACTTACGGCTACGTCTATTAGGTGCCATTTGATATCGGGGATGATTGCTGGGAGCCATTAAGTTTCGTTTATTTCCGAGCTTATCTCCGGCGATACCTTTCTATTCTACTGAAAACATGGCAACAACAATTGAACATCACCATGTACGTGGGAGCGCACGCATGGGGAAGGTGGCGAGGGCATTTAATTTCGCGTGAAACAAAGGAAAAACCGGGGGAGCCAGAATTTTTAGACGAGACGTGCGTTCGCCTGTCCTTTGAACGCGTCGGTACGCTCGGTCGCCTGCAGAATCGTGACAAAGGTGAACACGCGGATGTCCTTTCACGTTACCAGCGAGAGAGCTGCTCGCGTTCGCGGAGCGAAATGCACACGCATGGAAAGTCGACGGCATGGGGGAGGAACTTTTTCAGAGGAACGCGCCATGATCTCTGGCCATTTAGCCAACGAGCCCCGGCAAGGCTGTGAGTCATCCTTCCCTTTTCGTCGACGAGGCTTCACCCTCCGGGATATGCATTCGATGCGTCGTCGTAACTCTTGTCCCATTCAGTTCGAGGCAACCGTAAAATCGAGCGTTTCTTCGGGGCCGAGCGACCGACAATGGTGATTTACGGCGCTGGAGGATCCGCGACATCTCACTTCCGTCGATCCACTCGCTGCACTTTTCATCGGCCGTGCTCGCGTAGTTGACGCCACCGTGGAAACAGATTGAAAACCGGTGGACCGGTATTTTTTATGACTGCTCGATTTTGGCATCCACGAAATGGTGAAATGTTTGATCGACGAAATCGCTGGTGGGTGTTGAGTTTACTGAGCTTCAGCTATTTATATCTGAGAAACCAATCATCCTAGGGGGGTTGAAACCACGGACGGATCAATTCTTCAGTATTACCAATAACATTTACGAGTCGGAGGAAGAAAGACATTAACCGTGGTATTGGGTAGGTATTGCGCGATTTAATGTGCCAAAGTTCATTGGCGTTGCTCAACGTCGGTTCCACCCCTAGAAAATATAAAGCGAAAGCCTTACTCGAACGGGCGATAATCCAGCGCGATACGTCGCCGAAAATACGAGGCAGCGGTCGTCCGGGGAAAATAAACGCTGGCCAGGTCCGACCGGATATTAATATCTCCAGGATGGCGAAATCTCGAAAAAGCGGCGAGAACAATGGCGTCAGGTTCACGGAGGTCTGCCGCGGACAGGCACTCGACGTAGCGAGCTCGCAATGCCTCGTCCTGACCACTTTTATCTGCGACGGCGAGCGCGAGAACGTACTCGCCAAGTATCCGGTGGCGCATCCGGCACTGCCTGGTCCGAAAGGGGTTGAAGGAGCTCGTGCCGGTGAACCGGGGGATGGCGTCGGTGGGGTTTCGGCTCTCTGTTATCGGTCCCGCCGCCGTGGCAGGGAAGCACCGGGCATTTAAAATGCAGATTAGCACGAGGAGCGAACGCAGACGTAAACGTAAGAGCGTCGACGGCGGCAAGTGTTTTATTGGGGCCAGCTTCCGTTTTCCTTCACCCCTCCGCGGGGCGGCAGCTGCCACGCCGCGATTCCGCCGTGGAGATAAGTCAGCCGCGGGAGCTTCAACCGTCTGCTAATTTATTGATCCCTGATTTATTACACGGCTGCGTCCACGGCCTTAATTGCGCCGCGAAGGCTTCGACGGACTCTAATAGAACGCCTACAATGGGACCGAGGGTGCGAAGCTACGTAGAAAAGGGGTCGCAATTCTTCAAACACGCGATAGTTACGCGCACGTACTTTTGTTAATTAAAACGAATCGACCTGTGATTAGGGACAGTAAACATGCCGAGGCGCCAGATTTAACGAACATATTAAATCATCCAGAGAAATCGCTTTCCCCCGAGGAAACTGCTGGTTTCCGAGACGTCACGATTAACCCTCTTTTAAAATATTACCGACCCATCCAGCGTCACGAAAGTAAGGGACTTCGGATATCCGGCCTGGAAACTAGTCGAAGTTGGCCCAGCCAATCGGCACGGGCGCGGCGATCCTTTCGCGACTTATCGGAGCCGAAGATCAAAGCGCGCCCCGTAACTCGAGGCAAACCGTCGTGATTCCGAGGTAAACCAAGAAGATCCAGTCTAACTCGGGGGAGTACCGAGCCTGTGTAAACGCGAAGCACAGCAGGTGGCAGGTGGTGGCGTTAAGTCGGATCCAGAACTTGTCGATTTACCCGCGGTGTAACGAGCTTAAAACATGGCAACCCCTTCGGCCACCCTCCGCCCTGAGTTCGTCGTCAACAACTATCCTACGCTCTCTGCTCCTTCGACGCCCCCATCGGGCGTCTACGCTTCTCTTTCGCATCGAAATCCACGGACGTTTGGCAGTTACGTGAAATACGACGGGTGGAAGCTCACTGGATGTGCATTGTCCGGTCGCACCGTTTCAAGCAGAGCCGGTAACAATAGTGAGGGAGGGGGTGACCCCGCTTCGATTGTCCTTTAATTTATGAGAATTGCAAGCCCCGCGCCGCGGGTCCAGTTCGCGTCGAGCGTCTACCCTCTACACCGCGGGCACTCATCGACCCCCTTTTTCCCTCTGACCACCACCCCCCGGGCGAGCTCTCTCTTCCCGCGTCAAGCTCGCTCGGCGCGTGAACGCACGCCATGAGCTTAATTCGATCTCCATAATCGCTCGGGCTTTACATAATCGGGGAGTGCTAATACCGATTCCCGCTACAACCGATTCTCGCCATAGTCGGGCCTCGATTGAGCGGCACGGATTACACCTGCACGCCAATCTAGACTCCGTGATACAGGTGTGCGTCGATCGAGTGCCGACGAGGCGCCTGCCATCCCCGACGCTCGCATCGATATCCTCAGCTTTTTGTCTGGCCCGCTCCCCGTATCGCAATGGATTATCGGGGGGACCGGTAATTAAAGTTAAAAGGAATGCCCGATATATCGACCCGGGTCTGCCTGTTGTTCAGCATATTCATTTTTCGTTCTCTTTCGGGGTGATTTCGATTTTCAGAATCAAAGGGATTTGAACGGTTGAAAAAATGAGAAGCTACGCTGAAATATTGATTTCCTCCAGTAGAAAATTTTTTGCGATTAGGAAGGAAGGCTATTCTGTACTTTCTTCAGCTATGGTTCTAAGCAGTTGCACCTGAAGGGGCATAATACGTACTTTCTTTGCCCGAAAATTAAACACGCTTTATGAATTTTTTCTATATTAAAATGAAAAGCTAGACAGGTGGAGTTTGTTGCAAATGGAACATCACTGTTTGAAAGTATTAAAAGAATTTTTATTAAAAAAAATTATCCTCCCTCCCCTCGTTATAGTTGCTCAAAGTTAGTCCCTCGCATTCAAAATCTAATCGGATCTGCCGTTATTGAGATTCGGAAATCTCAGGGTTCTTGATAGCGAGTCGTGGCGTAATAGAGCCAGTCTGTGTCTCTTGATTGCGGCGCCATAAGTTCCGCCTTCTGTGCACATCTGAAACTTAAAAACGTAAACTTAAAAAAAGTAATCTTTCATTTGCAAAAAACCTCACCTTTCTAGCTTTTCATTTTCATATAGGTAACAAATCATAAAGGATGCTTAATTTTCGGGCAAAGAAAGTACTATGCCCCTTTAAATACTAAAGAACATTCTCACCCCATTTAACTTTACTACCCCGAATCGAAATGAACGCGTGTCGCGAGTCACGCGTACACGTGAAACGAAGCAGAAGCGATGGGAATGCGATCGGTAGGTGGCATTTCGTGACTGAGACCCGGATGATCTGCAGGCTGTCGGGCCGATTTCTTTGAGGAATAAATCCGACGACGGAGGAATTAAGAGCGGGGGTGCGGTGATGTGCGTAAGTGCGACCGAAGGATGCTCTCGTGTGCGGGCTTCTAGCATCGAACAATCGTTTTGCACCCTCGGCGCGAAACGGAAAATGTATCTCGCCTGACAAAGCTCAAACAAAGGGTGGGACACTCGCGTGAGGGTCACCCCTGTCATCCCCTCGTTCCTGCTCTTTCTCCCTTTCGATCCCGCCCACCTCTCTCCGTCCTGCAGTTTCCGCTCTCTCGCGTGACATTAGCACGACAAATAGTCGTTCTCGAACTGTCAAAGGATTAACATCGCAGCTTCATCTTCCGCATTAGTGTCCACCCTACGTGGAAAAGCAAAGTTCGTGATTTCATTTCACGAGAACGACTCCCTCTCTCCTAAGCTGCGAAAGATTAGGTGTGTTAAACGTTCTCTCGTATAAACACAGCGAACCGTGGTTCAATTACCGGACTGTTTAAAGAATTCTGCTCGAAGCCCTGAAGACTGTACTAATGATTTCAAAGTGCTTCAAAGAATTGTTCCCCCGAGTTGTCAAAGGATTAACGTCATACCTCAATCCTCCCACGTCCGTTTGAATTTTTCTAACGAGCAAAGTTTGCGGTCCGATCTGCCCTGAAACTAAGTAGTTTCCTCCAGAAAGCGAATTTGTACTCTGCCAACTGTGTAGACGTGAAGTGCATAGCCACGTAGACCAATTAAAAAACTTGGAAAGAAATCTAACTCCATTAAGCACTTCAAAAACTCGGCGAACCGCAGCCTTTGATGCAGGTCCAGAACGACTTGCCGAATTGTCCCTCAAACGACATCAATTTACAGTCAATTACTGCTGCTGATGATTTCATGCTGTATACATGCGCGTTATACACCAATCCTACCATTGCCATTTAAATTCTCACTTATTTGCCTATTAATTCCGCAGATGCGATCGATACACCATGAAAGGGACAAAATGCACGCCAGTAACGAGGTACACGTCGCTGATTGAACGCTAAGAATCGCAATGCTCGAGGCTCAGTCGGCGAGCGTCAAAGGCGATTCGATTTTAATTGACAGTAATTCCCGACAGAATTCAATTTCGCGATTTAATTAACATCGGCCGTCAGAGGGTGGGGCGGCTGGGTGGGGGCGGACGGGTGTCAAACACGAGCAATTGGGATGGTCGCTTTCCGCCCGTCGAGCATTTTAGTTTCCAGCGTCACGGTTTTTCGCCGTTGGCGGGGCTGGCAGAGCGGACGAAGACAAATAACAAACGGCTGGTGCACCGCAAGATTTCCCATCTACGGGTACCAGCGTCGTCGCCTGGACTTCGACAAAGTAAACACCGCTCCAGTCTCGCGGAAAAGACGGGGGGAGCGAGAAAGCTCGTTAAAAACTTTCCAAAGCCAGATACTTCCGTGGCGGATTGCCGGGGCAGTCTCGGTTTCGTTTCAGAACTCGTTCGCCTCGTAGCTTCGTGCCACGATGTCGTCGTCTTTGGTCCCCAGTGCCGCGAGGGAGGCACGTTAAGCTCCTCCGCGGCCTTGGGGATTACGTTACGGCGATTCAACGTTTTGCACCGATAAAATTGGAGATTCGCGTGAGCAGGGATTCCTCGCTTTTCTTTAAATGCAATTATTCGGAACGCCACTCCGAAACACACAATATCATAGTATATATGTATATACATTCACAAATGCCGAATATCTGGAGCCGTATCTTGTCACAAAATTCAGGAAACGTACCGATTATTCCATCAAGATCCCACCAGCTATTCGAGCTCACGTTTCAGAATGATTGTCATTGAATTTCAGAATGGGCGTCGGTGGGTGTCCGAATTTTCGTGAAATTTCTGAGGCCTGGTCGCTCGTCGTTCCATGTTCAAGCCAGATTCCGATCGCGCGGGACGATCGAATCGCATCGCCGATGGAACCACGAGCGATCACTACACCCGGACGAACTTATCGATCTTGTCGATCTTTCGGGCTGCCGCCCACGCTGCAAGTTCACGACGCGCGCGTTTCATTCATTCTCCGTCTGCGTTTTATCGGCCCGTTTCCCCGTCCTTCTCCGAACGTCGCTCTGTCTTCTAATAATACGAAACAACGCGGGGGCAGCGACATCGGAACGAATGGCGACTCCAATCGTGATTCGAAACGGGAACGGCGTGCGAATCTAGACGAAAGCGTAGGCGTTTGTCTCGCAGGAATGCACGAAACGATTGAATCGGCATTCTTTCCACCGAAGACTACTTGGAAGATCCAAAGATACCTGGCTAGACCACTGACTATCTATCTAGATTAAACCGTTGAGAAAGTAGCGTCTAATAGCCAGCTGGTTTTGTCCTCATTTCCTAATGGCGGGATCGTTTAAGGCTATCGTCCCCTCGTACGTAGAATTTAGGAGATCCAAGGTTGCTCTAGATTACGGTGAATCCGAGTGTCTAGTTGGCTGGACCGTAGTGGATCAAGAAGCAACGGTTCCAAATGGAAAACGTAACATCGGCGTAATACTCGTTACCGAAGCCACCGTCCCGTCGAAAGATATACGGGATGGCATAGGAATTTCATTTAATCCGAGGTTCCGCGCGGTCGGCCGAGATTCGATTTATGGTGTAATCAGGGTCTGCACGACTCTCCCGTGGAGTCTCTTTCGCGCAACGAGCACACCAACACCATCGCCCAAACATGACGCAGCCCTTTTGTACTTCGGCGCTACGTGTTCCACGCACATCTAAACGGGCTGCATATCGGGAAAGGAAGAAATGGAATTCCCGGCATTGTCCGCGGCTTTGGTTATGGTTATACCTTCCTCCGCCCGCAATTTGCAACGTCTTCTTCTGCGTCCTCCGTCGAGGGGAGAATCCCGAAAAAGATCGACCTGGCGAAACGTATACCCTCGTTGGAGGAACCGAACCGGGAATTTATGTAAGAATAATCCGGAGTATTCGACTCTTATTGGATCGTTCGGCGTCGTGAATACGCTTGGCAGACCTTCTCCACGGTGACGGGGATGAGAAATACGGATTATTCCCTTTAGAACACTCTCGAGTGGAAGCGTTTGATAATTTTCAGGCGCCATTCCTTTTGTAGACATTTCGTACGGATCATTCAATAGGAATTGCAGAAATGAGTACTAAAGCTCTTCGATTTTTATCGGTGAACCCTTTCAATGCCGTATTAGCTACGACAGTGTGCCTATTATCGATGATTATAACAGGAACGATCGATTTTTCCTATCAAAGTATGCTGGGCGAATTTATAATCCCATCTTCTTAATTCAACCAGACTCGAAACGAAGGAAACGTTTTAAAGAGTCTTCAGTGAAATGTTCATACAGCGTTAAGTCATTGATGGTGTACCGATGCTTTTTAATTGTTATTGAAGAATTGTTTTGTACTTAGCGTAGCGATTAGACGTTCAAATTATGGCGCCGAATTGTACAGAAGCGTTAGACGGCGGCGCCGCCTGGCGGCGCGTCTCGGAGTACCAGTTTCGGAATCGCGGCGAAAGAGAAAGTGTACACGCGTGTGATTGCTGTAAAAAGTAGTGAAAATCGGATAAATTCAGTGGGAAATTAACGCTCGTGTATTCGTCTGCGGTCGCGGCCAAGGTTAGGGCTCCCTTTTTCAATGATAACGGTGAGAACAATTGATATTTCGCTTTAAAGAATAGCAAACAAATCACGCGTTTTAACCTGCAGTCATTTGACCGGACACAGGCTTTAACCCAACTGTAATAATAGCGTCTAACAATCAATTCTTCTTCCCAAAGAGTCGGGAACAATCCCAGAATTCCAACTTTCCCGATCTGATAAACGAATTCATATGTCCTTCGATAATTAATCGCTGCAGTATCATTTGGATTTCCGTACTGAACAACGACAACCGTTTCCCCGAGCAATTCTCTTCCCCGAGCATCCTCCCCCTCCCCATAGAAATTGGCGGGAAGGAATTGGCGCGCAGGCATAGAATTCAAACTCAGAACCTTTAATACTCCCAGCAATATTTTCGTTCAGAAAATTTATCCTCATCGATGTTCTTTAATAATCAATCCCCCCTGTCTCTATTAACCGGAGACCCCACCCTGAAGCCATTAGCAAAATTTTCTCATAATTCGAATTATTTGGAAATTATAGCAGTTTGAAGAATTAACTTTAATTTTTGACATACAAACTTGCATCGAAATGTTTCTAAAAAAAACGAATAATTGAAGTATCAACAAAATCCTACGCTAGGTGGAAGATTATACCTATATTTTTATTTTGTATTTCCTTCTGAGATTCCTCCAGTCATTTCCGGGAGTGTGGGCCAGTTATCTTGTAGTGCTCCGGGAAGGTATTTTGTTCGCCGCTATTTTGTACAATTTTTCGTAAAAAAAATCTGGAATAAAGGCTAGAATAAAGAAAGTGATTAGAGTCAAGATTCTTAACTTCTCGGGCAGTGATACTCTCACCCCGCGCATTCTCTATCTCGTACCGACAACATGCTTTCAATCCTTCCCGCCGTCATCGGGGAATTTGAGAAATCGCCGACGCGAAATTCTCCTCCTTGCATTGATATCGAAGCAGCGTTTCAATTCCCGGCAAGAATCCATCACGGCAACATCCATCGCAACCCTGCCCCGGCTTCCATTCTTGGCTCGTTCCCTCGCGCGGCGACAAGCATTTTTTCCATTTCGCGCGGCACGGTCGCACAATTTCTCTGGCTGTCCGTCGCACAAAGCGTCGTTCTGTATTTCACGCGGCTGTATCTCCGTCAGAAGAAAACTATTCCCCGCGAGAGCGTCCCGCGCCGCGGAGGCCTGCGGGACGATCAATCTCGCGCATGACGCCCGTTGCCTCGAGGAGTTAATTTACCGCGGGTGAAGCTTACGTATCCGTGTCTAATTGGAGAGCGCCTAAAAGCGCCGAAAAGCTCGCCCCCTTGCCCCCCTTCGTCGCGCCGCGTTTTCACGGTTTAAGCTGGCTCCGGGGCCAGAATTAATTAGTCGGTCGCGGGCAGCGGGGAGAGTGAAAACTAACGACTGGCCAGTTTTTACGCGGCGAGGTAATTAGGGCGGGGGTGGCTTGAGTGCTTGGTCAGTGCTGGATCTATCGACGCGAACGGATCGAAACGGCGTCAATTACCGGCAGGCTCCGCCGGGCCAAATACGTTTCCGGCTGACGGCTTAACGGACGCCCCCGAAATAAAACTGGACGACGAACTTTCCGAGCGCGGAAGGGAGGAGAACGCGAGGACAACGGCGGACCATGCGGCCTGAACGAGCCACTGATCGATGGGACGCATCCCCTTCTGCCTCGTCGGCATCCCTTCTCGGGTGAGGAGGAAAGCGGCTGCGGATGGAGGACCTGGCAGGACTCGGAGGCTGGCGAACGTGGCAACCGGTGAGTACGTTGGTGATATTCTAAAAGGGATGTTTTCGAACGTTGTGCTTCTGGTAGCGATGTGTAACGCGAGGGGTCCTGTTTGTGAAATTTAGGAGGCCAGCAAATTTTTGAATTTTGTAGGTATTAAGGGGACCTTACGGTCCAGAGCCCCCAAAAATAGGTGATTTTTAGGAATTAATTAAAGGAAACTTACTATATAACAGACCGACCCAGTGTGCCGGCAACATTTATATTTTTTAAAAGTTTTTTTAAAAAATTTTCACGCGAAAGTTTTCAATCATTTTATTTAAAATTACTATATATAATTTACTGCGATTTTTGCATTTTATTGAGGATGTCTTAAATTATAGAAATATATTTTTTGTTTTATAATTAATCATTGCAAATGGCACTGGGGAGTCGTTAAAGTCAAGGCGTCAAGAAATTGATCGAAATCTGTGGGACCTGTATCTCCAAAAGTTATTATCCGATTCGACTGATACTGTTTTATTTTGAAGAATAGGTATACTTCTGGCTAGGGGGGGACCAGAAAAAAATACAAAAATGACATTTTTTTAGAAAATAACGCCACTTGAGAAGTTTGAAATCACTTTTATTTTTCATTCTTTCACGCCTTTGAAAATTATAAATTTTCAATTATTTGTAATTTTTCTGGTATCCCCCCTAGCCAGAAGTATATTCTTCAAAATAAAAAAGTTTCAGTCGAATCGGATAATAACTTTTGGAGATACAGGTCCCACCGAGAACACTGTTTCAAGAAAAACGCGTTTAAAGTTTTATGTGAGCGCTGAGTGGCTGCAATGTCTATAACTTAGGAAATTTTAAACACGCATTCTTAAAACATTCTTAAACATTGAAAAAATGAAATAAAAAAAATTCCCTTAACACAGTTAGTAGTCGTAGTATCGAAAGTTAAATAGGCATTATCAAACTATAAGTAGCTGTTTCTTTCCTCCAAAATCGTGTCTATCATCAGGATTTCCCGAGTATCTCAATAAACATCGATAATTAATACCTCACGCAACGAAAATCCCACCTGGATCTCTTAAACACAATTAGGAGGCAAAGAGTCCTCAAAATACCTACTCGGTTATCTAAATTCTGATCTTCTCCGTATCATTTCTTTTCCCCGTCTTCCAATTCTGAGTACCTCGTCTATAACGGCAAACGGAAACTTCCACGAATTATCATCTCCCTGCTGCATCAGATGGCGAGAAAAGTGGTGGAGGTTCGGTTACTCACCCTTAAGAGCACGTAAACAAGGTGACCGTTCAATTTACATAATTAATGGGCAATTAAGCACCCGAGTCACGCACTCTCCTTCCTCTGGGGGATTGTAACCACGTACCAACCGCTTCCACCTCACCGAGGATATAAAATTCGCGCGCGATCTTTCTTCGTGCCACGAAATTATCGAACTGACCGGTACCTATCAGGCAGCGCGAAAATCGTAATCCCCCGTGTTTTCAGTCCGATACGTTGCCCCGATACCGCCGTCCCGTGGCAGTTTCGATCCGGTTCCGTGGGTCGATACGAATCTCCGCCCCGTACGAACGAGCTTTCGCGTCGAAACGATTCGGTAGCACGGTCAGATAGAGGCAATAAACGGAGTTCGTCGGTCGTAGATGAGAATCTGGCGTCGTCCATCCACCCTGAGGAAGATATAATCGCCACGCCGTTCTTTTCGTTAACTTTGACGCAATAACCCTGTCTTCGAGGTACCAAGTCTGTCTTTCCTGATTCTTCATTCCTTAGTTAAAACATCCTATTTAACATTTTTCATTTTTCACGATATGTTGAAGTATTCGAAGTTCCACGTGTCTTTTACCTTTTAGGTAAAGTTAGAGAAACCCTACGTGCTTTTTAGAGATCTAGAAGCACTCTAATTTATTCATCTTAACTGCTTTTCAAAGCGTTTTACTAGTTTATAATGTCCTATGTATTACCTATCTACTAAATTAGATTGTCCTAAATAAGTTTACGTGATGACTACATTTTTTAAATTAAATGACGAAAAACAAGGACGGCACAAGGGAAATTATTAAATTACAATTTTCTCGGACGTTTTAACTAATGAGAACAACCTCAGCATTGACCTTCGCCAACAAACATCCGGCGAAAGCAGAAAAGTCTGCAGTCAGTTCTTCTAATAGACTCCAATCACATTTGGATTCGATTGTCACACTGGATGTACCTATCACTATTTTTCCCCTCGACAATCGAGCCTCGCAGTGTCCTGTTCCGAGCTGTCGATTCATTTTCGGCTAAATTTCGTTGGCACCGTTCGTTAAACAATCCCTGGAATTAATTCCACGCGCGACACACCGCGAAACGGACAATCTATTTGCATATCGGTTACATAACACGAACCGTTCGCCGGATTCAATTAATAGCCATCCGTATAATAGACTTCCATTGCGCCGATGATCCAGCTAATCGCGTGAACGATCCCACTGGATAGCTTTCTGCGCGAGCTGGAAAATCGCGAACGACTAACGCCTCCGATAACAGGGGAGGAATCAGGGAAACTGCAGGAAATTATACTATCCTCCAACCACGATACGTACGACAGAATCGCGTTAAGAGATCCACGCTAGTCTTTGCACGACAGTCAGCCAATTTTCTTTCGAGCCGGAAGTTCCGTGTCGTACGCAAATGAGTCACACAAATCCCGCGAATGAATCAACCCTTTCCGTGTCGAGCAAGTCGCCCCCACGCCGCAGAGCTTGCGCGCACGGACAATTGTGAGGGGATGAGAAACGTAGCGGCACCTGCGGTGATCGGTGATGGAACGATATCGCCGATACACGCTCGACGATTCAATAAAGGAGCTTAAAGCGTCGATCTCGCGCGAGTCGTTGACCGAGGGCCCCCGGATCCGCCGCGTCTCTCCCGTGGACGGTGATTAACGAGCCAGAATTAGGCAAAGACCCTGATGAATAATTATGCGCTCTCGGCCCGGCGGCCAAGAAAGTTCCGTGGTACACGCGCGCCTAAGGGAAAAAAGAAAGGACCGGACTGGAAGCCGGGGGCGGGAGGGCGGGGAAAAAAAGGAGGATCGGGACGAAGGGACGATAGACGGGCCGCAAATCGAGATTAATCGACGTTGATTGAAAGAAGCTGCGGAGCATCCGTGGTTCCTCGAACGAAAAGAAAGGCGACGAGGAGGAAAGCCGGCCAGACAGACTTCGACTGGATCTCGCGAATTAACGGCCCCGGCGATGTTCGACGACGGAACTTCCAACGCGAAGATTCGCCCCGATCTCGGCCGGCTCCGCAATCATTAATCAGCGGGCGAAGGGGTGGAGGGCGGAGAAAGAAGAGGAACCGTCGAACTTCGGGAAGCCTGATGAATGGAGACACCGTGGTCAGTCACGAAGGCGATTTTGATTCGTAAAGTGCGTTCTCATGCTGCACGGGATTCCCTTGATCTTGTTGTCGTTTGTCAGCGAGCTGGCCCTTTGTCCGCCAGTATCCCCTCATGTCCGAAGCTTCTTCCGCTATTTATTTCCATCCGAGAACAGAGAGGAATCGGTACAGAATCTGTCGATTTTTGGGCTTCGACGCTGTGAGCGCTGTGACTGAGGAGTCTTGTCTTCTTAAAGTCTTCCTCTTGTCTACTTGAAAGGCTTGAGGGGAAACAGTATCTTTTGAATCTTTGGGCTGCTGATCAAACGGTGTGTACGTTGGAACCGGTTCTGGGTATCTGCGTTAAAAGTAATTGAAATTGATCGAACTTGAATCCTTGGTATTACATAGAATAAGAAGAGGCAAGCTATCGTCTGTGAAAGATAAACTATACAGAATATAACATGGATATAACGAGAAGATGTAACTGAGTATACATTTTTCGAGTTACATTCGCTGCTAATTTGGACGTATCACTGCGCCGACAAAGGCAGAGAGAAAATATCACCCCGTGCCCCGTAATTATCTCTGCGGTCACAGAGACGTGATTCGAGGCTGTCAAAGGGGTAGAATTTACGCGGGTTTCGCGAGATAATTCCGAAAGCTTTGCCGTCCCTTTCGTTTGAATAATCCCTGACAGGTTACGTTCCCGTTTTCCTGGCCACGTACAGGCGGATGGAGCGTGTACATTACCGCGCGTGCAGGAAGGAGGCCGCGCCACGCGAAAACAATTTCGCGCCGCCGTGAAAAATACCGTGAGGCACGCGCTCTCGCCTCGCCCGTGCCCCAGGTGAAATTGTGGGTGGCGAGCGGGCGGGGAAGATGATCAATCGACGCCAAGAAAGGGAGAAAAAGGAAGCCCGGCTGGTAGTAAACATATCCGCCGCGGAAGACACCTGAACGGGTGGAGAGATATACGAGCGCACTTTCGCCGTTACAAGCGAGCGGATCCGAGTCTTGGAAGATGCCCCACGGAAATTAATAACGGCCGTGATAATAATCGGTATTTAATACACGCTCAGAGACTGTGGGATAATGGGAAAGAAGAAATGCAGATAATTGAGATGATTCGTTGTGCAGTGGGCGGTATTCGATCGATGGAAGTGCGACGAGCGAAACGAATGTTTCCTTAACGAATCTTGAATGTTTTCAATTTTTGGGACCCCGACGAGGGTCTAATCGGTGCGAAGGTCGCTTTCAAGCCCGCCCCGGGAAAAGGGACGCGAATTTATCTCGGTCCCAGGGGACAAAGTAACCCTACGGCTGCGAGAATAAATTATCGTAATCCCTGGTGGGCTTACGTCTCTCCGCTACCTGTTCCCACGGATTTACATTCGAATTTTTGCGATTTACATTTTTACACCTCGCCCGCCGGTGAAAAAATCCTCCGCGCGATTATTTCCAACGATTCGCCATCCGACTATCATAATCCCCGCCCGCCGCGCGTTAAACCCCCGTCGAAAACTGTTGGCGACACTTTAAAGTCCTCCAGTTCGGCTCAAAAATATAAACTACGGTGCCGTCGAACGCACTCGAACGTCACCGACATGATTCCGGCTATTATCGGCGCAACGAAAAACGCAATTTGTTTAAAGAGATCGATCCCCGCCGGCGGATTCAATAGAGCTCTATGGAGCCGGGGCCAATTACAGGGACAACAAAATAATTTCAGCCGGTGTCGGCGGTGGAGGGGCCGCGTAATTTATACGAAACAGCGCGTGGCACACGTGGCGTGCATACGGACTGGACACACAGACCTCTAATTATTTTTTTCGCATGCCGGAGCACCGCGACGTCCACGGGGCAATCTTCGATCTAAGATTTTATGAAGACACGTTCCCCCGGCGCTCGCATGCTGTGAATTTATGATCCCGGCCACGTCTATACGGTGGACACACGGAGAAAACCGGAGTGAGCACGGGCCGCGCTCTGTTCCTTTGGAAGTTCGTGTTTCCACCTACGTCCTTCCTTTCTCCAGCGCCACCCGCCATGCCCTGAAGGGGACGAGAAAACGAATCGTCCGAAATGACATCGCCCTCGTGTACCGGCAATAATGTCGTCGCCCTGGAACCTACCTACGCGTACCTTCGCTCTTTCGTTTCGATTTCTCGCGCTCCTCCAGCTAGAGGATCCAGCTTCCTCCCGATTATACCGAACTCGCGAAATCATTCGGTTGTTTGTAGAACGAGTTGTTATTGGGGAATAATTTTCTTGGCTAAATCCATAGCTTAGTTTTGGAAAAGTTGCACGAGGGACTCGAGATTGAAAAGTTCGAGCTCCATGCTTTTAATCATCCAGGCCGTCCAAGCTGTCTGTTAATCCTTCTTTGTCTGATTTCTCATTCTTGACGCGATTCGCCCGAGCCCAGAATAAGGGAGTCGCTTTCACGGACTGTCTGGGTCCCCAGAGAAATCATTCCGAACACCTGCGCTTAGAGTGCCAATAACTGTGGAGTTTACTACATCATCTTTACTCGCGGGGCGTTCCGCGCATCCCCGTCCGTGGAAAGGGAAAGCGTCCTGTATTATTTACCGATGTCTGCCGGCATCGTATCCTTTATTAAAGGATGCGTACGTTGCTTTGATGCAACGTCTGAAACTCGATCGAGCCGACTTCGGCGCTCCATTATTTATTAATCTCCCTCGAAAGGGGGAGCGTGTCTTTCTCTGCATCGATTGCAGCGATCTACATCGCTGAGCGAGGGCTGAGAAACAAAACGTCCCCTCGGAGTCGCCTGACGAAAATTCCTCGAATCTTCCTTCCTTAGAAAACAACGTTTTCAAATCCACGTTTCACGTCTACTCGTTCATCGTTACGTTACGGCGTTACGCTAATAAATATGCATCGGAACGGTTGATCCGAGTGATCCAGCCCGTTAAGGATTACGAACAGTCGCCGTTTCGTGGAGAGGGACCGAGATAAGCAGGGATAAAAGAGGAGAGGTGGGATAGAATTCACCGCGTGCAGGCATGCATACGAAGTGGCTGCTAGTCGCGATATTAAAGTAACTCCTTCTCTAAGCCGGCAGCGCGAACAAATGGCTGCTAGTGTTCTAAA
The DNA here is from genome assembly GCA_963971345.1 of Andrena flavipes. Taxonomy (NCBI): domain Eukaryota; kingdom Metazoa; phylum Arthropoda; class Insecta; order Hymenoptera; family Andrenidae; genus Andrena; species Andrena flavipes. The sequence goes on from OZ020480.1 coordinate 61,844,400, forward strand.
GTTACCATCCCCGAGCGGACGAAAATTATTTTTCACCGACGGGGCCGCACACCGTCTCGCAACTTCTGCGAGGAGCACGCGAACCAGCGTGCGCTCCTGCGGATCAAACGAGCGCGGATTACGAGGCCTTTAACGCCTTCAAACGCCCGTAAAGGTGATTACGTTAATTTAGGCTGCCCAATTAATCCGAGCGAAGCGCGGTCGGCGCCGTTACACGCCCGCGCAATTTCGGAAGGAGTTCGAAAATATTTATTACGTCTCCACGGGGATATTCCTCTACCCCGGTAGCATCGCGGGTTCTAAATCCTCCCTCGTTGTTATTCAACGTGGCCCTTCGACTTTCCTTCCCGGGGCTGTCTCTGGGAAAGGGTGTGCTTCAATGCTTCCGCCTTTCGATTCTTTTCATAATTCTGCAGCGGGTCCGGGCTCGAATTTAATCTGGGACCGGCGGAAAGTTACTGTGACCGAATCTTTCGAGGACAGGAACGATCCAAGTCGCGGGGACGGGCGTGTTAATAACGAGCTCCGAACTCCACGCGATCCTCGTCACCCCTTTTCGGCCACCTTCCTATAAATTTCCGGCCCTGGATGCGTACCCTTTCTTCGGGCAGACACCTGAGCCACGGAAATCAAAGCGCGACTATCGTGAAATGGAATCCCTCGTCGAGAGTTGTCTGTAGTTCTTCCTCCACTGTTGGCTCCCTGGAATTACTCGGCCACTGTTCGTCACATTCGTTCGGGGACCGAAATGAAGCTGCGTTATCGCGATTCACGCGTATTATATCGTTAGAGGGGTGAAAATTGGGTTGAATTCGGTGGGCTGAGTACTGAGTGACAGACTTCATTAAGCGTTTTCACGTTCACACTCAAACGACCTTTAAAATATTTTGCTCCGAAGCTGAATCGTTTAAAATCGTGCCTCGAGGGTTTTTTCATTATGAAAATGTATAATTTTAAATGGTATTTTTGCAATATTCCTTATGGAAAAATACTTTCAAGAGAAAGCCAAAATTTTATCCACTCGATGCCGCCGAATAAAGAGTTTTACGACCGTGTTGGTCCACGTTGTTCAGCGTTGTTGCGAAATAGTTGGACGCGAGGCGCGATAACACCCTCCAACGTGAGCTTGAAAAATTAAGGTCGGCGAACTTTAAATTCGGCACGTGCTGGCCCTGCCAGGAAGGTTATTAGCGAGTCGTCAAGTTCTCTCATATTTCACGCGGTTGACGAAGAATTCTCGCATCAGGGCGAGCGTTGCTTTGAGGCGACAATTAAAATATCTCCGGGACATAACCGTGTCTGCGGCATGAGCTGGCGGCCCGTGGAACGAGCGAACAGAAGGATCGGCGGGTATACTTGAAATAAAACGACTTGAATTCTGGCCAGAGTCTTCGAAGAATGTACCGCGATGGGGAGCACGAGAAAACGCCGCGAAAAAAGACACGGCAATTAAGGGAGATAGAGCTAGGGGGAGACAACGAACTGTTTTAACCCTCCGTTTAATTGTTCCTTGGAAGCATCCTAAATATTCCGTGGTCCATGCACTCTCTGTGGTAAAAAGTATTCCTCGACGCGTGGAGAATGCGTGTTCACATCCGTTTCAAAGGCGGTTTCATGATTCTGGAATATGAATTCAAAGGCCAAACTTTGCTGCGGAAATGAATCGCGCTTTGTAAGCAGCTTCAAATTTCTTGGGGCGCTGGAAGGATTCAGAAATTCCGGATTCACATACACGACGCATCTCGAGCGTGGACATCCGCTCGTGGAAGATCGATAAACTAGGGTTGACCATGCAATTCCACGTGTAAAGCGTATTTCACTTTCACGATGCGAACGATTCCACCTGCAGGATATTTCTAGAACGGCAGGAGGAAAGTTGCTCGGCTGGAGGACGAAGGGAAAACCGGAAATCCTCGGGGGAGGTTTTCGTCTAGGGCGCGAGGCGTGTTCCTCGTTCGATCAATCGAAAACCCGACGTCATTCTTGCCGATTTGTCGGAAATAAGTCGATCGACGTCCCAGGTGCACGAGGGTTATCCGTGTTCGGTTATTCGCACTCGATTCACCTGGAACGAAGATAAATGCGTTTCGCCCGTTTCCATGTATGAACGGAGGCCTTGCGCCACCCTTCCGCCCCCATTCTCACGATGGTCGACGTTCTCCAACGATTTCCTGTCTTCGCCACCGTCTCGCGCTTTCAATATCCACCTTTAATATCGACGATTGTTGCGCTTGTTTATCGAGCGCAATCGGAAGGAATGGTTCCAGCGTATCCCGCCACTGTTCGATTAATAAAGTGACTGCATTCTCTGCTGTTCTATCGAAATGTGCCAGATTCAGGTGGCGAGTGCAGTGAAATGTAATTTAATTTACTTCATTTCGGATCGAATGTTAACACAGGAATATGTAGGGAAGAGCAGGGACGAACGTATTGACGTCATGAAAGTAACACGCCTTCTCCCCCATTCCAAAAACATTTCTAAAACTTTTGCTTTACACAATTACATGTGTATAGTGTCTGTTTTATTGTGCTGAATAACGCTGAGCCGTAACACGAATCGTATACTGTGGGCAAGCTAATACTGTTATTTAGATAATTCAGATAAGTGTCTCCTATTGTGTTTTTTTTTGTCTTAATATTCATAGTTAAACTATGGTATTAATCCAATTATTTGCCAGAGCGTTCTTAGAGACTGCATAGAGAGGTTTCAGAGCTTCAAGAAGTCGAAAATAATTCTAAAATTCTTAGACATAACATTCCATTCAGTTCCAGGAACCCTCTTGAAGATATAATATCTTCAAGAAATACCTTTGTCGCGAACGTAAACACAATTTACACCCCCGTTGTGTTCACACTTACAATCCCCAGCAATCGCGCAACAATTATAATATACACGTTAACATCCCCCAACACGCGTTCTCGCGCGTCGTGCATCAGTTGCTCTACAAAGAACACGACAGGCAGGAAAATCCAGGGGAAGGGAGGCCACTTTGTAAGTTCGAAGCGATGGTGAAACGTATTCAAGGAATATTCGATGCGACGTCGAAACTCATCGGACAAGTCCTCCCGCTCCCATCCTTCGTCGTTCCTCCCTCGTCCCGCAATTTGTGTGCTTTATCGGCGGTGTTTTCCGCCGTGGGGGGGGAAAAAGCCGCTGGGACATTATATTCCTGGAGGCAGCGGCTCTTTGCGTCCCTGTCCCACGGAACACCGTATAATTTATGCACCCCGCGGGCGCGTTCATAAAGCCCAAATATTTTAAAACAAGAGGAAAAGAGCAGAAAGCACGACGGGCTCACCGGTACCTGGAATACGTCCGTTTCGCGACGAGCGCGCATTACCAGAGAAATCAAGAGCCCGTTTCAAACGACAAAGGACTAAGGACGACTCCTTTCACGTTTTCTTCCTCCCCATCAGACGGATTTCCTCGTCTGCAGATGAGGCACCGAGCATTGCGCCTGATCTTTAAGTCTATCTGCCAGTAAAGGTGCACTCGGAGTCGTGGACTCGTTAAAGTACCTGCAACAGTTATAGCGTAGCAAGCCCAGGGCTGTCTATACGGCATCCCTTTCTAGGATATCGTCTATCCTTCGAAAGCGCAAACGGGAACAGAGCGAATAGAAATACGACCTCAAGTGCGACTCGACTTCTTTGCGAGTGTTTTTCGCAAGCTCGCTGCTTCGACACCCGATGCTTGTTTACTTTTACTCGGTGGCTTTGACCCACTTCCCTATATCTTTTCCACTCACGATCAATGGTGCTCGTGTCTCCCAGTGCGGGGGTGCAGTGTGATGGGAGCAAAGTGGGAGACGATGGTAAATCATAGTGGTGGTAAGCATTTGTTCCGTGTCCCGAGATTCTGGTATCACTGGTTTCAGTCGTTGCATGGTCAGCGAAATAGAAGTCTGCGAAGATGGTTGGGCGCTAACGCAAACAACTTTCGAGACTGAGACAAGGATGCTCCTAGAAGACGTGGGAAAAAACTCGCGAGCCTCGCTTGTGTAGAGTTAGTCGTCAAGCTCGCTCGGGTCTGTGTCGCGTTGAATGTGTGTTCCATTGTGAGCCACGATGAACGATTCTCCCGGAGGAACAATCACTGACATATTGCTCGTGAAACATTCTATAATCGCCGGGAAGCTATTCCAACAACCGACGTCAGGTTTTATTAATCGACGAAGTTGCGTGCGAGTTAAAAAGTCAGCCGGCCATTAATCCCGGCCTTGTCCCGGTTCTCCCATTTTTACGATGCAACAGTTCTCCCGTCGGTGTGTCGCTCCTTCCAGCCGCGTGGAAAACTTTTTCCGCGTGAAAGACGAAACGGGAGGGAGAAGCGTGTGTGCGGAAGAGGGAGGGAAAAGGAGCTCGCCCTAAATCAGGCTAGTCAGGGCGCGCACTAGCGCCCGACCAGTCAGTTTGCTGAAAATCCACCATTGTTTTCACTTTAGCCGGCCGTTTTAAGCGTGGCCCGCGTAATAAATATTCGCACTCTCCCGGCAGGATTACGCCCGGCAGGAATAATATTCCTCTTTGTGCATGTCGGCTCCTTTGTTAAAACCGGCCTTTCGCGGATGTCGACGGTGGTTGACGTCGTTGTCGAGGTAACGAAGCGCCTTTAGAAATCGTCCTCTTTGTTTCGTCGCTAACCTTTGTCGACATTTCACCCCCGCCACAAACCAACTCGCGCAGCTCCACCGAAACCCGCTGATAACGCGTTGAATTATTACATTAAGCAACGATGGGGCTGTATTACTAGCCGCGTGATTCGAAAACTTTGTCCCCCGATCTTCATTGGTTAAACGTTGGATCGCGGAACGGCCAAGTGTCTCGGTTTGATGAAAGTGGCGCGAAATTAAACGCGAAATACCGAATCCCGTTGAATTAAGGATCGAGGAAGAGCGCGCTCCTCTTCTCCTTTCGTCTTCTCCACCCTTTTTTTTCTCTCTCTCTCTCGTTTCTCTGCCGTCCAATTTACCGTCTTCATTTGTTCCCCGTGGCTTTTAATGAATACTGCAAGCCGCTGTAGTTGCTGGCCCCGCTCTTCTTACAAATGGCTGGGCGTGACTCGTTTATTTGCGGGCGGATTTCCACGGACAAAAAAGCCGTTTGCGTCGAGGAGGCCACCGGAGTTCCGCGAGAGTGGACGGCTTTGTGATCAAGAAAGGGAATTTTCAAGGAAGAGGAACGGCTAGATCCAGGAACGATTAATTTGCATTCATTTACATGGCGTTTGTTTGGCAAAGCGACGGCACGGCCCACCGCGAAATGATAACACCGTCACGGACAAGTTATTACACGAGTTGCAGCTTCTTCGCGAGCATCTCTCGTTTAACGAGGGGGTAGTTGCCGATTTACTTGCAACGGTGAACCTTCTAATGCTCTCCAACGTTTTTGGAGGATCTTTCGCTACCTTCTGGTAACTCCAGTGTCTTTCAATTTGTCGTGGTATCTTTTGATGATCTTCTCTGCTGTCTTTACTTGCAAAAGTCTGCGCGTAGACGAGGGGTATCCTTCGTCCCTCAGTTGCAACGAATGGAATCCTCGTTTTCCATAAAAGCTACCCTAATGATTCCCTCGGTATTCAACGCGTGCCCCGCTCGACAAGAGCCCGCTAACAACTTACGTCTAAAACAAGCTCGTAGCCTGGCACTGGCCACTGCGAGAGATTCTAGCGAGAGAAAAAGAATAATAGGGCGCGGCGGGGGTGTCTACGCGAGAGGGTTGGCGTGCCGGGGCGCGTTAAAGGCTGTCGTTACTCATAATTAGCGGCGAATCGCCGAGGCTTTTACACGGATGAAGGCCTTCTGAAACGACGGATTCGTGACGGCGGGCTGTTACAATAGATGGGCGAGCAGCCGTGGTATTACGCCCGTGTTTCTGACCCGTGCAGGCCTGTGCAAACGCTGCGCCTGAAACCTCGGCATGGAAAAAGTCTAGCTGCGCCACGAACTTCGAAATTGTTTCCTGCAACGGGGTCGCCCGACCCCCTCGCCGCGCAGCCAATCGATAGTTGCATTTTCGAACGAGCTTAATCGTCCGACTGTAAAAAGAATGTGATAGATAATATTCTACGTATCGATAATCTATACTGTGCTCTAAATTCGTATATTCCCCCTTAATTCTGGGAAAAGTAACTTTAGATACCATCTACCAAAAGATTTAGCAAATTCATTTATTCATTTGCAGGCATGGAAATAACTGCTTTGGATATTCACTCGGTTGATTTCTTCGAACCTAGATATTTATTCCTGGCGATTATATATTTGAACTGCCGTTGCTGCATTGCAGTAATATTGAACTCCCTCGCTCTTTTTCGGTATTTAAGTGACCTGAGGCCTGCTCGTTCAATTCTTCGTCCACGGTTTACATTTAAGCTTCCTTTAATCCTTGTAATCAGCGGGTCGCCTGTTCCTAGAAGCTGCACGGACCTACATTGGAATTAATTCGGGCGGCAAATTTAATTATCGCCCCACGGGTTGGCAGGTGTTGGTGAACCAGTTGTCAGAGACAATTTACCGCATATTGGGTGTTCCGTGCGGTTCCCGAGTACCGGACAGTTTGTCGCCCACGCCTATGGCGATATTCGAAACGCGAAGGCGCTTGTCTCTGCAACGTGGACGATCCCATAGTCCCTGGCTATCGATCGACCGACTCCAAGGCAAGGATCTAGCCTAATCTCGTCGCTGATCGCGATCGGGCTTAAGCGCGAACCCGCCACGCTTTACGACCGATCGTAAAGTCCGACCATCTCGAGATCGTCGGCCGTTTTGGTGACTTATCTACCTTGTACGAATTGCGTAATTTCTTCTTCGCGGACAGTAATGTAATCTGTTACAATTTCATCCTACGGTCATAAAGTATAAGTACAAATCCTTACTTGACGAGCTTTAGCTAAGCCCCAGTTAAATGTCACCCTCTGATATCCTAGGACCATAGAAACGCTAAGTATTCTCTCAATTTGTGAACGAGGAAAAAATGCTAGAAAAATCTCCGCGCAAGTGAGCTGCTAAATGAAATAAAATGGAATTTAACCAACCCCCTCTCCCTTTCAATTACTTCCAACTGGCAGTCGCCGCGAACTCCAGACCGCGTCGAACTCCTCAACGGAAAACGACGGGCGGGAACCGCTCCTCGAGAAGTATCCCGTCTCCCAATCCGTCTGCCGAACTTCTGTGAAAGACGCTGATCGTCTTTCATCCAAATCGCGTTACATCGACGTTTCCAACGAGTCGGCGAAAATCTCCGGGCCATTGAGCGGTCGCGGCAGAAACTTTTCCGGCGGGAGCGTTCTCTGAGGACTCTTCAAAGGGAGAGGGGAGCGAGGCTTCCCCAGGCAGGGGGTCGAAGGAGAGAATACCGCGGCGAGCGCGACCGCCGACTTGGCGAGCGGAAGAAAAATGTTGCCGGCGGTCAATCGCGGCCCCTGATCCAACCCCCGTCGGCTGGCTATAGACACGGGAACGAGGCACGGAACGGCAATAACCAGGAGGGTTTTTCGCGAGCCGATTTCCCCCACGGCCCTCTGGTTCCATTCATACCCGCGGCCAGTCAGCAAGTTTGAAATTACATCGGCTAACGAACCCGCCACCCTTGCCCGCCCGCCTCACCCCCATTCTCTTTTTCCACCGATGAAAACCGAATAAAATTCCCAAGTTTATTCGAATCGACGTCTCCGCCCGATTCCTCCACCCACGGCCAGTGTTGTCGAAATTGTCAACAGCGTTTCCACACGCTCGAACAGCGGAGAACAAACCCCTTCGACTCCCTCCAGAAAGCTGGAACGGCGTTTGGCTGTTCTTTTGGGGAAAGAATGCGCGCTTTTAGACGTGCCGAAGACGGCGAGGCTTCTCGAGCCGCGGACCGGTGGAACGGGGAAATCTTGGGGGAAGCTCGGGGGGGGGACGAAGAAAGAGAAGAAAAGGAGACATTTGTTTCGCCACGGTGGCGAAAGGGGCTGGAGAACCGTCGCCTCTGTAGACGACACGATATACGAGCTCGTATACAGGGTGATTCGAGAGCGCATCGATAAATCCGAGGAGAGATTGTATCTATTAGAAGCAGAGGGAGAAGTCGTTGGACATGGGGGTTCGTAGATCGCCCTCCCCAGGAATGGTGTAATTATTTTTTGCTTCGAGGGAGATGCATAGTAGGTTAGCGGAAGAAATAACTGCTGGGGAAGATTGAGTGGTCTGGGGAAACGGCGTAATTGCCGATTGAATGTTTCCCTGTTGGGTGCTGTAACCCCGAACACAGAAACATGCCCGAGGAAAGATTAGAATTCATTGGGGAAGAAGCAAGGGATTGATCAGAATTTAAACTCCATTCTCCAGTTTCCAATAACACAAAACCACTCCCATCTTCCTTTCTATCAATCCTGTTGAACGAAGTCTTCTTAAAATCTCGCTCCTCGTCATTTTCGAGGCTGCTCCGGTTGCCAAGAACAAGAGCCACCCCCGTCCCCGTGTACTTTCGCGTCACCCCGTACCGCATGAAGCTATCTCACACGTGAAACGTACATACAGAGAGAGGGGACCTTAGCCCCGTTCGTTCCATTCGCGAATCGCTCGCGAGATCGGCGAGTGCCCTCGAAACAATTTATGCTGCTGGGCGCCCACCGCGTCCGACGTGCCTTATCTGGGCGCAACCTTCCCCCCTCCCGATAAGGCGGGGAACGGTCTCGCGCCGGATGCTCGGCGAGAAGGGAACGACGGGGGGCACCGGGAGGGAATCGAAGGACGTGACGTAAGTGCGTGTAGGAGCGGTTCTTTATCCTGTCGCCAGCAGACACGTCTGCCTCGATTCTTACGTCGAAGGGAAGCGCTTTCAGCGAGAGGTCGGAGGGAAAAGACGCGCCACACGGGGGGTGGACGACCGGACGGGGGAGGGAAAGTTTCTTTTCGGGTGGGCGAACTCGCGGCGGAATGGCCTTTCAGGAAAGGCGTCGCGGTGACCGTACGTTTTTGACGGCTGCTGGATTTTCTCGGTTATTCGGCGAGCGACGTCTCGTTAAGCGAGTCCCCCTGGAATCAGGAGAAGGCGAGAACGAGTTTATTGGGGCTTTAATGACCGTCGCGGGCCCGCGAGCCGTTAATTGGATTCTCGTGTCGAGGAGAAATCGGCGAAATCGCCGATTATTTGTTATCCGTGGCTCCGGGTTACCGGGGGACCGCGTAAATCATGGTAATGGCGGAGATTTCACGCGACCGCGGTCAGTCTTGTTTATTCCGCGTCGCGGCGGGCAGTCCGCGGCGAGGCTGGTTAACAAGTATTTTACGCTGGAATGATAATTGAAATGTCCGTGATAATTCAAAGCGGATTCTTGCGTCCCGTCGCTGGAAAACATCGTAAATTCAGGCGGCCAGGCGGGATCGCTGTATTTCGGGTACTGGCTGGATGTCCGTGATGAATGGACGCCGCAACTGGGGTGAGAAATCTGCGGGGCACCTTTCACTTTGCTAATTGGCGAGGAATCTCTTCTCCCGATTATCAGAGATCATCGTCAGCTCTTCTAGGAATTCTACTTCCTAAAGACAGCAAATTTGCTGCATATAGGCTACGTTAAAGTATGGCAGTTACAGTCCACGATTACAACCCTGTCATGAATCAGGTGAATCTGCGATCCCTTGAGTTTAGGAGAGCTGCGGCGGACTTGTTTTTCCTTTTTAAGATTATCAATAGCCTTATTAATTGCCCTCAACTCTTCGATTTGATAACTTTCTGTGGTCCTAAGAGATCGTTTAGATTCGCACGGACTTTTCTTCCACATTCTTATATTTCCTCAATGATTAACTCGGGCCCTGTAAACTGTAGGTATATGTAGTGTGGCTAACTCTTATTGTGCTAACATAAACCTATGTGATGTTAACATAAGCAGCTTCAGAAATTGCTTTATCAATAATAATAAAATAAAATTCCTCTCTATTCTGAACTCTTCTGGCATCGCTCTGTAATAGATTTCCACCTACATCGTACCAAATTAATCCTCCTACGAACCTCGTAAGATCACAATGTCTCAATTAATTCTTCAACATCGTTCACGACTATCCCTCTTCGAATCGCTGCGCCGCAGAGCGCAGCAATAACGGGCATGTTTGTGCCCGAGAATATCGTTCCCTGGCCGAGTGTGGAATTCCAGCGACATGTCCACGGGTTGTCCGCGAATGCCGCAGCGGACAAGACATTAAAACGCCTAATTAAGATGACAAAGTGGACGGGGGCTAGAAATTAGCCGGGTCCCCTGCGCGGCAAGGTTCGCCTAAAAGGAAGGTAACCGCGCGTACTCTCAGCCGCCTAGCATAATGAAGAAGAAGAGGCGACATCAGCGCGTCAGAGGCCCGGAAGAGGGCCGAGGCACTCTCGTTGAAGTCTGTCCTCCTCGTGTACGTGTCCCCATGGCGTGTAGCACGTTTGAGCGCGGTTAGTTGCGGCACGGATTAACGGTTACGGCCCCGCGCAGACTGGCAGAGAGGGAGAGAGATGGCAGCCAGTTTAAATGCATTTGTATTTGCATTTACATCGGCCCAGCGAGCGACTAACACGGCCGAGCGACCAAATTGCCACCGCCGCGGACTGCCTGGCTGCACACCGGCGTATACGCGCTCTCGCTCGTCGGATTCCTCGGAAATAACGTCGTAAATAAACCGCGTCCGCCGTGTGCCACCCCTTGCACCAGCCTTTTTTCTGCCTTCCTCCTTTCCTTCGGCCCTTTCCGATCCGCGTAATCTGCGGAACCCTCGCGGGGACACGCCTACGGGACGCGACTACGCTCCGGGGGTGATTGATCGCGCAAGATCGCGGCCACTGATCTTTGGCAAAAACGGTGGCTTTTTTGGCGGTAACGCATTTCTAGTTTATACTTTTATAGTAGAAGATTCGCAGGGGTGAGTATTTGAGGGAAATTCGTTTTGGGATTTAGAGGGTTTGAGATTTCATTGATGCAAAGGTGTCAGGGGAATCTGATCTGGAAACTTGATACACTATGTCCGAGAGTGACTGTCGAAGAGCGACGTTCAACTCTCAGACAGTAGTAGCATTACTATCCGACAGTTGCTTCCGAAATACCAACCAGCTTCATATTCTGCGAGTGCTGTCACGAGAGTAGGTCTTCTGGGTTATGTAGTAGGCTCGCGTTGCGGTAGACACGGCGTTGCCAGAGAAGTGTTGCTAGGCGGTTAGCCGGGAGAACTGCGCAGCCGAGGCAGTCTGAGCTGTCGAGCCGAGTAGGAAGACAATTTACGAAATCGTACAAAGTTTCGAAATTGCTGAGTATCTTCAATATGCAATTCCCTCATAAGAGTTAAACATACTCCTAATTCTTCTCTACGCTGAATCCATGGCCTGACCCTGCAATTTTTCTTTCTACGTTGCTTCTTTCTCTTTTTTAAAATATTATAAGCAATAATCAGAGCACTAAGTTTTTGCACATCCATCAATCACGGACTCACTTCGTTCGCAGTTCGACACACAATTTGAGGCCTTGTTAGATGATTGCACCTTCATTGTTCTCCATTAGCAACCAATTGCTTCAATCACGCAGGTTCGATAATTCCGTCCGGCGGAATTTTATATTCCGCGGATGCTTCGTAATCGTTGAGTACCGCGATCGCGTAATCTCGGCTCGGCAATTACAATCTCCCCAGACTCTCTCTGCTCTCGCTTCGCAACAATTTCCCCCCCCCCCCCCCCCCCCAGGCTCGGCCCTGGCCATCGAGCCTCGAAGGAAAGAAAATAGAGAACGCGCGAGTGCAGAACGCGGAAGGAGGGAAACGGCTGATTGAATGCGGACTCATTCACCGCGCAAAGTGTATTGATCGCGAACGAAGATAAATACGCGTCGCGCACTTAACGATGAATCATCGTTTTTTCGCTATACCCTCCCGCCATCCTCGGGAGTCGCGTCGTCAAAGGAGCGCGCGATTTATCGTTTCGTATTCAAGGGATTAAGCCGTCGCCGGCGATATCGCGGAGCCCGCTGTAGGTCTTGGAGCATGCAAATCTCGAAAGAATACGCTAGCGCGTCGCTGAATGCCTCGAATGATAATACGGGCTTTCATTCAGGTAAAACCGTGCTGCAAACGTGGCGTCTCTTGAATACCGAATCGAATACGGTAAATACGGCCGCGAGGAATGTTCGGCTGGCGATTCTACGCAAAAATAGGCCATCCAAGCCTCCACCAATGGTCGGTTGAACGATGCCTTCGAACGTGGAAGCCTGGAAACTGTACAAAATTCATTTCTGGGCTCTCGAATCTCGATATCCTAGTAGCGTCTTTACTCCCAATCGTTTTGGACGTCTCACTATACTTCTTCCATCCGTTACACGTCGATTTTCCCTAGCAAGAAACACAGGAGGTTGAATCATGGCTGGCCCACCGTCGGATCTGTGTATAATTTCTCGTTTGTATTCGAGGGATTAAGCCGTTCCATGGTATCGCGAGGTCTTGCTTACGGTCCCGCGGCCATGCAAATCTGGCTGCCGACGAAAAAATACGATAGCGCCAGGCTACCACGGCTGCCACGAATGATAATGCAATCGAGACTTCCGCGGGCCCCGGTGCTTCATTGAAGAAACACGCTTAGTCACGAGCAGGCGCGCGGACTCGGTGGACCGAGTGCGTTATCGCCGCTTAATGCACGACCCTGATAGCTTCACTGGCCATTTCTTTCCGTTCTGACCGGCTGGCCGTCGCGGCCGTACTCTACCCGGGGTCCAACTTTTTCATTCACTCGTTAGCGATATGATATCGAACGACCCATCTCCGCTAAATCGTGTCTGGTCGGCGAAGGTGTATCGAAAGCATGCCACCCTGATCAAGGAACTTCTCCTTCGCCATCTTTCAAAAACGATACACATGTACCACCCTGTGTACGATAAAAAGATTCGTCAGTTCCGTTCTAAAGAGCCACCGGTCGGAAACCAACCCTCAATCCCTGCAGTTACTAAAATCCTATTCACCCACCGTTGCAAGACGATTTCCGTAAATCCCATTTATTCTCATCGTCCACTCGTCCATCTTGCTGTCATCAGGGCCAAAGGGCGCGCTGTCGCCTGGTCAGGACAAAGGAAGCTTTTGATTCCATTATAATGAAAGCCCGCAGAGATCTCTCGATCGGTCAGGGCGTTGTGGCAATCGGCAACGTGGTGGCCCCGGCCGCCAGACGGTCTTCAAGGTGGAGTGCACCGAGGGGTCTGGATCGGGTCGCGTCCTATCTGCTAACAAGATCAAGAGGCCCGATCTGGCCGACTCCTCGAAGGCCTCGATACACGCGGCACGACGTGTCTGCGTTCTCGAGGTAACAAGAGCGTTATCGAGCACCCTCCCCCTCGGCAGCCTCTTATGGAAACGCGCCCATGCGTCCCGTCGTCCTACACGTAGCGGGGGTGTAACGCTCCCCTTCGCCCCGCGCACTTTCTACGGCCCCACGTTTCTTTCTTTCCACCCGTGGCCGCCTCTTTGTCGCTGTTCGTCCGCGTCGTTGCTCGGGATTCGAGCTGGATCCGATATCGCGGCGACAACGCGATATCGATACCGCCGGTAACAAAGCCAGCGATTTATGGTGGCGATTTATTGCCGTATTTATAGCGGCACCTTGAGGCGCCCCTATTGCGGTCGCCGCGAGGCGGCCGTTCAAGTTCGCGCTGGGTGCATTCGGTTGCACCGCGATAAGGAATGCAATTTTTGGAGCCGCAGGCCGGAGACGGTTGAGAGATCGACGCAGTTTGAAAGGACTTCTTCGCGGAGATTTCGTGCATTTTCTCGTCTGTATTTACCGTTCGGCTTCCCCGGTTTTATTAATTCGTCGCTGGAAATAGGATCGTGTCGTTTAAAGGATGATTTAATAAGATTTCCCCGGGGGTTGTCTCTTATTTCTTCGTTTCGCTCCGAGTCGTTTATCAAGGATCTCGCCCGAGCACTTCGCCCCGGATTGTTCGTGATGTTTACGAATGGGCTCGCTTCGCGATTCGATTTTCATCAAGATCTCTCCCCCTGCTACGTCCTTTCACCGTCAGCCGCATAAGGTTTCCGGTGTGGCGAACGAAGCCCGATTCTTCAGCAGCCGAAACTAATCTTCGTGGCACGATGGACGGTACTTCACTGTCAGCGGCCGTGACAATACAATACCGGATCGCAGAATCGGTGCTCCATTTCTTTCGAGCCTCCGCGTTTCCTTTCATCTGTCAGTATCAGATCACTGGCTTTCCTCAACTATTTGTCTTCTCTCGGGGGTCTCAGCCTCTTCGCCGTCGCTACAGAGACAGCCTCGCGAAAGGCGACCTAAGAAGCTGGCCAACTTTTTCTTCTCCCAAGTCTCGAACATTCTCCAGGACAGACTGTATTTCATCACAAATGATTATCGTCCACGATATTAAGTGATCTTGAAATACACAAGATTTTATTTGAAGCAGAGATGGATAAAGTCCATCTGTATGCACAATCAATGTTTTCATTTTCCCAATTAAACGAATTCGTTTAACGCTTCAATTTGACGCGAGTGTGTTCGGAACCGTTCTCTTCGGCGACGCGCTCCGCCGGAATGTATTCAAGCCGGCACAGATTGGCCGATACGGGGCGACAGAAATAAATTGAACCGCAAACAGTTAATCGATGCACGTTATATTTTAATAGGCGTGGCCATGAATATTCATTTTTAATCTGCTCCCGCTCGGAAATAAATTCCCCGGCCCGTTCCTGGTTCCTTCGTCCGTGGCGCCGCCAACCCCGATCTAATCGTCTCCTCTCTTCTTTATTGAACGGCATATCGTATTAACGAATTGCCGGTACGCCTTCTACCGAGTGCGCATACATTGCGCCAGTTCAAACTTTAAAGTTCCGTGCACGTGCATGCTAATTCGTTTGGCCACCGTGCCTCCCTGTTCCCCGGCCACATTTTCCGCTCGCCGGAATCGCTCGCCCAGATAAATGTTTTTACGGCCACCGAGACAAGAGACGGTGGGTACATCGTTTCCGTCGCGATGCATTTTTTACAACAGCGCCGGGCGACGTGCAGACTTTCTTGTCCTCGAAATACTATGAACTCTGGCGCACGATCAGCTCGAAGTAGATCTTCCCGTGTTGAGTCAGACACCATCGATACTTCTTCGCGTCGAGAAGAAGGAAGGACGTCCTTGTCGATGCTGTTCCCTGTTAAACGCGCGTAAAGTGATTCAATTTCCAAGCAAATGGGCTCCGCTGATGACCTACGGTGTCAGCGATAATCGACGCCGCTGCAAATTAAATGCGAAACTAAGAATACATCGCCGGCGTAATTAATCTTCCACCGTCGGTGTTCTGACCTTTGTAACATTGCCGAAGGTACGGGATACTTCGTCATGTCGCGCGCGGCAATCGATTACCAGCGGCGAGCGAAATGAAACGTAGAGAGTGAAAAAAGTCTGACAGGGGTGCGGGAATCTCGGCTAACCCTTGTCCGATCTACCGCGCATCGCGACGATCTTGAAACACTGCTGGAGATAAAGCCGCCCACTAATTATATTCCAAAACAACAGCTCCCGATACATTGTCTGCACCGTGACTCGAATAAAACCACCCTAATGCTAGACCCCTGAACCTTCGTAGAAAAAACAATTGCTTTGTCACCGTCTGGGGAACCATTAACCCCTCCGCGTGCTAATTTTTATCACTTTCTCGGCGAAAGAGGATCGAACATTTTGTATACAAGATTTCTTTCTGTTCTTGCCTCTGTTAGAAAAGGAAGCGTACACTTTCAATGTGTACTTCGAGGGGTGGAACGAGCCGGTATGCTTCGGATCGTGCAATCACGACGATGTCGAATTAAACGAAGGCCTCGTTTCTTATCCTCGAGGCAAACGCTGCGGTCATTAGGCGTTACCCTGTCGCTCTTTCTTTCCCTCGGTTTCCTCTTTCGCGGGGCCCCGTCGCTCGCGTGAACTCGCTATAAATCCCCGACGAAGCCGATAGTTCGCCTTTGCACCGGCAATGACGTACGATCGACGTGGCCCATAACTTAAGGCGGAATCAAAAGCCGATTACCCGCCTTATGTCTGCTCCACTCTCTTCGCCGTCGTCCCGAAGCCACCTCGCCTCCCACCTCGCCCCTGCCTCCACGGGGCCCTGCACCCTCCGACGGCGCCACGACGGTGGTGCAATTTATCGCATTAACAAATTACCCTCTCACCTCCGCCGCTTAATGTATGCGCGAGCTGAGGCGGCGCGAGGCGTAACTTTGCTGCGCTCGACTTTCTCCTCGATCTGTGCAATCCCATTCTGCTTGACCTTTCGCGATCACGCCTGATCTCCCGACTCGCCGTTCCACAGCCAGAATAGTTTAGCAATTTAGCGATTTGATGAATCTCGAGGAATCCAGATAGAATTCTTTTTAGAGGATTCTAGACGTGGTCAGGTTCCGAGACGAAGCGTCTAATTTCGGAGGAATAATTAATTGCTATACCTTAAGCTCCCCGAAACAATGAAGCAGACAGTCGATCCCAAGCAGAGGCACGTAATCAGAGCAGCTGCACGCAGAGAAACCGAGGAAACATCAGCCAGGGAGCAGAGACGGTCTAGATATCACCATGACACGGTAGACCCAGATTCGAATCTCGAACAGGTCCCCAGGGGGCTTTTCCGCTCTTTTTCCATAGCCCCCGACACGCTCGCCCATTATATACAGCAGACAGATGTATTACACCGGCTCGAACACAAATCTTCACGCTGCGCCGTTGATCGCGCAACTGATTGCTGTCACGAGCTGTATTACTCCGACCAACCGGTCTCCACTCCGCAGTAGATATCGCCCGAGACAAAAGCCGCGTAAGACACCGTGTAATAACCGATCGGGACCGGGGCTGGCATTTTCGCGCGCGGCCGACTGTTCGATCCGACGTTCGATCAGGCCCGCGCCTCGTTAAATCCGGCTCGCGCGACAAGGATTGCCTAATTAGGCGCCGAGCGTCAAAGTGTCGCGGCAATGAGGGCCTGCCACGAGGAATGCCGGTCATTGCCGTAAGTTAACGAGAACGTACGCGGCAATTGCCACGGTGGATCCGGCGATTTGTTGTGGCCCGGCGTCTGGGAATGACGATCGTCGAGCGGCAGGGACGAGCGTCCTCTCTCTCTCTCTCTCTTTGGTCGCCGCTCTAACGCTCGCTTAATTAAGCCGTGGATTTAATCCTGTGCGAGGGCCAATTTTCCGCGAATCGTCATTTATCGAGGGGGGTCGCAAGGGTGGGCGAGTAGGACCACGTTGGCTCCGAGGCGTTATGCAAATCGGCCCGGTCGCATAATTCAGCGCTGCCTCGCGGATTAAAGCCGGGCGTTCCCATGCAAATGTCGCGACCGCGAGCTAGATTCCGCGGCGAAGGAGCGTTTCACGACGGCCACGACCACGACGACGAAGCTCGTATCGGGCTCGGAGATATTGATACCACTGTTCGCGGGACGGGAACGGGGACACACGTCGGCGAGCGTCCCGCGCGAATTCGTCGCCGGCTCGCGAAACCTGGCGCCTGTGCACGCGGGCGAATAATGCCCGGCTGTTTGCGCCTCGTCGCGCGCTATTTACGTCCGTTCGGTGACTTGTAACCGGCTGCATCGCAATTTGTAAAGTCACCAGCGAGAGGGTGGAGGGGGATTGGTTTATGGTCCTGCGACGGGGAGTGGGGTTTGTCGCAGCGACTGGTAAGAAAATGTATGCAGATTGGAGCTGTGTTTGGATTTTGACGCTCCTCTTGCTGGGATGCGAGATTGACGACGCCGTGTTCGGAGGAGCGCTCGAAGCAGACGGCGTGTTAGGTTCGTTTGTCTAGGTTGGATTAATTTGTAGATCGTCGGGGGAATTATCGCAGCGGGCAATTTCTACGAGGACTGTACGCGTCGCCGCGCATGCCGTGCAAAATGCGCGGGAAATTTACTACCCTTTAGACGACGATGCTGTGGAATTCCACGACGGAATTGTTTCGGAACTATGCGGCCACGTTTTTTGTTTCCCGGCCGCGGCAGAAATCCGACGACAACGGAAAAATACGCAGGGCTCCTTTCCGTCGCTGTTTTAGAGGTGAGCTCTTTGGCTCCTCTTTTTCACGCTGCTCGTGCCTCCTCTGTTTCCCCCTAATTTTATTCCTGCACCGAGCGCGTGCATTTTCTGGCGGAACTATTCTCACTCTGTGGAAAATTATTCGTGGTTGTAATGTGACCTGCTTCGCCGTAAGCGCCGAGCTCTTCGCTTCTAAATTCGCCACTTCTCGTTAACGATTCACAAGCAGGGGGGATCCACGATAAGATCTCAACCGCGTTCTCATTCTTTACAATCTTTCTTTCATTGCTACGGGGCAGCGGAGTTTCCCCTCTTGGAACGGTCGGATACTCTGCTTCTCCGTTGGATTCTCTTTTATTTCCCTTCGACGTGATGTAATTATTTGGAAGACGATCCCTTGGCCAAACGTTACGTGCACGTGCATCGGCCCAGTGGCATGCTAATTGTGCCTATTTCGGCATCCCCGAGATTCCTCCCCATCAAAGTCGCTTTTTTCCTGACAAATTGTCGGAATTCAATTTGGTAGTCCTTAGAGATCCAATTAGATAATCACTGATAAATCATGACGATGTTGATCATGGAGGAAAGTTCAATATAACCCTCCCTCGTTTCTCCCAGCAACAGAACTCACCCCACTCAATCGCAAAGCATTTAACAATTTCGATTTACTTTCTCTTCCATATTACCCGCAATTCAATCCTGAAAATTACATCGGCAATTGTACCCATTCTTCCTCTGATTCCCCACCGTCGAATCAAAATCAAGCAATTAACACACTTTCGGTTACGGTAATCACTCCCGCAATTTGTTACACTGAACAAGCAAAGTCGTGCAACGCCGCTCGATACATTACTCATATCCATTCGAGCAATTGCTAGCAGTTACGATTACAGCAATCAGCTCTGCGCAATTTATTCGCAGTGAATCGGCGAGACGCCGCGCGGAAACGGCCATGTACAGGAAGGGTGGGAAAGGGAGACGGAGAGAGGGAGAGAGAGAAAGACAAAGGGATAGAGTGAGAGAGAAATAGGCAGATCGATTTCCAACGATGGTTCGATCGCGATATCTCTCCGGACAATTCATAAAGGCACCCTCGCGCGCCTGTTTTGTACGCGTCGAAGGATGGCCATTGGGGGTTGGGGGTGTGGTGGAGTTGCGTGTGCGTGACTGGGCGCGTTCGCGTTCTCGTTCGCGTTCGCCCTTCCGCGTTAACGGAAGCGAGTCGAACCGACGCGGCGACCGCCAATCTGATTGCTCCTATCCTTCTCGTAATTGCCTGTAGATCCCAATCGCGATTAGTCGGGAAATTAATACGGTTCTGGGCCTGGAATTTATGCGACTCTGACGTGGATTATGCATATACGATACCGTTGGCCGCGGCAATAACCGCGTCGTTACGACGACGTTATCGGGGCGAGCGCGGTCCGATTCTCAAATCTCTGCATCCCCGATTCGCCGTAACGCCGGTACACGTTTGGTCAATCAAAGCTCCGCGTATCCCAAACGAAAGAGCTCGAGACGAGAGAGAACGAAAATTCATCGGTAACTTATTCGATTACTCGAGTTCTTGCCAAGAGTCGGGAGTATCCCATTACAATCCCCCTGCGATTCATTTCCGGTCGGAAATCTGGGTCGACCGTACGGCGTGAGCGACGCTCAGGCGTCGCAGTGTTTCGCGCGATTGATTACTCCCTCTTTCGCGATCGAGTCCGGTAGTTTTCGAGCGTCGCGCGAGGAAAGAGGACGGGGCGTCCAGCTGACGGCGAGCGACCGACAAAGAGAGCGTATCCACGGGTATTAGCGTGAAAGGGTGACCGGCACGGCATCCCCAGCGACGCAGGTCAACAGCCATTGTCCGACGGAATTACCACCAACGGACTCCTGTGATTAAATGCTACCCCCTCGCCCTACCCTCGCCCCCCAACCCCGTCGCCGCTCCTTGGAAGAGGGTGGAGAGGGAGGAAGAGGGAGACACAGGTTTGGGCGAGGGAGGAAGAGGGCCAAAGCGGAGAGACAACGTCGAGGGGACGGCAAAGGGATACATGCATACCTACTTATATACAAGGGCTGGCATCCTCGCATACCTATAGCTCCTCGAAGCCTGCCAGAATCCCGGGGACCCTCACTCCCCTGTTCAGCTGGATAATGCCCATTGTTTCGAGCATCCCACGCATCCTTGCTCTTGGACGCGATACCTCGAAGCCTACCTGAAATGCTCGCGCCGCGATACCGTGTGCTCGAATGCTCAAGCCAAATGGCCGCCTAAATACACCCGCGACTGTATCCTGCTGCCACCCTCGCGCTCCCCGGCCGCCATCGAGGAACGCGGCGTCGGTATTCAGGTGCAAATTGGCCCAGAACGTCATTTGCAACTTCCGATCTTCCTGCGGCTCCGGGCATTGTTGCCTGGGATCCCGATGATCGAGAGGACTCGGCGACCAGGGGACGCTGCGGAGGGTTCGCGCGGACGATTATCGTCCTTTCATTGGGGGGAGGGTCCGGGGTGTGAGACGGCGATATTCGAAAGACAACGCCTGCCGGCTATTGCTGTCGCAATAGGGTTCCGTGGGAATCGGAGGTTTTACATGGACAATACGGTCATTTATGGGGTAGTCTGCCGGAGGATGGGAAATTGTGTCTGTCAGGGCCACCCTGAAACGTATCGAAGCTCTGTATCGTTTGTTGGTAAAGGGGACGGAGTAGTTTAAAGAACGGAACGAGCGTTTGCTATAAACGAGCTTTATGTACAAACACGGTCGTTGTCTCTATACAACGTTGGTTCTACATCGATCTCTTCCTTTTAGATGTAATATATATCTCGCTTTCTGTCTATGTACAAAACGTTGCAAAGTTGTGAACGATTCGTTCGTGATTGGCAGTGGGGTTTAGTGACTCAGATCCACGGTCCGAGGCGACTTTCGAGGACGTTGGCTGCATCCACGCGGCCCATCAGTCTTAAGTGGTTCAGAAGATCCGCGAGGGCAGTGGCCTCCTGGTGTTTGGCCTCCCACAGGTCCAGGATGTGCTCCGTCGGGCTGGCCTTCGTCGCGAAATAGTCGACGTATCTGAAATAAAATCGCGACCGGCGTCTTCAGCCTCGTGTTTCTGTTGCGTGGATCTGATGGGGGGAAGCTCACCGATCGACTTGAAGCCTTTGTGCCAGCATCCTCCAGTCGTTGCCTCGGGCGCTGGGCGGGTCGAGACACTGACAGAGCTGTTTTCTCAACGTTTTTGAGAATCTTGAATGAAGGCGAACGTACACATCGTTAAGCCGCGCGTAGTCTAACAAAATACACCGAGCAAAGGGGTCAATGGTACCTGAATGGTCTTGGAACAACAGATTCTGTCGACCTGGTTGAATTCTTCCCTCTTAAAACGACAGACGACTCCGTCTTCGTAGTCCTCTTCCCACCGGACCCATTCCTCTTCATCAGGTCCAAATCGATTCTCAGGAACAGCGCGTGCTCTTCGAAGCCACATTGGCAGGCGCGCAGCTCGAAGCTGAGCCTCACTTCACCCACCATTTTCTCGATCCTGAAGGATCTCCTGACACTCGATTTGGATGAGGTCCAGATTCGACGATGAGGCACCTCTTGCCGCTCCACGAATCCGCTTTCTCTATCCTCGAGATCGATACGGAGGGATGCGCCACCCGCTCTGAGACCTAGGGCTCCGTGATCGATTCGGGTTCCTCCTGATCGACGTTCCTGAGTGAATCAAGCAACTTTTCTACTTGATGCATCTCCCGAGAATCATTTCCACGTCCGTTGCACTTTCAAAGACATACCTGTTCCACCAGAAGCTTGAACGCGGCCTTGGTGTCCTCCATTAGGTGGCACCTGATGTGATCCCTCTCTCGCGACAGGAAAACTGCCACGCAGATCCTCTTCACGGCTAATCCTGGCGCAACAGCAGAATTCTCCCCAGCCACAGCGTAGACACTCGGTGTCTCGGTAACCAAGAACACTCCACAGTGATCCAATTGTGCAAACGGTTGTCCGGGGAGGTTGATCGGCTCGCCACCCAGTGTCAGGATCTTGCGCCACATCGTCGTGGAAGTGATATTGGAGCTTGCGGACGAGTTGGTCGAGTTGTTGGAACGAGTCTCCAGGTCTAGGTCCGTGGACCAGAGGCTCAGCTCCCAGTTACCGGTCCTCAGCTCAGCGCAGTGCTCGAACTGAAGGATCATTGGCTTCACGAGATCGATGCCACTCGGTCCACAGGTAACTATCGCCGATAACAGAGTCAATCCAGGCGGCAGACTAGGCCTCAAGGAGTCATCCCCAAGAACAGCCAGGTGTAAGCTATGCCTGCGGCCACGGGAAATCGCTCCTTCAGGCACAGACATCGAGACTCCAGCCTCTGGGACCACTAGTAGGGCACCTTGCTCGTCCACTATCGTCCTCACGATGAATCCACCGGAGTCTTCGTGGATCTTGTCGTCTTCTCCAACCCTTTCGTCCTCGTCGTGGTCCTCGTCGTCGTCCTTGCTGCTCTCTGGGTTCGGCCGACTCGTGGAACCTGGAGAACAAACGTCACAAAAAATTGACTGCTGTCTGTCCAGGAGGCTCAGACTCTATCGCAGTCATTTCTTACGAGATGATCGACCTTCCTCGTTGTCAGAGAGCCCGCGTCCTCGCTGTGAGGTCCTGCAGAAAGATCTAGTAACCGACGAACTGGGCGATGGTCTAGTTGTCGAAGGCAATGAAAGCTGCGGAACGTCGTAGTGGTGCTCCGAGCAAGACCTGCGTATCGTCAGAGAGACTTTCAACGGGGGACAAAGATCGATCAGGCTTTAACTCCTCGAGAGTCGTTTACCTAGACATTCTGGCCGCGTTCGACTCGTCTATCACCTGCTCGAGCCGCCTGTCCACGGACAGCACTGCTCTGTCGTTCTTCGACACCACGGATTTGGCTAGGTCCCCGGGTCGATGGAAATCTAGCCTCGCGACACCATACAGAGCCATCCTTTCCTTCCGACGCATCAGTCGAACGACGAAGATGGTGGTGCAGGCTAAGATGACCGCTGCCAGGCTCAGAGTGATCCACAGAGCCAGTATGCTCCTGTGATCGATCGTTCTAGCCGCTGCGGTGCAAAGAGCGTTTGAGACACGCGTTCTACAAGTGGGACACTGCTCTGAGACACTTACCTTCCTTGAACACGCGTGGTCCTTCCTGCACGTAAGCTGCATGCAAGTGTAGAAGGATGAAAAGTGACTTACTGTACGGAAACAGACGGGATTTCATAGACTCTACGGCTCAAAATGCACAGTCAACAACGCACACCTTCCCCGCCCCGACCAACGATTAACTCTGAAAAACTCAGCCCGATCGTAACAGTTCTGCGAGTTTCACGTAACAATGGGAGTGTTCAGGGCCTCCAACGGGCCGGTTAATCGAAGACGATTACATTGCAGTCTTTCGCGACGCAAATAGGAGATGGAGATCTTTCTGCAAGTCATTATTAATTTGAATCGCGAGTCGGGGGCCGCGAATGGCGATGATCGGGCACGACGAGAGCAGGCCGCGTTCGCTCGTAATAAATTGTCCGCCGTTGGCCGAGTTATCGAACAATAAAAAGACAATGAAACGGAAAAAAAGCAACGGGGAACCCAGCTGGAGACTCACCATTACATCGATCCGCGGAGCAGGACTCGACGATGACGTCCTTGCCCTGACAGGGACGACCGCCATTGCTCGCCGGGGGGTCGTTGCAGGATCTCCTCCTCGCTCTGGAACAATCAGGACCGCATGCAGACCACGAGGACCAGCTTGACCATCTGCCGTCCACCGCTGAAAGCAACGGGTGAACTTGAACTTCGCGATTAAATCTCGGTTATCAGATTCGACCAGGCCCCCACGTGGAACGTGGCTACATTCTTGGTCCAGGCCTGTGTTTCGGGTGCCCCGTCTTTGACGGTGTCCCCGACGTCACCAGAGACACGTCTGCGCCCCGGGTTTAGGGACCTTTTGATGTGCCATTGTCGAATTTATGATTAAACGGTCGCGATTTCCGCTTACCCGGGCAGGAAGGATTGCAGTCGACCCTTTGCGTGGCTGGACCCGGACAGGTTTGACCCCCATTGATGGGCAGCGGGTTCGTGCACGTCCGTGTCCTCTTTTGTACACCTCGGCCGCAACGGGTGCTGCAGTCCGACCATCCGGACCAGGAAGACCACCCGCCGTTCACTGGCAACGAATCCAGAACGGGCAGAATGTTAGAGGAGAGACGGATCAAGGAAAGAGGTGGCTGGAGAGCCGTTGACCTTTCACGATCGGGGGTGGAATTCGAATTGACGACGCTTTCGAAAGAAATTTTGAATCTTTTCTAAAATTCATGACTGGCGCAATGAAGCATGACGGGTCTCTTCTTAAGTTCAAAGTAACTGGTCTCTCTTCTAACGAGATGCAAACATCGTATTGCGAGAGGAAGGGTTAAGAACCTCGTAAGGCAAGAATAACAGCGCGGTATGGGAAGAGCCATTCTGATACTGATAATTATCAACGACGACTACAATGTATTAATCTCTATTCAGTCCCTGCACTTTCCAAGAACAGATTTCAATCTCACGGGCCCGCGGTATCATAAAAATTCCCCGATGCTATCGGTCGAAACAAATTAACACCGCCACCTCCATTCAACGCGCCCGTCCTTCGCGTAGGAAAGAAATATATTATATTCCAGCTAATTATCGACGATGCGCCATTACGGTTTCTAATTACGCCGAAGTCGTAGCGGACGCGCCACGACCGTTGCAATATTCATGGGCGGCCGGCTCTCACGGAATTCGCAAGAGGTCTCACCGTAAACCGTCAGCACTGCCGGTTCACTGACCCGCCTCGCGCCGATGTTCTCGGCCACGCAGGAGTAATTCCCCTGGTGCCTGAGCTCGGCCTCCCCCAGTATCAGGTGTCCGTCGGTGGTCTGCACGAAACTTCCGGCGGATGACACCTCGTTGGGGATGCTGTCCGGTATGGAGGAGAGCTGCGTGGAGCTGGTGATCGTCTCGAGGGGCGAGCCGTTCTTCAGCCAGTAGACCTTGGGCTGCGGCACCCCCAGTGGCGGCGTGCATCGCAGTTCCGCGTTGCGACTGGCCTCCACGGCCAGCGAGTACGGGGGCGACAGGAAGTGCTTCTTCAGGTCTGCGTTCGCCAGCTTTTTTTTTTAATATACGGCGGAAACACGGGGCACGAGGGCTCGACAGTGTAGAGCGGGACGGGGTAGATGGAGAAAGAGCGGACGAGAGTAGTAGGGCACTCAGCGATATTAGGGCGCGTGTACAAATGCAAGGGCGCTTTCATGGACCGCGTCTATACGGTTGCGCCGCGCCGGTGCCACCAGGAAAGGCAGAAAAAGATTTCGCTCGATCCGCGACCACGAGGGTGGCTATTCGTCCGGCCAGCCACCGGCTATGGTATATTATTCGGTGTGCCGTGTGTACCACGGCAAAATAGGTGCCTTTATATCGTTCGTGAAGAGCGGCAAGCAATGGCACAGCGGGAACACCGATCCACCTACCGGCTACATTCTTGCTCCCTGCGGACGTCTAGACTACTTTTGACCCGATGCCATATTGCGCGGATCCGCAGGCTGCTTTTAATACGAACGTGAATGGGAAATATGAGCGATTAGATGCGCCCCGCAACGTTTATTCAAGTGCTCCTGCGTGCGGGAGGCCAAACGGGGTGATCATTTGTTGCCTGCTGCAGCAGATTTTTTACCGTTTTGCTGAACGATTCAATGCAATAAGCAGCTAATTTTGAATCATGGAGCTTCATATGGTTTACGAAAGTTTCTTCCGTTGCAAGGTTCGTCTCGGAATGTTCATGGCGCCATGGGGACGTGACGATGACGCATTCCTCGGTGCATCTATCGACAGCCTCGAGGAATTTCCGTTCGAACCGGAAGCGCTGGAATTAACCGCCGTTCCGCCGCGTGTAATCACCCCCCGAGGCGCGTAACGGAATCCTCGCGAGATCAATTCGCTCGTGTCCCCGGTGTTCGACCTAAGTGTTTTCCGAAATGCTTGCGGAGTCGATTCGACGACAGTGTTTCGCGACGAGACGCGGCCGCGATCGATATTCCGTGTATTCAATTTCGAAAGCACGTCCGTTTCCTGTTTGCGCGCAAACAACGATTTAATTCTGCTTCCTGTTTGCCCCGCGTGTTTGCGCGCCTCGCCGCGACGCGTCTGAATGAAAATTGCTCTTTCGACGCGAGTGCTCGCTCCGCGGGCGCGGAACTCCGTTCCCGGCGTTCCTCGAAACAATCCGCCTCCTTTCGTCGCGCTAGGAGATCGAAACACGCGAGTGGTGCTCCCGGGAGATTGAACGATTTCGCGATGAAGGGTTGGAGAGTCTGAGGAGGAATGCCAGCGACGCGTTGACGGGAGAATTTTCGCGGGACCCTTGGCAAATCGTTATTCGTGCAATCTCCTCCTTTGAGCTCGAACTCCGCGGATCAATATGAGACGTCTCACCAATTTCAAATATTTCTTGCCAGTCAATGCTATTCGAGCACTTGACGTTCCTTGTTACAGCCGAGCATTGACGCTAACCCCATTGATACGAACTGCCCGAGGAAAGCAGCGCGCAGATGAAAGCCCGGATGCAAAAAAATTGTAGGTCTGGCTGCTTCGTCGTGCGACTTGAATACCGATTCACCGCGGTTCACAGGTTACCATTCCAATTTGCATGGCAACCATACACGTTTGCCATTCGCCAAAAAGGGACACCAACAAAAAAAGAGACCGAATCATACAACGGACCGGTGAAATGGAGTTGAGCGATCCTGTATTCACAGGTGTTTGCTTTGCGATAGAATATCGATTAGATTTTCGACTGCGGTTTACGCGTCACGAGATATCCGTTGAAAACAAGCGGGCATCCCTCGCCGCGCCGCGGGGGCGGCTAACCCTCGTCGACAGCGAAGCTTACGAGAGTGAATTTCCCGTCGGGCTATCTCGAAAACCCCCTGTTCGAGAGTCGGCTACCGCTAATCGGGTTAATGAAGTTACGTTTTATGACCGATTCCAGGTGCCATACCCGCTGCCGGCCGTTTTCTCTCGATCGACCCCCGTTAAATGCCTCTTTCGCGCCCCCCAGGCATCCACGAATACGCTACAATTACACGTTCATTCGCTACTGCGCCCCTCCATCCGACCTCACCATCTCGTTTCGGCTGTACGATCCGAATAATGGAAACCGTTGTTCGGAGGTGTTCTCAATTGCGTCCACGGTCTTCTGTTCTCTGATAGAGCAATTGAACGCTTCGAGAAACAAATGTTGGACTATTTTGAGAACTCCATTACCGGTGCAACTGTGGCCGAAGAAGATCAAGGGGATTTCTTCGAACGGACAGCCTGGTCAATCCAGTCCGGTCAATCTTGGAAATCGCATCTTACGGCGAGGCAAGGCGCGAGGGACCTCGTTCGATCGGGAACCCCCGTGGATGTCTAAGAAGGGTCAGGAAAAGGGATCGGTGGGTGGAAGAGAGAGGGAGTGGAAGCAAAATAGAAGTGGAGAGATTGGAGTGTTCTCTACTTACAAGCGACCTCAACCGTGGCTGGCTGCCCTCGAATCTGACCTGGTCCCGACCATGCCACGCACTCGCACTTGAACCTCTCCCTACCGAAGTACTCCTCGACCTCGTTCCTCGTCACGTTCAACTCGACCTCGACGACCCTCGTCCCGGTACGAGGGTCGACAAAATCCTGGTGCTGCGATCGCTCTGCCCGTTCACCGTTACACCGGAAGTACACCTGTGAACCGACAGGGATAAGGTGCCGCGGAGTTGGTCGCAATTCCGCGACGCGTGAATAGAGTCAGCCCAGCTAGTCGGCGAGCCGGTCGAGTGGTTAATAAGTCTCGAGTGGAAAATGACGTGGGGTAGGTGGCTGCGGGACCTGTTCCACGGGCGCGTAAAACGGAAACGGACCGAAAATTGACACTTCTGCGGGGCTTTGTTTCTGGGCTTCGACACATCTCGCGGATTCCATTGTACTTGGCGCAAATGCTCTGCGTGTGAAATGAATTCTCCCCAGCTAGATCAGCTAGTTCCTCGCGGGGGTTGTTCCTCGGAGAATTGATGGCAATTTTGATGAAAAGTTTTCAGGGAGTGTAAAGACTCTAAGTTTTCGCATTTTCCGATTAGGGCAGGTTTGTATAATTGTGGAGGGTGTGCAGTGCCTTTCCCACCTGAAGAGCATGTGCAGCGCGGCAATGGAGGGTTGCCGGCTTCCCCTTCACGACGAACGTGTCGACGGGCTCCGCCAGGAAGATCGGCAGCGAGCCACCCGTGATAAGATCGGTGTCGCTGGTTATGGTCGCAGTTTCATAGTCACCGTAGTCGTAGTCGTCCACCGGGTAATTCCCATCATCGTCTTCCTCCGCGTCATCCTCCTCCTTCGTGTCTGAAAGTAAGGGGTGACTTCACGTTATCTGGAACCTCAAACCACGAGGACCTCCATCTCCGCATTGAACCCAAAGACTATTCATCCACCACTGAATAAATGAACATAATAATCTACTCCGACTTCCGTTCAGCACGCTCGGCGCATCCACCTGTGTCTCTAAGCGGCCGTTACGTCCGCTGGAATCGTTATCCCGTTAACTTATTACCACGCGAGCGCGCCGATAAAGATCGAAGGCTGGCGCCGAGTGCAAAGGGTTAATTCAGCGAGCGAAACGAGTCGCGTCCGCCGAGAGATCCCGACGATTTCCCCCGGCTATCGCGGCCCGCGTTAACAAGCCGAACGACGTCCAGGCGATCGGACGTTCCGCGAGGGCGCGCGGAGGGGCGCTAGTCGGCCGCGGTAAATTTAGACGTCGCGGCGATGCGAACGGTAAAGCCCGGTTTAACGATGCGTACCGGGGGGATTTTACGTCGTGTATCAGTCAACGGGATCCTCTCGCTTAGGAGATCTCTTAGTCTTTACACTTGGCGTATATACGCGATGCCCGGGCCTCTTTCTCCGCCCTCTCGCTCCCTCCTGGCCGCTGAGTTCGCGCGCGGGCAACTTTATTACCCTTGCACGAGTAGGCGGCCGCGTCTCTTGTTTGACTCGGAGCAGTAAACCGTACGGGCGGGTGAACGACGATTACCCGCGGCTGTCACGCTCACGGGGAAACATGTCACGATCTCGAGCCTGGGGCTTTGTAGGATATCAGGCTGCTCGCGTAAATTCCACCCGCGAATTTATCTCCGACGCGGCAGGGGTGAGGGGGCGATGTTTGGACGCGCCGGGGCTCTTTGCCGAAGCTGTAAAGTTTCCGCGATGGTAGCGGTCCCCGGACCTTCCGCTATCGAAGATGATTCGAGAGTGATAGGAGGTGATAGGGACCCTTGTGGCGCACTGTACGGATGTTGGACACATTGGGGAGATATTTTTTATATTATGTGGACTTTGCTTGGTGAGATTTTTGTGATGCTTTCTTTGAAAGAGAGTGGGAAGCACGTGATTGGATGTTGTGGATGTCGTTCATTTGTAATGGGGATTTGTTTTGGAGATTTTTTGGTGTCACCTGGTAGAGGAAGTGATTAATTGCACCTGGTTTGTTTTCATTCTCTTAATTAATGATTGGGATTATTCGATATTGAAATGTATGATGATGAGATATTATTCTTTTGGATGCGCTTGTTTATTCTGGTATTTTCGAAAGTTGTGTTGAAAATAACTTAATGATAGATCGATGAGGTTTACTAATATAAAACTGTTAATAGAGGGGTAATTAATGAATCCTCCTTATTCTACGACAACGCAAACGCACTTCTACTGTACACACTGCAAGCCCGCCAAAACTGCACGATCAATCACAGCAATGAAACCGCCTGTTGACCAGACACTTGTCCATAGAAATATAACGAATAATCGCTCGACTACCAGTAGCGTCTTCAACTATTTGGCCCTCGGAACGAGCCAGCACATCTACTCATCGATAACTGAATCAGTGTATCCTTACTTTCGTACGCGCTGGCCAGGCGAAGGAGCGCCAGAAGCAGTATGCTGATCTTCATTTCCATCCCGGTCTCACATCTCACTGAAATCAGCGTTCCAACCACCAGACTTCCCCAAACAAATGAACCAAACGAAAATTACTTGGTCACGTCGAACCCCGGTCTCTCAGCGTCCCAACGACATTGCACGTGGTCACCGTTAAAACATCCCTACCCCTCGGTATCACGAATCAACGTGGACCTCTATCGACATTCCGCCAATAGGTCCAACGTGTCTAGTCCAACGATTGTTCATTTTCAATTTTTACCAGAAGCTCTACGAGTTACCAGCTCTTTTCACATTACTATCCTCTGTTTTTTTATTTTTATTTTTTTTTTTTTTGAACGACAGCCACTGGTCGTCAATTAGTCCCAGTTGTAAATTACATGACAGCTCAGCTACGGGTAGAGGGAGTGGGGTGGCACTTGGTCGGCTGCACTTCCGTTCAACCGTGCAACTGGGGGGATAGCTGGAGCAGGATAGAGAGGGACACGTGACCACTGGCTGCGAGGCCCCCCGTGGCGATCGAAAAATGGAGACTAAAGGAAACAAGGGGGGTTGGTAGCGCAGGAGGGTTGCTGCTGCGCGATGCTCGCGGCTCGGCACGCGGTAGACGACTGAACTTGCCGACGTGCGCGCACCTCTATATATACATATATACACGTCTCACTTCGATACCGTCGCTCTTCTTCATCCCCTTGTCGTCGGGGGTGGTGGTGGCGACGCCGCCGCTGCCGCTGCCAGAGCGAGAGGCTCCCGCTGGCGATGCTCGTGCCGCCGGAGGCTGCGCCTTCTTCCGCGAGCGTCGATCCTCCTTCCAGGAAGAGATTCGGAATGGGACGCGTGCTGCTTCCTTTTGCGTGCGTTTTCTCGACCGTTTCCACTCGATTGTCTTATTTACGAGTTATTCTCCACGGACGGCAGGGACCGACGCAATAAAAGTCGAAGACGCGGCAAAGTTCCAGCGGCGACACGAGGGGGTGAGTGAGATGATTCTTCGCGAAGATTCTCGTGGCCCTTGGGCTTCGTTGCGTTGCCGGGAATTCGTGTTCTGGTACCTTACGACGGAGTTGGTGGATGGATTTCTGGGGGGAAAAGTAGATGAGGTCTTCTGAGGTCTTCGAGGTCTAAAGTTGCAAGAAATTGAGGCTTCTGAGCGATGGAGTAATCAGGAATCTGGAGATTAGATGATATATATATAGAAGCTGGGTGTACTTTCACAGTAATCCTCAATCCTCACTGCTCGCCCAATAAGCGAATTCTCATCTCCGTTTTCTGAGCATCCATTCGCTTCCAGACTTTATCTTGCTCTCAATTAGTCCGTCAGATCACACACGATGCGAGTTCCCGTCTC
This sequence comes from Andrena flavipes, assembly GCA_963971345.1. Classification (NCBI taxonomy): domain Eukaryota; kingdom Metazoa; phylum Arthropoda; class Insecta; order Hymenoptera; family Andrenidae; genus Andrena; species Andrena flavipes. The sequence continues at coordinate 61,875,762 of OZ020480.1, forward strand.
GAACTCATTACACATTAAAACCTCCCGGGGTCAAGACGCGACCTTGACACGTTCCCGCGTCGACAATTCAATTTTCCTCCCCTTCATCCTGGTGAATAACGCGAGGGGTCATTGTTACTCCTCGCCGAGCAGCTGGGAGTCAATTCGTCGAGGATCGAATGAATATCATTGGAGGGCGCGGACGGTCGGGTTGCAGGCTCGAGTCTACTCAGAAGAAGAGAACGCCGAAGAGGATCCGCGCGGGAACGTATGGGATTTCCAACCGGTCGATCACCGCCGATCCGCTCGAACGTGAAATCGAACCCAACCACGAGAACGAGGTTACAGAGGCGTCGCCGTCGATGGTCGGTGTCTTCGCCGTAGGAAAGGAGGGTGTAACGGTAAACTAGCTTCCGAATCGGTTGGTTACGCGTCTAAGATACCGATACCGCACCCCGGGACAGTGTAAATAAATCGCGTCGAAGGGATCCGTTTCCGTTCCGTCTTGTTCGCTGGATTAACCAGTGTCGACGCTGCGACCTCGGCTGTCCACGTTCGCTTGCTTCGGGCTTGTCTGTGCTGAGCGTATCAATTCCACTGATTTTAGACGATGATCGATCGTCAGCGATCCTTGGGGGTTGGTGTTGCAAGGATTCAGGAAAAACAGACGTTGGAGCTTGTCACTTCTGGGGGGTGATCTGTAATGTGATCGCCCTACCTGTGCCTCGACTTAATGAAAGAGGGTGTTATGGAAGTGCAAGTGAATGGAAGACACTTCGGTATCTCTTAACGTTCAGCACACCCCGATGCGAGATCGATCACCCTTTTAACCTCTTAAGGTTCAGACACTTACCACCTTCGAGGCCCACAATTCCACTTCCCCACAGCCAGCTGAGTAGCCCGCAATTCCACGCGGGGCTCCCCGCAAACATCTTCAGACAATCTCCATCTCAAGACAGACTCTATTTGTCATAATTAATTCTACCCCCGTTGCAAGGGATTACTAAACCCGCAGAGGCTACACGGGAGCGCAAGCATTCGCGCGTGGGCCTCTCGATGTAGGACTCTGGCATTCAATACGCTGCCGCTCGCAAAGATGCCCAGGGTCATCTTAATCCAGATAAACGCGTGTGCATAGAGGAGCGATACACGCTCGCTGGCCCGTCGAAGCTTGACTTACGCCGATGGCCCTCTCCGCCAGATGGTTATCGCGCGCCTTTACGACCAGCCTCTACCTTCGGCCCCGGCAAGGAAGGTGCACCAGGTCGCTTAAGCGATTTAACGTAAACACACGTAGCAATTTGTCCGGGGGTTTATGTCGCCCACGGGAGAAACGTACCCACGCGCCTCGGCCGCGCGAGGAGGGGGTTGAAAGAAAGGCGGGGGGAATGTGGAAGCGAACGGAGGGAAGAAAGAGAAAGTGGCGGCAGGATTGTGAGGGGGAGACGAGAGAATAGAGGAGAATAGAAGAAAGGGGGAAACAAACGCATCGTTGGAAGGGGTGGCACGGGGGCGGGTAAGAAAAGAGACGAATGAACCAGCGTCACTGAAAAAAGAAATAAGGAAAGAGGAAAAATGGAGCACAAAGGTGGGAGGGAAAGACAGAAAGGAGACAAAGAGGGGACAGCCGGGGGAAAGGGTAGAGAAGCACTGGGGGTGGGGGGAGCAATCTGGCCAGCGTTGTCTTACTTAGCCCGAAGCTGGATCGAGGAAAACAACGGGAAGAAAGGCAGCCGTGCGGGCCGTAGCCGCGACTAATTGCGATCGCTAATTTCGCGCCGGTACAACGGGTAAAGGAGTCGTTTCCTGGATGAAGGACCTCAGAAAGGACGGGATTCCTAGCGTGTGGGTGTAAGGTGTGCAACGCTGTCGTTTGTACCAGTCGGTGTACGTGTTTGTATAAATTACCTCGCGCTTGTTCGTTGTGTAGCACGTTATATATCATGTTAAATCGAGATAAGCGGCGGCTGGAATTATTAACGCGCTCGCCTCGAGCCACCGACGAGGAGCGCTCGCGCGTTTAACCCCGTGGATGCTTATTGGAAAGTAAAAGGACACGCGGGGGAGGACAGTCGCGTGATTTGTGACGTCACCCTTTGTGCACGGGACTCATCTTCGCCGTGTCTCTTCCCCGGCTTGCTTGAAATATTCACGCTAAGAGCGTTCCCCTGTGGTGGAAATGTCGAACGTTCGGAATTCGCGGGGGATGACGCGTCTGGGTGGGAGGGTCTCTCAGTTCGCGGAGCTTGTAACTTTGAAGGCGGTGAACGGTACATAGAACGGAACTTTTCTGTACATTTAATAATAATTGCCTCCTCTCTGCTTTGTAATTTTTACATTTTTACCGAAGAGGGGCGCAAAAGCACAAAATGTATTATCGTTCGAGTGCCATCGTATTGTGTACTGCAATAAACGCGCCGACGAGAACCCCTTCCCGAGTTCGCAACGAAATAACGAAAGCGTAGTGTCAAGAGACACTCCGCGATGATTACGTGCAAACAAACGGTTTTACGCTACGTAATGGCGTTTCGTGTCATTAAACACGCATATCGCCGATCTCGTTTAAATCAGTCCCGTTAATTGTATCCACGAAGGGTAAACAGAAATGGCGAGCGGACGCGTAACGATTGAATCGATCATTAAACACGGATAATCCGTGCCGTCGCGTTGCAGACGATGCTCACGTTGCCGAAGTCGCGGGGATCCGAGGGCACGGGACCTCGGTGGATTTTAAATCGGAGGCGTTAAGCTGGTGTTTTCACGGCTCGCTCGCCGATCCGATCAATTCATTCGCTCGAGATAGCCTTTAAGTTCGCCGGAGGCTGAAGCCTAACAATTGGCCGCGTTGCGTCAGACTTCGATTGTTATTTAATTCCGGCCGACGTGGGCGCGATCAGGCGAGCCACTCTCCTAATTCTATACGCTTCCGCGAAGCGTACCGAGAAATCCACGCTTTCTGTGTAATTCGAGTTCTGGAACGCTTATCGCGCTGGCAATTTGCACGGAAATAGAATGGATGGTATCGATCGGTGGAATGGGTATCTTAGAACAGTTCGCTCTCTTGCGTTCTATTGCTCGCCTATTCATCTCCAGTGATGTATCGAGATTTCGGGAATCCCTGTCTCGGGTTAAGGGTGTTTCATCGTGTCCGACTTTCACCCTTCGCGTTCGTGTTCCCTGGCAATGTCTACAGCGCGAAGTGGACATTAGGATGCGTTGTACTGGATATCTGCATCTACCCTTAAGTAATATATACCGCGTGGAAAAAACTATATCAGGGTGATAAAAGCAGCGGAGGGTGACGATAATAGCGCACTTAAGTGTTAGGTTTAATAACTTCAAAGTGGCATTATGTAGGTACAGTTTCTGACCACTGTGTAAAATAGCACCAGGGTATATATATGCCTTGTAGTATCCCCACGGTCCCTTACGATTCACCGTCTATATCTTATACAACGTTTCAGTGTTTAACCATTCCCCTCGCTTTCTATAAAAGCTGCCTCAATACAAGTTCTACGACGACAGAAAAAGTTCCACGCGAGAACTTTAACCGCTGTCCCTCACGGAGGTATTGTCGAGTCTTCCAGAAATAGGAACGGGTTACAGAAGAGCGATCTACTTACTCCGTGCATCGCAAATGCGACTGCAGCTGCTCAAATACATCGATTCGCGAAGGTTGTACGCAAACCTATCGATCAGGGGGTTGTGGGACCACCGTGGTCGTACCGTCAGATCGATCCCTAGTAAGGGGTTGTGTACCGTACCTCTCATATGAAACTCCTTAATATTTCAACGGGCGTGCAGCTGTTGCCTTCGCAAACTCGAGAAAACCCGCCGTTCACTCTTACCTCAATGCTGGTGACGAAACTGCATGGAAGACTGGTCGAGCGCGGGTGGGGGTTGAATGGGGATGGGTGATAGCTCTCGGTTTCGATGTCGCCCGTTTAGGAAACGCGTCGCCGAATATTATTAATTCAACGGCCACTAAGAGGGGTCCGCGGTCCGACCACGGAACGTTACAGCGAGATACTTATTAGCCATCAGCTATTCATGGCGGAAGTTCTTGTGCGCGGGCCGACGCACACTTGGCGTCGGATATTCACGGGAGAGAACGGTCTATTAACAACCACGGGACACACATATGTCCCAGGCATTAAAATCGTGGCGTTCGGACCGTGAAACATTTATTAACTCGACACAATTCTGTTGTTGAACGAGCTTCTATACTCAGTGAGTTTTGAGGATGGTAAGATGGAACGCCATTGAATGCAATGTTCTTCCTTCAACTCAGTAAATTCGGTCACCCTTTCTATGCACCTGTAATGCTCTAGTTCATCGTGCAATCTCGCAGACCATGCACATAAATTCGTCGTTTGGCAAATATTCCCCCGCCAGGGACTCAACGATCAGGGAAGCAGTTCCGGTTAGAAAATACCGCGGACACTTTGTCGCAGAGTAACGACGACAATTTTCGTGGTCCCTTCACGGGCGTTTCGCGTCCGTAACTCCGTCTCGTCGAGATTTTACGAGGCGGCCCCGGTGCTCTGAAACTACGGTATGCCGATACACGTCCACGGGATATACGAAGGACGTGCACCGGCAACACGGAAGTGAAATTCACGGGACAGGGTTCGAAGGGGTTACGTTTTCCCGGATCGACTGCTCGTACGTCTGTTTGACCGAGCGCTCGATTGGCTCGTCGTTCATATATTATGACCGATACAGGGTCTAAGTATATCTCGCGAGTCGTGCTTATCTTCCTCGAGGAAAAAGAGTTACCGCCGATCGACCCCGGCCGGGGACAAAGTTTCAGTCGTACGACACGATCATTCGCGAAGACACAGGGACAAGAGGAGAAAGGAGCGCGTTATTCTCGATGCTTCGTCGCTCGATGTTTTATTTACGTGCCTGCCCCTCGTTCTAAATTTTCCCCGCACGGTTATAGAGACGCAACGACGCGCGGTATTATGCAAAATTTCCCACAAGCCTTCTATAGCCACGCAAGTTTCCCCGAGGCCCAAACTTGGAAGCCTTCCGCATGCTTCTCTTTTTTACCTCTGCTTGGAAACTTCTCTGGCCACGGAACGAGCTGCTTCAAAGCTGCCTTATGAATGTCCCAGCCCCGCCGTAATATCCGCGGATCCACCTGAGAATCGGTGCCTCGCGACCCCATCCGGAATCAGAGGGAATAGAATCGATATTAATCCTCCATGTCGAGCCTCAAAGCCATTCGCGGGGACGAGGCCTTCAGTCTTTCGAGGACGCTTCAGGGGATCTGTTCTGGCGATTTTTGCAGCAGTGGGAAAGATAAGAGATCTCATCAAAGAGAGTACTGTTGATCAAGATACCAGAAAGAAGATTTCAGCAAGAATAGGGAGAAAAGAAAAACAGACTTCCTACTTTTCTTCTGAACTCTGCAACGCAGGCTTCGATCTTTCATCTTGGCCGAACAAATAAACACAGCTTTCCCATCGAATAATCCGAAACTTAATCATCAGTATCGAGGGCCACCCCATTTCTATTCACGCAAAGAATCCTTCTGATTCTACGAGAACACTCCAGAGGATCTGTTCTAGTATCCACGGCTAGGCCTCGCGATGAAAGTCTTCAGATAGATTCCCCCTCTACCCTGTCAAGAAGAAGGAGTTGAAGAGGACACTTCTTCTTTGTTTTCCACGTCTATGTGTATGCATTCCGCGCAACCCCAGGTTCAGCATGTGATCTTGCTAAAATGGTCCACTCGAGGCGTTGAATGCTCCCGAGGATCGACGCTGATCACCCGCCTGGATGCTCCGCAACCGGCGTTTCGCGCGGCGGAATCCTTTGCTCCTCGAGGACACTCGAGTGGATCTGTTCGCGGCGTTGGCTGGCCAAGGAGCGATCAACGGATCCCGTGGAAGTCGCCGGTGTTGATCGAGACCGCGGGAATAGCGACTCTGTGAAGGAGGAGTGAGGCGCAGGAGGGGGCTGGAAGTCTCAGGCGAGAAAGGGCGAGTGGGGGCTGGTTGCAGGGAGTCTCGAGAGGATACTCCCGGAGGATTTTCCGGCGTCGAAGGTAGGAAAGCCCCAGGCAGGCTTTTCCCCGACCAGAGAGAGGAGAGGTCCTCACAATACGTCGTTACGTGGTGGCTAACCCTCCCCCATGAGCGAGGGCTCGTCGAGTGGATAATCGTTTTAGGGAGGGCGCCACAGGCCCCGGACCCAGTATTACCGCCTTTGTGGACGATGTTTGAACGCCGCCGGCACTCGGGCAATCAGCTCGATTCACAATCAGCGTACTTTCCGACCTTCGCGACCGATCGCCGACGGAAACCGCCTCTCTCCTCGCCGATTAAGTCCTCGTGCCGTGGATTCCCCCAATAGATTCCTGCGATCGAATCGAGCTCCCTCTTTTAATGTCCACCGTCGCCGCGCTGATTCTTTAAATCGCCGTTAAACGCGCCCTGTCTCGCGCGCACTCGTCACTCGGGGGGACGTGGAAAGAAGGAGGACGACAGCACTTTTTCGCCCCGTGTCCCCAGGATATTCGTCCTTTCGCATGCAAATTCTTCTCCGTCGTGCTCTATGCCTGGGAACAACGTCCACGGGAATTCGATTGGGGAGGAATTTATTGAATTGACTGGGGCCGTCGTTTCTTCGTTGGCAGTTTTTGGGAGTTTGTGAGGCTCTCCTTTTGAGAGACTTGCTCGTCTTGCTCCGTTGCGATTTAGTATTACGTACTTAGGGAATTATCTGTGTGTGATTGTCTTGCGAGTTAAAGGGGAAGAAGGCATTGCTAAACCGACATTGTCGTTGGTGTTCCTGAAGGAGCCTACGTCCTTCGACACTAGAACCGTGAAAAGGGACAGTTGTCGCGTAATCGCGTCGCCGAATTTATTATAATTTATTACCGGCCGTCACGGAGGAGAAAGGGCGAAGGTATGACAAACTGCAGCGGCCGGGCAAGAATAGCTCAAGGCCCTAATCGAGATTCCAGACAGAGTACATTTGCAAGTAATGATTAATTCATCGGTTCATGAATTAAAATGTTCACGATCTCCATTGTAACGGTGAACGTTCCTCTGCCCGCCCATTGAGGACCCGCCGGTTGGCGCGCAAATCCATGACGCGGGGGAGAGGATGTTCCGCGCGAATGGAGAGTTAATTTGGGAAACTGCGTGGAACAGGGGACGCTCACCACTTTTGAAATCGCGCGTTCGTGTACACTGTACACGGTGTCCGGGGGAAAAAGAGGGAACAATGGCGACAGAGAATCTGCCATCGCTCAGCTGTTCGCAATTACTCATGAAACGAAGTTTCCCTCGAGTGACTAGACTCGAAACTAGAATTTCCGCCAGCTAACCGCGGAAACCCCTATATCAGTGGCGCGGGATTCGAAAGCAGAGACTGCTGGTAGAAATAGAGTCGTGAGCGGCGGTTCTCCCGCGTGACTCCGTAAGCCGCGGCGCACATCCTCGGGAGGGAATCGTCGGCGATGAGAAAATCGTCGTTTTGGACGCGCACGATCGTCCAATTACCCCGTATACACCGTTTACATAACGTATAACACGCACCCCTCCACTTTCGGCCCTCCCCGTCCCGCACACGCGCCGCCACCCACCCCCGTGGCCTTTCGCGCGCACACCGGCACCCTCGACGACGACCTCACGGCAACCGAAGTAATTACAGACGCGTTTCAGGGAACACCGACTGAATACAGAAATTATGCAGATGGTGTAATAATATTCGCCACACGTTTGCCCGGGTCAATATTGAACTAAGCTTGCTCGTAATTCCTCGCGGAGAAGACGCGCCCGCAAAAACTGCCCCCGCGTCGTCGTTCGCCACCGTTAAATTCGCCTGGGAAAAGGGAATATTAAAAATCGCGGCCGTAGTTGCAGAATCTACCCTCTGCTACGTTTCCGACCACCCTTGCCCTGACTACGTTCAATTCGCCTGGAAAAAATGATGAAAAAAAAGGAGCATCCGTTGTTCTCCCACCCCCTCGTACGTGACGCCGATGTCATTGTTTTTCCTGTCGAGCGCCGGCGTTTCCCAGGGATGAGAATTTATATCCTGACTGGTACCAGGCAATCGAGCATTCTTTGAATAAATATTTAGGTACGAATGTCGCGTTGTCCCTTTAAAAGGGCTGTTCTTTACTTAAAACTGCTTATCGCGTGATATCAATACCGCACTTCACAAAAACTTGCTCTCCCCATTAGCACGCATTAGCAACTACCACCGCCTATGCCAACCCTAAGCCAACTTCCGGCTCACCCTGGGAGCAAGTCGGTACTCGTCTGACGCGTTTCCCATGGGAAGAATCAGCACCTCGGTGCCTCGCACCTTCCACGTCGCCCTCGGGCCAAACGTAGTGGCAGTCTGCGAGCGAATCGCGCCGTAAATCAGCCGTCAGCGAGTCAATTGATACGTCGCAAGCACTCTTCGCGTCCCGTGGTCGCGTCGTTTCCTGCTTTTTGTCGGGGAGCACGAGGCGGGGGGCTGGTGTGGTCGTTAAACGCAGCCCCGCTCGAGTACCCGAGTAACGATATGCTAAAACCAGGAGGGGGTGGAAGCGCAGGAGGGACCATTCACCCCCTTCCACAGCAGCTGTCTTCGCCCGATCGCTGGTCGCGCTCGATCCACCTTTTTCAAGGATTCTCGTCCCTTCGCACCCTCCGCGTATCTGTTGGTCGTTCCTCTCTCTCCCGCGCAGCCTGTCGCACGCCGCGGCTCTCCTCTCTTCACCAGCCACCCGCCCAACCCCCAATTGGACTTGGCGGAGGTGCAGCCGATGGCAGAGAGTGGCCTCTCGACGGTGAGTTACGTCGAAAGCTTCGTTCTACGGGGCTTCTGTCCATAACGCGGCTCGTTACGGATGCGCACGACCCCCGGGAACCGCAACAGGCGAGTGCACTCGTAAGAAAATATAACGCGCCTTGCGCCCGACGTGACGCACACTCTGCACCCCCTGCTTTGCTGCGGCCGTGATGTATGTTGGTCTGGAGATAGTCCGAGAGGCGTTGTAACGAGGGATTTCATTACAAGACCTACATTATTTCTGTGGCATTTTTGTCCACGGAAGATTCTCGATTTTTTAATTCTTCGATTACGTGGAATTACTGAAATTGGTAGTATAGCGAAGCTGCACGCAACCATCGCCATTTATCGACGCACAGTATCGTCTACTTTCACCGGGGAATTTAGTTTTAATTTGCCAGTTCCCCGGAACATTAATTCCCAATTTCAACGGATCCACGAACTTCCGTGTTCCAGAGCAATTACAACGTCGAATCGCTCGCGGCTGAAAATCTCCCCGATTGCGAACTCTTGGTCGTCACGAGTTTTTGGGACGCAGCTCCCGGTTGCAGCGCGTTATTATTTAACCTTATCAAGATCGGAAAGTACAAGTAACGAGCGAGCACGCGATAAACTTGCGGCATTGTGCCCAGGAAAACTATCAACTCGTATCGTTACCCCTCCCGCGAAACCGGTGCTTCATAACTCTTCCCCCGCGTGTTGTGATTGTGTCGCGGAAGTTCGGAATCTATTGCAACACCGCGTAAATACAATATTTATCGCGGCACTCAGTGGAGGGCGGCTTCTGAATAATGTACACCGGGAAGTTTGGTCTTTGGGAACGGCGACCGGGCTGCAGGGAACTTTGGACGTTTTATCGTCGCCTTGAGCCTGCCTCTTTCACCGTGCGGTTGGTAACATTAGCTATTTCGATCTCTCGCTGCTCCTTTCACTACGAAACGAGTCGATCGGTCATTGAAAAGCCGTCCGAGTGTTTAATGTCTCCCACATGGCCGTGGTGACACGGAAAATTTGCAGAATGTGAAAGGAAACCGAGGGCTTCACACTTTCATTGCAGTTTTATGTAGACATTCGTTTCAGTGTCTCTTGCGATACTGTCATTAGTTTCGTCAGCGAAACAGCGAAAGTTGCCGTTCCTCTGGCCACGTGCCCCAGGTAGATCTACGTAGCAGCATCACGATCGTTTCCAGACCCTCCTCGACGTCTTTGCCCGCCCTTTTTTCCGCCCCCATTTCTCTCGATCCCTTTCTCAGGTAGTCTGTAAAGTTTCGGGGGGAAGAGTACGTATCAGGTGGAATTTAATCATATAAATGGACGAGCGTCCAGCTCGGCCCGAACTCGCCCCAACGGAGCGAAAAATAAAAGTTTAACGCGGCACAGCGCCGCCCCCTCCCCTCTATAACAGGCTCGGGGTAAACCCCCACGGAATTTTTCCGATCGAATTAGCCTCGGCGAAACTTTATTCGCAGTGCTTGCGCGCCAACCGTTTGCTCTCTCCTTCCCATACCTGGTTCCTCTATTTTTGTTTCATTTCTTGCCGGATCAACGGTGGAACCACCCTCTGTTTATACAGGGCAACTTCCTTTGCTTGCAGTTTTTTTAGGTGAACCACTGGCCGTTTCTAGCTTCTAAATCGTACTCGTTGCGTTTGGACTCGTCGAGTATTCTGCTAAAAACAGAGTAGTAACACGCTTCGTGATTTTGATATTCAAAGACAGGAGTTCCCATCGGGATGCTCCGTTTTCCGTGATTCCTACGAGAATCATCGCCAAGATCCAGTAGCACAGATTTTCTTGGATTCCAATACGAGGAAGCAACAGTCGAAAGAAGTCGAAGTGTTGTTGTTTTGCTCCGCCGTCACGTTCGTGGTCTCCACGGTGTTGTCGCGACACAAATACCGTTTGGAAAGAAAAAGGGAGGCGGTGACTCGCGACGCGATCGCCTTCGTTTTTTGGTGCGGAGAATTCGCTCGAGGGTGACCGTGCGTGACGATCGTGGCCCTTGGAGGGCTACTTGTGTCATTGATCGAGGCTCGAGGATCGATGCAGCAATATCTCTTTTTGGGGTGCAGTCTTATATGGCGATCAGGAACATCATCCTCGACGCGTTGTTGAGCTCCAGTGGCGCGAATTGCTGTCACACAAAGAAGCGAAGATAGTTAAAGAGAAGAAGTGGAATATCGCTCTTCGAAGCGCGGCAAATAATTTGAAATCAACGAGGAGAAAGTCGCGCGAATGGAATAATGTTTCTTTATCCAGGCGTAACGTACGAGATCGTCGATCCGCAATGGCTCGCAAATTCCTACCCGAGTATTTTTCAAATCAGAATCCTACATCCACTACCGTCGCATAAACTATCATTAAAGAATCGTATTCCTGAAGTACGGGCGATTCGACGGTCTCGCGTTGAACGTCGCAGCAAATCCAATCCTCGGAGCTCTCCAAGGAACCTAATAATGTAGCTTGCATTAGGCGAGGCGATTATCGCCGATAGCGGGCGAACGAGGTCTTAAATGTTAGAAAAAGAAGGCGATTTTATGGATATTTTCTCACTCCTTTCGCGCGGCCATCTCTTGGAATATATATCCAGAGCTATTTCACGAGCAGCTGACTTTAATGCACCGCGAGCTGTACCGTTCACCTCCCCGTATTTCTATCCCGATAATCCGCGCGCCTTTTAACTCCTTTCCGCCTGTCAATACGCGATTTAATGCCGCGGAACTGCCCCCCCGAAGTTATTCCGTCTTCTGAAAGCCAGTCGCCTTTAAATCCAGTAACTTATGACTGGCTGGCCGCTCTGAAATAATTTGGAAAGAGCGGCGTAACGGGAACAGACACGGTTTTAGATTACGCGATTCAGTCGAGCGGTCTATTATATCACAAATCCTTCAGCGATTTTGCCTCTGCGGAGTTAAGAAATACATCATTCGCAAATGACTCATTCCCCGGCCTAAAAGCATTCCACGAGTCGAGCTCGTTTAGCTAGTTCCGCGTGAACCATCGATAACCAGCGTCACCGTTCGCTACCCACGCGTCCCATCCGTTCCCTCCGCTCTATTATCTTGGCAAACGTGGCCAGGTACGAGGAAGGTGGCCCGGTCGTGGAGGAGTCCAGGGAAAAGCAAACAGCCGGTGATCCCGCGCCAAGACTTATCGTTTATAAAATGGCGCCCGGAGGGAGACCGCAGTCGGTGTTGTCGCGAGGGACGGTAACAGGGGTCGGGGGACAAATCTTATCGGGGCTGACGAGCAGGGTCGGGCTACAAACTTGCCGGTGGGTTGCTTTTGGGAAAGCAAACAGCGGTCCGCAGCGAGGAAGAGCCTCGAAGCCGAGCGGAGGAAGCGAGACGGCGACGGAGAAATAAAACACGAGGATGTGCAAGTGTCCCACGTCGGTCTGTTAAAGGGACGGGCGGAAGGAGGTGGCGTCGGAGGACAACGGGAAGGGAACGAGACAAATCGATGAGAAAAAAGGGGGGGAAAGAGAGACGGAGGAGGCTGAGGGAAGGAATCACCTTTCGGTTCCCACGAGATTTCGCGTCTCGCGACCGGCCCCGGGGAGACGATGGAAACAGAATCAATTTTACGGACGGACGGGCATCGATGCCTCGCCGATTGGCATCGATCGGATCAAGGGAGCGCGTCCTCGATCTTCCACGGAGACGCGAAATTGCCCGACCCCGGAATCCATCTTTCTTCCGGTTCTCCTCGGCGAAGAAGCCGCTTACACGTCCTCGGTCTCGTCCAATTTGCGGCGGCCACCGCGACTCGCTGTTCCGTTGCTTTTCGAAACGAGAAGCCACCGCGGAGGTCGAAATCGCGTCTCGTCCATGTCCCCGAAACGAGATTCGTCCCCGCCGGATCGTGGCTGGAACAGTTCAAAGGAGCACGGGAGCACGGCTCTCGCCCGGTTGTGTCTCGAAATTTATTTTCAGACTGTCCGCGTCACGCGACACCGGTTGCACCGAAGCTCCCAGTTTCGTGTTTCGTGCGTCTATTTTACCCTCGGCGCAGTCGCTTTTAAAAACGTCTCTATTATTTACGATTCGCCGTGGGGGAAGGAACAGGACGAGGCTCCTCTCGATTTTGATCTGCAGCAAGCCGCTTAGGCGTCTCTGAGATCGTCCAATTTTCAGAAAGTTGAGTCGTTCCTCTGTAACGACGACTCTTGAGAACGAGAGGCTTGCGCGCCATAGTTTTCTCGGCGTCATTTTCGTCGCGGAGGGTCGAGGTTGTCAGTGCGAAGACAGATGCTATAAAAGTCAGTACAAATTGTAACGGAAGGATAAGGAAGGAAAAGATGACGCGTCGCGAGTCTCACTTTCTGCCGTTGGCGTACCAAACTCGCCCACAGGGGAGTACGAAAGGCTGAAGGGGAGGAAGGAAGAAATGGCAAGCTCTCCGGTACCCTCTGGCCGCGAAGACGGCCAAGGAGGAAGGATAATTAGCCGAGATTTTTCTCGCAGCCGTGAAATATTACGAAATCGGCTTTTCGAGGCCCGCGAAGGGGCTAGCGCGAGAGGTACGAAGTGCGAACGAGTTCAAGCGTACAAGCGGCAAGGCGCCGTCTCAACGAGCGACTAACGACAGCCACTTTGCGACGCCCACGCCCGTTGCACGCTGCTCGAACGGTTATTAATTACGAGGCAGCGAGTTTTCGTGTTCTTCTCCGCCTCCGTGTTGCTCCGTGTCGTGTTCCCCTCTGGTCGTTCGGCAACGAAGGCTTTTGAACGCGCCTCCGTCACTCTCTTGTCCGGCACTCCTGTTGCCCCGTTCCTTTTTTCTTCCTTGTTTTTCTCTGTATGTTCATCGACAGCGTAATGGGTCGATATAGCTTTTAACGTCGCCTTTGACGTTCTTTATCGTCCGCTAGTGGCGCGTAGCTGGATCGCTGGACTCCGAACACGAACACACCCGCGTCAGCGATGATTCTTAAGGAGGGAGACCACTGCAAGAGTCTGAAAAATAAGGGTGTTTTCGGGATTTTTTTCAACCAATCAACGCAAGTAAATCAATGTATTGCTTAATATAGTTAATATGTACATATCGAAGGGTACATAGTTAATATGTACATATCGAGTTTTCTCTGTAGACTGTCAACGCGCTTGACACCGCTTCACGGAAAATACCATATCTCCGTCAATTTTGCGAATTTCTTCATAAAATATGGAGAGAGCATTCTTGAAATGTACATCTTTCAGGAAATGTAAAAAAGAACAATCGATTTTTCCGATTTTTTACAGTGGTCTCCTCCCTTAAGCCTCGATCTGGTCAGCGGTTTATCGCGAATCTGGGATTGTTAACGTATTTCAAGCTGCATATTTTCCGCAACATCGTTTGTTTAGGTTGCACCGTGATGCCGCGGTTTGCATGGAGCTTTTTACCGTGACGCAGAGTGTAGGAAAATTTGCGAACTGGAAGTTTCATTGAGGAGTAATTAGATGTAAATTTGGGATCCCCGAATGCTGAAATTCCCCATGAAATGAATTAGCCCCGGTAAAAGTTGAAGCAGTTTACGTGGCCAGACGGGCGCAATTACCAGTGAACTTTGAAAATTGAATGCCAGGGAATTTTGACTAAAATTGATTACCTTTGAAACATCCAAGCCTCGGCGTTTAATTTTCTGATATCCATTGTCCGCGCAATTTCGCGCGAAATTGACAGAGGTTTGGATAAAAGCGGCGGCCCATAAAATCCAACACGTCAATATTGATCTATCGGATGGAAGCAAGTGCTTATGTAATTGAAAGCTTTCCGTTTAATTCCGATAACATCGATATATTTTCAGGGGAATTCCCGATAAAACTAATTATATACACAATTTCAAGTATTACTTTGCGAACTTCAAAGCCCGGCTGAGCTGAAAGCGATTACGCTGGGAGCGACGGTCGCGCTTCGCCATCCACGCACCGCCCTTTGTTTTTCAGAGTTTTAAGGAAAACGGGGGCAAGAAACGAAAACCCTGCCCCCCTGTAGCGGTGCATCGATCACCATAAAGTCGAAGCAACTTTTTCAAGAATTCCTTTGAATTTCTTTCCCGGGTGCTTTACTGGTTTCGACAACAGAGACTCCCTCTTCTTTGGTCCCTTCTTTGAACGAACCAGCAGACTTCTCTTCGATGAACGGCAACGCATCTCTCCCTCTCGTTTCTTTCTCCCTTTCCTTTTTTTTTTTTTTTACATATCGTAATAGCTCCAGCTCGCCGTCTTTGACGCCCTTTGTCGCGGCACGACCAGGGAGTTGCGAGGCATCGCTCTCCTTGAAACTTTCTCATTCGTCAAATTAGAATTCGCCTTTCTGCCGGCGCGACGGCGACGCTCCCCGGAGGCTCTCCGACGCCTCTCCTCTCCTTCGTCGAGACAATGGATCAAAGGATCACACAACCCGACCGGAGCGTTCCGCGCTCCTCCTGGACCTTGAATTCCGCCAACGCCGGTCTTCCAAGGAACATCAGCCAGAGGGTCCGCGTCGAAAAGTCACGCAACTGTCACGCGACCGTTTCTCTGGCGTGATCAAAACGCGCGACTCGACGCTCACTTCGAGCCACTGATAACACCCGGCGGACCACCGATGTTCAATGAATCGACAAATACCCCGCGGCACTGGGCGCTCGTCTGGAGCCGTCCCGAAATTCCTCTGGGGTACTTGGAGAGTTCATTTCGATTCCTCCGATCAAAGCGGCAGTCAGATGATACGAGAGCTGCGGAGCGCTCGATTACCTCGTTCTCTGGATTTGATGCACGATACCGAGCCACGGATCGTTTCTGGCTGCGCAGCGGAGAAATCAATTTCAAGGTCTGTCGGTGGAAGTTACCGGCGACCGAGGGAACGAACTTTCTTTTTGCGAACCGAGGTGAGGCTGGGGGAGAAAAATAGACCAATAAATAGAGACGGATAGATACGAGGGTGGGGTGAAAAAGGAGGGCGGCTGGGACTGAGGAAGTTGAAAATAGAGGAAAGGAGCGGATGGAGAGGAGATATTAGAAGTACTGGGAGGTGAGAGAAAGGGACGGCAGAGGAGAGGGTGCGATGGTTGCTGAGGAACGAGAGAGTGGGAGGAAATGAATTGCAATCGTTCCGTGTCAAGATAAGTAAACGGAGAAAATTGTTAGCGACAGAAAAGTAGAGAGAGAAAATAAAAGAAGGGAAGAAGTACGAAGAACAGAGACAATGCAGGGAATTAGAAAGAGGTAAGAAGCAGACAATGAGAGGAGAGGGTGGAAGAATATCAGGGCGGAGAAGAAGAGCGACCGGTTCGACTTATATAAGGCGACTCAATTAGGATTAGCCGGTTGCCTCGGAGCCTGCTAGGTCTTTACTCGCTGATCTCCGACTTCGTCTCATCGGCTTAGGATTTACCTAAGGATCTTATTGGCATCGAGAGCCAACGATCGATACGCCCACCGTTCACGAAGCCACGCTCACGAAGTCACGAAATCGTGATCTCTTCCTCGACAATGGGACATACGACGGCCACCTACCATCCATGGACGGAATGACTAAGAAAGTTCAGAAAACCGTTTCCATTGGAACGGACGCCGTAAAAACGCCTCCTTTTCAACCTTGCTTCTCCGATAGGACTTGATCCAGCGATCGAGAGACCGAAGTAATTAAAAGGGACTCGGGGCTTTCCTGATAAAAACGCCACTGTTAACTTATTTCGAAATGATAAGAGGCGCCTTTGAAAGGAAGGTAGTCTGAAATTGCAAGGATCCTCTATTTTTATCCACCTCGAATGCAATTACTAAGTGTATCTGAAACAGTTGACAGTTGATCTGTCGTTTTAGATTGCATATTGTCGGACACCATCATCGGCTGGAAAAGAAATGCTTTAGTCACTGACGGCGAGGATTCGTTGTGTCGTTTTCCATCGACGATCAGGCAGTCGCTCTTTCCGCCTTTATATAACTTCTGGCTGTCTCTCCTGTCGGAGAATAATAAGTTTCCGGCGATGTGACCCGTGAAAATCGAACACGGTTGCACCGGTTGCAGCGACAGCTCGGCCGACAAGGCAACTCCGCGTCCGGTCGACTCAGTTATGGAAATCCCTTCGGCGCTAGGGCTCATCACCGCACGGTGCGAGTTCACTTCCTGCCCCGAACCCTGTTCAAAGTCAATAGCGAAATCTCGTTATTCCCGGCCGCGGTGGTAGCGCGGGTAACGAGAAAAACCGTGGTTTGATATCGAAACACCTCGATTGCTAGCGATATATAGCCGTCCAGGCTGCTGGATCGTGTTCCCTTCTCCATTTCCGCGTGTAATTCGAACACACCCCTGCGGTAGTATTTTTTCTACCCTCGAAGGAGGCGAGGGGGCTGCAAGGAGCGTAGAAATAGTAGGCGGAGGTGTCGGTGAAGCCAGCAGGATTATTGATCTATACCACGTTTTGAGAATCGTGTTTTATTTAAGACTTGGGCCTTTCATGGGTGACAGTAAAACGGTTAATCAGCCTCCCTTAAGTTACGGAGTAACGTTAATCCTTAGTACACCAGCCCTCCCATAATGACGTCATTCGTTGAATTTCGCGAGGACCAAAAGTTTCCCCATAAATTCTCGACCCCCTGCCTATTTCCAGAGTTTCCTACACCGATCATCATAGTAATTTCTCCATCGCCGATTCACCGTAGGCGGCGGGGATGTTCCCCCGAACGTTCAGAAAATCGCCAAGGCTTCGCTTAATTAACCATCGGGAAACCGGCCGCGTGTATTTCTCCAATTTAAACTTGCCCCGACTTCTCGCGCGAACACCGTCGAATTCAAGTAGTCCAACAGCTGTTAGCTCAGTTGTACAAGCACCAAATCGTTACATTTTAAACACCCTCCTTGCAGTTGCTTGAGTGTACCTTAGATTCCTTAGAATCTACCATGATTCTTAGAGTGGTGAGGGGCTTCTTCCACAGACGTGGCTGGCTTCCGACATATTCCCAGCTACAGTCGGAATAAAATCAACTGGCCCACCATGCTAATCCCACAGCTCGCTCGAGGTGCATACAGAGAATTCCCGGGAGCCGCTCCGAAGGAAATCTTAGCCAAGAGGCCATAACTCCTCACGGGGGTTCGCACGATCCGCGAGGAAGACCCACACGGCGAATCGCGGCCGGTTTTTGCGTGCGATCCCGAGGTAACTCGAGACGGCCCGGTGTCCGGGCGCGAGATGCGAGGAAGTCTTATGAACTCGCCTTAAGCTCGCCCCGGTGCTACCTCCTTCCTCGCTAACGAGCCACGAACGAAGAAACAGCTAGTCGGTAATTGGATCGGCCGATCTGCTCCTTTATGCGGCGACTTCGCCCGGTCGATGAGCAAAGCGGTCTTCCTCAAAACCACCACCACCGCGCGCCGTCCCCGTTCGCGCACCAAGACGAAGCCAGGGGTCACGGTAACATTATTAACCCGTAATCGAGCTCCGGGCAAACAATGAGGCGGTTTAGTCAACCTCTTCTCTCTCCCTTCTTCACCGGCTACGGCGATCGTGGCCCCGGGGCCCTCCGAGGAACCCTCCTTCGTGGCCAAACTTCGCCACCCTTGATCAGAAGTTTCAGAGCCCCGCCGCGTTATGCAAACTCCTTGTTTCCGATGTGGTGAACGGGCGCGCTTCCGACTCCGTCGATGCCTTCTTAACGCTTCGACCTCCTGAGTAAACTCCGCTCTCGAGCCGTGCCCGCTGAACTTGCCCCGCTGGACAGCTTCAATTTCGTTCACTTTCCCGCGCTCCAGGGTGTGCGGGCTTTACTTTGCACGCTCTATCCTGGGGTGGGGTAATGAACTAAATTTTAAGTTCAATTCTTGGGCGCTCAGAGGCATTCGTTAGAGATTAACAGCATAATTTTGTGTTTTCTCATCCCCTCGGGGTGAATGATTTTATATTTTTTCTTTCTTTCCTAGTTTTAGTTTTAGCATTAGTTATTTAGTTACAGTTAGATTTCTAACAGTATTGTACTGCAGCCTCGCCTTTTACTTTACTGTTCTTTGTATATTTACCAAGTAATAAAGACGAATAATGATAATAATAAAAATATATTTACAACCCAGAGAGTAGACGAGCAATTTTCGTGAAGTGGAGCATTTCGGAGTGTTCTTCGCGAATATATCGGGGCCGATATAGCCGAGAAGGCGGTCGATCGACGAACGCCTTGGCGAGGCTCGCGTTCCGCCCGCGGAAACAAATCTTCCGCCGAAACAAAAAACCGATCCGTGATTATCCTAACGATCTCTTCGTTCCCGGGCACGGAGGCAGGCCGACATTCCGCAGGCCGGCCACGTATGCGCGGCCGAATTTATTCGCGAACGGAGTTACGCCATTGGCCGGTCCCGGGGAGCATTATTTACCTTGGTAATTACACCGAGGCCGGTTCCACGCCGGTGGTTCGCGAGCCACAAATTATCGAGCGCAAGCTTTCGGGTGTTTCGGCCGGCGACGGCGTGCCAGCCAACCGAACCACCGCGGGATCGTTAAACGCTTTTTACAGAGCGGTCTCCTCCTCCTTCGACGGCGCTGCCCAAGGTCGCTGGGCTGCTAGATGCCACCAGCATCGTCCGCAACCTGGAATCACTCGCGTGACGTGAAGTTTCATTCGAAGTTACGCCCCTCCCTCCCCCCTTGAAAAATACCTCACACGAAAACGTCCATTACTCCCCCTTCCTTCGTAAACGACTAGCCGCTCCACCGGTTCGTTAACTACCCTCCTTCCGCCTGAAATCCTCGCTTTCCGCGCGGCTTTCGATTCCAAAGACTGTCGTTAATTACGAGAACGTTCAGCGGCCACGACCGTTCGATTCGATTTCGATAATTCTTGGTCCGCGGGCGCAGCAGAAACTCGAACGGACCAAGGGGGTGGCCGGGTGGAGCGTCGCGACGTAAATAAGATTTCATTCGGCCCACTGATCCCTCCCAAGTAATAATAGTAAATTAAAACGTGCGGTGACTCGGAACAACAGAGGCGTATCGATATTCCCGGCGTTCCTCCGCTAAATTATTAGATACTATTGCTCCGGTGTTCGCGGGGGATGTAGGGGAGAGAGGAGAATGGGTCGGTGCATCGAAATTTAAGGAGATCGTGGGCGGATACGCCGGCTGGTGCGCAAACTTCACGACGATTAAACGGTCACGGCGAAGGGAACAGGAAACGAGGCTTAAGATTGCATTTATTACTCGCGAGTCCCGCGACCACCCCCTGGACGAAATTGTCTTGGCGATGACCCAAGCGGCCCGTAAGAGAAGATAATCGAGTCCACTCGAAGAGGAGTTGAACGGGGTCTCGCTGGAGGGAAAAGGAGAAGCGTAGGACCAACCTCGTCGGCGATGACTCTCCAAAGAGAAGGCGGTCTGCTCCTTTTCTTCGCGTCTGCTCTCTGTTTTCAAGAAGCGTCTCGATCGACAGCCGCCCCTTTCTCGTGGATAGTACGCATCTTTGCGCGTCTAAAGCCGCAAAACCGTCGCTGCCCGGAAGGAAGGATGTTTTTCCACTCTTTGATCATCCGTGGTTCAAGTGAATTAGAGATGAGGCCTCCTTGAGAGCGCACCCTGCATGAATATCAAGGTTTTTCTTGCATTTCCCCGAGAAGATCCTTTCGGGTATGTTTTTCTATTCGAAGCGGAGAGAATCGAGCGATCTTGGGTTCTTATTCGAAGCTTTCTGTTGTTTCTCTTGGGAACGTGTCTTGTTGGTGTCGGTGTTGGAAAATATCAATTGGCTGTCGAAGAGAAAGCATCTGTAACAATAATTCTTAATATCGGCTCAGTGAGCTCGACGCAACGTAGAATCGTTAGGCTTCGGTTCATTTAGAATGACTGCATAAATAACAGATGTTAGACAAAGCTTCGCAGGCGTGGAATTTATCATGAGCGTCAGGCTGAACCGGTCCAAGCGGAAAAGCGCTCGAATCCATCGTCCCGCTAACGAATTCATCGTTTTCCAACGATAAAATCACTTCGCTTCAATATCTATCTCGCCTTGCAGCTTCATTATCCAGCTGCAACCGTCGCTCGAGACGAAGCTCGGCACCAATTTGCGCGGAACGCGCCGATGTCCCTAGGGGCAGCGCCATTACAACTCCTCGGGAAGCAATTGCGCCGGGTGGACCTTCGCCGAGGGCTCTTTAATGAAACGTTAATAATTTACGTAAAATATAAAGCAATTAGCGGCGAAACATGGGGAAAAACGAACAGCACGCCACTCGCCGTTGGGTTTCTCCTTTTGCGCTTACACGGTCCCTTTAGGATTCTCGAAAATTTACCGCTCGGGAATTCGTAGTAACAGGATTTTAAAGATTTCTCTGGTGGTATAAAGATGTCTCATTAAATGGCTACCAGTCGGAGGCACCGGGGCGTTAATAAATATCTTTATAGGTGAGTTAAGTCCCGTAATGAGGGGGCATCGGGGAAACAAGTGCGTAGAAGCAAGCAAGCAGGTAGTTTCGCGAGGATGTTTTTGCTTCTGGGAGCGTTTCAGCGAGATGTTTTCTTCTGGGAGGCAGAAAACGTGGCGGAGGACAAGCGTAGATATTCCTGGAATCTCCATGTCGAGGTATTGGATTCTGGCTCTAGCTAATTGTACAGCTTCCACTTGATTTAGTTGATGGCTTCGAATCGGTATCTCGTCGAGATTTGCTTAAGTAATTGGCTAATTCTACTTTGGAATGCCGAAGGGATAGATTGGATCCTGCGAATACACGTAGCATCATTCTTGGTAATCGTTTTTACAACATGCAGCATTGTGAAGGATATTCTGAATAATACTCGAGATCCGCTTGGTCTCTGTTCACCAGCTCCTTCACGTCGTCCCACAATAAAGGAACTCGCCTACCAGCTACTATTTGTTTTCCCTCGCCAGGCACTCGAGCTAAACGACCAAGCCCCCGCTCTATTGACTTGGAACAATCGTGCGTGAAAGGCCGCGAAAAAAAGAAGCGTTTTCCCGCGGCCTCGACCCGCTCGCTGTAAATCAATCCTTTCTCCGGAGCAGAGAGCGCTCTCCGCGAGGTAAGTACCGCGTCATTGGGGCCAAAGGGGAGCCTCCAATTTGCGTTGAACCCCGATCGGGGACTTATCCCCCGCGGGTCGTACGATTCGAAGCTCGTCGCCGCCTATCGGAGGGGAGAAGGACGGCGATCGGCGCCGCGACGCCAGGCGACGAGGACGGAGGGAGGCAGGAGGAGCGGTTTTACGCCGCTGGAAGACCGCGTGGCAGCGTAGGGATCCGATGAAAAGGCAATTAGCCGAATGAAAATGTAACACGAGACCGCACGTGACTACGAAACACGCGGGGGGGTTGCTCTGTCCCGTCGCACCGGCCAGCCCTCTCCCGCTCGTAAACGCGTGCGAGCGTGCGTGCCGCGTAATTGTCACTTTGTCAACGTGCTCTCGGCTCTCTTAGCCCGAGGGGCTTTCGTCGGGCGTGAGAGAGAGTCACTTCTTCTAATTGACGCGAGGAATCGTCGCGGAAGACGCGGGCGAATGAAATGTAGAAGGGGAGGGGCAAGAGGTGGATGTCGTATAGGGTGAATTAGTGAGAGGACTCTCCAGATTCGTCTCGACTTGGTTCTTTTCTTCTCTGCGGCGCGTGGCTGTTTGGAACGCAGTGCTCCGGAGTGTTGAGGATCTGGAATGATCTATGTTGTAGTTGCGAATTGCTTCGAAGCAATTTTTGAATACTTCGACTTGTTCGGAAACAGCCAGAAATCTGTATTATATTCTCGTGGAAATCCACACCAAAGGGCAAGTACAAGTTACGACTCCCTCAGACCCCTCTATCAGGGACTTCCCAACAGGAAGTCCCTGTGAGTCGGTTGACAAGGCGACTGCCACGAACCAAGAAGCCCGAATCGTCCACCTTGCTGGAAAGAGCGAAGTGAACCGTGATCGAGCAGCGTCTACCCCAACGGAGTCCTCTGTGCGGGAGCAGCGCGGGGGCACAAAGAGCCCAAGCGAAGTCGTTACCATAGTCCTTCGTTCTTCCTTCCTGTCGCCCCCGTAACGATGTATTTCCCGCTATTGGTTTCTCGCGCGAACAATGCCTGGAATCGCGGGGGACCGAGGGGTGGCCGGAGAGGAAACACACAGAGGGCAAGTAGCGACCCTCCCACCATCCCTTTCCTCCCCAACCTCGTCCACGCAGCAGAGGAGAGATCCGCGCAAAGTGGCGGTGCAGCGGGCGTAGGAGGGGGCGAGAAAGCAGGCAACAGGGTCGGATCAATTGAAGGTAATCCCTCGGGTAGAGTCTGCCGCTTCGCTGAGCATGAAATTCTTCCTGTCTCGTTCGTAGCACGGGCCTCCTGGAAGAGTGGCCCTCTTCATCCTCTTCCTTTCTTCTTCGTGCGCGGCTCTACGTGTCCTCTCGGGTTCGTAGGTGCTCGACGAACGTCGGAGTACGGGGTCGGCTACAGTCTCTAGCGGATGTGCGCGTGTCCTCTCGGTACCGTGCTCCGTCTTAATCGCTCCTTATCCATCCCTTCTGGCGACGGAGCTCCGCCGGGTCGAGGGTGGAAGGGCCGGCTTGATTCGAGCCAATTACATCGGCGGTTCACAATTCAATTTCGAGCGTGGCTTAGTGTGCCGCGCCGCGATTCCCAGTATCGATTATCGATCCACCCGTGACTGGCGCGTTCCTCCGCGGGACCTGGTCACTCTCGAGACAATTTCCTGCCGGTCAACCGGCGGGGGTGGGACCAAATCGCTAATCCGCCAGGTTTTCGACGGGCAAGGGGAACACGCCAGGGGGAGAAATTGCACGATTACGAGCGTGTACAGTGCACGGCCGCGTGTTCCAGTTCACGAACAGCCCCCCTCACATGTTCGGCTCCTAATTGAACGATACCAACCGGCGTATATACGTACGCGCCGGTGTATCGTAGTTCACCGAGCTGTTTGAGGTCGTAATTGAGCGGCGCGTCGTTGCAGCTAATTGTAAGTAATACCGGGGAACGGTTAACCGCGCGCTACCAATTTATTAGAAGTTCGTGGATCTGTAACGGCTTAATGTTCGGTGGCTGTGGGGTGCGGTCTTTAAACGACTTTGGCCCGTATTCAGAACGCGCTGTTCCCGGATACCGGAGACAGTGCTCCCTCTAACTGGAGTTCTTTTTTAAAACACCCCGGAGTTTCGAACGCGGCTTTAAACGGCAATTAGGGACTCCCGTAACGAGTCCAAATCTCGTGGTCCAGGGTACCGAGATTCCGTTAAAAACGTCTTACAGCAGTTTCTATTCTTCCTCGAATGGCTCTAGCTCGCACTTGCGTGGCTGCAACTTTCTAACTCGTATCCTGGTGTGAATTACGCGATTCTGAAGCTAGAAGCGTCACGCGAAACACTAGTTCCCTCATATTTAAGACACCTGCAATCTCTTCCGCGTCTTCGAAGACTGAGAACGCCACCGAAACTTTGTTCGATAAGGCGCGAATTTCGGTGCAACGACGGCGGAGAAAAATGTCCCGTAATTCTCGGTTGGCCGCGAGAATACGATTCTCCGTCTTCAAAGATAGCGAAGGGGAGATTCATTCTCTCCGTCCAAATTGTTTCCAACCTCATAACTCAAAACCTCCACAACAGGTAAGAAGACAAACGGGGCCGGGGAAGAGAAAAAGGAGAAGAATCGGCCCGGAAATCCCGCGCAACTTGTCTCCATTGTCGGCCCGAAGGGGGAGGGGAACGCCTGCACCCCGCTTCACCCACGGACGGACGAAGGAACAACGGTGCATAGGTAAGTCGATGCATCATCGCCGCGGCGTTAAAGCGGCGTATTTTTCTCCTATCGCACGTACATCGGTCCCGTGGCTCGAAGGTAACATTTTTCTCCGGAGTCAAATCGCAGCCAGCCCTATATAGGCGCGCTCGCCGGAGTTTTTATCGGCACGCCGAAATTGATCGCCCGGCGATTTTTCTCTCCGGCCTCGGCCTGCGCGCTTGGGGTGGGGAAGACGAAACACGCGGGAAGGAGGGGGGCACCGTGCGGCGGACGCGAGGCGGTGGCTGGGGGGTTGCAAGCGGAAACGAGACGGAGAGGACGTCGGTCGGACGAGTATCGACGATCGGTCGCGTGGGCGAGCCCGCGTCCTCCTCCCCGCCCCGTATATCGCATCGCATTGTTTCTGACAGCCGAGATTTATGCCCGCCGCCCCGGCCAACCACTTTTTCTACCGATTGGGCTCATTGTCCGCGACGACGATCGTGATTAAGGGCCGCGTTAACGAGCCGCATTGAATCGGGAACCGGGACGTTTGTTTCAACGGACCGCGGGGCAGATTCATTGCACTTACGCGTTACGTGCACCGCCGACCGGAAGTAACCGCTACCGCGGCCGTTGGACCGCGTCGGCAGGCCCGCTACTCAAACCTTCGACGGGTTCCACGTTCGACGCCACCATTCGATTCCGGCTGATTTTGTCGATCGACTAACCGATTCTTGCACTTTCGCGCGATTTCACTTCGGGGGTCAATGGTTCCTTTGGTTCAGCGACTACTGTGAATCAGTGGACTTGTGAGTAGCATCGGTTGGTTTCTTAGGAATGTTAGGAAATCTGTGGGAAACTTGAGGATTCTTCCAAGTATCGTTACATAACATATCGCACTAAAAACAGGAGCCTTCTTAATTACTTTCGCTCTCCGCAAGGACACGCAATTCAAAATTCCTCGTCAACCGATTCCAAACAGAGATTGTTCGGCCTCATCTACGCGACCGTTTACCCGTCCATTAATTCCGGAAGCGGGATAAGCCGGATGCCCGTCCGCCTGAAAATTTCCCCCATAATTCAACGCGAGCAGCGTTAATTAAAACCCGCGGCGTTTCTTAACGAGATAACCAAGACGGAAAGCCGGAAAAAGGAAAGAACTCTCGTTTAAAGGCCAGGTTTTGACCGAACGCAGCGATACCGAGTGCCGTGGGGATGCTCGCGAACAAGGGGCACTTTCGTGACGACGTGTGGTTCGAATTACGCCTCCGCCGAGCGGACTTCCGTGAAGAACAGGCGCGAAGAGGCTTCAGCGTAGCGCCAGGGGACGATAACATCGAGCAACGCATGTGTTTTCGTTTTACGTGTTGTACCGAAGCAGGCAACGCGTTGCCCTGCGCGCTGCAGCCGCCAAGAATATCACCGAGTGAAATGAACTGGATGCTATCGCGAGACGTCTCGCGATCGCGTTTCCTGGTTCGAACCGACAGATTTTTTCCCGGGCAGGGAGCGGAGAAGAAAAATAGTTTCTGGTGGAATCGACGCGGCGGGAAATCATGGGAAAGCGACGAATTCTCGAAATTAACCGGGAATTTCTCGGTGGTTTGCCAACCCGAGAAGATGACTTATTGAGTATGCATAAAGAACCTCGCGTACGTTCGAGAGCTACCGCTTTTTCTGCCCCGAGATTCCGTCCGATCCATGAAACTTTGATTATTACCTTAGGCATCAAACTCGCTCAGATATGCAGCGAGTCTGATAATTACTCGAGGGAGTTGCTCCCCCTCTGGTAAGCATAATCACTGGGCATAACTTCGCGATAGAAAAAGTCCTAGTTTCTTACCGATTCTGCAAGACGGCTACTGGAAAACGCGAAAAATGTAGCGCGAAAAGGGAGGGAGCAACCCTTGCACAGTGTGTATCATACAATGTAGCGATGATGGATTCATCTACATCTTTTTTAACCCCATCCGCCCTTCGTGTCAATTTGATACAGATTTCCCGTAGGTAATTATACTGTTCTGTTATTTGTGATTCTTGTAAACAAGCAGTACGCTTTATTTTATGCGAAAGTTGTGAAAAATGTAAGATGTAAATGCTAACTTATGAATTTGCATGAAAAGATATCGAAAAATAACTGTTCACGTGCCTTGTCATTTCATCGATATTTTACTACTGTGTCAATTTGACAACGTTTTGACAGATTCAGTTCGTGAAACGAGTAACGGATGAGGGTTAATGTAAAATACAGTAATCATCTCGTAGGCTATTTAAATTAAATTATTGCCCAACGCCAAGAAATGCAAATCGTCCCACTGACCTCGAAAATAAACGAAGTGATGAAATTCCGTGGTTCGGTCCGCGCAAGGTGGCGAAAGCCACCCCACAAGGTCCTCGAATATTCACGTGTTTTTCGGGCATGGCCCTACGAAAGAACCTCACCGGTGGCTCCCGCTCATTATTAAATTCCTGATCGATTGTCGGATCGCTCGCCCCGCCATGGAATAATTCGCGGCCGACCAGGAACGAAGTTGGAAATCCTGGGAGGCCATTGTCGCGACGACAAAGCCGCAGTCGACGTTAAGGAGCCGACGATGGATCGTCGTGGTGACGAAGAGGCCCGGGAATTTCGCTCGTTGAATATGGAGAGGCCAGAGGCCTGTCGATCGCCCCTAAACGACGTGCATTCAAGCCCGCGTTCGTCCCGTTGTCATGGAAATCGAAGGACGACTTCCTCGTTCCGACGGGCGCGAAGGGACGACGCGTTTATCCGTCGCTCGAGCCGTCGACGTGAAAAATAGTACGTCGTCGTTAAATCTTCGGGCGCGCGCGCGCGCGCTCGGCCCCGGCGTTTTGTCATGCGTGAACGCTGAATAAAACAATGCGCTCTTTAATGTCGCTCGTGTCCCTCAGCCACGTGTAAAATGTTTTATGCTTTTGTTCCGCGCCGTCGAGGAGCGAAAGCACGTTTTTTTTTCAAAGAATGGAAAGAGGCAGTGACGACGAAGTGTCGGCGTGAAAACGTATTTTTTGGAGCGGGGGAGGGGTGGTAGATGCTCCGCGGTGGCGACAAATGAGTGGATGCTGGAGGTTCTTTGAACGTCATTTTTGTTCATTGTGCTCCACAATTTGTTGTTACGCGTGTCCTCGCGCTGCTGGAATATTTCTGCGAATATTCGTCGGCGTTGGCTCGTGAAAAGAGCGGGGAAACTGGATCCATTTAATTTCTACTGATAGCGGCGTTGATACTGTGTCTGGGATAGATATCGCCAAAGAATTCCACTTTTCTACGCCGAGTATGAATGCCTCTTCTGTTAGAATAGAGAATATCTTTCTTCCTCGATAGCCGTGGAATATAAGAGTAGGGATGGATCGTGATAATCGATTGATCAGTCGACTCGAAGGAAGACAGAGCACAATAAGACTCTCAGAATACCTCGCAGCTAAAAATCCTCCGCCAGGCTAGTGGCAACGGGTAATCTCCCTGCCGATTCTCTTTCATACAATTACATTCGTGTTCAAAGGAAAATCGTAGGCGGCAATTAACTTCAATTCAGCAGGATTCAGCGAAGCTGCCGCGCAGAACGTTAGCCCCGACGTGACAAAAAGCAGAGGGGTCGTCGGGCCGATTAACACAAGTGTCGGCCCTGTTCGCCGCCATCCTTCGCTACCATCCGGACCTCCGGTCGGAACGAACTTAATCCAGTAATCTACTTTCCGGGGAAATCACATTCACAATCAGGGCGAGGCATATCAAAAAGGTTCGCGCGTGAACGACTCGGCGAGCAATTATATTTCCCGTCGGTCCTCGTTTTTCCTTCCTCCCCGGGACAAGGGACCTCTTATCCCCGCAGCTCCGTCGCTTTTTTCGACTCCCAGTCCTCCGCCGACAGCTTTTCCGCGAGTCAGCCGAAAACTGGCGATGATTCCTTGGGAAAAAGAACCCGTCTATTCGCGATCCAGATATTATATCGTTTTCTCGTGACGGCGGATTCAAACGACAACCCTTAGAAGCCTATTCGTTCGGTGACTGGAAGGGAAGAAGAAACGAGACACCGTGGCGACTGTCGACTCGATAAAACGCCAAGGGCTAAGGAGGAAGCTCGTCTCGAGACTTCCATCGTCCGCGAGCGTGTCTGGGAGGAAGCTATTGACTCCCCGGATGCTCAACTAGATCGCTAACAATGTCTGGCTAATTACCTTATGGCCGGGCGAGCGGATCGCGGAAGAGTCTCGAGGATCCGCGATGGAAATAGACAAAGTGGAGCACTCCAATTAAGTGAGAGAGAGCCGCGTCGTTTCGTCGGGATCCGCGGACGAGTCCTCTCGAGGCTGTTCCCGTCGAACCGTATTATTCCGATGACTTTGAACGTTTGTCATACTAGCATCCTTCCCTTTCGTCTCTCGATTCTTCCCTTGTCTGAAAAAAACCATCCCGTTTAACTCGAGGGCGTGCTCTCGTCTCGCGGTAACGCCAGACGACAAATTAGAGGGGCTCGTTCATTAAAACGAGGCTATGCCACTTTTATCGTTTCGCCGGAAAAGGGGCAGGGGGCGGCGGCGAGTTCCATTGTGGACATTCGTGAAATTTCGTAAATCGTAACCCCCGGCGATCGTTAGCGCGCCACGAACGAGGGGCTCGTGCCCGGCCACCCCTCGGCGCGAGCGTACGGCAACTTGTTAATTGCCGATATAAACAGGCCAGTTTCCGGCCAGGCGCCAGGAACTCGAAAGCACCGAGTCTCCGGGCGCCGAAACTCGCGGGAGATCGCTCTTTTATTGCGCCAATCGTCGCCGCGTTTCACGGCGACTGCTGATCAACGGTGTTCACAGCGTTCACCCTTTCGGAGAGGGTCGTCGAGGGACCTTTGGTTTCTCGCGAGCGCCACCCCCAGTTTCCCCCGTAAAAAGCGTAATCTCGTCGTAAAGACGGCTGGCAGCAGCCAGAATCGGTTTTCGTTTAAGGCAATCCACGATACGACCGAGCTCTACATTTTACCGCCGTCTTTTCTCGCGCTTTTAGTGCGCGTAAACGCTGCCGTGTCGCGCGAGACTCACCCCCGTTGCACGGGGCTCGCGTTTGTCTCTGCGACGATCGATTTTTAACGCCGCTTGATTGAACGGCCGAGAGGAATGGTACCGATGTGCCTTGCAGAGTACACGTCGCCTGTGGATGGCTTTTTGAAACGCGAGATTTTGGGAGACGTAAGAGAAATTGAAGCTTGACGTCGGTGCCGTGACAAATTGGCGTCGTGCAGTTTCGAGGCTCGTCGTGTGCAGGGGAAACATTGCTGGGACATGGAATTCAACGGTCGAGAGGGGGCTTGACGATTTATCAATGTCACTTTTCGTTTCGAAGTGCGATTAAAATTCATTGATTGGGAAGTTCAAACGAAGCCACTGCGAGTGCCAACTTTTTAAGAACAACCGTTTTCAATTTCAATTTCAATTTCTGTCTCCGAAAATAAATTGCATTTTTCCATTTGGAGCTAGCAGGTGGAGTGGGAGGATTTTATACAACATTTTATACCAGCAGTGGAGATACTTAAGAATTGAAAAAGCACTGCATTCGCAGACACAACTTGTATCGCTGTAAAACGCTGCGGCGGATGTAAAAATTCAATCGCAGGGTTGATTCGAAACAATGCCAAGTTTAGTTTCAGCGCGGGGACGAGCGTTTAAAGGGAAAACACAAAAAGCTCGGGAAATATCGCCGTTACGCGCCGCAACATCCTCCCCCCTCGATTCCCCCCCGTGAAATTAAAAATTTATCTGGAAATCGCACTTGGAAAACAATGGGGCACCCACGCGCGGCGTGCACGCGGCCCGATAGCATTCGGCAGGAACCGCCTGCATCAAGATACCCGTGCGGTAATTCGAATTTCAAACAGTCTGGCGAATTTCCATTGTGTCCGCAACGCGTCGTATGTAATTGCTACGCTCGGCTATCCGTAACTGGCTTGTTGCTGCGCGTCGCTGATTGGACAGCTCAAACCCCCCGCGGTTGCGTTTCACCCCGTTACAACGAGACGTCGAACGGTTCCGCCGCGAGGAAAATCGAATTCTTCCGGTTCACCACTGGATCTCGTTACGTCTCAAACGAGATTCCTCCGTGTCCTCCCCCTGGAAATTAATTTGGCTAACCGTCGATGATCGGGTTACCTAAATGGACGACCATATTTCGGACTTGATCGCCTTTAAAGCAGTTGCGTGAGATATGCGATGGACAAAAGTCTGTTGCTCCCGTCGATCCTGTATCGATTTCAAAATTCATAGGATTGGTAGATCTGTTAATCTCGGTTGGACCGGCCAGGACTACTTCTTGTAGTTTCCTTGCAACAGTGACCTCCCTTGGTTCGGAACATTTTCGAAGGCAGCTTAAAAAAGACGAGAAAAATATCTGTCCTGGTGAAAGTTCGAGGGACGACGTTTGCCGCCCTTCAGCTTTCCACCCTTCAGCCTCCATCGCGCTGGACGGCGAAAAACAACCTTCGAAATTTGTTCGCAGGAGCGCCGAAGCAAACTTCTCCCCTTTAATCCGTATCTCGCGTTCACGCCTCGATTGCCAAGCTACGCGGCATAGTTATTAAGGGAAACTTTCCCCCCCACGATTTCCCACCCCCTGTTCATCTCTGGCTGGGTGCAAGGGCTTCCGCCAGAGCCTATCTTCCGCCTCTATCGCCCTGCTGGCGGCGGCGCTTGCCGTTTCTGCTGCTTCGGTGTCTCCAAACTTTCGAACGTCTCAGGCAGACCGTGAAATCTGTTCCGACGAAAATTTCCAGCAAATTCGTCGCGAGCGTCTACGCCCGTCGCGATCGGGGCTTCCACCGCGCGTGTTCACGCGCGACGGACAGACAATAGGCTGGCAGATTCGTAAATCGTCGCGATAATTCCGGATCTTAGGGATCCCCTGGCCTTTCGACGATCGTAGTCGACTGTGAAATACCGTCCCGAAGCCAGTAATTAGGAACAGGAATATTCTCGAGGTGGGTGTGCCACTTGGAGCTTCACCGTAAATGGTATTCCTGAAGTGAACGAAGCAAGGGAAACGCGGGGAACTTTCTCTTAAACTTCGCGGCTTAGGCTGCAACTGTGCTTTTACTTGACGGTTGATATTCAGAAATATCGAAGACCACGTAAGGTATCGGAGTAGCCGGGGAAAGGAAGCCAGAAAGAGGAAGCGAATAATCGACGACGTGTGTGGCCGGGGAGATAGCACGGAACGATCGAGATGTGGCATACGTCGGGGACCCCAATAAACGGCACGAAATTGATATTTCAAGAACACGAGCCGTCGTGGCGGTCCGCGCAACACGCCTGCAATAAATACTGGCGGAGTAGTGAGCAATGATAGGCCAAGTTCGAACAGCCGATGCTCCGCCGTCTGAACGAGGCAAGAAAGCGAACTCCCAGCGACCTTCGACCCGCCTCGTAACCGGTTCGACTTGAAGAGCGCCTCTTTGGATACATTGTACGGGCGTGCCAACGTCTCGCGGCTGAGATCCCGTGGGAACACGAACCAGGGAACATCCGGAACCGAGTCCAGGTTCCGCGTAAAAGGTCGAGCCGAGCAACCTGACGTCGCTGGACGCCGAGGAGCGTGATCGCTGGTCGGGGCTCGTGTTTTTTCACGCCAGGCGATTTCCACGAAGCGGAGCCATCGCCGGGGCGAAAGTTTCGCGAGCGGGCTCGTGGAAAATTGCGGACGGGGAAGGAAGAAGAGCGTGGGCTCTCGGTTTGGCAAGTTCGAGAGCCACGTCGTCGCGATTACCACCCCCTTCGCGTTCCCTCTTCCCCTACCATTTTTCGTGGTTCCTTTCGTCCCCGTTCTTTCAACATTTCAGTTCTCGATTTGTCCTCGAAGAAGAAGCAAAGTTTATTCGCCCGGAGGGGTGGGGAATGAACCTGGCCAGCAGGTTGCGCAAAAAGGTCTCGGTGAAACTGTGAGAAACGTGATTAAACGAGGGAGACAATGTAGCTGTTCGTTCGACGCGCGCTCCATTGAAGAAACTTCGGCAACTTCTTTTTCCCCCGTTCCGTCCACCCCCAGTTCGACGAACGAGTTCGTAATTTAAGCGTCTCTCGTTGTTCTTAGCCCATCCGGGTGGGTTTCTTCATCCTTACCACGGTTCGTGTGATTGCCATCGTGAATCAAATGAATTAAATCTTGTCACTTGTGCTATTTATTGTCACAAATGAAACAAGTTTCGATCGAGACACCAAAACGTTTAACATCTATACCTGAACATCCAAAACGTTTTCATGGGGCGCAGTCGATCCTCCGAGTCACGAATATCGATTTTCCAGACGAGGAAAGGGTTGGACCAGGCTGCATCCTCGCAGCATGTTTTGCGCGGGGCGGGAAACAATTAATAGGCACAGCGTATCCGGGCGCACTTGTAAGCGAGCTCCGGGTATGTACCTGGTATACACGACACATGGCCCATTACGAATTAATGTAGCATTTCACGGCGAATTAATTACACGAGGCAAGGCTCTCTCGAGTGGCTCTCGAGAACGAAAGAACCGACGGAGCCGGCTGACTCACCGTGGTACTCGAGTACCAAATCGTTTTAATGGAACAACTGTTACCCGTTCGGAGAGAGAGGCAGCCTCTACCTTCGACGAACTAAAAGCACGCCGCCCGCCGTATACCAGCGTGCGTTATTCCGTCGACTATTTTAAAAGCCAGCATCCCAATGCAAGGCTGACTCAAGCGTCGAATATTAAAACGGAAGAAAATCGACTGGGCCCAAAAGGAGGTTCGTTTAAATATGCACAATTTAATCTCGCTCTTGTTTTCGTTCCTCGTTCCTCTCTCATCTTAAGAAGGGATAAGGAGGGCTCAGTTTATTAACTTCCTGACGTCGACAAATGCGACTCGCGTTGATGACGTCTACGACGGCGCGGTTTGTAAATTGCTCGCGGATATTCGTTCCTATCCTTTCGGAGGACGTGGTAAACGAGGCAACCGAGAATCGTAGCCCGGCGCTCCTACCTCGGACGTAAAGCACTCGGAAGGGTCGGTAATGAAAATGTGCAAGGTAAATGGGCCGAGGAAGAATGCAGATTTCGCGGGGATCCGAGTAACCAGAGGACGAGTGTGCTATTTGCTGGCATTGAAGATGCTTCCTACCATAGCTCGTAGGATTTCATATCACAGTCAAGGATTCTTTTAAAACTTCGAAACGATGTTTTCATTAAACGATCCCAACGCGTCCATCAGAATCTACATTTATTTCGCGCAATGGCCATTATCCGAAAAACGCACGCAACCAAATGAGAATCGATGCGACGCGCCCTTAGCGAGGCGCGAAAGAGTTATACCACGCGCGGGCTTTTCGCCAGCGGCCAAAAAATATATCGTTGGAAGTTGAAAAAAAAAGGGAGGCAGGGGAAAAAAAACAAGCGGCGGAACACGACCGCTAAATTTCGGCAAAACGAAATCTCGTAGGTCGTGTATCGCGCGCGGCTGCAACCCTCGCCCCCGTTCCTCGTTCGATTTATGACGCAATCAGATACCATGGCGCACGGAACTGACCATAAAACATGGGAAACTACGTTGTCACCCAGTGGTCGTACAGTCCCCGCTAGAAATCGCTTTTTTCCTACACGCGGGGCGAAAGCGCGAGCGAGAGGAGGCGAGGACGGGCGGCGCGGAGGCACGACAGAAGTTATTAATCGCGACTAAACGCGGCGACGGGACGGATAATGCCCGGGACCCGTGGCTGACAAAAAAGTCATCGGCGCGCCGAATTTCCGGCCGCGCCGCGGTCCTTCCGGCGCGACGTGAATCAAAGAGGATCTCCGTAAAACCGACGCATCAACGCTTCGACCCGTGCGGTAAGCTTGACAAACGATTTTATAAAAATCCCTCATGAACTGTACGCTAACGTGCCGCGGACGCTTCGCTTTGAATCGAAGGGATACACAGAGAGCGAGCTGTTTTTTCGAGGCACATTTCCACGCTGGTCCGTCGTGTTTCACGAAGATTCAGTTAAAACCGCAGCGATATTCGAAAACTCGCGTTCGCAGGTCGGCTGGGCAACGGACCGACGAACGATGCCACTTTTGTACGCGCAGCTGCATCGAGGAGCGTATGATCTAGAGCCAGGGGCAGAGAGTTGCGAGTATTCAACGATAGCTTCGAAAGCGGTGAACGTTTGTCTCGAAATTCCTCTGCGATTATCGAGGCCCGGTGAAAAACGGGGCGTCCAGGATCGAGATAGCGGTGAACGGTAGTGCAGCGTCACCGAGTTTTTAATTCGATCGGCGTGAGTCACGGCGTGGCGGCGGGCCAAGTGAAAATCCATAAACCCGGTTCTGATCGCGGAGTTTTGTCGCGTCGCGCGGATGAACAACGACCTAGCCAGGGAAACCGGTGCCGGTGGTAACCGAAAATCGAATTATTGCCCTACGGGCGATAAACGTCCGTTAGAGCGGCGCGCTCGTTTCGATTTCGATTAATCGAGCAAGGCGGCCCGCTCACGCTCGCTGCCGTCGAGCTGCTGGAAGCGAGAGACGAGGATGGACCGCGGGTAGATGGATGAACGGATAGAGACACCGGGCAGAGATGGACGTGCCAACGGAAGGGGTTGCGAGGGATGAAAGGGGGAGACGGTGGCGCCACCATAGACGGGTCCAGCAATTTGTTTAAATTGCATTTCCGGGCTAAACTGCAATGGACTGCGGCACCGACCGAATTACGCTGTTTTATAGCTTTTCAATACCGTCTGTCTCTCTCTCTCTCCCTTCGCCTATGCATCCCCCACCCTCGTTCAACCGATAGCTTCCAAGGGTTCCAAGGGTTTCCAGTAATCGCACCAGGTTTCGTCGTTCCCTCTGTAAAATGAGCCAGATTTTTTCCTAGCCACCCCTTCTCCGTCTCTTTCTTTCGATTCCCTTCTCGAATCCTTCGTGGGTTGGTCGTTTCACCTGGTATCTCTTCCACGCGCGCCACCCTCGTACCATCACCAGTTCGATGGATATTGAATCGACACTCTTCCGCGTTACCGCCCGAATCGTGTCGTTCCTATGCAAACGACGTCACTTCCTGCATTAATGTGTCGTACCGAATGCGGTTACGTGTGGCTCGGTACACGCGACGCGTAGAAAGCGACGTTGGTGTTACGTGCCGAGAGGAAAGGACTGTTCGACGATGATCTCTTGAACTACTTTTCGTTCAATCGTAGATACAGAGCACCTCGCATCGCCAGCGTCCAAACAATCTACCTACCATTCTCGCGATGACGAGTCGAAGTGGAATTTCGCGGGCTCTCTCTATTTATCTTCCATTTGAAGCTAAATCTCGCCAAACGGGTTCTCGTATTTACTTTCAATCCGACGAATTGTCGTTTTTATTGTCTGCCGCCAGACGCGGGGGGGAGCGCGAGGAGGTACCTGGCGATTGAAAAGAATAAAGTTATTGCGGACTGCGGAAGGAAACCGGTGTGTGCGCGCCCAGCGGTCAAAGGAAACACCGACGACGCCCACGCGCGTGCTCCACGCGATATAGTAGCCGCACGGTAGCAATAAATAGCGATGCAGGGGCGACGCATTAACAAGTACTAATACACCGTGTCGATCGCGCGTCTGTCATGTAGCGCACGTGAACGCTTTCGTGATCCGGCGCCATAGATCTCTTCCGCGCCCGTGGATTCGGGCCCGCCGTAAAAATACCAACGGCTATCGCGATTTACATTCAGCCCGATCCGGTTCGTAATTAATCAAGCTTCGTCGCCCAGCTCGGCGCGTCCTCGCTCAAGGGGGTGCAAGAACACGGGTGCTGGCGGGAGCGCCGGTTTCCGGCGAAGGAGGGGAAAAAATCCACATGATTTCTAACTAGAAATCCGCCTTTTACGTTAAGCGATCGCGAGTTACGAGGGCGGCGCACGAGGTCCTGTTCATTGATTTTGATCGAAATTTTTACCCACACCGCACGCACACCATGCGTAACAATGTGTTGGCTGTTTGCACACCACTGGTCGCGTGATATTTAGCGGCAGAATTTATTTCGCGAGAACGGGGAGGGAGCGGAAAAAGAATAAGAAGAAGCCGGTGAGAGAAGCAGCAGCGAGCTCCTCAAAACAGAGTTCCGATCGTGATTCAGGGCGGAAGGATCGCGTGTGTCGCGTGACTCTCTCATTAACGATCCTGCCGTGCAAAAAGTAGATCGAGCGTGTGCAGACCAGACACGATCCCTGGATATTATTACAACGGCGTCGACAGTAATTCCTATGGTTGCACAGGTTTCGTCGTCTCGTGCGACACGACAGGCCCTGCAAAGCTTGGATAAAAATTCGACCAGTCCATCCCTGAACTGGCTACTCTCCTTCGCTTCGACGCGTAATCCTCTGGGACGGTGATTGCCGGTCGGGTCGGCGCGGACGTTTGTGTTAGGAATTGAATATCAATCGTGGGAAGGTTGGAGAGGGACGTCGCGTGGCTACCGGCGCCCGTTCTCGTGGAATTAACGCGATGAAAAGCGTGAAAATGGCCGAAGGGGACGATTTTTCGCGCGATTAACGGCTGGAGACCCGGCGAGGAAAGACGCGCGCCCGAGCGGGCTTAACGCGTCTAGCTCGTTGCGCTCCTTGCGGCCGCGGGGTGGGGTGTCGATAAATATTTATAGTTGCGATCGTGGCGCCCATAAATATTTATTTGAACATCGTGTTACTATAAATATTTATCATACCGTTCGATACACGGCCTATGAAAACGGCGGGATAATTTATGAGCTATGGAAACGCGAGTCAGGAGGGACGTGAGTCCTTTGAGCAGCGGAGTTGCGTGT
This sequence comes from Andrena flavipes, assembly GCA_963971345.1. Lineage (NCBI taxonomy): Eukaryota > Metazoa > Arthropoda > Insecta > Hymenoptera > Andrenidae > Andrena > Andrena flavipes. The sequence continues at coordinate 61,912,998 of OZ020480.1, forward strand.
AAATTGGTGGAGTGATGAAGGGGATTCGTTAGCAGCGGGCAGATTTTTAATTTCCTTCACATGCCGCGTCCTCTCGATTTTTAAGAATTCTCGAGTTGGAGGGCTGAAATGAAAAACACACTCGCGAGAGAGTCTCATTACCCATTCACGTTTAATCACACAGAAGTATGTAGCACGGAGATGCTCAGCTTTAAGCCTGCTCAACCGAATTCCTAAGGATGGCCGTTCTTTTTACATACGAAACGAATCGAAATCCCTCAAATGGGCCGACAAAAAAATCGAAACGATCCAGGGCTTTCCTATTAGCGATCGCAAGCGGCTCCTCGGGGCGGAAGCCCTCTTACACTAATTCACCCCTTCCGCTGCCGGAGCGCTTTACTACCCAATTCGGTGCGCGAGAACCCCGGCGGATTAGGTTCGTTCCTGTGAGATCTCTCCGGGAATTTGCCTTCGTCATCGGTCCCCAGGGTACCGAATACTATTCCGGGCCCACCCCCGCGGCGTCACCCTCGCCAGCAGGGCGAGAGGAAACGGATCAGGGAAGTGTTTCCTTTTAAGGACGTCCCCTGTCGTCGAGCGGCGATGCAATTTTCTTCTTCCTCCTGATCGGGCGAAGCTCGATTATCCCCGCTTCTGCCGCGCGGATCGTGTAACAGAGGCTGACCAGTTTCGGAATGAGTCGCGCGAATCGTTCGTCATTAGATTATCTCGTAGTAGATGCTATCGAGTCGTGCATCGCGACTCGCTCCCTTTAATTACCGCTCGTCCAGTTAATCGTTATTACGATTAGACTTGTATGAAGTCGCCGCGGAAAAAAGGGGCCCGTAAATGCCCTCGTCAGAGCTGTAATCACCGGCTGTTTAACATCAGGACGACTTAATTGCGCGGGGAAATTATACGTGCGCCATGCTAATCGGGACTCCCACTCGCGGCCGTTTAACATACAATGACGGCCGACGAGCGGAAACTTTCGGAACACTTGTCCCTCGAGGTAACGTCGAATTCACTTATCGGTTCCTGATTAATTGCTGGCTATAGGTAGTCCTCTTTCCACGATCGTTGCGCGCCGTTAAGTGGCCGCGTCGGAGCAATCTGTGCTCGTGTCGGCAACGCGAAGGAGTCAATTATGTTTGCAAGGTGTACGTTGCAACTTCCTTCCTACCGATCATGCAACGAGGATTGTATTTTCAATTTTGCTGTGTCTGTATAATACCCCCGAATAAATCTCGCGACGGCCAGCTCGTATTTAATTTGCGCCGGATGCGTAGAGAGAGTCGATTTTTCCACGAACGCGATCAAAGTTATCGGACCACGAACAACATGGTCGGCGGACAAACGCTCGCCTAATAATTAATTGAAATAACGATGCAACCAGCGAAATGCTCAACTCTAACGAGATCCAGCTGCTCTTTTTTTCGTTCGGAAACGCAAGCCAGAGTCGCTCGTTAGATTCTCGCCTCGCTAGAATCTCGTTTCCCCGGACTGAAAACCAGAACCGCCCTGCTCCTCTTCGGCCACGAAACTACGTAATTTCGCGGCTGGCTAAACAGGGATCGTCCCCGAACAAAAGGTGAAAAGTCCGCGGCGTTTCGCGGACCGATGTGACTGGATGTCGTTTGCCTCCAACCCATCGGTATCTCCTCCTCTATCATCTTCCGTTTCTCTATTTCCGCTACCGCTTCGCCTTCGCTGACGGCGTTCCACGTGACAGCTCGGATGCAATTAAATTTCACGTTTCGACCGAAAGCCTCCGCGACAGGATTGACTGTGCGCGGGAAACTTCGTGGGGAATTTAATCGCTGCAGGTATTGAGAGCAAGATTGCAGCGCTTTCCTTTCGTCTCTCCCCGGAATCTGATACCGAGTGGCTCTCTTACTAAAAGATTGAACCTCGAGCTAATGTCACGCCATTATTACAAGAGGGGCTGGGATTGACTGCTAACAATTCAGTCCGCCCGTTCTCACCTTGATTTTCCCTAGCCGAGGACCTCCACCCCCGCAGACGAGGCACAACGATGCGGGAAGTTCGAAAAAGAGAAAGTAACAGCTTCGCGATCGTTACTGCTTCGTCGCTCCTTATTATTTTCCCAGGCGTTTCTCGTGAATTCCTTTACGGGGCGGCAGCCAGCTCTCAAACTAGAAACGAACAATCGCCGCGGAATAAAAGCTGGATATTTCAACCGGAAGAGAAACCCCCGGCAGCGCTGCATGCTTGTTAACGATCAAGAAACCCGGCCGCCAGTGTTTCCCTCGCTACTTTTTCGTCCGCGTTCGTCTCTCCGCTCGGGTTGCGCCACCACTTTTCAAGCCCCGAACGGTGACGCAACTGGTCGTTTTTCCGGCGGTGGGCGGAGGGGAGAGGCGCAGCCAGCCCGGCGAACGGAGGAAACCCGAGTTGTTAAGTTCGTGTAAAAAACAAATCGTAATAACGGCGTTAATTGTTAGCGACGAAGATTCGTTTGCCTCCGTCGGCTACCTCTCGGCTGGGAAACGGTTATCTGCGGACGGGGGACGGAGTGGTTATAATTAAGGCTCCGCTAACGAGAATCCGTTCGCCAGGGAGATAACGAGGTCTTCGATTTGAAAGAGACCTCGGGGAACGGCGCGCAGCAAAGAGGAAGGAGCCTCCCCTGCTTCTTCGAAAGCTGGGACTGACCGAGCTGAGCGGAGGACGGGCCAAAGAGGCGAGAAGGGCAGAGAAGCTTCGCTAGTTATAAAGCGTCTGCGTGCCTTCTCGCTGTATGCACACGCGAGACGATGGCAGCAAGGTAATGAAAAAAAGGAGGCGAGCCTGGTCGAGGGCGGCTCGCGTGCTCCTACCCCCGCCACGCGCCTCGATCGGACGGGTTAATATTTTATTCAGGGCGGAGTTGGATTTGCATACGAAGTGGGCCCCGTTCTCGCTCCGCTCGCCTGCTCTCTCTCTTGTTTTCTCTGTCTGGGATTCGGCCGGGCGCATCTGCCGAAGATACAATGCCCGCGATACCGTGGAGGATCGGTCCTGCACGCCAGACTACCCCCCGAACCTTGGACGCTTCGTTCGCTTCGCCCAATGTTCCCGATTCGTGCAATCGTGTGTCATGCAGATATCGCGGAGGTGTCCTAACCGCGCGATTCTTACGGTACAAGAGACAGGAGGAATAGTGGACTCCGGGATATTTGCAGATATGATCCACAGTGGAAGATGCGGGAGTTCAGGGAAGAACTGGCGAGCGGAGGGCTTTTTTAATATTTTATTACCAAGCTCTCGTGGAGAATAGCGAGCGCATAAACGAAAGGCAGTAACGTTCACGGGGTCATAACCAGGGGCTGGTGTCCCTCGGCTGAGATGGCATAAAATATTTCTCCGCCGGCCTAGCCTCGGCTGACCCAGTGCAGCCACCTTGCAGCGCAGATGTTACGATGCATTTTCTCATGCATATTCCATCGGTGGAATGGAAATGTCGCCTTAACCCGTACTAATTTCGCGCGCTGTATGTCAGTATTACAATAAACATGTTCGCCGCGCGAAACGCGGCTCATGCATATGCATGGTCGTTTCGCCAACCCTTAATAAAATTCGAGCGACGGGGGCTATCCCCCGCGCGATCGTTAAAACTACCTCGGGTGAAGCTCTCTGTCGCATATGGAGGCCAGCCATGTAGCATTTCGCTAAGGTAACTCCTTTTTCGGCCAACCAGCTCCGCAAACTTGCAAATTGGCAAAAAAAAAGAAGGACAAAAACGTGGAAGCCGCTGTAAAATCACTATCGACGATGTCTCTTTAGACAGCGGATGACATAAAATCTCGTCATTTCGAAGTAGATGGTTTCTTAGTATTCCATTCGGCTGACACGTGTGTATATTCTCGGCCAGAAGTCCACTTGCTAGATGATTTATCTTATTTAATTAAACGACCGCGACGTTTATGTGTCACGGCTCGCCACACTCGGCAGAAAAACACAGCTATCGAGCAGCCTTCTGTAACGGTACCCATTTCCTCATTCAGGGTTTATGATAAACGGTGAGTCTTCTGAAATGGATGCCACTAGCGTCTCCCACAGAGTTTCTACGACTTTCGAGCGTCCGCGAGCTTACGACTTCTCTGTTGCAACGGTCTCCTCGAGGAGGCGATGTTCATCAGACGGCGGCAATTAGCGTGGCTACGCGACGAACGTTGAAAACGCGGCTGAGGGATCATGATCGCGAGGGAAAAGTCTCCGTTCGGGGGTAAGGCTGGCGACGCCTCGTTAATTAGTCGATTACGGCGAGCCCTGGACGAGCGCTTCCACGCACTCTCGCTCGCGGGATTGTAAAATCCGATCGGCGCGTAATCTGATCACGCGCGCCGCGGCGAGAAGTAGTAACGCGCCCGCAAATACTCCTCGTCACGTACTAGGGCTTAAGGCCGAATACACACCGGTACGATTGCGCGAAACACTCGCGAAACTTGCCTGTCCGCTCAGAGACGGGACGGCGAAGCTTGAAAGCGTTTGGACAGCGGAGAGCACGAATGCATATTTATACGGGCCTCGGCGATCACAGGTCGGTTGTGTAAGGGATGAGAAAAATGGCCGAGGACTGGATCCGTGGACACGTCGAGGACGGTGAATCAAAGCTTCCGCGAATGTTGCACAGCTGGAGGAGAGAGAGAGGAAATGTGGATAATGGCAGGTGACGGGGGATGCGCATTTGTTTATTTATTTGACGGGCAAACGCGGTGGTTTACGTTTACGTGATCGAATAATTCAGGGAATTTCAACTGGGATATGCCATGAATAGTGGAATATTGAACGCGCGAGTTCCTGTAGTGCTGTGTAAACTGTTTGATCGAAGGTTCTTTGTATATTCATCCGCATACTGTTTTCGATACTTCACTAAAATGGAGACTCTCTGGGTATCGTTTCTTCCGCTTCAATAAAAGGTACAAGGAAAGAGTGACCAAAAAATGAGGCCTTCTTTCGCCTCTTTTTGATCCCACGAGTTTTTAACTGAATTTTATACCAAACGATAGCTTATGATGAGACGTCAATGACGCGAAATTTTCAAGTTGGGATGATAATTAGTTTCTGAGATATAGGAGGTCAAAGAAGTGAAAATTCGTTAACCCAGTAGCTGCAGGGACTCCTAACGGTACCTATGTAAAATACTAGTATTATATCACAATGGCCGATTCAATATGGTGGAAGATATATTTATAAAAGCAACCACTACTCAGAATTTTGAAAATCTAAGTTCAAATTCGTTATTAGCAGTAAAAAAAAGATATAATTGTTTAAACTATTGGACTGATATAAAAGTCCGTACATCGAAGCGTATGGGCTGACGCGTTAACGATTTTTCACTTCCTGACCTCCCATATCTCAGAAACTAATTGTCATCTCAACTTGAAAATTTCGCGTGATTGATGTCTCCTCATAAGATATCGTTTGGCATAAACGCAGTTCCAAAATCGTGGTACCAAAAAAAGGCGATTTCTTGGGACACTCTTTCCGATGCAGTGAATTTCGGTTGCATAATACACACTCAAAGAGCTGTATCCAGCTAGGTATAGTAGACCAAAGCTTCGTAACCATACTCCGCAGCCTCCACCGAATATATCGCCTTCGTATCAGACGTCTAAGCATCCCGATCCACAGATACAGCAGCCTCGAAGACTTTATAGCCCGATATATTACCCCAGCGAGGCATGATTTAAAACAGCTAAATTATCGATCAAACTCCCGCTCGGTCTGGCTATAAATTTCACCTCGATCCGAGTGAAACTCTCGGTGCTCCCTGGTTTCCCGTAGAAGAGGCAGCATCTCGAAGAATCCTCAGCGCGGTGGAAAAGGAAGCGTCCTCAATCCGGCGTCACGAGCGTCTAGAATCGGCCTGTCCCGGAGAAGAGTATCTCTCTGCCTTCAGAGAGTAATAATCCGGGCTGAAAGAAGTTGAAGACGGCGTTGGGGGACGGGGGGTCGGAGGTTTCATCATTCGGCACGTGTGTACCCACCGGGAGCGTCATTACGAACCAGCCTCCTTAAAAAGTCCGCGTTCAAGCTGGATCAATAGCGAGCAATGAGGCCGAGACACCTTGTTAATCTCTCTGCTGGCCACGTCTCTATCCATGGCTGGTCATCGCCACGAGCGTCCAGGCCTCTGCGACGAGCGAATATCACGGAGTATGGTACCAACGACGCGGAGGAGAGGAACGTCGTTCTGGACCTCGAATAACATTTGCCCCAGCTGTGGTTCTCCGTGTGTCCGGCCAGCCCTCTTCCAACTGTAGACCCACCCATGGTATTAAACGGCAAAAAGTCGTGTACGACCGGGTACCTTTCTAGGTTGCTGTGCCACCCTTTCGCTCTGGCCTCCCCCTGTCCTGTCCACCTTGTGTCTCGCGAATAAGTAGTACCCTGACTACACGTAGTCTTGTCACCGGGCCGGAGGACTGGTTAGAGAGGAGGCGCTTATCGCTACCAAGGATCTCACTGACAGCCGCCAATTAAAACATGCTAACGAGCTGCTGATCTCGCGATATCTCCGACCGGGGCCTAATTAAACTCCCGCTACAGGGGAGAGTTGGGGCGACGGGGCGAGCCGAAGGAACAACGGGGCAAGGGGGAGGGGGCCGAGGGGGCAGCGCCCGGCGGGGAACGACAAGACAGAATCTACGAGATCTCGGTGTGCGCCTAGACTTTATCGTCCCCACTTCGTGGCCTTAAGAAAGATCTCGACTGCTACCCGGTGAACTTTAACAAACCTATTTCCTGCTGGAGTTCCCCCGATCGGAGATACACCGCTACCATAGTGTCAACCGGTAAAAGTGGCGCTGCCAGCCTGGGTAAGGTGATGGGCAAAGAGGGAGTTAGTCAAATAGGATTCCTGAAATCGCTGGCTTCTTTTGCTGCAAGCCCGCGCGGTGTTAGTCCTCCTGGCGTTCCAGTGCTGTCTGGATTCCCTGTGCAGGGAATTCCTCTGGGACGTACCGCGGGACACAGGTTCTCTTTCATATATGCACTGTACTTTTGGTGCAATTTCAAGCTTTTGTATTTTGTTGGGACTCGAATTGTTAGAAATTTTGTACGATTTATAGGAAAGTGGAATTATTTTGGAGGCTTTGAGCTGAAACTTTAATGTTATCGTAAACGATTAGCTAGCACGACATGATCAAACAGCGAGGCTCGAAATTTACGAGACACCAACAGTATCCAACGAGGATTTTGCAATTTTAAGAGCCGAGGTCGGGGTGCAACAGCTGTATACTTGACTCGAGAGATCCGCAGGGCTTATGGTTGCCTAAGAACAAGCGGGGAGGGAACCCCTTGCATTATCGTATAAGGTGATTTGTAATTCGTGGCGGAGGGAACGTCTTCGCCAGGAAATATGTATGAGTTAGGGAAGAAGAATAACATCTTTGCTTTCGACCCCTCCCTTTCGAACGGGGAAGGAAACCGCTTTAGAGTTCGAAACACGTGAGCTTAATGTTTCCTTCTCCCCTGTAAGTCTCCTTACTTTTAGTTAAGGCCACGTTGCTGTTTTATCATATCGCAACGAACGCTTTGATGGGTTCGATAACGCGTCACGATGAATCATAGAAAATGGTTTTTCACCCCTCGATGATTCATTCCTCAAGGTTGATGAAGGTTGACTAACCTAGTGCATATTTATGAAATTACACATTCTTACACAATATCAATAACTTGGGCACTTTGAAAGTTAATTAATCTTCCAAGTAATCCAAAATCGTACACATTATTTCGCATACTTGCGCGTGACATACAAAATAGGTAAATCTTTAGCCACCTCATCGATTTCCATGACCACTTAACTTAGCAATCTCATCATAAATTCAAGGCTACGATAAAGCTCAATGTTGCTCCGCTATCTTCTAATTAACCGCCACGAAGTATCCGCCAGCTTCTGCACGTCGTTCGTTGCGAAGTCCCAGCTCCTGGACGATAAACGTCTTCTGGACAAGTCACTCCTCTCCCGTTTTACTTATCGGGCCCAGACGTTATCCAAGAATCGGATCGCAAATCCGCCACTTCCTCGTCCTCATCGCCAGCAACTTTACGACCTATCTGTCCCCGGTTATCGGCGTCCTGTCCAGGCACCGGCCGTCGATTTTATCAGGGGAAACATGCACGCTTTCCAGCAATCGACGAATCGGCCCGCTTGAAAACTCTGCCTGGAGATCTGGTCCCCTTGGACACTATCGCTGGCCTGGCATCTTCGATCGCCGCGAGAAGGCAGAGCCCCGCGAATCCGGTTCCCCCTGTGCCCCCCGGCTCCCTGAAAACGCAAGCACATCGGCCGCGCGTCGAGCAAAGCACTCGCGCTAATACGGCCAGGTTGCTCGACGAATCGGTAAACCGTTTCGACCCGTTCGGAGGCGAGCGAGGCGTGGAAGGAGCGGTCGGCAGCCGTACAGCCGCCGCTGAGCAACCAGCATCTCTGTTTGCAGTCGGATTTTGGAACTAAGCCCAGGTTTGCCCAGACAGATGCACCCACTTGCCGCCCTTAATAGCATGGCTTACGCACCGCGCCGATCGCAGCGGGCTCGGGCCAAGCTAACGCGCCTCCTTTCATCCTCGGATCGCTTTCACCCTCCTCTGCGGTGGCGGGATAGACTCGGCGATTCTTGCGAGATAGACTCGACCGAACGGTGCCCAGGGAACGGGCCGGCCTTTTTATTTCAATCGCCCCTGCGCGACCCCCGGATAGAGGGATTAGGCGAGTTAATCGTTCGCCGATTTCGACCGGTCTCTTAGGGAATCTTGGAACGATCTCTGGGCACGCGGCAGCAGAGCCCCTAGGGAGGGAAGTTGGTCTTGAGTACTTGTAGGGAAAGTAGTATCTCATTAGACTTAAGCAATACTTACTTTGAGTGAAATCTAGATGACCCAAGTGATATAAGAGAAACACATTCCAAGCATCCCTTAGACTAATTTTACCTCCGACACGTTTTACAAACGCTCTCCCCTCGTTTAGACCCATTTTGTAACCCGATGCCTCATCGATATCGACGTTCCCCGATCTTCCAGCGCGCACCACGCCATCGCGTCGGACGTTGAATGATAAATCACGTATCGATCCCCGACGACGTCCCGCGCGGGGGGAAAGTCGCTTGTCTTCAACGTCACCGGCGGAGGACGGGCCTCTTCTTCGTGGGGGGATCGCGATACCTGTCCAAGAGTAGCTATCGGTGGCCAGATTGAAGGGACGACAGCATTCGTCGCTACTAATTACGGGTGCGCGTCGGCGTGCCCGTTCACCGTCATCATCGTCGTCATCGCGGGTCCCGTCGCGCGTCTCCTGTAATTTCGCGGGGCTCACAATGCGCCAGCTGATTAGGACTCCGATGGCTGCACGCCGTGACGGTCTCATCTGCGTTCCGTGTAATCATCGACGGTGCTTCAGGCGGCAGAAACGCGACCGAGGGGTTGCTGCAGATCGTCGTCGACCGGCTCCGGCGCAGAGCCGGAGAGGAAGAGGGTGGTGGCAGGTTTTACCGGGTAGCTGGGCGCACAATGCGGCTGTAACGAGATGATTACAGGCGTCCTCTCGGCGCTTTGGGAATCCCATGGATCAGCGGATGGACCACCCTCGACACACGGGCATATATACCTTAGCCCCCGTGATTCGGAGGCCGCGCCCCGCAAACGGAGATCTCCCCGTGTCTCGGTTTAAGTGGTCGCGTAAACGTCGAGGTCGTGCCGGATTTGCCGGATGAGCATTCGTATTCCGGCTACGTGCGACCAAGAGTCCCCCGTCTACGAACGCCGCTCCTCGTAAACGGAGGATCGAGCTTGCGCTGGTATTTGTCCCAAGGATGTGTCTCGCGGGCGATGTGCCTTGGAAAACGGGGCTGGTGGCTCTTCCACCGAAACCCTCTGACCTCCCTCCCCCACTTCGCCCTCGTTCTTATTCCTATCGCACCCTCTCTCGTGGCTCGGAGCCTCGGGACGTCGGGGAGCGAGGTGAACGTAGTAAAATGTGGGAACATGCCCAAGCTTTATGTTCTGCCCTGTGTCTGCCTTATCTTGCTATACGGCCCTCTCTCGCGTGTCCCTCGTTGGCACCTGTTATACACGCGGTGACACCTTCCGAACGATCTTCAGGAGGTAAAGGTTGGGATCCTGATCGGTTATTAGTTATAGTTAGTTGCTCATCAATAGCAAGAGTCCGTTTACATTCAAAGGAAAACTTAGTAGATTCGAAGAACTTATTGTTAGCGTAGTCTCTACTTGAGCAGAACTTTAAAACGAAGAGCGCATCGTGCCCCAAACCTGACACCCGTTTTGCATGGGAATTATAAAGGCGTTAGGCGAGAAGGGGTCGGGCTCCCTTCGCGAGGAACTTCGAAGTCAGATCGAAGGCACAGGATGTTGTTCGAAAAACAGTCTTTCGGCACTTCGCACCACCGGCTGTTCGAATCTGAAGGACGAGGGTAGAGCATCGAAGGGATATAAGAGGGGGTGTATCCGGCTCCTCCTCGCCGGGATCGTAACGTCAGCTGGTCCCTGAGTGAGTTGCGACGACCCTGCCGTCGATTTCGCTGGAAACTGGAAGGACGGGGCCGAAGGGACCTCGAGGAAGGGATATCTCTCCCGTTCGTGCCAGCTGTTGCTATCCGAGTACGGTGTTCCTCGTTTTATCCCCCGCGACAGGCGAATGTCCCCCCCTCGCCTATCGCGGAACGTGACTCGATTCCTCCGGACCACCGTAATCCGCGACAAACTATATGATTTATCGACTCCGCGAGAACGGCAGAACTCTTTCATCGATGTGAACAATGGAGCACGGTCAGTGAAATCGGTCAGCTCCCTTCACAGAAAATATATCCTCTCTTCACCGGAGGAATTTACGAAGAAACTGTTTGGTCCATAACCTTGAAAGTCATTATAGAAAGCCAACAAATCTTAGAAAACGAGGTCGATTCCCCGTGTCAGCTGTTTCTTAAAGCTTCGGACCCACAGCGGCATGGATTTTACGCGTGTCCGTCACGAACCTTTTCATCCCGCCATCTTTGCAGAATGAAATCGCGTGGAAATGATTTTCTCGGATTACCAATCTGTTCTCCGAATGTAACAACGTTTCCTTCCGTGGTTAAGAATCTTGAACGAAAAACTTGTAATCAACGCGACGTCGCGTCGCGTAGAACGAGCTAACCGGGCTATCTATCATCTGTTTAATCTACGTCTGTGGAGTTAATCTCGTGTCACGCGGCAAAGAGCTGCCTCGCTCGAGTGGCTTTTGAGCTTCGCGATTCCATACATCGATGAGCATCCATTCCGTAATTGCGAGCATCTCCCACGGGGTGGCCTAACGATAACGCTTGCGGCGGTTGGAACGCCACGGCATTGTACATTAGCAGATCAAGTTCCGGAGGCAGCTAACCGTAGGAATCCGTGATTATAATCGTGAAACAAAGATCAGCCGCCTGCCGCGTCGATGCTTATTACCGAGACGCGGGGCTTCTTCGTTCCTCAAATGATCCTGCCTGCCAGATAGACCGCAGCTAAGACGGCAGAATTACGAATCATCGGGGAGTTCCATTACACGTCGGAGGATTCCATTTGCGGATAGCTAGCAATTACCGGCTTTAAAAGTGCCGGGCAAATGATCGGGGAATCAACTGTTGGCATTTGTCTATCCAGCCATAGGCTTATGATACGAACGTCGCTTCTTGGGAACATTTCGAATGCAACAGGGTAGCTGAATAATCTATCAGAGTGAACTTTTCTGAAGGATTTGCTATCGGGAATAGAAGCCGAGCGTTTTCATTCGCCCCCGATTGCTAATGCACTTTAGTTCGCTTTGAAAGAGGCGTTCGCAGGCACCATTGTGTACGCGGACCGCAAGAGCCGTGAGGCTCGGCCACTCGGCGACTCGAAAACTCGGAAAACTGTACAACGAGAGCCACTTTAATCCACCCCGCCGGGCAGCGCGGCCACGAGATCAAGCGATAACGAATTTAATTTTAGCACGCGGATCGAAATTCTATACGCGCCGCGGCAGTGCGCCAGAATTTGCCGATAAATTTCGCGTGAAATTTCAAACTGCCGGTTAAAACGATTACGCGTTCCGGGTGTATAGGCGCTAGATACAGAGCCGGCTGCCATCGTGCCATGGGAACCGATCGATGGGAGCTTCCTCTCGATCACCAACTGGCCGGCGACTTTCGTCTAGGTCCTAGGAAATGATGTCGCGGACGATTATTAAATTTAGCGGCTGTGACGTTATCGCGACTGGAGGGTGAGGGCGCGGAAATCAAACGCCAGAGGGGGTGGGCAGGGAGCTGGTAGGTTCGAAACGAGACGGGGAAGACGAAGAAGGGTGAAAGAAGAGGGAACGAGAGGGTGCAGGAGCAGGGCCAGCGGGATTGCTCCATGGGGGTGGTTTCGGGACATGGATACCGGCCTCTACGGCCACGGTAATGGTTATAGCACCATCGCGTGCAATCCCATTAGCACCGATGCAATTTACCCGATCTATCACACCCTATTAAGCGGTGCGCTTTCCGCCCCCGCGGCCGCTCGATCGCTTAACGCTCGTTTTAATCGAGTTTGCGCAACGGTGGCCGGGGTCCTGCGCTTTCCGCGTCGGACAATGTTTTCCGTAGGATGGCCAACGACGACGTTCCAGCCCTGCTGCGAGCGTGCAGCTCGCGCGCCAACGAGGATGAAAGACCCCGCCGAGTCAGCGAAACCGAAAGGTTTCCGATAATTAAACGACCGATCCACGGCACTTGCTACCCGGGGGCGCTTTTATTCGTGGCTCGTCGAGCGTATCACGATTTTTCCACGGCGAAATCCGGCTGGCTGGGTTGGTCGTTGATCGCTGACGGATCGTACCGGCGAAGTAGCTCGGCGAGCGGGTTATTAGTCTAACGGATATAGAATGCCCCGTCTTTCAATTATTCTATGGCTGAGAGGCGCTGAATATCCCAGCAAAATCAAGGTCTCCCACTGCTCTCGGTGCTCCTCCCCCTCGGCAACGCTTCTCTAAAATCACCGTCCCGTACACAAGTCACCACGTACCGAACATCCTTATGATAACCCCGGTGACAGCAGAAGGGTCCGCGACTATTCGGGAAAAGTCAACGTCACGGCGCGGTCGGAATCAGCTCCGAGGGTGACGACACCCCTTTTGCACCCCCGCGCCGCGATTGATTCCTCCCGACCGAATACAGAACGGTTCCCAATGGTGCCCGGGGACTGCGACGACGCTGGCGGCGAGGGACGAAGAGCGCGGAGGCCCAGCAGCGGGACAAGCTCGACGAGCAGGAGCGGAAACGACGGAAGGGACGAAAACGAGACTGAGCGAGGGAGGGGAGAAGATTCATTGACATTTAGCGTGGCGAACAAAAAGCACGGACGACGAGGGGACAATGGCTGTCGAATTCTTTGTCCCGGTCCCTGGTCTACGCTGGATTTTTAATAACGCCGCAAAAAATAATGGAGATACCGCGGCAACAATGGGGGTGGGCCTTCATTAGAGTGGGCCGACGTTCCGTGATCAAATACTTGTCTAGCGGCCACCAGCGGTGTCGGCGGTTGGCAGGCCTGCACGTGGCCCGCTAAAGGAACGCCCGGACATTTTTACGGATCATTCGGCGTCAAACTGTTTTGGCGCCGTCCTCTCTCCTCGCTCGAACTCGCCCTTTTTTTCTCTCGCGAGCGCGCGAGGCGTCGGATTATTCCAGGATAATTTTGATCCGCCCCGGGCGCCGCGGCCGGAACCACCGCCGAGCCTCCGGGGATTTACAGCGGGATGTTGGCGGACGTGGAGCACTCTGCACCAAGTCAAATACCGACGCGAAGGAGTTACCGTGCCGCGGAGTGATGTGTGCGGAGCAGAGGGTGCGGATGCTCCCGGGAACTCGCTCTTCCCGTCGTTTTTGCGGCCGCTCGAGTTTGTCTTTCGATGGCTGCCGTTGCTTCTTGGGCGTATGCCCGTGCGCATTTGCCGCGCGTTCTTTTCTCGCACGGTGGTCCATCTCTCATCCCTCGCGAGAATCGTTTCGGAGGGGAATGCAGAGCGAGCGTCATGAAAATTTTCTCGAGTCGCGGTCGGGATATAAGTGGAGGTATTAAGATGAAATAGCGTCAGCGTGCTGGAACTCCATTCTCCACAAATACGCGTCGCCTCTATCGCTGTGTAGGTATGTACTTACCTCGGCGGCACGAGCGTTTAATCGATAGTCATTTTTCGGGGCAAATATTGCGAGAGGGTTTGCAGGTGGGCAGTCGGCGTCTTCGACAAAGTGCCGCGTCTTTGTTATTTCAGAGGGTTACGACTCGAGTATTCCCTGAAAAGCTGATTTTCTGCCCGCGGTTAGATTGCCGTCCGCTCTTTGTCTCTCTTTTCCTCGCGTCCACAAACACCGGCGTCACGCACACGCGCACACAGATACCCGCCCACCGTCACGCGCGATCCCCTGACACAGGTCAGATAAATAAATAGTGCGGGGAAGACTCGGCAAATATTTGCAGGAGCCCGTACACACCTGAAGAGAGGAGTACGTAACCTGTGCGTTCTGCGGTCTCTTCCAGTCCTCGACCTTCGATTCTTCCATAGCCTCTATATACACCCCGAGCCTCTCGGCCTCTCATATCCCTAAATCAAACCTGGATCTTATGAGAGTTATCAAGTACCCTTCTCATTTCTGCAATAAATGCAACCTGAATCGTCGACATAACCATTTGGACCTGAATACTTCCTGGAAATCTGAGCTACCGCTATCTCCGCTCCAGATTTCAAAGATCAGACGCGGCTTACGGTTAAATCCTTCAATTATCTCGAGAAGAAGAGTATCCTTAACTTCCAATTCACAATCTGAATTACTTTCAAGCCCACAGGACGATATCCAGCGTCCCAAACGCACGGCACCCAAGTTCCTCTTGAACTTTGGGATTATCCCCCGTATAAACTACTCAGCCCTCAGAGTCGTCGACTGCCAACAGGCAATATAAAGTTCCTACCTCAAAAATCTCAGCCAGAACTAAACCCTGCGCAAACAAGGAGGCCTGAAAATGTTATAACGCAACGAGCCGCTTTCTAATCATCTTACTGTCCAGCAGCGTACCATTTTTATCCCAGCTGACACCCAAGTCCTCGTCACTCCTCCGCAACGTCGGGGTAACCGCGACACGTGTACGTCGAGGAAAAGGGACGTAAACGCGAATTATGTTTCGCAAAGGGGATTACGAGTGCCAGTGTATCACTGGCTCGGCGAACTTAACTTCTCGTGATGCTGCGACGTGCGCCGTGACGGTGTTTGTTAATTCATGCCGGGGTGTCATTGTAAAGCGTCGTCTCCGTGGCCGGAGATACACGTTCGGCCGACTGCACGCTGAAGTGTATTGCATCGCTTATGAGGTTTATACCCGCCGCTTATGAATATACCTGCGGCTAGATCCTCGGCCGTGGCTCAGCCCCGCGGTACTACCCCCGAAACTCTGAATCCCGTGGTCGTATCTCCGCGGGATCCCTCCGGAACTACGGAACCTGGCAACAACTTTCCGCCTCGGTCGACAGACGAAACTGTAACCAGCTTTTAGAGCCGCGTGTACCTACATCGATATGGTAATTTCAGCGGGTATGTTTCACTCGGATATCTTCTTTCTCATTATAGTTGGAATTTAATAGATCACATCGGACCCTGCGAGATTTTTATTTACTTGTTCAAAGATCTCGAGCAAATATTTTACAACCGAGCGTCGGAGCGAAATTAACGATCACCGCCGTTGAAAATATATTTCACGCGTTAATTGCCGCTACCGCGACAAGTCCGACGGAATTTCAGCGCAGATCCGATGAAATACGAGGCAAACCGCCGGCGTAGACCCGATCGGCCGCGCGCAATTTATAAATTATAATAATCGTATATTATACTCGATCGGGTGTATCGCGACACGGTAACGGGCCAGCGAAATATGTGATCGCCGGGCATAGGTTCGATCGTAAAAACAGGGATGCACATAAAACGTCCCTTCCCAGGGAGATTCGCCGTGCGATTTGGGCGGCACGTCCCGTACTATCAAATGTAAACTTGGAAAAAAAAAACGATTCTACGTAAAAGGATCGATAAAAAGTGTAGAATAGAGTTTTCATGCGGCATCCTTCGTCTCCAAGAAAATCGAGCTCGAGGATGCTCGAAGCATGCTTCGGCAAGCTTCCCTTACTTCCGTGCTCGATTTCCTCGAGAGCGAAGCCGCGCGCGAAAAACTTCATTTCACATTTCCCACTCGCTTCTTCGGGCAGAGTCGCCGTCTGGTGGTGTGATTTTTCTGGGCGCCAAGCTTTGCGCAGGGAATTGGTTCTGCGGCGGCTCTTTTTATCTCGCGCCGCGCGCAAATGGCGGAACGATCGCGGTTACCACGGATCGACGGTCGTTGGCACGGTCTCTGAAAACTTGGCTGCGCCGCTAACTCTCCCGTGTCAAGTCGAATCTCGCGGATATTACATTGACGCTGCAGATTACCGGGGGCCCGGAGCTCGCCGTTTGCTCAGTACATATTACGGAGCCACCCCTCTCGGTTCTCTCGGTATGTCAAATATTTAACCGAGTTTCAACGCGGAATATCAAATGGAAGGGATCGATAGGAGTCACCCGGCTTTAGTCGGACACAAGTTACCCGCGCACACACGTCCCCCTCGGCCAGGTCCGTTCAATGGATCCCGCGCTCCCTTTGACTTTCCCTTCCTTGTAGCCAAACAAGCCTCTTGTTCGTCCTTTCTTTCGGATCCTCGCTTCTTCTCGATATCGCGGAGCGCGTCCGCAAACACGAGCCATCCACCGTCCCTTTCGCTCCTCCCGTGGAAATTGCGCCACGTTTGTGCCACGTCTACTACTCTCATTTTTTCCAAGCTAACGGCGTTGCGGAGAATGGAGCGGAATAATCGGGAGAGGTTATATAAGGGAGAGGTTCCTAATGACGAGGAAGCGTCTCTCATGCTAGCTTTATGTCTTAAGTTAACTTAGTCTAGCTTATTCTAATGTTGGTAAGTTAGTTAAGTTTGTTGTATTTGTCTCTATTTTTAATTAATTTAGTCTATTATACACGGTTAGGCTTTAGAACAGTGTTACCACTGCAGCCTCGCCTTTACTCCTTACCTTATCGGCTACGCCAATGTAACATTATAATATGTTCCTTTTCATCCTGAGTAATAAAGACGAATAATAATAATAATAATAATAATAATAATGCGTAAACGGGTACAATAGCGACTTAGAAGTACCAGGAGGTTTAGATTATAGTTTGATTAGCCCTTGATTCATATTCTTATTTGATGAATCGAAGGAGCTTCGACCTCTTTGATGCGTGAAGGACATATTTTGCATCGTCGACGATATCCTTCCACGCGAAAAGAAAAGGAGCCGGCGCTGGTTGCGTCGGAATAGCGGTTTGCGTCGTCAGTCAGCCACCCTCTGTCCCTCGCAAATAATAACCGCGAGGAAATACGACGCAATCAGGGAAGACCGAGCGCTGAAGGAACCACCCCAGTTCCTCGCCGGCTATTGTTGTAGCTCCGGGCCGCTCTTTCAAACGGGAAATCTATCCGCTCCGCGATGGTCGATCGGGATGGGAGTGATCCCCCGGCACAAAAACCCCGTTCAGTTATTTATTACGAACAAACAAGAGGCCCAGCCGCTGTTCGCCGAATTGCCCCGCTCCGTCCACGCTGCACGCACCCCCTCGCGTAATTTCAAAATCCACCCCATCGTCCCGAGACGCCCGGTGGCTGGAGGTCTCGCGTGGAAACCTCCAATCTGTAATTTCCAGGGAATTTGAGAGCTCGGGCAGCGTTTTCTCACGGAAGCCCGGCGATTTACGCGGACGCGCTCGCTTCCCGTGATTCCTGTGTACGCCCGGCGAGGGCAGACGTCGAACGGGGACAGAAAAGGGTAGGAAGGAAGGGTCAGGAAAGACAGATGGACCGGTGAACTCGGCGGATCCGACGAGGCAGAGCAGCAGTCTGCTCTAGGTTATCGATTCTGGAAGCCGACTCGCGGGTGGTCCCTCGGCGTCTACACGATCCTCTTCCCTCCGTCCTCTTTTATTTGGTCGAGAGGCGGCACGAAAATACACGGGCACTGGCCCGCGAACTGCCCCCAGGGGGCGGACCCTTCCACGTGGGTGGCTCTCGCGTGCCGGGCCCTAATACGTTTCTAATTGAAATGTTTATCGACGGGGGCCACTTGGGACATTCCAGATGGATCCCCGATAAATCGGACGATTTATCGGCATCGCGTAAATCACAAGTTCGATGGAATATTTCGAGCTTGGTCCTTTTGCAAGCGCGACCACAGTGCTTTGCACAAGTACCTACGACAAACAAATTATGTTACGGAATAATGACGCACAGAGAAAGACTCTATACACGTACACATCGTGGTGTCTGAAGTTACGTTTATTTCACTTCGTGCCTGTGATATTCTGCGTCGTCAAAGGAACGCGAAGATAGTGGAGTAAATTGCACGTTATGGAACGGTAGAGAAATGTACTCCAACAGCAAGCAGCGATGGGGGAAACAGAGATGCGTGCTTGATAGATACCCGTCATCTTTTATTCCGTTGTGGAAACATCGCGCGCAGACGCAGTTAATGCATTCCCTTTGTAAGGGCGCAGCTTAGGTATCGTTGGCTATAGGTTCGTGTCTACAAAAGCATCGAGGCACTCTATACCCCGACGATACCTACTAATCTATATTCGTAGCCATGCATAAGAGGAAGCCTCGTCGCTCTGACCCTCGGAAATAAGTCGCTCGAAGCAAGTGCCACTTATAAATCCGAGTTTGACGAACTCAAAGAAACTCAATCCCGCGATCCCCGAGTCTGCCAAAGGGATCGCTAAACTCCCGCGCGGAAGATTTACATCGCGCTCGTCTTCTAGTACACCGCTTGGGAATCAGCCTGAAATTCCTCCTGACCCACCAAATGATCATTCACCGTCATCTTCCGTTACCTCCGTTCCTACTTCTACCACCCAGCGCGCGGCATTGCGGAAAAAGGAAGGAATATCCCCGAGGAACGCGTTTCAAAGCGCACCGTCGCGGATATTTGAAATCTGGTTCGCGCGGCGGAGTTTCCCTCCCCCGCAAGAAAGTGTCTCCAGACCGCATATGAGCTCGCGTGGGGCGGTGAAATGAAGGATCGTAAGAAAAGAGGAACGTCTGCCTCGTCTCCTTTGGTTTCTTTCGTCCGGTGTCGCACATGCAGAGACGGGAAACCATAATCCAGCTTAACCGATCGCAGCCGCGGCTCATGGTGGCACGTGCACTAAGGGGATGTTTGTCATTGCTCGTCGGCCCCGCGTCTTATGCCGCGCGTAATTGATTTTGCGCTGGCTCCAGAGAGCGTCTGGCAGTCGTCGCGCGTAGAACAGAACGGGGCTACATCCTCGTCTCCTTTCAAATTACGTGGCCACTGGAAGGCTGGTACAGTTGACGTCGCAAACGACGATAGACATCTCCTTCCGATACTAAAGGATGGTAAATATTTGATCATTTGATCGTTTCAAACTCATTTCAGTTTCTTAAATTCATAATTTTAAAAAGTATTGAGAAAACATGAGAATCTCCAAGAAGCAAATCGATGGTGTTTTATATACGAAAGTAAAAGGGAAAGAAACATCCGCGAAGTAAATTCCAAGTGACTCTGTGCGTCATAGAAGAAGCAGGCACCCTTAGAAATTTGATCTTCCCGGAGGAAGTGCGATCTCCAAGTGTGCACGTAGGATCGTGTCTGTTGGAGATGACAAAAACGTGGCGCAGCGCACTCTCTACGGTGGTCCAGGATGTCCACGGTCGCGGACGTTCACGGTCTCGCGAGGAGCTCTCTCTCGCGGACGCTTAGATCCCGCGCGACAAATTCTCAAGCGCGCCGCTTCGTAATTGCGATTTACGACCGCGGTCCTCTCGTTTCTGGCTCCTCCGCTCCCGCCCCCGAGCCCCGTCCCGCTGTTTCCAACGGGCCGAGCACTTAATGGCGTGTTGAATAACGGATTTATATACGGGGGGCCTGAAATACGCGGCGGGACGCGAGCGTGTGCAGCCAGCTCTGGGCTCGCTCGCGCGATACGCCACGGACGTGTTTACGACGCCGAAAATACAAATTGCAACTGGCAGAGGCGTCCGTAAGGAGCGACGGTATCGCGCGAGTTATCGCAAAAACGACGCGACGGACGTCGCGGGACGCGGATCGACGGAAATAAAAGAGATCCCAGCCTCGATCCCCGCGCGTACACGGTTCATTAAGCGGATAGGCGTCGAGAGAGACATTGGATTCGAGTTTCTCGTTAACGACTTGCGGAAACGGCGCCCGCCGCTCGCCGGCGTATCCGGTTTATGCTAGTGCGTGCACTTCAAAAACTTGTTCGACCAACCCCGCGGGTCGTTTCAATTAATCGACCAACTTCAGCGGCCGTCTCCAGACGCAGTTCAGAGACTGCTCCGTCTTGATCCGACTTGGGAAGGTGCTTTGTTCGTAGAAAGCGTTACGCGTGATTCCTGTGCGTCTGGGGGATGGGGATGTTTGACGAAATCCTTTATTGGCTCCTCGCGAGACTCGAATACGATTCAGATTACAAGGGAATGAACACGTGTCGGTAAAGGGATTTGCTACAGAAGAAACCAAGGCTAAACACGCAATATCCTTCGCAAACTTCCCAATACATCGTCTCGCTTCTCCCCTTTCCTCGTTTCCCCGAATCAGAAGACGGATGGCGAAATCTGACGAGACCGACATTGTTACACGCTTAGGGTTTTCGCTGGTGGCCGGGGGAACGATCGTCGGGGCAGACGTGGATCGTTTTTATCAGCGTCGTCGGCCATCCAAGTACTGTCGAAAAAGTCGGTCTCCAGCCGCGTGTGGCTGCCATCCAGGCTCGCACGAGGGAACGAGCGTTTCGCAGGGCGCCAGAAAAACGCGATACTGATTCCTGAAATCCCGGAATCGTCATCGAGCGGCGCACATGCGGTTCGAGGAAAAAATCGACGCAGCCGCGTAAAATCTCGTAAATCCCTGAGAAACGAACATCTCGAACGCAGGCAGCATCGAGTCTCTTGGACGTAGAATTCCATAGGCAACAGGTCGCCGAAAGGTCTACGCTAAAGAATCAACCATCTTCCGCAAGCAGAAACGGGGACCGTGTAAATCTTGCCCTGGAACAAAAACGCATCCTTTCCTCGGCGAAATCCGTGGAATAAAATCCCGTCGTTTCCCGAACGACAGGTGAAAGGAGCGGATGTCCCAGCAGGGCAAAAAGCTGGCATTAAGTCGGCGAACAGTATCATTCAATTACTTCGAGGTGGACGGTCGTGTTGGGATCGGCTCGTAAAGAACGAGAGGCCGCTCGGTTGCGTGGCGGCTACCGAAACGACTCGAGGCTCTCCGCTGCGCCGGAGTCAGCCCGCGAGTCGCCGGATCCGTGGGTTTTTGTGTTGAATGGGACGACTGCGCGGCTCGCGGAAGCCGGGGAACGTCGAAAAAGCACGGAGCGTCGTGCGGCTGGCATCCGTGGCAGCGTGCACGGTCACGAGCACGGACCACCGTAGCTTCCAGCGAGAAGGGAGTCCAGGAGCTACCCAGGATCAGCGGTAGGACACGGAAAAGGGGAACAGGAGACGAGAGAGCTGTGTGGCTGGGGGAATACGGGGGAGTAGTATGGGCCGGAGCGACTCGGCGGCGTGTACTTGGCAATCGAAGGAAGCGATAAACCACGAAGACAATGCGAGCTCTCCATTGTCGGAGCCACGGAGTCTGGAGGGCTGTCTTCGTAGCAGCCACCGGCGAAAGAGGAGAGAGAACAAGGAGGAGGACCGAAGGGACAAGCAGAAGGAATACGGAGAGGCAACGTCGCCGAAGGTCCAGGCAAAAAGTAAACCGACTACCGGGGGGGCTCCTAGTCCTATTGACTAACTTCAGCATTCACCGGCTTCGTCCTCCGCCGCCCCCTCCCGCCCCTCCTTCCTCATCCTCCTCCCGGGAACTGGGAGGCCTCTCTGCTTGCACTCTGTCCCGGCTTCTGCAATTAATTAGCTCTCAACCATGGCGATCGGGCCCGCCGATGTTCGGCGAACTTTTAATCCGGCCTGCTCGTGACTCCCGGTTCTCGTCATCGTGCCCCCAGGAATCTTTTCGGCCGGTGTACGCTTCCTTGGCTCGTTTTTCTTCCTCCGCCTTCTTTCTTCCTTCTCCCGAGCTTCCTCCGCCGCCGCTGCTACCTCGTTCCGCTGCCCACGAGCCTTTCTTCTTCGCCGCGGACCCCACCGAACGACACGTGCTTGTCTCTGACGCTTCGACGTTTTTGCCAGCTTTAGGGTCCATCTTTATAGTGTCCTGAAATCCGAGACGCTGTAGATAGGAGGCCGTCGAACCCTTTTAGACTTGTTTTATGAAGATTAACCAGCATCAGAGAACAGACAAATAATACCTATGTCGCAGATCCCGACGAAGCGGGAATCGCCCGATTACCCTTCTCGCGGATCCATCCTCGCTGAAAAATCTCTCGCCCTTCCCTCCGCCGGATAAATGATCGTCTCGGTTCGTGCTCGGCCCCGCAGCAAGCGTTTTTCCGCTCGCCGACCCTCGGAACTCCACCCTCGGCCATACGGATCCGTCCTCGGCAATAATCGACGGGCGGATACCGTCTTCTCCCGCGTTATCAATCCCGGGAAGGACCTCGGCGACAATCACCGTCGGGGGATGCGGCAAGAAGATCCGCGCAAAAACCGACCAGACACTCGGGGAATCCGTGGGATGTTGCTCGTGGCCGAGCAACGGAAACCGACAGACACCGCGAAACAAGGACGGGGATCCAGTTAAGACGGCGCGAGAGGGCGGAGCGGCGGGAGGGAGAATCGGTCGTTTCCACCGTGGAAAATATGATTCCCTTCCGGCGGTAGACGTTGATCGAGAGCTCCTCGATTAGGAGGGCTTTCTCTTATTTCCTTCCTCCTTTCTACCCTCCGTTCTCTTTAAAACGAAGAGATTCCTCGGGGAAGTGAGAAAAAGCTCGCGGTACAGACGCACGGGGAAACGACCCACCTGCAACGTCCCCGCCGCGAACAGAGGGGGAGTTTATATTCCAGCCGTTGAAAAATGTCGTCGTATTGTGGCCGGGCTGGATGCCTCGAAGAAAATGTAACGCCCGGGGAAATTTGCGTCGGATGAGATTTATGAATATGCACCGGGCTCTCTCGATCCGCCGCGAATTGCCTCGGATCGTCGTGAAACGATCCTGTTCTGGGGGAGAATGGAACTTCGCAGGACGATTTAAGCGAGGGGAGGAACTCCGGCGATAAAGGATTACTGAACGTAGCCTTGCAACTTTTGCTGATTACATTACAGGAGTAGATAGGTACTATAATACATTAGATATTAAATTGTCTGCAGTAGGATTTCGTTTACCATTCTCACTGGTCGTGAGTCTTCTCATTGTCCAAATGTATATTGTTTCACTCGTGGCTTTTTAAATCAATGACACGCTTATCTATTTCTAAACGACCCCTCGTAAGTCGTCGGAAAACCAGCACAGGTACTTTTCTCCAGGATTTACACTTTCATAATTTCCGAGGGAGCCCGATATCGAGCGTGTTCCTCCATCTGTGGCCCCTTCGTTTCTCCGCTCGTGCAACCGTACTTTACCATTCCCATTCCCTTTTTGGTAGAGAAGCCAGGCTCCTTCCCCACGCGAAGGAACTACTTGCAGCGATTCTGGAGAACCTTCGATTACGTAAAGTCCCTCGCGAGCGTGCACGACGGGGGTAAAGGGTAAAAAGGCCCGTGGTCGGACGCGTCCTGCGAGGAGCAGGGAAGGGGGAGGGCCGAAGGGGAGTGGAAGGGAACACAGTGCACGTAAAGAACTGTACGTCCGCATACATTAGTCCTGCGACCTCTGAGGTCATCCTTGCAATTTCGCGGCGGTGGGAACCCGAACCAGGACGACAGCTCCTTCCTCTCCTCTTCCTTCTCGCCCTCCACCTTCGACTCCGCTCCTCGCGCTTTTTTCCGCTCCTTCTGAATTGTTCTTTCAACCGGATGGTACGCTGCGGAGCCCTAATGCGCCCGAGCAATGAGTTATTAGCGGTCACGCGCCGACAGAAAAACCTTCGCAATTAGCGCGTCTGTGAATCTGAAAAATTACTCCTTTCTCGGGGTAGCAGGGACTGTTACCGTTTTAATCTAACCCCGAGATTGCTCTTTCGCATTACGATTTGGAACGTCCGCAGTGCTCGAAACAAGATAAACGCCCTCGAAAAATCGGAAACGTAAAGCAGAACGGGGGGGAAAGAAAAATCACCCGCACGTCGAAGCGATACCAGAGAACGTCCAAACGACGCGTCATAAAGCAGCGTCGGGACGCGCGATCGGCGCCGGTTTCGCGGGGGTGTCGCCCGCGATTATCTCCCGCGCATCTCGCGTAACACAATTTGTAACGGCCCCGCCGCGCCGGCACGGATCGCCAGGGCCCGCTCGCTTTCCGTGATTAATGACGAGCGCCGATGATTTAGTGTCCGGCGACTCGTTCTCCCGCGTCGCGATCGCGTGACTCGGCGAAAGCCTTTCGAAAAACCGCCGGTCGATAGCATTAACGATACGTTCGAGAGCGGAGGAAGGGTCCACGGTGGCGCGTTCGTTCGTCGGCTCGTGCGAAATTGCACAGCGTCGCGGCGCTCGCGGCTGCATTCGTCACGGCAACTCCAGACAGCCTTATCAGAATCGAATCGGCGACCAGTCGTATTTCACCGTTCCGCTTCTTTCCGCGGGACGGTGTGGCGTGCGCGATAAAGCCACCCCGAGGGCTAACGGGCAAGTAATCGGCCGAGTAATTTGGCACGGGGAATGCCCGGTGTTCGCCTGCGTTTTGCTAGCCCGCTGGAAACTAATCGGCTGACGACAAACGATTGTTTCTTTGGGCGAGCCTCGCGTTCCAGCGAAATCCAGCTCCATTCTGCTGGACAGCCTCTGTTTCCGCTCAATTACGGGCTCGAACGGCGTTGGAAGAAAGATTGACGAGCTCCCTTCTTTTAGAAAGAGACGTTCCGTGTGACGAAAGATCTCTGTCTAAAGTGGTGGTTTCCTGCGTGTATTCTATCAGCGTCCTTGTCACCTGCAATTTTCGTAATACAGTGGGAGTACAACCAGGAGATTCGCTAACGATTCTTCGCGTAGATGGAGAAATGGTGCGTTCTAGGGTGAATCTGTGCTGTCGCTCGGCGGAAAGCGAAAGCGTTGATTCTTTGAAGGTAAGAGGAGCGCGGATTCTGCGGCTGTATCGCCGAGGGTAACGACGAGCGAACGGATTTCGTCGATCGGCTTAACCTGAGCCACCGTGAGCCTCGTCGCAGCTGTCGTCCGTTGCGGAAACTCACCCTGCCACCCTGAAATCCCAGCAACGTTTCTGTTGCGACGACGACATTACTTATGCAAGCCCCACTTACAGCTCGTCCTAAAAGCCGCCCCATCTCCGCCGAAGAACGCGCCATAGGTACCCGGCGTTTGAACCCTTGCCGAGCAACGGTTGCGTCCTTCCACTTTCCTTTTCACGGATTCCCCGGAATCGCTCGGAACGCTCCCCCGTACGGATCGTTACGCGACGGCTCCCACCGATAGCAGACGTTGACACGTCGAATCAAACTTTGTATAAAAGGGACGTGGTTATCCTTTCCTCAACTGCGAACCCAGATACATAACTCGGCCCCTTTTCAGAGGTTCTTCAAGACTACCCCCCGTGATAAGCATTGCCGCGATCTATACGAACGATCGATGGTGTCAGACGATGGTATCGTTCACGCGAGCCTCAACGAGGTCAGTCGTTACAGTCGCGATGAATATTCAACGACGGAAAAAAGATACAATTATCCCCCGCGACGATCGATCCGCTCCATTTCCATATTTCGATCGCTGCTCCGATTTTCTTGCACTCTCACACTCCCTCCCCCCCGTCATACCTACAGTCAGCTGCATCCCTTATTCATGCAATATCGAGCTATTATTATTTTATCATCGGCTCGATTTAATTCGGGGAAAATTTCATTTATGGCGTGCCAGCGTGCATTATGCACGCCGCCGACGGTGCACTGGCGCGAGCTGGAGGTGGGAGAGATAGAGTGCGACGCGGAAAATCGGATTCTAATTTTACACACGCCATTATTCCGTCGGAATTATACGGATAGCCGAGATAGCCGGTCTTCGTTAATGCATCATTGAGCGACATTACACCGGGAATGATAGCAGGTACCTATATTCCCGTGAACGGTGGGAGCGGTCGCGGAACGGCAAAACTCTGTTTCTATTTCCACCGTCTCCTGAATTAATTATCGTGGACTTCTGTCCGGCACTCCCTTGCCAGTCACCGATACCCATCGATTATTCAACGAAGTTTCTCGTCGGATCGCCCCCTGGTACCGTTGCACGGCCGATGCAGGCGCGTCCACCTCGCCCCACGGGGATGTACGGCAGGACGCGGCTCCCCGATCGCGATGGAAACAACCGTCTCGCCTGTGCGTCCACTTCGGATGAAAAGACTGCATCGTGATTCGTCGATCTTTTCAATTGCCCGGCTGGTAAAAATTCCTCGCGCGCGACGAAAATCCCTCGGCCACTTGTCGACCTTTGAAACGGCGCCCCGGTGACTTCCACCGGCACCGACAACATTAAAAGCACCTTTGTCCCCGCGTAAATTGAAATTCATCCAATAACGCGTGCCACGCTGGTGTGCCCTCCCCCTCCGCGTATCGAACGGTCGTCCGCCGCCGCCAGTGTAAATGCTGATCGATAATGTATTACGCCGGGGGATCAATATGCCGAGTACACCGCACATCTCTTCGCGTCTCCGCGGATAATGGCGGCTATAAAATTAGAGGCTCTCCCCGGCGCCCACCCCCCGGTTATTCCTCCACACTCCATTTCTCCCGGCGTGGAAGTCTTGTTTCTGCTCCAGTAAGCGATCACCGGTAACGGACATCGACTTTTACGGGCCGCCATTGTCTTTTATGCGTTATGAATGTATTCGTCGAGCGGGCTGTAAAAATTTCCAGCCGAAGATAAATGTAACGTGCCCGTGGAACAAAGAAACGCCTCCCTGGGCCCAGTCGCTGTTACTGTCCAATGGAGAACGGCCACCCCCCTGTCCCATTTTCCTTCCCTTCCCCCTTCTTTCCTCATCGAACTCTCTGAACGCCGGCTATGTTTTCTTAAGGAGTCTTTATGCTGCTGTCGATGGGACGTTTTTATTTCGGAGCATCGTAAACGGTCCCTCGGTCGAGTGGACCGGAGCAATCTTCGTTCGCGTCGCTGACTCCACGATCGGTTCAAGTTTCGCGCGCTACTGTCGCGGGGAAGCTCGTTTGTGAATTCGTAAAAGCGAGGGGGAATAGCTCCGGTGACAAAGTTCGGTGACACGTTCTATGCGTCCGTAGAATTGAGAGTCGATAAAGGGAAGGACGGTTCTGGGGGGAAATAACCACGGCGGTGGCCCTCGAGAACCGCGGGGCTCTCTCCAGAACAGTTTCGCGAAGTCGAGCCGGGGCATAAGAGCATTAATTCGCGAACTTCCGCCAGCTGTATCTCGCTGGAACGTTTTCTCATTCGGCGCAGGGCCCCGGCGTCCTCGAGAAACTCCGCCCCCGCCCGATGAGATCCCGGGTGAACTCATTAACCCGGAAATCAAGGGCCGTTTCTCCAAGTTCCCCCGCGGAGGCAAGAACGACCGATGGGAACTTCCATCTGCAATAACGCGGGCTCCGCGGCCGGTGACAAAACTGCCATTGTTTAACTTCGACAAAGCGGGAGAAGAAGCGCGGGAGGTCTTCAAGTAGAAACTTCCATCCGGGCAATCGCCCCGGCGATTTTCTTCTGTTGCGGCGCATAATGCACTTCCTATCGGAACATTTCCATCAGGCCTTATAAATTCTTTTATTACTTTCCTTTCAATCGACAGCCAAGGGTAACTTGTAACTTTTTATCCTCCTCTGCCTACTCACGGCAAGCCACCGGGATGCTACTCTTCTACCAGAGTTGGGCGTTATTCGAATAAATTTTTATTCCAATAAAGTATCGAATAAATTCTGCTTCGAATAATATTCCAATACAAGTTAGGAAACAAAATGAAGTTATGAATTTATTCGAATGAATCGTGGAATAAAAGATAGCCGATATACAGGCAATTTTCTAACATATTAATTAAAAAACTATTGAAATTGTCGAAAATAACATTTTATGGCGGGTAAAGGAGAGACCAGGGCTGGTTTTCTCAAGGTGTAGATTGATTAATAATTCGTTCCTCACGAATAAATTCATTATTCGTTGTTCACAAATAAATCTTGAGGATTAATTCGTTATTCCAAATAAAATTTAGTCCTCTAGCTAACGTTTTCAAAGCTTCTATCAGGTGTAATACAAAAGCAGACACCTTAACGTGTCCTGCCTTCTCTCTCAAACCCTCCATCTTCATCCTTCATCCCCCTATCAGATCACCAGAAACTTCCACTGTTCTTTCCCCAGAAAACGCCAAAACACCGTGATTCATAGAAGCCTCCTCGAAGGGAACCTCCACCTTCCACCCCTTTGTCTCCCGAGCTGCAGAAATGCGTAAGATCGAAAGTTTCGGCCGTCGTAAACAATCTTGGCCTCGTCTCGGGGGTGGTCGAGGCGATGTGTCGCGATAGCGTCGCGGCTGGGGCAAATGAAAAATTCGTGAACGAAACTCGCGCTCCCCAATGAATATTGCATCGCGAATGCTGGTCACTGTGCTTGGCAAGCGGTCGACGGGGGGGAGGAACCTCGAAGAGGGCTTCCTAAATTATTCCCACCGTGTCCCGCTGGCCGAGGAAGCGTCACCGTGGCTCCAATCTCGTCGACGCGTCGCGCCGCGGCGTTTACCTCGCGGAGATTTTATGGTTATCGCTTCTTCCGACGTTATTTGCCGATAGAACGGGTCTAGTCTGACTTATGCATGCCACGTTTCGGAACTATGCGCCCTATGGATTTTTAATGAACAGCTGGTGCCTTTTTCCCCGGCGTTTCTCAGAAACGGGGGAGCGGGGCAGAAGAAGCGCGCTCGGGCCCCGAGGCGCGCTGATTTACGAGGGAGCTCGTACGTGGAAGAACGGGATGGGCCGTTTTCGCGCGATAAGAAGTGTCTTTTACGACGACGTATTTCTTTTCCCACTTCCTTTCTCTGTTTCGTATAATTGTACAGTTACGCTTCTTTCGTCTCGGCTTCAGGTGAAGTGATACTTTATCTCGTATTTGCGACAAGCAGGGAATGGGGATGAGATATAGACATCGCGCACTTTTGTCCCTCAAAGCTGCAAAGTGCACGCTGCACGGTGGATTTCTATTTTTTTTCTCTCCGCGCGCGCGGGTCAGCCTCGGTGATGTAACGCGCAAACGAGTTTTAATTAAACCGGGCGACGAGGGTCGGTGCTGAGTCGGCGGTATGGATTTAATACCCGTGCGAATCGAGGAAATGCACGCGGCAAATGGAACGCAGACATTAGCGCAGGTATCACCATTAATTCTGTTCAATCGCGATAAGCCGAAGTCAACGTGTGCCGACAGTCCCGTGAGGCATTAGGGTCGCTTACGTATGAACTCGCCAGGGCGATATATCGCACGCATCGGGACCGCTAAAGTCTCGACGTTAATCTACCGAATAAGGATATGTTGGCGCGTTAAGGTGTCCCGCGGTTATCCAACAGCGATTTATCATAAACGCTCTGCCGAATAGTTCGTGTTCTTGATTAATCGCCTGAACACTGTGCCCTCACACAGCGCAGAAAGCAAGCCATTCTTCTTTCTTCAGCATTCTAATTGAATGGAAATAACGTCCTCCGTGCAATGTTGAATTGAAAGGTCATCGATACGTCTATTAAAAAATTGTTCAAAGTAGCTTCCTTAGAGTAAAATTATACAATACGCTCCATCTGACAAAACGCCCCACTATTATTTTACGCACA
The DNA here is from genome assembly GCA_963971345.1 of Andrena flavipes. Classification (NCBI taxonomy): domain Eukaryota; kingdom Metazoa; phylum Arthropoda; class Insecta; order Hymenoptera; family Andrenidae; genus Andrena; species Andrena flavipes. The sequence goes on from OZ020480.1 coordinate 61,942,933, forward strand.
CAAACAAGGATGCATCGACGCGATCATCAGATTCGAACTTGGCTCGGTCGCCCACAACTGCAGCAATGATAATACGAGCAAATATTACGGTTTTTACAAAAATGACTGTGATACAAAACGCCTCCCGTAAGGTCCAGGAAAATTATTTCCAGTTATTTCCAGTTATGTTTTCTTCACAATTCCGGCATAGTTGTGAAGAGTAATGAACACTTAATGTGTTTACAAAAAGAAATTAAAGAATATTATTAAAAAATATTGGCTTTATAGATGTTTCTTTAAAAGTGGGGCGTATTGTATAGTTTTACCCTAAACGAACGCCAATCGTTAAGGACGTCCAATTAAAACGCTCCAACTCCTGAGCAGCTCTCGAAGCACGCGATTTACGGGACACCCTGCGGCCGACTATTAAGTCGTGGCAGCCGAATCCTCGGGATTCTTTCGTAATCGGCCAGACGCTGCGGAACGCTGGGATTTCGGGGCCCCAGGGGGCCGACCGCGGGCTCGGTGGGATCGTCGAGGGGCCAGGAGATCCGGGGGTGGTGCGGAGGAGCGAGAAAAAAGTCGTCGAGCACGGGGCTCTCTCCACGGCCATTAGGACTAATTTGCGTCAAATCGCATTGGAACTCGTCGACGGCTCTCTCTCGAGGGTCGAAATCGCAAGGCGCGCCAGGGGCGGCGCCAGTGTCCTCGCGCGCCCCAAGCATGTGTGGGCCCACGCGCGCTATACGTGACGAGTACAAATTGTACCAATTTGCGTGGCGTGCGCGCCTTTTCTCGCGGAGTACACGCGCCTCCTCGAGCCGCTCGCCTCGGGTGCCAGCCGAGCGCCTTAACCCCGTGCGAACTTCGCACGGTCTTTGTGCGCCGCGGGCGAAAGTTTCGATGCGCGCGAACAAACGAGCAGCTGGAACGATAATGGGAGGCAAGTTCGCCACCGATAAGGAAACTTGCTGGTCCAAAGCGGCGCCGCTAAAAGTACACCGGCGGCGGGCCGTGAATACAGAAATTCGGGTAGTTGGTCGTTGGCCTGTGGGCTTCGAGGGTCCTCCAATATTTCGGGATAGCGTTGGATATTCTTACGGGGATGGGAGGATCAAAGTTTCTCGCTAGGTAAAATTCCTGCGGTGCTCGAATGGTGCAGGATCTACGATATTACACGCAGGATGGACTACGCGCTATCAAACTTTACCTATCGAGATTAAAAATCAGAAAATCGAGCGACACGTGTTGGAATCCAGAAGAGAAAGCAGTGTTGAAAAATATTACCGCAAACGACCATCGTCCGCCTAATTACGCTAATTCTTTCCGGATGCCGGGCGAAGCACAGTGCCACCACGCACAGAAACCGGCTGTTATTCGTTTACTCCAATTAAGTTAATCGCAGTCGGCGCGGTCCGCGCGAGATACCTACCCGCGCCCGGCCCCCGTAACACAGGAAGCCCGTGGTTCGAAATTACCGTCATTAATAGCGCGATCGGCAATTTTTCACCGTTACAGCCGTCAGGTAGCCGCGTTGTGTGATTACCAATCTCTCCGCGGCGGCTGGACGCGGGCGGGGACTCGCGGGGGGAGGAAATTGATATGCCGCGACGTACGGGGCCGGTAGTTATTGTCATCTATGGTCGTTATCCGTACGTGAGGTGGAAGCAGGAGGCGGGGCGGCGGGGGCTGGGAAATGTCTTCATGGTCTGTCATCAAAATCTCGTGTAAATTGCTTATGGGGGCTCATAAAAATTCCCGTCGCGACGGCCAAACACAGGGAAGTCCCTATCGACGGGTGTTCGCCTCCCTGACGGACGATCGCGGTCGATCGTTGGACGGAAACACCGTCGGTGAAGGATTTTATTATCGGCTACGAAACGACGTCGTAGGTTTTAACGCGCGATCGAGCTCGCCGTGTTAAACGCGTACCTGGATCGGAGGTATGCCAAGAACGCGGGGGGATGGCAGGGTCTCTAACCCTTTCACGGGGTTTTGTGCACGAATTCGACGGCTGGACGTGACTAGGAAGAGTTGGAAGCTGGTTATTTCTGATCGAGAGGATGCAACTGTTGCTTGTTTGGAGGTGGATGGATGTCTGCTGGTAGGACAAGTGGAGGATACCGATTTGCTCAGGTATTCGAGGGCTCGACGGGGATTAGAGGCTTGGAAATCTGTAAGAAAGTTGAAGCAATTTGTGTCGACAAGTGTCTCGCTATTTAACTCTAATTTATCGAACGCAAGCGACTGGTCCACATTCCTCGGTTCGATACTTTCGTACGGATCCCACTGCCAGCCATGGGACCAAGTAATTTTAAATTATTGCCTCTGCTGATCAATAATGACGGGGTAGGGAGGTAATAGAGGCTGTCGTTCGCAATCATTTCACGCGTATTTCAAAACCGAGAAGTCAGCTACGCCTCGCAGCGTTTCACATTCGCTGGGAAACCGAAGCAAAGGTTTCGATAATATTTCAAACTCCATCCTCGATGTTGTTTCGAGACAAAGAAGATAGGAACGATAGATAGCACTAGAATTTAGAAATTTCATCGCATAAAATCGTAACTGTAAAGAGGCTGTTGAAGACCTCGCGGGCGAGCACGAGTATCGCCTGAAACTAATCACGGGAACCTGTCGACAGTGTTTCCTTAAACAGCGTCGACGCAATTAAGATTGTCATCGAGCAGGCGGGATCGCCCGGCAACAAGAGGCAAAAAGGCGAAGCAATATCCGGCTGATTAGACGTCGCCAGGAGAAAAGTACCGAGCGAGGAGCGCGACAGAAACGTTCCTCCTCGTTCATCTCTCGTCGCGTCGCGGACAGGAAGCGTGCAACGAAGCGTGGCGGATTTCACAATCAGCATCGCCGCCTCTTATCTTTACGCGGCGAGTCCCTCCGTGAGGGATCTGTGATTACGCGTAAGTGTACCGTCGATTACCCAGGCAATTTCTCCGCGTGATACTTGTTTTCGCGCTGGCCGTTCGCCGTGCATTAGCGTTAACGTGGCTCGCGATAATTTGCCCGTGTTTCCCGGTGAAAAAAGGAGCACCGTCTGGCCTCGCGTCGTCGTAAAAACTTGCCCGCGTGAAACCTCCTCGCGGTCGCTACCGGCGAGGATTAAATTCCTCGGCCTAATTGGCCGGCCGATAATTGCCACGTAAACGAGACGACCGCGAGCGCACGGAAAATGGCTGGTTAAAGGATTACCCTGGTGTTACGCGGGGGGGAAAGCGTTCCCCGCGGTGCTGAAAGATAGCTTCATTTCTGGCGGAACGTTTGCGGACGGCCGGTGGGAGATTCATTTCTTCGCTGGATGGGAAAATAGCGGTTCCGCTGAGTTATGACTTCTATTCGAGGAACGTGATGTCGGCGGAGGACTGCTCGACGGTTCTAGCTGATCGAGATACGTTTATCGCGATGCACTAACGAAGTAGTCGAGGCGCACGATGATTAGTTAGTCCATTATGATTTCAGCATCGATTGCTCAGAAATTACAAGAAATATAAGGCGTTGGTGTGGGAACTGTTCTAGTGCTCCAAAATGGAACAACTAAGGATAATTTCTTGATTATATTTGTCGCTATGGTTGGAACCATAGAGGCCCCCTAACAATACAAATTTGCAGAATGACAGCGATGATTTCCTTCGCTATTTCGACCAATTGCAATTTTTTAAAAACGCCGAAACACGTGAACTAATAAACTAATCCTTCTAGCTTCTCGAAAAAACTCAAGTCGTTTGGACCAATTTTAAAAAATTGCTATGTTTTTAATTTAATTGCTATGTGCCCCGATACATTCGTCCGGCACTTTATAAGGACAACTAAAATCTTAAATCTACATCGCCACTTTTCATTAAAACGATGTATCTTCGAAATATCGCGCGGACGAACAAGGCTTCACGATTCCATTCTCACATTTCCGCGACGAGGATCACCAGCGTCATAACTCGCGCGGATTGCCAACAACTTAACCCACACTATCATTTCGCAAATTAAACGACGATTGTGCCCCGGCAGAGGCGATCTCGAAATTTGCGCCTCGCAAATGAAAATATAATGCCGGGGGTCGGACCGGCGCGTAGGCCGTCGCGAATTTTCGGTTAGGGGACCTTAAATCTCCCTTCTCAGCGGGAAGCCGAGACGCAATCTCTCGCAGAGGGCCAGCGTCTCTCTCTCCACCCTCCGGCACTCTGGTCTCTCTTCTCCCTCTAACTCTCTATCTCGCCCCCCTAGATACGAACGCGTGTCTCTCGCGGACAAAAGATTTATTGGAAATTGCTGAGAAGAAATGGAATAGCCCCGTCGAGCGCACGCTCTCGCCTCCTCCGCTCGCCGTCGCCATGACGATCCTCGCGCGGCCTAGGACGCAGGATCGCGCGCGGATCGTTCTCTATGATTTAAATAACGCGCTTTGTACTTTACACGCGCACCGTTCCGCATTAGAATATTACTTTCTCGGGGCGCGACGCGAGAAATAATATATCGCCTGGAACGAGGCGATTGTCGGGACGAAATGGAACGTGAACTTCGGCCCCCGGGGCAGTTATTGTGCCCGGGATAATTTACAGGCCGGAGATAAAATGAAATTAGCCGCGTCGTTTGTATTTTTGCACTCTCGGCCCCGATCCCAGGGCGCCGTAAATTTCGGGAGAATTATTCCGCCGCGCAGCTCGCGAATCTCGTGGCCTCGCTGTAACTCTTCACTCTCACGTTTTGTTCCCGCTGAATGGCCGTTTATAGTTCATTATCATCCGGCGGAATGAACGTGTGGATATCGTAAAAGGTATTTTTAGGTAAGCTTCAGATTGAATGATGGTCTTTTCTCGTTGCTCGTTGGTTATTCTTCTCTCACATATATTCAATTCACGGGTTTTGTTGCACTCTTCGCGATGCATTGACCAGTCGTTGTTCATCTTAAGTGTCAGATTATCACGGTGAAGACGAAGAATAGTGTGTGACGTCGTTTAGGTGACGTTTTGTTCAAACAATTTTCACGTATGTCGATTTATATCGATACGTTTAGATAATTGATGTCCGTCAATTACGATGTAGCAGGTTTTTCAGCATGGGAGGGAGGGTGAAATAGAATCGCAACGGGATAATGCAAGGCTGACGGGCGGATTGATGAAATTGCCCCCGAAAGTGATTTTATTTCGATAATTCGCTATAAATACGTTCCAGCGGACTCGCCGGAACTCAATGAGTCGAAATTGAATTTAAGTTCCATTTGGGGATAGGGCCAAAAACTGTCGCCGCGCAATTACTCGCTCCATCCCCCCACGACACCCTCGGCGGCCGCGTTCCGTTTCGCTTTTTAATCCAACTCCACTCATTTGTATTCAAATAAGAAAACGGGTGTATTCATTTCCCCGAATTTTCAAAAAATGAAGGAAGCAAACGAGAGTTGCCATAATTTATTCAACCTACTACCGCGATATATGCTTATACTTCTCTACGTTCTGGAAGCTTGGAGCTCCTCTTGAAAGGTGAAAGATCGAATTCCATCGGAACTCTACCCCATGCATCACGTTCGCGCAAAGGGAGGTATCCCACTGTCCAGCAATCAGTCTGATCCACGAGCTGATGCAAAAAGGAGCGCGGAGGAAGCGAGTGAAAAAGGCAAGTCTTCGGGGAAATAAATACTAAACAGAGCTCCGTTGTTTCCCGGAGCACTATTTCACTCGTCCAGTCGACGCACACCCTCTTCCTCCCGGTTCGACGGAACACCTTCGTGAATTTCCAATCGAGAGCAATTCCCGTGTCAAAAGGAAGCGCCTGGAAAGCACGATTCCATCCAGGAAGAACTATGACAGCGTGCTCGCAGACGAGCGATGGATCTTCATTGTGGCCCGCGCGGGCTAGCGACGATCGGCTGCGAGCCCAAGTTTCCCCGTGCAATCTCCAAGGAACGGTCGAAAGAGGCAGCAAAGAGAAAAGAAAGATAGACCGAGGGGAAATGGGTTTATTATGCTCCGGGACATAAACCCACCCCCTTGCCGCCATCGAAGGCCGCCGCCACCCTGTTCGCGGGGGACCGTGCAGCGAAGAAGTTTGAACGTTAAGAAACTCATAATCAGAGTGGAACCAGCGGAAGCCGTAAGAGGTACTGGCAAGACAAACACGGCCACGAATGAGATTTCGATTAAATTTAAGAGGAAGAGGTGTACCCCTTATATTGCGGCCGTGCTTCGCGGAATCGCCAACTTTCTTAATGCCGGACCATGGGATGCCGGGGACCCAGCCATCGCCGCTCACTTTATATACAATGACTTTTGAAATTGCCGCAGGCCGCGTGGATGCTGGCCGGCGCGCGGCGGAAACGGAAATGCAACGGGGGGTGAAAACGGTCTCGCCGAGCCGAGCCGCGAGGACACTTTTAATTGAAACGTCGCTGTCGCGAATGGCCGCTTCTTTGTCCCGGTTATTGAATCGAACGCGTAAGAGGTTGTCCAGGGGGGTGACAATGGTAAAGAGAATGGGGTGCAATGCTTTCGGTATGAGAATTCTTTGTTCGGCTTGAATTGCATGCTTTGATGGTCGGACGTTTCGCTTTATGCTACTGTTTAATTGCAATTAAGGTGAATGTCTCTATTAATTATTGCATTGTTGGTACGTTTATTCGCGGCTGAATGCATTCTTGAATTCATTGATGTAATCTTAAGGGGTAATGCCACTCCACGGGGGTAGAGCACGGAAAAGCAGCCTGATTTTGAGAAATTTTTATGCGAGTATAGTGAATGGAATACAAAGTCCGTTTGAAGGCCTTTATTGTTCATAACTTAAAATATGATTATACTTTTTTCATAATTTTTGTAACACAAAATGGCGCCGCCACAGCTCAACCAAAGAAGCTTCTTCTGAAAAACAGTGTTCGGCGGTCGCAAAGATTTTTACTTCAATTTTTGATCTACATAGAACAAAAAACCGAAAATTTTAGAGTTCTATATAAAATTATCTCGGGATTTACACGGGGAAATTAAAAAATACTATTTTTTGTAAGAATGGCGTGTGATTGAACAATTTCGAGGTTGTGGCGGTTCCGTGTTTTATTCAATCCACCATTCTTACAAAAATTAGTATTTTTTAATTTCCTCGTGTACTTCGCGAGATAATTTTATATAAAACCCAAAATTGTATTTGTATTCCGTTCACTATACTAGCAAAAAAAATCTCAAAATCAGGCTTGCCTTTCCGGACTCTACAGTGGCATTAGCCCGAAAGGAATATAAGTACAGGTAGCTCCTACGATATGAAAATTCATTCCAAGTGTTGAAGAGGGTGGAGCGACTATAGCCCCGTATTACACCGCAGCCAATTAATTTAATGCTAGAAGCGATGTCGCGGAGGAAATTAAAAAATGAACGAAGTTAAACCGTGAACCGCCGCACGGGTTTAATACTCAAACAGGCTGGCCACCGCGTGAGCCAAATTGCCAAACAAAAGTGAACTCGATCTACCCAGAGTTTCCAGCCCCTTAAATCAGCCCCCGAGTACAATGCCGCGCGTAATAACTCCGCCGTTGGTCCGTCGTGCCGAGGGAAAATCGCGGAATCCCAGCGCACGTCCCCGACAATGCTCGGTCCCTCCTTTCGTCTCTGATCCTCGAGGAGCCGTCGAGGCGGACATCCCGTGTCACGTCACTCATAATTACAAGGATAATCGTCGTCGAAGGGTCCGTTGCGGCGAGCAAGTCGCGGCGACGGGAAAGTTCGCTCTAATGGTCCGTTCCACCCCCGCCAGTCGACAATGGGGGCCCGTTAAAATGCCCGTGGAGAAGTACCCGTCCTCGTCACGGCGAATGTAGATCCTCGAGAGCTTGCGACCAAGGAGAGCAACGATTCCGAGCGGGCAGAAGCTTTTAACGGTTGAAGGAGACACAGCCCGCACATGGGAGGAGTTACCGCTTCGCATATGGGGTGTCTCGTAACTGATGGCTGTGGGAGGGAAGCTAACGATTCTAGACAGAAAAATGCATCGAGAATGTGCACTAAAGTTGTCTGGACCAGTGGCGCACCGGGAATTTAATCTTGGGGGTAGCCGAGTTGAAGGGAGAAAAATATTTTTAATGCAAAACTCGGTAAAATTCATTAGGAGATTTTAAAAATTTATTTAAAGTTTTCTTTTCGATTTATGAAGCCCCTTTTTGGGGGTGCCAGGCTCCTTGACCCTCCCCTTGGATGTGCCATTGCCTTGGACTCGACATCCCTTAAAGAATCAATTTTCCGTTAGTTTTTCATATGAAAGACGGGACACCCTGTATACACATATCATCTTTCTTTCAAGGGGTTCCTGGTGAACCGACAGCTTCATCGTCGAGCTTTTAGGAGTCAGCACTCGACGCATATAGAAATACACGTGTGTCTCGATTGCTGCGATGAAAAGCTCGCCGCTCGTAGAGCATGACTCGTCGCTGATCGAGGGACGTAGAAAGGATGCGTTCAAGTGATTCGACGTTTCAAGAGGGGGCGTCGGACGAGATCCCGTTTTTCCACTGACTTCAGTATTCGGCGCTAAGTAGCTCGATTAAATGGGGTAACCGTTCCGCCGTCGAAAATTGCATTTCACTGGGATCCGAGGTAACGACGGACGTGTCGGCCTGCTGGCTCCTCGAGAACTTGGCCCTACCCCTCGATTGGGTGCCGAGAGATCGACGTGGAGCACCGTTGCAGCCGAGATTAATCGACGTCCCGTCGACATCGTGCCGGTTTTATCGTCGCGACTATACTCCGCACGGATCCGCCGAAACGCTTTGTCAAGCGGAACTTGGACGAAGAGACGGACTCGTCCCTCGAACCCCGCCACGGAAATGGAATATCCTCGATTCGTGTCAGTCGACGAACTTCCCGTACTTTTCGGGCCAACTGTTAACGATTCTCCTTCGCCAGCCTGGGGAGAACACCCTCTTCCAGTTGGGGGGTTGGGGTCGATCTGGTCGGCGAAGGAAGCGAGAGACACAGTCGAGATCTATTTCGTGATATTCCAAGGAATCGAATTGGAAATTGTGTGTCCCTTTTGTGTTATCTTGTACATGGGAAATTGGAATCCACGGGGTATAAATTTCCATTTTTAATCGCTATGTTGATTGGAGGCTGATGTTGACTTTCATTATAAGAAGTAACCTCCATTTCATTTTCGTTTGCTACTCGTTAATAGTTACAGTAGATTCCAAGCTTTTCATAGCATCTAATGAATCTTTCATCGATCCAGCCATGAAAACATTATTTCTCCCCCGATAAGGTCCGTCGATAATAGCTATTATATAATAATAGAATTCCATGATAATATCCATTCTATTATGAAAATATCTTCCCCAGTGACAAATAGCGCGTCCCAAGGAACACCGCCACGCGCAATTACCGACGGTCCTCTTTCATTCCTGTCCAGTCTACGGGGGCGAGTCGCCATTCCTCTGCACCCCACCCACGGGAGGACACCGCCAAGGGAAAAACGATGGTTTTATTGAATGAGAAGGAACACTTTCTGCCGCTAAATCACGCCGCGGGTAGTCCGGTTGTTCCGTCCGGAAGGGGCCTCATAACTTCACGCACCGAGCCACCCTTTCTACGGCCACCCCTTTTTACCGCGGTCTTGCCCTTCCCATTTCACCCGCGCCGGAACCGTCGAGTACGTGAAATATTAACCCCTCGCGCCATTTCAAATGTCGTGCAGAAAAAAAAGGACGAGCAACGTCTGCGGTGAGTGTTTCTGGGAGCCGCCGAATTCGCGAGCCTGAAATCGCTCCTCCTCGCTAAACTTTAGTTAGAATTATAGAGCGATACCTGTCTTCGAACTTGGTAGCGGTAGCGTGTGTACTTCTGTAAAAGTCCTTCCTTTCACCGAAAATTTCGAAGTCAATTCAGGAACACTAGTTTATTCCTCGCGATGGAAACTTGCCCTGCAACGTGTTCTCCGGACAAGCGGACCAACTCTGCCTGCAACGGGATGGGACAATGCATGAATTCTTTCATCGCGTGTCTTTTACGATGGAATCGAAATTGCGATGGCAAGATTTGCGCGGAGAAACTCGTCCTCGAGGGTTACTTGAGCTGGTAGAGAGAAAGCAAGCCGGAAGTTGGTCGTAACGCGTTCATTCTGACAGCGAAATATGACGTCCGTCGGGGGATTTCGCCACCCCCGAGCGAACGGGGCTGCAGCCGGCGACGACGACCGCGACCCCGTCGGGGTAGTTCGCTCAAATTGCATTTAAATTTGCAAGCTTCGACCCGGCGAGCACAGAAGTCATTAGTCCCCTTTAGTAGCGGCGAATATCGTTATCGTTATGTTATTACCCCCGGAGTACGTGGTCGAGGGGGAGGAAAACTTGGACGAGGGTGAACCTTCCGATCGGTTACCCAGTACCGATATTTTGTTTACGAGCTCCCGATTTTTGGGTAATTAGTCGCCGGGGTTATCTGTGGTGGGGGGCTTTACCCAGGTCGAAATTATAAAATAATCCCTCCAGGGTTGTAAAATATTTTATTATTTTCTCATAAGTGAATGAGAGGCATATGTCGAATGAATTTATCGTCAGGAATTGCAGTGAAATCTGTTATTATAATCATCTGGAATTATAAACACGAAATCTGTTAAAGGTTTTCTCACAGTGTGGTTGTAACATCCCCCTCTCCCCCCCCCCCCCATCCCATAGTTTCCCGTTATCAAAGGGTTCGTAACAACGAATTTCCAGGCGGAAGACACCTCGTCAGGCGGCGGTACACATCGGGAATTTTCGCCAGCAAGAAGGACCGCGACGGAACCGTAGACCATGGTTGGCTGGCTCGGTCAAGTTGCAATTAAATCGGCGGCAGCTCCCTTCCAGCGGCGACAGTGCGGCGCGGGTCGCGACGGGGAAAAGCCAGGTAGCACCCTCGGGGCTTGCAAATAAGGTTAGTTAGCGGCAACGCGTGTATAATTGGGACGCCGTCGCCGTCAAAACAACGAGGCCTCGCACGTCCCACGGCCAACTTATAATGAACGGAGCGAGAACCGCGGCCGACGGAGGCGTCTTCCGGCAGTGAACGGTGTCGCCGTGCACGCATCCGTCGCCACGGCGGATCTTCAAGTGGGAATCGGAAGCGGCGTGCCGCGTGCAACGAGCTTAATCGACGAACTTTATCAAACTCCGGGGGAAGTTGCACTCGACGCGGGAAACTCGGCGACCATAATAGGCGGCTGAAGAAAGTGGCTGGGGGAAAAAGAGAAGACGGCAACGGTGAGTCTGCTCTGTACGTTCGCCAGGTTTTTTACACTTATTCAAAGAACGCAACTTGATGAAAGTTCTGAGACGTTGATCTTTTCTCTGTAGTGTGAGGCTGAAGGTTCTCCATTCCCTAGCTTTATGAAATTGATAAATTCTCAGATGTGTCACTTTTCCATTTTTCTGTCCTTCTATCTGACACGCGGTATGTACTTCGCTGATAATTGTCTCGGAATTGAGGGTGAATTCGGTACACCCTGATAATTTAAGAAGGTGTAGGGTAGGTAGATGTCTCAATTACTGTTAGTGTGCCTATTACTACTCTATTTAAGTGTCATCTAAAGAATACAATTATTATGAAAAAATCACGGGTCAATTTCAAGGTCTCTAGAATGAATTTCAATAGTTTTTTTTATTGAAATTTTATCACAGTTTTTGTAAAACAAAATTAGAGTACCAAATGTCGAGAAAAACGAAAAAAATCTTTAAAAAATTGTAAGTTTTACAAATTTCAATATTAGAAGCTAAAAAAACTCTACAGATTTGATGTTTGGATATAATATTTTGAGAATAAAACTAGTTTGTAAGTCGGCTTTGGAAAAAAAGTATCAGCCTATGGGTGGCTCACACCCAGAGTGTCAACGAAAGGATAATAATAATAATTATTACAATAACAAGGAGGGGCCGAACAGTCACGATTTAATAATAATTTTTTTATCGTAATTTTATACGTGACGTTTTCATGAAGTAAAATAAAGTGGTAGTAATAGGGACACTGGCAGTAATTGGGATATCGATCCTAGCTAGACGCGCGTTCTGTTCCCTCCGACTTGTACGTATACGTTCGCCTCTCGAGATAGGGATTACTGGCTGAAGAAACAATTATATCAGTGGAGGGAAGTTTAGATGCACCGTCGTTTGAATAATTGTATCGAGTAGCTTACGCAGGAAGGGGAGAAGGTAGCGCCAGCAATTACGTAATAAAACTGCTTGCATTATGGGCATCCTCGAGTACACGCACGCTCCGTGACTCGAATGATAATACGCGGCCTCCGCTCAATCTCTCGTTAAACCGCCGACTTCCGATTAGGCTCGATTTTTATGCCGGTAAGACGTCCGACGACTACGTCCGGTGCCACTTGGACGAATAACTAACCATAGACGAAGTGTGTTTAGTGGTCACTATCATTGCCGTGGGTGATTCGCTAATTGTAACTCGAGACTTCGCATGCTGCGCTCACGTGCACGTCAGACACTGTCGTCCGGAGATTACGGCGTATGACAGTTGTAATTGGTATAACAGTGCTGGGTGGTCTCTCGGTTACCACAGCTGGCTTGTTCTTTGTGAAAAATTGGCAATGCTTCGAGCGTGCGACACCTCTGGTACCTACATATTCAGATATTTTTATTTATCATAGGCTTTACAAAGGAAGGGTTCAGTCTCCATTATAAATTATAACTTATAATAATGTCAACACCAGATGGGTGTAACGATGAACGACGATTCTTCATTTCCTGTCGGCTTAAAATTCCCTATTAGTCAGGAGAACTTAATTACAGAGAATTCTAACGCAGAAGAGCCCCAATACCTTCCTATTTCGAACTCCCCTTCCCCCAGGAGTCAGGGTCTCGCAGGATATCGGGGATAAACCGGCCGGCGACGGCGCGCGATTCAATTAGAATTCGTCCAGTCGATCAGAACGGACCCGTTGATCCCGATGAAAACCATTCCACGGTTCATTATCTCGAACCGGGCCGGTCGTTCTCGGCGTCGAGCGGATTATGAAAAAGAAAACCGGGGCGATTCGTTTCTTTCGGCGTAATAAGTTAGTTTCACCCGAGGTTATCCCGGCTCCTTCCATTTATCGGAGTAAAGGGGGTCTTTGCTCTTCCCAGTCTCACGGCGTAGGTCGACTCGAAACGAAGGCAATTACGCGGCATGGCACTCGACATTATCGCCTCTAGGGGGCCGCTCGATTTCCTGCGCCTCCATCTCGCCCTCCCCCCTCTCATCTTCGCTTTCGCTTTTCGCGACAATCGATACAGGGTCGAAGGTCTTTCTCCTTCATTAAAGTGTCAATCCAGCCCCCCCGTCACACCCTACGTCGGCCTGTCACGATCGTCTGAGGAAGACGGCCGTGAAATAAAGCGAAAACTCTTGAACTCTTCTTATTCGCTCCGTGGCGGCTGGCCTCGTACCCTTCCGCCACGAGCAACTTTGTATCGGCGACGAAAGTGCGACGGGTGCCGTCTTAATTCGTGCTTATCGCCGTCCAAATTGATGTCCTCGCGGCACGGCCAGTCGACCGTGAACCGGGGGAACCTTAAGGACACTTAATGGGGAAGAACATATTAGGTAACTTTCTGGGGGTGACTGACGTTTAGAGTGGGGGACGAGGGAAAATGAAATATTTCGAAGAATCGGTATCAATGCCTGCGGAAGTCGAACTTTGCGTGAACTTTACTGTTGTTGAAAATAAAAGAGGGGTGGTTTGATAGATCGTTGGTTGGAAGGGAAAGAACTTGTACAGTCGATGATTCTGGAATGAGAATTTTTTACTGCAGTAATTACTACACATTTCTAGATCGCTTCTATACGAAAGGGCATCAGAAAACCTGTTCGATACTAGACTGTTTAGGTGAATTTGACAGTGCACGCACTTCAATTCTCCAAGCTATCGCCAAAGTGTCACCGGCTAAGCTGGAACTTTTGTCGCTTGCCGAAAAGGACAAGCAATCCTCGGGAATCGTATCAGTGTTACGCGAGTTCACGGGACAACGGCTCCGAATCCCGAGTAGAGCGAGGCAAGGCGACGCCGGGCGTCGTGTTCGCCGACGCCGCGATGCCCGCCGATTGGTCGTTCGGTCTCGGGGCTGAGCTTTTAAGCTTCCTTACGCGCCTCGTATTAAAGAACGTGTTCATCCGGGATCCTTTTTCGTCGACGCGCTCTCGTGGGCTCGAGTGAGCGTCTCTCGAGAGGATTGCGACTTTCCCTGGTCCTTCCCGTTTTCCTTCCACCCGTTGCTCCGCCCCAGCGCCGGCGTTCCCTGCGTCTGCCGGTTCCTCACGTTCCACTCGAAACTTCGAGTCTCTCGAGATAGACAGAGAAACGGGAGAGGCAAGAAACAGAAGAGATCGCTTTGCCACGCTGAGTCACATGCATTCACCCTGTGCAGTCCGCGTGTTTACCAGCCCTAAGAGCGGTCTTGAAAACGCGGATCCACCGACTCTCGGCCCCTCCCTTCTTCGTTGCCTTCCGCCAACATCCACCAACGGTGAATGCATGCCTTCGACGGCCTTCAGCTACCTTCCCGATAAGCATCTCTCGATCCTTGGCCGCGCGTATCCCCTCGAACGGTCAATGCTGAGGGGTGGTTACTTTGGTATTCAACGTAACCCCTGGCGTTCCCGGGCAGAAAGTGCGCGTCGGAAAGGCGGAATAAAAGGAAGCCGCGGCCCTGGTGAAAGGGAAACGCTGGATATCGCGTAACCGGGGATTACGTACAGTTACTTATCTCGATCCTCGAGTGCCTCGCAGCCGAAGAACGCCTTCTTGCGTGGCATTCAATGGCCTACGGCGTCTTTCTACCGCGGACCCGACCGACGAACATTCGGTGGAATTGAAGAACAGTCGTCTTGACCCGACTACCGCTGCTCAAGCCAGCCATTAAAAAGATTTTAATCACAACCAGAGGTCGATGGAGGGTCTTCGGCAGCTGGCTCGGGGATTTTGAAGTGGAGGGTGGGTCGCGGTGGTCCCGCAGCTGAGAGTTTACGAAGGAAACACTGGAAATACGGTAGTCGAAATTCCCTTGGCCGGATTTCAGCGTTCTACCGTTTGGCTGCTAGATTAAATGTAGAATAATCAACGTCAGGGAATTGAACGTGCGGCTCTCTCGAAGTTATATCTCTTTATCGAGTATCTTACTTAGAATTCCCTCCCAAACTGAAAGACCAAGTAAACACCCGAAGCTGCAGACAATGGAGACTCCCGGTGGAAAGATCCAGAGACAATCAATCGAGAGAATCGGCCAAGGAGAGTCGACGAAGGGTGGTCTCGAAATAAGCCTACCGAAGCATCAGGGAGATCGTTATATGCAGAAAAGAGGCATCGCTCGCGGGTTTCCGTGGGCTCGCGAGGAGAAACCTGCCGCGGTTGCAGAAAACCCCCACGCAGACCCTGGCCCCCGGGGCCTCTTGTCGCGCAGCCACGAAGAAATCAGAAAGACGCGGCATCGATTGGAACCCAAGCACTCGTCCGCGGCTCTCGCGGATTTCAATCCTCTCGAAGAGACAGGAAACGTCGTCGAAGCGATTTGTAAGCTGATTTTAATGTCGCGTTTACAGACCGCCCCCCTGGGAGAGACTCGAACGCTCTTCTTCCTCGCCGTCTTCTCCGTAGTCGGCAGATTTCGACCCGCGAGGGGTTCGCCACCCTCTCCCTCCGCGAGGGCTCCTCGTCACGTCTCGAAAATTTCTCGAGCTCCTCCGTTTCGCCTCGTCACCGTTACGCCTCGTTGTTTTTCGATAATAAATCACGTTTCGGGGGCCATTCTCGTTACGCTCCGCTTCGCCACGGATAACGCTAACCCCCCTCGGTCATTAGGGCAGTCATTAAGCGGGCGATAATGAATGCAGGCTAGAAGGATTGATTTCTGTGGCGCAGGGGGCGTCTGGCCTGATCCTGGTCAGAAGTCTCCCCGCTTCCGGTTCCTCGTAGACTCTCGGGGCTGGAGAGGATCTACGCTAAGCCCTGTGCCAGCTGGATAGTAACGACAGCGACGTTAGGGGATCACCTGGGGGTTATTAGACGCCCCGGCGCGATCCTGCGGGGTAGATTGAATAATTTTTTCGCTCTAGACGCTGCCTGGCGTTTAAACGTCTTGGGCGGTTTATAAAATTCTTTAGCGACCAGCGGGGTTAAAAATTTTCATTCAGCTGGCAGGGTATCGGCGAAAGGGTTTAGTCACCTGGAGGAGTTAATATTCGCATTTTTATACCCGTCAATTAATTACTGGCCAATTTAGCGCCCCTTCTAGGAGAGTGGACTGCAATTTCATTAAACAACACCGCGACTGCCTGCAGCCTTTCAATTTAACCTCTCAATGGAAGAGTGAACACCCTCGCGAGAAAGGGCAATAAGCGATAATAACGAATCGAGGTATAGATCGTCCTCGCGGAATGTCAGCGACGCGAAGTGGCCTCGATTCCCTTTCCCCTTTGGTTCTGACTCAGTGAATCCACACGCTGTCGTTTGTGAGAACGTTTACTCGGTCGCGTCCCGCTCTGAAAGACAGCTCGCTGGTCTTTAAAGGTCGCCCAACTCGTAAATTCTTATTGGTTCGTGGGGAATATGGGCTGATTGGATGCGAGATACGACACGGTTTCATGGATCCCCTGATTTGCGATTGGGAAAAGGGAACGAGGAATTAAAGGAGGACTCTTTGCATCGGATGTTCTTGTTTCGTCGGTTGTTAGATTCTAGCGAATTAATGTGCCTAATAAAGATATATCGTGCCTCCGAGATTTAAGGGGTTCGTTTGCCACGAAATATGCTCTTCTCTTTCTAATTTCATCTCATCTTCACCTCCCTACAATGTGCGAAAGAAATACGTAACCGGCGTCGTTTCTTCTACTCTCTTCCCCAATTTTTCGGTCACGCGACCACCCCTCACCCGCTCCTTCGCCCCTGTCGCGATATTTCTCTCACTTCCAGGCTGTTCGTTACAGTTAGACGACCAGCGTCGGCGCAGCCACTTTACAGATATTAAAAATCTCGTCGCCATCAATCAGTCGCCTTCGCTGTCCTCGCGTGTTTCGATGTCGCCCCTCTGCTTGTATTTTGCTTTCTTTAATTGCTCCTTTTCTCTGCGCCGTCCAATTTTTCCCCCTTCGTGCTTTTCTGCTAGCCCGCGATAAATAACAGCCCGAACGAAGTTACGGGGCGAGGCTGGATCGGTTTTCCTCGAATATTCGCTGATTCGAAAAGGTTGCCGCGTTTAATTTGACAGTTATTCAATTACGGTTATCTGCGATCTCGTGTTTCGCGTGTCGCGAGGGCCACACTTCGGGCTTGAAAGAAGTTTAAATTGGCTTTTCTACGCTCGTCAGTCACTCTCGCCCCTCCGCCGGTTTCACTTTCCTCCCACTTTTTTCTTTTTCACGTCGGCCACTCAGATGCCGTGAAAAGATAGAAAATAATTTCGACCGTGTACTGCACGCGATTCTCCGCAACCTGGAAAATCAACCCTTTCCCTCCAAGCTAGCCATGTTTGCCTCTGACGCAGTTGCTTCGTACAATTGCAGAATTGATTCTATAGGTAATTCAATCAAGATGATCAGATATTTAACTAAATACAACTCCTGCACCCATGTGGTAGACTACTTTCAATTGATCACTCACACAGATACCACCCTCCAAAAGCAACCAATTGGTTGGACAACGAAATCGATCTAGTAGAGCGAAAGGGGCGTAACAAGCTTCCTATCTTTAATCAAACAGCCCATAGAATACCGCAGAAAAGGCACCCTTAATGGATATTTTATTTCGCTAACTCTTCGACTGAGGAGCTTCTCTCGGATACCGCTTTCAAACCCCCTCGCTATCAGCCCCATCGATCGCTCTCTTGCCATCAGTCACTTTTTCTGTCCCGCGACTTCACGTCGCAGGGCACGTGGCCCCGTGGATCGTACTTCCGGCCACTGTTCCCAGAAACAAAGTCGATACGGGGCGAGAGAAGACGAGACGCGGGGGTGGCTCATCGGTTTCCCCGAACACGGGGGGCATCGCAGGGTGGCAGGTTCACTTCACCGCCACTTTGTGTGCCATCGTCGAGGCGTACTTCCTGACTGAGTCATAGATCAACTCATCCTTACCCTTCGCGACGGGCGGAGGGATGAAACCTACCCCCTTGCGATTCTAGGGGTACGCATGCCGCTATAACTTTCGGCTGACTATGCTCAACTTCCTTGTATCGCTAGTTCCTTCGAATTTAAACTAACATATATGCAAAATCTTCGTACGAAGTCTAGTGAAATCTTGACAATGAAGAAATCGTTCCGTTATCACGGTTTTAATTACACTCGTAGAATGAACGGACGCAAGTTGATTCCGGTAGTGTAGACGTCCTCTGCATGAACATCCAGGTCGTCGACGTCGTCGTCCCTTCGTCCCAGCGGGAGGATATTGATTTCCTCGAAGGTCAGTTTCCCATGGGCCGTCGTATCTTCTGATTTACGCGGGGATGAGGTCGCACCTGATTCCGAAAGGCAGGTGCTTGGGAAGAGGCCATTCCCAAAGATGAAGGGAAGATAGTTGTCGGAGAACTTCTCGGAGACCAGTTTGATAAATCGTCCTGATAATTGAATCTCCTAGATGCTTCCGATAAGCTTCAACCGTAAAATCCTGTCGCGTCGTTTCAGACACACGGTGACGCTCGAATGTAGGTTACCGTTGAAATAGGATCAATCCTTTAATTCCCGTTTTTCGCACGGGCACCGTGAAAATTGTGAAACGTCGTTTACACGGGAGTCGCGCCCCGTTTCGCGCGAGCGAATTGAATCTGGGGTGGGACGAGCACCGCTGACAAGTGAAATCAATATAACATTTCTCTAATTTACACGTTCCCGTAATTCTTTATTTACCTTCGATCACGCGCCCGTGAACGTTAAAAATCGCTTATACCCGTGATTTTATCCGGTAATTCGTTCATTGTCGGGCACGCCCGATAAATGTTTGCACGGAGTGGCTATGGATTTTCTGTCAAATATTTGCCCGCGACGTGTCATCGGGAGAACCGGTCGCCGGTTTTTCGCAATGAGGAGGGCACACCGCTCTGTAATTGCTGTCCGCATTGACGAGGCGACGTAATCGAATGCTCCGCGGCATGAGCCGTCGCGCGGCACGCGCTGGATATTTTATCCTGTCACATTTCATCCACGAGTCTAATTCCCCTCGAAACGTTATCTTCCATTCCCAGAGACGCGATAATTCCGCGACACTTGCGCCGTCGTTCCAGCAGAAACATTCGAAACGTTCGAACTTCCCACGATCCACTGCGCATTAAAAGCTTAGAGTCCTAGACTAAACTTCACCGTCTCCCGAAGTCATCGCGCTCGAATCTCACTTGGGCGTCTCACCCACTCGAGGCGCCGGCGTCGATCGCCATCCATCTATCCGCATCTGTTTAACGCGTTTCTGAATCACTACGGCGAAACAAGAAATCTCGAGTGCCCTCTCGCCGGGGTATTAGAGTCTGATCCCGGGGCTCGCGGCCAGACTTTCGATGCCAGGGACGCGGAGCACTCGCGGGTGTGCACGCCCCGGCGAGTATCTTCATCTCGACGTCCCACTCAAGGTGTCCAATTATTAGGGCGCGTATGCGAGCCGGGGCCGGCGGTCGTTACCGAACCGGTTGAACGGTGGTTTTATTGCGATGCGCCCAGCCTAATTTTAGTCGGGTTTATTTCTGGTACATCCGACAAGTATCCTCTCGAGACGACGGTAGCTGGCTGCCCGCCTCCGCCGCGGTCGACTCGCCCCGAGAGCGCGATACAAGAGAGTTGCGAACCTTACACGTGTTCCATATTCGAGGCGGCCTTTCTCTCAGATCTCGACGCGGCGCGTTACGTTGTCAAACACATGGCGTTTAATGCTCGCGGTATTGCTCGCGGGTCAGAGCAGCGGGGGCCCTTTAATCTTCGGTAGCCATGCTGCCCGCGTTTTTCTGTTCCGGCCGAGTTAATCGCCTCGTGCTCCCGCGAGTGAGCCACTGCTGGCGCGGGTTCGTGGTATCGAATTGTTCCTGGAAAGCTATCGGTAGCTGCCAGGGGGTCCTCTCGTCGGCGATACGGCGCGTTCTTGACGCACCGAGTCTGCGCTGTGTCTGAACGATCGTTCCGATAGGGAGTGACTTTGAGCAGGGCTAAGGTAGATTGGTCTGAGAGAAAGTATAGTTGGAGGGTGGCTATAATTACATGTACAGGCAGATCGGTGGTTAATTCTGGATTCAGAAAGGATGGGGAGTCTCTGGATGAGGGTTGCGCGAGCTTTGGTATTTGGAAGGATGAGCGGAGGATAAGCGTTAAACATCTAAACGCTCGCGTTCCAATTAAAAACTTGGGAAAGCATACAGTCTCGTGTTCCTGGCATCCAGCTTTGAAATCTCGTGATCCGAATGGGCGTAAACGGGCAAGTTTACCCAGGGAAGTGCCGTGACGCTCGTTCGCTTCGATAGAACGGAGCATTGTCGTTGTTGATGAGCGAGGAGACGATCAATTAAGCGCATCCCGCAAAGTGCTAAGACGTTTATGGCAGACATCTTATTATACCCAGAGCACGGGGTGTACGGGACTACGGAGCGTCGGGTCGTCGTCCTCTTGTACGCGATCACGAGTAGACGGCGAAGAAAGCGGAACCGTGAAGCCCCACTGGGGCACCGCCGTCTCCAGCCGGATGTCTTACAAGATTCGTTTAAGTTAGTTTCGACACGATCACCGATACCAAACTCTCCGTGGAATTAATTGCCTGACCAGGGTGAATATCATCCAACCGGGCCACAATTCAGGCGCTTCTGCTTCTCGGCACCCTATTCTTCGCTCTCTTCGTCGAAGCGAGTAAAACTTAACAGCCTTTGCGAAGAATTCTAATAAAGATCTCCGTAGATATCATCGCGTTTATTCGACTGCGACGTGTCCACCGATAACTACCAACGCACCGTTCGCTTAAAGTATTAAAATATACATCAGCCTATTACCCGCTTACGCACAAGTGACCGCGACGTAGCCTTAGAATCCCGCCACGTCGAGGCGCAACAAAAACCGCGCTCTCGAGAATATTAAGTTTCCAGGCCGGAGGGCGTCCAGCTTCAATGGTGCCCCTCGACTGAATTTGCGCAAGAACCTCTGTCGCGCAATAAATAAAAAGAGGGGGCTCGATCCGTGCTGTGTAACCGGTGGCAGGCAGTAAGCACGTTCTCGTTGCACCGCGATGGCGGCTCGTGCACCAGCTGACGCGCCTCCGGGATAATAGCGGCGGGTCGCATGCATTAACTTTAATTAACAGTTTCGCGTAGGTCTTCGCGCGGCCGCGTGGAGGCTGCCAGCCGAAGGCGACACGCGGGGGTACGCTCACCGAGCTGATTAAACCCGCGGGAAGACGGTCCAACGTGGAAATATCGTCTGGTTAGGTCCACGTGATGGCAGCTGCGCACTGGACCACGAATTTCCTCTCGTTTTAATACCGTTGCACGCGCGGCTGTTGCGCGACGAACGTGACCCGGCGTTACCTGCAGCTTCTCCCAGAAACGCTGGACCCTGGGCTCTTTCATTTCTTCCACGGCTGATTTACGACGGTCGCTGGATAAGTGGGTTGCCTGATGAACCAGCCCTGGGCCCAGTTCCCTACACCCACGCAACGCGTGACACGCATTGTCTTGCGGGCTCGTTCCTTCGGTCGTTTGATTAACGATCCGTCCGGCACGGAGGTTTTTATTGCTAGACAGCGTGTTTGATGCAAATTGGGCCCTGTTCTGGCAGTGGTTTCCAGGGGTTTCTGGAAGAAAGGACTTGGCTCGACGCGTGGAACACTTTTGGATAGCCCAGTCAGCTCGGCGACTAATAGAGCTGTCCGGGATGTCGATAGGTAGCTTCATCTGGGGGATCCAGTCTATGGATGACTAGCGATAAAGGTGAATTTGAAGAGTAGTACAAATTACTCGGGGAGTTTCCTTGGAGGAGAGCAATGGAGAGGAATAGTATCGGAAGCTTCGCATTTTTATCACTCACCAGCGACTGGTGCCCTTGGGAAGCCAGGGGATCATTTTCCTTGGAGAATTACGTGAAACGAGATTATAAGTATAGAGTTATCAAGAGAAGACACCTCCGCCTTCATTTTCCCGGAGAAATAGACGGTCCTCCTCAATCAACAAATGGAATCAGCTCGCACGGGGCGAACCTTATCGAATTCATTCCAGGAGATGAATCCCTCGCGACAGTTCTCATCTCCTCGCCATTAGCCACGTCTCTAGTGACACGTCACTCATACGATTTCCTTCGAGGACTCCCCTCTGTGGTCAGCTTCACTAGCCAATAATTCATTGCCGGGACACGACCTTTCAGCAACGATTGACCCGTAGCATCTGCGTGGCACGAGCCGCCCCTGTTCCAAAAGGGCGTGATTTTTAAAGAATGCCTCAAGGTGTCATTCTCCACTACATACTGCGACCCATTGTGTCAGCGAAGGAAGTCAACGAGACAGAATCAACGGCTGCAGGATGCGGAAGGCTCGCGGCAAGCTCGCCAACAAGAGCAACCTTTCACAGAGGTACAAAACTGAAAGGATGTAACGAAGCTAGCAGGGCTCTCTCTGAGAATGTAACTTCCGCGAGTTTGCTTCTCGTACTACGATACGATCTATTTCTCGAGCATAATAACGCCATTATCCCACCGCGACTCCAGGATTCCTGTGGCTCTGGGTTCTCGCCGAAACCGAGGCCCGATTAATGAGCCGCGCTCTTAGTTATCCGGGGGACATTTTGCGGTATTTTGCGGGTTAAGTGTTTGGAAACGTGCGCGGAATTTGGAAATTCTTCCCGTCGCGTTCCGATCGCTGCGGCCTCCTGCAGACTTTCAGGAGCCTGGGGAAGAAAAAGATGGGGCGAGGGAGAATTTCTACTCTGTCCCATCGAACATTGATTTATCGTGGCGTTGCATAAGGGTGGTAATGACGCCTCCGTTATGGAAGACTTTGATTAGCTCGTTAGATAGGTCCAAACTGGATGTAACGTGATTGGGAGGAGATTGTTTCTTATTTGAACGAGAGGATTCAAAGAATGTCTGGTTTTCTGTAACTTGACCCGTCGCAGCCATCCTAGGAGCAATGTCTTAATAATAATCTGAAGAAAAGACGGGAGCAGTTTGCAAGTGCTTTGAAAGTTTATCAGCATGCCGGTAGCGGCTTATTAAGCGGCACATTTTTATCACTGTTCCCGAAGAAGCGACGACACTGTCGAAACGAGCTGATGTCTCGTTTCCGCGGACTTTCCGAAGAATTATATACTTTCGAATCGCGGTTGTCGGAGCAACCTCAGAGGGAATATCCGCGTGGCAATCTGAATAACAAATGCAAGTGTTTCTCGGGATGCGAGTCTATGAATAACTTGGAATATTTTCATTTTCTGCCCAGAGAGGGACACTTTTACAAGCCTCAGCGATCAAGTTTCCGGAGTGCATGAATTTTAAAAGAAGCCCGACTTAGACTGGCTTGATATCGGCTTCGGAGATGATACGAGGTTGTAAGGGTTCGTTGAAGTAACACCTAGGCGAAGGATTAAGAACAAGATAGAGATCATTTTGGAAACATAATTCACATATTTCGTCGTCATTAAGGGGGAACACCACTGTGGCGACCGGAAAAGTAAGCCATTTTTAAGAATTTTATTCAGGACTAATTTACAGTGCTCATAGAAATTTTTTATTACCTACTCTAAATTATTACTGAAAGAAGATTCTTAAAAATGGCTTACTTTTCCCGCCGTCACAGTGGTGTTCCCCCTTAAAGTCTGCTGAACCACCGAATCATCGAATATTCGTCCTCCACGGTGATATAGAAAAAGTGAATCGAGTTCTCGAGTTAGGACAATATTAAGCCGCTCCATAAACGCATTAGATGAGCGAGAGTATGGTAACCAATCGAGTTAACATCACGGGTTATCCGTCGCGTAGCTGGAGTTGCAGCGACAGGGGCCAAGCGACTCAGAAAATCGTTTGCGACCATCCCCATACACCCTCTGAAGCAGCAATTGAATTAAAACTTTGCCAGCCGGCTGGCCGTATTAAAAGCGGATACATGAGTTGGACGAGCATTTTAATAACCTGTTTCAGCCTGCCCCCTGCTGCAGGCGGGCTAAATGCAATTCAGCAGCCTCGGTAAAACAAAAACGGCTCATCGGAGAGGGCAGAGAGATTCGCCGAATAAAAAGATCCTTTAAACGACTAGCCTCCTAGGCTATCCACGTCCGCCGACGAAAAACGATAATAGCGGCCATCGAATCGAACACCAGAGGGCAGAAGACGAGAAAACAAACCGGGGCTAAAAACGCTGGTCGACCGCGAGAGCCTGGAATCACGGGGTTCGAAAAATAGCAAAGTACATGCCTCCCATCGGCCGAGATCGTCCCGTTTAGTTTATCGGCCGTTCCTCTGCAGCGTGCACATGCCTTCGTACCTGCCGCGCTATCGGCGCGCTCGGCGACGATACGCGGCAAAGTGGGCTCACGAAAGAAGTGCTGCAGAGACTCTCTCTGGTCTGGAGGACGGCGATAACCGCTTATCGATTTGCGGTCCGCTTTGAATGCGGTCGAGCAATCTGACGAGCGCGAGGCATGCGCCGGCTACCAGTCTCGTCGAGTGTCCCTGCTGCAGCGGGGCGAGTTCCTCCGCTTCTGGAACGTCCGTCTGCTCCTCGAGCCTGTCTCTAGGAGGTCCTTCGAGCGTCGTGGCCAGAGGCACAGGACACTCCGCGTGACGCGCGCCCAGCATCCTGAATTCTACTCGAGCGTTTCGGGGCGAATCGAATGCCTTCGATGGATTCTCATCCCTGGCCGTCGAGTTCCAAAGGAATCTCCTCGAGATCGAGTACTTATGGCGTTGTAAGCAGAGATCTTTGGGTTAGAAAGTTTGCGCTGGAAAATTTTAAAAGGAATCTCGTTTTGTTCTAGGTTCTAGCGTGAGTTATGAGATTGTATCCTAGGAAACTCTGTTTTACAAGGAACGTTTCATGGTACGAGGGTAATTTCGGAGTATATTCGTAAGATTTGATGAGGTCTATGGAGGCTGATGTTTAATGAGGCTCCGGCAAGGGAGCAATTAACAGGGAAATTCTAATTTGAACTGGCAGCTCGAAAAATATGTGTATCTGTATGCAGGAGCGTCGAAGAGCTCCACCCGCGACGGGATGTTTGAAAGTTTCACTCGTTCGGGGGGAAATATGCAAGGTTGCAGAGGCAAAGGTGCATGGTAACGTTAAAGACATCCACGTAGATGGAAAGGCAATCGGTTTCCAAGGCTCTTACTCCTGAACTCGCTACCGAGGGGCGATTAGCAGAAATATATTACCCTTCCCACGAGCCATTAAGTAAAGGAGCCAATAAAGATACGTTCGCGAAAGTGCTGTAATGCTCGGAGATACGTTATCATATAACTTCGAGCGAGTTTCGTACAGCGGCGAGGACATAGACAACCTGTTACAGCTTCATAAAATGCGGCACGATCATCCACGGTCCCGAGTGTCTTCTTTGCGAGAGAAATTCGAGTGATTTCTTTAAGTAATCAAATATTCCCCCCACGACTCTTATAGGCTTCTTATTGTACAAGTAAAGTAACACACTTCGTGCCAAAGAAATCCTTTGACAACCAATACACCTTCCATTAGCCATTGAATTTTCACTCGAGCTTCTTTGGTAATGGTGTTCACGCATAACACAGGTGGTAGTTTGTGGGAAATGTGTAAAAAATTAATAAAATAAAAAAGTACACTCGGGAAGCTTTCTATATTTTCTTATCGAGCAAATTCAATTTATCTTCACATATTCTTTCCGTCTTGTCTCAGTCCATGTACCTATTCTCACGTTTTGGGCACCAGAAGAGTACCTGTCTAATTGGTCACCTGAAGGGTATTTCGGGGGGCCTAAGTAAAATACATGCCCAGACTCACTGCCCGGCAACACTTGAGACACTCCGTAGAAACAAAATAATCTCCAATATCATTACAAAAACTAATATGTGACAAAGTCCTTGAAACAAAGAAATTTGAGAAGCACATTCACTTTTACAATAGCGATTTTTTGTTTGCCTCCACGAGAGTCTAAATAAAGGGCGCATTTGGACACGAAGTTACCCTGGACTACGAAAGACAGAAGGCCACAAGTACGAACCATTACTGAATTTTCCAGGTTTTGGATTTTTTACGGCATCTTTGGGTGCTGAGAAAGTACGAAAAAAGGCCTCTGGACAGATTTTGCTAACAAACGAACATCCACCTTAAGCGTCTTATTATATAGGATGCTAACAGTAAAGGTTTCTTCTTTTTTGCGTAATAAAGACTATTAATAATAATAATAAAAATATTATGTAAACGAGCGTATGACGTCAGAATTCCGCTTCCACCTCGGCTGTCCACGTCGCGACATAGCGTATGATCAAACCTCCCGCGTTCCATCGTCGATCGTCAACGTTAATGCATTACACACGCCGCGTCCAGGAATTCCTAGGCGTCTGCTAACGAGAAACGGTACCGGGGATGAAACACCGCGCCTCGGACGTCTCCAGCCAGACGCTGTCTATTCGAGAATGCCGAACGGTCCAGCGATGAAATTAGAGTAGACGATCGTAGCGCTGTCCTCGAATCCACGAGTCAATGAGAGACGGACGACCAGAAGGATGCGGATGGCTCGTCTGGAGAACGGCTGGAAGACGGACAGAGGAGAGGGCAGGGGATTACCAAGAAAGGACGCCAGGAACGTCCCCGCGTGTACGCGCAATTACTCTCCCCCGGTCATATCCGACGCCAGTCTTTTCATTACCCTCCTAAATGGCGCATGAACCGACCATCTCGTTCTCCGAAGCTGAAGTATACCGCGGATAGGTGAAGCGATCCTCTGGTTCCAGGCGGCGGAACGCAACCCCGATAATTACTGCTGCCCAGGAACAATGGGTCGTGGCTGTCATAACTGTCATCCACGGCGATGGCCTCCCGTTATTTAAGGCTTCTGGCTTATTAACTCTAATGCCTGGCAAAATTGCCGATGCTTCTTTCGACGACCTACCCATTGGGAGTCGGTGGGCCATCTTGAAATGTTTTCTTCAAACTCGAGGGGGAGTTCTGACGAGGGTAGTTACGGTCATGTAATTGGAAGTTTTGTCACTTTGTTGCTGCGGTTGTGACTTTTTCTTGCGGGAAGCTTAAGTGGAAGAAATTTCTTCGCTTCAAGTCGTATCGAGTCGACCGAGAGATTTCCCGCGCTCTTCTTCTTTTTATGCATAGATTCACCCCCCCCCCCCCCCAGGACGATAATATTCCAAGTATTGAGACATTTCCCACCCAAGGTCAGTGTAAACTGTCCAAGCCAGTCCTTATACTTTCAGATCAACAGAGTCCTGGGGCACGGAAACGAAATCCCCCATCCGGAATTCCACCCCTGCCCCGCCTGGCAAAGACGATTCTGTGGTCAGTCAACGGCTGGCTATATTTTCGAAGCTTCCTTTCACCGCTGCCCCACGACACTTGGGCGAAAAAAAGGAAGGGAGAAGGCGGGAGAGGGATGAGGAGAAGGAAAGAGGGTTGGCGAGAAAGAAGGGAGGGAGAGAGAGAGAGAAAGTGAATTGGAGGGAGTCTGGTCAATGCTCGCGAAAATTGGCTTCTAAATCTTGCGGCTAGAATGAGTACCGTACCCCCCAGGGTGGCTCACCCCCTGCCACCCACTCACGACCCTTTCCCTCGGGTCCAGCCAAGGTGGAGAAAATGAGAAACTGCTGTGGTCGGGAAGGGAACCAGAGAGACGTGGGAGGCCATTGTAGAGGACGTGGGGGGCTTATGGTCCCCACGAAAATCCGCGAGGCAAGTTGGTGGACCTGGCTTCCATAAGTTGCATTCAATGGGACATTGATATAAAGAGAGGGGAGGTCAGGTTGTTGAGGAGTACGCCTCTTATTCCCTCTTATTTTCTTGATCGCGGCTTTGTTTCCAGGTTTCATTCACTGGTACACTTTCCTTAATTATCTGGGTGCATCGGTCGACTTGCTGTCCTTCATCTTTACACTACTCTTCGATCCTTCGTTTCCTTGGTTCTTCCTCTTCTTCATTCTTAGATTCAATAAAAATTCTAGAGACCTTGTAAACCTAAACCACAGAAAAGAACATCAATGACATAACAAAACAAGCACGTATCACTGAACGAAAACAATGTGGTCCCACTAAATTATGCCTCGGCCGCGTGACACGACCCACGTTCTTCGACATCCATCCACTCGAAAAAAGCAGGCTCGACTTAATGAATCACCGTGTGCCACCAGCTGCAACGACCACCGTAGAACTCGACACCCTCGCCCGCGATAAAAAAAAACATCCCCTAGAAAAAAAAGGAACAGACATCCATCCCAGCTTTATTCGTATTCCCGAGGAATCCCGGTCCGTCGCGGCAGGTACGCGGGGTCAAGAAAAATCCCTCCGTCGTCGTGTTCGTTGTCCATCGGTGACGCTATCTCGGTCGGTTATCGGGGCCAGGGTAGCCCTCGTGGTCGTGACAAACACGCACGTGCGTGGCCCACGTGCAGTTCAGGGGGCGAGCTAACGCACGGCGCAAACACGAAGAGGCTGCCGGGTGTGGTCCCTGCCAAAGGAAACGTGATCCCCGTGGTAAACCGCTGTTTACCGAGAAACGAGAAGTGGCCCTCCCCCGAGAGGACATCGTCGCCGTCCACCGGGCTTGATCGATGTCCGTGTTAATCTCTGTTTAAGAGACGCGTACACGACGATTCCTTCCGGCTATCTGCGCCCCGATCGCGGTGGACTTCCGGTTATAACACGTCGGGCGCTTCCACAGGTAAATACATGCGGCTGCTGTCAAGGAGGCGCGATAATGAGGGATCGTTTCCCCTTAAGGAAGTAGCTTTCCCATCGATCTTTCGTCGAATTTTCAAGTAGACTCGGGAGATAACGTATTCGGCCACCCAGTGGGACATTTTTCAGGATTAAGTTTTATTTATATTTTCATTGGGACTTTGAAGCATAGTTAAGCCGAGGAACCAGTGGTTGCTCCGAAACTCTGGAGTCCACGAATTTCTGGTAAGGTACGATCGTTGCCTGAACTGGGTAACAGTGGTAGGGTTAGAAATATTTCGCCAAGGGGTGACAAGGCCCAGAGACTTCTCGCGGGGGTGCAGGCGGTCGCTTTTCACGGGCAGGAAGCCGTCTGTTTGTTGTCTTAGGTCCGGTTCGAATGAAACGCGAGCGTCTCGATGCAGGGGCCGTTTGGAATACCACGCCGCGATCCTAAAGAAACATACGAGGCGCCAGCAGTTACGAACGGGTTATGGGAAAACAATGGTTTCCGGATGGCGGCCGAGCACCTGCGACTTCCACTATTAACGCCGCCTTCCGTTCGCCAAGGATTTATTCCCTCCGCTCTAATTAATCGTAGCCGACCCTTAGGCAATGGCAATTGCATTTTATCCACTCTTTTCTACTCTATTTAAAATTAATGGCGACTACAGTTTGCGTTATTCTCGAATTCTTTGTTTGTACGAATTCTTATGATGAAAGATAAATCCGATGCCCACTAAGGAACATTAGATTAAAGGCATGACATTTTGGACATTAATCACGCGCGGATGGAGCGACTTCTGCCTCCCACGTGGTAGAAAATGCCTAAGGGTATCCCCAAGTTGCCAGCCGCAACTTTAATACACATCCAAAGCGTGCCACAAAGCTTGCGAGATCATAATATCGCGTATTAAGCTTTATTAATTATCGAGGATATAACCGCCGTGTGCGTGCCTATGAGAAATTGCTCGAGAAACGTGACACGAATCGACCATCGATCGCTGATACAAAATCGCGAGGAATGCACGGGGAATTCCCCCGGCCCGCTCGCGGTGGCAATCGATTACTCAATATCGTCTTTCACAACCGGAGGTCTCGCCTCTCTTCTTGGATAGACGTTGACACAACACGACTACCGCAGTCGTACAACTCGAGGAGATAATATTACGTATCGAGGGGGGAGATCCTATAGAGGTCATCTTTACATACGGAACAGCCTGACAGCTGCGTAATCGA
This sequence comes from Andrena flavipes, assembly GCA_963971345.1. Taxonomy (NCBI): domain Eukaryota; kingdom Metazoa; phylum Arthropoda; class Insecta; order Hymenoptera; family Andrenidae; genus Andrena; species Andrena flavipes. The sequence continues at coordinate 61,972,945 of OZ020480.1, forward strand.
TGCTAGCAGGGACTGTATAAGAGGCTTCCCTGCATACGAAGACAACTTTCTCTTCTCTACGCCGAGCTATCCTCGCGAGTGCGCGGTTTTCACGGGCCCGTGTTGTCTCCGCAGCCGTGGCCAGCCTGTTGGCTTCGATCCCGTCGTAGGAAAAACTCGTAAAACCAGAGGACTCGCCCGGGGGACGAACTTTTCGCCGATCTAACGAAGCCACTCGGCTAAGCCGATTATTTTTGTCGGTGCGCCCGGGCGGCTCGGGGAAACTCATCTGCTACCACGTGCACGATAAACAAGAACTCCGACGGTGAGGATTCGATAAATCAATTTACTCAACGTTGGCGAGTAATCGAATGAAACGCGAGGTTTGGCTGTTCGCGTTACGAGTCGATTGAATAGTGGGAGAGTATATCATCTTTCTTCATTTTTCTGATCGGGGATTTTGAAATGCTTGAAACTCTTGAAGCCTCTATGGTGGGAAGAATTAAAGTACTATCTCAATGGGCTCTGCAAGCTTATCAATGCAGGCGTAGTTCTCGATGTTATCGAGGAACAAGCATTCTAACATTTGGGTCAACAAATGATAGTCAATTCACGCCACATAACCGTCAATTAAATTTGTTTCCCTTTGGGGGGGGGCCTCGTGTTTCATGGAAAAAAGAGTCTACAATCGTATCCTGCATGGCACAGTATGTAACTGAACCAATTCGTGAAACAAATTAATCAACATTTATTGACAGGACATTCTACAATTCCACATTGAACGGACATTTCCTGAACAAGAATCGACCAACTGGAAACTCGAACAATTCCAAAAGCACAACAGTAGTTCACTGATACGTAACAGCGCAGCTGAAAACGGTGGTGTAGAATCTTTGAAAAGTGGTAATCTCCCTAGGTATCCCACAGAAAATATGCCTATGCCTCCCTCGAAGGTCCCTTATTACTCGGGATCCCGAAAGTGGAACTCCCGAGCAATCGGAGCAACGACGGAAGGATCCTGCTCGAATTACAGCGCTCGTTACCGAACCGCCAACGTCTCGAGTTCCGCGGTGCACTTTTAATGAGTTCCCCGCCACGGTCAATTAGTCCCGAACCCGCTGGCCCTTCGAGCATCAGCCCAAGATTCGGATCTCAGGGTGACGGGAATCGCGGGCTAATCGCGGCCAGGATTGCCGGAGGAGCGGCGATCCTCGTCGGAACGGATGTTTACGCCACGGAGCACCCGACACATTTATGGCGTTCGCGAGGATTACGGGCGCTTTCGACGTTTATGTCGCTTTTGGAAATTGCGACGGTGCCCCCTGTCTTCCACGAACTCTCTCCCCGGGGGACGTTTCAGTTTCGCCAACTTTCTTCTGATTTTTATTGCACTTGCATGCGCTGGCTCTCGGAGCGGGGGGTTCGTTGCACTTGGGAGCGTTAAGTGGAAGTTTTGGGGGAGACAGTCGCCGTAAACAGGCGTTATAATTCTCTTCTCGTATCCCTCGATAACCGGTCGCTTGATCGTTCTTTTTCTGGCCCCCATCATTCAGTGCGTCGACAGTCTACCTCCGACGGCACGGCGCGCAGTGGCTCGCAGTCGATCGAGCATGCAAATCCCCATTTGCCTGATCGCGGAATTCGCGGGTGGCCGCAGCGTGGCACGCAAAAATGCTGCCCGGACCGCAGAATGTTTCCATCCGATTGGCTCTCTAATTGTCGGCTCGGAGCGATCGATGATTACCTTAAAGCGGACGTGGTTGATCGCCCCGCCGTTCATCCCTCTGGAAATTAATCTCGGGAAAAAAAGAAGGACGCGGCAGCAAAAGACTCAGTGGAAACTAATTTTCGCGTCGGAGTATGGTACGAGTTAGCTCGTTTAGAGAGCGGCCGAATTCGTTGCCGAAACTTTTCCATTTCCGTATTAGCCGACGCCGCGTTTTGTTTAAACATAGTTTAAGCCGACGTCGCCAGCAACTGGATGCCGCGGAAACAGCACTGACTGCTCCGTCCACTTTCCAGGGAAAACGGCGAGCGCGTAAAAGTTTTCTCCCTCCCTCCTGGCTCTCTCCGTTCAGGACCATCCAGGCCAAGCCTGTCGGAGGGCGAAAAGGTCGAAGGCTGCCTCCATGCTGCCTGGCTTCATCTCCCTCCCCCGTCCTGCTCACCTCTCACCCCTGAGCTAGGGGGTTAGAGGGAACCGGGTAATGAGCTTCCCAGGCCGGTTGTAACGAGCAAAAACTTATCGTCACTCTCCCTCCTGATTTACTCGACCTGCCACGTCGTTAGTTGTACCGCTCCCCTCTACGGGCTTGTGTAGCTCTGTCCTAAAAAGCTTCCAGCATTCTGGACCCGAGCATCGACGCAGCCGTCACTTGCTTCTCCTCTCCCTTCCTCCCCTCTCTCTCTCTCCCTCCCTCTTCCTTTTGCTGGCCTGGCTTCTTTGGAAATACGCTTCACGTCGCGTGTTCGCGCGGGGATCGACGAGAACGAGGCGTATCGACGAGAGTTCCTGACCCTGTTCAGCTCCATTAGGGTCACCGCTGATGGATGCCTCTGGATTCAATCGGATTGCTTCCAGTTTTTGTTAAATTAAAGCTCTCAATGCGAGCTCTTGCTACACACTGTCTCTTTCTTTTGTGACTTTGAACTTCTGGCTTTTGTGTGGAGTATCGAGGTAGGAGGGTAGCAAGAAGTTACCTCAATAAAAGGATCAGCCGACGTATGGAATTTATGGAACTGATACCGTAACTGTAATTCAACCAGCGAAAGGTTGAACGAATGGTAGGAAGTATTTAAAAGATAACGTAATTAATTATACCTAATAGAAGTTAATTTCAATATAATTTTCGAAAAATTTTGCTCCCCCAACTAGAAATTCTAACGGAATCAGTTAATATAGAAGTTAATTTCAACAAAATTTACGAAAAATTTAACTGCTCCACCTAGAAATATTAATTTAATTAATTAAAATGCAAGTTAGTACTGTAGATAGTATTTATACATTTTCTACCCGATGGAAATTTCAACATGTAAAATCGTCCTGGTTTCACATTACTGGAACTAGAAGGATTTCATCGGGACACGGTATCAGCGACCGCAGCAGAGGCTCGTCAGCCCTAATCCCCCGTAAAATTTCCCGTCGGAAGCCATATGGGCCGTTTCATTTACGAGTCCGTGAAAAAAGATGACCGTCACAGTTCGAGGAAGTGATCTCTACCGTGGTTGCGGCGTCGAGGTGTCAGCGAGAATCTGACCCCGTTTCGTCTGCATCGGGGAAGGCGCCGATAACCCTGTTGCGAGACCCGCGCACAGAGATGCCCTGCGTGAACGCGATAGCGTCGACGGATGAAATAGCCCGTCTATTGAACCAGAAGTAGATTGACGCCCGTAACTATCCGGCCGATAAGTATTGTACTAATTGGTGACGAACGCGGTACTGTGCAATCGCTTGTCTTACCAGATCGTTTATACTTTCACTGGCGATAGCGCGCCCTCCATCCCGTGGAAAGTTTCATCGTGTCCGTAGCTTCCTGGAAGCTCGTCGATATCTTCCGAGAGGGGGAGGGCGAAAAAAAGGAGGGAAACCGCTCCATTCGTTGGGTCGGATCCAATTAAAGAGCTGTATATTTTCCTGGAACGAAGATCGATAGCGCGACAGGACAGCGTCAGAGTAATTATTCCCCCGGATAGTGGAAAAATTACGCGGATCCTCTGCTTCGTTTTTTTTTTCTGTTTCGAGGCACATCGACCGTGCGCCCGCGATCCGTGAGTTATTTAACTCGTTTGTCTTAATGAGAGTTATTTGATCCCTCGTGTCGTTGGCACCGCGGGAGCCCGTAACGCAATAAAGCAAAAAGCTAATGGCGCTCGTTACTGCATTGTTAGGTGATAAAGATCTACACAATGCGTGCCCGTGGCCGGCCTCTGTTCGAATGCGTTTCTGCAGTCGACACGTGTTCCGGCCTCTTCGTTACCCTAATTGCGTAAATTGAGCGCAATCTGTCAGGATGCATCGGGCGTCGCCCTCGAAATCGTTTCTTGATAGTTTCACTGCGCCACGCACCAAGGAGAACGCTCGTCACGGAACGTTTCTGCGTCGAACAGAGGGAACGGGGACCATTTTTCATTCGCAATGGTAAATAGAGATTAGAGGGATACTCCTCTAAACTACCTATTTACGTGACCATCCAGGAAGGAACACCTCCCAGCTTCCGCTTAAGGGGTCATTCTACTTTGATCGGCCGAAAAATGAAACTATTTTTAAAGATGTTTTTCAATATCGACGTGTGTTACGAAAAGTAGCACGTTTTTAAATTTTTTGCATAATATAAGAATAGCTTAATAAATTTCAAAAGATTGATTTAATGATGTGTCGTATTTATTGAGAAAAAATCTTTAAAAATGGCTTCATTTTTCGGCCGATCAAAGTAGAACGACCCCTTAAAGATCCTCGGAGAAGATTCTTCCTAGATTTCACGGAGATTCCGCAAGCAGCGCGCCAGGGGCCGTTAAATCCGCGGACGATCGCGCCACCGCGACGAAATAAATTTAGCGGCGACATCGGCCACTACGGTCGCGAACGGACGCGCGTGTTCGCCGCGAAGCCACCCGTAGTCGCGTCCAATTATGCTTGAAACCAGTTTGCGGGAGGGTTGCAAGCTGCCAACGGCCGCTGACTGACGGAGCCGACTTGAAACGGGAGGAGGCCCGGCTCGTTCGAGATAATCGCAGAGGCATCCCGCGGTGAATAGTTACTTCTGTAATGATTACATTAGGCTGGTGTAAATTATACGCGTCGCTGGACCAAGGTGGCTGCTGGGCCAGGCGGGGAGAGTGGCGGAGAGGGTTTCGATTAGAAACGGGCCCGAGATAACAGGTACACGGTTTTATCTAGCGGACCGATCCAGCCACGGTCCGCTGAGCCCGTCGACGACCTCGTCGAGCTCGACTTCTGATCGAAGGAAACGATCCGACGGCGCGCGGAGAATGTCGCGCCGGGCGACATGCAATGAGCGGCAATCACATCGCCGCGACCGATGCTGGAAGATCGGCTGGATTTTTGGGACGGGACAGTGACTGATTTATGCAGCCGTTGCTGGATGCTGGCTGGTTTATGCGCTCGCTGATGGAGTTCTTGTTTCTTGAGCTGCCCCTCGGATGGAGGATCAACGACTGCTAAATCGGGGCGAGTACAGTTCGCCGCGATCGTTCTAGATCCTTTGACGCGCGAGCACACGTCCCTTAGTCTGGCAGTTTTCGGCGAAACGGGGCGGTAGTAAAAGGGTGGAATCGTAAGGGCGAAATAGGAAAAGAGGCACGGTAAAAACGCAGCGGAGAATAAACTGGGGCGGTCAAGTAGCAGCGAGCGGAGCGGCAAAGGAATGAAAAATGAGGTTGAGCGAAACAGGAAATGGGGAATATACTATGAGAGCAGTAAAGAACGGAGTGAAACGGGGAAGAAATAAAGGAGCGAAGGGGGGTGAAACAGCGGTGGATAAAGTGGAGTAATAAAGCAGTGGAAGACAAAGTGCGCCGGATCGCGAAACTTCTCCTATTTTACCTCCTTCAATCGCTCATTACGATCCTCGGCAAATCCCGCGGCTCCCCCGTTACATTAAACCCAACAGGAATATTCGCAGAAACATGGTGGATAATACGTTACTTTTACAAGCTTCCCAACTCCCTCGCAGAGGCGATTAAGTAAAGTGATTATAGTTTTGATTGCGCGGTATTACAGCTCGACGTCGCCGACCGTTGCCAAAATCTCCTTCTTTTTCCCGGGGATAAGACGGTTAATAATTAGTGGTTCTTGAGGAGACGACGCCGTATCCAAAGACACCCGGGCGCGATGCCAAACTCCCCCGTTCCCTCCTCGTTCCTCTCGTTAGACTTATAATCTGGTTGCTGGATGATTTCTTGCCGCAGCCTCGGCTACGATCAGGGATGGAGCTCGATTAAAATACATGACTGCGATGAAAATGGGAATGTCGAGAGGAAACGGGAAACGGGCGCTAATGGAAACACTTCCGATGAGATCCCAGAGACGTGGATCGAGATTCCTAATCCACTTAGAGGTTAATTATTCGCTTCCACTGGCCGGGATAATGCGTTGAATTACAGCGGAGCTCGGAAGGAGCCTGCTGGCGATCGTTTAAATCGATTCGGAAGAATTAAATAAAATCTAGCTGCAAATTTGCGTATCCTTTACAGTGAACGAGGCTTAAGGGAAGTCTATCGTCATCGTGGTAGACGTAGGTACATACGTCATGGCGGTCAGGCAATAGTCGCGACGGAAAGTCTCGCGAAAACTCCTCTAATTCCCTATGCACCCCGTGACGATAATGGCGGGACAGCGTGCACCTGGCCGACTGTCCGGGGCATTCGTCGGGGACAGAAAAGAACTCGTGACGGGGACTCAGCCTCGATATTAAGCCGCCGCCGTTCTCCCCGTGGCCGTTCCGCTGTCGCAGCCAGTCTCCGCCGAGTGCTTACCAATTTATAGCGTCCGTCGGACAGGCCGTCGGCGTGTACCTGTCCCGTGTCTACACGCGTCTAACACGCGTAGCTCATTAATCGAGAGGCTTGTCGCGACACCCCGTCTCGAACCCTTTCTAATTCCCTCGGTCCCCGTCGTTGTTTCGGCTCCTTCAGCTGCGTCTTCCTGCGTCCGCATCACCGTGGAAACGCAATCCGGGCGTGTGCGCGTTCCCTGTGCACGACACCCGTGGAATGGAAACCCCCTGGGAGGCGGGAGGGGATGGGAAACGAACGGACGTCTATGTTCGGTCTGGCAGCTTTTGATGGGAGATGGTGCGCGTTGTCCTCTCGGAACCCAATGCAAATACACACACCATGTAGAGTGCCTATGATGGTTTTCCCGGCTCGAGGAAAGCGGGAGTGATGGGTTCTGCTGCGAGGTGTGGAGTATACGGGGTTTCATGGGATGGGTGGAAACTTTTTTAATGTTAGTCAGTGTATAATTCATAATTGTGGATTTAATGTTGTATCAGTTTGTTTAAAATTGATTTACTTAGTGTTTTCACTGTTGGAGTATTATTGAGTACGGGTATAGAAGCTTGTTAGCAGGTCAGCTCGATTAAGCTCGCAAGTAAATCGCGGTTGCAATTGTAGGTCGATTGTGCTCGTGACTGGGTTACATTGAAGTAGCGCATCGATCCATGTGGCGAGCAAATTTCCCCAGAATGGCTTTATGCTTATACATTAATTATAACGACAAGTTACCCTCCTTCGATATTATTAAATCCGTTGTTCGACCTGCAGCCCAAAAGTTTCTCGCAAAGCCGTACGATTTGCCACTAGAGATTCGCACTGGCAGCGTTGAATGTTGACGTAACGTAACCGCTGTATTACCTGGTGCTTTAAAGCTTTAATGTTTCCTTTGCAGTGGCTCTTGAATCGTTTTATAGTTTCATTCCACAGTGTCACTGGCTCAAAGCTTTGTAAAGGGGCTTCGCATTCAACTCCATTCTAGCGTCCATCGTTTCGCATTAGACCGTTTAATGCCGTAACCAAAGAGGAGGAGCAGTGTCCCTTTTGACGTAGTAAATGTTTGCAACGCCTGAATTGCTTTAGAATTAACGTGAACGTATGTCTCAGTTTTAAGCTGATCCTTCAATTCTTCTATATTAAACTCCCACAAAACTACGGATTGATAGTGACAGCAAAAGATTTTTCTGTGATTCCAAAATTCAGTAAAGAAATGACGACAAAATTGCCTAATAGACACATCGCACGTGCCAGCAATTCGCTCAACATCCCGTTTCGCGAATCGGTAATGACACCAACGGGAGAAAATCGTTTGGACGAGCATCCCAGTTTCCCACGGCCGGTGGCGAGGATCGAGGGCCTCGATCGCAATCAATCCTCCCAGCGCAACAGCAGAGGGACAAATAAATAGTCAGGCTGGAAGAAGACTCTCTCACGCGTGATTTACGCACAACAAATCTTCAATCCCATCGTGGCTCGCAGCCGAAGAGGAGGAACGCTTGATGGGCCCCGTTGGCCTATGGAAAATAACAAATCATAAATACGTGCCGGTCGGGGAGGTTAAAAGTGCGTTTAAATCTCGCGAGAATAATGGACTTCCCGTCTCTGTTAATACGCCGCGCCGCGTGTTCGTTGTTTCTAATGGATTTTTAGAAAAAACAAGTCGAGAGGAGGATCCTACGACCGACAGCTAGCGTTCCTTCTTCAGCCCCCTGTCCTCGGCGGCGCGGCGTCCTTCTCTCTGGCGTTCGTACCCACGGCACTCGGAGTCCCAGGGAACACGTGGCCGGCGTCACTTTAAACAACTTCCTCGTCTCCCCTCGACCGTGACGCGAGAGAGACGCGTCTTCTTTGCGGCTTCTTAATGCCCTCCGAGCCTCATAAAGGGTCTAATTGTTTCGAGGGTTCGTCGAAGAGGAAGCTGGCGCACCAGCCTCGCCGCCGCCGCCGCCGCCGCCGGAGGATTGTTTTCGATTTGCCCGTTTCCTGTATAGACCAGAAACCAGAAACTCACTAGGCCTCCGCGGAAAGAAGAGTAACGGACGTTCCACTTGCCTGACTCAGGCTATGCAATAATTCAAGCCGCGGAGACGAACAATCTTCGTACCGAAAAACCTAATCGCCTCACCCACGCGTTCATCAACACCGTCCGGCCTCCACGAGGAGATTTCGATCAATTATCTTCCCGCTGGCCTCCGATCGATCTGCCTACACCTTCGCCGGAACGACCTACACGCTCGTTACTACTCATAAAACACCCCCGATTTTTTCGTCACCCCCGAAATCGGCCTGCCCACCGAGGCTCTTTCGTCCCACTCGAGCTCGATGATTTACGGGCGATCGGTGATCTCGGATGAAAGGGGACCGCTGGGACCACACTGGAGAACGTCGATGATCAAGATCGAAGAAGGAAACATTTGCACAGTGATCGAGAAGTATTCAATGAGAACAGAAGTCGATTATTCTTACACCTACATTTACCACGATATCCAAATTTACACCCCACACATGTGTTCCCCATGTACCACGGGGACCGAATAGGTTTCCAGCGGATCACAGCTAAAAACCTACACCGAGCCCACGGGTCGAGGAAACGCGATAAGCCGCGGGTTACTATCGGCGGCGCCTCCAGGACGATCACACACGCGAATATACTCGCACGCACGCCTATTGTCCACACTACCACCCCCGACAGCGTGGCCGTCACTTCCTGGCGCGTGCGCTCCCGTGGCCTGCTCCGGAACCAGGACGCCGGCGACGAGGTGTGGGATGAATAGCTGCGTTACGCTCCGCAGCCTTCGCCAGCCAGGCGTTGGCATATCTCTGGCCAGGGACGTACGAATCCTGACCCGATTTTATGGGCTACGAGTGACAGGACGACTTGGAGGCTCGACCCGATGACGGGCAGGATGTAGGTGACTGATCGTTCGGCCAGGGATCTCTCGGGGAAGTTGGCCGTGCGATGGGTCACTTCAGAGGAAGGAATCTGTGTATATGGGATGATTGAAAGTATGCTGGAAGGAAGGGATGTGGAGAATTGAAAGGGATTTGTCATCTTTTGGGAGGGATTCGTAGATGCCGTGATTGACGCGTTGGTGGTCGAGATGTGTTACCGATCGAAGGGTTTAGATTCACCTAGATTACTTTATTGAGTAGAGTATACCGGGAAGGGTAGTTACACTTCGACTTTGGAATACGATTACGCAAGAACTATCAGAGTTAGAACAAAAGTTCTTGTAGGAAAATGTTACTTATTTATCTAACATTATTGAGACACAACAGTTTCGCTGCATGTCGAGTAATATCCAGGTTATTAATAAAAAATGAGAAGCGGAGAAAGTGTTACAACCGTCTCTGACTCCGGGTTATTTTAAGTTATTTTCTTCGTAGATACACAATACATGTCTATTGTGTATCTACACTGTTGGCACATGGATGTGTATATTCCAAATATCATTCTTCATCATATATCCAAAATTCGGGTTATTATCTGTCATATGTTTTCAGATATTTAACGTGTTACAATCGCCCTCCTGTTACTATGTATAGCCCCCGGTCTACTCTAGGTGTACGCTGCTTGAATGTTTTCTGAATTTAAATTGCATAGGGAAAGAGCAAAAGTAGAGCCTTACCCAGAACAGTAATTTGACTACTACTGTATTCCAGTTCAGGAGGTTCTTTCCCTCACAGAAACTACAGACCAATCATTTTAATGAAAGAAGAACCCCTCAGCGATTAAATTCGCGAGAATAACCAAGATGTTCGCCATATATGGGGCTCGCCGCAAGCCTAGATCCGTCGTTGTCGCAATATGCGGTCAGAAACCGCAAGCGGGCAAACGCCAACAAGGAGACACTTCTTTCTCTCCATGCGCGCGAGTGGCGCAAGAGGAGGCGCAGCGGAGAAAGAGAGCGAGCCCACGAAACGACCACTGGAATATGAGTCACCCGTCCAGGTTCATAATTACGCTCCAATTGTTGCCTCCCTCTTCACTCCCGGCGAAAGAGGAAGGACTCCCGCCACCGGCAAGACGCGTTTTAATGCGTCTGACCGCCCCCGCGGCCTGTCGCTCTTATTCCCCCGGCGGTTCGTCATTCCGCGGCGCCCCACTTCCACGGATGACTCGCAAAAATCCTGGCTCTCTCCCTCCGGGAAGCGCGAGCGGGGCCTAATAAGTCGAAAGAAGTTACTCCGGCGAGCAGCTAATCCATCGTTGCGCGGGTTAGCGAGGGGGAGGGACGGGGCACCGGTAACGAGAAGAATTTAAACCGGCTAGTTTCTCCGTAAACATCGCGAGTCGATCCATCCTTCAGCTGTCGGAATGATTGATCAAGTGAATCTAGTCCGGCGGTTCTTGCCCGCGGGATAAGACTTAACCCGTTCCCCGCCTCGAGGCAAATCGATCCGCCCTTTATCTCCTTGATGGATCGCTGATGGAATCTCCGCGTCGTCGAAAACCGCTCATTGTGGCCGGTCCCTCCACCTTTCTCGCTGTTCTCCAGCACCTCGGTAACATTCCTACTGGATTGATCACGGTAAACATGGAATCCCGCCGGGTGGGTGGGTGACAATGTTACCGTGCCCCTTTCTTCGGACACCAGCGTTCCATGTCCGTGCGTTGAGCAGCAAAATCCTGGCAGTCGGTTTCCAAAGGAGCTTCCATATTCCCTTCTTTAGGTTCCCTCATAAACAGAGGAACCGCATCCCTGGAAGCGAAGCGTCTGGACACTCGTCGTACCCACGGAGAGCTCTGCTCCGCCAAGGACGCGAAATACGTGGCGGGTATTTAGTGAATCGCCCCGTCGCGTTGGGCAGCTTGGGCAAGTTCGATGGGACAATAGACTGGGTGCTCGTAAATGCAGCAGCTCCGAAAGGACTCGGACACGGCGATAAAGCCTGGTGGAAAGAGTCGCGCGCGGCGGGAGAGCTATCGGGCATCCGCGTGGACGAGGAACGCGCTGTTATCGTGTATCGGTACATCGAGCACCCGCGCTTACGGCCGATCGAGCGGAAACCTTTACTGCCTTCGCCTCCGTAAATCGTCGTGGCGCTTACCGATTTTATTTACTGGCCCGTGGCTACACGACCGCGCTCCGGAATCTCCGACGGGGGTGGGCTTCCTTGAAGGTGTACCTCTCCGCCGAACGCGAGAGATTTATCGTCGCGCGGACGATCGCCGCAAGAACAATGCCGTAGATAATGGGGCAGGAGGCAGTTTTCGTGGAAACAGGATCATCGCCTCTCTCTCCCTCTCTCGCCTCTTCCTCTCCATATTTCTCAAAGTCCTGGCACTCCTGCGGGGACTGCAGTCCCTTGATGTTCCTGATTTTTAATCCTTTAGATCTTGCCTTGTCATCTTCGAGACTCCTTTGCCCCTCGCCTTCCTGCGCGCTGCACCATTGGCTGCTCGTGCATTCTCCGAAGCTTCTTATTGTTCGGTATCGTCGATATCAAGGCGATACTAGCGTAGCCGATTCTTCCTCCTCTCGAGCCTCCGCTGCTTTGCCATTTCCAGGATTACTCGTTATTTGAAACGATCCGAGAGAGCGTGGGGTCGGCAGACTGGAGGTTCGAATTCGTTATTGCGTTCCACGAATACGACTCGCGGGGTCGGAATTCACCGAGGACCAGCGACGAACCGGAGGGGTTGGCCCCGCGGGAGGAGGGCGCGAAACACGCGGGTCAGAGCAAGGCACCGCGACGGAGATACGTCGGAATTTTAATATTCCTCGGCGGCGAGGAACGGGGGCCCGTGTAATCCCCTTGACAAACGGCTGCCTCGGCTGCCTGATGCCTCTTGACAAACAGGGGCCATCGTTCTCGCGCGGGGCGGCCCGCCGCGTCACCGTCCGACCGAAACGGCGAAACCTCGGGCGGAAAAGACGTTGGAATATGCCGCGTAGCGGGAGGGAGGCTTCTGGATCGAATCCAAGGAGTTTTGCCGCGCTTTGTCGCCGAAACAAATTGCTCGTCCCCACGAGCTCGTTCTCGTGCCCGCGATAATTGCATCGGTCGTGCCCGACGACCCCGTTGAACGACCCGCGACGCGAAAAAATACGAGGGACCTCGTCGTAGACTGTAAAATGTAGACGAAGGGGAAGAAGGAAGGGGTCCTTCGGTGGAAGGAAGAGGCTCGAGGTTGTTCTCTGAAGATACGAAGCCTCTAGGCTCCGCGGTGTCCCGACTCGCAGTCGTTTTCAGCTCTCGGGGACCGGGCCAACATTAATATCGTCGAATAGACCGGCCAGCGTCCCGAGATTCCACGGAGTTTCTATTTCCAACCCGTTCCTGACCACCGTAAATCGTGTGGCTGCTTGCGGGACGTGTCTCGGTTGGCTGAGGAACAGCTGCGTATCGCGAGGAATCCGGGATTCCACGCTCGGGGAACCGTGCCGTGGAGAACGTTGCCTCTATCACGACCGTCGCGCGTTATCTGTCGATGAATCTCGCGAGACGCTCCGCTGATCGACCATCCGACGCGTGCTATCCCTGAGATATCGCGGGGATCCAGCGTGTCTAACGAGCAACGCAAGATAGACACGTCCACTTCGAGCCGAGGCTGGGGGGTCACAGATGAGGAGGAGCGGTTGTCGCACGGCTCGCGGGAAGCCACGCGTTGCTCTGGTCAGAATAACGCCGAGAAAAGGGAAAGAAGGAAGACGAGAAGACAGGAAAACGGAGAGGTGGACGGAGCTGTGGTGTACAATTAATTTCGAGGCGTCGCGCCGAGGGAACGAGACGGGGCGCGCCTCTCGCCGAGAGGATCTGCATGCAAGAACAATTAGCTACACCTCCTCGTGGCTCACCTCCGCGATAAATCAGCGAACCGCATTACCGCAACGACCAGCGCGCACAATGCCTGTAATTCTCGCCCACTCCGTCGGAGAGACGCAGCACGGCCGACCGGCCAGTCTCGAGAGCGGATCGTCCGCGAGGACAGGGCCGAGGAGGTGGTAACGAGAGCCTGGTCTTCGCGCGAGGGTGACTTCCCTCCCTGCCGGACGAAACAGACTCGACCGCGGAGACGAAACAGCGTCTCGAATGCGGCAGTCACCAGACGGAGGACAGTGGAGCGTCTCGCGGATCGTGACGGCCCGTTTACGGTGGACAGGGAACGGGATTGCTTTCTTTCGCTTTCGCGGCCTTTGAATGCCGGCTTGAACCGAGGTATTGACTCTTTGAGGGCTGCGCGGCGGATGAGCATATACAGAGGTGACAGTGATGTATTGAAAATTTCCGTGCTTGCGTCTAGACACTCGTGGTGGTGTATTTGGAAGTTAGGACCGGGGGGAACGAGTCTGTTGGATGACTGGTGGTCAAAGTAGTTTCCAAGTAAATGAGCGATCTGGTTTCAAGCTTCTCCATAACACTGGGAAAAAGTAGCAAGGCCTCGCGTCAAAGTAGACGGTCGATCGATCTGTTGCATCTTGCCTATGAATTCCATCCGCTGAACGCGAGCTGAGGAAAGTCGACCAAGCGTGGTTCGTTAGTTCGATTATTTATTCCCGACGGCGGGGTGCGCGCCTTCCGCGCGGAATCCGCGAGGAGCGACCGTGCGTAGCGCGCTCAGGCGATCGGGATGCTTTTTCTCGGGACGAGTTAATTGACTGGACGTGGCTGCGGAACGTCAGGAAACGGGACGCCGATGGTCAGTTTCCTAGCATTCTAGCGCGCGCACAAGCGTCCTCGGGTGAAAAACGACGCGGAGTCGGAGCACGCGCGCAGGAAATGCCGGCGGAGAGAAAAAAGAAAGCCCTCGGTCTCGAGGATTCCGTGTCGCGCCCTGAAATGCTGATTGCGACCGAGGGGACGTAATTTATCGGGACACGGGATTCCTGAATGGACGCGGAGGATGAGCCGAGTTGAATTGAAACGGCTGAATAAATGTAGGTATCGGGACGGAGACGCGTGAAACCGCGGAATCCGTGTGCTTCGTTTCCGCTGGAATCGGCCGAGGATCGCGCGTTACGCAATGCCGCGCGTGCGATATACCTCGGGATCGAACGTGAACGGAATATCGCGCCGAACACCCCGTTCGTTTTATCGCCTGTGGGGCAACCGGTTCCGCAATATTCCGCCCGGCTTTGATACGAAATCACACGGCCGCCAGTAAACTCGTGTTTCTCATCGGGTTCTTCCGGGGCTGGCCGTCGCCGGCCCCTAGAAAAATCTTTATCGCACGTTTCCAGTTTAGAGTAACGCCCTGTCCGTGTAAGTAGCTCCTGCAATAATCCGCCGGATTTTGCACGCCGATCCGGCCCCCTCTCGATCGCTCCTACGATCCGTGTGTAAGCTTCGTGTGTTTGGGATAGCGCGAGGGGCCTGTGAAAAGGCTGGAGGTTATCTGTGGATGAGTCAGTGTCGAAGGAGGTCTTGGGCTGTGTCTATCGCCTGGGCATGATAAACTTTTGATAATTTAGTGTTTATACGTTTCGAGTGGAAGAGAATGGATCGCGTTGTACAGTGGATGAAGCGTTGCTTGATGAACGGCTGGCCTAGTTAATTGAGTTAGGGCGGTTCCTTCCTCTTGAACCGAATATATCAACAGATCGTGTCATCGCTGTGATTCGTAGAGATCCACGCGCTGTTGCATGTATTTTAAATTATTTGTCAGATTAAATCACACTGAATTGTTCCCCCTGCAACGCCTTTCAAAGTGGCTGAATCGGGTATCGAGGATTCGTTAATACGCAAACGTACTCTAAAAGGACTTTGCCATCTCCGAGGCGAGGCAGTATCGTTTCGTTTCCGCACGCGCGACCGCTCGTTGTTATCGGGGCTCAATAATATCGTCGGAACACCTTCGCGGAAGCATTTATCGGAGGTGCGGGGCGAGAGGCTTGAAACACGTAGCGGGGGCGATCGTTGCTGCTGGGGACAATAAGATCAGCAACTTAGCAAGATTACTTCGTGGAAAGTTGGGAATGGTCTTGATTGAAAGTAGCTTTGCCCTGGGAAACCTCTTTCTCCGAGGAAAAAATAACTTCTCGCCGGTTTCCTCTCGCGGAAAATATTCTGCTTCCGAGCGCGAGCCTCCTGGCGTCTACAACTTTTGCTGCTCGGGGACAGTTAAATCGACAATGAACATCCCAAAGGATTGTGTACCCTCGGAATATTATTTCTCGCGCGAAACTATGCATAAACCATAAGTTCGGATGCTCAGACGTTACTTAGCTTCTCCGAGGGGCGAAGTTACTTGAGTTAATGGTAACCCCTCCAACCCCTTCTCTACACAAAATTTGTCACTCCAAGAAATTCATCTCGGTTATCTATAGCACTCTTTAAACAACCTGTAACCACGGCGAAGTCTATCAAAGCAGACTCCGCTAATTGCGATACAATGAAAGAAGAGACGGCCAGCTCGCGGCCAGCGGCCCTGAATAATCTTCCTTCGTCGACAAGAAGCACGACGGAAGTTCGCCGAGGGTGTCCCTCGGTTAATTGCCCCTCGATACAAGCTCGCCTCTCGCCGGGCGGATCGGAATGAACATTGCTCGGGCATCTGTATCATCGACGAGACACTTTCCGCGGAAGCGTTCCCTTGAATCGGCGAAAGGAAAAAGGAAGAGGGGCTGTTATCGCCGGCAATTTTCGCCGAGGCCTTTACCGACTCCATGAAACTTTAAAGCTTCTACGGTGGCGGCGGGCGGAAAGTTGAAAAAGTCAATTAACCGCTCGTGCCGCTTTACTCTCGATTGGACGGTAATAAGCGGGAACGAGCAAAGTTACGGGCTCGAAATAAGTATAAAGCCAGACCACCGAGCGGCAATGTCTGATTTGGATTAATGAAGTCGTACGGTAACCCACCGATTGCCCACCGTTCCGTCTTCATCGTCTTTATTGACCGCCTCTAGTCGTTGGTCGCTTACTGTCGCGACCTCGTTGCTTCCAGCGACCGAGTTTTTTGGATTTGACCTGGATAGCCAGTGAAATATACGTACTCCGTTAATACTGGCACAGAATATTGGTATTCGAAGCACTTCCTTCTCAGTGAGAAAGATTATGTATAATATACACCAAGTTAAATTTAATTACCGGAATTTATAAAGCACCGCGACCCTCGCGCTGTTTCTATTTTTATTTATTCATCAACCTTTACTCGAGAATAACGAACCATCGAGGTTCGCGAACGGTGTATAGCAGGGAATTGACAAGAGCCTCCGAGAATCCGTCTCTTTTCAGATCACCTAGCAGGGGGCAGAAGATTGACACGATTTATCGACGAGATCGACATGAATTTTTCATTAATCCACGAGCGCGGCTTTCACGGGCCCTTGGCGTGCTTCTAATTAAAATTGATTGGCTTAAAAAGAAGCCGATATTAATCACACTCACGTGCACGCGCACGACGACGCGCGGATAATTAAATACAGAGAGCAGAAACGCCGCAAATTTCACCGATATTCCCGCGGCTGCCACGGCTGAATTCGATATGCACATTCCAATGACCGTGGATACGAAATTTTCGCGAAAATAGAAGAACTTCCCCCACCCTCTGTTGCCCCTCTTTTTGGTCACGAAGGGGGAGGGTGTGGGGGTATCGATGGCACCGCATTCATTCACGTCGACGCCAGTCTGTAATTAATAACCCGTTTTAATCAGGCCCCCGCGCGAACGTTCACTTACTCCACGGGAAAAACCGTATCACCGGTAAAAACGATCTGATTTATAGCGAAGCGCGTTGGAAAATAAAAGCGTGTCGTGGAAGCTGCGCGGAGGGGGGAGGAGGTGGAGAGTGATTGACGTTAAGTCGGCTGACTCGATTATCGTTTCCCTCTCCGGTCATTAAGGAGAAACGTCATTTACCTCCGTTACCGGGGCATCCTCGTTCGCGCATGGATTAAGATAAGCGATTACGTCACGATCGACGCCGTCACGCTTTCGAATAAATCAGTTGCCAGCCTGCGTCGTCCGACGAAAAGCCGAACGTTCAATTAAATTCCATTAAATCATTAATTCCAGCGCCGAGCCTCCATTAATTTCCCCCGCCACCATCGTTACTTTCTCCCCCTGTCGCGGTTGCAAATATTCACAGACTGATTTACAACCCTTATTTTATACTGTATGACATATTTTTTTAAATGGAATGTTCTCCTCGCGGTGGGAGTTTTAGAAGAGTCAAAATTAATACGCAAAATATATTTCATAATAATATAATTCTTCGCTCCAAATGTCATCGATCGAACGCGAAATTCGTGACCGTCGTTGTCGAGTCTGAGATCGATAGCGTCTGCGATGGATCACGAGCTCCTCTCCCGATTCAATTTCCCGCTCGTCCCCGTGCCGCATCTTCCACGATATCGCGATGCTCGTCCTCCTGCGACCCCCCTTCCTCCTGAAATCGCTGATAGGCGCCGGTGTTTCGCACACTATACCGCGCATTCACGCAAGAAGTTGAACTCCGACAAAGTTTCCCGCGCGTGACGATCTTTCCCCCGGCGAGGGGGCTCCTCTGCCTCAAGTTCCACGTGTTCCTGATGAATTTCATAAGCGGCTCAGCGGAGCACGACAGACGCTCGGCGTCTGGGAAATTAAGACCAGAGAACCGTCGAGTTATCATTCTTTGCCGGCCGTGGAGGCGAACGATAGCTCGCCCTCCATTACGAGGATTGCCGGTGTTTTCGATGTAAACGTGAATTATGGGGAAAGCGAGGAGAGGGGGTGGTCGCGCGCGGAAACCGCTTCCACGCTGAAGGTAAATCGAGCGGCATCAATTAGAATTGATGGATGAAAAAGCGCTCGTCGATCGTGATCCTCGTGCAGCAACGCTCCTGGATGAAAGATGAGTCGCAACAAGAAGATTCCGCGGGCGGATATTAATTGCACCGTGTACGCGGAATCTTGATGGTTGGTTGAACCCGAACCCCTTGATGGCTCGTGGTTGAAACGCGATCGGGATGGTCTTGGGCCTCATCGAGAGCCATTAAGTGATTGATGCGATTTGTGTCTACGAAAACAGTCGATAAGGAACCTCCTCGTCTTCGTCTACTCTGCGATCCCGCGGGGCGCTGTTAGAGGCAACGTTGGATGACCCACGAATATTCCTCGCGAATACCTATCTGCAAGCGAGCCGAAAAAAGCGGGCACGTGAATCGTTGGGAGCGGGATCGATGAAAGCCCACCGCGAGGAACTCGAATGGGGCCGCTCGACGCGGCGAAGAAAAGGGAAATAGAGACAACAGGGGCCGTGAAAGGAGCCGAACGAGAAGAAAATCCCGGCGTATACCAACGCTTTCCATCGTCTCCGACGGGGCGGAAAACGGACGCCCATTGTGCAACGGCGAACGAATTAAGGTCGGATAGATTCTTCCACTCGTCCGGCTTTGCAACGCGAATGAGGAAACACGAAGCACGCCACCTAGAGGATAGAGCACACCGAGGAGCTATCGTCGCACACAAAGGGCCCGGTGTTGCTCGATGCATTGTGCAACAGCCCTGCATCCTAATGCACGAGAAACCACCGGGGCTGTCAAGAGAGCAAGTCCCCGGAGCTCTCGACGCAAGAAGATCACGGTGGGGGAAAAAAGCAGTGGCACGAAACCGTTCCCTTGACCGGGCGAATCATGGGAGACGTCAAGGTGGACTGGGCCTGAGTAGGAGGCAGGGGACGTGGTCCAGGGGAGAAGAAGAAAGTAGGAATCCGGTGGCCTGCAGCTGCCTGATAGAGTGGTCTTCGTCGATGCGCGAAATGGACGAAATCCGCACCTGTGGGAGGGAAGGCAGGTCTGCTAGTCTTCCTGGTGGGTGTCAAGAGGGGAGGCATCAATGGATATCCATTGAATAGTTGGGGTGCATCATCTACTGGTTAGCAACGGGCTCGGCATGCTTTGGGTCCTCTAGAAAGATGGTCAGAGATGATATTTTCTGGTCAGTTGAAGGTTGTTGACAGACCTGACTGTTTTAGTGGGCGTAGTACATGGGGGGACTTGTTCGTTGATGTGTGCCACTTGAATCGGTGTAACATATCACTTACCGCAGAGCATAATGGGGTCAAGACATTTTCAGGCTGCATGTTGAATCATCGGGTTGTTTTCATGGATGCTGGGAAGTGCAGATGCGTTTAATTAGAATAATGTGACTGCTGTTCGTTTTTAGTGAAACGAAAGCTAAGTTTGACCGCAAAACTAGATTTTAAAACAAATTCCTCTAGCATTTATTGTAGAACAGGTGTTGTTCTCAGAGAAACTTTTTTTCAATCTCTATGATAATAATAAACATTGGGTAGTAGGATACATCTGGATTTACTTTCATTTTTTACGAATACATTAAAAAGAAAGTGTTCCTTTCACGGAGAACGACTGCCTACTTAGTCCCCCTAAATGTTATCAAATATTTGATCGCCTTTAAAATCGAATTGGAAGCTATTGCAGCCTCCCACAATAGGTACTGTGAAGACACAGAAATTTGAATGGTCATCGCCCACCTTTCTCCCTATTTCCCGTCTACGTGTGTACTATCTTTGAGGGGACAGACGGCGCTCAGCGGAGGCAACCCCATCCGTCTATTAATCCGATCTTTTGTGCCCGCTATCGATCACCTGGTCCACGCAACAGGGGAGCGTCCGCGACGTGTATCTCGGTTTTTCTCGTCCCCCCGTGTTCGTGCAGGTATTTTCAGGTAAAGCCACACGCTGCGTAACCCGAAAGGGTCCGCGGCTTGTTTTCGACCACGGGAGGCACTCGTCGGGGGAATATTAATTATGTTAATTATCGACCCGATGAGCCCGTTCGACGAGTGGAACGTGCTAAATGAGTTTCGTTAGTTACGATAGCTCCACGGTCGATAACGCGTCGCCGGGGACGTCGAACACGCGTGCTACACGACGCATACCTGATTCTCCTCTTATTTCCTCCACACGAACCAATTCGTTGCTCCGAAATTTATGATCCCCGGTGGCTCAGCTCCTTCGCAATCAAGCTGCAAGCCCTCTGAACCTATCAGGCCTAAATTAATCCCGTATCACAGTATCGACGCGTCTTTAGCACCGTTATAGAAGCTGCAAACCCATTCGTGGAAAATGATCCGCTTTTCCGCTGGATCATGGGGTCGAGTGAAGTAAAAGACAAACGTAGACGGCGCGCAAGCACTAAATATCCCCCGAGCGTGGATACGTGGTGGTCGATGGGACTACGGTGAATAGCTAGCGCTAGCAAAGCTTTGGAGCAGCCGCGTGCGCAGCGCATTGAAATGCATAGGAACGCGTTCGCGAGGTACCGACGCATTCACGATTGCATAAGTGGCGCAACGGGCGCATAAAGCCTGTTGCACGAATGCGTATCCCGCGGCGAGAGCAGCCAGAGATCGGCCGAGTGCCTACTCGAGTTACTCGCCGCTCGTTCACAATTGTGTCACCCCACTGCCAGCCCTCCCTCTGCCCGTCCGCGGGCAGCGGGGCGACGATTCATAAACTGCCGTGTAATAACGCCGTTGCCCCGCAGCCCGAGCGAAGGTTCTTCTTTTTTTCTAGCTCGAAATCGAGCGGCTGTAAGGCCGCCGTTCTGTCGTCGGCTCCCTAATTTTCCAGCTCGTTATTGTGCGACTCTGAATCGCGAGAGGGTAGACGCGGTCGGCTCGCGACGGGGTTAGAATTTCAGCCTCGAGTGGATCAGGCATATGGCTGCTCGACGAGAATCGAACTTTGCCTATCGATTGTCAGATATACGGGTGTTATTGAAACGCGACAGCCTGGAAGATCTTTTCAACAGCCGAGCATGATGAATTCAGGAGGGTAGTTAACTCGAAGCACTTCGAATATGAATTTTCAAATTTCTTTCGTACGTTCGAAATCGTTAAATAAGCCGATACTGATGTACAAATTATTAGCGTCTCCTGAGTAATCGCTGGTAGCATCCCTACTAAACCTCTGGCTACTCTTCAGTTCCAGAAACCTCGCTCTGTACCCTGACAAAAGGGGGACTCTTTTCTTCTCCGCGACTCGGGTAGGGGGTGAGACTCTCCACTTCCCCGGACGAAGAACTCCGATGATGAAAAAAAAGGGGCCATGCGTTGTGTGGGGGAGGAGGAAGGACGGAAAGGAAGGAAACGTCGCGGCGATTCGACGCGCATTCCCGGAGCGCGGGGCTCGTAATTTCGCGGCAGAAGGAGGCCTGCACAATTAGCGGTATCTTCCGACCAACGAAGGATGCGTCCTTCTTTCTTCGAGCTCGGTCCCACGCGGCAGCCCCCCGAAGGGCTCTTCTCCTCTCGTCGGTTTTGTCGTTAAGCATTAATTGAGCCCGGCCGTGAGATTACAGAGAGAGGAACCTTCTCTCCTTGTGCTCGCGCGGAGAGGTATCCGAGAAACCGAATGAATTTCAGCCCGCGGTGTCCCCGCCCCTCCTTCCTACCCCTCAGTCTCTCTCTTTCTCATTTTCTTCCCGCCGCGGCTCCTCCAGAACCCGAGGACGCAACCTGTTATTAAGGGACCCCGCCGATTAGATTGCGCTAATGGCGAACCGCTGTCTCCTTCCGAGAGAAGAATCGGCCTACTCTCCTCCGTCCCCCCGTCCCCTCTTTTTCGACTACCCCGCCGACATTTTTTCTATCCCATCCGCCTCCGGTTCGCAAGGACACGATGGGAAAAAATATCCCACCGCCGAAAACTCGTCTCGAGGTATCGCGGAATCGCTGTACATACAGCTTTCGCAGTCCTCTCTCTCTCTCTCTCTCTCTCGAGTCCGTGGCTGGTACTGTGATTCCATTAAGGGAAGGTTCCACGGCTGATCCCAGCCAACCCTCTTCGCGGGGCGATTCCCTCACGATTCACTCCCCCGCCCCAGCACTCTTTTAAGCGCCTCGTATTTCCCGTGGGAACGCAACAGTCCCCGACAAAGGCACGAAAAAACGTTTAATAAATAAATTGATCGGGTTTCTCCCTCTCTCCCACGGCCGTGTCTCCTTTCCCCCTTCGAGAGGAATTTAACTCGCTGTCTCCAACCCCCTGCTCTTCCGCTTCGCGAAGGTGGAGACCCGTCTAGGCTTCCGGAAACGCGACACCACAGGCCACGATCCAACTCACGTTTCATTAGCTCGCTAATGCCCGCTAGTCGAGAACGTTCCCGAGCCGAGGGGATTACTTTTTATTATGGCCTTCGCGCCTACAATGGCAGAATTCGTTGGCGAGGACTGGCCCCCGACGCATATGGCGCAGAACCCGTGTAATACACTGCCAGTTTTCGAGTGCGGCCCCCCTCGCGCCGTGCTCGTACTCCAGTTTTCGCGTGGAGGATTTCTGGGTCGAGCGGCGCGACCACCCGGCGCTGGTTCCATGTCCTGACCCTGAAGTGCTCGTTGCGCGTGTGCGGGCTGGTTGAGAGATCGCATGGGAAATCGTTAGGTCGAGGAAATCCGTGAGCAATTTTTAACCGCTCACCTCCTACGTCCGCGCACCAGCTCGCCCTACATTCCTGCCCCAAATTCATCCCCGAAAGTATCGACTTTAACTCAGAATCAGACTTATACTTACCTGCTCTCACTTGCGACTATAACGTGATTCGTTCTATCCTTCCTGGAAGCCCGTGAGACACGGCTCTGTCATTACCTCGATAGTCACTAGGGCGTCCACCGAGGGAACGGGGGGAGGCAGGAATAGAGGATAAGCGGCGTAGAATCGGGGGAGAGAAATATTCTCGTTTCTGAATTACAAGCGGGCAGAAAAGTGGCGTGGAGGGAAGGTAGAGCACCGGATAGAACAGCTCTTTCCTCGAATCTACGTTCTTTCGCGCATATAGAAGACGAGGAGGGAGGGTGGAGGGAGAGGGATAATTCGCCTCCTAGGCGGGCGGGATGCAATCTGCCAGATTGTGGGGCACCGAAATTGCCGGGTTAGAAGGGAGATAGAGGTAGAGGGCCTAGGTGGACTCGTCGCCCGCTTTCAGAAAACCAACGTGCCATTAGCGGTCGACTCGGTCGCTCTCCCTCGGCCCCGTCGATATCCCGACGTGCACGATGGACCGAGTCACTAGCGAATAATGCACCGGAGGGTGTGTCGCAGCGAGACAAAGGGAAGCAGCCTGCCTCCTTTTGTTTCTTCGCGGACAGAGAATCGTGGCGTCCTCGCGAGCGCCGCTTCCTTGATCTTCGACTCGAGTGCAGACTCCCTGCGAGCTTCCTATTTCCTGCTTCGGGACAAGTCGTGGAAACACGTTTTGAGGGATTAACAGTGGAGGGGCAGGGTAGCGAAACACGCCCCAGCGTCGTGTTTCGCGACGTTATTGCGAGATTTGGTTGCTAGCTTCCCGAACAAAGCTACAAAGACGCGGCGTAGATCCTGCGACCTGGACCTGGTGTCCTCTGGCTTGATGCTGGCTCGAACAGATACAGCGAGTTTCCCGAGGACCGCTCGAGTGGTCTGAAAAGAGATACCCTTGAAGCTAAATGCCGCCAGAGTTTTTCGTACTTTCTACGGGACTGTAAGGTCTCTAGGAGTCTTGAACAATCACTGATAGCTGTGAATTATAATAAAGTAGACCGACGCTGACGTACCAATCAACGAACTCGGGATAAATCCCAAAACAGCGTGCTCTCTCTCCACACGAATCGATTAATCACTCCAGATGAAGATCCTAGAGCTGAGGAAAATCCGTATGAAAAAACTCGGCGAAGGATGCGAGTCACCGATCAAATCACGAAGGCGCGTCGACGAAATCGATGTAGGACTAGCTGACCGTGTTTTTTACACGATGGCAGCCTGGATCATTAATTTTCACGGGGGAAAATCGACGTTGGCTGTCGAGCAGTACGAGGCTCGAGCCTTGTCTCGGGGAGAGAGGCCACCACGTGAAACTCGAGCCTGTCCCTTTTTCTGTGCGCGAGAACAGAGGAGAGGAACACAGGGGAGATCAAAGGAGAGAGGAGAAAAAAGTAATACGAAGAAGAGAAGGGAGAAAGGTCTGGAAGGACCCCAGCGAGGAGTCCATCTCTGAAGGGCTGTCTCGAGATATCGAGAGGGCCAGGACCCGGGGAAAAGACGGATACGCCACGTCGGGAGGATGCATTCCGAATATTCGACCGGTGGACCCTGGACGCGCGTCGGGAAGCAGACACTTTCCAGGATTGACTCCTTTATCTCGACCCTCGGATCTCCATCCTTCGTGGCTCCTAAAACAAATGAATCCACTCGGAGGAAGGGGATACCGGACGGGCAGGTAAGCAGCCGGATCGGTCCCGACCGCCCGAGGCTCGCCTCTCTCGGCCTCACCTTGCTAATAGTACGCTTAATGGAATCGATAAGTTGTAGGACAAATCTGTGGTATCTGACGGCGTAAAAGTATCGCGCCAGTCGTAAATTTCGGTGGCACCGGGCGCATCCTCCGGATCGTCCTTCGGCCACTCCGACGGTTCCCACATTCTAAAAGGGCAGAGAAGATAGTCCACCCGGCTAGATTCTCGTTCTACTTCGCGTCTTTATGGCTACCGTGCCCTTTTACGATCGCTTCGGCTCTGTCTTTATGGGTAATAAGATTATTTCCGTTGCCCCTTTCGGCACTAAAAATACGTGGCTCCGTTACGAAATCGCTCGTCCCTGTGCGAACATCGTTAAGAACCGATGTAATTCCTGTTTGTCGCCACGCGTGCTGCTGGGATCGATGGAATGGCTATGGAGATTCTGTTGAATGTTAGTATGTTTCGTCATCTATTGGCCAACAAGTGGAGACACGGTATTAAGCATGGAGCTTATAAGAGAATCACACGACGTGACATTACTTAATTTGGTGAAACTACCAAGATTTCACGATCACGTGAATTTTCCCATTTTGGCGAGACAAGTCGCCCTCGACACGAAAAATTCAATCTTACTCCTCGACAGCGAGGGGCGACCTGGAAATCGGAGGGTTCCATTCGTGTTCCAGCGAATCGAAACGACCTTACAAGGGTTTCCTCTTAGGAAAAGCGACTCGCAGCCGCGGGAACCTGTGGACCAGCGGAAAAAATGTTTCCGAAGGACCACCGAGAAGGTGACCACAGCTGAATCTTACGCAAAATGGAACGGTGTACATCTGCGTGGCACGTAGTGCGCGTTCGTCAATGGTACACAGATTTGGACCAGGTCTAGGGCAGACTTCTGGAAATCTTTGTCTGGGAACGATGCTGCTACGTGACACGGCAAGTCGTTAACTCGACAGAGATCCGAAAACGAGCGCTCCGCGGCGTCACGTGCAGCGGAGAGCGTTTTCGTGGCCGACTGCGCGACACGTGTTCCCGTGAAGGCTGTCCGGCCTTGTTTGCTGCTGGACCCGCATCGTTTCAAGATCCACAGATACTTGAACGGCCACGGCCTCCTCGAGATCAAAGGAACCCTCATTGATGCAGGGAAAACAACGAGGAAAGTTAGCGGACCATACGAAAATAAACTGGACGCGGAATCACCGAGCTACGAATAAATAGAAATAGAAACGCGACTCCTGACACGTATATACACTAAGATCTACGCTACCGGTATTCTTTTTCGTATAAATAAAGCTTCGTTTAATACCTCCCGACATCCAGACCGTACCTCTCGAGAATTAAACTATTTAGAAGCTTTCATTCATCTACGCAACCTTGAATACCCTTATCCCAGAATTTATGGAAATGAACCTGACTCCACAGCCCGTTCTATCTTCCACTCCTGCGTCAGCCAATGCCACCAAATAAACCAGACTCTCAACGGAGTGGAAGCAGCCCCGGTGCCAATAAATATCATCCAAAACGATGCACCGCGCAACTGCATTTCTTCACACTACATTTTCCCCGTTACACCTTCATCCCGAGGTCTTCGTCCTCGAACATAGGACCCTCGTTCGGGGGCGTTCGAAGGAGAGAGGCTCCTCGCAATTCACTCAACGCGATCGAGTGGATATAAAACACTTCTGAGGCCCCCATATAAAATTCATCGAACCTGCTCGCGTCTCGTCTCGTGGTTCTCAGAAACCGCTGCGAGAAACGACCTCTCCGAAGGATGATCGAGGAAAACGCGGGCCCCTGCGGAATGCGAGGGCCTCGTGGCCCCGAAGGGCTGTATCATGGACCGTGCACGAGCGACCCCCGCTGGGACGCGGCTCGAGGGCACCAGACGGGAGGGGGTGTGGCACCGGTGCAACCCTCCGGTTCCTGCGGTCATCCCTCGCCAGTCGGCGGCCTTTGGAGGGCCCTGGCTGCGCCGAACGTGGCATTATGCAGGCTCCGTGTCCTACAGGCCGTTACGGAACCGCCCTGTAATGGGATAAAAATAACCGTGTTTATATAGGATTACGAGCCGATCATCTTCTCCGCTCGACGAGCTGTTTCCATGCGGAAACTGGCGGAGGGAGGCGGCGCACCTCGAGGGGAAGGGTGGAATTTTTGTCGAGCCCGTTTGTCGGCCGTGGTCTACCTCGGGGCCTTGTCTGGCGTCTAATAGATACGTGATAGGGACGTGCCGTCGTCTTGGGTACCGCGTGCGCTGGGAGGGGGCACCGGTTGCGATCGACGTATTTATACGCCGATCAATTTCCAGGGCGGCTGCAGTCGCGTGCGTATCATTGCGCCGCGGCGCGGTGAAGTGTTGACCCACGGTCGAGTGACGCATCGTCTTGCGCCGCAACCACTTTCTCACGGACTGTTCCTTTTACTTTTCGTTTCTTTTAATATTCAACGCCCCGCGTGCCGGGTTCAAGTCCCCCGGGTGGCTCGAGTGGCAGAAGTGGCCGGGAACGGGTGTTTAAACGGAGTGGAAAATGGTACTGGTCCTCCGCGCTAGTCTCGGGTAGCCTGGCTTAATTCTATTTGAGGAATGAGAAAGCGAGGAAAGCTAATAATGCTTCTGCGTTGCATAGAGTAGTCGGGTAAATATGATAGGGGGATGGAGGCACGGCGGTGGTTAAAAGTAAGCGTCGACCACAGAGTAGCATTAACGTTCGGTAATCTACCTACTCTAGGGAATACTCTTGCGCCGCAGAGATACGGTGTACAATTTTTATTATCATTCAAGACTTACTCCCTTCAAAACCTTAACACGGTCTCCGCTGTCCGATCCTCGCAGGCAGTTCACTCCGCGTGCACGGGGACCTTAACGAAAAGGGGTAAATCAGGGACTCAACCCCCATCTCTTTCCAGCTGGATGCAACGTTCACGTTTCGGTCGGTGCATAAATTTGTTTTTTCACCAAATAAATACGCCGGCCATTTATTTACGGTCTTGCCCTTTCCCCTGACCCTCGCGACCTCCCCTCCCGCTCGCCTTGGTCCCTTGGTCCTCCGGTGCCAGCAGGATGCTGCTCGTACTTGTCGCAGCGCTAACGATCGCCCGGATAAATAAATATTGACCGCCGAGGCAGGGCACCGCAAACAAATCCATTAATAACAGGAATTTAACCCCGTTGCGGAGGTGAAACTGGGGGTGGCGCGTACCTGCGCGCACCCCCTCCCGTACTGTCCAGCCGAAATCCGCGTTGTCCGTGTCAATTTATATCTGCGGGTAGATTCACCGTTACGCTAGAATAATTTGATAACGTTCGACGACCCGCGAAGGGTGCGCCCTCCCATTCTCTTTTTCTCTTTCTCGCTCGCCCTTTCATCGCGGTCGATTGATTCGCCAAGGGAGAGAAAGAGAAACACTCGTCACCGAGGCCTCCGACGGTAGAGAACAACGACGTCGCGCAATTAGCAAAACTGTAATCAAATTTGCCCGGTGACGTTTAATATCGACAGGCCGCTTTCGAGGCTCAGCGGGTCTCGTTAGCGCGCGCATTACGAAAGCAAACAGTACGCGCTGTCCCCGGACCGCGCCTTTTCTCCTACCCCCGTGGATCGTCGTTAAAATAGTGGAAAAGGTCGATTGAACGGCCGACGGGAAATACGAAGGATGAGCCATTTAAGCTTGACGTTAATCTCGACGTTAATACTTTGTGTTGCAGATTTTGGGGCGAATAAATCGAGTAAAATTGAAGGAAATTGGAAAAATATTCTCATCAGGAAACCCTCAAACGCTAGTCAATACAGAGGAGAGGGTTGAAACCGCCCCGAAACATCAACAAACCCTCTACAAAGGGCTTATAATTCCCCTCCCTGAAAATCTTCAACAATTGATTCCACCAACAAACAGTACTCTCGTCCCCCCTCCATAAAAGCGTCTCATTTCTCCCTCCCCGCGGTGTTTCCTACCGAACAACAGTTATATCAAAGCAAAAGCGATCCGTTCCTCCCGACAGCTCGCGGTCCACTCAGATTTTCCTCCTCGTGCTCCTCGTGATCCAGCATCCGCGATCCCACCAACGCATCTCTCCGCTCACTCTCGGGTCCATGACGCCCCGACTGGCTGGTCCGCTGCCACCACCACCGGCGTCGACGTAGCCACCACCACCACCACCACCACCGTCCGACGTCTCTACCACCACCCCGAGCCAGCAGCGGCGCCCGAGCGGCGAGCGGCGAGGGGCCCCGAGGTTTCACCGCTCCGAGTCAGTTGGCCGACATGAGCCGCACGCGCTGGCGTTCCCGGTGTTCGTTGGTTTGTTGAGGGTGGCAACGCGGCCCCGTACGACGCGTGCACGGCTCCTTCCCTCGTGAAATGTACGCGGATAAGAACTACAAGCGTCCCTTTCCCTACCCTGGACTGAACGGCGCGCCCTTTCGACACGGTGCAAGTTAGTCGCGAGTTCGAGGAGTGTTTCTCAAGGGGATGACTCGAGGGTGAGCCTCGTCTCTCGGTGAACGCGCTCAGACTTGGCGTGGAAAGGACCGACGATAGGACCAGTGTCAGTGCTGTGGGGTTCAAGTGCCAGTGGATAAACCGGAGGAAGTGCTACCAATTGCGAAGCACTGTTGCGTTCGCGTTTCCCGCTGGATCCTTTTTCGAGTGGATTTGTTCGGAGTGACGGACGATCGCTGGCCCGGGGATTCGTCTACTGTTACCGAGTGAGTTCCACACATTTATCATTCAGAAGATAGAGATATTCGCGTAGCTCTGTTCGGGAGGCTTGATCGCGTGAGTGTCGGTTAGCCCTTCAGCTGCGGCGGGCTCTAAATGGAAATTAACCGTTGCGTGCTCCTTCGTACTTAATTTTGCCTTGATCGTTGCAACGCATGTAGGGAATAAAATTCGTCGAACATAGTTGACATCCAGGAGCACCTTTCTATCGTCTCATTGCAAACCGAAGGGATAATTGAAATTTAATTCGTCATCGAGTAGACTTTCTCTGAATTCTGAACTCGAGCTTCTCGCTGTAAGTTTCGACCAAAAAAGTGTCTGAAATCTGCGTGCTACGTGTTTACAATTTGATTCACGTGCCGTGCGCTCCGTATTTCCGATTTGGTCACGGTCGAGCGCCGGTTTCGAAAAGGCCGGACGAAATTAGGAAAGCGTACGTTATCGCAGCGTGTCGAGCTCCCGCTGGGCCTTAAAGGTCCCCTGGAACCTATTTAAAAAGCCGCGGCATCCAGTAAACTATTTCGACGACCGTTCGTACGGTCGAGTTGCCTCGGAACGACTCGATATTACTATTCAAATTAAGCTACCGCGCGTCGAGTCGTGCCAGCCCCGCCGGAAATAAAGCGATTCTTATGCCGACTCGCAAATCTAAGCTACTTGGCCGCGTGTTAGCCGAAGTAGGTACCGGTTGAACAGTGTAAAAGTGCACGGTTCGGCGAAACCAAGGATTTACTTGTTGCTCCAAGCTGCACGCATTAAAACTCGCCAAACTCGTGAATAATAAGCGGATCGCGGGTGTGCTCACTAGCCTGAGGCTTTGTTGTCAGCGGAACATCCTTTACTAGCGGGATCAGCAACGTTAAGGCACGTACGTACATATACACGATGTACTACGTACTTCTGTAGGTACTCGATATTGGAAATAGCATCTCTCAGTGATAACTTGGTACATCGAGTAAAGATACTCTTTGGAAGATTAAATAAAAAAGTTCTAACGAGGAACGTAGTGTTGGAATCATTATGCAAGGTCGAATACGCGTAGTAGTTCTATTTTATCACTCAAATATTTCAATTAAATGTAGCATGGATTGTTTAATGATTAAATTGAGGACCTTGCAGCAAGAGAAATGCAGCTCCATCGTTACCAGTTTTTAGTAAATTAGAAAAAACTGTTTATACAATTATTGCTTTGACATGAAATTAAATAGAGAACACACTGATTCAAAAATATATATCTTCGCACAATAAATATCTAGTAGTTATTGAATCGATAAGTTTTTATTTCTGCTTTTTGATGAATTTTTCGGAGTTGCATCAATCGTGCACCAAAACGATGTAGCATTTTTTTTACGCACACCTATTACTAGTCATAACACAAAAACTGGCAAAAATGGAGCTGCGTCCCCAATTCACCTTGCACTCCCATCAAGCTACGAGCTGTGCCATTTCCACCTCGCATCCACCAAAAGCGGAACGATATTTCCCTACGTTGCCTATGCAAGTCCTCCGACCTTAATTTCAAACTCAACAGCCCCTAGTGCAATCTGCAAATACGATTTCTCCCGAGTCCGGTGCAAAATACACTGGCCAAATTGCTTGGCATCGAGCTGCTCGCCGAAACGCAGTCTTCGGTGTCCCGTATTCGTCGATATTCGATTCGCTGGACGATACTCGGCGAAAAACACACGAAAGGGTGCGCTATTCGTCGGTGGCCGCAGATAAACGGCCCGGCGAGCTTGGAGATCGCATAATCGTAAAGTTCCCGTCCATATGCAGCGCCGAACGGAGATTTACAAACATTCGAGGGCACTTACTAGAATTACGTACACGGGAGATCACGCCGTGCGGTGCCCCCTCGCCCGTAATGGCCGCAGTAAGTTTTCAGCGATTTACGCGAAATGTATGCACCGCGGAGCACGGAGGGAGCGCGGCCCACACGAGACTTTCCTCGTAAATACAGTAGAAATATGTAACGGAAGGGAAGTTCCTCTCCTTCTCCCACCTCGCCATTTACATTATTCCGAGTTTCTCGGTGGAGGTGTGCGGTCCCCGTTTTCGAAATCTTCTGAAATAATCGTTTCCTATTCTTCTTCATTTAAATTCTCATCTGACAGTTAATGACGCTTCTGTGCAGTAGCCAACTCGAGTCGAACGAATAAAATAATTTTTAACGCAAATTCAATGAAATTCATTTAAACAATAAAATCCAGTTTTCTTTTTAGAAAGTCCTTGCTCTGCTGCTTCTCTGTGATTCTTTGGCATCTTAAAGTCTCTATACTCGATCCACTTTAATTCAAGATTATCACTGAGTAGGTATTCGATGCAGGTCGTAGCGTCTCAGAGCTCAACAGTACTCCAGCCTATTTCAAGGAACGATCGATAGTTCACGGTCAGAACCAGGCATCGACCTGCTCGATTCTTCGAACGGGACTCAATTGTCAATCAACGATCAACGTTGCTTTGATAAACGGTCCTGTGGCGCCTCTCTATCGCTCGTGTATCGCGTTCTGTCGTTCCTCCAGCGAGGGAACTCGATGGAATTTCCACGATTTCCTCGACGAATCGATAACGCGAAACTGCTGACCGTTGGCTGCATTTGGTAGATAGATAGAGAGGGGGCGGGTTGTTTGCGACGCGCTGTTAACTTTCCGATCGGTTGGCTCGATCATAGACGCCTAACGAGGATCTATCGCGAGGGACTACAATAATCGGCCCCCCCGATTTCGTCCAGTCGATGCAATTAATTAATAAGCGGCGCATCGCGCGAGCTCGTCATTGATAGCGGGCATTAATCGCCGCCGCGATACCAGCCCCAATAATTACCCCTTTGTCTCCATTGACGGGGGGAACGGCGGCGGCGAAAACGCTTTTGTGCGTTACCCTTTACGATAAAAAGTGTATTGCTATAGAGGAGACAGGCATTCGTTGCGGGCGTTTGATCTGACGGGCGTGGAAGTCGCGTGTCGATGCAAACAACGTATTTCATTAATTCAACAGTTAATTAAAGAGAGAATAGGAATCTCGGATCGCGGTACGTTTCGTCGATTTGCCTGAATTTATGAATGCGCGTACATTGTGCTCGTGATAGCGGGAAATGTTTAATGAACGTCGTTATATTACTTCGTAAGACCTACTAGTGACAAGTGCACGCGCACTTGGTGGTTGTTTAGAACTCGCGTTTCCTGGAAAATGGAGCATTGAACTGGAGAAGCATATGTAGGAATCGGTGTTAGTAATATTTCTACGTTTTTGGGAACCTCGGAAAAAGAGAGCCACGGCGCCGGGAATCGAACCCGAGCCGTCCGCGTGCTGACTCTCCGTGGTCCCTTAATCCGGGCTCCCTCTTATGATGGGGGTTCCTAATCCCACACTTATTGGTCTGATTTCTTCTTCGCGTCGCGTTCGCGGAGGATCGTTATATTTTCAAGCACCTAAGGTTTATTAGAATTGTATTTGCACGGTGGAAAGGCGGCTTTCGAAATACTCGTTGCGTAATCCGCACGCAGATTCTAATTACTTCTATCGACGGACGTTCCCATTGAACGGCGCTCGTACGATTGACGCAAGCTTTCCCCCGGTTTCTTCGCGATCCCATCTCCGGCGAGGGAAAAATCGCCGTTCTCCGAATCCAGCCGACAATTAGATAGGGCGTCTCGGGCCTAGCGGGTCACGTGACTTCATTCTTATAAATAACCGTCGGGAGGGGGAGGAGATAAGAAAAATCGAGCACTTCGAAAACGATTACGCGGAACAAGATCCCACCGCTGACTAAACACTCGAAGCGGCGCGAACTCGACGGGGATAGCGTTGGGGAGAGGGGTCCGTTATTTGACTTTGACAGACATTCTTAACGACTAACCGACCTACGCGCACTCGTACCGAGCGTAATGATCTCTGGCGAAGCTCGGCTCGATAGAGGGAGAGACTCTTTCTCTCTCTTCTTCGCTGCGCGGCAGTCTACTTGGAAAATAAAGAAGCGGAGAGAAACGCGCGCGCCGTGCCAATGGATCCTCTTATTTCTGCCTGTGCCGGTCGTTCCGTTCCTGTAAACGCGGCGAGTGCGACACGCGCCTCTTTGAATGTCCCCCGTCAACGCTGCGCTCGCTTTTCAAGCGACTTCTCGCGGCCCCTTTCGCCCCCGGAACCCGCGTTCAGACCGCGACTTCCGCTCTTTCTTTCAACGCCATCGTCGTGGCCTGGTGCGTCGGTGAAATTCGCGCGATCGCGGGCACCGTGCGAAATTCTGCTATTTAAAGCGGTTTCCGAGCGGTCGGGATCAGAGTTCAGTGTGGCAGCCAGGATCCTCGGTATTTACAGGTCTCGTTACGCTAAAAGGGAGATTGGAATCCAAACTCCGCTTAAACTCGAATAATCGATACCGTTTTACCCTGCGCGAAAGAAGGAGTAAAAAAAAAAAATTGCAAGAGCTGCTGCGATGCAAGTCGGCGCGCGTTCACGATTAGCAATCAAGTTGCACCGTTTTCAGACGCTCCGCAATTACACGAAGACCGAAGGCAATCACGGAAGTCCGATCGATATCTATGCAAAAACAGCAGCGCCGGGTAATTATAGGATACCGATACTATCGTGGCCGCTAATCACGCGATAGTTCATAACAGTGGTACAAAAAGCCGCGAGAAAAACTCGCCCATAATACCCAATAGAGAAGATTAATGATCTTTATCCCTACCGCTCTCCCTTGGCCGCCGAAAAACCGTATCTGCGCGCATTTCCCTTAATCCCACGCTGCGGATACGGAGAGGGAAGAAAACGAAATAAGCATCAGCTGAGGTCGCTATTTACGGGCTTCCGCGACCCTCCTGGCGCTTTTCCACTTCCGTTTTCCCGTGACACGCGCGCAATTGAAGCGGGACGGAGCATGACCGAGGGAAAGGGAAGAGGACGGCGCTCGAGTCAAAGAGGCAGGAAACGCGACGCACGTGATGAGAGTGCGCAACAGCCATTCAACGGCTTCGCTTCTCGTACTTGCAGACCGCTTTCTGCGGCGGGGCCATTAAAAACTCGCCGATCCGCCGCGCTATCTCGACACGGAGATCGATTTGGGCGCGTATCGCGGCGAACATCGACTGGCCCGCAACGTTGCGCCCTCCATCGAGGGCCTGAACCTGAGGCCCACACCTGGCACGCGCAGCCCTCCATCTGCGTTCTCACGGCTTCTCGTCTTCTACCTGCTCTCTCTCCTTCTCCTTTCCTCCCGTTCCCACTGCTTCTTCGCTCCGTAGCACGCGAAAAGCGTGTTCACGCTCGGACGAATTTCCACGCCGACCGGGCGGCTCGGCGTCTTGGATCGATCGATCCGGGGTCCTCCTCCGTTGCCCCGGCTTTCGGGCCAGAGACCGTCCAGCATAATGGATACAAATCGAACCGAGATACGCCCCGATACAGGGAGATACGAGGTTAGATACGGGAGGCTGCGGGTAAATAACGCGTGAATCCATCGCGTTGGAAAGTTAACGAGGGGATCGGGAGATAAGACGGGGGTGGAGGTGATGCGAAGGTGTTTGCTGAACCTTGGCTGCGTTTATCTTATTTTGCGCGGGGGGCGGGGGATTTCGGTACCTTCAATTAGTTTCCCTTTTAATGCCCGTCTGTGAGTCTCGCTTGGAACGGTTCCAAGCGTGGTAATTGTATGTGAGAAGTAGATAAATCGGCAGATGGAATGGACAGATAAGACAGTGATATGTAAACACAATTAGAAGTACATAGGAGAAAAACAAACTGTGAATCAGGAGATAAAACGCGAAGGAAGAATTATTACGGTATTCGTGCCTGTTCGCGAAACAAGCTTGGGATAGCGATGAGTAGATAAATGAAGTAGATACGACAAATTGATGAGGTAACAGACGAGCGTAATTATAGGTAAACAGGGAAGAAACTGTTTATCATAAAACAGCCTTAAGATTCCCATAGATATATTCACGCGTATCACGAAAGAAGAATGACAATATACATAGACTCTCGTTCGGGTCTGAACATCCCCTTGCCACTATAACAATGCCCTTTCGAATAATCAGAAAAACGAATCTACAAACACCAAAGTAAGATAAAAGAAAGACTCCTCACCGTCGAACCACCGCGAATAACGACCATCATTCATCAAGAAACACCCCCGAAAGACGTGCACCCAGCGATCGACACCGAAGATTACGGGAAAACCGTATCGGTGAAACTCGTTTCTTCTGTCGCGGTCCATCGCATCAAGATCGCTGATACGAGGAGCGCTGGAGAAGACGCTTTCACCCTCCGGCGCGTCTCCGCCACGCTGACGAATATTCGCGTCGCTCGACGCTCCCCCAGGACATCCACGGGGGTCTTGTTGTATTTCATTTTCACGCAGAAACCGTCAAATAACTTTCACCGTCGCGTCGGCGAAAATCGGAGACGGTCGCCCGTTTGATCCTCCGCGCGTCCACGGAAACCTGAAAGCGTCGTTGACTTTTGCGCGCACGTGCTCGGCCGAAGTGTGTATTTTCAGCGTCGCGTCGCCTCTGCGCTCCCATTCGCCGGTCTGCCCCTAACGAAGCGATCAAAGAAATCGCGAAGGTGTATTTCAATTTCTTTCCGACGCTGCTCAGCGGCCATCTCGTCTATTTCATTCCAAGGATTCCATCCTCGGAGATTTTCCGGGATTCTCTTGAATCCCGAGGACGCTCTTCCCCGCGTGGAATCCCTCGTCCTTGTACTCCTGCGATTTTAGAACGAGTCAAAGCCACCGTTCAAGGGTTAAACTGCTCCCTCTCGAGGTTAGCTTTGATGTAGCAGCGACGTATCCGAGCTCGCCTCTCACCGCGAACAGGAAAAAGGATAGGAACCCGGGGGAAATGTTTGAAGGGCCTCTTCGGATGTTCCTATCGCGACCAGGCAACGCTTTATGCTATAGAAAATCGATGAATCGATGGGCCTTGGGTGGAGGTTACGAGGTTGTATCTACAACGGTGTCCCAATAGGGAACACAATGCTCCACAAACCCATAAATCCACGCGTCCCGACGAATTCAATCCCCGTCTCGCAGGTAGCCACAAATTTGTACGTGCTCGATCGAAACCGCGCCACCCCCACGAAGCTTCTCTTTTCAAAGCGGACGAGACACCGTAAAAGATGGTATTGTACTATATACAGGAACGAAACAGGTGACTTTTTAAATCACCAATTGAAGGAAATCGAATTCTAAGTCTGCTCACAACCCTGGCCAACTTTCTCCAAATCGATGGCTCCTGCGAGAAAAGTTTATTCCACACTTTCGATTCAGTGTTCTGCGGAGAATCCACTTTACTTCCCTCGTTCCGTGTGTTCTTAACGAAGAGGGGCGGAAAGAGGGGCGAAGTTGCAGGGCCGTTTCGTGGAGCGTACACAACCCCCGATCGCGATATCTGCGAGATCTGTGGGTCGAGATCGTAGGAAGATAGGGCACGCGGTCGATCGCATGCGTGTGAAGTTTTAGTTGCATCTGGCAGTGGCTTGAGTAACGGCCCTGGTCAGCCAGAAGAAGACCTGTATCTTGAAGGATCTTCATCTGCTGGACTACCTACGTGGAAGGCGAAGGATGAAGGAGAAGGAGAGTAAGAAGGACAAGGAAGAAGAAAGGAGTATTCTACGCGGGGTCTATAAAGACGCTCCGCAAACCCACATCCCTCCCCTCCGCAGGGGGGTTGACATGTTTATTTCGCTCCGTAATCTTCTCGGATTACGTTTGGTCGGAGAGCAAGAGAAACATAGAGAAAGGGGGGGGGGGGTGGAGAATGAGGAGAAAAGAAGCGAAGAAAAGATAGCCTTCGCCAGGGGCGTGGATCCGGTATACCTGATGCTTGACGCGTGTTTCTGGGATCCCTTGCGGTTTTCTATTGCACCTTTAATCCTATTAGCGCCGAAATTTCAAACAATACACCTTTGACAAAGATTTTACACGCAATATAATGTCGGAAGTATTAGCACGTTTATACTGGTCGCCGAGGAAATCTTTGCGTGAGAGGGATACGTTTGTAGCCGGCTGCAGAACAATCGTGGAAACGCGCGTGCTTGCTTTTGGGGAGGCAAGAAACCGTTCCACGGGAAATTTACGACTCCCTTGTTCCTGGGCTTGTGTGTACAGGGCGATTCTGGAAAGTGAGTCGGGCTAAGTGATGATGGGGGAACTTCGTGGAGGGAAAAGTTAAATGGCCTTATGAGATCTGCTTTTCTGTAATGCTCTCTGTAATTGCTACGTTTTTATCTACAAAATTGGTCAATCCCGTCTATATTATATTTCACACGGTCTTCTTATTGGACGACTTACTACTTCGTTTTAATCATAATTGCAACTGCGGATATAAAATTCCAAGTGCCAAAATTAAAAAAAAAAAATCAAAATGAAGTAGCACTTTCAGTTTTCTCTAAAAACCCAATTCCTTTTTTTCACGAATTTGGACTATATTAATGCAAAAATTATTTACTCCACGGATAAAGACCCTTTACTCTACAATGAACATAAAGTTAACAAAGAAACAATGTGAAAGAAAGGAGGAGAAAGTCCAGTACATTAATAATCAAATAATAATTCAAGAAATTACTAGAACTAATGAGCTAATAAAATTAAAATTAGAATTATGAAATTCCTCTATCAATTTCGCCACCATACACCCAATATGATTTCCCAGATTCTACAGTCACCTTGTAGATCCGTTCCTCGATGTTTGATGTATCATGCTCAGAAAGGTTCAAGCATAGTCGCGAAATTCGTAAGGTATTACGTAAATGCATGGAAATTTATCGCATGCATCGGTGCATGCGTGCGTTGTAATTCATCCAACGCAAGATAAAACACGCAATATCCCTGGGCATTAGGAATGTTACAGCGTGGAGTTATAACGCCGCGAGATTACACGGTGGTGAAGAAAGAGAGAGAGAGGAGTTGGAGGAAGAGGTTCCTAAATAATACGAAGCCGGTCTTCTACGACCATAGCCGAGGTAATCGTGCGCACTGTTTCAGGAACCTTCCTCTGATCTTCGAGGGGTTGCTGTTTACTTAAGGGAGAGGTCCACGATGGTTCTGCCGGAGTCTTGTCGAGTTTGGTCAGGGGATGTTGGTATCGATAGCTTAACTTCTGCTCAACTGCCATAAGACACTTGTAGGGAATTACAAAAGTTTCTGAACCACTGTATACACGAAGTTTCCCAACGATAAGTACGATCTTAATTAGTTAATGGAGCTCGGGAAAAGAATCGGGATTCCTTTTATTGGAAAGCTGAATATTTCAGGAACGATTGCTTCGCGGATTCGTGTCTATTATAACTTTGTTTCTTCCCCTTTATTCCACCATCCAGTGAAGTTTCTGCTGGCAGTTCTGAAGCATTGTGTTCAGTCTTTTAGGAGTCACTCGCGAGCACCCCCGCGCACGCCACAGAGGCAGCCGGTGAATCTATATAGGCAGCGAAAGAAGCGCCAGGCGTCTATTAACGTATAAATGATTTCTCCAGAGTACAAGAAAAATGCATTTCCCATCTACTTTCACTGGCACATAGCCGAGGGAACTTAATAAAAGCCGCTCCCCCGGGAGAAGATCCAAAAATTTCGCGCGCACGGCTGGGATGTGTACCGGCAAACAATCGATAGGTGGAATTCCCGAGGCAGGGAGCTCGGGAAGGAGGAGCATACCGTCCTACGGAGGCACTTTCCGCCGCATTACATCGCCCATGTCGATCTCGGCGCCCGTCGTTCCTCCGGGGCCCAGCGTCTATTCCGTTGGCCGCGCGGAATAGAAACGTCCAAGGGGGCAAACCGGTAGCTGAATACTCGAGGGAGCATCCAGCCAGTTGATCCCCCCTCCTACCTGTTGTCACGCGATACCCAGGTTGCCCTTCGAAGCTTTTAAACCGCTTTTAAGTCTCCGTTCGCGTTCACCTCGACGCCTGAAACGCCGACTCGTCGAGTGGCGCGGCGGCTCTCCGTTGTGCCCCGATCGCCCAAAGGGCGCGGAGCGAAGGGACGCACGGGCGTGGAGTGTAACAGAACGGGCACGGCACTCGTGACGCCTGCGAAGCGGCGGGGAAGAGCCCCCCATCTGGAACAGGTCCTGCGAAGAAGAAAGAGCTTTTCTGGAGCGGGCTGGAGCTGAATGGCACTCGAGTCGGCGCGCTTATCCCGGGGGTTGGAGAGCGCGAGAGAGAGAGAGAGAGAGAGAGAGAGAGAGAGAGAGAGAGAGAGAGAGAAGGAGAGAGAGAGAGGAGAGAGAGAGTGGCATTCGTGGCAATTGCAGTGTGAAATGCCATGTGTTCGTCCGCGCGGCACGACGTCCTCGGTCGGCGTCGAGTGTTTTAAGCCTTCGAGTGGTAATACCGGGCACGTTTATAAATTGAGTCCTCGTCCTGGAGGATTAGAGGCGGGACGTCGCGCGGACGATGGGAAATCTGTGTAGGGACGGCCGATACGCTCGCATAATGCGCGATCCACGGCCGAGGAGACGTGGATTATTCCGCGTCATGAATCTCCGAGAGCATTCTATCGCCCTTCCCCTCGCTTTACACCTCTGTACGTGTGCACCACGAGCCGCTCGTAAGTACGCTTCTACACACTACGTGGTTTCCATCGACTTTCCGCGCACTCGAGATAACGACTAGCCGAGGGAATTATCGATTCGACGGCACCCTCGATCGCCGAGACTCGCGTGGGTGGTTGGGAGCTTACGTTTCAATTAGGGTGTGAATCGTTTCCCGTGTCGACACGGAATCTCGATATGTTTCTGCCGGCCGGTTGGAGCGTCGCGTGAGAAGATCCGCCGCAACCGTTATCGGGGAGATTCGTATCTCCATCGAGGTATCCCTGTTTTCTGGAAGATTTAAACACCTGATACCGACCTGGATTCATTGCTCGATATCGGTGTCTCTGCGTGTGGAGGGGTCTGCTCCGTGGCTTAGGCGGATAATGTAGCCCAGTGCTTTAGATTTCAAGCGCTTTTCTCGGAATCACCTGCGAGCGTAGCCACCCGGCGGAACAAAGGACCTCGGAGGAAGGCATTGACTAACGATCCCGCCGTCGCGTTTCGACGCTGCAACAGGAATAACGGGACAGGATACCGTCGACAGGTTTCTCGTTGGCGGCATTTGTTTCCACGGCTTTCCATTGAAACTGTCCTGGCCAAAGGACGCGCAACTAGTTCCACGCGAGTATGCAACTACGAGTTGCTCATGCGAATGCGTCCGGCGAATGGGACTTTATCGCTGAAATTTCTGGAGCCTGCAATCTGGAATCCCGATATCTATGATCGGGGATTCCAGTTTCTAGAATCCTGAAATTTGTTGTTTAATATCGCAGTAACCTCGGATCCAGATTTCGAATATTCCTCGTTGAAAACTGTAGGCGACGGGATTAAATCGGATCGTTGAATCTCTGCTCCATCTCAGATGAATTTTTTTACCGATTTAACACGCTCCTCGGCGCCTGGCAACCGAGCTGCACTTCCACTAGACGGATCGCCGTTAATTATTAGCGTCGTCGGTTATCGAGCAGAATTGGCCACAATGAACCGGCGTGATCGATGTTCAGGGAGACGAAAGAATAGGCGAACGGGGGAGAATTACACACCGCTGTTCCCCAGGCATCGTTCTCCACCGGTTTCGGGGGTAGGAGCTGGAACGAAGGCGCCACGAGGAAATTTCGCGTGCGGGAAAGTGCGCGGTGCGCCGTTGGAATATTTAAATGGCAAGGGTTGCCAGCCGGTACCTAAGTGGCACTCTCGCCTCTCTCCTAACAGTCCTTTACGTTTTCCGGTGGAAACAACGAAGCTCGACGTTAAATCCGCGCGGCGTCGATGTTCCTTCGTCCCCATCGCGTGCCGTCGGAAAGTTTCCACTTTTTTTTCTGAAAAGAGCAGCCGGCTGCTCGTATTTTTCGATGGGAACGCGACCCTCCGTTGGATGGATGTATAATAAACGCGCTCCCCGCGTATCGGCTGGGAAACGCTCGTTTTTCCTCCACCTTTTCCG
Organism: Andrena flavipes; assembly: GCA_963971345.1. Lineage (NCBI taxonomy): Eukaryota > Metazoa > Arthropoda > Insecta > Hymenoptera > Andrenidae > Andrena > Andrena flavipes. The sequence goes on from OZ020480.1 coordinate 62,014,300, forward strand.
CGACGAGTGAGTTCAGATACGGAGGATGCTTTAAAACTGTGCGCTCGTTTTTAAGAGAGTATTCAAACCGCACCGAAATATGTAAGGAACACCTGATATTCGTTGGAAATTTCGAGGCACGAGGGACACTCGACGCGGGCTCTTCTTGTTTCAATTGAACCCAGATATTTTTAAGCTGCGGCTGTTTTTCCACAGCGAGGATTCCGATAGATTTGAATCGACGGATCCAGACGCCTCTGTTTTCGCTTTTCCAATCTGAAACTTCAATGCCCGTTTTCTGTGTTACAGTTGTAATCATCGGACAGCGGGAGCCTCACCAGTGAAAGTGCAGTGTCCAGTGGCGACGTTTACCTTAAATCTCGCTGCTTCTCGGACTTAAGATGAACGAATGACCCTCGCAAAGGTGATACGTACGCGATGAGGCCGAAATCGTGTTCCCTGTTCCTGATGTTCTGCGTACTGTTGCCGGGCCTGGTTCGTCCTTTCACATCCGGCGAAGGTGAGTGAAAGCTCCGAGTCTCGTTAAACAGCGCGTACAGGAAGGATGAAACGAGGGGGCGGATACGGATCCCAGGGTATCAAGAATCGGGAGTGAGAACGCGCAGGGCTTGACGGTACACTGGAACCATCCCCGCCACCTTTTATAAACTGTCCCAGTCTTCAGCGATTGGAAAGCTTGGCTGTGGTACTCGCGAGGCGAGTAGCTGGATACCACTTTGCGCCGGCTCCTCGATCGCGGGAACGCGTGCAACGGCGAAACGAATGCTCTTGCCTGGTAGATCGTTCGATAAGATGGGAAACTGGGAGACTAGTTCCGAGACACAGGCGTCGCTCGACTCTATTCAGGCCTCGGGATAGCTATTAGCAATTAGCCGCGAGTTAACGAATTCGAGCTACAAGTTCGCTGCGAATTCCAGCTGGCTTGAGAATCCTGCTGCTAGATGGCGCTCTCGATTTTCTGGCTCCGCTCGCGCTCGTAGTCTAGCGCGATTGATCGTGACTCACGATCCGAGCGGACGTCAACGATCTACGTGGAGGCGCGTAGGGGGAGGGCCGTGCTTTTTGCGATTCCCTGGTGGAAGAAAGGAAGGCCGTGCGCTGCGGCGTGGCTAGTCACGAGAGCACACGGTCTCTGGCGAAAAGGGAAAGGGAGAGGTGCCCGGGCAGATCTAATTATACGGCAAGTCAGCGTCGCTGATTAGTGGTGGGCATAACCGGCCGGTTACGTTACACCAGCCGTTTTCGATGATGGATTACGCTCCCCCGGAGCCGGCTCTAAAAGCGACCTTACGCGGAGCAAGGGTACCCTCCTCCGTTTTCTTCTGACTGCCCTCTCGCGGGACCACGTGGCCGACTAATTAGCGTCCTGCGTATCCAGCTCGCTCGTCATCGCGACGCACCGAATGATGAACGAGCCCGGGCCGCGGAAAAAATCGTTACACATAACGATAGAAAGTCCCTCAGCCCGGCGGTTGCTTAGCGCGTCGCTGCGAGTGGGTAAACGACCGCCTGCAGAGTTATTGTACCCTTTAAATCTTCTTTCGAAGAACTAATTACGGCTCTCGGGTCGCGCGACTTCGCAAGAAATCCCGATGCAAATTGCCCGCGTCGACGTTTCGCGCACGCATGGCAACACTCGGCCTCTCTCTCTCTCTTCCTCTCTCTTTTCTACCGAGGATGAACTATCGTCGGCGGCGCGAGAGGCGCCTAAGAAAATCGAGCGTGCACACGGCACACGGTTTTCTCCCGGAGCAGACAGGTGAGCGTGCCGCGGAGCCGCGCGAATGTGAACGTGGAGACGCACGTACGCGCGTGTGAGTAATTACCCCGACGATTTATCGCGACGTGATATCGTGTCATAATTCCGCTGGCTTGACTGGCCGCCGTTCCGCCGCGGCCAGGAAAAATATTAGCCGCGTTAATAATTAACGGGCGGAGAGAAGGCTGTGTCCGGTTCACCCCTGCTCGTCGTTCTCACGTTTCAACCGCGGCCGCGTCGCCACCGCTTTCCACCGACGACGTTCAAATTTTTAAACAACCCCCTCGGGTGGAAGCTTCTCCGGCAGATTGTCTATGCAGAAGCTCTATTTACATTTGGAATCTTCTCATCCTACACAGGGCTGTGTGGGGACCCCAGAAAAAGGAAAAAAGAAGAGAATAAAAAATGTAGAAAAGTGATACTTATATTTGACTAGCTTTACTACTCGGCTTCGCCCGAAATTTAGATTCTGATTTTATTTAAAAAAAAAACTTTTGTTAGTTTTTTGTTGATAAAAATCTAGATTAATTAGGCATAATGACTTAAAGCACATTTCATGATCCTAGAGTTTATCGTTCGAAAGTGTTTAGGCGACACACAAACACACAAACACACAAACATAAACTTTCTGTTTTACATAATGAGATGATAGATTTAATGATATTTATTATTTTATTTCTTTCATATTTTTACTTTGTGTTCTTTATTCTTATGATTTTGTTCTTAAAAAGTGGTTATGCTTTTTCACCCTCGAGAAATTGTTTGAGCCCCAAAATAATCCTTGCATCCAGTCCCCAGTATAGCCGCAGTAATCACCAAGAAAATTCGAACTTCTCATTTCCAAAAAGAACCCTCACATTTCCCAGCCATCGTCGCCAGCTTTCACCTATAGACACCGGTGACGCCGAAGAATTACGATCAGTGAGAACACGAGTTGTCGCGAAAAACTGCTCGTCGCAGCCAGCGAAAGCCGGAAGGAGACCTCGAAATTTACGGCTGATAAATTCCCGTCCCATCGATTCACCGTTCCAAAGGTCACGTTCCTTGATTTCGGATTCCATTCTATTCTTCTTCGTCTCGTTATCTACGGCGGGCCGCAGACATAGCGTAACAGTACTCGCCCGTCGGATTCACCAGGTCCCGTGAGAACCTATTACTCATCCGCCCCGTTGCCCCGATAAGTATCATAAGTAAATCGCGATCGAGCGCCACGATACGACCTTCGATCACGTAGCCCAGAGCCCGCGGATCGGGTGGGAGGTCGGTGGATCTCGTAAAATCGGCCCCCGGGGGCAAAAATGCAAACGTCGCGGTCGCTGGTTGGCGGGCTCGCTCGACCGAGCAATTACCCGGTTGGTTCCACGGCAGAAACCGGGGCCCCGTTCTCGAACCGACAGGTGAGAACGACGAAGAGGGAGAGGAGGAGAGAGCGGCAGAGTCGAATGGAAAAAGGAAGAAAAAAAAAAGAATCGAGCGAGAGCGACGGGAGGAGGGAGAAAAAGTCTTTAATCTCGCGTAGTCTCTCATCGGCGCGTTTTGCCCGAGTACGGTGTGTGCGCTTCTCTCCCTCTCTCCCTCTCTCCCTCTCTCCCTATGTTTCTGCCATTCTTTTCCTCGCCGCGACGAAAGGTCGGGTCAGCTTTAATTATCGTAAATCAAACGAGAGAGCGGTGCGCCGAGAGAGGAGGCCTCGACGGTTGTGTAAGCGCGATTATTGTTGAAATCGCGGAGAACGCCGTGGAAAGAGTGCGGCCGTGGTAGAACGCCGCAACGGAGAGATCGTGAAATATCGACCGATCGAATTACAACACGGGGATATTTTCGCGCGCTCCCCGTACACGATTTCGCGTTCTTCCACGATGCTCGAAACCGCCCGGGCACGTTGGTCCGGCGGCGCCAGCGCGAGATGCATAGAGGGTCTCCGGGCACGTTGCTCCGGGGCTCGTGGACCTTCCACAAAATACACATTTTGCTTCCTGCCCGCAAATGTAACTCTACCCCTTTACCCTGAAAACACTAAGTTATCAGAATCAGGATTTCTCGGATTTCGAGCACATGGTATTTACAATTGTCATTGAGATCGACAAATGAGAAGGAAGACAAGACGAACGTCGGTTTAAATAGACTCACGGCGAAGGAGGCACCCGAGTTTTTCCGCGTGCGATCGCGCCGTGTCAGAGATCCGAATCTCGGAGGCTCGCAATTTCAATGCAAATCGGTACAAGGGTTCCTTTGTGTCTCGCAAATGGAACGATGAATCCGCAAAAGCAGCGACGCGAAATTTCGTTCCAGTTGGGCGGACGGACGCCGCGCCGCACAATGGGCAGCGGGGGAATCGGCGTGGCGCCGATTCGAGGGCGTCGTTATCGATAGCGGGAGAAGGAAGAGGCGCCGCGGGAGGCGAGCACGCAACCAAGCAGTCGTATCTGATTCTGTTACTCGGTTAATTACACGCCTTAACGTCGGGCCTCGCTGCCGTGCCGCAATCGACTCGTGTAATACGCGTCATCGCCCTCCGCTCTCCGCGTCCTCATACTCCTCCGCCGACGCTTTTAATATTCACCCTTTCGGCTCGCGCGTTTTTCGAGCGGTTTCATTCGTTTAATCCTCTCTGTCGCCGGTCTCGCTTCGCTGGAAAATTTTCATCGCGCGCCAGGAACAATCGGGCCCGACCTGCTGGATGGAACTCGATAACAAATTGCATTGGCCGCACGGCGACGTTCGTTTAAAGTAGTTTAAACGAAAAGAGGGTGGCGTTCATTAACTCGCCAGCCACTCTGCTCGCGTCGAGTGTATCCAATCGAATGGAGTCGAATCCTTCTCGCTACTCGTAGAAGCAAGTGTCGTCGGTTTCCAGTGCTACTCCACCACCTGAGGAGTCTATCCCCGGGTCCATTGACCGCCCTTTAACTCCGACCTCTGACCACCATTCCGAATACAATGCGGGGCTCTTGTCGCGCGCCCGTTCGAAGATAATGCGCCGCTGTCCAAACGAAACGAATCGTCGAGGCTCAACCTGATTTCATCTCGGCGTCGATCGTTGGGGAGCAATCGGCGCTCCCCATCGATTCCTCCTCGGCCCGTGGTATATCGATCTATACGCTCGAGCGTGCCTCCTACGATAGAGATCGACGGAAGAAAGTCAACGGTGCACCGTGCTCCCTCTCTGTCTCTCTGGCGAGGTAGGGCATCTCTCGTTAAACGGGATGACGGTACAACAAAGTTCCCTGGGAGCAGGGAACCCGATCGAGAGACTTGACTGGCATTATTTGGGCTGGTAGGTCGTGATCCGTGAATGGTCCTGGAACACAATGGCGGACTCGAGTCTGCCGGGCGCCGTCTCATTGTCTGCTTGCAGCGCGTCGAACACCCTCCGCGCCGGAAGTAGACCTCTTCACTCGAGGCTGGGCTTCGATTCATGGAAAACGTTAATCTCGAGTGACACCCCCGTGGACGTCGCCACCTTTCACCGAAAGTGGTTGAAAATATTTGTCTTGCACCTGGTTCTGACTTCTCCGGGGGAATAACCGTCGTTCCGGATAATACGGGGATCGGAAGTCTCTTGAAAAGGTCCGTCTGCTTGACTTGACGGGCCGGGAAGAGCGGGGAACCGGCCTTCACACGAACGGCAAAGTGTAGCCTACCTCTCGAGCGGTTTCTTGTTTCTCTTAATGATCTCCGGTCGTTGAGAGGCTGCGGGAATTAAGAGAGACCCGCGTGGAGTGTGTTCCTTCTCCGAGGAAAGTATATACCATGCAAAGTTGTAGCACGCGAGGAACGGTCTTCCAGGGTAATGATTTCCTCGAGAAATTTAATTCTCGGCGCATCTTTTTCCCCCGGCAAATTAACACCCTTGAACGGCGCGGTGTCAACGAGGGTCACTCCCGGCGAGCAGCTCGATTCCGAGCGTCTCGTTACCTACGCTCGCCAGAAATTCACGCGCTCGCGTAGCTGCGGAAGAGGAGGGCGAGTCAAGCGGCTAGGGTCAATGAAGCCCGCAGCGCCGAGCACGTTACTTTGGTCGGTGTTCGGCCTGCTAAAATAACAAGGCACGTGAGGCAACGAGAAACAAGGAAGCTCTTGTCTCTCCCTTGGCTCATCTCTCTTCGTTCGGTTTCGCAATCTTCGCTGCACCTTCTCGATGACTCTTTCCTCCTCGGCTTTCAACGACTTCACACCCCTATTCGCTTCCGTCTACATCTTCCGCAGATTTCCTCCATTTCTTCTTCACACATCCCACTTCTGCGTCATTCAAGACCGTGTAATTCTATTCGCTGAATTTGCCAATTCCACTCTCTACCTTCTATCAACTATTACTCCTCTACACCACAACAGCTTTTTCCTGAACATCCCTCTATCTTTACCTCCATCTTCCTTCTGTCTAATCTTCGCACCCTCTTCTTTCTAATCCCCATCCCCCCTGTGTCTCCCCTACACGCCCACGTTTCCACCCTCTCCCCCGGTTTCACCCGGCGTGGTCCTGCAGACGGAGCAGGAACGGCGCCACGGCAGGTACCTTTGTTAATTAAGAGGCGTCATGTGTGGTCCGCAGCCACGCTGAAACTGTACACGGTTGCGCTCGTGTCCCCGGCCAGCGTAATACGTGGTCAACCCACATAGTAGCCACGCGATGCCTCGCGTGGATTGTGCGCGCACACACGAGACCCTGTATGTACGTGCAGCCGTAGCAGACACACGTAACACCGGCGTATCCGGCGGAGACACGACTAACCGTCCGACCAGGTTGCCGGCTAACGAGAGGGCCCCTCGCAGAGATCTCTGCGCCGGCTGATTCGACGCCGTCAGGAGTACGGATACACCGTTCCCGCTCCGAATTATCGGAAACCGATGAGCCCGGTTTTTTCCCTGCAACCCAGGGCCATGGTTTGCCTCGCGTGTCGCGTGACGTTGCTCAATTAAGTCCCTCCCCCTCTGTGCAACCCCTGCCCTTTTCCGCCAGCTTTCTTTTTGCTTTCCGAAGAGCAAGGGGGCAGTCAAGAACCCGGGAGCGCTGTTTAGAACCCTGGGGGGGTATTTGCCAACGGCAATTACCGCGGCGCGATGCAGAAAGGGTTTAACAAAGGCCCTCGGTGTTTTCGGAGGTGTAGCCGATCCGAGATTACGTGCGTAAGTGTGACCCAGCTGATACAGCGGAGCTAACAGCGAGAATGCGTTGTATTATCTCGGAGACCGAGTGATAAGATAGCTGGAACGTGGTGGAATTTCTGTTCCTACCCTTCGATCCGCTTACTCCGTCCAAGGAAGAATGAAAGTAGTCAATGTTTGCTTCCTCTTTGAAGCGAACGAACGAGCAATACCTTCTTTCTGATCCGAGCTAAAGCTAGATACGCGTGTTTGCAAACACGGGGCTACAGACCGAGTACAGAGCCCAGCGAGAAGACGAGAATACTTAATCGGTGGAAACCGGGAATGGAGAAGTCCGAGCGGAGAAAGAGGATTTCCATCGATTTCCGATAATTGTGGTGATCGGTTCCGCCGATAAAGTTCCGCGGAATCGTTCTATCTAATTCCTCTCGGCGAGCCCCCGCTCCCCAGCCACCCGTATAAATTCCCGTTAGCCATTTCGGGCGCGCACAGAGGCCGGGGCTGTATCTTTGATTACTCGTAATGGCGCGTTCCTGTACGACGCTAATTCACCTGCGCCCTGGAGCCGGCGCTTTTTTACGCCGTGCCATCGCACGGAACGATCACGGTGAAATAGAGTAACGAGATGAACGTTTAATCGAACGACGAAACGTTGCTAGTTGTGGATGGAAAAAAGATCTTCGCCGATTGCCGGCCGCGGGTGAAACGACAGATGATGGCCCTCGGCGGGTCGGACCATTTTAGCGTCGTATCGAGCGCGGAAAAATCGCGAATTCGCGGACGTCATCGCTGATTCGATCAACGATATGGCTCGCTGTGCAGCTCTGTAAGTGGCTAACGAGGATTTTCGAATCGCGGCCCGGGTAAAAACTGGCTGCCTTCGCTGCGATTCCGCCCGCTGGACCGGCCGATCGAGACCCATTATCGGAAACCGATGAAAATTCTCTTTTGGTCGCGCCTCGATTCGCCACGGTACGTCACGTTGCCGAATTTTATTTATTTCTCTCTTTTTTTCCGGGGGTGGGAGGACGTGTTTTATTTCGCTCGTCCAGCGACGCTTCTCATTTGCCCGTTGCCCCGATTCCTATCTCTCGCCGCGCAGGATATTGAAGGTATCTGCCGGCATCGGATATAAATTCTGACATTTTTTTCCACCCGCCATGGAGATTTTTTACCCTCCGTCCCTCTCCTGCCCCACCGGCCCTACAGACAGCGTGAAAAATAACGAGAAACGACAACGATAAAAACCAGCGACGCGCGGTTTTGACGTCTGTCGATCGACCGACGCGATTCGATGTTCATTGGATCTTATCGACGATACACGGATTTTTTGAACGGCTTGGGGGATTTATGGGATTCTGGTAGGGCGCTCGCTGCGCTGGGCAAACGATTGTGCAGAGATTGATCATTCCCCGTGATGTATTCCAGCGATATATTGTTCCGAGTGTACTATAACGTTGTAATGGTCACTTTCGCATGAGCTGCAAAAATATCTTACCTTTTAAAGGAGAGTGTACAGGGTAGCTTGAAATTCTTTATCACAAAAGCTCTTTAATTATTAATATTTACGTCGATCTCTTTCTATCACTAAATCTACACGGTAGCAATAGCCACGAGACTCTAAAGTAGCATATTAAAAATCAAGAAGTGATGTCAGCGCATAGGTTCGGTCATATAATGTGATCGCGATACAAAGAAGGTTGCGAAACGCTACTTTAGAGTAAAGAATTTATAATTTCGACCGTATTTTTAGAATATTAAAAACCAAGAAGTGATGTCAGCGCATAGGTTCGGTCATATAATGACATCACTTCTTGGTTTTTAATATTCTAAAAATACGGTCGAAATTATAAATTCTTTACTCTAAAGTAGCGTTTCGCAACCTTCTTTGTATCGCGATCACATTATATGACCGAACCTATGCGATCACTTTTTATAATATTTAAATAACCTGCGAACCCTCCCGCATATAAAGTAAGGTGAGTCAGTTCCTTCCTTTCGTTTATGAAAAATCAATGTCTTATCGTTAATGGAATAATAATGTAACCATATTAAAATAACTAAATAAGTGCTAAAAATCGTCAACTAAAAACAACCGTGGCGATCCCTGAGAAAACACTTTCGCGACCCATTTGGGGGGCGTTCGCGTCACACGCGGATACTCGATGATCGCCTGGTTTTTCATTTTTCCTGCGAATTTTTGGAAGCAGGCGCGAGACGAGCAGCGATACAGAGGCGGTCACCGATTATCGCGATGAAAATTGTGGCCCCCGGCCAAATGTCGCACGGGGATAAAGGTCTAACCGCTGGTTGGCGGGAAATGCATCGGACTTGTGCACCGGTGCGCCGCGTAAATCCGAAAATTCATTACTGCAGCGTGCGGCGCGGCGCGATTGTTCCGTAGCGAGGAAGCGCGCGAAACGCTGGCATTAATGGGCCAGCGTGAGGATTTACAAGGGTGGAGGGCACGGGGGTGCCGGCCGACTGAGGGTGGCGGCAGAGTGGGTGGCCATTGTTGACAAGCAAATATAGAATTTTCGCGATGGAATACACGGCCACCATCGTGAATAACGTCCGCGGGACGAATTAATAACTCGATCGTAAATTACGATCACGGCTGTATTTAGATTCCCAACGACTGACTGGGCGAGCGCTGTTGTCCGTCCGGCGATACTCTGATTGCCGCAGCCTCCTGCCATTATAATCACGATAATTCTACGAATTTATTACGGCGGCCGATAATAAGCAACGGCATTTGAATCGATTCATCGGCGGACGTTAATTGCCCGGCTCGTTATTGTCGTCTGGATCGTTGCGATCAAGGGACGTTAATGACAAGGGGTTGTAATATTCATGTAGCTTCTATGTTCATCTCTTCGGGTGATAACGAATAGGTAATTGAAGCTTCTTGTTGAATCTGACAAAGTAGGGATGGGATGGCCATAGAACATTGGACTAAAAATAGACTCGATCACGGCTTGTGTCATCGATCTGTTTCTCGATACGTCAATTGCAGCTGTAATTACGTCTGGTGTCTTTCTTATACTCTCATTATAGCGCTCAGACGTGCATATCTCGCGATTGGGGTCATAGATAGCTCGTCGCGGAGGAATCACAGTTGCGGGGGCTTTTAATGAATCCGTAAACAGCTGTAGAATTAGAGTTCTCGGTACCGCGGATGTAATTATTAACTTCATTACTCTGTATTCATCGACGTATCTATAGCTGGTATGACTTTCGTGTGCTTCAGAAGGCGAGGATGCCACGGAGGACGAGGATTCCTACCTCCTGGAGGAGGACGACGTGCCTTCGGCCACGATCGCCACGGACACCGAGTTAATTTCCGAGGCAGGCGGTCATCTGCCAGTTTTCCTCACCGAGCCAGTCGATTCCTTCGTTGTCAAGAACAAGCCAGCCACGCTACACTGCAAAGCCGCTCACGCGTTGCAAATCTACTTCCGTTGCAACGACATACGAGCGGACGGCTCACAGCAGCAGGACTTCGTGGACCCGCACACTGGGACCAGGATAGTCGACTGCGAATTGAACGTAACCAGGGATCACATCGAGGAGTATTTTAGCAGGGACAAGTTCAAGTGCGACTGTGTCGCCTGGTCGGGGTCGGGGCAGATTAAGAGTCAGCCGGCGACTATCGATGTTGCTTGTAAGTGCAGGGAAATCGATCCTAAAAGTAGTCAGTGTCTGGATTGATGCCAATTGTTAGTCGTAATACTCAAGTTTCCAGTCTGAGCGATTTTATTGACTGTTCAGAATAATTAGGGTAATAATTCCGGGTTAGTTGGTCATATATTTTTTGGAAGGCTCTCACACAAAAAGTTTTATGATTTAACTAAAAACATTTATGACACGAGATAGTTTAACGAAATTACGCACATATCCACATTATATAAGCTAAAACAAAACACTGATAGGAAATTTTCGCCATCTGTACATTCTTTCTCGAAATACCTTCGTTGGCCATCTGTTCCGCATGGCCATCTCCCCCAAAATTACCCTATAGAATCACGGTTCTAAATGATTTAAACAGGTGGATGAAGTATCAAAGATTTTAGTGACCCTTGCATCAAGTTGATGCTTTCAATGTACATCCTACTATACGATACAGTCACTTGGTCCAGACGGTCCTCTAATTATTTCCATAACCGTGGGTACACGAATTCTTCTAAGAATAATGCCCACTGGTTGTCAAGACTGTTACTTTCGTCTTACTTCGCCCTCGCCCCCGCGTAATTATCTTGATTCTCCTAAGCGAGGTCATTATTTAATTCCGACCCTTGATGCAAGGCAATACAGCGCGGCCGGGCGGAGTTTCTAAGAGAATCAATTTAGGAAACGACCGTTTGCCCGACTTGTGCTTACGTAACCGGTGTCTTCCGAGACGAGCTTGTTTCGTACGCGAGAGCAACCGCGATAAATTACGTCGGAGCGCTCCCGTCGGGAGCAAGTTTCCCCAGGAGGAGCGACAAAGAGCTCCGGGATGAAAAAATATTGGCATCAATCCCTTCGCTTTAAGTTACAGGGGGCCATTCCTCTTGCCGCCGTTGCACTCTCTCCAAACCCAGCCTCGTAAATTCTATCTTCGCAGACTTGAAGAAGCAGTTCGACTCGCCGCCGTACTCGGTATCGGTGGAGGCAGGCCAGAGCACCGAACTCAGGTGTCTTCCACCGGTGGGAGTACCGCCGCCCAGGGTGTACTGGCTGAGGAATAACGTGCCCGTCGACACCGAGTCCGACACGCTCTTAGTGTCTAGCGAGGGACACCTTCTGGTGGGCCAGGCGAAGTTGAGCCATCAAGCGAATTACACCTGCGTGGCGGAGAACATCGCCGCCAAGAGACTCAGCGATCCTGTTAGCTTGACGGTTTACGGTGAGCCACTGATCACGATACTAGTGCGACAGAATCTTTATTCCAGCTAAAATTACATAGATGCGTGATAAACTTAGATTCAGGCAACAGTTGTACTACGAGGATTACAGAGAAAACCTCCCCGAGCTGCGATAGCTCGATAGATTGCCCTACTCGATTCCAGTTGCCTAGGAAACGAAGTTTCCCTGATCCCAAGTGCCCATAGCCTATCTCAATGGACTCGCCACTTCTTTCTCTCCCTTTAACAGGCTCGGACTAAAGCTGTCCTTATTGATACTGTTACAGTGAACGGCGGATGGTCCTCCTGGTCAGCCTGGTCGGAGTGTCACTCGAGATGCGCGAAAGGTGGCCAGAAGAGGACGAGGACGTGCACGAATCCGTCGCCGATGAACGGGGGTCAGAACTGCCTCGGTCCGTCTCAGCAGAAGACCGACTGTAACACCAACTGTCCCGGTGAGTCCCTTGAATTCATTGCCCCGGTGGGAGGGGATCGTCGAGGAAGCATCACGCTTCGTTAACCGCCGATACGGTGTTCAGTTCCGCGGTTAGAGGTTTCTTGCGAGGCTCCACCACCTTCCCTGCGTCCAGTCGTCTATTTCCCAGCGCGGGAGAGCGAGACGAGTGGACGTCCCCGTTCCCTCCTCGGTCCGTCCGCGTTGGACGGTTAAAGTCGTGTCACGGGGACGACAGGCAAGCAGGTTCTGCCACGACAAACCGATATTACCGATGCTGAAGAGAGGATAGGCTCTCTCGTTTGATTTACGACACCCCTCTTCTTTCCCTCTTTCCAGCACACATGCGCGTCGCCTCTTTCTCTGTTTGCCTGCCTCCTCGCGAGCACACTCAGTTGCCTCTCTTAAATTGTATTCACCTTTCGAAAACGTTTGCGACATTCTGAAGACACCTGCGGCGGCACATCCCCGCGATCCCGACGGTCGTGCGGAGTGTATTGAAACGCTCGCCGAGAGGGCAACGTCCACCCGGGGAATCGAGCATCCTCGGCACTTGAAATATTAACCCCTCGGCTGGACGGTGACGGGCCGCGCCCGCGACACAAGCAATTCTGATTCTAGACGCCACTCACTGTCTCAGCTTGCGTACGAGCATGATCAACGAGGCGATGGGACCGGTTGCGAGTAACTGTTAATGCCGATCGATATTCGTTCTTTAAACGGTTCTTGCCAGATTCTAGCCTCTCTGTGATCTTCTATCTTGAGTCTTCAGACTTAGGAGATCTCCCACGAGGTCCTTACGGAGGGAGACTCTTCCCTCGCTCCTTGCCATGCCTGATCTATTGGATGCTCCGAGTTGGCCACCGTTTGGTGAAAATAGCGATGGCTTCGAACGCAGCGCGAGTATCTCTTGCTCCCAACTCTGAGCGTCCATAATCTCCATGTTCCTAAATGAAAACCCCCGAGGCGAAGAGGTTGAGCCACCGTAAACCGAGTGTCTTGAGCTTTCGTGTACGCACGTCACCCCCTCACGAAACCTAACTGTTCGCTTTCGTTAACGCACCTGTCTGTGTCTTTTCTGTCTAACGCTTGCTTCGGAACAGCCAGCGCGTTGGAGGAGTTCACCAACACTCTGGGTAAGTCACCCCCGCTTGTAATCTGAAAAGAAAAGAAGGAAATCAGATGAAAAGAAACGGAGGCTAAGAAGCCATTTGTAAGTACGGTGTCGCGACGTTGGTCGAGATTAAGGCCCACCGTTTCCACGTTTTTTTTTTCCACCGGCCCATCCGCGGAATGGGGGCCGCATACGAGTCAATTAAAATGAGAAGGCAGCCCGTTCGGGCGCACGGCAACCGAATTGACAAGTATGGCTGCTAAGACAGGGCTCGTGGGGATACGGACGAGTTACGAGCCCCCTGTTCCCCGTTTTGCCCGCTGACTTTTTACGTCCCGACGTCGCTTTACGTCGGCCCAAGTCTCCTTTTAACGACTCCACGCGAGACGATCCTCTTCTTTTCTTTTTTCCCGGGGGCGATCAGTGGTGGACGGAGGATGGTCCAGATGGTCGACATGGTCGGTGTGCGGGAGCGACTGCACGCATACCAGAAGAAGATCGTGCGACGAGCCTCCACCCAGCCACGGTGGCCGACCTTGCCAGGGTAGGGACATCAGCGTGGCGAATTGCACCGGCGGCATGTGCAACAGTAAGTCACGAACGACTATTCTGGTAGACAAGTAGGGACTCGTCACGACTTTCACCGCCCGTTCGATGCCCGCCTTTGGCCCCGTGCGTCCATCGCTAGAGACGGGGATGCGTTATTCATGCGGACCCCGCTGGAGAACCCCTCCGGGGTTGATTCCTGCCAGCACGTTGACTTTTCACTGAATTATATTACCTTCCCACTGAGACATTCTACGGAATAACTCAGTTGTCTGCTGCTAATTAGAGTGGGGAAGCTTGGTTCTCATTTTACTCTGAAAAGTACCTTAACCCTTGTGTGTTTGTTCTAATAGCATGGCGGTGAGAGTAACTTCCTTTATGTACTTCTATTGCACCCGTAAATCCAAGAACATTCCCTTCTCCGCGCGGCGGTCTTCCTGAATGGTATCCGCACCGTCTCTACCATTCCATTTCTCTTTGTTTTACAGGTGGCAACGCGAAAGTGGGTGGCGCACACTTGACCGAGGAAGGTGAGTCCCGTGCATCTCTAAAGTTTAAGTTCGCTTCGCCCTGAAAGAGAGGCGTCCTTTCGCGAGTTCGCCGTCGTGTTTCGCGACACGATGGAGAGTTTTTCGCGATTAGATAAGCCGTGACACGCGGCGTGTCGAAAGGCCCACCCCCGATTCGTTCCGCGGCGGGCGAAAGAAACGGCGGGAATAAAATGCCGCGCGAGTAGGAGGCGCAGGGTGCGACCAGTCGCGGAGGAAAACGCTCGGCTAACTCGTCGCGCGACATTCTTGGATGGATTCTTCACGGCCGGCGAGCGCCGTTTATATTCCCCCCGTTGGTTTCGCAACGCGGCGCTACGGTCCCTCGCGATCTGATACCATTCAAATCGGGCATCTCCCCGTGCGCCGCAAAATAGAAGAGCTTGAGGTTATCGCGCGACTTATTCCGGCCGCTGCTCCGCCGCGCGATATTCATCGATTCAGGTATATTAATGCGACGTTCGAAGGCGTTACGAGTCACTCTTGCCGAGGGAAATAGGAGAAAATAGTGGTTTAATGGAGCAGATGGGAACTCCTATCGCCCCAGAGGCAGCCAGATGAATTCGTCGATTCATCATTGATCATTCCGTTGCTCCTTTTTCTCGGCGACGACGACCGAGGCGCGAAAACCGGCTAACAGTGAATATGGAGGGCGAAGATGGAATCGCGCAGGGGTCTATGCGAGGTGTTACATGTCGATTGCGAATGGATTTCCATAGATAGATCAGAAATAGAAATTCCAAGGTGCCCTTTACAATAGCAGCTAACGCGTCAGTCCCCTCTGCAGAGGGTTGCCGATTTTTTCCCGAACGAGAAGCTCGAGTCTATTTGCCAGTCAAGTTCTCCGCATCAACGACCCCCGACCAAGGCCCCCTCCGAGTATTTACTTTTAATTACGCGGGTAGTTAATTATTAACGCTCCGAGAGGGCACCAGAAGCGATGGCGGCCCCCTGACAAGCGGTCCAAACAATCGTAACAATGAGGTGGCGGCTGGTGGTAGTCGAGGGTGGCCCACTGGTCCGTTATAGATCCAGACACCCCCCGAGAGGTGGGTGGACGATAGTATCGACCGGAGCCACATCAAAGTTGCACGCGATACCGTTCGACCTACGGCCCTCTCTGCCTGCAGCCACGGCGAGGGGAGACGCCGCTTTAATATCGAAGAAAATTATGTAATCGGTAGCCGTTACGCCCCTCCGCGCCGCGAAACCAGAGGAAATTGATCGTGCATGCAAATAAAGTGCCATTATCCCGGGTGGCGAAGCCCCCGAACTCGCGTGGAGCGGGGATGGGCGCCCAGAAACGACCCCTCGAATCCTGGGAGCCGGTTCGATTTTCGCGAGCTGCACGATAAGACGCGCGCACAGCCGAGAACAGTCGCAAAGGTATCGTTGCTCCATTCGAAACGATCGCTGAATCGGAATGGGACGTATTCCAGTCGCTTCCATTTAAATTTCCAGAGAATTCCCCCCGGGGCTTCTTGTGAGTACACTCTTTGCCATTTTTTAGGCATTCATGGGAAATAGAGGCTTGATAGTTCACTTTCAGTGGGACAGTTTCGTCTAGATTTTCAATAGAATTCTTTAAACTTTTAGACACTTCTGGAATAATTTTTGCTAATCAGTGTTCAGTAGCTAACTACCTCCCCGATCGTTTACTCTCGACTCCACTGTCTCGGACCATAAAAGAGACATGAAATAATCAAATCCAACTGTAGTCGCTCCAGGATCGTTTTAGAGTTCCTGAAGGATCCCTTCACGTGACCCGTCGATGCACACTAAAAGAGAAACGGCAATCGCCGCAAAGTGTCTCCACGGGGGTGCTGGATGAATTATAGGCTCGAGATACATTAGGTTGGGGTTATGAAGCGTTATCAATTGCCGCTAAGAAAATAAATCCCGGCGCCACCCTCGCGCCACTTTTCAGCCCGCGCTCCTCGCGGAGAGGGTGAGCTCCCGCGAACATATCCGACACACGCGCGCGGAAACCAACCCCCGCACGTCCCACGGGGTGTAACGACGCGGAACTATTGCGTTTTAGGGAATCCATCCTCCCTTCCGCGGCATTCGTATGCGTTTTCGTCGCCGCGTATATTGATGTTCGGAGCACGTGTCCCGGGGACAGGCGTGCGCCAAGCAGACGCGCCATGATCCTGCGAAGGAGAGGAGAGGCTTTTGAAAGTCACGTACCGGGGTTACAGCCGGGAATGGCTTTGACATTCTAAAATTGGAAGAAGCTTAGGAACGTCAGCCGCCACAGCGTTCGCTCGTGTGGTATTTTCCTCCGAAAATCTTCCGATGCGGCACGCGCATTTTAAACGCGCCTCTGGGACCCCCAAGAAACACGGCGAGAATTCTTTTCTGGGAACCTCGTTTCGCGTAATTAGTCGGTACGAACCGAGCTACTTGCGAGCGATACGATTTAGTGATACTGCATTTTGGGTATTCAAGGGAGGGCATAATGCCGACTGATCTATACGCGATACCCATTCCGAATAGTAGGCTTAAAGGGTGGAGATTCGGCGCAGCTCGAGTGGTTATAGCAATCATACGAACGGCTGGGTGTAGAAACTCAATCCAATACCATGGTCAACCGATTCATTTCGCTCTGCAGAGTAATATCGCGAGTCTGAGTGATCCGCGTAGTCGCTTGTCAATTTGGAGTTCGTGTAAGTGACACGGGTGAAAAAAGATGAGTGAACCGGGTTGCTCCGAATGCGGCGACCGGTTTAAAAATAGTTAATACACTGAACTTTGATTTCAGTCGCTTCGAGCTCGAGAACTTCACTCCAAATGGAAGTACGGGGCTTCCAGTGTCCCGTTTCTGACTTCTATCAAACTATTTAAAACAGCGAACAGTTAGACAGGCATTCCGGCGCGGCGCAATGAGAAAACTTTCAAGAATAACTCCCTCCCTTTCCTCCACGGTCTGCAAATTGATATCCGCGAACTTTCCGCGATTTATGACGCTTCGTATATCGTCGTGTATTTACAACCGTCGTTCGGCTTAATCCCGCAACGACTCGCCGCGAGATTCTCCATATTACATAATTCATAAAACGAGCTCGAATCGCGGTGAAACTTTGCATACGGGTAATTCAATCCCGATCCCATGCGAGCGAAGAAAGCTATGGAGAGGAAAGGAGGATGCCCGAGCTATCCCACCGTGACGAAATCCTCCTCTCCCTTTCTCTCACATTGCCCCCCTCTGCCCCCCTTATTTTAATCGCTTCCCACGTCTTCTTTGTTGCAAATCGTATCTGGGCGGACCTCGAAATTGTTGTTCCCTCCGAACGACACTGGGCCGTTTTTACACCGGCGACGAGCTAATGGCCACGATAATAATGATCCCAATCTTTATCGTCCCGCGAAATAAACGGGCGAGAGCGGTAAAACGATAAAACCGGTGGGGGTTGGAACCGAGGGAGGGGGAAACGAGATTGTCGTCGGACGGCGTAAATGGCGAAGGAACCTTAAAACTTTTCTACGACGCGTCGTAATATTTAGCGAAACGCGGGGACCGTTTAAAAACGTGTCCCCCGTGCACTCCCTCTTGAGCAGTAAAAAGTCAATAAAAATCGCGGCGTAAATTATTCATGAAGCGACGGCGTTGTTCGCCGGCTCCGCGGGCAGCGCGTTTCGCGGGCACGCGAGAATTGCGAGAATTGTTCGCCATTCGCACCCGTGGCTGCGTCTCGAGCGCGATCTCGAAACGGGGAATTAACGCCTGCTAATCCCAGCGTTCGAGTTCGCGATAATCTGTCGAGCAAGCGGTTTCAAGCGCGAAAGAGTCATGTTAGCGGAGCCGCGGTCCTTTGGACGTTTTGTCGGCCGTTCGTGGAAGGTTTTACAGACGGAACGCCGTCGTTTGATGTTCACAGCGAACCGGCAGATGGACGTGGCTCTTTACGTCGGCCTGACTGTCGCCTGCGTGGTAATCGGCGGCCTGGCATTCTTCTTAGCGAAGCTTCTGAGGCGCAAAGGGCGGGACCATTCCCTTTACTCCATGGCCCGTAACGGTAAGCATTTCACAGAGGGGAATAAAAAAATTCTCCGCTTTTACCGCGCGGACGAAGGAGCGAAAGGCGACGCTTCCGCGAGAGGGTGTAATTATTCTGCTCGTTAGAGAGAGATGTGCTTTTGAATGTGATCCCGCGAAGGTTTCGCGGAGTGCAGCGAACCGGAGGATCTCAGATTGTTTTCGGTCCTTCGTGCGGCTCGGAGTGGTCTCAATGATACTATTTCGAAGTTTGATCGACGCGTTCGCTACTTTCATCTATAGGACCCGAAGGACTGCATTCGTGCACTCAACATTCTCTTTTACCGAATCAAATACAAATCTGAGGCACCCCGGAGTACTTACATACTAGGGAGGCCCTTATTTTTAACCTGCGATTTCTTTTGCTCTCACCCCCTAATATGGTTCCATTTCATAAAAGAAATCGTCCCTGAAAGAGATTATTGATCAGGCCTTAAACTTTCATCAATGGTTTGAATTTGAAGAATTTCTCAAAAATGGTAAGTCGTATTGAAATTTTGTTCAAATAATATTAAAAGAGCATTCGATTTTCTACAATTACTGTATACATCATTTTTTCGTGCTACCAACTACTTTTTAGATAATAGCGTTTGAATGTAGAAAATTCAGCACTTCGCGCGTATAGACAATACGTCACGCCGTACAGGTAGGACTCATGAAAAATTTCGGCACGTATAAATGAGGGCCACCCTAGTACATACCCACACGAAAATCCAATAGACAAACCTCCACTGTCCCCTAGGAACCCCCCAATCTTCGTAATGAAGTAGATGAAAGTAGCGAGCGCCAATGGTCCCCCTCTCGAAAGTCGGGATAGTATCACAGCGGCGTCTGTCCGCAGCGCGCAGAGATACCCACGAGCCGTGGCTCGGCGGTGTGCGTTTCAGAATTCCAGCCGGAGTTCTTCCCGGACCAGGACAAGAAGCTGAGCCTTCAGCCGGACGTAACGGCGACGAGCGTGCCGGCCTGCTACGAGTATCCTTTCGACCCGAAGCTGTCGATGTCGAGATCCCTCTCCGAACACCATTACGACGTCCCCCACCTCTCGATCGCTCCGCAGCCCTCGCCAATGTCGCCGACCCCAAGCACCTCGACCCAGGAGTCCTGCAGCGACAAGCAGATCCACTCCGACTGCGAGAACAGCGTCACTAGCTCCTACCCGTCCTCCGACTCCACGTACAACGTCGCCTCCGAGAGCGTCCGGTTGCCGAAGCTGGAGACCGGTAACGTGGCCGGGGCAGCGGTGAACACGCGCGGCGCCCTCCTGGTCCTCCCCGACGCCGGGATATCGATGTCCGTGCCCGAGGGAGCGGTGCCTAAGCCACTCAGAGAGGAGCTCTACCTGGCGGTGCTGAACGAGGATCGATTTAGGCCCCGATTGCCCGGTAAGTGACGCGTACATTATTAATCGCATCGTTTCGCGTATGACGGCTCGCTAGGATCGATCGCCGATCGGTCGAGCCAGCGTCGGCTGTCGAGGGACGCGGGATGTCTTCGTACGCCGGATGCATGGGCAGGTGAAGTGTCATCGTTTTAAATTGGTCCCGTCCGCCGCGATGTCCTCGGCCAGTAGTATTTGTCACGCTTATATCACACGTAACATCGGCCCCTCGGCTACGGCAGAAGCTTCATTATCCTAATAGGGAGACGCGAGTGTCCGGATGAGGGAAGCTTAGGATCCAACTGCCACTGACACTGGTCGTTCGCGCGTCATTGATTTTACAAGACCCGTGTCATATTCGAGTTCCTTAATTACCATGCAATTCGTGCGTACATTTCCCGCTGGACTGTGATCGATGGCTTTGATGCGGAAAGCGTGAAATGTGCGATCTAGAGTTCCGATAGCTGTGGAAGAATGTTTCAATGGTAGGACGCGGAGGCAATCTCTATTCAAATAACAGACCTCGCGGAGTATAATACACATATCCGGATGGCGAAAGTTGGGATAATGGGTATTCCACGGTATACAACGAATTCGTAAGTGGGAATCCCGCGGAATGAAGCGGTGTAGCCCCGAGCTACACTGCATTGTGCTCGCTACCTCGAACGCCCGCGACGCCCGGCGTAAAATCATCCCGAATACTCGAACCCAGGATCGCTTGTTTCCCCGCAGACGGTATCACGCAATTATCCGCGGTGGTGACGTGCGGCCCGCCGTCGGCCACCTTCAACAAGCCTGTGATCCTACAATTCGAGCACTGCGCGATGCTGTCCCCGGCCACGTGGGAGCTGAGCGTTTGGGCGTGCGACGGTTTGAGCGTGGAGGACGGCGCAGCGATAACAACCTCGAAGGATCATCAGTCGATCACGTGGACCAGGGTGCTGACGTTGGGTAACGAGACGATCAACACGCCGCTGTTCACGCAGCTGGATCACGCCGAGGCGTTCATCGTGACCGAGCAGCTGCGTGGCTACGTTCTGGCCGGGCAGAGCTGCGAGAACTCCCTGGCCACGAAGAGACTGCGGCTGGCGTTGTTCGCCAGCCAGGCCGGCCAATGCTGCGTGAGGGTGTACGCGGTGGAGGACACGAAGGCGGCGATGAAGGCGATCGTCGATAGGGAGTCGCTGATCAGGGGCTACCTGCTGGACAAGCCGCGGACGCTGCTGTTCCAGGACAACGGGGAGTCGCTGTGCGTGAGCCTGGAGGAGGTTGGTAACGAGTGGCAGAGCAAATCGCCCACGGAGCGGCAGGAGATCTCGTTCAGGGACGTGTGGAACTGCCAGGAGACCACGAAGCACGTCACCTTCGGCCTGGACACGGCCTTCGGGCCCACCACCACCAGGAGTTACAAGCTCCAGGTGTCGCAGGGCAATTCGGACACCAGGCAGGTGTTCAGGATCGTGTACGACGGCGCGAAGCAATTGATTTCGTCGGGCAGCGTGACCAGACCGCTTAGGGAGGTGACCGTGGTCAGCAGCGGCCATGCTAATAACGTCACCACCGACTCCACCACCCTGAGACCGTTCCGGTTTACCAGGTCCCTCAGGAAGCAGCTCTGCCAGTGCCTCGATCCACCGAACGCCCTCGGCAACGACTGGAGGATGCTGGCGCAGAGGCTTCAGGTTGACAGGTTAGTAATCTTACCAGATTTCCAATTTCTTCGTCGCTAATGAATGACGGACACGTCCTTGGGGGACACCGGTGCTGTCTTTAAATCTTCCTGCACCCGAGGCCTGCTTTTCTATGGATCTTCCTCGATCGCCATAGTCGGACACGGCGGAGGTTGACGGTTTCTTTGGTGGGGACGCTGGGTGTGACGGTTTTGTGAGGTGGTAGCTCCTGACAGGCATCAGCGCCTTTCTCTTTAAAATTCATTATTACACTGATACTTTTGTATTTCGGCGATGATTTAAAATTCAAGTAATGATATTAGAATCTGTTTATTCATTAACTAATAAATACTTATCACCATTTACTAATCTTGTATATGTGTTGTAAATTACTCACAGGGGAAGATCCCGAACCCGGAAACTCAAAAAAAAATTAAAACTTTATGAATATGTAGATGATTGCCTCCTGATTACAACTCAATTTTTGTTTGCGCTGTAATCAGGAGGAAATCCCCTACATATTCACAAAGTTTCAGAATTCGTTGAATTTCCGAGATCGGGATCTTACCTTGTGAGTAATTTCCAATACATAGCTATACAAGATTAGTAAGTTGTAATAATATAATACTAAAAGGAGCTACATCTGACCACAGAGATTCTTTCCAGCATCACCGACATCCACTCCAAGAGATTACCAAAGTTTCCCCCGATCGCTTTCATCCCCTTTCACGAGAAACCGCGTCCCCTATCTCCACAAAGGAAAACACGCGTGGTTCGGTTGCTTCGCAGGTACATCAACTACTTCGCGACGAAGTCCAGTCCGACCGAGCACATCCTGGACCTCTGGGAGGCGAAGCACCACGAGCCCACGGCCGTGACGGACCTGCTGAACCATCTTCGAGTGATGGGCAGAACCGACGCGGCCACAATTTTGGAGGCACAGCTGGGCCCCTGGCTCTGAATCGACACCGAGTCGAGACCCTGGGTGCGTTTCCAGTGGTGAGTGAAAGCCAGGAACCCATAGACAGCGGATCCAGTGAATCAGTGGGTGACAAAGAGTGTCCATCCGTGAACATTTCGTAATCGGTTCTCCTGACGCGAACTCATCTAGACACTGCCTTAATTGTGCGCGATCGGCCGCGTTTCCTTTCTTTGTACATAGACCCGTTTGTAAGAAGATGAATGGAGGACGAAGGACTCCTTCCGTTAGAGATACGTTTACGCGGAATTCGGGGGCGGATACCGAAAAGAACGAAACTCGTATTGTATAATCGTGAGCGAAGTAACTAGAGACTGTGCATTTAGATGGATATATGTGTACATACGTACTAAGAGAACGCGAGCAAATGGATGTGTCCATTTAGACGGATGTTTATATATAAATATATATATATATACATATATATATATATATAGTTAGATAGATAGACATTGAGTATGGAACGAGTGGAAGCGAGGAGGAATCGGTATCGTTCCCAAAGCGATAAAATAAAAGAGAAAACACAAGAAGGTAATGGAACGCGTTTTATCGATTTGTTACATACGAACTGCACGACCACACGCGAGTGGGCCGCCGGTTTCCCGAAGGATGATCGTGCCAAAATTCTCACCCTTTCTCGGTTTCGATGGCGAACACGTTTCCGTTGATCTTTCTGTTCTCTCTCTCAGAGTTTGTTGAACAAAACGCCGTGTTTCTTTCGTGCACGTCGACAATACACGCCGCGCCCCGTATACGATTCGCGTGCAAGGGGAGTGAGAATAATACGTGGGGGAGAATAATTCGGGCGCGGACGTTCGATCGCGTAGGAACGGCCTCGATCGACGACGAATCTGATGGTTTAAAAATCCACACGAGTTTATTTGGAAGAATTGTATATTTGTTACTTTCGACGAATAAAATATTCTTGTATACCTCGAGCGGCGCTTCAATCATTTCACACCTTCACTAGCAGGTAAGAGTCTGTTTATCTTCAGCATTATTTCACACGACAATCTTTTTCTTTTCGTCACACTAACTTGCTCCTGTTCATCGATTAATTTAGATTAATTAATATAGTTAGATTAATTTAGACTCACCGAAGACTGTATCGTAAGAAATATTGGTCCAATGCGACGGCTTCTAACGTCCAGCGCGACTAACACTCTTAGCCCCTCCCGACGACGACTCCCTTAAATATGAAACCGTGCAGGGAACCACGTGTAACACGATACGAGTTGCTCCTAATGCCCGGAGACGAGGAACGAATCTTACTTTCACTGAAACAGTGAGTCAGCATTGATCGCGAACTCCCACATTTCTGGCCAAGTAATCGTTGCTAAGTTTCATGGCCGGCCATCACGTTCCTCCATTACCGAGTTTCGATTCCGTGATATCGGGTAACTGCTCGGACCGCGATGCGTGCACTTAATACATCCTCGAATTAGCTCGAAACCTTTTTACCTCCCCGGGATCGTTCCTGGAATTACGAGCGAAATTGCATAACGAACAGAATACGGAATACTTGGAGGGTAAAGAAACGTTTTATCAGCGTTCGCCAATCAGTCTTACCTATACAACCGAGCTTTTAGAATCCCATAGCCTGCTTAAGCCTGCAAACTTTATGCTTCGCTTGCCCGTGCGAATGAAAATACCGCTCCAATTCTAAGTATCCATGTAGAACACGACTGGCCAGGACTCCGCGCCAGTTATCACACACAAAACCAAGGGAAACGCAGTTTCGCCGTTTGTTTCGTGGAACTGGGAACACGCTGAACGGAATCGCGCGGGGAAACGATTCCTCGCAATCCATCAGACACGAAACGCCGTCAGTCACCGCTCCCGCGAAAGGCAACAATGGACTCCCCCGCTCCGCAAATGTATTTTATCGACGTATCGCCGATAATTTCCAGCAAAAGACTGTCTCGACGGCCCCATTCTCCAGACACCTATTGGTTCCAGCGACAGACGCGTATATGTACTTCAATTCCGTTTCCTCGACAGAGACGAAACGTTTCCACCCGCCCCCGCGTCTTTATCTACCGACCGGCTCGATTTTTCTAGCACACGGCGGAAGTGCGCGGCTCCACGCTGCAGGGGCAGGAAGACGAGTGACAATGGACATCGAACGTTGCAATTTCGAAATGTCAATACCAGTCGCGCGTGTACCAGCTTTTCGTCGCCATTTCCCGGCCTTTCCACGAAGCAACGCATCTTCGAGGTTTACGGGGCTTCCGGGAGGTCGCGACGCTCTTATCGTTTCGACTTCCCTTGCCGCGGGAAATTGTCTTTGACTGATAGCGTCGTCGTTGACGCTAACGTCCACTTTCGCGAATCGTAGTGGTGGGATAGAAGAAGATCTCGATGACACTGAGTTGGTTTCTAATAGATCTCAACCACCTTCGATAATCTCCACTTGGAGAAGAAAGTGTTCACCTTCCCGCGGTATTAATTAAAATTCCAAAGTTAAGAGGACGGTCACAGGGTGGGAATTGTGACGAGGAGAAAAAAAAAGGAATCTGACTGACTTTCTCATGCCACGCCGTCGGTCTCTCTGTGGTACAGAAAGCTGTTACAAACGGTGGGGGGTGGAAAAAAGGCACGTGGCAAAGGGCCACATAGAGTGGAAGCCGCCGCGCCTACTAGAAAATTAAAAACCGTCTCCACTTCATCTCTGTTCGCGGAAGACCGTGAAGAGCAATTCTCCGACGGTGTGTCGGGGCCGACAGCGTTCGGACGCCTCTC
Source organism: Andrena flavipes (assembly GCA_963971345.1). Classification (NCBI taxonomy): domain Eukaryota; kingdom Metazoa; phylum Arthropoda; class Insecta; order Hymenoptera; family Andrenidae; genus Andrena; species Andrena flavipes. The sequence continues at coordinate 62,039,524 of OZ020480.1, forward strand.
TGCTCGCCATCGTTGCGTAAACGTAACGGAATGTGCACAAGTGTTCTTCAAGTGCTCCAGCATGTTGCCGGCACGGATACTCTAAGTGCCATAAAAATAGCTCGCTGGAGAGAGACAGGGACGGTGACTACGTCCCCCTCGACGAGCAGGACGAGATGAGCTTCTGATGCCGCTTTTACTATTCGCGTGATTGCGAGAGGGACACTTCGGTATGTCGAATCCTCATTGATATGCGTCTACCGGCGGGCGTGCCTTGATTACACCCCTCGTTCAGGGGTTCCCAATGTTTCCGCATCGATAACTAGGTATTCTTCGGGGCTTGTTAGGCTTAGTCGTGGGCCACTTCAGCTGTGCTTTCACTAGTTCGTGTACTTGGGGTTGAAGAAAGAGGATTCTTTCGTATTATCGAATCATATTAGGCTAGATACGGTGGATGTAAGTTGTACGAGGGGTGTGTTCTTCTCTCAATGTTCTTTCTTCAATTTTATGAATTATATTTCTAAATTTAAAGGAATCTTTTACACAACTTCATTTTTTATTCAATCTCCTATCGTTCGCTAGTGCAATAGAAATCCTTCTAATACATCCTCGTGTTGGGAACCGCTGGGCAAGAATGTATCCTCTGAGTTTGCCCGCGCGAGCGACATTAGACGATCGGATTTTCTAAATACCAGTCATTACGCGGCCCGCTGTATCGACAAGATTTCAACAGTCTCCTGAACGGCGAACATAGAGCCGGTTAACTTCCCCATTCAGGGTCCTACTTCTGACCTAAATGAAACCGTGCAGGGCGCACAGCTCCGAATAGGAGCCAGTCTTCTCGATTTTTCATCGGCGAAAATACTCGTCCTCCGGTTGATCCACCTGCTTCGCCAGACTGGTTTCGATTCGACGAAAAGTGGAGTCATTTCGTGTCGGAGGCGTTCGCCGTGACTTTTATGCGACTACTTGAAACATAGCTCCGCATTCTGGCGATACTCCTCCAGAGTTCGTCGGAAATCACGTGATCCACTTCGCTTCTTCCCTCAATGGATCTGCATCATCGAGATAAAAGAAGGACAAGAACACTTGATCGTAGTTAAAAGCCAGGGGTCTAAATGGTCCCCGGGAGTTACAGGTTCTTCGCGATTGCAGAGGAATTTAGCTCGAAGACTATTTCTATTTAAATTAGAGACACCCCGAATCAACCAGGAAGATCAATACGTGATCCTGCTTCACTTCTATCGCCTCCTTGAAGTAACTTAGAGGGGAATTAATTTACCTTAGAAGTTGAAGTTAGTTTTAAGATCACACAGACGCCTGATGGAATCAGAGCTCCGGGAACACCTGTACCTCGGTAACTTGGATTAGGATGCCTTTCAGCAGATTAGAAGACGAAGTTGCTTAAATTCTTGAATTCCTACGGCAATGTGTCTGCATCAACAGAAATCAGTACACGTTTTGCTTGATTTTTAGTGCTCGGAGCGTTCTTGAACGCTTTAATGCGATTCCTCTCGCGCCGGAGAGGTTCGAGCGTGAATTGCCATAATTCAGCGCGAAGGTTACGATTTCGCGACCGTCCGCTATGATCACGCGAAACATTTCCCGTCATCCCAGCGACGCGCGACGATTTATTGGCGTGTCAAATCGTCATTAAAGGTGCGTCTGGTCCAGTTGGTTTCTTTAGCCACGTCCGCGTCGCGCATTTTTGTTGCGCAGTCACGTTCCGTGTTCTTTTCACGGGTTTTCTTGTCCCTGGGCGTTGGAGTAGACACGCGCGCATGGTAACTCGAGGAAACACGGGCGATACCGAATGACGAACGATTTCAGTCCTGCCTCCTTTGAACTGCTTTATCCCCGGTTAGTGCGTACATTTCTGCTGAATTCTGAAAGTATTCTTTTAAGGGGGGAAGCCACTGTGACGGCCGGAACAATAAGCCGCTTTCAAGAATTTTTTCTGGAATAATTTACAGTTTTTACAGAAAATTTTAATTACCCACCTTTAGTACAATGTCTTAACTGACTGTAAAAAAATACGTAGACAAACATGCATAAATTTTAATATATTAATTAATCTTCTAGGCCGCTCACGCGCGTTGGGATAAGATGTAACTATGGAACAGCAAGTTCCGGCTCGCATTTTGCACTGCTGTAGCTATATCGGTACTGTGGAAACAGTTCCTGCCTGTAAGTATAGGCCATATGTATGTATACATATATGTAGATGCAATAAAAACGTAATACTAATAATATTATATACAGCATATTCGTCATCTCTCCCAAACTGTTGCAGCAGTGAACTTACGCATTCCTTGCACATTCCACGATCTTACAATCCTCAAATCGTCTCCCTCAGCTTATAGCTCGCAGCGTCCACTTTCACTCATAACTCGTTCATTTTTACCAGCGACAAAGTTGGAGTGCGTGGAGCGGAAATAAAGTGCCGTGGCTGGCAGCGATTCGCCCGAGAAATAAAGCTCGCTCACGCGGTCTCGAAGCGCCTTTACGCGCCTTTACGCGCCCTCGCGCTCGCGCCTCCGTTTTTCCGGCGTTCCTGCCGGCGGAGGACGTTAACGGTGCTCCCACCTCCTCCCTCCCCCCGAAGATTATGGGTTATCGACATTGTTTGTCATGCGTTACGACAGCGAGCAGCACGGCGAACGACGTCGATGGAATTTCGTTCCGTCACTTTCATCGGCTCGCCGCCGATCGAACCGCGCGATTTTACACCTCCTTAAGCCGCATGGGGACGCGGGGAGCGTATATAGCCGTGGAAGGCGCGCGAACGGCGCCGAGGAAAGAGACGGGCGGGTGCACGCAGCTCGTTACCCAAGGAAGATCAATTAGAATGCGCCGAGTCGAACTGGACGGGCGTACGGAGGGAATAAATGCCGCCACGGGTGATTCGAGTAACGCGATGATAGCACTCGATCGCGGCAGGGATTCTCGATCCTTGGTGGAACGATCGTGCACTTGCATTCGTTCTCGGGCAGTTTTTTTCGAGGAGATTTGTGATTGGAGGCCTGCTAGGAAGTTACGGCGCGGGAAAGTAGCTTTGGATCTCAGGAGATGTGATATTAAATGCGACCTGTTCTTCGTTAAGGGGACTACGCAGTCGAATCGCTCGGAAATCAAATATTTTTCGCGAATTAATTACACGGAGGTAAACGCAAGCACAGACTTTTCCTTTTATATAAGGTTCATTACAATCGCGTAAAGTCAAACAATATTTTTTTTTAATATATATCCATTTTACATATGGCGCCACACGGGGTTGATGATAAAGTGTTTTAGAAAAAGTGTCGTTTGTTTTGCACTGATATTGAGCTTAAAAATAAATATTCGACGGTATCCTTGGAATATGTTCCTCTTAGAACCTGTAGCTTCGATCTGAATCCTGAAAAAAAATTAAACCAAAATTATTAATAAAGCGCCTAAGAGAAGTGGATTTTTACGATAAATGTCGATTTTCGAAATGCGCATATGGCTATTTCTTTTTTATCTCAGATCCTATAGCTTTCACACTTTAATATTGAGGTTCAAGGCAGAAAGGAATATATTTTGAACATGCTGTAAAAAATTATAAGTCCATCCGAACCTCCGTTTTTTTGCAATCACTGCAGAACCACAGAAAAACGCCTACACATTAGACGACTAATTACATATATATAATCCAACAAAATTTGTTACACATTATAGTATTAATAAACATTACTCAAAACTCCTAGTGATTTTCCAACAATTTGACTGCCCCTTAGTCTCCTCAAATTCTATTTCAACTGTATGACCCCTTGAATCTTCCCCATTCTACAAGAAGATCATCCACGTCGTGTCTCGATTCAATCTGCCGAGTGTTCTCCGGCTCCCGGCGATCTTGCTATCCAGATGCTTCATTCAACCCGCGTTTCCTTCATACAAACTTCCACCCGATGGATCTGCCGATCATGTAAACCGAACCGAGCCTCGTTCGAAGGGTCCCCGCGAAAGTCCCGGTCGCCTCGAATAAGAAACGTCTGGCGCGATCCTCGGCTTAGCAGCTACACGTGGAAACGTCGTATCCCGTAAATCTCCCGGATCCCGGTAGGATACGTGTAAATACGACGACGAGGAGATTACCACTGACTGCGCCCGGGACAAACCACCGCCTTGACGAAGTCCCTCCGCCGAGGCGCGCTCCGCTAGGGAACAAGCGACAAGTACCCAACGTCGTGTTTGCAATCGTCTGGATCGAGGGGCACGATATCGTGCTCTCTACATGCCGTCTTAGGTATTACGTCACCGATGGAAGGCAGCATTCTATATGAAATCGATTTCACGAGTGCTCCCTGCTCGTCGCTACAAAAGGCGCTCTCTCTCTCTCTCTCTCTCTCTCTCTCTCTCTCTCTCTCTCTCTCTCTCTCTCTCTCTTCGCCTGTTTCTCTTCACCATGGACGTATATGACCAGCCCGCGGCGTTTCTTCAATTTTCTTCTCCCGCTCGTCCGTATATTACGGAACACGGTAGCCGTGAAAGCGTTCAGGCGAGTAAACAGAACGTCGGACGCCCTGTTCCGTTCATTTTCTTGATAAACGAGTGTCTCGCGGGAGGAATCTTCGCGAATACTTCAGACGTCGAGGACGGCAACCGGCCGATTATTTTCAAGGGGGGAAGATTAACGAGGCAATCATCGATGATTGAATTTTGTGGCAGCGCGCTGTAAATGATGTAATTACATGGTATACAAAGCATGCGGCTTCTGATAAAAGAGCAAACTCTTCAGCATCCTTGGTGAGACAGAATCGATTCATACACGACGCTGAAGAATCTACCAGCCACGACACCCCCGCCACCATACAGGATAGAATCAACGTGCCTAAGTACAAATGGCAATAGTATATACGATCGCATCTAGTTTCGTCGAATTTCACCGTTCCGTGATCGAACGATCATGTCGCGGTGCTCTCTTATCCATCTTCGTTGCGTCGGCCCAGCGAGCCTCGCTCCGCAACCTCCCCCTAGAACATACATATGTATCCAGCTCTTCCGAGCATTGTCAACCTGGCCCTGAAGGCAGTAGATAAAGAGCAAGACGGATACTCGTTCTCGAACTCGGCGCAGCTGCGAGCCCACGCGAATTCGGTGACTCACTTTAGAGCAGCCGTGTACCTACGCGTGTCACCCGTGAATGCTCGCCGCTGCGAACGAAGAGGGAAGTGGCCTGCTAAGGCCGCCGCAGGATAGGCGGGTATCATATTGTATGCTTAAAGCCGCGGGATCCGATAAGATCCTGAAAACCTTGATAGACGGCGATTCCGCGTGCTCCTCTTTTTTTCCATCCCCTCTTCCCGTCGAGGCTTTTTTTTCTATGCTCCGCGGCTCATTGTTTGGCGGTGGCGCGCGTTATTCATATGTATGAGCGTCAGAGGGGGTAACGGGACGCTGGCTGGTCCGATTAATAAAAATGTTTACCGTGCTTCTTTGAACGGGAATGGCCGAGGGCAAGAAATAAACGACGCGTAGCTGAACTTGCGATTATCCCGCGGCTACAGGAATTTAACGATCGAGGCGCGGGGGGCTGTCGGAACGGTCGGACCAATATAACTGAACACGGTGCATGCGGAATGGTAGGGAAGTTGTTACTTTTTCAGATTTTGAGGGGAGAATTAGGGGCTTTACAAATTTAATTTGTTAATCTAATGATTTGTCGTCGAGTCAGTGACACACCTAGAGGTGATCCAGGGGCCTAGCATACTCTCCAAAGGAGCATTGTAAAAAGAAAAGGAAATTGAATTTTATTCTTCAAATAAATTTTTATAATCACCGAATGAATTTTATTGAACTTGCATTAAAAATATATTTATCCGTTCAACTCGCTACTCCCAAATCCTGAATGCGTTTTTTAATATATTAAAAAAAATCAAAAGCTTTGCACGTACAAATGTACAAATTTAAAGAAAAAAATAACTGCAAGTAAAAAATTAATGTATTTAAGGATAAAATGATGAAAATTCTACTCATAGCCCGTATCACCAGTAGATGGACGATAGGGCTAGCACCCTTCACACTATGCAAAAGCTTCTTTGGGAAGAACTTTGACCCGTGATAAGGCCGCAGTGTGCAATTCAGGAAAGTAGAGAATACGTAGAAAGGATAACGCTTTTGTGTTGTTGAGGCACGTTGAAGTATTCGTCAGTGGCACGAGTGCGCAAGATTTATGACAGGATAAGGTCCGACTTTCACCTTCTTTGTTTCTTTCCCCGGTGATAGTCGCTGTTAAACGGTACAGTTAGACGGGCGATCCTGAAAAAGATAGTCAAAATATGTGTGATTATCAGCGGAACAATGCCCGTAACACGTTTATGGCCTTAATCTGTCATAGATCACGCGCGCACGTGACAGAGGCCACCATGCGTAAGCCTTTGAGCGATCCCCCTCCGATTCTTACCTGCTTACAGTACATTTGTGCATTTCAGATTTCGAGACAACGTCGATAAAAAGACTGTTGCAAAAGTATTATTCGCGACTCATTATCATTGCGTAAAAATAAAAATCATAGTGTCAAGGGGTGTGATTCATTATTCCCTTCGTGATTTCTCGCGCGTGAGTGTGTGTTGTGTGTGACATTTGCACGGCAGCCCGAAATTTGCATATCTGAAGTGGGATTGATTTATTTCAACCATCTGCACCCCAGAAAGGAAGTTTCAGGTGTCAGGCTTTTCTTCTGCTGTAAGGAATTTGCATGTAGGGAACGGCCCCTTAATTTTTGCCACCTCGTACAATGTGGTCCAGAAATAACAAGCTACAGATCAATGAAATTACATATTTATATATCATATGTTACATAGAAGAATTGTTTCATAATTTATTATCCACGAAGAAACACAGTTTTCGTGTTCAATATTAATATTTATATATGCTACAGAATATTTATTATTATGCACTTTGGAATATGGACTTCCCTCGACTGTAAACAACTCACGACACATAATCTGAGTACTTTACTCTCGCGTTTCAAATGGGGAAGTTTCAAAGTCCTTCGAAATCCTTCAAGCCGATAATAAATAAATCCACGCTCTCTCTTCGGCGATAAAACGTGTACCTCTATTTAATCCAAGCCCCCGCGTGCATGAATCGCGGCAGTAATTCACCCCCAAAGAAGAACAACTGTCCCCGCGTCGCGTGGATCACGTTTTAATGCCGTTACAACCGTTCTCCTTTGTTGGCCGCATCGACACGTCGCCGGTATCAAGATCCATTCCGCTCCAACAAACGCGGCTGTTCACCCCCTTTAAACGGCGGTATCAACGCGCCCTTAACCCCACCGCGCCAGCATCCCTGAATCCTACCCCTCCGCCGTAATATTTCACTCGCCCTTGCCTCTGGACCCAGTTAATGTTCGTCAGAATTCCAGCCACGGTATCTCCTGCCGCACATTCGATTCTCACGCATCCCTTCGAAGAATCCGGGGGTTGCGCGCTGCTCCTACGAGGGCAGCGTGTCACTGGCGCATCGTCGGGATGAAAATATTAAAGAAAAAGCGCATCTCGTGACGCGTGAGCGCGTTCACGTAAACGGGAAGAAAGGAGACGTAGAGAAAAATGGAAGAGAGGAAGAAAACGGTGGCGTTCCTCTCACGCGGAGAAAATATTCGAGGGTGACTTGACGGCGTTGCGGGGCGGGTCGCATTGTGCCTCCAACTTTGCTCTCTCCGCAATACAATAAAATCCTCTTTGCGCGGCGCGTCATTGTTTAACGGCTGATTGACGTTGATCGAGGGGCACACCGGCGTCGTGCGCCATCCCCTTTTCCGGGGAAAAGTGTCGCCCCATGGAATCTCGCGCGGCCGTACGTGAACGCTCGCTACCCCCGTTAACAGATACAGATCCGCGTGAATATTCTATGGACGGTCGGAGGAAGTTTTGTCCCGTCACGGAGGCGGCTGAATTATAGGCTACTTTATCACCTCGAATATCATCGACTAAGGGTACGTTTATGTTGGAGCTAGGAAAGAAATTATAAGATCGTCGATCGGACGCTTTTATCTTTAGCCATCGTTTAGAAAACGTAGATCTGCTCGTTGCTCCAACATAAACACTTCCATTATAAAACAATATAATGTATTTAGACGTTTCGCTCTTATCGTTATACCCTAAAGTTAACCTGAATACGTCCCACCCGTAGTTTCTCAAAAATCGAACAACTTTACATCAATTTACAAATAGCAAATTGACAATCTCGAGTCTTCCATATCTCGCAAGAAGCAATTATTCAACGTGTCTCCACGGAGATTTTTTAATGTCCCCGAAAATTACCCGTCTCACCCCAATCGTTTCCACTTTTGCATCGATTGAAACGAACCCCACGTCAAGCCCACAAGACAACGGACAGAACTTTCTCCCCCCGAAGGCCGGTCGATGCACGCACACGAAGGAACAGGCCCGCGTACACGGAAACATTGATACCTAGAGGCCCGTGCAGCATCCCTGACTTGTGCTTGGCTCTTTGACATCCAGCGGCGTTACGAGCGTCGAGCATTGTACAGCGGGAGATGCGTTGGAGCCCAGTGACGCGTGACACGTCCCTGGAGGGCCGAGGGCGCCGCTAAATAGAACGCCCATTAGTAACGAATACCGCGAGGAATCCCCTCGTGTGCCGGCCAGCCTCGTATACATAATGCGGCAGCTTCGGCCCACGAGGGGGTGAGTTTGGGGCGGGCCGGCGCGGCGCGTTTCGTGGCCCTCCGGGAACGATACGCGGTCGCGATAATTTTCTGTTAGCCGCTCGCGCCGCCGAGGGTGCGGATTTTCGTGGGAGATCCGCAGGCACACGCGCGTCTAATAACGGGTTGCAACCCCGTGCTTCGATCTCCACGAAAGTACACTCGGGAAACTTGGAATCATCCTTCCTACGAGAGTGGAAGATATTGGAAGTACACATAGTGGAAGAGAGCGGAAGTTTGGAGTTTTAACGTGTCTACTTGGGGATGGAAAGAAATTTGGAGTTTGAGCGTGAAAAGGGTGATGTTGGAAAGAATCATTGCTCTCTAACTTGTTGAATAGAGAATCTAGACAAATTTGGGGAATTTGAATTCGTGGTCCATTAGTGGGAAAGTAAAGAATAGATGTTAAAGATATACTGAAACGAGGTTTGGTATCCCGTGCTTGAATTAAACCAGTAAATTCAAGCGTAGGTCGCTGACAAGTGAAATTTCAGCCGGGCAGAGAGCGAGCAGATATTTCCTGACGCGGAAACACCCGTCCGCTGTAATAACACAGAAATCGTTACCCGCCAATTGAGATATCAATCTCCGTAATCGTTTAATCGCGAGATATCGATATTACCCCGGCAATCACCGGGCCCCGTGGTCGTGAGCACGCAGGCCAGTTGGGACTTGCGAAACGGCCGCGTTACCGTATAACGTGCAATTATGAATTTTCACGGATTAACGTTAACAGCCTCCTTTCGGTGCTTCTCCGCCAACAGGATTACGCATGAACGATGATCGGTTCTCGTGTACACTGCCAACCATCTCCATATCGTTTCAATGAAAATCATCTTTGTTATACTATCCCAACGATCTCTAACGTTATTCACCATCAACCTTTCCCAATTAAATTTTAAATTAACACCGGTGATTCAGTACAAACAGTAGGTACCTACGCTAACAACGCCGCGTTGTTTTAAATTTCTGCAGAATAATTTGCGCATTCTTTAATATATAAATTTTATTATAGAATAACAATCCTCGAAACTCAGACTCGGTATGCTCTGACTATAGTATCTACCGGTTTCGTAAATTCTATCTTATACTTTCATCTGTAAAAGTTTTCATTTTAAAGATTAATAAGTAGACATTTTCCAGGACCACTGATGTCAATGAGTACAACCGCATAATTTTTCCCCGCCACCACCACCCTCCCCGCTTCTCAGGCAGCTTGTTATAACGAACTTTCGCAACTAGCCGAGATTTGCATGGCATTACGTCGAAAGGGAGGTCTCTGCCGCGCAGCAATATCGCGACTCGCCGTTTTAACGGCGTTTTCACGCGACGCTGTTGGATTTGCATAAACCCCGCGCGTCTCAAGACCGACAAAACTAACCGTCGACATAAACTTGTATAATTTCGTCGCGTTCCCTCGTCTCCCTTTGTCTCCGCGGCGCATCGGAGACCGGCCGTAAAGCAGGGCCGACGCGTCTCGATTGTCGCTCGTGCCCACGTAAAACCGGAACCCAGGCCTGCACTTTTCATTCGACCGAATTTTATTGCCGCTTGGCGAAATTCAATGTATGCCCATCGGAACCTACGCCGCCCACGACAGTCATCGCCACCTTCGCAGACTTGCCCCAGTTCGTCGTTTCTCCGCGGAAAACAGGCGGAAAAAACGGGGAGGCGAACTGTGCTTTCCGGTCGAAGAGCGGCGCCCCGATGCGCAATTAAACGTAATTAAATTAATTGGGCCACGGGACAATCAGGCCAATTACCGATACCAATCAACGATCGAGCTGCCCGCTGCCGTTTCAGCTACACCCACGGAGCTTTTTTACTCGGATGACAAACCCCATTAATTACAGGGCCGCGGAGCCGACCCTCGAAAATTAGCACCCTCGCTGGCCGAAGCTGCCAATTTCAGGTACCCGCCGCGCCGCGCCTCGTCACGAATTCGTGTATCCTTCTCGCGGAAATCCGCAACCGTGCAACTCTCGCTGATTTAAACGAGTCACGATACTTTTTCCCGCGGCTCCACCCGCTTAGCGGAGTCTGGAATTTTTAATTCCGTTACCCTGTTCGCTTTCTTTACGCACACTAGCTTCTGGTTTCATAAAAGTGCACTTTGATGGACCGCTAATGGGGAGGAAGGATTTCTTGCGGTGTTTAATTGCTGGTTATCCAGAGGAAATATAAGTGGAGAGATCGAGTGGTGTTCTGGGTTGAAAAGGTTGGGCTATTCGGCCGAGAATGCGTCTCTGGTTCTCCAGAACGTAGCTTGGAACGTTTATCTCGCCGACGTTGTTGGTGCCCACGCTTTCATCTTCCTCGGCTGGATCGAGTGAATTGTGACTACAAGCCGGCGTTATTAGCGGGTACCTGTTAATGAATTAATCTTATCTGAGAGGTTATTAAGCTGAGAAATAGGACGGGTGGATGCAGTTTATGGCGTGACATAATAATTTCTAAAGCCCTGCATCTTCCGCGGCGTTCTTTGGATTCCGACGTGGCCGAGGGGCGGCTGTATTCTTCATCGGTGCCCGGTAAATTGCTATCTACGCTGTATCTAAGGAACGTTAGATTGCTTCTCCGAGCAGAAAGCCTCTCGAATATTCTCTGATAACCGGCAGAGGAAAATAGAAGAGTGCCATCACTCGCTTCGGTGTTCTAAGTAGCACGTGCGTCCGTTGAGTTCACAGGCCGATTCTTTTCATGATCGAAAGGGTGGTGAGTGACGCGCAGGGCCATTACGCTCCTCTAATACCCCGGCGTCTGTCAACAATCCATAGTCATCTTCCTCTTGGGCAACGCTGAGCAAATGTGAACAGGTTTCCAGCGTCACCTGGCAATCTTACTCGGAGTAGTCAAGTAATTCCTGAAAACAAGTAGCGTCTAGTTTCCTTCCTCATACGACAACGCTGAACCTGGGAATACCACAAACTGCACCCTGGTTTCGATCGACAAATTGTGGCATGGAAAATTCAATCGCCACCCCTCTAATCGACCTCAAAGGAATCCACTGCCCCAACAACAAACACCCGATTTTCCTCTCAATGACTATGTCCTCATCTCCCTATCGATTCGAGCTCGACGTTCAACAGTCACAGCGGACCACTCGAATCCCCGGCTGCTCTGAAAATCCCGGTCGATCCAGGGAGATAAAGTCGAAAGCAGCCGCGCACCGTCACGCATTCGGCGCGGCAATTTCCGGTTCGGTATTTTCGGATCGATTCGCAACCCCTTTTCTCTGTTCCGAGGCACCGGGGCGTCGTTGGCCGTGCGCTGCCACACATCGCCCTGCGCCTCGATCCTAGGCACCCTCGCATCCACCACAGGTCCCCTCGTTCAATTTTACTGCGTGCCAGAGCGTAACAGAGACGCGTAGAGGGAGCGCGACGAGGGAAGAAAGGAGACGAAAGACCGTGCAGCGAAACGGGGGAGAAGCGTGGAAAAAGGCCGAGGGAGAGGCCGGCGATCGAGAGAAAGAGAAAAAGCCGACTTCCAAATGGATATTAATAGTCGGGCTCTCGCAGCACCCCTCTCTCTTTTCCTTTTCCTCTCTCGATCGTCGCTGATTACGCCGTTACAGCTGTTATCCTTGATTAAAGCCCCCGCGGCCTGGTGTTTAGAAACGTGGCCGTCCCTGGGAGCAGCGGGTCCCATTTATATAAATTCAACCGCGGTAGCGCCGCGACAAACGGGCCTGGTGGACCCCGTAAACAAAGCCCGCCTCGCCAACGGGGAACCGGTTCGCCGTGCCTCTAATGTCGCTTAATAGACGAGCCTGCGTGTGCAGGCCGACTGTGCACCGTCTTCGGGCCCGCCAAAGCGGCTAATCGGCCACGATAGCCTAGAAAAGTGCGCGAAACGGCGGAAGAATAGGCTGCGGGATGAATCTACGAGCCGAATGGGCGCTGGGGCCAGCTACGTGCGCGATGTAGGCGAACCGGCGCAATTAGCCGGTAACAGGGCCAATAAAAGTATCGTTAATCCTCACAAGGCGCTACGGCCGCGCGACAATTGCGGCAGGAAGCGATAAACCACGGGCTATTCTACTGCGAATCGTGCGCGCCTGCGCGTTCAGAGCTGCTGGCTGTGAACGAATAACAGGAAGCGGAAATTCGAGATAGCGGTCTGTATTTTTGGATATTCTTATCAGTGTGTTAATTGTGCGATGGTGGGTGCTATATTCTTGTGTTCACTGGTTTAACGAAGTAGGAGCAAAGTGTATAAATAAAAGTGTAGGCGGGGTAATGCTTCGAGTATGATTTGCTCGGTTTCCTTTTCTCGAGTGACTAATTTCGGAGCAATTTATTGCGCACACAGCGGTGTTTACCGGCTCACTGTACCCGCGAGTTAGAACGCGAAGGGGGGATGTCGCCGGGGAATCCCAGGGAAATGTTGTCCGATCGGTGGCTACATCGGATCGTCACCGAGGGAGTATTCCGACACGCTCGGAATCGCGTTCGCTCGCGGATTACAAGGAAAATCACGGCCCCGGGGAAGTTCTGTTGCGAAAGCAAACACGCGTTTCTGTTATTCTATCAGCGGCGAGCTGGAGGGCCATATGTATAAGCAGGCCAGCCTGATATTTTATTAAATATACAAACAGGGGAAACAAGTATGCGCGTCTGGAGCCATTGCAACACCGCGATGTCTGTCTCTCGAGCGATTAAATGTAAGGAAACAAGAGAAAGAGAAGAAGATTCTCCTCTCTCATATATTATTACACACGACAGTAACGATTTGGAGTGCATTCAACTCGTTTCAATTACTTGGCAAAGTTGATTAATTAACAGGTTAACTCTCGGTTGTCATACTGAGTCAGAATCACCCACAATTTGACTTTGAAGTAAAATCTTTGAGGCGTCATTGAAAATCACACTACTGTTTTAAACATGGTGATACTTTACCTATATCTTAATTTTCAAAGATGAATATATTCTGCAATGTTCAAACTACATCTCAGAATTTTTGCGACTAAAAATAGATAATTTTTAAATAGCAGCCGATCGAAAATTGGCTTCTCAGTGTGACAACTACGTTCGAAAAAATAGATGCGACAACCGAGGGATAAGGGGTGAATCCTATTTTTTGGATTAGCAAAATTTGGAATTTTTTTTTAAGAAACCAGCGATCCGATTCATCTGAAATTAGGACCACGTTTTGATGCATCCTTGAGGAAGCTGCAGTTTCTTTTTTATTAATTTTTAACCATAAATATAGTAGTTATGCATAATCTACCATAACGCGCAAAATTCGCCGACCGTTGGTGTGCATGATATTCAAGTATCTACCAGGTAATCTGAAACAGAAAAATTGGCATTTTATTCTATATATAAGTAGCTTGAAATTGATGTATTTTATGATAAAGTAGAATTCCCCTTAAGATAGTGATAGCTAAAATGGTACCAACCGCGCAGCCTTCTCCAAACCCACTTAGACCAGAGACTACAAGCCACCCAAGCATCTCCTTGCTTATTAGAAACTCGTGTAGCGGTTGCAGCCGTGTTCCACGTGTCCCAATTCCAGCCCACGTCCCGACGAGGCTCGTGTCGTGTAACGCGCGGATCGCATTAACGCTAACAAACGCATTCAATTCCCCGGGATCCGTTTTATCTAATATCGATCGATCTTTCCCCGATACGGGCCGTGCCCAAATTTCCACGTCCCCCGTGGGCCCTGCACGTGGTCGGTACCGATGCAGCGCCGATAATCATGGGAGAGGGTAAGCGCTCTCGACGAGGCCACGGATCTTCGTTACTCGGGGACGCGCGCGATTACGCGTAGGAGTGGACGGGGCCCCGTTAAATCAACGAGGGCCCGGCGTAGTTAAAATGCCGATGTTAATCGCCCGGAGGCCTCGTTAGCGGCCTTTAGCTCGCGGTCTCGCGCCCCACCTCGTCCTCCAGCCTGCCCTTTTGCTCGTGCTTCGCCCTCCATGATGGGCTAGCGGAGAGAGAAGTAGCTTTTCAACCCGATCGTCGCCCTGCAAGAAGCCTCCCTCCTCCGCAGCCGCCGCGTAATGGAATTTTCGTTATCATTTGTTCGCCGCTGCTAGTTAGGATCTACCGTCCCGCGTATTTATGGCTCGCGCGCAATTACCTTTGAATTTGTAATGGGCGAATCGGCTGCTAGCAAGCGACTTTACGCTGGATAATGGTTCCGGGAAACGCTCCACTGCGCGCCGTGCTTTCCTTATGAAAATTCGTATTGGCTGGTCGAGTGGCGAGTTTATGGGCGCGTGCAACGAGCCGATGACGAGTCCCGTTCGCGAGCGCGTTGTCGCTTGTTAATGGGGAATTACGAGAACGGGAGGCAGGTTCTCGAGAAAGTGCGTGGAGGTTGGACGAAAGGAGATAGAGTCAGTATAGAGAGTTGCATTTTATTCATTCATTAAGTAGTGGGATCCGTGTAGTAGAATAGATACCACTCGCGTATTCAATTGCATTTAGCAATGGAAAATGATTTAATTCCTTCGATAACAATTCCACGAATCGACTCCCAAATAGAAAGAATAGTAGCTTCGACTATACGGGTAAAGAATACAATGGTTGGCCACCTGACAGTGTTTGGCCTATTTTGAGAAATAAAGGAATATAAAGAAATACCTATCTTATGTCATTTTTTAATGGACATATTCATATTCCTTTCACTTTTATGACACGGATGTAATCAATATTTCTCCACTCATTATATGTATACTACAAACACGTTCTTGAATTTCAGAGGGAATAAAAATACTTAGAGCGGTCGGTACTGCACGACTCTCCCCTATTAGAGCAAATATAATGACTCGACATTGAAGCTTGAAAATTGCAGCGATTCAATCAAAAAACCATACGAGTACAGTTGAAAGTTTGCGAACAGTTTAATATATTTATGATATGTACCTATATCTCTCATATTCTGTATATATCGATAAATAAAAGTGAAAACTTTATTCAAGAATTAATTAATTATTTGTTAAAATTATACGTATATTCTACGATGAAATTCTATTTCATCTCGGACCTCCGAAAATTAGACGTCATTTCGGATCACCCCCCCGTATAAGACTTTTCCAATAATCTCCCTCCCTAAGTAGAACAATGTTTCGATCGCCCGCCGTTCCGTTCCGTCCCGACATCTTCGAAAATTACCGCCGCCGCTTCCAAAAGCGAAAACGCTCCGAAGTGGATACGTGCCGTGGAAGGAAACAGGTGCGGGTGCACCGTTCGAGGTCCTAACGTCGCGGCCATCTCCTCCTCGGCCAAATTAAATTTGTCCCCCCCAATTCGGCCGTTTCCGTTCCACGGCCGCCCAGGGACGACTTCGAGTGGCAATTTAGCGGCATCTGGCCGCGGTCTGTTTTTCTTTAAGGCTCTATCGAAGGAGCCCAGCCACCGCCATTCCTGGGGGCCACGGTCTCGCTTTGACGCCCTCCTTTATGGTAAGGTAAACCACCTTCCGGTTTCATTAAGGGTCAGACGCGCTGGAGTAAAAACGACATTCCGCTGACCGTTGAATAACTTCATCAGTTGCTTACTTCACCCCCTTCTTCGACGAACTCCATCCTCCAAAGGCAGATCCCTAAATTCTTTCCTCCCAAATCTCTCCCCTGTGGGAACGAAGACTTCCATCCTCGATTAGCCAAGAATGCCGCCCTTGGGAACGCGAAATTGGTTAATCCCGCCGCATCAAGTATCAATTCTGGCCTCGATGAGGGAGAAATTAGCCTTCCCCCTTCGCTCGAATTGCGAGGCTAAGATTCACCCGGGTAAACGGAAAACGACGTTATCGTAGCTAATTCAAGGCAACGTAGCGGGATTCCCTCGATTCTAGAATGCTTCTCGCAACGATTCTTCGCCGATGCCTTGGGGTGTTTGACGGGGGTGCTTCTTGGCCCTTCGTTGACATTGGAGGCCTCTCCCTCTCGCGATAGTAGGTCACCCTACGGAGAAAGAGGAACGAGGGAAATTCGTTTGCTCGCGAAGGAGGCGCGCATAAATCTCGGACTCGTCGTGACTCATCTCCCGCAAGGGTGCCCACCCCCTCGATGAAGCTCTCCTCGCGTCTGTCGTGTCCTCGTTGCCATTAAACCGCCATCGACGGTGGGTCAGCAAGAAAAGTCGAGGAAAGAATGGGAAGCGCTTCCACGGAGCATCTCGCGCGGTTAATGGCACGTGGATCGACCGGAAGACCGACTGGGAGCTGCATGACGCACGCCTCGTACAATCGCGCGTCCACGAAAGGGAGGGAACCTTCGTGGATCGTAAAGTCGCTCATAGAAAGGCTCGTAAAGTACGCTGTCTCACGATCGGGCATCGATTCCGAGGCGTGTTGGAATTATAATAAGCGACAAGCTTTTACGCGATCCTAAACGGAATACAAGCGGGATATACCTTCCAGTCGGAGGCGAATTGACTATTGTTTGGAGGATCCGTACAACCGTTCTGGAATCAGCTTTTATATTAAACCTCAAACATATCGATGGCTTATAAGGAAAGATCCCGAACCCGGAAATTATAAAATTTCTGAGTTGAAGAAAAATTTTCTTTGTGAATATGTAGGTTATTTCCTCCTGATTGTAACGTAATTTTTGTTTGCTGCACAAATTCACTCTGATAGGGTGAAATTGACCCCTTAAGTTCTGAATATTTTCTGAGTTTGTGTTATAACTCGCGAATTGTAAGAACTGTAAGCTACCAAATTATAGTTGTAATTAAAAGAAGTAACTTTTATCTTGAAAATTTTTTTACAAAATTAAATCGGAAAACAGTTGACTTTTCATGGGTTTACAGCATAAAGAAACAATCTAGAACTACTTGTTGCGTATAAAAACTCAAATTTCTCACTAAGGCCTAAGAATAAAAAAATATTCTGGTTGCTTAAAAAAAATATAGTCGTAGTCTGTAGCAAGCTAGAGAACCCTTTACTGACAAGAAAGTTTCCAGGACTATAGAAACACGATAAATGGAGGGTCCACTGCGTTCGCAAAGTAAGCGACCCTATCACGTGGGTGAATATCGAGGACACCAAGGAGGAAAGGTAGCCTCTTCTATTCCCTGTGCTCCGAAATGTCGATTACCATGGAGGCTACCCGGGCGAAGTAACATTTTAATGCCCGAGTAATAGCCTCGTCATGTCCCAGCGACGGGGAAAGGTTGAGCGCGTAATTCCGCGGACGGAGAGGTATAATATTTAGAGGGCGACCTGACTTGTGGATTCCTCCGAGCATGCATCCCGTCGCATTCTAGACGGACTACCGGGTTTGCCACAGTGGCGCCGTAAAGTAGGCTACCCAGTGTATGGCCGTGTGCACGCGGGCGCGCGCGCGAGCGCTACCAGACATTTGCATTATTGCAAATTTATGACTACACCGTACACCGCCCCCTCCACCGTCGAAGCCGACACCACCGTCCCGCTCTCCGTTTCAGAAATGTATTATGCATTATCTTTCCAGCACGTAGATCAACGTTAGTCGAAGTTTCTGAAGGTGGCCACTTCCTACCGGTCACGATCCCACGTACACCCTCGTCCGACGAGTAAATCTCGCGCGTCCATTTCCATTTCGAGGCTGCGCGGGCGCAAGGAAAAAGTTTTGATGGAGTTTGGACCGAGGCGGATTGCCGCGCGATAAGCTTTCAAGCCCACGCGCGCGCGAGGGGGTGGGGCTTAATTCGCCCCGAGGAGATTCTAATCGGGGAAAGTGTGTTCGCGATTATCGTGCCTCTTTCGGACTGTTTTCGGTGCAAATTGAATTTTTCGCGGGAGTCATAAATTCGCCTGGGAGCGCACGTCCCTGCGCTCCTAGGTCGCGATAATGTGTACCAAGGTTGGAATAAATCTTCGGTATTATAGTATGAATCCTCGTATAGCTATCTTAAACCGTGGAATCATCGGAGAAGTATAGGTCAGAGAAGTAGCTTTCAAGATACTCTTTATTCGTGGCCCAGTCATATTGGATCCGGGACTCAAGTTGCTCCAATTGCGAAGTCTGATTAAAAAACTTTGTCCCCCGGCTGTCCAACGACAAGGACCCGAGAGGTCTGTTATTTACAAGCCATTATTACTTGGATTCTTTAGCCGTGGACTCGACTTCCATCGGAGCGAGGCGATCTCGCCACGGGAATGACTCGCGCATTTTTCTCCGCCCGGCATTGACGTCTGTTTCCAGTCACGCTGTCGTATTACACATGGTAATCGAAACGTGTATCGGTTAGTTGAAACGTTAAGGCTAACCACGGTAGACAATTCGAAATCATCGCAATGATTCGCCGGATCGAGATGTCGAATATTCAATGAGGCCCGACGCGGGACGTCCGAGCGTGACGTTTACGCGCCCCGTTACCCGTCAGATTTGCATGATCGCGGCGATCAAAGACGATTGTTCGCGCACAATCGAATCAGCCAGAAATAATTACGCCCTCCAGACTCGCTCGGATCATAATCCTCGGTTTGATCGCCGTGGAATTGCTCGCGGAAGAACCGAGGCGAGGAAGTGGTCGGGCTGAAACGCAAAAGGGCAAAGAGGGAAGGGGAAGGTGGTCCAGAGGGGCAATTGAAATTTTCCCTGGTAGGAATTTCAGTGGCGCGGAATTCGGCGCAAAGTAACTCCTCCGGACTTTCGCGCAGAGACTCGCCCTTTGAGAACGAATTTCAGCGCGTCAGGGCATTCGTCGGGAAGCGCATCCATCCGCGCGATGAAGGTGGCGAGGAAGTGGCGCGCCGTGCTCGAGGGCCCCGGCGGAGCCTTTCTAAATCGGCGCAATAATTCATCGGGCGCGCGGCTCGCGCGCGCAAACGCAGCTTCCAGGAATGCGGGTGACTAAACCTGGGGGCATCCCGTATTCGCGGGACCCTGGCAACTTGACAAGCCAATCCGCTCCGGGTGCCAAGGCGCCGTGTTCCTATTTGTACCAAAACAAAACGCATCCACGTGCCGAGCGGACCCCGAGCTAGAGAATATCTCGTGCGCCAACCTAGGAAGCTGCGCCATGTATCCTTAGCGAGTAAACCATCTCGGGCTACGTCGTTAGATAAATGCCACTGTTTTGTGGCATTCTTCCCCTCCTTTCAATCTCGAGTACTTACCGAGGGATGCGATAAGCGATCTTTCAATCAAGGAATTTGTACTTTTTGGGTATTATAACTTATATCGAACACTCGCAATTGTTACTACCCCCCTAATTCTTCTGAAGAAGATCGTAACAAAGCAGCGTTAACGCGTCAGCTAAGCCCCGCGGTTCACAATGCTAAAAATAAGCCTATTACCCAGTCCCCGCTTCCGCGATACGCCGCTCCACAACGCAGACGGTCGAGTGCAATCTAGCCGATTTTCATTATCGAAAGCAACTCGATTATCGGCGAGATTGCCGGTACTTTCGATCACGAAGGCATCCCAGCGGCAGCCCAGCTCCGACGGCGAGCGGTCCAATTAAGATCTCTCCAAGGAGCAAGCCCGGCAACCCCCTCGTGCCCTCGTGGCAGCAATCTTGCCGGTCGATCTGGCAGCAACGAAAGAAAGGGAGGAGGCACGCGGCTGCGACGGAATCAGGAAATACCCTTCGCCGGAGTAAATCTGTCGTCGGGGCCAGGGCATTTATCGCCGCGGTATAGAAATCGTGCGTCGACAGGAATCCGTTAAATATAGAACTCGAGCTACCGTCCGTGCCGGTTAAGCCAGATGTAACGTTTCACTTCCGTTTTTCTCCTTGCGCGTCTCCATTTTTTCCTCCCCCGGTGCCTCTTCCTCCTCGGCTGCCTCTTCTTACGGCCGATTTCCGCGCGACGAGTCCACGACGTGCCTTTTCAAGCTAGCGAATTTAATTGGCAGAAGATGGGACCTGGCTCGGCAAGGGGCGGAAAATCACAGCTATTTATGATCCACTGCTACCTCCACCCTGGAAATCATTCGATCCGTTATTAGATAACTCTTGCCAGTGCAACTTACGTCTTACGTGGTAATGGTAGAATAAAGGGCCCAAATTTCGTCCCCCTGTATTTCTCGATTCCTATGGTTGCATTTTCGGTGTCATATGGTGGTAACACTATTCTGACAGACTTACAAGTAATAGGTGTTACATTTTGCGATTCGTGGATACATAGTGAAATGTTCAAAGAAAATGCATGGCAACTGCTAGCTCATTCTAACTTTTTATACACCTCTTAGAGGGTCAAATACAAATGAGGGACAAGATTTGGGCCCTTTAACTAACCTACCGATCGTTGAATCGCTGCATCGCTTCAAGTACTGTTACCATGCGGTGCCAAAGATCCCGATGTAACCCTTTTGCATATCACACGCGTAAAATAGTTGGAGCTATAGTATCCCCGTGTTGGAACACTCGATACACTAAACAACACTGCTTCTCCGCTTAATGTTACGATAACCGTGACTCGTTGGAAAAACGAACACGAGAGGCTGGGTTCGCTGTAACTCGAGCAGTATGTCTCTCTTTATGACGTACACGAGGCAGCAGTGAAATAATTCGAGCGCTCGAAAAAGGAGGAGCGCGTGATCTAAGATCGAGGTGCATCGACCTTTTTCCCCAGCGTGTCCTCGTCGTAGCTACGGAATTACACCGCGCGGCAAGAAGCGGAGCCGGCGCTCGAACAACGGGGCGAAAGAGGATCGTCCAGTTTCGAAAGTGGCCAAACGCGACCGGTGAAACGAAATGCCTCAATAAAGTCGGAATGCATGTAGGTCACGGCGAGGCGAGGCGGACGTCACATTTCCCTGATCTACGCGCTGGCAGCGGTTCAACAATGGCGCACCGACGACGCCGGAATTAAATTTCGCCGGCTTCATTTGCGCCGACCGCCGCTACCCTTCGTCTTCGTTTGGCCGTGGAATTGGTTACATTCCAAGTAATATAAAAGCCCTTTCCAATCACTGGCTCGTTCTGCTCGCCTCCCTGAATCCAACGGGCGCCGATCGTTGCCCATTTGCATACCGTTGAACGTTGCCATTGACGATGGAACGCGGAGTAAGACGCTCCCAGATAAACGTGATTCTTTACCTTGAAACGAGGGTGGATCTCGTTTGGATCTCAGAGGAAATATTTGCTTTCATCTCGCGGAGGATCGGTGATCACACTTTTGCTATGCACAGCGCAGAATTTCTAAGAACAGAAGGCGAGCGGAAAGTTTACGGAGTCAGAATCTCCGGAGAGCCTTTTAGCGGTACCCCGAGGGCGAGTCGAGATTCTTCCGCTCGTTTTACCGCAAAATGCCCAGCCTCGATCTCCCGTGGCCCACAAAATCATCGTAAAGGTATGCGCGTCTGTATCGATCCGTCCCGAAAGCCGTGCAGGTCCGTGCGATCATAAAATTGCCAGGCCGACGACAGGGGACGGCGTCTCGCGTAACAGGATCGGGATGGTCGCGCGGGGGGCGCGCATAAATATCGCCTTTCATCAGGAAACGCGGGATTTTTCATCGGTCGATGATGCGCGCCGCTGGCTCTCGTCTCGATCGCGTCGCTCGCCATGTAAATATAGACACGTCCGTACAGATATATCTCGCGTCGGTGGCATTCCCTTCCTCCCTCTACCCCATCGTGACTCGTTTCGCTCCTCGTCGCGTCGCCAGACCGATAAAAATACACGCGAAATGGTGGGTGGAAGGAATCTAGTGAGATCTCCAAGGCATCAAGGACTAGAAACGACACCTACGTACCTTCACCCTTTCCCGTAAAACTCCCTTTTCGATTTACTTTAGCGAAATCAGATAGTCCATGAAGCATTTTGAATAATTAAAAAGGTGTAGGTGGTTTGTAAAAGTATTCCAAGTGCACCATGGTAAGCATATTAAAGGAGGACTATCTATTTTAGGCCCCTGCATAGTAGTCGAGTGGACCCCAAGTGTATTTCATTAGATTCCTCGCATCCTTTACAGATACTCGAGAGCTGCTCGTTCCCAGGACAGCAGCGTTTCATTTCTGACGGACTCCGCTGTCTCACGGAGGTGACCCGAGGCAACCCGGCGGACACCTACTACACCCTATCCCAGCGAGGTTGGTGCCGTGTTTGCTTATTTTCCCATAAGAACCGGTCGTTTGTCAGCGGTGCACCTATTTATATCAGCTCGCCACAACGTCTCAGCACGGTGACAAATGTGACTGGTCCACGTATTCCGAGCTGTACCCCGTTGTTCCTCTCTCTAACGCTCCGCGGCCCGCGACTAGCTCCGCGCCCGTCCAGAGATGACTGGACTTTAGATCGTTCGGTGAGAATGATTATCAGACCGAGGAGATTAACCCTTCGCGGTGCTTACGCTTCTCTGCTCCTTGGACCACTGATCCCCTTCTCTGCTTAGACTCTTAGAGGTTCTTTATCGTGGACCTGAGGGGTCTGAAGAAGAGGGTGCGTGTTTGATGATGTTTGGAAGGAAAGCAAAGTGCAATCGTAAGTCACTCTCTCCATTAAATGTCGATCAGGCTGCTCATTTATTCATTGCTGTATAACTTCTGGGACACCCATCCATTACGACATTCCCGGCATGGCTCGAAGATTAAAGAGGAGCCTAACTCGATACCAGAATTGATTACCGAACAGCAATCTCTAACCCTTCGCCCCCGAGATCACCGTGGCCCCCAAAATTAGCTCCCAAAGTCCCCTTCTTCCCGATTCCAATATCGAAATGACACTCCCCCGCCCGATCAACCGTGCCCCATTACCGGATACATAAATCAGCGCCAAGGATTCCACGGCTTTTTACGATTGCGCCTAAATTTTACGATCTTGAGGCGCGCAGGAACGCGTTTCCCTTCGAGGAAGTTGTCTAACCCGGCCTGCCTCCTGATCAGCCATAGATACACCCGAAGAAGGCGCTCGTCTCACGGTTCCCCTCTTATCTCGCGGTGGCATCGAATGCCGGGGCATTCGAAGCAGCAGGGACTATGAATTAATTCACGCTTTCGTCCGCGGGGCTCTATCTTTCATTAAAAAGTTTCGCGGGATATTAAAACTCCCTCGCGAAATGAATTTCCGTAAAAGTTCGCAAGCTTAATCCCGCTTTAGCTCTGATAGTCGACCGCAGAGGCGATCCATCTTCGAATTTCTTTGGTCGTCGCGTGGCAGGAAGACGCTGTGAGAATTTACTCGCGGGCGGAACGCTTCGGAGCATCGAAGCTATGTGATCGGTGTAATGAAGCCCCTCGAGGGTGCATTACCGTAGCGCGAGTAGTAGAGGTCAATCGAATCTCTGACTTCAACATTTTCTAAATCCCTTCGGTATCAGATGATATAAGATTTTGGAGGGCCTCTGGTTTTGAAGAATACTCGAAGCGTTAACGGTTAAATGTTACGAGACTTGCGCAACACGTTAGAATTTAGAAGCTCCTTGAGTGGATCGCTAGACACAAGTGTCTTCCAGCATCTGCGGGCCACGCCCCCCCTCTTCCGGTTGTAATTATTTTTCTGCCGGTCCCTTGACGAGGAGGTGGTCCCCGCTCGGTTCCTGAATGAGAATTAATCCTCTCATCAAAGCCTCTTTTGTACATCGCCGACCGGCTCTTCCCAATAGCCTTGCCTCGTGGACACGACGCGCTCCAATTCCGCGCCCCGTCGTTCCGTTTAGGGAGCGAAACAGAGCGAGGCAGCATTCCAGGCCGCCTGTACGCGTCCGCGGCCTATTCCCGTGAATATTTTCTATCCCACCCGACCCGTTTATCTGCCACTTCATCATCGCTTTCTGCCCCTGTGGGCCTAATGTTCGGCCCGGAGTAATTACAAATGCTTTGCTCGCGATTACTGGGTGCTGGAAATGGAGCGGACTGTTGTTTCACCTGCACGCGGATCGATCGCTAATCAACCACCCTGTATCGGTGCCCCATTGTTCGTTCAACTACTGCAGCCGGTCGAAAGGAAGGTTAAACTGTGAAGAGTTGCAGAGGACTCTACTGATTGACAGAGGTGATGGGATGTCATTGATCGCCACTATATTTTCTAGTAAAAATTTAATCGCGAAATATCTTAATTAAGGGGGTACTTTAGTGTAACTGCCTGTTTTTTAACGCCATCTTCGAAAATTTATGTAACAAAAACTATAAGTTTATACTACCTGGCGCTTTGCCTGCATATTAAGGTAGATTTGAAGTAATACTCAGAATTCTTAAAAAAATTCTTTTTCGACTAAAATTGGTGTGGGAACTGTTCTAGTCATGCAAATTGAAAAAACTAAGATTTAAAATTATTTCTACGGAACAAAAACAACTAAATGTATCAGCAAAAATCGAACATTTTTTTTCAAGTTGTTCCCAAACAGTTCCCACGCCAACACTTGTGTCAGAAAAGAATGTTTTTGAAGGAGCTTGCACCACTGTCTATACTAATGTAGGTATACATGCAATAAACTACTGAGATAAAAAAATTCTGAGTATTACTTCAAACATACCTTAATATGCAGGAAAAGCGCCAGATAGTATAACCTTATAGTTTTTATTAAATAAAGTCTCAAAGATGGCGTGGAAAAACGGGCACTTACAGTAGAATACCCCTTTAAGAGTCCTCCTACAAAGCGGATGACACCTAAAGATGAATCAGAGATAGCGACGCTCCCACCCAGCACCGGTCACCGCGAGGAACCCTCGTCAACCTCGCCTCCAGCTCCCAGAATTTCCCAGAATTTCCCCGCTTACGCATCTCATTGCCCGCGATATTACGGCCGCGCGCTCGCCCCCGGAACGGTTATGCGGCCGCGGAAGCGTCCCCAGGAACGCGGCCACCCCTATCCAGACACCTCCATTACGTTAAAATATTTTTACGCCCGGTCCGCCGTCGCAATATTTCCCAGCCGTTAACCAGTCAGCACGCCAGAGAAACAATGATACGCGTGGAAGCCCCTGAGGGAGGATCGGGTGCCCTCCCTCGAGGAATATCGCCCCTGGCGCGCGTCTTAATAATCTTATAATGCCGAGGGAAACCGGGGACGAGTTCGCGCCTCTCGCGAGGCCCAGAGATCCTTCGGTATCCTTCGCCGTGGTCGCACCCACCCTCAGGGGCCATCTGCTCGATGATACGAGCTTCTGCGTACCAGCACCGCGCTCGTTTATTTTACGAGCCTCCACTTGAGGCGAGCCGTCAAACCGACGTAATATCGGGTAATCCTCCTTGGAGGGGCCGAGACAAAGGGGAGAGGAGGCCAGCTACCCTCCCCGAAGCAGCGCTCGGGCCAAAGACGCAGAGGCTGGAAAGACGGCTACCAAATAAGCAGGAGGAAGCTGAAGGTGTTTGATATGCGAGGAGCGACGAGGAGGGCCAGTCCCCGAGGCCTTAAGCCCGCAATTCCGCGCAGAAATATGCCGCCGTGTCCTTGAAGCCCCTCTTTAACGGTCGAACTACGTCGAAATTAAACGGTGCCGACGTCACCTTGGCTCATCCTTTGTATCCACCTTGTTCGAAAGGTGAAGCGTGGCCAGGCAGTAGGACAGGTTCAAGGGGGTTAGGTGTCGCGACTGCCAGAGTTCGGTGGTTCCTTCGGAACACCGCGGATATTGCCGATAAATCCAGGTGGAACGACTCCGCTGGATGCTCCGTTCCCGCTGCAAGGATAATAAAGGGTAGCTTATGAACGTCGACGAGGTTCACGGGGAGGATTTCTCGGTGAGGCATTGCCGCGGCCACGCTCCCGGGATATTGCGTTCTTTCCCTCCGCGTTTCTGGTGCGCCTGAATCGCTGATTAAAATTCTGAGTGTATTCCGCGGGATTCTTCGGTAAGTTTTTTGACGCTGCGAGGGGAAGGATTAGTTCGAGTCGTAATTGCTGGTCGACGTGGATGAGCGTGTTTAGGGTATCGCCGAGCCTCTCGCGGAGTTGCGGAGCAAGGCTTTTAATTAAAGAAAGCCCGGGCATTAATTAACGCGGAGCCGTGAGTATTAAAGCGGCCGACGGGTCCGTTAACCTCTTCGTCTTCTCCGCACTGCCAGAACACTTTTCCTTCGCGTCTAATTATTTCGACACCCGCGTTACACGCCGATAAGTACCGACCGCTGTTTGGACAAGCTTCCTGTCACCGTCTTCCTATTTACGCCCCGAGGACACGGCCGCCGGCGCTCTTTGTTCCGCTCCGCGAGACAGATGTAGCCCGCGCCGCGACGCGGTGACACACACGCGGAACTCATAATGCCGATGAGACGCCCGTCCGCTCCTACGGGGACGCCCGATGGAATTTTAATGAGCGGCGTTTCGTCGGCGCTGTCGGATTTTCGGAGTGACGCGTTAATGCCTTCCAAATGTACGGTAGCCACCTTCCCGTGCGCGACAAGGCCACTCCTCGCGGACCATCCTCTACGGACGGCGCTCGTTTCGTGCTGGGCGTGGGCGATGCTCCAGCGCTGAGCACAGGAATCGAGTTCCGAGGGCCATTTAGAGTTTCGACTTTAGGCTTTGCTTCGGGAGTAAGAATTTTGTGAGAAAGAAATGAGGGCAGATGTTAGGAAACTATCTTTAAAGTTTATTTAAATGCTAGCTTTACTACTCGACTTCACCCGAAGTTTAGATTCTGATTTTATAACTTTTTTTTATGAAAATAGAGGGGAACATTCCGAACCCAGAAATAAAAAAATTCTGTAACATTGTGAATAATGTAGGTAATTTTTGTTTGCTACCCAAATTCACTCCAAGGGAGTGTAATTGATTCCTGGAAACCTGGTTATTTTCCAATTGTATGTTATAACTCGTGAACTGTAAAATCTTTTTTTACCAAATGATAGATCAAATTAAAAGAAGTACATAACTGTTGTCTTGAAACTTATTTTTTCTATCTCTTGCAGGTCCGCATTTTCAGGGGTTAGTTTCACCCTCTTCGAGTGAATTTGGGCAGCAAACAAAAATTGCGTTGTAATCAGGAGGAAATCCCCTACATATTCACAAAGTTTCAGAATTTTTTGAATTTCCAAGGTCGGGATCTTCCCTTGTGAGATACAATCCACGACACCGGAGTTTTTAGGCGATAGACAAACACACATACATATAAACCTACTGCATTATAATAAAGATATAGATACAGAACATGTATCTCATGTAACAATAGGTAGTAATTGATGAACGTACAAGTCAAGCTACGATTGATGGATAAGAACACTCGCTGTCACCCCGAACGGTCAGCAGACTCCGAGGTCAGCAGACACTCTAGCAACCAACAATAACACCGCGATTATTCCCATCGATGTAACAGCCACCGCTCGGAGCCCCCTCCGTCTTCGTCCGCAGAGCGGAATGTAAATACCCTGGATCGTCGAGAAATAACGAAGGCAGCCCCGCCTGTCGATCCTTCGCTCGATGGAATTCCACGGGCGGAACTGCAACCACGGTAGCTCGCAGAAACGGGCAAACTCGGCGGGTGCAGAGGTCAGAGAGGAGTTGAAGGGACCAGGAACCGCTGGGAGGAAGAGAGGAGCGGGTGGGAGGCAAGCGAAGCACGGGTGGCGAGGGCTCGAGGAGAGGTCGCCGAGATATTTACATTGGACGGACGGTCTTTCTTCGGTCCCGCCGCCATTATCAATATTCATAATCCGGAGCTGGAGACATCCGTGGAACGTGCAGCATGCCGGCCTCATGTGGCGAGCTGAAACGGGCCGCGGAGTGAGAGAGAGAAAGTGAGCGGGGAAGAAACGTCGAGAGGGACGAGGACGCTGAGGATGCGGAGGAGGAAAAAGAATTAGGAGAGGCAGAGAGAGAAGAGGAGGCCCTAGCGAGGGGGCCGCGGAGCCGCGATGACGAACAGAGGGAGCCCGGGGACCGAAGGGGGGCCCAACCGCAAAAGAGCCAAATCGACGGGTAAATACGTTGTTGACTCTGCGGAGAGAAGCCCGAAAGCCAAATGGAATTCGGTCCGGTGATTTAGTGGGCGGTCTTCGGAGACCGCCGGCCGCCACCGCTGCCTCCACGACTCTTCTTCCCCCTCGGCGTGCCCCCCTTCTTCTCCGTCCAGCGTTCCCTCTTGTTCCTCGACCTCCAGGGTACCCAGCGTTCATCACCCAACCTCCAAGCTGGTTCTGCTCGCGAAGACGAAGCAGGCATCGCGATGCAATCGGCTACCGTACGCGTGCGTGCCGATTCCGCTGCTGGAAGGGCCCTGAGGCCCTCCAGTTGTGGCTGATTCGCAGATGGAACGAGCTTCGCTCCTTTTCCAACGGAGAAGGGGATTCGTTAAATATCGCGCTCACCTCGTGGGGGTTTTATTGCGTAAGAGGATGATCGAGTTTGGAGGGAAGATTGCTGGGAGAATGGTCTGTGGGCACGCATCTGCGGTTGTTGGGGTTAAGGAGGTCTTCTTAACTTAGAGTGGCTTCTGTCGAAAGATGTCTTTGATAAGTAGGCTCGTGTGATGTCGGTGGTATTGTCTTCGCTGTACTTCTTCTCCTGCCTATCATTAACTATCCTAAGGCTGTATTAACTTCCCCGTTAAAATTTTTTGGAAAATCGATTTTTGTTTATATATATATGTATTTTTGTAGTATAACATCCCGAGAATACTCTGAACACTTTGAACACGTTCTTCTCAAAACACGATATTTCGAAACGGTAACCACGATTGCAGAAGTACTAATGAAGGGATTAAAAAAATATCTTGAGGCATTTGATTCGTAATTGGACTCGTTATCGCAACACCGTGCAAGACATTTTTTGCACCATACGAGTGTTTCAATAAATAACAAAAATATTTTTTAGTATATGTTATAACCTCTTCTTATAAAAAAATTATAAAAACCACCTACTTTTTAAGGGGTTTGGCCACAGGTCCCCTTAGGAACGGAAAATACCATCTTATCCCAGTCTAATACTCACAAAACGGTCAACAGCAACCCAGTGAGAAAGGCAGGAACATATTGGCCGGTGTAAAAACTTCCCATACTACTGCTATTAGGCTGGGACACTAGGTGAGCCCCTGAGCCATCCAGTTTGCGTGTCGTAATCCGTGTTTTTCGGTGCAATTAGAGCACAAAGAGTACCGTTGCCCGTTCACCCGAGGCACCCAGCCAGCCGCGGCTCCATTGCACTAGGTCACGATATGCCCCACCCCGAAAGTTCGCCGCGATTTCTTGCTGACCCGCCGAGGTTCGGGGAAGCGGACCAATTAGTGTTTTGCTCGGCTAATGAATCGTCATCGGGGTCCACTGGCGCACGGGTGCAGCGTGGCAAGCGAAGGTTACAGGCGGCGGTATGCACGGCACGCTCGGAAAGAGAACCGGGTTCGCGGCAAAGGGAACGAGTCCTGCGGGCACAAAGGCCAGCCAACCTCGGCGAAGAAGTGGGTTATTAATTATCAGTGCTACTCTGTCCCCTCCGTCTGCCATCCTCGTTCTACCGGCTCTTCCATGCAGGCCGCGGTGGGGCCTGCCTATCCTCCCCTGTATCCTATACCTGCAGCCTGCGACTGTCCTGGACTTGTGCCCAGTGTTCTTACCGCGCATCTGTTGGAGCATGAAGCGACGCTGAGCTTTAAAGCGAAGTCTATTCAATTTGCGTCGGTTGGGAATTTTTTCAGGAGGTTTTGTTTCTTTCTGTAGATTCGCGAGTCGATTTATACCCATAAGAATATTTCTAATATCTCGTGCATATTCTTTAAGGTCATAGTGGTTTAGATTTTGCTAGTGTTATTAGAAGTTTCCCTCAATTTCTGCACTCCTGCGAGATCAATCTTCCCAAGTTTGCAGAGTACAACACCTTAACATGCTTAGAAACTTGAGGAACCGAGTGCGCTGAGAATACCCAGGATTTTCTGTGATGAATTCCGAATTATGTCCCGTGAAGCTACTCTGCAGCGAAAAACATTCCAATTAGACGGTTAGAAGTGCGTTACAATCCCGCTGTACCCCGTTGTACATTACTCGAGGCAGCCGTAGCTGAAAGCAAAGTACCACCAAGTACCAGATGGTCAGATTATCGTCTTCCTGTATCGCTGCCGCGAGATCCCGCGTATTTTTGCTACCTCGAGCGGGAATTAGCCGCGTAGGTCCCCGTCCGCGCGGCTCGCCACCGTCACAGAGGCATTCCGATCGCAGCGATCTTCAAAGAAAATGGATGCCCGCTGATTTACTTCTTATTGGACGGAGATACACGAAGAATTCGTAGGAAACGAGCGCCCCCCTGGACCCGGTCGGAGATTAAAACCAGAAGACAGCCGCTAAAGGCGGGACAGAGAAAGGAGAGCCGAGGGAGGTCGAGGAAGACCATAGGGGACCTTGTACCTCGCCAACTTTCTCATCGTCGATCCGCGATTTCCTCGTTAACGATAGGATTTACGTCTCCACCATTACAGCGACATTAAATGGAGATTGCCCGGAGAAGGGACATACTACCGGAGGTACACCCTCGACGCGCAGAAGTATTCAAGTTCTCCGCATTCTCCAGAATCGCGTGAGTACTACATGGATTCCTTATTAAGTATTATCGCGGGGGCATAAAAGCTCGGAGAGGAAAGCATTGTGGGTGGGATCGCGTAGCTCGACATCCTCGAGCCCATAGAATTTACGAGTGCCCGTCGGCTTCTTGCCCACGGCCGACGCGATGACGTACGTCAGACACGATGACAGTCACGGTATTACGACCGCCGTATGTTAAGCCCGCGGAATCGGTGGATAGGTACGCTAGTCAGCTGTCTGTCAGGTCGAGAGGAAGCTCGCCGCGACTCGAGAGATGGATCTCTGCGTGTCCCTTACGGGAGGAGAGAGAGAGAGTGATCGACACACGAAATCATTATCATACGATCGAATCTTTCCGATCACGTTCGCCGTGGCTGCTGGAAGCGGACGTTCGCGGCTGGGTGAACGTATAAACGTACCGTAATGTCTATCTATAGACAATGCAAATCTGGGCCTCCTGTTTCCAGGAACGCTCGTCGCTCGCCCAGCATGAGAATCTTTGGAAGTATAAAGAATTCCTCGTGGGTGTCTTTCTTTGAGGGCTCTCGAGGTAGGTACCTTGCAACGCGAAGTTAGTGTAACTAAATAGGTAACTTCGCAAAGTAGAGTCTCCGAGGGAAATTGGGTTGCAAAAGTTGTCGAAGATACGCGCTACGTATGATTTTGGTTTCGGTGTTTGTAGAGTTCGGAAGAGAGTAGCATCGGAGAATCGGCGCTGGGGGAATTGGTAACGCGGTTGGCTAGTAACGCCGAGGATTTCCGACGATCTCTTAGGTTCAAGTCCCATCGCCCGAGGCTCTATTTTTTCACTCATAAAATACTAAAAACAATCGCGACGAGCTAACACACTAAGCCCCATAATTAGCAAACTCGTCGCGGCGTGTGCCACACACGTAGACAACTGGAGAACCCGTCCCTGGGACTTTCGCCCATCGATCTGCCCGATACCAGACAGTCGATCCCGCGGCTCCCTTTCCCCGACACTCGTGGTACTAAAAGACAAGCTGGCAAGCTCTGTTTACGATCGTTCAAGCGCCAATAGAGATAGCCACCTTAAAATATCCCCGTGTGTTCCCGGTCACGGGTCTGCGGGCATTTCGTTAGCGCGTTATCTCCTCGCCCCATCGATTTCTCTAGCCGCGGAGAGGCGAAAAGAAACGCGGCATTACACGGGGCGCCTTGATTCAAGGCGATTGGAACCCGGGTAGCCGGTTTATTAAGAGTTAACGCTAGGAAACGACGAAACGGGCCCAGAAAGGAAGCGAAACGAAGCCCGATCCTCGGGAAGACACGAGAGGAGAAGATCCTAGTCGCAGATAGAGAGCACCGGTATCTCTAATTCCACTCCTCTTCGCCCACCCGTTCGTATCAAGGGGAACGATTAACATCGCGCCGCGCCTGGCCAATCGCGGGCGCCCGTTCTCGCCCTCGGGGCCTCGACGGAGAACCGTTCGAACGATATTTACGATCGACTCGGAGCCCCACTCCAGCTCACTTCTCTCAGTCACAATGTAATAATGCTGAGCGGCCCGCGCACGGCGTGCACTCGTTTACGACGCGTCGTCGGCCAAGTTCTGCCTCGTAAACGTGGGCGGCACCACGTGGAGAGTGCTCGCCCGTGGACACGAATTTACGTCCATTGTCCGTAACCCGCCGGTTTTTTAGCGCGCTCGGACACTCGTGTCGCTCCTCTTACGTGCTTGCACTTTCCCTTTGCCCTTAAACGTATCGCCGGAGAAGGAGCTTTCGTAAATGCTACAGGATGTAGCGAGGGACGTGAGGAGAGGGAGGAGTAAAGTTTAACGGGGATCGTTGGATAGAAGCTGATGACAGGAGAGGATTAATTCTGATACTGGAGAGGATCAATCGCGAGTAGTCTGATCTTGGAAACTATCGGACATATCGAGAGATCTAACCGCGTTCTACGATCTTTTGGTTTGGAAGAGAGACGCTCCAGCAGCGGATAGAGGAACTCAGAAGGGTTCACCCTATAGCTCAGTGCCCGGAGGGGGCAGTCATTCCCTTAATCTGATCGCTTAGCCCCGGTTATTATGCTATTACGGCGTATGACTTGACGGGTTCGAAGGCAATTATCGGCAGTTAGATTTCCAGCGCTGGCACAACGTGCTGGACAATGGCCGGTGAAAGGCGAAGGTTCGATCGATATCTCGCGGCGGCAGTGCCAGCCACGTTACAGCCGCAACGTGGTCGCTGCTGTTGTTCCTGGTGCTTTCCTCCGCACTCGTTGCTGCCGTTGGCTGCTGCAGTTGCCGACGCTGACGCTGCTTAATCGCCGCTATACCCGCCGCCGTCTCTCTCTTTACGTACCCCCCACATTCTCGTGATCTCTCACTCGTTCGATCGTCGATTACCGGAGCCCCCGAAGCGAATCGAGGATCAAGATGAACAGACCGCCGCAGAGATCTTACGCTGAATGCGCGCGGCTCCCGTGCCGAACCCTTTAAGAAGATAAACAATGCTCGATAGTAGCGGCGGTCTATAGTGGCAGCTGACCAACGAGGGGGAGTCGACTCGAAGGATTTCTCTATTTCGCCGCATCGTGAGTGAATTATTATTCATTCGTCTATTTGTTCGAAAGGAGTATGCTCAGTGATACGCTTGGTTCCTTTCGTTCAAACAAAAATGCTCGCGGTACGTTTGAACCCATCACTACTTTCACGGTTTTCTATGGGAATCAGTGGGAATCCTTGAGGGACCGTTACGTTGATTAACAGTTTCAGAGAACCGGCATTAGTGAAGCTATTTCATTCTAATATCGACTCCCTACAACATATTAGGCATCCATCTGAAAAGCTCGTACAGTTTAATCGTCTCTGAACAGTTTCGATCCCCGTTCCCAGGATAAACTCGTAACTTAACTCGATCAGGGGAAGAGCGATCGTCGGGCAAGCTCGATCGTCCCGTAAGTTCGATACGTCGACTCGACAGAACGGGATTGCGTAATCGCCGGTGATGCAATTTGTTCCCGGTGGATGAAGGTTACACGATTGGCTCGCCGCTCCTGTAATTACCCGCGACGTGCGCGTTCCTCTTCGTCGAGATACCGCTGCCCGATTAAAAATTAAATTACCCCCCGTGCCTAATTACGCGCGCACGCTCCTTCCTTCCCGACCGAGATTTCATCCCGGGTGTATCGCGCTCCCCGGAATTATCCTTCTCCCGGGCCGTCTGACCGACCGATAAGAACCGCCATTAAAGGACCATGCGAAGGGGGGAGGGTTGGAGGGGCGCGTGCCCCCGACGCACGTGGCTTTGAAAAGTTTCAAAGTCTCCCAAGGATGACGTTCTCCCGAGTTCGATCCCGAAATGATCGGGAAACTCACCCCCCTTCGGTATCGTCCCAAATCCATCGAGAAGATGATGGTACCCCGATGCCCCCTAGGAATAATTAAATGCCCCCGTCCTTTTGGAGTAACGCTGGCGAATAGAGACAGAGGGGGTTGTTAGGAGGATACGGTTACGTTCGCTGGCGAGATTAGCGGCAGGCTGTATTCCCTGGGTCGTTATCATCGCGCGGCTATCACCGAGCGCTCATGATTTCACGCTTGCCCCCCCCCCTCCTCTCCCCGCCTGGCAGGACACTTACACGCCGCGTTCGAGTTTAACCGTGGCAACCAGCGCGTTATCTTTACACGTGTAGATTGAACACACGGGGGCATCGATTGGGGATACGATCGGACCAGACACTTCGGGGAGGTCCATTCCGTCGCGAGGAATTGGGATATGTGAGACTACGCGAAGGTAAATAAAGGTTGGCTACTTTGATTTTCAGTATGTAGGTACCAGAGGTCCCATATGTAGGGAAGTAATGGTGGTGTAGCAAAAACGTGACGTAATATGGAGTAGTAGAAAGGGAACACCTACAGCAATAACGGTAGAGTAATGTAGCCGATTGTGAGATCCATTTCTTAAAAACATCATAACTCTTGACTAAGAAAACTTATTAAAATTCCGATACACGTTTTAAAAGTAGAATATGTATTCTTTAGCAACCTACTGGAAAGTACTATAAACAAAGATTCAGTTTCTTCATAATAAAATATGTAGAAAAGAAGTCATTCAATTACGCAGATAAAAAAATGAGTTTCTAATTATGAATTCGGCATGTGAAATCTATTTCTTCACTAGCGCAGTCTTCGTGAGCCTACTACGTTCATCATAACGCTTTATAGTTAGGTACATTTAACCCATTGTTCACCTAGCACATCTGAAGAATAAAGACCTGTGCAAAAGCATTCTGTATCATAATTTTCTTTCTTAACCACTTTCATCATTCAGAACAATTCTTCACTCACGTCACTTTATCTTTAATGGGTCTCGTATTCAGAAATAATAACACGATCACTATTAAGTAGCTTTGAAGTTAAGTCGTCATCAGTTAATGATATAAGTACAACTAAATAAACCTTAAACTCCACTGCAAGCACATACAACAGTATTTGTGAAAATTATTATACACTTGCCACTTTAGAGACATTTGTAATTTTAATTGAACCACTTCAAAAACTTTCTGCTACGTATTTCAGAAATATAAGCTGAGGTCTCATATTAGAAACGATCGTCGTATTCGGCTACTTTACCCTTAGTCAAGAGTTATGATGATTTTAAGAATTGGGTCTCACAATCGACGACTTGCTGTAGGTGTTCCTTTTCTACTATTCCATATCACGTCTTCCCTACGCGTAGGGAATTGCCTGGCAACTTTAGTATGCATCTATTTCTGCGTGAAGCTTGCGTAGCGATCCTCGTGCTGCTTCTAAATCGGCGCGCAGGTTAAGCAAGGTGCCTCAAATCCCTTGTAAGACGACAGCCCGAAGCGTGGGATCCGTAAACACGTGATTACCGAAGGGCCGGGGCCGACAGCGAAAGAAGCACATTCGCAGCAAGTGGTGCACCGAGGGGGATCGGCTCTCGAGTTTCGACGGACGCGACTTAAGAGTAAATTGCATTTCATCCACCGCTCGTTCTCCGGGCGATTCTCTCTGGTGCCGACCGGAAGTCGGCTGGTATTAGGGGGGGCCGTAGAAGAGAGCAGCGCACTTGTCGCAATAAAACTTCTCTCCGGGGGCACAGCGGCCTCTCCTGCCCCCGACACCCCTCCGCGCGCCACGGCCGTCTTAACTACCAGACAGGACATTCACACCGGCCGATACAATCGCGGCGGACCGAGCCGTCCTCTTTTCTTCTTCACCTTCCGTCCACCTTATATCCATTCCTCCGCCTCTTTTCTCTCCTATCCCACGCACGCGATTTCTCATCGGGCCCGTGTTCGAACAGGGACATAGCCAAACGCCCATCGAAATTTGTCAGACTGGCAACCCGGCGATAATTACTCGCGTCGACGCACCGCGATAACCCGTCCTGCTCGTCCTGTAATTCGACGCATTCATCACGCTGCCTCTTTTGCTAATAGATACAAGGTGCGCACTCCTTGCTCGGGACGTGGAATGCGCGATGCTTATTTACGATTCGGGGGTTATACCGTAAGTTTCCTGGGGAATAGTGGTGGACGAGTGGCGGAGCTCGAGTAACAGATAGCGGGATATCGTGGAGAAACACAAGTTATTTAGTTATTGAAGGTTGCAGTGGTATTCTTACATATAAGTAGTAAGTATTTATCATTGAAAAAAATTAAAAAGTATATAGTGCGATTGGCACATTACTTTGGGTATTTGTAGAGTTCAGAATAGAGTAACATCGGAGAGGTAACTTTGGGGGAATTGGTAACGCTTCTGCCCTGTACACGGAGGACTCCGGCTGATTTTGGATTCGAGTCTCCATCGCCCGAGATTTCTGTGTTTCATCTACAAATTAAACACAATGTCATCACAGAAAATCAACAGTAGGAGGGTGTCTATTGTCACAAAGAAATCACCGTTTGAATAGAATGTTTAAACCGGTTTAGGGGACAGTCGTGCAGTACCAATGATCAGCATGCATTTTTTTATTCGAAATTTTATTTAAATAAAAAGTTTGCAAGGAATCATTTGACAAAGACTGGGTGCAGTGTACCGAATGTGATGGTTGGGCACACGTCGAATGCACAGATCAAGAAAATATTAATTATTTAACTTGCAAGTTTGTACAAATAAAATTTGAAAAAAAAATCTTGTATTGTACTAATTAAATGTCTTTTTATTAACACTGTTAATCATTTAGACCTGAAAATCTACTAATTTAATAGTTGGTCGGTACTGTACGACAATTTTTCAGGGATCACTCCGCACCCAGAAGTCTCCCTAGTAATCGCGGCAGGAATAACAGAAATGACACTCTCGAGGATGATTC
Source organism: Andrena flavipes (assembly GCA_963971345.1). Lineage (NCBI taxonomy): Eukaryota > Metazoa > Arthropoda > Insecta > Hymenoptera > Andrenidae > Andrena > Andrena flavipes. Next base: position 62,076,850 of record OZ020480.1, read on the forward strand.
AAAGTACACTCCAAGTTCTATCATCCCTTCGAGCAGCGCAGCTAAAAAGCGTCCATAAAACGAGCAATTCCCTCTCCTGCAGCCTCCAAGTTGGCTCGAAAGAAACGTGCCCAGTGTTTCTCCCCTCTGGAGCAACTTTCCTGCCCCTCCCATCGATAGAACGACAGTTGTAAAGAAACGTACCAGCTAGACGGTTCAACTTTCGAGGCCAGTGAATCATCGGGACGTTACAAAAAGTAGTCAGAGTCGATGGAAACCCTGACCTGGCCTCGCGGAACCGTAACTCTCGGGCCCCCTTGCATCCTTCGCGACGATTATCCTGATCGCAGGATTAAGGACCGCGGCTTGTCGCCGCTGAAATTGAGCCCTCGCGTGATCCCGCGGCTTAGGGGAGCGCGCCAGTCTCGTCGTAGAATGAATTTAATCGCCTCGAAACGCGCGCCCGCCGTCGGAATCCTTGTTGTCGGACGTCGGAGATGTTGAACGCCATCCCGGCAGGCATTACGAGCTCCCGTTCGCAAAACACCGTGGCCGGAGCGCGGAGACACGAGGCCGCCTCGTACGTCTCTCCTCCGGTCGTCCCGCCTCGGTTCAAAACGAACGTCGACGCGGGAAGAACGCCGTCAAAAGGGACATGATAAACGCCCCACGCAGGGAGAATATACGAGATCGTCGCGGGGAGCTAAACGGACACCGGAAGCTGGCTCGATCGCGATGCAGTCTGCGTTCAAATATCTTTGTTGTTTTAAATAGCGGGGAGGAGGAGGAGGAATAGTAGGATGATTCCTTATGAAAGCTGGTCTTCTTGGTTCACAGATCTATTGAGTTTCCATCAAACTTAAACTGTACGTTAATTCTCCGCCAATTTCCAAGTGTTTCAACGATCGGGGGACTTACTTTGGGCAGCAATACCGGCAGGGAGCTCTGACATTCACGGTTAAGTATGAATCGCGAGACGCTGGGATTCGTGGCTTCAGCGAGAGATCAGTGGATCGTTGAGGGGGTTGGATCACGAAAGGATTCACCGAGCTGGCGTCTCGACGGTGCTGCATCGAGAGGGTACAGCTTCTCTTCGCGAAGGGAGCGAGGGGAGGAGCAGCGCGTAAGTACGGATAGTAGAGAGAGAGAGAGAGGAGTACGTGCACGCGTATCAAAGCTCGCGCGGGAGCGAGCACGGCCACGTAGCAGGCGAGGGTGGCGGACTTTATTTGAGGAACGTGCCGCGGGGATAGCCCGAGAAGCTTTTCGGGTAAAAATAGCGGAAATTGCATCTCGACGGGGTGGTGGATGAAGCCCAGTCGCAGCCTGTACGTGACAGTCGCGCCACCTCGCGCTGCTCTGACACCTTGTGTCTGCACGCTGTCGTATATTTGGACGGCGTGTTGACTCTTTACAGCTGTTACTTTCCTGCTGCCGACGACGGCCGCGGACTTTTTCCCTGCCCTCGGAGAAGGTGAGGCTGCACCTAATTTCACATTTTTCTCGCGGCCGCGGGGGTTGTACAATCGTACGTCCTCGCTGGAATGAATATGACGAGCTTGCGACGCAACGGGGATGAAGGTGGTAACGGGACACTTGAGCTCTCACTGTCAAGCGGATGCAGGGAGATTTGACCAGTGTAAAAACAGTTCCCCTCGTCCACATTTAACTGAATAGCTACAGAATTAAATCGATCTGACTAGATGATTAAATCTTCTCGGTTGTTCCAGCTAGACTTTCCGCTCGCCCACAATCAAGTCCTCGTTGAAGACAGAAGGCTCGAAGGAGGAATTGCTGGCATTACACGCGGATGAGTGGAGAATGTTCCCAGTGACGTGACGAGGAAGAGAAAGGACGGAGGTATTTCAAGGATATTAAAAGATACGCGAGTCTTCGATGTACCTAGCATTCATAAATTTCAGATTTGTTCATAAGTTTACAACACCAATTTTGTACATATAGGGGAGAGTAGCCTATATTGGACCGGCTCCTTAATTGGACCATTTGTGTATTTCGATAAACAAATATATTTGCAGTGGTTTTTTCGGCTACACTGATTTAGGAAGTCGAGATGAAGCATGCGAGAGCAGCTTCCTAAATCAGTGTAGTCGAAAAAACCACTGCAAATATATTTGTTTATCGAGATACACAAATGGTCCAATTAAGGAGCCGGTCCAAAATAGGCTACTCTCCCCTACATTTAGTTACATAGGTAAAAGATATCATAAAAGAATTCTCGAAATCACTGATGCTACAAGTTGTGTGGCCTCTGCCTCCTCCAAGGGGTGCAGGGAAAGCTTCGGTCGTCCATCATCCCACCCCTCCGTCAACTCAGCGCACTGCTTGCCCGCGGAAGTAACAAACCAGGTGATAGATCAGTCAGCCACAGAGTAAGTGTACACTCTTCCGCGATAACGAGAGAACGACGTTAGGAATCGCGTCCCTCCTTGGCCGCGCACTTTGCTGAATTGTCGGGGGGTCCCTTTTCCCGTCCACGAAACGCGAATAGCCCCGTGGAGCTTGAAACCGGCATTTCATAAAAAGGACGTCGACGCGGGGGCGTTCGTAAACGCGGCTAATGGCCAAGCGTCGTCCCCCGTCCTCCCCCCCCCCTGCGTCCCGCCGCCGATGGCTGGAAGTTTGAAAAGAGAACGGAGCCGGTAAAAGCTGTCGACGAGGCGGCGGCTTTTCGGCGCTCGAGTTTTCCACTGAATAAATTTTACGTTATCATCGACGGTGACGCGGTCGAAAGAGGGGAACGGCGGCCGGCGCGCTAGTCTTTTCTGATTGCTCGCTCGCGGGAATTCAGATTTCCCCTATCCATAATGCAGGAACCGTTTAAGAAGAGCTTAGCCGTCGACGTAAACTAATGTAAGGAATTGCTGGCCATTCTGATAGAAATAAATAGAAACCACATTCTAGCCCTAAACAGAATCGAAACAAAGATCCCGCCACGATCCTACCTTCCCTCGACCTAAAGAATCGCCAATCCGGAGCGAGTCAATTACTCGTTACCCAGCGAACAAACGGCGCATCCCCGGATCCCACGGACAATAAACCCTCGCGGCTGAAAATATTCCAGTATTTCCAGTCCCCGTTGTGCTTTCACGCTGACCGTGCCGTCAGCGCGAAAGAACCGTCAACTTCAAAGTTAGTGGCGCGACAAGGGAGGAGCGTGTGTGCCGGCACGGTGGCCAGTTAATTTAAATTTATTTTACACGCGTCATTCGGGGTTGTACAGCTGCGATCCGTGGCGCGACAGCGGCGGACTGGCGAGGGGGCTGAAAAAAGGAAGGGGGGGGGGGGACGGGCATTGTTGGCCGTGAGATTGCAGCGTCACGGCTCTTGAAACAGCTCGTAAAATTGCGAATGGCCAGAGAGCGCGAGAGTGTCTGGGCCACGGTGCTGGGACGAGAAGGTGGGACGGGGGAGATGAAGGGAGGAGGTGAGCCTCGACGTATTTATCGGATAGGCAAGATCGATGCCCAGCCCTGGCACGACACTCCTCGGTACCGAGGTAACGTGGATGTACATACGTAAGCGCCTCCCACGCGCACCCGATAATGGTACATCCGCGTATCTTGGCTAGAGCCGGCGCGTAGTGTGCGTAATCGCGCCGCTGTAAACGATTTTCTGCTCGACGTTGCACGACACGCTGTACCCGGACACGGGCTCCGCGTGGACGCTACGAGGCGCGGGTGTATTTGTCTTTATTAGGCTCGTAAGGAAACGAGCGACGTCAGGCACCGAGGGCCAGATATGGAAATTTATTTCCGTCGTTCGCGGTGAAATACGACCGCTACCGACCGCTTCCACCAGCCTGCCCCGTCAACTTCCGTAACCGCGAGATCGCGATCTGTCGAAGGCTTGCGTCCGCGGTTCTTGCTCCACCGGGGACCGTTCTGCGCGTAATCGATACGGTAGTGGAGACCGGGACTGGTTGTCTCAAGGGGTAGGTTGACTAATTGTTAATTTACACCGACATATGCTCTGCTACGGAAAGATTTACTGTAGAAAGAAGTCACTTCTACTATGCCATGCATTTATGTTTCAGTTTATTATTAAAATATGAAAGGAAGATAATTAATATTATAATAAATTGCTACTTATCTCAGTAGTAATATAATAACACAATGTCATAACAATTGTGTCATTATAAAATATTAATTATCTTCCTTTCATATTTTAATAATAAAAATCGAACATTCAAAAACTGGCCTACCAGCCCCGGTCTTTCCTAATCGTTAACTCTCGAGTTGAGAGGGAAGGAGAGAAATGAAGCGGCGGCGATAAACAGCCGATAGATTTCCTCCCTGCTGAAATCCCCGTTACCCCTCCTATCTGTCCTCCGCGATCCATCCCTGTAACGCAATACGAAATCATAAGCGCGACGTAAATCGTCCCCGCTAAGTACCCGTAATCGCGATCGAGCGGCGTTTCGTGTTCGTTAGCGACGTCCCGGCGTAGAGCAGCGATGAATCGCCGTGTAATTTCGCTGAATATAGCTCGTCGAGCGGGACTCTCACCGACGTCCCTTATAAATTGTCGAAACTCCGACTGCCACGCCGCGTCGAATATTTAAACGGCCCTCCTCGACGTAGGTACTGTTACGTGCGCCGTGGCTCATGTTTCATCGAAGATTACGCGAAGGTTTCGCGGTAAGCACCGAGGCCCGGTTCCATGTTCCCGGCGTGCCCGCTCCGCGGTCCCGCGAGCTTTACGCCGTTTTTCGGCCGATCGACGAAGAAAAAGGGTCGGCAAACGCGCTCCGCGCCGAGCAATTTCGCTAATGGTCCTGAATTGCGACGGCCTCCATTTCTCCCCTTTCCGTTCCCCTACCCCCGGCCTGCTGCAACACGCGGCAGTCGAGGTAATTCGCCGCTGGAAATTCGGAAATTAAATTGATACCTACGAGGAGGCTCCTTTTAATGCGCGTAATTACGTGATTACGCGCGTAGGGGGAACCCCGGCACGGTTTCGGCTCGGCTCGGCGCGGCGGCACGTTAAAAAATATCGGCCCGCACGGGGCAGGAAGAAGAGAGTTTGTTGCTCTCCGGTTACAACGAGAGGAAACAGCTTTTATGCGGCCGTGAATGGACCCCGATCGACGTCGTCGCACGACGATCCCGTTTCAACGCAGATTTTCGCCCGTCCCAGAAACCGCTCGCGACGAAAGCATGCGTGGTGCTTTACGAACAGCGCGGTAAAGAGGTGGTAGTTTTTGGATAAAAGAAGCAGATTGAAGAACCAGGTCTGGTCTACTTATTGGGGATGAAGGTTAACTAAATTTTAAATGATATCAATTTTTTGTTTGCGTTGTGTACGTAAGATGCATTCGTATAAATTGTGTAATTAGTTATTATGGAATTGTATGGTTATTTAAGTTATCAAAATATTGTCTGAATATTTATATAATTATTTTCTAAATGTTATTTTCTTAATGTAATAGGGCTTTTTATTGATAATAAAAAAACGTCTCCCATTAAATTGTGGTGTTGTGATGTTTTGTGATATGTGGCTTATATCGATTATGTGACAAACACGGGAAATATGAGGATATAACGCAATTCATATTCACGCTTTAAATAAAATTGTTATTCACAATTTTATTTAAAGCCTGCATAGATACCTAATAATTTTGACAAGCACACAAGTAGTTTCATATTCATAAAAAACGTTCGACCGATGCCGCACAACTCTCTATAATTAATCGTTCCGTCTACGTGCCACTTAACGAGTAACGGTTGAATGAGTAACACACTCATAATATTCCCCCGTTAATTGCGACATTTGTTTTATTAATCGACGCTGCATGCGTTTAACATTGCCCTTTGACACAGCTGCGATTACCGTCGCGGAATGCAACGGCCGGCAATCAATTTCCTTCTTTTAATTGGCCCTGCAACATTTATACTCCTCTGTTCCCGGATTACCGCATTACACGCGCACGGTGCGTTATGGTCTCCTACGGAAAGTAATACCAGAGGAGCCTTTACGACCAGATCAACTCCAACGATAGTCGACCGTATGCCGTTTCATCGTCCTGGACATTCTGGAGGGGAATCCTGGCTGGTATGCAGTTACGAGACACTCTACTAGCGCTCGGTCGAAGTCGAGGAAGATAGTAGAACAGCGCCTGGAATAATGGTATCAATACTTTTAAAACAGTGCTGTTACATTTCATTTTGAGGTATGTCTGATGTCGTATTTATAGAGGAAGAAGAATGAAGGGACTTGCTAGATGAAATAGTGCGAAGCATCTCAAAGACAAAAGGCATCCAACCTGCCCCCAAGTTACTACCAAAACATTTACTTCTGGAACAACCGCGGAAACGGGAAAAAGTATTTTGCATGACAGCGTCGCGACCGCCCCGAGATCGAAATTAATAATCAAATTGGAGCCGCGCCACGGCTAACAACAGCCAACGCTTCCCATGAGTTACGGTGAGGGGTCCAACGGCAGTAACGCCGTTTTCTAATTCGGGAAGAATGGAAATAACGGTTCCCTGGGCGCATCCCAGCGCGGAAGGATGTCATTGTCGTTTACGACGGGGAATACATGAATGCCGAAGCGACGGTGAAGATTTTGTGCGGGTAGCATCGCGGGGTGGTAAATCCTCGCGATGTATTTTGACGTTCCGGTGCCGGCCCCCACCGAGGGGGGAAATATAATCCGCGGTGATTTACCGTTCGGCTAGCTGGCGCGCAACCCTGGCGACCAACAGTCTATTACTGTCAATGAAATGCAAGCATAAGCGCGAAATACGGAACCGCGAGGAGAGCCGAGCCTCCAAGAGGCGAGATCCAAGGATATAGTAAACCTCGTGCTTCTCCGGCTTGGCCGCGTCAACCGTGTTTTCTTGTTTTACGATTTTCCAACAAGGGGGGCCGGGGTTACGTGTCAATCTTCAGCCGGGCCGAGACACTGATGAAAAGGAATTCCACGAACGACAGGTCTGTTCATAGAAATGCTAATCGAGGCAGGTGATTAAGAGACACCGGGGGTAAAGACGTTGAGGAATACATACTTTCCATATCGTTGTTCGTGGAAGGGAATATTCATGGTGGCTGGACCGTGGTGTGCCTGTCTCGTCCTTTCTTTTCGTCGATCGGGAGACCGACGAGAGCTAAAAGGACAGTATATCTTCGGCGTGCACCAGAACGGATACTTGGTTGTCACCAAACAGAAATAGTTTCACGTACGCCGGGCTTTTATGACATTCACGGCGAAGGGAGGAACGAGGCAAAGAGGAGCAAAAAGGCCACGGCTCGGAGAGGAGTGTTGCTCGTCTCTCGTGGTACGAGGGGGCCCCGTGCGGACGGGCCCAGGTTCCCAAGGCCCATCCTTTTGCCATTCATCGAGCTTCGATCTTTATCTGGAATATTATCGACGGGATCAGGCCTATACTTTAATCTAATTAATCACGCCGCAAGCTGCAATTGTTCGCGCACCGCCGCCATTAAACTCCCATATACGCGGGGCGAGGATTAAAATTACCTTGTCGCTTAGCCCCCTCGAATAACAGGCATTTACTTAATTCCTCGTCGACCCGACCGCGTTCATCGCTTTTTAACGTCCACTTATGTAATTGAAGGGAAAAACGAGAATACTCATGGTGTCGTTCTATACCTAGAGCTTAAGCTTTCCTTTTTATTCAACTTGAATTTCAAATTTCAGCAACCGCTCTGGCTACCTTGCGCGAAATCAGCAGTGTGAAAAATTGCAAAACGAAATTTAATATTTAACGAAGCTACCTCTGCCATCCCTTTCGGCTATCTTTATTTTTCTCACCCTGTTCGCATTAATGTATTATGCATGTGAATTTCAGAATAAAGCGTAATTCTGTAATTTTCAAGACTATTCATTTACCCTCTCGTCCATCCTTAAAATCTCTCCAACGACTCTTCGATTTCCGTGCAGTCGGATTATCGAAGAGGCACGGAGCCGTTCGACTTTAGCGTTTCCCAGCGGCGCTAATAGACACGTCCACCGGGCGCATAAGCATAACGCGCGACAAATGTGCGTCCATATTTCGCGAACGGTCCATTGTACGAACGGAAGCCGGTGGTTCTGCTCCGACGGGGCGCAGAGAGAGCGAAAAAGAAGAGAGGCCGCCGCGGAGAGGCCGAGGGGGAATAAAACGAGCGACCGAGGCTGAGTTATGACGGCCGTGGCCCGAAAATATTTCGCGAGCTTTATAATCCTTGGAAGCGTTTCGTCGGGGCAACACACGCGTACGCATAAATACGAGGGGCAACACACTGTGTACGCCTAAATATGTATATACAGGGTGATTCCGCAGAAACCAGAGAGAAGCTAGGGACATTTTACAATTACTAAATATTCCATCGAGTCAGATATACAGATTGGCTTACATATTCGTCCTCGTCTCGAAACTTGGAAAATAAATCTCGAACCCCATTAGGTGTATGTAATTCCCTCCCCATGGTTTTGGGTTGTAGACATTATCCTTTGATGGATCGCTGTATAATTTAGTGGATACATCCCGAAGTTTCAGGGTTAATCGTCAGGCGGGGTAATTTTATTAAGCATCACCCTGTAAGCGCGCGAAAGAGGGCGATCCGGCGCGAAAAAAATGTCCCGATGAACGTGACGCGATCTCCTCTGGTTGCCTCTAAACGCCGTCTTTCGGCCGCCCCGAGATCGCATTTATATGCAGAGTGCACCGTTCGAATATGCATAAACCTCGCGAGCGGCGCATACCCGTTGCGACTACCGGGCGCGATGCGCTATTGGCTAAAGTAATGGAACCGTTTAAGGAGCCGTATAAAAATCGAAATTCAATATGCCATAGAGCGGAATTTACTGGATGATATAAAGCGCATAAACTTCCGTCCGCGGTCGATCCGACTGCTTGGATTCTCGCGTTGGCGCGTCGGGGGTTCCTAATTTCGCTATCGACGGTTATTATTCGGCCTCGGTGACCAACGACGATCGATGGAAGTTAAGATAAAGCGGTGAGAATGATGGGATTCTTACTAGACGATAATATACGGTCCCTCAGAAATGATTCCAAGAGTTTTAGGAAAGATATATTTCTCGAGTTGCCTAGATAGGCCACACGTCGTGATTCCAACCCTTCGGTAGCCTGCGGGCTCGAAGCGGGCAGCTAGTTTTTATCGTGTCAATTCAATCGTCCGCGCGATAATTAACGTTCGTGTAACGCCCTGGCGACCGACGATTGCGATTTATGGTCGATCGTGCTCGCGCGCCATGCCTCGCCCGCGTGTTTAACTATTCTGCGGCCAGGCCGATTTATCTCCACCCGAATTGTCTAACTCCGGCCATGAGAATTTATTTGCGGCCCCCGATACGTCATACCGAGCATTAAACCATGTGTCTCTCCGAGGGCATCTCTGCGATTACGCGTGGGACTACAGGGGGCTTCAAAATTCAGCTGCAGGAAGTCGAGTGGTAAAACTCACGGAAGGATGTAATTTGATTTAGAATATTTAGATTCATCCGTGGAAGTAAGGACTCAGTACTGTGCATCGAAAGAATCCGTGATCCCCCGTATCGGCGTTTCCCAAGTGAAAGTACGAACACCAAACGCTCCCAGCGCTTCGAAGACACGCTGGGGCGTTCCTAGAAATGAAACGATACCGTGGAGAATCGACAGGCACGCCGATTCGATAGAAGGATCAAAGGAACCAGAGATAGTATACGATTAGTCCGCATCAGCCAGGAATCGTCTACGAAATGAAATTGTACGTAATCACCGTTGGCCGTCGTTTAAGTCGATCCCCTCGCGAGAATGAGCGTCTTCAGAGGGCCCCTACGCGTTCTCGAGAAATTATAGGGCACTCGGCGAGCGACGGAGGAAGGGGGACCCCTTAATATTCTATCTCCGTGGCCGGCATCGTCGTCATCATCATTATGTCATGCGCCTAAAAATCTCTCGAATCAACATATATTTGCATATTCGAGGGGGACCGCGGGGGGGGGGGGCGGGGTGGGCACCGTCCGACGGGGCTATTTTAAACGGCAAGAGTTTAATTTATTTTCTCGCCCCGCACCTATCCTACCTATCTGCGTACAGCGGCCATAGGCTGCTGCTATCCGCCCGTGGACGGAATGGAATCAGGAACACGTCCGACGGTGCATGCGGGGCCTCGGGGATTTATTGCCGCGACGCAGGGAACGCGACAGAGAAGGAGGATCAGAGAGGAGGAGAGCGTGACACCTTCGTTTCATTCCGCCCCGCCAGCGGCATTCGTCTTTTCGTGAATTTATTCCCCATCAGGTTAGCGCGCGTAGTAGGTCCTCTCTGGGTCAGACGCGCTGTCTCAAGCGTAGACAAAACTACTTAGCCCCAAGAGGGCAAGGAATGCGACTCGTCGCGAGAGTTTTGTCGCGCAGTCGACCCGAACAACTCGCGACGGAGCTGTCGAATTAGATCGTGTCCCTTTTTTTCTGTGAATTCTAGGTGGGGGAATATTTATAATTGTAACTGGGGTTGCTTTCTATTTAAGTATGTTAAGGTTTGAAGTGATTTTTTCAGAGATTCAAACGGTATTATGAAGGAGTAGCACACCCAGAAAAAGAGACTTTATAAAAAGAAAAGAAAACTGGATTTTGATCTTTAAATAAATTTTTATAAATTCACCTAATGAATTTGCGTTAAATGAAATTGCTCAGATGACGCGGTTTACGACTTCCAAAGGGATTTATCGCTCTTATTCAACTAGAAATTCCATCGTATCAATTATTTTTTTTCGTTCAACTCGGCTCGCACCAAGATTAAATCTTGAATGCGCCACTGTTATGATTCTAAGAAGATTCTAATTGTTAAATTGTGAATGTTTATATTACATTGATAACTTGATCCGAATGAATCCCACAGCTCCGTTCCAGAATTATTCATTCCCCTGCAACTGGAATCCCGGTAAGAAACAGTTTATTATTCATACCAGCGCGAGAAGGATATTCACCGCCAGCTTATTGTTTATATTCGCGAGGTGAGCGTAATTTACGGTCACCTCATTGTTTATGCCCGCGCGTACGTTGCACAAGGCAATTACTACGTGGAAGGAACGCGATCCAGACGATATCGACGCTGAAAGAGCGAGTATTAGCGGCCCCGGAGCAGGGTCATTGGTTCTTAACGAGACGGCTGAAGTGTGTCGAGCACGGTGTTCTTTTAACGACGTCTTTCCGCGTGTACGGCTACGCGGACGCGGATATTTAAATACCGCCTATAAACTGGTCGGTCAACCGTGGCCACTTTTAACGCCGAGAGACGCCAGCACGACAAATATTAGCGGGGCGCACACCGCGCGGCCCCGACGCTCGTAAAACAAAGCCTCGCACACCTGTGCGCCGTGGCCCGAACTTCGACCGGTCGAACTGGCTTTGTCGAAAGCCCCCCTCGCCCGGAAGATGCCCGGGGATTTGCATAAAAATGCCATACGTTTCTATCGGCAGACGTGCGGCCGAGCGTTCTACAGTTGGCGACAAAAGTATTTAACTTTTGCGAAGATGGAAGAAGAAGAAACCTCGTTTGACAATTCTGTGACCCAAGAAGTTTACTGTGAGCCCTGTACACAGTGGTAGATTTAGCGGGCGGCCGATGAGCAGTTGCCGCTTGGCTCCCTCCGCAGAATGGCCTCAAGGGAATGCCCCATCTTTCAAAAACAATTATGATTTTATCCACTATATTTTTTAAAGGATACCAAAAGATACGATACTTAAAACTAAATTAAAACGCAGAAAAGATTAAAAATTAATACTTTTCTTCTACTAGAATTTCGATGTTTTTTTTTCACTTTAAATAATTAACTTTTAATAAAATCGTTTAATTTTTGGTTCGTATAATTTTACATTTATTTGTAATTCTGTTGTGTACGCAGGGTGTCCCAAAACGTTTGCTATCTGGGCCTTTTTCCGTAAATCCGCCATTGCATATGCATAACGTGCATAATAAAATCAGAGATACGAAAAACAAGCATGAGGTGGACGTTAAAAATAAACGTAACCTTGAGCCTGCATCGAGACCAATTAAACGCAATACGTACAATCAGAAGGCAGACGGATACTTTTGCGATCAACTGTATGCGGTGAGAGAGAAAGAGAAAGCGTGCGCGTATAAAAGTCTTTCTTCAAATCCTATGCAAATGAGCCTCCCGTACGGCCAGGTGTATACGTGTGTATAATTTGATCCCGGGCCCTCCGCCCCGAATCGTCCCTTTCCCACCGGCGGCTACCGTTCCCGAGTCGAGATGAACGCACGTACGCGCGGGAAACGAGACCGGGGCGGCAGCGAGATCCGATAAAACTTATTACGCTATCGCTCAACTGTCACAACAGATCGCAGATAGAATTCAGACGGCGTCTAAAACGGCTACAAACTGATTTCGCGTCGGTCCGCTGGGCAAGATTGAAGGAGCACCGTGTTTCCCGTCGTGACCGTGTAACCCGGCTAATCCGACCTGATCCGACACGATGTGTCTATTACATCGTTAACAGTCCGGCCTGGCTTAGATAACGAGAGAGATCCGTGCCCGTACGATTTCTTCTGGCCACGGTCTTATGAATTATGTATCGCTCGAGTAGCCCGCTGATTGCTCGGCTAAGACAGAGGAGCAAGCAAGCCGAGGGGTCATTCGGACCAGTCGAAACAACGAGCCTGGCGTAAATGGTGGCCCAGCGGCAGGCTCGAGATTGAAAATTCGATGGGTAAGCAGGATTGGAGGAGAAGACATACCAATAACCCTTGGACCTGATAGAAATAAAAGATGGAACCCTGGTGAAGCTTCTCCGGATGCTGGATGGTTTGAAATGTACTACGTGGAAAAATGCACCGACATCCTCGCGTGTATCCTCGATTCGACCTCGATAAAAGGGAAATGCCACGGGTGGCTCGAGTGCATGCACGGAGAAAGAATCTTGGCTTCGCAGCGATCTTCATTCTTCCCCTTGAAAGGGCCTCCACTTCTGTATTGCTGTATCTCCGGGCTCCTCTATGCGCCGCGACACACACGGTCGCCCTTTCGCGGATAGCTTATTTCGCGAGACTGTACAATGGGACTGTTCAGTGGATTTGTTGGCTGGCCAACTTCCTTCCACCCTTCAGTCGCTGGAATAACAAGTGTAGGTACGCTCGCAACAAGTATCTTCTACTTTGCCGATCTCTCAGGGACCACCGACTCTTCATAGTAACAGATTAAACTTTCCCTAATCCCATTGTCTGCCGACCTCGACGCTCTTCTCCTTTTATATCGACAGGTTGAGGAAGAGGCGCAATAAGAAAGGGCATTCAATTTCCAGCTAACACGCTGGAAAAGTAATCTGCCAGGCAGCGAGGCGCGAGCACAGCCTCCCGCGGGGAAATAAAAGAGGAAAAGTCGAGCGGTTTGTCGGCTTCGACAGTTAATCCCGAGCCTAATATCCCATCGAGGAAGCGGGTCGCTACCCTTTTCAACGGCAGGCAGCTGCGTCCACCCCCTCGGCCCTCCTCGATTGGATACATCGCGGAGGGAGAGGAAAAAAAAGGAAAGTTAATTGGTCGCCCATTGACGGACGTATCGGACGTAATCCAGGCGCGGCCTGGACTCCGCTCGAACAACAAGAATCGCCTGTGATTGCCAACGGTAATCTTCGCCACTTTCCCTCCTCGCCTCAGCCGGACACGTTTCCAGCTTGCTCGTGTTTGTATCGTTAGCCGGGGATCGTTTATTACGCCGCGTTTTCCTCGGCTCATTGAAATTCTAACTTTTACCGGCTCGTGGATGAGATATCCTCGCCAGTTGGGAAACACGACGGGGCCATTAGGAAAGCAACGGATCGAGCACGAGCCCCGGCAACGAATAGAAATTATTGGCCGCTTATGACGGGTTAACGATGATAACCGTCCGCGAGGATGTTCCCTCGTTCTCGGCTCGATTCTTCTTAAACTCCGTTTCCCTTCCACTATCGTTGCCAGATAAACGCGACGGATAAATACCACGCGAATCGCTCGGGGTACGTTTTCGCGTTTCCGGTGACACGGGTCAGCGGTCGCAAGTTTACGCGCCGCGTCCTCGCCTCTGACCGTCCAGAACAATAAAACCCGCATGATTATTAGCCCCCTCATTTCGTTGCAACCCTTATCTCGCGGCATAATACACGCGTAAGTTACGCGCGGGGACGACCGGCCCGCAGGCAGATAAAAATCTTGCCGCGCGCGCGGTCCAAAAATATTTCGACAGCGGTGTTTAAGGATAACGGTGATGGCGGCGGCCACGCGGACGGGGGAAACGTATTTTCACGGCGGAGCGGCGATCGATGAGGGAATTTATCGGCGTATATATAATCATTTGTCGTCGCCGCGGTAATCTGCCCTTGGTGATACCAACATAATTCACGAGCGATCGTCAAACTCGCGCCGCGGGGGAAAAAAGAAGGGGCGCGATGTTGCGAAGTGTTTCGAACGCGGTGGTAATTGCTCTGTTTATTTCTGGATTTGTATTTTGTAGGCGTTTTGTTGCGAGACAGCCCATCGTGCAGATTTGGGTAGATAGATGAAGCTGCGTTTAGGGCTGATATCCGTCCGGGTTTCCCCGGATATCTCCTCTTATTTAAGGGGGCAGCCTGGTGTAGCGAGTCGAAGAAATCGATCTTTTTTTGCATAAATCAATACGCGAATATTGAACATGACGATAATATGCTCCCAAAGTCGCAAAACGAAATTCGAAAAAATAAAGCGGATACAGCCGATTTTGCTACGGAGCACCATGTCACCAGAAATCTTGAAATGTGTTCTTTTCGAAATGACAGTTTTATATTTTGTGCGCGAGGTAACTTCAAAAATATTCAATCAATCTACATGGCCTTGTGCACGAATATTTGTGAAGGCAAAATTTCGTTGGAAAAAGTGGACTTTTTTTATTCAAGAGGCCGCCATTTGTTCAGTTTTGCATCTTTTAAGTTATGGATTTATACGATTTGTGCGTACTCTCGACTCTATTGTACTAGAAATTCCATATTTCACCATTCCCTCCGAAAGCATCAATAGTTTGCTCCTCTTTGAATTTCGTAGAACCGACTTTCCTCTCAAGTGTCCATGCACAGCAGCAACCCCTCGAAACGCGCGACTACTCACTAGCAATCCGAGGTAAAACATCATCGTAGTTTCGCGCAACGATGCAATTACGCCCTCGGGCGCGCTCCGTTTGAATATCGCCGTGCCCCCTGAAAATTCCGTGGCGATGTACCAGCCTACCAGCTAACTAACGCCTGTGTAACCAGGTTTCAGGGATCGTTCCATGGCTGACACAATATTCGCGCTGGATCGTCCCCGTTTCCCGTGCCCCTTCCCTCCCCCGCGCACGCTAATTAGAATAAACAGGTTGCCGACAGCGGCCCTCCTCGAAAGCCTTATCGAGCCGGTCGATTAAGCATCGCGATGCTATCGTACCCCCTCGACGAGGGCCCTGTTGCTCCTCGAAGATATCTCGTAAACTCGTTCCCACCGCGGGGACGACGACCATGGGGAATGGCGAATAAGAAGCCAGAGAAAAAGAGGAACCACGGTCCAAGGAAACACGTGCCGGAGAGAAAAAGAGCGGAACCAATTCCCAGAGCCTCTATCAGAAAGGAGACGTTTGGAGGCCATTCGTGAAACCGCCTCGATCGTAATTGCGCGATTCCGTGATTATAAAGCGACGCGTTTTACTGTTACAATGTCTCCTCGATGGCAATACGCTGCTCGTGTTTCCCCTCGGTTCGACGTTCCGATATCCTTACCCGCCTGCCGAAGTTTCGGAGCTTATCAGCGTGTTCCCTGGTAAGACAAGATAGCGGCTGATTTCGGGGAAAGAGACTCGCAGCCGCGATTAATATTTCGTATGCCTGAGAGGTATATTCAGGTCTCGCGGTGTGCAAGATTACACTCCCCGAAACGCACCCAGTTCCCGCTCCGCCCGGTAACCCGAACCTACCGAATTCCTGCGGACCGTGGAATCGAGGGACACGTGCAGAGTCGCCTCGATGACTAATTCTCCCTCGAGTTTAAAACGAGCAACGAGACCGCTGGAAGCTTCGTTCCGTGCAGACGCATCCCACGAGCTCACGGGGGCCTGAAATATTGATGTCCCCGAAGATATTTCCGACCGTAAATTTCGCGAAAAAAGTCGAGCGGGGGCGACGGGGGCGAGTGCACTTCCGGCGCGGTGGCGCGTACCCACTCCGGCCCTGGCTCGTCTTCGTACGGCTCGTTTGCATGAGTAATTATTAACGTCCCTCGTGGGACAAAAGGCGATTTTCTCTCCCGCGGCGAACCCGGCGACGACGACACCGTGGATTCCTGACCGCTCGTCGTCCGCGATTTATGACGGCCAGACGCCGGCTCGCGCGCGCGCCACCTCCACCCCTGGGGTGAAAAGACCTCTGGGCTGGACAATGGGCCAGCGGCTGCTCGACTGACCAGAGGGTACACACGCGCAGGGTAAATAGAAATCTGTTGAAAATTGAACGGTCACAATGGCCGACGGTTTGTACGTTCGACGTGTGTCAACAGCGTCGGACGAGCCTGCCTCGAATGGACCTAATCCTGGAAACGTCTCGCGATGTAAATAATTTTTCTGATTCGCCCCGGGTGGGATGGGAAAATTCCTTGATTTGGTCAGCGGAAGGAATCGAAGGGGAAGTTGAAAGATCGAGGAAGGTTGCGGGGGTTGGAGAATCTATTATGGTAATGTTAATGGAGGGTAGTTATTAAACATGCTAGGGTTCAAGAATATTAATTACCTACCTGGAAAGTATTCTCAGGTATAGAAATGATAAATCGAACGTAGATCATTAAGTCGCTCCATCGAAGAGGCTTCGTAACTTTCTACCGGCATTCTAAAAATAAGAACAGCTGACCCATCCACGTATCACCGCGGAGAGGTTTCTCAAGCCGGAAGCCTCTCATTTACTGGCCCACTGTTCTACAAATGAAACTATGCAATCCCATACACGAATTCCCTCTCGTCGATCATAAAATCGAAATGACCGCCGCCCACGGTTCAGCCGGCGATTGCTTTCAGAGAAAATTTCGCTGCCAGCTATTAAACGGACGGCGGGAGGAGGGGGAAGGAAGACGAAGCGGCAGAGAAAAATCATCGGTTGTTTGAATAGGAAATATTTACATTGCCGAGCGGCCCGGCCATAAATGGCGCGCGGCTCCTACGAGCGACTTAATTCCCTCTGCAAAATACACCGCGCTGGCCAACTCGCGAGAATACTCGCCTGCTCGTGACTGCTCGACGTGTCAAACGGTGGAGGGAAACGAGCAAATAGAAATCCGTCGGAAATTGAATGTTCACGATTCGCGGCGCGACAGAGCGCGGCTCCGCGTGTGGCCAGGTATCGAGTGGACGCACGCCGCTGGGAAACACGCTCCGAATGGCGGTATCTGGGAAACGATGTTAAGGATGCGCGTCAATTGAACGGGATCGCGGATTTTCCCCGTGCGCCGAGCGGCATTGTTCCATCGACGGTCGTTGTTACACTCCGCGGCGCTCGTTTTGCGCTCTCGCCGCCCGAAAACGGCACCCGCTCTGGCGTTAAAACCTGCCGGCCGATGAAATATTCATTGGCAAGCAATCGCGGAAATCGCGCGCGCAATGAAGACACAAGCCGGACGATAATGACGGTAAAATTTGCATTATCGAGCAATGCCAGTGGTATAATATTGATCTAACGTAAATTCGCGAGAACCCGCCGAGGATGCAAATAAACGGGGCTCGACCGAAAACAGGGCAAGTTTACCAGCCCCCGACCTGTGCGCTCGCCGCGCTCCAATTTGCCTGATGAAAGCTTGCTTGACGTTTCATTTGCACGAACGTTCGTGCTCGACGGGAGAAAAAAGGAAGGCTTGGCCCCTTGTGTTGCCGATTTACTTGTTGGCTCGAGTGTATACAGGGTGTACGTAACGCGAGGGCTACGGGAATTGCTCTACTACTAAAATTATTCGAGGGATGGGGATTTTTTTCGTACTCCGAGATAAATTCTACTTAAATATCTAAATTATATCTGTCACTGTAGCTTCTATTTAGCGATACGACTCCATGTTGGGTAATTCCGGGGGAGATGAACATACGGCAGAGATGGCTAATGAAAGTATTCGACAGAAAAAGCATTCGCTCAAAAACAGCATTCTCAGTCCGGGTCGTTGAAACAGAACGCTGTCAAAGGCATGTAAATCCACTTTAAAATTTAAGCTAGTGCACGCGCTTGTTGGATCCACGAAAATTGCACGAAGTTTCACGCTGTTTGTCATATGTGTGAATTAAAAGACATAGGACAACAAAAGCCCAAAGAAAACTGGTCAAAATCGGTGGTAACCAGGTCAAGCCTCCAATTGGTTAGCCTGAAAGCTACATATGCTCATCTTTCCCGGGCACTGGAGGAGAGATGGCCAATGACACTTTTTACTTATTTATGAAATTTGTATATTAAATAATAATTTTTCGTTTATTATATCAAAGTTTTGTTCCATGCCATGCTCGTTGCTTTATTTCAAGTAGGTTGGCTATAGGAGACTCCCTACGAAATTATGACCATCTCCCCTGAAATTTCCCTAACTCGCACACGCCATAATAAAGAAATTACCATTAATTCTCTTGTACCTTACTTAACATTCATCCCCGTTACGTAATCCTTACCGATTCTCGCCGTCGCATTTCAGCCCCTCTCCCCCGCGATCGATACGCGTTAAGAGGCACCCTGTATACGTGTCGACGCGGCGTGTTCATCCAAGAATTTCGTGCCGACGGAGCGTACACGAGCATCGGTTAGCGGGAAGCTGGCTGGTAATAACCCGGCCAGAGAACCGGTACCGCGACGAGCCTGGTGGTCCCTAAGAGGAGTCGGCGCACGTCCAGG
The DNA here is from genome assembly GCA_963971345.1 of Andrena flavipes. Taxonomy (NCBI): domain Eukaryota; kingdom Metazoa; phylum Arthropoda; class Insecta; order Hymenoptera; family Andrenidae; genus Andrena; species Andrena flavipes. Next base: position 62,095,697 of record OZ020480.1, read on the forward strand.
GAATATTAGAAGCAGGAAGAATACGAAGTGTTTCGCTGATTACTCGTGCGCCGACGATCCACCGCGCTGAGCCGCTTCGAACACGATCGCCGCGGCCGAATCGAGGCGACAGCTCCGACACGATCGCTCGTTTACGTCCACCGCTGCCGCGGGAACGACGACAAGCCAACGGGAACGTAGATGGAATTTTAACGCGGATCTTTGAAGGTGCTTAATTTTCTTAGGTACTTCAAGAGAGAGAGAGAATCGCAGAGAGAATCTTTTGATTATTGTAAATCAAATTAAACGAGATGCTTGCTTCTGCACGTTTTATGACGAATGAACCAGTAAACCCAAGTTTCCAAATTTTATTCTTTGACTCGCTATTCGGGTATTGGTAACCATCGATACTTTGTTTCAAGTAGTCAAGAGATTTGTTACACACCCCTACGATATGGTGGGGAACGAGTTGCAATGTGTTCGCTACTCGTCGCAAATGATTTTCGAAAGCGCTGAATGGAAGCCGTGACAGGGAGCGAATTAACAATTACAACGAACAAAATGCAGCCGCTCGAGCCAGTCAACTCCCCCGAGTTTTCAATCGATAGCGTTTTATCAAGCCTGGATCCACCGAGACTGAACTCGCGGTGTGGTTTCGAGGGGCCGTCGGCTGAGTGCTTTCGAAAGTGACCACTTTAAATGAGCTTGGTGTTTGCAGTCGGCTTCAAGCAAGCTTTGCCTCATATGTAAATGATAGGATAGAAAATCGAGTGGTTCGTTCTTTCGGGCACTATTAATTTCGAGCTTTATCGCGGATCGACGCTTTTCAAACGCTGTCACTCGACGGCACTGGCTGGCGAGTACTCATCGGCGATAATCATCGCGCGCTTTCACAGAGGCTCCTTCAACGATACTCCATATTATAACGTTATACCCTGCAACACCCGGAAAGCCGCGCCCTCGTCTCGCCGCTGTGAGCTTCGAAAAGAGACAGCCTACCAGAAAACACCGGCTGAGCATAAAAATCCCACTTGCCTCGCCCGTAAAGCTAAACGATCCCCGCTGTAAGAGAAACGCGAATGATAATAGGTTTCCGCGAGGATGCGCCTGGAAATGAGCTTGCCGGGAACAAGAAGCCCCCCAGGTTTGACTTGCACAGCAATCCAGCCGCGATTTCGAGGCTCAAGTGGCAAAGTCGCGCACCGAAATTCACGCCCACGTGGACGAAAGTACAAACGGAGCGCCGAGGAAGGGACCTGATGGTTTGGTGAACAGCGTGAAAAGTTGCCGTTTTAATTTCGAACTCGCCCGGCAATCGGACGGGATGAAAGGCCGCGAAGCACAGCCGTCGCGGAAATGAGATTTTTATTCCGCGCCGCGGATCCTCGCCTTTGTGCGACGGTAATTTTCCGCGCGGCGTTAAGCCCGAATTTCAATATCGTTTTTCCCCTTTTCACGCGTCGATATTGCTGTGTTCTGGCTGCCATTTACACGTCCCATTGTTTACCACAGCGGGAGAAGTTGTCCCAACGTTAACCCTTGGAAAAACGTTTCGGCGTTGCGCGCGATATGAATAAAAGTTCCAGCAATAACGCGATCCTCGAGAAAGTTCCGACATATTGGAGAATGCAGGGACACGTGGGAGATTGTTGCAAGCTGCGGGTGGGAGGATTGTTGATGTGGGCTCGAGGAACGGTCCGTGCAAAGCTTCGAGTGGTCGGAGATTCCTCGAGCGGGCGAAAGTTAACAGTGCCTGACAAGAAGCTTCGACATCGTTAACCAATGATTTAAGAGCTCGCGGAAGTTTTCAAGGGCGAGGCAGGTCTCGCTCTGTATTTCCTTAATTAATCAAGATAAATCGAAGCGAAATGATTTGAAACCAGTGAACTCGAAGGGCGGGAGGGGGCAACCGTTCACCGTAAATCTTCCCAACTAATGGCTCGTAAACACTATAACGCTTCAAGCAGATTGTAAATCACCGTTATTATTGGTACGACCGATAATTAGGCGTAATAGCTGAAACGATATTTCAGCAATAAACGCCGCGCCAGCGATTTTTCTTCCGCGCCGGTGGGGTGGGTCGTTTCGGTAACAAGGCCACATATCAACTGGCGACGATATTTACATAGATTTCCGAACGGTATGATTTATCGACCGTGTAAATTACTCTCGGTACGCGGGGAGCGATGATCGTTGCGAAACGAATTTCTCATTTCGTTCTGGACGAGTCCACTTCCACGGTTATTAATTCCGACGTGGAATCATTGCGAAAGTCGTTAATCAAGGATCGATTTGGCCGTTAGAAAAATGACGTTGCTGCCAGCGATTCGAAGTGTCCCGAAGTGGTCGGTGACTTGAACTGGGATTGCGCTAATTAACAATCACGAGGACGAGTCGTTTCGTCGGCGCCGGACGGCGCGTCTAGCCGCGGCGTTTATCGACTCGCCGGCCGTATCGTTGGCTAGCGTTGCAGCAGCGTAACGACATCGTTATCGTCCACGCCGATCGCCGATCCCTGCGGTCCGCGCGGTACGCTGCAACGCGCTCCGATTTCCTGGCGACGGGGGCAGCACCGCGTGAATTATAATCGCCACTTGGTCGGCGGAATCGCGGCGGGAGATTGCCGCGGTGCATCCGTGTCGCGGCGTGAATCAAGCGTGCTGGGTCACGGGGACTTGGTTCGAGCTGCGAGTCGCATTGCTTCGTGATAGTTCGGAGACTTAATGGAGAGTAAAGCAATAATCATCGGGTGACGTTGATTTATGAGGCCCGGAACGATGCGCGAGAAGGGAAATTGAATATTCTGTTGGTAGGATAATGGTAGGAAGGCATATCCCTTTCTTTATGTTAGCTGTGCTGGTTATAGGAACCAGAGAATGTATGTAAAACAACTATAACACGATTTCAAAGTGACTATAATGAAAGTATAAGACCACCACGAAGTTCCTAGCAGGGGATTCTAATGAAGAACAGATATGGTGACTATAAGGTGACTATAAATAGACGACTATAAGTTGACTATACCGTTGAGACGCAACCCCATTCTAAACGCCAGTAAAACACCTTGCGACGAGATGACTGCACCCCCCTAAACACCTGCGCGCGGGCACCGCATCATCGTTTCGTTTCTTCCATGATCTCGAGTTCCGCCGTTCCCACGTTCGTGCCTCCTCGAAAGCGGCGAACGTGCGACGCGCATCGTGATACACACGAGGAGAGCCCGCCTCCTTTGAATACTAATACTCGAAATAACAGCCGATCGCAAGCGCCAGGAAATCGGGGGAATCCCGTGGCCGTTGAATGGTGGCGAGAGTTCGCCGCGAGGTACACACGTCCGCGCGTTTTCATCCTTCCTCGCCGATCCATCGGGCATTCATTTATGCGGCGTTTCGAAATACAACCGCGTTACGGCCGGTATCGAGCGTCGTACGGCGAGATCGTCCGGATTTATCGAAGGATGAAATTTCAGGCGTCGCATGATCCACGGGGCTCCGGCTACGCGCCTCGTAATTCCGTTTCGCCGGGTCGGCTAAAGGCAGGCCTGATGGTGGCGCTAAATCGTCCCCCTCGCGAGCACTACCGTGTCCCTCGTTCGTGCCCCCTTTCCCCCGCCGGTTACACCTTACCAGTTTCACCGTCATTCAGTTTATCGGCGGGAAATCGGTACACGCTTGCCGTGGCGAACGAGCTCGCGATCGCCGCCACGATAATGCCCGCGTCTCGCGGTAGATGGGGGACACCGCGGCGACGCGGATACGCAACGGAGGCGAGCGTATCTGGGCGAAAGAATGATAATGATGATGGATTGGAAGGGAGCCTGGAAAACGTTGTTTCATTAAAACGATTTTGTACCCGGGGATTACGCGAGGACCGAGGCACCACGGGGAAATCGACGACGTCTCGCGAGAGAGACAACTTCTTTCATCAATCAAATGCCGTCCCGTGAAAGCCTCTAATTAGAGAGACGGCGACGTTTTCTGCTCCCGACTACGCGCAACCGATCCAGCCTGTAATTCTGCGTCGACTCGTCTATGACGGACGATACTGCTTGACGCTGGGACGGAGCCGCGTCGACAGGTGCTGGGAGATCTCTACACGCCGGTATCGGTGCCATTGCAATGAGTTAACGAATCATGGGTACGGTAAGGTGGGTATCGAGTTACCGGTGTGGTTGTGCAACTTTGATACCAGTACTAGGAAAATGAATTAGTACCAAGCATTGTCTGACTAAACGTCTTGATCTACTTTCATCTCGACTACTTTGAACACACAGCCTCTACGTCTCTAGTAGGAACTTAGCTTTACCGTTGATCAATTGTTATTGCTTTCTTAGTTTTTTTTTTTGAGTCAGATGAATGTTGCCAAGTAAGTAGCGCGAAATTGGCCTTAATGAATTGCTGTGCCTAATTGGTAGTGTATAAAAATGTACTCGCCGGCACGGGAGCACGGTTCCGTGACAATTATCAGCGTCAACGTTCAGGAAATCAGGCGCGCGTAATCCCGCATGCAAATAAGTGATACCCCGGTCAAATTACTTCGCGTGTTTGTATTCAATTAATTATAAGTCACGCGGACGGGTTTTGTTTGATCGCCTGCAATGAAAAGCGCGCACGGCGACACGGTGGCACGGTTGGAAAATGCCTGATCTACCGCGTCGCTCTCCGCTTTTTAATGCATGCGTCAATAGTGCGGGGGGGTCGCGTTCTTTTCACGCGCGCGCTACGTGATTATCGGCCACGTTCCACGGTTCCGTGAATCATTCCGCCTGATTTCCAGCGGTAATGAATTTAAATGTTTACCCCGTGACGGAAGAATAAATTGGGAAGGATCGCCTCTCTATCCTTTCGACCGCGAAGCCATTGTGCGCTCCAATTCACGCCGCTGCAACAGTTCGTTAGCTATGTGTCACAAAAATGAGGCAAATGCTCTATAGAATTCTTTGTTGCTAGGGTGACTGTACCTAATATCGCATGCATTTCCTTTCAAAGTGAAGAAAAATTATTCATATTTTATGTAGCATAAGTTAGAATCGTTGAAACCTATAATTTTTTAAAAACGTAAGCCATGCAAAAATCGGGTCCTGAAAAAAGTGTACCTGATATCGCTAACTCAAGAAATATTGCTTAATTCATATATGTATACATGAGTTTTTAAAGTCATTTTCACATGTGCTTTTATTATTTCTTGCTCTATAAATGTATTTATATCCTTCTCTGATTTTATTTTTATTAGAAAAATATAGAAATTTAAAATTGTAGATTTTAAAAAATTTTATTTCGGTTGCTTGGCACATTTCGTAACCCCACCTGTAACAAACATTACGTCGAAATAGTTCTCCGGTAGGCGGTATTGGCAACACCTATACTGCTAAAAGAAAAACACTATTTTCATTACGGAAAATATGTGAATCGATTTCATTCCTTAAATACATTATTAATTAGGTGTTTATATTAGATATTCTTGCATTCACGGGATTATTAGACCAGTCCAATAAATTTTTACACTATTAAGATACACTAAAATACTCCTCATTTTGAAATTGTTGATCACATAATGCTGCAATTACAGTATGTCTTCTTGCATATGTTTAGGTACTAATTCAGTGCATAACCGATAAATTTTAGAGCTTACATTGCGAGATACGGCGGGTGGCGATATTAGGTACAGTCACCCTATTTGGTTCGCGCAAACAATTTTTTTCAGCTTCTACGAACCAAAGAGGCTAGAAACTGTTGGACTGCCAAGTAAAAATTCCGCCTTCCCGCGTTCACCAACAGGTAGCTGGCGCTAGTATCCGCTTCGTCGCGCTAGATAACGCCAGCGCAAAGCCGCTTCCGTAGCGAGCACGTGTCACTAATAAACGTCACCCCGGCATGCGCGGCGAGATTGATTCTATTAATAGGAGTAATTACCGGGTGTACTTGGCGCCGCATGCATAATGCAATTTCGAGCCTACCTCCGTCATCCCCGACGCTCTCCCCGTCTTTGTACATCCGCTCCATCTGCATACATCATTGCACCGCGAGTCGTACGTTGAAAATCCAATTTAATCCGCGCCTCCTCGCCAGCCTCCCTTTCCTTTCAATTTTCATTATCCACCACCGCCTTCGAAAGGTCATCCCGTATGAAACATCCCGCCAACAGCCTCCCAAGTACCTTCCGTAGTTCGCGAGGCTCGACTTCATCCGACATTCAAGGCATAGTTGAACGAGGTTCGCGCGATCGCGTGACGCGTTCCACCGCCGTCTCCAGTGAGGATCGATGGATTTGCGGGCGTCGCGGCGTTCTCATTCGGAATGTGCCGACAGGAATATCCGTGGAAACGGATAAATCGCGCCTCGCGATCCGAAGACGGTTCCTTTAAGTAAGCCCCGATACTGTCGAGACGGGCCAATCATATTAACGCGGGAGCTCGGGGACAAGAGAGGGCGAGAAAAAGGCACCGGCGTGACTCGCAAGGAGAGTAAGAGAGAAATGTTGGATGGGTGGGATCTGGCAAGTAGGCGAAACAAAAGAGTGGAGGACTGCAGTCGACAAGTTATGCAGAGCCCCTGAAGCGTGCATTTGACTAAGCTCGCCTCCACCTCGCCCTTCGCCCTCCGCATTCCTCGCCCTCCCCCTTGTTCCCCCTCGCCCTGTCTCGCTCCATCTTTCCCTCCACCCACCGGCCTGTGACTTTATCTCGGCATAGCAGCTTCTTTCCGTCGGCTGATTACGTATGCGCGAGAGAGACGAGCCCCGAGCTTATGAAAGTGTAAGCCGAAGACGGTGTCGAAGGTCCCTTCGTGTTCGACCCCTCCGTCGCGCTCCCTCTCTCCTCCGAGTGGCTCCTCTTTCCTTCGCAGGAGGCGAGAGGCAATAAATAAGACGTAGGGAACGTTACGCGGCGAAACCTGCGAGCTTTTCGCGTAAGAACCTCTCTAAATACACGCCGTGGGACGTGTCCGCGTGTCCGCGGCGGAGGGCCTTTATTGCCTCGTAAACGCGGTGTCTCGTTGCGCGCGGAATACCAACCGGCGGGGACCAGTTCACGAATCACAGAAACAGATTGCGCAGTCCCGATCCGAAAACACACGGTCGTCGGGGACGGTGATTCGGTTGCAACGTTATTGGACTGCTTGCCAGAGAAAGGGGGTATTAAGAATCCCTTGCGCCGTGGATACTACCAAGGGCTCGACCAACACGAACGTCCCGCGATCACCGACTGTTTCATGGACTGACTAATTTATAATCAAGCCCTTCGACAATCCCCGCGTCTCCGATGACTAACCACAATTGCCGAAGAAATACCTATTTGATACGGCGGTGACTGACCGTAAAATCCTCGGTGCGGATTCCAGCAACCCTCGAATTCGTATTCTACCTGCCGTCCAATCGAACCCCCTCCAGTCGATTACGACGATAGTGATCCAGGCGCATCATCAAACCTCCATTCCACCTGCATTTACATGCCGGCTGGCCGCTCTAAGCCGGCCGTCCAGCTCATTAAAAATTACGACGCACGTCGGTGTATCCAACCGGGGTGGGACCATTAACGAAATCGAATCGGGAGGCCCTCGATTCCGCCGGAGCCCGTGCGTGTACCCGAAACGAGCGGCACGAGTACACGCAGGTAAATCGTGCTCCGCGTGTCCCACCGCGCCCAGCGCATTTTCCTCGCGCGGGCGTTACGAGCGGCGCATTTCAATATCGGCGCCCACCCCCTCCAAGTCGCGGCTAATATAGCGAGTCGTATTTAATCGCATGCCTGCCGATAAGGGGCGGGGGTGCAGGGGTCGAAGTGGAAGACCCGAGACCTCGATAATCGTTAATAACTCGCCTCCCTCTTTGCCCCCTCGCCGTTCGTGCCGCCCCTGGTCCCCCGCCAGGTACCACCATCCCGGAAACCCTCGCCATCGACTGGCTGATCTTAAGGATTCCCACGAAGAAATCCTCGGATCGTCGAAAGAACGAAGGAGGAAGCCAGAAACTCTGCACATACAACCAACCTGCGCCATCCTTCTCACCCTGCTCCAGCCCCTCCTCCACCTCTCCGCTTCCACAGACACGATATCATCCTGCCCCTTTTCGCTGGCTTCTTCAAAAGGTCGAGATATTTCATCCCTCGGAATTAATATGCACCGACTGGTTAACATCCAGCGAATTCCCAGACAGATACGTGAATCCTGGGGGATTCGACGGCAACCTCCGCGAGAGCGAACCGACTCGGTGAAATAGACCGACGGTCGTGAAAGGGAAACCAGGATCAGAGAGGGTACCTCGCGTTCTGGTTGCTGACTTTGAAGCTTTGAGCAACGTCTTTTCGGGGTTCACTTTGGCGGGTGTATCGCGGCCTAGCGTTTTGCGATTGTTTGTTGAAGTTCGGTCGGCTTCGATCCGGTACACGGGCGGTGTGGATAGTTTCTTGTAATTGAAAGGATTACAATCGCGCCTCCTTGCGAGTGGAACGACCGCAATTACGGTCTTCTGTGACCTAAACGCCTGCAATCTCCGCAGCGGGTAATCCGCTTGCAAATGGAACGAGCGAGCCATTTGAATAAGCGAGACCACCGCGGCGCTCCACTTGCGAGCGCGTGTTAAGCGTAAAATAGATAATGACAGAGTGAACACTGCGAAAATCTATAGAATACAATGGGGAGGGGGGGGAACGGAAAGTGCAAGCGGAGTGAATATAAATGAAGGGACGTGAATGCTGTTAACGCACCTCTCGCTTCATCATTGGCAGTTACTTTACCAGAACATTCCGCGCTCCGAATGCGAAAAGATCGAGTAGAAATATCCTCGCCGTTGTCTGGACTACGAGCCTCTATTTTGGAAACGACCGCGATCGCAGCTTCTTGCGGCCGAAACAGTGACACGCTCCCCCATCGTGGCACAATTTCCACCGTAATTACCGTGGAACGCGACCCCTGACGAAACGATCGCGGGGAAAGTCGCGGACCGGTGGCCGTGAAATGGCGCTCACGCATCGGCCTCTAATCAGAAGCTCGCGCTCATTTGCGCCCGCTTCATGGTTTATGCCGCATGCAAATAACTCGACGGGCCGGGGAGGAATCACGAGCACGTACCGGCAACATTTCACCGAGATAAACAGGTTCTACGGAGAAATTACAATCGCCAAGGCGGGGGAGCAAAAAAACCTTCGTTAATTATGCAGATTCGACGGGGGCGAGAGGGTTTTCAGCGTGGCAACGAGCAATACTCGAGCTGTTTGGCCGACGTCGGCTAACGAACGTGGAGGATTAACGAGCACTGGACAGAGAATCGAAGGAGGCACGATCACGACGGTGAATACGAAGGTCTACGGGCATCGAGGAATTCGTAATTCACGGAGTCGAGGGATCGTATCATCTCCTCTCTCTCTCCCTGTCTATTCCCTCCCCTCTCTGTCTATTCTAGCCAAGCAAATCATGCAGAATTATTGCGGGCCAGGCGAATGATTTTCAGCTGTCGTTGCCGGCTCGTCGGCAATTTCAATATATTTCTCGGGATTACAAACACTCGGAGGGACTCATCAATTTTGCATTATCTCACCGCCTCCTACCCCGTGGCCGAGCTATTAGAGGGCTGATCGATCGTCGCGGATAATCCACATTACTCGCTCGAGGCTGACGTACAGTATTGCCCACGGACCCTAGTTCCGTCTGCGTAATTCCGGCGGGAAGGTCGCTCGGAAAGGACAGAATACCGTCTCGATCGAAAATGGGGTGGTTCCGTGGTAATTCGGCCGCCTCGGCTGGCTTCGGTCGATTCAGAGCAGTTCGCTTCTGGTTACATCTTTCTGTTCAAAATTCAAGAGATTCTTCTCGTCCTCTAAGTATCAGCTTCGGGTACCTCGTGTCTTATGCTTGCTCTTTAATGAGCACTGTCGCAAATTCACCAAGCGCAACGGAAAGATGTTTCCTCCGTTTTCATGGGTTGGCATGAAAAATGGAGTCCATAAAAGTGGCTGCTACAAAGGCAGAAAAGGAAGATTGTGATAGGAATGCTAATACCTACCTTTGGTTGGCTTTAACGTGTTCCATAAAGTGAATAAACTGCACGGTTTCTTTCCGTGAATGCAGTAATGCTCCCTTTGATCGTGCACTTGAAACCAGGAAGTTTACAATTCTTTTTTTAAAAAAGACACGATCCCTTTGAGATTTTATGTGAAATCACTTCTGCCCCGATCCAACGACCGCGATAAAAATAATCGAAATGATCGAGCCTGACGGTTCACCCCACGTGTACGCGTCATCATCGATACCCACGTCGTCGGGGCTCGATTACCAAAATTACCGGCTTGCCCTCTCGGGTTTCCCCGTAGCAGGATTCCGCTCCTGCTCAACTTGCCATTCGCGCGAATTAATTCGACCCCTGCAGGCCCGCTTGCAAAAAGCTCGGGAATCGTATTAAAACGCGCGTTTTACGGCCCGACCAGGTGAGAAGGAGAAGGGATCTCGGTGATCCACGAAGCGAGGCAGCGATTCTGGCCGCGGGCCACATCCAAGACGGCGAGACGGCCACGCTTAATTAACCCTTTTATAAATATCCTTACAAGGCATCCCTAATTTCCCTCTGGCGGCTCGTTCCCATCCCCGCTCCACGCCTCCCTTTCAACCTTCTCGTCCGTTCGGGCAAACACAGAGCGTTACGGCAAGTGGCTCGCGTTAATTATCCATACTGCGAACTTTCTTTCCCGCGTTTCCTTGCCTTTGGCCATCCACCGGGGCGCCCGACACCGCTCGACGCGACGCCAGACCGCCGATGCTGTTAGAAAAAGTGAATAAAGTCGAGGCCAGGAGGCCAGACGAAATTCTGAGTGATGCTGTCGAGGATAAAGCCGGCCGGAATAGATAGAAGCGCGAAACGACTTGGTAATTGGGCGCGAAAGAGAAGATGGTGGTAAAAGTGAATCCTGAAGGTTGTTTCTTGTGTTTATCCGGCGACGGGACAACGCGACTTGTTGTTGGAGGATACAATAGGCTTTCTGGGAAGATTCTGCTGGAGACTCGTGGCACAAACACCTTTAGGAGACTCTGACTGTTGACAAGGAACGTGTACCGTAAACTGGGAGTAACATTGTCATCTACTTAACATCTATTAAAAAGGGAAAGGAAAAAATTTTATGCGTTTTCACGCTTGTAGTACAATCACAAACGATGCAATGTTATAATAGCCTATCTAAACGAAATTAAAAAATTTTAATTAAAAAAATAAAAATATAAAATAGAGTGTATTGAACATAAAAAGAAACAAATTTAAGTGTTAATGTAAGTTTAGATATGGTAACACTTTAACTTAAAGACAAAATTTGTATGCACTTTGACGCTTGTAGTGCATTCACAAAAGGTGCAATGTTATGATAGAATACTTATAGCAAATGTAAAAATGTTAATGTTTATATTATATAGCAAAATATTCAAAAATGTCAATGTTCCCCCAGTTTACGATACCTAATGAATGATTCAATTTATGATTTAGGAATCAATTATGCAAATTAATTTCCACACAGATTTTCCTTCCCTTTCTAATTTTCACCTCCCCGTTCCAAGGCACAATCCAATCACGGAATTCCTGCCCGAGACGATTGATTTCTCGCGTGTCACTGTGAACGATGTCGATCGCCCGGTTCCCCGGCGCGAATCGCTAATTTGCCCGATACCTCGATCGTTGCGACACTCTGTATTGACAGATACGAGGTTTTTCTAAGATAATCGGGAGGGGGTATAATAAAAGTGGCCAGAGACAGTCGCGGGGGGCGGTGCAGAGTCGTGTCGTGTCGCTTTCTTGCGCGCGGCGTTTCTCGTTTCGCATGGAAAGCGATCGCGACACGATCGCAGCGTTACGTAAAAACCGTTTGGCGCCGACTCGTTAATATGCGTGTCGTACAATCTGTAGCTTTCAGTGGCCCGACAAAACTCATTAATAATGCCCACTTAACTAATTTCCCGTCACGGCTCGATGCGCCGCGACCTACTGCGCGTTTCGATCGACGGGGTTCTCGCAACCGCACCGACCACTCCACTTTTTCCCCCTTCTTATCGTGCCCCGTGCCTAGCCTGCGACGAAATATTCTGCTGCCGCATACTTCCCCCTTTCTTTTTCAATTTTCTGAAGACAATTATTCTACCTTCTCCATTTGCGCGCCCCTGACACAAATTTTCAAGTACATATTATATAATCGGTAGTGAAATCGTAATTAGTTTTTAATATTCCCGATGAAAAGATGAGTAGATATCGTGGAGTCAAATCAAAGATGGATATAAATACATTTATAGAGCAAGAAGTAATAAAAGCACATGTGAAAATGACTTTAAAAATTCATGTATACATATGTATGAATTACTCAATATTACGAATTAATCAATATTTCATGAGTTAGCGATATCAGGTAAATTTTTTTCAAGACCCGATTTTTACATGTCTAATATTTTTTAAGTCATAATGAAAAATTTGTAGGTATATGACTCTAACTCTTTACTTTGAAACGAACTGCATGCAAAAATATCAATTATTATTTAATTGACAGCGATTTAACTTTTGCCTGGCGATATTAGGTACAGTCACTCTATAACTGTTTCACAGATTGTGTTATTTAATATGTAGAAAAATGTAGTAAATAAGGTTAAAAGAGGAATCTTTTGTTTTATTTACTTTAAAATAATCGTTATTGATTAAGATATTTAATTAACACAAGTTTCCACGACGGCAGTGGTGGTTTTTTAAACGGTCTCCTGCCATTTTTACTTCAGATTCGTTATCAGCGACCGCGAAAACTTTAGTATACTTATTTTTGTAAATATGAAAGATTACCTTCATATTTTTACCATGTTTCTAGGATTTCAATCCACTGTACACCGTAGATATCACAAAGAATCGCGATGCAGTTCGACTAATTAAAGCGCTACTACAACGCGTGCCTCCAAAGAAACCGATTCATTCCTCATTCCCAATGCATTTGCTCCCACTGAACCGCGTCTTGCTCCAATTTACAAGCACCCGACCACAGACACCCCGTGCACCCCATAATCCCCGGTCGATCCAGTGATAAGCACGCAGCAGGCAAGAATACTACACCCACGCGTCGCCGCTAATTGCCCCGTCAATTAGGCGCGAATTAATTGCTCGGCGAAATATGGAGCAGACCGCGAGCAGGCTACCGCGGCCGATTTATCGGCCGCGAATTCCTCGCCGCGGTGGGAAGCGTTCCGGGCGACTAATCCCAGCGTCTGCGGCTCGCTCCTCTCGTCAACGGGGGCCTCGTTGATCTTCGTCATCCGTCACGTCGCTCCTTTCGTTTTCCGCCGCCGCAGTCACGTTTGATCACGTTTCAAAGCCGCGTCCAGCACCGTCCCTTTAATAAAGGAAAGACGAACGCCAGTGAATGTTATTCCCGGCCGAGCGTTCAAACGACGCTTATCCCGACGTGTTCATTTCCCTCGCACCCCTTTCCCTGGAGGAAACGGCGTCTTCAGCGGCGGAGCGCTCGTTACTGGAAACAATCGTGCCCTCCCTCGGAAACTACCTCGCCGAGAGCGGTCTCGCGCCGAGTTTATCCGCGGGATTGATCATTACGGTGTCCACTAGGCGCGGCGCGAGCTCCATGAACTTGGATTGTCTTTTAACGATGCAAAATGCGCGGCCGTGACGCGTGCCATGGAGTGACACGCGAAAACACTCTCCGCAGGTAGCGATGGGAGCGACGCGGGACCGACGCCGGTGACAGTAAGCGAGTAACAGCTCGGAGAAGCTGAATGGGATCGATGCGCAGTGGCTAGTTTCGCGAAAGTGTCAGTTGATCGCGGGGAAATGGAACGGGGCGTTGGGAAGTGGATAGAAAAATTGAATATCGCCAGTGCCCTGCAGCGCAGCGTATCAGCGCCATCGCTACCCCATCACCGAGCGATACGAGCGCCCGAGTGAAAAGCTACAACTGCACGATTTTTTCGCGGCATTCCTGACATATCGGACTCGTCGTGTGAAATATAATGCACCGCCTGACAATAATTTTTAATTACCCCGCAGCATCGTCGTTTACTAACAGCAGAATGGTCTGTTATTAATTCCCCTGCACCCGTCGCGTAATAAAAGCATGCTAATGGACCGTGTTTTATGCAGTGCCTGTCGCTGGCAAATAAACAACAGGGGCCCATAAAAATCGCTGGTCCAGTCCCCCTCTTCTCCGGACATATTCATACGCGTCCTTTGATCCCGGGCATCGGCAGCACGCCAAGTTCCACATACTCGTGATCAAGGTACGAATCGCGCTCGTTTCCAAGGCAAAGAGTTAGCATTTGTAACCGGAAACACGTGTCGCTGCGCATGTAAAGGCCGATCGTAAATGTAGGCCTTGTTGCCTCGCGTCTCGCCACTCTGATCGTGCGCTGCTTTGAGAAAGCAACGCGAAACATTGCAAAAAAATGCGAGTTCCGGGCGCCTCCAATTAACGTCGAAGGTACGAGGATATTCTGGTGGGATCCTGTGCATCGTTTTGTCCGTAGAATTTCTTCAATCTTTCGAGAATATTCTACCGCGCCGTCTAGGACAGGAATAGCGGATTCCGTGCTCCTTCCTTTCGCTTGATTCGTCGCTGGAATCCCGTCGGAGGAATGCAACGATCGATATGACGGCACGTCGATATGGTTCTAATTTTTTTTGGGGGGGAAGAAAGAGAAAAAGGAAAGTTCGATCGAATCAGAAATGTCATTGTATCCGCGCGGCGACAATAAGTCGTATCGTTCCCCGTGCACGGTCACGAGGAATTCGTCGCGGCACAATTGCGATCCGATTAAAACCGGCTGGGTGTATAAACTTGAGAACTTCGGCTCGCGATTGTTCCGCCCGGGGAAGACACAAAAGGGGTTTTGTTGATTGAAGAGTCGCGAGCCTCTAGTGGCTTCCGTCAGTTCGCTCGAAAAGTCGACTCTCTCAAAGGACTTTAAATGAATAGAAGCATTTACTATTCTTCCCCACCCCGTTCTCCCTGCGCGCAGATGTAATTATAAAACCATTCTTTTGTTTCTGGGGCCCGCATTGAGCGAGCGGGGAACGTCCGTTCCGCCGGTACCGTGAACACAGCCATTGTAACATCCACGTTGCTAGTCATTCGATTTAAATTATGCCCCCTTGTCACACGCTCTCGATTCCTCGACCGAACCGCCGAACCCTGATACGGTTCGAGTTCCGCGAGCAATATGGTCGTTTCAGTAAATGGGTACCGCGACTTCCCCATTCGTTGTGCGGCTGTTGGTCGTTAATGGAATTTAGAAGTGATTAATATAATATAATTATATTACTTCTGTGGTGTCACTTTGACCTTACGGTGCATACGTAAATTAAAATTACACCATTGCAAGTAAGGGTTTGCACAGTGGGGCCAAATACCCATTGCAGTGGGTATCCCGGTTTGAGATGAATTTTTTGACACCTTCACTTTAATGACTCCCCACTGCCGTATGCAATGATTAATTATAAAACAAAAAAATTATTTCTATAGTTTAAGACATCCTTACTACAATGCAAAAAGTCCCATTACATTATATGCAGTAGTTTTCCATTAATTAATTAATTCCCAAAGATCGCCTATTTTTATTCTCTCTAGACTGGAACAGTCTCTTAAATAACGTTGATGGGACTGTATGAATTTTTGGAGCTAAATCTTGAGGGAGCTAAGTTTCAGTTTGGTGGCCTCATCGACTATACCGTAGTCCGAATCGATAACCAGTTATTGGTAACTGACCTTATTGACGTATCCATCAGGAGCTTCAGGGCATCAATCTCCTGCAATCACTACATTCTAATCATCTGCTAACGAACCATGTTTCCCTGTATACTATCGAAGGGTTATTGGAACGTTTCTATGGATCACGAATCCCTCGGATAGGATAAACTACAATCAACAGAATACCCCCTTTTCTATGTACGAAGTGTTTTCAATTTGTTAGACAGCAAGCCTTTCACATCTATGATGCGATAGGATCATGTAAAAGGCAGTGTGTGCACGGTGCTAATGCGATTTTCAGCCCCCCAATCAAACTGTAGCGTCGTGGCCGGAAGAGACCAGGGCAAACGCAATTAACATGATACGCCTGGATCGGAGCCCCATTGCATATGCAAGGAGGCCAATAACCACCGCGCGCCTCGCCTGTGTGTTAATCAATCATCGATATGTTTGCCAGCTTCCTGTGAAGACGGGACCAGACCTGTTTATTTTACATCTGCGCGGGCTTTGAGCCGGCTTCGACCTCCCTTTTACCACGAATTCCCATTTCTATTAGCAGAGGAGTCCGCGCGTTCCCGCTCAGGACGCCCCGGTGACTCGCGTAGAACGTTGTTTCCACGACGGGCGTGGGATCAACTACGAGTAGAATTCCGTGTACCGAGGAGGAGGGCCCTCGACGACTCTGTTTCCCAAATTTCCTCCCTTCGGGGCCGCTGTCAGAAGCCAGCTACCTGCATCGCAGTCGATCTATAGACTACGGAATCCTGGAAAACCATTCCTGCCGACTTCTCCGGAATCTGACGTAACCGTCGGTACTCAAAGGCTGCACGAAATCTCGACGTCAACGACGATCGACCTTGATGGCGTTCAAACACTCCGAGATTTGACCGAGGAACTGTGGACTCACTGGGAATTCCAAGGTAAAGATGAAGACGCGGGGCAATGGTTGGCTAGTTCGAGATAAACGCGGATACTCTTCGATCGCAGTGAAATCAATTGGTTGCTATATAGAGGATATCGAGGGAATTCCCCCTCGTTGCTACCACCAAAACTAAGTTTTCATTTCTTTTCGACAATCCTGTAGACGTGTAATAAACCACAAAGTCTAATAAAACAAAATTACAAAGAAACAAATAGTGTAAAAAATGAAGCTTGCCTAGAAGTAAAAGTCCCATTGCAACTTTGAGTGAAACAAATAACCCTGATTACACAATTGTCTCTTCCTTCCCCCTGACTACACCTTCATGCTAGGCTTATTTAACCAACCACATCCTTTGAGTTTCTCTAGCTCCTCCAGCCACGTCCACCCACGTCATAGCAAACCGTTTGATCCTGTTTCGGCTTCCTTCGATTTCCGTATATAATCACCAGCCACGTGACCTCGCGAAACCGCGCCAATTACAGGAGCGCGCAAATTGATTCGCGCGGAACACGCGTCTCCGTTGTTCCCTCTCTCGCGGTAGACGAACCGTGTAAATTGTATCCCGCGTGTCACCGATTCGGCCAATTAATGGACCTTTTGTTCTGACCGTTCGCTCGCGTCGTCGGTGCTTGCCCTCTAGTCCCGTCGCTCCTCTCTCCCCCCCGCGGACTCCTGGTGTCTTCAATTTTCGTTCTCACGATGTTAACGACGCAAAAAGCAGGCCCACCCCCGCTCGCTCCACGATTTTAATTAAAACCCCGTGTGTTTTGTCGACGACACACGACCGTAACTCGGACCCGCTCGTTCTCCGCTGGTAGCCGGGCGTTTTTTCCAACAGCA
Source organism: Andrena flavipes (assembly GCA_963971345.1). Taxonomy (NCBI): domain Eukaryota; kingdom Metazoa; phylum Arthropoda; class Insecta; order Hymenoptera; family Andrenidae; genus Andrena; species Andrena flavipes. The sequence continues at coordinate 62,113,141 of OZ020480.1, forward strand.
TCGGTTTTTCTTCCCGCGGATACTGAAAGATCGATGGTCGAACCACGTCTAAACGAGGCGCTCGACCCCCGCGCAGGAATTCCACAAGGCTTAATTAAAACCGACGCGCGTTCAACGGACGCTTATTAGATCATCCGATTAAAAAGTCCCTTAACCAGCCGAGTCGCCGCGCCGTGGCCATTACCCAGCGAGCGGAAAAAATTCGTACGTCTGGCGGCACAATTGATCCGTCACGAGTGACAGCGAATCCTTCCAGTGAAATTCCACGGAGCGGGGATGAACGAAACGACGGATCATCTCTAATTAACGTGGCCATCTATCGCCGCGGTGGTGGACCGGAGGGGATGAATGGGCCCACGAACGTATTAAGAGAGTATTCGTGTTCTGCGGAGAGTAATTAGCAGAGATGCTAGCTGAAAGTGTGCTTTACACGTAGATACCGAGTTCGCGAGCAAACGGTGTAAAGAGCTGTCACTGGCGAGCATCGCTTACCACGTTGCTATTTTTCTTCCCTCGCTATTCCCGTAGACTCTCTTGGTTCTCTGGTCTCCTTCTCAGTCCTAGTTCCTCGCAAGTCCTTTTCCCCTGTTTTCCTTCCCTCGTGCCGTCGTCGATGTCCTTTCCGCCAGAAAGCAACCGCACGTGCAACCACTGCAGGACGCCTTCCGCATAAAGGGATGGCACACTTCCACGTTCGCCTCCACCCCCGTTTTCCAAGGGCGCTCGGAGGGTTCATGGAACGATCCTGACGACAATTTTATTTTTCCTTATCGCAGCCACGTGGCGACGACTCCTTCGCGACTCCTTCCGTCCCGCCGATATATATCGGCACTCTCGCTTTCGCGCTCAATGCTGATTAATGGAGGAGAAAGGCTCGCGAGACTCTCATCGATTTTCGATCAGCGCACTGCTCTCGGTAGCTGGCGCGGAGAATGGTGCGATGAATCGAGAGCTTCTTGCGGAGGAAGGAAACGGAGTTGGTTCAAGGCTGGGGAAACTTGAATAAAGAGAATGGAAACCGATTTTTATTCCCTCCTTGTCGATAGCAATATCCAAAATGAACCATAACCCCTTGCAAACTCGAGATCCTTCCTCGGATAAATTTAAGTTTCACTTTTCATGGCCCATTTTCAATTCCCCTTTATATTTCTCGCGAACCTTGTGACCACGACCCTGACCGCCCAATGAAGGGGGCATTGTTTAAATATGTTAGGCACTCGTTGAACCACGAAATCAGACCCGTGCTTGGATCTCGCGCTCAAAAGCCTCGGGCACACGGAGCGGCGCGTTAAACGCATTATAAACGGACGATAAATCGAGACCACCGTAGATTATCCTTGTACACGGGTTGGCGGGAGAACTTCATTACCGCTTCGTTCGGTCTTGCATAAACCATTTAACTCGAACCTCCGCGGTTTCTAGGCGGAGTCGACGCCTCGTACTAAATCTGCCGCTAAGCGAGTTCCGGTACCAGCGCGGAGATTTACGTACTCCGGAGGCGAGCGCGTTACTTACTCCCGCGTATCCTGCGTGTCCTGCGTGGCAGGAACACGCGGCGACGTTCAATTTCGCGAGGATACACCCTGGGCAATCCTGGCTGAGCCACGGGGAAGAATGAAGGCCGGCGCAGCGCGCATGGAATTAAGAAGAAGATTGAAATACATAGAGGATTAACGTCTGATTTCTAACGTAGAAAACCCAAGTTGCATGGAAGGGGATTTCTAAAGGAAATTCAGACATACTTGATAGATTATTTTGCGCACTAAGGTGAATGTCGAATTCTAGTATTTCAGTTGACCTTTTCGTGGCCTTTCTGCTGCTTTTGCTTGTGAAATCGGTGAACTCTGCACTCGCGGGATGAGCATATTCCAGGTTAGACTGGCCGCTTCATGTTCCCCTTTCACGTCACTCGGTTGTAGAATGTAGTCTTCGTGTTGAATTTTTTTTCACCAGCGAATTCCAAGATTAAATGCGATAGGAGTTTATGAATGGGAAAGGTGAGTTTTGTAGGAAGCGTGTCTAGCATTTATTATGTGTATTAGGGTGCAACTTATTAATTTAGTAAAAAAAAGAAATTCAGATTTTCCGCGAGACACCCGTAATTTTGTTTCATTTGATCTAATATAGTGATGTGTAAAGATTCAGCTAATTCAAATAACATTAAACCGTGAGGATTTGAACTTTTACTTCACAAAATTACAAAGAAATCTTGCAAACAACGAAAATGAATATTATCCGAATGAGCTGAAATTTGGTTTAGCGGAATTTTAAATCAAACGGAACAAAACCGAGGGTGGGTCTCCTTTCAAAATCAAAACTCGGAAAATAACTGGCACCTTAAATTATGTATCATAGCCTTCCAGCATTTTCTCAAGAGTTTTAACTGCGTTTCGGTACCAACAGGAAGCCACTTAGAATATTCAACGGTACTATGTTCCTTCGGTTTTTCGAGAGAATGAGCGCGAATAAAGCGTCAGAATGGTCTCAATATCGAGGGGAGAGCGGAATTCTCATTTCCTGAAGGTCCGAGGCTGAGTAACAAATCGTGATACAGGAAGCAACCCCCTTTTAGTACTGAAGCACAGCCAATATCTCTACCCTGCTTAGCCTGTTTCACGCTCCGAATAGCACGAGGTCATTTCGAGGTAGATCGCTCTACGGAATTGAACGTCACTGTCGTTGCACGTGTCATCTACCTTACGTCTCAGAATCACCAGCAGAGCTTAGGTCGGGGCAATTCTGGCCCGTTTGTGCAACAGTACTCGCGCAGAGGAATCGCGAAAATCGTTTCTATATTCATGCTTTTAACAGGCACGGTGTCTGCCTGGCTCTTTCAGCGTCGGATAGCTGAAAGCAAGCACGTGGCTTAATCTCGTCTCGATGCATAAAGATTCGAATGCCTATTCTCGTACCCCTACTAGGAGCATTGGTGACTTCGCCCATAGAAAAATACTTTGAAAAATACAATTCGTAAAGAACTTTTAAAGGACACACTTATCCTCTTCTTTTTCTAATTCCGGAAACAGTGAGGGCCTCTCACAGAATTACATAAAACATACTGTGGAAACTTGATAAGTCCATCGCACGAGGAATGGCGCCTTGCAATCACTTCAGCATCGCGTCTTCGACATCGAGCTTCGAAAAAACCAGCTCCGAGGACGGTCGAGCAATCTGACGTATTTAATTCCCGTCGTAAGACCAGCGGAATATCCAGTTTCTCGGAACGCTCGTGTTCCGTCGTCAGCCCCGACGTTTTGCGTACGAGGGTAGTCACAGTATGTTTACATAACGTCAGCGCCCGTGTTTGTCCTCGACGCCTTGAATTTCCTATTTCCTCTCGGCTCGCTCTCGCCCAGAAGCCATCGCGCAGCCAGAACTTCGCTCCGGGAGCTTCGAATTGATCTCAGATGCGTATTTAACGCAATAATTGGTAGCACTGCGACGACAGATTCATGGTCCATGGGCTCGCGCTCTCTCTCCCTGGCAGAGATATTTATTTACGCAACGCGTCCGACGCTCGAGTGGTGTTCAAATAATGCGGGACGCGCTCCGCCTTCCAGCGTCTCGTTCCAAGTTAATTTCAGGGGTTGAAAAGTCGACGTAGGAGGTGTTTGATGATTACTATTATTGCTTCTGCTGATAGCGCTGTTTGCTCTGCTACTACAATCTCAATTAGTGTTTCTATTTTGTAACGGCACTTTGAGCTTCTTATCACTTTGTTGAGGATATCTAATCACTAGGGGACCTTATCTTTGGTAACCAACAAGACTTGTTTACGTAGTACAATATGATTGATAAAATGATTCGTATCCAACTTATTTTGGGCGAAGATAGTGAGCAACACATTTTTTAAATAAATCAATTTTGCAGTAATATTTTCCTGGTAGGTAATACACGGTATTAAAGGAGGTATAAGTGCCAACATGTTTCATATTCAAGTGATGCAATCAATATTTCCAGTACTGTATAATTTAATTAAAACACGAGCTATTTAACATGTATTAAAAAAGGAGAAGGATCAAATTTTATGCATCTTGATACTTGCAGTACATTTAGAAAGCAAATCCAAAAATGTTAATTTTTATACATATTATATAGACAAATATTCCAAAAACATGCCAATGTTCCCCCAGTTTACAGTATCTGAAAATAAGATTAAAATTCGTAGTTTGAATTTTCAACCCACCACCTGGTGCAAGATTCTCAGAAATCAAACAGCCAACGTTTACGATCGAATTGCAATCGACTCCGAGATTGCATCCAGAAGCGAACGGTCATTCCTTGCCAGGGGCTGGTGGCCACAAAGCCCGGCGCGCTCTCCCGTGGAAAATCTGTCCCTCAAAATACCGTCGCGTGCCGACGTAAAGAAAGTTGAAAATCCTCGTCGTTCGACCGACGACGCAGGCTTATCGCCGTCCAAGGAACGTTATCGGGTACAGGTTATCCCTGAAAATCCGCGGAATAGACTCCCGCCGTAAGCCAGCCCCGTGCCAACCTAGCCTTGGCCCGTAACCTTAACGGAAAATCGAAGCTGCTTACCATAAAGTCACCCTAAAGCTCCGAATCCCGCGCGTCCTTCCGCCATTTCCCCGGGTCCACAGGATTGAAAAACCGTCCCATGGCTCTCTGTCCTTTCCCCGAGAGGTGATCCTCTCCGTCGCACCTGCGGCCGTCTTTCCTCCTCGTTTTCTCCGTGTCCCGAGCGTCGAAAAGGACCGCCGGAACAGCGAAGGAGGTCGACAAAAGGTCCTTTACCCGCGAAATATCGCGGCCAGACTACGCTCGCCGGAGGTTACTTCGAGGTAAACTATCGTTTCCGATAAGCGGAAGATACGAGGCGAGGTTTACGATGACCACAGATTGCTGGGGGAATAAAGCTGACTCCGGTAACCGGTCCGTGGCTAGTTCTACCTAGAAAAATGCGGGGAAATTTAGCGAATTGCTGTAACTTAAAGCTACCGCGCGGCGACTCAGGTGGAAAAGCGTACGCTGGTGCTCTGCGAACTGGTTGGAGTAAAATTCGATACGTTTATCTGATCTACAAGTTCGATTTACTTGAAGTAGGTGCGGTTACACGAGACAGCGGTTCCAACTCCTTCGAAGGAGTTGGTCAGAGGTTTTTACCGCAAGTTGTTGATTCACGTGCCTTAGCGGGGACTTTTGCTTTTGAATGCAGCCGCTGGATGCGGTCGAGGCGCTGGATTACGAGATGCGAGATGATGGAAGACTCTAAGTCCAACACAAAAAAGTTAGCTGCAACGAGAGCTAGTCATAGTTTGGAAATGGACGAATGGGAACACGCTGGCTGGTTGTTTGCAAAGGGGTCTCTACTGGTGGGGTGAGTAACACTCACCCTTTAGGCGATGGGCTGAACTTATCGTCAGTGAGAAACTCACGAAATTCAACGACTTAATCCATAAAACGCACGAGGTTCCACAGAAGGTCCTTGTTTCACGACTTTGTCCGCGTCCTCGATTCGTAGAATTGCCAGACGCTGCAAAAACGTAACGTTCAATTATATACTGGTGAAAACCGCGGGCCGGTAGCTGGGAAGAAAGTTTAGCAGCGTTAAAAAATTCCTGCTCATGGAGGGTCACATGGAAGTTGGAAAAATCGAACGGGACGCGGGAAAAACGTCGCGGAAACCGGCAGAAAAGTTGGACTATTCCAGGGATGGGAGAATACCGAGCGAGAGAGCAAGGGCTCGCAAGTTACGCCCAGTTTCTACCCGCTTTCGTGACTGCGCGAACTAAACCGACGTAATTTAAGTGCAATTACCTAAGTGTCGTTACCCCGCGAGAGAAACTTGGAATTACGCCGTGTCTCTTCAACGACTCCCGGTATACGAGAGTACTACCATACGCAAGAATAAGCACGCGCGACGAGCTTCTGGACCTTCCGCCAAATCTACATCGAACCCAAGAACTTCGAAGTCGATTCTCTCGAAAATGAAGCGCGATATCAAAAAATTTTATTACTTTATCTCGACTTATTTACATACTATACGTCGAAAAGAAAGAGTAACATTTTTTAATATCGCGCTTGAATTTCGAGAAAATCGGCTTTGAATTTCTCGACTCTGCGTCCCCGCGATCCTCTCGCATATTTTTAATTCCGCGAGGTTGAATCACGCACGAAACTACCCCTTTACCCCAGACACCCCGAGGAGCATCAGGAACACTCCCCGGATGGGTTATCGAGTCGTTAGGTTGCAGTCATGGCGATCATATTCCGAAGTTCTGCTTCGGAAGCCACCCCTCGTGGGTCATCCATTCATCGCAGATCAGCGGAATATCCCTCAAGTCTAAGCCGGCGCTCGGCGGAAGGCGGTGGAAAAAGGGAATTGAGAAATTCCAACTGCACGGAGGACCGAGGCAGCGTGAAAACGGATAAACGGGTAACGAGCCACTAGGTCGGTAAATATTAATTTACTTTCGGCCGGGTTCATCTTTTCAGGCGCGCAACGAGACCAACGCTCGGCAATGGACGCGTCTGGTGTTTTCGATTTGACGAGGTCGTCTAATTTCGAGGCACATCTGCGGTGGTCTCGATTCGTTGGGGGAAGGGCCTCGCTTCTTTCTGCGGATAATGAAAGAGCGGGGGTGGCGCGGGGAGCTCGAGAGGGTGGCTGCCTCCTCACGCGTGCACGGAATAATCCCCCAGACTGGTGAGCGTAAAAAACGCTCCGGAGAGAGATTTACGTTCGTACAACTGTCGCGAGGATTTCCTTCGGCCACTCGACACCGATCTTCGTCCCCGATGCCTCGCCCTTCTCGTCGAGTGTAAGACTGTAATCTCTCTCCATGGTTTTACCGTGTAGGGTATGTATATAGGTAGTGCACAGTGTGCCTTTTGTAGCTTGTGTACCTTGAAAGAGCTGTCTAGTATTTCCACGATATCTCGTCCGCGCATAAACGAAAGATATAAAATATGTAAATAGGTACCTATTAGCAATTTGGCTTATTCTGTTCAGTGGAAGTTGCAACGGTATTTTTACTTGCAGGCAAACTTTATCCTTTGCACTATTTGTGTCTTAGCAATTTTGTTCGCTTAGAATTTGTGTATTCAGAGGAAAAATCTTTATTCGGCTAATCCGTCTCGCGTGGTCGGTGCGTCACTGACTGTTTCGCCAATGGTCCTTCGCTCTGGATTCGGCGAGAGCGGCAGCCGCGTTTCGCTCGTAACGTCGAAGACGAACGACTACGCTTGGTCGCCTTGAATTTTTCTCAGATAGCAAAATCTTCCGTTTCGGCGGGAGATCGTGATTTTTGATAAACATAATGACACAGGTGTGAAAATGTATTTACAAATGTTAATTGGTGATCCGTTCGGTGAGCCAATGATTTTAATAGTGTCGTGGGGGCGCGGTTCAGCTGCGCTACGCACCCCTTCACACCCCCCCTGCGTGCTTTATTCGTAAGCTCCAATGCGAGGCTTTGTACTGTGCATTTTGTCGCTGTGTACACGGGGATTTTATCCGACTTCTCGAGCAAACATTGTTATATATTGGGGTCGCGCAAACGATAGGGAGAACGATTCTGATGCAGCGTTTCAAGAGCGCTAGGTACGAGCGACTTGAGACTTACAATGGATTTTAAGTAGACGTTGCTTTCAATACGCAGCGATCGATTTCTTACTGTTAATTGGTACAGTTGCTTTCAGCGTTAAATATTTACCTATTTGACGGGCTGCTCGTTGCGGCGAGGTGCACTCCATACCTCGTGCTATTCCAGAATACGTTCCAGATTGAACTTCGATATCACCTCCGTTCAATAACGACGCAATCAGGCCGCGTATGCAAACGACGCCAGCGTGTACATTCAGATCAAAGATTATTGACACTTTAATGACTGTGCGCCGGCGTTCGTGTTACCAGAATGTTCGCCAATATTCTCCTTCCCACCGTCCATTACACTCTAGCAATAATCAAACAGTCGTTCCTACTCCCTTTCCACAGTTTTAACAGACTCCAGATAAATTCTTCCCTTCAACTTTCACGGGAATAAAAAGAATTCTATCGCAAACTCTATCAGCCTCGAAATCCTCGCGAAGAATTCTGTAACAGCTCGCAATATCCAGTCCCACAGAACCACCCCCGCAGAAGTTTGCGAAATCGGCAATTACCAGCCGGAGGATCGTTGCCATTCGGCGGACGGTTTATTTCGACAGATATAGACGGTTGCACGGTACGGTGAGCTGATGCTTATAGGTGTACTCGTTCAATGGGGCGCGTATATACACCTATCGCGGCGTGCATTACGGGGGCCAGGTGCGGCGGTGAACCGGTGCTCGTGTTCCTGACGTGCATGGCTCCCCGTGACGCGTGTTCCGCCCTGCGGTAGTTGCACTCGGGAGTCTGGTTTACATCTGAACGTGACAAGGCCGCCCCGCGCGCACGGTTTGTCTTTATGCATGGGAAAGTCTATACCCGACCGCCACCGCCACCGCCGACGCCGCCTCCGCGCCGTGCCTAGATCCGACCAGGCATTATCGAACACGTGCACGCTATCTCGCTGAATGTCGGACTAATTGCGAGTCGCGCGCGTCTGCCCCGGTCCGTATACATAAATCCCTTTGAAAACGGAAGCGACACGTTGGCCGGGACCAACGTAAAACTCGTGTAACGAGTGCAACCTATCCCGCCTTATAATCACTTGCACACGCTCGCGGCAGGCCGAGCTTAATCAACGAGGCAGGCTAAAGATTTCTTCGATGGACTCCTCCGAACGCCTGTGGCTCTATAAAGAGTCGAGCGGAGGACACGATTCGAATGACTCGACGAGACAAAGAGGCGCGAAAAGGATGAAGCAGATCGAATCGCAAGAGTGGTAAGTTGCAAGATTGAACAGCGCGAGAAGTTCCAGCGTTCATGGGCGTGGAGGGAACTTTCACACTCCAGGTTTCCAGTTTCCCGAGAATCTGCGGGTGAAAGAAGTCTACGGACAGCTCGCAGTAGAACCGACAGCGGAGATGAAGGGATGTAATATTTCTCCGAGGTGTTTGAATTCTTGTATTTGCATCCGGAGCTGACAGATGCTGGGCTACCATCCGAACAAGGCGTAAGAGCGGAGAAGATACGTGCTTTACGCAGAGGGCGCGCGAAAAACGTGGACGATGCGGCAGGTATTAATTAACAGAGTTGAGGGAGGGTGAAAAAGTAGCTCGTCAACGCGCGATATAATTACCGGAAACCGCGGCAAGTTGCCGTCGCCCGGAAACAACAGATTCGGCGATTCGACGCGCGCCACTGAATGGCGTTTGTCTGCTACCCTCATTAGGAATTCCTGCAGCTCGTTATACCAGCGCGCGTGCAAAATTTGGTTGCGTCGTTTTCCTTCGGCACCCCTCCTCCGCCCTCTCTTTATGCCCGGTGCGTTGAAACTCTCGGTACGTGCAAACGATCAACGCGGCACACGCGATTCTCCCATCGTCGGGCCGATATTCATTACGAATTCGCGGCCAGTCAACAACGCCCCGGCAAGTCGTTGTCTCTTTGTCTCTTTCCGCGCGGTGACAATCGCGCGAGCACGAGCCGAGCGCGCGCTGCAAACACCGTCGCTGGCAGACAATCGAATTTCAATTTAGACCCGTCGAACCGCCGCTTCCCGCGCTACAACACGCTTGAACAAGCAATCCTTTCCATTAATGCGACAATACCGTCGCCCTCGCGCGTATTTACTTCTCCTAGCGCGCTTCGCCGGCGCGCACGCGCGTACCGTCAAAGGGACGCGGGACTCTATTTTCCACGAGCGACGGGAGGCCGCTCCATTGCCAGCTTCCGTTACCCCCTTCGCGTATCATCCTCGGGGGTGAAGATACCGCGCCAACCCCTCCGGGGACAGGGTGAAAGTTTGCCAGAGAGGCGACACGTGTTTCGATTTTTCCTCGCCGCTTTACATAACCTCGCGCCACCTGTTTCCCTCCCGTCTCACGCTCCGCGAAGAGTCTTTACTCTGTTTTACCTTATTCCAAGGGAAATCGAGTTTTCTAGCTGTAGCGGAGGTAATGGAGGGTTGCGCCACGAAAATTTAACCCTCCGGACCGAATGCTATTAATTCCAGGTGACATAATTCGGCACATGTAGAGCGGAATGAATGAATGGCCACTGTAACGTCGAGGATCAGCTGATTTCGCGGATTACATGGAATATTCTATAGAACGGGAGTAGCGTAGACGGCGGAAGTAAAAAAAAAGGGAAAAGAGGTAACTGCGCGTGAAAAATTACTCCGAGATGGAAGCTTCTCGCTGGAGTGGAATTAAGAGCGAAGTTCCTCGCAGCTACGAAGACAGACTTGCAGTGGAATCGCTCGAAATGCAACGATAAATCTATAGATCCTCGATACGAAGGGATATCGTTATCTCCTAGCCTCGCTTCCGCTGGATATTGAAATTTTATTCCCAAGCGGAACGACGACTTCCACGTTTTCCCCGGGCGCGTTCCAATTCGAGCACGCCGATCAAGATAATGGACGCGCGGCACGGAACTCGAAGAAACGCGGGGAACCGAGCGAGCAAGACAATAGAATTTACATATTCATCGGAGCTTAACAGCCCTTCGAACGTACACAGTCCAGGGTAAACGTCTTCCGCGTCGGATGTAAACGTAACGGCGCAACCAAGAGGCACTCCCGCGCCGTAATTCACCACGGGACGCCGCGTTTCCCGCTGAAAGATCGAAAGACCGATGGAAAGGAGGCGGCTGCTAGGAACTTGAAGGGAAAAGTAGAGTAAACACCCGTGGTAACCTTAAAAATGCAAAGGATTTTGCAAAATGCAAAGCAGTGGTTGTTCGTGCAGCGCATTTCGTCGAACTTCGCCAGAGAAGAAAAGATCCATCTACATATTCATCGGCCAGCGAGGACTCACCCCCTCCGCTCCGCGAGCGATGGCCTTTCATGCGTGCCCCCTTTTCTTCCGCTAAAATGAAAACATAACGTTAGCCGATGAAGGAGGAAAAAGGAGGAGGACTAATGGGTTTCGTGAAAGCGGTATTAATTGCCGCCTGATTACCGGCTACCGTCGTAAACCTTAATTTTCCTATCGACTAACCGTGCAATTATATCGTTCGATCGGAACGATAAACGGTCGCCCGTCTCTCTCGCTTCCAAGCCGCGATACCTGCTCCGTTTTATCGTCGAGTGAACTCGAGGTGCACGGGAACTTCGATATTCTCGAACGTTAGCTTCAGGACCTCTCTCGTGAAATCTCTATCATCAGGCTAACAAGGGTAGAGCAATTCCTCCGGCTACCGACTTTAATTCTTTGTAATACGAATCCTCGTCAAAACGAAATCACCGACTCTCGCATCCCTTCTTCGATCATCCAGTAACTGGGAAACCAGACCCCGAATCAAATTTCGCGCAACACCCCCGCCCGTGTTTTCGCCCGGCAAAGCGTTTCACCGGCGTCGAAGAATCACCCCGCGCGATAAACGTGCTCGAATAGGTAACGATGCGTACGGAATCGCCTGGAGTGGCGCGAAAGAACCCATTCAGGCGTCGTTGACGCGAGCAGTGGGCTTTTTAATCCGTCTCCGTCGACTGCTCGATCGAATCGACAACGGTGATACGCGGCAGGCAGGGAGAGGGGCGGGCATTATTTATTATTAACGATATTCATGCGCTTGTCAATAGCAGAGATTTCCACTCCGCGCGATGATATCGACTGACGCACGGTTAAAGCGAGTGACAAGCGGCTGCCGACGCCGACGTCCTGCCCGCCGTGCTCGGCCTGCCACCGTCCTTTCTCCTTCCAACCCTCTTCCTACATTGTAAACGTTCCACGGTTTATTTGCACAGGTCCTCCCCACGGGGCTACCGAATCGCACGAGCCATCGATTTCGATTAAGCCCCGCACTGTCTGCCCAGGAACCAGGCCCGTCATCTTCTACGGGCGCTATTCAGCCGAAGGAAACTTCTGCCTCCTTCGAGGATGAAAGATCAGGCCGCGATTAAGGGCATAACGGATCCGTGGCGCCCCGCGTCAAGCTGTTGGCGAGTCGATTTCACGCGCGATTATATCCGCTGCTTTTTCAGGGGCGTTTAGCTGCGATGGCTAAGGAGGGTTGAACGAGGCCTTCTTGTCTCTAGCGACCAGCCTCCTAATAGCCGTTTCAAAACGTCACACCTCCGCGCGTCGCGATTCTGGGGTGCTCGAGAAAAAAACGGGAAACAGATCGAGCACGCGCTACTGGGTTCAAAAGCGTGTAATTCGATGACGGGGTACACATTGATAGAGCTGATGAGAGAAACAGAGAAGCAATTCAGCGCGAGGTGGAATGTGGATTTTGCACGGCGAAAATACGTCGTGACTTCGATCTTCCTTCCCCGCGTTTGCTCGCCTCGAGGATCGCTGTCGTTTTGAATTTCCGATTCAGACGTCGGAGCAGACAATAACGACGCCACCCCTAGGACGCGATACGACTGTTCCCAACTCGATATTCGATCCGCGACAGACACAGTGGCGTTTTGATTCCCCTTAGTGTCCCTACTTTGTTTTTAAGATGTCTCCGCAGTGTCTGCCACAGCTCGGAAGCAACTGGAAACTTCAATTTCCACCATAAAGAGCCACAATTTTTCGATACTCCGTGCTTGTTACTCTTTGAAGTGCACAGCGCATCGGCCGTACGAGCTCGTTTCTGTCGATTAAAATTCAAACCGATGCTGGCAAACCCCGCCCTCTCATAGGATAACTTTATTCCTCTTTCGCCCGTGGATACTTGGGAAGGAAACTCGAGACGATACAACTGAAGGGAGAGAGGGGCTCATTTCCCCGGAGGACAGGTCACAAAGGGAACGGCCTTTTGCGATCGTCGACTCCGCGGAATTGCACGGGAGATCGACCAGGAATCGCTGGCCGTTTGATTTACATCGTGCCGGTGGACGATTGCTCGTCGATCGACCGTTTAAACCGGGATGAAGAGGACGAATGCGACGAGAGCTAACGAAGGCAATCGTCGGCCCGTCAGCAGCGGAATTTATTACTCTTCAAGCCTTCGTCCGTCGCTACCAACGCTGAGCGAAATTATTACCGCCACCCCCGCGTTGTTTTCTGATTTTATTCCCCCGTCGAACCGAGAGGGGCGGGCGGAAGTAGGCAAACCCCCGAGCGTTCTCTCTAATTATCGGTCCGCGTTTGGCGCGGGGGGGTTTGTTTGCAAGTCATTAAGCCGACATGCTTGGAAAAGCGTCTGCCGGCGGAGGGGTGGAATCGAAGATTGAAACCAGTGAATAATGAATAGTAAGGAAAAAGAATGCTCGCCTGGGCAGGATTGAATGGAAGTCTGGAATCAATCGAGACCGAATCGCGGTTACCCGCGGAAACTTCGCCGTCTGTACTTCGATTCGAGGGGCTCGCTTTATACGATCCGCCTTGTTTCTGCTTCCTTTGATTCGGAGATAACGCGCTACATGGAAACTCTGGTTCGTACACTTGTGGAAGCACCGTGGAATATATCGAAGCAAAAAACAGATACTTCGCTTGGTACGTCCCTATCTAACACCCTGTACTTTTGTGGCGTCACATTCCATGGCTAATAAAATTCTGGAATTAATATCAGGCAAGCACGAATGACATTCCTAGCAAACCTAGCCTACACTGAAGGAGTGAAGATTTACACGTTCCGAGTTATTTTTGGTAGCGCCAATGCTCGTTCCTCCGTCGCCAAAAAGCTGCGAGGACGCAGGCGTGCTCCACTATTTGCAAATACAATAGATTCTAGGGATGCGCGTGCACGGGGAGTCCACGATCGCCCGGTGTCTTTTCAACGAGGGAGACATGAATTTTGAGTGGTCTCATTATCGGGATCGTCTGGCATCCACCTTCTGTCAAGAATTCATAGAACTCATAATCGTGCTCGCTTGCGAACAAAAGGGGTGGGCCGAGGGATCTGGAGAGAGCGCGCTCCGCCTCGTTGCTACCGGTATCGATAGGACCACGGGAGAGAGGAAATCTGGTTCAACGTCCCGATGATGCCTTTATCAGGAGCTGACAATCGGCGTGGAAGGCACAAAGGCGTTCGTAAAATTCCAATTAACAAAAGGTGAGCGGTAGAATCGTCTGCGAGCCTGAAAACAGACTGCGCCTGAATTAAAGCCGAACTATTAAAACAAACCCTAATTAAAAAATTCTGGGAATTTTTAACACACTTCCACACATCCTCCAAAACTATGAATTATATTAGGAACGATATGTCGATACACTTGCGAACGAGAAATAAAGTAATACCTACAGTATAATTCTAAGCAGAGTTACGTGCACTTTCATACAATTAGCCAAGTTTCCCTAGTCCACAGATCAAGTCCCTCCCTCTAACTCTGCTCGAAGAGATACGCAGCTCCTTCGTTACAGAAAGTTAGCAGCACTTTGGCTGAAACTCAGAAACGATATAGAATTTCCCCGGCTCGAATCGCGCCACAAATCATGCACACGCACACGAGAAGCGCTGGTCGGAGCGGGATCGTGTAACGAGCCGAATCGATGCATTCCGTCTTCGACTATTCAAGCACCGACTGGAACATTACCCGGGATCGCTTCCACCGATAATACGTTAACAGACGATTTACCGTTCACCCGCGCATTATTTACCGCGTACGTACGCGTTAATGCAGCAGAAGAGGGCGACAGAGGAGAAGGAGGGATTTGTACGAGGAAACTTTCCAGTTCAGCTTTGTTCCTTTCTCTCTCCCTCTCAGAAATATCTACAGCTCCGAGGACTGAATCGATAAATCCCCCATCTCGGATCTAGAGTCGTCGGATTTTACGGCAGCCGGTTGCCGCAATCGGATTAAATCAACGTCGTTTTCGCGTTTGTTTCGCGTGCATGCGTGGCTGGCTGCGTGCACCAGGCTGGGCACCAAGGAAGCTCGAGTTTCCAGGAGGAAGTAATGAATAGAAAGGAGAAAATAGGTCAGAAGGGTCACACGGAGCCAATAGGACTCTAATAAAAGGCCCGGCACAGCCCCCTGGACAAAGCTCCATTGTACCGTTGTTATATCGTGTAACACGATATCGTATCCTTTCCGAGCGCTCGGAGATGCTTTTCTTTCCCGAGTCGTGTCCTTTCTCCTCGCGTACGCGCTGGACAGGTACCCGGCCTTACACCTGAGAATCTGGACGATTGTTTCTCGAATTACGCCCGCTGGAAAGCTGGGGGAACCGTCTGAGATTCAAATTCAGCAAGGGTTGCCGGACCCGGGATATTTGATACAGGACTCCGCATCCTTCGTTTTCTCCGAAGATACACCATAGATATTTTAGAATAGACGGACGTGTCCTGAAGATTATAGATCCAGAGGGAACATTGCACTTGCAGCAAGTAGAAGAAGAAGAAATTCATCGGACATAAATGGCTCTCGTGAACCTTTTGAGGGTTAATTATTATTATTATATATAATTATTATTATTATTATACTGCGGTGGAACAGAGAACACATGATTTATAAGGGTAGACAAGAAGAGTAAAGGCGAGGCTGCAGTGGTGGCACTGATGGCAAGCCTAACCGCGAACTATAAAACTGAACTAATATACCTAGGAAGAACAAAACAATTATACAAAAGTGAAAATAAACAAGTAGGAACTTAACTTATGAAAGGTCGGAAAGGATAAGTGGATCGAGCTACTTGAGACTTGAGGGACGAGTAGGACTTTAATTCGCGAATGAGAAGTGGAAGAGCGTTGAAGTAATCGGTTAATCTATCGAAGTTATATTTCTCGCATCCCTAAAACATCCCCTAGGCTTCTTTCAGCGGTGCCTTTAACCAAAAGCGGGTTAAATTGGACCAGCATCGGCGAGCCCTCATTTATCAATGACTCACAGACAGTGGCCGCAGAATCCCAAGCAAGTTCAACCCCGCGCGTCTCGATAACCCTGACAAAAACCGAATCCACGCGATCGTCGGACATATGGCAAACAACTGGCCGCTCGACACGCGTGCGAGGCGTATTAAACGATCCTCGCGGATGATCGACGGACGATGGACAGTAATTCGTAGCCGCGGGGCGAAAGTCGAGCTCGAAAGGAGAATGCGGTGCGAAACACGCGACCCTTTCACGTGGAATCGTCGATTTCGTACGGCCAGCCTTAACGATTCCTCTCCGAGCAGACCGGGGTGCACGAGCACACGCGAACCACCGCGGCCACCGCAAACCCATAACACGACACCGTATAAAATACAGTACGATGTCGCCGCAGGCCGTCATCTGGCCGTGACGGCAACAACCTCTTCAGGCCCGCCACCCTGAACCTGATTAATCGTTACATGTGTTCACTACTATGGCTCGCGCCGTTATTTTTCTGGGTCATAATGGCCCCTCACCCCTTTTTTTGCGCGAGAGTCTGCGGTCTTCGATCGCCCCTGCGCTAGCATCGGCGGATCCGCACCCAAGTTCTCGAGTTTCCGTAGTCCTTTGGATAGAATCTTTCATTTACGATGGCTGAAGATTATATAAATCCAAGAACTCCCTCCCCCGCTACTGATTATAATGAATATTATTTTAAATTTTTTGTAGTTTTAATAATTATATAATGTAAGAGTTGGTCCATAGGTTGGTAATTTTTTGCAAAATAAAGATCACAAAATTATGGGATCCATACCCCGGAGCGTTTCACTAATTTTTTGTCATTTTGAGGGTAGCTTTCTGCATAACTAAGTCCAATTGACGAGCACCGTTCGAGTATTGACTAACAGGTAGGGAAGCGTAGAGAAACTTGACAGAGAGGCCCCCCAAAAAAAGTGAGACGAAGGGGGATCCTGTGCCATGCAAATGTCCGACTTCCAAGCTGAATCGAAAATTCTAATTGCGACGTGTCAGTTTTACGCCTCATCTTCCACGCTGGGGCGACGCGTCACGAGATAGGGAAACGTAGAACGGGTAGGGCGATCGTTTCGGAGAGAGCACGGAAAGGGACGGGTCCAGCGAAATCGACGGCCGTTCGTGTCCATCGACATTAACATGCTTTGTCCCCCCTCTGTCAATCTCTGGCCGCGATATCAGAGGCGCGTTTTTCCGCGCCCGAATAACCGCCGCAAGCCCCGACAACGTCAGGAGAACGGAAGACGTCTACCGACCACCCTGTCCTCCGTCACGACCATCCCCTGTCTGCTTCGTTATTTTTCCTGCCTCTTGTTGCTTTCCCTTCTTTCCCTCCGTTCTCTTTCTCTCTCTCTCTCGCTCTTCTTCCACTTCGTCCTCCGGCAGGGTGAAAATATCACGAGGTCGACTGCATCGCGCGGCGCACAGAGACACGGAACAACGGGGTGCATAAATTTCAGAAAATTGTTTCTTCCCGCTCAGGCCACGCCAAGGCAAAAGGGACGGAAGCTAATACAAGAGAGTGTCGTCGTGGTGCACGGGCTTCCTTCGACCGCTCGCGTGTCCTGGAAATTGAATTGAGGCCGATCTCTTGCTCGCGATCACGCTGGCAGCTGAGTTTCCCGGGGACTTGGGAAATTTTATGAAAATAAGCGACTGGATGAGAGAACAGCCTTTTTTATTAGCAACGGGAGCTTGTATTTTGATGATTGTTAGATGGAGATTCAAAGATGGAGATGCTTTTCAATTGCTTGCATCCACGATTGATGCATCCATTGATTTTTACTTACAAAGGTTACCCACACAAATGCCTAAAACCCAGATTCAGCATTTTGCCCTAATCAACCCCTAAGGGAGTGAAAATGGGTGAAATGTGTTTTCACGGAGTCCTTAATATCTCTTAGGCCCGAAGCGAAGCGCGGGGATATTTTTCTAGTAGTAGATATAAATACTTTATTTAGAACCTAAATATGCAGTAGCTATAAGATTTCTTACCTTTTATTACATAATAAAACTAGGCTTACATATAAAATTTGGTTTTATTTTACAACGTCCTCCTTTTCAAACGATTTCCGACTACTTAGATTGTCCTCCTTTTTCGTTTTTGAATCCGGTAACCCTATGCGCCACAGATCAAACTTTAAAACTACAAATCCCTCGATCATCATCCTCAGAGTACAAACTAGAAGATCATCGAAAAGACCCTTCTCAAAAGGGACACAAATTTCATGACTTGGTCGCAGAAGGAAGAAGATCGGAGGGCTTGCGGCGATCGCCAAGGTCCCGGTAATTTCCTTCTCGCGGTCTGCTTACCGTGCAATCGAGTCGGTCAAAGGCGATGCCCATCGGCCGCCAATATAATTACGCGTCTATCGCGCTTGCATACATGCGCGCGCGCTAACGTGGCCTGTAACGTTGCGTTTGAAGTCCAGGGCGGGATTGCCATTAGCCCCGACCGACACAAGGGGTCTCTATCGGGCTGGCAGAGACGCCGGGGCTGCCCCCCGGTTATTGAAATTCTAAAATGATTTTATAGCGAGTGACAGGTAATAACCTACGCTTCACGGCTGACCTGTGCTCGCGAGAGAGCGACCGGCAGCGACGTGAATATTTAATGCCCGACCGTTTAGCTTTTAACGTAGGCTATTAGACTGCGTTCAACGGAGATGTCGAGGAAGGACAGTCTGGAATCATCAGTGTCCCGCGACTTCCGTATTAAGGTACGTTAATGTTGGAGCTTCGATAAACGATCAGAGCGACGATAAGAGCGAGATGAGTATATAGATGACCAACGACAAAAGCGTCGAGAATGAAATATTTCTCTTTCCTCGCTATTATCGCAGCTCCAACATAAACGTACCCTTAACTCTTTAACACCGGGCATCATTCTTCGTGGTACATGATCGATATTCGACGGTACCTATGTCTTCGTTTCGTGTGGCACTAATGGACGCAGGTAATTAAAAAGTTACGCGGGTGCCGCGGATGACAGAGGGATCAATGAATTCCCTTGGAGAGCACACTTTCCTGTTTTAATTTGCGCCAGGTATCGAAGTGGTCGAAGTTATGATAGCCGCGAGGTAACTGAAATGCCTGCGGTCCCTGCTAGCCACCAGACCACTCCGACATCAGTTTATAATTGCGCGACATTGTCGTGCCGCCGTAACTTCACGCAACGACATTCAACGCGTGATTGGCGTCGACCACCGGCATCATGGTTAACGCGCCCGCGCGCCGGTGAATATTTAAATTTAACGCGATTATGCGGCCCGTTTTGCTTCACCTGTCGCCCGCTGAATCTGATGCGCTGTCAAAGGGATGAGCGCACTTCGGCCATAATGCAAGGTTAATCCGGCCTTTAATGATTGTCACTGTCGGGTATCGGCGGCCCCGTACCTTCACAAAATTTCCACGAGAATCGAGAAAGCGTCTTTCACCGAGCGACAATCATCGAAACATTTAATCGCTGTCAATTTAAATTATCAGATGGCCCCAGCATCCCTCTCACGATCCAACGAATCTTAATCTCCAATAATTAAGGGACAAGCTTAACTACGAATAAACCGCGGGACCAGATTGTAACCTCATCAGGGTCGAACGTCTATCTTAATCAAGCATCGAAATCTGGCCCATTGAACGCGAGTCAGAATCATCCCCCAATGCGCACGGCTCCGAGGAGCGGTAAAAAAGCCCGTGGACGTGCGGTAGCCAGCGACCCGTCAAAAATGTGGGACACAAACGCGCGGGTCCCTTTTTTTTTTCACTGCGAATAGCCCGCATACATCACGCGGAAGCCAGCCTACCGTTTACAAGGGAGCCAGGCCCCTGGAAATGATGGCCTCCGCGGAGGAGAAGAAAGGCGAAAGTGCGCGTATTGCGGAGGGATATGCGTATAATGCTATTTATTCCCTCATCCCTCCGTCCCTCAACCCCTCCGACCGTCTCTTTTTCTTCCTTCGCCTCCCTTTGCTCCGCTCTTCTCCGCCCTTCGCCCTCCAGCCGCGTGTCCACGATATATATTTCAACGGAGCCGCAGCATCCTGACCCAGAAATACACTCCAGGACACCCTCCAGGAGTCTGTCGATGGCTGAGCGAGGGGGTAGCTCGCAGGGATCGCAGCCGACATAAATTTCTGGCCAGAAGAACGCCGAACGGCGCGTGAAAAATCTTCTCTTAACGGGGACCCGAGATCGTGGTAATGGACGTCGATGACAGTTACTGCCGTTAACGAAGGTGTTACCCACGGATATTACCGTCCCCGTTAGGTGCCATGAATGTCAGTGGAATCGCAGGGACGTCCGCTGAAATAATATAAAGCGCGTGGAAGCGGCGAGTCGGCTTTTATTAATAGAACGCCGCGGTTCTTGCGCAAGCTGCCCGATGCCAGTTTGTTGTAAATTCGCGCAACGGGATTGATTTTACCCTGTAGCGAGGGGGTTTGTCCATCCCTCGCGCTAATTGGCCTCTTGCCGAGCGTCTCCGCAACAAACTGTACTTTAATCTCCAAGCCGTCGGCAAATAAAAGGAATTTTCCGTAAGTAAACAAGTCCGGTGACGTCGTTTATGGAATAGGCATCATCTCCGCGTGATAAATGTAATCGAAACCGGAGCCAGCACTCCAGGGATTGTTTATTTTCAGGGAAAACCGCACACCCTCTCATACATTTTAATTCATTATTCGAAACGGCAAAGCGAGGGGTTGGAACTTCCCCCTCCCCCTTCTTCGATGCTTTATTTTCACGCGAAATAGATTCGATTCGCCAGCAGAGGCGAGAGTTCGCTGCCTCCGCGCGATCCCTAGTGTTCACCGTGATTTCTCGAATTATTTTTCGACTTTCCAGCACCGGAGCTCTTTTCGCCAATGAAGCGCGTTACTTACGACGGAAACTTTGCTTTTTCATCGCGAAACCCTCGCCTCGCGGGAAGTTCGTCGTCCAACGGGGTGTGGAAAGTTGGCTACGCGGTTGTAAGGTCTAATTCCGCCGACGGGAAAAGGGAAGCAGACATGTTTCGGGGGATGCAAGTAGCGCGCTTAGACGCCGAGTACTCGGAACTGCTCTCGAAACAGTGATTCTCCAGGACATCGCTTACTGTGTCAGGAAATAAAAGTTCGCCCGTGTGACAGGAAGGAGAGTCGCGTTAAACGTACCTCGCCAATTCTTTGCTGGCAGCTTTAGGGAAGCCACGAAGCGACTGCGACACCTCGTAAAAAGTCCCTTCCTCGCTCGACGGGTGTAGATGCCGTCGATAGTGTTTCCCATTGTCGAGGGAACTGCTGGTAGACGCCACTTCGTCGCATCTTCTGGTGGGGGTTGCTCGAAAAAGCAGGGTGGCCGATATCGTCGCGATTTAAAGAGTCGCGCGGAGGGGGTGGGACGCGGCAGGGAACATTTCGCGAAAAAGAAAGGGCAGCAGGAATAATACAGGGGGAGGGGGGTGAAGCTTCCTTGGGGTGGAGACCTCGGCTCGAAAATATTTTTCCAGACATCTCTAAGCGATTTCGCGCGGCGGCAACGGCCCGAGTCGATAGAATTTTGTCTAAAGAACTCATTATCGGGAAAGTTGCCCCTTGCCACGGAGCAGCGAGCGAAATTGAACGGAATCGGCGGAGGACGGCCGATGGGTATTAATAGTTGAGTCGCGCGGAAACGATTGAGAATCGAGTCGACCAAAAGTTTTTTATCGAGTATCGAACCGCCAGCGCCGATCTTCGCGAGCCTTTTGCGCTCCTCGGCTGGGGATGCTTCTGGATCGAATTACGGAAACTGTTCTGGCGTGATGCCCATGCCTCCAGCCCCTTCTTTATCCGCTTTCATATTTTTTAATAGCCGCGGAGGACTCGTCGAGTGGCCGGCCATCGATCTGAGAGGGTTTTTATGAGACTGCGCGAGAGTGATTGATCTCTCAGACTGCCGAATGGATGGGAAACGGCGGAGCCGAAAGTACAATATTACAGCTGACGTCCGGGAGTGAATTGAAACGTACGAATTATCCTTCTTATCTGCTCCTCGTGTGATAATTGGAAGAGATTGAAACGAAATATTGAATGAGTTTCGGGGACGCTGAGGACAGAGCAGCTGGGTATAAATTCCTCGTTATCCCCGGGCGCGAAGGGACGCACAGGGTGTCGAGGATCGGCACGCAGAGATTCGCAAGGGTCGCGAAAGTGGCCGATATTGATTTTCCATTCCTTAGGCCTAGGCCATTGCGGGTAGTCTATCGTCGCTGCGTGCAGCGAAGAAAAAAAGGCCTTCCAACCGACAACACCACCCTCTTCCTTCTGTCTGTTCTCCGGCCCCCTACGCCCCCCGTCCACGGGCCATTACTTTGCCCCGTAACCCTTCTTTAAGCGCGCTGGTTCGCCTGCAGACCTTCAGACTCACGGTCACGCCCAGCACTATCTTAACGCTCGCTTTTCGGGCTTTCGTTATTTTTAGCGTTAACGGACACGTAGGGGTAATATACCTGCGCGCGGGGAAAGAGAACCAGGCACCGTTCTGATGTATGGTTTCGAAGAACAAGAAGGGAGAACACTGCCAGCCACGCCAGCAACCAACGCCTCGGGGATATAAAGATAGTCATCTCCACGCTGGCGAGTTTACATAGATTACCGTTCCCGTCGAACGAAACCTTTTCTAGACGCAACTTCTGTGGAATCCCTCACCGGGGGCGGAATTACTTTCTTCCAGGGAGTGAAGACAAATCGTACAGGGTACACGTGGTACCTACGTTGAAGGAGGGACAGCTTGGGGGTGGTTTTAGCCTGTCTCACCGCCTCGAATCCTCCTCTAACCCAATAATCACCAAACAACGACCTCCTTCGTTCCCATCAAAAATTTACCGTTCAATTTCATCTGCAATTTCGGCCCAGGCGGAAGTATTCGTAAATCAGCGACGGGGATTCGCCCGGAGAAACGTCCCTCGTAAGGAAATATCCTTCTCCATATTTCGCGACCGTTTCTGAGGAAGAGCCAGCCCATGGAACTCATAAGTAAGTAAAGAGGGCTCCCCCAACCTCGGTGGTTCCACGTAACTCGCGGCGGGATGGATGGAACGCGGAACACGAGTGCTTATGTATAAACAAGCCGACAACGGTGGCGTTCACCGTTGCTATTCGATGGGGTATCCGAGCTTTTCTCTGCCATGGTGGATCTCGGCCGATCGTGCAAGAAAATCGCGGCAACAAACGGCAACAGCCACTGGGGTGATTTACGAGGGCGTTCAACGCGCCACGCTGGTAATGGGCCGATAGGACGGACCCACAGTCTGGCAGCCTCAAAGTCTGGCGTCGCGCGACCGTGAAACGCCCAGCCCCTTCAAAAACCGCCTCACGATGGAGCACATCGCTATCGGTCTTGCCACGCTCCAACGCATCCGCGCATCCTGTTTGCCCTCCGCGAGAGGAAGCATGTAGGGGAGAGTCGTGCAGTACCGACCGCTCTAAGTTTTTTTTTGCTATATCTTGGAGTAGCTTCGATAAAAATCAGAAATTTAAAAACGTGTTTGTAGTATAGATTGGTTTGTAATATCCTATCATATGGCTGGTTTCTTAATTTCTTAATTATACGTTATGATATACATCAGCGAAACCATCAGCAAAGGTACTTTGAATATTCACGAATCGAATTCAATACTTTTAATTCCCATTTCGAACCGAAAAATATTCATATTTAAATTTCAAGGATAAAGTGTCAATAATTGGAACTTGGTCGCTAATTGGGATATTTATCTTAGTATACATAATAGAACAAAATCATATATTTAAATGAGAAACAAACGATTAGCTTTAAGAAATAACTTTTAACCCACCGAATATCCACGTACTATACGTTTAATGCCTCAGGACATCGAAAGCAATGGAGTAAACAATATGGCCCCGAAATAGGTAATAGAGAATTGTGATTTTCATTAGTTAATTCAAATAAAGTGCTAATATCTGGTCGAAGAAGAAAGAACTAATCGTATTGCACAACTCTCCCTTATATTTCAGTGGAACGGAAACCGCCCTGGTTGAGACCTTGGGCGCATTGTCTGGGAGTTCAAAGATCGCGGACTAATCGACGCTGACGGGGGGATTAATACTGACCTGTTAACATCAGCTGGGTGAAGCTTCAATGCCTCCACGCTACGCTCGAGTTTCAGGCGTTCCTCGAGCTTGGAGCGCTTCGCGATTGATAGCTGATGTTCCAGCGAATAAAGTTAGATGAATGCGTCTTCTAAGTTCTATATCTTTCCGTGGCTGAAACCTGGTTGCTCGATGATGCCCGTGTTCCAAGAGGCAGGCAAACGAAGGCCCCCGCGGACCAAGCGAAAACCTCGTTAGGTTTCCTCGCGAGTCAGGTTCTGCAACTAATTTGTACCGGCCATTTACGAGGCAATAAAGTTGCAAATAGACGGCAGAATGCTCGCGGAAGACGTACAGCCTCCCGAGTCACCGCAGAAACGGCAAGTCCCTCGATTTACAACGCCTCCGCCCGATCGCCGTGGAAATGTTTATGGACGAGGATAATGTGGAATAATTACGGTGACGAAGGGGATTTTTCTTCCCGACGAACACGCACAGTTTGCGAAGGCTGCTTAAGCCGGGGGTTTATTCTGAAAAACCCCCCCGTTCCGATCGATCTTGCGGTCCGCGGTTGAACGAACCGGTGCATCCGGTTCTCATGCCGGCGCAGAAGAGCGCTCTGACGAACGACGGCGAAATATCGTAAAACCATCGATCGTTGATAATTAATAGCGAGGCGGAGGCGAGCGGGGCGGGCCATTATCAATGGGGAGCGATAAATAATGATTCTCTTTCAGCGACTGTTTATTAGAAGCTACCACTCTTTATTGTCAGTGCCACTTCATTGCGCTCGGCTAGCGCTCCATTGTCTCTGCGGATCCTCCTTCGCGGGCCTTTTTTCGCCAACGACACGATAAATTCGTTCCACTCGTTGCCATTCCCTCCCCTCCGCGCCCACAGCCACGGGAAAATTACACGAACGGATCACCATTATCGGCGGCAAAATGTGGCGCATCGAGATCACGGCCCCTCCTCCTTCCTCGCCGACAATGAGAAGGGACCGCGATTAAAATTGACTGGTCGGTATCCGACGAGCCGTGGCCCGAGAAAAATCACCGTGACGAAACCCACCATCGATCGTTCCGTGCCCGAGCGGATTTTTCCCGCTGGTATCGCGTGCCAGCCGGGGAATATTCCGTCGAGCAACAGCGGGACACCGTTTTCTCCGGCGGTAATTAATGGTTTTCCTAACTGTCGGCCGATTGTTGGAGCTGCCGCGGCCATTGCAGCGAACGAAACGATCCTTTGTGCTCGAGAGGTGTACGTCTATATCCCGCGTCTCCCTTTTCGTGCCATTGCTCGCGATCCAGTCGCGGGAAGCACCGGGGAATTTTTCATCTTCGGAGAGCAGCGGCGATAAATTGTCCGCGTGAAAGCCCCACTTAAACCGAGAGGGGGTTCGCGGAGTTTAAACGGATTACAGTATCCTACGGAGTCGCCTTGGCTGCTGCACGCCGTCTGAGGGATCCTCTCGCGAGCCCTCCGAATTGATAATCCGAGATAAGAAATATCAAAGTACAAAAGAGGGCGGCAGATACTGTAAGATCATATTCCGTCCAGCAGCCAGAAAAGGATTCGCCTCGCGTTTCCATTTGCTCATTAAAAATAATGAAGACCGACTGGCGGCTAGAAGGCAAGCCCCGATAATTGAATTTCCAATGCCTATTTACCTTTGTAGAGCCGGCCAAGGGGTGTCTTTGCGCGGAGCCAGCTGAATCAATGATTTATCCTAGGACCTAGACGTTTTCCCTGCAATTATTCCACTCTGTCGCGGCGACGCTAAAGTTCACGAGCGTTCATCTAACGCTGGCTTCTTTACTCCATCTTGCACCTGAACAAAGCTCGGTTGATTCGTACAATATACTACAGGAGCCAGAGGGTTGTAACCGAGCGCAACGATAAGGAAAACACCTTAAAACTAGCAGAGGCATCGTGGCACTACCGTGCGAGTAGTCTTTCGACCACTTAATGGAGAACCTCTGGGGGTGTTGATACGGGTAAGCGAAACCATGGCCCATCCATTCGCACATATATATTCTTGCTTGCCGGCAAAGGGAGGGAAAAACGGAGTCGTAGCGGAACCGCCCCTCGTTTAAGAGGTAAAGAAAGGAAGAAAAAAAGAAAGGGGGTGTGCTCGAGGGGGATAGAAAGAAAATAAGGGTGAGCTGAGAATTGTGGGAAATAAGTAACGCGGAACACGGCGGCGGCTATATGGGTGGACCTTAAAACCCGGCGAGCGTCCCCCCCGACGGTGGAATTTAATTTCGACGTTTTAAGAGTACCCTCCCATCGTCCACGTCTCTCACCCGGCTGCCGATAGATGAAAAGGGTTTATTGACCTGTCCGCAGTAAACTCCGTGAAAAGTAACTTCCCCCGCTTTATAATGCACATCCTCCCCCATTTTCCTATCTCTTCCTCCCGTTCAACCCATTCTTCCCCGGTGTCTTGCGGGCCAGCAAAGGCCCAATCAATTAATAAAGACGAATTAACTCGTCCCGTCCATTAGCATTCGTTATCGTCAATCGAGCGATTACGGGGCGCATTCGCGCGCCTTTCTCGCTCGTCTCCATCCGTCTGCCCGCATGCGTGTAACCCGAGATCGTTGGGAACTGTTCGCTACCGTGGTCCGAACGGTGGATGCTCTTCTTCTCCAATCGTACTTTGTGCCGCCAGTGTGCGCGCACGGGCAAGTGTGAACGCGATTTCAATGGCCAGCAGGGCCCTTTCAACGAGGGTGGACGAACGTCACTCTTTGATCACGGCACAATCATGCCTACGGAATCGAAGCCGCCTGCTCGCCATTGTGCGAGGTGCTAGACCATTTCGTCCGTGTCAGAGGGGATGTCCCATGTGCCCGGCTTGTCCAAAGCTCCGCCATAAGCTTTTGTCACTTCGCGTCGTTACAGTTTCCGCGGACCCTCGAACGCACTGGCCGGGCTTGACGGCGCGCTGGTTCCTACCTTTGCTGACGCACGTCGGGGCGCAAACAAGCAAAGTGTGGAGAAGTCACGTAACTCGAGAACGAGCTCTGTGTATAAGAGTCACTTGGGAGAAGGGATGCTGGATGCTGGGCAATATTCAGCTTGACTTCGAAGGAATTGACTGCACTCGAATCTGTTATCTTGGTACACTTGACTATCCTGTTGTAGGATTATGTTTCTTATGAGAACGAGTGGCTCGTTCAGATAAAGACAGACATCTAAGTACAGATTTTCCACTCAGTCTACCGTTGGTGCGCTTTCTCTGGCGTCTACCAGAGAACGGACTGCAAAGGATCGCGAGAAGAATACCCTGCTAGGTTCCTTTGAATACGCTAACCATGGGGTCGCAAAGTTAATAAGTTCAGTCGTCCCCCGCACGTGCCAGCCGAGTCCCGCCCAGGGTCGCGATTCCGGGGAAAGGAATTTTATCCATAAACCACGGGCTTTATCACGCCGAATGTGAGAACGCGGCGGCGCCTCCTGAATACTGACTCGCAGGGACCGGCGCGCGACCCGGGGTGGTCCGTCGAGGCGGAGGAGCGCGAGGAGGTAG
Source organism: Andrena flavipes (assembly GCA_963971345.1). Taxonomy (NCBI): domain Eukaryota; kingdom Metazoa; phylum Arthropoda; class Insecta; order Hymenoptera; family Andrenidae; genus Andrena; species Andrena flavipes. The sequence continues at coordinate 62,140,556 of OZ020480.1, forward strand.
AAAGAAATCTCGGGATACTTTTCTTCCGAAGGGAGCGACAGCGTGCCGATAGTCGGCGCTGAAGGGAGAGACAGAGAAAAGAGGCGTTCAAAGTCTTTAATCGAAGCCACGCCGAATCGATCGGCGAGCCGGTTGTCGAAGAGGGTTGGCTGAGGGAGTGTAGCGCCACGTCGTCGAAGGGAGAGATCCGGTTACAGATGGCATAAAACGACTGGCAGCTTTGCATTAGCTTCGGTAATGGCGTACGTGACCGCGAGCTTAATATCCTGCAACCTTCGTGCCCTCCTCTTTCCGTCCCTCGCTCACCAACTCGCTCCTATCTCCATCCAACTAGCCGCCCCGTGTCTCGTGTCATCGAAGATACGCTTGTCGGGCTATTTTTTTCCCCAGCGCGGTTTTGCTCGTCGACACGCGCTAAAGCTCCCCGTGCATCCAGAACAGCCGCGTCACGCGATGCGGGCAAAGGACCACGAAATCGAACCGATATCCGCCACCGAGCACCACCCCCGAACGCCACCATCACCGCCGTCAGTAGGTGTGCCGTGGCGTATCAGGCGGCGCGATACGAATTTATATTCGTGTAAAATTAAATCACATAGGCGCGCGAGCGCGTCCACCGGCCGGCCAGCCGCCGCTCATATGCATAAAGAACCGATTGTTTCGTCCTATCTCCCGTTCTGCAACATTAGCGGCCGCCGGGCAATCCGCTTGATTATCTTTTAATTAAATGTTTGCGTTTTATCGGCCGCGTCCGACCCGGGTCCACCGAGTTACGCAGACAACTTCCACCGCCGTCGTTTCGACCGAACAACCACCCCCACGGCCAGGGCGACGAGACCGTGTGTGTGTCGCTGTACAGATAACGGCACCTCGAACCCACCTAGAGGCACGAGGGATAGCACCAACGACGTGTCACGCGACTAACTCAATTATGCTCGGTATAGGGTGGATGCGCATACATACGCGCGCCGTCTCTGTCCGACACCCTTGCCACTTCGTCGGCCGGTCCTCTCTCCTGGGGGATATTCGTAGCGTCGCTTCAAACGGCAGCTAGCAACCAGTGCATTACGATCTTAATCACACCGCAGGAAGATGAGGGCTCCGAGGTCGACGCTGGGGAATACCACGCGGACAGGTGTGAGGGGTTTGATTTTGTCGTGGTCCGCTCGAGTGTCGATGAGCTTGCGCGGGGACGAAGCAGGGGGCGCGGGTACATTTTCTAGTGGCTCCTCGGTACACCCTGTGGCCGCAACCCCTCCAAACAAGCGTGAATTAAACTATGGAACTCTAGATACACAGGGTCTTCGGAGACTTCGATACATATTGCCTCCATCAGTGGCGCAAAATAATTTTATGGGGAGAGCCCTATTTGTTTTCTAAGAAACTGTTAAGAGGATATTTTCCTAATGCTCAGGGTATTTTAGTTCACATTCAAAGAAGAAAAATTAATTTTTTCGGTACCAAATGTTTGGTAGAAATGGAGATACACCTATGAACATGTTCGTAGGGACTTACGCGCCGGAGTTGCAAATTTGCGATTATAATGGTGGCCCAAATTCTTCCCAGAAACAAAAAAAAAAACAAAGATTTTCTTATTCCTAATAACATTACATTGTCGATGGACTTAAAACTTTGATAACTAAATTGAATTGAACAACTCCTTTTCCACAAATAGTTCGAAATATCTTGAGGCAGAATAATAACATTTTCTTTGAAGTCCCACCAATTTGCAAGCTTTTAATTTGTTTTTCATTTGATACGTTCATCGAATACGGAAGTCCTTCATTTTTTTATTTCGGGGAAGAATTGGGACCTCCAACATAATCGCAAACTTGCAACTTCGGCGCGTGAGTCCCTACGAACGTGTTCATATATATATCTCCATTTCTACCGAACACTTTGTAACGAAAAAATTATTTTTTATTCTTTGAATGTGAATTAGAATACCCTGAAGGTCGGAAAATATTCATTAGCTGGTTATAAAAATGTATTTAAAGAATAAAATCAAGTTTTCTGTTCTGTTTACAAAGCTGGTGGAAGGCCTCTTGGCCCCTGTCTGGGTACCCCCCTGGATCTCTAAAACAGTGTAAGACACGTTCGAGTTTTAGTAACCCACACCAATGCCTCCGTCACCCGCCAGTTAATTCGCCAAAGGACGCAACATGCCCTCTTCCACTCTCGACCCAAAAACTCCGCCAACCCAACTAACCTTGATCGATTCGCCCTGCAACGGGGGGAAAAAAGGAAACAGACAGTGACACGCGCAACGCAGCGGCATTGTGCGCGCTTTCCACCCCGAAACGTCCACAGCCGGGTCCGTGAAATTCAATAGCGCCAGAGGAATAAATCCCGCGATAAACGCGAAACCGTAGAAAGTCTCTGGCATCGGGCGACAATACTATCTATCTTCCGCGCAGCCAGATTCCATTCGATCCAGCGAATCCATTGTCTCGCAACGACCCATAACAGCACCGCGTAATCTGAATCACGTCAGGATTTCGCGCGTGCGCGAGCGAGCACTCGTCCCAACGACACGATATAACGAGAACAGGACGAAACATTCCCCTGCCTCCCTTTCGCCCTTCTCTGCCCCGCGCGCGGTTTTTCGCCCATTCGTGGACCGATATGGAGCAACGCTGTGGCTCGCTCGCGCGGCTAAGACGCCTCGTAAAGTTCGTAAGAAAGGCATAAAGTTAACCCGTGGATGCCGTAAACACGTCGTACCGAGATCAGAATTGATACTTTATGCCCTGGACCGAAGCACGGTATACGCGCTCCCTCGCTAGACCAAAATCCCGAGTGACGACCGACCTCGATGAAAAAGATCGCCCACGAGGAGACGGCTCTTTGTGGTGCGATCCACCCGCTCGGGGCAATCGAGGTCCGCTTCGCGGTGGTTCCAGATCCGCGATCCTCACGGGGTGGCTCCTTCGAGCGTGTGCGTTCTCGCTCGGCTACAGGGTGGTCGGAATATTTTGCTCTGGGCTGCATGCGGTTTCTGAAGGGTTGATGAAGATCGGGATGTAAAGAATCATTAAATTGCATGGTTCCATAGATTAAGATTTTTGCACACGCTTTCACTTGCATCGATGAATTTGGATGTAAATAAGGGAAGGCAGTAGTGCAAGTCCATCATCGTGGAGGCTGCAAAGAAGATCGAATTAGGTGAGTATGATTCATAAATCTCGTTAAAATGTGTTCCATTCCTTTGTCTATGTGAATGTACAGAGGATGAGTCCTGAGATCCTAATGGGAAGCTTTTTACCTCGTGCAAGGAGGAGAATTCGTGAAGCAGTTATTCCAGGACACCTTGTAGGCATGCGTGGGTACTCGAGCTTCGACGTCTCCACGTATCTTCATCTCACGAGCCATCGAGCACGTCGACGAGTCGTAGAAATTGGATTTGTACTTATGCTACGCGTACCGGAACATACCACCGACGCGATTGCTCTTTTTCTTTCGCCTCGCGCTTCGAATTCCGAGAACCATTCGGTACTCGCGCTTCGACGGTCCGCGGATCGTTCTCAGTTTAAGGAGAATTCATGCTGACGTCACAAACCCCGATGAAACTGCCAACATCTACGCGAGGGACTTTTATTAAAATATTGTTTTACGTTCGCTTTCGCTAGGATTGCCGTGCGGTCGAGACGAAACCACCCCTTCAGCCGCGGGTAAATTGTTCAATGGTTCGCGTGCAGCTTGATTCTCAATTGCGCGTCGAAGAATTATTTCATGGTGGTGAACCTGAACGAAGAACCAAGAAATAATATGATAGCTGTATTGTATTATACTTTATTTTAACTTATCATGAATCGAGAAATAAAGCATAGATACACATTCATAACTACTTACTTCTCTCTCTACGCTCCAAGTTTTTCCCTTTGAAATATTAACAGTTGACACTCAGTTGCATCAGTGCACTCGGAATTTAATCTTGGGGGGCGATTATAAAAATTTATCTAAAAAATAAAATTCACTTCCCTTTTCTTTTTCAGTCGTGGTTACATTAATCCCCTTTGTTTAATCCCCTCACATGCAACTGTTCCACCTTTTATCAAGGAAGAAAACCTTTATTCCTCTATCAACCAAGCCCCGCATTCTATCACCCAATATACCACTACCTCCAGCTCCATCGATTCATTAATTACACACCACAGATACCTAACTTCCGAGCAGTCGCTGCGCAACCACCCCCCTCCCGCCGAAATTCTTCGCCCGGTAGCCAGTTGCATAACGCGGCCGCGTTCTTGCCGCCAGAGCGGTTTCCAGCCTGTCGGCCGACGGATATTTATCGGGACACGTAAGCTAATAATTATTTCGTTGGCATCTAAAGCCAGACGAGCGAGGGAGCACTGTTCCCTTCGTCAGAAAGAGAGACGGCGCAGCCACGTGTGTTCCCGTGTCGCGAGAGACACACAACGGGGCCTCTCCCTTTCCCGAGTTCCTCAAGTCATTGGATTTCTATGGACAGTAATGATTCGATAAATGGCCCGACGATATTTCTTTCCCTGCTTTACGAGTCAGCTCGCGAGCCACGATGGTAGAAACGTGGAAACAACGATTCGTGACCGTTCCCTTTGGCGGGGACTCCGCTTGTAATTATCCCAGAGGATGTTGTTTCCCTAACCTTTCCTCCTCGCACATGTTTCCACATGAAACGTCTCTCCAAAAAAAGACGAAGTCCCTCACGCCTCTCACAGCTTCCCCCTCTCGGGGTAGACATTCGTGGTTTATCGCATCACCGTTCGTTTATGGTCACCCGTGTACGGCGTCATAATAACACGGGCCATAACAATCGCGAAATTCGTCTTGCCCCGGCGCGGGGCCAACAATGGCGGTGTAACAATTATTTATAAGGGAGAACAAAGCGAGCGGTGGAAGGGTTGGTTCTGTGCCCCGCCGAGAGCCGTTTCCCTTGATTTAACGTGGCCACGGCTGGGAAGCATCAGCGTTAAATTAAAATCAGCGCGCCATTGAATCCTGCCAGGCTGGTTTGCCTCTTAATCCTTCCTGATGCCACTGCACACGCTGCAATTCTCTGCCATTGAAACGGAAGATTAACAAGTCCGACTCCTGTATACTCGCGGAACGTGTTCTTACTCGGGCGCTAGAACACCGTCGACTTAATTTCTACTTGATCCTGAGATCTCGCTATACCGAATCGCCCAGACTGTGTACCGTTGCGGGAGTATATACCGCGGAATGGGAAACGGAGCGCCAATCAAAGTTCTCTTATCAAAGGAGTTGCGAGTAACGGTCACAAAGAACACCGGGGCAACTGCTTTATTAACAATCCCGGCTGGACGATCATGCCTTGGATTACCGAAGGTCCGTCTCCACGTTGCGAGGCCGCAGCGCGAGGCGTGCCTCGCGGAGTGAAAAGTCAGCAGATGCCACTAATATTTTCCTTATGTAAAAATGGCCCACTGTGGACACAACGAAAACAGACGAAAACGTTCGCGAACAATGTTTTTGCTCGTGTTCGTCTTGGTGTAAACCCGGCATTACAAGAAGAGGTCTATTGCATCGATCATACTAAGTAGTCGATCGAACGACCCAGAAGATCGAGCTCGTCAAAGACCAGTCATCGGTTGCGGCGGCACGAAACGAACGGCCTTGATGAATTATTAAACAACATCCGTTGTTTCTAATGAAGCTATAATACCACCACAGGGCAGAGGAGCCACGGGGCTTTTAAGCTTCCCGTTTCGTTGCGACTCGAAACGAACTTCTCTGATCTGCTCGCCATCTCTGCCGAGGGGAACCTGATCGACGATCCGCCAAGGAGCAGGCAAATTATTACAATGACGAATCGCGGGCGCGCAACTCGGAGCGCTTCGTTTACGCGTAGACGATCCGTTAATGTCAACGAGAGGCCGTTCGCGACCAGCTTCCAGCCACCGTCCGCCTAATGACAATGACTCATCGGTCACTTGGCCGGCAGGCGCTTCTGTTAGCCGAGCTCGCTTTGCGTACACGGGCCTCTGCAACATTAGTACTAATTGGTGATTTAATCCTAGCCGGAAGCGGTGGAATTATGCAGCAAATTACTGCCGCGTTACATCGATGCTTACTCCCCCTCTACTTATCGCGATCACCGTGGAGGCCACAGTTTTTTAGCAGATGCCCATTGCAGCTCTTTTCAAGTCGACCACTTGCTAGATTCGCACGAGTTACGGTGTGTCGAGAGTTGGAAAATTATTCTGTCTCTAAGTTGGTGGATTAAAGAAGGGGTTATACTTACAATTAGTCAGGCGGTCGGAAAGAGCCGAACGACTTTTTTTAAAAAATCGGAAGCATATACTTTTACAGAACTCTTTGCACTTAAAAGAGCAACATTTAATGAACAATTGGTAATGTTTACGTAGAGAAATATTTAAGTTTATAATGATGTAACCATCGACATTGATTAAAATCATACCAAATGTTATGTAAATCTAATTATTTTTAACGATGTTATGGAAATCAATTAATTATGAAGATTCCTTAATTACGATCCAATTTGTGTCGTTTTTTACCAGCTTCGTCGGGAAAACATAAGGAATGGATTCACACCACTTTCGTCAAGATCCGACGAGAAATGTAGAATTTTCAATTTTTCACTTCTTAGGGGGTAACATTGTACAACGCCCCCTGGTCTCGGGGGTTGGCTCGGCTCCGATCGTCTTGGCTTCGATGGAGAATTTACACTTCTCTCTCTCGCACGATATCGGCGCATACGGATTACGGTAGATTGTTCCTCTATACTTCTCTCTCTTGTACCAATTCGCACATGTCATTCTCTCTCGCGTGATGTAGCCGACAGTTTCGAGGCAGTCAATTTAAGGCAATGAGACCTCCATGTACCTATATATGCTCTAAGGGCACAGGGTAACGAAGACGAAATATTGGTTGTGTAGCGATATTACCCAGTTACGAATCGTAGGTAAATCGTAAGTGGAAGTTTGCGAGTTTGCGAGTTTGCCTGGGATTAATATTCCAACTAAATGCATCGTTGAGCTTTAACGAACGGCGGCCCCCGCGAGGAAGAGAGCAAAGGTCCTGCCGGAATTGATTCAGCCGGACCAGCCAGCCCCAGGACCCGTGCACGTGCCTATAGATCCACGATGAAATACCACGGAGGCGTTGGGACAGTAAATTCATGTAATTTGATTCGGTCGCGTTAACGAACCGTGTCGCTCGCAACATTCGTAGTTCAACTTCGCCAAACAAAGGCCCATTAAGTATGCTAATGCCCGCCCGGACGAGCCCGTCGCCGGGTTCGCGAGATAAGTGTGAATTCCGAAAGCAACGATCCTCTGCAAGGATGCTGCATCCCGGCCATAAAAGTCGGGCTTTTGAAAATTCAGTGATTAGAAAGTAGAGGTGAACTGGTAAAGCCCTCGAACCGTGGGGATGATCGCCGTGTCGCTGTCGAAGCACGTAGTTCCACCAGGCCCCATAACTTCTCCGCGAGATAAGACCTGTCCAAATTATTCGAAATTGCTGCCTATCGGCTGGACAGCGTTGTATATTTCCTCCCCCGTCGCCCGCGACAAAATAAACGCGAACCGATTTCTATTTACGACAGTCTGCCAACGTCCCTTCCTCTCCGTTCCTCTTCGTGCCTCCTTTGCTCTCGGCTAGCTCTTATCGCTGCGCCATCGAAATCGTTACGCCGATGCCGGGACGACTTATCTTGCGCGCAACCGCGAAACATCCATCAGTGCTCCGCGAATGCACATCGCTGGACGCGCACCTATTAACATAAAAGCAGCATATCGTATCGCTGGCCCCCGTTGGCATTAATTCATCCTACTATTCGGTTTGCATAGGCGACCGCGATATCTGGCGATCGTGGACCGTCAGCCGAACGGAACTCGGTAGCGAATCGGCTATCCCCCGTATCGTCGATCGTGCCTCTCGAACGAACCGTGCTCGTCCTGGCTCGCAGCTTCTCGCAGATATAAATCTTTGATTAGCCGACAGGAAGATCCAGTAAAACGGAGGCTCGGCGTGCCTAGGCTTCGCGTATCGCTTCGTATCTATGCGTCTAACTCTCTTCCTGCACCCTTCTCTCTCTCTCTCTCTCTCTCTCTCTCTCTCTCTCTCTCTCTCTCTCTCTCTCTCTTCCCTCTCTCGCTCTCTCCGTTCCACCCTCGTTCCCCTCTTCAGGGCTGGGGGAGCAAGTTGACTCTTTGAAGAGAGCCGGCGCAACGATGCTACCGTCCGACGATAATGCGATTCGACTCTTGCTCTTCGCCCGTCGCCCACGCTACGGAAGGGTGGCATCCGCTTCACCGTGACTTCTGAATGGCGAGGGGGTCGTTATCGATCTCGAATCATCGCTATGTCAAGCATGTTGCACGCGTACACTCCTCGTCGTGGTCATTATATAAACACGATGGTACTTTCTATAGAGTTTAAGAGAATTTTGAAGGACATCCACCGATAATGGTTCATAATTATTAGGCAAAGAATGATTTCGATCGTAGCTTGAAGAGCATCCTTAGAGGATCACCGCTGTTTTGTACTAAAATGATTTTATAAAAATTGTGATTGTACTTCGAAGTGTATACGATAAGGGCCTTCAAACAGATTCTATATCCATTCACTATATTTGCATTAATCCAGAAGGATATATCAGACGTACATATTAGATAAAAATATATGAAATTTGAAATACTTGAATATCTACGTCTAACGCATAGTAAACTAAGGATCACGAACCTGAGTTGGAGTCTTATTTTTACTCCTAGAATGGTATTTTTCACTTTACAAATGCTTTTTTCAAGTATTATTTGCTAAATTTTTGCGAAACGTAGTGAAAATAATTTAAACTCGACAGATATTTTCATTTAATTAATTTCTTCAACATTTATTCAGCTGTTTTATCTGTCAACATCGTCTGTTTCCATGAGAGTACCTACGTGAAAAATCGGTGAAAATTAAAATCGTTATAACTCAAGAACTGTTTAACGAATTCGTTAAAAAAATTTAGATCACATCAGGAAGATTAAAAAGAACAATCTCACAAATTTTCATCAACTTGGTTACATCGTGAAGATAGGTCCGATGCATAATGGCCCACAATTGTTATCCACAGAACGATTATCAAACATAATTTGAACAGCACCCTTAGAGTATCGATAAGAATCTTCTTCGTCCACGGAATGTCCAAGGCAACGCGATCGGAAGAAGAGTGCGAGCACCGAGAGGCAATTAGAGAGATGACAAATCACGAATTAATCGGCGGCAATTAGCCCGGGCTACGTACAATTGTCGTCGGTAAATTCAATTTCAGGCCAGACTACTTGTTACGCTGCTTAACGATGTAACAAGTTCCACGGAATTAATTCGCCGTCGTACCCGTTCTCTCTCTCTCCTTCTCCCGGCTCCTAACCGAGGCTCCCGTCACTTTGACGATTTCTCATAGCTAGCGTAGGAACCGTACCTGAAGTAATTCCCGACGAATGTAATCGATTATCGCGGCCTCCTCTCCATAACAGATGACCAACCACCCACCCCAGCCGGGAAACCGCACGCAAGACGAATGATAATCGTTTTTCAACAGATGCCCCCGGAAGTTTGCGTCGCCTCGCTCCCTTTCACCGTGCCACTTCCCTCCGCCTCGCCCCACTGTTGATATTCCATGCACCCTCAAGGTAGCGGTATGCGCCCGCGACGCGTAATTTCTCGTCACGTCGATGCCAGGAAGCGGAGATGAATTATTCCGCGGGTAATGGCGGACAATTGAAATACCCTTAGTTGCGCCGCCGGGGGCGGTCTAGGTCCTCGGGAGAGCCCCTGAAAAATTAACATTATTCCACCCCTGCGGGTGGGGGATGAGCCCGAGCCACAGACAGAGACGGGGAGGAAGGAAAAGAACAGTCTGACGAGGGGAGGTCACAAGCGTGCGCCTTTAAATGCCACCAAGCTGCAACTGTAGCAGACAACGAGTATCGATAACTCCTGCGGTAATAAAAAGTTGATCGGTAAAAGTTGCAGCCCTTATACGACCATTTTCACCATTGAGAGTTTCTCATCTTCCAGATCCCAGTGGGAAAACTCCAAGTGCTGCAGATTTTCCAGTGACTACGCAAGGTATCCAATAAATCGTGGTACAACCACCGAGGAAAGGGTTTCGCACAGTACTAAAATCCCGCCACTCGTAGCGCTATCTCTCCGGTAACCGGCAGCGGCGCAGGGTGAATCAGTACATCCGACCACCCTTCCTCCTGGTCCAAAAGCCTCTCCCTTTAAAGGCACGAACTCCGTAACGAAGAAACTAGATTCCCTCCCATCCGCGGCAGCCACTTTGTACGCGGCGCTCGTTGGCCGAGTTCTTCGTGGCTGCGCTTTGAATTACGACGCTGCCGATTGATTCGATTCGACTTGGCAATTCGATACCGTCGAGTGGCTCTCGCCACTACCGCGCCTGGGCCTTCCGTCACGTTCCTTCGATTACTGTGCCCGATCTCCTCGATCATCCACGAAGAACAATCCCACAGAGTCTCGTGACTCATTCGTCATTTCGCGCGCCTCCACGTCCCCCAGCTTCCGTCGTCGATGTCGCTCGCCTTTGTGACGTACGTCGGGAGGATCCGCGCGGGATCCAGCCGCGACAGGAAATTCTTTCTTAACGACGCTCGCCCGTCTCTTCCTGCCGCGGCAACTTTTGTTCGGCCGTGGAGGGCCGATACGACCTGTCAGCCAGCGGGGCTATTAATAACTTTTTCCATCGGCATTGTTACACCGCCGCGGAAGCTGATAATGGATTTCCCGCAAACTTTTGCCGGCAGGCAGGGCTGGCCACAATGCCTGCAAATCGACGTTTCCCCCCTTGCTTCTGCGATTACTTTATCAGGGCCGTTCTCCGATACGTATGTACCCAGAACCCACCATCGTTTTTCGTGGGGAGGCTGGATCCTCGAAGATGAGTTCGCGCGACGGTGTTATCAGTGGGGTGGACTAGGTGGACGTAAAAACGGTGGGAGGATTCGGTGGTGGGTTGGCGAAATACAGGTCGTTGGTTTTTATTCCAAGGCTGTCGGCCAGCGACGTTCTTCCGGCCTCGGGCGGGCGTCGGCTTTCCGTCGTGGAAACTCGCGGCGAAAAAGCGTAGAAGAAGCGACGTATGCAAAAGCATAGTCGAGAGTCCCCGACCTTGAAGGAAACCGAAGTTGGACGATAAATTTTCATGCGATGCCGGCAGCCGCGACTCGCGGAAGGAGCCAAAGGGGACGAACCTGGTGTAACTTTCGAGCACGTTGATTATAATTGTGATTTATGCCGTTCCTCTGCTTCTTCTTCCTCTCTCTTCCACGTATTCGTCTCACTCTTAAAGACACCCTGCTGCCTCTCCTCTTTCTCTGTTTCATCGTCTTCTGCTTCCTCGTCCAACACCCCCGAACCAGGGCGCGGTCGTGGAGCAACGACGGAACACGCGTTCAGGGTGTTAACGGTGGGCCTTGTATCGTTGGTCGTTTGCCTTGAATTAACCCACAAAATTACCTTTTTTAAAAAAGGTACAAAAAAGAGCGCCAAGTATACTTGGCGCGAGACACTGCCGTGTCTCTTGATCAAGGGTTCGTTCCTGGGGAATAGGAAATGATATTGTAATTTTTGTCTTAAAATTATAGCACAAAATCGGAAAATAGCCGAATTATTAGAAGTTAATTAATTAATCCAACCCCGTTTGAGTGAATTTGGGCGGCAAACAAAATTACGTTGTAATCAGACGAAAATCCCCTACATATTCATAACATTCCAGAATTTTTTTATTTCCTCGGGTTCGGGATATTCCCTTCTCAGTTTCACATCATTGACGGTTAGTAGCTTTCTGCATAACTAGACTAGAATTATTCTACGCTAGAGTTATTCTGTATTACCTAGAATCTGAATAAAATTGGAATTGAAATGAACCCGAGTTGCATTCTTCCTATACCGAGAGAAATAAAACTGAGATCGGTTGAAAACAAAGCAATCTCGAGCGAAACATCAAGAGCACTTCCATCCTACTAACTCCAAAAGAATACACCCGCGCATTGTTCCGCATCGACAAGTCCGGAAGACACGCGAACGGAGGACAAGCAGGGAGAACAAGGGAGCCTCTCACAGACGACGTCTCCTCCTGTCTTATGCAGTCGTTTCGTACGTCCTCGAAACTATTCCAATTGCGAAATACTTGAAGAACACTCAATGCGTAGCCAGGCGAGCCGCGTTCCGTCGCTCCGTTAAATTGGACCGATCCCGGAGCTAACCATTGTATCTGCACGCGCGTCCCGACGGGTCCGGTACCTAAATTGATTACCGGCGTCGAATTGCCACGGAAAAGGCACCCAAAGGCGCGCTCGCGGAAACCAGGGAATAAGGTTCTGAATTCCGCGCGGGTTTTAAGGAAACCCCCGGTTAGAAATGCCTCGCGACGATTCCCATAAATCTCGCCCGGCGTAGGTACTTGTACGCTCCGTGATGCATTTCTTCCGCGCGATATACACTGTATCCAGCTCTAAATCATCCCGATAAGACGATACGGCGCTCCCCGAGCTCTCGCCTGTCGCGGTGCGCGTCTCTATGTTGCTTTCTCCCTTGTCGTGGGATCAATGAAGCGAACTTCCAGATCGGTACCTGGTCTCACCGGCCCTGCGGTCCGTGCATCGATGTTCCGAATAACTTTCGACTCTAGCGAATGCAACTCTCCGCGGCGATGACTCGGACGTCGACCAAGCTCTGCTTTCCAACTTCGTTAATTACCTGGATGGAATATTGGAATCGGGAATTACGCTTAACCGGAGAGATATCGACCCTAATGGCTCAACTTTGGAAGCATCCTCCCTCGGGTTTTAAAAAACGGTGGGTTCTAAACAGAATATTTAATTTGCAAAGCACTTTAAGCTACGAATAGATGAAAATTAGGACATTTTCTAATGCAAAGAAGAGATGAGGTTTTAAGTGGTAACCATCGTTTATCAAAGCTTGTATTATCTAATTACTTTACCCACACCGATGCACCGACCCCCCATACAGAATAAAGGACCGTAGTGATTCTTTCGTGTCACTGGGTCGCAGCATCTCCCTCCGACGCGTGACGAACGGCTTTCTTCATGTTTATTTAATCAAGATTCTACGGCGAATGTCACGGCGTCTGCCTCTGCCCCGTGGACCCTCTGGTGTCACAACCTGACATCCCTCCACGGTCCTGTCTCCCTGGAATTAGGGTGACGCGGACCAACCCTCGGTTGCTCGAGCAGTGCCGTAAAAAACGGAATGTGCCATCGCAAACTCATCAAAAGATCATTAACGATGCACCTGATTTACAAGCGAAGAAAGAATATTCGTAGCGAGAAAAATGTAGGATATCCAGAATGTCAAAGTGAAATTTCCAGCAGACTCTCGGTTTATACAGATGAAGCAGCGTGCAAGGTATTGATTGCTCCGTTACAGATTTCCCGATTCTCTAATCACATTGAGCAGAGTAATAACCATCTGAATGAGTGCGAGCGAGAGAAGTTAATTCCCCGAGTGCCGGGCCGGTTCCACCTGAAAAATCAAAAGCTCCGCGAGGATTAGAGATCCTCCGAGCTCTGGATAGCGAACGTTTCAATTGGGCGAATCGTTGCACACGGCGCCGGATCGGATTTTTCGCAGAGGGATCGACCGAGGAGCCGTACGTTACTGGGATTCATCCTGGCCGACGAGCGTCATCCCCTTGGAGCTGTCTGTCACTGCAGACTTCGGGGATGCCAGACAACCCATCGCCCGCGGAAAGAGGACGGGAGAAACGAGGAATGGAGGGACAAGGACGGGGCCAACGCCGTGGTGTAGCTATTGTCCGCAGGAAATAGAACGAGGGTAGCGCGAGGGAAGCGACGAGAAGAGAACACGGGCGTTCGGCTGATAATCCCGAGGAAGAAGGGCTTAGCGGCTAAGTTGTCGAGCTTATCTGTCCTTTGCTCTTTGCTGCGACGCAAGATGCACATCCTGTGGCCCAACATTCTGAGTTTCTCTACCTTTCCTCAACGTTGAATCAGGAATATGAGCGATTAGAAAAATCCTATCGGTTACCCTGAACGATGAATCGCGTTGATGTTGATTAAAGATTCTCGGAGAACTCGGAAGACTGATTAGAATTCAGTCACGCTCACTCACTCCTGGAGAACCGTGCAATCAGTCCAGGGATACTATCGACTCAATCGGACGATTCTGTTTCACGTTTTCGCCGAAGGAAATCGCATTACCCCCTATTAGGAGGGAAAGGAGGAAGAAGTACGAAGGTTTGTTAACGACTGCAAGCGAGCCACCACCTTTTACGTCTTCTTCGGTAATCGAGCAACTTTTCTCGTTTGGTCTTCTAATTTCAGTCGATAAACTCTTGCCTAATGCAATTGCCTTCCCTCACCCGGCGCACGCTCCTGTTAATCGAATAACCCACCCCCTTTCTGCCTAATACACCGACGATAATAAGTGTCTTCACCGTCGCGACAAGGGGCGCAGGGTTTATTTAACGTGTATCGTAAGAACTCCCTGGATGAGTAATACACGGCTGCGACGTGAAAAATACACCCTTCCCTGATACATCTCGAAATCGACGCGTGGCTTTTTTGCACGAGATGGGAAAGAGATGGGACCTGGGACGCTTTCGACAAATCGCAGATGAACCCAAGGGTCGAGGCTTCTTTCAGCGGCGATAATTCATCTGTTGGAGGAGGACGGGACAAATATTCCAGGGGAGAAACGAAGAAACTGCGCGCAACTTGGGAGACGCAGTTTGCATTTCTCAATGTCGAAACTTCCACACCGTGGCCTCTAGGGATACCTCGCGAGAATCGAAAAGAAAATGGGGGTACAGTAGAGATTGCGTCCCTAGGTGGCCTCTTTCACCAAAGTCTCGAATCACCCGCAATCTTTAATGCCCCCAAAGCCTCTGAAACCTCGATATAATCCACAAGTTTCTATGAATGCAAGTGCATCTGTCAGCGAACTTTTTCCATAAAGGCTGCGATCACGAAACAGTTTCTGTGTTAAGCCGAAACACACCCGTTGCTGTCGGAAAGTTAAAAAACCTGATCCCCATACTGACTGCCACACTTTTCCTCTCCGCTCGGGCTGCCTCGAGCGTTAAAGGGGATGAAGCGAGGCGCGTGACACAGATTTAGATAAAACTACCGCTGTACAGTGCCGCGGCGTGTAGGTGCACCCCCGGGACCTGGCTTAAGCGAGGAATTATAGAATTAGAATCGTCGATCGCGATATCCCTTTATCGTGCCTCGCCACTGACGCGTCACGGCCCCCGTCCGAGGGGGCATTATTCTTTTTTTTTGTCTTTGGATGAACGAACGGAAGGAGGAAAGTAGCGAGGGCGAAAAAACGGGCAGCGAGTGAGGTGAACACCGCGCACCGCCGTTCGGAATCAACCGGGGGAGGGTCTGAGAAATAAATCCGCTCATGGTCGGACGTACACGCGCCTGCAGGAACGTACACCCGCGGGATTTCCATAATTTGAATTGTAAAAGTATTCGGCCGCCAATTGCAGTCCCCGAATTTATGCAGTCCGCCCCCGTTTCGACTATCCGTCCGCGGCCAACCCTTCAGGGGAGAATTCCACTCCGGAATATCCACGCGTGTATGCTCCAACCTCTTGCTTTCTTTCAACCCTGACACTGCGAGTGTGGATCTTAGCGATTCTCGTGGTTCTCGCTAAATAAAAGCTTGTAAAAAAGGTTTTTTTGTTCTTCTTTATATATATACCAAAAGGAAGTTCATAATTTTCTTTAAAATCACCTCCAAAGTTATCCAACCATTTTTGGCCTATCATCGTGGCGTTAGCCGTTACTGCATAATGTTTAATATTAATGTCTAATACAGTATACTAAATTATAAAATGTATTTAAAAAAAATGGCTTGGCTTAGCGCGGCTCGGCGAGCTTTCACAAGCTGAGCCGCGCCGTGAGAACACTCATGGCTCGCCGGTTCGCGATCCTGAACGAGCCTGGGTGAGCCGAGCCGGCTCGCCGATCCATGTGCCGTCTGATTCCACCTTAATGCCTCCCGCGACACTGCGCCATTATTCGCATCCTTTCACTCTGCAGAAATAATAGCATCAGCGTAAATCATGGCGCCGTAATTTCAAGTACTACCCCCCGCTCCGCGCAGCCGCGTCATGGCTGGCTTAACGGGCGAATCGAATTAAAAATGAATCAAGGGAGAGTATCGAACGTCGGCCACGTCCCGCTAAATAATACCGCGGGATCCCGTAGAAATTGAATTTTCTCTCGCGGGTGGCGGAACGACGTCACAGCTAATTTTCATGAAAAATCCAGCGACGTACTGTGCGCGCGCTTTTACATTAATTCGTGGCTCGTGTGGCCGCTTTAAAAGCATCGGCCGAAATCGATATCGCCTGCGGGGGATAGCCTTTTAATCAAGCCGGAAACCGTAATCGCGGCTTTTCCTTTCTTCCTATTTTTTTTCATCCATTTTTTCCCTTTACACTGTGCACGCCATGGCGACGGAGAATTTTCCATGGACACGCGAGGCGAGCGGGGTATTTAAAATTGATATTTACGCGCCTGGGTAGCGTTCACTCGCGACGTGGTCGAGGGCGAGAAATTTGCAGCCGCGAAGAGAGTGATCCTGTTAGCGTATACGGTTGACGAGAAGGTAGTTATACTAGCAGTGCAAAGTGCGCCATATTTTTACCTTCTTTTTTTTAACTGCACCCTCCTGAGGGACAGGTGAGGAGAGCGCGCGTGCATGCGTAGACATAGTCCGTTGATGCACGTAATGAGCCGGTGTCCAGAAGGCAGAACCAGTTAATTAATCCTCCCGAGACGACGAGGCGCCGTGCATACGCGCGTCGCTCAATAATTACTCGCGCAAGTGCGCTCACGGTCCTCGCAGTGGTCAAGCCTTCCTCTCCTATTCCGACGCGTATTTCCTTGCGCGATTTTGCGCAGTCACCTGGTACACGGGCGAGTGTGGTAAGAAGAATTACCATTTTGAGAAATCCTATAAACTTTCAAAAGATCAGAACACAATTACGATATGCCCTGATGTGAGCTTAAAATGGTCCCGACGATCCTGACGGTTCCCGAGGACCACGAAAATAACCTGCGGGTTAATCATCCGCGTACGTGACACAGAGTACATCGAAATACACTTGCAATCACTTCTAGTGACAATCAATCCTCGTAACTGACTCGTCCCGCGAGAGAGCTAATTATAGGGCGAGTTGAGAATCGAAGACGGTAAGACGCGTCGGAAGTCTCGATAATGAATCCGTTCGCTTCACGGACGTCCGCTCGTCACTCTCGATTACCGAGACGAAGCGATTCCATATTTATACCACGATCTTCCCTCCCCGTGCGGATCAGTGACGCGGGAGGGAAGGGGACCGACACGGCGGGTAATTATCCACGAAACGGAAACGCACCCTAATCCTTGGGCCCTTCTCTGGTGGCTGGTGGCCCCCGCGTGCACATTAACGGCATGTGCGCCGAGTGCGTGCGACGTGATTGATTTGCTCGGCGTGTGGCTAACTTGAATCAGCCTCGGAGCTTCCGCACGCACGCTCGCGGGACGAGCGTGCCCCGCGAGCGTGAGGAGATTCTACGCTGCACGCGACGAGCCGCGACCCGCCCATTCCGACAATTATACTAAATTGCTCGCGAAAGCCGCCGAGTGGTGACAAACGTGATATAGGAACTCCGAGAAATCATCAGGCTTTGTCCAGCTTAGATCTGAAGTTTGAAACGTGTGCCTGGTTGCTCAAGTCATTTCATCGAGATGGAGACTTTCTGTGAGGACTCGAATGAATGACGATAATTCAAGGAAGTAGTGCCTGAATTGTTTGATTTGTAAATGGACGAGGGTCAGTTTACTTCTACCATTCGGAACATTATGGGCATACGTGGATGTACGGTACACTCGAGATGATTGCAACTTCAAAGAGTTGCTTTTCAGTAATGCTTCTAAAGCATTCCAGAACGGAAAAGGGAGGTTCTTGGAATATTCGAGGATAACTACTTCGCTTTCCAATAAGAGTAAAAGACAAAGACTGAAGGATATTAAGCAATACTTGCTGCGATATCTGGCATTCGTCAAAGGCTACACGCTTAATCTGAAGATTCATGGAACCCGTGGTTTATTAGTCGCTTCAGAAACGGCAATGTACAAACGTTTCCAGTGAAAGGCAGATACACGAATCTTTGGGTTTGATAATATCGTTGACGAGTTAATGTTGCTTTAGTAATTGAGACGGGACGTGGGAGGTGCGAGAAAATATCTCCTAGCGAGTATGAACATTCTTATTGTCAAGCATACAAATTCTGAGTAAGGAGCATATTTAAGAGATGAAGCGCATTAAACTTTCATTCCCCTGATCCCTGTTCCTCCACGTCGTGTACATAATCCACTAACTTCGATATTAAATATATAGGTACATTCGAAATCAAATATTATGTAAAAGAAATTAAACATACAATACAGGCAATCTATATACGATGAGAAACTGTAAAATTCTAAAGGAATTCTACAAGGAACATCGGCTTGTGTGTACTTCATATTTGAAACTGAAGATATTCTGGAGTACCTTCACAGACAAGGTATAGAATAGACCTATCACCTTATGGGACTTCGTGTCACCATTCAAATTGTGATACCGACCCATAATTTGAGGACTGAATTTAGCGACCTCTGTTCATGAACAGCGTCCAACTCAAGAACTACTCTGAAATGTGTTGAAATACTGAAAGATGTGTGGGTGCTTGTATACGTGTGACTTGTTTAGAGGGAGAGTTTAACATAGAGGATGTGCTTTTGCTAAGCTACGTGCTGAATTCTAATTCCTACCACGCGTAGCGTTACAATCTGTTCCGAGCTTTCACCGGTAACGTTGCATGCGACACAAACCGGTGCGAGAAAAATACGTTTGTTGGTAGGTCTATTCTATACCTCGTCTGTGATGCCATATAGATGCATAATTGAAAATATATTCGAACTCTAATATTTGCTGGAAAATACCTTTAGACGGAAATTTATCGTCTAACATTCACTTATCGGCAGAGAGTAATCCTATTGAAAGAAAGTAATCATGCCGATCACCGAAGGAACCACAGATGAGGTATAGGATAGACCTATCAACCAATGTATGTTCGAAGTGCTTGGAAGTTTTCGTCATGTATGTAGATTCGAAGCGCTATTCATTTAGTACACACAGTTCCACTAAAATGTATTTATACAGTATAAATAATACTATGTAATATGTATAAGTATTAACATTCATTTATCGAACGATTAAACATTGAGAATAAAATAGAATTCAATTGGCATAGAAAATCATTTGCAAATCCAAGGCCAAAGCTTACTAATTGCTTGATATCTCGAGTTGTATCACTCAGTATTACGCAAGTGCGTTTGTCAATTCTTTTCTATCTCTGCAACGAGATATTTAGAATCTGTTTGTCACTCGAAAGCATTGAGCAAAGCAAAGAGATCGACGAGAACCTCTCGTCTATTTCCCTCACGCGTGTATGTTAACCCTCTAGACATTAAAGTAAAGTCTTTTGAAAGAATTTTAGTAGCCTTTTACCGTATATTCCAATCACAGTCCGAAGGGTTAATATACCGAAGCATAGTCTGTTAAGACTATAAAATTGAAAAGACTATAAAATTGAAATAGAAAGCAAGGTTAAAGGGCGAATGTGTTCTTGTTTTGTTGTGAACCTTCTTTCTCTGTCGTTGCACGGAATACGTTTATAAAACGATCTTTAAATTGTTACTCTAATAGAATCATTTGTAAATCGCGGGTTTTAAATGATCTACCACGTGTAGCGTTACAATCTTATTTTAGACTGAATCGATAACGTTGGGTGTGACGTGAAAATGGTAAGGGGGCTCGCGAGCCCCCCGAGTGTGTGACACAAAATTACATTGCATGATGGGTCTATCCTATATCTGGTCTGTGGTGGCACGAAGTCCCATAAGGTGATAGGTCTATTCTATACCTTGTCTGTGGTGCGAGGTAAGGACCGTTTTCCTGATTTCAGCGAGCGCGGGAGCACCAACTCCCCGACAGACGGTAACGTATGTATACCGTGGTCGAAAACGCGTCAGACAAACAGCTAACCGGTCGCAAATAGAGCCGATATCTGCAATCGAGTCGAAATTGCCGATTGCGATCCGGGACGTGACATAAGTCTATCCTATACCTTGTCTGTGCTAGTAGTGCTGCACTCTTATTCCATGCTTAGCCGCTAACGTTGGACGTTAATCAAAATTCACAGAAAAAAAGTGATTAGGAGCAACAAAAATCAAATAGACTAACGCAAAGAAATATGTATGCTGATGTTATGGATTTTGAGAACAATGCAGATATTCAGAGCGTAGACGAAAATGAAGATGAGACTTGCATTTATCGCAATTTATATTCACGTTCAATACTAAAAGAACATTGGATTCGGTGCCGAATGTGTTCCAAATAGTGGCACACACAATGTACTGGTATAAACATTCGATCAAAGATGTTTCATTGTGCAATTTCTACGAAATAAACTGTTTTGTTTTTACGTCTCACGCCTCCTACTATTATGTGTCTATCCTCCCACAGATATGAAGCTTGAGACATTTTACATCATTTACGAAAATACATTTTCTAATACATTCCTTTGTTTCGATTTGAAAAAATTGTGTTCGTTTTTGTTAAAGAATAGAATGTTGAATGTAGGTAAATATTCGGATAGATCATTAAAATATTTTTTAGTTTCGTTTACAAACCATCTTTTTTCCAAAAACGTATCAACCCCTTAAAATCACATACAAATCAATCAAAACTTTACAATGGGCCCCCAACATGAAATGATTTTATGGGATGACAGAAATTATCTCACAAGTGTGGGAATTCATTAGCAAACGCAAGTGCTAAGGAAAATTGAATCACGCGAAAAGAAGAATATAGAAATATTGATACTCGAACAGTGTGACAGGAAGTGACTTCATTTTTATATAATATAATGGTGAATCGTGCATTAGTATGTTAATTTTGGTCATTAATAAAGGATTCTTCCATTAACTTTCTAACGAACGTGGTAACCATGTATAATTTAATTACACTTATGTTGGAATCTACTTTGCTACAGAATCACAAGCGGTTCCGTAATTAATTTGAGCATCCTTGTGGCTGCTAGCTCACTGCATTCTCTGAAAACGGCTCGTAGCATTCGCCAACTTTCGCGAGCTTCGCAGGAGTATTACCTGGTATCTTTATAATATTCATAGCGCATATTGTTTATGTCCATTTCAGCCGGGCTTGCACCGTTTACGTACTACTGCGGGGGCATAAACTCAGTTACAGTACGTTACCAGCCATATCGTAGTTGAGTATTTTATACGTGTACGTCTTGACGGTGTTACTGCGTAAAAAGGAGATGTTATATTTAGTATGTACGGTAACGATCACCCTACGTTTTATAATCTTTTATGGCAGTGTTGAAAAGTTTTGTTAACAAGATGCCACCCAAATAGAGTGAGAGTGTACTTTTCCTATAATATGCTTGTCGTAAAAATAAGCAAGTTGGTATGAAATGGACTATTACTAAATTTTCTCATACGTATATTAGGTTACATCCGCTCAAGTGAGTTGTTAGCAGACATATTTATTTGTAGATAGTGTCATTACGTTTAAGCTATTAAATAAACAGCAATAAGTTTATATTTTTCCGTGAGCACAGTAAAAGAAAAATTATTTTCTCACAGTACAGTCTTCTTTTCCGTTGATGTTTTAAGCAAGCACTAATAATATTTTCCACTGTTATATAATAACATGATAATTATTGTCTATGTGATTTCGTAATTTTCATTTAGTCCTTCTCTCTAGAATATATAAAGTTTATGCTGACATAAATTTGGGCAAAAATAATCGTTTGTACGAATTTTGTCCATTTGTGGATAGACTGTGATTGATAAAATGCGTATATTTTGTGACAGTCGACCAACTTCTAGGGTCTTGATTCTGTTTGGCTATAAATTTGAACCAATCGACAAACACGGAGGTAAATTCGACGCAGCTCGGTCAACGATATATACGTGTGCGAACGTGCATTTACACGTGTTTCTCCTGGCAATGTGCATGTACATACTGTTGTGTACTCGGTCGTTTGATACTTAAACATCCCACCCTGTAACTCGAACGACTAATGCTTTGGAGCATTTATTTCCATTTATAACTTCGACGTTAGAACTGAAATGAAAAAAATACATGTCATTAAGTCTTCGTTATAGGTTTAGCGAAATACAAGTTTAATTAATAACAGTTATGAAAAACAGGGTTAGTGTCCTTATACATAATCTCTATATTATTGTATCGCTAGAATTTACTTATGTTACAGTTGTAAAATGCGATTGCAACGTCTTTTAAACGAAATTCCATATTTTCAGGACAATAATCGATGTAGTTCTTCATTCTCTGCGAAAAAATATTAAAATAATTTTATTGGAAAAGTATTAAGGAGTTTCCCTACCTTGACGGACGAAAAATGATGCGACATTTGGGATTTTTTAAAAGCAAAACCATTAAATATATTTAATTCCAGCTTTGAGGCTTTATTTATCAATCTTTAGAGAATATGAAAAAAGAATGTATGCAAAAATAGTGATAATATCGGGAGTTATAGTGCTTCGAATAAAAGTAACAAAAAATGGCAGCGTCTAAAACAGACATCGATTTTTGCATGTAGGTACTTACATGTACACCCTTGTTTATGTTACCATATTCACTACGTCAACTGTATAAGTATCGGTCTGTTTCTAATATTTCGGAGTTTAAGATACCCCATCGTTACTTTCAGACGTGCTATCAATACGAAATCGTATCAGAAATCGTATCGTTACGAGTTGCGAGGAAATATAAATATTTGATATGCTTGTGTACCTTTTGCTATTGAACACTCGGCAGGGGGGATGCAAATCCGTATCAAGGAACATATCCTAACCAAATACACCAATCTTACACAAATTTTTGAAAACTAGAAATTAATTTCATTTGTCTGAGTATCAGGACGGTCTTTATGGTGGACATTACAAAAAATACGAATACAATACTATTATGTAATTTGTTTGTAGTTGTTTGTCTACAGACGTAGACCTAATTAGTAATATTTTAAAACCATTCTTCTCACTTCTGAATGACAAAAGTGACACAAACAGTAATAGTTGACTGAAACTTGCATTCATTGCATTCATACTATTTTATAAAAATTCCATCAATGCGAACGCGCATAAATGTAGGTATCATTCTGCGCCGTGAAAATAAAGTGGCGTGCATGTCGAAAATATACATTATTGGACATCTTGTTTAACTGATTGGCAGCAGTGCCAATTATTTTTGTATCAACGAATACCATCCAGCTACAGGTAATAAAAATAAAACCAACAGCTCGTTGCTCTTCATAAATTCGCTAAATATTTATTATATTTTCCATATGCTGCGGAACGCTGTCCACGTTTCGATCACACATTCATGAAATATCACGAATAGTCCATTACTGTTTATGATGGATACGCGAAAGGTTTTTACGTTCTCTCGTTTTAATCTTCGGTTACATATTTTTGTCTCCCATTTATCGTTGACGATTAAATCACTTGCAATCCTTTTTCAATCTACTGCACGCGATACGCGAAACGTGTATTCAGTTTGTAAAAGCATTCAGCCGAGTAGGAACCAGGGATTTTCCACTTTGTCCAAGAGGGGAATCTTGTGTAAAATCCAAGGTTCAAAAAATCGATTTTTTTTAGACTCAATCGATATGTCATGTGGAAAACGTGTTCATAAAGCGTCTGACCCAAAATCAAACTTTGAAGGCTCGTATAGACCATTTTTGTACGCGCACGTGGCAAGAGCGAAACCTTTCAACGCGTTTTTCTCGGTAACATTTTTTTCACATTTACACAACACGGTGTACACGATAGCTCAAAAGCTATTCGACCCATCAAGTTACATTTGTGCATACATATACTCTATTGCATCGCATCGACGATGAACCTTCCCCAAAAAAAAATTTTCACCGACTTTTTCCATAAACAAAACGAGGAAATGTTATGAAATTCGCCATTTCTTACGTATCACCGCTTAAAAGCTCATTGGTTTTTCAATTTTACACTTTCTTCTTCTTTCACAGCTGCATCGACAGCGTAATTTCATACAGACTAAGAAACTGCTTGGTTTTCTCGTTGTTGTTGAGTGCAACGGACGCCAGAAGCTAGACCCATTTGCAGATCCGGAGGCGAAACCACGGCGGAATCTGCTAATTTCTCCTTAACCAGAGGTCATTGCATAACATAACATATTTTGTTTATTTGGGGACATATTCCAAAAGTTTTGAAATAGATTCATTGCACTGGCTCTTTGCAAAGAATTCCGAATCTTGTCCCTTTTTATACATTTTACACAATGTTACCCCGTTACAGGAGGCACAGGAACACATAATCAGTTCCTGCAAATAATGCCAAGATTTCTAGTAAACTACTTGGCAAAAATATGTATTTCCTGGTAATTGGCCAAGAACCAATCGTCTGTATGATTTACGTTTCCAGACACGCGAGACTTCCATTATTTATTGTTCCTCGTTATTTATGAGGATCGAAAAACGCGACAAAATGGATTAGCCGTATGACCAACTTCGCCCACATCAGGGAATCCGTTTTGTTTATGATGAGTTCTGCGAAAATATTGAATATGCACGGTTTATACGGTCGTCCGACAAATCGATAAAGAATCGTCCTAAAGGTGGAATATGATGCACAAGATCGTATAAAGAACGATTGAGATATGATAATATTGCTGGTAAAAATTCCGGTTGCGTCGCTAGCGAGCAAAAATTTCACATAAACTTTGAAACGTTATGGTGGGGATATTTGATATCGTGGTAATAATCCTAGCTAAATTTCGAATATTCGATCGTTCCCATACGATCGCGCCGTGTTAGAGTTATGTTAATGGCAATGTGACTGCTTCTGCGATGCGTTGGGTATTTTATATTTTTTAAAAAAAGGTACAAAAAGAGCGCCAAGTATATAACCCCATCAAAAAGAATCCCATTTAAAAACATTGTCGTAAATTAATAGCTTTACAAAACTAATGATATACATAAATTGCGCCAATTATCACAATAGCTATTTTTACAAATAAAAAAATGTATTATATAATATCAAGGAGATATATTTTTATACAATTAAATATTTTAATACGAATAAATATTTTATTCAAAATACTTGGCGCTGCGAAACCAAAAGAAGGTTAATTGTCTTGGTTAATAAATAAAATAAAACAAGACAAGACATCCCTGAGACAAGAAAGAAAAAGATTTTAATGCAATTTAGACATATTTATTCAGTTTAGCAACACCAATTCGAAGAGGAGCGCCAAGTATTTTGAATAAAATATTTATTCGTATTAAAATATTTATTTGTATAAAAATATATCTCCTTAATATTATATAATACATTTTTTTATTTGTAAAAATAGCCATTGTTATAATTGGCGCAATTTATGTATATCATTAGTTTTGTAAAGCTATTAATTTACGACAATGTTTTTAAATGGGATTCTTTTTGATGGGGTTATATACTTGGCGCTCTTTTTGTACCTTTTTTCAAAAGAGGTAATTTGTGGAGATTTCAAACATTTTGTAGTGTTTATGTATTTACGGAAATCGTGAAGCGAGTAGCGACCCGAACGCAGCGGCTTTTTGTCTTTATCGCGAGTGGCTGATTTCAAGTCGTTTGAATTTATGGTTATGGGTTATATATTTATTATTATGTATATCAAAAGTCATTTTACAATTGTTTTATTTGAGAAATAAAATGAAATTTATAGGAGAAATATTTAGAATCGAATCTGGACAAATGGAATAGAAATTAACGGAGATAGGTGATCGCAGCCAATCGGCTCGTATTACTTGTCATATAATTAATAATTGAATTACAATGTTACTTGTGATACGATTAGTAGTTATACTTCAAATAATACAGATTGCCCAGGTCTCACCACGTGGAGGCGCTGCGAGTGGAGACCCGCCCTAACCGCGGCCCATCCGCCCTCCTTTTATGCAAAATTTTATTTTCATTTCCATCGATCCCCCTGATGCACGATTGCAGAACGATCCTCGATCGCTCCACAAGCGGGCAAAAGAAGGAGTTATTTTGTAAAAAGCTACCGCGATGAAACTAAGCAGAATTTAAAACATTTTTAGTTTCTTTCTGTTTTAAATTTGAAGAATTTTCTGGTATATTTCTACCATGATAATTGAAGGGTTGGATGCAATAAGGGGACTAGCGCTCGAAAATGTGAAAACGTATTATTCAATCGCTAAGAAAAATTGGAAAATTAAATGTTGTTAAAATGTATTTTAAAGAATATAGTGTTGTAAAGCTCGCCACGGCACATATTTTTTCTATTTACAGTTTTTTCATCGAATCATTAGTATTCGAGATAAAAATTATAAACAAAAAAAATCCGTCAACCGAAATCATTAATTTTTTAAATATAAATTATTGCGATAACTTGAGTAAATATTAACGGATCGTTATGAGACTTCAAACATAAAGCTCAGAAATCTCTTGCGAAGCCGTAAAATGTATACACAAAATCCTTATGTTAAAAAATATAATAATATTTAATTAAAAAGTAATACTGAACATAACCCATGGTTTTCAACGTTCACCGTTAAAAAGTATCGAATCAGTTTTGAGGTACATATAACTTGCAGCGACAAAGTTTTTCCTTAATATACAAGGAAGTTTTTCACCAATTTTCACACTGATTAATAAATAATTGTAGAAGATATGACGATATATATAATTCTCGCACGGCGCCAACTGTCAACGCAAGTGCCTAAAACTGCTAAATAGCGCATTATACATGGCGGTTGACTGATGGAGGCGCGCAAGATTTATATACATCTTCATATCTTCTACAATTATTTATTAATCAGTGTGAAATTTTTGGAAAAACTTCCTTGTATATTAAGGAAAAACTTTGTCGCTGCAAGTTATATGTACCTCAAAATTGCCTCGATACTTTTTAACGGCGAACGTTGAAAAACATGGGTTATGTCCAGTGTTACTTTTTAATTAAATATTATTACATTTTTTAACATAAGAGTTTTGTGCATACATTTTACGGCTTCGCTAGAATTTTCTGAGTTTTATGTTTTAACGGTCCGTTAATGTTTACTCAAGTTATCGCAAGTTATGTTTAAAAAGATATTGACTTTGGTCGACGAAGTTTTGTTGTTTATAATTTTTATCTCGAATACTAATGATTCGATGAAAAAATCGGTAACTAGTAAAAATATGTGCCGTGGCGAGCTTTACAACACTATATATTTTAAAATACATTTTAACAACATTTAATTTCCCAATTTTTCTTAGCGATCGGACAATACTTTTTCACATTTTCGAGCGCTAGTCCCCTTATTGCATCCAACCCTTCAATTATTCACTAATTGGGAATGAAAAAAAGAATAAAGGGGCAATATTTGAAACATTCGCAAAAGTATTAATAAAAATTCCGTGAGATTTCGTTTCTCAAGGATGATGAACCTGAAATCCTATTTTTAGTATATTATCAAAAACTTTTATGCAAATGTTGAAAATTGGAATAATTGCACTTTACTGCACAGTAATCGAAGTTACTTTCATGCAGAAAGTAGCAACAACGAGCACGCGTTAATATTGACTATCACTATCACTTTGCACTAACAATTTTCACTATTACTTTTCACTATCACTTTTATTTTTAAATATATTATTTTATTAAGTCTCTTCACCGCGAAGGTATAACTACGTTATGTTAGTAATAGTGAGACCAGCCTACAGGACATAAAATAAATCACGCAAAACCATAAACGAAATACATGAAATAGAACAAATTACACAAATTAGCAATTGATATTCATAACATTAAGCACATTAGGTGCTATAATTCATTATAAGTGCTATAATTCATTAAGGTGCTGTATATAATTAATTATATATATAATTATATAATAATTATATAATTATATATATAATTATATATATAATTAATTATCAAAAACAATTATCAAAAACTTTTACCAGCCTGGAAGGAAATTAAATAAACACAATAAAACAGGACATAAAATAAATCACGCAATACCATAGACAAAATACACGAAATAGAACAAATTACGCAAATTAGCAATTGATATTCATAATATTAAGCACATTGGGTGCTTTGTTACATCAACTCAATAATTTCCTTGTAGTTTCTCATTAATTGGCATTTTTTGCAAAATATGAATATACTTTCAAAACAATATTTCCAGTGACAAACACTCGATTCAAAACCGGGTAGATGGTGGGAGTAGAAGGAGGATGGTGCAGCCACTTAGGGCTGCTCCATGATCATTGTCCACTCATTAATGCAAGAAAACCGTGAGTGGACCATTTCTTTCTTTCGCAACGCTAGCTTATTACAGACTAAAATCAACTCCCGAACATAGTCACCAGGACTTTGGACTACTCGCAGCACTAATTTCTCAAATAACTTCAAAATTCCCGAATGGTGCTTCATTACTGAAAATTCTACAATACTTAATACAAATCCCGAATAGCAAACGAAAAAGCTCTCAAGCAGCTACACTACTCTAACAAATGTAAAAAGCTACAGAGAACCACCACGTGGGTGGTTTCATTTTTCGTAACACTAATAAAAATTCAATGCACCTGTGTTTCGTAATACGCAACTCTAACTTTAAATCGTTGCAGCCTTCCTGAAGGCTGTGTAGAGTCCCATGCGCAGCAAATCCAGCTGCTCGGGACTCTTTTTCCCCAGGAACATGTCTCTGGACATGTCCCAGGGCAGTTTTGGGGCATTGGGGGCTGGGGGTCGCAACTCTAATTACAAACGCGATCAATCATCATCGCAACACTAACTCAAAAAATTATTAAGAATCAAACTAGAACGAGTAATTAAAAAAACGCGATCAGTCGCATCGCAACTCTAATAAAAAGAATACAATGAATCAAAATTAATGCTATAAATCAAACTCTACCAACTTTACTTCGAAATACAAGAACAATCTCAAAAACAATCGCGACTCTTTTTTCGAAACACTACAAGCAATCACGTTCGATATTTATTCGCAACGCTATGCTGGTACCAAACGCGGGGAATACTCGATTCGCAACGCTAATTCAAACCGTGATCAAGATTTAGTCGCAACACTAACTGGCCGCGTAATCTTCTTCGCAACCCTAATTAAAAACGCGGTGTGCTCAATTTCAGGGGAGGGGGTATCGATGGGTCAGCCTATGGCCAACCAAACTACTACTACTACTACAACTACTGACGAGCATAATGGCAAAGTAATACCTACGAAGAATGACCCTGCACCCGAGGATGCAGGGCCATTCTTGGTAGCCCACATGATGTGGCCGTTTTATTGGCCGGGCTATCTTCGGCTCTTTGGCCACTTCTTTGCTTCGGGCGGTCCGCCCTTCTGAAAGTTAAGGGGGTACAAGCTAGTTTTAAAGATTTTTTTCTCAGTAAATACAACATATAATGAAATAAATCTTTTTGATTTTTATAAAGCTACTCTTATATTATACGAAAACAAAATTAAAAAATATTTTAATCCGTTTTACTTGTTTTTTTACAAAGCGTCAATATGGCACCTAAACAAAAACGTGGTGCAGGTGATTTTCTGGCTTAGGCTTATCTGAAATAAAAAATCCGAAAAGATTCTAAATCCGTATGAGTGTCACTGTCGCCCGTAGCTCAATTAACAATTTTTGTAGAAAAATAACAAATTGGCGCCTGTTTGAAGGAAAAAGTTCTCCAAATAATGGTGCTTTTTGAATGTTCCCCGAGAAAAATCTCGGTTATTTTTCGGAAAAAATTGTTAATTGAGGAACGGACGATAGAGACACTTAGATAGATTAAGAATCTCTTCGAATTTTTAGTTTTGTATCAGCCTAAGCCGGGAAATCACCTGCACCACGAACATACCGTTTTTGTTTAAGTGCCATATTGACGTTGTAGAAAAACGAGTAACACAAATTGAAAATATTCTTTTTAATTTTTTTGGTATAATATAAGAGTAGCTTAATAAATATGGAAAAGATTTATTTCATTATATGTTGTATTTACTGAGAAAAAAATCTTTAAAAATAGCTTGATTTTTCAACCACTCACAGTGGAGTACCCCCTTAATACCGTGCCCAAGCCCGTCCTGCCGAACGCGACCAGCGACAATGTGCAATGTCTCACTGGCGTCAAAAAGTCGACATAGCGGGGCTAGAAGCAAGGGCATACCCCACTCGCGCTAGTCCGGCCGTCGACTTTTCTCACAAATTTCCTGAAAGCAGGTCATCGCAGGGGGGAACATGCGATCAGAGAATACGATGACCTGCCCCGGCCCTACCTACTTATATTTAAGTCACACATTCGTACCAGAAGGTAAGTTACCTATCCTCCAGAACAGCTAGGTTACCCATCCTACCGAACAGCTAAGTTACCTATCCTACCGAACAGCTAAGTTACCCATCCTACCTAACAGCTATGTATATTTAAAAAATGGCAAAACAGTCTCTCACACACAATCACACTCTAATAAGTACGTACCAGTTTTCACTGAAATCGGCTAGCAAAGGCAGTGACCATTGCGTATAAGTATGATTTACAAAACAATTAACTATTTTCAATTTCAAACAATGGATTACTTGATAATGTGCATTGTACATATGTATTATGTACATACATGAATCGTTATTACTGTCTGGTTTGATTGTACGCGATTGATTAAATATCATATTCCCAGATTATTTACTAGAATGATCATCGTGTGCAACAAGGAATATGATATATTGGTATCGTAATATTATAGTTTCGTTAAAATGGTCTTTGATGAAAATTTTTCACCGACGCAAATTCCACCGCCTAACCACACAAACACACATAGGTGGAAAATGCGGCGTGCACGATACACTAACACTTTGCTAGCCGCCGACATGTAATTATTTAGTTAAGAAAGTCATCGTGCCCCATTGCCTTCACCCACCCAAGTAGCACCTGGGCACGTGGATGAGTTAAAAGGCAATGAGTACGGAAAGATATCCTAAAAATCCTCAACTAGAAAATATCATTAGTTTGTATAGTGTCTAACAGGCTAATATTCTTTCATTTTACATTATTAAGCAAAGTGGCTCGAGTTTCAACTTGTGAATAATTTAAACTTTGATAAATAAGAAAGGACTCTACTTTAGATCAAGAAAAAGGACTCTACTCGACATTCAATTAGCGAGAAAAAAGACTCTAAAATTCAATTGTTTAAGAAAATCAATCAAAATCATAAAGAATTTACTTTAAGAATTTAAAACGGGCTATTCCATCGTCAAAGTAAATTTCATAAAACAAGAAAGTATGATCTCATGCTAATTACTTTGAATCTGAAATTTCCCAACCCTCAATTATCTTCTTGCACATGGAAATTAATTATTCTATTGTGTACGCAAACGAGTGACCTTTTTAAGAAAGGAATTACATTTTTATGTATATTATCATCATTTAGAAATCAAGTTAGTTTTGAACACGTAGTATCAAAAAAATAAAAGAAATTCAAGGCATTATAATCGTTCCACTACATATTAAATAAAAATGATCGTAGCTGTGGAGTCTGAGAGTATCAGACTTCTTCGCTACATAAAAATTAGCATTCAATCGTATTGATATTCGTACCAATACCTTCCGAGCTGCTATGCACCTTTATGTGCATTATTTAATAAATATCTACATCAATGTATGATCAATGATAAATATTCGCGTTAGGAACCGTTTATCTTGGAAATTATGATTATAATGTGATTCTATTGAAAAGGCGCGGCGTACAAGAAGGCCCTAGCCTCGTCTAATAAATACACACATAGACAAAAATGTTACAATTCACGGGCATGGTTATCACACCCGTGGTCATTATGCTCGTTAAATATACAACCGGTCACTCGTGTCGATTCGGACCAAACGTCCTACGACATGATTGAGTGACCAGAGGAACCATAATGCATGCGCACTCACATTTCGCTGTGCCCCGGTGCCGAAGACGCCAACACCCCTGCTACTGCTCAGCTACTGTAACGAAGGAACAGAACACGATTATAATTTCTATCTAAAGTTACGATTGTTTCAACTCTAATATAGAACCACGAAGCAATTCAAAACTAATGAAACTTTTTATTATTTAGACATTTTAAGAAAAAAAAATGAAAAAATGAAATATTAAAAATTAAAATTAACAAAAGTTCTTTCTTATAACGTCTAAATGATAAAAAGTTTCGTTAGTTTTGAATTTCTGGGTGATTCTATTCAAAAAATTAATTTGTTTAAAATTGTTTTCTTTCTAAAATTTTGAAGAATGAACTCTACTTTAAAGGAATTAAATCAAATACATAGATACTTACATCTTTCCATATGCTGCGCACAAATCTCCTCTTCAGCTGACGCACTGACTCTAATTTCCGACAACGAGTTTCTCTTTCAAAAGTAAAAAAAAAATAAAGAAATAGTAGACTACAAACGCGCCGCAAAGATCATAATCGACGAACAAAGCAGTGAATTTATTCTCGCGATTCGAAGGTCAGAGCCGCGACGCTCGTGAAAGAATATAAATTGCGTAGAAAACACTGGCTCTACCCTCGCGTATCCCGAAATTGTTAACGAAACTCTACTATGAGCAACTGTGCTCTTCAAAACGAAAAACTTCGTACGTCATAAACACTGACTCTATTTGGCCGCATTGCACGCGGTCACAATCTCTGAAAAATAAGTAGGATAAGAAGGTGGGGTGGGTGTGGTTTCATCGAGTGTTTGTCACGAGGAAATATTGTTTTTCGTCAAACCAGCCAAGGGACTTTCGCTCCTTGTTATTTAGAATACAAGGTGTGATGCGAAAATACAGAATGCTCGTTCGATAGGAGCACTTTGTATTTCAGTAACACGATATTATCCAGAATATACTACTGCAGATATAATTATAACATTTAAATGAATCATAGTATTTTTATAAATATCTAAAATTCATGGCAAGAATAAAAATTCTTTAATTATTCATGCTTGAATAGCATGTCCTCGATCAACTACGCAGTTTCTGAACATAAAGAATAAAAGTTGCATCCAAAACCGAAGGTAAATGCAATTACAACAGCTTCATAGAGATAAATTCTTAAAAATCATTGAAATATCAGTGAATTCTACGTAAACGCGACCGAAATGCAATAGAATTCCATCATTCCAATATTTCGTAAACATCTACAGACGCCATTTTAAAACTTTTAAACAAATCTGATTAAAATTATTTAATTTATCATAATTCAATCTTTTCCTATTTGAAAAGATCGAATTATGAGACTGCAAAATTACCCATCACCCTCACAGCCAACAATGATTCAATAAAATAATGAGAAAAATACGTATACCACACGTATTGTCATCTTCTTTTTCCAAGGAATGACCAGACGTCATCCAAGCATCGTACAAATTAACCGTTAACTGTCATGGCGTCGCCTGCCCTTTGCTTTCGATTTCCGCCTCAACGTCTGTTTGAAATAAAAGCATTAAAACATTCGTAAGGCAATTAAACAAGAAATAAACTTGAAATATGCCCGAAAAGTGATGTATTTGAATACCGAGACACGATATGTGTGCACTAAATGTGCAGAAATATCGGCACGAAGGCAACGAAGGGAATACGTGACGAATATGTAATGGTTTTCTCGCGATATATAATCAATTTCGGGACAAAAGTGTATTAATAGTAGCAGCAAGTGACGATAGAGAGTAAAGAAGAAGGCTAATAATGAATAGAAGTAATTATGTGACGATAGATAATGTACGCGTACCATTTACGTACGCAGCTATCGACACGTCTTAACTCGACGCCGTCCACGAAACGAATGACCCCCGCGTCGCGTCACTGTACCTCGGCGAATATGGGCTTTGGTGGGGGGAGACTTGTTATCGCACGCCGCGTGACGTATACATCACGGCTCGTGGCCTAGCCGTTTGCTACCGGTAGAATAGAAATATTACGCGTAATATATTTCCTTCGTTTATAAAATATTTAACATCTACATACAGCAGTGTGCTTTAATTAAGTTTGTAAAACGTCTTAGTAAGTACATATTCATAAATTGAAGGGTTGTATGCAATAAAAATTGGAAAATTAAATGTTGTTAAACTGTCTTTTAAAAAATATAGTCTTGTAAAGCTCGTCACGGCACACATTTTTTCTATTTACAGTTTTTTTATCGAATTGTTAGTATTCGAGATAAAAATTATGAACTAAAAAAATTTCTCCGACCAAAATCATTATTGCTTTAAACATAAATTGCGATAACTGGAATAAATATTAACGGATCGTTATGAAACTTGAAACATGAAACTCAGAAAACTCTAACGAAGCCGTATAATGTATGCACAAAACTCTTATGTTAAAAAATGTAGTAATATTTAATTAAAAAGTAACACTGGACATAACCCATGTATTTCAACGTTCGCCGTTAAAAAGTATCGAGGCAATTTTGAGGTACATATAACTTGCAGCGACAAAGTTTTTCCTTAATATACAAGGAAGTTTTTCACCAATTTTCACACTGATTAATAAATAATTGTAGAAGATATGACGATGTATATAAATCTCGTGCGCCTCCATCAGTCAACCTATTTAGCTGTGCTAATTTAGCAATTTTAGGCACTCGCGTTGACAGTTGGCGCCGTGCGAGAATTATATATATCGTCATATCTTCTACAATTATTTGTTAATCGGTATAAAAATTCGTAAAAAACTTCGTTAACTGTCTTGGTTAATAAATAAAATGAAACAAGACAAGACACCATTGAGACCACTGACGATGCTGAATCTTAAGAACATAAAATTCAGCAAATTGCAACTTTACATCGAAATATCTCAGCTCATAAGGCCCGTAGGAACAAAACGAAGACACTTTTCTCATGTAAATCAAACCCAAGCTATCCATTAAGGCCATTCAAAATCTAATCGGATCTGCCGTTATTGAGATTCGGAAATCTCAGGGTTTTTGATAGCGTGTCGTGGCGTAATAGAGCCACTCTGTGTCTCTTGATGACATATGTTAAGATGCAGTATTTTGCAAAATAAGATTACTAGTACCAAAGACTGAAAGTGCGCATTCGTTTGAATTATGTATCCCATCTCCGATACCTTTCCGTTAATTTGCTGTTGTCCGTATAAATTTTCATTGAGAACAGTGCCTGAATGAACTTCTGCTCATTATTTCTGTGATTTGTATTACATTTTCGTTATTTACGTAATGAAAATAAAGTATACATTTGATGCAAATGTATAAAATTCTAATCGACTTATTTATGTATCACTTGTTAGTTCTGTCATTTGTATTATAGTATTTTCATTCTTTATATAATAACAGTATCTCCTAGTGAAATAATATTTGAAATGGAAAGCAGGATGTTAAGAAATAAAATAATTGTAGAATTCTGATGGAAATGGAAAATAACATTTTGAATGTTTTTTTAAAATTACATTGTTTCTGAAAGCTATTTGCCAGGTTTGGTATTACAGTATTTTATTTTTTCTTATTTTATTTCTTACTTGAAAGGTATATTTCTCATATGTTTTATTTCATATTCTGAATATTATGCAGATAATTATTTAGGTAAAAATCAACCCAATAACTACTTAAGAGTAACTTTAGTACTTTAATTATTTATCATTTACCATTACCGTGAAAATATAATTGGATGTTATTATAAAAGTGGTAGTTCTGTAACATTATCATTTGCTCTGTTACATGTGGATATATTGAGTTGATGCCCTTTGAATATGCAATATGTTAAGTTTAAATGTATGCATATAATTATTTCACGAGCCACTAAAGGTGCTAACAATGTTGTCCATAAAAATATTGGGCGATTTGAAGATACAATATGTAGTAAATGTACTAATTTTCACGTAAAAATAAATAAGAATAATTGTATATAAATTATAAATAGATTGATTGTGAGAAAATAGAATGAATAGTTGTGTATGCGTATACCTAAACTAACCACTTGGAAAATATAGCAGTAAATATGGAACAGCTCGACATGTAATGTTCTTTTGTCTGAAAATAAATGTAAATTGTAGAGTAACTTCGTTCTGAATGGAGCTTTGATTCTGAGAAAATCAGGTTTGTAGATGGAATAAATTCTTAGTCAAGTCTACGCGTACTTGGTGATTGTAGAAGATTAATTTTCTTGAAAACGGAGTCTCGTATAAACGAATTTCATGTTATGTTTTTAATTTATTTTTGCACGAGGGATCGTTTGATCCATGATTGTACGATGATTGCTGTCACACGTGTCGAAAAAGTGACTAATTAATTTTTAACTGAATATATTGTTACTTCAATAGGAATGTACGTTTTAATTATACATTAGTCATTGTTGCTGTGTTGTTTGTTTGTTGTTGGAACTAAATGTTTGCTACCTATACAATTCAGTATATGATTCAGCAATATAATTCAGAGCAGAACGACTGAAATTATTATTGCCAAGACGCAGAGAAACGTTTTGCATATAGTTTACTTTTTATTATGTTAAGTGGGAGGAATGGGGTGCTTTTGCTAGAACGTCTCAGATAAACTGTAACTTCGTATCCGTTTCTATGTAGGTAATTCTATCCGGGAATTCCTTTCGAGAATGTCAGACACTTGTAACAAAGGATTGTTCCGATAAACCAAGAAAAGCGGCAGTGAAGGTAAATGTAAGATCGTAAGGAAGTAAAGTAAAAGCGCGACAAGTGCAGAGTTATGAATACTACGTTGGGACATTACTGAACCGATAACGTTTTATCCCCCACTTGTAAATGAACTTTATCTTTTTTCATCTGCCTTTGCTGTTTCGTAAAGTGCCCAGAAGAAGTAGAAAAGTTTTATCATTCTATAAGTGCTGCATAGCGTTGTTGAATCAAACTTGCCAGCAGAACTTTGTATAGAATTATTCTGTTACTAACGACATTATGTTGACAAACCATTGATAACGACAGCATTAAAGTGACAACATTATGAAGAGCAGTATCTTTCGGTAAATCAAAATAAAAATTAAATTCACAAAAGGTATACCAGAATTAATTATTTTACTGTTACGATTGAATTAGAATCAATCTCTTTATTTAATAACAACAAGACAATTGGAATATGATATTTGATTTTCCTTTATTGTTGTGCATGATAGGAAAATAGTGGAATCGTTTGATCGATTGGAAACAGTACGTTGAGTAAATCTATCCCGAGACAATAAATCAGCTCTTTTAGAAAATATTTCCCGATATTGTCAAGCACTCGTAACAAAGCGTTCTTTCGATAAACCAAGAAAGGTGGGCGGGTGGCCGTGAAAATAAGGGATGGAGGTGACACAGAGGGCAGGGTTACGGATACGGGGTTACAGCATTACTATCCTGATAATGGAGTAGCGGTCAATGGGGCGATAGATCGCGCCATAGAGACGGTGCTGTAACACGCGGGAGCAGAGCAAGCTCCCAAGGGAAACGCTCAACCCCTTTGACTGCTTGCTGCTAGCTGCTAGCTAGCCTTCTATACTGCCTGCCTACCACTTTCAGCATGCACTATAGCTGTAGCCATTTCAGCTGCTGTCTTATTCCTAGCTATAACCGAGGCCCCTTTCTTCGTGTCACCCGTCGATCCTTATCGTGCCAAAGATATTTCCACACTCAATGCGCGTTTAGGCGACAATATAATGTTGTTGCTTTGTACCAAACGGAAGATCGAGGAATTCTCGAATATGAGCTTCACAAATCTCCCTGCCGTGCGAATTTTCTTGTTAAATTCTTAATTGGCTGCTAAAGTTAGACGTGTTTTGGCGAGAGGAAGCAGTTACAAAAGATTGCTGGGAAGTTTAGTTTCCATCTACAATCGTCGTATAGATATTATCAGAAAATGAAGGTTCTCTTAGCTGTGGTCGGGAGAGCAAAGTTAACGAAATTTGAGAGGAAGTAATTAATCGTAATAAAGACGCAGATCGAAGTTAAACGACCTTTCGGTCAAAACGCTCGAAAAATAGGCGATCTTTACGAATTTTTTGCAAGAAGAGGATATAACATATTTTAAGAAATATTTTTGGCATTTATTGATGTGACGATGGGACTCGTTAGGGTGCAAAACAATTTTTGTTTCATGTTTTCGGTTTTGATGCATTTTCTGGATAACGCTTAGTGCAGCGCTGCCAAAAAGAGATATCAAAACGATAACCAAGAAATTTACTCACAGGATCATCCAAAATCAAAATTCAAACAATTTCGTAAAAATTATATTACTGCATCCCTTGTTTGGACAAATGTACAAATAAAAAAGAAACCCGGGTGTCAAAAAATTGTATTATAGGGTGTTGCGAAAGCGAGTCCAATTACGAATCAAATGAAGCAAGGTTTTTTTGAATCGGTTCATTAGATCTTCTGAAATCGTGATTACCGTTTCGAAATATCGTGTTTCGAGAAAACCGTGGTCACAGTGTTCTCGGCTCATACCTGCGTTCGGAGCCCTGAATTCGGGGCCTTTGGTGTTAAACTTTCACAGAGTATTCTCGTGATGTTATATTACAAAAAAATATTTAAAAAATCGATTTTCTGAAAAATTTTAACCTTTGCCCCCCCCCCCCCCACCCCTTAAGGAGGTATTTGTAGGTACATATGGATTGGTGCCGGTAGATCGCATCACCGATTGATATTGGGGCAAATATGTACGGGATCGCGTTCCATTGCGCCCCTACAGGCAGTGATAATTGTTACACGCAGCGTTAGAGTATCTTCGTCGTCTTTTGCGAACAGTAGATAGATACGCTTTAGGCTGGCGCCATATTTGCGTTGTGCTAGGACCGACAGCTTGCACTGCTTGCATTAAGCGGGCGGATGAACCGCTTCAGTTACATGTGTTCACATATAGGGTAACTCCGGTATAGTTGGCCATACTTTCTTTATAAGGCCCTCGCACAAAAAGTTTTACGATTTAAATAAAAACAATTATGACACAAGTTACTTTAATAATCTGCCTTTACAATTGGCTACAAAAGTTAAACAGAAACGAAGACAAATCATCGAAAATTTAAATTTTAAAAAATGTTCGGTGGGCCATCTTTCCCTAAGTGTCCGGCAGAGATGGCCATAGGTGTCCAGGACAGATGGCCAGAGTTAGTGTGGTCTTTTTCTTCCTTTTCCTTTGCTGTTACTTTTATTATTCACTAGCTTAAAGCACCCGGCGTTGCCCGGGTAAAACTTTGATTGTCACAAAGTGTCGTGAAGAGTTAATGCATTTCGGTAGATTAATTTGTGCACATAATTTATGCAGGCATAACGAATCGATAAAATTTAATCTAAATAATCTAATCGACTTTCATATAAGTAGGTACTTATTTAATAAAAAAAAGCGTATTACAATGTCAATACTACTAGAATTTTTATAGAATGCCCAAATCGTTTCATGGCAATTTGAAAAGAAGCCTGAAAAGACATTGGTTAAGATAGAAATAAATGGTCTCTGCGATAGAAGATGGAAGAGAGACGTTAACGTGATGGAGGTTGTATTCGTCGTAGTTTTATTCTGATGTTGGGCTCACGTTCAATCGCGAAGGTGGAAGGACAAGGAGGGATGAAGGGGAATGCTGCAGACTTAGAGCTGGCTCAGTCTGCCGATTGCTAAAAAGAGAAACTAAAGAGGCGGTTTCTTTGCAAGTTGGAATGGACATTCTTGCATATTGTATGCATTCCTTCTAACGCTTTTTATCAGCTACTCGTAATAACTTTAGGTATATTCTTTATAACTTTA
Organism: Andrena flavipes; assembly: GCA_963971345.1. Taxonomy (NCBI): domain Eukaryota; kingdom Metazoa; phylum Arthropoda; class Insecta; order Hymenoptera; family Andrenidae; genus Andrena; species Andrena flavipes. The sequence goes on from OZ020480.1 coordinate 62,180,420, forward strand.
GGTATTCACTTTCTGTAAAAATGTATCGCAGAAAATTTACAGTATTTTATCATCACCCGATTACGCCTATGTTTTGTAAGACGTGTGACATACGACTGTATAAATATTAAATATATACTCACAAAAGTATCTGTCGACCCTATATTTAATATATTTATTTACGTATTCAAAGTATTTTACGACTTTAAAGTAAAACCTCACAGTTATAATTCACATTAATTTAAACTTTGATTTATATACTTTGTTTCGAATGCATTCAATTGAGAAATTGTACACAATTTATTTAAAAGTATTTAATCTATTATGCAGAAAAACTAATCTTTTGTGAAATTCGGGCTTACCTTGTTCCACTCTTCTAGTAAAATTGCTTTGAACATTTCTTTGGTAGAGGGAACTAATTAAAAATATGTTAATCAAGGTTTATATTAATGTATATTATAATGGAAAATTCTGAATTTAACATAACATAAATAGTAAAATACGTTATGCATATGCATGGGGTGGGCGGATACTTTTATGAGTAGTAACTCCATTGTGTCCTTCATTAAATGTAAATTTGAATAAATTTTAGTGGAAACAATTTATAAAATAATGTAGGTATAAGAAGTTGTAAAAAAATCTCGTCCCAACCAGGTTGGTTACAAGCCTTGGCTGACCAAAGGCAATCCGTTTCTACTTGGACTCTCTTTTTACATCCTGATATACGAAATATATATTATATTACATATGATTTAGAATAAACATTGTTCACATTATGGAAAGTATTATGATAGATACAATCAATAATATTATTCACCTTTTTGCAAATATTCCATCATACCAGTTTGCTTATAAATTATAATTGGATGTTATAACATTAATATTACAATTAGAAATATAATCACTAAAGTAAATTATTTTGAACAAGTAATGTTAGTTTATTCACCTTTTTGTATAAACACTGCCTTTACATAATTTATTTCTCTACTCATTTTCTGAACTTTTCGGTTTCATTTACGTCATTTTACCATTTATTCTGTTTTCATTTGTTTACATAGTTTTTTATTTTTAAGAAGCGTAGTTTTTAAATATTTGTGTTAATTTATTATTATGAGGAAATGTTTGTTACTTGTAAATGGAGGCGATTAATAAAATACATGCTTCCGCAATCTTAGAATTACTTGTTGGAAATATGTTAGGTGCACGTAAACGGGCTTTTCATCCAGCAACGTCCTCGAAACTCCAAAGCTATTTACAAGTTGACGGTAATTTGCCCCGTATTTTTTAAATAACTGAATAGGTCAGTAATTAGTTCTCATAGCCAGCCTTATCTTGAAAAGATTATTATTTAAAACGCTAAATATTTAATTGTAAGACTCTAAACTGGTGATATACTTGGAAATATTCTTTTCTTTTATTAAAACATTATCACCTGCATTCTAATATTTAACCATAAATATTATAAATCATTATCAAACGACATTTGTATGTTATAAAAAGTGTAAAATTAATATTTTTATACAGATGAAAGTAAGTGTTACACTGATGGGTAAGTCAGTCATGAACAATCAACTATAAGTTCTATTCTAAGACAACGAAAGCGTCTCCCATTTTTCCTTACTGAACTTTTATTCCAGCACCTTACAATTAGTCAGTAAACACAGGTACAGTTGAGCACGCGGCACTATTGTTTCGGCGGATAGAGCTTTTTGTTTATTGTACAATAACAATCGATTTCTACAGTTAGGTAAGGCGCTGTTCACTGAAAACGGAAACCACAGTCATAAAAACCACACTCCGCGGATTGAGTTGGTGTATGTTCCGAATAGCCATTTGGAGAAGGGAAAGGAGAGGGATATTTTAGAGCAGTTGAGTGGTAATGAAGGTGTTTACATGCAAGCAAGAAGGCAGCCCGCCGGACCGTACGTAATTAGGGCAGCCACGTCTACCTACGCGATAGGCATTGCCAGAGGAAACTGTGGACGGGCGTACATGGAACTGCGCCGCGCACTCGTTATTTCAGGGCTTCCACTTGTGTAATGTACTGGGGTAATTAGCGTTATCTGATCTGCAGACAAAGAGGAGTCATTCGTTTATAGAACCGCGATAGTTGTCGAAATGCCACTCGATTATGCGAAAAAGCGGAACGCTTCGCGCGATCTCAGCATCTGATTCGGTATACCTACACAAGTGATCGTGTTTAATGGATGAGGTAGCGCATTGTTATCATATCGCTACGATAAAATCGATACCACGATTCGTAATAACATCATTCACAATTGATCTTAACAATGAAGAAGTTTTACAGATTTTCAATAATTTTCGCCATCTAAGTGGATTTTTGCTGCAGATTTTGAGGAACATTTTCTCCGAATAATGTGAACTTAAATTTTTAAACATATGAGTAGAGGAATTAGACAGATAAATAATTGACAGTACCTACGTGTTTTCGTTAACACAGAATATTTTGATCAAGACTTCGCGATCCGCGGGATCGGAAAAAATAATTTAAAAATAATATTCTATATCTGAGATGATCAAAAATTAATAAATAAACATTCGTTTTTTTATATCCCAGTTAAATGTATGAAAGCTTGTAAACATGTATGTACGATATAGATCATATTTTACTGATTTATTTACAATTTGAATCGAAACATATTCATGAACATATTTACAACTTGTTCACTGTTATCTCAATTTTATTAATAAATTTACGTTGAACAGGCATTGAAATGAGCAGTGAATTGAAATGTAGAATTATGTTATGTTATAAAAAGTGCTAAATATTACTGTATATAACGTACGAGAAAAATTTACAATGCGAGGAATTAAATAAATTGCACAAGACTGCCAATTAACGATCGACAAATACACAGTTAACAAAAACTGAAATAAAATAACCAGGGCCACGTGATACTGTACCTACATATATCATGAGCTTTTTCGCACTTCTGCATTGTCATAAATAATTCTCATAACTAAACTGCGTAGGCCATTTTCTCAATAGGCTCTCTTATCATAAATTTTACTAAACTAATTAAAAACGCAAAATTTCTTCAACATGCTGCGTGCATCTCTTATACATATAGACGTAGTCTCTTGTTATTTAAACCTAAGTAGACATTTAAGTCTTTGGAAATTTTAACCCAGATCAGTCACAATCGGTCAGCGCACTTCGGCATTGTCTTTCATAATATTGTTAATCGCTAAAATTCAAGTTCTCGTTATTTTTAACGGACTTCAAAAAGAAGGAGGTTATAAATTCGGCACGTATGTATTTTTTTTATGTTTGTCCCCGCATAACTCCTCAGCATATGGACCAGTTTTGATAATCTTTTTTTATTCGAAAGAGGGCGATGCACCGGTGGTCCCATCCTACCACTGAATCAATATTGGCCCAATATTTTGCTAGTTCTGGTTAATAATAAAAACTATTGCCACTTAATTATTATTATTCTATGTACGTACGCGCTTATCTCCTCAGCACGTTGTGTCAATATATATAAAACTGAAAAGCCAAGAATAAAAAATTTAACCGACTTCAAAAAAGTAAAAATGCACTAAAAAGTAAAAAATAATTTTTCCCTCTATTTAATCTACGACTCTCATATTTCTTAAGTGGGTACCAGATTTACACAGTGCAAATGATTAGCCGTGGATTAAATAGAGGGAAAAATTATTTTTTACTTTTTTCAGTATTCCTTCTTATGGCAATCGAAGCAGTTGGAAAAATTTCTAGCCTTGAATCTCTTTAAATAAATCGTGTATGAAAAAAACAATACTTGCAAATTTGTGCTTTCATGTTTGAACGTGTGACTCTTCGTACCATTAATTAAAAACGTATAGCAATAATTTTAGATGTAACTAAAAAGCATATCATCGAGAACACAATATCATTAAATAAACTTTTTAGTCCAAATATTTCGTAACTGGTGATAGAATTTGTACAACAAGTGTCTGTAAATGAATTTGATTTAAAGAAGTTTAGTGTATATTTTGCTTGAAGACTTTAACTTATCGTGCTCAAACTATTATCTGCTGTAGGCTGCCGGCAGAAAGGTATTAGGAGAAATTTATTGCAATGGAAGGGAATAGACTCGCATGATTCGTCAAAAATTTCAGCGGATCCCTGCAGATAGGATGTATATCTTTCAGTATCAGAAAGACTTCTCCCCGCAGTCAAAGGCATCGACTGCGGCTGCGGCTGCTACAGAAACTTTTCCTCGGACATGAAATAGAGAACGGTTGGTTCGAGGTCGTTTACTCGTTGATACGGAAAAGCTGGATAGTATCTGGCTAGGGAGCCAAGATATTTTCCTGATCCCGAATTCCCCGTTTCGCTGGCTCGTTAAAGTCACTCCGCCGTATCACTTTTCGTGCTAGAGAAAGAGATTTCTTAGAAGTGGCCGACTATAAACGATCGACTCCACTGACTAGGCGCATTCAAAGGTTTCCACAAGTGTGCGCGTTTCGATAATACACTTCGCACCGAGCAATTTCTACGAAAACTATGTAGGTACGACATGTATGTAGATTTCAACACAATTGAGTTTAAATTTATTTCACAGTAAGCTACAGATTTTTAGTATAGATAAAAAACCTGATAAAGACTCACAGAGTACTTAAATAATACTCCTTGGGTTGAGAAAAAACGACTTAATAATGAATATAGGTCGGAAACTCAATCCTGTACGAGTTAGAAGCGATTTTCAATTTTGGTAACGCAAATGCATATACACATACGTACTCAGTGCACGCGGAGTTAAAACTGGAGACTACTAGGATATTAAAAGTTATCTATCAATTTGTATTACAAATAATAGCCACTGTTGTGCTATAATTTTCTAATATTAGATGACATAATGCTACACGCTTTCTTCCAGTAAGTAGAAAATGCATGCCATGACCAGGCCAGGAATTTTTTAAAGAGTTCATTATTCTGCAGTACGTAGATACGAAGTGTACGTGGAAATGGAAGGAGAATAGAGAGAGCATTTTCTGTAGGTACCTAAACATCAAAGTAACGATGTGGTAAGATAACCCTGTTTCCACTCTGCATGCGCTGAATAGAAGTAGCCAGTAGGCAAATTACTCACATTACTAACATCGGAAATCGCTTTAAACTGTAACAGGATCGATTTTTCGACCTACGTTCGTTAAGGATTTTTTACTCACCTTTTACTCAAATTCTTTACATACTAAACTATTATCGATCCTGTAAGTGAACCCTATTTTAAATACTATATAAGTATTTAAATATGTCTATATTTACTTGAAGAAATCGTAATAGTATCAGTAATATTTCTATCCTACGAGTAGCTGGAACACACTCTGGAAACGTGCCTGAGGAGAAGCGGCAAAATCGTTCTGGATTGAAAATTGAAGCTTTTATTATACGTCGTCTCTATTGGAGAAAATGCCACCGTTTTCTGAGTAAGCAATCTATATATATATGTTCTGTTGTTATCCTTATTGCTCGGAGCTTGAATAAAGGACAGCATGTTGCAACTCAAGTTATTACCTATAGGGTACAGCTATCTTATCTGTAGTGAGAAACCTCCGAGACTAGGAACATAGGAATCTATTTCACCCAAGGGGCATTAGGATAAACGTTGCTTATGTTAATATTTACCGTTGCTTGCTAGATTTTTTCCGATACATACCGATAAACCTCTTTTAAGGTTATCGATTGAAAGAGTGTTTGGACATTTTGCTAAAACAATGCAACCCAGTGCTTAGTCATTTATAAGATTCATAAAATGATCTTAATTTATCACGTTATTGCATTACATATGCATATTATTTTGAATATTCCATGGCTAATTTTTATTCCGTAATATTCAATTTAAAATGTTAATTATTCATAGTATTCAACCTTATTTTAGTTATACAATATTATAAATTGTAGAAGTTCTGTGAAATCTCTTTCCTTCCAATAAAATCGATAACGTATGTTTATTAAAAAGCAAATTACACTGTGCAACAGCCATTTTGGACTGTAACATTCAATAGCCGCTTCTTATAGACTTTTGTGTGCTGAAAACAAATCCGCAAACCGTTTCTCGCCATCACCCTCAGTTTTCGAGAAATTCGATTTAAAAAAAATGCAGATTTTCAAATTTGAATATCTTTTGTGAACCCTCGCGAACACAACGATATAAGTTATTATTGATTTATAAACATTTAAATATGTTTAAACAACGATCAAAAGAAAAAGGATATCCGAAATGCACCAAATTTTGCAGATATCTTTCTATATATTTCAAAAACTAAGGGTCTAGGAGAAAATCTAACTACTCCAACAAGTTAGACTACTTCAACAGAAGTGGCAAAACACCTTTTGTTTTCAATACAGAAACGAAAGAGTTTGGAAAAACATGCGGCGCGGACAGTGGTAGTCACGCGCGGTATGCGATTCTGTGACGCTGAGCGGCCCACGCGACGTTGACTACCACTGTCGACGCCGCACGTTTTGCCAAACTCTTTCGTTTCTGTCTTGTAAAAAGAAAGGTATTTTACCAATTTTGCTGATGGTTTCCGGAGGAAAAATGTCTGCTTTATCGCGTAGAGTAGATAGATTTTCTCCTAGACCCTTAGTTTTTGAAATATATAGAAAGATATCTCCAAAAACTGTTGCATATCGGGTTTCCTTTCCCCTTTGATCGTTGTTTGAACATATTTAAATGTTTATAAATTAATAATAACTTATATCGTTGTGTTCATAGAATAATTTGACGCAACAAGCAACCGAATAACTATTACTGTTTGAACACAGAAGATGTTCAAAGTTGGGAATTTGTATTTTTTTTCAAAATATTCATTTTCAGTGCACAAAACTCTATAAGAAACGGCTATTGAATGTTGCAGAACCGAATAAAAAAGTTCATTTTCATTGTACAGTGTTATTTCGGTGTTTTCAAAAGATCTAAGTCGTCGCCAAACAATTATTCAGGCACCGCATCATAACAGTACCAACGTGTTACTATTTTAATAACGCTGTACTCGCGCTACGAAATGGTTTAGGAGAACGACTATTTAATACTGGTTGCTGATGAAAATCTGTATTCAACATTAATGTTGTACCATAAACTGTCACGCAGTTATTGCAAAACTATTTCCAATACACGTAACGATCCGTATTTGGCACGTATTGATAATGTGACATGTATAGACCTCCACTGTAATCAACGAAACGAAAGGTGAATATGTACTTTAAAATCGCAGCCGGGGGTTGAGAGGAGACTTATTGCCGTGGCGCAATTGTTCTCCTTTAAGTATCGTCTCGCATTAGCAAGCGAAGGAAAGGCGGACAATTTAAATTATAGGTACGCTCGACCGACACTACTCTCTCTTATCGCATTAACGTGAGAACATCGTAAAATGCGCAAGGCGCAGCAGCACACCACCCAACAACTTCCAGTATAACCGTGTTCATTATGAAGAAGAATCTCACCGAATTCCCCATTTACATTCCAGCATCGTGTGCGACTCTTGGCAAGGACGGTTATGTGCCCCTATTCTGCTCCCTCCACGCGGATTAACTTGTTTTCTTGTAATCGTGCATCGTCTTCCGATAGGGACTCTCTAAGCGACTCCAAAACACTAGCAACTTTATCGGCGAACTGTGCGATGCGTTCTTATAACAATATATTCAGAGTCTCGTAAATGTTACATGACACGGGTCGTAAAATGCAATTTTGTCCGAGAAAATAAAGTATGCAGGGCCACGAATAAAGCGCTTTTAAAACGTGATTATTCAATTATTTCTGTTTGCGATGATACGGGATTTTATTGCCTTTGTTACAATGTACTGCAGTTTTTACAGCTTCAGTCATGATTGCAACACTTACAAGGGACATCGACCAACTGTTACGCGCTGATTTTCACGAAACTCGGCATGCACAATACCACATAAATATTGTCTATACTGTTACAAGCAAAAATTCAAAGTCAATAGGCATTCACACCTTCCACTATTTTACAAAAAAGTAACTTATTTATGAATTGTATGATACACATTCTTTCATATTGATTGCAGTGCGTACCTACTGTTCTGAAAATTTTTATTTTGAGATGTATAAAATTCGAAATACAGTATGTACATTCTGATAAATTTTTTGCATTTAAAGTTAACAATGAGTGTTCAAAGGGGAATATAATAATTGAGGGTGTAAAAATTTATATGATAATTAAAATGATAAGCCTAAAAAAGCTTAACGAAATTGTACTCTAAACTCGCATATTTCTTGCCAACAGCTTTACTGCTTTATTCTATAGCGGGACTGCGCATAAATCGTGTGGCTCTGGTTGACATTATTTTATACAAACTGCACCAAATGCTGCACATGGTCTCGTTAGATTTGATGTGCAAACGTTGGTGCCTTATAAATACTATGAACGTTACATGGAAATGAGCCGCTTGCCTGTTTGAATTGTTTGTTCATATTTATAGCACATGGGAAAGATGGAAAATTAGTAATAAAAACGTAGTTTCATTGTTTTGCTACCATAATTACCTTTTCGATTTAATGACATTAACAATAATTTGCATTGAACCATTTTTTCTTAATCTTTATGTTTTATCAGTAAAAGTAGAAAATTAAAGAATTTGATAGGTATATTATAAGTAAAACCTTTTATACTGTCTTTTTTCGCTTGATGAATGTATAGTAGATAATATAAGCACATTATCATACGGTTACTGTCTTTAAAAAAAAAGTGTAAGAGAAGCTACATTTATCGAATTTGTTCAAGACCACGTTTAAAGAAGAAAATAATATTTATAACAAATATAATATAATAATTGAGTAGTAAAATCGTCCTTCACCAACTTATTGTTAGATAACGTTCCCAGGAAAATATAAATGGCAAATTTTCTATTTAATTGGACATTAAATAAATTCAAATGTCACCATGCTGGATAAACAATGCTTTTGAATATTCAATCCCTTCGCTTACATTTGCATCATTGATTGTGTTAGGTGCCCAGTTACAGGGAAAATTCCGCAAGGATTATAATCGTATTGTGGAAAGAAATAGGTACTATAATAAAGGTACATGTCATTAGTTTTTACAGGTTCACTTTATAGAAACAAACGATAATACATTATGTAGAAGGTGTCAATATAATTGTTATAAAAAGTTAATTCAGACTTTATCAATAGCCTTAATATATATTGATTTTCTTCTCAAACTTCATGATATGAAGAAACTTGCTGAATTACTTAACAATATTGTTAAGAAGATTTCAAAATTTTCTTGCCCATACAAAATGAGAGAAGTAAAGAGAAATAAAGCTTGATAGTAATTTGCTGTTAGTAGTAATATAAAAGTCGTTGAAAATAAAATAGTATTGTAAAGCGAGCAAGACCCTTATGAGGAAAATAAATATCATTTCAATGAATTTGTTAATTATTCGAATTTATAGTTTCAACAACGCTGTTCTGATTTTATTTTATTCAATTATGCGCACTTTATTAGTGGTCCCAGTAAACGCCTCATCGCTTGTTAAATTTAATTTTAATGAATGCTTGTTGGCGTGACAATCAAAAACGAATCTGTAACAAAAAAGTAAATAATAAATTGAAAATCGTTTGAGAAGATGTTTCTTAAGAAAAACTAAAAATACACTTCTAAAAGTATTTTCCTACATGTAGGTTCCTAGATTTATATCAATTTACGTCTGCTAAGGCGTCTTGTCCAAAAAATTGAAAACATGAATAAAAGGACAGCTTAGAATAAAAGAATACATCGATTTTTATACAATCATATGGAATTATATGTATTCATAGGATCAGGTTGAGGAAACATTATAAGGGATGATTCTACGTATAAAAATCAATCGAAAAAGTGGAACAATTTTTTTTTGTTCTGCGCCTCATCTTTGACACAATTGCTTTTGAATTGGTTTATTAGGCATACCTAATACGATTGAATAGCATGGTTTCAGTAAAAAATTTATAATCTTTTCTTGCAGGGGAGATGGTTGTACTTACAACTCTTCCCCCCGTTGGCCAATGAGGTTTCGGATTGAATGGTCCGTGTCCTGGGAAAGTAGGAAACACAGGGCCAGGTCTTGGTTTTTGCACAAGACCTACGTATGCAAATGCCATGCCCACGATGGCAAGTAACGTAACGATGAACATTCCCAGCTTCATCTTGTATGTATGTATATTCTTTTCTGTAACGTAAAACTAAGTATTTTAACGAACAATGAATACTACATACTTGTGAGCTCATTATGCCTTATTGCAGATTATATTATTATAAGAAAGTATATATTTATTGCAACCTATGTATTGCAACTTTCATTAAATGTACCAATTAATTAAAAATAAAATAGGTTTATACCATGTAAATAATACGTGCTGTAACTAAATTACTAAACATTAATTTTATAATCAAGGTACCAATTTATTTATTGAAACATATAATTTTCAAGAAATAACTATAAGTTTTGGATAGTTTGTAAATTAATGTGATACAGCTGTATTTAATTGGTTCTAATATTTCAATTGTGATAGCCTTTATAGTAGTAAAATTCTTGACGAAATTTGATACTCGTATAGTTTAAATTATTGTCAGTTTATTTCTTAAAATATTTTCTTAATCATTAAGAAAGATGTGATCCATTTTCCAAATATGAACAGGTAAACAATTCTATTTTACACACTCAATCGTTAGTAAATAAGACATGGAAACAAAAAATATAAAATGTGTAAGCATATAATCGGTTAGAAATAAAAAATATTATATTGTAGAATTACCTCTTTGCAGCTACAGAAAACACTTCAACTTGATGCCAAAAGACTGTTTCAGCTCTTATATACCATTCTCATTCTACCCGAGATGATACACACTCACAGTAGATTGTTGATTCTGTATTGCAGAAAGAGAATATGAAAGGGGAGGGATGAGGAATACCCGGGAATACCGTCATGACTCTTATCGTGCGGAGTTCACTGCAAGCCAGTGACACCCGGTGACCCAACTTGTCCCCTTAATGTTATCTCACATTACACACTTATATGCGCGTTTGTATAATTGGGAGTCCCCTAAGAGTGTATTTTCCTCAAGTGCTCTGTCTTGCAACATGAAAGTAAACACGTGCGTGTGTGTACAGGTGCAAGAGTCAGAATTTTTTTCATCACCCACTTATTGCATGTGTTACTATTTCTTATATTTTATGTGAAAGTGATTTTTTAAGTGAAATTAGATTTTCTATTGAGTTGATTATTTAAATAAAAAAAAAATTGCTAAGAAAACCTATGATTTTCATCCGTTCAAGGTGCCCCCTCCCCTTCTCCTCCTCCTTAATCTAACTTCTCTTTTATTTATGTTAAAAATGATCATTATCAATGTGCGAAACATTATTTTTTTGTTTTAAAATAGTTTTTTAGTCTAATGTAGCGTAGGCCAATCTATTTCTTTTTTTTGTGACAAAATCTGTAGTTGTAGAAAAATTTCTATCTTTTTGAGTGGATGTTGGCTTGACCGTACGTAACACATACAAATGTTATTGTAAATTGTGTGCCCTCGTTCCAGTGGACTAAAAAATATGAATTTGTTTTGTTAAAATTCGGAATTTATCTTCTTCTTAGTTGGCACTAAATTCTTGGAGGCTCTCTGCGATTGATAACTCTAATTGTTTTCCTAATGGTAATTCTTCATTTTGGGGATCCGTAAGTTTTTCATTATTCAGAAGAATCGTAATTACTGTTATATTTACCGAAAAGTCTAGCTACTTGGAATTTGTCTTACCGTTTTATTCATATCTCTCTTAGATGTTAAACGAAAAATGCGTGTTTTGTATCTTTTTGAAGAGCCATTCGGGGAAACCTGAGAAAAACCGGGTTCGCAGGTCAGACCGGATATTATTGTTTTTCTAAGACAAGAACTGCGATATGCATTCAATGTTATATTCGGCTGGATCTCACTACAGTAGGAGATTAATCGCAGTATAGTATAGTATAGTATAGTATTATTAAGTAGTATATATTGCTATCACATAGTACACTTTTAGTATATTATCGTTGGTCCAGTATTATTAGTGTACCAGTGTATCTGCTGGGTTTGATGCAGGTAAAAATATAATCTCAACTTTGAAATTGATAAATAATGAGTAGGAACGAAATTATTTATGTATATATATATATATACATACATACAGTGTGCCACCTTATTATGAGTTGACTGATACAATTATCTACGAAATTTAAGGAAATATGAGAAAAATTATATACGCATTTCAAGAGTATAAAATTGATTTCATTCCAAGGCGAATAGTTTGTGATAGAAACGATTATTATTCTAAATCTGCAAGTGATGGTTTCGAGGATAGTTCAAGGTTAATTTTATTTTTATATAAGGCCATACGATTTTGTTGTCGTATATTTTTTTTATATTAATTTGGAACAAGGCTAAATCTACTACAAAAATTTGTACATTAATGAAAGATTAGCAAATGAATTTGCAAAACAGAGAATTTGACGAATTAACTAAAAACTAATTTTTTCGTAGAAGAGGTGAATGAAATCGAGCACAAAACTTTTTCAAATTATGAGTTTAGACGACAAATTCTGTCATCGTGATTTCAGAGGTATGCCGCGATAGGACGCTCACTGACAAGTACTTACATGAGAGTAAAAGAGCATTGCAAGAGGCTCGATGCACTTGAAACGAGGAGCAATGTCTACTATCATTATACCATCTTTGCTCCTCTGAATCTTGGAGATGCAATTAGGAACAGCAATAGTGAACATCGGGAAACGCGAGTGAAACAGAGTAGACGCTCGAAAATATAGACTTTTCTGATTTTTGTACGCAAGCGGGTTGTCCCAGGCTCCGTTTTGCATTATTCATGACAACCCACTTATATGTATGCCACTTCCTGCTACGCTAGTATCTTCTTTTGCTCCTTCGTTCCGGTACTTATCATGAAACGGCACATTAATATTGCATTTTCAACGCGTTTAAAACTACTTATGATACCTGTTACACGTGGTCGCTATTCTTTCTCAAGCATTGCAACCATAGATTTGCATCTTGGTTTTGTTTTATCTTTTCATAAGCCACATGTGGGTCATGAATTATATTAACATTATATAGAGTGCTTCAGAGTGATAAATACAAACTTAGGGGACCAAACTTAAGCTCTGATTGCTTATGCAATATTAGGTCTCTAGTCATACTTTACATCGGGTAGTAACACAGTTAGTTTATAAGACGAATTAAGTGATATCTATTTAACGAATATGCTACGATTTGACATTAATTTTACGTGAAGTTTGAAATGTTACGCACAGGCAGCGTATCTTTAGTTGAAAAATACTATTGCATAAAGTGTAGTGGTTCCCATTCGGTTTTTAGGCTCAATGGTTGATCTAAGATAAATTTTTTTTGGACAAATTACGTACACTTATGCACGCATTGTATAAATCTTTGTTAACTTTGCCAAGCTACAAATGGTCGGTCAAGAAATTCATATAGTTCATATTTTTTGTTTTTATTGTAATTTAAAATTATTTCGTAGCAGCAGCCCAAATTTTCTTTTCAGTAATAACAGAGATCTTGATAGTACAAAATTCAAGTATTATGAAGCGTTTTAAGAATGACATTTTCTATTAAATAAGAACGAAACGCTTTATTTTTACATACCGAGGAATAATGTAAAGGGCGTTATGATGTGACATGATGTGAATAATAAATATGCCGACATATTTGGCAATGGGAGAAATTTAATTTTTAATATCTTTTCTCGTTTCGGGGATAAATGACGAAATCTTTCCTCCAGTCTGTTTAATAAGTCGTTGGAAGTTCATTTTCAACACGCTTTCAAATGGTAGATGACACGAAGAGATAGATGAACTCGGTCGAAAGACAAAGCTCAGGATGGATGGATCTATAGTCCTTAAAGGAGTTCTGAGCAGACTATATCCCGCAGGCGTGTCTTGGCAGACAAGGGGCTGAAATTAAAAGTATTCCAGCTAGTTATGCTGGTCTCTATTTCACAGGTACTACAATTAAATAATATTCACAAAATTATATTACTTTTGTACAGTACAGGGAAAAAACTTAGTAAATTCTTAGTGGCATTTCTGGTTGGCCCACAGTATCCCCAAGTTGGGAATTAGTTGGGCATAAAAATTCTATCAATAAATGCTACCAGGGATGTACCTTATTTGAGACAATCTTATTAGAAAAAATTGTATTTTTTCCCTCGATTTTTTATATAAAGTTATTAAACTTTTAATAGAAATCTGTCATTTTTATCATTCATCTTTTGTAGTGTCACAATAAGAGCAAGCACATAATATACTTTGCTTACTTACAATTAGAAAGACTATTGATGATTTACGTTAGAATTGTTATTTAGAATTGATAGACATTTTGCAGTGAATTTATTTACTACATTTGTGTACCTGTAAATATCTGAACACCGCATCCATATATTTTTCATGATTACTGTATGCTGTATTATTTTAAACAATTTGTAATGATCGATACGTATCTGAATGATAAAAATGAGGAATAGGATAAAGACTAATAATTACTTTTAAATTCGATTTATAGATACCGTTTTCTCCTTAATATCAAAGGTTCAGTGAAAGTGAAACATTAATCATGGAGCACTTCGTGTTGCTAGTAAAATGTACAACATATGACTCCCAACATTTTAATATTTGCATGCACCCGATAGCAATCAATCAAAGGAAACAAAGGGCACGTTTACTCGTCTCTAGCGAACCTTGCCACCTCCGACAATAAAGGAGATTCATGTATGGGTGCAATATATTCATACAGTCGCGCGTATTATTTTCGCGCAGTAAAAGAAATAAGGCCCTGTAACGGATCGCGCACGAAGCTTAAAAACAGCATGAACGAAATTCTTTCACCGAGGTCCAGTCTTTTCATAGGCCGTTTTGTTTATCATTCCTTGAATGGCAGTTCGAATAATAGGATTACGCAGTTGCTATCGAATCCATATCCAATTGTATGATTCTCTTCATTTAATCATATTCTACGCACCCATGGATTTTTCTGTCTTCTATTCGCCGAAGTATATTGTGTGAAGTACTGCTGCACAATGTAAATACGAATCTTTAAAGAGATATAATATTTACTTCATTTTTAACCTGTATATTAAAATTCATTCTTTTACACAGAATTATAGAATTTTCACTGATTTTATACTGCCATTTTGACAGTTGTATAATTGTTTTATAGGAAATACAAATTAAACAAGTTATTGCGAATGGTGCCATGACATGTAAATAATAGCTGCTGACAGGTTTGCATTAAAAACTTTGCCAACTTCTGTACCTTACAGAATATGATAACTTTTAATTGTTTTTCTGGGATTAAGATAGATGACTTTCGGTCTGACATCTATAAATTCCAATATGTCGATAAAAATGTTCAAAATTCCACAATTTTGAGGGGTTGAACAATTTCAAACATTTTTCGACACACATTCTTAATCCTTTTTTATATTTTTTACCTGATTGAAACCTTTTCATTTTGTGTATGATTCATTATGTAACAACGAATTCTCAGTTTCGTAATTATAGCGACTGACTTACATATAGAAAAGAGTAAGATACTGGAGCATGCATTTCAAATATCATCTCATGTACTAAGTACTTTTTATATATCTAATAATATTCACTATCAATACAGTAAGAGGATATCCACCCTGTATAATAGGATGGATCGCATCCGCAAGTTTCTAGTTACCATGCCTTACGCGCCCCCGCACTGATCTAGCCCCAACCGATACTAATATCCAGGACTAATTAGAAAGTGAAATTAAATAAAACATTAGAAAGTGCAATCCGTTGCGTCGGAATAAGTCAACAGAAATACTAAAAGTTTTTTACTAATATCTCGGAAACTAATAAATTCCCGAAGCAACTATTTTAGATTTAGGGTTCACACATCCTCTCCATCCCTCCCCTCAAACCTCATGTCCATCGGCCACTGGGGCCATTCTGAAGTAGAGTCAAAATATCTACCTATATTTTTCGGACGTTCGAAGGACTCCTCCCCTATTCCCATTTTACTTTGAAATTTCATTTCCGAGTTATTAATTGTTGAAGATTATATGCTAACAATACTTTCATTTTCATAAACGTACTTTTTTTGCAATATACTGGTATTTAAATTCTCAATAGACATTCTGCATGTACAACAGACGGTGACACCAAGCAATTGGTAACAGGCACGTACTATAATCCGCGTGATAAATCTTATTACGCGTCTCTGTCGCTCTGGCAGGTACAAATAATAATTATTCTATTTCAAGGGTCACCGTGTATCATCCATAGATTGGCTTATAAAGATTAATGTCTGTTTGCTCGTGTATGTACGTCAAGTGTATGCACGAGGTGACATGTCGCGTATAATTGTACGGTCGCTACTCAGTATCACCGTTCCATTTTACTCCGTAGTGGGGATCAATATTAATGATGATATTGGTCCTGGAAATTGGAGGTACCCTGTTGTCGAACAAACAAAATGGAATAAACAAAACTGCGGTGGCAGGTTCGGAACGTACCCATGCGCCGTATTTGTGGCGTTCTCGGATGTGTCATATTATTTTATGTGTTTGCGATCAGCTATGCGCGTAAACAATTTCGAAGGGTAACCTCGTTCATTTCTCCCAGCTCTTCGCGAAAGAGAAAGAAAAACGTTGACAGGGAAACAGGAACCTTGGCCACAATTTTTCATTGCTTTGCTAAAAATGATTACCTGAAATATGAAAAAAATGAAAATAGGTGATTATTTTATGTATATACGTTTCTGTAATAACTTGAAATTTATTTTATAAATAAATTTTGTATAGTGATATAAAGACATAATATTATGATGAATACAAATAATAATTAAGTATCAAGAAAAAATTAGGGAATGATTACGTTGCTCGAAAGATAGGTAACATTGGTTCTGAGAGTGGTGGGATACAATTTTCTAATAACCAACTTCTGTTTCGCCGAATGAAGACCATATCAGTTTCCAGTCTTTTTACACGTGGATATTGTGAGATTTCAAATTTGCAAAAAATTGACGACTTTTAACGAGCATACATCTAATGAAAATTATAAATAGATTTGTCAATCTACCCTCTATTGTGAATTTTCATACACCCGATTTTCATTTGACCGAGAAGTGTTCTTAAGTATCTAATCAAAATTAAAATAGCTGTGCAAAAGAAAGATGAATATTAAACGAGTACCTAGCATTACCAGAAGAGGACATTACCTATAAATGGTAACACACCAATAATAAGACCAACTTTCACTAAAAGGAGTAGCGCATTATAAATTGCTAACACCTAGAAGAAAGACTTAAGTGATGTTCCTTCGAGGCCATCCGTCATTCTGTTCAGGGTATTCAGAAAGAATGGGCTGGAACAGTTGTCTGTACCTTTCACATACTCCAAACATTTCATTACCTCCCACTCAGTTTCTTTTCCCATCTCCACATCATTAGTAACTTTTAAACGTTGATAAAACAATGATATCAGTCAAAACCCACCTCTTCATGCAGGCGGTTTAAATGAATTTTCAAACTGATTTGACAATATCGAACAGAAATAATGGAAATTAAATAGTTAAATAAAGCTAAGAATTCAAAAGGAGGAGAATATCGTTTCTATGAATTCGTCTGATTCTTATCAACGAAGGCAAACTTCGTTTCGAGTTGTATAATGCATTGTGGGAAATCCATAAGATCTTGTACTAATTAAATTAAAGGTTTAACTGGTCAGTTTTATGTCATTTCTAACGTCTTCTTCGACTATTTGTTGAACGAAGGAGCTTCCTTACAATACGAAAATGTAAGACAAAGTGTTCGGAACTCCGATAACTGGAAATGCAATGTGAAAGTGAATTGGAGAAGAACTTTTGTACGCCAATGTTAGTAGTAAATATATTGTGAAATGCTGAAAAGCATGAGTGTTCTCTGTATGAGAGAAAAAGGAAGTTTGACACCGTCAGAAACGCGTACACCGATTTGTTGGAGCGTTCCGTGCTGAGAAAGGAGCGGCAGTCGGCGAGCCAGAATGCGAAAGGAGTATGAGGGTGATAGGAGATGAAGGGGGAAACAGTGCATTTGACTTTCCTATCAGCGTCAAGTGCTCATAAGCGTTTAAATGACTCCTCGTTTGCGAAATACCACTGACGGAACTGTTCACGCACATTTCTGAAACGAATATTTTTTATATAACAGCGTACATATCATCTCTCTTTAATGCTTTGCAATCGGTTTTGGTAGATACTATCGCGTTGCTGAATATGATTTAGTTGAGCATTCATTCGTTCATTCATTCGATTTCGTTTGACTGAAATTTCAAATGGGTAGGTTTACAATATTTATTTCCTTGTATAGATGTGTCATTCATTTGATACTTGACCTCTCTATTAATAACTAAAACGAACATGATTGCTCAATAACCCGGGTATTCATATGCTTCAAGCATTATGTATGGATAGATGATGAGACATACAGCTGCGATTTCACTTCCATACGTTCTCGAGATTCTCTTTGCGCGCTTTTGTGACATATGAAGTTTTTTTTAAGGGGTTTGGGCGTAAATTGCTTATAATTAATTATAGTATATATAATCTGACGTAAATATATTTCTAAAAATATGAATACGTTTGTTATTAGTGTGGTAATAATTTGTTGTAAGGATTTATTAGGAGGGACACAACGTTGCAATTTGCATTAGATGTTACGCTGTTATCTCTATTATGTGTGAATACTCAGAAGTATTATATGAAACTGTCACGGCAATGAATTCTACTATTAAAATGTAATTGGCCCCCACGTTTCTCTTTCGAATTTTGAAAGTTTAAATCCTTCTTGAATTTTGATTAATTTACATACTACCCAAAAATTTCAATTTTGGAACCATAAAGGATTAATTAATTATATGTATTTTCAGCTATTTATAAAGATTCTTCACAGAAAGATACATTTCATTATAAAAGAATGCCTTGAAAATAACTTTTATTTTCGACCGTAACAGTGCCTTTCCCCTTAAGTTAGAACGCATTTAGACTTTTTCTTTGTGTTCCTTGAGAAAAAGCTTTCATTTAAATCTAAAAGTTCTAACACAGGCCATTATTAAAATAGTTTAGCTAAGATATGTCTATCATAATTCTACAGGACATACAATCCCTTAACTCATATTTGCCACTCGATCTTAAAACTGTCCAATTTCTGTTTTCAGCCAACTACGCAAAGTGACGTGAAGGGTCTTGGAGATCAATTCGAAATGGAAGTTGTATACGTGCGTAGTTCACATGCACGTATATGCATGCGTGTGCCACTACTTCGAGGGGATAGGGTAGTTATAGACCGGGTGGATAGTGTCGTAGGTCGAGCCATCATACCACAAAGGCAGGTTTGTACACGAGGACGTTAAGGTTGCTGAAGCTAAAACGGCAGAAATGCTGGTGGAAACAGAGGGTCAGAAGGGGCACGAGTCAAGTAGGATGGAGGCAGTGACGTGTAGGAGGAGAGGAGAAGGATGAGGTTGGTAGCACCCGGTATAGGCAGTATTCCGTTGAAAGCCTGTCCTTGCATTCCTTCGTAACCTCGTTATGTCACCCACTCAAGTTAACCACTAGATCGCGTATATACTGTAGAAGAGGTGCCTTTCCGGAACCAGGATTACTGTTTCCGTGTCTATAGGAAGTTACCGTATCGCCCATTGTTGACGAGCAGGGACCGTTAACGTTGTGTATTACATTTAGGAAGCATTTGATGGATTACAACTTTGGGAAGAAACAAACTGATGTTTCATGAACTTAGAGAATAATATTGAAATATTAGTTGGTTAATTGGACCAGTTGCTTGAAATTAGTTAGTGGCTCCATATGTTTAATAATATTCAAGAGAAAAACAGTTTCAGATATACCCACTGTGTACAAATGTTTTTATAAATATTATACAAATATTACAATTATGTAGATATATATGTGCTTTTAACAAATGTAATTCCATTTGCCAGTTGGAATTTATAAATTATACATTCTTATAATAGATGTATGAAACGAAAAAAATTATTATAGCAGAATAATAATTGTATACACAGTTATTTGCTATGATAAATTTTCATCCCAATCTTAAATTTACACAGTTACGAGTTATTCATGAAATATATTTGATTTAGTACCTAGCATATAATAATTTAAAAAATAAAATTAAGTCATGTGAAATAGTACTAATAACATGTGTAACTGTTAATTTTTTTTATACTTTTCTTTTTCCCAAAACACATTAGGAATTATTGTTATTAATATAGGATTTCGATCTTTTACATGAGATTATTATCAAAGCATCGCTATCCGCCATCGCAATTACCCGTTTATTTCTATAGTTGCAATATTCAGATACTCATACATATGTGCCTCTGCGAATGTAAATTTGCACGAGTACATAAATAGATTACTGCACCGAAATAATCCTATTTTAATAGGTTAATGTAACAGGAAAGATATACTGTAAATTATTCATATTATCTATAAACTGCTTAAGCATAAGTTGGTGTATTGGAAATGGAATAATCCAGAAAGCTGCGAATGGCAGGAGCAGTAATGAATTTGTGTCACTAATGGACACATTGTCGTGATTTGAAAGACCATCGTAATCTTGTTAAGCGGAGTAATTCTTGGACAATTCTGTACTTAAATTTCATGAGAATTTCGCTATTTATCATTTAACGATAGGATTCTAATACCGGAAATACCACCGACATATATTTGTATTAAAATGTAAAACGTAATGAAGCAACTAAAGGTTCGATTTTTAGTTCTGAATAATTTACTGTGTATATAATAACTAACTTTTATAACTGATTTGGGAGAAACAGTACTTACAATTAGTTAGATCTATATTATTATAAAATATATACTTATTAAATATATAATTGTTATCCACTGTCATACAATTTCTGTATTTTTATCTGCACGAGAACTAGCAGAACTAGTTATGTACTCATTTTGTAAAAATTTCGTGTTTATTTTTGCATAATTATTAATTTTTTAACATTTACTCGCTTAATGCTGTAAATATTTATATTTGCATAAAGACATGGAACCGAACGGAATTTACGGCAGTTGAGGTACTGAAAGATACACTAACCGCCAATCAATTACAAGAAACAAAAGAACAGCTAAATAGTTGGACAACTTTGCTTACATGAAATGTTTCAGGTTTCAGGGCTCTTAGGGTGCTTTCCTATAATCTAATCGAGTCCATCTTTTACAGATGCTATTTCGTATGGATTCGAACTCAATTTTATTTGGGCGTTTAACCCATTGATAACAATCAGTTTTCAATAGAAAAAATAATGTGTGCGCGTTTGTTTGCGTCTAAAATTTTGTTATAATTCTGAGAAACGATCACCTAAGATATTTTCAAGCTAACAAGTTTATGATATTAGAAATCAATGACAATTCTAGGTTCTTTGTGTTTATGCATGACAAATAATTGAATTCCCAATGTTCCATCGCCCTAATTATGAGGCTGTTCATAGTTGAGTAACATTCCCCGAGGCAATTAGCCGTTGTTGACAAACGCAATTTACGACATGTAACTTTGTGGCCATACAGGCAGACAGAAGCGGGCGTGCCTTGTGTCGCGTTTCTAAATACATTGGCACCGTATCTGCCTGTGCACCCTTGCTAGCGAGCATCGGTTGTTGCTTTCGAAGTAGCCAAGCGTCATCTCCTCTACATCTCTGTTTACTAACACGAAGGTGCGTTACCCATACTCTTCCCCTAATGTGTTTAGGTCAAAATGGAGACAGTAGTATTAGGCCTTTATTCATCGCATTAGGATACTCAGTATCTGATACTACATATTTCTGCTGAATACTTATGTTCATGACGTACTCTAAAAGAAAACAATTATGTATATTCCATTTATGAGGAAGTTCTAGTTATTATGTGCAATCTATAGAATAGTGCAGGTCTTTAAGTTCGGATTCTCATATAACACCCCCAAAAGAAATTGATATTTATGATTTTTAAAAAAAAAATAAAAACTATTTGTTAATATTGGTTTGAACTTTTGAGGGATATAAAAAAGCATCTTAAAACTTGTAGAAATATTTTTTTTATGTCGATCCTTCTTATTATTTATTAATTATTGTGGAGTCTTGTTAACCTCTTCGTATTGAAATTCTGCATAAGTGAATTGTTGCAGACCAAACAACAATGATCCGGAATGTGGAATTTTTCAAACGTATTTTATTGGTTTAGTGATGAAACGCTGTGCTCAAACTAATTCTCTTCGCATTCACAACAATATTTTGGAATTCAACAGTTCTCGATCATATCAGACGTTTTTTAAAGTATCGTATTTGTTGCGAAAGAGCTTAGCCATACGAACAGGAATTTGTTAATTTTTTCGCGTAAATTGATTATGTACTAAGTTGAGAAAGCTATGTTAACAATGGAGAAAATCACGGGCTGCTCTTAAAGCTAAAAGGTCTGTAATCGTTAACAGTAGAAGAACCACTTTTCACCGTGGTAATGTGCGCTCATCTACAGTAACCGCGGTTAAAAAGAAACGTGGAAACTTTAATTTGTAAGTAATTAATAATTTATTATATTTTCCAGGCACCATGCACCTATCATCTATTGTCTTTGCTGGAAAAATGGCTTAATTATAAAAATGTCAATAATTATAAGATAGTCATCAAGGTAATCTACCGAGTATTTTTAATTGAAAACTGCAGATTTTCTAGCATGTGGGATAATTGTTTACAGTACAATAAACAGTTTTCTATTGCAATGGATATTATATTAGAAATTATCTCTTATTACGCTATCATAAATTATGAATAAAGCGAATGATAAAACTTATTTACAGACTCACTAATAAATATTTAAACAAATACACGTATGCAAGATATTTCATACATTATAAATTATATAAATGCTGTGCGAATTTATTTAAAAGACAAAACTTACACTAGAAATATTTTAAAGAAAAATTTCACCTGTCGAAGCTTTCATCGCATTCGGTCGATATACAATATACAAATATACACAATGATTTAGAATTAGTGTAAAAAACCTTGACACATTATTTGGGAATAAACATAGATACATGTATGATAAATACTATGAGAACAGTAAAATTTTAAACTGTTATAACTACGCAAATATTGAAAAATATATATGTTGATATAACACATTTTACTTTGTCAGAATGGCCTTCCAAGCAATAGATCGAATTTTTTTACACTCATCCTAAATCATCCTATGTTGAAGAATGTGTTGAGGGTATTAGAAAGTATAACTAATAAGAATATATTGGGAGTGTATTAAAGTTATTCATTTCATCAGTGGTGTAAAGTGAACGATTGTATCGCTTGCTTAGTCGGAATTGCTTTAACGTATCGAGAGTACAGTATATGGGCAAACTTGAAGCTGATATAGACATTTCTCTCCTTGAATTGATCCGGGTAATCATCTGTTCTATTGGTCACTACAAAGAAGAGTGTTACGGTGATACACTGTGTGTTTAACCACTCTGCCGACAACGCACATTACTAGCGTATCAATTTGTATTAATTTATTTTGCATTCATACAATTTATAACTGAAATGATTCCTTTCTTTTTCATTGCAAAGATTTTTAAAAAACCTAACAAAAACGTTGTACTTTAGGAACACACTGGTTTCTGTATTAATTGTATAATTTAACAGTGTCCCAATCATATTGAATTTCAAATTTAATTACAATATCCAAACAAGTTAATTTTTTTATCAAACATTGATACGCTATAAATTAATTACTGATGGTCTTTAAGAATTTTGCAGAAGTAAATTTCATTGTCTAACATTATTTGTCTTCCTACATTTCGAATTAGCCTTCATGGATAGTGAGACGTCATGAGGGAATGCAAAGTATGGATAGGCGACTCGTAGCGCGGCACGGTCGATTGGCCTCAGAATCGACGAAAGGAAAGAGGGAGGAGAATTTTCGCTTGCACTCGAGGATTCAAGGGCTAGCATGATACTGGCAGGCGACAGTGGTGCGGCAAGGGGTGAGCGAGAGCGTAAGAGGAGAGGAGAGCACAGAGGTCGTGTTGGCGGCAGGACGTAGGAAGAAGAAGATGTGAGAGAAGAAGAAAGGAAGACCAGCATCGTCAGAAGTTGGAAGCTACAATGGTAGTGTGTCTTCTGGCGCCTTCGAGTCTCTCAGACACGCCTTCCAACATGCGCATCTGCAAGAACTTACCCTCTACACAACGCTCTTCCATATGTCACGATTCTGTAATTCGCACCTCCGAAACATCATTATTCACTCTCGGCGCGTCCGTCGTTTGTAGGCGTGGAAACACAGATTACAAATGTATTCACATGTTACTTTCGGGTATAGTAAACAGGGGATAATAGCTTCTTATAGGTAGAGGGAGGTGTTGTTCCCTTGACCAGTTGTACCTTTAACCACCATGTGTTACGGAGCATCTGTTAAATGTATGTGAAAATAAAAATTTTAGTGCATTTGTTAGTCATCAGATTTGCAATTTAATGGCTTGTTGTAAGAACATCGCGGTTCATGTGACCGTAGAAAAATATTATTTAACTTCATAAGGAAAAGTAAGTTTTCTTCCATTTGCACACAGCCTCATAAAATTTCACAAGTTTATATTTTTTAAGTTTTGTTATACTAAGCTGTAGAAAAGACTGTGACAAAGAAGCATGCAAGGTTTGAAGGTAGTCGGTCTGATTTCTTTTGGTGATCCCTTTTCCGATTCTTTTTTTTAGCAAAACTGAGGTGGAGAAAATTCAAAAACTTCAAACAGGTCAAAGGTACAACACCTTCCCCTACTACATATCCTATACACCTAAACGCTTCTTTACGTTTTACTTATGTTATTAATGTTACCCACACGCCATTAGACGTTTCTTTTGAAACCTGACATGTTTGTGCAGCGATCCAGATCACTTCGGAGGCCATTGGAGACCACTCCATCTTCAGCATAGGTTTCATCAGGTTTGATGTGGGTGAGTTTCTTGCACCTATAGAAGCAAACTAATCCCATTTGTACAGAATATAGGTACTTTCTGTATATTATAAACTGAAACAGCAGAAAAAGTATCATGACAATGCCTAGGATTAATGCCAGCGTTAGGCAAGGCCTCTCAAGATTAAAACAGTAATTATTTTTAATAATTATGTATACAATTATGATTAATATAATACTTAAAATAATTGATAGTAAGAATAAAATATAAAGACTTAGTTATATAAATAAATTGAATTACATGCAATTTAAGTTTGGCAGCATACGTTGCAGCACAGAGATAATCTTTAGAACACTTTCCCCCGAGGGGGCGAACGCGCGAGGAGACCTGCTTACTTTCAGATAATAACTCCATGCGTCGCCTTGACGCTAATCAAAATGTTATAAGTATTAACAAAGTTCTTCATACAATTTCCATTTTACTAAAAATCTTCGTATGACATACCTACGTAATGCCACTCGCATATAAATAAGGTTCCAACAATACTATTGAATATAGAAGAAATAACACTGATAAATCAGCTAGTAAGTTTTTTAAGAATATTCAAAATCTCTACATAGTATAAAAAAAGTCTTCGGTAGGCGTCTGTCTATTTGTTCGGGTTAATCTAGGGAACCACTGAACGAATTCTGATGCGGGCTTCGCCGTTTTATAGAACATTTCTCGAGGAAGGTTTAGGTGTATGAAGCATTTACTCATGACAAAAGGAAGCTGAGCAGTGACGATTTTAGTGAAGCACTCCACGAGAATGCTCTGTGGGATGGTGGGGGCCGCAACGCAGTCCGTCAAGTGGTTCCCGAGATTAACCCGAACAAACAGACAGACTCCTACCGGGGACTTTATTTTATAATATACGTATAGAGATTATGTACATACATATATTGAAAAAATCCCGGGTACTTTAAGCTAATCTACATATACTTATATAATCGTTGGATCACTGATTCATCACCGCCCAGCTCAAACCGCTGACTCATGTTACATGATATTCGGAGGCTATATTCATTTTGTAACGTAGGTAAACGCTAAGAAGAGATTTTTTGAAAATCCAACCCGAAAGGGGTAAAAACTTATTAATTTAAGGTGTGATTCTACATGAAAAAATAATTCGAAATTGTAGAATAAAATTTTTTGATATCGCGCTTCGTTTTTGAGAAAATTGACTTTGAATTTTAGCCAACTACGCGTTTTTGGCGCCCGAGGGACACGCTTAGGTAGGCGGAACGCATCGGGCTTTCCGGGCGCAGTTCAAAGTTCAATTGATGTCCTAAAATTCAAAGTCAATTCTCTCGAATACGAAGCGCGATATCAAAAATTTTTATTCTATATTTTCGACTCCTTTTTCATGTAGAACCACATCTTAAATTTTCTTCCACATGTAGCCGAACACTCTGTATAATGTCCCATTCAAAAAGGCATTAGTATGTACATGACGGAGCTCCTCTATAGTACGAATATGATATTAAAAAAGAATTTTGCTGCTGCGATTAATTTCTAATAATTTAAAACAGTTTTTAAATAATTGTCACTATACATTGGACAGAGCTGAATAAACATTATACAAGTGTTTAAGGGGTTAGAAATGTGTCCTGGTTATCAGTTTTCAGACTTTGCTCTACTTACTTCTAAAATCACGTAACACAACATAAGTCCAGTGGATTACCATTATTTCGTCTAGTATTTTTAATTATTGTTTACGTTATGAGAAAAATTATGCAAAATCAAATACAACATTTACGTATATTATACTTTACTTGTCAACAGTAAAAAAATGTTCAAAAATTTAAATACAATATTTCCAAAGTAAAATCAAATGAATTACGTTGATTGGCATAACTGTCACAGATACGTATGCTGTGTGCCGCGGTGGTTTATCAATAGTGGATCTAACCGCAGTTTTTGTACCTTATAATGAACAGAAGGTTTAGGCCTATCTAACGCAAGTGTTCAATATATAATCCCGATCGTTTCACGTTTATGGGCTCAATTCAGTTCAGTTGGTAGATGATTAATATCGCTTAACGGTCCACCGTAATCACAATAGACGCTGCCTCGATGATCCCTAATCTTAGTCATTAAGTGTACCGTGGTTCCCGTTGATTGAATAATCGACATTCCTTGTCAACTGATGAATATTCAGAATAGCGCATCAAAATATTTTAAGCATAATAGGATTCAATTTAACAAATGGCACGCATTTGAATTTTATCTTTATGACTGTATAAATAGTTACGTTATATAAAACTACTAATAGCATCGGTCGTCGTGCAATAAGTTTACACGGATATTACGTGACAATGGAAAAATTAGTTGAATAGTAAATGCACTTCGGCAAAGTTTAAACTATAGCAGTGAGGAATTCAATAGTAATCTGCCCTCTCGACTTGTTTACCGTCTGCTTCAAATTCAGAGTTGGGAAACACTTCGAATGATGGGAACCAGAGAGGAGGAGCAACAATAAAGATGTACTTAGAATTGTAATTAACATTTATGGTATCGCGAAAATTAATTGATATCCAAATTACACTGCTAACGTTTCTTTAAAATTTTTACTAGATTATTTATTTCACGTTGCATTGAAGTACTAATATACTCTTCAGAAATAAAAGAGGTCACGTAGTAACTATATAATATTCTTTACGCCGAATTCTTATAGACATTTTATGCAAATACGGTTTGTGCAATCTATGAAACTTATAATGTTTTCTAAAAATCAACGGAGATATGACGATGTTCCTTATTAACGTAGGTCAATGTTTTTTACCAGAAGACAAACATATTATGAGTTTCAGACCATTTTATTGCTATATGCAAAATATAAAAATGTTATTGGAGCTATCCAGTTTTAAGAGATCTACACACAAATATAAAAATTTATATGGCTCTTCATTAAAGAACAAGGTGACTCACACTTCTAATTTCTATCTTGAATATTACTTATTGTTAAGTATCTTGTTACTTATTGCACATCTACGCATTTGGCCGAGCACGAGTCCAATATTTTTAGACTTTTTATCTACTATCATAGTTTCAAGAAAATTGATGCGTAAAACTCTATAATTGAATTATTCTGCGTTTTATATCGACAAAACGTACCACCGTCATAGAATTTATTGTAAACAAAGTACGTAACCAAGAGAATTTTAACTAGACGTTGCAGAGAGGTTGAAAACGAGCGTTCCTTCGTGTACGTGAGTCTTTTACAAAGGATAATGAAAACTTCATCAAACTGACGCAATTAACATTGATTCACTTTCGATAAAATGGATAGTAGATAGTGACTACAACACATCACTATTGGTAATTAAATTGAAATAGGTAGTTCGTTGAAAAAACATGTACCAAGAATACATCAGTTTGTTTCAGAAAATGCTACTTTTTACACAATAAGACACTACAGGCCATTTGAAAAGTAATATTAGACCTTATATTACATTCAACCTTTTGGACATAATTTAGCGTACCTACAATGATTGTTTTTTAATCCTTTGTGGTTACACTTCTGTAAAGTTCCACGGTGGTAGCACTGGGCCGATTCTTAAACGGTTACCATACGAACCGTATTAATCCAATCGAGTCCCAAAAATTATATTACACACTTTGAACATTGTAGAATATGGAATAGTCGCATTTTACTAAGAAATTAAATGGCAACATGTACCAAAAAGATCTGAAAGGAAAGCCAGGAACTTACAGGTATCAAGTTCCATAGTTAAAAAGCGGGTCTAGTGGACCCAGTGTGACCATGAAGGGTTAATAGGATGCGGTGTTACCTTCGCCCTCTTCAAAAGAGGACATTTCAACAGATCCCGGGTCTTGCAAGTTCTCATTAGTGACTCCCAACTATCGATTTCTACGTATACGTGTTTCATCCTACATCCTAACATCGCCGTATCTAACAAGGGATGTTAGGTAACTTGAAACTTCAGAAAAAAATTGTACCTTTGCAGAAATGTAGTTTTCGGTACTGAAACGGTGCTAGGAGTGAAAATACCCCCTCAATGAAACTGTGAGTTATCACATTATCATGATTATTTGCGAAACCGTAAAAAATATCGATGAAAGATTTTACTTAGAAAGTAAAATAGTTACACACTGTCAAAGTCATAACGCTGAATTTATGAATCAGGAGTAAGCGCATTTCAAACATTGTTACGGAAAGGAAGTAACGATTTTCTTAAATAATACATTTTTAACATTATACGCAATATTAAAATGCTCTACTTACTAATGTTATCTTTGTAACTGGACTTGAAATACATATAACATCCAGCAAGTACATAATGCATTCACAGCGTGAGTGCGTGGTCCGTGTCTGACCATACCCTAGGCATTTCTACTTGCGCGTCTTACAAAGGAAGGAAACAGTCGGCGAGGAAAACCGAAGAAAGCTTTTTCCTGCTCTTTACTCACTATTTCTCCCTTGTGTCTTTGTCATGGCCTTGAGAATGTATGGTTATTTTACCCATAAAGAAATAAATTACAAACGAACGTTTCTGAAAACATACTGTACCTATTTAAAGAAATTATCATAACCTTAGTATATTCTACAAGCTTTACAAATAATCAAGCCTTATTGAGTAATATCCTACTAGAAATGAAGGAATCATTAAAAAAGGGATAAACATTTCATATCTCACATAATTGTAATGACGTTAGCCGATAACAATTTCAATTATGCACCTTCTTCGCTCACAACAAAAGAAATGTTCTCAACCACTATGACAGTGTTCCATCCTATACAGGAATAATTGTATTGAATAGAATACCCCTAATTAAAATAATTATTGCCTTTAATTGAAGGAAACACGTTTGACCTTTTTGCTGGAATTATGTAGATACATATGTATTCCAAAATGCATCTACGTTACAATTTTGAAGCGGAACACATTACATGTGCAATCGTACACTTGCTCTTTTATGAGTTATGCGCATAAATTTACCCATTGGACATTTATTAATCATTCAAACCAGTGCTGCTGTATTCTGGGAATGAAGGAATGGGAGCACACGTCGTGCATGAGTATTTTCACATGTCAGTCACCCGGTCCTTATAATTATTATGATAATAATCTGAACTTCATATTCTCAACATTTCTTCCAAAAAATAAATGAGC
Organism: Andrena flavipes; assembly: GCA_963971345.1. Classification (NCBI taxonomy): domain Eukaryota; kingdom Metazoa; phylum Arthropoda; class Insecta; order Hymenoptera; family Andrenidae; genus Andrena; species Andrena flavipes. The sequence goes on from OZ020480.1 coordinate 62,210,570, forward strand.
TGAACAGTTTTATACATACTTGTAATCATCTCTAATACATAATTATTATAATTTATATTAAAAAATGCCCGTAATGTAAAAATAAAACTCTTTGCAGAGTAAACAATTTATTTATTTATCACTACGACTCATATTTTCTAAGTCGGTGCCTTATCATTTGCACTGTGTGAATCTGGCGCCGACTTAAAAAATATGAGAGTCGTAGATTAAATTAGGGAAAAAATTATATTCTACTTTTTAGTGCAATTTTATTTTTTTGAAGTCGGTTTCAATTTTTTTAACATCATTTTATGTTGTGAAATATGGTGCCAACCACTGATTTCGAGCTACGATGTCGCAAAGAAAAATTTTCTGTACTGAAGTAAGGAATGCTATCTAAATCAACCTAGAGTGCTACTTCCACATCCTGACGAATTTGTTGATGACTACGGTTTTCATGGAATGATCAGAATGAATCGCATTCAGTGAGCGTCTGTTCCACTCGTTGAATCATTTGTCTGTTAGCATGACGCTGATTAGAGTGCGACGTTTCGTAATACATACGGTTGAAACGTTACTACCGCAAACTCTTAACGCTACAAACACATGAACGCTGCTGCGAATGCTGTATTTTTATCACGATAGTTACGTAATGTAATGAAAATAAACTAGTACGGTCGTGTGTAAGGAGTACCTATCGTACAGATATTTTTATTTATGAAGGCGAAAAAGAAATTGGAATTATTATTTTCGGGTACTATATTTTAAACATTTAAGGGAGGGCAGATACCGAGATATGCCAAAAAAGGTAAAAATCTTTTCCCCATATTTTCGGTGTTTGATATGACATGATTGTTTCCTGCAAATTTGGGACCGAAATTCGCGAAATTCCTAACCGAAATTTTTCTCGAAATCATGTTAAATCATGTTATTTTATAAAATCGACTTTGTGAGCTGTTAAATAATTATTGAAATGTTCAAGGGCCCAGTGTCCCTATTACTACCACTTTATTTATTTTACTCAATAAAAACGTAACTTATAAAGAATATTGTACAATAATAATAAGAAGAAGAACAACAACAGCAATTCCAATTTTTTAATAAAATTTGTTTGTACACTATTCTTTATACCTTCCGTTTTTGTAAAGTGAAATAAATAAAGTAACAGTAATAGGGGCACTGGCAGTAATTGAGACATCTACCCTAGTTCCATTTAGAAAAACAAAAGCTGACATCAATATCTTCTTTACGCGTTCACCTACAAAAAACTACTGACATCAAATTATATTCCCCTCAAAACCATTCAACTTTTCTTTGATATATTTGTCTATATCATGAACAGTTACGAGATATATTCAAAGGGATTAAAAAATTTTCTTCACCAATGACATTCAGAGTCTCCCATTTTCTTCCACTCGTCCTTTACACGTGTTCAGTAAACAGCAACATGTTTCATCTCGAGAAGAGATTCTTATCACACTACAATTAATGGGAAAAATTGCATATCAACCATTTCGTTGAAGTATGCGAATACCGCCAGGATTTACGTAACTTGATGTTTTATTAAAGGGAACGGCATCTCGTGCGCGTCAACCTGCCACTTTTCACATTGAATTTCTGCAAATCTTTGGAGCTACCATTATCTTGGAAGCATCACGACGTTGGGATTCATCGATTCGGCACCTGAAATTCTACTACACTCTTGCTGCCCCGTCGATAGTTTGGAATTTGAAATACGACGGACGAAAAGACAGTCCAAAGAACGTTCTACAGGTGCTTCCATCGGTTAACAAGCAAGTACCCAGAGTCTTGGCTTAGACTCGGGGTGGTATAGCGATAATTAATCGTCACTTATTGATAAGAGATAAGTGAGTAGGTTTAAGAGGGTGAGTGGGGGCTGGGGTGAGCTCGGGAATTAGAAACCCCTGAACGTCGAAGCGTCTGCGCGCGGCGGGAAAGGAAATGTGGTAGGGAGAACGGTATGGTGAGAAAGCAGGAGGAGGGACGGGGGGAGAGAGAAACACGCTCTTGGGGGTTCGCAAAGCGCGATCCGTCAGTCGGGATGCCGGTCGCGTATCCTCTCGTCCATTTAGTACCGTGATGATCAGTGAACGTGTGAAGCGTGTTCTAGGGACCATCGAGAACCGTTCGCGGTTCCTGACGACGGTTTTCCTGCTCTCGGCGGTCACGGGAAGTGCTTGGACCGACAACTCCACCGGTTCCGGTGAGTGCGTAATTTATTAATTACGGCCAGCTTCGTACACACCAACCTCGGCCTCCGGTGGTGGCGAACACTGGAGCAACGTCTACCCCTAAACGAATTTCGGGTGAACCGCACAGAATTCGCGGCTCCTCGTCGTACTCGGGTCGCCTTACCACGCGTGGCACGTGCAGTAATCGCGCGTGAGTTTAATTGCCACCGACGGCGTAAAACTGTTTTCGTGTGGTGTCCTAAAATCCTTACGCAGAAATATCAGCTTTATATTACGCAGCTTCACGAGCAAATTCATCGACGGGATCGACGTCGCTTCTTGAAAGCGGATTCGGTTTTACGGTGTACGCGCTGATGCCAGATGAAAGCAAATGTAAATACACCCAAGTGGAATTTCTGCGACGTCTATCAACAGTGGCTTGTATGCTTTGTATTCACATCACATAATTCGTAATTCGTTACTTTGACGGATCGCTTTATGTGCACTGCTCGTGTATTCGAGATGGAGTGTGTGTTTACATCGGGTTTGAAGTAAGTGTTAAAGGGATACAAGTAAATCCAAGTTTGAGTATTGTTCTGATTTGGTTATTGGGTGAACCGTTTCAAGAGAACGTAATTACGACGCATACTGGGAAGCAACCATATTTGATGGCCATGGAATTATGAAATTGCGAATGACAGGATAATTCAAACTGCCTTTTATGTTGTCCGCGCGACGTCGATTTTAATTTAAAATCTTTTCGGCTGCAGAAATGTTTGCAACATTTTATATACACATATCGTGGTACTCGTTGAGAGACAATAATAAATATTGACAGGATAATTATTAATTAGTGTATCATTTTATAAACTTCTTGTTTATGTACAAAATACTTAATGAACACTATAAACAAATAAAGTTATAAAACTGACGTAAAAAATTAAACATGAAATATTAATTGTGTTAAAGCTTGAATGAAATAAGACATAACGGGATGATAAGCGTTAAATAAAACCTATGAAAGAGTAATAAAATAATATTAAAGAACAGTGCATAGAAATTCGATTGAAATAATTGCTTTTCATTGTATGTTTAACAGTTAATTAAAACGCGTTATGTATATACGGAATTGATAAGCTTTCGATCATTTAGTTTGAGCTGTATATAAACTGACATTTATCTTTTATATTAAGGCTGTTTTAAATGGAATGCCCGATTGGAAAATTAAAGTAAAAACGGGTAGGAATACGGATAATAGAAGTGAGAATCAAGTAAAGGCACAGAATAAGAGAAGAGAATCACAGGAAACAGTACACCGACCAAAGTTTGTAAACTGAACACTATAACCTGCTGGATAAGGAAACATATTTACGTACATAGTAGAATGCATACTAATGTGTATCCTACATAACTGTTTCTGCAGGCTACATGTGAGATCTTAACCGACATCTCGAAAACGCGCGTGTAGTATTCACCGATAACAATGTGAAACTGCTTTTCTATCTACAATGTTGTATCCGTCATATCATGAACTGGATACAAGAAATAACTTGGAACAGATAATGATGACAGTCACAGAATTGAAACTGAATGCAGGTATCTTGTATGTGTCATTAACGGGGATTTTGCTGATACTTTTCCAGAAATAAGTTCCAACAGTCATATTTAATAGGGATCTAAATTGACATGGATATCCCTTAAATTTTTATAATAAATTGGTATACTACTAAATTGTATTAAATGAATCATAAAGTACTTTGAACTGGAGCTGGTACTTGCACTATAAATAAACCCACACGCTATTTAACCCTCCGTGGTCACATCTTATAATCACAAATTAGTCACATGGGGTTCACTGGACCCCAGTGTCATTTGTCAATTACCATTTTCGTATTTTGAATCTCATAACTTTTAAATAATAAAAAGTTGTATATTCGTAGTGCTCTAATACGCTTTTTCTATAAATGTAAATTTAGATAAGCCGGAATTTGTATTTGAAAAAATCATTGTGGATAAAGGCGTTTTTTTTATTAAAATTTTGGTGAATTTTTAAATTTTATTATTAAGATATAAAAATTGACAGATATATTGGCAGAGACATATCTTGGGGTGCATATATTAACTGTAAACAACTTCTAAGAACGATCGGATACAAGCTCGCATAACTTTTTACATTTTAGATTCATTTCATTAGTAATACGATTTCGTTAATTTACCAAATCATACCTAGGGCGTAAAAATTCACATTTTTACTTAATATACAACTAATTGAAGTTTGCGTATGTGTTTCTACGTTTGTAGTTAAACATAGAACCTACACTGTGTAAATTTGTTGCTTCCTTTGAAATTTTATTTTATTCAAAAGCAGATGTCAACATGTAGATTTTGGAAAATTCTTCTATGAAAGTTGCATATGACATTGAGCACGAACAAGACAGAAATGTTGATCATTTTCTTAACCACATGTCGAAAGTCAGAGTTTTCTAGGAACTCGGTTATTTTTTTATTTCAGTATACATTACACGCTTAGAATACAGTAAAAAAAAATATAAAAAAACTGTCGAATTGAAGTTTTCTCCTGTATTTGACGAACAAATTATGATTGGGTCATGCAAGCTTCAAACAATAATCACTTAACGCTTCTGCAAAAAAAAGACAATGAAATGGGTACTTTTTCGTTCATTTAAAGCTCATTTGTTTGAATTATTTAACGAGTTTCATCGTAGTTATAATTGCTCGAAGTTGTTTGCCACTTGCCTGTTGCCAATCAATTTTGTTTCAAAATGTCGTGCACGCGTTTATATGTTGCTTTTTACTGTTTAAAGTTTTAATTTAATGCAGACTGAATACTTCAATTGTATAATTGAAAGTGTAAAACGTACGTAAACGATTTTCAAATCTTTCTACTATATCTGTTAGCATAGTGTTTTATCTTAAAATTAGAATACATTTACGTTGCAAATTGAAAAAGAATTTTATTGCATTTCTGTCGTTTCGTATTTTAATATCATGTTTGAAAATTTCATAATAATATATACCGTTCTTTTAACATAGTGTTGAAGAAATATATTGGAGTAATATCCTTACATAACGAGGATTAACCACTCGCGTGAATTCTTCACGACTAGGTCATTTGTAATACTTAAGAAGTTTCACTTTTACATTATCGATATGAAAGTTTTTAACAAAGTTCAATAATTAGATTAAACTACAATACAGTACATTTTAATTTCTTTATTCAAAAAGCTATTACAGAGTGAGTCACAAATCGGACGACTTGTACAAAACAGTCTTATCTCTATTTTCCCATAGTATTCAACCTACAGAAATATTAAAAGAAAAGAAATAAGTTCGGATAATATACATTTTGCAGAATAATTCAAACTCTTTTGTTACTTATATTTTTAATGTAAATCGTGCAAACCCATTAAGTTCTTTTTTAAACTGTTTTAGTATAAGTAGTTTTCAGTGTGCTTCCTGCTTACATTTAGGTAGTTTGTTATAAGTTGCTCCTTCAGAAATAAATGAATACAAACATACTGAATATAATAAAAAATTTGCATTAACTATAATTTTCTAATGATTAATTTTATGTTTTGATATATAACTGCTGAAATTATTGTGGTCCACGAAATTTCTTTCACTGCTGCCTACTTTCTTCGAGGTATAATAAACAATTCCACGTAAGTAGAAGAATACTCACTGTAGCACTTACATTCGTGCTTGTCCGGTACTAAGGGAGAACCACGAAACCTCTTGCTGGAGGTACCAGAAGTAAATGGAAATAAGCTCAAGGAGATCAGTGGTTCTTTCAGCTCCAGAATAATATTGTCAAGCGGAGAAGCAAAGCATTTCCATCCACGTCTTTTCGTACCATAAACTACAATCAATTTGTGGATGTTAAATTGAGAATCGCGCTTTTATGAAGAATACATTCTTCAGAAGAATTCTTAAAATCTGTTCTTCAGAGCATCTTAATTAAAATGCAGTTATTATTAAGATTTTGTAAATCTGTACTTCAAGTAGAGCAGGTTGTAAATTTCATTTGGAAATTGGATAATCGTTAAACCGGTTCTGTGGATACTATTACGCCTCTTCTACTAATTAACTATTACAAAATCTGTAATTAATAGAACAGAATTTCAGGTTGAAGCCAGAAGGATATTGTGGTTGATTTAAAATAAACAGTTACCCTCTTTAACGAACCTCTAGTTTACACGAGTATGAACTCATTTAACTACCGAACTTTCATATAAAGTTGCATGATCAAATTTTAAATATCTTAAGCGTTTTGGTAAATGAAGGACATCAAGTAAGAAAGTATTACCGTAGTAATATAGGTACTGCGATAAAAGGGAAGTAGGACATTGTTGTTAACTACATTTTTGAATAGTTCCATCATTTTATGATACAAGTTACAGCGTGGATATGTAAATTTCATAAATTTTATATGACTGCTAGAAACTTTTTTATTGGCGCAGCTATGTTTGCTTACTGCTTTTTATTGATATTTCTCTTTACTAAGAGGTGCTATTTATTTTAACATAATATTGACTAAGGAGATAAACTACTGTAAGTTAAGTGAATATTATGATTCGCACAAGTGGATCTAAAGAAAGCAGACGATCCACCAAATTCTCGTACTTTTCTTCAAGTCCCTATAACAGAAAAATACTTTCATTCTTATGCGCACGCCGTTACTTCTTTCTCTGTATTTTCATGCTTTCCACTGTTGACAGAAGAGTATTTTTAAAGCAACAAGTGAAAGAGAGATAAAGCTTTGTTTAGTGAGTATTGTACTTACAAATATTCTATTCTATGCAACGCGGGAAATGATATTGTAATTAAATTTAACGTACTGTAGCATTAAATGATAGTGTGTACTGAAAAACCGAGTAAAGCAGATTAAAAAAAAATGAGTAAAATAATTACAAACATATAGTTTTGAAAATATGCCAGGTCATTATTTTGAAACGATCGTTTTTTTAACAGAAGTTTTTTATACCGTAGGGATTCATAAATAGATTATTCTTGTATAAAAGTTAAATAAGTAAAAGTTAAATTAACTCTAAATCCGCCACGTTCCACTTGGGTTTAACTAGGGATCACACCTCGGAGCCAGAGTTGCTTCTTTCCCACAACGTGTAAATAGCGTAAGTAAGTTTCGTAGATTCGCAAAAACCTCAATAGGAAACTTGACGCAAACCTTAGTTTATATGAGAATCAATTCGATGTGTCCCTATTTTTAAATTCTAGATACAGTATTTTCTTAATGGTATGAAATTTTATCTGCGCTAGTGTATTTTTAAAATTTACACCTTTCTGCCATACATAAGATTAATTTAGTAATAAAGTTATGTATCTTGAAATTATGCACAGGAAGTTACAAATTAATTACTTCCTTCATCTTTAGCCTTATAAATTAATATTTCAGGAAAATCACATTACGTTCAGTAATGGTTAGGCGATATTAAATGCTTTGAATTTCAACGTTATTTGAACTTCATCATGTGAGGAATATGAGAAGTAGGTTTTTGAATTTCATAATTAATGCAAGTAAGGTTTCAACTGCCTCTAATGACTTCGCCTTAGAATGATTTTAACTCTGAATATTCCATTAAAATAAAATAAATTCTTAAAAACGTTAGATAAGTATTTTATTGTCAACAATTACAGTTGTACGTTATATGCTCCAAGTTTGCAGTTATCAATTGATTTAACATAAAACAAATTATTTATATATAAATTACATAATTTGAAGATATTGCTACGACGCAATATCACATATTGCGTTAGGCATTATATTCTCAATACGTATTTTGCCCAATTATCTTGAATAAAGAAATTCGTAAATTTTATATTGCATTATCAGTTCGTAAATAATTATGAATATTGAAGTGTGAAATAAGAGCGGCTACCGCGTGGATAATAAAAATCAAATTTAAGTACAGATAAGACTAATTTACAGTTTATTGGACACTTAACATAAAATGTGTGCTCTGCTTACTTGGCAGCATGTAACACCAACCAAAACGGTCATATACAACTTGTGCATACATCAGAAGCACGCTTCCTTTGCACATGACCGAAGAAAATGCAAGCTGATTTACAGCCAGCATTTACTTTGAGAGCATTCCCTTCCTACTGGAGATAAATCGGCAGGGCTTGTGATATTTACTTTTCCTGTCTTTTCTCCCACATTCTTAAGATTTACACTTAAAAGTACTTAAATTTACCGGGAGAAAAGTGCAATATTATTTTGCTTTTATTTCTTTGCGGTATTCTTCTCCGCAAACATATATGTAATGTTTGATACTAGCTATTGTTATTTCTGATAGTAAAGCAGTGTCTAAAATTGAATAAACATACTTAAGATTGAGGTATACAAATTTTTGTTCGAAATCTTAAAATAATTTTACTACAATTTTACACTACTTATCTTCTGTGTTGATTGTTTAATTCGTTGTTTCATGATAAAGTTATTCTAACTTTAATGCAAACAGAGAAATGTTATACGAAGTTATGCTCCTTTAAAAACTCTAAAATATTTTTTGTTCCATATTTTTTTCTTGTTCTAAAGTATCAATAATTTCAGTGACACTTTGCCACGTTCTAACTTTAATAAATCCCACCTGAGACAGTTAATGTCTTACGAAATGAACGTAATATGTTGAAATAATTAAAATCTTCCACATAATTAGATATGAAACAATAATAATTATACAAAATCTATCCTGTAATCTAAGCATCTGAAATATCTTCGTTCCTTTTCGCGATAGAAAAAAAAAACAAGAGAAGAATAATGTTCGTTTCGAGGTGCAAATATTTTCATAAGCAAAAATGTATTTTTACAGTCATATTTTACGAAATTCACACTTCATCGACTGGAAATAAAATAACATTTTCACTAACACAGTCAAATAACGCATACGAAACAAATTCATTTGTGTGTTAACCTTCAAATGAAAATCACCAAGAAAAGTCACATTTATATGAACAAATGAGCACTCCTCTATATGGATTATTACATCATAATATCGTGGTGTCGCGTACTGAAATTTCGTAACAGTACATACAATTCCACATATTAAATAAGTAGCGGTTTGGGGAAGAAAGTCATGCTTAATGTACCCTAAACAGTGTGCCCCAATATGCATTACTTTATAATGGTTATATGAGCTGTGCGATACTATTAAACGGATGACAATGAAATTATTTGCTTGGTAGTTATTCCGCGCGTGCCGCAAACCCATTTGCGGCACAACGGTGCACACTCTGTAGCAGGAGCGTGCATGGAAAATGAGAGAGTCCATCAGTCTGATTTAACTATCAGCAATTTCACAAATTCAAGTCAGCACAGAGTATTATCAATCGGAATCTAATTCATACAAACCTACAAACACACGCGCAATACACTTATTGAATTTTCACCATCTTGAGAAATTATTTAAGGGGATGCACACCCCTCCCCGATTACAAATGACTGACTGTAACCAAGTGCTGATGCATATCCAAATAAAATTGAACGAAATATCACATATTTTATAATATAAAAGCAAATTGAAAAATTAATTTAATCAGAATGATCTTTATATTTATGTATGATTTTGTAGATTTTTTTTTAAAAAGCTTAAATAAATCAAAAAGTATAGCAAATTAAATATATATTCCGCCTGAAGACTGTATTGATACCTCTTATAACGCCTTTTGTGCAAAATTAGAAATCGATGCTTAATATCCCGTTCTTTGATGTTGAAAAATTTGGGTAAAATCGATTTGGGGTGAAAATGGAATCAAATGTTCGTTATGTTAATATCCGTTGCTATAGGAAACAATAATTCTTACGTGATGCTGATACAGGAATATGCTTTTTACTTATCAGTTCACAAATTGGCATTCCAAATCCATAAAGAGAGAAATACAATAATGGTCGTAATAATGGTATAAAGTACACGTACCTCGTACATGTTTCTCTTGAAAAGAAATGTAATTCCTTTTATTTCAGGAGCTCCCTTCTAATTAGCCATGTAATGTCCAAATTATGGACCATGAAATGTGTTAACTTTAGTCGACATGGGGTTCAAAAAGACGTTTGCTCTTCCTGTTACTAACTTCTCGTTTTTTAACATTTTATCGACAGAAAATGTCCCACAATATAAATAATATTGAGTAGTTGGTATTCAACTTAGTTTGGCCAAATAGTTAAGGACTGAATACCTAGCCAACAATCACGCAATAATATTTTCCTCAGTATTAGTATTAATCCTCGGACTGCGAATATTTAGGACGATCACGCATAAGTCGATGCCTGAATATATTTGGACAGGCGTATAGCAACTAATAGACTTGGCGAAAAGTGATTTGAAATAAATAATTGAATATAAAATATGAAATACAGTAGGCCTCTATTTATCCGAACCTATCGGGAGACAAATAAATCATATAACAGGATGATTTGGATAATAGGAGTTCACTGATATATCTTTCATCTTTTATTTTAGTATCTTTGTGCAAAGATACGTGTTCATTAGTGGTACACCGTGAGGTTCATGGTCGGATAATAAGAGCTCAGCAACATGTTCTATAAACCAGATATGTACTAGGAAAAAATTCGTTGGGAATTATTTCAGTTACTTTATTATGTCCATTTTAAAAATAACTTAGAAAGCGTAACTTTATTTTAATGCAAAACCTGGTAAAACATTTCGAAATAACTTTTTACTTCATTTAATTGTGTCAAATAAGCGATTCAAACGGACCGTCTGTGAAAATATTCGTTTTTTAAACTGTCGGCTGTCGTCCGCCAGCCGTCAAAGGGAACGCTGACGGACAATTTGAATATCACCATACAAAACAATTGAAGAATGTTGCGACAGATGGCTAACGGTCTATTACTGCTCGACAGTATTTTTTGTCGAATATCTGGTTATGTATACATTGATTGAAAAATAAATACCCAAGTAAGGCCATATACAATCTTCTTACAAACCATATAAGATGTAAATAAGACAGAAAACAATTTGAATACATGAAATACAGAAACAATTTGAATACATGACGAATATAATACAAGAACTATTTTTCTATAATTGAATTTTATAATCCACTTTTCTGATCCCTTTTTATAACCCTACCAAAAATTAAAATTTTCACCGTGGCACAAAACATGTTAAATTAGTTTTTCTCAAACGAATTTTTGGAATAATATAGATTTAGACATAGTTTCAGTCATATTGATTTGCGAAATGCGTCTGACCATATACGATTCGCTTCCCTGGTTTACTCTTCATTTCCTCCTCTTGCGTTCCTAACTGTACAAAGTACACTATTTACTTCCTCCCTACATGTTGCTGTATGCTATATCCTTTAATATGTCTATTAAAGGTTAGTTTTGTGCAAAAACTAATCCGTGCCATCGGACATTTTTCCATAATTGAAGATTGAAATGCATAAATCTGCAGCTGTTTTGTGCACTAGCATAACACGATTTAATTCGTGACCGATCAACAATGTGTTAAGTACAATATATACTTGACAATATTGGTCAATTCGTGGAGGGCAAAAAGAAATGCATACGGATCGAATCTATAACCTGTTCGTATTTGAAATCGGTTAAATACATTCCCTCAGTAAGGTAATATTAAAATACTTCGACACAAAATTTTACGCATAACTATAATAATTATAAAGGCAATTTACAATTCGTAAATTACTACTCTTATAATTGTATTGTTTGTAAAAGTTTTTGATTAACGCGGTGTCACCATTATAATTGTATGCAGCTGTTTACATTTATCCTGAACTTTAAATCCAAACACGTGAAGCTACGTAAAAGCTTTTAAAATACTGACCGCTCGTTTCAATCTTCCTACAGTCTGTTGTACGAAACATTAACAATTAAAACAACTATTTCACATGCAATGTCGTTTCGAGTAATTCTATCAGCGGAACTTTATACTACAAATAAAAGCGCTGCAGTAATTTCAAAGTGACTTTAAGTTCTTCAATTAGAGCATTAGTTTTGTATAATTCTATTATCATAGATGCTTTTATTTATGTTTTTAATTTTGTTAGTCAACCAATAGAAATTTTAATGTTTTAAATTGTTAATTTTCTACATCTGTTTCCATTCACTAATCAAATGATTTAATTCTCTTTGTGGCGATACGTGAGTGCCGCAATTATCAGTGGGGATTGTGGACAATCCGATGGATTTAAACTTGGAAATTTTATGCAGTTTTTGGTGCACTGCATTCCACGATGACCTACTTCTTTGACTAACTAAGCATGCAAAGTAGGGTAGTAAAGAGGTCCTAATTAAGAAAGAATCAGCTCAATAATCCCTGAATCCGTTACAGTCGTCCTGTGTACATGTATGTACATATTTCCGTTAGAAATTTTGACCAAGGTTCAGATTCCTTTACTATTGTACGTTATAAATTTATCATTTTTTGTTAAGTAATTTAATTGTAATAATTTCTTGTTAAGTATTCTCAAAGTCGTAAGATAATTCTATTGATAGCATAAATTCAGTTCGATTCAACGTCCTTAATACCCTTTGTAATTTTCGTTGGTGTTCTTTTAACAATCCATCACCATGAATTAGATAATTACACTCGGCCTGAAAAGACTAACAATCATAGACGGGTGAATAAGCATAATTTTATAATAAAAAAAGTGATACTGCAATCATCGACATATTGTTTGTTCACTACGTAGTAAATTCACTTTATGGCTTATTATATTTCTCAATGTTACTTTTGATAATATAATGCAACTAGTGCATAAAATGGAAACGTGACATATATGTGATCGCTAATATACCAATATATTTGCAACAGACGAGTTATTAACATCTTTCTGCAATTTTTCTTTATAATATGTTCCCAGATCTAAGATATACCCTATGGCATAAGGTAAAATTGAATTAAAACAAAAGAATTAATACTGTTTCCTTAATACATAATTAGTTTTTATGGATTACATTCTGTCACTCCTGGCACAGAACAATGCAATTTAGAATTTTAGATTCTAAACATTGATATACATAAAGTTGATTTCAGCACTTCCGAGACGACAGCCAGTGTTGCAGTTGAAACAATTTCATGATAATCCTCTTAGTCGGGCCTAGATTAAGTTCAAACACATCTCCGTGTGACATTATTTTAGCTTGCTATGAAATGCAAATAGTACATGGTTCTCTCACGCTACCGTAGAATTGCTGTTGCCCTGAAGAAATTCATCCAGTAAAGAGACATATACACAATTGCATGTATAATGGGGCAACTACTACATCAAAATTTAATGTAACAGCAGTGTTAGTTTCAGAAAGAATACTTTGAGTTGTCCACTATTTACCACGATATTCTTCTAGAGTCCTATCTTTTTATTATTGTGCATTCGTTTTGTTTAATCGTTTTGAACAGGTGTATTCCAAATTTTGAACATGGTAGTTTAATTATAACTGTCCTTTATTGTGTACACAGCACACGTACAAGTTATTTCCTTCGGCATGACTTAGAAACTACAATTTCGTTCGCGTTGTTTAATCCGATTCAAAACACAGTTTACTATGTGTATGTTTGCGTGTAGTTCCAGTGGGAATGACTTGCATTATCATCCCAGCAAACTTGTAGTTCCCATGATTTTTTACAAAGTAAACGTTGCTTGATTAATCACAAACTACTGTTGCACCATTTTCCGAGCACTGAAAGTCAAAAGATTAAATACATTATTTTAATACTTTTATTAATATGTGAATGCATGCGTGGCCATGCAGTTTCTATTCTACACTTTTAATATCCATATCCTAAAATTAATTTTAATGCTCAATTTCATCTGGTTTTAGCGCTTAAAGAAAATTTAGCACGTAATTATCACACGGTATAGTGTTCTAATTTGACATTCAGGCAGTAATGAATCAAAATAATAGTATTATCGCTATAAAAGTGTATTTTCATCGTTCTGGTGATGAAACTGTGAGTGATATTTTCAATTTCGTTTTTAATATCATTACGAAATTTCCTGTAAGTTTTTGTACTAAAATGGCGAAAATTTCTGAGCATGACGTACGAAAGAGGCGAGGCGGCTTGCTGTTGTATTGCCAGAGCCCCTCCGGGGGAATTGTACCGCATACGGGCCGAGCACGAAAGGGTGCAAAACGGTTTAGTGGTAAAGCAGGAGTGTCACCACGCGTGCTTAATAGCTCTAATTACGGGATATCTTCTTTGTTAGCCACTGCTAACTTTTATAAATTGTTACGCATCATATGTAGTCTTATCCACGATTTCATCCATGTGAAATTTTTAACCACGTTCAATCGTTCAAAAAAATACGTGTTGCTTCTATTTTCCCCTGCTTGTCGGTGTTCTATTTCTGCGAACGAAATTGCATTCTCGCTGTACGTCGCTTCATTGTGACATTCGTGAGGAAGAAGCATCTTTTAATCCTTTTTATTAATCTTTATTAGATAAGTACATATCAGCTGTAACGTGGCTTGTAGTTTGATTCATATTAATCTAAATTAAAATAAGAAATTTAATTAATTACTAAGTAGTGTTTTATAGGGAGATATTCTTCACTGCTTGTTTTATATCGTTTGAGAAGAGAAAAGATTTCAGTTTATTTCATGAATTTAGAATTTCTGTAACGTTTCAGGAAAATATTTCTCTTGTAATCATGGAGTATGTGCGTTGCTCAATCTGTACAGCAATTCACTGGTAAACGGGAAAGGGTTTCAATCTCGATACAGCAGTTTAATTCACTAACTCGCACGATGCACACTGTTGGTTGTTCTTATTTTTGGCAAAGAAATAGTTCTCGCTTTGTTGTATTTAGTAATATGCGAAGCAAACTACAGAATACGTTACTTTTAGTATATATGCAAACGTTGCTCGCTTATTCAACTATGTACCATTCTGAATTTTGTAAATGGTTCTGGGAATGATGAAAACGTCCCTTTACTTTTCGAGCCACATACGCACGTAGTAATGTTGGTTCCACAAGAGGAAAGACAATGGACTGTTGGTATTATTCATATGGATAATATCTTATTGTAGGCAAAGGCAGCAGAGCGTTCTATGAACGAATTATATTGCAATTACAGATAGATATTACGTACATATGTTAACTCTACGTGGCCACACGAGGTGTATCGCACCCCAAGAACAATTCTCGATTTCAAATGTCACGCCTTTATGACTTGTAAATGGGGTTTATCTCGAAAAAAATGCTTTTTCTACAACCGTGGAAAATCGCTTTTTTTCCATCCACCCCATAAATGTGTATAATATATTTTATTAATATATTTTTAATTTCTACCGCCTACCAAGGAAATTTTGCTAGAAGAATGGAACAACATAAGCTCGAATTTCACAGAAAATTAATTGAATCTATGTATAACATATTATAGCTTATAATAAAATTGCAGGAATAGTATAAGAATATTAACCTACTGTAAATACGTTTTTATAAATTAAATATTAAATTTGGGTGAATATTTTTTTACACGAACATTGCTACTTCCGCGGATAATAATACTTTTTTAAATAAACTGTGTTCAATTTTTCAATTGAATGCATCCAAAACAAAAGTATACAGAAATTAATCAAAGTTTATATTAATGTGAAGTAGAATTGTGAGGTCTCGCTTTGAAGTCGATTTGGACGCCGGGCAGATACTTTTGTGAGTAACTGTATTATAAAGTTTTTTTGAAAGTGGACTGACGATGAGAGCTTTTGAGTTTAATAAAAAACTGAATTTTGCTAAGTTCACCGTCAGGTCCATTATCACCGATAAGGAGCAGATTCTATCGGAGGTAAAGAGTGGTCGACCGCTGCAGTCGAGCATCATTTGCAAGTGTCATGGACTTATTGGCGGAATAAAAATGTTACTTAAAATACGGTGCGATAATCGCGTGAAAGTACAGAAACGTGCTCCTGACAAATAGACTGTATTATAACGAGACTAAGCGTTTTTTTTTAACAAATTCAACGGTACAATGAATTCTGTATATCTAATGCAAAAATTGATAAAATTCAAACAATAATTTTTTGTTCTTCAAATACGTAGTAATAAATTCCAAAAAGTTTTTTGTTGTCAGTTTATTTTTTTTTTCAATTCATGAAAATCACGTACCTACTACGAAAATTGAACATTTCTTTTTCAATTGATTGTAAAGAAATAAATTGAAGCTGAAACTTGTTTTTGACACAATGTTTATTAACATCATAAGCGTTAAAAAAAATATGCTGTCTCGCCAAAAATATGCATTATTGTTGACCCTATAGATGAATCATTAAAGAGGCTTTAAAAAAGTTTATTTTGCTTTGCAATTTCACAGCTGTCATTTTCATAATTTTGCTTTTTTCTGGGATCAGTGCAGAACCAGAGGTATTCTGAAGTCGAATTTACAAGCATGCCACGGAGTTTCGTTTCGTTTCGTCAAAATCGCTGCAAAACAATGCATGCTGTATCATTGCAAAAAACAAAATTCAATTATGTACACATTTCCTACGACTTCCGTTAATTTTTAATAAATTCCGACACTCCGTTTACCGAATACAGCAACGCACAATGAATAGAAGAACGATGTTGCTGGTGTAAACCGGAAACATCTGAATATTCGTTTTTTTTCGTGACATGTAATAATCAGTGTCACTTCGATTATTCAAACTGTGAAATCGATATATTTCTGCGTATCAGAGCTGCAAGAAATCGATCGGTTGAGCTATCGTCTACCTGCGAGTTATCGCAGGGCTCATCGGAGTGTAGACAGTTTAATTAGATTTCACTACCTGAGCAAGGACAATTTCATGCTTCGTATATTGAATTGCAGTATCTGGAACAAAATTACGCCCCATATGTCAGAGTAGTGTCGGTTATATTCAGGCCTTCTGTGGAATTGCGTGTTTTCTATTTATGAAAACTGACAAGCGCGTAATAAATGAAATCATTGAACTTAGATGAATCTCACAAAATTAAACAACTTTAGACGTTGCGCCGTTGTATGGGGGGAACCATACTTGATATCTTCACATATATTTTATGAATTATGTTGTGTATGATAATAAATTTTCTGTGACATAATTCATGTTCAATGCAAATGTAGAATAGGTAAATCTTTCTCATAAAAAGCAAAATATGAAAAAATTCATTTTATAGACCCTCTGTAGTTCGATTACCACATGTGTTTCAAGAAAAACGCGTTTAAAGTTTTTACAGACAATTTCCCACGTCGCAAACTACGAGACAAAAGCAAAAAAAAATCGTTTTTTTCTATCATCTACACTAGAGTACACCCTTAAGGTGTGACAATCAAACTCAAGGTATGAGTCTGGTAATATAGGTAAAAAATAAAGTCTACCGTATTTGTGTTAGAGAAGTTATTTCTTTATGTCGACATGCTATCTAATATATTGTCAAACCGCGAATGTCAGAGGCATCAATTAGCAATTAATTCAAGACTTCCATTAAATAGCCCTGTATGGTCGAATCTGCGGTCGCTCTATACGTTTCTCAGTGTCGGTTGCGAACTTTGCAACAGGTCTAATGAGTCGTGGTCGATGTGTGTATAGAGATCTAGTGACGACTCAGCTTTACTCTATTCAAGTGAAATTTCAAACTGCTCCACGCCAAGTATGCGTGCTAATCATTAGTAATATAGCAGGAGCCGATAAAACCGATGTAATTAGCAGAATACAGTGAATGTCAAATGAATGAAACTCTGCGCGTTGCGTTACACACAGTTTAATAAATTGGTGGTTCTTTAAATCCAGGAGAAAATCTGAACACTGCTGACCACCCTCACGCCTCGTCAGTACCAATAATCCTCTCGCTAACCAATAAATTCTCCTGCATAAGAAAAAAAATAATTTGAATTAGTCCATTAAGCCCTGATATAATATGAATAAGGTGATCCAGTTATGTTATTCACCTTATATATTCATTGCGTAAAACTCACGTATTCTTCATGTTAATATACTTTTAAATTTCACCATAACTTAAAAGTTCAAACTCGTATTAAATTCTGTCACATTGAATAACGTATCGTGTACTGCGCGGCCCAGAAGCTGTACCGCTAATATTCAACTGTTTATATCCCGAGTACGAAGTCTCGGACCCCAAAACAGCAAAGGACTTTTCGATGTCTTCTTGCATCAGGATATTTAATGTTGGGTGAAGTCCCTGAATTTTGGGACACTCGGTATATGTCTATGGATTTGTCCACGTGCCGTCTGGCGAAAGCATTGTGAAGCTACTTGAAATGTACACTATAAACTCGCAGCGATTCGATCAGTCTTTGGCCCATAATCCTCGGGCATGGAGTTATGTCTCGCGATGAGAAGCAAAATTTTATATCGTTAGCGGTGAAACTTTCGTCTGCGGTGGCAGTAACACGTAATTTCTTCCTCACGTTGACCTTTTCTGCATAAAAAATGGCCGCGATAGAGTATTTTATTAGAAACATAAAGCCATTACGCATACGTGACGTATCGACTGACAAAAAGAGTAAGTAAAATGGATATTCCGTGTTGGATTAAATTCGCTGAACATGTTTATGAAAACTCAGATTTTTATTTTCCTGGTTATGATATTGATATCTATTGCCATGTAATAGTTAGTGATATCCTCGTTATAATTAGTACAATGAAATTTCGGTATTTGGTTATCACGTTAGAGACAGTGCAACTGTATTGTTTGAAAAAGTGTGGTATTGCACCGTATCACTTATACCACCAGTTAACCAACATCCTTTCTTTGCGTCGAATGTTGTTCACGTAGAGTCCATAAACAATCGAGAAATCCCATTTAAATGCGCTAGTGATGTTACCTGGCATTGTCATAGCGTATCATCTCCCTCTGATAATAGAGTACATAATCGTAAAAGACGGAGCTGGAGTAGTAGTGGTTACAGCGAAATGTTCTTTACGCTTTTCTATTATAAATGTAGATTTACCTTCAAGAAGCACACCGGTATAAATGCGTCCTGAAATCCCAGAAGCCAGAAGGTAACTGTAACGCCGGTGGAACACTGGAACGCTCTTTCAAAAGGGCGCAGCTTACACAAAAGCTTCAGACAGCCAGTTTCGATTCTAAGAATACCTGAATCATGAATCTTTCGAAAATTGTTATTCTTATGTACTTATATACATATACGATTAACTGTTAACCGATCAGTAATAGAAATTTATTGGAGTTCTATACGCGTAGGTATTTGAATGAAGTAAGAAAGAAAGCACAGATCGGAATTTTGTCGATAAAAGGTTCGAAGAGGCTACTTCGCGAAACTTAATTAAAATATTTAATTCTATTCTCATGCTGCTCATACTATTCATGATATTTACTCTGAATAATTCTCACTGTTATACAGTGTGTGTCGAATCATAACAAATTATAAGTCTTTTAAATGTGAACAAAATCAATATCCAGAAATTTTAAAAGTCGGAAGTAAATATAGGATTATCAGTTTATTCGTTAATTTCTCATATTATGTACTGTTTCCTTTGTCGTGTTTTTCTGTTGAAATAAATATTTGCAAAGATTGTTTCATCAGGTACAGGATACTAATGTGAATTAAAAAATTATCATTACAGTAGGGCAACTAGCGATACTTAATTACACTGCTGTACGTTTCTAGTGTTTTAACTAATTTCAATTAGTGTTCATAAATTCTATTACTCGCACAATTTAACCGTAATTTACCATAAAAGCTGTAATTACTTTAGTAAGGGAAAAATTCAATTTTAATAGGGTTAAAAAGAAAAAAAAAACAGCAGCCCGGTTTCTTGAATCTAATGCTAAAAAAACTTTCTTCAGCGAGAAGAAATGTGCGCTGGCTGTAGGTGCATGTGAACTTAAAGTTCCTTAGGCAGAATTATGCGGTGTAAACGTGGAGGCTAGGTATTAAACTCGGAAAATTTCATTTCTTTCCTAATAAGCTTCACAGTGACCATTTGTTTCTTTTAAGTCCGTCAGCTTTTTCCATCTCAGTTATTAAGATTTCCATTTTAATGGATTTTAATTTATCACACCTAGTAAGAAAAAATTCGCTTAAAATGTTGATAAATGTATATTAAATAAATTGTTGCGCGACAAACATTCTTATGCTCCTAAGATTGCATAGATATTAGGAATTTTCGAGTGACTAGTGACAGAAGATAATATTTACGAAATATTACAGAAGTGTAATATCTAATGTCTCTGAGGCTCCATTAGATATCAACTTGGTTTTTACTTTTAAATTTGTTTTTTGCTTTTAAATTTTTTTTTTAAATTTGTGTTGTTATCATAACTACGTACGCTTGCAAAGTTCCGAGTCTATTGGAATCGTGGAACTGTATCAGAATTAATTTTCAAGACTTGAACCACATATACAAACGGACACAGAAGTGAAGTTAATATAAAATTGTTTAAAAATGAAGGAAAAACACGGGAATGGAACAGAAGTGAAAGGTACGGATTGAGTGGATGAAACATAAATGCCAATGTGTCGAGAGGCCACCAACATTAGTTCCGCATGAAAGATTGAGGAAACACTTGAATCGCTGTCAGAATACTGAAGGAGACGAGTGACAGAGATCGACACCGAAAGAAGAAAAGACGGGAAACGTCGTAACGTTGCAAGTTACAGTACACCAGAAGGAACTGAGATCGGCACAGTTAAGAACTTTTCGGCAAGAAAACGTATAAAGAAGTTTTGGAGAGGAAAACTCGAAGGAATCGTATCGAGGGTTCAAGGGACGTTTTAATAGAAGTAGGCGAAAACGCGCGCGAGCAACTCGGGGAAAAATCAACTAAAAGCACAACGAAATGAAACAGGAAACACTATGGCCGGCTATCAATGATACTTGGAAAATCCAAACTGACGATGCTGTTAAACTTGCAGTAGTGTGTTGAGAGCTCTCGTAGTTGTGCAAACCAGACTGTTTTAAGCTACTCCTTCTGTAGCAGTCGTTATCAACGATTATTGATAATTTTGTAATAACTACGAATTTGTCCATCACATCATTAAATAATAATAATAATAATAATACCAATTGTAATAAAACGAAAATATTTATAGTAGAAGATGGATGACTGCAATATGTATAATAGGTGCTACTGAAGTAGGTATGTAAGTGTATTTATATTTTGTATGCGCCCTTTAGTGAATAGAGTTTATTTCTTTCCTGAAAGTAAGTGTTCATTAGGGGCAACTATTGTAATATATATTGTATTATACTGATTCTCTTAAAATCTGTGAGGATGTCATTATTTTTCTCAAGGAAACTAGATAGAATTCTATAATAATAATTATTTAATAATAATAACCATAATAACAATATTGAATCACCTTTATTACACACTAGCAGGTAAAGAGAAGGTAAAGAAAGGAAAAAAAATGTAAAATTTATAAAGTAGGTTTTCCATGCAGCAGTTTGTAAAGAGTAAGCTTCAACGAACTAAAACTTGTAGGATAAAAATGCCCTGCTATTAAGTGCAGTAATTATCAAGAGTAGAAAAATTACTCAGGTGCATCGTAGGTATAGGTACTATTTACTACTAACGTAACTCGTTTAAAATTTCGCCTTGTGTATGGAATGGATTATACACGAAAAATAAAAATGCTATCAAAAACAATACTGTCTACATTGTTTTCTTTTTCAAATAAAATTTCTGGGCCCTAAAATTATGCAAGCATTTGACACATGTATTTTTCACACTCTTAAGGTTTATAACTAAATGTATTTTAAATACATTTCCTATTTTCACTTTTAATATTTCTGGAACATAGCAAGAGGATATTGTTTATATATAGTTGTAGACATATGCAATTTAATTTTGGATTGTATTTAACGATATCTAATATTCTTCGAGCAGTAATGTAGTAAAATATTTTTTGCAAATATCGGACTTTTCTGTTACTGCATGTTTCCTATACCTAATGTGAACTTAATGTAGATTTTTTTTAATCTTATCTTCATTTTATAACCTACTTTCCCTTGCTTTATTTTAATATCTGTTTCTTTCCTGAGTGCATAATAATTATTTTTTCTTAGATTATTTCTTATATTAAAAGTATTTTTTCTACATATTATATTTTTGCTGTATTTACATCTGCTAATTAAATATATAGTTTTTCTCCTGATTTTTAAAAATTTCGTTCTAATATACATAGGTACACTTAGGAAGTAACTCTACAAAAATATTTATAACATCCCTACTTAAAATAGTTCAAACCTGCACATTGTACATTGATCTCTATTTGCAACTGAAATTTTATGTATAAGAATTTTCGATTTATTCCTTCATTGACTGCAGAATATAAATTCGAAGTGAAATACAAAAACAGGTCACAGCTGTTGTGTCCCCGGTTTCAATCAAGTTCTTTCTAGTGCATTTAGAATGAAAATGAGGGTTCAAGCCTTCCTTCTTAATGCGTATTAGTCACAAAGGCACTCAACGTTAAAGGGTTGTTAACGATGGCCCGTCTTGATTGCATAAATCACTACCAGAAGAAAAACTGCCCATGTGTAAAAGTTTCGTAGCCATGTCATGCATCATGAATTTTAAAATGTTGGTTCTATCTACAGAATGCTTCGTCGAATAGCCTAATTTTGCTAATTTTATAGCATGCTTTTCTATCGATGTTTTTTTTTTGTAAAACTGATAGTTTGCGATCATTTGTGCTGTGAAATCCGAATTCAAGTCAGGTGAACGCCTAAATGGGTTTACTCTCGTATTTGTTTGAATTAAATGAGTCACAGTGAAATAATCATTCAGAAATACCTAAATTCTTTTCAATTACATTTGCGTTTCACCTGAGTTCTAATCCATATATTGCCATTACTATTAAATATTTTTGTCATTCAATACTATCACTATATAACCAACTGTAATAAAATGGTGATATAAAGATATCAAAAAATGGTGTGTGTGTGTTAGATATTTAAATTTTTCCGAGATATGAGAGGTTGTACACTGACACACTATATTTTTTCCATCTATACTAAAAAATTGCTAAAAATGGGAACCATGCAGTGTTCAAAATGTTGTTTCCAGGTAAAGTTGCACTAGAATAAACTGGAAGAAATATTTGATAAAATTTCCTTTATAAAGCCTATAAACGTATGCCAAGGGGTTTTAAGAGGGTTCTAAATGTGACAGGGACGGCTGTACCTTAAAGCATTAAAGCTAACATATCGATTTTGTGGTTTAAGTCTAAATTTTCCGTTACCTTCTTCTCTGCCCCACTTACATTGAAATCTATGGAATTTTATATAAAGTGGTACCTTAATGACAGTACAACGGTGAGAGAAGAAATTTTCTCTCCGCAAATTATTCACTTTTTTATGGAAACCATTTTTCTGTAGACCATTGAGAGAGAACAAGTAGAATGATTTTTAATTCACAATACGTTTGTCTAAATCGTATTTTACTTTACTTTACGACATCTGCTTACTAAAAATCAAATGCAAAAAAGGATTTCAAGTAAACGTTATTTACTTTTACGGAAACCATCCCAAACTGCAAAAATATGGCGTTCCGATTAAAAGGAAATGCTACCTCCGCCTCCTAAGGGAGATAGTATTTATGTACATATATTACGTAAAAGGACCCTGGCTGTCCTATTTACATATTCATGTGTATTAGAAATAATATGCGTACACAAAATATTATTACTATGCTTAAATATTAACAAAGAAAATATTTCCAACATTTTTTGTGGCTAACACCAACCTGCGCATACGTATCTTTTTTTATTTCAATTATTTAAATGGTAGATTGAATTTATTTCCATTTTAAAAGAATCTCACGAAATTTTAATCCTTTTACAGGGCAATATAGGGGAAGAATAATTACCACTGTATCGTCGATATTGGCGATAATACCAAAATTTGCGTAAACTGAACAAATATTTACACACGATTTATTGCAAAGATATGCAGAATCGTCATCATTTGAAATGATATGTGATGCGTGAAATCGATCGATTCGATTTTTCTATTAAGCTAGGTGAAAAACGTGTTACGCGGAGTTTCTATTAACACGCTTCATTCAGTTTAAATACAAAGGAATTTCTCTATATTCTACAAGAACCGCTTTGGAAAAGAGAGAAACGAAAATTACATATGTAATGACAGTGGTCCAAATCTTTATTGCACTTTTTCTGATTGCTGATTCAGAAATAATGCTGTATGTATTTGCAGCTTCATATTTCGGTGACACAGATACTTGCATAAACGACTTTTTCGAATACAAAACATCGTACGAAAAAGTCTATTCTACGTTTTACTAGTTATTTTCGCGTATAAAATCATTTTCATCCGGCTGTAGTAGCCATTTTGCCTCACTCTGTACACACTCTCGTCAGTTACATAGTCTGAAAGTAGAATGTACAGAGTTGGAATACGGGTAATTGTAATGTCCAGCGTTTGCCCGCACACAATTGCTGCGACAGTTTCTGTTATGAGTGGTGTGGCCATTATTATCAGTATTATTACCATTGTCATAAAGGTTAACGCTATTATATATAAAGATCCCCTAAAGTTATTCACAGGTAATACTACCTACATAGATTTACGCGCAAGAGCGTATTATACATTGTATTTACCAGCACTACTTACAATTTATGTAAGGGCGACTAATTCTGTCGTCTGCTACAATTAAATTTCTCTCACTGATATAAGGTAACCGTATGTAATGAAACACTTGATTTCAAACGTTTATCGAAGGTAGGGGAATTTTTTTTCTCAATAGAACTGCCATAATACTGCGGTATATTTTATGTGTATTGTGAACAGTAATTTCCGTCATTGTTTTTAAATTAATATTTTTAAATTTCGATTTTAAATTTTTAATTATATTCGCACTACGAAATGCTTTCAAAAAAGCAAGAGGGCTACTCCATTCGTACCGGGTGTTTCATAATCCGATTCATCGATGTCATCGGCAGGGTAGTTCCCCCCCCCCCCCACCCCTGGAAAGAAGTCTGCAGGCGCCATTGATTGGTATAAGAATGTTTTTCATTTCCTGTGAGGTAAACAATAGCTGTAATAGAGCTGCACAATTTACGCTTCTAACGAAGATTTGTTAATTTATTTTGTTAGTTTTTGGTTAGTTACATATTTATCCTTTAGTACACAAGGTAGATGTTTAGTGAACAATGAACATTGTTCACCCCGACCAAGCTTCGGGTTATATACATAATCGACATTTTGCAACTGCTCGCGTTTAAACCAGTTCACACTAGTCACAGTGTTTCCATTAACCAATGGCATATTCAAAATTCCACGCAGCTGTACTTCATTAATTTCAAATACATATAGCGAGCAAAGAGACTGACATTCAACACATATGGTAAAATATTGTGTTTCATTATCAGCCGTTATTTAATGAATCGTTCCTTCTAATGGCTAAAACAAATGAGTGTTTCGAAAGGTATCAATTTGTGTGTTGAATATACACTGTCGAGCAGAAGTTTGAAATTACACAGCATGTGTATTCAGGGGGTTAAGCACTGTACCAAATCGAAAAGTGAAAGCAACCTTAAAATGTAATTTTGCATTCTATTAATGTACTGAAAATACATTTTTATAAGGGAAAAATAACATAAAAAATCATTGAAAAATATTAATGTATCGTGAAGTTATTACGTAGAATCTAAAAAACTATCGCTTTCAAATTGTAACAAGTGGAAATTATAGCTACCTATATGATTTAATTACGCGGGGTTTAATCGAACTGAAAAGGTGTGGCTATTTATTAAGTGAACTATTAATGAACAGCAATATAAAATGATATAATTAATATTAAACTATAAATAAAAACTCGTCTCAATGTCTTTGAACGTCTTTCGGTTATGAATCTCATGCCGACTAACGACTGGCGTTTCGAGGCATCGCTTTTGTGGCCATAGACACACACACATACAGACACACCTTGGCTTCAAGGAGAGCGCAGTGTCGACAAATGTTTGTGTTTACCGCTTGTTCCGACTATAGAAACTGCCTGTTATTCCGTTACCACAAATAGTACATTGTAAATTGTCGTAATGTTTATCCTTCGGTCGTGCTTTTCGTATTATTTAGTTTGTTCATATTTTATCTTAAACAAGGGTCAAACAACTTTCTAAGGTACAAACTGAACATTGGATTTCAACTTTACATAGCATTTTGGTAAAATTATTGTTTCGCAAAAAGCAACTAAATTCATCCAGTGCAAATGATTTGCAGAGTTTTGGCTGTCAGTGCAGAGACGGAT
Source organism: Andrena flavipes (assembly GCA_963971345.1). Lineage (NCBI taxonomy): Eukaryota > Metazoa > Arthropoda > Insecta > Hymenoptera > Andrenidae > Andrena > Andrena flavipes. Next base: position 62,236,984 of record OZ020480.1, read on the forward strand.
TCGGGAGCTTTTCTTGGAGGGGGCGAAATATGTAGAAATACATAAGTACATTTTGAGCTTCTTTTACAAGATTTAAAATTTGCATGTATATAATTTATATTTTAATATCTCTATGTGATAATATACCCTAAATAATTAAATTCAGATTAATTATTTATACCTGCAGAATAATACACAATGTCATAATACTTTTCTATTTTAATACTCTTAGGAGCATAGAATTAAAATTCTGCTGTATAAGGGGTGGTTTAGGCTGAAATGTCAATCCACCCAAAATTGTGAGTTAGGCCACCCTTGCGTTGATAGCCCCACTTAAAAGCTGCTCTCTCTGCAGCATCACGTGATTAACAATCGAAGATCACGCGGCAGGTCGTGTAAATGCAGAATCACGTGATTGGTAGTTAAGACAATCGATCTTGCAATTACGCCACGAACGAACCAGCTACCGAGGCATTCGTAAGCAACCAGTCGGAAAACATATCACACTTAGTCACATCCAGGGATACAATCCCGGTCATTATTTACTATCCCGGGATTCTTCAATGTCTAACTCGGGATTCCGGGACTACACTTACAATTCTAAATCTTCATTTAAAATAAACAAACTTACTTTCTATCATCAGTCTGACACATAAGCTTAAATGATTTTAACAATAAAATACAGTAGAATAATGACGAATAAATTAAGTCTCAGTAAGTTGATAATATCGGTAAACCATTACGAAGGTTTTTGGAAATGCGAACGAAGAAACAGCGAAGCACATAAAGCACATTATCTAACAATAAGTATACTGCTTCGACTTTATGTGTTCAGAGAAGTTGTGATTTGCAACTCGCGCGATTTCGAAATAGGGGAAAGTGAGAATATCATTGAAAAATAAATATAATTTAGTTAGTTATATGCCATTTAATGTTATTACTTAAATAATCCATTATTATTATTATTATTGCCTCTATGCATGAATTATTTTTATACTGTAGTTTGCCTGATCTATGACCTGATACATAGACTACTACACATTAAGAACATGGTAACAGATTTACACAATATGTTCAAATTTTATATTATTAGCTGGTATCTGATCGGAGAATATTTCCATGTAGTAGTTCCTTTCCTTATTTGCAATGTTTGAGATTAAAATGTATTTCGAGACAATTTTGTTCAATTGCATCAGAAATATTCTCTACTTACCATTATTGGTAAAATTTCATTTAATGTCCATTATACACTTCGTTTCCAACGGAAAGACATACGACAGCGACGAGAACAATAAGTGTCACTTCTTTTCAAATATCTATTACGATAAAAAGATGGCAGAACCTTGGAGCCATTCATTGTACTCATCGTCTCGTTGTCAGTGTCGGGTAACTGACTGGCAGCTATGGTTTTCATCTGACTGTTATCAGCGAACGCATTTTTCTTTAGATACAGAACAATTGCAATACATAGACATAAAAAAAAATGAAGAGACGATTAGAAGACACGCAGAATAAATACATACGGTCAGCTAAAATGTCATATACTGAGTATTTTATACTTCATTGTATTTAGTGCTTTAATATTAGTAAAGATTTAGTAGGTAACTCATTCTCCACTATTACGGTTTCATATTCTTAAGCTCAAAACCTAGAAGTTGGGTATAAATACTTCGTCATCGAGAAACATAGTATGAATAATATTTTTATATCATAATCTTCTACCAATATTATAAACATTGACGTTAACTGCGTAAAAATTTTTAAACAGATCTGATATTGTCTCGAGTGATTTAAACAAGAACTACGAATATTTGATTCTCTGCTAACTCTCCAGTGTGTTGAGAAGGAAACCTGTACTACATACAGAAATGAAATTTTTCATACAAAATTACAAATCGCGGTATATTTGTGTATCACAAACAAAGAAAAAGATCTGAAAACTAACAACCTCTTTCAACCCCTGAAATTCGGGGGTGATGTTTCTATTATTATTAAAGTTCAAATATACCGTATATACTCGTGCAGTGCGTATTGTAATCATGATCACGACCGCGTCTCGTTTTGTTCCAGGGGCAAAAACCCGAGCAAATGCGCTGCACCTCCGACGCGTTATCCCTCCCATTTAGAACACCATGGCTACTTAGGCGGGCGGCTGACGTGGTACCCCGATCCATCCAGTACGCTGAGGTTACTTAGGCGCGCGATTCGGTGTTCATGCTTGGAATTAATATTATCCTGACTCGCTAGAAAAATATAAAATTCCGAGCTGCCATTGAAAAGATGGTGAAAATGTGAGGGTGTGGGTGGACACTGAATACTGGAAGACAGATATATTGCTTTAAAAATGAAACGAATCGACGAAGTTGTACTAAAGTAACGAATAAATACAAACGCAGGCAATATGAATTGCTGGAAGAAATTTTAAATTGTAGCAAAATTATATGACGTCTTGAAAAGATAGTAAGTATACAAAATCTTGATGGTTGTATTCACAAATCGTACAATCCTATTACACGAAAAATATATGTTTCATTTAAAAGCAGGAACATCTCCAAATCCCCTCCGCCTAGAAAGATTTCATTTAATCCATCTCATGTGCCCTTTAAAATCGTGCAACTTTAATTTAACTTAAAATTAGTTTGCTTTACGGATAATCATATTTACGTAACTCCAAGTGCCTACCCTCTATAGGAAGTAACTAATTTAGTTAAATGTAAATAATGTAAGCTGATACTCAGGACTTGGTTTATATATTGAGAGCTTAACTCTTTTAGCGTACTGCTGCCATTAATTTACGTATTCGCTTGCTCGGAATTGATCTCTTTCGAAAGAAACTTAGTTCTTCAACTGTTCTTTAAGTGTTCAAGAGAGAAGATAAGTTTCATGATAGGGTGACTGTGTAATACTGGCTATTTAAAGTATGGCGTGATTGAGATATTCTGCATATTTTCCTATAAGTACAACCTGATATTAAAGGGGGACTCCACGTCAAAGCTACTAACAAAAGTTAGAGTTAGGGATTTTTTATTTCGTTTAAAGAAAAATATAAGGCTCGGATTTTTTATATAGTTTTAAAGCAATCTTTATTTTCCTAGAAAAAAAATTTATAAAAAAGTGCACTTCTCGGAGCACTTAAAAAAACTGGCATACACTCCCGGGAATGCCTGATTCTTTTGAGAAGGAAATACAAAAAAATGTATAAATAGAAACATTGGATATCACTTTGTACTTTGCCGCCCCGGGAACCTTTACTCGCTCGGCAGTCAAGCCTACGATGAGTCATATTAATTGTTACTGACAATTTTAATTTCTGCATTTTATATTAGACCTTCATGAAAGTATCACCAATAAATTGATGAAATTTTCCTAATTTTTCAATGACTCGAAAAGTCATATCGCTATATCATGCGCCACTCAAAGTGTTAATAAAGTTCACTCGTAACAATTTCAAAAGTGATACTGCTATATACAAAACAATATTTTATGATTGTAAACAAAGTATCCGAAACGTATGCTTTCCTTTTCATACGCTGAATTTTACTGGTCCATGAGTATTTAGCGTAAAGACAAATCAGATTAAAATGAAATCGTGAAACCTGCATTTGTTTTCCTCTGCTGGGTTAATACCGCGGAAACTTTAAGGCAAAAGTTAACTGTAGGTAAGTGGAGATTGGAAAAATGGTTCAGGATAGAAGCGAAGTGACTTTGTGCAAGTAAGACTTAGAGATAGATAAGTGGAGATCAGGGAAATGGATCGAGGTAGAATACGGTTACGTATAGAGAGAATGGATCAGATTTGAAGCTCTACAATTTTAGAGATCTCACCGACGATAATCCAGGACTTTACGGGAAGCGGTAGCTGAGTATCTTCAAGAATTTTGAGAAACGTAATTTGCATAACGGCCAAGAAAACCAAGTTAAGATAAAATCTTTTCAAATCCATTTTGCATGCATTTATGGTCTCAAGTTTGAAGTTTTGTTAACATTAATATTGTCACAACTAATAAGAAAAGTGACTATTTAAATTTTAAATTGTAGTTGTATTAACAAGCAATAATAATAAATATTAATTACAGAGAGCAATGAAAAAACGAATATGACTTTATAAGCAATGTTTTATAGTTAACAAAAGTTCATGTAATCATCGCTCTGATTAGACTCAGGTAAATAATTAGTACGTTTAAATGGTACGATATTTCCTGGCGCACATAGTCAGCGTTTATTTCTTGCGTAAAACATAGACATTGTTTTTTTTAGTTTAAGTAATCATTATCAAGTTCTTTAGAGAATTTAATATCAGAGAGTGTACTCTAAAGTGCAATAAAGGATATTCTACCCTTAGTTCTCTCAAAAAATCTGGGGCAAAGGTCTTGACATAAACCAGGATCTGTTACTCTTTTTATCTGACAATGAATGCAAGCCACATATTTGTTCCTCACACATGTACACGTTGTTAATATTAAATCACTCTCCTAAAAAACTTCTGTGTTACTGTATTATGCAATTTGTCTGAAAAATGTTTCTTAAACTTATTGTGTCACTGTAAATGGTAAATTATACATATTTTCGTGAGTTTTCACGGAGGTGAGTAGCAGTGAAATTTTGCAGAAGACCACTCCCAATGTGGTCTATTAATCCGTAGCCGTACAGTTATACACTTTTATTCCCAGACGTGGATAACCCGTTGATAAAAACGTGTAGGTATCACAAAAGAGTTTCGCGAAGGGTATTCGCCGCTGTAGGAACTTCGCTAACGCGAAAACGCATTCGGAGGATTGACAGTCATTGTAATGGAAAAATTAAAGTGTCCACTTTTCGCTATTTGGAAACTTTTCATCTGGCGGTACCTATTCGTTTGATTTATTTTTTCCCCCGTCGGTTTGTCGCTGAATAGGGAGAGAATATTCCAGTGCTTGTTCGACTGTGAAAATAAAAGTAAAATCGTGGGAATCGTGTGCACGCATGTGGATGTATGCGCATTCAGTATCCGCTAGGATTCGACGATACACGACGAAAGTTTGGTCAATCATGCAAAAGAGTAATTAAATTGCACCTTGAATCTACCCTGCATTCAATATACGAGGCGCAACATAATTTTTTTACAAAGAACTTTTACAAAGAAATTATTTAGTTTATTGCTACATGCTTATTGATATTTGAACTATCTACACAAATTTTGTCAATAGAAAAAAATTAAAAAGCAAACGCAGTTTACTATTTTAAAGTAACGGTAAAAAAAAAACACGTGGTCGTGGTGACTATGATTGGGCTCGTTCTAGAGATCAGAAACAAAAACTGTAAAGAGATTCTTTATTTGTATGCCTTTGGCTATCGTCCCTGCCAGAATGATAAAAAAAATATTGAAAATTAAGCAAATGGCGGCGGTTCGAAAATGAAATTTCGATTTTAACTGTAAATGTTTGTGAAAGTGTAAAAACAATATATTTTATCATAATTCTGGTAGGGACGATAGCCACATGTGTGCTGATAATATATGCAAAACTTGGACTGAGTTGGTCCAGGCGATCTTGAAATATCATGGTCACCGATTCGGAAAACGTGGTTTCGAGAAAATTGCGTTTAAAGTTTACTCAACGTTCGAAGCCAAACTAAATTGTGACCTAGGAGAGTAACGGTCTCTTTGTAACCAAATGGTCGATTTTTGTGTTCTAAAAGGCACAAAAATGCACCCCCCTAGAAAGAACAGTCCACCAAAACTTTGCCGAAATACACTTGCAGGAACAAAACTGTTGTGTCGCCCGTCCCGCTCAGTGAGTGCGCCGTATAGATACCTACCTATTCTGCACCCTGCAGCTCTGCAAATATTACGAATTGGAAAAAAAACCTTTTGCACATGTATTATCAATATAATGTACGATGCACCCTGTATAATCGGATAGGTTTCATAATATGCGCAATTGACATGTAAGTAGTGCCAGAGAGGAAATGTTTTGTTAAATACGAGTGACAAGTTTATTACAGCGACAATTGTACAACTACTATACAGTTCGCACAGACATCTGAATCAGAGGATTGGTTAAATTCATTTATAATACGGTCTTGTGCAGAACGGAAGAAATAGTTTTATTGATCCTTCTTTTAAAAACTGCCCGTTCAAGTACGTAAGCACAATTTCGTTTAGGCGCAATTTTATGTTTCAGGCGACACTTAAGAACTCTCTTCGAAAGTATAGAGAAGGTCTCAATGGGAAAGTTTCTTATGACGCAACAAATAGAAAGTTTATAGCTAACGAGTCTTTTCTGGGATTGGAAAGCAGAGTGAGGAAAATAACTAACAAGGGAAGTACACAAGTTATCCTCCACCGATTTCATCGTGTTTTTGTAGGATAATAGTTTACTGTTATAAGTAATTAAAGTGATGTGCAATATAACTTGCTTCATATAATCTTTACCAAATATAAGTTCATGTTATTTAATCTATCATGATATATTTCTTGGATTCCAAAAGTCCTGAGATTTGATATAACTAATCCCGAAAATTTCGGGATTTTTTAAAAATGTGAATTATTTCATGCACATCTAAAAAATATAAAAATAAACAGAATAAATAAACACTCAATTCGTAATAATAAGGACAATAATGCTAATAGTAGTTTATTTAAATAATAATATTAAGTCGCATATAACTAATCAAACTATATTTATTTTTACAATGATATTCTTACTTTCTGCTATTTCGAAATCGTGCGAGTTGCAAATCCCATGTCTGAACATGTAAAGTTAAAACATTGTAGATATGCACTTTAGGTACTTTGCTGTTTCTTCTTTTCTTGAAAAGACAAGTAAATTTTATATTTAACATTTTTTTTTCTATATCCATTAGTTTTCAACATAAATAGACTTTTTCAGCGAAAAAGGCTTTCGATCCCCAAATTTAGGAGCTATTTTCACCCTGTAAACATAAATTTGGGCAGCTATAAAAAATACGTGTCTAATATTTTTCGATACTCTATGCGTGTGATTCCAAAATCGAAAACACCATATATTATATAGTAATACCATTTTATATTTCCCAAAAAATATAATTTGCTGAACATATATTATAATGTAACCACATATACATTCAATTGTGGAACTAAATATTTATCCTTTGCGATTAACAAAATGCCTGAGTAAAGTTCATTCGAGTGCACATATTGTTTGTTTCATCGTATCGCGATGATGGTCAGGTAACAAACATGTGTGTTCAATCAATTGATACGTCAGTGCTGATTAGTTTAACATAATTCGATGTTATAATCTTCGTTGCATGCGTTAATGTTAACGCAACGCTTCATCGCAATATCGAAGCGATTAACTAAGTAATTATGCAGTAATTAAGTAGTACTGCGGTGTTATGGTCCACTAAGGTCGCGCTGGGCAAATCTAATTTCTCGAGGCATTAATATTATAGATAACGGTATTGCCGTACGTGTGTTCCGTTTGTGGGCAGTAGTAACGGAAGGAATGCTCCATGGATCAGATCGCCCATCATAGTTAAATTCGCTCCCATTTATTCAAAGTATATACTATTGTACAAATTTGAATGTTGCATACTTTGAATTGCGTTTTCTCAGTAAATATGAACTACCCACTTGTGTGTTACGTCACTTTGTTCGTCTTGACAAGAGGAAGGTTTTAACGTTTTCATTTATTTTTTAATCATCTATCTATCTATATATGTACATATAAAATCCACATACCACTCACTCACTAACCCCCTCCAAAAGGTAGATTCCTTTTAGCCCCTAGGTGCTCGCTAAGAAATCTTTTTAAAAACTTCTTTCCCTTTACCGAAATATGATACATGACCCAGGCAACGCTGAGAACTTTAAGCTGCTTAGAAATGTATAAAATATGGATACCACATACCTATAATATGTTTCAACTACTACAGATTTAACAAAACATTGCACAAGCTACATATTACATAGGTGCATATAGATACATATTATATAGGTGCCCCCTTTCTTGTAACTCACCTTGTATAGTAACAAGGCGACATTATACTGTATAATAATAACATACATAGTTATTTCTTATTCTCATGTACATATTTTAGTAAAAGTAAAATTTTAGTTTAGCAAAAAATATACTGTTTCGGCGATAAGACTTTTATCGGGTGTCCATAAAGACTGTAGACGTCTGACATCTTTTATGGCATTATTTTGTGTAATATGTTAAAAGTGTGTTGTCCGTTGACCTATTCAACACAGTGTATGGATTATACGTGAATGATTTACGATTATGGTAACTGGTAGCGCCTGCATCTCTCTTGAACCCACTTTTCACGTATGCCACGTGGTCTTCCAACCGGGGAATCCTTGCACGGTTCATCGCGCGCTTGGCAGCACCCATATATTATTTTCTTCCTGCCTTGTACAGTTTGTACTCTGTGTTTCATGACGTCTTCCTCTTTATAAGCACAGGTCTGCTGGGACTGCTTGATATTTAGATAAACTTAGAAGCAATTTTAAGTGAAGCTTCGATATACCTATACATTTCAGTTTTAATTCGAATCTTACTTATTGCTGTATGATTCCAATTACTTGATTCAGAAGCGAAGGAGTCACTTTTTAATGACAGAAATGGAGGACCGAGATTCATAGGGGTGTAAGTCACTAGCATGGCTTCTCAGTCAAAAATGAAGTTATAACTTAATGCACTACGAAAGTAAACAGATGGAGCCTTTAAGACTTAAAAACTGCTACTACCACAATTTATCTAAATTTGGACTTACACCACTATGATTCTCGACCCTCCAAATATTGGTATAAGGTTCAAAGCATTTTAGTGTTATCAATGGTTGAATACCGATAACATGCACTCAATTTTCGTTAAGCTTCAAGAGGAGAAAAGAATGAAAAAAAGTGAATAACAAGATTTTATTCATATTTATATTAATTACTTGTCCTTTTAATTTAATTACTCAGACACTTTGACATAGATTTAGTATGCGATACCTATACTATCTTATTTTAGAGTAATTAAATTAAAAAGGACAGCAGAAGTACACAGATTGCATTTTATTCCCTCGGAGTCCTCACCGACTGCTTCACTGCATCAGTGCAGGTGATTCGAGGGAATCAAATGCACTCTATGTACCTATCGCAATTCTGTCATAATTCCACAAATAAAAACGCCATATTTTCCATCCTCCAAAAACAGTAGACACTTCCATTTCTGCTATACATCTTCAGTTTCCATACGATTTATCATCCCTCGATTTGCGTGAAGTATTCGTTTCACGTATTTTTTTCCACGTTTAGGGATGACGCGAATAGAGTCTGCTAGTAAAAAAAATATGTAAGAAATGCCTCTATGTGTTGTAAAAACATTTAAGAAAATTAATCTCATTGGTATTCGTAAAATTCTACCGCGAAAATTGAGGGATGAATGTACTTTGTATTTCGGTTCAAAAACTTCAATGTCACGTATGATAAGTAACGAACATCTGTACATATGTGTCTCGAAAAATACATTGAAAAACATATTTTCATAGTGGAACTATAACCATATCTTAAATATAATTTTGATTTGGTTTAAAAGAAGTTTCTATGTTGTAATTGTTTGCGCAATATTAGTACTGCCTGTGGCTGATTTTGAATCCTTCGAGCTCTCAGCTTGCACGGACTATGTTTACAACGTTTTCGAAGGACTCTCTATCCCAAGGGAAATGACTGGCAGCATGGTTGTTTTATTTTATTTAACTTTACGCACACAGCCATTTGCAACAACCAACAAACAAAACTTGTTAAAAGTGACGGAAACCTATTAACCAACGAACGAGACTCATAACTGCTAACATCCAAACCGTGTTGGTTGAGTTTAACAACGAGAAGCCGTGATATGGACGAATGTTTCTTTCGATAAAGTCGGGCTTAAAATATAGAAGCTCGTAGGTAGACTATGTACATAAAAATAAATCGTACAATATTAAGGATTATCGCTGAACCACTGTTATACAAAATGGCTTTAAACATTAAAACTGATAAGGTGGTCAGATTTACCTTATTTTTTTTTGCAAATTGTAGATCTTGATAAAAGGAATAAAAAAAGTCTTATATATAGCAATGCTTCACGATCAATTTTATTAATGAAAGAATTGAGTTCTTTCTTGCACTGTGTCCACACCTACACGAAAATGGAAGTGACTTCCCAAGAGCCTAATAGTCACATTTCATTCTTGTCAGATTGTGACAGAGAAATCTGATAAAAAGTTAGAACTGTGCAGATGGCGTTTTTCTTTTTCTGATTCTGCTCCACTTTATGTGATACAATGTCGAATTAGATTCCAGACTTCTCAATTCATGATTGTAATATGCAAATTTATTAAATTATTTATTAAATTATTAGAGGATCATTCCACTAAAATTATTTACATTCATTTGCATTCATGTATTATTCAGTTATCGGGCACAATGGTCCAAATAGGACTGAGCGCCCGGAAAACGCCCAATTTATATAATATTATTATTCAGTTATTATCTTATAAAAATTATCTTATATAAAATAAAATGTACTTTTAGTACAATATTCTCATATAATATCTATATAGTATGGCTCGTTAAAGTATAACATTGTTCTAATTTTAATATTCTTAAATAATAATAATAATAATTATAATTCTTTATTGCACAGTATACTTCACACAAGAAAAACATAAGAAAGCGAGAAAGAGGAAAAGACAAAGAAAAGTTAGACTTAAATAGTACATATAACAGTAGAGGGGTGTAAAAGGCGAAGTACAGCTGTCAACTGTTGTTATCCTTATCATTTAAAGCTAATTAAAACTAATACTAATAGTGTACACGGAAAGTAAATGTAGACAGTCAAATAACGTAATCAAGAGTTAGAACTAATTAAATATAATATTACATTTAAGACGCGGCAACATAGTTAGAGAAACTAAAGTAGAATGTTTTGTATAAAGTTTTTGAACTTGGAAATGATTATTTTTGTAATTCAAATTTATTGTAGTGCTTCTGCACGCATTACATGTAACCTCGGTTTTTAATTACAGCGATGACCTTAATTCCTTTACGATATTCTCTTGCTGATAATACCGTGTGTGTAATCAATATCGAAGAAAATTAGAATACCGCTTATTTGCTTTCAGAGTCTTCTTCTATGTATATTCTATGCGTTCTAAGGCACTTCATTTAACTTTTGAAGTATAGTTTTTACTTCGTGTCAAAAAGAACTTTTAACGAAGTTTCAAAACATGTTCTATATTCTTCTCTCTTATCATCAGCGTTGTAGGCACAGCGTCAACAACTTATTTAAGTGCCTATCCCACATGGATAACTGATATTTGACTTTCATTTTAATCATTTAAGGGCATTATGTGTAGATTATTATTAAAAATGATTTGATACACGTGTAGCACCAATAACTTTATAAACGTTGTATCATTGAGGCACACAATAAGTAATTCCTAAAGCTATATAAATGTAATTTATTATGGGAACTCTAGGAAGAAGTTCATTCCAGAAGATGATGAAAAATTTTATTTCGGAGCATTAGTATTAACATAACTTTTATTTACTTCGTACGTATAGTGTGCTTGTCATTACTGGAAGAACACGTGTTACTTTATTACAGTTTTTATTCCTTGACTATAAAATTTTATATGAAGAAAAGTTACGTTTCCTTACTTCTAATAAATTCTGAATTTGCGATATATTTTTACAGTAGGTGAATTTTACGAAGCAGATAGCAAATAAATATGACTTTTTAAAAGGCTATTCAGGGAAACAAAATTTACGTGCTGGTCCGTTTAAAAAAGAAGAAAAGAATGAGAGCGAATGCCATTCAGACCCCATGGGAGTGATTCGTTAGTAGTACCACATACGTACATACATATGTATATGTATTGTATAAACGGTCCCAGCGATCTCTAAACTATAAAAAAGAAAAATTGTATTGTTATTTTTAACTCTCTCGATCCACTTCTGATTGTGAGATATTTTCATTTGTGGACTCAAAATCTCAGTTCTTGTACTCAAAACTATGTTGAAAAATGTCCTACGAGAAAAGAATGTATCGTATTATTTTTTGGTAATATTAAAAACGAATCACATTTTATAAATATCCAGAGGAATATCATAATAAAATATAATTTATTGATCGTACGCGATATTCTATAATTATGTTATAGGTACACCGTGTTGTTTACCGCAAAATAATTTCGAACGTGAGGAGATAGTTCTGAGCTTACAATATTGCATTTCACACACACTATAATACAGTGCAAAAAGTTGCACAACTAATTCTTTATATTCCAAGTAGTACTAGTAAATGAAAAAGTGTCGCAAGATATTATTGAATACCGAAATAAGTTGGGTTTAATAAGTTGGGATTATATATGTAGCAAACTTTACAGTTTTCGTTATTGTGATTGAGAATTTAATGATATACGATAATAATATGAAAATGTAAAAACTTACTTTGTTTAGCATTTTTGTAGAAAGAGAGACTTGTTGGCAGATTCTATTTTTATATGGAAATGTGAAATGATATAAGTTTGAAGCAGACACAAAGTGCACACAACATCTACTCGGAATTTTTCTTTCTCTTCTTACAATTTATTCCTGCTTTCCATCTACATATATTATCTCAAGCTCGAGTACATATTTACATTTTTTTATATTTTACACCAACACCCTAAAATATTTAAAAAATCTTCTAATTTATTTATGCAGATTTCATAATATTCTTTTCACTGTCCACAAAGAAGGCAATTATCTTAGGTAATTACGGCTAATTGGCTTTTCAATTAAATCGTAAATTCTTAATTCTACTGTTTCTAGCAAGGTGTCCCTTAATTGTATTCGAATTAGAGCGGATTTTCGAAAAGTGTTAACTCCCTATAAATTTTACACGGAAAATCAGTGATAGAACTCACATCTTCCTCAATAATTCATTATTTAAAATACAAACGGGAAGCTTCTTCAGACCCAGGTCGTCCATTGACATGCACAGTGGCTCAACAGTGTAGTTCTTCTCCTTCTACTCAATTCACTTCCCCTTCAGCTGTGAAATCCCTCTTAAACCTCTACGCGAACATTAAATGAAGCGTACGGAGTTCCATCTCTTGTTATAACTCAGTGTAACCTAGAATAGGTGAACATATTCCCGCACATGCGGTCGATGTCATCAGACACGTTGTTATTGAAATAAACTGCCGGTCATGTCGTGAAATGGATTTTAAATTTAACAAACGCATAGAAACGATTTGTGAATAAAAGATTGCAAGTTTAATCAGTTAAAGAAATTTCCCTAAACATATGTATGTATATCACGCGTTATGTGGGTGAAATAAAAAATCGGAAAGATGTTAGGACGTATTTGAAAAGCTGTTGGGGCCATTTTCGGAGCCTCGTTTCGCAGGAAACAAAGACGGTTCGTGGTTTTCAGATACGAGGAAAGTGATCGTTGGAAGGAAAAGGGCCCCTTTGATCGTTAGGTCTGGTCCGTTTTCTCGTCGTCCGAACGGCGATGCCTACCATATAACAAGTTCGTATGGGACAACAGGGAGAATACGATGGGAAAACGGTAAAACAACGCCGCGTGAAAATGGCTCGTAAACGCCGAACACAATTTGAATCGGTAATGTCGCTGGTATTGAAAGCTGGCTATAAAACTGAAGTCCCTGGTATCATAAAGCTTGGAAAATGTTGGTGAGCTCTTCCACGATAGCCGATCCGTACAAGGTAGGAATGGTGAATGATAGCGATCACGTGTAGGTAGACGATGATGTTCGTGACGCCAAAAATTTTATCCTGCTCCAATCGCGCACGGTAGGTACGTTGTGTGAGTAACGTACATGAAAATTAAATTATATCCAAGCATAATACTTACATCGTGCTATTCCGACGACAAAGAATCATTATTTACATTCACACTGATTTTCTCGATTCTTGTCAGAGAATGGAGAACGATAGTTACGTAAAACGAAGCTGAGTAGTCAAGCAAATCAGGATTATAAATTCAGTTAGTATTTTTCATCAGAAATCGTCTGTGGACGCAATAACTGTATTAAAGTACACGCAAACGAACATTCTCAATAGATTCTTTTGCCATGATGTCAACACGTATACGAAATATTAAATTATGGGTGTGTGTATATGTAGAACTTCATAGACAATCGATAAAATGACCACATAACTATGTAATTATATTCGGTTACGTAAATTTCTTCTTCTCACTCTCTCCTATGTTCTCATCCAACGTTCATGCAGTGCACTATCGGTTTTAGACAAATGATTCAGTGTAAATTACATGTGCCAGCTAGGTTTGCGGTTTATTCGGGATCAATAAATTATTAAGGCAATTCAAAACAGGAATGTCATCAAACCAAAGCAATCATTTCGAAGATTGTGAGATGAATAATTCAAATAAAAATCCAATACGCGTATTGTAAATATAAACGTTTTCAGGATTATACATTTTTTAAATTTACTACTAACACGAAAAATACTGAACTATCAAATTATTCGAGCATCGCATTTGAAGCTTCTAACGGGTGCCATTATATGCAATCGTAAGCAGAAATTGTTAAATGCGAATATTGTTTTCTAACTACACCTACCTATTATCTTACGTTATTTAATGTAAGGAAATAATGAAGTAGTTACATGCGTAAAACTTTTAGAAAAACAGTACTTACAGTTAGAGATCTGATACAAATTATACGACTACCGTAGCAGTTAATAATAAAGCAGTGGCTCAGTTACAAATTGTACTAGTCACGTTTTTACAATAAAGTAGCGGTCAAGTTCCTAACGGAGTTTGAAACAATTTTCGTCCTTTGACAGTGAGAGTATTCAGACACATAAGTTGCAGCAGAACTTTCTTCCTGACCTTTCGTGTTCTTTATACCGGCTTCATAAAGAGAATCTCGTTAACCTGGAACTTTATAATCTGAACTTTTTGTGTAAGACGAAATTGCACAATGTCTCATAAGTCAGATTGATAACCTTCTTTCTCTTGTTCGGGAAAAGCTTGTTTATCGTAACGAGGTACAGCGATTCAAACTATGCTTTATTCTAGAAGACGACGATGTAATGATGTAGTGTACTGAGAATTATTAGAATGAAAATTTTACTCTACCCTTGATATACAATATTTGTACACTAACATTAAGCCATCGATATATGGAATCTGTTACTCATTTTTGATCAAATGACAGGAAATGTAGGAATGTGTAGATATTACCTCACTTTCCAATATAATTTATACAATTCTACACAAAACTATGAATTTGCGGTGAAAATTATTACATTTTCAATGTGTCCTATCAGTGATGTGAGAGAATATGCCTTATCAGTTGTCAAAATTATTATTGTACCGTTTTAGAGAATTTCATTAAATTCCTCTAAATTACTTGTCAAAGATTAAAAAGTCGTTTCATATTTTTGATATGTCAAGACGGTTTCAAAGAAAAAGAGCAAAAACACTGTGTTTAACAAAGAACGACATTCACAAAGAGCCAGAAACTGCTACCCAGTTAACAATTGACATAATCCATGTTTTTCAACGTTCGCCGTTAAAAAGTATCGAGGCAATTTTGAGGTACATATAACTTGCAGCGACAGTTTTTCCTTAATATACAAGGCAGATTTTCACCAATTTTCACACGGATTATTAAATAATTGTAGAAGGTACATTAATAAATAATTATCAACAACATTTAATTTTCCAATCTTTCTTAGCGTTTGGACAATAATTTTTCCCATTTTTGAGCGCTAGTCCCCTTATTGCATCCGAGCTTTCAATTGTGTCAGCTCGGTTTTCAGATGTGTACATTAAACAGCTCCTCTTTGGCACAATACTTCTAAAGGAAATTGTACAATAAGCTGAGATTATTAGCTTCCGAGTACCTCGAGCTTGTGGCAGCTTACTCTAAATTTAGATCAGAAATTGCAAAATATGAAGTATTATATAAAGGATTAACTCAGCACGTTTTCATCTTCATTACTTATAATCATACTGCGGAAGTTTTTACAAATGTAAACTCGTACATAATACATTAAAATATGATACTTAGACAACATTTATTTTTTCATCTTTTATGGATTTTAAATACTATAACGAGGACCTCGTTTGGCAGAGTAGAGACTCGTTGATATCACGTGGAATATTACCAGGATGGGTGGCGAAGAAAGCGGTCTAAAATTCAATGGCACTAGTCCGCCAGAGGGACTTGGATGAGATAAGAAATGGTGGAAGAGTCATATACTGATGTCTTGGCAGGCTTGAATTCCTTCCTTGGTAAGGTTTGGGAGGAAGGTTCGAGGTGAGATGGGAAGAAGCAAAGACTTCCTCGTAAGCAGGGATTCTTTCACTAGAGAGGGGTAGGAAAATTTGGGATACTCCGAGTTCCCATTGCTCTTGATCGTTTCGAAACTATGTCGAGTTTCCCAACTAGAAAAGTGTATACCGACTTCCTCGTTGCCCATGCTTTCTTTGGAGTGCTTCATGTTTCATAGTAAGCGACTTCTTACCAGAGTTGGGCATTAATTAAATAAAAAATTCTTTAAATAACGGATCGAATAAAAGTTACTTTAACTTTAGATTATTCGACGAATAAAGTCACCTGTGCAAATATTTGACAGGTTTTCAAAACAAATTTGAAAGAATACCGTTCACAAAAGCTGAAACATTTATGGGACTTCCTTAAATATTAAATTTAGATTAAGTTCGATTCTCATCTACTATCTGGCATAAATTTTTTTTAAAAATGCATCGACAATAAAACCTGTTTCTCTCATTAAAATCAATAATTTTAACTCAATCTGTTCGTTCGGGAGTCTAGCACGAAACGCTCCCAGCCATGAACTGCAGCGCCTTTGTCTCCTCAGTAACAACCGATTGGCAGTGGTTTGTCGTGAATCGTTCGTCCAGCATTGAATGCAACACGTCCAGATCTACAATTCACTTACTGTAGGCCAGGTACAGACGGGTGTAACGCAACATGTAATGTAACATGTAATGCGATACGAACTATTTGGTTGTGTGCGAAACGTTTCACGAATTTAACTGGGAATCATTGGATCCGTGGTTTACTGCACGTTGCAATAGTTACATATATACGCCACATTAAAATAGAAGATATGCAGAAATACCTACTTATAATTTTACCACATGTTTCGTATGAAATGAAGATTTATTTTAAACAGAATATCTTTTAATCTACCCTTTATTTTCCGGAGTCCCATTACCTACTTTTAATAATTTGATTACCGATGTATTCGGTTTAATACGAACAGTATCAACAACAAAACGATGCTTTCGTTATGAGAAATGTATAGAAGACAGATTCTACAGTAGACTCTACTGTATTCATCAAAAATGAAAAGTTCAAAAATTGTAGTTTAGTTTATGAGTGCACGCACGAATCTTCGTCATTCATAACTTAAATAACGATCAAATGGCCGCTTGAATAAAAAGTTTACTTTCTTCGAACGAAATTTTGCCTTAAATGTACAAACACAGCTATTTATTTAAAAAATATCACTATAGATTAGCTAAGTTCTATGAAGCAAATGTTCGCAAACATCCATGCGCACGACCAATATAAAATATTTTTGGAGTTACATTGTCTGCCAATTGTAAAACTGTCGTATCGGAAAAAACTAGTTTAAAGTTTTCTGGTAACCTTTGCGTCACCTGCTGCTCTGTAGAAAAACTGGCTATAGCCGCTTTATTTTTCCGAATTTCGTTCTGCAGCTTTGGGAGCATATTCGTGATGTCCAACTATTGATTTATACGAGCAAAAGAATCGATTTTTTTCGAACCGCGACACCAGGTTCCATCCTTAATTCAACCATTCATAACTGCATGGAATCGTATGCTAGCGCTTTAGTGAACTTCATATTCTTCTTTATTCCGGAGAAAATCGGAGTACGATTACAATTTTTAATAATTAGAAGAACTAACAAAAATGTGGTTTGTAAGAAAAGTCGGTAAAAAAGTAAACGAGCAGAATATACCTACTGACACCACTTATGGCTTTGAATTGTTAGATATGTACAATAAATCCTTTACGCAATCAAATATTTAAAATAGGTATCTCTGAAAAATTATAGAAGAAATAAAATTCCAAATAGCAA
Source organism: Andrena flavipes (assembly GCA_963971345.1). Taxonomy (NCBI): domain Eukaryota; kingdom Metazoa; phylum Arthropoda; class Insecta; order Hymenoptera; family Andrenidae; genus Andrena; species Andrena flavipes. The sequence continues at coordinate 62,255,078 of OZ020480.1, forward strand.
AAGTTATAGGTAATCTAGAAAGTAAATACGATCCAGATTCTAGATGGTCTTTAATTCTTTTATACTTGGATACATATGTCTCTTCTCTAGTGGACGATATCGTCTTACGTACTGTTGGAGAAATCAAGTCGATGGTATGATTCTAAAAATGGAAGGAGGAAATAGAATCGTCGAAACTAGGATACGAGTTTCATTTCCTTCGATGCAAACGTTCCTACATATTTTATGAAACAGCCTGGAGTGTAAAATGGAATGGGAGCAGTCGATTGTTATTACTAGCGCACTGAATAATTCTTTATCGGTTCCTCGCATTTGGTAAAATTTTATAAAACCCTTTTACAATTAGGAAGATCGTTCCAAGGGTAGAAGTGTTCTCACTAAAGTACCTGAAGATATAATGAAAATTTTACTACATTTCTTACAGTTGAACATTTCATTTTTACAATTCTGCTATATTTCGATCTCGTTATCTATCTCGCAGTAGTGAACCAATTAAAATACTATATCAACCTCAGAAATCATTAATATTATGGCGACCTTAGTATTTAAAATTCATAATCTGGTTTGAAACACAGTAGCAACAGCTTGCAATGTTTTGAAAGTACTTGAAAATTTGCAAACGTATCAAAATTAACGTGAAATATTTTTAAATTTTCTGCGTAAAGTCTAAGAATCTTAAAAATGCAAATAGAACAGGATAAAAACCAAAGGCAAAAAGTAGGGAGGGTTGTTTATTATACGATCCAAGTTCCGTAAGCGATGCTACTTGGTACCTGATAAATTGAGTGAAAAACTTTTATCCTTCACGGAGACTTACAGATTAGCTACGAACATCCGCTATGGTCTGCTTAGGAAACAATAGTGGGTCGTGATAAACCGTAGACACTCGAAGCTAATCTATAAATCTGTGCCTGAACTCGATGAAAACCTACTTTAAATAAATTGCTAAATCATGTTGCTGTTGAAGGTATCATGTTCCGACTAGATTAACGAATTATATGATTAATATGTGTAATATGAGAAAATTATATAATACTTTTTCTGATGACTAAGTATCACAGAATTTAGATTCTATTTAGAACTCGGGGTAGGTAGGAATTATTTTATTAACTGTTCCAAATGCTATCCAGTTACTTCTATACATTTATTAATAATTCTTCTAACGATGCTGTTGGAGCTATAGATTCTGAAGCAACACAAATTTTTCTTGATATATCTCCGCTTGCCGTAATATCAGTGGCCATAAAGTGGTACTTTATATAGTCCCATAAAAAATTGAATATTTAATCAAATAATTTCTATTCAAAACGTAACAGTTTTTGCAAGCTCTATTCTTGCCTCAAGGTTTTTCAACGAAAATATTATTCGTCATATTTCGCCAACTATTTAAAATATGAAAAAACATTTTACGTAAAGAACACTTATTTTCCAAAGAGCTAATTTTCACAGCTTTTGATATAAAAGAGCTTATATCACATAAATGACTCTGGAAGACTTAATACGTGAAAATAGATTGTCTCTATCACTTCTCCAGAAAATGAATTCTAACAATTTATGTGGCCCACTCTATATAGAATCTAATGTTATAAGCGAAGATGACTTGCTCACGACCAGGGGTGTTGAATAATATTATACTTCCTTTCTTAAGAGCGTCTCTAATACGGCAGACTAACCTGCAAGATGGCGCATGATAGAAAACCAGAGCCACCCCAGACACGTGTTTTGGCTGCTTGCCTACCCGTTATGCATACGTGGTGCCTATTTATTATCATAAGAAGAAGTTATGAAATATTGGTGTTCCCAAGGTAATCTCTATTGTTCGTTGTATCAATTTCATATCTAAATTGGACACTTACCTATTATGGTCATAAGGTTCAAATCATACTAAAAAGCTGAGAATAATAATGTAGAAAATTGAGTATTATACGGTGTATTATTACTACGCGATATATGAGGCATTGCGAACAAAAACCGACTAACCTACATTGAAAAAAAATTATTTTTCTTATTTTATATGATTAGTATAGCCTATTGGAATATATTATAGCTACTGAATCAATTTCACCAAAAAATGTGAGTTACTTCGTTTCTGCTCTCAATGCTTTATGTAGGTATAGGAGTATGTCTAAAGCGCGATCTCATGTATAGACTGCGGAAGCTTATACAAGTATGATATTTATTACGATAATAACGCCATCCCTATTGTAAGAAAATCGAACAACCTATATAATGGTCGCTACTATACTTGAGCTAAGTAAATTCTGCATATGCTGGGGACAAATGAACATAACATTTTTTAAAATAAAAAATTTATTTTGAAAACCCTATAATAACTAAACATATTTCTATCAAAGTTTCACTTGCTTAGTCCTTTTCTATAAAAATGTATGTTTGCATAAACATCCGCATGTATTGTGTTATAATGTGTAAAGCAATAAACGTAAATTACAAGAGACTATTTATGGAAACGTTATGAAGAAAAATACATAGTAGACAGAAAAATAATCTTTGTTCAGATTAAATTATTAATTCAATTCAATTTCCTCCGAACGGCAAACTTTTAGTGAATAAACAAATGTGATTACACGAGACACGGTATACAATGAAATAACAGAATGATATTTATGAGGCGTACACGGAAACGCAGGAATGAGAATTTTATTAAATTTTTGTTAATAAACATTCATGTATTATCTTCACTGTGCTGGGCCGATATTTTTGCGCTACGCGATTACTGTTTTCTGATGATAAAGTTAAAATATACTGGCATTCGACCCCGCAGCGCGATGCAAGCAACTGAAATTTTACGAGAGCCCCAGAATATTTGGATAACTCAATGGTTACATAATGTGGCTGCAGGTTGCTCCTTTAATCACGATCGTTTTTTGGGATGGTGTGCGAAGTAACGTTGCATGTAGCAAGTATTAACATCGTTACGCAACAACGCCCGAGATTGGTCGGACTTCCTCTAAATTCAATGGCGGTTGGTGTCAGAAGCGATATGAAAGATATTTATCATCAAAACGTCTCATGCAAAACGGACTAGACTCTCACGTGCATTCGCACGTAAATCTCGGTGCCATTAATTAGGCATCTATGTTGCAGCAACCCTTGTAATTAGATGCAGTTAATAGTTAGCTGTTGAGCTTCCGCAGCATCTTGGGCTGCAAGTGAAACTCGAGTAATCCTTGAGAGCCGCTTAACAATATGTGCCTGTATACGTTCGTTGTTATCTGTGTATGCGTACTGCCTAAATAGATGTCCGCCTTAGAGCAAATACAAACGCACGTGCAGCAATGCGTGGACATATTTATTTATTTGTGCATCACGTATCCATACATGCACGTGATCCATGCATGTGCATATATCAGCATACAAATTTATGCACATGTATGAAAATAAGGTGGCCGTATGTTGTTAACAATGCACGCGCATCCGGTTGAAAATACGGACTGTTCAATCTTGGCCAGAGTTAACTATCCTCTTGTTCCTGATTTGCTTTGCATGCCGGAGGTATCTGTATAATAAAGCTACTATTTAGGTACAAAGCGTTCTCGTTTGCCCATTGGAAGCTACACGCTTTTGTTATAGTTCATGGATTAACAAAATGTCGACTGTCTAAATACCACCCACTAGAGGAAAAATTAAACAATTGAAAATAAAGATCCTCTTCTGATGAAACCCGTTTCTGCTAATGGTGACGCGATTTTGAATTTGTTATTTAACTGGTAGATGTTTGCTGTGCAATCAATGGATACCTTAGACTTTTTGGAAAGTAAGATTACCTAAGTCTTTCAATTAATTGCATTATAAAAGTAATACCTACTATTTATGTGACGTTTTAGATACGTATGTGTTTATACTGTCTCACGGTCTAAAATTTAGTATTAGTATTGGTGGTAGAAGAAAAAGGTTAAAAGTAAAGTTTCCAATTTTTGTAGGTACACTTTTTATGACGAATACGAAAGGTATAACCTTTTCTTCTTTTTGGAAAAGATACCCTCTCGAGATCTAGTCTCGATAAAATATAATAGGAGTTTCTATAATAGTACTAGAGTTCATAGAATAAGAGTTTCTAATACTGTCGTGGCGTGTACGTTTCGTGTCGAAATGAGGGTCGTGGAGTACACTTGGCACAAATCGATTCGCCTTGACGGAATGTTTCCAATGGTGTATAGAAATCCCAGCACGCTCTCAGACTAGTAATCACTGCACAGATTTAACAATAACACTCTCCTTTGGTAGAGCAGGTAGAGTTTGGATACAGCATAAAAAAGTGTTAAAAATATAGAAATTTATAGAAAGATAGATTTACTAATCAGCGATCCTGGAGAAGGTACATAATACGAAAAATTTAATTGAAGAGAGATAAAGGAAATTGGAGAAATGGGAGTACGGCTAGAAAATTGATGGGAATATTTTACATAGATCCTCAAACGCAGACTGTACTTGACTTACAGGGAAATATGTACTGTAAAAACTGTATTTCATATTACTTTGCGTAAAGGAATATATACAAGCATGTACTTCCTTTCAAAGCCAAAAAGTACGGATAAGCCATGCACACAACAACAAATAAACGTAAAAGAATTTTTATAGGCCACTATTTTTCCGTTTCACTCGATCTAAATGAAACTGAGTAGATCCCCTTAAAAGAGGATTTCACGGACGGTAGGTACACTATTTTTTGCGATACAGTTGAATATAATATTTTTTTTTAGATATGTGCGTTTTAGAAAAATCACTATTGCTAGGCTTGTCTATAAATTCGAATCATTTAATGATGGAGCGATATTTTAATCGCTTGTAAACTAACACATAATCCCACAGTCCTTGTTAATAATTGTTACATCTAAAGACATACAATATTAAATTTCGGTTATAAATATTTTAATGAAAACTTCACTTGCGAGAACATGTCTTTTTGCTTTTGGGAGGAATATTGTAACAAATGCTTCCCCGAATATGAATTTTTAATTCTCAATTTTTTCAAAGTCTAAATATTATTTTTAATGGTAAACTCGATATATACGTTTCTTTGGATCAAATTTCATATTTTGTAAAATTACAAATCAAAAGCCCTTAAAGTATTTCCATTTTTAGAATTTTTTATTTTATTCCGTGCGGCCGATGCCGCGAGTGAGAAAACCCAAGAGCCGAGCGAGAGGGAACGAAACAGTTGACACGAAGTTGCCGTCGACTCTTTCGTTCTCTGACTCTCGACCGAAGGATTCCAAGAAATGGTGGGGATAGTGAGCGTGATTATAACGCATGGTAAAAACGGGACTATAACGAGGCATTAGTGTATAGCGACGCAACCAACTCTCCAGCCCGACCGCGTCTCCCGGATTTACCCTACTTAAAACATTAGGTACAGAGGTTTCACCCCTACCATTGAATGGTCAAAACGGAAAACAGTCACAAGTTAGATTCCCACGATCTCAGCGAACTGACGAAATCCAGACATGGTCATCGGCAGAAAGATATGGCAGTGTAGCCTTGAGGATCCTTGGATGTCCACGACTTCGGGAATCGCACTCGTACCCAAGGGCCTAGTCCCTCACGAGATGAACGCGCTCATGAACTCATGAGTTTGAGGGTGGCGTCTGCTTTCGCCGTTTGAAAAATGCCTGGTCAACATCTGTGACTGTGTCTGGATCTCCTCGCTAACTTTCGCTGGGGCTGTAGACAGCCATTTGTCACGGACGTAACAATATAATCAGAGACCGTGGACGAAATGTTAATGGAATACAAGAGATGCAGTAAAATTTCATATTTTAAGTGTTAGTTTCAATTCAGTACGTTTTTTATCGTAATCTTCTAGGTGTGTTTGTGATTTACATATTTTCGCTGTGACGGTGCTTCCTATGTTAGATAATTGCATTGAGTAAATTGAAATGACTATTACTAGCAAACAGTCCAACTAAATAGAAACTATTGTCAGGTTTGAATCGAATAATGCTTTCAGAATGGCTTGTGTTTATTCTTCCTGCAACCATCATCCTAATCGTTCTCGATTGTGACGTGCAATCTAATTTTCATCCCGAGTGGCGACCCGTTTCAAAAGCGAATTTGGTTTGTTCCTATGAAGTAACGAAGCAATTGTCTCTATTCGTTTCAACTTTTCAGAGTACCTAGTTCAATTCTTTTGGAATTCATTTAGGTATCTATTTTCTTTATTCAGCGAATCTCCATAAAACGATAAAGAATAAATAAAAATGGTGTGACATATATGTGTCTATATGTTGTATTTATTAAGGCACCTTTGCTATACTGTAACATAAATTATTTTGCCCGATCTCTTTTAAAATAACATTTTTTATAATTTTGATGATCCCTGAAACAGTTTAGAAGTTCAAAACATGAAACAAGACGACATCTTATAAGCGATCGTTTTATTATAATGCGTGTCGCGCGCAGTCAACAATGCGCCAAGAGCAGGAGCATAAATAATATTACTTCTTCTGTGTTTGTTCATATAGTTAATTTAAAGTCACTAGCTAAGAATTTCTAATTTTAGCACTAACTTAAGTAAAGCGATAATTTTAAAAATTCATGTTAATTTGAATTTGAATTTTTCATTATCAAATATAATTACGTAGAAGACTATTAATGTAATTTTGAAACTTTATCATGAATTTAATCGATTCTAAAGTTTAAACTTTAAAATGAAACTTATGATAAGTCACAGAGATTAAGATCCTTGAATATATTTTCTGTTCCTTCATAAGTCAAAAGTATAACCGTGCCCTAGATGCTTGATTACCTATTATCTATAACGAAGTGCAATGTCGAGGGTCATAAATTCACATGCAATTTTCCGAAAATAGCCAATTACATTGCACCATTAATTCCAGTCTTCTCTTTTCTTATCTGAACGTTCACAAATTACTACCTTATACGGGGACTGTTCGAACGTAAATGAGAATTCTGTTACTGCGTTGATAGAAATCGGTATGTTTTACTGACCTGATAAATAAGAATAATCTCGATACAAATTTCAATCAATTGTTTTTATACAACAAACGATTATTAAATATTGTATGAGATGTACTTACTTTCAATTTCAGTCTAAAAATGTCCGTAGAATTAATAGGTACGTAGGTAATCGGAATAAAAACACGTGCAGAATATAGACACTCTATAAAACACATCAAACGAATGTAAATAAGCAAACTAATCCTTCTAGCTTCTAAAAAAAAAAACTCAATACCCCTTCTGCTACATTATTATATTCTAAATTCCATATTGCAGCAAAAGGACATTTGATATACATACGCGAACTGAATAGTACCTAAGATCCGTTTTCCCCACATTTTTATAATACAATGAAGGAACTTCGAGATGGAAGGCATTCATTACTCGGCATTGCTTTATAAATGAGCGAAATCGCCGGGGTTTCTATGCGATGGAAGAAATAGCGGCAGACAGATGGGACCGGAGTGGATTTTCATGGTGTGAGAGGAGGCATCGGCGGTCGTGGGAAGGGGAACATTGCACACCATTTCGAGCAGTTTTCACAATGGAGAATGCATTTATTCGCTGGACCCATTTTTATTGTCTCGCGAAAAGGGTTGGGCACCAAAACTTTGATAATATCCAGGAGCAAGTTCAGCGGTTTACAGACCGGAAGGAATAGATTCCTCTGGACGGGTTTCCGCGCCTTTAATTGAGTGTGTCGGTAAGCGAATATGAAATACACAATGTTTTCGTACCCTGGCGCGTAACAGGATTTCGTAGAGATTTTACGAAGGTTACTTTTTAAAAACTTCTGTACTCGAGCACGAAGAGATGGTGTGCATGGTACAAGATATACCACTGCAACTTTTATTTCATAAATTTGAACCTAAGTTCGAACAGACAATTTATTTTTTTATCAATGGACTTCCATATTCCTATAATTTTGAGTTTTAATAATTCTTGTAAGCTTATCTGGAAATTATTTAATCTCCGTCTTATTTCAGCTTGTAAGAGTTCTACAGAAGTTCAGTAAAAACCTGACTTTGCTGTACTTTCTTTAAAATTGCTTACTAAACTATTTAAATACTTGTAATCATTGAAAAATTCATTTACAAACATAGGCTTTCCAGGGTGAGTCGTTGCTATGCAACCCCACGCACAGTAGGTACGATGGAAGCTGTCCCGTATTTTGCTCTCCAATTTGCTGCTCCTGTATTTGCATTTCATTATTTGGTTTTCTCCATTATTGCTTCCGCCTGAGGTAAAAATGTTAAATCTCGTCTTGTTTGAAAATACATTTTTCAAACAAGACATTTTTAAAAAATTCTCATGGTTACCGTGATTCCGGCTATTCTGTTCATCGGTAATACAAAACCAAAATGATTCTTAATTAGGACGAATTTGGGTATAATGAAAGAAAAAATCGACACATTAAAAAGGTAAACAATGAATGAACAAAAGATGGAAATAGTAGCTCATATATCTGAAATAATATATGAGTAGGTTTTTACAGTGAAAATTCAACTATTTTGAGCCTAGTCATTTCTATAAAAAAAATTCAGAAACATGATTTTAGAAATTGGGGTGGTAATATGGACCAGAGCTGAAAAGGTAAAAAATATGTAAGAAATAAGTGATTTTTTATAGATTTTGTATTTTAACATTTAAACAAGTTGTTTTTCATGTTTCTGTAATTACATATAAAATTTCAAAATTATTTAGGTCCCAAAAAAATTAAAAAGTTTGAAAATGACCCTTATGACTAATTATGCCTCTATAACTAACATATTGCATTTATCAATTAGTACGAGAAAAAAATTAATTAATCTTACCATGAAAAACTTTCTACACGAGCAGAAAAAGACACTTTCAATTTAGCTAAAGCAAACTTGCCAATCACACCAGTTCTGTTTTGTGGTGTTAGAGGATACTAATTGTTGTGTCTAGTTCAGTTCCCGACATATCACAGAATTTACCAGGGAAATAAACACCTGGTCCGTAATACAACCCTGGTCCACATTTACACATTCTCCCCTACGTTTATCCTATGTACACATAGTCTATATACTGCAAGACGTAGATCAATCACGTTTACGGCAAATGCAACATTACATTGAAAATTTTCTGTAGTATTTTCCTGATTCAATATAAATTTTTGACACTATGCTTTTTTTTTGACATTTTTCATTTAATTTTACTTCTTTTGCCACCTATCCTAAGGAAACTCCCTTTATCAGAGACATCTACACTGGCGAGAATGTCGAACATGAGACATATTCGTAATCTGAAAGAATGCAATTACTGAAATGATTCAAGGTCAAAGGTTTGATTGCTAGGTATTGTTATTATTGGGACAAATTAGTAGCTGTGTTTTTAGTAAACTATGCACCTGTTAGGTGACTTTGAGCTAGCAGCAGTTCATTCGTAATTCGTTTGTGTACATTATTAGTCTGATTGTCAAAGTAGGGAATGCAGTTAAATGCAATAAACTGCAATAAAATACATTTGTATAAATGAAAATCAACATGAAAAGTTGCAGCATTCGGTTATGTTGTCAGAGCAGCTTTTCTTGCCGCTAAGTAAATACGAACCAGTTTTTTATTTTGTATATAATATTTTATTTAACCTGGCTAGTAAAATATATAAAACCTACAACCGTATTCTAGATTTATTATACGTGCACTCAAATAAATCCTACCTACATATAAATTGCAAATAACGAACAGAAAGTTCTGAATAAAGTACTGACGCCGATACCGGCGATATACATGTATAAATAACATGGGTGTCATGACATACGGGTGAATATTTCGTTAATCATAAAGCGTAAATTCTGTCAACACACTGACGTCTATCACACGTTTCGTAACATATTTTGACACTCTGTACATATTCGGTGAAATCGTGGAAGCTTCATTTGTATGAACTGTTAAGTTAATTGGCATGACGCTTAGTGAAATTAATTTGATCTAATTGCACGTGCTTATTTGTTAAGATGCACAATGGTAATATTTGATCCTAATTGATGATTAATGAAAATTATTGAAACAGTTATAATTTCATCATACCTACAGTTTAACAGTAATATAATTAAAGAGACACATGCATGAACTCAGAACAGTCACATACAAGAATTTCACCAAAAAATAGGATATAAGGAGGAAATTAATTGTTTTATTTATTTTGTCCAATAAATAATATTGACACAGATTAACTTTGTGTTATGTAACTGTAGGAAACTCGTCTTTAGTAATAAACGCAAATTATATGAGTGATCTTTGGCTTTTTGTCGTTCTTAGGTCGGCCTTTAATTCTGTAAACAGATTTGGGAAGGAAAAAAGTTTCGTCTTCCACTCACTTTGTCCATTAACGTTTAAAAGACTTCACATCCTAATTTTCACCACTTTGGCCTAAGACGGGCGATCTTTTCACTTGGTAAAAATGAAAATAAATGAACTTTTGGAGAAAGAGATATTTTCACTGCACATAATATGTATTCCTTGTCTAAATGCCGTGAATAATGTTCCTTGATCGGCCCACTTCTTTCATGGTGTGGTATTTTTAGAACAGCTCATTTTCTTCAACGAGAACTGAATACGAGAAGACTCGTGACTCGTCTTTCACCTTTGCATTATTAAACACGAGAAATCCCGGGACCCGTCTAGTGGGCTGTGGTAGTAGATAAAATAGGCAAGTAGAAATGCTCAGTATGCGGTCAGACTCACGTCACTAAGTAGTAAAGTGCATGCTTGGGCCATGTCGAATATTACATTTCAAATTGGGTTACAAATACCAATAATTACCGATGAATAGAGCAATCTAATATTGAAAGTAGAATTTGAAATTTCTTATTTCTTATATTTTATATAAAAAAATGCAATAATAGTACCAATGGATTGACTATTTCACTATTCCAATTTTAATACATATGATTTTAAAAGTAAAATACATGTTGTTATTAAAAAAAAAACCTCACGACTCTGGTGCGGTTTACACATGTCCACGTACAAAAAATGAATTTTATTACATGATATCCTCCTCGATATCACTCAGTCCCCATAAGAACCAAAAACTTTATAGTTCCTTAGTATTCAAGTGGTGCTTTGAATTTTATACTTTGTATATTAATACTACTATTAACTATGTAGTATCATGTAGTTATAAATATTCTAAATATTGTTATTAAAATATTTATACATAATCATCCTTAATCATTTATCACTCTGTTTCGCAATGTTTTAAGTTAAAGATTACTAAATATACATTATAAAGCAATTCAAGTTTTAATATTATTGCTAATCTATTTTCTTGTTTGTAAGCTAATTACTTCAATGTAAAACAAGATATTCGAAATGTTCTTTTCCGTGACACATTGCTTGCGATCTTCTGGGCAAAGGGTAAGTTTTTTCTAGTACTTGAATACGCCCTAGAATGTCTATCAGCTTTATGCTTTCTTGCAATAACACGTGGACGGTCGCCGAGAGAAGCTTCAGAGCTCTCAGCTCGTAACAGGTGAAGCAGCACAAAGGAGCCGCGTGAGTGGTGAGGATCAACTTCTGTAACTGCTAGCGACCGCACATGTATAAACACAGGTGAAACTGCCTTCTAAACTAAGCCGTAGAGATACTTGTCCCGTCTAGAGACCCCTCAACCTCTCATTTTGGTCCGGTACGCTCTTTGCTTATACAGGGTGAGACGTACATACATACATTCGCGAGATACCCGAACGGGGGGGGGGGGGGGGGATTCTACATGCAAAAATAAATGAAAAATGGGAAACGATTTTTTTACGAATTCAACTTGGGTAATGTCTCTGTTTATCACTCATTATTTTTAATTTTTATTAGTACGCGTATACGTTGATGGTAGTATAATTTAAACACTACAACAAATTTTTGTAGACTTTTTTTTTATTATATTAAAAATTATTTTTCATATTAGAAGGTAAGAGCAAAAGAAATAGCAAGTAGAAAATAAGGGCCACTCTACTAATACATATGTAGAATTAAAAACAAATAAACAGATACGTTATTCAAATCGTATTCAATTACATGCACAACTCAACGAACATTTAAAATCAATTTTCTCGAAAAAGCCACCTAGGAAAAATTACATCATATTTTCCACTTACTTTTCCAAGTCGAACCACCTCTTTGCGACTGTACCATGAAAAGCGTCCCGCCCTGTGCAAGAGGACCTTCAAGTGTATCCTCATACCATCATGCTTCCGCTCTGTTCTGCCAGCACTTTCTCTCTATAAACGAGGCGCGTATTGCCATTGCGTACATTGCACCTGAATTGCACGTATTCGAGCCTGCAGTACACGTGACCGTGCTTTACACATATCATGCTTTTCCTGTCGAGATAGACCGCATTGTACAGTAAAACCGCGATTCCGCGATAGAACCGAGCCAGTTCGACCAAACCGATATAATGGGAATACTTCTCTCGGGTGCATTCTGCCTTTTGCACATTAAACAAGTGCGCTGACCGCACTCGTGTTCACGATCGGTGGCCAGGCTTGTGTGCGAGCGCGTGAAACGCTCGGAGATATGTACAACCATCGAGTTAGGAGTTTGATTTACATGCGGCATTGGAGCGTGTCGCTTTACCGTATCACGCAGGTAAACCGTGAAGCAGAGTCGAGGGCTGCTCGTTAATACTTTCCACTCCAGCAAGAAACACGACGATGATACCTGTATTCGACACATTTTCGACGCGTTTTCCCAAGTAAACAATTTTTAAGATTTTTATCGTTGCTTGTCGCAGATTAAATATTGAAAAACAAGTTGCAACGGCAGTAAAGGCTTCGGTAAAATCGACCTGCTTTGCTCTAATAAGCGTCGGCGTTTGGGGTCTTTCAGAAAAATATGTCGCCGGCCGTCCTGAGCGTGTTAACTTTATTCGTGTCAAAAGGCTTTATCGAAGATTTAATCCAGGCCTTTCCTGTCGTTAGTACTTAGTTTTCGATGTTTAATGTTTTAAGCGGTTATGTACAAATAGTTTTCAAGCAGAAGGTGATAAAATAGTGCAGTGGACCCACCGGTGGCTCACGCCGTGTATTTTCACGTTTTTGCCGTTTATGCCAAGATGACTCATGGGTGGGTCACTGTCACTATGATATTTCTGCTGTTCCGGCGTTTCCTCTTTCTATTTAGTTTCCTCGTGTATTCCATATGTATATGCAAGGTAAGAGCGGGTAATAAAGGTTCCGTAATTAAAAAAAAAATTATACACAATTTTTGGGAAGCTTTTATTTTATAGACATCAATGAACATTAAGCTGTAAACTGAGATATTTTGAATAATATATGAAAAATAAAATACGAAAACTTTTATGTTTTTAAAAACCTTGTAAATGGGCCTTGTGGCCTGTACTATCGTGATGCACCCAGGTGAGACACATGAAACACTGACACATATCACTTTCGAAATCAGTTCTGCATAATTTGGATAACCAATTTTCTTCAGAGTTGGTGTCTTCGTTTTCTTTGGAGGTACATAGATGAAGTGTGTCTTGTTCATAGACTTTTGATATTTTTCTTCTGATTGAAGTGACAGTTGCTTTGGAGCTCTTCCCAATATTTTCCCCACTTAATATTTTGGTGGGCCTTATTATTTGTTTTGTCACTTCTTCATTCTTGAGGTAATATGTTAAACGTGCACTTTACAAAATCATAAATTTTTTGGGAATACGTTCCCAAAATATACACTTGGTACATAAATGTAGTTCAACTGTATAATAATGGGCTGACGAGTACTCACAACACAAACCCAGGAAAACGACGTAATTGTTATAATTCGAGCAACGAGAGTTCACGGGGGGACAGTTGTTGAATTTACAACCGGCAAATGTTATATCAACGGCGCGGAAACTCTCTGAATGACATTTCGGATGTAATAAAATCAATACATAGCGCTACCAGTATTGTAGATTGACCTATCAGGGGAAAACGACAGCTGGGCCTTTTTACTGGTTCTTACCTTACTTCCCTTTTTAATTAAACCGTATGTTTATTTGGTTCAAATATGGAATCTCAATTTTAATTCACTTCCAACTATCCAATTGTCTTGAATCTTTGCAAACGTACTTAGTTTGAATGACAATACAAAATTATGAAAAAACCGTGGGGTTTACAAAATTACTAAATCACCAATAAATATAACCCACAAATAAAACTTAGAGACTAAAAGTAAATAATAAAAAAAAAATATACAAGCCGTTCGGACCAATTTTTAAAAAGGTATTCTGTTTTAAAGGGTGTCCCAATACTTTTGTTCAGCACTGTATTTTTAATTTTTAATTAACCTTTTTTATCATTTTATCATAAGGTTGTATAACTGTTTTAATACTTTAAATTATTAAACTTGTAAAAGAGTAGAGTCCTACATGTTAAGGAATAAGTTGATGTTCAGAATTTCAACAATACAGAAAAATAAAATTTCATTATCTTCCCAGCTTTTCGATATCGCCGAGCACTGCAGATTTATGAAGAGAATAGTTTACAAAAAAATGTTTGATACATGAAACACATTGGCTTCGTGACAAAAATGACTGATTGACTGTATGAGAAGCTGTACATATGTGTATTACAAAACTACAATAGGGATGGTGCATATCGCACCGAAACAGAACTGCAATATTCGTGTTGGAATCATGTCCATTGCAAACATCGGTTGAAACAAAAAATGCTGGACAAAGACAGTTCCGCACATCGAAAACGATAGAATCGATTACTGGTTTAAAAATGCCTCTAGTTAAAAAACTACGTATCCCGTACAGATAACCACCATACAACACGGTACGGTTCCAACACGATGCCGTGTTAAAGTCGCTTTAAGATCGATTTACAGTATATGGTCCGTCACCGGCACGACAGAGCATTGAAACATGTGTTTTAAATGGGGCTGTCTAAGTATTCCGTCAACCGCATGTACCGACGTCGGGCGACATTCTCGCAAAGAATGTTTTGACGGCTCGTGACGGCGCGGAACGACATATGTATTTCGTTTCTGTGACCTAGGTTCAATTCATTTTAGTAATTAAAAAAAAATGCAGTTCGGCATTCTGAAGTATTGGTAGAAATGTTTTGCATTTTTCAAAAAATGTGAGTTGGAATTGCTAATTCCAAATTTAACATTGATTTAATATGTAAACTACGTTATACATATAGGATGGGCGAATACTTTTGTTAATAATTATATACCAATATTTATTTTACACCAAAATTATTCCAATTATACAGAATTTTTTATTCTAATTTTGGGATGCATAATATCCATTTAAGCAAAAATCATTAAAATACTTTGCACTCTAGTATTAGATGATTCACGTTCCATAATTAAAATGTACAAAATAGATATAATTTATTAAATACTTCGGTTAATCAATTCAAGTTTGTTTGAAATGCAATAAAAATTCCTAAATACATAAAAAAAAATGATTGAATTTTGTCCTACTACTGTAACATTCATGCCGCTTAAAGTTATATAAGGTTTTATAATTACATTATTCACAATATCTGTCACATAAATGCTCCCTCTGCCAATTTAAAGCATAAATATGGAGAATATTTAAAATGGATTGTAACTGCTTAAACATTATTTCCATGCTGTGGATATAATACCACGAATATATGAATACCTTGTACAATCCGAAAATTTTACGACCAGTTTTAAAATTTAGTGTCCAAGCTGCATAAAACAATGATATTTACTGTGAATGTTATTTTATTATTTTGCGGTTCAAAAAATTTGACGTGTACTATAGATAATTAAAAAGTTTTCCACTGAAGCGATATTCCTTACTCCACCGGATTACAGTTTTTTGCACATTCGGAGATTACGTGTCATTGACAGAACCTTGAATATAGAAAAGCAGTCACAAATTCGCTTTCATACGTTGCACCACCTTAAATTTAATTCCGAGGTTTTTGTCGTGAGCTCATGCTACCTGAAGGGAGATTGAAGTCCCGAGCCCAGATTCGTACACCATTCTGCTATGCCAGTCGTATATAAGTTGAATATATGTACCTTACCGAAAATCTCGGCATCATAAAAGTATCGTTGCAGAAATTGAATTTAATCTCACACTTTCTTAGCTTAAATAGAATTAGAAACTATCCCTCAGAACAGAAGTGTATTCCTTTCTCGAATCGGCATTGCCAGTAATTGCGTTCAATAAATACCTACTGTAAATGTTTAAATATTTTACTTATTTATTAATTCTATCAGGCGACGAATTATTGAGAATGATATCCTTGTTGCTCAATGTAAAAGTCCCAAAACTCTCGCCAAACCCTCGTGAGTTTGTAATATTCGAAAGCATTCAGTGATTCTCTGTCTCCTTGTGTCAATTGCTGCAATATTATTTAATATCAACACTATAATAGAGATATATATAGAGAGAAACGCCCAATGATCCTGGGTAAGTACGCACGTGTGTAGTGAATTTTCAAAATTGATTTTCTCGAAAAGAACACCTGGTATAAAAAAATCGTTGTATCTTTTCGATTTAATTTAACAGCAGTAATCACTGTATTCCCAGTTGTATCGTATATTCCAACCAGTTTTCGCATTTTGTTAAAAAAAAAAAAAACTGTACAGGCTGTGACCTCCCCATGTTAGCAGCAACGCGATAGGTAATCTTCCCGAACAACCTTTTTCAAAATAACACTGTTGTGCAGTGTAAGGTATATAGACTAAAAAAACAATACTGAATATTTTCAAACATCCTGATGGCGCCATCGCAAACGTTTCTAAAAACGTTGATGGTATCAAAAAATAATATAAGGCAAAGTTACAATATTTTAAATAACGCGTATTCTGGATGCACGTGTTTTATTGAATGCGATGGCGACATAGAGTTTTCAAGGTACACCAATTTTTTTTAAAGAAAAGCATATATTTCTTCTGCTGTGTTCTCCTATTTTATAACTCTTTTTGTTCAAAGCATTTTTTAATTCCATAAACAGTTTGAGATTAATTTTAGAAAAACTATATACTTCAGTGAACTCTCAGGGCTGATTTATTTTCTCGAACCGTTTATTCGTGCAAATAAAATATACCTATTTAATTTCATTTAATGACGAAGATAATACCAGTTTGGACAAAAGGCAGTTTGGCACTCGGAATGTGGCTTTGTTAGTGTCTCGTGGCCGATACTAAATGGTGAGTTGCCGATTTTGCGATAAATGAGCCATACGAAAAGTCTTCAGAAACTGTATAGACGGTGGTGGGAGCACTGCAAGCGCTATGGAAACTATAAGCCCCTCGATTTCGCGTTCAATAAATTTGGCTGTAAAAAGAGAAGCGCATCGGTACGAGCTGCATGAGCCATAAAGTAAGCACTTTCTGCGCGCGATTGATGAATTTCAATATTTTTTATGAATCCTGTGCAAAGACATTTTTCGATAAGTTCGGTGAAGCGCAATATTGGAAGCCATACGTTTGAACTGTCTCTGACTGAATCGGTGTAACGCGATGTGTGTCATATCACTATGCGTTGTTGTATCGTTAGATTCTGAAAATAAATCTATGGCATTGGTGATGAATAGAAATATTTTTTTCCGCATTGTCGATAGCTGGTGTGGATCTCTATATTTGTCATATCCATTCGACCTATAGACGATGCCAGAAAGGTAAATATTTGGTTTTTGAAAATCAAAAAATGATTTACTCCTATATGACTGTATGCGACAAACGCACACAGTTTCCCGTTTGTATGTATGAATATACCTACCTACGTCAATAATAATATCTACATTATAGCTTGGTCATTAAAATCTTGTCCATGGCACAGATTATCATTATCTAAACACATTGCCGTTATTTCCACATTGCAAAATTACATAGTTCACGTGTCATAACTCCTATAATTTACTTGATACTTTCAGCGCAATTTATACAGTAAATTGCACACATTATCGCCTGGCGTGTATACTTCATATTTTAGATACATTGATTAATTCGCGCGTTATAGTTTCGCGCAGACAACTTTCGATATTTAAATAATCTTCTAACCCCCACTGTTACCTACTAGGGTAAATTTGCCTAAATCGTACCCCTTAAGAACAAATACTTAGTACATGAAAATTAACAGGGAAACTGAAACAAAATTAGTAGTAAACAACTTATTATTAATAGGATAAACATTTTTATAAACACAGGCAACAAAAAATAATCAAATTTTATTCATAAAAACGATTTATTTTTAATATGGAAAAGTACGATTTAGGATTAATGTTTCTAAATCCTATCAAACTTATCCTAATTGGTATTTTCAAATTTAATTACTACAATTATATTTTTTATGGAATGACGACATGGTAACCTGGCTTGTTAATGGCGTACGGCTAACTGTTGTTTACACTTTCTACAGCTAAGAGCGATTGTGACTGTCTTAGGTTAAAAGAAGCAGCGGAGATGCGATTTAGGCGCAGGTACGAATTAGGTAACTTTACACTACTTACGGTGACGCATAGATTTTGGTTTTGATGATTCACTTCGAATGAACCCGTTGCCTTATCGAATTCTAATGCTAATAACTTACCTTATTCATGTTACTAAAATATGAAACCCTTGGAATACTACGTGATTTGCCTTTCGAACGTACAGATCATTATTTCGTGCACGTCACTACCATTTGGGATCACTCGCGGCTATACCAACGATTTCGAATCGCATGAAAATTGTATAGATATCGAAATGTAGCAGCACCTTTTCGGTTTTCTATTCGTAACGAAGCGAAAGGCGCGCGTTCACATATTTCTAAAGATCCCTGACTTCTCCAGTTCATGGCTGCTGCCAAGGAAATCCTCGACAGACTGAAAGCAACCGGCTGGAAATAACGAATTCATGAGAGGATACGATTTATCGCCCATATTTACATAAACAGGAAACATGACACAAATGCGTCGGGCCGCGTGACTCTCGAAAAATTCGAGATTTATGCGGAGCGAATTGTATTTGCGCGTTCACCTCGTTAAATAGTAGGTATATTCTACCAGATACAAGGCTGACAGCGAAGGAGAGCTGAAGGAAAAAATGAGATATTAGTTAAACGTGGATCAAGTCTTATGATTTGTTGGAAAGTCCTGCCGCATTCTGTCTTTTAATTTATTATGTATTGAAATTGTGTTTATTTTCCTATTAGTGTATGATATAATGGCCACCCCTGTGAGAAAATCGATTGTTTTGCAAATCCAGTTCAATTGAACAACGTTAAAGACATTGTGAAATCTTGTTAAAAATAAAATCTCATTTTATAATTTATATCCTCTTTTGACTTAATTGTTCATGTAGAATTACCTTATATCTAATGCGACTATCTATGCGAAAATCTATGACTGTGTGTTGTATAGAATAAAGTCAATGGCAAGTGTAAATAGTGCGAGACTAAAAACTAATTCGATTTCTTTATTGTAACAGTGACGTGTGAAATTTGTTTCGACGGTATGAAAGAAACGAATGATCGTCTGTAAAATGAAATGGTATTGGGTAACATAACGCAAATCTTATACATGTGCGGGGAATGGCGTATGCAAAATAGATGGCTGTCATTCTCCACGGTTATTGAAGACGGCTGCGTATGTCTGAACGTTGGAAGAGAAATCGAGAGATTCTGAATCGTTCTTCCATACGGAAAATTTAACTAACGACGTCAAACATATAATGTAAAGGTTTATGGAAGACCAATATAGAATCACCAATTTTTAAAGTAAAATCAGAATAACATTACTGTAGATTCTCCAACGGATAAGCATCGTTTCCCCACATGTGTTTCGTTTAAATTTTTTTTCTTGGATTCATTTATTGTATTTTATAATTTTTTCACGTGATACAAATGCATTTGTATACTTCACTTCTGATGTCTATGATATTATGTAGTGTACTTCCTTGATCTATACATATATCACATAAAACTTTTGACGTAACACAAATAGCAATGGATATAGGTACATAATTGATATTCCTTGATAAAAATTTCAAAGCCTACCGTGCATAATACACATAAAACTAAAAACAAAGTGCCCGCGAAACAATAAGATTTCTTCACATAATATACACATGTATATACGTGATCCTCGAGATGCATAGCTCTGATCAGGTACAGAGGAAACTGGAACTCCAGATCATATTAATCCTCGCAAAGAATCTGAGTGTGTGTTCTAGTGCTGGCTTTACTTAGATATTAAAGGAAAATAGAGCAAACAGAAATGCCGAGGCCATGTTTAAAAATCACACTGCTGAAATAACGCGGCGGGCCATTAATTTTAATGTTGGACTTGGAGAAGAACGCGTTATACGTAGACGTACAAAGCACCCTCTGCATTTTCCGCGTCAGGGTTTCCGTAAACAGAGTTCCCTGGCCTGAACTTATGGGGCAGAATTTCGAGTTTTTATTTAGTGAGAAAGTTTCACGCCAGACCGCACCTTCCGACCACGCCGAGAAAAATATTCGTCTGTCTGTAACCACCCCAGACTGCATATATTGTGCAAGCTCTACTTTACAACGTGTTAATTCAATGTATTGTGTTCCATAATGAGGAAAAAAGACAGTAGTATGTCTCTAAAGCGGAGAATATGTGCTAGTTGTGATATGATATACAGTTACTAGAAATCTTCATTTTAAGGTATTCTATACACCAGTCGATTCTTTTATTTTTTAATACTTTCCTAAAGTATGGATACTTACGAATACTTAAGGTACTTAAGGTATTCCATACACCAGTCGATTTTTTTATTTTTTAATACTTTCCTAAAGTATGGAGACTTAAGAATATATTTAAAAAATATTGCGCTTTACTATACCTATGACTAATGGAGTTCTGGAATTTTAAACAAAACAATATTCAAATGTACGACCGAATAAAACCTTGCAGATCAGAAGTTAATAATCTTGGAAGGATTTAAAATATTTTTAAATCCTAAAATATTTTAAATAGAAATTTTACCTTTTTATGATGAATATTGTATGATATCAAAAACCATAAAACTCTGAATTAAATTTTTCTTCGGAAACTCATCATTGCCAAAACAGAAAATAATTACGTTAATAGGATCATCTGAATTACATTTCTGCAAAATATTTTTTTTTTTTTAATTTAGGAGTTATCGAATATCCCTTAAGAGCTTAGTAAATTCTATCTAATATCTGTCCTGTAAAACCTGGTTCATTTTTTAAGAACACCCTATACAAATGACTTACTTAACACCTTAACGTGATGTTAGTAAGTAAACATGCATGTATGTCAACTAACATTGTTCATAAAACGTAAAAATGAGATGTAACTCATTTCCTTCATAAATATCAGTGTCACTTGCAAATTGTATGAGGAACCATCAAATAAGCATTACCAACGTCATCGCGGTTTGCGAAATCGCTAAGATGGTGAAATATCCCCGTCACACTGTCTAGGAAGTCACGGTCTGAAAGGGAAACGAGAATCCTTCCTCCTCAGAAACTTTGCTTCACTGTTGCTGAGATATTTCAGTTTGTTTCGAATTTCTCTTAAGGAACGCACTCTGATATTACTTTCAAGCATAGGTACCGTCAGATGCGAAGGACAAGTAGAAGCACTAAATGCTAATATTTTCAAAATTTTAACGATTTCTTTAATGTAATTTACACTTAAACAGTATATTATAGGAATTTAGTGTTCACTTTTAATAAATGTTTTTTTTTTACATTAATAAATGTGTTCGTTTATTGTTTCACTGCATCCCATGAATGGAACTCTAACGGTAAAATATCCGGTATGGTAAGGAGGCCATTGGAAAACATTATGCTTGTATATTTTTGAGAAATCTAATATTGAAGACTACTAGGATTACGAAGACTTTAGCGCCTCGGATACTTTTATCGCATTAGTCATACGTTTTCGACACCATGTTTATAGGATCTCGTTTACATCATTTTATACCCTTTACACACTGCTATTTTAGGTAAAGTATACCTTTATCATTTTGTATGTTTAATTTGACGTTTTTGTCCTTTGCATGGCAGTATGTTATAAAGGCGATTTTTTATTATTATTACCTCACCAACAATTTCCCTGAAGGAGACTACCTTCTTTTTGGGACACCCCGTATAATCTGTCAGTGTTATTTATTCCGAGAGCAACAGAAGTAATTTATTGGTAGAATCTCATGAAAACACAAAGCGCGTCTGTTTTATTCTTCGTCTGTTTAAATGATCCACTTCCATGTTTGTTTATATAATTATCATATCAAACAGTGTTTAATTGGTCAGTTAATTAAATACGGGTGTGTGCCTTGATGATCTTATTTGCATACGCTAGTATATTCAACATTCCCTTTTGGCGTTCATATTATTTTATTAACTGTATGTATGTAGGTAGCATTTTGTTTCCGTAATCTCTTAATCGTTCCTTAATCTTTTGAATTAATGATAAAATGACAAATAACTAGCAAAAAGGAATTATAAATACACAAGAAAAATAGTAGTTACATCATACAAGAAGTGCATTACCGCTCAAAAGTATATCACTTGTTATACATATGTAGGTACGATTGATAAAAGAGAAAATAAAATGTTTTTCCACATGCCTGTGGTCCCACATTGATATTCCTTCGCACATAGCAATCATTTCATTCTATTTTGTTACCTTAACCCTTATCCGCCGAATGTCGGATCATTTTAACCCACAGCACGTGTCAGTCGTCTGCTCGGGAATCGGTTCTTATTGGGCCGGAATTGTAAGAGTGCGAAGAAGATGTTTTTTCTGCAATAGAATCTGGCGAAGGTAGTACTGATGTTAGAAGTCATATTATTTCTGGCTGCAAATGAAAATATATTGCTCCTAAACCAACCAATACCGTACAATGCATTTCACGCAGCACCCTTCGATAGAAAATGCGACAAAACAGAAACAATTCAAGATTGTTTTCATTTTTTCATAGATAACAATAAAATGCATAGCTATCGAAACATTAATGATGGGTGAAAATGAATCGGCGTTCGCCGGTCGCGTCGCTGCTGGAATATCCACCCTTCGAGAATAACAAGCGGTGCTCGAACTGCAATTCGGTAATTATTATTATTAGTCGATTATTATGTCAAAAACGTAGAATGACGCAGTAAAAATGTTACAAAGAAACAGAAATCCTTTCACTGTTATACTGTGCCCCGTGTTACAATCTACCCCACCTGACCCTATAACTATTGATCTTGGAGGATCAAACGTTTTCTTTGAAAGGCGGGAATAGAACACGTCGAACAATATTGCTATTTTAAAATGTAACATTACCAGTGTTCAAATATAATTAAGCAATTTCGAAGCATAATATCGAATGTAGGTTACTAAGATCTGAACAGTTGAATCACATAAAAAACAATAATAATAGCCTTTTCTCTGGATTACAGTGGCAAAATTACACACACCTAAAGGGACTAAGAAAAAAGAAGTGGCAATTTGATACGGACAAGCATTAATCATCTACGTTAAGTTTTATTGTATTTGAGCGGTGGTGTGTACTTAGTGAAATGTATGAGGTTAATTGGTAAAGCAAAGAAGCTAAGACATTTAACTTGATAAATGTGTGAGAATATCTGACCATTGTTGGAAGAAACTGGTACTTCCTTGGGTGAACAATCGTACTTTCCTGCGACATCTCTCAGCCTTATTTCCCATTTTTGGGAGGACGGAAGACATCCAAGAGGGAAACGAACTAGCCACTTTGTTGGCAGTTAAGAGGATGCTCAACTCGACCTAGCCGAAACTCTTATGAACTCCTCAAAACTTGGCAGCCGTTGTCGTATATACTCCTACTACGCTACAATTGTCTGCTGTTATTGGCATTTACTTTTTTAATGAGCATATTGTTGTTCGATGAGAAGTGTGGTTGTTAAAACTTCATTGGAATTCCTTTCGCTTGAAAGTTGAGAGGTATTAGAGAATAATGCTAAGTTCGGAGTTTGCATCGCGTGCAATAAGCTTATGGAATTAATTTTGCAGCTTCTGAGGAGCATTGTAATGCCAATTACTCATTCAGATTACTTAGAAGGATGAAATAAATATATATTATTATTTGCAAATAATTGTGTTAATTTTTAATATAGTCTTTAAACAAAATGATTTTTTTAAAAACTGGTACAGGGTCTGGATTCGGCTTTAAAAAAACCCACGGTCTGAAGAAAAAAAATCTCTACGCCTAACAGTTCTCGAGATATTCCTGAAAATATGTTTTCTACCTCCAACTTTAGGGACTGTTTTCACCCCTTATGGGCTTATGGGTTGTCGATAACAAAAAATACATGTCAAATATTTTTCTGAGAATTACTTTTTCCAAAGGCCATTAAAATTGGCGAGTGCGGACTCGATATATTCCCTTGTTAGACTACTTGCAAGGGCGGTACATACTGCATTGCCACCTAGAAAGTCCCACTTGACGCGTGGCGTCGTATGTCATCACTTTGACTTCGACTACGAGGTAACGAGATCTGTCTAGATGGCTACAACACAGTCTTCGCTGTGTCTGACCTAGTTAAGTACGTACTACTGCGCGCCGGCAGTAGTGTAACAATAAGTTCTTCGCGTCGGAGACTTTTTATGCATAATTTATAATTCTCAAACACAATTTCGTCATTCTTGATTTTCGTCCTATTTTAGAATGTAGAATTACTACTTAAATGGATACCCACTTATAGACGAACACTCTGATTTATAGGAATTAGTGGTTAAAGGTACTATAGTCCGTTCAACGAGTCGAGTCACCAGTTATAAACAAAGACGACAATAGCTGTGGTCGTTGCCTATCTCGCTTGCATATTTTGTTTATAACTGGTCATTCAACTCGTTTAACGGACTTTAGGCAGTCGTGTTTGTCGAAAATGAAGTATTTCTTCTTCAATTAATTACAAAGAAATAAATTGAGACTGAAACTTGTTTTGGCTGAACATGGCTAATTGGGACCTCCGTTTTTTTTTGAGTTATTACTGCAAAACAAGAGAAACTTTTTCGTCATATTTACGCATATATGTGACTAAACAAACATGATTTCTTTAAGTTTATGATGTTTTGTTTGATGAACTTTGTGTCGAAACTGTCAAACAACAAGTCTCAGTTTCAATTTATTCGTTTGTAATTAATTGAAAAAGAAATGCTCCATTTTCGACCAAAACGACTGCGTAGTACCCTTAAGGGGGAACGTGCAATAGAGCGGGATCGGTTGAAGTGCCCACTTGTGGCGAGTATGGAGGAATCGCTGGATTACTAAACAAACTAATTAGCTTTTCTGTTATTAAATTCGCAGCATTCATGAACGTGGGTTAAATTTCAGGCTATTCAATACATGAGAATGATCTCTAAACATGAAAATTACCACTAAATACGCTTCTAGGAATTCAGAATTCAACTATACCTACACTAGAAACATATTTGCTACTATTCTCACACGTTTAATATACATTAATAGCTACGTTTACACTCGCATTTCACTTGTTGTAATCGACCTTGTTTAATTACCTCACGTCCGAACAAGTATAAATGCACTTCACTGGAAATGGAAGCATTCGCTGTAATCGATATTATTGCGATTTGGTTATATGTAAGGGTTTAAGGAGGTTCTCGCCTCTTTCCGGATAAAGGTAGAGACATTAGAGGACGAAAGAGTGAACAAGGTGAGAAGAACGAGAGAAAGAGAAGGGGGAAGTCGCTGAAATTGAGATGCCTTATCTTGAGGATGAGAAAGGAGTCTCCCGGATAGAGTGCAGTTGGTAAAGTGAAGCCCCGCAAAAATCTCCCGGGGAATAAAAGAGGATACTGCTTGCGGGAACCAACCAGTTTCACTAGGTCGACTACATGGCTTGCTCGTATTGCGTATCTGAGATTCCATGTGGTTCCTGGAATTCGTCCTCGTGAAAGTGGAAGTTGAAGCTGACCGTTCGTCTGACGCGGAATATAAAATTGCATCGCGGTCTCTCGAGGTTGTTAGAAAGCCTCGGGGCGTTCCTTAGCCGTTTTTTGGCAATGCGACCACCCCTATACCATTCATAAGTGAGAGGACATAGGGTATACGGGTACACATCCCATCTGCCCCATTGGTCATAAGAAACCTTGCACGATTCAAAAAGTGGGCCACGTTTTCTTATCACGATTCGCATCACGTTCGTGTGCAATATTTAAATCTTCGCAAAAGCCACCAATTTTATGTATTCATAACTTCTATGAAAAGGTTCCACGTATATATGTCAAAGAGGGTGACATTATTATGAAGATAAAAATTACTTTATCCACGGGGGATGCAAAATGAAGCAAAGTGTGTATATACAAATATTTTCAAATAGCCTCAAATGTATACAAAATGTACGCATGCTAAAATATATTTATTGTAATTTCGAACAAAATTATTGAAATTTGTATATTCATATGCGAATACAACATACATTTAAATTTCGATGTAAATAAAAGTGATACATATAAAGGTTTGCTTGAACTATTCGCACAATTTTTATGGCATTTTGCTATAATTTATGTTTTGGGAAATGAAATCGTGGATTGTTTCTTCACCTTCGTTGATTAGTTTGAAATTGAGCAATGATAAAATATTTCATGATTCATTTGAATTTAACGTGTAATTTGTGCATGTTCCACGAACCACTCGGTATGTTTATCATGTTCACTTTCTACGACTCACACGTGAGTCGGGACGTGAGGGACGTTTATACGACCATGTATTGTGGAATACGTGTCCCTTTCGGTAGTTCAAAATTAAATGCAAATACGGGGAAGAATTTTAAAAAAATGCTTGGTCAATGAGGACATTATCAAGAAGGCCACACGTTCTTGATAAAAAAAAGGAAATATTAAACTTCGTACGATCGATAGTTTCAAATATAAAAATTTATTTATGTTAAAGGAAGCAAACTCGAAATCAGCGAAATGCTGACCTAAATACCTCGTGATTTCGTGCGAATTATATCACATTTCAGTTTTATAAAAGTTCCTATCATCAAGTGCAAGCAGTGGTCGATTTGATGTGGAATGATCGAACTGTACTAAATATTTCTTAAACGTATTCAAAAGAGACTTATACACCTCTTTCCAAGATTCGACACCACATTGAGACGAATATTTAAAATTTTAATATAAATTTAAATTTCGTTTATACAAATTTGTTATGCATACAAAGTAATTATATAAAATGGTCAACGGGATTTCCTCTAAAATTTGATGAAATTTTGGAAAACTTAAAAGACAGTAAAGAGAATCTCGAGCATATACAAGTATTATTCAGTGAGTGAAAGTAATAGACGAAAATAATATAAAAATGCGCCTGAAAATGTTCTAGTAATAACACTGGATTTTCCGCATGTGAAAACATTGAATTCTCCATTTGTTCAAAGAGGCGATAAATTTAAAAAATCGCTTCAATAATAACTTTGCTTATGAGAATCAATTCGCTTCAGCGAATTCAGTTCCAGTAGTCAGACTGTTCAATACGTTAGTACTATATATCAGAAATTTTACGTTTCTCCCAAAAGTGCTCTTGTGGAAGCAGAACCTTACTCGGGGAATAAACTCGATGTGCATGCGCAAGCTAAAATTATATAGATTGTCTATAAAAGTCACCTTATAAACTTTTACAACCTTCTTACGTTTGGAAACTCGTAATTATAATAGAAACAACCTTACAGAATATATAATGACATAGATGAAGAAAATTAAAGTAGAAATTAAAATATTCGTAAGATATTCGTGAATTCTAAAAAAAAAATATCTTTCCGGTAAAATGAAATTTTAGAAAAAGAAAAGAAAAAGGTACTTAATACTTTCGTGAAAATATTTAATAACTTTCATGTTAGAAATTCTAGTGAACAACGTAGTAGGTAATTGTCACATGGGCATTAAACTGTCGAATAAATATTTTTACCCTACAGGTGCATTCAAGTCACGCGTGGAACGTAAAATTCTATCCACCATTATCTTCGGAGTAACGGTTATTGACTTTTCCCAAAGTATTTCAAGTTGGTGTCTTTATTTCAACTTCAATCAAATGGAACAAAACCTTTAAAGGTACACACGTAATAAAGAACCGCTTGAGTGAAGTCATCTTTCATTTTCGTTTATGAAATATAAACATTACTTTGCTGACTAGAAGGATTCGTTCAAAACTATTACCTACTGTTTAATCAACTACGGTGGTTGCACAGTCTAAATGAGCTTTGAAAGAGAGTTGAAAACTGTAACTCGTTAGAGTGCGTCCAGACTTGAGCTTTAAACCCAGCTTCATCAGTTAATACTGTTTGCCTACATGCACATCTACACTTGTGGCGTTACCACGATGCTGAACCAAAACTTAACGCATACGCTTTGTGGCGTTGAAGCACATGCCTATAAAACAATGAGTAACTAGATTGTGCCCTATGTTTATCCTTGTTATCTTTCTTACGATGTCCGTTAGGGGCATTAATTT
This sequence comes from Andrena flavipes, assembly GCA_963971345.1. Lineage (NCBI taxonomy): Eukaryota > Metazoa > Arthropoda > Insecta > Hymenoptera > Andrenidae > Andrena > Andrena flavipes. The sequence goes on from OZ020480.1 coordinate 62,283,475, forward strand.
TACTGACCTGCTATGAATGCAATTTAGAATCCATAATGTATGTAGAGATAAAATATAATAATTATGAAATCTTCGTTAAATAATTGACACATTTTTCCTTCAATCACAATATTATTGTAGTTTACAAGTAGTATGCTACTTGACTGATACAAACATAATAGTAAAGAAAGAATATGTTTTATTAAAATGCAGTTGAAACGATATTGAAATATTTTGCTGTTCATATTTGTTAATCATTACATTATTTGGATATGGTCACTATTGATAATGAGTTTTGTAACATATCAAATTGACAATGAATGAAATTTAATTTTTAAAGCTTGTTATATAGTGTTATTACTCAGCTTAATTAAATTCTGTTACGCGGAAAATATTTTTCTACTCGACAACATATTCACACATTGGACCCACACATTTCACTTATATTTATTTTTAATTACAGAAGATTCAAGTTATCCCTGCGTCAGAATCTAAATTTACATTTAACATTTAATTATTCTGTTGTTGTGAATCTCAAGTGAGAATATTTCCAGCTACGGGTATGAAAACGCATAAACGCCACTCACCTCGTCTATCTAAATAAACAAAGTAAATATAAAACCTGTTCACTGAACGGACAGTCCTGGGTCCAGTAATGTAGCATATGAAGTGCGCCGCGTAAAATTGTTTAAGGTGAAATGCCTGCCGGGTTGTAACCGCAATGTTGGGGGTTTTAAGCCAAGTTTCTTCCTTTTACCCCACTTCTCTTTCAACGATCACCGGGCTCGTTAGCTATCACGCGAGACTGACCTCTGCCTCCTAGCATGGTAGCTCCTATCTGCCCGCTACTGAAATTTCAGCATCCCCGCATAGATATCCCAAGGTAATTCCTGGCTCACCTCGTGGCGTTCCAGGGGCTCCCGATTCCCTATAAAAACAAATTGCAATGACCCACCGTATTTCTCCGCATTCACGAAGATTTACGAATCTAGATCTACACTGCTAACCAGCCACCTAGGAAGGTGGCCAAAGACATAGGACCCGAATGAGCAGGGGCATGGATAACCGGGGTCTACTTGCTGATCACATTTAAACGCTAGATCGTTACTTTTTCACGGTTAGTTGACGGTGTCTCTTCGCTCAATCATTTTCTGCTTTCTATAGAACTGCTCGACTTATCTAGCCGAAAGAGGCACGGACTGAAGAGGGAGGAGAGTCAGGGATGCTTTCCCAAGAGTCTCGTCTTTCGTTCGGACTTAACAGCCTTTGGTGAGACGTGTCGCCCTGGTAGACTGCTTCAGCGATCATTCGTTCTTCTTGATCGATTCGTACTTCGTGCCCAATGCAGCTACCTTCTGCTTTTGCTCGAATGGGTCCCGTGGCCCGTGCTGCTTACACGCTGAGCTTCTGATGCGAATGCCACGGAATTTCGCTGGGAATTGATCGACTGGCTCTCATGTGTTTCCTGAACGTAACGAGAATTACGCTTATTTCGTTTCTTTGCAGAGGCTGATGAGATTGCTTTCTTTAATAAACATCGACTTCTTGTACACCGTATTAAATACATTCTTCTCCACATTATGATCATACACTTTGTCCTTTGTTTTCCATTATATTGTACTTTAAATATATTCGTTACTTCGACGGGTATTAAATATGCTATTATATAATTCTCGATATAACACTCGAAATCGCACAAGTGAACTTACACCTCTCAGTTTTAATTTTGCCTAACCAAAGTGATTGAAACTGCAATAACTCTCTTGGGATTTCAAGTAAATATTAATCAAGCTTTGATTAAATACACGTTCAACAGCGTGTCAGGAATATGTGAAACATCGGGTTCTTGCTGTATTTGGTATGTTTCAAACAGACTTCCACTTAAAGAGTATACAAGGATTATAGAAAGGAAACTGTTAGTAGAAAGTCAATTATTGAATATAAAAAATAAATATAAATCATTTTATTGAGAGGATATTTAAATTTATTAAACTTTAAATAATTATAACCAATGAAACACTTTCGAGTAAACCAAAGGAGTGAAATGTTTGGCTGTGATTAACACGTTGAATGTCAGTATTCTCGCTGGAGCTTTGAAAACTAATTAAAAAATTGAATCACCATATTCTATTACAGGACGATTGAAGTTGCGTTAAATTCTCCGTAGTTTCAGTTTTTTGTTACCTGTTTTATATTGACACCTACTTAGTCAAAGAATATACTACTTCCTTTGATGGAGGCTTTACACGCGATAAATATCGTAGACCATCAATAATCCAGATGACACTAAATATGTTATGTAAGTTACTTTATTTTTAATGCAGGTAGGTTCCTCTGCCTTACTCCGTGTAAACGGGGTGTTAAAAAAGTATCGTTTAAATATTTAAAAACTTGTAACACTCGATAAACTGCAAAATATCACCGCGAATTGACTTTTTCACACTAAAAAACGTTTCTGTATTATGGCAATGTAAGTTACTTATGTATCATTGTCCATGTTTTAATTATTTTGTTATTTAGTTATTTTAATTTCTTGCAAGAGACATCTATACGCTTTTCCGTTTTAACCTACATTTGACACCATCGTATCATCGAATTTCGAACTTTTTAGAAATGTTTTTTTTAAGCTAAATCGAGAGATTCACAAGTTTATACGACTGGACCTCTCATGCTATCCACTTTTAAAATAATCCTTTGTTTTAATATTACAAGCGATCAACAAACGTAGATGAGTGACAGGCAATCGCTGGTTTCGCTGAAAGGATTGGCTATACAAACCAATGTCGTGTTTCTACTTTTTATTCATCTGAGTCAGTACTAAAGACCTGCTAGTTTATAAACCAAGCTTTTGCAATACATGATATACACGATATTTCTAAAATGTTAGTCGGAATCGTTTGCAATATTATACAACAAACTAGAGGAGGAAAGTAATATACGGATAGGAGTAAAGGAAGTAGAATAATTCTGTGGGTAATAAATTAACTAAGAACATGCATGTATAAGTGGAAAGCACTTATGTGTCAGTAACTTATGTTACTGAAGATAATATTCTACTCCCTACAAATAGAAACGGAAATTCAAATTTTTTACAACAAACCATATTTTCTCTAATCTAAATGGTTTCTACGTGTGCCAACCTACTACTTACAGTCTATTCATATATTTCATGCATAATATATTTTCACGAACTGTTAATGGCACATTTTTATTGAGTTAGTTTGTCTGTTGAACGTCAACTTAGAAACGTAGAGAAGTGATGAGAAAGAATTAAATTAGCCTTAACTCGCAACTAACGATTGCATTTATTCACATGCGGGGAAATACTTAAATTGTTTACTCATCAGTCACTAAAATAACAAACCTTACACTCTCCTTGCGAAATACACAACGAGATTTAGGTATTACCTACTTATTTTTATACATATCATATACTTCTACAGAAATCATCGATCAATTCTGTTAAAAAGATTTTCAAAATTGCTGGGTCGAATCGTTCAACAGTTCTGCTACGATAATGTCAGAAACGTGGCGTGTGCAGCGGTAAGGAATATGATTTATAAACGCGCATAAATTAAATGTTTCCAGGAAATGACACATAATATGTATGTAACCTTCCATGCATTAGCAAATCCAGATTGGTGTTTTCCTTGTTAAATCTTGAGCTTCGAAGCCATTTCCACATATGGCAGCGCAGCGTAAGGGCGAGGTAGGTAGAGAATGTAGGAGATAGAGGCGAGGAGAAATTGAGGAAAGCTATGTATTGGTGTGACCCCAGTTTGACCGGAAATGATTCATACCCGTGGGACCACTGAATCTGCGCTTTCATCGGATTCTACAGATTTTCTGGCTATGGGTACATTTGTTTCCTATAATAAGACATCGGGGAAGGAACCCTTCATGACTTGTTATTAATGTCTTAAACGGAGTAAAATGTTACAATTAGTAACGAAATGGCGATTTACCGTATAACCTGCGATTGCGACAATTGATAACTGATAAGCCTAACACATGTCATCTGAATATCCTTTTATTTTACATTTTTATATATTTTTATATTGGTATTTAAATGAGGATTGTGAAAGGAGAACATTTAAGTAATACAATTGTAATTATTATATTGTAATTATATTCCTTGTAATTAAATTTGATGATCATATAATTTGCTCTAATTTGGAAACTCTCGGTAGTCAATAATCATTCTAGTATGTACGCTGATAAATGTTTGTGTACTGTATGTACAAAATATTCTAGTGCATTAAATCAATATTATATCTTGATAATATAAATAATGGCTTGTTACTAGAATTTATGTTACCTTTTTGGAAAATTCTGACTGTTTGCACAGTTTTGTGACTATGGGATTGAATGGATGAACAAATAGGGTTTTGTAAAGAAGAACTATTGAACCGAGATATTAATTCCTTGTGAATTACTACATACATATACCTCTTTACTTTCTGCAACTAGTTACCATTCCTCCTTGCCATTTAAACGTAACCTAATGTAACGCAAATCTATTTACAACTCAGCTGCTATTATCTAAACTACTCTTACCATGTTCATCTACCTCTAATTGTTTATACTTGTCCTTTTACTGTTTTTCACTATTTTCTTGCTTTTTCTTATATCCACTTTACCCAGCTCTCCGCTCTTCCTCTCTTCTAATTCACTCATCCCTACCCCTACACCCATACGGTATGAGGTATCCCCCGCACCCCTAAATCTATTCCCTATCATAGTTACCCTGAATTTATATTGCATCATAAAATCGCAGTAGAGTGTCAATAGTTTTTCTTCATCAAGGTTCAACTCGGGCTTTTACTATGTCTCGGATTTACGGATATCTGAGTCTTGAGTATCCGAGTACTCCGATACCCACAAAATTTATATTCGGATATCAGGATACTTATTTAATTTAAATTCGAGTACCCAAGTATCAGGATATATTAGCATTTCTCGTTTTAAACACTTAAACTTTCTCTCCTTAATTAGAGTCGATATAAAGCGATTTTTATTCAATCATAATGATAAAGTATCCGAAACCGAGTACTCGGATACTCGGATCAATGTACGGATAACCGGATACTCAGATCCGGATTTCGATTCAGATTTCCGGTTATAATGAGCATCCGGATACTCGGATATCCGAATAGTAAAAGCCCTAATTCCAACTGCGTATTAGGTGCCTTGCAGGGTAAACTGCGATTGGAATTAATCTATCGACTCATTATCTTACTTCGATATTTTTTCAATATTTCGAATCAACTTAAGATATTAATATTCATTTCGGTGTTCTTCCTGCATTTCTATGGTATAGGTGCATAAGAGAATTCCATAAATTTTGTGCCCTATAAGTACGTGTAGCCACTGAAACATTGCAACAAGGATTCGTATTCCCAATCGACCTTCCCAAGTTTCGCAACTATTTACCCTACATTTTCTATGTATTCTGATTTTCAAGGTCGGCGGTAATATCTCCTTGAACTCGTAAACAAGATCAAAGAGAACATATGTTTATATAAACTTCATTTATTATTATCAACTGCTAAATCCATCAATGAAGTGAGTCTCACATATTATAGGACACCCAGTATATCCTACCGCATTTCGTCAATTCCCGATCTCTTGCACACGTTCATATTGAATAAAAAATGCTGTTTTAAAAAAAAATCCCCAAACAAAGAATGTTATTCTACATACTTATTCGACTTTTTTCATGCCGAATTACTCCATTTCAGACTGTACCACCCGTTATTGGGCACCCTGTATAATCACTGCATGGGAAACCCAATTGATTTGTCAGATATAAGCATATTCGACGGCACGTATGTCGCAACATTCCAGACCATATCCAGGATTTCGTCGGTAGGGTCCTCCGGAGTCTGTTGAAGCAGTGGAGTCAATATTTCGCGCTTTCACGGATCCTTCTGGCAAATAGCGATGGATTGGTTCTGGATGATGACAACCAACTAAGACGTGGATATACGTGCGTACGTCTCATTCCTTCCGGTCTCGATTCGCATTCCCCGCGTACCTTCAACCAGCGAATGTAATATCGAAAGCGCAAAGTACATAGGACGTCGTCTGATCTGCCTTCTCAAGAGCCGAGCTATTCGAGCATACAAACCGCCCTGTCGAATCCAAAGGCAGGAAAGACGCGTTCTAGCGTGTATAATGTCGGGAACGTTTCCGTAACACTATCGACAAATCAGGCTAGGATTACGGACGCGTATATATACCTGTTCGTATTCGATACTTGTCAGTAATAAGTTTCCGTCTTCTTCTAATATGCGGTGACTATTGTCACCGTTTGGAGGAGTGGCTCTGCTTCTGTGTCTGAATGTCCATTGTCATGGATATGAATAGTCTCCTTGTTGCGTTAGGTAATTTGACACGATTTTGTTAAGATGTTCGTTTTATATAAATTATGTCTGCTTTAGACTACTTTTAAGTCGTGAAACATTACCCTTATCTTATGTGTTCCACTACTTCAACACAAATTAAACACAATTTCACTAACATAATTAAAGAGTCCCTGTAGAAAGCACTGTAAGTTCCAAAACTAAAAAAACCCTAACGGAAAATGTTCTACGTGCCAATCGTAATAGAATTTTGATGCAATTTCCCTTTGTAAATAAGTTACTAATAGTACCAAGGGATTGTATCGGTGGTACGCCCAACGCCACATCTATAGAAAACAATATAAGTACCAATTAACCAGGTACGAACAGAATTGACACTCGCAGTGCTTCCAAATTTAAATGAATGGTACATTCAATTTTCTCTACAACTAAGAGGTGGCACATACACGGTTTTCTACAAATAAAATTCTTTTTTTATATGTTTGGACTATATTAATACAAAAAATAGAAAATTTTGTGATGCATTTTGGTTATTTTATACTTAAACATATTTAGCAATCAAAACAAATCACATCTCGTAAATAATTCAAAGTCAGGGAAGTTCTTCCTCTCGCCTGAAAAATTTTATTTTTAGCATTTACAGTGTTTTCTACAAGGACTCTTCAATTTTAAACTGTCTCAAAATTCTATATTCTTCGTTTATTTAAACCGCAACTAGGTAGTAACCTCGGATGTTTCATTCCGTCAAGAAATAGTAGAGGTGATTAGTTTGATCATGAGAGTAAACAAATTAGATAGTGATAGTAGGAAAGGAAAACACAGATTTCAGTTTCAATATATCTGATTTCTCTTCAATGATCGAAGTTATACTGTTAGTATCTACGAACGTGGATATGTAGACACCAAACAATAATTACAGTTGTTAGTACAGAGGACCTATGATTTCATTGGGCTGTAATTACGTTATATTCGTTATCATTCTTAGCAACCGATCAATATTTTGGCTGACATAGATCGTGTTTGACTTGCAATCGATGCCGAGTGGTATTACAGGTGATGGATACTCACCGGTAACATTAGGAATCACAGGCTGCGAATTCTGGAGATCTCTATTGACATTTATCGCTGTGAATTAGCATAGGAGCGTAACGTTCGTAATTCACGAGCTATACATTTGTCATTTCCAGCGATAAACGCGTGAAACATGAATTTATATGGTAGAGTGTGCTTCATATTTAGACTGATAATTTCGAGATAATTCAGTTTCATAGATTTAAATCTGGATATGTGGTCTATCGTCAGAATTATGTTACCTACGCAATTTGATAAATATTTAATATTAGATAATCTGAAAAGACTCAAAGATTTATAGTTATTAATCGCATAACATTTTTAAAATTGGTCCAAACAACTTGAGTTTATTTTGAGAAGCTAGAAGGATGAGTTTGCTAAGTGACTTGTTTTGTCGTTTTGATAAAAATTTCAATAAAATTTCCAGCATATATACAATTCATTTAAATCAACATGTTTTTTTTAATTTTCATTACAGGCTCCTGAAAAAGGTTGAAAACAGCGTTTACTTTTTTTCTTGCTATTCCGATCAATTGCATTTTTTTCAAAACGACGAAATACGTCACTTGGCAAACTCATCCTTCTAGCTTCTCAAAAGAAACTCAAGTTGTTTGGACCAATTTTAAAAATGTTATGCGATTTTAAAGATTATACGATTATGGATGTGAACTACTGTACATGCAAGTGCAGCATACACATATTTTCAAACAGAATACATTTCCTGGCGAGTAAAATAATCTTATGCAAGCAAAGTACCTTGAAGATTGTATTGGAAAAAATTATAAGCCTCAAAATTCTTTTTCTGTGCTCTTCAAGAGCCCTTTTCGTACCGCATGAGACAAGTAAGTAGAAATAACCGACGCATGGTCAGGCACACACTAATCCTCGTAAGTATTTGTTTACCCACGTGATGTGACTGTTCTCAGGTCAATAATATGACAAATTTTTTGATAATACCTTCTCATATTAGAACAAGGACATTACAACAGAATAAGCAATGCAAAATTCGTTCATACAAGTATCCTAGAACGAACATTTTTATAATAAATATTCATTTAATGTCTATATAATGGGGAGAATAATAAAATGTACGTTAAAAGATGTCGTTTGCATGAAAGGTTTTGATATTATTCTGTTATTTATTTTCCTACGCGTAACGTTTTCTCGTAACGTGAAAAAACTCTATACAGAATTTGGTGGTTATGTCATAAACTGTCATTTCTATTTCGATTTCTTTCTATTTTACCCCTGCAGGGGATATCAGTTTTTTCCACGACATAAAAAAAATGTATTTCCAATATTTTCGACATATCGAATAGGTACCCTTGTTCTTGTTTGCCATACGTCGCGAACAGCAACATTTCTACTCATTTCTTCGATATTGTATTCATACTCGTTGGAGGATAGCGTAGGAACTTCTATATTATTGGTAGAGAGTAGCTACATATTATGGAAAGAATTAGTGAAGAAAGGTACTTGATTAGTAATAATATTAAACTAAAGCCTAAAGTAGCTACAGCAATAATTGAACTAATTATTATTTCAAGAGATCTTACGGCCAAAACTAGTATTCATGCTAATTATTAAAATAAAACATTGAAATTATTCATATGAGACTATAAGTCTGATAATAAGATAGTCAAATTAAAAAAATAATTTAAAATGTTAAGTGCGGCGTCAGTCCGTGGGGACTGACAGTGAACTTTTCGTGTTGGCGGCGTCAGTCCGTGGGGACTGACAGTGAACTTTTCGTTTGGGTGCGTCGGTCCGCGGGACAGGCAGTATCAAGGTTAAAAATTAAATGTTATAAATTTAATGCAGTTTATTAAAACATTCTAAGCAAAGATATGGTTTGGATTTTCTCTACTCAAATGATCTTTAGTCTTTCGTGTCTTTATTCTAACTGATCGTCTCTTGGTGGTCGCCCTTTCACCGAGTTTTACCATTCCCCATCTCATTATCTTCTGTTCATATTTTATATAAATCTGCATGGGCTGCAACATTTTCATAACCTAAAGGGCAGTGAAACAAAATCGCCACTGCGACGTGTGTGTTATCTTCACCCTTAAAGAAATTTAAAAATATTCACCTTTTTAGTACAAACTTAATAAAGATCAGTTTTTAAAAACAAGGGATTTTTTTAAAAACCGGGAAGAGGGGGCAACTGCTCCACTGGCTCCCCCTTCTCCGGTCGCCAATGTCTATTTAAATTATATCTTTAATTTATTTCAACAAAATCGGTGTCTATACCTGTTCGAAAACATTCCTCACAAAACTTTGTACAAATTATGCACCTTGTCAGTGATAAATTTAAAATTTCTGAAACAGGTGTTTGCTGAACAACTTTCTGGATTTAATTAATGTGATAAGCCAAAATACAATCAGTATATTCAGAACAAACGGAATGTATCGCAACAAAGAATTATATTCAAATCAATATACTCTCTCAATTTATATTAGCCCAGAAATTCCCTTATCGAAGAAATTTATATCCTCCAGCATATTTAAAAAGGAGAAACAAAAGAAATGACCGTTCAACTAACAGATCACCAGTTTGACGATTTCGTCAAAAAGCAATCCAGAATCAATTTGACTATTTTGTCAAGTCGATGTGCAAGCGACAAGTATGTGCGCTCGCATATAAGCCTATACAATTTACGACATCGATTAAACTGTCGATCGACAGGAAGTCGATAGCATGCTCTAGGCCTAACAGGAGCCGTTTAAATAAATAATAGAACGTTATGTTCAAAGAAGTTTCGGATAATGGATGTTCCTATAACGAAGAATCTGCTATGATATAGTAGTGGATATATTTATGACATCATTCGAATAGTTAGCGTGTATTCACTTGCCCCTCAGTTAGTATTAGTATTCGGAAAATATTTTTACGCGATTGTTGACTAGACATACAATGCCTTATACCTTGGTTAAAATACAAAGTTGCATACCAACTACTGTTTCAATCATGTAGTTATGAAGATGTAGTTATGTTTTATAGGACGTGGATTTTAAGATGATGCAATAAATATTTTCCATCCTGTGCATCCATAAAACTTGAACTCTTATATTTGCGATGCAAGCATGAACCCCATTGCATGCGATATTTTGTTAAATTACGACATGATTCCATTCAGATAAGGTGTTCTAATTCTGAAATATTGTAACCTCAATGTTTCGTATACAAAGATCGTCTAGTCAAACGTATATGAAAGCCTCCCATGCGAAATGTAAGTCCGTCACGTTTTGGTTTCCACCCGGCTACCGTCGCCCGCCTGGACACACGTTCTCCCTTTACGACACCTGTTTGCCAGCGTCGCTTCCCTCGTTCTCTCCCCAAGCATGCCTGACCTTTCTGTCCACCCTTCACAATCTCCTCCACCGGCATCACCAGTCTCACCTCGCGTCCAATATGATGCTGCAGTCGATACGACGCGGCGCCGCTGCTTTTGACACGTCGAAACTTTCCCGAAGAAATATTAGTACAGAGTATCTATCTTCCCCTTAAGCGCCAAACCTCGCGCCCTCTCCTTCTGCCTGCCGCCCTCCTCGATATTTCGCGCCGTTCACTTCCATTCTGGCGCCTTTTCATCTTCGCCCATCGATTTCGCTACTTTTCATCAATGACCCCGGTTTCCTTGCGCCCTGTCACTCACGATGCAGCTTTTTCCCCAGCGGTCCAGGCTCCCTTCCGTCGGCGTTGTCCTGTTGCGCGTATCATGAGGTCCGAGCGGTTTGGACTGATGCACTTACTTAGATTGAAAAGTGCCGCCGGTAATTTATCGTGTTCAGGAGACGTTTGCTGGTATACTTCGTTCATGGATGGACGATGTATCCGTGGTCCGGAGATAGATCTTTCCAGTGGTTCGTCGGTTTGCGGGCTTCGTGAAGCCATAACCGTGTTTCGAGTAACCGTATTTGGCTATTGTCGATCTTATATTCCTATTGAATTTATGGATTTTCGGAAGGATAGGAATAAAATAAGAGATACAAGTTGGGTACTATGGGTGAAAAGAAGCATGTCTTCTTTACTCTGTAAAATTTGTATTGGCAGAGATATGAATACGTTCATATTAGTGAAAAATAATTCATTACAACCAGTTTTGCAAGAATCAGGTGAGAAACATACGTTTGTGAGTAACCAGGAGAAAATTCAAAAGTTCTTTACGAAGGAAGAAATATTGGCTCAAAGACAGGCAGCAACTATTAAGTAATTAAATCGTCAGTTCCCACGTTAAATGTAATATTATCTAAATATATTCCTTTAATACACACATATGTACACGTTATATACAAGGAGATGCTTATTATTAATGCTTCATAAGTGCTTATGTTACATAACAAAACAACGTAAGCACATGTAATGTGATTTCGGCAGTGATCCCTGTAATCACGTCTATCGAAGAAGTATCCACATGTTTTCTCCTTCAATTCCCACAAATTTTTCAAATTGGAATTCCGATTTGGTGGAAACGTATTTGCGTGTGTTACGTGGCATGGTTAATAATACGCTGCTGTCGATAGCCCACTCCTGTTGCATTCGCGTTCCCTCCAATCTGGAATGTCAAGAGATAGAATTACGTGTAGTGTATCTACGTACTAATGGCTTCGAAATTCAAAATACGAATGACGTAAACCGTAAAAATGAGTTTATTCATGACGTTATTCACTTACTTCCAAACATCGGTGACTACCTATCGCGTCTTCGTTAAAAAAAAGTAATAGGTACCATTGTTAGGTGTACCTATCCTTGAACGTTTCGTTGGATAACAATCTTTTATACGTCTTTTGTGGTTCCTTTTCCAATATTGAAACTAGCTGCTGGTAATAAATCTTTGTTCTCTCATGCCCTTTCAAGTGAGCTTAGGGGAACTTCAGGAATTCTAGGAGACCTCGAATTGATCTCAACGGAACATCTTGCATCGTGGATGAGTCTCGCGTATATCTACGCTAGCGTTCATAACTAGCTTCTCAAACAAACTCAAGTCGTTTGGACGTGAGTTTGTTTGATAAACTTTTAAAGGGTGCTTGATTGTGAATATTGTTGCGCCCCACTGTAAGTATACCTTCATGTGTATATCAGTGTCAACTCCATCGATAATGCATTAATTATTTGTCTTTTGACCAACATCGAATACTCAATGACGAATGTATTATCGAAAAATGTGAGTATTATGTATACCGTTTGGGAAAGCTTAATACATGTTCAGTTGGATGCAAAATGTACAATTTGAAACATCAGAGAATGAAATAGGTGTACGAAGGAAAGTGGTATGCTTCTGTGGCGTGGTGACGTACGACAAATCGTTTGGCGTTTCGACAGGAATCTGAAGGTAAATTTATTGCCTGCTGGTGTAAAGGCACTTGCTGAAGGCGTTTACACTCCCGTTGCTATTTCAGAATAGTCAGCATTGCGTCGCCTGCATTTCACTTGCCGTTCAAAGACGTTCAATCGTTACGTTCTAAGAACTTATTAAGGGAAAAAGAAGGATTACTTGATACATGGATATGTACGTATTTCCTTCGTAAACAGAAATTCACGTTCGAAAGTTCAAAACCACGCTCAAGAGTTGAGGATGGAAAACTGATTTAATTCAATTCGAATGTTCCACGGAATTTCATGATCAAAATACAGCTTAAGCATTTTGACAAAGGACTAAAATTACGTTTTCTTAGGGACGTAAATTAATTCGTAGATTTCTATGTATACCTAACTGCATAAAACCGTATGCTAGCGCTTTAATAGTTCATATATTTTTAATAACTGAAGAAACAGGAAAATTAAAAAAAGATATATATTTATATATGTATTTTTGTGATATTCCTCTCACAGAATATATCAAGTCTACATATTTCAGAAGGGTAGGGAAGAAGCGTTGCTTTCACAGAGTGTAATATTTCACAGAAAAAGACCTACGCAGCGTAACTAGGAAAAAATGTTTGACCGTAGTAGGGAAAAAAAATGAAAATACCTAATGGGACATATGTGCCCGAAAACACATAGACACTTCTCTATCATTGTGACTATGCAACTATATACTCTACCAAAATACAAGTTATCCAGCACGTTACTACGTTGTTCATTCTCGTGATTGTTAATCAAACATAGTAGCACCTACTTACAATTATATAGTTAGATTAACTAAAAACTATTAAAATTGAGCACGTAATGTTCTACAAATGCTCATAAAAATTCACTGCGCCATATGTGTCCCAACAGGGTCGGACAGTACTTGACTTAATTTTAGTTAAAATTTTACGCAATTTTGAGATTTACAGGCTAGTGTGACACAAGATCCAACTGTTTTTAACACGTTGTTGATGGTCCTGCATGCAGCGGAACATAATGCACATAGCATTTTATAGCACTGCATATGCCGGTAATTTTGGAAAATTTATCTCAATTGGTCTTAATATTGTAATTCTACTCAACTCTAACATTCTCATGTTTTTATAAGTTATGATAATTAGAAATTCGTTAGCAAATGAATAGATTAAGAATGTTGAATCAAAAGTAGTATAAAAAATTCTACTTTATGAAAAATTCCATTTCTGTAGCTCTGAATACTGACACTTTTATAAATGGTACTTGAAATTTAGTTTTATATTAAGGGGTTATTATTTTTTTGAAAAAGCGGAAGCATATATTTTTACAGAACTTTTTGCACTTTTGCATTACATTCATTTTATGCTTCTCATTGGGCTTTAGATAACGAATATTTCGATTCGGTATGAGAGGAAGTTACTCGAACGCCCAAGAATTTGGCTGACCACCGAAAAGAATCAGCATGCTTCTCACTGACGGCCGTTCAGTATTCTCTCCCAGTTGATCTCGGTTCAGATCGCGGTTTATACGAATGGAACCATTCTAAGAATGTTATTACAACTCGTAATCCAGAATGCGTGGAATATCAAGCTGAGTCAACGGCCCACTAAAGCCTCCTTTAACCGCCGCTCCTCTGGGACCACTACTGCTTTTCTATCTTTATGCGGTATTCAGGAAACGCTTACCTCTGTCTTACACACCTTTCCCTCTTTCACTTCTCTTTTGAATGTCATAGTGTTTTCTTCTTGACAAAAACACACTTAACCATGCAAACATCTTGCTCCGACAGCGATGTGCTAATGTTCCAGTGGTTACCGCATAAGAGCAACATTGTTATAATGCAGTTTCAACAGACTCGTGTTTAACTAAATAACAAACTTTATTTTAAATATGAGACACATTTTTACACTTCAGAAAAGAAAAGGCTGTAAGTCGAAATCTAATTTTAAGTGTCTTGTGCGGTTCATTGTTGTTCATCTAAATGTGTGCACTAGGAATTTCAAGAAGTAATGGTTCCGTGTGCACATCAAGTTTTTAGAGATGTTGCATCTGGCGAATCCGGATGTATTTATTCTTAATCTATACTTATATAATCGTTGTTACTGAGTCATCGCTGTGCAGCTCAAACCGCTGACCCTACACATATCAAATTCGGAGGGTATATTCCTTTTGCGACATAGGTGCTCCATAAGAAGGGATTTTTTGAAATTTCAATCCGAAAGCGGTAAAAAGGGGTGAAATATGTTTTCTCGGACTCCTTATTATTTCTTAGCCCCGATTAGAGATCAACTTAGTTTTTACTCACAAAGGTGAGTATTTTGCCCCAATCAACGTCTAAAGGAGTGAAAAAGAATGAAATGTGTTTCCACGGATTTCTTAAAATCTCTTCATCCCGATTACATATCAACTTGGTTTTTACAAACAAATGTTATCCACACAAATGCCTAACAACCAATTTCAGGATATTGCCTGAATCAACCCCTAAGAGGGTGGTGAAAAGGGGTGAAATGTGTTTTCATGGAGTCCTTAATATCTCTTAAGCCCGAAGCAAAGCGGGGGGTATTTTGCTAGTATTATTATGAAATTCTCCTATATTGAGCAGCACCTAAACTTAGACGAGTAGAATCGTTGTTGACACAAGTAAGGATTTTGTCTATATGTAGAAGTGGGCTTCCTAACAACATAAATAAAAATCACATAACCGAATAAATTGAAGTACCGCCCACAATGAGACATGGAAAATATATTATAACAAGTGATATTGTGACAAATGTGTGTAGGTACATTGTAGTGATTGATACTAGATTAGGGAGGCCTGATAGTTTGGTTGTAATCACCAGCAAGAAACGTTATAATAGGATTATGTTTTAAGAATGGAATATAGTTTGATAACGTTTTTTATTAACACTATCATACTGCATTCTACTTCATTCTAGTGAGACGTCCAGGAGTTACCCTGTACCCTCCCGTTCGATTGGCGTCCAGGTATTATAGCCAAACTCTCCATATCGAACGGACATCCAGGAATAATCTCCCGCATTCACCTTTCCTAAAGCTTGGTCGTCTAGGAGATTATCTGTACTTTCTCGACCGATAGGCGTCCACGTATTATCGCCGAACAGGTTTACCAGACGTACCGAGGCATGTGATGTATTAAGGAGTATTGGAGGGTGAACCTCGGATGTATAGAGTTATATAATACAACTTGTGCAATCTACATATGCGAGGAATACCCCTGTACTACTGTCTACTAAGTACGTCACTAAGTTCATGGCGTACACAAGTCGTAGATATTGTATAATCCTTAATCCTCAGCCCTTACAAACGAAAAAATTATATATACAGTGTTTGTAGAAAATTGAATGCTCTTTTAATATTATTTGAACAAAATTTCCATAAGGCTTACTATTTTTGAGAAATTGAACACAAACAGAATTTCTTTATTTTTCATCGTATTAATATGAAAGTGATTCTGCCGATTAAACTGACAGGAAATAATTTAAATCGGACTACTTTGAACGAAACGGGTTTTCGATTCTGCAAATAAATTTTATGTGTAATATCGTTAATAATTATAGTTCAAATTATGTTAAGTTTAGTATCTTTTCATTTCTCCTTCCTACACTCCCGGACCTCTATATCTTTCATTATTTCGTGCCGTATTCCTTCAAGACTTCTCGATAGAAAGAGCCACTCTGTGGCAACAGCGGGGCAGAGACAGAGAGAACAGAAGATGTGGGTGGCAGCTATGCGTCCAAAGTTCGTCTACACAGAGGACCCGGAGATTGTCACCTATGTACAATATGATAATATTAAACAGTTGTGTATGGCATCGTTGCATCCGAGTATTGTATCACCAGCCGGAGTCCCTGCTCTGTTGCCCGAGAGTGATCCATGGCCATACCTCGTCCTCTCTCTCAGAACAGCGAAGAAAGAAATGCCTCTGGGAGCCCCTAATTTAGTATATCCGATAGTTGTTATCCGCGGCCGCAGGAATCAACAAGCATAGATCCGCGATTCCACGCCTCACGTCTGTGCCCACGGGGCCTTCAAACTTATTCTGGAAACTTCTCGCTGCTCAACTTTTCTCGAACTTCCCTTTTCCGCATGATAGAGTTATTAATAAATGTATTGGCCGTTTATTTACCCTGATTACATATATTCGAACTGTAGCTTCACATATTTGTAAGTCAGTGTTTTGAGTTATAGTTTCTGTCTCACACGCTTTTTTAATGTTTAATGGTTTATAGCTTACTTCACTTAAAAATTGTTTATCGTCTTATAAAAAGGCGGTTTATAAGGTGAGACGTACATAGTTGTGAATTTGGATTGCACAAAACAATGAGCGTAGATTCAAAATTTGCAATAAAGCGTTCATTTGTTATCGGATTTGCATCAAACGTGCACCAAAAGATTTTTTTAAAAATTTCTTTTAAGTATGTTACGCGTCATAACTCCAAAAGTATCCAAAATGGAATTGCAACCCCCTTGTTGCAAGGTTATCAGTGGTATCCAAAAGGCGGGTGTTAATAGTCTTTTGCTATCTGATGAATAACGTTCGTGCTTATACTGCTTACACGTAGCGTGATTTATACTAATGAGGAGAAGCTCAAATGCTTTTGATTTATGGTGACTGGGAGCGCAATGCTGCAATGGCACAGCTGTAATCTGAATGATTTCTTAATAGTAAAATCATCCACCCATCGCATCTCCTAGCGGTTGCATATAATACATCAGGTCCCAAAACTGTAACGCGAAACAATGAAATGAGCTGCTCAATACAAGCTGTACAACATTTTGTATGATGGATACCGATTATATATTGTTTATAGAAGCGTTCACAGGATTTCTTAAACAAATTTATTTTTGTGAAAATGATGCGCTTCAGAAGAAATGTTTCGAAAATCCGCGAATAAGATGGATAGTTTCTCGAGCGTATTTCAAAAAATTTCTTTCCCTCTGTTTGAATGGAGCACAGTTCACACTTGTTTGTGCCAGTGACGTCCTTCTCCTTCAGTGTTGAATCCGTATCCGGACTCTGTTGTTAAACTTAATGGGTCACGAATTGGTCGTCGCGAATTATTATTTAAGAATCATTATTTAAAAAAAAATAAAAACGTTAGCACTTTCCTCTCGTCAAGACGAACAAAGTGATGTAACGCACTTGTGGCTACACTTCGTATTTACTGAGAAACCGCATTTCAAAGTATGAAACTTCAATTTTATATAATAGTGTAGATGTATGTGACTAGTGCGTTTACTGTGTAGCAACTTTCTTCGAATAAATCGGTTGGTTTTGAGTTCTCTGATTGATAGATACGGTTAAATATTTGAAAGAAGACGAATCGTTCAGTAGTGAGTTGCGACTCGTCGGCCAGCTACGTATTTTTCTTCCCTGCCGCTCGACCTAGAAGAAAAGTGGCCATTGAAAGACATGTTGCTCGAACAGTACACACTCAATGAATGCCACTTTCCAGCTGGATACTAAAAGAAACTGCTCT
The DNA here is from genome assembly GCA_963971345.1 of Andrena flavipes. Lineage (NCBI taxonomy): Eukaryota > Metazoa > Arthropoda > Insecta > Hymenoptera > Andrenidae > Andrena > Andrena flavipes. The sequence goes on from OZ020480.1 coordinate 62,301,717, forward strand.
TTCAGTCCCAACATCAGCTTTTTTATCGAGCTGGCAACTTCAAAGGCTTTCAAAGCTTCGACATTCGTACCGCCTTTAGTAACACACTATCATCAAGCTGTTCTACAAAACTTAAATCTGTTGCAATGAACTGTACTTTATGTTATAATATACTGCGTCTTTATTACGCTGTCGCATAAAACGCTCATATCACGTTTCCATGATAATTTCTTTACCTTCTTATGGAGACAGCTTTAAACTCCCTATCATAATTAAATTTACGATATTCCTTGCGCAATGCTAGATTTTAATATTGCGTGATTTGTTTTCCGATAAATATAGTCAGTAATAATATAACTAACGTCTTAAAATTAAATAGTTAGTACTTTATGCAATAACTCTTACAAGAATAATTCTTACAAATGCTGCTTTACATCAAAACTCTTAACGTTAGCGATATAAGAAGCTCATATAAACCAGTATTATAAATTCCGACTTCTGAAACTGCATACGGCTTTAAATGTACTTTACCAATTTAAGGATAAAATGTTTACGAATTTGTAGCTATTATGCAAGTGTATCTTAATTAAACTTTCTTTTGTAGAATGGAAGACAGCATTAATTAGTATATTAAAAAGTATGAAGTTTCATTAAAAAGAAAAATAGAATTACCATTTGCAACTGTATGCACACAGATATATAAATTTATAGCGGTAATGCTGGGAAATGGATCGTTCAAATCCATTTAAAGTTTAATCTTGTAATTCAACTATTTTTCAATCTACAACCACTTCAGTGATATGCAGCTCATTTTCAGAGGAAAGTATATTTCATTTCATTATGTTATCGTATTACTGACAAAGAACATGGCGAATATATTCGCTAACTTGCTTCCTCCCATTATTACTGTTCAATCTACGAGTTCGCAAATTGAAGTTAACATAATTTAAATACAAATGAATGTTATTTCCCAAAATGAGTTTCGCACATTAATCATCAAACAGTTCACCAAGTTAAAAAATGTTTTAATCACATTTAATCATGAGATCTCAATAAATTAAACTTCATTACTAATATGAAATATTATATATAGAGTGCAGCTAAATTCCTGATTTAACTGCAACGTAACGTTTTATTATTAACTGCAAAAATAAATTCTAAATGTAGAATAATTTTTTTTTTTACGAGACTGGTTCAGAGAATAACAGTTTTGAGAATTCGCGGAGTACGCGTGCACTTAACAGCTGAATAGATGTAGAAAGAACGGCATAAGTAAAAAAGAAACTAGGTTAACTAGAAGGTAGGCACAAGCGAAAGTAAAGAAGAGAGAAAAAGGAAGTTAGGATAAGTTTGAGAAGTAAGTTAGAATAAAAAAAGCATAATGGATGCAAATTTAGCAGATAAAAAATTTTTATGTCTTTTGTTGGGAAATTGTAATCTGTAAAGGCATAAAAAACTTGTTAGATATGTATACAACAACAAATGTAGGTATGTTGAGCAAGGAGAGCATGTGTAATCAGGGAATTTTCAAAACTGACTTCATCGACACCGGAAGCTTGTAGGGCAAAATATGAATCTGCGCTTTCAGCTTATTTTGGTCCGGCTGGCCCAAGAATTCGACCACGTGCTTCGTATGAAAATCTCGTTGAAGTTAAATCAATGCAACATTCAAAGGCGTATATTACATCTTCAAACGTCTTTTATCAAATTGTCATGATTGGCGTCGCCAGACTGTGTGCTGTTTACACTCCGATTTGGCAACGATCGTGCCAAGTGCCCCTAATTCGTGAGCCGAGACTTATGAATGTCGTCACCTTTGATCTACATTTGGTCGTACCTTTAACGTCTATTGCTGCCGTTCTACGTCTTTAATCAACAGCTCAAAGCTGTTAATAGGATATACGAACAGAGCAACTTTAGCCTGGAATTAAATTTACTTGGAATTAATCCTATTTACGCTTTTGGCGTCTTCACCCTGATTTTCTCACGGCGACAGCAAATAAAAGATAATTACTAGGGCAGTTAGAAATGCGAATAATTTCAAAGGGATATGTAAGTGGCATAATATTAATATGGTAATAATTAATAATGTGAGTATTATAGTTATTGTTTGCGATTAGCGTCAGAGAATGATTAAAAAAAGTTGCATATACTTACTTTCCAGAAGTGTAAATATCAGGGGTTGAATGAAAATGTTAACTGTTATAAATAAAAGTTATTTATCGAACTTTTAAGTTCTAAATAATTTATTTTCTGTTTTCAGTTTAACTTTAATTCTGTTGTAAGAGTTCAGTTTTAACAGTTATTTCATGTTCGTTTAATAAAAGTTCTGGAGGATTATATACTTTTAATTAGTATTATTTAAGGAATTTGAAGCAGGATCAATATAGAAGAGAAAGCACATTGTAATTTTCATAAAATTATTTTTCGTCGAACGGTTTAAGGTTTCAACTTCAGATCTATCTACACCACAACATTTTCAGAATATCTGCTTGTCACAACTTTAATTTTTTCAGAGCACAATAAGTGTTCCTGTTTCACTAAAACTTTTTTCTACTTTCATGAAAACAAAGGTTTCTTATTTACAGAAAAATGTATGAAATAAAAGTTTCAGAAAAGATAATAGTCGTAAAATTACAGTTATTTCATAATTTATTGAACATTTTAACAGTTTCATTTGAACCCTGGTTAATATATTGAATAATGAATCGTATGTACTGATCACTTAATTCAAATTCATTCTTTATTTTAGATTAACTTTCCCTGTATAGTGTTAATAAATTTTAGTTATTGTTCCAGTAAAGAAAATCTTCAATAATGGAATGTTTGCAGTAGAATATAGATTTTCATGAACACAACATAATTCGTAAAACAATTCTAGGTGTATACACTAAACTTTGCTTGTTATTAATGTTAGAACATTAAATTTCCCGCGGCATAACTCTATAGCTAATTTACACATGCAGAGTGAGGTTGGCATTTGATGTGTGGCAAGCGTGGAAGCGTTAAAGTTCGTGCTGTTATATCGAAGACTGTTTCACTTATCATATATTATTTTCTGTTATACAATAAAACTTTATTATTACGTCGCCTACTGTAGTTGTCTCTACGTTCCCTGCAACATCCTGACAATGAATAAATAAAACTTTATCACGCAAATTTTGCTTAATGAGTTAAATTTAATCTTTAATATTTAGTTAAATTGGCTACAACTGATTTAAATTATAATCACGCTTACTTGTTTTATACGTTATATTTTTAATATGAGCAGCGGCACGCACTATCGAATAAAAACAACAGGCAGGAATGTCATTATCACCGACGGAGGCTGTATTAACGTGGTTTAATTTATTCCCTTTTTCCTTCATTCCATGAAAGGAATTCATGTAAATACAAATTACCTGCTTCAAAAATAATCGTAAAATACCTTCTGACTTATCTATTTACATTTTTGTATACGCTTTAATATTTTTGTATGACAGTAGATGAATTCCTGGTCTGTTCTTCACAGGCATCTTCCACTTACAGAAGTAAACCGTAGGTATAATATCACATCTTGCATCACTATAAATTGAGGAGTGATTTTTCAAAAGGGCACATTTCAACATAAGAGAAATTTTGTAATAACCGCAAAAAACTGTGGTACTTGCGTTTTATAAAAAAAGAATTTTTTCTTATTAGTATACGTTTTTGCTAGAAACGGCAGCGTTAAGAGGATACAGGGCTATTGAACTCTGAAAAAATCGATTTTTTTAATACTATTAATTCTGAAAGTGTCATCCTTTGTGGACATTTACAACAAAGTTTCATGAAGAAATTCGAATTATTACGGAAATTATAGCGCTGAACGTAACTCAGTGCACCGCCGAGTAACGGCTTCGCAGAACAGTATTGGCGTAGAGGACTTAGCTTTGAAGCCGTTTATCTCGAAACTACATTTTTAAACACCGTATATCACTGTATACATCATAACTTTTGAATGCATGAATATTTTCATTTGAAATTTTAACTGGGGCTGTAGAATTCCTTTCTCTGAAGCATGGAATTTCCGCATTCACATTGGATGCTTGTAAAAAATTTTTATAAACGATTAAACACGATTTTCTCCCGTAAAAATGTTGGAAAAAATTGATTCATGTGTAACTTTCACAATTTTTGTGTAAATTTGACGTGCCCAATGGTCCTGTACCCTATAAATTCCTAAATCATTTTTTGAAAACACGCTGTATAACACTATAAGTAATCAAGCATCGAATTTAAACTTCAGAAAGTAATGCAGCAGCCCAATAGTAGAACTCAGAGTTGGGCAAAGATAATATCTAAATAATATCTAAATAAAAGGTCATTTACGTTTATCCGTTATTTGAAGATCAAATAAGTTGATTTATTTGAAAATCTTTAACTTGGATTTCGAAATAAAAGTTTAACTTTCATTTTATCTTTATACTAGAAGTGAAATAACCGGTGTGAGCCTTTGCGGCCCGACCCGCGCGCGGTCGCCTACCGGTCAGATTCTACAGAATCTGAATTTGTTTATTTTTCATCGTATCAATATGAAAGTGACACCAATGAATTCCTGGCGTTCTCCCGATTACTTGGACAGAAAATAATTGAAAACGGACTATTTTTAACGAAACGGGCTTTCAATTCTGCAAATAAATTTCTCACGTAATATCCTTAATTATGGTCCGAATTATATCATTTTTGGGGCCATTTTCATCGGGAAGACATGAGGAATCAATTGGTAATACTTTCATCAACACTTGTCAAAAACATGAACATTTTATGTGGCCCGTCGGTTTTATTGCTCTCGACTGTCAACGGGCGGTCTACCGGGGCCCGAAGGTCCTCGCTCGCAAGGGAGAAAGCAAAACAGTGGGGTGGGTAGGTCTTTCCCGATAATCCGAGGCCAAAGGCTTCTTACAGTTGTAATTTCTAGTTACATACCTAGTACTAATTGTTTACAAAAACTGCGCAGTGACGCCAAATATTCTACAAAATATCATCATTCGACCTTTAGACTTATTCCTTAAAATATCACATTCGTCTTAAGACAGACGTCCTCATTACGTATTTATATATGAGGAAAGAAAAATCACAACTTGGAATATAATAACAGGTTTCTGGATGTAGCAAATTTTCTGACGTTTGTAAGACGACATTTAATCATAGTTGTAAGTTTTTTGTTAATTAACCAACCATGGTAATTGTATGCCCAACATTGAATATTCGTAGGCAAACTGTCGTTTCTTGTTAATTAACCCACCATAATAATTGTAGGCGAAAACATCAGACAGAATATGTATGTACAATCGTTCGATTGTTAAGAAGCCTTTGGCCTCGGATTATCGGGAAAGACCTACCCACCCCACTGTTTTGCTTTCTCCCTTGCGAGCGAGGACCTTCGGGCCCCGGTAGACCGCCCGTTGACAGTCGAGAGCAATAAAACCGACGGGCCACATAAAATGTTCATGTTTTTGACAAGTGTTGATGAAAGTATTACCAATCGATTCCTCATGTCTTCCCGATGAAAATGGCCCCAAAAATGATATAATTCGGACCATAATTAAGGATATTACGTGAGAAATTTATTTGCAGAATTGAAAGCCCGTTTCGTTAAAAATAGTCCGTTTTCAATTATTTTCTGTCCAAGTAATCGGGAGAACGCCAGGAATTCATTGGTGTCACTTTCATATTGATACGATGAAAAATAAACAAATTCAGATTCTGTAGAATCTGACCGGTAGGCGACCGCGCGCGGGTCGGGCCGCAAAGGCTCACACCGGTTATTTCACTTCTAGTATAAAGATAAAATGAAAGTTAAACTTTTATTTCGAAATCCAAGTTAAAGATTTTCAAATAAATCAACTTATCTTGGCGCTCCAAAATAAGCTAACTTTATTTGAAAAGTTATTTCATTCGAATTTTATTTAGATTATGCCCAACTCTGGTAGAACTATTCAAACTTTCTCTTGTAAACATCCAGCCTAAATATTTTTAAGAGGGTACATGGGTATTTCGGGGTCAAAAAATCGAAAAAAAATCGATTGTTTTTGATAGCCACAGGTCTTAGAAATATTTTAAAAAAGATTTCATTAAAAAAATCAAAAAAGTGCAAGAGGTACAGCGTAAAAAGTAACGGCCGGGCCATTGCAGGTAATTGTGCCGCGGCAGGCTTGAAAGCCTTTTTTCTCGAAACTATGTTTCTCAAGACGGCGAACATCGTAACTCGGGAACGGATCGATATTTTTTGTTGAAATTTTAACTGAACCTATAAAACACTTTTCTCCACAATGTGGAACTCGGTCAATAAGATCACATAAATTTAACAACATTTAAGACAACATTTATCACAGGATTACTTCAAGTTGATATTTGTTATATAACTCCGTGAATTTTTATTAAAATTTTTGTGTACTCCCTTAATCTCTATGATATATCATTTTATTGATAATCAAAATCTAATGTTGTGTTAAGATTGTGTCTCTGTGCAATTCGACTTACAGCTGAAACATTATCAACTGACTAGAGTAATCGACAGGGAATGAAACATCGCATGGATGGAAATGATCCGTTCGAGTAATTGGTACAGATATGACAACCATTGTCCGCGGTGGTGCGGTTAGATTTCATTCCATATCTTGAAAATGTAGGCATTCCACCAAGTAATCCATATTCCTGGTTCCTGTGAACCGCGTAACACGTACGGCGTGATCGCAAAAGACGTATGCGAAAATCCTGTAGTCTGTCATATTTATGATCGTTGGAACTTAATATCAAGAATTCTTGAGGTAGTATGCCCTAGATAGAACCATTAAAGTAGCTTACAGTATTATCCTTAAATCGATGAATAGAGCCCTCCTGTGTTATATCACGGATATGTGCACTATGTACACACTAAAATGTGGAGATGGTTATTGGCAATTTTGGATTTATTAAAGTTCGATATGTGTTACTGAAATCTTTCGGGCTACTATGTTTACTGGAAGAAAATGTACAATAACTCTGAATTACTTAAATACTTTGGTGATTACTATTGATAATAATAATGCATTATATCGGTATGCATGTTTCATCCAAATCAGTGATTATCACTGCAAAGTCCCAAGACTATACCTTGTTCGTAAAAAATGTGAAAAATTTGAAGAAAATTAACAGAAATTTGTTTATTCTTGCCGATCACACGTAGCGGAAACACCGTAATTCTTATAAGATGATTTAATAAAAAAAATAAACGTGATTTAGTACGGGATATTAAATTCTGATGCCAAAATGTATTAAAATGTCTTCTTAAACATTTATCAAATACTTAGCCATAAAAGTGATCAACAATAATGTGATATGTGTTTTTGAAATAAAAACTATTTTATATTTATAAAAGTTCCAATATTATTCGTTATTCAGGATCGAGTGAGAAGAAAGAACGTTTTATCTGATGCTTAAAAGTAATTAAAAGGTATCTACTTGCGACTCAATTATCTATATACCTATAAGCATGACAATCAATCGGTCAGTTGATTGCACACGATGAGAAAAGCTCCGCTATTAAATCTGTACGTACGTCTGGTTTAATTAAGACAAGCAATTCCCAGTAGACTCAATTTTATAAACCCGATAATACGGAATAAATCAATTGTCAAATTATTGAATTATTGCATAATATCGAGCACCAACGTTTTCATAATTTACACGACTGTTAATATCGGCAACGATCATGAACCCCGAGTTTTGATGAATAATTTCTGCAACTTGTTGCCGTTGTAACACGGCCGAAGTCAATTTTCGTTAAAGGTCTTTAATACGGCAACAAATATGCAGATATAAGCGACCGAATAAATAGAATAAAATTGCATCGTGCCATCTTTCTCGATACATTTAATTCTACAATGAAGTAGAAGTAAAGTAGTAGTAAATTCTACATATTAGTTCTGCAAGGTATAAACATTACGAATCACTGGAACGTCAGTAGGAACTTTTATTTTATCTTTAACTTTCACTATATTTTACGTGATGCATAATAAATGTGAGTAAAGTATCACGAGTCGAAGGATGATACATTGCTAAGATTTGCGCAAATAAGCATTGGAAACCCTGAAAGCCCGATAAAATATTTACTGGTAGGGGTAGAATGCATGTTCTTGACAGCTTTAAAATACATGTGCTGGAAGTTGGCTCCCGAAAGTTTAATTACTCATATCTTGTAAATGGAGCGTCAGATTGGAAAATGTCGAAATACGGTTCGACTTCTGCTGGCACGTCATTCAACTAGTCTGAAAGACCGGCTTGTCACTAATATTTTGAAAAATATTTAGTTGCCACGCTTTACATGCCTCACCATGTATGCATTTATAGTATATTACTATAATATAAGAATATAACGTTGCCTACTGGATTTGTAAAAACAGCAATCTTTCTTTAAATTGATTGTTTATTAATGTTAAAAGCCTCGTGGAACGCAGATAAACGCTTACATTCCTAAAAATTATTGATTTGCGAGAACACGCATGTAGGTACCAAAAATGCTGTGCCACAAATATTTCACGAACGTTATTATCGATTTATGCATCCGCAAACATTGCCGATATTAACACTCATGTAAACGAGCAAATCGTCGGGACCCGACGCTCAGCAATAATCCGATAATTCGATAATTGATTTATCATGTATTATCGGGTTTATAAAACTAATCCAACTGGGAGTCGCCAGCGTTAATTAAAACGAACATGCCTACAGATTTAACAGCGAAACTTTTCTCATTGTGTATAACAACTTGGTTGATTGAATTCATTGTTTGTAGACAATTGAATAACCGAATATATTTCACTTGTTTTTTAACCCCTGGTCCAACGGATACACTGTGCATTTATACACAACCAAAACAATTTATATTATTCATTACTTAATAATGTCACTTTTTAAAAAAAAAAAAAAAAAATAAGGATTTCGAACCTACAAAATTTCTAAAATCTACTACAACAATTTAGTCTGTGAATTGCACGAACAAAAGTCTACATGAGTTAAAATGAACCCCGTATCCTTTTTCGACTGCCAAGCTATCCAGGGTTAAGCTAATATTCTGGTATACTTTGTTCCTTTTGAACACTAAACAATGAAAGATATTTTCAGTTATGTTTCATCTAGATGGAAATGCAGGAACTCATACACATACATATATGTTGTAGCAAATTATTTTTTTAACTATTGCAATACTATGTAATTATTTTTAAATATTTATTGTTGCAATTTATATTATTTTTCAGAACATCAATATGACTTTATTATCGTAACGTTATCGTCTAATGCTTCTCATTAGTTTGTTTTGTAAGAACACTTTCTAAAATGTTACTTTTATTTATGATTCTAAAAAGGAAAATTCTAAAAAAAAATTTCTTAAAGAAACTATTTTATTAACGACACGTGAATATTGAACTGGAATTTAGAGCTAGGTCTTTATACTCCTAACGATCTGTACACATAATTCGTTGTAGGTATTCAAAACGTGTGTCGCTTGGATTTCTGTGGAAACCGAAATTTTATCCATCTGTAGCAAAGCCTCTAATCACAACTGAGCGGAACACTATTTTCGTGGAAATTTAATTAGACTAATGTCTTTAATACTTAATTGAAAACTTTGTCAGGGGGCGCGGGTTGCGTTATCGCCTAAAGTTCGCTTTTCTGTCTCTGCAATCTGTCGAATAATTAGTAGACTTACAAGTTTTAATCAGTTCCTCTCTTCGATTCGACAAGTTCTACGTTTCCTTGAATAATAGCTTTGTAATATGCGATTCCTGTGACCCTCAAGGGAAACGCATTACTGGCTGGTTGAAACGTCGCTACTAAACTAATTAAAGTGCCATCAAGCATACGTGAATATGGTCAGGAAACCTACTGTTTCGCACACGTTCAAGCATCAGATAATTCAATTAATTAATTTTGTATGTCTTAGTGTCCGGCTTATAATTATTATTGTCCCGGACGTTAACATATTGTATTACGAACAGTATACCCACTTGTGTATACATATTTGAATACAGCAAAACATATTTTAATTCGCAAATATTGTGTATTTTTCTGAGAAGATTGCATTAGCATAATAATTACAATTCAAAAAAAAAAGAAATTGAAAATGCTATGAAATAATTTGAAACTGGATACATGGACATATTAAGTTAAACTACTTTTATTTTTCCTGAAGAAACATGAAAATAGTAGCACTAACCTCAGAGCACAGCCAGAAAACATTTTCCGTTACGTAAACTAACACTTGATAGAGCGTTAACCCCTGTATACCAAATTTTGTGTGATTCACTTAATTTTTCGATGTTGCCAGTTTGGGCACGAATAGTAAAAAAAAGCCGTGCCAGTTAACCGGTTAATATACTGCAAGAAGAAGTATGAAATTATTTAAAAATTATTTAAATGACGATTGATATGTTTCAATCATCACAAATTTCAATGTTAAAATAAAACACGAGTATTCTGTTTAATCCTTCACAACTCTGCCGTATATACGGTCTATATTTGTGTAACATTTTTTAATATACGTACATTGTAAAATTACACTGAATTGTTGAAGTGTATTTATGAATCGCCACCTGTAATAAGATTGAAAGTCTTACATATTTAGTGTAGAGAGATGATACTCGATGGAACTGTACGTGGAAATTGAAGCGACATTGGAAACAAATTACATTAGAGAGTCAAAGGAAGTTCTTCGTAACGACCTTTTATATTACTGAAACGCTTGATTTTCCAAGCAATTACCCCTGACATTAAATATAGGAGCACTGATACAGCATTTATTAAAATTCCCTTTCAACCATTATTTTATTCACTGATATTTACCTTGTTAAAACTTGGTTATACTTTCCACAAAAAATTGTTCAATGTCCCTTATTTAATATTTGCAAATGGAACTTTCATTTTAATTTTCTATATCGTAGAGTTCATGGCAATATTTATTCGATAGGATGACTTCAGAACTTAGATATTACTCGCAGTACCTTGTACTAAAAGAACCGAGAATTGAGTATGACGAAATAAAGATTTTAGTTACAAACAGAAATTAATTGAAAAGTTATTTGTTGCCAGAAAGGAATTAATACAAAAATTTGTGTGTAATTCTATGTATAAGTATCGAATTAGTATATCAAATTTCACAAGCGAATATACTAAAACTTATAAAATATAGAGAAAATATAAGAAATAATAAACGGCGGTATTCTAATAGTATTTTTTTTTTAATCTTGTGTCTTATATTTATTAAATTCGATTCCTGGAAAGACAGTTTTTTAAAAAGAATACGTCTTGGTTCTGATATTCTAGGGTAAGTCATGGTATAGTTCATTAGTTTTCTTACCCGAAGACCACCTTTCAGGAACAAAGTGCCTATTCTTTAGCATTACGCATCGATTTAGCTGTTCCCAAATTCTCTTTCAATCTAAACAATACCAGATCACCAAGTGACTTGGAATCACTTAGCCATCATCTGGTATGCACCCATGAGGATATACAGCTCATGTTAGGACCTAACCCGGTGCTCACTCACAATCACCCATAAACCCCTGTGGACGCGGAATAGCATCAGATTATCTGCGAGACATATACAAAACATGTTGTCACTAGCACGTTAATAATTCTAGAGAAACTATTTCATTTTGATTATCTGTATGATTATCTACGATTAATCTACTATCGGAAAAAACAGTTATATATTTTTAAGATTACTTTTACGATAGCTAGAAGCTTGTCTTGTTCCTCGCATGAATTCGATAACTGTACTGCTTCAAGAAATTTGAATAAAATTGTTTACTTTCGTTTCTGCTTTTTACCAATATTTTGAGGTACTTTTTCTATTTCTTATTTTTATTGTACTGCAATAAAGCCTTATTAGTATTACTATTATTATATGCATTATGTATTTTCGTAGATGTAGTCCCTTGTGTTTGTACATCAGTGCCAGATGAATCTTAAGCAGTGAGTGTCAAATGTAGTGTCAGGCGTGGATTACCGGACCAAGAGACACGGAAGAATCTTTCATTAAGTCTTCTGGTTTCAGTTAACTGCTGAAACTTTATGCGGTAACACTCTCAGAGGCAAACACGTCGTGTTCCATCTCTTGACGTGCAACAGGGTGTTTTTCACTCCTAATTGAAACGAAACCTCTGTCCTTCTGTTGAATAATTTAACGTATAATGAAAATAATTACCACATTTCTCTGCAACGACTGCCATCAGCATGATATCTGTGACCGCGTTTTCCTCTCTAGGAAAATATTGCACTTTTTGTTTGCAATATTTGCTCACGTCAATTTAAAGCGATTTTAAAATTCTGCAATATTTTTCTTTTGTTATAATTTCAACGATAGCTGTACTCGTACTACACACGAACATTTGTGATTTATTCGTATCCGATCAAACGAATTTAAAAAATCAAGGTCGCTATACTTCACCGAAGACTTATAATCAACGTATCTCTTCAGTGCTTCAGATCAATGCCAGAAAACTCCATTCCTGAATTTGGGGGATACTCAAAATGACGATGTATTTTATTAAGTCAACATTAGCAACACAATCGAACAATTGGAATACGTTACATTATTATTCAAAGGCGTACATTCGCAATGTAGTGAAATGCTATTTAAGGAAACCTTTTGAACAACTAAGTAGCTTCGATTATCCTTTCAGCATGATGGTAAGCTATATTATTATCGGTAGAATATTCCGCACGGAGGAAATTGAGGAGTTAAGTGCACAGTCGATAATTCGCAGAAATTCGCTGTGTTCGCAATAAAAATAATTGTAGTAAGTAGTCATTAAAAAAATTTTACACCCAACCGCATTAACGATTGTAACAGAGGTATCCATCATACTTTTAATGTTTCTAACATTTTCAAAAGAATTATTTATGTATATAATACAACTAAAATTCATTCGTTTTGTATTTGTATTGTAAATTTAGAAAAATTATACTGGTTTACATATAAAAAAAGTCATAAATACTACTTTATAAGGATTTATATCCTTTAGTCCCAAAGGCGTCCAGCGATAGGTATAACGAACTGTTCTTTTGTTTTATTGCATTTATTGGTGAGCCCTTATTTTAGACGTATTACTTTCTTATGGATTGGAACCATTCTAGGCGGCGAGGCTGAAAAAATCCGAAGATCGAGAAATAAAGACAATGATGAAATAACTGTAATGATGGATACATAATTGACAAATGAATACTTGTTCGAATAAACTTACCGTTACAAACTTTGATGGATGAACATTGCAAAATGAAATAAAATCAATACGGTACTCAAATCAAATCGATGCTGCGTAAAAGTTTGTATATTGTTTTCGGGGAGTATATAATTATCTGCACGTGCCAAAGGCAATTCACAAATATCCAATGTAGTAATTGAAGTCGAATATGATCCACGTTTTGGGTATCATTCTGTTGTCAGTTAACAATAATATTATAATGCATTGTACAATACTATTTAATTATCCACCAGTTTCTTTTAAAGTGTGGCATGTGAATTCCCGACGTATTATTGGAAAATAATATAATCCAAATAGCAATTTATGCATCGCCTTTTATATGCTATAATACTTACAGATTTTAAAACAGTCTATTCATTGATTCATTAATGAGGAAGAGAACTAAATGCTGTAAAATAATTTTTAAGTAAATGCATGAACTATGGGAAATATCGACATTATTATTTGCAAACTTAGGCTTTACTACAAATAAAAGTTATAGTCTATTTATTAAATTATTTAGAGGAGGGTACCTCGGATTCCGAAAGCTAACAGCAATTAGACAAATTAAATAAGTATTGCTTCCAACAGAAATGGAGTCATATTCTCCCATAAAAACATTCGACCAGTTAAGACCAGAGCGATTTAAAAAAAATCTCCACGGTGTTGTTAAGAAAGAATTTGTCCTTCTATAGTGCTTTTGCACAAACTGTACCTTTGCATCCCAAATATGCCTCTCCGGCTCAATATTTTATATTGGCGTTATATACTGATACCTCGAAGCCTTGTGAGAGTGGAAGAATTTGTAATTTATAGAATTAAATGAATTATTAACATTAAAACCATTATACCATATTTCATTTATTCCAAAGTTCCACGTTTAATAAGTGCAACATTAGGTATAAGATCTCTAGACGACTTACAAAAAAATAAGTTAAAACGAGTTGAGAAGTTAAATGTTGTTTCAGTAAAGGACTGTTTTATTCAATACCATCGTTCAATTTGTTTTGAAAGTACATGCTCTTTCAGGGTGTAGAAGCACTTTTGAAATGGAATTAAACACATTTCGAAATTGAACATGCGGCTGACATTTACGTCAAAGTGAATGCTCATAGTTTGCGAGATCCGTGAAACGTAGGATCAAATTTGTTGCTTCAATTGGTATAGGGAAATACTTGTGTGCCTCGTGAATAGTCCTGGCACGTTTCACGCGATTCTTTTTTCTTACGGGTAAATGTTGAATTCACGCGGGCCTATTTCACGATTATATAGTAGTAATTCACGTCAAATGTTTTGTATACCATTTATTTATACTTTCCTCGTTTAATCTCTACTTGGTAGGTATATTATTCAAGTGTAGAAAACAAATAGAGTACAGGCTGGGGCCATATGTGTCTGAGTAAATCAAACACAATAATTATATTAAGTGAGCATTGACTTGTAAAAAGTCTCGCTAAAGATAATTAAAAAGTATCGTATACCTAAAAAGTATGATAATTAAGCATTTTTTGTTTATTTTTATGGAAACTATAGGTCTCTACTTTTTGCCAACTGTGTTTTTTCATTTCCAACATTTCATTTTTTGTTTTATTTCTTACTCGTATTTTTTGCAACGACTCATTCATATTCGTGTTAAAATGGCGAAACTACCCTTCAAAGTTCGTAACGGAAAATTATTTAAATACATAACTATAAACTTAACAGAAGTCAGAGGCCACGGGAAGTACCTATGACCAAATCTAGTCCTAAATTCTGTCCAGCAGTTGCCATTTATCGAACGAAAAGAAAGCAATTACTACACCGTCTATTCAAATATATTTTTTCAATGGAGAAACAGTTCTGCGAGATTCATTCAGACACAGGAAAGTAAATTAAGGTGACACCATTGAAAAGGACTTGCGTTTTTATCGATTCATCGCATTGTTTGTTTTGATCGACTAGGAATACGTTCACGAGAGCATATTGTGCTGCTCTATTTTTATTCAATGTTGAAAGAATGACTGTGTTACTACCCACTGTTGAAACCATACTTTCAAAGGTCCGATCTTGCAGAAGATAAAGCCTACCTAATAGATTGGTTTATTTTACTTTCATTCGAAGCCAATAATTAAGACTAATCTGCATGTACATACTACATAGTAATTGAAACTAAGCAATAGAACTTTGTTGGAGTGAGGTATGGAAGCAGGGATGTTAATAAAGTGTAAAGTACAAGTAACAATTATGAAATGTATCTGTAGTGGTGATTTTAAAGAAATTCACGAACTTTATTAAAAATGTCACATAAGGTTCTTATGATATGTATAAAAGAGAACACATTTTTTCAGATTTTTTTAATAAAAAATAGCGGCACAATAGTTTCACAGCTGATACATACGTATTTTCCATTTGAGTCAATCCGCGATGGAATTTTTCACGTCCACAGCGTTGAACCTAGAAGAAAAAGACAAACAGTTTTCTAATCTACACACGAAATACTGAAGAAGTACCCAAGATATTGAAACAATGTTAAGATTTGAAGGAATGTTGATTAAAACTTAAGCGTCAAAGACCTACGAAGGGACAGAATACTTTAGTGAAACGTATGAAACATTTGCTGTTGTTAAAACGAGCTAATTCACGTTTAATAAGCGTTAAATTCATACATATTTCAAAATACACAGAGAAGCTAACCAATTAACAAGGTTAAATAACGACCTAATTTGGAATCCCATTGTTATTATAATACATTCCATGTCCGTTTGTTTAAATCAGGACTACAGTTGCGTTGAAGCACTTTCTGACATATTTTGAAAAGTGTTTTACGAACTACAAAATTAGCGAATGATAAGACCTCAATATTCCAGGTAATGTTACTATTCCCACATGTCAGTACGTCTGACTACACACTACATGCATTTGATCGACGATCCGGTCTCCTTGCTTAATTCAATTTCCTTGAATCTGCACGAACGGATAGCACATGTAATGGATTATAGTAACTGATGGATCGTTCGTCATGACTGCTTACCCCTTTAATGAACCTTAATTCTCAATTAACTCAATTATTAGCAAGAACGGCAGGAATAGTAACATTCCCTTACTGAATTTGCGTAAGTGCATAAAGATGGATTTGAAAGTATAATAAAAGGAAATGAGAATACTCTTACTCTATCGAAAAATAGTCAGTCCAGCATCTTCTATAAGCAAATTCAAAGATTTATGGACCACTCCACGCTACATCTTTCAGTTTTTGTGATTGACATCAGGGATGCTGGTGAAATTGAAATATGGTACAGTACACGTGAAATTAGAGGAGCTTTAATTCATCATTTTGGTAGTTCCGAATTTGTCAGCAAAATACACGTCGTCAAAATTTGTAATTTTTCCCTATTTTTGAGAAGGCAGGCTATATAACTGAATTTTTATTTCCGAAAATTTCGGAATTAATTTTTTTTTATTTTGATCGAAAAAGATTTACATTCACAATGTAGAAATACATTTTCACTGTACTGCTCTGTGGTGTTCCGAATCTCAAAACTAGTTCCTGAGTAGAATAGGATACCTACTGAGAAGCGTGGGGCAGCTATTTCCCAAGCGAG
The DNA here is from genome assembly GCA_963971345.1 of Andrena flavipes. Classification (NCBI taxonomy): domain Eukaryota; kingdom Metazoa; phylum Arthropoda; class Insecta; order Hymenoptera; family Andrenidae; genus Andrena; species Andrena flavipes. The sequence goes on from OZ020480.1 coordinate 62,318,524, forward strand.
GTATGTACGCCAGAAATGAGCGAGAAGGCAAGTGGAAAGTGCAGGAGAGGACCTGAAATAAAATCTCACAAACTAGAAACGCTGACTCGGGGTATTTTTGTCATTTGTGCTTATCCTGCAAATTCCAAGTTACGTCTTTTAAATGCACAATGTTGCAGATAGCATTGGCACACGTGATAAAACAGTACACATACGTCAATTATGAAAGATGTTGATGAAATTGATAATAAATTAATAGTAGTCAAACATGAGGTAGATTGAAGTAAACAACAATACTTTATACTGTTACATGAAGTTATAGGTAGGTACGTCTATTTACACTATATCTACGTCTTTGTTTCTTGATCGTGTTAATTGCTCCTGCTCGATAATATCTTTAATATATTTTATGACTTTTAACATACTAAAAATAACTACGTTTCTCAGTTGGAAACGGTGTAATACTGGTAAATCGCATTCTAAAATCCAGTTCCATGTTGCAATTGGATTTGGTCGATGATGAAACCCGTTCATCTAATCAATTAACCTAACTGAAAGCGAAGCGGATTCAATGCTTAAAACTTGGCGTCCACGTCCATAATCTTAACCAGTGGATTCCAATCTACGGTTTATTACGTCTATAATATCTAATCCGATTATATCAATTTTACACACTTACTCAGATTTAATGTTTCATACACAGAATAATGTTATTCGGCAGTGGAACAACGTTATATAAAATTGTCGCAATTCAATAATTTAATAAGATTAATAATTTTGATCATAGTAATTTATATTATTTCTATATCATCATTTCCAATATTTATATTTTAGTAGTAAAAAATTTGGAATTTTCTTCTCATACCCTTGAATTTGTAGAACTTCAAATACTTCAGTTGAGATGAAGGTACATCTAATAATGATGTCAGCTTAAAATATAAAGGATACTGTAAAATATTAATGCATAAAGCAAAGCACATAATAATTATGTAATATAATTTTAAAATTATTTTTCGTCTTTTTTCTACAGTTTGTAAAAATAAGAAATCATAACAAATACATACAGGTCATTTATTATACCAACAACATACATAAATATACAGATAAAATATTGAACGCAGAAATGCTTATTTGTTACGTGTATTGACACAAATATGTGTGAAAAAGATCGAATCCATTTTAACACATGGAAATAACCAATGTGCAAAATTATTTAGGAACGTCAACGGTAGACTTAAGGGATCTTCTTAGTGTGTTGGCAGAAAAAAACTTAATTTTTCGGAAATTAAAAAAAGAAACAAGTTTAGTACGTATCATTTTGCACGTTTGTAGCCTTATTCTATCACCTTTTAAGACTATAAAAAAAATGTACGTAAAAGTATCCATTTATAGCGGAATAGGAATATCGTGAAGAGAACAATATCCTTCCGGACGCCAGATTTCATTACCAAAATCCAAAAGTCCCGATCCACTTTAAATATATCAGGCATACTCACAACAGGAGATCCCAAACCGGAAAATTCAAAAAATTCTGAAACTTTAAATATGTAGGGAATTTCCTCCTGATTATAACGCAATTTTTGTTTGCGACGCAAATTCACACGAAGGGGGTGAAATTAACCCCTGAAAATTCACGAAAATTCACTCGCGAACTGTAAGAGATGGAAAAAAGTTTCAAAACAAAAGTTACTTCTTTTAATTGGATCTATCGTTTGGTAAAAAACTATTCTACAGTTCACGAGTTACCTATAAGACAAAATCGGAAAATAACCAGATTTTCAGGGCTCAGTTGCTAATGCTGACCTGTTGTCAAGGAAAGAAGTAAATAGTCCATAAGCATAAACGTAACGTAGTACGTTTACCGATAAAGTATAGGGAATTCAAGCTGTATCGATCGTTCAATTGTATTGACGGGAGCCAAGTAATCAAGATGGAGTCAATAATCCATGATCCGTTCAGCCTGGGAACCGGTTTACCCAACGTGTAATTGGGATCAGTGCTTATCTGTTGGCGCACACCGGGTTTCAACCCTCTTGCCAACATCCTGGTTTTACCTTCCCATCGCCTTTATGCAATTCGTACATGCTTACTTGCCTACTTACCGGAACAACGTCAAAGCGTTTTCACCGCCGACAAGTCGTTAAATGGGGGTAATAATTAAATTTGAACACAGTTTCACCCTTTGTCGTTATATTTTATATTTCAATTATTTAAATGACCTATGGCACTAAAGCAAACCAGTATCACGAGTAAGCACTACAGTCATATGCGTGACGTTGCAAAGTAACAAGAGTAAAAGTTAAGAATTAATTGCTATTGCTGATTAGCAAAAAATAATATCACTGCATGTTTGCGAGATGAGAGGGCGGCTAGAGAAGACCAACCCTGGTAATAGAAATTTAAAGTTTAAAGAAAATGATAACGAATATAGTTTTATTAATTTCGTCAATAATTATCATGTGACTCGATCGCCCGAGCGTGGAACTTTAAAAAACATGGTTATCTAACAAGGATTAATTAATACGCATCATGAACTATGATGGAGATCACAGATATTGGTGACGGTGTGTTTAGATCAAACGGACGAATGCTCGTTCGTACCTCCCCCTTCGCTTCGATAAAATTCAAGACTAAAGGAGCATTCGTTTATGCTTATTCGTTTATCTTGTCGAAGTGGGAGGTAAACGAGCATTCGGTTGGCTTTCTAAACGCGTCGTTGGTGGTTTCCCGAACAGTGAACAAGGGGAAATTAGCCCTCTCTAGTGAGCCTTACCCCGGGTCCACACCGATGCAAACACGAACATAAACACAGCGTAAAAACGTTCTCGCTGTGTCCACACTGAGTCGAGCACAAACATAACTCGGCGTAAAAACGTTCTCTAGAATGCTCGCGTCCGTACGAATGCACAGCGGATAATATTATCTGGTATTTTTTTATCGAAATCTGGCGGTTTGCATCCCTTCCATTCCGGGGACAACTCGAAAGCAAGCGACCCTTTACGACCATCCACTGGTAGGTACTGCACAGGGATAACACACGAGGTAGAAGCTAATATATATTCACTTTCAAGTAATATAAAATTTGTATATTTTTATTTCTATCTCGATGAAAATATTTCCAAGGTATTGGCGAGATTTTCTTGATAAAAATGAAACCAAACACGACACAATTCGGATAATTTAGAGTTCCGCTTATAATATATAAAGATTTTAGTAGGGTAATTTGGTAGCGAACAGTGTTTTGTATTTCGCATCCATGCGTAAAATGGTTGCTAACAATGTTCGCCTCGATGTGGACCTGGGATAAAATTTTTGGGGAACACAAGAAGAGATAATGTTTTCGATGGAAAGGAGATTTATAGTTTACACGGTTCAGAATATTATGACTGTGTCTTTCTTCTCGCGGAAGAAAGTAAAATTGCGAGGATAGTGAAAAAAGATTCATGTATCGAGGAAATTAAGACATTAAGGATCCCAATATTTTTATTCAAGGTGCTCCAAAAAGTCTAAAATCATTGTGGTAGAATATTACATATATACATATAGTTTTTATATGAAATAATAAACCAATCCATTGAACATATTCGCAATTCAGTAATTAGATTTTTTCTGAAAAAAAAATTTAAAAATGTAAATACCTATTCGAATAAAATATAGCTTTAAACTGGTAGCATTCCTTTGAAGGTTTACACATCAAATGGAAGAATTTAAGGGGGAATTTCGGTTAGCGCGCCGATAAATTCAGCGATTTTCAGGGATTTATTGCGACGGAAATAATTATAGTAATAGAATAAAATTCTTTTCCATTTACTAAACTACATTTCTGCAGTAAATAAAAAATATACATGTAATAAAATTATTGCTTTTAAAATGCTTTTGAAAGCGGTCTTGATGACATGTTTAAAACCCAAAAATCCAAACAGATTTTGCATCAGTATGACTGTTGCTATCACTCGGATTATATTTAGCGATTTATCTTCAAAATTAGCGGACTGTGTAATTTTAGATTTTAAAAGTAGGTTAGACATAATGAAAATACTTGGTTGTAGTCCCTGCGATTGTCATAGGTGTGTAGAATCATCAGCAAAATTTATAAAGCAATTGATTCGGTAGACTTTGGGATTTTATATTCACGATGTGAAAAAATTACGTTTCGAGAAAATCGCAATCAAAGTTTTTATCTGCAGAGGCCGAGCCTCTGCGCTCCCTACGAAATGCCTCTATAGAAGCTAAAATAATCGAAATTTTTCCATGAAAATCTAGCAGTATACATATTCTTCAGGATATGTACTTTCGAAAAATATTTGAAACAAATAATCGATTTTGTCAACCCGTCTAGCCGGAATGACCCCTTAAAGTAACCTTCCAAGTTTTATTTCCAAACATAGTGACTATTAAATTATATCATTTGCACATATTACATTTACAATAAATTACAATTGCACATAGCATTCTTTTTCAATGTTTTTATATTCTATAAAGTCCTGTATTTGGCAAATGTAATTTCACCGATCAATATCTTAATCCCCACAATTCAAATTAATTACTGTCGCTTGCATTGTATGTACTATTTAGGAGAGTATGGTAAAAAATACTCTTCTCTAAAAGAAAATTAAATGTTGAGAATAATGTATTCGTACGTATAAATATTTGCAACCCTTTAACAGATGTTACTTCCAATATCTGAAATCCGATATTTGGAAATGTGAAATGTACGCTTATATTATTTGAGTTCATGATAAATGAAGCCGAATAAATTATTGATTTTACCCTGCATTTGCTTATCCCCCAACTTCCCTACTGTACAATATTTCAGAGACGGGTATAACTGTTTTATGGGAATTAAACAAAATGCACGAATACGCATAGAGTTTCGTTTAAAAAGTCATCAACTAGCAGCTTCGCTTTTTGCATTTTTCTTGCGTCCACTTACTTCATGCTCTTTGCGTGTTATACTTGGTACATATTAAGCTGACACACATTAAATGCCGCTGCTCTAAAGTGTACAGTTTACATCACGGTAACCTGTACAGAGAAATATTTAATTGTGAATGATTAATAACTCTACCAATGAGGAACTTGCTCCTATTCATATACGAGCATATGTTTATAATTTAGCATTCAACCTATTTTTGAACGTGCATGATTTGCTTGTTTAAAAGAAATTTTGCAAATTCAAATTTCACGTTAATACTGTGGAAGCAGGGAAATAATAAATTTAATGTTTGGAGATGCTTAACATAGAGGTGATGGATTTTCAAACTGTCTTCTTCCATTTTACAGAAATTAATTTAATCCTCCTTCGAAATTTTCTTCTAAATGAAAAATATCATCTTCGCTGATAATAAATATTATATGCTTACTGGCGTAAAAAGCTCCCATAAAACCGAATGAAATTTATCATAATTGCCACATCTAGTAACGCTTAAAATGGACTATCTAAGTAATACGTATACTTTTGATGATAATTCGTTAAAGTAAAGTATTTTCTTTCATAGTGGACCTTTAATCACTTCAAATGGCTGCCGTAAAACGCTCTATTAGAAGCGGAAAAAGTTTATTTAAATTAAAGTTTCGAACAACGAATAAAAGTTAAAAAAATTATTCGTCATGTGTTGAATAAAGTTAATCCGAGTTAAAGTTAAACTTAAAGTTAAAGTTAAAGTTCGACGATTGCTTTTTTAACTCGCTTTAAAACTTTAGTTGTCGAATAAATTCTCGTGGAATAAAAAAAAACTTTATTCGTCAAATACAGTTAAAGTAACTTGTATTTGATTCCTTATTTAAATAATTTTTTATTAAGTCAATATTATATCCCCCATGAAATTATTTTTTCGTATTACTAAAAATAGCGAGCCATTCAAATGGCCTGTTTTGATGCCTCACTCTGTAATCCGTTATTAGTTATCAAATCGAAGGGGTTGTATATATGCTAAACAACTCAAACTGGATCACGTCAGAGTACTTGCGCAAGCGGGAACCAGGGGAATCGGTTCCCTCCATTCACGATGAATTTTAATTTATAGCGCGTTAAGCGGCCGTGATCATGAGAATCCCTATTGAGCAGAATTCCTCATGAGAGGAGAAGACAGATTTCCCCAGCTCCCGCTTGCGCAAGTGCGATAATTTGATCAGGGTGGAGTTGCTTAGCTATGCTTCTACATTATTGAAAAGCGTGATACAGAGTTTTTCAAAATATCATATGCATTTACTACTTATTTTTGCATAAATAATCATCCTCACCACGAGTATACTATGACTAACAACTCTATTAATAATGCTCTGTATAGGTTAAAGTGTTTATACATATAAATTTAAAATCTGTAAAATAATGACTTAAATTTCCCCTAATTTTTTCCTGAACCACATCATATTTAAATTTCATCCAAATCCCTTAAACTGACCAATTTATACTGCAGATTTATACAGTTCACAGTGCCTACAAGTAAAAAAAAATAATCGCGTTATCTTACACAGAAAATGCATACATAGTGCTCAGAAATAATTACATACAATGGGTGTTTGATAAAGAATATCAGTTTATCTTAACTACCTATTCCATGGTGACGAACAGCGCAAGGTGCCACGCACGGAGTCGCATTTAACCACACATGTTTCAGGTTGCACGCGTCTGCATTCTGCCGCATACTATACGTCGTACAAAATCAAACCGTTTCGTGACAGTAAATTCTCAACGCTATGTCGATCCAGCAGAATGCGGGGTATGAGTTGCTTGGAGAACACGAGGCGTCACGTGTTTGTAGTGGAAACGATGTGTTCCATAGAAACTTTGCTCCATATTCCGACTGGACACGTTCTTTTATTGAATCTCCCCGATCGATACAATCGTTCTAATAAATATCCCGAACTTTAAACTTTTTATTCGTTATTTAATTAGAACGGTATGCGAGAAGAATCGAAGCTGAACAATCAGTGTGTCAGGGATATGTGCAGATTAATTAGAAATCGTGTTATTCCTATAAGCGAGCACAGGATTAAAATTCGGGCTTAAATTTCATTTTATTTCTCCTTTCATTAAATATATCGACGAGAATCGAAGTTACAACTGAGAAGCAACTAATAAGAACTAAATAGCAAGAGGCATAAGTATTTGACAGTTTGTACAAATTACGATTAATTAATGCGCTGCTACATAAAAATGATTCTAATGCCATTATATATGAATTATGAACAAAGTGATGCCTTTTTCTAAATAAGTATGTTTCCTCAGCGTGCAGGTTATGCATGTAGTGTGAAAAATTAATACAACTACAAAACGGGAAACAATTTCATTGAGGGAAAACTTTCAGTGATTTTTCCTTATACAATATTATTAACAGTTTCGATTCCACATAATAGGAAAAGTATTTGTAACTATCACGAAGCAGAACCTACAATGTAGTAAAATATATACACAACATTTGTTCAAACTTTAGTTAGTTTAGTTTCGAAAATGAAACTCTTGTATTTCAGAGGGACCGAGCTTCACTGTGCCAATAACAAACGTGACGGTATCAATGGGCAGGGAAGCCGTGCTAGCTTGCGTCGTCGCGAACCTTTCTACGTACAAGGTAAATTCTCCAGTAACGATGTTTCCTAATCTCACACTCTCTTCCACATTTTCTTTCCCTAAGAAAATTACATTACATAGTTCCGGCCAAAAACATCTGGTACCATGCAGGGTGCGGAATTGAAAGCGCTACAATCTAATATCTGTATCTGAAATTCAGCGAGATATAAAAATTTTCATTTCTGAGGATTAGCTCGGTTTCAAGGGAAGCATTCGTCGAACCAAAAACTTTTTTCTATATACGGCCGATAAATAATATTTTACCGACACGTAAGATCGTTGATTTTCTCAGATGGTATTATTTATTTTTAAATACCTACACGCGTTTGTAGTCAATATGTTGGGGAGAACATAATGAAGATTACTTCTCATCGTGAAGGTCGTATGAAAGTCACAGTAAGGTCATAAAGGATAAGTAAATAGTATGTACAAAGCAAAAATTTCTTCCTCGTCTCTTTTTGTGGACTCTTTCCTCACCCTGCAAATCCAGCAAGTAGAATGCTCAATATGCAATTCGACACAGATAAGTAGTAGTAAAGGTAAGTATAGTAGTAGTACAGATAAGTGTTTATCACGTCGTGCACGCATCTAGAATTATATTTTAAACTGGGTTGCAAATATGCCACTAATAAACAGACTACTTTAACATTGAACATCAAATTGTAAATTTATTGTTTCGAAATTTCATTGTTTCCTTTTCCTGTAAGGATTCAACATATCTCGCACCTTTTTCGCTGTTCCTATGTCACTAATTCTCTTCTTAAAATATCAACTAAATGTTTATCTATTTAAGAATATATACATATAACTCGAAACTTTCATCATTCCTCCCTTCTATTTCTGGGGAATTTCCTTCTGTTACTTACACGTACCACCAAAAATATGCAGTAACTACCTATTTTATTAATGTCTCTCGATAACCAGTAAACTTCTCTTTAATAAAAAGAACAAAAATATCACTAGAAAAAATAAAAAAGTATTTTTAAGAAGATTATACTTAGCTACTATTAAAAATTAATTTTAAACGAACCAAAGACCCCGATTACTAATATGATATGTACAATTTCTCTTACCAAACACATACTGCGTTGATTTTCTAGAACGATATGCAATGATTTTACAAATGGGCAACTAATTATGAGCGATCGGTCACGTATATTAGAAGTAATGTATAATAAATTAACAGTAGGTACCTAAACAATTTTTACATCAGTCAAAAGCGATATAAACTCTCCTCACTCAATCTGCGAAAGCCAGACGGTATGAAATTAACGAGAAGATTAATGAGAAAAAAATAGCCTGCACAATTTTCTTGACCCGTGATAGAAGAGTTAACTTAATTCCTAGGTTTATCGATTGAAGTAAATATGAACTCCATTGTCCGGAATGCATTCGCTGGCACGCTGCAGATTCTAAACGATTCTAAATGGATTTTGCGGTATAACGAACTCCTTCCATCGTGACGGTGCAAACTTCGGTAAATTAAAGTTTCTTCGTCATGGAATAATAATTTTTTCCAATCTGCTACGTGACGTATTAACGAACTGCCTGTCACTCACATACAGAGAGAAATGGTGGGATTAAGATAAAAAGCGTTCACACGTGGATGTAGTAATTAATTCGCAAATTGCGCTGAAAGTGTTCGAAAATCGAGAAAAGTATGTGAAAGCACGTATACGGTAATGTTGCCTTAATACCTAAAAGTAATGTAAGTGTACATGGTTAAAAAAATTCTGCTGAAGATTCATTTAAAAGTGTATAATGTATAAAGAAGTTTATACATCGAGCTCATTTTCTATAGATTTATAAACACTTTTTTTAATTTTTATATTTGACATAATTTCGTTAGCCTTAATTTTATATAGTCACTTGAAAAAGGAAACACAAAGCTGGCAGAAACGAAATGTGGAGGTAGACATCGCCTGAAAAATGTAATTTGTGACAACTCTTTATTTAAGTATGCGATTTCATGTGATAAAAATTGTTATATATAAACACATATGCCAGTTGAAAATAAAATCACAACAAGTAGAAATATAATAAATATAATAATTAGCTGGAGCGTATATATTTTGTAAAGAGCATTTGTAGACTAACAGTTCAATATGGCGGAAAACAATTGCTAAACGCGTGTGGGCTTCGTTCATTTGTTTTCAGAAATAAGTACGGTATACTGTTTTGCCCCGGTATACGGTTTTGGACAGGTTTCCCCTATAACAAACATTCCGTGGAGGAAACGAGACTATACAAAACACCGCGGTTCTCGATAAAGAAGCAATATTGTGAAACATCAAATTTTGCGTGCTTTGTATAAAATATTATTGTACAAAACTAAAAATTTAAGGTATAATTTTTCATTATCGAGTTATAGTTAGATAATGTACATTCTACACAGAGTATCAATTAATATTATTACACAAAAATCTCAATTTCTTTTGACAATATGGATCAATATCTAAGGAAGAAATTATGTGCTTCGGAGGAGCAAAAATTGTGCTTCCAAAAACATTTTTTTCATGCTAATACTTTTTATAATTCGGGAAAGAACGATACTTTCTTAAATGCGATTATGTTTGATTTGCCGTCCGTAATACCAGGTTGATTTACAGAATTCAAAAGTGATTCGAATTACGTATAAATGTAAATTAGTTCCTCTTTTGTTTCATTTTCTGCGAAAAAATCTCGCCAACTCATTTGTAATATTCTAATGAAAATCTAATGCACGCTATAAAATTTTTAATTTTCATCGGCTGGTGAGTCATTTCGCACGCGTAGTTTATCGATCTCGAGATGTCGTTTCGTGGTGTTCATGCCCGCGGGCTTAGAATTGTAGTTGAATGGTTCATCCTTCAAGTGAGAAACAAATGCATTGTCTTCGCTGGTGGATGGGTGGTGCAGTGACAAATGAAACATCAATCCATGTAAGTTGTGATTGCGCCAGTGTTGCATTCCCTGCGAGGAGGTAGTTGGTCTTATAAATATGAAGAGATTTTCGAAAGAGTAGAATTTTACATAGAGTCTGTGGCGGTTAACATGTTTGCACACTCCGTTTTGCAATTACATGTCATTTTAAGTTGAAATAAAAATTCGATAAATGTCATCGAGAGTAGAAAGTCGCATTAATCCTCGTCATTCAACATGAATATATTTTTATACGAAGAATAACCGAAGTTATTGTACTGGGGCATAGATGCCACTATTAGGTTCTTTATCGTGTTTAGATGTTAATTTAGAATTTTATCCTTCGAAAGTTATGTAATATTGTAAAATAGAATTCGTTGAAAGATGAACACTTCCTTTCGTAAGGGGTGATATTCATTTGGACTGTTGAAAATGAGCAATGTTTATTACTCGACTTACTTTTGGTTAAAGCTACAACTTCGTAAAACGTCAGAGATGTGACTATCACGGTTGAAAGTATTTTCGTCGTTTGATTTGCGGTAGACGCAGCACTGTCCAAACGATTCAACTGAAGTGAAAAAAGGCAAACGAATTTTTCAAGTGCAATCGAATAGTTGATTCGCTACGAGGGAAAAGGTTTCAATTTTTTAGTTAAAATGTAAAGGCGGCCTTTGAAATCGTAAAAATTGAGGTTCGCGAATTTCTTGTTGATTTTCCTATTTAAAAGCAGAAATAAAAACTGTTACGTAAAAGATCTCGAATATCAATAACTGCAAACAGTGCTACAGAATATTTTCAGCAAAGCTTCAAGTAAATTGGTCATTTGAACATCGTATGTACCAACTTGAAAAACATGGTTTTGAGAAAATCGTGGTTATACGGTAATGAGCAACAATATGCGTAACATGGAATTTTTTTGAAAACTATTAGAAATTAAAGATAAATTTCTTTTAACGCTTTAACGTTCAATAGCTGCCGTGTCTCCCACGAGAGTGATGGGGTTATATTGCATAACATTGTTGGAGTCTTGAATTTGCAAGGGATAGGAATTCTTTTCTTCGTGTCTCCTTTTGTTGTTGATTGAGGACAGTGATTTTTTTTCAAACCGTCTAACCAGAATGATCCCTTAACTAATGATTTAATTGAGACTATGGGACATGCCTTAAACCTTTTGGGGGTTTTTGTGTATTTTCTTTGTTGATAGACGTAGAGCTAATTAAATGTTTGATGTGATATGTATTGTGAACTCTGAATTATTCGGTGCTCCAGAAAATTCGTGCGACATGTTTTAATATCATCTTAATCGCTTTAGTTTAATGAGAAAAACTGTCACAGTGTTGATTTTACATCGTTTTGGTGACCAAAAAAGGTTATAATCGGGCGATGAAATGTCTGGAAAATATGGAGGATAAATTAAAGACCTTAAACCAAGTTCCGAAATTTTTTCCAGCATAATTTTAAATTTAAAGTTTATTAGGGTACAAAGTTTTTTAGTTATTTAGATTTTGTATTGTTTTTAAGAGAAATGAGAACTCCATGAAGAGCCTCAACAGCTTCAAGCTTATTCAATTAAAACAGAAACACGTCACATAGAGTTGCCTATTTCCAGAAAAAAAATTGGTTTGTTAGTGAAGTTGATGAACGCCGATCATCCAGTGTTCCCTTGGATCGATGCTTTCGAAATAGATGCATTTGGTACGAATGAGAAAGAAGGGCAATTGTACCGCGCGAATGTCACTTCTATGGAATATGAATAAAATTGTAAAACGTTATTCACATAATTCTGACATAGAAGGCAAATGCAACTTGTAGGTAATTCTCGGTAATCAACTGAAATCTTAAAGCAGTAGAAAATAAAACAAGTTTACTTGGTTCTAAAAATAATTAAATGTAAATGTTTACATTTTATTACTAAATATCTAGTCTATACTATTGATAGATCAGGTATCAATCCACTAGAGAGGACAGCAAAGCCGTAATAAAATTTCCAGTTGCCTAAAAGAACCAGGCAGTTAAGGTATACCTACTCACACTTTAAGGACGCTGTAGAAAAACTTCCTGCAATTCTGAAACCCCTTTACAGCTTGTTAGAAAAGGATACCGAATTCAATAACATCCCTTTGATATAATTTCGGCACCTGTTTTAGAAATTTTATAAATCTACTCGATAGTACTGATAAAAATATTGTTATCGTTAAGATATAGAGTAGATTTGAAATAATTAAAACGATCAAGGGAAGTTAGGCGACCCGAAAATTCCAAAAATTATGCAACTTTGTGTGCAAGTAGAGTAGTTCCTGCATAAGAAATACCTATTTTTTGTTGGTGCCATATTGCGGTTTTGGTGGGTGAAATTACCCCGCGAGAAAATGCAGAATTTTCTTTTTCGTGGAATATCTCGAGAACGATGAGAGATATCGAAATAGAAGTGGTATAAACAAAAATTGCATTTTTTTTTATATCTACAAATCGGCGTGCAAATAATTGTCGAAAAATCCATACTTTTCAAGTTACCCTGACCGCCAATCCTTAATTCGATAATTGCTTTTACACAGTTTTTTAGATATAAAAAACGATGAAACTTTTATTTAAACTTCTTCCCAATATATCCCACGGTTCTCGAGATATTTCTCGAACAAGAAAATTATGTACTTTTTTCAAGAGGTGATTTCACCACCTAAAACTGCATTATGGCACCAACAAAAAATAAGTTTGTCTTACGCATGAACTACTCTACTTGCACACGAAGTTGCATAATTTTCTGAATTTCCGGATTGCCTAACTTCCCTGGTGAGTTATTTGAAGTGGTTTATTTTCTCTGCCCGTTTGCGATTTGAGGTGAAATGAAGCTTCAGCTTTGTCGTTAAGTCACACGACGAATCTTTTTTTGATGAACTTATTTTTTAATGAATATGTTATAAGTCTCTTGTATTTGTGATATCACTCCATCTTTTCGAAGATATTAACAATGGGAGTTGTTAAATGTTTTGTCAGATCAATAGTAGTTCCGTTTATAATGATTGAAAAATCCATAGTTAAATCTGTACTTAATTTTATCAAACATTTCCCAAAGACTGTTTAAGCAGTTCGATGACATTGTTCGTGACTACCTGGCTTTTGATCAGTGATTATGGAGTTACCATGTTCATAATCAAAGGGTGTTTTGTATTCGTGTTGAAGGCAGTTTTCGACTTTTTGCGGTTAAATCCGTGAATATTTTGTGCTTAAGAATAATCAGCTTCCATCGTGAAATTACCTAATAATAATGTACTTATTCTACGTAAACACGGTTTGTTTCTGAATTACAGATACTCTTGCCTTTCCATAATACTCGTTAGAAACTGAATTAGCGTAACTGATTCCCCGGAGACTATAATTCATGCATTGTTAAACATCTCTGCAATGTTCCAGGAGAATGTTTGGTTTTATTTCTTGCTAAAAGCATATCGCTAGATCAACAAAGATAGAAATATACTACCACTCATAAGTATTTAACCATTTACGTATTTTAAATAAATTAAAAAATTTTTACTGTATAAAATATTATATGTAGACTTGTTATAAACATAAATAATGCTTGTATAAATAGATTAGTAGGCAAATACTTATGAACGAATGGTGTACTTTCCATCGCTTGCCATATACAGGGTGTACATAATGTCTGCCACCAAAGATGTTATTATACGTCATATGTGTTTTTCTTATTAATTAGGTGTATTGAATTCAGTCTTAAATTGTATCCATTGAGAACTAAGTACATTGTGAAATAGTTTCCTACTGTCTTATTATCCGGAAATTCAAAGTCAGTACATATCACATTTAGGAACAAATATCAAACATTAACATCCAGAATTCTGAATTATATACGAAATGGCAACACTGTATGATAGAACTCTAATTACGGTGTTATAAATCCTAATTGAATAATAATGGTCCGCAATGAATGTCCGATTAAAGGTTAATACGCATAGGTCATGCTTCCCCTCCATCGGCCCCTAAACCTACTCCGACACCTTGAAAACCTTCCGCATAAATGCCATAAATATCGTTATGAATATCTCGAAAACTAAAGCCGAGCAGCAGTTATAAATATAGGAAAAAGTTATTCAGATTGTTTTAATATACACAATTACCGACGAGCATATAATAAACACGTTTGGAACGTAACAGTATCTATGTGTGTACCTATACATAAAATTTATGTAAGATTAGTTACCTGAACGTCAAGCTCTTCCCTCGTAAGAGCCGATTTTATTTAATAAGCTTTAGTTTGCGTGTGTACAACGCAAAAATACAATTCCCGCACGAGCAATGAACGGACGCTGTGCATCGAAAAACTGGGGCGTAAACAAATTTCGTCAATTCGCGATTGAGTAATCGCGCACTGCTGCGGCAAAAAGTCGTTTGTCCGAAACAAATTGACAATAACATAAAAATCCATTTCGACTGGATGTCGAAAATGGAGATTTTATTATTAACATAATACTTTAGTCTATTTAAATCCCTAATAATAAAATTTTTGTTAAACGTGTTACAAGGAAATGAGGTTTAAATATGGGGGAAATGAGAAATTACGAATAAATGTATTACGCAGTCATTTGTTTTAATCTCTTTAACTGAATCTATTTTATTGAAGTATTGCATACCTACTCATTTATATACGGTTAGCAATCCTAGTCAAATATGAACTGGTCTGTATGATACTGCAGGCAATTCGTGAATTATAATAAACACTTGTACCTATGCAATATCATCGTTGTAGATATTACAATTTACCTATATTATACGTTATTTTATTCTTATACAAATAAAATAATTAAAAGTAAAATAATTTTATTGTTATAGTTTTTTTTGTGTGTTAATTTCTGTTCTTAAGTTACTCACTGTAATGTTCAGAGTTTGAAGCACTATAGTATTTCTTTACACGGAGACGGAAACCTACTTTTGGGAGTAACTATGCATCAAACGTAATTATAAATATGGTAGCTTCTGAGTCATAAAGGATTGAAACAAGGCCATTTAAACATAAATCATTACATCATAAAAGACATATTACATATAAATACAAATTACAAATACAATTAAGAGCACAGCAATTTTAGTTTATACACATGCGTCTTAAAACACCATTTATCCTAAAATTACGGAGTCATCGTGTTCAGTTTGAACAATGTTTGTAAAACTTCACAGCAACTTAAATACATTCTGGCTAATTTTACCGAATTAGCTTTTTATCTCAAACACAATTACGTATTCGTTTGAAACACGCAGGGTGGAGGGCATAAAATTTAAATAGAAGCCGAAACTAAAGAGAAAAACGTACAGACGCACTAAAAACTACCGGTGGCGTGGTATAATTTCTATTTAAATAAATTTAAATTTATTTAAACGAGACAGTGCGGGATTGCTACGAATCGCGCGCTTCAGAGACAATCGGATTCGATGCAACCATTCGTAGAATAGGAATCTCTCTAATTATCACGAGTTTAGGAACGAGTCAACGTAAGCAGAAGAGTGGAGGGAGTGGTGAGAAAAGAGAAAGGCGAAGTGTCAGGTAGTAGAGGGTTAAAATGAGTATAGCGCGTCCCGAAATGAACCCGCCAGCAGACGTAGACTTAGCTTAAGTGCGTCAGTTTAAGCCTTGGTATTGCGGAATAAAGGTTCACAGCGAGCGAAGACGCTTCCTGTCACCCTTGTACGTTTCCTCTTCGTTCCAAGTTACCGTCAAAATGCTTCTGTAGTCCAAGAACACTTTACACGAAATGGGAAGGTGCTCGCATTTTCGTTATTTCCCTTGTTATTTCGGTATCTCGCTGCGCGCACGTTAAAATTATTACCGGATGAACTTCTGAAGCGTGCATATCTGCAAACAGTATTGTTAAGAAACGTTAGCGGGAGATATTCTTCGGCAGTAAAGCAGAGGACAATAAACGTGAACTAAATGTCGCTTCAAAATGGATAAATGTATCATTAATGACGTATCGCATAACAGTAAAAATTAATATTTGTCGATACTAAGAAGAAATTTTAATTTACTATTTTTAAAAGAGATGTAAGGAATTTAGAGATGCTAACTTCAGTATGCAAGATGAAGAGCAACAAAGAAGATGAATTGGGATTGCCACTTCGATTGACACTGGCATGTTTTCACGTCGTAGGATTCACGTCGATCTATGACTTCGGCGTGTTTCATCCCTGAATGTTTGTTTTGCCATTGGAATCTACGGTGAAATTACATTCGAGGCATTCAGAACAAAAACAGACTAACCCACATTTTTTACAAAATTAAATTAGTAGCAATAATGTACGACAATAGGCAATTTTTTTCTCGAAGTGGGTTAGTCCATTTTTACTCCGAATGCCTCCTTTGATAAAGGTAGAAATGAAGTCGTACACGCGAAGTGTGCACATTACAAGGATGATCAACGATCTTTTCAAAGTGGATCTACTATTTTGAATGTTATAAGCTGATAGTTAAGCTATCACGAAAAATTGTTTTTTTTTTTTTAAAATAATCTTTACTAAGGTTATACTAAAAAAGAGAATCGTTTTACGTTTTTAGTTAAATTGGACCTACAAATTGGGTTCAAACAGGCAACCAATCGTCGCCTGTCAACTTGACAGTTTTTCAAAGTGCAAAATAAATCTGCGCGGACGCCCTTGTGATTCGTTATACATAACAGCTCAGAATCGAATTTCGAGAGTCAGCGCAAGGGTGACGTGTTATGCGTCAAAGTTAAACATTTACCAATTACGGAACAGGATCATGCCTACACAGTTGATCCATTATTGTTTATATAGGTAAATGTAATATAAATTCTCTCTCCGCGAGGAAATCTCAATAAAATTAAGTATTATTTCACCTCATACTTTGGGTGTAAGTAGTTCAAATGTTATAGGAATAAAGAAACAGAAATTTAGATACTTACCTACACTAATGAGATCCTCGCTTAATTTTACGAATTCGATAAAAACCATATTAAACCGTTTGCTTCCGGAATGTTAACATTTTCAAAATTGCACGAGCACATAAAGTTTAGTAATTAGGCAATAGTGTACAGAATTTCAAAACAAATCTTCCAGAGAGTGGAACAACCAGGTATGAAATTCACAAATTTGAATACCAGTTTGTTTGACAGACTTAGAGAAGACTTACCTTAACTACGTCAGATAAAGCGAGGATATTGCGCAATTACGACTCCTGGCGGACGGAAGCTGTTCCTATCGCATTCCGCCTTCTCACTTCAGTAAATGCTAGAATGCCGAGAATCCTGCTTTAATTAGTCAAAAATTACGTTACCCGTATTAATGCAGCATTACAGGTACAGGGCAATACCGTATATTATGGTATTCATTGTTTTAATTTATTTATTATGCTCGCTCAGTATTTTTAACACTTACTTTTTGCGATTAAAAACAAAACAATCGATAAGTATTAAGTATTTGTGAGGAGTCCACTAGATTGAAGTCATATATAAATAACGCAGAGAAAAAATTCCACAAAATGGTGTCTAGTTTTCTTTAAACCGTTCCCGCCAATTTCAGAAACAGTGTTTCGAGACAAAACGCGTTAACAGTATTGTATTTCCCCCGAATAGAGAGCGTATATCGCACGATATAACTTCGAAAATATTTCGAATTTCTTTATGAAATTTTAACTAAACATTCTTGAAATGTTATAGTGTCGATTTATATATAAAAAAGAAAATGATTTTTTGCAGACTCAAACCCACGAATAGCCCTTAAAATTTTTTAATTAAGTTAAGTAATTTGATAGTATAAAGTATTTTAATTAAATGTGAATGTGGTAAGTCAGAGATAAAGTCCAATTTACATTGGATTGCGTAGTCCTATTTTCATAACGTAATCGATTGTGAAATAAATGCCTCGAGTCACAGTTCCTTGCGTGACTAAAATTTCGCATAGAAATGAATTCAGGAAGAAAGTGCAGGCTATGTACACTTTGCGTGCGAATACTTCAGACCCCCAAATCGATCGAAGTTCACGCGACTATGTGTAGCAGTATCATTTTGCGATGTGTGATATTGCAAAATGTGCGTACGTGCAGTGAATACTTGTATTTTGAGTAGATGTACATTAATGATAATTAAATCTGATATTTCTGATATTAAACAGTACGTGTTATTACTCACGTTATAAATGTAAAAATTACTCGTACATCACCCATATTTACATATATATTACATTATACTTCATTTCCTGTGACAAATTATGTTTTTATCTTAACAATAGTAAAAAAGATGAATCTTTTTTCATAATGAATATTCCTATCTTCATAAATTTTTACATAATTTTATCTTCATAAATTTTTACAAAATGTATCTTACGTTACGTACATCTAAAGAAATACTTTAAAATTTATGATTATAATAAGTTACCAATTTCTATTCTTTGTTCGCTGTTCATTGAACTTATACATTCTACAAATTGTAAAAAAGTAGTTAAACGCTTGCGTTTATTTATATTTTATAAATCCATTTTAATTTAAAAAATTTGTTATCGAAGTCTAGGTACAGTTATATATAAATGCATATACATGTACAAGTTTATGTAGGTATAATGTACCTACATTATACAAGTTACATAATAAAATCATTTCTGTAATTATCATAAATATACTCGTGCTGTTGCAACTGTTTTAATACGATTAAGTATTTCAATTACGATTGGGTGTTGTAACGTATTGCATTGCTGCTTTGGATTAGTTGCTAATAACTTAATATGTTCAACTGCATATTAAACTTCTCGCATTCATTGAAATTCAATCAAGTCGAAAACTTGCAAATTACATTCGTAGTTAATCAAATAATACAGGTTACTAATACATCGTGTACGAATGACTACATACTGTGGAAACGTTGTAGACAATTTATCAACGGAGCTTAGCGGTCGAGTTAAGCTCAACACATAAATTAACGCTCCGCTTGAAATGCATTGATATGTATATGTATAATAAAAGATATCATATAACGCTGATTTATGGCGATTAAATATTAACAACAGTGTGTCATACTAATATTAACCATAGGATCGAAAGGCAATATTTAATATTAATATTGTTTACCTACATCTTTCCTTATGTATAGTATACTATGTAAATAAATTTTCATTTTAAACTTATCACTGACGAAATGAAATTTTAAATGACTTGTAGAATACTCGTCTATCACTAAACTCTAAAGCAAGAGACAGATAATATATTCCTGATTATATCTTTTTTGTATTTTCTTCTCAGATTATCCAGTCGTTCCCGAGAGTGTGACCCATTTTTTTGCAGTGCTCCGGGAAGCCATTTTGTTCGCTGTCATTTCGTACAATTTTTAATAAAAAAAAGTTGTCTAGCAGAATAAAAATTTCTTTAAAACTATATAAAAAATAGAAGCCCGTTTTTATTTATACAAACAAAAAATCCCTAACTTTGTCTTTTATTAGTGACTTCAAGCTGGGGTCCTCCCTTAAATTTAAGTTATGATTTTGCTGATTTCGAATTAATATTCATTCTCTTAGAAATTCTTATAACGAATTTCTGTCGCACTGATACATACATTCCAATTCAATCTCCGAGAGATACGTGCAGTTTTAATGTATTTACCGATACCTATGAAACCACCTGCAATCTGGCGCGACGGTATCAATAGAGTAAGTTTATTTTCGACAAGGACTCGCGAGCAGCGTGAATACACGAGAGAGTCTGCAGGAGATTTGCGACGCTTTAAAGAACAGCACACGCCGAACTTTACTGCCCACGGTGAACGCGTTTTCTCTTCAGTCCCCTGTTCGTTCGCACATTTTCGCACCGTCCCATTCTCTCGGCCGAACTAAGGTAACCTCGTTCACGAACCGCTTCAAATAGGAAAGGTATTTCTTCCGTGACAAGCGAAATTCATTTGGAAAAATATGAGCCACATTCCCAAAAGGATTCTCGGACGTAGTAGAATGCGTCATTCAGAACCTCCTTCTTTCTGGCGGTTTAATACCTCCGACAGTATGATAATTGCAGAATGATATTAAACTCTTATTCCCGAGTATTGTGGAAGTGGATTATATAATTATATGTATAATGTAATACAACCTCAATTATCAGAACAATGATTTCCCGAATGTTCGATTATCCGACCAGCGTGTTCTGAGAATGGCTAAGAAATTCCAAGAGTTTCCAAGCCTCTGAAGTATCTCTTGTGTCGTTATAAGAGTTACTACTACATGTTTCTTCTTTGATAGCATTACAATGTGTATCAAATATACAGGGTGTTTTGGAACAGGTGTCAGAAACTATAATTATTGATTCCACATACTAAAATAAGACCAAAATAAAGAATGACGAAATTGCGTTTGAGACTTCGTTTCCGAGTTATGTATTAATTACTGTTGAACGCGTGTGACGCGAGTCTGACCTGGCTAACTATCTACTACTGCGCGCTGGCAGTAGTCTAAGTTACTGCCGGTGCGTAGTAGTAGATAGTTAGCCAGGTCAGACACGGTGAGAGCAGTGCCGTAGCCACCTAGCAAGACCGACTTGCCTCGCAGTCGAAGTGCTGGCATACGACGTCACGCTTCAAGTGGATCTTGCTATATGTTTACGGCACTGCCCCCGCCGTGTGATCTGCCAAAGCACGCCGTCCTAAGTCCCTCAAGTATTGTGTTGTCTTTATAACCATGCAAAACATTACAATGTTTAGTAAAAACTGTCTGGAAACTGTCGAACATACCATTACTTTTACCTCTCTCAGAAAATAGTTAATAATCATAATTATATTTATCATATATTTGTAAAGGAATTCATGGGCCATAAAATATAAAATCAACATGGGAGCAACTGTTTAATTAATATTGTGTACTAAGTGTCACTTCACTTAGGTGCTTTAATATGTTTCTTAAATAGAAGTAGATACTTTAAGTGCAACAATGAAATATACAACATTTTATATTTGCAAAGCCTTCAAAATTCAATAAAATGTAATTGGGGCAGGGTTGAGTAGATAAAAGGCACTTTACTACTGAACTAAGACTTTAATAGCACTTATAGATAACTACGTTAAGAGTAAAAGAAAACTGTGGTTTAAAGGAGTAACGGAAACAGCTTGCTTTTCACATGGAAGCACATGACAAAGAAGGACCGGAAACATATAGTCCTCTCTTAGATCTTTGGCGGAACTAAATTTCTCATAAACTTTATTTACAATGTTTCTAAATGTATCGTGTATTAAGTATGAAATTAAGTATTAAATATGTTCTAATTAACTTCTTGACAATAATAAAAAATTTCTTTCAACTAAATGCATAGAAGATTTATAAAATATCCGAACAAAGTTTCGTGAATTAAAATAATTCTTTGATTTTATTAATATAAGATTCTCTTGCTCATTCTATTATACAATAATGCAATACACTGTGGAAAAATTTAATAACATTCTACACCGGTTGTTCAAATATTACAATAGATGCGGATAAATATCAATTACTTAGAGATAGCTGCAATTAAATATTTATTATAGCTGTTTACAGGCTATAATTCAAATTATACACGTAAAGTTAAAACAGGTAATTTCAATCTGACAACCGTTATTTTCATATACTTTCTGAGACTGAAATTTCGTCGTTGTTTAATTATATATAGTAAGTTTCCTTTCAACCTTGATACTATAATTACTGCTTGCAGGGTCTTTAATAAGAAAAGGGGACGGTAATACCTTCTGTGACGATATTGGGAAGTCATGTCAGTTAGTAGCAAAATACCATAGGTATTAGAGGCTCAATTCACGTTAGAAGGTAGATACGCATCAAATATCCACTGGAAATTGCATTAAGAGTATTAAGACTAGCTTTCCAATATAGATGTTTCCCATGTTTACTGAATTTTCGCTTATTACATTACCACATGCCTGTGCAGTGTGTGCAATACAATGGTATTTTTCATGCGAATATATGATAGTTCGTGCATCGTTCTAATAAATCAAAATTAGTCATTCTTCTTGCAGTTTATCCTGTTCTCTAGAATATGTGAATCATATCTGCCGAGTACTAGAAGATGCGTTCAGACTGGGCGAGTGCTCGGCACAGTGTCCTCACTCCGCCGAACACTCGTCAGGTGTAAACTCAACATTAACGCTGTCGCTGTAAAGATTGCTAAATCATAGAGGTACAGAATCGATCACAGAAATACGAGAGATCACGAAATCTGAGTTCGAAATCATAAATTGCCCAGAAGAGAATATAATAATTTTTATGAATATCGCGTAGATTAGTAGGTACTTTTTGAACGAAATATTCAAACGAAGAAAGAATTTTGAGTAAAGAATTTGCTATCATTCGTTTACAGTATTGCACATTGTCATTTCTATCCGAATATTTAAAATGTAATCTCTTTGAATATCACCGAACTAACGCCTCGTAAACACCAGAAGGCTTTCAGAACGCGGAGGCTATTACGTATGGCGAACAGGAATAACGCTACAGTTAATAACAGTTCCATATGACAGCAGCAATTTCGTCGTTCTACGGTAGATTATATCATCTGCATATCGTCGAGAATTTGTCCTTTAACAGACTTTTATGTGTTACGCCGCAAATGCGAACGCCAGCGAGCCAGCAAAGTTAATATTGGCAGACGCGACAGCAACGAACTTATACATAGAGGGACCATTCAGGTGACACGGCAGTTAAGAGGGTTTAGGGGCAAGCAGGAATGGAGAAGGATACCGACGGTGATGTAAGGGCTTTCTGTGTTGGTACGCGTGGATGTTAATCAGAATGGGATTTACATATGAGGCTCGCATTACTCGGTAGCCGAGCACATGCACCGAGAGGAGAAGATAACGGCCTCTGGAGAGAATGCCCCGACCCCGGCCCTGGTTCCACCAACTTGGGCGCAAGAGTCGCGTGCAGGCCTATATCTGTAATAACGTGCCACGTAAGGCATAATTATATATTGCGTCCGGGATTATTACCGCATTTGCACTTCGACCCACGGTAAATATCGATTTAACAGCAACGTAATTGTAACAACGCAACGAAACACGCCGCTATCATTCAGCCTTACTACGCTCCGTCGGTATGTTATTAATTATGCGGCTTATGCTAATCACTGATTTTCAACTCGGTTAAATCACGCGCGTTGATTTTACTATTAAAGCTTATAACAAGCAGATGGACATTACGCGGGCCATGCTTTTATGTAAATAGACGGCCAGGACGTGGGATAATGAGACCTCAGAATTTGTGTAAAGATTAATTAATACAGGGAGCATATCCGACGGAAGGGTATAATTACTAATTTTGTTGCAAATTATGCTCCCCGTGCTTGCAGCTTTGGGACTTTGAAATCTCCTTTTTAATGGTGTTTTATTATTCGAAAACTAACTCTTTTAAAAATTTCTAAGTGGAGAATAACTTTATTCTTCTGAATTGGGTGTCTATTCTTTCGTTATAAGGTGTAACGTAATTATTAATCTGAAGTAATTATTATATTATAGAGTGGGAAATGTATGTACCTATATAAAAACTGATTGATACTTAAAACCATATTGCAATAATGAAATTGAAATTATAATATTCAAAAATTGTTTCCATAATTTATATTTATGAATTTATAGTATGTTAGAAAATAAATTAATGTCTCTAAGGCGGAGGACAGTGTAATTTAAATTTCATTCTTATGTGACTAAATTTTTTTGTGGCATAGCTCTGAATATACATTTCTCACGGTTTGGTCATATTTGCGCACATAACGAGCTGTTGATTCAATTAAAATTGAAGCCGACTTATTGAGATCTAACCGTTTTAATTTTCTCTATTTCCTTATTACTGCCAACGGCGCTATGCCAGCGTTTAATCCCAAACTTATTCGTGTCATTGGACCAGCTCACATTGACTTGGATTTGACTTGTGCTTTGGACATTAAGCCATTCCGAGGAATCTCGGCGAAACCTCTAATAACCTCTCTTAATACGCCCAGCTTCCTGTCGAAACCGATAGATATATCTGAGGAAGCTTACTACGTATCACAGGAATGGAGAATACAATCCGTCTTTACGACTCACTAAAACTCTAAACTCTAAACCAATTAAACCGAAGCTATAAACGGGATGCCATGTGCTTAAGCATGGCTTTATTACAATTTTTGAAATATTTGAATCCTGAATTGAAATAAACCCATTATAACGGGTAAAATTGAATAGTAGAATTGTGGGGACATATTTTTATAACAATTTCGAAACAAAATATATTGTCATTAAGTAAATCCTTACATACAGTATGAACATTGTGAATGGGAATACCATTTCAAATTAATAAGAACGCAATCTACAGGACATATTGCGCAGACGTGCCACTCCTTGGCAGAAATGTAACGAGTGTCATTGCTTTTTGTTAAACAAGTATCACGTTACGTATGCATGGTGAAACTTTGTATTAAGTTTCCAACAAATCGGAAGCTTAATTTGTAACATGCATATTGCATGAAGTTAGTACAGAAGTTGTTACTTCCGCTTTAAACACTCAACGGGCGTTCTCGTCAACATAACTTTCTCTAAATGAATAATGTTTTTACGTTATTGTATAACAGTTTACGAGTTTGTCGTAAGTGTAGTAATACAAACACAGCTCGACAGAAACATATTTCAATGTACTACGTATATAAAATAAGTGTCTATACATAGACTTAATAGCTCTTTGTAAAAGTCATGTCAGTAATGTAGGTTCCTTTGAATACCAATCAAATTACTTTAACTTACAATTTGATTTGGAATAATATAGTGTATATACAATACCTTCATGGAATATTTCTCTATTATCCCTCACCTGTCGGATCATCTGAAACTTTAAGGGTTCAGTAGCACACTCAGGATTTAATTTTGGGAGGAGCCGAATTGAACGAATAAAAATATGTTTAAGAAAAATTTATTCAATGCAATTTCATTTAATGCGAATTCAATAAAATTCATTAGGTCGTTATAAAAATTTATTTAGAGTAAGAATAAAATCCAGTTTTCTTTTCATCTTACAAAGCTCCTTTCTTTTCTTCTTACAAAGCTCCTTCTTTCCAGGGCCTCTTGCTCCCTCCCCCTCCCCCTCATGGGGTGCGCCACTGTAAAGGTTTATGGTTACTCACCGAGAAGAATAAAAAAAAGTGTAATTAATATGCATTCTAAAGTTCTTAGGCTTCTCATTTTCCGAATACTGAACCTCGAATAAAAAAATTTTATTCTAGACTTTTGATTTATTTTTGCATAAGGAATCACCTCCTGGCATACCCTATAAAGTAACTTTCTTCGGTATCATTTATGGCTGCTTCGTCAGATAGTTTGGAAAGAGAATAGGCATAATATTATTTAAAAAAGAGTTAAAGCCCTTCCACTTTAAAAAGATGGGATCGTAGTTGCAGCCGCCAGAGAAAAGCGTCGCGAATTGGAGACGTTTTCATGACGGTCTTAAAATCGAACGAGCTTACTTCCGGATTTGCCTGGCAGCCATCACGTTGGGATAAGTTTATATCCCGAACACGGATCGTACGAACGCGTTACCAAGATCCTACGATGGACAACGACGCAGGGACTGCTAGTCCAGAAAATTATACGAAGAACAACGTGGCTATTAAAATATTCATCGCGCGTAATGGAATGGCCGCACTAATTTAGCTAGAGCGCGAATGATTCCATGAATCTACCGAGTTCTTGGGAGCTGCTCCCTGAAATATTAACTTCTTCCACATAATTTGCAATTTTAAAATTCATTCCGATCGAAATCTGTGACGTTAACTTGATTTTCTTGAACAAATGTAAACGTAAAACTTAATAAAAAAAATGAAAAAGTTGATAAATTTTTAAGATATTGCAATATGATTTAACACAGCCGCAATGGTGTATCATATACGGAATGTAAAAGACCAGTGACGGTAGTCGAAAATATTTAAATTAGGAGAAATAGTAGTAAAGAATACATACAAAAATTGCATTGGTTCGAAAAATGTTAAAATTTATTAAGTTGTGATGATCGAAAAACTACGTTTGAGCTCTTTTCGAATTTGGGAGACATTCAGTGGTTTAAAAAGCACATTTTCATACAAGTTACTCATAAAATTTTACAATGATAGATACGTTTGACATCAGAAGAGCATATATATTGTGAAACCTTTTGTTCAATAATGGAGTAATATTTTTCAATAAACCCAAATGCAACAGTCTAAATATCTCGGAACAAAAAATACATAACTTACACCACTGAATATGATGACTGGCAGCTATAATAGCTTTATTCAGACGAAAGTGCATTTTCACGTCCTACAGTTGCATTCGGTAGTCAACTAGCAAGTCGACACAAACATTATTCTTAATCTATCATTCCTCTGTCTTCTATATTTTATATATACATATAAATGTATTTATAGGCATATACGTGTACATACATACGTATAAACGTCACAGAAATATGCATACGCGAGTCTCAACGTTTAGGTTTGCACTTCATAAATCAGTGAGGCCATCCATCTTCATTTTTTCTTCCTTCATCCAAACGTAATGAAACTTCGTTGCTCCTATGTACACCACACATACGATCGTCCCACAACGATCTGTTCATACAGCGTAAACAAATTCAGATTTATTCGAATGTTTAAAATCCTGAAACAGATCTCGCGGTAGAATTACATCACATACCGCATATTGTATTTTGCAGCATGTTTGTTACACACACCTTTTATTTCATTTTGCTTGAATGTACGTAATTACTTAGAATGAAATCGCTCGTAAGTGAAAATTCCCAAATTACTCTAAACGAATTATACTTTGTTAAATTTGCAGACGGTTAACTTTTAATTATTCCGAGCGGTTGGCTCTCATTTATCGAACCATTTTGCAGTGGGTATGTTTAGAACTGTTAAAGGCACGGTACAAAAATTGCAATGTAAGAGGATATACGTGGTATTCGAAAAAATTATTCATTAGCATAATTATTTATATTACTATTGTTAGAGAATACATATAAAATATTTCTCTCATTGGTACAGTGCATATTGCGTAAATATAAAGAAATACCTTGCTATCAAGAAACATGATAAAAAATGTTCATATTACAAAAAATACAAAACTTCTTGCGGTACCCAAAAAATTTCGAACTCTTAATGCAAACATACTTAAGTGGAATTGAAAAGATAAAAAATGTAGTATTATTTCAAACTTTTAAATGGCCCCTTCCATTGTTAACGTAGTACAGCAAAAACATAATGAGGAAGGGTCTTTAGAGTATCTGTAGAGAGGTCTTTTGTGCTACGAGCATCGGTGAGGTCTGAGAAATCCTTTTTACTTCCTTTGAGCCGTTCTATAGATTGACGTTTAAGCTGTATCGAAATTCATTGCTATCGCAGCCGAGAACAGTTTTTTGTCTCTCTATTGTTCTTCGGTCGGCGAAAGTAATAGGAGTCGAAAAGGCGGTGAAATGAGATCGAGATTCAATGTACCCGGGTCTGCCGATCCTTTCAGGGAAGTAACGATCGTGGAAACCTTTACAGTTAAATGTTCCGCGAAAGGAATAATGAGACAACGACTTTCCGCTTAGAATGGAAACCTTCTGCATTTTCTTCGGCGAAAGGAATCCCCTCATCCCATACTATAGTTTATAAACCTTGTAGTGAAGTTAAAACATAAGCGATCACTTCTTTTTCTACACATGCAAATGCAAAAATAATAACTGTCCTGAATACAAAAAAAAAAACAGATGGGCACGTTGCACTACTTCTCAATATTTCTTCACTAGGTTAAAACAAACTTTTAAATGTAATAGTGAAGAAATGATGTACGATTTAATGATAACACGTAGGGTGCATGGTTCGTAAAGCGGTCTTAAAGAGGTATAGCCTATATCATAGAATTACGTGAAAGTTTTCCTATTATACATATAACTGGGCTCGAACGCTGAGAAGTTGAGCGGATTAAATTTTCAAAGTGCTGTTACGAAGCCATGGGAAATTAACGAGATAGGTACACAATAAACATATCTTTTAATACGGAATAACGAATAAGTTTTCTGTACTTACCGGATCTGAATCGTTAAAAATAATTGTTTCTGGCACGAAACGAGAAGATAGAAATCAAGAGTCTGTTAGCCAGCATTGGCCGACATCCGACTTGTTATCTTTCTCCCACTATGGACCAAGTTTTGGCCAATTGGAGTCACTTCGCTCATGGCACTGTTATTTTGGTCGAATTCATCTGTGCCAAATATATATCAATAATTGCAGCTAACCGCGCAATTATTGATATAACGGAAATACTTTTTGTTTCGGCAATGAGACATATCGTGACAATTTCATGTCATCGTAAATATTTGCGAAACCGTAAACAATATCGAAATGTTTAATTGAAAGTCTTATGGTTTTTGATATACGGTATGGTGATAAAAAAATTTAAGTCAATTTTAAGTTAAAATTTATGGGATATCATAAATTATCAAATTTTGAATGAAACTTTTTTAGATATCTTTTAAGGTTTCGCAAATATTCACGATAATACGAAAATCCACAATTCCCTGCTTTTCACACCCTAGGGCCGTTTGTTTGCCGAAAAACAGTTACATTATTAAAATCGCTTGAACAATATTTCTGCAAAGTTTCAAATTTTTTTGAATATTCGTGTTGGCAAACATTCCTTGTCAGATTTACGTTTTAGATTTGGAAAAAAGCAGATTAATTATGTGAAATAACAGATGGGTATGTAAGAAACGGTGAATCAATTACTTAGTCGTATGTATAATGCAAAGGCATGAACTAGCATTTTATAGCTTGTTATATCCAAACTTTTAGGTGTAACGTTAAATAAGTACAAAAGAAAACTTTGTTCCGTGAGAAATTCGCAAAATACAGTGCACCGCAGAACAAGTTTAGTAATCAATGTTGTCTAATATTTACCATTGATTTTCTGCGCGGGGCACTAGCTACAACGTTAAACGATAGGAACGACGGGGTGATTGCTTTCACATCACGGATATTTGCTCGTGAATAATTAATGAGATTCCCTTAGTGAGTGCGTGCACGGATTTAGATATTCCAAGATCACATAGTGGAGAATGAATTAATCTCGGCACATTCTGCTTTAACCGAAGTGTCCAATTGAACGATACTATCTCATTTTAATATCACCAAATGCGTCGATTAATCGACATGTGAAAATTACATTTTCATACCTAATAAAATTTGAATCAATACGAATAATAATTTTGATTAATAGGTATGAAATGAGGTAGACAGGTATAGTTAGACTAATTGGTTTACTTTTCATTTGCGTTCCATCCTTCCATATAATTATAATACGTATAAATGAGAGATTCTTTCTTGCAGGGTAAACAGTTTCAATTTTCTTGCTCTTTAATTACATTTGTTCGAAGGAATCAGTCATTCAAATGTAGGCCTCCGAGCCTCCGACGTTTGGGAAACGCCCTATGGTGTGATTTGGCTTATAGGTGGCGCCTCGTTAAGTAGAGTTCAGAAGAGAATAATCTTGGGGAGTTAGCGTTGGGGAAATCGGAATGCAGCGGTTCCAAAGATTGTGGGTTCCCTTGAGTCCCGTCGCCCCAGGCTCCCTTTTTCTGGCCTACACAAAAAATCTAATATAACTTGAAAACCTGATTTTAGCATTTTGATATCAAAGAAATAATAAATTTGTAAATTGTTGTTGATATTCCCATATTTTGAAAGCATTTGGTCATTTTTAAGTCACTGTATAATATAAATAACATTCCCCTGGGACATTTAAGAATCTCAATAGATTATTGCAAACTAATGAGAAATTTAAGGACGCATCAGAATCGATAGATTTGCAAACATCGAAGTTAGCGGAATTCGAAATGACACAAATGATGTATAAAACTATACATAATAATGACTGTTGTAACGCAACACAAAATTCATAAGAGTCGTGTAAAGAGTCGTTATACCTACATCTGCACACATATTTTTTCATTCATTGCATTTCCTCTGATTGCCACCATAAGTGCAGCCAATTTTTTCCCTTTTTTTTTTTAAACCTGACCTTCGTTTTATAACTTCCAGGAGAATGAGCTTCTGTGACCATGCCAAATCGTAAACGGTTTCGGGAAAGTTTTGGTCACAGGGTTGGGAAGGTGATCAACTCGTGAAAAAATTTTCTGAACACCACTTTTTCTTCCTCACATATGTAGTTGCATTGTTCATATCGTCGGAATTTACAAAAAAAACGACATGAAACTCGTGAAAAAAATACAAAACGTCGAATCAGTTTTAACTCTATCTATCGAAAATTCAAAATTTCTAAATTAATTGATGTGTTAGATTCGAATTATTTGGGGAATTATGTGGGGGAAAGGCATCCCGACGTTTCCAGAGAGAAATCCCCGGGGGGATTTGTAGCCGCTAAAACCCCCCGGCTACCATAAAATATTTAATAATTTACATGTAAATATCTCTATTATTAAGACCTATTTGTTTACACACTCGGACACCTAATTACTTATAGATCCATCGTGTTAAGGCTCACCAAAATATATGTCTACCACACCCCGTCATCCCCTTGTAAGTAGTTGCACGCAATGAAATAACAGAGAATAAAATGTTACCTTGTTATTAGTATTACTTACGAAAAAATGGGAACAATACTTTTTGCCCTGCATTCTGTAGAAAAATGGACAAATTCAGGATAAAATCGCTTTATACACGACATAAAAGCTGTAGACTGTATTCACTCATCGGTGAAACAAATATTTCACGTCCTGTCGTGTTGCTTCGAGGAATATATTGTGTAATGTATGAAAACACGCCTATAACTCGACAATAACATGTCTGCCTGTAAAAACTTGATTCAACAAGTTGTATGCATGTCGGGTTGCAAAATAATTTTTACTCTCTGTACATACTACATTCGTTAAAGTCACGTAAATAAAAGAAAAATATCAAGTTTTTACTCGCACGGTGTTAAATCTCCGCATTGCCTGAACATCTGATACAGCGTTTCTCTGATTGCTGAAATAAATTCTTAAATTTTTCAGAAGTAATACGTGCAACGAATGATATTTTCTTCCTGAATTGAATACATATATTTTTTTTATGATCTTAAATGGAAGGAACATATTTATATTGCTTATTGTTAATTTAATCTACGCAAAGGTATCAATTTTTATAACAGTGAATTACTTTTGAAACCGTTACCAATAATGAAATACAAGGAGGGTATGAAGTGTTAATTTATGTAATATGCGAGTAACGTCTAGAACATACTTATATTTTTATTAAATAAAATAAGGAACAAAAGGCTTACGTGATACGCGTACGTGAAGGCGTAGGTCAGCTTAGACGTGACAAGTAGTAGGTATGTGTAAATTGAAGATAAAATTTATATATCACGGAAATGTAATTATCAGCCGACAAATTCAATTTTTATCACTTTACTTTCTTCTACGAAAATGCTTTATCCATTTCATTCAATTGCTATGAAATTTTGTATATATTAATTTCATGGTACAACCACCGCTTCATTACCATATATGCAAGTATACAAGTACGCAAGTATAAATGTGTGTAATCACACACGAGCTATAGAGTAGTCAGCAGACGTAGCATCCAATGAATTTTTCTGTCCCGAGTTTGCGGAGCCCGAGAACCCCATTACTATTTTAGTGTCACATAATTCTCGTACAGAGAATGTCTTGAAACAGATAGTAACGCTGCGCGTGGTAGGAATTAGAATTCAACACGGGTAAAATTAGGTCATTCGAAATCCGCGATTTACAAATGGAGGGCTGAGAATCATAGTGGTGTAAGTCCGAATTTACATTGTACTAATACTTAAAAAAAATTAAATTTATTAATATATACATATTCATTATATATGTTAGTATTTTGAGCCTATGTTCCCAAAACTGCAATATATATGTAGTCTTTTATAACAGGTAACGCAAAACGTTATTTTACGAGAAATACTATGCGAGTGACTTACACCACTATGAATCTCCAAATAATTAGGTAAGAGTAATAATTGAAAGATCGTCTTATGAACGGATTCCGTCCACCGGAAGAGTATAATGAAAACGCATATACCCTTTAACCTTGCTGTTCTGTTCCAGTTTATTTAACGTAAAACAAATTTTATTCGCTCGCAAAAACGTTATTTGTAAAAGGTGTGCTTTAATGCATTTTAAAAGCACCTGTTGCTGAACCTCACTCATTCATCATATGTGCATGCGCATATATTAATGATGCTGTACATGATATAATAGAGACGCAGAATTATAATAATAATAATAATAATAATAATAATAATATTCTACTGTATTCTGTGCTAAAAGAATTTACCAAAATCTTTGCTACTTTTTAAAAATGAATACTACGATAACGTTCGGATAAGTATGACTCAACGCCGAAGTATAACGAACAATCATACTTATAACGACATAAGTGATGCAGAAAATGATGTCAGTTCTGTATCAGTGCAGAAAGTTATTGCAAGTTCGAACTAGTCCAAAAATTTTGAAACTTCATTTCCTGTTCTTCATCTTGATAAAACAGTATCGCAATGGATGAAAAATGTCGAGTTCTCGATTCAAAAACTAGAAACGTCAAGCATTGAAATGCTTTTCTTAAATATTTGAAAATGACCAAAATTTAATTTTGACCAGCAGTGTAGTTATGTAAGTTTTACAGAGTGACATTTAAGTGAATCTTCTACCAGCATTACAAACTGTGTGCTTTCTACTCTCTTGACGAGAAACCAGAAGTTTTGAAAGTTTAGTCATCCCTTGTAACCTTCTACGAACTGCTGTATGAAATTCTTCTCCTGTGCTTGCCTGAGAAGATTATTACAATCTTCAGCAATAAAAGTTCGAGAGAACACTTCACAAAGTATTCTAGTTAATCCCTCTCACTGTTCTGAAACACCATATTCTGAATGTGATGGAAAAAGTGTACGTATATTAATTTTTTAACCTCTTGTTCATTATATGTCAAAAAGTGGTGTACAGCAATCTTTTATTTAAACTATAACGTAGGTAATTCATTAATAGGACATAATTTAGAAAAAGATTGAGGTAGGAAAAAACACCCTAAACGATTCACGATATGCATACATATGTGTACCTACTATACGTATAATCTCACGTATAAAAAATATATTTCGAGCAATAGGCTGATGATTTCTACATAAATATTGAGAACGTACGAAAAGAGAATTTAAAATATATCTGTTGTTCTATCTATTTCAAATAACTTCTAGAAAATTTGTTCTCTGCTGATTTTAATCTAGCCTAACTGTTAATCTACTTGTGTTATTGATTATTGGTACTACTTGCCGAGGAAGATACACGAATTTTAAATCATGACAAGATCGAAACCTAATATAAAAGTTTATTCAGAGATGTAAGTAGGTATATGAATGGAAATGGGTCATAATGAATTTTGCATTAGACTTGCGGTCAACCTATACGTCAACCTAACAGTTAAATGGGATTTGTGTTTTGTAACTTTTTAAAGAGACTTTATAAATTTTAAGAGTGCGAAATTAGGTGATCAATAACTATCGATTTTTACAGTATTTTAATTGAAGGACGCATTCTTCTCCAAGACCCACAAAAAAAATCACAAGGCACAGATAGATTAAATATTCAAAATGTTCTGGTGCACAAGGAATTTAATTATCTGATAGCCGGTTGATCTATCCGCCTACGCCACGAAGAAATATACGTCTCCTTTCCACCGCGGTCGGAAGTCAGACCGGAAGTTATCCCTGCCATCCTCAGCTGTGGAAATAGGGACAGTTTTTACTGTATTCTCGGCGATTCATTTGGCAACTTATCATCTCTGCAGACCTATTACATGCTGACCAAATATAAAAGTGTAGCAGAATCGACCATGAGTTATATATCGAGCATTCGTCATTCCAAGACGTCAGTAAAAACTTTTAGAAATAAATGTGTAATAGCATCTACAATTTCAAAGACACTGCTATATTTCACTGGAAACTTTGGTGTTACAAGCTCTTTTATCCGAGATTATTAAAAGTAGGTATACCTAACGGTAACATCGTTTTTGTTTTGGATAATGATAACGTTTTTTAATAGCGGTGCCAGTGTCCCGCAACGGGGATTCCATTTTATGTTAATATACAGTTAAACATACGTTTTTATTGAATTTATTTAACCCAAATTTAAAAATACTAAAAGATATTCGGAATTTTTAAAACGATTTTACGCTTAGCCTTTAACAAAATACAACGAATTGTAAATTCAGAAGAATCGCTCGCTAGAAACAATTTCAGAAGGAAAAATAAAGGATAATAAGAATTGTTTTACTTTTAATTAAACATGTTGAATTGTACACCACTGCACAGTAATGAATAAAGTTTTCTCCCCAATCAGAGTAAATTCAAACTAAATTCAGTAATAGTACTTACCTACTTTTTACTAAGTTAAATGAAAAATTTAAAGTGTGATTTTTTTAGAGACTTCTAAACGAAAAAAATATTGAACATTTAAATTTTTTAATACTCTGCGTATATTTAAACACTGAGAATTTGATTCATATTAATTTACATTGCGATAGTCATCTTTAATTACAATAACATGTTAAGTGCAGACTATTACTTCTGATCTTGGCGGAGATTAGCTCGGTAGCTCCAACCACAGACTGCAATTACTGAAACTTGAAGCCCTGCCGAACTTTCAGCTATGTAGGATTTGTTGTCACTTATAACAGTTCGTTAGTCGAGTTATCTTCACATCTAGATAAGCGTACCAAATTAGATTTGCTGTCTTTTGAATGGTATCGGAAACGAGCATTCATTTAAATTTAACGAGTCAATTCTGAATAGCACAGGAAGTTGGAAAATTGCTTTACCTATAAGTTTAGACACGAAAATTTCATCAGAATTACCAGTTACTCGGTGAAAAATGGATTGAAATGATTAATTAAAATAACAAATTAGCCGTTAATAATAAAATTGCTTTCAAAATTTACATTTAAAACATTCTTAATAATAATCTTTTATTCAGTCTGTGTCCTTGAGACGTATTAATAGTTATAGCAAATGCTAAGACTATGGGAAAAAATAACAATTATGTAAATAATTTATATACTTGTTATTTTCTTATATTATAAAAAACCCTAACTAACCCAGACCTAACCGTGATCTTTACCACATCTTTATGATTTACAATAACCCCATTTTAAAGCGTTACAAAGAACGTGTCGATTAAAAACAATAACTTCCGCGATTGTTTAGTTATTATTTTAAAAGACAACATGAATTTTAAATTCGAACAGTATTCCCTTAAATCTGTATAAATGGCGAAAAGAAGGACACCAAACACATATCTGTATAAGCTACAATATAAATAAAAATTATTGCATATTGCAACCACATTTTATGCAGTATAATTTGAATTATTAACTAATTGGCATCATTTAATCCTAATGGAGGCGAAACACATGAAACATATTCCAGTGAACGTATGTACCTACGCAAGTTGTGCATATAAAAAAAAGTAACAAGAATTGCCAAATCGATGTGTTAAACGGGCTAAACGGAGCAAGAATAATTAGGATGTTGGCAGCGCGCCGAGATTCATGCTTGCAGAACAAATTCATACCGGAAGAGAGTCCGCACTTTGCCTATTACACGCATTGGCGCCCTCGCTTCTCACACCTACTGCGAGTGCATCTCATATCTGTACAACAGAATATTAATTATTACCAGCTAATTAATTTTAACTTTATTACACACGCACACACATTATACATATATTAATCAGTAAAACTTTGAATGGCGCAATGTTTGGCGAAATACCATTTTAATTCAGTCGGGCTCTTTCGATCGATCACATCATTGTGACACTTTCGAGACGCAAATCATTCTACAGACTTAAAAAGGCCAGAAATGTTAAAAGTATTAATCAAAGCAAATGGTGAGTCGTTATATCGATGCACAGAATTTAGATAGAAATTAATAAATAATTTGTCGACCAAATACTATCATGTTGTAACGTAATCTACAACCTTACCATGCATAATATTTTTCATCCACACGTATTACCTTTTCCAAACGTAACATGTTACTTTTTTCGATTCTGCAGTCATTCGAATATTTACGAGCAGTAGAATTTATATCATATCCTACATGTACTTACATAGTCGTGCAAAATTCCACCACCAAGATTCAATTGGTACCTACATCCGTAGTTACGTTGCCGCGTTACCAGTCGCAGTAACGTGTCTTCTTTCTCATTTTTCTGTGAGAGAACACACAACTGCGTATCATTGCGCCATTAGTAGATTGGTGGCGATATTACTTGTTCAACATAGGTACTATATTATACCAAACACTGTCCGCCTCTGAAGTGAATTCAGATCCATTCCAGTAATTAAAGAATAACATCAGGAAGCAATTATACGAAGCAAGTATAAAAACGTAGAAGTCATTTCGAAGCAACCATTGTATTCAACCACCGAATTAAAATGAAACCTAATTTATAACGGAAACGAAACAGCAGGAACTGATAATATATTTGATAAATAAATATTTAAGACAGAGTACGAATATAAAAAAAGGCAACGACAAAAGCAATCGGAATTCCAAACGAGAAGTATCGATCAGTGTTGTACAACTTTAAATGAATTGATCAATGCGTTTGCATCCAACTGTTACAACGGCTGTTTTCGAAACGTACATAGTTTAATCTCGTTTGCTTTGTACCAGTGCAAACGAGAGGAACTAGAAACGAGCCCGACATGGAAAGAACAATCGGAAAAGTTCAATCCCGCATTTTTTGTAACCGTTAAACGAATTGAAAGTTTCGACTGTCTTGTGCGAACCTGGTGATGTAAATTTATTAAAACGGCAACGGGGGCTGTCATTTTCAATAGTTAGAGAAAATAACAAGAGTCACTTGGAAATATTGGGCGGTAGCGTCGCGCAAAGAGAACTCAATTTCGGAAAAGTTCGATGCCGAACAATGGAGTCACAAATTAAATAGGGCCGCCCGTCGCGAGAATGAAATGCAATGTTGCGCGTCGAACTCGACAAGTAATATTGTATATCCCCGATAATGGAGAAAATCGCTCGTGGGTTTTCCATTTTCCTGATTGTTTTTCCACAGCCCGTTCCCTGTAAATACACGTCCACTATTTAAGAGTTGTATTTACAATTTAAATAATTCATACATTCTCGGTAGCTGGATTCGACGTGCTGCTAGTCCACTTCTTAATTATTCGTATAATTTTTGTTTCTCGCACAAATAAACAGTGAGAAGAATTCAGTGGGCTGAGCAGGGAGTAGGGACGTATAATGCACTCGTTGGCACGCGTTCAACGTGGCGATGATGTTATGCTTCACTACCAACTTTCCGATATTTGCAGTATTACAGCAGTCGCCCGATAAGGGATTCCTTTTGTTCTGATATGCTGCCTGCAACGATCCACTCTGTAAAAACGTGAACGGAGTAATCCTACTCCATTCGACTAATAAATTTTTGTGAAGCGCAACAAAGTGTGGTAAAATAAATGTAAGGTCTGGTAAATCGTGGTACAACTGACAAATGTACGTACTTCAGTAAACTGAGAATTCCGATTTTTCTGAAACTTTGTAGGTCTGTAGAGGACATCGGTAGATGTTTTGGACAATTTTTGTCTGCTACTTTTTGGTTCGTCAGAGTGAAAACAGCACCTAAATTCCTATTTTCCTATAGTCTTGAAAACTATAGTAACTATTAAACAATTGTTACGATGAAAATTCAATAGTTTTTCATGCTGTATAAAACTGTTTAAACTACAAATTTGAAACAATTTAATTGCATAGATTTATAAAGCATAAACAAGCATTCAATTTTCATTGTAACAATTTTGTTATATCTACTACAGTTTTTAAAATATATCTACAGGGTAATAGAAAATACGCGTTAAGCTTTAAGTGATGTTTTCACCCTGCAGAACCAAGAAGTAGCAGAAAAGAGAAATTGTCTGATACATCCATTAATACATCCAACCTACAAATTTATAATTAGGAATTAAAAAACATAAGACGAACCATTATTTATATTCCACCAGATAAATATTTCATACATAGAGACAGTCGGACTGCCTGAAAATTTCTATCTTCTCGAAGTACCTAAGTACATTCGGCCCGCTCGGTTCTTTCGGGCCGTTCGGTTTTTTCGGACCGCTTGAAAAATTCAATCCGCTTGGTTTTATCCAAGCTGCCGGTTTTTCGGGCTACTGGAAAAAATCAAGCTACTTGGTTCTATACCAAGTCGCTTGGCTTTTTCGAGTACTTGGTTCTACTCGGTCGTTCGAGCCAAGCTAGGCTCGGCTTGCTTTTCCCGCGTATACTTGAACAGCTCTAGTGTAGGTATTTATATAAGTACATACTGCAATCAATTAAATTCTACTGGCGTTCGTCAGCGTTAAATGTCTGAGGAATCGTGCTAATTTGTTAAAAAATAGCACGTAGAATTTTGTTACAGTATTTACAATTCTCTTACCAACTTTCTAAATTCTAAATAAATATTTTCTACCAGTAAATAAATGTAATTGCACCGTTCTCTTCTTGTCTGTTTTTGTCTGTCAACGCCGTATTATTGTTTCCTCCTATTCAATACTTTATTTCCTTTTATTCCCCCTTCTCGGTCACATTTCAAACTTACGCCTTCCCCCAAAAGATTGAATGCTTATTGCGATATCAACTGCAGTAACTTCCAAAGAATCCTCATACGGAATCGAGAAGTCGATCGCTTCGAAGTGAAATGTTACATTATTATTTTCTTGGAATGCCGCCAACCAAACGCGAATCTTGTGGAAGTAATGAAAATTTGTTCTTGAAAGTTTTATTTGGGGCCAACGTTTTCCTTGTATTTCTTTGTCAATACAGTATTCCTGCAAGAGTGCTGATTGTCTTTATGTTCCCTTTATCGTCCACTGAATTCTCTTGATTTTCTTACTTAAGGGGAGATTGCACGTTGTTGGGCCGAAAAATAGGGAATTCTTTAGGAATTTGCTCACACAAAAATTCAGAACAATAGTTCACAATACAATAAGACAGCCTGCCAAACCTTAAATTAATTTGTCGATTCGTTGTTGTACAGAAAATTCATAATGGATTACCTATTTTTCGGCCTAACAAGGCGCAATCTCTCCTTAAGAAATATGAAATGGCAGGTATATCTATTTTTTTTTTCATTTATATTTTCTTGTAACCAGAAACAGGCATGCTTCCTCGGTCATTAAATAGGAACATACATTTACTCTCCCATCCTAAAATAAGCGACCCTATTTTCTCCCAATTGCTGTACTCTGCACCTGTTAACTCCCACCAAGGTCGTAGAATCAATTACGTGTATACTGTATACCAAACGATAAATGTTATTTCAACGTTTCAACGATGATTTAATTGCAAATGGTTCCGATATGTACCTAAGTAGTAAGAGCTTAACATGAACACAGTCGAAAATTCACAACTATCATATAGTATAGATTTAAAGAGTTTTGCTCAAATATGAATGCAAAAAGGATTCGTTTATCATTAATTTGAAACTTTTATCTCTTTGATACTCAATCTAAGTCTAATTGTAATGTTGTACGATAGGTGCAACTATTTGTCTGTCAAATATGCAAGCATAGATCAATGAATGGTGAATTTTATTTTGGACCATTGATAAAAACGTTTTGCTCTTTATTTCATGCACATACTTTCGAAGTATTTTTGAGTGTTTTCCTAGACAGACGTTAATGATCAGCAAATAGTTAGGTATTTAAATTACTAGTTAAGATTACATGTAAATTATTAAACTTGTTGCGAAATTTATGTCACTAACTATTACTTATGTAGGCAACAAAGAAACAGAACCACGCCTGAAGTTATTTCACATCATTCCTGGTTATTTTTTACCATGTCGTGACATGTTGCACAATGGCTGCGACCGCTTCTTCTCGAGAGAATTGGAAATATTAATGGCAAAGGGGGCAACGGGGGAAGGAACTGCTCCCCGTTTATTAATCGCTAACATGACGAAGCACAATTCTTTCTCGCTTCGCATTATGAGGCGAAATCTTCCACTTTTGTCCGGCAGTAATTTTTTCTTCCCATTGCTCGCCACGGTACAGCAATGCGCTTTTACGTCGCGGCAATTCATTCTTACTTACAGTAACGTATCTGACAATGAGTATTGTACCTTCGTTCCATATAGAAGTGCGCGTCTTGAAAATGAGAAATCGGAAAGATAAATGTTCGGTATCAACAGGTTTACGTGTGTTCCTTTCTTCTCCATCTTCTTTCTTTTCTAAAATACAGGTGAGTTTAAGTGAAGAAACAAACGTTAAAAATGGGACAGATTCGTATATGTGACATTTTAAATTTGCAGCATTACTCGACTTGAAATAAAAGAAGTAAAAATGGCCACTTACGAAAAAAAACGATTATTATTTGAAAACCATTCCCAATTGGCAAATATTATAGGGAAAAGTTAAATATTAATTGTTTAGTATTTTAAATTTGTTCATGCATGATTCTGAACTGTTAAGCTTGAATTACCATAGGTAATACCCATTTTTCCTTACGATAACGAAGTTGATTGTAGGAGAGTAGATATCTGTTTTCCATTTATGGCAATTTATATTGGCTTTGTGTAGGTAATGAAAAAACGTTTCCCTACAAAAGAATACTACGATAATGTTGCAAGCAAACGGAGTTAAGGTGCAATTGCTTCTGTTATTCTGTTACATAAGCAATTTATCATAAGTATTCTGACAGTTTCTAACGAATCGTTAAAATTTGTAAATAGTGCAACTAAAAAGTTATGAACCAAAAGAATTCGTATTTTTAACTTTCCTTCTCGCAACAATAGACTCTCTTATCAATTATATATATTTATAGTATTTATTTATAAGCATGGAAGAAAAGCAAGCAAGAAATCAATAGATTCCAATTTTTGTATGTAACAAGCAGCAAGTTTAACTACAGATTTTTTTATAAATGATATAATGAAATAACAAAACCTAATAAACTAAAAAATATTTCAATTTTTAATGAGAATATCAATACATGCATTTTGATAGTTTCAGACCAGACCTAAATTGAAGTTAATGAAAACTCTTATTCTTTATGAAAAGAAACTAAGACCCCACTGATAAGGTTTTACACTTTCCTAAGCCCTAAAAGACGAGGTCTTAGTTTCTTTTCATAAAGAATAAGAGTTTTCATTAATTTTAATTTAGGTCCGGTCTAAAACTACCCCGTATTGTGAACATGCTCGAAGTTGTTTTGAATCGATTGGAATCTCCGTTTTTGAGTTACCCTTGTGAAATGAAAGAAACATTTTTAAAAAGTCTCTTTAATGATCCATCTGTAGCGTCATATATAATGCATATTTTTTACTAAACAAACATGTTTTTTAAAGCTTATGATGTTAATAAACTTCATAACAAAGAACAAATCTCAGTTTCAATTTGTTTCTTCGTAATTAATTGAAACAGAAATGCTTCATTTTTGACAGAAACGACTGCCTAGTACCCTTAAAGATTACCCTTCACTTTCGGTGTTAGAGAAAACAGATAGGCATTTTATTTTACAATGGAAAAATAAAAAAGTTCAAAGCAAACACATTCCGATACCTTTTTCAATTTCTTTCGCCCAAAATTTGCCGTCTATAGTTACACAAATCCGCTCCTGATTGTGTGTGCTTTGGAAACACTGTGATTTTATTTGGCCAGCGCGACCTCACGTGTAGAAAGAAACAGCACCACGCGTGACCAATATATCACCATTACTGCTAAGAGATCCAAGTCACCGTCGCCTTTAGCAAGTTCTCTGCGAAAGCTACGGATAATCACTTGTGACATGAGCATGAAAATAGGAAACGGAGCTTAAGGTATTAAGTCCCTTTGTCTCTGACTACAAAAGAGAATAAGCAGACGAAGCAGGAATCACGTAATAGGAATCGTGTAATCTCTGGGAAATCTTACAGTATGAAGCGTGTAAAATGAACCAATTAACGGCGAATCAATCGTGTCTTAACTAAATTCCAATATAATTCCTTTTGGACGTTGGATAAAAATAGACATTTCCTCACGTTTTGTACATTCTTATATGCCGACGGGGAGAATGAAACGTGCCAGCCCACGAATATAGCGTTTAAACAAAGTAGTACGCGTAGCGGGGTTAAATCGGCTTTACTGGAAACGAATGCTTTTAATTAGACAATGACCAGAATTTACAAAACGTAAGATGACGCATTACGTAATGCGAATTCCTCGGTACGCCATACAGCTCTCCACATTTTTATTTAAACATTTTTGTCTATTACTCACGTGCTTTTAACTGTTTAATTTTGCATTTTTATTCGAGTGACAAACTATCTATCAGAGGGGAAAAGTACACTTGCACAGGGGAAATAAACTGTATGTTTATAAATTGGGTAAATTACTATTTTCAATTTGCAAAAATATTTTTACCTTTTCAAATTTCATACTTCGTTGCATATCGCTTCGACTCTGTTGTGAAAACTTTCCCTGTTTACTTTGTACTCTTTGTTCTGTTTCTCTTGCTAATTTTTCATTAAAGACATCAGCCTCCCATTCTTTTTCTCTAAATGTTCGAAACATGAAGATTTGTCCACGTTACATTTTTATTTAACCTTA
Organism: Andrena flavipes; assembly: GCA_963971345.1. Lineage (NCBI taxonomy): Eukaryota > Metazoa > Arthropoda > Insecta > Hymenoptera > Andrenidae > Andrena > Andrena flavipes. The sequence continues at coordinate 62,361,630 of OZ020480.1, forward strand.
GTTATGTTTGCCGAATAAAGACTTTATTTTGGCTATTTTATAATCTCATTTTTCACAAATAAAGTAGTAACTCTCGTTATATAAATTATGCTTTATATTTCGTTGCAACAATGCCTCCGGCTAACAATATTACCGACATTGTTTTGCTTCAATCTCATCGTTGAGCATATAATAAACTTACAGCTAAAGCTGCGAATTTCACATAAATAAACGATGAACATTATTTCAGATTACAGAAGCAATCGGCACGGCGTAATGAATACATTAAACATAAACAATTTTGCAATATAATGAAATTATCTCAAACAGCATAAGTAAATATAAAACAAACTAAATAAAAGAAAAGCTGTGCATGCAAAACATTTAACTTGTTATGTCTGTACTAGATATAATTTATACATATATACAATCAAGTACGTATGTACATAAATTTTTTAATATTGTGACTTAAATCCACACATTTATAATTATATTTTGGGAATATGAAAAATAAAATTCTATACAGCAAGGAATAATAAATATTTAACAAAAAAGAACATTAGAATCCGTACAATAGTTCCTGAACAAAAAAATCATGAACATAGGCCTCTTGTTCGACCGCCAAAGTAGAAAGGACTCTTAAGTATGTGACAGACGGATTGCATTATGTCAATTACCCTCATATGTACCTACATACATTTAGATTCCCTATCTTAAAACATAATGGTTTCTATAAGAAGCAAAGTCTATAGAAGAAATACCACGTTATCATTTCTCCTTTCTGTTTTCTATTACTGCGCTGAAATTCTCATTTCATTCCTTGGCATTTACCTCACTTGTTTGCATTCTCCTACTCCCTATCAATCTCTTATTTTCCAATCTTCTCATTATTTCGTAGCAACGGTGCACGTGCTGAGTAAGAAAAAGGCCACTATGAAAAATAACGGGGAACGGAAAAAAGGAGGGGAAAGAGGTAAGATGGCTGTACGTAACCGAATTATCGTAGCTCGCCAACGTTCTTAGCACATTTCCACACGCTGGTAATGGCGGCTGCATTCCACGTACCTATCATAATCCGCGAAAGATACGAGTTCACTATAATAAAAGTCCACAGACCGTCCGTCCAAACGGTCTTCTTCTAGCCACCGTGTACTGTAACGGGCGTAACCTATTTTCCGGACACTGAAACGAAACGGTTTATGTTTTATTTTTCGATCGGTTCTGCAATATTCTTCTCTAAGTCTTCTGTAAGCTTTCATAATGCGCAGACTTTTATGGATATCTGTAATGTGTACTTGCTAAAAAATATTTCACTTTAAAAGATTTTAAGTATCTATGTATGTGTATACTACTGCTTAAAAATAATAGCACTGTTATACAAAATATATGTCTCTATTGAGTTAAAAGTACTTACCCCAAGATTATACTTCTGAAAGTCTAAGTGGTATCTACAACTGGGCATGAATGGGTTCAGCGCTTGATAGTTGATTTTGTTTTAACTTGTAGCATGCAAAAATCATAAAAACTTCGTTTGTAACTTTTAAATTCCTGAGATTCAAGTATATTTCTGTTTTTACTCTTTTTCCATTTGCATTGCTTTTACGAGCTCGCTAATCTCTTCCACCTACTATGTGTGGTTAAATAAGGATTTAATTTCACATGGGTATCTGACATAGAGGACGCAATTCTGGAAAAGTGTTCTGAATACATTAAGTTACAAAAATATGTGTAATTTTGAGTTTTCTTATCTTCAAATGTTCACAGTTTTTAACCGACTTCAAAAAGAAGGAGGTTATAGTTTCTGGATGTTCAGATGTTCTGGAAGCTTCATTTATTGTTCTGAATATCGACGCCTGACTTTATTAAAGATTCAAATTTAGCTATTCATGTTTATTTATGAATCATTTCATGTTTAAATCTATCGTTTTTGGATATATTACCGCTACCGTCAAATCGATTCATAATCGAGAAACCACAACAAAATTAATTTTATTGTAAGCTTTGAATAAACTACTTAGCACTTTAAATGGAATTACGCTGTATTAATAATTATAGCGAGAACGATGATGTTACATTATAGTGTTATTACCCTCAGTTAATATTAATGATAATCTTATTATTGAATGTAATCTTATTATACAACATTAATCCGAGGGTCAAAGAACCTTTAATGAATCATAATAATATAGAACGTCTCCATCACTATTATTATAGAAGTTATAACAGTGTCAAATTTACCACGCGCATTACCGAATACTTAATAGTATGTATCTCATAATAAATCGGTAAATTACATCTGTGGAACATCAAAAGCAACGAGGCATTACTGAACGCTTTTGTTTGCGAACGTATGCATCTCCGTAGCTTCTGAGTACGTATACACTATGGAACGAAGATGTTTATACCTATAACATAGTATTAATTTACTTTGTAATATGAGACGTAGAGGAAGTGGAACATATTTGGAATACTGTTGGTAATTTGGAATACCGAAGTAACTAATACGTCAGTACACTACTAACGTTATCCAATTAGTAACACCGTAGATAATAGCAGCTAATAACTTGTTAACTAATGAAATTTGTGGATGAACCACTATTTTTACATTTTCGACTTTTATTAGTATTAATTCTGAAAGTGTGATTCGGCGCAACAGCTCAAAAAATGAAGCTTCTTCTCAAAGAAAGTATTCCGCGGCCGGAAAAATTTCTCCATCAATTTTTGACCTAGAACAAAAGACCGTTTCAACAATTCCGTGTTTTGTTTAATCACGCACCTTTCTGACAAAAATCAGTATTTTTAATTTCCTCGTCTACTTCCCGAGATAATCTTATATAAAACGCAACATTTTTCCATTTTTTTTTCTAGGTCAAAAATTGAAAGAGAAATCTTTCCGACCGCGGAACACTGTTTTGTGACATAGAGTCAAACGAAATCTTTCCAGGTAGAAATAATATGAAGACTTGAAGGAGATCTTTATTTTTCATTTAATAGGAACATATTCTTTTTATAGACAGCATTGCCTGCGTAGAGTACATATATCTAGTCAATAGTTGTATTGGATATATGCAAATCAATTTCGGAAATTGAAATGCAAGAAATATTCGAGAGTAAACATTTCTCAAACTCGGTGCACAAAAAAGCTATACATACGCAGTCTGTTTAGTTATTGTGTTAGAATTAATAAATTCATTGCGCACCCGGTGGATACGATCGATCGTTACTGAATTCTGCATTTCAATGCCGAACAACTCTGAAGGAGAACGAAGCAGAAACAAAGTGTTCCAAAAATGAAAATATTCTAACGTAACTGTCGGTATTTCAAGTATACAAATATAAAATATTTATTCAGACAGATATATATCATTTATTTAAACATTTCGAAGAATAATAACATAATTTTTGTTATTAATTTCTAAAGATCTAATGAGATTTTGAAAAAATGAATTTTTTCAAAATCCATCCTCGCAACTCTTTTTTTTTTTGAAAATTGGTTTCTAACGAAAAGTTGGAAAAAAGTATATTTTATTTAAAGATGTCTGTATCTCTATTGAAAAATGTTAATCGGAAAAAGTATTTTTGTCACTTAGAAATAAATTCGCAAGGATGCAGTATTTCTTGAAGTGGCCAAGGTGGTTAACCCCTCAGATACCTATCTGCTTTTTTATTGAATCTTCTCGTGTGTTGATCGCCATGCAATACCATACCATAAATGTCAATTGTGATAAATACAATTAGACCCTATAAAATCATTTTTATGATCGTTAAAAGTTATACTTCTTGTAGTAATAGTAGCCCATGAAAGAAAAAAAACGCAGCAACTATAAAGGATGATTTTTTTATGGCAGAAGAATGAGTGAGAATTTGAAAATATTTCGGGGTTGCTTGCACGACAGTATTGTGATGAACATTGAACGCGACAAAGGACTATTTGTTAGACACAAAAGATACCTCTCAAACGGTAACCATTTTATCCAGGCTCGTGTTCACATAGGACATGAACGCAGAACGATTCGCTGGGTGTGACGCTCTGTTAACTCAACACGCACGATTGTTTGACGCTTGATTAAATATAACGAATGCATTACCGCGATTACTGTTCAGATACCGCGTCCTTTCAATGCCTCGCAATGCTATGGAAGATCTACGATTAAATACATAAAACCGGTAAATACAAATGAGATTTTTCACTTTGTTGGATGTAGGAATCTCGAAACACATTTTCCGTACCAGTGTCATTATTGTCACAATTCTAATGAAATTATGATGAACGTACTAATACCTAGAGAACTTCTCCTAAGAACGCAGAATACTGCTCAAGTTTTAAATAACGTATTTGTTTCACAACAAAATAAAATTTTTTTATATGAATTAATTTTGATAAAATTTTAATATTAAAGATATATTTATTTGGTTTATTCTTGGGGAGCTGATCTGCTGATCTGCTGATTTCTTCAAAGTTATAGGAGGAAATTTAAAGAACCGTTGTCAGACACAGAATGAATTACATGCTCTACCACAATTGGATATCTCAATTGTGTTAGTTAGTGAATTCTAATTGCATAATACCAACATTAAGTAATTAGACGAACAGATTAGGTTTATGTATCCAAGTAAATAAATTGTGAAGGATCAATGAAATAGAGAGTGTGACAAATATGCGCGAAAGATACGAGTAATGGGACAAATAGATGGAGAAGGGCGGAGGTCAAAGGGAAAATAACTTTACTCTCCACGAAGAAGATGTTTCCGAGGAAGGAATAAATTCTTACAGCTACGCTGCAGCACCCGGAGTGAACGATAAATGCGACCAATAAATTAGGATTGGTCAGAACAGCATTGCATTGATACTATACATTATGATGCCCATTGTTCAAACCTGCATGTTAAATGATACTTCAAAATCTTGAAATAGATATAACGTGTTCTACAATCCTAACGATGACGTTGCTGTTTCAAAAATAGTAAATATTCAATAATTGAATAGGTGGATATAGACTAATGGTGGATTTATAAATTGTGTTGCATTTTATTTACTTGGAAATAAGTATGGAACGAAACTAATTATTTTTAGTTGTTACAATGTTAAATGAAGTACCCTTAAAATTACGAAAAGATTAGCGTATTGGTACCTTTGCAAAAAATTGCTAAAATTGATACAAAAATAAGCTGTTTATACCGGATTTTCCCCTTAATTGTTCCATAATGAGAGATACCACGCATGAAAATTACAATTGCTCACATCAGTCACAAATAAAATAAAGCAATTTGGTATTGTAATTAAAAAGTTGTATCATTAAATATATCATTAAATATAATAATCCGTCACAAAGAAAAAATATTTTATTAATTGACAAACTCTGTTTCCACTCAGAACTTGAGGTAGTTAATCATTTCCCGATACTTCTACGGAACACCGCTGCTTGTAATGAATCATTAAAAAAATACCTAAAATTGATTTTAATTCACAGTACGATGTCATTGAAACTCTTTCGACACGACAAATACTTAATTTACGTATCACTTTAATTAATAAAAGCAGATTTATGCATCACGTTGAAAGCACTTACGAACTTCCAGCACATATTTATATGCTATTAAGCGTTATTGTGTCATCAAGAACCAGAGATCTTTTAGGTATAGTATACTCTCAGAGTACAATGGAACAAAGAAGCATTTACCAATTGTGCTATGCTCGACAATAACGTGCCCTTACTGGTACAGGTTGAATAGCAGCAATGTACACCATGCTTTGGGGTACGATGCTGATTTCTCAGGGCAATGCTTCGAACTGTACTGTTGTACACTTTGTCAAACATAACGCATGTCGTTTTCCCGCACATATGTACATATTTCGAACTAATCGATATGCCCTGATTGGAGTTGCATAAGATACTCTTCCAATGCTCATGAATAGCGATACTGCAAAAACCCTTTGCTCGTGACAATCCAGTGTTCCCACTCCCAAAGTTGGCTCGAGAATGCTCCCTGCATCTCCTTGCGTAAGGATCGATGTGCCACATCGATCCGCACCCTTCAGAGATAACTCTGCTCCCCGCCGAAATGTCAGGAAAGAGTAGTACTATCTTCTCGTGTCTTCTTCAAGTCTCTACATTTGCATGCCACTTGCGAAGAAGGCGACGTTGCTGACGAACGTCCATCGTCGTTATGGCCCTTGGTCTCAGGTCTGGACAGCTCGGCTGCCCTTAAAAGTACTAAGCAGTCGTTCCTGTCTAAAATGAAGCATTTCTGTTTCAATTAATTACAAAGAAATAAATTGAAACTGAAACGTGCACTTTAGCATGAAGTTTATTAACATCATCAGCTTTATAAACATGTTTCTTTAATAAAAAATATGTAATATATATGACGCTACAGATGGAATATTATAGAGGCTTTTTAAAAATGTTTCTTTTGTTTTACTTAACTATATTTTTTTCTGTTTCTCTTTTTCACAGGTGGCATGGCTACGGGTGGATACACAAACTATCTTGACAATAGCCAACCACGTGATTACCAAAAATCACAGAATTGGAGTGACACATACAGAGCACAAAACGTGGCACTTACACATACGTGATATACGTGAATCTGATCGAGGTGCTTATATGTGCCAGATAAACACCGACCCAATGAAGAGTCAAACTGGATATCTGGAGGTTGTAGGTTGGTTCAAAAAGCTAAACGTAAATTAAACATCACGACGTAGGTGTACAATTTTGAGAAGTGCTGAATTATCGAAATATTTCCGTTTTCATTTTACATACAGATTTTAGTTAACGCATAGTTTCAGCCCATTGAATAATACCTTGTTCACCATGGCCGAATTAAGACCTTTAGAGGCCCTGAGCACTAAAAAGATTTTGATCGCTTCAACGCAATCTACGATTTCTTAGACATTTTCGATAATTTGACTAAAAACTGTTTCTAACGAAAGTTAGATATTAAAATTCAAATGATTTTTATGGTGTCCCTTTTGCCCTAAGCACGTGCTTATTTTGCTAATTAGTTAATCCAGCACTATCGTTCACGGAACACTGATGTGATAACTTTAAGTCGACAGTTATTCATGCAAATAATTTTTGTTGTTTACAGTTCCGCCCGATATTTTAGATCATTCAACAAGCACGGATATGGTCGTTAGAGAAGGTAGCAACGTCACATTACAGTGTGCTGCTACGGGATCCCCGGCTCCAAATATCACATGGAGACGAGAAAGTGGAGAAAGTATATTTCTGAGCAATGGCAATGAAGGTAAGGAACAGTTTATTGAAATGTATAATTAACACTTTAAGTGGTGCAAGGTTTGACGAAATACAAATATATGTATTTTGGTATCATAAATTCATTTTGAAAAAATGGAAAACTAGTACTTTCAAGTACAAGATAAAGCCATACTGGCAGTAAATGTCATTCTTCAACTGAAGCCTTTCAAAATGATGATAATGTGCAGAAAACGAACTAAAAGAAAAATACCCAGTGTCAAATAAGTTTTCAGGAAGTTGCTCAGAACAGTTCCAATTGGTCTTCGTGTCAACTATTTTACAGTACCTAATCTTTAAACGTACGTTATGACATTACTTATTTTATTTCGAGTACAAGGAATCCCAATTGTGTCAAATTTTTCATGTTCCGTAAGTTTAAATAATTCTTCTATTGAATTCTTAGTAAATCCTTATTGAGAACTGGGTTTAAACCAAGACTGGATCATAGACTTTCAATTGAATTCGTGCTTCTCGCTGGCCATTCTAAATTTCCAATTCCATGGTCGATGAATCATTCTGTAGTCCGCGGCGTTAGGTGCACAGTGTGGACGGCTGAAAAAAACATGCTTCTGATTCACGTTTATACGAGCGCAATAGAGAGTTAAGGAATATATGATATACGATGAACGTACAATGAAAATTTATCACCGGCGGCTTTCAAACTTATTTAGCGAGTGCGACGCGTGATGCAGAGGGTCCATGCGAATCTGTCGTTGCACCTATATTGTCGGCATGTCGAATGACGTCAAAATGAAATATACGCGCTCCACGTTTCGCACAATAACACCAAATGACATCAACGTTCTTATTCGTATACACCGAGATGCGATAACGATTTATCACCCTTTTGTCTTTATTCGCGCCCGACTGTTATTTCTGCCATATTCTGTTCTGCAGGAACCTGCTGAATCTATGAGAACAAAAATGCCCCTTACATTTTCAACACCTCCACACAAAATAAGACACTGGCAATTACTACCGCGATTTGTGTCATTATCATTACCGTTAAGAAAAAAATATGTCAGATAAAAGTTGTATCATTTTGTAAGATGTAAAGTGCATTAAATGATTGCTATTAGCATGGAAACGGTCCAGAGATTTGAAATTTAATTTTTAATGCAAACTCGTATTTGTTTCATATAGTATATACATTAGTATAATATAATATACATTAGTATATAATGCAAAATGCTATAAAATGTGTTCTTCACCTCTAGTTCCTTATAATTTATCGTGATTTAATAAATAAGTAAAAAAAGAAGCTAGCATTCTAATTTATTTTAGAAATTATAGGCAATTGAAGTAAACCTTCATTTTGAACACCCGGTAGTTATGATATTCATTCCGTCACCAAAAAATATTCAATTTCCATGTACAAAATTGTAAAAGCGCAATGTCATTGTCTTTAAAATTTTCATTACCAGGTAATAATATCCACAATAAAATTCAAATACACAGAGTAAATACTGAGTTTGCAGTCAAAATGGACATGCATGATGTATTAACTTGAGAAATTAGCCAGGTTGAAAAAATAGTAATAAACATAAGCCAAGCTGATAATGGAGCACTGATTGGCAAAGTAGTATCAGTTGCAGTGATTAATTAAAGAGGGTAAACGTACTGTATTGACTGATTTGGTTAGTGGTTTACAGTTTATCTCGTATGCAAGTGATTACGGTCAGAGTCGACAGGCGTTTCAATGACACAAATTGCTTTGTGCAGAGATTAAGCGTTTAGGTGGACAAAGTCAGAGCTCAATGAATCGAAAATTCAACTAGGATCGACCGCCGTAACCGCCTTTTAGTTTTCCACCGCAAGATTTACGTTCCGCGAGGATCTGTGCTTTATATGTGGTTACTACTGTAGCCTTCATTGGTACCAATACTGCAAAAAGAGTAGGTAATTTGAAAAGCATAATCTTCAAATTTGAACCACACTTAATGTACGTGCCGCGGTTTACTGACACATACACGTTGAATCATGAAACATCGGTTCAGTTCTCAGGCTTCGGTTGTCCGACATTTAGTGTGACATTTAATAAAATACAATGCCCACATTTTTCAATCGTATACAATTAGGATAACATTCGAAATGAAACGTAAAGATTCAAAGAAAACAGCAATTATTGATATTCATATCAGTATGCACGCTCGCGGTATCGACGTTTGAGGACATTGATACAGACGACGATACCAGCTGATATCGATACATTGATACCGTCAAGGATAATTCTACTTACGCCCAAATAGCACGCGCGGTCGCGATATGTAATGAAAATTACGGGGATTGCAGGCGCTTTGGGCGTAAGTGGAACGCACCCTCAAATACACGTTGATATTTGTACAGTGATACTGATCCTTGCAACATATTGTAACGATACAAATCTCAACGTATATGAAGCCCTTAAAGCCGGGTCCACATTAGTTACCGCACGTCGCTCTATTACCGCGACCTGTTACCTTGTCAGAGATAGGCAAAATTTTTATTTAAATAAAATTTCGAATAACGAATAAAAGTTAAGAAACTATTCGTCATGAAATTGGCATCTTGGTCACCAGTCAGGGGGGTGAGCAAGATGCAAGATGCATGTATCAATGTTTTACTGCAACATGTATCAGCGTGTGGGGTCCCCTTTACAGATAATGTTAAAAAATTTATATGACAAAAATTGTATGAAAATTTAAAAATTCGGTATGTAACAAAGATACGAAGCACATACGAATAAACAAAGGACTTACATACTTCTAAATATCTATGTAGACAGTAAATGAAGTATAAGAATTGACGAATATTATGTAGAGAATAATGTGCTTGACATTCTATCTATAATGTTAAGTCCATCAGACCACTACTCCGAAGTATAAATTGAAACACTTATTAATCATTTTTAAATACATATCTTGTATTTATTCTTTATTGGCCAAATCCTTCGATACTACCTTGCTCTTAATTTTACATAATGTTTTTATACGCCACTCTTTTTATCAGAAGTTGAAATGTTTACACATGTCCAAATCTAGAGTGTAGAATTTATTTAGACATAACTGCGAACGGAGTGTTGTTAAAAGAAACAGCAGTATGATACAAATGCATGGGAAAATTCACATTTTTCATTTTCAATCTGCATTTGTGTTTCATACTGTGACTGGCTGAAAATAATCAGAGCGTAAACGATATAACAGTACATAATCAGGCGTTCCGAGTAAGCCATGGTTGGCAAGAAATCTCCCAACAAGCATTACGACCACAATGCAATTCACCAACGCGTTCACAGCATCGAATGCTTACTCGGATTAAACAGAGGATATAACAAAAAGCCAGGAACGCTCGCACTATCGACGGTGTAGAAGCAAAGACCGGCTCGGTCGGTTAACATTAATCTCGAACCCGCTATTACGCGCTTCTTGTGATGCAAAATCAACGTTACTGTTTCGCAAATAATTATCAGTCCGATAAAAACTACTAAGAACAAACTATATATGCATGCATATAAACACACATATATATATACAATATTTCGCTTAAGTTAATCAAGACACAGGTACTTAAATCTAAAAATATTTTTCATTAGAAATTGTTTATTTCATTGAATTATTATCATTTAATAGTTTCAATATATTTCGTAGTATTAATAATAATAGAATTTAGTTCGATGTACTTGATGCGTTTTATCAAAAAATCGATATAGCATAATTGCGTGCTTAGCCCTTATTTAATTACTAACGTTATTAAATTCTTCGTCAACTTATGTACCTATATACATTTTACATTATGTATACTAATTAATCTAAGAGGCTGTTAGATTAATCTTTGCGTCTATAACTTCAACGAATATCTTCGCGATAACGTAAATTTTGCATAGAACGTAAATAAGGGCCAAACATAAAATGATACTTGATTATATCTAAAAAATATCCTAATATTAATTCAATGTAAATGGACGAAATACGAAACTCTATAATGATGCTAAACCAAATATTGAGATACTTTACAGTTGCTGATATATACAACTAAAAGTCATTAAGTATAATGCAAAAATAATTATTGGATTCGAATGGACTTAAATAGGTAACAGCAATTATTATATTTTTTTAAGACAAATGTGTCGAAATGAATGTGTAGGTCTTGATCTAAACAAAATGCTTTTCTTGTACCACACATCTATATACAACTAGCTTTACTACTCGGCTTCGTCCGAAATTTAGATTCTGATTTTATAAAAATAATTTATTTATTTATTTATTCATTTTGTGTGAAAATAGTCACATTCATCTGGATTAGCTAGGCATAATTAGGTCAGATACATTTCATGATTCCAGAGTTTACCGTTCGAAAGTTTTTAGGCAACAGACAAACACATAAACACTTTCTGCTTTATATATTAAGATAAGTAGGCGACGAAAAATATTAATAATTTTGTATAATTCTTTAACGAAGAAAGAACACATTTTTTATAGTAGAATTTAATTTCGTTATAACGAAATATGCAATCATAATGTACCTGCGACATAATTAATATAATTTTTAAATTAATTGGAATGAGATACGAAAGCTAAATTAATCCTAAGCAAATATTCTGTGCGTACATGATATTAGAACATTACGCGTAACGCCTGTGATATATATATGTATAATATATTGCTCCAAGTATTTCGTTTCTTCCAATTCATCTGAATATTCAATTAGTTTGATAAATTTGCCTTTTATAAGTTCCTCTGTCATGCCGTTAATGAATATTCGATATTGTTTCAGTGAGAAATGTAGAAGGTTCAGTCTTCAATATCACGAAGGTAAATCGATTACAGATGGGCGCGTATCTGTGCATCGCTTCTAACGGAGTGCCACCTACTGTCAGTAAAAGAATAATGCTCATAGTACAATGTGAGTATTTGTCACATATACGTATAAGTATTCCTTTTTGTTTAGTTTAAATTAAAGTTTCAAATGAAGTCAAATGAAATCTTAAATTTGCTATTCTTTTTGTTAATTTGCAGTTTCTCCAATGATTTCGATACAAAATCAGTTAGTGGGAGCACAGGAAGGACAAGAAATGACTCTAGAGTGTAATTCCGAAGCCTTCCCGAAGTCTATCAATTATTGGACGAAGGAAAACGACGAAATAATAAAAAATGGTATTTAAAATTATATTTTGTATATCTTTACTTAAAATAAACTTCTCTCTTATCTCAGTTAATTAAAGACTTATTTACACAAGCAAGGAAAATTCACTTATTCCATTCAGCAGCCATTTTGCAATATTAAAAGAAAACATATTATGAGGTGAAATGTATTATTGTATTTAATACTTAGCTTAAGCCAGAATTAATTTATACTAAAAGTATAAATTAGAATGATATTCATTATATGAGATAAATATGATATTTACGTTTGTTTTATGAACCATATTATATTCATTGTGTACCTTTATTAAGTCTGCTAACACAACAAATTTGTATTTAACATAATTAGAATACACCACTTTTTTAAAGACATATCGAAAATTTTGTTAGTAATATTTTATTACACAAAATAAAGTCACACAGAAGTAATAAAATTAATGGCTTCTTTGAGTCGAATAAAGTATGACAGAGCAAAATTCACAGTACCGAGAGATTGATTAACTTGGTGCATAATCGACAATGCATGACGATGCTATTCAAGTCCTGTAAAACGTGCACCAACATATTCGACGATGAACATTGCATAAGTTATGATCTGGTGATGATAAACAAACTAGAACTATTAAAATCTGCTGATAACGAAGAACATTGAACAAAAAATATGTCGTACTGAATACAGCTATAGACAACATTGCTTGTATGATTATGTCTTTAATGCAAAATATGCATGTTTAGTGATTTTCTATTTTCAGATTATTTTCAGAGTAACAATTTCGTGTTCGAAACTTTCAGACATTTTTAATGTCTTGTATTATTCAGAACACTTTAGTATTCATTTATATTAATACATTTTCATAAATAAAGGAGGTACTTGGAAACTTTGCATTTCTTTGCTTGCCTGAAAGTTACTTGAAAGAGCTGAAAATTGCGGCGCATTGATATCGAACTTTCCCGCGGTGACTAACGAAGTTTCAAAAATTCTCGCCGGGTGATGGTAAAATAGTTAACTTTTAAAACGAAAGAGGAGAGCAAGGCTTATAGCCGACAGGTAACCATTATTTCACTTCTAATGGACAGAAAAGGAAAAGTTTCTCGTGGTAACTTCGTTTCGATTTTGGAAACGAATGAAGCAGTTTATAATAAATATCTTACTTGGCTCTTCTATATTCTCTCTTCGTTAATGTACTGATTTTAATAAAATTTTGATTAAGTGGAAAATTTCCAAAATCTTGATTTCCTCGTTGGATGTCAAAAAGTTATATAATGCAATGATCAATGAACTACTTACATATCGTACCTACATAAACTGCGCAAGGAATATATAAGGAGTAAAGGATTCATAAAACCGAATCTTGATTCAATCGTGTCAAAAATATCTCTATTCAATAACAGTGTTCTTCTAAAATTCAGTATCCTAATACTACCAATACTACCAATACTGATTTCATTGAATTCAAAATTTTAACAAACTGGCTGTCAGACTGTCGAACTGTATATCAATCGAAAAAAATTTCCCCACATCTTTATAGGTACCGATGTCCTCTTCAAAGTGCTGATCAAACTTTCTCTCCAAGCTTGACAGCTTTTTCAACAAAAAAAAAGACGAAATCATATTTGCGAATAAAATTCTGTCTCTCTATTAATCTAAAGTAGCGGAGCCTATATAGATATATATTTAGTGTCGATTTGATGGAACGAAGTGAAAAGTTTGCCCGTGTATTGTTCAGGGGACACACACGGACACACACGGACACAGACATACTTTCGGGTTTGCACGTTTGTAATGGACGTGTTCCTGGGCTGCTAATTCACTGAAGAGCGATTGAACCGTACTGGCCAACATAGTTAACGCTGTTTTATTAACGAGTGCACGCACAGAATCCGGCACATATGTACCGTACATTACTGGAACGGTCTAACAACGTCGCAGTCGGATACGCGGAAATGCATGGAGCCATAATTACTTCGTATAATGAGACTTCGGCGCTAAACTTTTCACGCGCGGGGATTATTTACAGAACATTTCAGCGTTCCACTTGTGTACGTAACAATATATATTATTCTATACAGCGGGCTGCAATAATGATTCGGAAATAACTTTACTTATGCTCGGAACAACGTTACGTATTAACATTTTACAATAATGTTTTCATCTCTAATAGTAAGCAGAATATAGTTGACAATTGCACAAATACCAAATGTCAAGTAATTCGGACAATTTTTAACGAAATTAGCTTGAAATGATGTAACGATTTTATTTTGTAACTTGCAATCTGTTAGAGATAGAAAAAAAGTTTCAAGACTAAAGTTACTTCTTTTAATTAGGACTTTAATTTGGTAACTTACAGTCTTTATTTTTTAGAATTTTTGAATTACGGAATAAATGGTAAAAAAAAATTTTTTTAAAGTAATACGTAAAGTTAAACGTAGCGTTTCATGATAAAACTGTAGGGTTCACACTACACGAGTATTAACTGATAATTGACGTAACCTCAACAGAAAAAAATGGCCGCGAAATAGAAGAGTATCGCTTATTTTATGACAGTCCTGTATCTACCATATTATGTACATCTTCGATGCATAAATGCATTCGGCTGCATGCGACTTGAGAATTTAGGATGGAGTAAGAAGGATAACGATGAAGATGCTATATAATCTCAGTAGGTATGGGCAGTTACTAATCGCACAAATAATTAAGTTAATTTCGAATGCCATTTGCACAGAATCCGGAGAAGGACTGTGTTTTGTCCCTTCTGATCAATGGTGTGCACGGAATCGATATCAGTTTTGCGCATTAGTTTCAGTAAGACTTTATTGCATAAATTCTGTTAACAATATTTTGAATAATTTGTTTAAACATATCAACTAATATAACAAAAAGTGATAGAAACAAAAAATCTGTGTTTATGAGGCATTTGTTTTCACTCGTCCGTTCTTCTAGGATTTATTAATTTTTTATCAGTCCGGTTTAAATAATACTTCAAATTTAATTAATAAAGGGATTGTCCGAGCACGTGAAAAAAACAATTTTTACTACTGATATTAATAGCTACAGCAAGCTCGAGCATGTCGTTGAATTCGTGATTTCTGACATTTTTAATTTGAATGATGGGGAACCTAAAAATGATATATTCATAACAGAATTTATACGAACTGCGTAAAAGTTATGATAACAAATATTTCCCTATTACGTACAAGTGTACATGAATCATTGACAACAAATTGTGCATTTCTTGAGCACAACATTGTTAAAGATACTGGCTCATTAATTACAAGATGCAAGACCTGCACACTCTTCAGTGTGCAATGGTAATTTATTCAAAATGCATATTACGTATAGAAAAAACCAAAAAACATGTTAATGTTTTTTAATAAGAATTAATATATCACCTGAAAATTCACCTTATTTTACATTATCAGTCCATTATGCATTCCTATTTGTTATGACGAATCGTACAAAATAAATATTACAGGTATGTTTTCTCGCCTGTTGTTACAAACCTAATACATACCTATACACATTCTGTGTGCCATACAGTATCTCTTTCAAAACAATCCCGAAGAGTATTAAGTTTTTACAAATAAATTGTTCTACAATTTCAACGTATTTCTGTACACGGATTTATTTCATTCGCAGTTGTGCCATTTTTACTAATGATTTTTAGTCAGCAGCCCGTGTGTGAGGCGAGTTTTCCAATAAATTTTTCGAGAATTTTAAATTCCACACTTCGTATTTACTGTTTCGTGGAATATCACTACCTGTTTGATTGCAACACCTATTACGAAACACTCTGTGTGGAGTACACATAGTATACAGAAGTGTTTGATGAGGAACCGATGACGTTAGAGCTTAATGGATGAATAAGTTAGATCCTGCATAAATTTGAACCTTCGAGTAGGAAGCGAATATGTACAGTGATGGCTAATTTGTTTTGGTCACGGCTGCTAAACGGCATGTATGGCATAAACCCTTTAGTGATTCAGAGGTAGCAATCGTTTAATCATCTAACACTTCCAAGAATACATTGAACAACAAATTTATCATTTAGGAATAGCATGATATTAATTTGTTCAATTAGATCCGTTTAGAATTCCAAGGATTGCATTTTTGAACTTACATCGTGAAGTATTTGAATTTTGAATCTAAACTATTTTCACTGATAAATTGCTTCAACAATAAATTACACAAGAAGAAATATTGTGTTAGTTTACATTACATCACAAATGATCAATTTCATCATGCAAACCTCACCCATTAACTTAATTTACATAATTTGTAGAATATACAATTGATAAAGATTATATAACTTTATTTATCACTGTAGAAGACGTTTCAGCAAAGGATATTAAGTGAAAAATCGAATATGATCAAACGTGAAATATCGTGTAAAACGTTATCGCGGAGAGACTGTACATGCGCATGCAAATTTTATATTGAAGGACGACGCGTAACGAAGCATGTTTTACAGCTGAATTGCTGCTTATTATCTGTGCAAATATTTCATATTTTAGTACCGAATCAAACTGATATTGAAAAAAAATTCATGCATATTTATTTCATTCCGAATTCAACGATTCCAATTGCACATTTATGGTGCATACGTAATGCATAAGAGAAAAAATATCAACCGAAATAACTTATACGGGTTTATTCATTTAATCAATGATGTGTGTGTATTAGGGTTTTTTTATATTTTATCAGCTTTCAATTATTGCTGCCGTTCATATTTGTTGCAAATATTACAATAAGTAGGTACACGTTACATATCAAGTAAATCTTACATAATAGTCTTTCCCAATCATTTTTGAGTCGCGACCACAAATATTCAAATAAACTTCGACCTCCCCCCCCCCCCCCCCATATAAGATACGGTAAATATCGCAGAAGTCGCACAGAAAGCACGATTTTAATGGTGAACCCATAAAAATCGTTGCTATAACCTATACCTAATGTATTATTCAAATTCCTCTTATTAACAATTGACTTAGATTGATTAACAGTCGTGCATAGATTCTATAAGTCGAATTTTCGTTAGTTGAACCTCTGTTACTAGAAAACTCGATCAGCCGAAACCACTATAATTTGAAGATTTTTTCCCTTCCCTTGAGATTCGAATTATCCAGGATCGATTGTATAACGATACAAAATTGACTTCGACTATTTTGATAAGATGCAAAAAATCTGGTTTCTCTATACACCATTCGGATTTTTCTATAATGGACGACACCATACTGGTGGTAGAATCAGAAAATACGTGATTATACATGAATATACAGGGTGTTCGGTTACATGTGGGAGAAAATTTAAGGGGTGATTCTAGAGCAGTGGTAGTCAACTACTTCCACTGTCACACGGGGTCCCTCGCCTCGCAATCAGATAAGCTGCTACGAAATTTACGACACACGATTGTGCGACACTTTATCCAAAAGTAAGCGGTATAAAATATAGTCGAACGCATTGGAAACGGTTTGTTGATTTGGATCTTCGGGTTCAAGATTATTTTCTATTTGCGGCGCAATATTTGTTAACGTCGATGTTCATTTGCTTCTTGCTATTTGCGATTACATATTTGTACGCATACATCTGACAACAGTAAATATAGTACAACTGTAAATTACATGAAACACTCTGGGCAGATAAATTGGAATATTGTTGAACAGTTTGTTTTCGATTGAGGCATTGTTTTAAAAAAATCGATGGTAATTCGTTTGTCAGCCAACGCATTCTGAACGGGTTTTTTAACTTGATTTTCCGGAAAGCAAAGCCTCATTCCGTACAAAATTCATTGCACAATTTCGACTTATTTCTAAACAAGATTTCATTCCACCTGAATTTGTACCATGCTGATGGTTGTAATCTTCCAATTTCTGATCGAATGCACACGTAAAACATTTTTTTAGTCTTAAAAAATGTTATTCTATATTTTCTATTTATTTATTTCGTATTGTGCCACCAATTCGGTGACACCATATATAACTACCTAGAGAAACATTTTAGTGTAAACACTATGATAATAATAGCATTATGACACGTTTAAAAAAGATTAATGAGCATACTCATTTCCTGGGTGAACATTGAAACATTTAAATTACAGTAGGTAGTTTCTCGAAGAATTTCTCTCCTTACAAACGAATAATAATTTTTCCTCACATAACGCTAAAACCTACATTTCGATCTGATGGTCTAACTCCTAGTGACTTCATTTACTCCTACAATTGTTCTACCCGTATGTTTAATTAGGTCACCACATTCGCATGAAATCCATACACCTTATAATTACTGTCCAGTTCAAAATCATGCGTGTATATCACTGATTCGCGCCAGTAAGCAATTTCACTAATAACACGCGCCAGGTAATAATGAGAAAACGCGATAATTAGCAATTTACACGAGTGTAAGATATACCTCTCAAGATAAATGCTATACCAAAATACTGTAATAATAAGACTAAATATCCGACGTAACAAGGTTTATGGTTAATACATTTTACTTTAAAAAAGGACGACGGAGAATCTTTTTCAACTTCCTAATTATCATTTGCAAACAGAAGACGAGCTTGTTAGTGTGACTGTTATAAAACTCAGCTTTTTTAATTTTGCGTACGTGGAATGCTTGAAACACATCGTCGATCCTTGTCCGCGTACTTCGCATGCCCCAATTAGTTCTCAGTTCTGTGCGATTAATTGGTGTTTAAAGATGAAGTTAATCGTGCTACTGTTCAGGATGTAAGTACTGTCAGGAAGTAGGTAGTCAAATCGCTCAAAGAAGTATTTTTTGCGAAATAATTATAAAAAGATGAATACAAATTGTGAAATTTTTACAGCATGCTCAATTTATACTTCAGTATAAAGTGTCTAGTTTCCGAGATAAAGCGAGAACTTCTCAATTTATCAATGCAAGTTGCTTTTGACCAAGTGTTTGTTCAATCTCTGTTTTATAGAATTGCTTGGCTAGTTGGTGAAAGTTATTCATTGTATCATGTATGCGCATACAATATCAGCAGGAGCTTCTGCTGATGTGATCTGGGCTTTGTCATTTATGAGTCTGCTTGTTTGATAGTGACGGGTGTTCAATCTCTTGCAAATTTTCAATGAATCCAGTCATTGTCACGCTTCGAATTACTTCGAATAGTGTCGAACCTAAAATGTCTTAAAAGTATTGATAGCTCGTATCTTTATAGATCTTGCGAATATTAATAGGCCAAAGAGCTGATCACAAATGTTTACAATTTTAAAAAATAATCTGTCAAAAGTATATGCACATATACATATACACATTACATATTCTTATGCGTAAATATATTTTTTAACTCAATACTGATCCAAAGCTGTACAACTGCCACAGCTTAAATATATTTGCAAAAACTATGCCTATCGTAAATTGTAACACCAAGGTACCTAGTGAATCGGACTATTTTTAACGAAACGGACTTTCAATTCTGCAAACAAATTTTTCACGTAATTTCCTTAACTATGGTTCGAATTATATCATTTTTTTAGGCCAGTTCCATCGAGAACACATAAGAAATTCGATTGGTAATACTTTTACCAACACTTATGTATCAAAAACATGAACATTTTATCCGGCTCATCGGTTTTATTGCCCGAAGGTCCTCGCTCGCAGAGAGAAAGCAAAATAGTGGGGTATGTAGGTCTTTCCCGATAATCCGAGCCCAAAGGCTTCTCAACAATCGGAAGACTGTGCATATTCTCTCTGATGATACCCATCTCTGAAATTTTTTAATCATTTTTAGCTATGTGAATTCCTCCGGCTGTTCCAATTGCCTTGCTTTTTCGTTCAACAAATATACTAGAATAATACTGTTCGGTGAAAATATATTGTTGTGTATTTGAGAAAATAAATAGAAACGTTACCTGCAATAACCTAGTTTCTCTTTGCGCAGCATATTTAAATAAGCTGAAATGTTAGAAATATAAACATTCGTCTAAAAAATAGACATCATGTTAAATATTACCGCAGTATATTGATTATTGAAGTCGATGATATAAAATAAAATAATTCAAAAACTTTGATTCGCATCTAATAAATGTAGAAATAATTTTCACATAAAGTTCAAACATTAAATGGTATTAAGGTGTTATGCCTATCTGTGAGGTCTGAAAAAACTTGTGTATTCGGGAATTTTGGGGGAAAAAACTTTTTTAATCAAACCTTTATGTATTCGAAAGTGTACATCTTACGCTACTTTTAGTAATTTTTCCGATGAGAAATATAAATAAATAAAAGAAATATCAGCGATCTTCTATTATTTTGATATCAATAAATTCTACCATTTAGCATTTCTACCTCCAATTCTAATAATGTGCACGTACCGGCCGTTATTCCAACCAACTTAGAATTATTGACCGAACAGTTTCGATTTCCTATAAATTTTGGAGACTCCTATACCTCAATTATTTATTGCTTGCAAGAAATTTATTACTTCTTAGATACTAAAGAGAGTCTTATTAATTGCATCCCTTTGTGTCGCGCGTTCAATTGACAATACATTCTTATGAAATGCATCGTGATTTACATATAAATATTAAAGAATTAAAGGGAACGAAGGAAGAGAAGTTCACAGACAAAAGTCACGAGAGCGGTCGGCCCGTTAAAAGAAGAAAATTACGGACTCTTCGGTTTCCTTATTTCTTAACAATTGGGCCCGTTTTCGTTTATCCGTGGAACGGTGCAATCTTAGATTGTTATTAGATAGCGTCAAGTACCGCGCGAACAATGCTAAAGGAAAGCAACGCGGTGCTCGAGCAACCTCTGTACGAGAGTGTCGTGCCTCAAGCTACTTACCAATGCCATTACTGTCCTTTCACCCTACTCTCTCTGCCACTGCACTATCCTAACCCGTCCTCTCTGCATCACAACGACTTGCACCCTCCACGACCATTTCCAACCAGACGTTTTCTGGGTTCGTCGGACCATGTGTACAACTTTAATGACTCGTGATTGTCATGACTTCTGCTCTTTGCGCCGTCCTTTTCGCTGGTAACGTGCGGTTTACCCAGGGAAAACGATGTCTGCTGTGTTATTAATTCCCGGCTGAAACTTTTAGCTAACGAATCCCTCCTGGATGTCGTGAACTCAAATTTCCCTGGATTCTTGTACTACTGTGATTCTTTTCTGTAATTTCAACCTCGAAATGCTCCTGGTCCGAATTTCAATGTGGGGTATCCATTTTCTTTGACAGTTCTAGTGGATCTGCCACTTTGCCAGTTCATCTTTTTTCACAGATGCTGGTGACTCAATTATCATGTCAAAGAAGTCCGTATACGTACTTCCAAGTCAGTGTACTTTAGTACTCCAGCATGGAGGAAAAGTTAAAAATATTTTTCAGGTGTTGTAAAATTATTAATTTAACTTTTTATTGCATTTTGAAAAGTAACAGATTACTGACTTTAACGTAGAGCAAAATGAATTATACATAAATCATTTAAAGTGATTTTCTCTAACAAATTTTCAACGAATAATAACTGAACGTAATGAAAATTCAACATCTTTCCCATCTTTTCTTAATAAATTCATATCAATCGAATGTAAGTTAAATTGTAATGCTAAAATCCACTTTGAAAGAAGTAAACTTTCTATTCATTTTTCAGTTAAGGAATATTTAGTAAAAAGATCTCTCTCAAAACATATAACTATTACAACAATGTGATACATGCACTCTGTTTAAATTTCTCTACAACAATTTTAAACAAAAATGTCTAATATTGACAATAAATTCAAATATTAACACTGCATTTCTAATGTGAATTACGTTGGTTTAAAATTATGTAAACTACTGTTTCCTGGTCAAACGTGTTATTTTAAAAACAAGGTTAAAAATTCCATTGATGTTGAAAAATTGTAATATCCTTCTTTTATATTTGACGTTTTTTTTTTATGAAATAAACTATCTTAATAAATTTTTTTTTTCAAATACGTTACTATTGAAAATCACGTTACATCGGTCCCTGGAAAAAAAAATTCTACATGTTTCTATGTTTGTCTCTATTTTGGAATATAAACACCATCAATCACTGTTTAATGATTTATATTGGATGTGCAACGATTCGCGACCAATATTTTCTGTGTAATCGACGTTTCCAGATTTGAATAAAACATTTTTGTACGATCGACATTTCACGTTCGATTTATCCCACGTCAAACCGTACTGGATTTGATAGCATAGCTACTGACCTTTTGTCGACCCGTAGGATTTATTAATAGGAAATATGCAACTGGAAAATTTTGTTCTCAGAGTTGGTTTAAATTAAGATGTGTATTAAATATTGACATTTCGAAAAATCAAGCATAATAGGTCGACACGGTGATGCTTGCAGTTCCTTTAAAGCTGCACAAATGTTGCAGCGAAGTAGGTACCTACTATGAAAAATATTAATTACTGTTTATGCAAATAAGTGTGTTAAATTCGAAGTCGAAGCTTTTGAATTTAACAAGGGGAATCTTATTCTTTGGGCTAAAAACCCAATAAAATTTTAGATTTTTTTACGAAAGTAGTGATTCCATTCATTTCAAACTTAGACCATGTGTTTATGCATTTTTGAAGAAGTTGCAGTTTCTTTTTTATTAATTTTTCATAACAAATATAGGAGTTATGCATAATCCACCAACACGCTCCGCTAAATTCGTCGTCTGCTGGTGTGCATGATATTTATCTTCTAGGTAATTTCAAACAGAAAAATGAAACGGCATTTTACTTTATGCATATGTAGTTTCAGTTTGGTGAACGAGAATAAAACAAAAAATTATTGAGCAGAGTTTTTAAACTGGAAAGTACGAATCATTAATTTTTGCTATTCAATTTTGCGCCTATTTTTTTATGTAACAAAAGAAGTATATGATTTATCGGTATTTCGGTTCATTAATTTAGAAATGCCTACATGAACTGATACCTAAAAAGGAAAAAATGCGTAATATATACATAGTACAGCTGTAGCTTCAGGATAAAAGTAGCTTTATTCCAAAAAATCCATTGAATATCTATCGAGATAATGCTCCGAAATACAGTTCAACACTGTTAAACTTTTTCCTCTACTTTTCGAACTCGAAGCCGGTGAAAGTTCTTCTTCTGTATGCATTCCACATTCCTACAGTACATACCTTCCTTCCCCTGTCTTCCATTTATCTACTTTTATTCCTCAGCTAGTTTCCACCCGGCCGAGAAAATCTTTCTCTGTATTAGCGCGGATCATTAGACGTACAGATTTTAGTTTCGTCCCATTCTCACACGACCTCGATTAGTTAATCGCTAAAAACCATTCCTTATCTTACTACTTTCCGTTTTTAAACGATTTTGTTCAGCTCCGATCCTCTGTTTCTTTGTTTATATGTTTTGTCACAAAAAGAGTGTGTTTATTGAATGAAGTTTTTTCTTTTTATTAATACGTGTTTTGAGAAAGCAAAAGAAAATTTTTCATATTCGCTTGCACCAAAATAGATGGGTGTAATATGCGCTGTAAGAAAAGGGTCCTCGATTGCGCGGCCGAGTTGAAGGAACCATGTGGCTAAAGCAAAAAACCAAAAATATTAGTAATCAATATGACTGTCGCTATATCTTAAACTTAGATTTAATTGGATTGATCAAGAATTAAAAAAAATGGCGGATGGTCAACTTTGAAATATCGAAATTAGCTAAAATTTTTAATCATTTTGCAGCACAAAAGATGAGAAAGAAACAACGAAAATGTGTAATTCTAGTTCAGGTCATAGCGCCAGTCATACTGATTACAAACCTCCCTGATTCCCCCGCTCCAGCTACATGGTTCCTCCAAAACCGATCGCGCAATCAAGCCGCTTTTTCCCTCAAAGGAAACCCACTCACCCACTCTGGCGAAAGAAACCATTAAACAAATATGATACGAATCCCTTTGCGTTCCTAAAACACGATTTAACAAATAGAAAAAATCTCAACACAGCAAAACCATTCTTTTTGTGACAAAATACAGTGCCAAAGTACATCAATTCCCTAGAGCGTTACAGTGGAAAGATCCCTTAACAGATAAAAGAAAATGCCTACATCTCGTTCAGGATTGATTTGCAATTCGATTTGTTGACCGGATCCTTTTTGTTTCTTTTAATGAATAGGTAGGTACTACCTATTGTGACCTTTTTCGTGATCACCGGATACCCAGTTGCAGAGTTGTCCATAATGCTATGCATAATAAAATCAAGTTTCAGCCACTTTAATTTGAAAAATATTTCCAGTTGCTGGTCATAGCTACTCACTATTCTAAATTATTCCCATGATTCTATATAATATTTCGATGCCATTCTGATGTCCCGCGCCGCAATAATGAGCATATAGCGTGATCAACACCCATAATAGTACTAAAAGCTCTCATTCTTTCACTTTTGCTAAAATGTGGTGCAAAGCTTTTTCGATCTAGATGCTACGTATATGTAGCGAGCGCATGAATATGCAGAACCTGGAGAGGAAGCCAGCGATAATTGAAAGGTACATTGAATTAAAATTAATAGTCGTTGCTTTTGATAAACCAGTAGGATGTTACCTTTACTGACTATAGAAGTAACTGCTATAGATATTTTTTAAGATTCTGCTTTTATTCTAAATTATTTTCACAATTTCTAGAAAACGTTTCTCACAAAAAATGTTTAAAATCAGGCTTCAGATTTCTTCATTATTTTAATTTAAATCTCACAATTCTTTATTACAATAGGCTTAATAACTTAGTAACCTTATTGTTAGAGTGTTAAACTATTGATATAGGTAATAGAACAAATAGAATAAATGGAATTGTACAGAAGTTCTGCCTTGTTGCTAGAGCTTGCTTCGATCTGCCTTGGCATCGTCCGCTGCCGGGAGATTGCCCATAATTTATTTATTTATTTATATATTGTATTGCAAAAAAATCTGCACAAAATACAAACTGTTTATGTAAAAAAGTCTTGTTCAAGAAAAATCTCGAAAATACATGTATTCTCATATTTCAAATATAGGAATGACCCTTTAAAGGAAAACGATATGCCACGAAACAATACTAAATGTGCTGCGGTACAATGCCTACAAGAGGAGAGACAGCACAAGTATTTTCATTAACAAAGTTTTTCAATTCTAGTTTTAATAAAAAAAAGATAAGCGGTCGTGCTTGAGAGTCTTGGCCGATTAAATTTATCAGATAAAAAACACAGCAGAAGTTTTTTGTTAACGAAGTTTTTCAATTCTATGTTTAATAATAAATGAAAAGCGGTCGTGCTTGAAGGGTCTGGGTTAGGTAGAATAAATAAATAAATGTTATTTATCTATAGGTATATACACTTTGTAACTTGTATATGTTTTGCATATTTTTCCTTGTGGTGTACGGGGGAATTCTGGGAAGAACTTAGGTATGCCGAGGGTGAGAAAAGTTTGCGGAGCATTGGTTTACAGAAATGCGGTACCTTAGTTGAACATTGCTATTGGCTAATTTAAACAGGAGCGAAGGAACTACTTAGTGGTGGGAAATTACCTTATCGAAGGGAAAAATGTCCTCCAAACCACGGGTTTGGAAATTATCAGCCTCGCGCAACACTCGGTACAAATTATACATTTTGGGCTTAGGCTCAGGTCGCGGCATTCAGGACACAGCCGTCCACTGTAGTTACAAAATTACCTGCCATACTGGCTTGAAAACCAGGCTTAAAATATTCATAATTTGACGCTTCAACAATCAGCAACATATGTATGAAGGAATAAGAAATAAAGAGTTAGGCCAATTTACCAAGCCAACGAAGAAAACGTTAGTTTCCATGATGGATACGCGCTCATGTGAGAAACCTTAATGCCTGTTTTTATGGTCGATCGAGTGTAAAATGCACTATAGAAATTGAATGAAACGGTCAAATAATATTGGCAAATACATTTCGAAATACTCTTACGTTTCATTATCTAATAAATAATCAGTCACATTTAAGCGTACTACTTCTCCCGTGTTAAAAATGTCTCTGGCATTTTCCTTAGATAGTGATAGTAAGAATGTATGTAGCTGCAGCTGGAATCAATCGATAGAAACTTTCTCGAACGAAATCTCACGCATTATTTTAATAATTTATATTTACTTAGCGAGACCCACTTAAAAAATATTCACATTTATAACTAAAATAAAATAATATTATTTAACCAATTTTATACATTTACCGAATTTAATAATAATTTCTAACTATTTTTTTAAGCATAAGCTACGCGTTACTACGAAAACGAGAATATTTACTGTCATAAATCATACGTGTAATGACAAGTCGTATAGAAATTATTACAACGAATGACTAGTTCCATTGTTAATAATTCTACGAAGTAGTTGCATCTTTTATATCAGTAATTACAAAATATCCTCATTGTCGAAAATAAATAATTAAAGAATTATATAAACGTTACAAGACTATGTTAAGTCTATTCAAATTATAATCTTAATATATTCTATTCAAAATATTATTTAAATTCATAAATGCACCTGATGAATATTTTTAGTACTAGATTGGAGACTCTAGATCACAGATAATACACGACTTCCATTCATCCAAAGATAAATATAGTACACCGCATATAAATAGGTGATGAGTAACCAAAATGAGAAAAATAACTTTAACAATTAACAATTTTCTTTTTTCTTCTCTCTGCAAACAAACACATAAATCCATCCATCAGGCATCGCGAAAAGTACACCTAATTCATGAACAGCATTTAAGATGATGATCTTTTTAATTTGTTTGTGAGTATGACCTCTTGCATGGTTAATAAATATTCACTAATGTCATGAAATTCAATACGTACTGAAGATACGGTACATCGTTACTTGTAAAATTGTAAATCAACTACTTGCTTCGAAACACATTTTTAAAAAACTTTCGTGAAATGTGCACGAAATTATCTTTCTACTTATCCAACATCCAATATTCTATGTTTTTACGATAATATAACTGAACTGCATACGTTTGCTTTTAATGGTCCTTATTTCTGATGCTGTAGATGAAATGCTGTGTAATTATAAATAATTGTCGGTGTCCGGTATTATATTTTTCATTGTATTGCTGATAATCTATAACTGGAGTATTTAAATTCACTCTTAATTTATAATTAATTTACAATATAAATATTCGATCGTTGATACTTTGTGAAGCTGAAACTTTTATTTAATATAATCACTATATATAATTATATCTACCATGATGTTTTGAATTCGTCATTGTCGTGGATTCTAAATGGAGCATAAACTTATGAAAAGAGAATTATTTGTTGCTTGTCAATTTTTAACTGACCCTTTTATTTGCAGGAGACAAGTATGAGCAATCTCTTTCGGATGATGCATACAAAGTATACATGAAACTTACAATACTGTCGGTGGGAATGTCCGATTACGGAACATACAAATGCATATCAAAGAATTCACTTGGAGAAACTGATGGCAGTATTAGGATGTATGGTAAGTATGTTTATTATTGCATTTAAAAAATACAACGTAACATTTATTTCTGATTGCCCAAAAAGATTAAAGACGTATCACGTTCCAAATGCAGACGGCGAGTGATAAGTTTTCACCCAATTTATGTACAAATTTTTTTTATTGTATTATCAGCCAATAAAACAAGACATTGTAAACTGGATAAGAACTTATGACTCACACTTTGTAGGTTCCTTAAAATTTTTTCGATAAAAAGACTTTATACTGAATATTATTTTTTATTTTAAATTCGTTGTAAAAGTCATTTAGAGAACCGTAAAGACAGTATTGCTGTGATTGAGACGTTTATGCAATTTGTGAAAAAAAGGGCAGAAAATTTTTCTCCTTTATTTTATGTATAACTTTACATACTTGCCATAGGTTTGAAAACACATTAAAAATTTCAAAGAAATTTAAATCTGGAGGAGATCATTTCCAGTTATTAATGCAGGCACTAATGTATCAAAATTAAAAGTGCGCTCTACGATGTAATAAAGCTTATGTTGAAAACCTTCTAGTCCATTTATAGAAAGTTTTATGGACTACGTATCGACATGGATGCAATACCGATGATGCAAGCAACGCTGAAACATATTTCTTATGGATATATGTGCATTACGTGATGCGTTCCCTTTATTCCTTTTACCTTAAGGATACAAGGCAGTCGTTTTTTTTCGAAAATAAAGCATTTATTTTTCAATTAAATACAAAGAAATAAATTAAAGCTGAGATAGGTACTTTGTTTAATCAAAACTATGCGTTATATATGACGCTAGGAATGGATCAGTGAAGGGGATTTTTAAAAAAGTTTCTTTTCTTACACATTTTCGTCATATCTCAAAAACTGTCAAAAATAGTCACACACTCGGAGGTAGACGTGAAACAGAAATTTCTTGTCTCCATAAAGCAGACTTTCCTGTCCTCAGAAGCATTATATTTAGTACAAACTGTCTATCACTAAGTAATAAGTAATAACTCTGGCCGTCAGTCTATTTTACAATGAAAAGAAGCCACGGGTAATCGGGTATCTATCAAACAGTACTTGTCGATTTACCAGTGGTCTACTCATAAATCGAACTCCTTGGCTTTGTATGTACTTTAATCTGCTACCGACTCGATGGATTATGGAAAAGCCACTTGAATACCGCCTCAGCTGCGGTCGCGATTTAAGGCTCATTTGCATATTAAACTGGATCCTTAATAGGATGTTGAGAGTAACCGAAACGAAAGAGGAATCCACAAATTTGCTAATTCCAATCTTACTGTCTACAAGAATTAAACATCAGAGGTATAAGTTTAATAATTATTTTAGCAGGCATAAATTGTACAACGTACTGATGCATAAATACCATACAGTAACCTTTGTACGATTTTGGACGTAAATATGTGTAAGTCATAAATTAAATGGTATTTATTTGTTACTAAATATAGTTGAAGAGTAAATCGAATCTGAAGCAAACATCAGTTAGAAATGAAGGCTAAAGGTTTTTCATATGAGGTTTCATTTTTGATAAAATTCAGTTATGTATGATGTGTATGAATGATATATAGAATATATATCATTCTGCACTTGTGTTTCTGAGCGTTGACAGGGATCTATTATAGCGAACGATTTATCAACCACCTGTATTTACAGAAATGAATGACATAAAATATTAGGGTCACGGCTCACAAAACCGAGTGAGAGTATCTACCAGTGTACCAAGTCACATCATCATTTAATCATTTTTTTCCGGTACTAACCCTGAATATAGCCTCGCAATACTCAGTATTAAAATCTGTGCCTTACATAGTAGGGTGTAGAGGTGATGTAAGAAAACCGGTGGGTAAAGTTAGCAACACCCTTGTGTAATTTCAGGGTCGAATTTGAAGATTTGGCATCCGTAGGTTAATTTTCCGCTTTTTTTAAACCAATATTTTAATTTGATATAGTGGAGACAATTTCAAACTTAATTCAATATGCATTGCTGATTCGCCTACATAAAAAAGTGAATTATTTTTAAAGCTGTCTGAAGCCCTTGTGTTTAAACCTTTCCCAATTACTTTCGCTCAAAATTTGTCGCTGCTCAAAATTTGTTGCTCCCCCAAATTTTTCGCTCCCCAAAATTTATCGCTGCCCATAATTTGCCGCTTTCCAAAATTTGCCGCTCCCCAAATTTGCCGCCCTAAGGTGCAGCCTACTTATTATTAGCCGATACCAAAATCGGCCCTGAGTGTTTTGCCAACAAATAAAGAGCGCAGGGGCGTGTGTGTTCAGCATACCTTTTTTAGCACTAGTAAAGTAAGTGTATATATCTTAAAGCCCTGGGGTGTGCAGGAATGAGACAAAGCAAGCGCAACCCTGTAATAAGTGACAAAGAACGCATTTGGTGGTTTGTACCTTCAAGGATATCATGTTAGACACCACTTGAGAAGTGGGTTATATGTACTGGCGTCTAAACTTAAAGACTATACTAGTTAACATCCCTTAGCTGTTAACTCTTAACTACGGTGCGTCAAGTAGACTTGTACTCAAGTTGTAATTGTAAATACGGCGATAACAATAATGTTAATAGTTAGAAACTATTTTTGGATAATTTGAAAAATCACTAACTTGTTTTCCTAAAATTATGCGTTTTCCAGAGATTCCAACACCAACAACACGAATGAAAACGACGACCACTACCCCAGTTCCCACAATCGAAGAAGGTAAATATACAAGCAGATTTCATCAATATAAGCTTTCAGATTTTATTGATACATATTGCAGTTCAATATGTACTGCTATACTGGTTAGTAATTTGTAAATAGTAGGCACTATATAAACGCATAAGGATTTATTAAAAATAATAATAAATTAACTAAATATGGAAACGAATGATCCCAAATTCATAAATACATAAAGCTCGAAAACCACGAAACATAATATGTAGTAGGAATCGGTCGTCACGGCGTGGCAACGAAACGGAGGATAGATGGTGGGTGGGTAGGGAGCCTGAGCGGGCGAGTCATGTGTTACGACCGCGACTTTCACGAATCAATCGCCGTTTGGGACGCGCAGATAGTTTGTTCTTTATTGAATTTCGTTATACTATCCACGTAATTTATTTTAATATTATCTGTTCTGCTAATAAAATCCTGTATATATGATGTTTAAAATCCATTATTCATACATGCATAATGTTAGAGCACAAAAATTCGAAGAGTGGAATTTGATTTCGGTAAGAAGATATATTAATTTTAATATTGACTAGAGGCATTAATACTATTGTACACGTATTAGCGTTTATCTTTCTAAAATTCGTGTTTAAAAGCAGAGCGGGGCAAAATTTTTATTTAAATAAAAATTCTATTTTATACAATTATAACAATTTACTTGTCTACACTGGCAAATTATAAATTATAATCGGACATGTAAACAAAAGAATTACGAGCTATACTCCGAGCTTCGATATTCTAAAAAACGCTAATGTGACATAAAAATTGTGTGACATAGGTACTGCTAATATTTCTACTAACTGAATTTGATTTTTAGTTGAAAATATTCAGAACTCGAGACAGAGGCCACCACCCAGCCCCGAGCCTAGCCCCGACGAAATAACGGATTCGTCACTGCCAAATATCGATAGAAACGAGGGTAAGTAATTGTTATTATGATTAATTATTTATTGTCTTAAACACTAATGTAAATATGATAACAGTATCGCTCATTCAAACTTATCAACTTCACCTGATATTTAATGACAATGATAAAACTCTAAAAACGGAGAATTTAAAATTTTGTTACAAATAATTAGAATTATTGTAATTTTTCTTAATTATCCCGTTCAAGATTTCATAATAAACTTATTAAAATCTTTAAGAACAAAGCTTTACACAGACATAAATAAACATTGCATACCTCCTACTAAATTTTAATGTAAGATTATGTATATTACGTATAATTAAAAACTAAAATTCTGTTGTATAAATTTTTATCATCGAATAACAATTTATATCATCCGTGCAGTACATCAACAGATGTAACATCAAACCATACAGGTTGCATGTATTCCTCCTTTAAATTATTTCAACTGCCCATTTCATACTCTTGTCTTCCGTTTTGCTTCCGTGCTAAATGTCTCCAGATATCATTGCCAACAATTCTGTCTTTCGTTTCATTCGTGCAATTGCATATTCCAGCACCAGTTGCAGTGTTGTCGAAACAAGATTGAATATTCAAACGCCTGCAGTCGCGCTGACACGTTGCGAAACTTGCCAAACAAAAATCGAATTAAACTTGCAGCATTCTGTTGGCGGGCTTACTAATTGTGAGATTCTCGCCTCGTTCGTCGCTTCTTCCAGCAGTGATATTAAACTCTTTCAAATCGTCCACGCGGAATTTATTTTTAAATTTAGAATACGTTATAAGCGAGTTGATAGGATAATGTTCACAGTTGAACTTTTCTCAGATTTATCACCTGAACTGTCTTGCATGGAAACTGAGCTGCACTTCCTGAATTTAATTATGGAATTGGATCAGATGCTTTAAAACGGACGAAAAGTAGGAACAACTAGGGTAGTTTAACGTGCACACATATATACGTACATACGTTATCTGGCTTAGAAATTCCGAAGAACTTCCTTTTAAATCATCGCCACGGCGTAATACGAGAACTTACGCACAGCGGGGTGAGAAACTTTTTGAAGGGAAAGTTCGAGAGAGGGCGTGAAATTTACCCGCGAACTTTCAGCAACGTGGCACAATGCCGTAGATCTTCTCTAAGGCGACAAACGCCGCGTTCTCAACGGGATTTTGATGAAATCCCATGCGGTTTATGAACCACTACGTCGCGTCAACTATGGAGAGTTATCTGATCTTTCGTTTCCAGAACTTTCTTACAGATTTCCTCGACATGCTCTTTTCGATTATAATCTCCCGTCAGGAGTGGAGGTACTATTTAGCATATTCGTCGTTACGTATTCCTTCATACCTACTTTTATTTCGTGATATTTTACCATCAAAAATATATTGTACTAGTTTTCTAGCCTGTCTTCACCAGGCATTACTGTTCTATATAATAAGACACCTAAGGTAAGCACAATTTTTGTTGGAAACCTCCCTAGAAACAATTTTCCGTGCGAGATACGAAATGTTAAAACTTTTAAACCGTACCAAACGGTTAACTTTCTAATTGGTCACCTGAAGGGCATTTCGAGGGGCCTAACATAAGTCACATACGTGCTAGGGGGCATTTGAAACACTTCCTAGAAACGAAATACTACAAATAAAAACTACAACAATCAAAAGTTGTAAACAAAATATACAAACATAAAAGTATGAATAAAATATTTAATAAATATTTATTTCTACTTCAACATCAGCCGACAATGTGTTAAATTTAATTATCATCGCAGCAATGTTTCTTGATGACTAAAATTTTTTTCGCATCGTGCCCCTTTTTATATACATAAATTTTAATACTAACGTAGTGGTTTCTGCCCCACCTTCCCTAAAAGTGCATAAGTAGGTACACGAAGAAATCGCAATGAATGATGCATTAAAGTGGCGTTCTCTAAACTAAAAATACGCTTGAATAACGAACGATAAGTGGTATGCATAAAATGGAGAATGTAGAGGAAGAAAAAGTATTAAAAGAAAGAAAACACGAGAAGAGAAGAAGAATAGCAGGTAGTCTTTAGCATCCCTGTCCAAGATTCTATGTTTTCAGTGTCCATATATATTACTAGAATTTACGATCCCTACTAATTTTCTAATAATTCAAATTTGTTTTACATTTTGTAGAAAATGCTATTCATAATCCCTACTTACGTATGAATGTTCTAGATCAGAATGGAACATGGAATGAGGCATTTTCAATGCAGAGAATATATTACCTAACGTGATAATTACATTAATATGTATTATAAAAAGAGTCACTCCGCTTCTATCAACATTTATTTTACTCTATGAATTCTCTCTTGAAATTAAAATTAAACGATATGGTTCGATCATGCATTGTCCAGTAGATATTCCTCCCCACACAGACACATTCGTCAAAATTCAAGAAGCTCTCTTTTCCAATTTTGAATACCAAATAATTATCGGTAATATCACATCATACAGCGAACATAATTGACTTCTAAATTATTCAACCTTACTCTAATTTTACTAAATTAAAATAACGAAACTTTCAAAAATTTAGTGCAAGTTTTAATAAATAACTAAGGTGTGTACAATAAGAGGTGCACGTGGAAAATGCAATTGTATGAAAGAGAAAACCTACGATTTTATATCGTGAATCAGCAGGGAGGACTGAAAAAAATCATCCTCCATATGAAACAATTTTATCTGGAGCTATCGTGTCTAATATATCAATCACTTTTTTCCCCAGATATACGGCTTCATGGCAGAGCAAGCAGCGGTAGTTACAACGACGCTGAAAACGATGTAGCAACAAAAGGGCGAAAAAGCATCGACAGCGAGGTACGACCACGAAGAATCGACAACACGGCGCAATCGATGTCATCCAGGGGTACTAGCCCGAATTTTCTGGCGCAATCTAAAACGGCCATCTGCATAATCCTACTATCTGCCCTGTCGTAGTCATGTCAGTGTCTACCAGCGAAAAGAACGGTTATTCGAGGAAAATCCTTCGGGGATCAAGATTCGTCCTGTTCATCGTCATTTATCTCATCCGCGAAAGGGATCAATTAATGGGTGTGCATCGGCGGCACAAATTTAACGACAGCCATTACTGCCGTGACTGTTGTGACTGCGATCAACGGAACTAAATTTGTCCCCCCCCCCCCCCCACCCCCCCCCCACGAATTTTGTGATAAACATGACGAATTAGGCAATATGTCAAATTCAACGTTGGATTCAAAAATCTTCACCATTAACTCGACGACGCCACCTGCACGTTTGCGTGGACGAAACATTGGCAGCAGCTGCTCGTTACTTAACAAATTATGAAATACGTTTAATTAGCTTTCGTACATTTAATTAATCGATGGTTATTCTCTTTATTTATCATGAACAAATATGACCCATTTATATTCGATTTATCATCTTACCATGTGAAATTATTAAGCCCCCTCTCGGAACTTTCAATTTATTTTCAATCGAAAAAGGAATTCTTTTGTAGGATTCTTTGAAATTCGTAGTTTTGAATGGCTTGCAAAGTATAAATATAAATAGTTACGTAAATGATTCGTCTTTAAGGTTTATTAGTGTGATAGATTGATTTTTTAAACATTTTCTTGATTATAAGAGAGTTAACTACGCTTTATAATAAAGAAAGATAGACGACTTGTTTACCATGTATAGTGAATGAAGAATTTAGAGAAAAGTGTAGTTATATATTTATTCTATTTATTACTAATTTATTTGTTATGAATTATTACTTTGCCATTTTAACGTCTACTAAGAAATGGCAGCTGATACTTAAGCCTTTGAAAATGTAGATCCCCACCAATCATCATCGTTTTCCTCATCCAATAAAAGAAACGATACTTTAACTTTATTGTTTCCCCTGCTAACAAAAGCAACTTCTGAATTATTACAAGAGAAACAGTTTATTTACCGTTATTAAATGTATATAATCGTTCCAAATTATTCGTAATTTATTCTTAAATATTATGATTTCTCCCCAAAATGTTGCTGATAAATATTTTTAACAAATTTTTGAAATTATATTCCATTTTCATTTAGTTAATACATATCCTTGTTTTCCGATGCCGCGATCTTTTTTATTTACACTTTAGTCAAGAACATGTATACAGGACGGACCACATAAAGCGTTAAGAACTGCTTTTCAGAAACAATGAAAATTTTTTTTTTATCTCACACCGCTCTGAGATCAGTTGGAAAGGCATACGTCATATATAGGTATACGATATTGTTATTGGGCCATTATTTGCATACTAGTATAAATTACAATTTCTACTGAATATATTTCTTTTCACCTTCACTTAATTATGTATTTTCTGTATTTCATGAAATGTCTCAAAAAATAATATTTACTAAATAATTATTAAAGTAAAATGGAACAAATTAAGATACAAACGTTATAAGTTCAAAAAATATTACGAAGCAATTTTGTTAATTATTTAAATGAAGTGATTTCGAAAATGTGGAGAAGAAAGTATCTTCCTATAATTTAATAGCTTTTAAGAAAATAGCTGTAACTCTTTACGTGGGCCACACTGTATAACTCGTAAGAAGTATGTATTTTGTATAGTGGTAAGTAACGTGTATAAAGAAGGTTAATGCATTAGGATATGTACTTGGATGTTCTTACGGAAGTAAACGTGTTAGGGAAACAAGAAGTTCACAAAACATCGCCGGGAATATATGTATCCCGACCGTAGAATACGTTTTCTACTAACACATAGTTAACGAGGGAAATTCATAAAAGCACGACTTTTTAATGGCCAAACAATTACTAAACAGAGATACGTATTTTTCTATTTCCTCATGTCAGATATCTGATTATTTTAAATGTATAACATTAAATCATAGTAACAATATATTTTCAAAAAATATATCGCCATTTCTCGCATATACTGTGAAATAAAAGCACAGTTGTACGTATATTATTAATAGAAATTTGGTACCAGTTCACCTAATGCAAACAAAATTTCCTTCTGTAATTAAATCACACAATTCTCTCAGTTTTCCATTTCTATTGACTTATTACAATTTATGCATCGTGTAAGCTTATTTCTACATATTACGTAAAAAAAGAAAGTATGTAGGTATACTTATACATAATGCACTTTCAAAAAACTTTATAAATTAGACATATGTAACTCTCAGAAGTAAATGATTTATCCAAAAATTTCATTTAAGAGAACACATATTTAATCTGTATCTTTTTAAATACAGGATGTACCTAAATTGCTTGGTCACTATATTCCAACACCGTGTATTAATTATATTGATAAAAAAATATCAAAAAAATATACAAAAATAGATCTGCAAATGCTTCGTTTCCGAATAGGAAATGTGCAACAGCCAAGTGAACTGTGAAACATGTAAATATTATTTGTTCTGATACCTATTAATAATAGGCCTTGAATAAAAATAAGAAAGACGGTACTATCGATTTTTTTAAATTGTGTCGATAGTATAACAGTAGTAGCAGCATTTTTATCTGCAATTTTTCATAAAATCGTAATATTCGAGCCAGGGTCAAATGAGACGACAATCAATGATATGAGGTCATGAAGCATATATCCTTGTATGGGGAATCATTTTAGAACACTTTAAAACTTGCAACTTTAAAAGGCTACAACTGCCAGCGGCGATATTTGCAGATCTATATTTGAATGACATTTTTTATCATTTTAATTATTAACGTACACTGGTACAGTTTGACTAAGTAATTTAGAGTAATCTTGTGTGAAAGTTGAAGCACAAACATCCAACTGCTTGAAGAGTTAATTAATTATGTTGTCAATTAACGTTATTATTTTTTTAGCTCCCTTTTAAACAGCTAAAACGTGATAGAATAAAACAACATTTACACAACTAATTGCTACTCTTACTCTGGAGCAGTGTTTTAGATAATTCCTTTTTAACACCTTGCTGACCGGCGCTTTCGAGCCTAAACTGTTCCGTGCGGCCGGCGTTTCCGAACGAGACAATTTGTGACCGGTCAGCAACACGAATATATTCGTGAACGGTCAGCAAAGTTTGGACACGGTAACACTTGTGACCGGTCAGCAAAGTGTTAACATATAATTATAATTGTTTCATAGATATAACACGGTCCAATTTTGTTTAAACATTTGTTACGCCCAAATGACGTCTTCATGAGCTTTGATTTAGGTCATTAAGAAAACAAATTTGGGAGTAACGAGAATCGAACTCAGACTTCCCGCGGTAATTATTTACTTTAGGGATTCATCACCGATTTAGGGATTCATCACCTTGAAGTATGTTGTAAAAGTCATCATTCTGAACAACTTCTTTCTATATATGTTACCGCCGCTCGATCTTAATTCCCAAGATATTTGCGAAAAACTTCGGTTGATTTATTTCGATACAACACATTCCACTTTCCAACTTGTCCCGGGTATTAGTATTGGTTGGGGCCAAATTGGTGCGGGGGGCGCACGTTGGGGGTTTGGAGATTTGAACCAGAAACTTGCGGATGCCCGTCTGTTCCGAGGCGCCCCCAGATATTAGGATGACTCTGGTTCTGAAACGTAACTTTTTTGCTAAGAAGAGGGTGCTTTCGAGAGCACTTTTTGGATGTATGGGGGCTCCCATCAACACTCCGGCTCACATCGGTTCGCTAATCTAGCCTCAACCAATACTAATACCCAGGACAAGTTAGAAAGTGGAATGCATTACGTCGGAATAAGCGAACAGAAGTTTTTCGCAAATATCTCGAAAACGAAGATCGAGCGGCGGTAACATATATAGGGAAAAGTTTTTCAGAATAATAGCCTTGATAACATATTTCAAGGTCATCCAAATCGGTGAGGAGGATTTTATATCATGTACCACTTCATTATATTATTTTATCATCCTATAAATCTTCAAAGCAATAAATTGCCCCCCAAAAAAAGATTTAAAATTAACACTGCTCTAGACAAAGATGGCGTTAAATAACTTCTAACTACATAACTATTTCACATCCCCCTATCACCAAGTACTCTAGCTTAACGGTCGTTCTCTTTCTCTGTTTCGTCCGATATTATCGATTTCTCTCGTTTCTTCCTTTGTTCTACAGGTGAAAAGCTCTGAAATCATACGCGTCGTTAGCCAAATGAGATCCTTTCATCTCCATCAGTTCCAGAAGCGGAAATGATAGAACTCCACTAGTGCACTTTTGTTCGATTGTTTCACAGAACGTTTCTTACTTGTAATTATCAAAGTTCCATGCTTTATCCTTTCATGTTTCAATTCCTCCAATATATCGTTGATTAAGGAAGAAAGAAAACAGTTAGCATTACTGGCCTATAACAAACTTATCCTTGATTAATGGATACTTTAGTTCTTACTCATTAATTAATGAATTTTGTTTTACAACGTTACTAAACATGCATGTTGTACACTTATCAGTTACACGAACCGTTCAATAAGTTTAAGCATATTCGGCCTAATTGATATCTAATTAAATCAGTGTAGCATCCTATGCTACATATGCATGTATATGCATACCATACAGTGTATAGTTACCGTGCAATATTACTTATTGTTAGAGATTACGAAAAAAGGGAAGAATACTGTAAACCGATAACCATTTGTCTCCGCATCAACGTCCTTAGGGGCGGCATAAATCATAATGATTAAACAATTTTGTATAATTAACGCGCATATTGACATATACAACTGACGTGTATATGTTGTATTAGAAGAAGTTCTTGTGTTGAGTGTTCGAAAGGTTTAAATGTGTCAGTTGCTGAGCTTCGTGGTCGAGAAATATGGACTTAAAAATTGAAAACAATGTGTAATACCGAAAAACGAACTCTACGTGTAAATTCCCCCTCCTCATAGGGAGAATTGTTTGCATATATCTGTAAATATAACACGAATATTAAAACTCAAAAGTATTACAGTGTCTCTGTGCTAATTAGTTAATAAGAGTAAATTTGTATATATACTATATTGACTTGCATTCGTGCATAAAGTAAAGAATAATTCTTGGACTTATTACATTATATTTGTTGTGCACGAGTTGTACAAATACATATATTTAAAGAATTTATTAATTCTATAAGAAATACAAAGACATTCTAATATGTACTACACATAAACATTTTAATTGCAAAATTATTAACTTCGTGTCTTGTTTTCATATTTTGCCGAGAAATTAATGAATTCATTATTAAACTACATTATTCCATGATTGCCAATGATTATTGGGATGTAAATATACTATGTGCACTTGTATCTCTTATATGTATAGTAGGATCGTGCATTATAAATTCTGTTAACAATTGAATTCGTCAACGACAAAGACAATTATACGTATACTGCGGAACATTTGGATAGAGAAACGATTTTTCATGTACAAAATCAATAAAACATTGAGTTAAATGTATTGTACATGCGAATATGTAGTAGATATATTAAAATCGTCATATTATTAGTCGTTGTAAGGGAACAAAAAACTCATCTATTGCTTTTACACATCATGTGAAACCAATAAAAAGGTTGAGTATTAATTTTGTATCTAAGGAAATTTTTTTTATCTAAATTATCAAAAGGGGAAACAGTGGTTTTATGTAAGAGACTTGTCTTTGAATAAACGATTTGCTCGTCGTTGGCGGAATTCATTGTAAAATTTGTACATACGGATAGCAAGGTAGCTAAATTTATTATATGTATAGGTACTAACTGTAATTCAGTTACAATGGTTACAGTACTTGTAAACATAACGCAAAATATATCAATGAGCTTACTATTGTTTCCCACCTAGGCAGTATTTGGCATTAATTACATTTTTCTCTATCATTGAATATTTCATTCTGCACTTTTGCATATTGAAAAATTCGGAAAGGAAGTATTTGTTTACTTGTCACATGTTATTCACTTATTGTGTTTGATAAAATTGTAGGGTATACATATTGTACTATTCAACACAATTTAATATTATATACTTTTGGAAGATTTTCATAAATTTGATTTGGTTCTATTAACAAACATTACGAAATGAGATTAGTACAGAATTTTAATGTTATTTGCTTGCATTTTTAAAGGATTGCGTGTAAATTTTCGTTACCAAAATAATGTAAAAATTATCTTGTCATTAATAATAGATGTAGGTTGAATGAAATTCTGACTGAGAGCAAACGAATGTGATGAAATAAATTATTTACCGCCGAATAAATCAGAGAATAGAAACTGCGAGTGTATAATCCGTCTTATGTAAATGCAGAATTCTGTGTGTGTGACCATAAATTTCCCAGAAATATTCACATACTAATAAGAAAAGATCAATTTTGTATTGATTTGCATGCGCGTATGTAGGCAACGTTAGGCATGATTTTTATAAATAAACCAAAACGCGTAAATTTATTATAAACGAATAGTGGTAAAATGTAGATTGAACAAGGAGTCAGTAACTTTGTTCTACGAAAATGTTTAATGTAATATGTTCATAGACGAATTAGTTTCGTTAAAAATATAGTTTTAAGACAATGCTTATTATTCCCTCCTCTGTAAACATAATTTTGTCGCAGACGTGTCATCTGCGATTGTATCGTGATACATAATACAGGGAAACTTGGTTGTAGAATCCTAATGCAATTTAGTTAAAATATATCAGAAATAATTAAAGAAAGTACTTTATAAAGATTTAAAGTATGTGATTCATTTTTTTTAGAAATGGTACCTTGAAAAATGTCCGATGAGTACAATCTTATGTTATATAATTTTCATTTAAAATTCATATACGTAATAGGTTACGGTATAATTACATATTATTGTAAAAGAACTTTCATACTATTTTCCTAAGCACTATTCAGCACGAATATTTGGTAACTGAATTGAGAGTTAAAACTAATGACATGATATGGAAACATTTGTATTCCAAATACTATGTACACAGAAAGACAACAATAACATAGAAAACTAATCTTATTTTGTGCCAACACCAAATAAATAATTTGAAAATAATTTTTTATTTTTATTAACTGTTCCAAATAAAATAACGAATCATCTTGAGTTTGAGAAATTGTGTTTCGAATGTGTATAAAACAAACGTATAATATTGTGAACAAATAGCGCAAAATAAAATATTAAAATTTTGAAATAAAATTGTTTTTCAATTTATCCGAAACTTTTTTGCGAAATTATTTCAGAAAACGCTTATTCAAATGCAAAATAAAATGTCATTTGATTAGCGATCAATAAACGATATAATTTAAGGGGAAGTCATTTGCTTCTTCAAATAGTATAATGCATGAGTATTTGAAAAGAACTTACTTAAAATAATATATTACATAACGAGTGATTTGCAAAATCTGAGCCGCAGGACGTTGTTATTAAAGTGTTAAAAGAGATCTCATTTTATAACTCGTATGCATTTAGCAGCAGTTGAAACATCATTATGTTGCTTGGACATAAAAATCATGTTAGTTTAAAGTTTAAAGCAGGAGGACCAGACCGAAGCACTGACCGGAATTCATGACCGGTTACATTTCGCTCAATAACCTCTGGCCGTAATGAGAGATGAGAGAAATGCTGACCGTAATTTTGAGAGAATGGTCTTGGGTTCAACCCAACTGAATCATGTACTTACAGGGTGATCCTGGAGCCTCTGGATTCAAAGAGATGCCGCCTGACATCCCGTGGCGAGGACAACCCCCGCAGTGCTTCACCGAATTGTGTGGCTTTCAACCCTGTAAGGGATTGGAATACCATTAAGGGGGTAGGTAACCCTCAACAGCCCAAAATCAGATCCGTTTTTTAAACGCATATTCTGAAGTAATAAATGAATAATATGAATATTTATGAATAAATACTTCATTTATAAAAATGAATAAATTAATAAAAATAAATTTATTTTTAAAAGTTTATTATAAATTGAAAAGGATTAAAAGCCAGTTTACAAGTGTGATAAAAAACAATTAAAATAATCTACAAATTTTAGTCAAGAGTCACGACTTAAGAGTCGCGACCGTGATCATAACAAATTCTCTCACAAATTTCAATCGACCGTATTTCTATCTCTCATGAATTCTCCAAAGTGGTTTGGTGACGCTAATTCCAAATGTAAGAAGGGCTATCCATTAATATGCATTTATGTTATAAGCTAAGATTGTATTAGGGTAAACCCGGGAGACGCGGTCGGGTCGGAGAGTTGGTCGAGTCGCCATATTTCAGACTCTGTACGTAAAAATGCGTTAAAGTGCAGACCAATTCCTTCTCTAGAATCCAAACAGTTGAATGAATAGCGTCATTTCGCTTCCTTCTGTGTTTT
The DNA here is from genome assembly GCA_963971345.1 of Andrena flavipes. Taxonomy (NCBI): domain Eukaryota; kingdom Metazoa; phylum Arthropoda; class Insecta; order Hymenoptera; family Andrenidae; genus Andrena; species Andrena flavipes. Next base: position 62,404,347 of record OZ020480.1, read on the forward strand.
TCTTGATTTATAGGCTTTAAAATGTAAATTGGGGTTACATTTAACCTCTTTTGTCAAACAGTGGTTGTACAGACTCGTATTTAAAATATACTTCTAAGTTTATTTTCGTTTAATATTTGGGATAATAAGATAGTAGAGACATTGAGGGACAATGCTGCCAAAGTATTTGGCCGTATCGACTCTTCCTGTCAAAGATAACGAGAAGACCATCTCTCGCTGCAGAAAGGAGAGATGGCCGAGTTATGATTTCTTTATTATTTTTGTTTATTTTTTTATTTTTTATTATTATTTTATTATTATTTTTGTTTATTTAGTTTATTTCTTCACTTTTGCATTCATTTGTCTTGCTAATCGCCAGCAGGTAGTACACATTTTCTTTAATGTATTCATTACTTGTTTAGCGTAAACAAATTAAATATCAATAAATTTGTAATTGTATTCACTCATAAATAATTCTGCTTTATCGTTTGTTAATTTTCCATGGATAATTATGTCAGTGGCCTCTGCCAACGACGAAAACCGTTCCTCCCGGTACCTCGGGAGAGGTGGTCAGATGTCATGACTTCAGTTTTCAACCCGATTTACAGTAAATATTGTCTTAAAGCAAATATCGACCATATTTTCTAAATCAGCATAAAATTCTGAATACATAGGTTTGTTCGGATAAAATAAGTAATGTCTATATTAGTTTTAATAGCCATTTTATATTAGGTCGACCGCGTCTCCCGGGTTTACCCTACAACATAAAAGTAGTATCACTCTAGTAGTATGATACTACTAGTATCAGCCAGAGCTTCCAAAAGGTGTAAAGTAATTGTGATACGCTTTTGCAACCCAAATTGCCTACAGACTTAATATTATTCTATGTAAAAATCTCGAAAATAAACCAAGCAAAATAATACACTGGATTTAGTTATTATACATATTTGTTGAAGTTGTTCAATAGTATGGTTTGCTGTATGCATGTACGCGCAAAGTGTCTTGATAGTGACATCTGTGAACAATCCATGCCACTAACGAATATTCGTTTGCTGTGTGGGTCGCGGAATGAAAGAATCGCAGCATCTAAATTGTAGAGTCGTAAGCGAGAGCTCGAGTAGGGTATATTTTGTCGCAATTAGCTGTTTGTGTATTAGCTGCCTTATAATATATTATAAACTTTATATTGTTGTAGTATTATGATTAAAGCTAAAAGCAAAACAAAAGGGATTAGTACTACAGGTTCATGATACGCAAGCTTGAAACCACCGCGTTTGTATAATATATATTTTTTGTTTAATTCTTTAGATGTTAAGTTTTAATAAACTCGAGAAACCTAATTGTTTCTCTTGAAAAAGTGCCGCTTTGAAAACTTAACAAAAGACGATTTTAAACTACGGGCAGCAACCAAATTAAATTATTAAATGGAGGAGAGTAAGAATAGCCAACCAATACGTTGAAAAATGTAAAGACTATTTTTTCCACTTGCATAAATAGAACAACAGACAACTTTTAAGCAGTATCCTCGGAAAAACATCGAAGCAATCTTCACGATAGAATCCAAGACCGTATAAATATTCAACTCCACAACAAACCATACAACCGATTACTCTCAGCAAAAGTCATTATAGAAGAAGGGAGCGAGGAGGTGGAATTTGTCGAAAAGTCGAAAAAGGATCGATACATTTCGTAAAAATAACCCGAAGATACTCAATATCACATTAACTCTTTTATTTTATTTATTATATTAGCATAACAATTTTTTGTATTTGGTATGTGCGGCGACATTTTTGTTTACACGATAACAACATGGGAAACAAACGATACGAACAATCGATGACAATACCAGTTATTAGTAAATATCAAATGCGTGTGTTGACGTTTGTTTTAGTGACATCGATGAACACAATTTTCAGTAATGCATGGTCACGTTAAGTGAAGTGCAGCGAAGGGACGTGCAAGTTATGAATACCTGGTACGAGACAATCAACATCGTTAGTTCTCAGTGCTTCCGTTATGAAATTGACTACAGGTAACAGAAACGTTACGTGAAAGCTCCAAAGTAACGATAAACATTTATTTTCCCTTCGAGCGAGTTGCACTCTATAAGCTTTCCTGGAACGTTTCTGACCTCGGTGCTCTGCTCACGCAGTAACAACATACGTCATCAAAAATGACAACCTCCTACATACAGTTCTGTCTATTCCTAATATCAAAAAATCCAAATTTATTACAGCATATAAAATATAATTTCATACGACACATCGTGTGGTACTTTTGAAGGAACCGTGTAACATCAACCTCTACGTTACAATAAATACAGTTTATGCGGCGTTATCCTTGGAGACCAAGAACCTCTCCACGAGTTTGATCAAGTTTTCAATCCCTTCCAAATAATTGAAATCCAAGGTATTTCGATCATCTGCTGGGAAGACGTGCGTGAAGTCGATCATGTTTATTCTAACCCAGTTCTGCTTCTCTTCCGAGAAACTAGTAAGCTCGTTTAGCAGTGCGTCATAATCTTCCTTCATCCTCTTAACGTTACCGTCGACGTTGTTAACGTGAGAATGCGTACGACACGGTCGATCTACTCTGAAATCTGGACTGCAAGATCCACGCCTGTTTAAAGTCTTTTCTTTTCCTGGTAGATCGCATTCACTGCTCAGACTGATGCTTCTTTTAACGAAATGTACCCTTTCCGTTGTCCGGTTTCTGTTCACCTCGGCGGTTCCCGAGTTACTCGTGGCGTCGTTTACGAGGCTGGAGGAGCTATCGGTTCTCGTGTTGTTCAGACGAATATAGTGCCGCAGTCTTTTCGCATCGTACGCCACCAACAGAGAACTAGAATAAAAGCGGAACAGCCGCTGGATACGAAAGAATAGTAAGATCTTCCACAGGAAAGAGAGAAGCTGCACAATCAAGTGACGACAGGGCGGTCTTTCCGGACTTATGTTCAGGAACATTTTCAGCGCTGCGTGGAAAACAAAACGGACTATTCGAAGTAATTGAAACAAGCAAGATATTTAAAGTGTTCTTCCAGTACTAAATTTATAATCGCCTCGTGTACTGATCTAACCGATATATTAATGAGATAATTATATGCACATAATTAACGAAATTTTTGGTTCAATCTAAAGGTAGGCTCTCACTACGCCGCTTCTCGCCTCGGCGCAACTTCTTTTCGCACTGACATCTAGGCTCGCGTCGCCTCGGATTCTCCGTACCTGAAGTTATCTGAGCTTGCTTCGGTTCATGTGTTTGGTCAGTTGCTAAGAGAACCTCTTGATTCCGCTTTTAGCGGTCACTTAAAGTGGTGGCATTGCATCCACTTGCACTACGCCTCGCCTCTCTTCTTCAAAATATTTTCGAAGAAGAATCCGCGGCTCGGAGTCCCGCAGAGGCGAGGCGAGACGAGACAAAGCGAGACGCAGTGTGAGTCAAATTGTCAAAATACTTAAGAAAACATAGGAAGAATAAAATGAGCCGAGGCGAGGCGTAGTGAGAGCCTACCTTAACATTTGAATGCTAAACAGAGGCGTGGAAATATCTGAAATTTCTAGATTCCTGAAACTGATTTTTAAATGACCACGAAAATTTGAATGTCTGTTAAAATTGCAGAACAGGACAATGTTAAATCTGTAGAGTGATTTATTATAGCGTGACACGTTGTCTATATACCGTTAGAAAACTCTCGTCAAAATGAATCAGATGATACCCTTTTTAAATTGGAATCGTCTTGAAAAATGCCCTTAAATTTCGTAATTTTCGCAAGTTCGCGTCATTTACATCACTAGAGTTTCCCTCAAGTGCCAACCTAAATTCTTTGGTTCAAAAGCTCGAAACTACAAACATTGACACCATTTTTCAAGGTAATCCCACCTGACTTCGAAATTAAAAATGGTTTATCCTATTTGTCTTGAAGAGACCTCTCCAACGGTGTATCTATAGAAATCGCAGCAGGCTAATATTGCCCTTTCGAGGGCATGGTACGTTCCCCATAAAAATATCGATACTACTGAACTTGACATTTCCGAGTACTCTCACACCCTTTGTTATACAATTTTTGTAAACTACAAATATGCCCGTACTCGTAAATACGCTTTTAAAATGGTTGAAGTTTATAATATACCTTCCACGACACCCTTAGCGTCGAGTGTCTTGCCATAATGTTTGCCAAACTTTTTTAACTGCCCGGAAGAGAGACAATAAACTTGAAAGCCAGTTATGCAAAATCCATAAGTGCGTTTAGATTCGGCATATTTTAATTCTTCCGTTGCCTTCTTTTGCGGCGTGGCTAAGGGATCCCACGTTCGTCTACCTATCTTTATGTCCATCACACATGGTTCTGCCATACCATCGGTAATGTCTTTCAGCGTAAGGAATGTTACTGCTAATATTTTATGCAAATGATTAGTGACGTTGTGAGAAATAGTGTAATATGGAACATCAATTAAGCAATTGCATTTATCTACACACTACATTATTTAGAATAAATAAGTTACTCAAATTCTGACGTATGTATATACACAGGATGATCCACCAGAAACGAAACATTTAATTATTCCTTATGCCAAAAAATACGAAAGATTCAAGAAAGTTGCTTGAAAAGTAATCGTTAATATTATCTCAACTGTAAATGCATTTTCTTCTCTGCCTAAGATTGGAGACTTTTATTATATGTGAATGCAATGCCCTACGATGCACAGTTTTTTTTATGATTAATAACCCATTAATTAGTAATATAGCTGTAAAATATGATGTATTAATTAATAACAGAATATTTATGCATCGTAGGATATTGAAATTATCTGTCATAAATATGCGGTTCTAATAGGAAAAGGACAGCATTTTATTAGAAAATATACATAACTATTTAGACATGAAAAGTATCAGATAGAAAAGTATGAAATATGACCTAAAAATATAGCAAAATTTAGGAATTTTTTTTAAGAAACTAGCAGTTCGATTCATCTGAAATTTGGACCATATTTTTATGCATCCTTGAAGAAGTTGATGTTTTTTATTTATTTTTAATAATAAATATGGAAGTTATGCATCACGCCGCGAAAAACTCGTCGTCCGCTGGTGTGCATGATGTGATGTTCGATCGTGCATAACTACGATATTTATGGTTAAAAATTAATATAAAAAAACCTGCAGCTTCTTCAAGGATGCATCAAAACATAGCTCAAATTTCAGATGAATCGGATCGCTGGATTCTTTAAAAAAAATTCAAATTTTGCTATGTTTTTAGCCCAAAGAATTCTCTCCTTAACGAGAACAATTGCTGTCTCTGATTATTTTACTTTTGGAAAAATTACGATGCTCCGTCTATAACATTATGTGTAACCAAAAAGCGTGCCGCGTTTCCTACTGCACTCCTCTAATAAGTGGTAAAACCTAGGTATATTTGATAGTTTAACCTTCGGGGATATCGTTAATATACCACGTGTAACTTTCCTAAGGCAATATGCGCACAGGATTGGAATGGCATGTGGTGTGGCGAATGGCATGGATGTGTATGCAATTAAACAGAATGTTACATTCATTTATATGCGTTTGCTTTGTGTGTGGTAGCGCGACTGCCATATCATGCGTCACACCGCCCGCTATTCTATTCTGCGTGCATTTCGCCTACGATTTCCTTTGTCGGCAACCTGAAAATTGTAAACTTTAAGTCTGTTTTTTTCTTCTTCACATGTTCTCATCTGCTTATGGGGATAAAAATAGAATCATTGAATTCCTGTTGATCAAAGCTTTTTCAATACTGTACAACAGTGGCAGCACGTTTTGTAGGTCAGAAATAACTTGATAGACGTAACATTGTTTCTTATCCTCTTACCTTATTTTTCCTACGAATACGTTCAACTTGAGCACTATTGCACGATCTTAACAAAGGACGCAATTAAGTATTCCATTTTTGTGAATCACTCTGTACAGTACTATACACATGCTTAGTAAATATAGTTTACGTAAAGTAATTTTCTAAATATAATAACATATGTATGTAGAACTACAGGATAAAAGGGAGACACAGAAAAGATGTGAATCGTATGGAACCAAGACGAAAAATCGATGCTCTTGAAATCTTACGTCTGCCAAAAATTGGTAATTCTGTCGTGCCGTAATATCTCGGAACATAATTCTTCAACTGTAACATGACCGGGTCTTCGGATGCTTGTAGACTTTCATAGAACGCAATTTCCCTTTTGCCAAGCAATGGTTTAACGACAGGTTTAAGTACTCGACCGTCCTGTCTACGTAACATACCTACGACATTTAAGCGACCAACCTTTTATATTATCAGTACTATCAGACAGAAATACAATGGCTCATAGATTTATTGTTCAACGTAACTAGTTAAAACAATTATTATATTACCTTCGTTTTTCTGTTATATTGTCAAGGTATTCAATTAGGAGCATAAGTGGAGGAGCTAAATCCGGACAGTAGATTTGTAAAATTTATTTATACGAACAATATTTATTGCAACACGGAAATTATAAATATACGGTGTGCTTTGGAGGAAAAGTACGAAAATCTTTTTTAGGATCGACTTCAAAATTTTAGAAATTATAGCTCAGCAATTTCTAATTATTCAAAGTTGTTCGTGAATTTTACGTACTTGTTCCAAAACCAAGTTCTACTAGCAAAATGAAAACTACTCTAATGTGAAATAGTATAGATGGTGAGGATGCGTAAGCGTATTAGTCTTCTTTGAACAGATCTATGAGTCATTGCATGTACAGAATGCCCACGAACCAAATAATCAAACTGTGCTAATGTATTTTATGATCAAAAAAAAAGTTATATATGCATTTTATAGAACCGTTACTGTAGAAACATACTGCATGAGAAAGCAGTACGGACTTGCCATTGATATACTAGACTTGAAAATATTTATCTAACTCGTTAAATCGAGCTGTTTACTATTCGTCACCAGTTGCAGTGTCACATAGGTACATATAGGATAGCGCACGGTATGTAGTTGGAAAAGACGATAGACACTAAGCTTAGTTGAAATATTCAAATACAGTGGAATATTCAAATCACCGAGATATTCGAAAAATTATTTTAAAAATAAAATATCCAACTGGGTTATAATAAGATGAGTTCGTCTGATTTGGAGTTTGAGTACTCAACACAACAGCGGTACATGTTTAATAAGGACGAACATCTATGAATAATGATGGGTCCAAGTATACAAGTACATAGTATTAGAACTTGATGTATGTAATTTACACACTATATGAATATGAAGATTATGAACTGTTTCGACCATACGTCGCTAAACAATTAGCAAACGTAGGTACGCGTATGATACTATTGTAGGTACCAAATCACGCTTCCAGCAGCAATTGAATGGCGGTGGGAATTTTTAATTGGTTAAGTGAATTTGAAAAAACTGTATCTCCTAGCACTAGTTTATTAATAAAACTACAAGAACACTAACGTAAGCACGGATATATTGCACGGTAGTTTAAAAGTTGGTTGATAGAGAATTGGAAAACGACTCTACGAGAGTTGAAAGACAACTACTCATGAGGGCCTCGGAACTAGAGACAACATAAGCTATGCGTGGGTGGAGCTCAGTTTGTTAAATTAAATTCGGTGATTTTACTGGTGCAATCCGGCATAACCCCCACCTAGGACGTCAAACGAAGACCTTCCACTAGTAATCAGAGAAAGGGAAAAATCGTCGCAGGAAATAGACAACGTGGGAGGTGGGCGTCCGTCGAGGACCTCTGACCCATCATCAGGCCCAGCAGGCTCTCGCCGACCGAGCACAATGAGGCTTTTGAAAATTAGCTCACGGACTAGGAAAACTGACGCCTCAGCTATGAAAAGTCGAGCTTTGCGTCAGTATATTGACGCCTTAAAATATAATACCTATAGATACCTATAGGTATTCTGGAGATCTGCTTTGAGAATCGCCTTGAATACTTTTATCACGGTGCATGAATGGTTGGAATGTCATCGTAGCGAGTTCCCTTCATTGAAATTTTCAGATTTGGAAATAAGAAATAATCACAAAGAGCCAAGCAAGTACGAATTTTTCTTTGGCCAAAAATTCGCGTACTGCCGCGGTACGACAAACAGGTGCACTACTTCCAACCATACAACCAGCTGAGGCAAGGATACACTAGAATCTAGATGATTCCGAAAACACATCTTCAGAAATCTACCTATGCTTTGATTGACCAAACGTTGTACATATTAATGCCAAAGGAACATACATACTTTGAATAAAATATTTAAATTGATATGTTGTCCGTCCCGTTATTTTTTAGACAGACTGTATACATATTATGTAATATGTACATGTTAACGAAACAACTTTAAACACGTTTTTCTGCATTTCTACTTAAAATATATCGGCACAGTATGATCATATATGTAAGTAATTTTTTACCGTTCACAACCAACTCTAACACGCACGTATCTGGCTCTCAATAGAATTGTCACTAGCCACTCATTCACCAGTTCAAATAGACGCATTAGTTAATGATAGCTTATCTTACAAAGCATATTTTATGCTATCAATACCCCTCAATGTGTCTCAAGTAGTGCATACATGTAAGTATTATATAAAATAATTGCCAATCAGTAAAAAATATAAAACAAATGTAAGACGACTTTCCTCTATCATTTTTTATGAAAAATTTGCTACTATCAAAGAAAACTTTTTTTTTTAAGTTGTTCAAGGTCGTTTACAGAATGCGTTTTATTTTTAAACGGAACATTTTAATTTTAGTTTAAATTTAAGAAACAATAACAACTTCAACAGGCTTATACTCCCCTTAAAAAAATCAAAGATTCAAAATTTGCGTTAACACTTAGACATGTGGAATGTGTTGTAATATAAATGTAACGTTCTTCTAATAAAAGAAGCGAATTTAGTATTTGTAATTAATTTTTTCCTTTTTCTTTTTTAAAGTAAATTGAATTTGTTTACTTTCATACCTTCAAGTTACAAAAGCAAAAATGTAATATTTCATTTAGAAAAGACGAAATATTATTAACAAACTTGGTAAAAATTTGTCTCCAATACGATCAAATTTTATATAAGGAGTGATAAACAAGAGCTTGCTTTCATACTTCAAAACTAAATAATTCATGAAAATTATCGGGATATACTGTATACTCTGTACATTGATGAATAAACAATGATTATGTCCTGGTCGGCACCCTTTTCTATCGTCCGATTGCAATAAACTTTTTCAAGGACTATTTTTTTATCAAATGGGGGTTCTAGGGAGCGAGTGCAAAGAAATTCATAACAGAAATTCGACACGTATAAATAAGGGCCGCCCTATTGTCACATTACAATATCGTTGGATAAAATGAGTATAAACGCAAGAAGCTGCGAACGAAAATTTGTTTCAAATGTAAAAGGCCTTAAAAACCGAAAACACAAGATTCCTTTTTTTCTTTTTCTTATGTTTTGTTTTCTGTTTGGACCTTTGTTTTCGATACAAACGATTTTGCAGAATACACAGTGCATGTAAATATTGTTTCATGTTTTAATAAGTATTGTTCCTTTTTTATTTCGTTAATTAATAAACCATTAATAAAATATATACTACTAAATGGAGAATATGCGAGCCTTTGTTGCCACAATCTATATTTATAACTCTTTAACTTTTCGGTTATAAATTGCTACTTTTATGTATTTCATAAAATCGCGACAAACTAGTATAATGAGAACCACTGAAGTATATATAGTGCGCGCGTAAGTACTCCGCAGAGTTTCACTGCTAAGGTTCTAAAAGCCGAAGGATTAATTAATCACATCTTGTTATCGTGTAATAAATATTTTCAACACCCTGTACATCTGATAATAATATTGAAAGGATTTTGCAAATAAAATGTGTCCAAACGAAACTTATATTAAAAAATTCGGCTGTTTATTAGAATAAGCTAAAGAGAAAAAGTTAAAACCGATTTTCTCGGACAGAAAGCGTGGAAGTCACAGTATCTCGTATTGCTATGTTTCCGAGCGAACTATAAAATGTGGGAACGATCCATTGAAATCGAGTTTCAATGGGTTTATCCGGAAGCGTTTAACGTAATGGAATGCTTACCAATCGTGTGCCGTTTCTCGTCGATCGAATGTCCGGCTACCTGAGATTCCAGTGTAGTAATTCCACCATGTAATCCACAATCGAACGGAACTTCTGCCAACTCCGTGCTCGGCACCTTATCGAGATGACATAAACTTTTGTCGGCTTGCGAGTCTAAGGTCGTCATCGTTATTGCACTGAGTGGCACGCAGTAATTAACTTCTGCAATTAAAGAGTTGCACGGTTCACAAAGATCTTATCTTCGCCGCGAATGCCACCTCTGCCGCCAACGGTTACACATGGAACCTTACTCTAATTATCCTCGGTTGTTTTATTTTCGCCTAAAAAAAAAACAAATTTCGATCGGTGAAAAATAAATTCGCATATATTCTACATAACAACGATGTTAATTAATAATAAGATTAGCAATTTTTATACACATCATAATGCATGTGAAACTTGGCGATACAGTACTAATCGAATAGAATATGTATAACACAAAATCTGAAAAGTTTTTGTTGTATTAAGCAACATTCCATTAGTTATATTCATTTATGAAAATCATAAACTCTATAATATTGTAAAGATAGAATATCCTGAAATGTTGCAAGAAAGTGACAGATCGTTTTAAAGCTAAATGAATAAACTGTGATTTGTGTAGATTTTATTTTCTGTCGTAATGTCCAAATTCGAATGCACTTCAAAAGAAATTGTAATTAAAAAAGTAAGCTTTTTATTTAGTTAACATGAAGTTACGAATATTTCAATGATTTATTTTTGTCATTGTTAGAAAATGTACAAATGCATTGCTCATGGTAATTGTAATATATCGTGTAATTATTTATCTAAAAAAATTGAAATGTTACGATAATATTACTATTTCAAGAACTTCATCCGTAAAAAAGATGTTACCTTCGATTATTCCTTTCCGCTCGTACATCCGCATTCTTTAACATTCCATACATTGTAACGCAGGTAAATTCACAACACACTGAATAATTTATTGATGCAAGTTTTCCATTCACTTTTATATAACCGAAACGTACAGCAAATTACGAACATTTCCCGCGGATATTTTAAATGATCACATGAAAATATTCGTTTATCCCGGTAGAGGGCAGAGTGTGTTTGGGGAAATTGAATATTCTAAATTCGCGCTTTTACCTACAAATCCTATCATTTGTTGGTATGTTAAAAATGCATTATTACCAAGGACAGTACTCGTATAATTAGATCGAATTCATACAATTCTCTACCTGATTAACTACGGCTACGAGGTACTAACACGTACGTTTATTAATAAATACGAGAAAGCTCGTAACATTTATAGGAATCGATTTTTTGAGTAATCGAAAAAATCATAAAATGCAACTCGTACCAGGTATACGTACATTTATTGGAAATAACAGGAAAACAATTTATTAGCCACTCTTCTCTTACAATTGTTACATCTATGACATTTTACATGCCTATGATATTATTATAACCTATACGATAACCAGTCCTTTCAGAACAACACCGCGTAATGTGTTCGGGCGCGTAACACTTTCACGTTAATAATATCGTTCGAATGCATCCGTACATTAAGCGGAAAAAATGATTACGTTCACGATTACGAACTTCACATAATTCTAAGCAATCACACGTCCTTCTACCAGACGTCTTTCTATTGCTGTTTTTTTCGTCACACTGCTGAGGACTCTCGTATCTTCCACCAGAGGGCCGATATTGTTTTTGTCAAATGAAAATCGTTCCCGCCACGTTCTTAGACTTCTCTGCGTAGTGCACACCGTACGGTGCCCGAGATTTAGTATAGCATGTACCTTCGTTTTGAAAGAAAGTTCCTCTCCGATATTTTTATACGTCGTTTTGCCGTTAAATTACATCATAACCTCTGTGACTAGATTTGGAAACGTTTTGGTGACGCCGTGGTACGTACAATAATACATTTTTTTTAATATACACTTTCGCAAGGATTTACGTTGCCATTATGATTATGAATAAACGGACAAAGTAACAAAATTATACAGTGAAATTTTACTTATGTCGTATTAAAGATTATTTTTAAACGATTCAATGTCATAATAGGTGCTCGAAAGATGCAATATTTTCTGAATTTAAAGAAATTATTGTGTTGTTTATACAGTGACGGATGAAAGAATGTTTATATCCTTTAAAATCGCATAACTTTTTTAGAATTGTTCCAAACGACTTGAGTTTTTTTTAGAAGCTAGAAGGATTAGTTTGCTGAGTGACGTGTTTCGTCGTTTTGAAAAAAATGCAATTGGTCGGAATAGCAGAAAAATAATAGAGGTCGTTTTTTCAACTTTTTGCTGAGCTCCTAATGAAAATTCAAAACCCCGTTTGTAGAGTTAAATAAGTTGTATACATAGTGAAAATTTCATCAAAATCGGTTTATGTTGCTCTGAGCTATAAACGTTTAAAGAGATTTTTAAATTTTTCGGAAATCGCGAAATTCCCTAAATCAACAATTTTCGACATATTCAATAAATTTTAGGCATGTATACAACTTCAATCCACAAACGGGTTTTTTCAATTTTCATTACAGACTCACAGAAAAAACTTTGAGAAATGACACTTACTATTTTTTTGTAATTCCGACGAATTGCAATTTTTTTTCAAAACGACGTAGCATGTCACTTGGCAACTAATCTTTCTAGCTTCTCAAAAAATCTCAAGTCATTTGGACCAATTCTAAAAAATTATGTGATTTTAAAGGAAATAAATGTTAGTAATATTTATTTAAAGATTTTATCATTATTAGTGCACTTTTATTAGAAAAATATTTGACGTACAGGGAAATAAAACAAATTACTAGTATAAAAATAATTAAATTTATTTGGTATGAACATATTTTTCCTTATTTGTATCAGTACTACTATATTTACGATGAAAATAATATATTTTCTAATGCAAATACAATTAATGACTTTATCATTAATAATGCAAGTTGAAAATATTTTAAAGTTATTCAGTTACACGAAGACTGTATCCATGATCGCGAATCACGCATAAAACTTTTGCAGCACTTGATTTATATTAAAAAAGTAACGACTTGTTAAGCTGTCCATTTTAAACATCTTGTGTCAAGATGGGTACCTAAACATTTCATGCTACAGTATCTAGCACCGCAAGGAATACACGTGTAATTACTCGGGAAGCCACAAACTGCACAAAACTGTCTTTCGGGAAAGCGTGACGGTGGTGCTTGAGCAGAAGCATAGTTGGGTGGATTTGGGCTAACGTTAAGATCTTCTTCCACTAATTGTGAAAAAGTCTTGCGAAAACGTTGCTTATAATATTCAGCCGATCTAGTTTTTTTCCTCCTGCCACCTCTGTTATCCAAGCTCTCTTGAAACTTTGGAACTTTCTTGCTCATTACTGAAATATTCACAACATTGCAAACAATAAAATAATGTAAACTGGGAAATAAAATATTGCTATATGTATTCATGAATAAACAACTGAAAAAATTAACTTGAAATAGGTATTTATAAACATACCTAAATCTGCATGTGGATCATCATGAAAGTTATCTTGTTCCAAAGCTTCCAACGCTTTTTTTTGCCTACGCTTGCGAGCAACATCATCGAGCATTCTCTTTTGATACGCATCTTTTATTCTGCCGGATTCTCTTGCAGCCATGTTTAATTCTCTCGTAACAAATTATAGATATTCATGTAGAAGAAGCGTGTTCTTCGTTCGTTGTATTTATATTCCTTTTTCTGCCAAAGGAAATGATATTTGGTCCATAAGATCATCTACTTTTGCTTGCAATGTCTCTAAAATATCAGCAGAAATAAACAAATGTCTTTCATCCAGGTCTTGGATTATAAATTTTCGTCCTAAAGCAAAAGTCTCATCCAGATGTAGAAGGAATTGCTTCATAGCCGCATCGCTATAAACATTATATACAAAAGGTTCTTTTATATTTTGTAACTTGTTACAACTGCATACGTAAAATGTCGAAGAGAAAAGGAGTGTCCCTTGATGAAAAACGTGCAAGGATGCTTCAAATATTTTATGAGAAGAAAGAATTTTTTACATTAAAAGAATTAGAAAAAGTGGCACCGAAAGAAAAAGGCATTGTTGCACAATCAGTGAAAGATGTACTTCAAGCGCTAGTAGACGATGGATTAGTCAGGACAGAGAAAATTGGTACCTCTGTGTACTTCTGGACTTTTCCAGGGTAAAAATAAAAGATATAATTTCTATAAAATTATGCCTGTAGTATAATTTCATCAAATAAATAATGAATAAATGTATTATATAGTGAAAACATTACTGCGATTGAACAACGAATATCTGAAGCATCTAAAAAAATAGTAGAGGCAGAATTTAAACTTCAAAAATTGAAGGAAATTTGTGCAAAAGAGAAGGTAATAAAAGAAAGCATTATAAAGCCTTGTTTCGTCAATGGTTTATGTTTTATTTCTGCATAAAATACTATTCTTACATAAAATCAAATACCAAGGTTGGAAAGGAAAATACAGAAGAACGACAAATTTTATTGCAAGAATTGGAAGAATTAAAGGTGAAAGAAGATCAGTTAACGAAACAAATTGCTAAATTCAGTGATGTTGATCCAGCAGTTGTAGCTCAGCTTGCAGAAAAAGCACAGGTAGGTACATATACGATTATTAAAAATAAAATTCACATTTATCAAATGTACATTTATTCTGTTTTTTAGAAACATAAAGATGCCACCAATTTATGGACAGACAATATTTTTGCCATTCAGAGTTGGTGTAAAAACAAGTTTGACATATCCAAGGAGTCCCTTAATAAACAATTTCACATTCGTGATGATTTAGATTATATAGAATAAAGAATTACTTTTATAAAGAACAAACAAATTCAATTTGTACTTATTATACATACCATTCAACCAGTATACCTTTTGTGACATTTACCATGACTTTCCTCGTTTTACTTTCGGTGTTAAAGAAAAAAATAAAACTTTCGTATGATATCCAATACCTTATTACATATGCATCGCATGCGTCGGCATGCGTCACTAACTTTATATGTCTCAAGTTATTCTATAGATAAGAAAGTTGATATGATTTGAATGTCGTTGATTCAGTTTGGTACGCAATTCTTATCTGTAGAGGCGCTACTAGTACAACATGTTTGTAAAAATTTCGGCACTAGCCGTACCCAACAGTGGCAGAGCCAACCAAAGCCAGAGGAGCGCCGGCTACAGGCGAACTTGCTTGCACGGTTTACTTTCATTGGCTCTTTCATTGTGAATGCGGCTGGTGTTCGAGAATTGCTTGCACTCCGTGTATGTACACCGGGCAAAGAACAATCTCGAACAGCTGGCACTGGCACAGTGAAAGAAGCACGAAACGCGGCAATCCCATCTATGATACGCTGTTCTATTACGCAGATCACAGCGCCAGACGCATGTGGCCGTTCTGGATGTATTCGACTCGTTTCAATTTCTGACTTCTGTTCTAACAAAATTTTTTCGACTTTTACCCTGGTAATAATGCTAATGCGAATAGAATATTATGCAAAATATTCATAAACAATCTTTTTTCAGCACGCATTCATTTCTTTATATCGCAATAAGGAAAATAGTTTTTCTCAATATCAAATAGTTATACAGTCATAATTTCGCAAGATATATATATATAAGATACTTATACAATATGTTCGATAGCAGATGTATCAATACAAAGGCAATTTCTGTAGAATAAAATAACGAAAAAATGGATAAAAAGAAAATTAGTTCGCCCACATAGCACAAACGTCTTAAATGCGTCAATTGTACGTCCGTTTCAGGTCTAGACGGCTTTAGGACATCTTTTGGGCATCTTTAGACGTCTGTGTGCTGTTTTCCACACTTTCTTGTAAGCATTTACATATATTGTTTTTACATATTGCATGGGTACATATATTCTCTGTGTACGTTTATCTATTGTTAGTATTTTGCGCATAAATTTAAACATATTTTACGTTACACACGTATATACACTACCCAAAACAGATTATGCAACACGTTTTGCGTATTGAAAAAAGGAATTGCGTAGCGCTATTTATTTGTAGTTATTGATTATTGTGCGTAATATTATTTTCACATTAGCATTATTATAAACGTAAAAGTCGAGGAACTTTTGCTAGATTAGAAAAATTAGAAATTCAAAAGAGTCGATTACTGACAGAACGGTCACAGAACCTCGTATCATAGATGGGAATGCCGTTTTCCGTAGCGTGTCTCGGGAGGCAGAAGTGGGGTGGTCAAGTATTTCGTTCAGCAATGTATAACACGACTAACAATAAATAGACTTTGCGTAGACTATCGCAAATTGAATTAGAGAATAATAAAAGATCGACATCCCCTTCCCCTCATTGATGACCAACTGAATGCGTTGCAAGGTGCAAATGTTGTATTTATGTACTACTCTGACAATGAGTTCTGAACTACACACATGCATACATACATGCATTCATATAAAGACAAAACAAAATTTAACTAGGTTTAAAAAATAGAATGAATTAATTTATATTATAACATGTCAAATGCCTGTTATTTATAAATATTTCTTATTCGCATTTCATTGAAAAACATTGGAAGAGGCAGTTATTTTTAACCAGATTTAGATTTCGCGGGAATTATTGTACCAATCGCAGGACAGTCTCCTACCGTCCTTTACTTGAACGCCATCTGGCAAAGTGTTTCATGGCGCTCGATGAACTGTTGCGTCAGCCATTGAAATACTCCGAATTCAAGCTCAGAGGAAGCCAGTGGTTACACATCGATCGAAGCATCTATTCTCGGTCGAGCTACAGACATCTTCGATAATACTCTGCTCGCGTGAGTGCCAATCACACAAGGTAAGGTCAAATTTCTCTTTTTTTCCTAAAACATTCGAATACGTCGATCAATGTATTCATTGTCTTCATATTAACACACGTTTTTAATCTAAATTTTACAAATTTGTGTGAATCTTTTAATTGAACAGTAAGAATTTTAGCGAACATGGCATTTCTAACACGTGCAACTGAGTCACGTTCCTTGGGAACCCATAGCTAACGGCATTAAACCATGTATTATCGTATTCCCATTAAACACTTTACCTACTTTATTCAAGTACAACGCGATAAAGGTTACGTAATACGACTATCCTTGAGCCAGTGCTCTATTATTATATCGTTGGTGAAATCCAAATTTTGATATCAAATTAATTCCCTCGCGTATTTCAAATACAGTCTGAATACGAAAATGGAACCTTAATGTTAATGGCATGTCTACTCAACTGTGCGGGCATAGGCCATTTTCTTCTTGGGATACTATTATATATTTTTTCAAATTATGACAAAATGTTGCATGATTTTAGAATGTTAAATTATACTTTGACGTCAATCTAATTAATTGGAATACTAGAATTCGATTTTAATTTTTAATGTTGTTTCCTCCCATTCGATTTCATCGATGCTTTCTCGCTACTTCTCAGTACTTGCGTTAGTAGTTGCCCCATTATCCTTTATGACGACAACCATGTGCATACTGTCAATATCGCGCGAATGCTAAAACATAAGGGTGTAGCGCAGGCGTCGATCTGTAAAATTCTTTTGCTAGATTAGATTAGATGAGAATGGGCAGCACCTTACCACTGCACGCGACAAGTGAGCTTATTTGACCTTCAAACAAATGCTAATTACGTCAATGTCGTCGCAGCAGCTTTTACAGCTATTTGGCTTTACTTAACAAAAAACATGATATTCATTAGGCCATTTCACACTTCCTTGCATTTAACTCGTAAATCGAATATTTGCCGTCCTTTATCTTGGCGTTTTAACGTCGCGCGTGCACATTGCACATCCCGTCACGTGCAGATTGAGAAACTGAAATATTTTTAGTATCAGTGCAATATTTCTTCCGATTTATTGACCTGACACATTTTTTATTTGACAACTGCATTTGTCATACATACTTAAGTGCGTTCCTGTAAATTTCTTGTGCAATGATATTACGTGAAACGTTTATACACGTGTTCGTGCTTGCGTAACAAAAGAAGCATAAATCAAGATTGTGGGAAATTGATATACGCCGAAATTCGATAGGACAAAGAAAACATTACTATATGTGTACCACGAAGGTATTATACATATGTATTTTCAATTTTATTTTAGACTAAGCTACAATGGGTGTACCCGCCGGTGACACGGAGAAAGGAAAGAAGGTAAAAAAGAAAAATATGTTTTATTTTTTATATTTGAGTTTGATTTTATTTGAAAGTTTTATCGTTTAAAATAATCTATCGATAACGGCGCACGAAATTCCAATCTCGTGACGCGCGGATCACATTTACGTAGATACTTAATACGCGGAATGAAACGTCATAATTTATCATTTCCGTGATAACGTCAGTAATACTATTTGATCTGAATTCTTTTCTGAGCAGTGATAACCAATAACGCAATTTCCGCGATATATTTAAGCAATAATGAAAAATGCATGTACAGTTTATTATGTTTTTATTATACTGAGTAACTAATTATACTTAAAGTACTTCTTTCTGTTAGCTCTTTGTGCAAAGGTGTGCACAATGCCATACTATTGAGGCTGGTGGCAAACACAAGGTAGGACCCAATCTACATGGAATAATTGGAAGGAAAACTGGGCAGGCCCCTGGTTACAGTTACACGGATGCCAATAAAGCGAAAGGTATCCTTTTTTCCTCATTAAAACACATTTTAATGCACCGACTACATGTGTAAAATTTTATCTAACTGTATATCTATTATTTTAGGCATCACTTGGAATAAGGACACATTATTTGAATACCTGGAAAATCCAAAGAAGTATATCCCTGGTACCAAAATGGTGTTTGCCGGTTTGAAGAAACCACAAGAACGGGGTGATCTGATTGCATACATTGAACAAGCCTCAAAGTAAGATAGACACTTGTTAAAAATGACAAAGCACGCTAGACGTGTCCAGCGGGTGTCGTAGAGGAAACTAGTACTATTCTCATTTCAAACCTCATGGACATCTCGCTAAATCTCACTCAATTCATCCATTGACTCCCCTATCTGGTACTCAAGCGTTTGCGAAGTCTGTATAGTGACAAATTGTTGTTATTGATTGTAAGTAGGCATATTATATTGTAATTATGTACATTGACAAGAGTCAGGCTAGAACTGACTAGAACTGGCTCTGCTCCTACGTCATTAAAGATATTCTGGTGCTCTGTTACCGTGGCTGAGCCATGCGTAAACGGTGCACTGTATTTATTTGTGATTGTACACTATGTACATTGGTACAACAGATTGTTAATCTGTAACACAACAACCTGAAAATACAGATTCGACAATGAATATATAATGATCTCGTTTTCCTTCTACACCAACCAGCAACGAATTGAAAAGGATTAAGAATCGAACAAAGTACACAATGGGCAATAAATAGAGCTGTGTCAATGTTATCTGTATGTACACGATTAAATGGTGAAATAGTGGTATGCATTACTTGGATAAAACAGGACGGTTCGTTATTCGTTATGAAAGTTTGAAAAACTTAATTCTAAAAAAAGATGAATAGCAATAAATTAAGTTAATTGGGAACTAGTGCAATTATATTTTTTTATGCAATAAAATAAACGTATAGAATCGTTTCATCCTAAAGAACTATTTAAAGGCGATTGCGATAAATAGAAGGAAGGATGCGGTTAAAAATGACAGGAAGTAACGCGACGTCTGAGCTTTTGCTCAATCTTTTAGTAAAAACATTCGCATTTGAAGTCGGGAGACCGTGCAAACGTCTTCGTTTTATAAAAGTTCCAATTAAATTTTCAGATCGAAATGACCAGTAATTCCGATCATTTGAAAGATCAGGATATATTTAGTGATAGTAGTAGCAATACAGTGCGAAATAAACCGTCTTTGAAACTTCGATTAGTCCGAACTCTTAGTTTTCGAATTCCGAAGTGTCCGAAAAAACCATTGAGTGTTTCGAGTTCTCAAAGTTCAAGCCCTACCCCCAAAAGTCCATTTTCAAAAGCCAGGTATTCATGGCAATCATCTTCGAACAGTAATGAGTGTCATATACTACGTTCCCCGGACAGTGATGTTTCGCTCTCATCTTTAAAATCTCCAAGTACGAGTTCTTCGAATTCGCTGAGAAGTTCGTTCAGTCCACAAAGCCCACAATTCTCGATGTGGTATACCAACGAAAGGTAAATTTTTACACTATACAATGTCACACTCAACGCATAATACGAAACACAAATGAATTTGTTTAAAACAACATAACGCAGCTTTGGTAACGACTTTTCCAATATGATTTTTCCCCGTTCTTCCTCATTGAGGTATATAGCTGACATTACTCTGATCGCGATCGTATTTCGAAATATTCTTTGAAGCGGAGACACGTGTCAAAAATGCTTTACGAAACGACATTGTAATCTTCATATTTACGTGGATAAGTATCAAATGGATGAAAGTGAAGTAGCCTTTGACAAGTGAGCGGCGAAGTAATCTATACGAACATTAATCGTAAAAGCAGAAAAATATAGATAGATACTTTGAAGGTACATTGAAGCGAACACATCGGTGGTGAAGAGTGAAGAGCTAGCTGATGGGTCGATGCAGCGCCGGCGCTGCGGAATGTAACGGAGAAGACCAGTATACCCCCACTAACTCTCTTCGTCGTCCAAACGATTGCGTCGATGTGTACCCACTTCTCCATCCAGCGCTTAGAACAGAGTGAGAAGCGAGCCCCTCCGCTTCTCTCCCTCCATCTTTCTGTTTCTATCTTACTTCTCACCTCTGTCCCTTGTCGCACGAATGCACCTCGTCGTGCTCCGCAGAACACTACACGAAGCGCCTCGAGCCAGTATAGAACGGTTTGCAGCAAAATAGAGCTGTTTCGCGTTTGCCTCTTCGCGAGGAATTAGGAATTGAATAAAATCCACACAGGTATGTATCAAGAACATCTGCTGATTATGCGTTGCGTCTTATTTATTCATCGATTCTTTCGCTTGAATATAATTACTTTTGGTACTTTGCATTGAGCAGTTATACTATTGTAAACACAAATGACAAATGTGACAGATGACAGTACAAGTAATATCGTCGCGCTTTTATGTGTGACACGACGGTCCTTCCTTCAGAATTAATATACGAAATAATCGCGCGCGCCTGGGACGGGGCTCCTGCAAGCATGGTCCTTCGAAACGCTTGGACTCTTCCACATCGCAAGCTTTGTAGAAAAATGTCGATATACATATCTGTACTTATTTTGCCGTGCTTTCATATAAATTTAGTTTAATTCAAGACTCCTTTCTGAAAACTACGCAAAGTTTTAAAAAAGCTCCAGACAACTTGCACATTCATGTAACGGTTCCTTTCAAATACCGTGACGAAAGCCCATTGTGATTTGTAATTTATTCGTTTTACGAGCCCCCACATTACAAGCAATGCGTCTACGTTCAACATTCTTCTTAACGTACCTATTATTCGTACTTTCTGCATGTTGTGAATTATAACGTATATCTATAAATTTTCTATTAAGAATTCAGTTGGAACTTTGTATTCTGCCTATTTTTAAAATATGACTAACAGTCATGTTCCTATAAAGTCTGATGTACTTTATTTCTCTAAATTATTCAACCTTTTATCTAGTATTTATTTTTTTACACATAAAATTGTTTCTTCGGTACTTTTCGAACAAGTATAATTCGGAATAATTTTCTCCTAACGTGCATTTTGAAAACCAATCTACTAAACGACTAAGAATGGTCACGGACAAAGAGCATGATTTAGGGCACAGAGCTTCCAAACGTATGTGGGCATACACGCGTACACTGTAACATGACGAATACATATGTCCCATTTACCCACACGCGTATTCGTGACTATACCTATTTGTAGCCTGCATCATCGGGCAAAAAGTAGGTCTAGGGAATCAGCTGACCGAAAGAGGCGCGTGCGCTTCACGAAAAGCAGAACACATTTAAAACGCCCACTACATATACGTACGCCTACTCTCGGAATCCCGGAAAAGAGGAATCCTCGAAACGCGAGCACTGATAATCCCACGAAAATTTTTTCATTCAATCAATAACTGCACTTACACATATGTTCACCTACATACATGAATATTGATAACGTATTATACTTAGAAATATAGGTCATGCATGTTTGATTTATATGTCACCTTACACCATACAAAGTGTGTAAAAATATTATACGTATAAATATAGTGCAAACAAAGCGAAAAGTGATAAAGTATTTTAATCTAAACGCAAGGATTCGCGATAATAACGATACTCGTTTATCATCTATATAGACTTTGTTCTTTTATTTAGTTACTTGAAAACTTGCCTGTTTTTCATCAAAATGTAACAGTTTTCTCCGGTACGCGTACCGTGCCGTGGTTATATCAGCGCACTTTGCAATGCACACGTAATGGATCTTCGACCATGACCGAGTGAGCGTTTATCTGGGATAAACATAGTCAAGGTTGACGTGACATCTGCGTAAAATATAGCTGGCTTTTTAGACTGCAAATTTCACTGCTTCCAAATATCCCTGGCCTTTAATAGTTGCAGAGGAAGGAAGCTGTTAATGTTTTCACTTTTGCGCATGCATGTCATTCATATGACCGCGATACTCTCTCCCGTTGCGTAAAACGGCTTAGAGACTCTTAAACAAAAGAGGATTTGCTGGTGAAAGGAATTTCACCATTAACCGTGAGAAAAAAAGTAGTGCAGTGACATACGGAAATCTCATTACTTAACCACACTATACTGACTTACATCCTGCAGTCATAAAATCGTTACTCTAGTTGCAACTTTAACCTTTATTTTACCAAGCATGCTTGATCCAGTTTTAAAGAATATATATTTAATTAGCTAAATTCGTTTAAAAGAGTTACCAACCTACCTGTCCAACACTTATGTGTGAGAATTATGTAAAAATCTTTATTCTAACAAAGATTAGCTTCTTCTTTGCGATGTAAGTTGTTTACTTATCTGTACTAAAAAATATCCTGGATTTTGGAACACATTGGTATGTTTTTTTGTACAAATACTTGTCTTTTCTCAGATAATAAATGTATTTATGTATAATTAAATAAACTGCATAGCTATAAGTTGTACATAGATACATGAGTTATTTCTGTTATCGAAAATAAACACATAAGATTAAGTGAATAAAAAGCACACTCGCGAGGGTTGATGAATTTACCTCTAAAACCTTATAAACAGTGAACGAATGTTACGGTAGTTGCCACGAATAATTACCCGTCGTTTCACACAAAGGACAGAGTGAAAGATTTTCCTGGTCGGCATTTCCGCGTCGTAGAAGATTCCTGCATGAAAGCACGATTCCCATAGTTATATCCGTCTCGCCAAATTAAGAGAGGAAATGATACGGAAACTGATTAATTGTTCCGATGATTATTCAGTGATGAAGTACTCGCCGCAGCAGCACCAACAGAAGGAAAGGAAGTCGGAGAGCGACGTTTGCTCGATCGACGCGACACCGAAACGGGGAGCGCGTCGTCACTCGGCGTCGACGGACTACAAGAACTCGTCGATTTTGTCGGCGAGGAGCGCGACTTGTCGTTCACCGTCGACAGGAATGTTCGCCTGGATGCGTGTGTTCCGGCTCGCCTCTATGCTCCAGCAAGTCGGCTGCTAGAGCCAAGTACACACAGAGCGTCTCGTGCCGCTATCATAGATGTATTTAACGAATTAAAATTAAAACAACCGTACACGTGTGCATCGCACGCGCTCCCTGCGCCTGCACTTATGCAACCGTGTTTTATGCATACTGCATGCACCGTCGTCGCACGTGTACAGGTACATCCGACGACCCTGTTCTTTTGGGCGTGATTTACGTACACATAGGGTGGTCGGCTCGTAATCGTAGGGACGGCCAACAGTAGCTCAATTATAGTGCGTTACGCAATTACGTGTTAACAGCCACGGGCGTCGTACTGGATACGTTCACGCCTACCATGTAGAGACAACGTTACATGTACGCGTGTTCTTCGTATACGTGCATGCTGGTAAACGCGTATGTATATATCCGTAAGTGCGTATACACGCGTGTGCATTGTTACATAGAGCGCAGTCCCGGGTTCCAGTTGATCGATTGGTCGTTTGCGAACCATTAATTAGCGCGTAAGCCTCGAAATTGGAGGGAGCTCGTCGCAACGGTGGTGATATACCCATTCATTCATCCTTCAAGGATCTTCTTTTCTTTCGGTTACACTCTTCGTGACGGATTATCTGCGCACGTGTGTACAATTGCCTGCCATAGTAATACGGTTTTTTAGCTTGTAACGTGATAATATGAATAGTGATAAGGATATAACGTGGTGCTATGTTCAAAACATTCCTTGACTATCGTACTTTGTTTCACTCCTTTACTTTAGCTTGTCCCTTAATCCCTTTGTTTCTGTTCCCTTCTTTCTTTCCTTTTCTTTCTACATCTTTCCTCGCCCCGTATCGATTCGTTTCTATTTGCCGACACATTCGGTAATGGCGAGTATCGACTATCGACTATTTTTTTACGAAAACAAATAACCGTAATTTTACCAAAATTTTCGTTGTGGATCAATTTATTAGATGTCTTCTCTTTTTCTTTTCTCATTCCATGAAAGGACTGAAACATGCATTGAAAAATGTACGACTGTTTCACACTTGTCTCACCTCTAACAATCGTTGTCTGACCGAGGCATACAATATAGCGCGCGCTTCAGGTACCCTATCTACGATCATGAATTTACATCCGATTTTACTCCCTACCTTATGTGCGATCGGCACGAAGATCTGCCAGTGGTATTAATATCGATCGGTATATTTTATGACTCCGCAAAACAACAAATAAATTCAATATTTGCTTTAACGCGCGATTCATTGTTTTATGCGCCAAATCCTACAGATATCCCAAGGAAACCTCCGTTACTGTGAAACTGTGGTGGAACTGCGACCAGCGTTTTTAGAAGTACATTTATCTTTGAGTAATAAAACATTGTTCTGAAAGAAGTATAATGTTTATTGACATCCGTCCAATACTATAGAACACTGTTCGTGCATACATGAAAACGTTGCTGTTCGGTTCAATCTTCTATTTTTATTTTAAAACAGTTTTTGGTGATTTGTTGAGTTCTAATAAGTAAAATCTTTGTCTTCCTCCTAGTGACCTCCATAATAAATTATTGAAGGAACGTGTGCAGTGTGAGCGAGTAGTAATGTCGAGTATCAAGTAAGAACCGTTTGTAGAACGTACGGAGGCAGGAAAAATAATAAATGAAAATGAGTCATAGTGTGTGGGCTAAGAATAGACGTATATAATCCTTTACAGAGATCACGTCACATCGTATACAGTAGCATGGATTGTTTGCAGAATATAATAGTTGTTAGTTTAAATTAAGGTTTGTTAGGTGGCTGATAATTTTTTTTAATTTGACATAACTTGGTACGTGATACTTTTCCAAATACATACGAATCATTGATGTCGTTAATACATAGTATACGGCCATAATTGAAGCCTTGATGGCTATGTATGTCAGTGATCTCAGTTGTCTGTTCTCAAGGATCATTTTCTTTACGTAACATATTCAAATAAACGAAGATCTCTCTCCCTCCCATTTTTAATAAATTTGTATGTAATATTTGTTCTTCAATTTTTCATATTTATATGTCCGTGATTTAACATTTAAGTAAAATTCACTACTCTTACGAAAAAGGATGTCTACTTTTCTTATTTCGTATACCTATATGTACGTACAGTACGTGCTATTTTCGTGTATAAATGGATATACCTCAAGTAGTGCGCTAAGTTGATTAAATTCAAGTATGATGGTTGAGGAAGGTCAAACAAATCATTAGAATTTCCAGAAGAAATAGTTGTAGGTGGAGATGTCAAGAACATTTCAAGGAAAGAACATTATGAGCATCTACGTTGAGCTAAGCTTATGTTATATGAATTCCTCGAAAACTATAGAAAAACAACAAAACGTATTTATAGGTGTTCAAATATACTCATGTACGATATATACTTCTGTACTTAATATATGTATTTTTTTATTTATGCTATATCACAAGTATACTATACGGGGTGTTTATAAAAATGTGGGAAATTTTTTCAGGATCGGTTCTACTCACCAAAACAATAAAAAGAGTTGGTATACGCATGCGTCCGATAATGCTTACAGTTAGTTTTGCAATTATAAGCATTTTTATATTCCGTAAAACACCAGCCCAGAGCGCCTATTAATGGGCAGCCGGCTGACAGGTGCGTTCGTCAGTTGGCCAAATAGGTACCTGTACCGTATTTTCATTCATATTGTTTCTCGCCGTTAAAAAACAATGGCGAAACGATAATCAATATATCGATCCGCGGAAACAGCTGGGCTTGTTTATATGCCACTTTTATAATTGCAAAACTACTTAAGCATTATTGGATATAGGCGTAAACCAACATTTTTTTTTATTATTTTGATGAGTAGTGCCGATCCTGAAAAAATGTCCCACATTTTTATAAACACCCATATTACTTATACTATTCTTATATTAGATTCATAACAATTCCAACAAATAAGTGGCTATAATGCGGTAACAAAATGAAATGGGAGATATATTTGTATGACCTTTCTATTGATTTTCGATTTTAAATTCAATATCGAGACCGACTTGGTTTTCAAGAATCAAATGAACTCGGTATACAAGTTCCAAATACCTCTCATCATGCCAAGCGTTTTGGGCACGTGCCGTTTTCGTTAGTTCTACCACAGACGAAGAATTGAATACACTTTACATCCAATGTAAATTGCTGCCACACAGATCAGGGGCTCTACGTAGAGTAGTGTTTCTCAAAACAGGCGTTATCGTCCCTGTGGGGAGCATTTGAATTATTTAGGGGGGCATTAGGCATTGATGGGCGCGGCATGGGGCGGAAATTGTTGTCATTAGGATTATAATAACATGAGGTTGCATATGATTATCCGATAACATTCATTAGGTAAGTGGGGAAAACTGTACATACATATGCAGACTTTCTTATATCAATAGAATATTCTGTATATCAATTATTGGCCTGAAAAGTTTTAAGTAACATTGCTCTAGGACTCCTTATTATTTTAGTGTCACATTCAACGTTACCGGTGAAGTCTCGAAACAGATTGTAACGCTACGCGTGGTAGGAATTAGAATTCAACACGGGTAAAACCACAGACGAGGTATAGATTATTCTATACCTCGTCTGTGGCGACACGAACGTCCATAAGATGATAGGTCTATCCTATACCTCGTCTGTGCCGCGATTTACAAGTGATTCTGTTAGAGTCATAATTTAAAGGTCGTTTTATAAACGTATTCCGTGCAACGACACAGAAAGAAGGTTCACAACAACACAAGAACATTGCTTTCTATTTCAGTTTATTTAACGCAAAATAAATTTATTGAACATAAAAATTTATACAAACAACAACATTAATTGTCGAAGACATGCTTTTATGATGTAACGTTAAATACCTCGCTAAGGAATTGTAACTTGGTATATTCCAATAAGGTGCTGAAGCAGAGAGGACTTTAAAAATTGTCGAAAACCCATCAGTCCCAGTATCTTGCTAAAAGTTTCTAACTTGCACATCCTTCTATCTTAATACTATACGCGTGCTTTTGGGTCGGGTGGGAACAATCAAATTTAAAAGACTTGAGACAATTTTAAAACGAATTCAATATGACAACTCACATATGAGTTACTGTTAAAAATATTTCCTACATGAAGAAAAAAGTGAATTGTTTTTAAAATTGTCCACAAGCCTATATGTACAATGATCATCCGATTATAACAGCCAACTTAAAATAGTGGCCCTTTTTATTAAATTATGTTTACTATTTTATTCGCATATTAAGTATATCGGTATATAGGTTGCCGTCCTAAAAATACGCTGCAAATTACTTACAATTAGCCTATATACAAATCCGCCCCGGTTAATAATTCTGTAAATAAAAACTCAATTTTGATTGAGCCACCGGTTTTGAGCGTAGGACTACGACTTCCAGATCGGAGAGTTGAAATAATGAGGTAGTTGTTATAACCAATACAAGTCTATGGTACGAAATGTATCTTACACAATTTTGACAAATAATGCTACATTGCGAACACAAAGCAGATCGATACACGGATTACCCAACGTGTTCTGCGTGGGATCGGTTGAAACATCCATGTCGACATCTTGGGACATAAACTCTTTGAATCTCTCGTCTCATAAGTAGCTCCGTCTTTGAGAATTGGACTCCTTGCTGCTTACGAATATGCTAACACAATTATTGTTCGACACGTATTTTTAACGATATACCACGTAACGATTTCAATTGTGACGTATTTCTATCAGAGGCGGTCGGCCGTAACTCGGCCCATACCACTACCCGAGTTGTTAGACGTAGTCTTACATCAAAAATTCATTTATACAATCGGTTTTACAATTAGCGAAAGTAGGCAAATCTATAAACATTCACGTCCTGTACTTTTAAACAAATTTGAAACCTGTACAATCTCTATTTAAACCTCCTCTCTAATTCCAGGGGGGACAATTTGATTAAAATCCTTGGTAGTCTAGTTTATCCTTGACTCGAGCACAAAACATGACCGAATTAGCGTGAAGGGTTTTTCTACCGAAACGTTTTGGACGGTTTCACCCCCTCTGGACTCGCACATATTTCCACGTAACTCTTTCCCTTTCTCACCGACTACTTCGGGGAATAGTTCTTAAACTGGCCGTCGTTCATCAACAGAGGTCACTACAAATATTAGTCTCAAATTTCTCGATCCATAAGGCAGTCAAAGTGGAAGTCGATAAGGTGATGGATCTATTCCAGACTTGGGCATTAACTAAATAAAAAAATATTTAAATAACGGATCAAATAAAAGTTACTTTAACTTAGATTATTTCACGAAGAAAGTTAAGTTTTACATTCGACAATAATTTTTTTACCATTTTACATATTCGTTACTCGAAATTTTTATTTAAATAAAACTTTTGCCCATCTCTGGTCTATTCTATACCTCGTCTGCGGTGACACAAACTCCCATAAGATTTAAAGTCCATCCTATACTTCGTCTGTGTTTACACCATTGATTACAATAGTACAAACCATGATTGTCGGTTATCATATTCTTGTACGAGTTTCCTTAATGTTTGCATAGAAGAAATCATACGACGGTTCAATCGGTGAATTGACTTCTGCGAACAGTGACGTAAAGAGACCGCCGGTTAGAGCAGAAGATCAGAAAATCAAAGGGTCGATAAAACAGATCGCGCTTTTTAATGCTGCGAAGGTAGCTGCCCTATCGACCAACCACCCGTGGCCAACGTCAGTGCGGTTCGAAGCTGTGGGTGGCAGATAGGACAAATGCTGATAGGGTGGGACGGTGTGAGTGGGGAGGGGGTGCACCGTGGTAAACACTCGCGCAAGGAGTACGTGGTACATAGTCTCGCGAGGAGTCGTGCCGCGATTACGTCGTTCCGGGATTCGAACGAGATTCATGTTGGGTAGTCGATTGTCACTTGTAACAGTCGTGTAACCCTGAACATAACCGCGAATTGTCACCGCGAATTTCTTCGTTTTGTCGATCTATCGATCAAGTTACGTTCGTAATCGATCCGAACAGCCCGGTGCAGATCGGATTTATTTCGATACAGGCAGTTTGCGCGAGGCTTCGTATAAATCGTGTGTTGGTGTTTCGAATGTGCCGGTGAAGTAGTTCCTTCAATGACATGCGACGTCCTCTGATTCGGCATCTTTCCGAGGGTGGTGGCAATACAGGTGACAATGCCACTACCAGTGCCAGGAGGCAGCAATCCATGAAAGAGGATGACCGTACTGGTTACACCTGGAACTGTCGTGAGTATGGGCATCACCTGTCGTCCTGCGACCTCCTCAAGGTGCCCACGGCCCTCGGATGTCGGGGACAAACCACCACGTCACCGGAGTCACGAATCACGATCCACAGGTAGGCCCATTTCGATCTATGTATGTCAGCCGTGCTCGCTGCCGGCAGGGGGAGGCTAGCTCCGAAATTGTCCGGGTCAGTGGATCCTTCGGAGGCTCATTCCGGGTAACCGCGCTCGCGCACTGCCTTCAACCGCGTTATGTCTGACAAAGTAAGAGTCGCGCTTTTCCTTCTTGAGGATACAATTTTGCAAACCTTTCTTTCTTTTTTTGGGGGGGTAATTTTGTCGGGTATAATAGATCGGAAATACGTCTACAAATGAGGACCTTGCAGCAACAGGGGTGCAGCTCCATCTTTACCAGCTTCGAGGATATTAGAAAAACTGTTTATAAAATTATTACTTTGAGTTAACATTGGAAGGAGTTAATAATTGCAAAATATATTTTTTTACACAATTAATATCTTGTAATTGTTCAACTGATAAGTTTTTATTTCTATTTTTGGCGATTTTTTTCAAATTTGAAACCGCCCCTGATTTGCAGGATGCAGGTTCAAAATTTGCAATAAATCGCTCGTTTGTTATCGGATTTACACCAACCGTGCGCCAAACGGTGTAGAATTTATTTTGCGTATATACTACACGTCATAACTCAAAAACTGTCAAAAATGGAGCTGCACTCCTCTTGCTGCAATGTCCTCGAAAGTTTCCTTTCTAAACAGGAAGGTCAAAAGCGTGGATTAATTTTTTTTACGATTTCATCTGAGACTTTGATCCCGAGGAAATCATTTTAAAAATTAATATGTGTACAAGAATGTACAAGAAATGTACGTGTACAACTGCTTTAGCCTTTGTGAAAGGTATTTTTCTGTAAGAGGCTATTAATTTGTGATTTTATTATTGTATGCTCACCATATACGAATTTAATCGGTAACCCTAGAACTTAACCTTATGGAAGCCGTAACTTGAACTGTATACTGTGATCATTGATGTTTTAAGATTCATTATGTTCTTGTAATGATTTTACAAATCCGAAAAAATCTGATACAGGAAATATTGAAGACACTCTTATTGTCCATTAAATTATCTATTTGTTTCCAATAAAATAGAAGAATGATGTTAAAGTTAAACAAAGAAATAAGTTATTTTACAAGATTCAGGAAATGGTAATGTTAGATTTTGTAAAAAATATAATTTTTTGCGTACGTCGCTTCATGATATTTTTTCGCCGTATGATACATAGGAATGAGTTTTCGTAACTCTCGTGAAAAAGAAACATTTATGATATTAAATATTTTTAAGATAAAAACTGGTCTTACTGAAAAAGAAATTATTATTAGTCTTTGTGACTATAAGTATTTATTTCTCCGAAGAATACTTCCGACCATTATTGATTGTTTGTATATTATAAAACCATTAATTATGCAACGTCGTTTTAATCACAATATTTTATTTCAAAACGGATTTCACGAAAAATTGAACTTTTATTAGGACATTTTGCAGAAGCAAATTTTGTATATATTTTCTAAATGAAAGACGATTTGGTTAATTAACCGAATAGCATTTCTGCTCACATGTTTTTTTTTTTAAACATGTGAGAATCATTCCATTCCGTTTAGAAACGATTTTAATGTAAAATGTGTCCGTAAGAAAATATGTTCCTTATAGCTCTGTAATCTACTTACTTAGTTTCAATAATATTTTAACACATAAATATATGGAACAATACATGTGCTATTGAAAATCAGTGAAAACGAGAATATTTCATTAGATATATGTTTATGTAGATGGATTAAGTTATGTCCTATATTTCGTTGACCCACATCCTCCTGTGCTGTACGTCTGAAGGTGCATTTTCCAAATGACGTTTAGCCCTCGAGATACATTTGCCGGGTACTAACAGTGTCACAGAAATGTTTTCCACGTCGTCAAATTGTCGCAATCGCGATCAGAATCGTTCCTCGAAAGTAACGTGTCTCCAGAGTACATATGTACGTATCCACGATAGTACCAGGGTCGTGGTCGAAGTTTGTTCTATGTTCCTGCTCGTAGCACGAATAAGCGTGGTAAACAGTTTTGGGTAAAATAGGTCACAGACAACTCTGCTGCGAAAACAATCCTTTTTGACTTTAAGACGTACTCGGTGTCGGAAATCTGCATATGCTACGTTAGACGTCCTACGGAAGCAAAATAAAATTTGCATCCTGTGAGAACTGCCACGCATAATTCCGTTCGTAAATTTTACACTAGCACCTCTATATAACTGTGCTAAATGCTTCAAGAAAACTAGATTTTGCAGAAAATATTTTCGCGCAGGTAAAGCACAAAAACTACTTTGTACGAAAAACTATGAAAGTTAAATAGGAGATCAAATTTTGGTGCCACGAATCAGTGAGTCCCTGTTTGAGGTATTTCATCTTAAAAGATTAACATTCTTTCTCCATAAAGTGATCAATGAATATTTTAAACGTACATGGTGTATCATTGTTTAACCTAGTAGAGGAAATAACAATTTGGAGTTGTTTTTCCTCAAAATGAGTGGAGAAATGATGAAAGAGATTTACCATCATGTATTAGTAAGTGCGTTAATGTTTCAGGGATTGATTTTTCAATAAACGATGATGCCAAATAAAAATTCAAATTGTCTCTGACATTTGAATTAACAAAAGAAGGAAGATATGTATTTAAAAAAACTTTTTGAACGATATCCCTAGAATATTTTGTAGAAAATATAATTTTCAATAGAAGCCTGATATTTTCCAACAAACTAATCATTCTTTTCAGCATTCCATGTGATATTTGTCATAAACATTTAGGGTCCTTACACAAGTGAGGCAATAATGTGACTCAACATATTTTATTACAAAACTTTTGCAAGTAGATGCGTACGAAATCATGAAACATGTTTATTCACTACATTATTTTTCAAATATTACTCCATATACTATTTTTTGTAATTTGTTTCCAAAAGTATAATAATATTTAATTCTAGTTATTTGGTTTCTAGCGTACTTCCCCATACATATACGCAAAGCATAGCATTAATGTCTGTGCACGCTCGCCTTTTAATAGAATCTCTCTGATATTCACTAGCTGCTCTTAGAATTTGACGGCCACATCGAATTTAATTAAACGATCGGAACAATTGGCGCTTTTGAACAATGTTCACACTTTCACCCCGGTTGTTTTCGTTTTATAGTAAGAAACCAGCCTGAAGGAATCTAATTTTCCTTTGTGGTATTTTATTTTCAATAACCTACTAGCCAAGCTCGACTTTGACAGTTTTCAATAGAAAAAGTAGAAGAAGAAAAGTGGACAATATTCAGAAAGTGGAACCTACACTAATCTTGTCTGTTATTCAACAAGTGTTTGCACTACTATGGTCGTTTCGTCTAACCTGTTGAATAAATATGAGACGAAACAGAAGGAGCGCGAACTTCGCTGTTGCATCTCTTGGCACGAGTATCTGTAAAGTAACAAAAAAAAAAAAAAATGGTTTAGTACGACTTCGTGATGAAAAACCCTTCTTATTCAGCTTTTTCAATATAGGTGCGAAAAGGTTTTAGTTGTGCCAGGTGCATTTGGTATTGAGTTGGTTCGTTTCTATATTGTAACATTCGGTCGGACGTGAGGACTTTTTTTTCAATCCTTTTGTATGCTCACGCATCGAACGTATTTGAACGAATTGATAACGACGATAGGGAGAGTAACTGGGGACCCCTGAATGCTCTCGTTTATTAAAACTTCGATAAGAATAGCCGATATATTTCTCAATCCCTACCATATTCTATTGACTTTTGGTAGCGGTGGAACGCTGGTTACCCGATTATCGGTTATACAGATATTTCAAAATCCAAAAATCCGATTACACAGAATTCTACACAATTCTTTGAATCTTTTGAACTTGCCATGTTTCAACATTTACTTTTATAGCTGATTTTTTTATAGCATCTGGTACGAAAACAATTTCAAATAATCGAACCAGCAGAGTATTGGACAAGCACTGGAAGGTGGTAGAAAGCACCATTGTGGGTATCACCTGGAAAAGAAAAATTCTTATAGAACATTTAAGGGTACCCTTTAGAGTCTAGTATAATACAATCTAATAAGTTTTTTAACACAATGACGTTTACTTTTTTTTTAAATAAAATCTTAAAAATTGCTTATTTTTTAAGTGATTTGATGGGAGGGTAGCCTCAAGAGCATCTACTAAGGAATTAGGAAAGCATGGTCATTTATCCAAAACGTGATTGGAAAGTTATTAAAGAAGAATGCAAATGTGAAAATGCAAGAATGATTAAATTCATATATGTACCTAGGTATTACGTTTTATCCTCACCGTCTACAGATAGTAATCTGTCTTCAAAGTATTTAGATAGAAAATGTGCATATAATTCAATCAAAGATTGGTATCAAGCATCATAAGATTTTTACTACGCGAGAGAAATAACCGACATGTCCAATAAGGGCTTTAAACCCTGTTATGCCTTTAATATCTAATATGTACCTACACGAAATATTTCAGATTATAAAATAATACTTAAGTAACAGTACTTGTTTAAATGAAAACGTTATTTTTAATATTTTATCTTATTGCACTCCTTAATCAGGTAATGCATAGTTTGTCACTATATGTTTCAAATACACTTATTCTATATCAATTCTACATTTCAAGGAATACCATTTGGTCATTAAAACTCTGTAGATGCTATGCGGATGCAACCCGTCGAAGGTTGCTGCTCTCACGTAGCATTAATCATACGATACTTCAGTTTTGCTCGATACGAATCTTTCACTGATTTACCTGCACATTTTCTCTCTAATTATTTTCGAAATGAATTATTATCTGAAGAAAATGAGAATAAAACATAATCCACGCGTCAGTTTAATTATTATCACATTTTCACGTTTACACTAGTTTCTTGTAACTTTCCCATCACATTTCGAATAACGAATTGATTTCTTGAATTCTTGGGGCGTACTCTTAAATGATGTTCTATCAGAATCTTTCTTTTCCAAGTGGTATCCAAAATGGCAATTTTTTACCACACTCCTTTGGTCGAACGAACGGTACCTGTTTCCCGGTAAATCCTTAACCGATTGAATTCTGGTTCTAACAGTACGTTTCACTGTGTCTGTGGAATGCAATAAAACAATCGCGAAATTCGAATTCAGAATTTTTAAATATCTAATAGAAAGTAATATTTGTAAGACCAAATATAATGTACGCAACATAAATTATAAACTCATAATATATAACTGAGGTTCCTTCGTTATATAATAATTAATCTTCCCAATCATAATTAATTTCAATCAGTATTAATTTCATTACATTAAAATAATATTCGAAATGCTACGGATAATTACCTCGCAGGATACAAGTATTTATAACTGTTGGTTGATAAAATAATAATTTTACCACATGCAAATATAAGTGATTTTCCATCATCTGGTAATCCAAAAAAGTTTAATCATTTATATTGCTTACTCAGCCAAAATCATTTATGTGTCTTATAACAGTTATGATGTCTGGTTTTAATTACAATGTAGTCTTAAACTGTATCAAAACATCGTATTCTTGCTGTGTTCAGCGTCTTGATGTCCCACCATTAACCAGATGGAGAGATGATTACCACTCCGCATGAGTGGTGCCTACTACTACTGCTAGTGGTAGTAATAATAGTAGTAGTCTACTACTATTGATTACCCTTATTTTTGTATACATATACTATTTAGTATATTATAGGACATAAGCCAGTCTTTTATATAACCAAGAGGGTCGTGTTTATTGCGAAACGCTAGGGGAGGGTATAGAGGACATCCTCATTCCACCCACGATAGTCGATCGGACGAGCGGAGATGATCGTTGAGTAATAAATTAGTTTTACCAGGAGGTAACACGGGAGGTTATGCAATCGTTGCCAACAAGTAGGGCAATCTGATGGAAGAACGGAGATGACCTTGAGCAGGGTCCGGAAATGTTGGAAACGGAACTTTTCTCTTTTCTCTTTCTGTAAGTATGCTTTCCGAACATTCGTCCAACTTATGATTCAGTTTTCGCGACTTTTCTCTCTTAAACCTCTTCAGTTAAATAGGTACATGTAGTTTGTCCGTTTTAACTGGAAATGGTGGAATATCTCATAAGGGACTGAAGGTATTAAAAAATTGATCATTATGTGGCATAAATGTAGATAGTTTTTCTGCAGGTAGAAATATGGGGAGGGTCTAAAGAGCAACTTCATTCTTTTAAATGGAACGCTATATGATTTTATTCATACTATGGCAATGATATTTATAATATGATACTAGCTTTATTATTCGGCTTCGATCGAAATTTAGATTCTGATTTTATAAAAATAACTTTATTTATTTATTTATTTTTCACATTTATCTGGATTAGCTAGGCATAATGAGTTGGAACAGATTAGGTTATCCCAGAGTTTACGATTCGAAAAGTTTTAGGCGACAGACAAGCACACAAACATTTTCTGCTTAAACTGGGAGAACATTGGCATATTTTTTAACATTTTGCTACATAATATAAATATTAACATTTCTGCATTTACTTTAAGAATCCTATCATAACATTGCATCTTTTGTGAATGCACTACAAGTGTCAAAATGCATAAAATTTGATATCCTTTTCCTTCTTTAATACATGTTAAGTAACTGCCAATGTTACCCCCTACTCACTACTGCCAATGTTTCCCCAGTTTACAGTATGTTATAGTCATGCACAAATCTACTAAGTCTATAATTTATTACCGTTGAATTTGGTCTTATAAACAAATTCAATCGTCGTGGCATTGAAAGGTAATAGTTAAAGTAATTGTACGGTTCCGTGGAATTGCTCACGGTGTAATTGCTTGTCAGACGAGAACTGAATGATGCCAAGATTACACTTCCCTTTACACATAGGTACTACACATATCATTTCGTGGTTCGTATCACGAATGTTCGAATTTATTTGGTTATACATAAGTAATTAAAATATAACAATAAAATATAGGAAAACATTTACAATACAATTTATTTTAATTTTTATGAAATTTATTTTTATTTTTATGAAATTTATTTTTTATATCTTATTTCTGGCGAATATTGTTTCTATATAATATCATATCTTTATATTTATGCTTAGACCCATAGATGCGTTATTGCATGACATGTTTACACAATTAATTTTATTAATGAAAAATATAATTTCGGCAGAAGGAAAATATTAAAAGTCCTCCAATTTTTTGCTCTCGGGAGTTTGCAATGAACATGTTTATAGCTTAGTGCACTGAAATGTTGCAAATCCTTTTAAATTCAGAGGAACAATGTTTACTATGCAATAAAACCACAATTTGGTATTAATATTCAATATCATAGTATCAATCAAAGAAACCGGTTTTATAGTTTTTTGGCCATTCTGTTTACGACCAAAAGTACAAAAATGTTCTATACATTGAATATAATATATGTGTTCGAATTATTTTATTACAAACTTCACTTTGAGTTTATTTTTTGGACTTGTAGTAATACAATTATATTATAATAGTACATACACTACAATTTTTAATTTAGTAAATTACAATTAGTTCTAACAAAATGAAGAAATGTCATTTTAAAAGTATATACTTTGGTTCACTTTTTAAAAGATTTTTAATAGTCCAAATTTTTTTATTAAATGTACCAAATTTTATATACCAAGTTTAACTATGAAAAATATCACTATATTCCCAAAATTCTAAATATTGCGTCCTTTTAAATAAAAGCCGTGATGTTCTGAAGTCTTGAAAACAGACCTAACTACACATTTATTTAAATCAAATCGCGAAAGTGTATTGTACAATTCGATTCGCAGTAATTCAAAGTAACTGAAACAATTCATCTACGTCCATTACGAAAATATACGGTCACGCCGCGGTGAAATTCGCCCAAATTCCAAAGTTAAACAAGTCGTTGGAAAACAAGTTTCCATGAGAGGCATTTATCTTACGCCCGCCATGGGAACGTTTCGGGGGCGTTCGACGGGCAAATATTTTCCTTTCGAATTCTAAAATGGGTCACGAGAAAATACGAGCTGGAGGCCTATTATTTCATAGCTCGCTGCGATTAAAAGATAATTCGGAATTCGATTCGGCTCGCGTTTCTTTCGGCTTCTTGGTGAGAAGAACTCGATTCCGCTGGGAGTAACGTCAGCAGATTGTACGTGTACGTTGTGACACCTTTGATCTTCTACATAGGTAAATACGCTTGTCCATTTGCCGTTTCCTGCCTCTCTCTGTCTCTCTGCCGTCCACTCTTGCGCCTCAAAGTAGATACCGTGATTCTGCCCAGCAGATCTCGTCTTCTCTCTTTCAGGAATTGCATACTCGTGGAATCGTCTGGAGGATCCCAAGGAGTATCGTTCCAGCTCCGAGATTTCGCTTCCTAGATCTCGTAGCGAACCGAATCAGGAAGTAGTTTCTCGGGAATTTCATTTCGAACGAAAGAAACGACGATTCAGTTCATCCGTAGCGACGGCCTCGGCCTTTACAATTAATATATGTATTATGGACCTCGAGTAATCAAATTAAATTTATCGGATTAATATCCAACTTCCCTTAGCCTTGCCGCTGATGAAATCGAATCCATTATCGTGGGCATTTTAAGAATTTTAATTAGAGCTTCCATTATGGTAAGTCGGCTATTGGAAGCAAAATTATACCGCACCAGTTGAAATGGGAATTTAACACACCTAGGTGGTGCGGTTGTCGTGCGAGGCACTTCGATTAAATGTTAAATTTCCATTCGAGAGAAATTAGGTCGTGCGGATGTCCAGTCGTAACCGATATTTATTCACGTGCGTTAGTAACGCGCATTTTTTGTAACAAATTCAGCGAACATTGCTCGTTAAATTCGCTCCCATACAGCACACTTCGTTGCGACAACGTTGCAGGAACGTTGCAGCAATCTTCCCATGTTACTGTAACGTTGCCGTGCAACATTGCGCGGGGCGGGCATATACACTTTTGAAATCTGAACACACTCGTTACGATTAGTTTAATACTTGATAGCTTCATTCGGGCGCGTTTATGTCGCATTACGTCGTCATTGCATTATTATTATTTAGTATACACAGTTGTTACATGAAACGAATTAGTTCTCTGAATTTGTGATAATAACATTCGAGCTGTAGGAGTTGTTATTATTCAATAAATCATTAGATACTTCATCGAACCTATTTTTGGTATTTTTCACTGCATAATTTTCATTTGATCTGATGGGACCAAGAAATAAAAAAGAAAATAAGAATATACAAAAAGGATCATCTCTCCTTTCCCATTTTTAGTGAATGTATCTAACACAATGTGCACTGTCGCTATCCCATTAATGTCGTTATGTAATCCTACATAGTAACTAGACTATTCACTTCCACTTTAATCTGCCCTCCCCGAAAACAGTAAATCAACGTCCCTTGAAATCGATATGGTTCTCCTGCATTTTGCAACTGCCGATTTTTTGATCGAGAGTTAATGATCGTACCGGGGTACATGGTTCAAGGACGCTTACAAGTTCTGACAAGGATTAATGATCAGGACGACGAAGAGGGAAAGGGTGAAGGTAGAAAGATAATTCCGCTAAATTTGGTCTTCACAATAGCGGGAGATTGGTCGCAAAAAGAGCACACGCGCCGTGCCCGTAATTGACTATTCTAGTCGGAGTGCACCCCGAAATGCGCATCCTACTACACCCTGCTCTTTCCCTCTCAGGCCGTACAACATATAATACTACTACCTCTGCTCCTGTTGCAGTAATTGAATCGCTCAAAAGGATTCTGTTCTATGGGTTACGCGGAAGGGATGCTGGGGGTTTGATTCCGGCCACGAAACCTACTCTGATCCGAGATATCAGCGTCTATAGCAGCGTCTTTGGCGAATACGGACATAAGCCAATTGCCTAGTCACTACTTAGGCCTGTACCACCTTGCGCTCATATTAAGTACCGAAGAAGGTCATAAAAGAACGCTGTATATATCACTAAAAATCTCTGGTACATTACAAATAAAAAATGAAAATATAATATTGAATTCCAATCACCGTGTTATGGGGTCTACTGTGCATACACGCAGAGTAAAACTGCTTTTGGATATCTCTCACCATTTTCGAGATATTCCACGAAAAAAGAAAATTTTGCATTTTTAAGGGTTGATTTCACCCCTTAAAACCACAAGTTTAGAGTTGTCTACCTTGCCTTCTGGCGTGATTCAAGGCATAAGATTGTAAATAAAAGGGCGGATTGCTATAAATTGAATAATTATATTCTTAGGTTTTATGAATCGACTATCACGTTGTAACACTAAATTGTCATGCAAAAATGACATTGCATGTCCTTTTAATGATACATATTTGCATTTTCGATACACGAATCGGGATCACGATGTCTGCGAGTGGAATGTGACGTGAATCCACGAGGGTAACTCGTGGCACGTTGGAAAAATCCCTATTCACTATGTTGCACAAACCAGAAAGAGCGTTAAATGGACAGATTTGCGCGAGGCAGGAGGTAACCGTTTGAGGTTTCTCTAAATAATACTGTCGGAGTGATCCAACCCCTCTTCCCACTCTCCAACCTCGTGTTGAGCGGCCACTGAGGCCTTTCGAAAGAATATCCTTGTTTACCCATCTTTGTTATTTAGAAACATCACTGCAGATATTATTGCAGTGGATGAATTTTTCACCCCTTATGTTAGTGTCATACTGTCATCCAACTTTCCACTTTGTGCTTTCGTCATATAACCACAATACGCGTCCCCAAAGGCTTCCATATGTGCATTAGTGTAAATTCACGTATATGATGTGTATTATTGTATACAGTATCCAAAAAAGAGCTATTGTGATTTACTAAAATTTCCACAGCATTGTTAGTTTATC
Organism: Andrena flavipes; assembly: GCA_963971345.1. Lineage (NCBI taxonomy): Eukaryota > Metazoa > Arthropoda > Insecta > Hymenoptera > Andrenidae > Andrena > Andrena flavipes. The sequence goes on from OZ020480.1 coordinate 62,445,233, forward strand.
TGCTCCCAGAGACATAAACAAAATACCGTCTGTATATGGCTAGTGGAACTTCCTGGGCCCGTTATCTGTCGTTGTCCTCCGGAGAAAATCTACCGCAAACAATCCTCGTATCTTCGTTTGCGCAACTCAAAGATTCGAAGAACGAAGCATGTACTCTGTTACCAAACGCCCTTAGTTTGTTTTTTCTGATTCCCTTATTTTCGTCGAGTACACCACGATTATGCGATTAGATTATACCGTGTCCTTTCGAAATTAAAAAACTTGCCCACGATTCTGTTAAACCAAAATCAGCTGCTGACAGCAATGCCCTAGTACTCGAATGTTTTCAAACTACTTGAATAATCCAATTGTAGTTGGATCAACATAAAGGTGGTACCCACTTGTTACGTATCAAATTTTGATAGGAAGATATGCAACAACATCAGCGATGATACGGGAAAAAGTCGCACAACGTTGCACCGTATCGGATCACTGGATGACACGCAACGGTGATACGTTATGAAGATACGTAACAAGTGAATACCCACCTTAACGTTGTGTGTTACAACAGTTACGACTACGATTCGTAAAGCTATAGAACTGAATTGACTGCAAGCTGTAAAGTTTATGTAGTCAAGTTGAGCAATCATGTACTGTAGTGTCAAACAACCAAGCGCATCATTGGGAACGTTTAGTACCCGGGATTGCTGGTTCCACAGGTTACCTAGTCTCTTACCTGTGGTATTATATGACTAAAAAATGATCATGGGTCTATCAATATAATAGCGTGACCTGGACATCTATGAAAAACATGCAATCGTCACGCGAGAATCCTTGGCTATCCACCAGTACTGAAAATATTTATTGCATCACTCGAATAAACATGTTATAATTTATAAGTCCATTGTTGTGCTATGAAAAAATTATTGCACAATTTATTTATTGCAAGAATATGTACCTGGCTATCTTGAAGAAAATAAGTTGGATACGAATCATTTTATCCAGAGATGTAGAATCACCTGAGTGAACCATAACATAATTTTTTTGCACCCTATACATGCGTTACTGGAGATTTATTCATCGTATATCTCGTTTGTATTTTATTACAAAATTGTGCGCTATTGCAATTCGTATAATTACTTTATACAATGCAATATGTAGTTTGTGAAACTTGTGCACTGATACAATCAGGAATCGATGCATGGCGACATAAATACGCGTTTACAGGCGTGCATCTGTAGTAGTGGATCCTTTTCAGTCGAATTTATTGCATGATGCGGGTGCATGCATGCGTGGATTTTGTTTCTTTTCCTTTTTCATCCTTTATGTGAATCGAAATCCATTACTGTAACCATTATGGAGATACCAAAGTTGAGAAAATTTTGTTTCCAATTTTATTGCAAATTTTATCCGGAAAAATTTTACCCACTGATAATAAATATTTTTTACTTCCATTCGCGTCAGAATGTATTCGACGAAAATTCTCAATTACAGGTTATGCGAAAAAGCCTTCGGAAATTGTGTAACTGAAAAATAAAATTGAAAAATTACAGTCTTTGTAAAATCATAAACAGTGCTTAGATGATTAAATATGTTCTCGTTGATCTTTAATATCCCGGGCATTAAGAATCTTTAAATAAACCAACATCTTATAATAAAATAAATCATGTTTTTCAATTCTAATACTAAAAATTATAAAAAAAAAGTTTCAAGAGTAAAATAATAACCCCGAAAAAGTTATTAAAGCTTCTTATGTAAATAATTATATCTCAATATGTACAAGTGATGTTTAAATGATTTTCATCCGTCCAATCCTTTTAAAACAGAATAAGCGCGTATTTAACACTCAAAATGGTATAATAAAAACCTTTGAATAAATCTTAATTAAATTTTTATTACAGTTTTATCACGATGTTCTATTACGATGGTGATATGTCACTTTAAATAAAATCATGGGACAGGCTATTTCATAACAGGATTTGAATCAATTTAATACAGAATCGAGCGTCGAAATAAGCGATGAAAAGCGATGAAATACCCTGCCTCACGACTTTATTTAAAGTGACATACGTATGCTGTTACTACATTGTGTTCGAATATTAATAAATCCTTTATGAGGGCGAAGTAGCAATTTTTTTCAAATTATTTGAAAAAATTATTTGAACTTTGATTTAGCAATCTGCTATTTTAATACAGCCTTAATACCTTCGATTCCTTATAATTCAAGTAGGAAAAACGAAGAATTTCAAATAAGTAGAACAATTTTTGAAGAATACTCTTGATCCAGTTCCTTCTTTAGTTTTATGGCCTACGTGGTAATTACTATCTTTGTAATTTCGCAAAGTCGGATAAATGCCTCAATATTTCATCTTGCCGTAGCAGATTTAGGAGAGATCGCGAGCTCAATGGGATTCCACTTTATCCGCTGAAACTTTTGTATACAGTTTGTCAGGAGCTTTGAAGTTTTACAAACTAATTTCATCGTACACCTTCGACGTTAATTAAACAGAAAATATGGTTCCTTCGGTGGAAACTTGAAGATAGCTCAACTCTTCTCTTAGAAAGCTGGTAACGGGGAAAGGTTCATGTTGTTGTGAAAGTTTATTTATGATACACTCCTGTTTGCAAAAATTTCTTCGTAGCTACCTTTTATCAAGTTGTCAATTTTACTGAAACGTAGAAATTCTACTCATGCGCCCCCCTTTCCCACCGTCCTTCCGCTTTGTAGAATTACGTGATATAATTATACTTTATTGTATTCCAGATATTTTCCTATCTCTGCCCAGAGAAATAATTTAGCTTGTATGTATCGGAATCTGTAAATACACTAACCTATAACACTTTTCACATTTTAGGTATTTGTTTTGCATGATCCCATGCATGTTTACACTTTCTATAACACAGAACAATTTTAGAACAGGCAGATAGGTGTTCACCGCTATTTAATTATATTATGAGAAACTTTTAGAGAAAAGTACGAGAATAGTTGTGCACACTAGACTTTGGTTTTAAATTTGGCGAACGGTCGAATCAATTGCACTTCAGTTAAGCGTTTAAATAAGCAAGCCACTTAAGACGTGACTAAACCTGGACACAAAAATGGCTGATTAATCTATACTTATCATTTTTCATCAGTACAATTGACCGTCAATAACATATCACTTCTTCTTGTTAATGCTCTCCTGGGAAAGGGAGATGGAAAAATTATTTAGCTTTAATCTTATTTTCTCTTGTAGTTATTAATCAATTGTTATTATAATTCTTTGTCGACTTTCAAACAGTTTTGAAGTCTGACAACTTTGACCATTTTTCTCAAAACATTCATATTTTCTTTTTAAATATATCATAAAATGAACGTAATATATATGAACAGATACAATAACAAATAAAATTGAAATACGAATGGCAACAATTTTATACTCATCTCACAATCATTTTACGCATTAAAAAAGCACAAAAACATTTTAAGCATTAAAACTTAATAAATATTCAGTTTTGTATTAGAACGATATTTTGTTACTCGAAAGATCTGTTACACGATCATTTTACATAATCGAGATTCCAGTGTATAACAGTAATTATTTTAATGTTATTGCTCTCTTGAGTAACTGTTCATTGTGAACTTAGAAAATGACTACCGAAGGTCGACAGAGAATAAATTCCTGAAAGCTGGAATGCCATCGACCACTCGCCATGAAATCAAGCTGACTGTAGAGTATCCTATGGTTAATCGGTCAGAGCAGGCCACTTATATTCAGTGGACGTTGACGTGGTTAGTACAGATTCCGCAGTTAGCCGTATGGGCCCTGTGTTCACCATAAATATGCGATACCTCCCTGCAGTCCCCGCGCGCACTGGTGGACACGCATGCATGCTACCGAGCCTCTTCTTCGGTCTCACAAGCTCCTCCAAAAACGAGAATGAAAAAAGCAAGAAAGAAGAGAAGGGCTAAAGAGTAGCGAGGCAGCTCGTGGCAGCTGAAGGAAGAGAGAACCGTTGCCACTGGTGACGAATCCAACGATAGCCAAAAATCTCGGATTAATTAGTCTGTGATCGCGGACGTGTAAAGGGTTAACAATTTCCTCAGATGGTAAACCTTCGCCGCTGCTGGAAAAGAATGCATTTCTCTTCGAATGAATCTTGTTTTTCCGTGAACAACAGACGAACTTGACAACATTTTCATTAAATCAGTCAAACGCTATTTGAAAAGCTGTAAGCAAAAATTACACAAAAATTCTTTATACAGAAATATACGTGTATTAAGGAACACTGTTTTTCAGAAGAAGCTTCATTTCTTGAACTTTGGCACCGCCATTTTGTATACAAAAATTAAAAAAAAATTGTGATCATAATTCAAGGTTTGTAGAATGAAGGCCTTCAAACGGATTTTGTATTCAATTCACTATACACGCATAAAAAAATTTAAAAAATCAGTCTGCCTTTCGGGGCTCTGCGGTGGCATTGTCCTCTAAATTATATTGTTACACTTTAAACAAGGAGAAATGTAAAATATACTCTTTATCGGCGGATGATTCCTTTTGCGTGTGGATAACGGACCAGTAGCTGATTACTGCGTAAAGAAGGCATAATCTCAATGTTACATAAGGTGCACTACTTTTCACGTGAAAAAAGCGTACCAAACCGTTCTCCGTAATTTTGTACGTTGAACAGCGCAGAATTTCTAGAAACATCCGTCTTTCGGCTGCATGCACATGCCACGTATAAAAGGTTCCTTGAACAGAGTTCTTTCTCGTTTCCTGTTGTAACATTTTCCTTTGAACAGCGATATAAACGTTAAATCGCCAAGTGAAGGTACTGTTACACAATGAAACTCAACGAAAGTCATTCTACATAACTGTGCACTTTGAAAATTACTTTAAATTGTTATTATATAATCCAGTTAATTTTGAAATGCTAGACTAAGGAAAGAAAAACAAAGGTATTATGCATGATAGAATCAGACGAATGTATAACAACTTCGCCAACTTCCAAACAGAATTTTTTGCTCCGGCCCCTTTCAGCGTCTAGGGAACTGTAAGTATGTAGAAAGAATGGCATTCATAAGGGGCGCGCTGGCCGGTATTTTCAGGGAAATGAGAAGTACGAGTTTTTCCATGCTAAAGATGCAGAATAATGCGGAATAAACTCCGTGTCGCCATTGAACCCGTCTCGCGTGCAGCCTCTATTTCATGCTTGCGTTGGCCAGTTCTCTTACTCGTGTCGCGAACCTTTTCTTCGGGATGAAAATGAAAGTGGATGCGACGCTATGGGACGGAGCAGAATAGAGAAACGGAATTGATGAAATGGGCTGTCGGAAGTTGAAAGTGGAATGTGATTAATTCTATCATATTTCATTTACTCTTATATAGTGGAGAACTGGGGTGGAAGGGGCACGTATTGAACATAACATTGTAATTATCTGAGAGATAAGGAATCTTCCCACGACGAAAGTATTTTTGTTTTGGAGCAACACGAACGCATGCAAAGCAAGTCATGTAAAAAATGGTGGCGATGCATGGTTGAATTTTTTCTTACTACAAAGTAAAATCTTTGGTGCTTTCTCAGAACTTTTTGTTAACTGCTCTTATCAACGACTGATTAATTTATTACTGTAGGTATCTGGACAGATATTTATTCTAGAACAATAAGTGAAATGTCAGGTGCCTGTTGTTTAATATTGTGTTTAGTTTTCGTTTCAAATAAAGTTGTACAAGGAGTAGGTATAATATTAGAAATCTCTACTTCCGCATAAATAAATACAGAAAGCATAACGCTCGCCTATTAAATGTATAATTTATAGCGAAAATTAGGAAAGCAATAGGAAAGCAATTAGGATAGATAACTTTCCACATATATTTTCTGAATTTTCTTCAAAGTAGTTCAAAATCTCACTGCCTTACCAAAACAATTTCATGTAATTATGCTGACGATTACAGCAACTAATTTGACGACAGGTAATAGATAGAAACAAATAAATAATTTTTTAATAGGACTATACATATGTATGTATCTTCTATCGAATTGCAAGATTCATAATTTTTACTACACATATATTTACATGAGAAAAATTTCAAATTCCCAGGTCCTACTTTTTTTTTATATCAAATCGTAAAAATGACCCCAAAAATTTTTATTCTCTAAAAGAGAGCCACGTCTCGTCGATATGCTTCACGAAAAGGAGTAGATATACTCGTCCTTCGATTTACATGGAATATCTATTCGTTTCTACGGTTGAGAATCGCATAAATGGAGTCTGTCAGTATAAAAAAAAAATACGCAAAAGAAAATATATACTTCACATACTTACATAGAAGCGATAATAATGGAGGTTTACAGAAAAACAATTTTAAATTTTATTCTTTGTTGATTTCAGTAGGAACCTACTGCACTTCAAAACAGTGCACCTTTTCTTTTTAATTGGTTCGAAGTTGCTGTCTCCATTACTAGAAATATTTACATAGCATTTCTACTTCAGTCTCATTATCAGCGTGCCTCTTTCCGGAAGATTTCTCTCAAAATTACGGGATCGTGGCTACAGTGGCAAGTTTAGCTTTCGGTGATGGTAGCTGTGACACCCAGGTTTCGGATATCAAGATATATTTTCTGACTGCCTAAAGCCGAGACCAGGTATAAAATGTACCGCGTAGACGGAGGGATTATTTGCCGAATAAAAAAACCCATGTAAAAAGTAGCGCGTAAATCGGAGGATGGGTGTACATATCACACAGCAGGACTTTACGAGCAACTGAAGCGATCCGCATTTCGCACGGCGTTCCCTCCATTGGCCCCTCATAAGGCTCCAGTTGAGTCTGGGAGGTGGTTGCGGAGGTGGAGTGGCGTACACCAGCAAGAGGGAAAGAGGGAACAGAATGATGTCGGAGATCGAGAGAAGGGAGTGACTGCCGCTGGCGTGCGTTGCATTGAGCAGCCACTAAAACAGTCCTCCGGCACTTCGATCGGTTGTCAGGTCGCGTAGCGCGTGCCGACCGTGCAGACAGTTCCTCCTGGATCGTCGATCGACGAAAGTCCGCGATACTATCGCGTTTTCTATCCACAGGTGCACAGTGCGCGCGTAAAAGTCGTCCTCGTGGCTGGTCGATGCTCAGCGATTCGTTCAACGCAACCCGAACCATGCGTCGGTACGTCCGTCGCGGAAAAGTTTCACCAAGATTCTGGGAACAGCGGTAAATTCGATAATCGATCTGGGTATCGGCGTTGTGCATCGCTCGGACAAGTTTCAAGCAGGAAGATCAAGGAGCATCTCGCAAATTAGGATCAACACAAATGTGGCACCATTGCCATTCTATGAGCAGGAGAGTTTTGATCTTTGGTTGATCGATAGAGCTGATCAACGAGGGAGCATCGAGTTTCAACGAGGGATACTGCTCGTGCAAACCGACCGCGAAAGTGAACTGTCGAGGCAATTGCTTGCGGAGCAATGTACCAGCTGGTAAACAATGTTATCTCCCTAGTTGTTCGTAATTGGTAGAACGACAACTAATTAGCGCCGTCTGATGTAGCGTACTGGGTTAATCTTTTCAATGGCAAGATAGTCGAGCGGATCTGCAAAGGCTGCTCCATATTGGCAGATTCGCATTTCACGCGGCCATAACGAGTTACTCGGCTCGCAGCAATTACCGCAGCCCTAACTGTAGTCACTCTTGGTCTGTCCGCGTGCTAATTTCTAAGGTGTAAAGTAACGTACGCTTCGAATCACCTGTCTGCTTTCTAACGACCGAGCGCAACGTCCCGTGGATTATTAATTTCTGTTTATCGCGACTTTTTATCGCCGTTCCCCAAGAATTATCAGAGAGGGGGCTATCAGTGCGGCAAACGGCAATCGTTTCCTCGAAGTGCCAGTGTTGCAGTAATAGGAAGGGAATGAATAACACCAGTCTGCAATCGACTACAGGGAAAATGTCGTTTCCGCGATGGTGCGTTTCACGCGAAATGAAGGGGGAAGAAAATGTGGTATTAGGTTTCGGAGAGTGGTAACGTTGAAAAATACGGGAAACCTTTCGTGCGGACGTATCGCACTTTCATATCGCTGAAGAGGAGCCGTGCCTTTCGTACGGACTTCCGACGGTGTTCGAACGAAGACGTGGTTGTTTAGCGTGTCCGTTTAGGAACCAAGAAGGAGAAGCGCGGAGGGCGCAGAGAGAGGCGAGTACATAAACACTGGTTGAGGAAGTAAGAAGATCGGAGCAAGTGTCATCGCGTGCTTCGCGAGCTGAATGCCTCTCCCTACTGCTCTTGACTGATCCCACCAGACGGTAACAACTGCCCACTAGACTGCCGAGCGCAGAAAAAGGAAGCAAGAATAAGAAAGTTCCTTCCGTGTCCGCGATCGCTCGGTCCGCTGCACCGGCGAAGAAACGCATCAGGGGAGTTAATCGATCGCAAACGATAACGGGATCTTGATGTATCTTGGGACGTGTAATCGCGGATACGTGATTCGGCGAAACACGTAACGAGCAACTCCGGCCACGTTCAACGGTAAACTTACCCCCTAGATTGTGCTCTGGTAACGAGCCTCCGCCTCGAAAGACACTCCGCTTCTTTCATCGGGCCAAGTAACCAGCAAAAACTCCTGCAACATGATTCGATGCCATCAAACGTGATTGTACGACATCCCGACTTTCAGACCACTGACGTCTCTCAGCCGCTACTCAGCACTTCCTGCCGCTTAAACCATGTTGACGAGCCGCTGCAATGAAATTCACGGTGGCGCGGTTGCGAACAAGAATTTTAATTGCAACGTTTCGGAGCAACACCTGTTTTAAAGAATCCGCGAATCGGCAGTGTGTATTGTTCGACGGATGTGAAGAATCTAGTTATGTGAATTATCCAGTGTGTCTTTTAGTGAATTAAACCGCGTGTGATAACAATCGTCTTGGTTTTTAATGGATTTTTATACAACTGTGAAAGAAAGGGAGTCTTTCTGAAATTTCGTCGACGGGAGAAGTGAATTTAATAGTTATCTAAATTGGGGCCTGGAAGTTATCGCGGCTAATGGGTGTTTGTATCTCCCGCGCAATTAAGCTGTATTCTTCTAGAGGGCTTAATTTGAATGGACCTTCGGCGTGAAGATCTTTTCAGCTGGAGTTTATTCTGGGAGAAGGATCAAGGAGATATTCAGTGGCCAAGCGAGTTTCGAACGAGAGTCCAAGATGAATCGCTACTTAAATTCAGGCTAAAGAAAGAAAAGCGAACGGGACGTGCATATATTGACATACATTAGTTCTGTTGAGCCAGAGCTCGACTTCTTCGGAGCGTGAAGCTTTTGTTAGGAAAATCTATAAAATATGAACAGGTGTTTTATAGAAGTCTACTTCTGTGCAGAGAAGTGACCAAGAATTTTTTGTTTCTTCCAATATTGGATCCTCGTGTCAGCAATATAATTTTAGCGAGCTTTTGTAACGGATTCATGACCAGGCGGGAGAAAAAGGCGGGACACTTTTATCGGAATTGTGTCATTCCTAGAAGAAGATTGAGAACAAGTCGCAATATATAATCTCGTTTTAAAGTAGACCGAGCAGAGCGTTGATTAAATTTAAATGAGAGCACTGTGCGCATCATCTAGTGTTCCAAACATTAAAAATCCAATGGGCAACGCACGTGTACATTGTTTAAAAACTTCGTACAGTTATAAAAAAGGTAATTAGTGTGAAATATTATGACACATTCGTGATTAGTGAAATTCTTAACACTTTCGTAACCATGCATTGGCTATGAATCAGTTAATTAAATGTTATCTACTACGTTGGCCTTACTCTGTTATTTATTTATCTATGTAGTTAATTATACATCCTTTTTATAAAAATAACTCTAAATGTGTTTACAATTAAATACATATATAAAATCATTATACACTTTATATTGCTTGATGGCTTACATTTTAAGTTTACAACGTGTTAATTACTAAATGATATAAGGATGGATATGTAGTCATGAAATTAATTATTCATAGATGTTTTTCTTATTAGAACAAATGGACACGAAAGTGTTAAACATTCTTGTGAAACTTTAAGAAGCAAAATACCGTTGTCTATTTACATAGCTAAATACATACTAAATATAAGTTTGAGAACACCGTTAGTCATACAATTAACATTATTTTATGAAAATTCAATAGATTGCAATATTTCTTACGCAGCTTCAATGTATTATTCCTTTTTTTTTTTATTTTGGGGGAGAGGACATTGTGTTTTTATCCGTGCAACTATATTCTGATCGAAATAAGTATCACTAATTTTTATAACAACTTGCATTGCTTTGAATATTTTTTTTAATAAATATCGTATCGGCGATATAAAAATATGTATGTTTCGCAAACTGTTTGTCAATTGATGATCGCGTGTACAAATGTGTGAAATCGTCTTTAGAAACGTCTATCTGAGAAAAATAAAGTGCTTTTGAGAACACCCGGAAAACTATCAAACGTTGCGCACTACTAACTGCCATCTAATTGCGTGTCATGCGTATCCAGTGCTAAGGCTTGATTTTCTTTTTAAATATTATTTCGAACATTCTATCACTTATAAAACCTTCATATTGCATAGAAAAATGACTAAGCAAGAGAGTGAGATTTTTGTTTATTACAGATTTTCATTATAAAATCATCTGTGTACAGGATGTTTCACTCAATTCTATCACCTGAAATATTTCTGCTACATTTAAAATTTCATAAAATTGTGTCGATAGTTTTATTCTGTTGGGAGAGGTGAAATACCCTGTACGCATTTACAAGATAATTATAAGATAATTATAAGATTTTTACGCGACCAATTGTTGACAACAAGCAGTCTACGAAACCCATATTTTTACGTGACTAACAAGCTATATGTTATTCCCTTCATTTTATTACCCATTTTTATTAGTTAACTTTTTTAACATTTTTAAAAAAGTTCCACTGTCCATATGTGAAATAGAACCTATTTAAAAGTTCCAGAACTCTTTCGAACCCTGCAAAATACTATATCACTGAAAGTGATCTCAAACTTGTAACCTGTAGTTCTTATATCAATAACCTACTGAATACTTTTAATGGACTATAAAGTCAGGATGCATCTGATTGTCGATATGTCGGTGTCGGATGCAAGAGACACAGGGAGCACAAATCGTTAAAGGGCATTGTAAAAAAGGTTTAATGCATAGTTACCTTACAGTATCGACAAGGTAATCGAAGCACTTGAAATATGGCGCTGAAGTACCTAACTGAAAAGCGTGCGCTCGTCGAAACACTTCAGCATAAATCACAAGATTCTTTTTATCGCTCGATTCGTTGGAGGTGATCCTTGACTAACAAACGAACACCATGACAGAAGTTCAAGAAACTTTTCGAAGGGCAAGAATTTCTGTCGTCAGTTGACTGGCACTGTCCGAAGCATCAGTTTCTGTTTGGAGATAACGTAATTGAAATGTCTTGGAGCCGTGTTTCTCGGGACGTTCTCGCATAAATCACTGCCGGTCGATCGACTCCTTTAAGTGGATCATTCGTTAAATGTAAATGTTGCAATAGAAATGTTTCTCGGGGCTCGAGCTGTAAAGGCTTCTCTCCCTTTAAACGACTACGGCTGCCGAAGCAGCCTCCGGTTTCTGATAATGTAAGCGAAACGTTTTCTCGATGCGCGCGCTTTTATCTGCGCTCCAAAGTCAATTACAAGTTCACCGTCAAGGATTTACGCAAGTCATATGTCCGTTCGGACGGTGTACAGGGTGAACAAGAATGGGTGGTGAAGTCGGGCATAGGGAGGTTATTTGTGCAGAAATAAATGGAAAATGTAGAAATAAAGTGTTTCATTTTCAAGAAAATCGAGTTTAAAAACTGATCTTGTACCTGAGCACTTCAAAATTTGGAGAATCTTTTCAGGTTGTGCAGATAAAAGTCGATATTATAGAGTAGCTTTCCTCGAATGGTCCTCTGCTTTCGAGAAAATTGACTGGAACCCATTTTTAGTTAAATGCACGAGTAGGTACTTGGTGCATTTTCAGACTTGATTTTCTTGAAATCGAAACACATATTCACAAAGTTTCAGAATTTTTTGAATTTTCGGGTTCGGGATCTTCCCTTGTTAGTTACTTAGAGAATAGGTACGTAGAGAACAATTCTTTGCCAAAATCAATTTTCAGTTTTGTCCAGTTAAAATGCACTATTCGAAACACTGTGAGGACTCTTTGAATGTAGAAAAATACGCTGGACGCGACAAACAAACAAAACACTGCGAGTGAAATGTATTGACAGAGGTAAGTTCGTTCCGGCATTTCAGCGCAACGACAGATCGTACATATCACGTTTGCTCAAACAATGTCTAATCAGAGGCATACAGGCTGATTCGAAAGTCCTATCGAACAATTTACAAGTTTCTTCTGCGCCTCAGAACGAAGAGAAACGTTATAATAAACGTGGGTTCACAGACGTTTTATTTCGAAGATACAACTACTTGAATGACGCCAGGCTATTGTGAGATAGACATACAAATTATTAGAACGAAGTCCTTGATGTATTTTGTGCCTAAGCAGATTCTTCATGAATTGCAGGGATGAATAATTAATGCTTGCAATTCAGTTAGAAATCAGCTGGGACTGATCGACCTCGTGCGGCAGTTCATAGAATTCTTTTAGACACGTTCAACGCGTGCGTGGTTTCAAATGGCATACATTTCGAGCTTCAATCAAGCCCGATGCGGATGAGCGATTTGGAACATGGATTTTTATATGAAAAACTACTAAGCTACTAGGAGGCATGTTTGCGTTTGTTCTGACCAGGGGTTGTTTTATCCAACTTTTAACTGTTAAATTATTTCTTTTTTGTTTCAAGTTAACTTTCTACATTAACACTTTAACTCTGTTGTAAGAGTTCAGTTTTAACAGTTATTTTATAAGACTTCTGGAGTTTCATATACTTTTGAACAAATATTTAAGGGTATAATATAAAAGTTAGGAATATGCTTTTAATTAGTATTATTTAAGGTAGTGGAAACAGGATAAATATAGAAGAGAAAGTTCATTACGATTTTTATATAACTATTTTCATCGAACGGCTTAACGTTTCAACTTTAATTTTATTAGCACAGAATAAATGTTCCTATTTAACTTAGAACCTTCTTCTACTTTCAAGAAAGTAAAAGTTTCTTATTTACACAAAAATGTAGGTATGGAATAAAAGTTTAAATTAATACACTGTATTTTATAACAGTTTTCTCGGAGCAGAAAATATGATTGTTATGAAATTACAGTTATTTCATAATTAATTGGAAATTTTAACAGTTTCAATTCGACTGAACGCGGCTCCAAATTGTCGCAAACCGCTCGTCTGCATCGGTACTGGGCCTAAAGATCTAAAGTGACCGTATCTCCGAAACAAAAGGTTTATACCTAAATAGACCCATATTTATTAGAACATTCTTTTTAGCTTTAAACTATAGAATATCTCTATAAATTATCCTACAAGATTTTCGAAGCATTCTATATATTTTATTTTGTTCTCGAATTTTCCATCCTTTCTTTGTATATTTCATAAGGATTGAAGAATTCGTTTTTATAGTAAATTCTCAGACACATTACTTTTGACAACGGTATTTTTGTTGATTAATAAATAATTATATTAATGGAGTTTGGACACATCTGATCCTTTGAAAAAGCAGTTTTTGATTTTCATTTTGTTTCAAAATATGAATTCTTGGAAACACGTCATCAAAGCATCTCGCTGAAATCTACATAATTAACGAAGTTATGGAATTTGGATCGAACCAACTATCGAGAGTACAAGCGCATAACACTTCCTTCGTCCGGCAGGTTAATAGTCAACAGTTCTGACAGAATTTCAAATTCTATTATGTTCTCGGGATAGCCTCCCCTCCTTTGCTACTCTGTACATAGTGTTTTAGAATGCATTTCATCAGAAATCGATGATTAAGCTGCAACAAAGTACAAAGTGTTCGGAGAAAACATGTCGATAAAGCGGCGGTACATTTTGGAGATAGTTTAACGATAATTTTGAGTGAGAAATATTATGCAGTATAGGTATACATTAATATATGTTCAACACAGTTATTGTGACATCATTTCAAGATTTCGACGTAGAGATTATGTCCAGGTATTCTGGGATTACTATTTATTTAATATGAAAAAAATATTTATTACAGATAATATACACTCACTTAAAGTAAAGTGACAGAGTGCATTAAATCTTTCTAAAGTAAACGCAAAAATCGAATTTTCAGGTTTACGTACACTTAGGGTTAGGGTTAGTAGCCGAAAATGACATGTCGCGTAGCCGGAGTACATGCAATTTTTTCCAAATTTTCATTTCTGCACTCTGTGATCCGCCATTTTAGATTTTCAAAGCCATCAATGAAATTACTTCTGAATTGTGTGTTGTAATGAATTGTATGTTGTAATATGTATTATAATGAATTCTATTTTCAATGTCCACATTGCAGCTATTAACAAAAAGTGTTTTCTTTTCAATTCTAAAATTGTTGATATTCTAACGCCCCCTTAGATTTCAGTCATATGTACTGCGATCTATGTAACGCTCCAAAAAGTTTAAGTACAAAATAAAAAGTTGCATATCTCTAAAGCGATTACCTTGCAGACTTACGTTTACGATGACTTCTATCGTTTCTTTGCGAGCTCGCCTAGCCGGTTAAGCCTTTACCCGCGATTCTAAAATTCCCTGTGCAGTATCTTACATCCGACACTTGGACCAGAAAGAATAAACAAGTAAAAACCTCATTAAAGTTTCACGATCCGATTTGAATTTCAAAAGCGAGGGTAACGTTTATTCGTTGCGGTGGATGGTCTCCAGAAATATTCTGAGCCAGTATGCTTCTTTTATATCCTTCGACAGGACTGAGATGAAACACGAGGAGAACGCTGATCGAACGGAGATTACGGAAGGCTAGCCTAACGAAACTGTGAAGAAAAAAAAAAAGAAGGAAAATCGTACTGTTGGAACGATCTTACGCTGGTTTAACACGAATATGCTGGATAATTAAACGCCGCTCGGAAGAACACGCATCTGCACACCGCCTTCGGCGTCTATGCCCGAGATTTGAAATTAATCATCGAACGCAAACACTGCGAGTGAGCCGTGAAATACCGGTGAGAATACGTGATCGTCGGATGCAGCGCGTATAAATATACGCGAGAGAAGCCGCCGAGATAAATAATTTGCTAGCGCGTGGCTTCGTGCTCGCCGCGCTTTCAGATGGAAGCGTGTGCGAAGTAATCGAGGAGAAAGGGAGAAGGTTATAACGCCGGAAGGCTCGCGTACCGCAAAGGATCCACGGCCAAGGGTTTTTCGACCCGCTGAATGCTGCGCCGCGTTGCCGATAACGCGATTGAAACATCTTCGGGGCGCATACACGCGTCCTTTGGGCATTCAGTCACGTACGCGCGTTTTCGATTCGACGCATCGGGGACGTGGTACCGTTTGCTTCGTCGCGTTAGACTCCACCGATATCGGACATCTTCGCCGTTCCACGCTACTCGCCACGCGAGCTCCACGATATCGCGATTCCCACGGGGCACCAGCCGCCGGCTCTCTTCAGAGGTCTCCCCGTATGTGACGGTGCACGTGATCCCGCAGAGATGCTGAAGATACGCATGCTGGATTACATCGGGGACGCTGGGTGAGTGTTACCACACCGCGCGATTCCACTGTCTTTCGCGCTTTAACGCGTAACCGAATTTCAATCTTAACAGCTGGCTGAAGGCTGCGAACTGCCCTTAGTTTTGTGCTCTGAATAGGACAGTGTTTGCGAACCCTTTTTCATTCGCGACCTCATTTTATAATATTTAAATAACTTGTGACACCTCGCCCATATAAAGTAAGGTAAAATAAGGTAAAGAAAACAGATTAAAAATAGGTATTTTTAGATTAGAATTCTAACTTAATAATATTTAAATTATCTTAATGCATAAAGATATTTATTTCTTTTTAAAGATAAGTTTTTTCCTTAGAATATACATTTTCTGTTGGATTGTGATACACTGGCGGACGAAAGAAAATTGACTCCTTTTAAAATCGCATAACATTTTTAGAATTGGCCCAACCGACTAGGATTGGATTGCTAAGTTTGCTACAAAAGTTATGCAATTTTAAAAGGTGTAAACTTTCTTTCATTCGCCACTGTATATTTGTAGTAAACCTGAAATTATATCCCCTCTTCTGTCACAAAAATTTACGTCGAATTAGAACTCTCGCCCTAATGAATAAACACGCGAGATATCTCGTCCGTGGTATTGTACGAACGACATTATGTCGCGGTGGCAACTCGCTCGTGGCATCGTACGAACGATATTATACCGCGGGGTAACTCGTCCGTGGCTTCGTACGAACAATATTGTGTCGCAAAATATCTGGTCCATGGTTACGAAACGGTTAATGCGTAATAAACGTCAATTATTATTTAAATAGACTTAAGTAAATAGGTATGTGCAAGCTTTTTGTTCAAAGAAATATTAATGCGATTCTCTTTTGTTTACAATAACGTGAAACAGTTTATTTATGCATTTAAAATGCCGTTGTTTCAACCTTCGTTTCGCTTCATAAGCGTGTAAAGCGTCTCATTCAAAGTCCAGTCGCGAAATAACGAGCTGAAGCGTAGATTCTTCATTTTAGGTCGATTAGCATGCGCAATAACGTTCGTTTGCACGTGCAAGTAATTATTTTATGCTAATAGAGATGACCGATATTCGGCCTAAATTGAATTTGTAATTTCTGGCCAGCTTTATACGAGACACAATATTGACTACGCCCATTGCGTCGCTTAGTTATTCCATGGACTTTAATGGACATCGCCCGACGTCATAGGACATTTTAATATAAATAAAAACAAAACTGTAGGATGAAACAGCGCTTCAGGGTCGTTTGAGCATTATCAATTTTTAACACGTCCACTGCTATGTCGGTCACTAGTGGTCGACACCACATCCTTCATTCGTGACACGTTGGTTACCAGTGACACTGATAACTACGGGCAAAACATTTTTCATGTAGGTACAACTAGTTTTGTTTATAGGACTTCGATTGTGATTCCTAACAAAATAAATATTATAAAAAAGTGATTTACTTTGATACTATAATTCAATTACACAGGCTGTCTAAAAATTCACACACAAACTGTGCCACTCATCAAAATAAGCACGAACGTCACACAAGTTCATATTATGTTAACCCTTTGACTACGGATCACTCCAAGGTAAAATCCTTTGACTGCGGAGCACTCTAAACCGATAGCTTCTCTCAAACATATATGTATAGGTATGCATCCATAGTAGTGAAAGGTTTAATCGTTATCGAGATATAAAGTAAAAATGTTTTTATTCACTTCGCGGGGTATTCGAAACTTAAGTACCTACCACGAAGACTAATTTTAGGCTACACAGGATTCAGCTTGCGACACGATCATTTAAAGTGTTTTAACTCGCCACACGGAGAGGCTGTGCAATGAGTCTAATCCAGGGGTGTCGAACTTCCCCATTCCGAGAGCCGCACGAGTCAGGCCCCCGGCCAGCCGGTTCCCCCACTTATTTTTCTCCAGGAGTTGCACGAGACCCAGCAAGGGGAGAAAAATTCATCAGAGTGAAATAAGTGTGGAGGGGGCCGTTCTCCTACGGCTCTACGGAGCAGGCGAAGAGGAGAAGGAGCCACTGCGGCTCATGAGCCGCTTGTTCGACACCCCTGCTTTAAAGTAAGAGGAGATTTCTGTTTGCGATTAATATACTCAGTTTCTGAAAAGAAAACGAATGAATTTTTATTGAAGTGAGGAGGTAACTAAAGATAAGAAAGGAATGCAATTCCCTGTTTCGTCAAAAATTTCGAATACTAGAAAGGCATTGTGTGCGATTTTACTGAACGATTTAGAATTTGAAAGATACGTATTATTAAAGTATATTAATCTGACAGAAGTGAAACCTGCTTCATTAATTTTTATAGATACGCAGACTGGTTGCACGTGAGATAAAATCGACTGGAAAGTAGTGGAATCTGAACAATCAATGCGTCATTAATGTGTGTCGTTTCTTCCATAGAATATATTCACCGTCCCACGTTTTGCAATTATTATATTCGCGCGAGCGCGTGATTTATTTAGCCTTCGAACAATTACGTAGACGACGGGTAAAAGGTTGCACACTGCCCGTGCTTTAATTTCCAGAGTGCTATAGGCTCCTCCTTTTTTCGTCGTGGCGAGCTTTTAAGAACAGACCGGGTATTTGCATCTGGAATGAAATTATGATTGGGGGACCCATTTTACTCGTCTCTCAGTCGGCCACTAGAAATGCATCGGCCAGAATACTAATGAACACGCTCGAGAACAAGGCCGATATTCTTTTTCTCTTGGGCTATAATGACGGCTCTCGAGCGCACTTAACGTAGATAAAATTTAAGGCGGAATTAGAACGAGCCCAGGCCCCATTTCGACAAGGGCTTCGCCCAGCAGGTAACCTTAAATCTAACAAAATTTACGGTTCGTACACGCTACTTAAAATGTTCTTATGCCCCATTACCGACGAAATGTCAGCTCTTTAAATCACGCGTACGGTTGGTGGTCGGGTAACTTTTTCTTTCGACGAATCGTAGATTCCTGGGCTACGTAAAATTTTGTTGCGGCTTTTGCACGTTTGAATTTGTATTTGCATAAGTACATACGTAAACAGTTCTTTATAACTTTGAAATAAGTGGCTGTAAGGAATTGTGAATTTCTCTTATTACATACTACGTAAATGTACTCTATGTGTATGTAATTCATCTGCAGTACCGTACTCAGGATTTTATCTTGGGAGAATTTTTATTTAAAGAATAAAATTTAGCTCTTTTCATTTTCCAAAGCCATTGAATTGCATCAGTCGTGGTTACATTAATCTCCTTTTTCCTATTTCTTTGGGGGGTGCCAGGGGCCCTTGCCCCCCCCCTGAATGTACCACTGTTCATCTGTGTATACAGTTGTGCCCTGTTTAAATCTGTTAAATCTGTTTTTCATTTCTTTTTGTGGAAGTTATATGTTTTTCTTTATATAGATAAAAAAATTATATTTTCAATTAAAATATTCCTGTATTAAATACAATATTATATTTTGCAACTTCTCTTTAGTTGATGTGCTAGAACTGCGCAGAAATAGAATTTCTTGTGTATTTTACATTTCAAACAGTATGTCCCCGTACAAGTTTGAAATCAATTATCGCTCACTCTATTGAGCGAATTTGTAGGCGCAATTTTCCAATGGAACCCAATGGAATAGTTCAAGCCTCAAGCCACGGGAATACCTTTCTAATTTCTTGTTTATTCATCGCGACCCACACCGTCAATTTATCTGCGATGTAATAACGGGCGGTTTGTGGGTGGAAAACGTTGGCAAATTGATCTAACCAGGTCGTCGGTGCTCGGACAGGAAGGCACACAGAGGTGTCACAAGGTTTCACCCGGTGAAATTTTTCTGAGCACCAATCATGGGAGTACTGGTGACATACAACTGTATCTTTAAATCCGCATTCTACTATACAAGGCAGGCGAAAATCTTTTGACGTAACTACAAGAAATAATTTTTTTTTCATTTCCCCATATATATTTCTAACATGGATCTTGTAATCAAAATGATTACGACTATTTTTATAATATATACAAGTCCAGAAAGAACGTGCCTATATATGTATAGTAATAAAAAAAAATAACGATTGTTGTATGCGATAAATACAATTCGGTATAATTTAATGTATGTAATGTAATATAATTGAAATCATACTTTTAAATGAATACATACCTATACTATTTAGAACAGAAATCTGAAACAGTAATTTCGTAATATATACTTACTTTATGGTAATTACACAATTTCAGTGAAATATTTCGTTCCAGTAGCATAGGTTATATACAGTTTAATATGAAAATTGTGAACAATATTAACATCAACACGAAGTTGTAAAAATATTTGTATCAAATATAGTACAAATAATTATAAGCAATATGTGCTAATAAAGAATGGAAATTAAAGAATGAAAAAAACTAGAAAGGTCAAAATAATCTTACAAAATTACATTTTTTATTTATTCTATTTCGTAGAAAGTATGATGATAAATATAAATATTTTCAGAAATGTGACAAAATGGAAAAAAGAATTGAAAATTCATTCCTATATTTGTAGTGTATTATTGATTATAATTTTACAAGCACACACTACTTGTGCCAAAAATGTCATACTTGCTTAATTTCCTTTGAAGATATGGAATGTACGTAGTATTGCATTCAGTATCTTGAGATATTTTTCTCGCTGAAAAATCTACTAATTGTAAATAAGTGGTCGTAAGTGCACTCAAGTAAAGTGCTAGTTTCTTCGATGAAAATTATATTCAGAAAGTGTTCCTAAACGTTACATCCGGTGTTCCGTTTTAATGAAGTAGATTACTTTTATGGTTGCGCGAGAACAACGTACAGAACAGATTCTATACAGAAACTTTCAATTCAGTTTAATGATGATAAGCTAACATTCCCGTAACTATCGAAAGTGTCTATCACACAATTAAAAGTCAGGTTTTAGAAATTTGTTTTATCAGATTATTTAGTAACTTCCTCAAATCTATATTTCTTGCAATTAATGGATCCAATTGAGAAATTATTTTGTTAAATTGCAGCATAAACGTCACACGAAGTTGCCGAAAAATGTATTTCTGGAAACAAAAAAATTCGAGGGAAAATGGAACGCATCTCGCGATGTGCACGTTCCGTTGTTACACGTCGTTGGTTTCGTTCACGCGACTATCTCCACATGAAAATTTCGCATTTCAACAAGCACATTGTGCCGTTGGATTTTCAATCAAGCGGCTACCGGTGTTTAATTTGCGGGTTTGTGGATTATTCTCTTTGCGTTAACTGTGTTTGACAGTTATAAGCTGAAGCTGAAAAATTTGATCCTAAATCCTCGTGGATTTTGTCGCAGTGGATACAAGAGCTCTGTGACATTTTGCAGCAAATTGCAGGACGAGATATGACAGTGTAAAATTCTTGTCTGTAATTTCTGGAGGAAATGATGTAGAATAATCGCGAGAGTAACAAGGGTAATGGGGCGAATTTATTATTACGCTACTGAAAATACAGTATTACTCAGAGCTCTATTTTAGCTTCTAGTAGATGCGTCAGCAATATGGCGCACAATTTTGGAACGTTCCAAAATTCTTACATTAAAAGACTGTTTACAGAAGTTTACGTAGATAGAATACTTCATTAATGCGGAAATCCATCGGGAAGCTGAGCAAAGCTCTGCTGTGCGATGCTATGTTTTAAATTAGCTTTTGGCAGTATTGAAACTAATTTTTTTAAAACGTAGCATGGCATAAGATAGCTTAGCTTCTAGGTAGATTCCCGGCTTTATGATTGATTCACTATGTGGTGGAATTTCTGCGGCGTGTCTTCAGTAATAAACTCGCTTGTTTCATAAGACCAGAAGCAAACGTGTAGGTGTGTAGGCATGAGCCAATTTTACTTGCGTTTATTTTGCAAGTAAACAATAAGAATTCTGGTATTTATAGTTCAATTGAGTTGCATTCTATCTAACAATAAAATAAGATTTTTTTATTTTATTACATTGTTACTAAAGATATTACTTTTCATCTGATTTAACTCATCGTAGACACTCTGGCCGTGAGCCACCCATTTATTGATTTTGACGGATTTTGGGGCTCTGTATCTTTTCCAATCGGTACGTAGAATAGCGCGGATATTCGTGGAATATCTTTATTTCTTCAATTACCGAAATAGCCTACCTCCTACATGCAAAATAAATACCTTTTCTCAAAGCCGACATACAAACTAGTATATTATAATTTATATGCTCTGTAGATTGCTAGCTTCTAATACTGTAATTTGTAAAAGTTACAATTTTTTTGAAAAATTTTCGTGTTTTCTCGACATATGGCAATATACAATTTTTTTTTTAAAAACTGCGATAAAATGTCAATAAAGAAACTATTGAAATACAAAACTATTGGAAATTAACGAAAAGATACGTGAATTTTTCTAGCAAATTATGCGACAATAAAATTTGTCTGGGATGTATGTACGTCAGATTGAATCAGTCAGACAAGCTTCCAATCGCGAACGAAATACATAAAGCTATTAGTTGTTAACATGCACAGCAGTCGAGATAAGAGTCAAAGCCTTATTTTAATAACGAGACTACGTTCACGACGCGTAGGTGGGTCTCTTACTATATTCGTCGTTGTGTACGGAGTGAGTCACTTTTTGAAATATAATTAAGGTGTATTCATGATTACTAATTCTATCATTACATATTCACGCTGTCATTCATTACCTATTCCGACTACCGTCCGAACTATACATGGATAGAGTTTAACTTTATCGACGTACCTTGCAAGGTCTTTTCTGGGTGAATTCTAAAGGTGAATTTACTTTGGTTGAACAATACGGTTGATTCAACAAAATTGAAAGAAAACTGAATACCTAGTACAAATTACCCTTCAATCATAGTGATTGACCAAATTGAACATTGAAAGAAGTTGCCAGAGTTTCTACTTTCGTTCAATGCGGTTGCCCATTCAGGATTATTCATCCAAATTGAACACACGTAAATACCTATGCATCTTAAATAATTGAAATGTTTTATTTCTGTTGCGTCGATATCGTTTGTAAGCAAAGCTTGCTGTTTTGTTCCAGAGGAAATAGAAATGTTATAAATAATTTGTGGTACTTTTCGGTTTTTAAAATGGTGTTTAAATGGAGAGAAGCAACGATCAAGTGTGAAATATTTTTGTGAGAACTACATTTTTACATAAACTTCGTCAAAATCGGCGATTGTTACTTCGGTACGTTCTCTTGCTTGAATACTCTACCGCGGACTCAAGCTGTCACTCATTGTTGGCGCATAACTCGAAAATGAGAAATCTCCCCAAAGTTTAGCATTTTTTGTCAAAATCAGGAGATACTTTTTTGGGAGAAATTTCAGTTTCTCTAATAAATTTCGACCTACGGAAAGTCGAAAAAATATGTGAAGCTTATATTAAAAAAAATAGTGTTTAAAATTATACGTACTAGAAAGTTTGACCTTTTGTGATTTTTTGGTACATGTTACGCTTGGATATCTTTTGTTTGTACAGTTATGACCACCGATGTATTTCGTAAAACTCCCATTTTATCCCCCGTTATTTTAAAATTAACACCGAGTAGGGTTCCTTTGTTGCATGTACATTGATCTAAATTATTGCTCGAATAAAATTGAATTGTAGACCCGTGTTACCCCTTTGTATTCCAAATCTGTCTGCCAGGCGCCAAAGTTTCAATTGAACTTGATATTTTTGGACCATGTAAATGTGAAATTTTGGTAACACAAATACTATATTTTTTCTTATCCTGAAATTCTGCAATTAATAAGTACAATATTGAGCGAAAAAAGCGTGATCGATCGACGGGCAATTAATTTGAAGTGTGAGGGTTAACTGCACCTTTTGTAACTATTTTAAATATTGTATACCTATAAAACTTTTCATCATGTGTTAGATCCCTGTATAAATTTTGTGTCTTATATGTTAAAAGGACAGGTTAATATTGTCGCTTACAACGCATAAACATTTGCAGTAGATTTCTTTTACAAATATACGTGAATCAAAATTTTCAGTTTCAAAAAATCATTGATCACGGACTAATTCGTAGAAGGTATCACTCGAAGGCTACAGACATACGAATACGTTGGTATTTGTGGAAACGATACTTTGCTGGCAAGGCTGTCCAGTTCGGATAAGTACGTTAGGTAGTACTTACATTTACATGCGTATAGGTATACAGAACGTTTCAAAACGAGAGTACAGATAAAAGCATAAAATTCTGTCTCATATTATATCCTACACTAGGTACGTGGTCACATTTCTCAAATATTGGGGAATGATAACATCTATTGGGGAGCAGACTTCCAACTGAAACTCAAATTGAGAATATGATTATTCTTTGTTTTTAACGAAATATCTTACATTGTTGCCGATTGATTTTGTTACTTACCTATGCACTTGCCGAGATATTCCAGTGTCCTATATTAAATACACTTAACAAGTTTCATATGAGATTTTTATGCATTTTTTGGAAAATTTTACAATACAAAATGTTAAAATATTTAACATAGGTAATGCATGTAATGTGAGAAACCCACTCGTGTAGAACACACTGTAGAAATTCACGCTAACTGTGAATGTCTACAGATCACTTTAATGTCTTGTTAGTTTTGGTACATAGAACAGTATTAAATATATGTACATAACTAAAATAAATGCAGTGGTTGGTAGCAGCAGCAATTAAGAATTAATACAATACGCTGCTTGCCCCTGCAGCAATCTACTTTTCTTTTTAATTAAGAATTTTATTCCCGCACTTCTTTTACTCTTGGGTGCATTAAACTTTCATAAATCTCTTCCCCTCTGTTCCTGTGATTTCTAGTGGTGTTCTATGACTGTAAAATTGCATATCTATCGTGATAAATGAACACACGATTATCACTATTTGTAGTCGGTAACCATTATAGTAAATTTCATACCCTTTATCTATTTAGCACCTGCCATATATTATAGTACAAAGACATTACCGCTAAGCATTAATTGCTTTATATATACTCCGCGCTTTCTCTTAATTCAATTTTATATTCTGAAAGCAGCAAAGTTTTGAAAGCACATTGAACGGATAGCTTTGAACAGCAAAAAGGGCGTAGAAAAAATACGGAAGTTGTACATTATTACAATATTAGTTGTTTAGGTATATAATATTAATTGTAGGATGTAAATCATATTTTCTAATACCTCTGCAAGGAAAGATAGGTGGAAAATGGAGGAAAATATGTAGAATTCTCTTCCTGAAAACGTCAGCATTACAAATACTTTGGTAGTAAATGTTAATATTTTAGAAAAAAGTGCTACTTTACAAAAACGGGAATATTTATCGTCGACTATTTAATATGTTAACTAACGATTATTTCGCTTAAGCACCGTTTAATGCATATAGCGTTTAAATTATTCAGATTATTAGAGCGAATTTTAACCGTTTTGAATGCATTTTCCGTTTCGCATTTCGCAGAAAAGTAGAATACGAGGTGAAACGTTATATGCGTGCGACACGTATCCTCACATTCCGACGTTTCTATTCAAACGACGGATGTGTTTCACTGTGTGAGTTTGGAATAATTTAACTACCGAAACTATGGGAAAACTGTGACACATTTCTCTCCGTAGTTGATCCGTATAAGCATGTACATTTAAAGGGGGAGAAATTAAATTTCTTTTGGCACTTTTAAACCACAGTTTGACGAGTGGCCGGAAATTTCTACCCGGAACGAAACTTCTAAATTGAGCTCCGAATTCTATTTCATAAAACTATAGAAAAACTGCAAAGTAATTCTTTTTATCGTGATATTGGACGATCTTATGATCAATCGAAGGTCATAGTGAAAGTTCACGAAACGGGCGGCGTTTTATTCGATTAAATCGATTTAACACAAAGGAATGCATTTGTATTATCGTTCTGATTGGCTTTGCTCGGTGTAATGAATGAATGTGTAATTGCCTGGCGTGGTCTGGACGATTCGGTTTCAATTGAGCCTATGAATCTGTTAGTACCAATGATACTCGACAGGGAGTAACGTGAACTTTTCAGTTACCAAGGACATGTATGCTCAGTTTCCTTAATATTCTCTCTATTTAACAAGATTAACAAGATTGTATGTATACATAACTGCATATTGTAAGGATTTTAACTACATAAATATCATTATTTTTAGAGAATGGTCAAAACAATAAAGTTCGACGTTTTTGTTGTTTAAAATTATTGAAATTTTGTTCTGAATATTCCTTGTATCTCCACATACAGTTAAATTATTATGACTTAGATACTTTAAATATTATAAATATACATAGGGGGTTTAGGTAATTTGTATAAAATTAATTGTTCATGATCTGTTATCTTATACATGTTCTTATCAATTTACAACTAATTAGAAACATAGAATAACTTTGTTTCATACTAACATGCAATAACTTTTAAATTGTGCTATGAAATTTTAACACTTAATTCTTTATGTTATAGGTAAGGAGCTCTTATGGCTTATAATTTATCTTCTGGATGGCAAAATAACCGAGCTCCAAAATTGCAAAGATAAGATTCTCTCAATGAGTAAGTAAATTTAACTAAAAAAACTTGTTCTTATACTATAAATGGTGTTGTAAATGTAATATGCAAATGACAGACAATTATCATTTATTAAGAAATATTATTTATTCCAAATCTTATTAATTATATCTTATTTAATTATATTTTTTTTAAATTAGAGATCATGTTCTGATTCAGTAGAACTGAATTTATCTTTGGGCATGTTACAATGAAATTATCTGTTAATTTTGCTACTTTTGGGGAGAAAATTTGTGTCCGACGCTATTGTTCTTTAAAATTGTTTTTAGGCTAACAAATCTTTGTGTATATCCAAAGTTTAACTTAATTTACTTGAATTTATTGAAATTTTTAGACACAAAAGATGACTATCAAATAAATATTAGTTTACATAAATATTTTGTATTAGTGATCTTTTTTCAAGTTATAGCTATTTCGAAGTTTACAGTAATTCATGTTAACAACTAAACAGACCTTACTCACTGTTCCTACATGTACTTTGAAACCCAAAGTCTACACTTCACGTATCCCGTATGTAATTCATTCAAAAGTCTTAATCACTATATTAATCACGTATTAATAAAAACATCCATGTCAAGAATTTTTAACGATATTCCCTGCAAAGTGGGGAACTTTGGGAACTTTTTTTATGGCTTTATATTTAACATTTGAAGAAACGAAAAAAATTGTATGTTAAAAATATGCATTGTAGATGTCGCTATTAAGGCATCTTAATTGCTTCACTACTCGCTAAAATGACATGTCGACGTTTAACATCTTAAATAACGATTTTTATATATCTTGTTATCGGTTTCCATTAAAATTAGGGGAAGCATTTGGTAAAGAGAACTCGAACGTAGCTAACTCTGGTTAATTTCACAGAAAATTTCGAGTAAATGGGTCAAATATTTCTCGAGATATCGTGTTCACTAGCTTGAAAAATATGGCTTTGAGAAAATTGCGATTATAAATCAAATAGGAGATGTAGGATATCGTCGGACTTCTGGCGCAGGACAATTATACTCTATTTTAAGTTGGTCACCGGTTCCTGGCCAAAAACATCCTAGTGAGAACTATTCACAGGACATAATAGCCTTAAAATTCTGTCAGAACTAATGACTCTTGACTTTTGGAGCGGTCCTGTGACATTGGACACTAAAAATATGTATACTTCGGGGACATGTTCTACCGACTTCATAATTTAAGGAAAATCGACATTTTCAAAATTTCCAAGTATTTACAATCCTTTAATACTTATAATGTTTACTATGGCACACGATCATACTGAAAATAAAAAAAAAACTAATTTTATGAGGAAATTTTCAGAGATGGTTATTTACTGCATTCACAATATTTCATTTCCTTCCTTTAAACAAGTACAGCAGGAACTTTAATATTTTTTTAGCAAAGTTGTTGATTAGAAAGAGAAGAATATCAATTTTGAAAATTCGTGATATACGTATTCTCGCGTTCTCTATAATTCGTCAAAATTGATGGTGATATGATTATAAGTTACATCACTCATTTTTACAGTTTATTTATAATTTGTTAGTCAGTTGAATTTTTAATCTAATAATTTGCGACTTTTTGTTAAATAATTTATTACTAATATTATTTTAGTTATTTCATATGTTGCAATAAAATCGTAAAGTTATATAATATAATATATTATACTTCACTACTAAACTTATGTAAACACAATTCTCACAAGTAAAGATGTGCACCCATTAAATTAATGACGCTTTTGCCAGTGTCCGTAGTTTGATTATCTAATTGAAAGGTTGACGATATAGTACACCAGTATTGAACGTAATGATAAAAATTGTGAACATATTAAAAAACTATATTTTTAATAAATAATATAATATACAAAACTCGTCATGGAACTGTTAAATTTTTATATAAGTGATCCAATCATTGATATTCTTTGGGTAGAACACACATGTTATTATATAGTATATAAGTACTACTTATTAAAAATAAATACATATTACTAGTTGTGCAGATTTGTTAAAAATAGTGAACATTATACGTGTTAATACTTAAAGTATTAATCAAAATTTCTTCTTACTTCGCAAGAGCATTACTTTTGCAGACTTCTCCAGGAATCCATCATATTATTCTTAATAATACATTATATGGACCAAAGCTCAAAGGGAACTGATAGAAGTTATCGAAAGAAGTTTTATTATTATATCGCAATCAAGAAGACATTTTCCTACGTCATATTCAGAATATTACGAGATATTTACGGACATAGATAAAGATAAAAGTAGAGTGGACTCTTCATTGGTCGATATAATAGGGAGAGATGACTGTTTATTTAAGGAATAATAAATAGACAATCTTTAGTACTTTTGTTGATAATAAAACACTCAAACAAAATAACAGAAATATTGTAATATCATGGGTGCATTCAAATTTTTCGATAAAGACATTTTTAATATCAGTAATCGTAGGCTGATACATGCCACATACTTTTACTTTTTTCCAGAACTCTCGCCACTTTCCAATTTTTTTAATTACATATCTCGTACTGTGTTCCCATAGTTAGCATTACACGCTCCCGCTTTGAAACTATTATTCCATGTAAATAGGTAGATACACTGTGAGTTTCACATTAAATTATTATAATCAGAATTAGTTTTAGCAGTGAAGAAAAAAAATTGCATTAGTACACAGGTTATTTTTACGAAAACATATTTTTGTTGATAATAGGGATTACCCTGCGAGGGATCAATGAGCATAGAGGGATGTGTATAAATTCAATTTTCTTTTAAAATTATTAATTCTGATTTAGGTACTTTTTCAGAATTGATCACATTGATCTCCTTTTCGATTATATTGCGTTTCTTTATTACTGTTTTATCCCATATTCTATATAATCATATAATGTAATATTGTCAAATTCTTGCCTGTTGCTTCCTTGATTGTTCTTCAACCCATTTTTAATATTCAGTAGGCGCGGGAAAAAATATCATCTTGTGGAGAGAAGAGCCCGTTTTGGCTGAAATTTTATACCACAATTCATTTCCTTGTATACAGGGTGTACCTGATTTTTTCCACCAAACTGTGGCTGCCTGTTCTGTAATTAAAAATAACAAACAAAAAGTTATATAAATATAGATTCAGAAATGTTTTATTGGAAAGTTATAATAAATATTACAAATAATATCGGACTTGTTTTTCATGTGAAACAATATAGCATGAAAATAAATTGACGATGTTATCTAATTTGTTTACGCCAACTGTATTTACTACTTGTTATTATTATTCCATTTCGAAATGTCGGCCGTTCCTATCAATACATCTGCATATATAATAATTACTCACAGCATCTCGATACAAAAGTTGCATATACAGCTTACCATATAATAACTCTTAGTGCAAATAGAAACTACGTATTTTTTATCAACTTCGATAAATGCAAGTAGTTAACATGTGGCTACTTAGGTTAATTAAATATCGTCAACTTGTTCTCACGCTGAAGAACCAGTCGGTTATTATTTCAAATTTTTATTAGAACTGTTTCATAAAACATACACGGCTGTATGTTCGTATAACTTCTTTTCCTTATTTTTAACTAGAGAACACGCTGCCACTGTTTGACCGAAAAAACCTGGGACACCATGTACATATCATGCTGTCTGATGCGAAGTCAAAGTAAAAAATATAACGCTGAAAATTATGGTGTAGCAAATTACCTGTCAAGGAAGAAACATGTCTGTATGAAGAGCATCAACAGTGTCTTGAAAAACAGAACACGATTTATGCGATTATTTTTTCTTCTTCTCTTAACAACTCGAAAATGTGCAACTTTTATAGAACATTAATTGAATTCTGAAATTTCTTTAAGACTCAAAATTATTCTTTGAATTTATTAAGCTAAAAATTATACTGATGACTGGTTTGCTATACAAATTAATTCACCATTCTCTGCCTTGTCTGGTACTTCATATTCATCTGCGTATTCCAGTAAAACGATTTTAAATATACCTTCCAACATTCTGTTCGGAAAATTTTAATTAAAGTTGCGACGAGTTTTATCGTGATTTTATACATTCATATATATTTTATGAAACAGCCAAAAAAATCGTTTAAAACATAAACAAAAATGTATGAATTTAAAGAAAAGGAAGTAATAGGTAGTATGTGTTATTTAATACTTCAAAAGTAGGTGAAAGTGTTTCGAATGTAGTCGTTACACGTACCTCCAATAATTTATAAAGTTAACACCAATGATTACACGAAGGTATCTTCGTTATCGCTCGAACATCGTTTAATATTGGGCCGCTATAAATCTGGAATATTTTGTATGGCATTATGTAGATATTTGACAAATTTCTGCACCCCTTCACGATGCAACTTCGAAGACCGTTCTGTGGATGAAATAAATTTCAACCCTTTTGACTGAACATTATCATTTACGTGTTCACGATAATTTCAGCTTCCACGAGACTGTATAATACATACTTCACAATGCAAGTGACGCGCAGATGCAAAATCTGTTTAACCGTTAGCTTAATCACTTGTAACTCTTCTTCTGGCGGATATTAAAGACGAAGGTCTGGACGTTCTCCATTTACGAACTGGAAAACTTTACACACGTCCAATCCCAGTAAATCTTCGAAACCTGCACTGATTACTTTTTTATGAAATCGCTTTTATGAATCGCTTTAATTCGATAATTTTATATCTGAATGTTCCCACGTTTAGTTTCTTAAAAACTCAATTAAACATAGGTATGCATTGAAATTCTGCTATTTTTTATGACAAGAAAAGTTTTGCATCATTCAAGCAAACTCAATCGGAAAAGTGCGAAACGAAATACAAGATTCAGTTAACTCGTTAATTTATTTAACATTACACCGAAGTATTACCAAAATAATTCTGCACCTTATCTACAAGAATCAGAAATTTCATTATATGTTCCTGTATACATAGTAATATACTGTACATACGCTGTTAAGAAACGCAAATAATATTCTCGGAGCGTCTGAGCGGCAAAACTGTGTAACCCTAAAGGTATGCAAATGACATAACACCCTTGATGTTATCGTTCTTAATAACCTTGTTGCAATCTTTCCGCACGTGTAATCGTATGGTGGTGGATGGTTCGGACGACCGACACGGAGAGGCGCGAAATCTGATCGACAGTCACTCATGCAACTGCAAGGGCCCCCCTACTAAGGAGTATCCAAGAATCCTTATGCAATGCGCGACCACCTGGCTAAATCAATTCACAGATTCATTTTTTAGCTACGTATGTACTTGGTACCTTGGTACTTTGGATCACCGTTTGCTTCCAGCCGAGATACGTTCTCGAAAGGAATTTCCTGCACGAAGCAGAACCCGATGTTGTCCCGATATTATCCTCTTTAATAACCTCGTTGCAAGCTCCTCGAATGCGCAATTTCGCAATATGAGCGACGGATGGGGATAAACAGTTCGTATATGAAGTTTCTCTGTTCGTTCAATAGTTCTTTCCTGCCTACTTCCTGGGTAGTAGTAGATACGCTATTAGTCTGAATTCAGTTCGTTTGCTTTGTTTTTTATCAGATTACGTTTGTACAAACAAAACTTTTTCACATACAACACTTATTTGATTCATGAATACATATTTTGGATATGTTCATTTCGTGGAGAGAATGATAATTGATAAAAGCTGGAGAATGTGTGTCTGGTGCAAAAAGTCCCTAACTTTTCGCGCTTCATAGATTCCAGTTGCATACTTGGAGAGTCCTTGTAGAAAACACTGTAAGTGGCAAAAATCAAAATTTTCAGGAGAGAGAAAAAACCTCTCTGGCTTTAAATTATTCTATTTTTTGCATTAATATAGTTGAAATTCATGACGAAAAGAATTGCATTTGTAGAAAACCCTGGATGCGCCATTTATGAAAATTTGCAAGCACTGCTGTAAGTGCTAGAGAATACTTTGCTAGAGAATCTATCAAAAAATATAAACATTAAAATTGCCTTCAATCATGACTCATCCAGCACTCAGAGTTTGTACTTCTATATGTATAATATTATTCAAACTTGTACCCTTTAAATAACAAACCATACAATTACTCAAGGGTATCCATATTATCGATGATTGTTATCCTATTATAGAAATTTATAACGAACTGTAAATCATACTGTTGCAATTTAGTGCCTATAAAATAATTCCAATAGGTTTCAAACTGTTTTGACAGCGATTAATACGACATACGGTAGTAAATACTCGTATTCTTAAAATACGGACGTAGGCTAACACTTTTTGCGTTCCTATTCAGTGCGCATTTCGTAAAATTTATTGCCTGCAATACACCTGCACGGAAATATTTAGAAGAAACGTTAAAAATTAACGGCTTTATGTCTTCAATATTGTGCTTATTAATAACCTCGATGTAATTTTCTCAGCATGATCTCTCTGCGTGGTGCAACTACTACATATGTAAATCCTTTACGCAGCGAGTGCGCAAAGACAAGATTTCAATTTAACCGTCACTCAGAAAGATTCAGAGTTGAAATAATGCTAAATTATTGCAACTGAACGCAGAACAATTACAATTACCTATGCGAAATATTAACGAAATCAGATGGTGTGCAAATGAATTTATATCGCTGCACAATATAACGAACTCGATCACGGACATAAATATCCTCGACATAAAGCTTAATAGCATTTACATTAACAGTAGCATAACTTTATATCTCCGGTTTTACAGCAGGGGAAAAGATTTATTACCTAGCATTTCAATCGATATAAATTAGGCTGATGTTTGTATTAATTCGATAAATTAAGTATTAAAAATGAATCATGAATGACACTAACGAATAACTTTTTAATCGCCAATAATGAATAAAAGTTTAGTATCTATATGTATCAGCAAAAGATAAACCCTTGTATGTAATATCTAGGAGCAACAGTTTGTAATTAAGCATAAATTACCCGCAACAGTCAAGAAAATCCCATTTCTGAAAATATATTAAAACGCTAGGGGAGCAGCTTCGCTGTCATTAGTTATCCACAGTAAACCCATTCTACAATGCAGCACTCCAAAAGCCATTACCCCACACCACAACTGTAGAGTGGCATATTTTACGACATAACATTTTCATTGTTAAACTCGCTGCTCGACAAAGTTAGTCAAACATCAAATATATAATTCAAACAATGTGCAGGAAACTTTTGACTATGAATAAGAAATAATATAGATAATAGTCTTCGATAAGTGTTCGTATGAAATTATTAAAATAATGGCCAATTCTGGTGTTAAATACACGTGGCAGGCGTGCACTTGGAGGAAAGAGTGATCAAACAGTTGATATGGTCACACCATAGATATTATCGCGTTTAATAAGCTTGTCGCGAATTTTTTTGATGCAACTGTATTACATTGTGCCCTCGAATGACGTGCGCGGAGATGCGAAATCTGTTCAACCGTCACTCAGCTGGCAGTAAAAAGTTCTCCACCTCTCGAATATTAAAGAGCGCGCACCGTGTTCCTGTCGCGCAAAAGCGGCGGGTCCCAACGATATTTTTATGCACGCCCACTTTATTTTTACGCTCTTCTCGTCTTACATCCTTGTGAAAAGAGGCCACTCGTTGAAACGGGCCACACGAAATGGTATATCCGCGTGTGCGCCAGGTACTCGCTTTAATCTAATACATCTCCTGGATCGTAGACAGCGACGAAACCGGGAATAAGCTGGGCCCTCTCTACCTGCTAAACCTGCCATTCTTTGTGCATGCAATCCTTGCTCGATAAAAGGAAGTTGCAACGAGCAACGGGGCGTACATATCCGGCAGCCCAGTCTCATACACTAAAGGAGCCTTTTGAAAAGCTTGGGGTTATTTCGAAACGTATTGTTACGGCTTCATCATTTCGCACATCTCTTTAATACACTGCTGGCCAAAATTAAAGGAACACTATAATTTCACAGAAAATTTTGATTGCAAAAAATATTTAAAACAAGCATTTTAACGATTGAAGTTTCTAGTTTTCGAATCAGGAGCTGAAATTTTATGATACCTACTGTTTTATTAAGATGTCTTAATAAAACATTAAGAGTCTATTCATATTATTTTTAAACACGACAAATGTATATGAGCCTTGAATTTGAATTGGTAGTGTGGATGAACGAAACAAAAAGGAAGCCGAAATTTTCATAACGGAATTGGAGCTTAACATTTTAATTGCTACACTTCATTATTTTGAATAAAGCATAGCAGCTTCACTAATTGTAGCATTGCCGGCTTCTGAACAAGTAATTCAAATTACTTTTCATTCTTTTGTTGTCATTTGTTCCATTTTAATTAATCCATTTACCTAGTCCTTATATTTTGCGTAGTGGTAATTTAAATCTGTATTTTTCAGAAAAATTTTAAGTACAGCTATATGTATGTATAACAGCAAAGACATATCAATATATCAAACCTAATTCTTCTCGAGATTCAAGTTTCTGACATAACATAATAGAAAGTTAATGTGCACAAAATGATATAGCAAAAGCAGTTGCGGTACTAATTGTAAGTAGGTAGTAAATCCAAGTAAGAAACAGGACTTGTTTCACATTCTCTTATCATCGAGATGAAATTTTTATCAGGACTGCTTGTCTCGGAAATCTTTTTTCGGTTTGGAAATCCAGTTGTGCCACAATTTGTGAACACGTCGCACTTGTCGCCAATGGGCAAGGTGCAATAATTCACAGTTAATGGCTGGCTGAACGCGACGCGATTATTGCGTGACAAGATATAGATGAGAATCTCGTTCAATTGGATAAAACGAAATCAGATTTCGCGAATTTAGTACAAATTGGAAAGCTGTGCGCAACCAAAATCAACACATTCATGAGCTTTTCACGTTTATTATGTTACGAATGAATCTTACTTACACCATGTGCAGTCGATAACATCTCTGAAATAAATTTTTGACTACCTTTGAAATTAAGATTAATTATATTCAAATTGTAAATGTTGAAAGATATAACTGGTGGTGGAAATATATTTACAGTGTACAAATGATCAATTTATAATCACAATTACAATGACGCTTTCTTTTTTTATTGTCACGGATTTATTCAATGGTTCTTATTCCATTGAAACATGTTTTATTTCCATTTTCTAAAATTGAAACAACAACACCTCTACGAGCGAATTCTATTTTACTCGAATACGATTTTGTTACTGCAGGTGTTACACACTCTAAAAGGGTTTCTCAAGCACATTCAGAAAAAAGTAGTTTGTTCTATAAACCTACATGTCTGAACGGAAGATAAATGTACGAAATGGTGAGGTGTGGCGTAGACGGATTGGTTATTCAGTTTTCGAAGTTTTAAAGAATCGCAGTGGACGCAAGGTGTACCTGTATTTAAACATGATGTAACCTATTTAGCATCCAAGCCATGTAATTGATGATTGCGCCAAGAAAATAGCTTCTTTCAAACATTATCACAGAAATTTCGTCATAAATTGCAGTTTTAATGAAGATGTTTGCACCATAGCATGAAAATAGAACTAAGTAATTTATGCGTATTGCAGAATATCATATCACATATTATGTAGATTACAGAAAGTCAAAATTTCTATTCAATGGAACAACTTAATAATATATAATTGGTAAAACAAGTCATTAAGGGTAAAAAAAGAAGTAAATATATTCAAAGACTAATAGGAGGTACTTTTTTATTTAAGAGTCTTTCTATCTTTATTGCCGAGTACAGCTTTTATATTAAAAATATAAGGCTTCCTCAAAAGTAAAGATAGAAGAAAGTTTCTCAAATAAAAAAAGTACTTCTGCCGATTGATTAAGTTGGTTTCTCTGCTATTCGTTGAATAAACATAATACGTTTAATTGAAACTCCCCAAATACAGAATAAAGAGTCTCTTGTCTAAAAAATTAAATTCCTTTTTTAACTAAATAGGCATTCATTTTTATTCGAAGGACCCTTCATTCTTCATTCGAGGAATTTTTAATTACACATGGTCTCTTTGAGGGACTATTTATCTAGATAACAGATTCTTTGATTAGACAATTTATTTATCTAGAACACGAAGTAACTGTGCCATAATGTCCAACATAACATCAGTTTTACAAGTGTCTTGATATTTCATCATAATTGATCCTCAGTTATGTACTCTTTACATGTTTACACCTAAAGCAAAATTCTGCTTTCGTAATTTCTTACCGCGTTACAGATCCACGAGGCAAAAGATAATAATTTGGAGTCACGCTTAAGCGTACAGGCGCAATTGAAAGCAGAAAAGCTGCAAATGATTGTATACTTGGACCGTGTCAAGATAATTACGGGACGACGCGATTCAAGCCGTGCGGCACCGTTCGCTTAGTCGCGGAACCAGTCGCGACTGAAAGTACCAGCTAGATAAGATAGAATTAGATAATCCGTCCCAGCGATTTCGCCGCGTCATTTTTCCCAGTGTCACTTTCGTATCGTTTCTCCTTTCTGAAAAGTACAACGAGCCAGCGATCGGGTTTCAGTTCCGTGCAAGGAGTAATTTATTCATCGAGGCAAATCGTTCGTTTCCTTTTTGCCTTGCGCGCCCTGTATTGAAGGAATGGGAATCAGCGGAGTTGAGCAATAACGTAGGAGCCAATTTTATCCTTCGAACTTTTTCGCAAAAATTATTTCTACCAGGAACATGTTCGTACGTCGCAGACTTAGGGCAAAAAGCACTTGAAATATAAAATGAAAAGTAATATTTGAAATAATGAATTATTTTTAGAATTTTTTTACAGCTTATAATAAAATCGCAGCAATATTAAAAGAATATTTTCTCTGAAGTTGAATAGTTCGACGAATAAAAAAATTAACTTTATTCGTCGAATAACGATAACCCGGGCAACTTTATTCGATACACAACGAATAATCTTTTTAACATTTATTCATTATCCGAAATTTTATTTAAATAAAAGCTTTGCCCATCTTTGTATCAATGTGAATTAAAATTGCGAAATCTAACTTTGATATCTAAAATATGTATAGAATGGGCGGACACTTTTGTGAGTAACTGTACGTTAATGTTCGATGCACATTAAGCCAAGTATTTCAACGTGAATCAAAAGCCAATTTGTACAACGATGTAGTTAATTTTCAGTGTGGGTACAAGAAGACGGCTCATAGATGCCTTATGCAGCAAGGGAACACCTTTCCTTTTGCACCACGCGATATCGTTAAGCCCTTACTACGAGACGCAACTGCAAACACACTACGTATAGGCCGCGTCTCTCGAACAAAGCCACTAACAAGTGAGCAGCCTCTTGTGAATGAGGCTATACCTATGAAGTGTACAGTGACCCGACGTGCTCGTGAGTTCGAGCAATAATCCCTTGACGCCCGCAACGAGAACGTCGGCCATCTCTATACATGGGCAAACCGTTGTGCATACACGTATAGAGGCACGCATATCTATACCTATATGCACAGCATATTATATCCAGGCCTATACGAGGCTGCTTCAAGAATTCGCTTTCCCCTGCGCGCAGAAATGACCATCGGATCCGAAAACGTATTCAGAAGTCTCTGCGTGGACGTTCAATGTGAATACATGCAGAAGCATCGTGATGCAAATAGGCACAGTGCTTTCATGGAAGGAAGCAACGAAAGGGATCCTAGTTTCCTTTGTTTCATTTTAAAATGCACCCCCTGTGACGCCTGACAGCGACATCTACATGCTTTGAAGTTTCGTGACACTCGTTTGGGTGATAGACACTGTGGAAGAAGGAAAGCAATTCCATTTTTGTAGATTTTGCTTTCTGAACATCCAATATACAAGATGGGGCGTAATTGGTGGCATAATCAAGGAAGAGTGCAGAAGGTATACGATACCTGTTTCAGAAATAAGACTTTGGGACAAAGTATTATTATATGTAATGGCAGAAAAGTTTTGGTTGTAAGAGATTCTGTTACACAGAAGATAACATTTTTTTTTTAATTAAGTAATACATTATAACCATTTAAGAAATTACACATTATATTTTATTGAATTCAATTTCTAGAATCAGAGTAAGAATGAAAATTTTTCATTTCTTCGATGAAATTTACGCGTTGGTCACACATGGGTCCAAACGAGCCACGCTCAAAAACGATGTTTTGGTAATAGCTGCCACTCATCAACGGAGTTTCTAATTCAAAAATTGACGATCTCTACCGGAAGGGGAAACCTCAAATTTCCGTAAAATGTTATTTTAAAGAACTTACCGGTATGAAGCTCCAAAGTTGAAAAGCGGGTCTGTTGGACCCAGCGTGATCATGAAGGGTTAACAGTGGAAGTGTGCCCTTTTGAAAAATTACTTCTCAATTTATAATAATTCACGTATGTACATTCTAAACATATGCTTGTAACGAAACCTTACTACGCTGGACAAAGGTCAGATGTAAGTTTAGGAGTGAAAGCGATTTATCTGTGGTGAACCGGATACAGTTGATAAGAGTTTGAAGGGTAAAGCGCTACATTTCGGTATCGCGTGACAGTGACAATTGTTATGCATAACGAGGTAGGTTGCATTACGCAAAACGTACTGACATAACGAGCAAGGATCGAACGAAAGAAAATCCCAGGCGTAACCGTAGCTTTTACTGCTTTGCCACAAAGTGCATTACTGCCAGCACGATTGATTTACTGTCAGCAAGCGTGCAACAGGTGTTCCTGCGCGTTACATTCTACGATTTTTCTCGAACAACGATGCATCTGTTCTCCGATCGTTGTCACGTCTCTCGACAGAACTCTGTGTTATGATCTAGGAAAGATAGTGCAGTTGCAGAACGCAGAGCACAGAGGCACACGCACATGCGAGTTTTTCTTAGATTTATGGCAAGTTCCTTTCCTGACAAATCTCAACTATACCAGAGACGAAATATTTCGACTACTGAGACAACCACCCTGGCTGAAAATCACGCTAGGATCCCACTTTGAAATGCCTTTGGACATCTTTAGGCTTTCAAAAGTTCTTATGTATAGATACATATGTATAAAAGGTGGTTCACATGAAGGCATATGGTAATGTTTTGAACAAAAATAAATAAAAAATGTGGCATATATTTTTTTGTATGAGTCTCCGTTTTCGAGAAAATCAATTTTGTAAATTAGGTATGCGCGCACCTGATCTAAAATCAGCAGAATTTATTAGTAAACGGGGTACAACTGCGAATGAAATAAATCCTTATGCAGAAATATGTCGAAAGTGTAAAATAATATTTCTTCGAACAGGGCTTCGTTTTCGAGAAAATTTAGTTTAGGAAAAGTACACATAATTGATAAAAATTAAGCTCCACTGTTGAATCAATTTTCTCGGAAATAAACCCTCACATAAAGAAATTGTAGTTATAGAATTTCACACGGGAATTCGTTTCACTCGCTGTTGTACCATATTTAGTGATAAATTCTTTACCTACCTCACGAATTCACAAAATCGATTTTCTCGAAAACGGAGGCTCGTATGAGAAAAATTATTCTACATTTTGTATTTAATTCTGTCCAAGGAATTACCAAATGCTCGGTTGTACCACCTGTCCTATCCTACCCTACAATATATCATGCCGACACCTAAGTTTTCCTTCTTGACATTATCTCACTCTGAGGAAGAACGAAGGCAAGAGAAATGAAACAGGTGGAAATGTGTGGATGGGTTGGGATAGAGCAGATTTGATAAAAGCATCATTTTACAAAGTGTCTTAACAAGCTTTAATAAAACACGTGCGCAGTCACAAATTATGTTTATAGTAAAATAGGCAAAGTTTTGTACTAAAAGGATAATACGAATCTGTATATTAGGGGATGAGAAGGAAAAGGGCAAATAAGAGCATCGACGTCAACGTGATTCTTCAATTCTGATTCAAGTTTCCTTCCATCACATCCAACTTCCTTGCGCCTCCACCGGGTGTCTTTACACCTCGTTAGTCACTGTCTCGGAGAAAACGAACGTCAGGTCGATTTACGATCCGCTGACAGGAAGAAGGATTTCCATCCAGGATCAAGTATACTCGTTCGTTTTATCCACGAGTGTGAGCGAAGGCGGAAAATAATGCGCCGTTCACACAGCCCTTCTAACCGCGTGTCACTCTGTCTTATATTTTTGAGGAGGGTCTTAAAAGGATTGATGGAGCTCTAAACGATAATTGATAACATGGCATAAAACTTGTGATCAGCTTTTCCTGATATTGTAAAAAGAAGTTGCAAGTTTGTCTTAATTAAGTGTTTTTATTTACCTGTTCTGAATAAATACCTTCTCGTAAAAAAATAATCATCACGTATGCTTCTAGAAACGAGGAAGAATATTACAAATATGAAAAAAGTTATGTTACTTTGTAGACCAAATGAGACAGGGGTACAATTTTTATACAATTGCAATTTTTTATACAATTTTGTTAAGCAGTAGACAATGTTGCTAATATTGTTCTCAAACTTGATAGCTGAATGCATTTGAGTACTAAATGAATTGTTTGTGTTATGTAATGAGTGCTGTAATTACTGACTCTTAATATTGGAAACGACTATAAACTACGATATAAACTACTCATTATTTGATAAAGTTGTATTTTTAATCTTGAAACTAGATATTTGGGTAGAAGTACCTACAGTTTTTAAAAATATTTTAACACTCGACTGGGAGACAGAATAACAAGTTAAAGTAGTGGTTATATTAAAACATTTCAGAACAACTGAAGTTCTGAAACTGCAAATTACATTACAAACTAAACTTAGTTTGAACTTTGAACTGAATAGTGATTTCCCGTTGCAGTTGCTTGTCTGACATAGGTTATATTTAACGAAACTTTAGTCCATTGTTGGTTAACTTAGTTCAAAGTACTAAGAACTTTGACGGGAAGAATACCTGTTAGATTCAGATGCTCCCGTTGCAAGACAATTTCTCTTATGGCATCCTCATTTTCTCAATATTTCTTCCATCTTTACGATACTAATAAAACAGCTTCAACAATGGTTTATGCAGGGTAGAAGAAAATATAATTATATCTGTAAATACATCTTTAATAATTTGAACTACTACTTGATTATTCTTAAATATTAGTATAATTTTATATAACAATTATACGAGTACCACTAATTATGAATTATCATTATCATTAAGAATTATCGATAATAATTATAACCTTTATCAATTCCTTCTAAAGTTTCTTTTCTCGTATTTGATGATAATTAACTAACTGTTATAGTCTTTAACTATAAAGCCATGGAATTATATCACCGCTATAATGGAATTTTAATTTGGCTTTGCGCTTCATTTCCTTGCCGTTAGAAATCGTTTCATTTGCTTTAAAGAAGGTAGGTAGGTATGTAATAGTTTTCAGACACAAGGTCGTTCACTTTGGAGCATAGTGACGTGATACATCAAATAAAGTGTCGCGAAGAAGCTTAATACCAAATCTAGAAAATTGTTTCCGCTTCCGTTCTTCGACACGAGCGCCCTTCGCGTTAGGCAGGAAGAGAATTTCGAAGTGCTCGAAGATCTTGATGCGCACGCTAGCGAATATTTAATTTCCCGGAAATTGTATACCGGAAATGGGAATAAATGAAATGTCTGATCGTGAAACGTGATTCGAATGACATTGATGTTGTTGGAATGAATTGGTAGGGTATTTGAAATTATCACACTCATCTACTTTCATCTACTCCAATAACATTATTACGTTTAGAAAAAATAAATTAAACTAAAGTTACACAGTATTAAAAGGGGTATAAAATAGATTAAATGAAACCTTTTTAGGTGTTTCATAGGTTTCCATGGTCAAGCCCTAGTGGTTGTTTCAAAGAGAATCAAAATACGGTTAAAGTGTACGCAGAAGCTACAACCACAGTGGCTAACAAATCTTTTGTTAATTAATTTTTTCATGTAAAATAAATGTTTCAACTTTTGTCCGCAAAATAGCATTTGAATTTTTGCATTTCATGCATTAGCTTGGAAGTTACGATTATTTACAGTCAAAATACAAATTTGTCAATTTATTAATTGTTAGTAATTATGCTGTTACAATTTTTAGATGTCCAGAGAACTTTAAATTTGGGGCTTTTCTATTACCCTCCGTTAACATTAAAATGTGACATTAGAAATATCATAAACAAATACCACATCGAAATATATTATATTATTAATAACTTGCTGATATTGTTGCCACATTTCACAGTGTACCATTTCATTGATCATTTGACAGACATTGACAAATTAAAAATTCTTATTATTTATAATTTACAATTGACTGTTCGAATCCATTCGCGAAGTACTTACACACTTGTATTTTCTACTGAGTCACCCTGCATGTCACTTATTATGTCCTGTTTGGTCTACAAAACTAGTCCAACTGCTCGAATAACAGAAACTCTGAAAATCGTACAATTCTCCGCGCCATTCCTCATAGTTGGAATTTGATAGGACAAGTTTGGAAGTTCCATGAGTAACTATGTTTACGTAGATACTATATTCATTTCCTAACGAAATTCAAACGTCATTGTATGATGATGTATCTTTGCTTGCACCGTTAACAACTCTTATTTCGTGAAACATAAATGTCCAAAAAGAATTGCGAACAACGGTTGTGTAACGAGGTATAAATTTTTTGTGCAACGCAATCAAGGATACAATCTTTACCAAAAACAGCTACATTGTATGCCCTCTATTATTGCTTAGTACCCATTAATTAATCCGTCCAGAAAATTTGCAATTACAAGCGAGGGATGGCAGTATGTGCTTTGCGATTGTATAATGAATTATGTGTACGCCGAGGGTGTAATTACAATTAGTATCTACCTACCTCTCAGAGTACCGAGCATAAAACTTTCGTTACATTGATTCAACGTTTGCCTGTACTAAGAGCAGATGAAACAAAAAACTTAAAATATTTTCTGTAACTCATTAGGATCGCGATACTTTGCCACGTCCATTCTTATTTAAGTACAAAATCTGTGCAAATGACGGAAACGTATATAGGTATGTATATAGAAGCTAGAATTATTAATTCAGCTTTATAGCTTCAAAGCTTACAGATTTGTAAATATATCGAAAAAATTATTATAACCGACTACGTTCAAAACAATTATTCATACCTTATAAAGCGTGTATATTTGTTTAACAATTATCGTTTTTACAAAAATGTGTAGAGGTACCGATATATTAAAACGTGAATGAGAAAATGAACAAAAGGCCAAAATGTTTTGTAATATGAAAGGAAGCCACTATACCTATATTCACTAAAGACATATTTTACGGAATATAAAAATGCTTATAACTGCAAAACTAAGCGTTACCGGACATAGGCGTGTACGAAAACTTTTTACTA
The DNA here is from genome assembly GCA_963971345.1 of Andrena flavipes. Taxonomy (NCBI): domain Eukaryota; kingdom Metazoa; phylum Arthropoda; class Insecta; order Hymenoptera; family Andrenidae; genus Andrena; species Andrena flavipes. The sequence goes on from OZ020480.1 coordinate 62,488,668, forward strand.
CTTTCAAGAAGTAGAGCTGATCCTAAAAGAATGTCCCACATTTTTATAAACACCCTGTATATTTACGCGGCACAGACCAGTACTTACTAATCTACAGGATACGAGCCGCTGATCGCCAAATTACTGTGCTTCAGGCGTTTCTTATCCGTATTTTTCAACATTAATTATTACAAAGCAAAGCCTCCACTGTGACTTCGTTAATCTTAATTGTAGTCTTGTTTTGCCACGTAGACTCACCTATTTTATCTTTTTCTACTTGTTTCCGAGCACCTTCTATAAAGATAAAAAAAAATAGAATCGAATAAGAGAAATGGAAGATTTTAACACAAAGACGAAAACAGTGATGTAAATGGAAAAAAAATTAGCAGAAACAGGCGTTGTTATTACATTTAACTAAAATAAATTATAAATTACAGACTGTAAATTACAGATATATAAATTATTCGCACCAATAATTAATAATATGTACCATTTGAAAGATGCTAACGTCCGCAGAATCATATCCTCGCGTGCATATGCTCGGGGTTGCATTAAATTAATGAACTGTCATTTCGTAACGTTGAACGAAACGAATCACCGTACATTCATACTTTGTACGGCCGGCACGGTGATTGGGGCTTCGGTGGTAACGTTCAAATCGCAGTAGATACAGAAATACGGTAAATTACAGAGGCCCTTGGTGGCGGGGAAACGCCCAGATTCCGAATTGCCAAGCATGGAAACGATTTCGCGAAAAAATGAACTCTGACACGCAGCATGGGGCGCGGACGCGCGGCGACAGAAGGGGAGAGGGATGGAGGTGCATTTCTCGCTTGGAAGGTTTTGTTCGGCCTCGTCTGACCCTTGGCTGTCATTATTAACGCAATACGTTTGTCTGTCGCACGCGCATCATTTCGCCCGACTGTCCTCTACACGTCGCGCCGGTCTAGCCCCGTTCGTACGCGTCAGTCGACCAGATAAAAGCACAGAATTAGATACCCCCGTTGGTAGCAGGTTTCCATGAGGCACCCTTCGCCTTCGCTCAGCCGTTCTGCCCTGTCTTCCCCTCGGCTTTGACCCTATTTCCAAAGCAATCGCGTTCCAATCGTTCTGCTTCCCTCCTCGGATACTATGCGGACGCGTGTCATTTACGCTCCATGGAAATGCACCCGATGTCATCTCTGTATCCGGTTTACAAATACGTATATATTGGATATACAGTGGCAGGTTTTAAAACAATCTCAAAGCAATTTTAATCCCTTGGATGAGCGTCACAGGATTATAGCACAATTTTATTTTGGTAAAGTTGCTTTCCCTAATTTGACACTTACTTTAGTCATTTCCAAGGTATTGGACCAAATGTGTTTCTTACCCTCAACTTTGAAGACTATTTTCATCCGTACAACATGAATGTTGGCTGATAAAAAAAAATACGTGTCAAATATTTTTGTGACAATTACATTTTTCACTTCGGGATTTTCCGCTGTGAGATATGGTTTATAAATAGAAAAGTCTGCGGCAGCGGTATTTTACAAATAAACAAATCGAGAATTATTTCGATAAAATTTGTTTGATCATTTCTGTGGTAGATAGTACTAACTAAAAATGTATCAATCAATGTTTACCTATACCGACGTGAGTCAGGATAGGAAATTCTAGCGTCAGCATTGTCGAAATATGTAAAACATTTTGCACGTTTGCCATGGGCAGCTTCACTGTAGTTGCACAGATAACAAACGAGGCTTTGAGAGCAAAAACCCTCATGTTTTGCGAAATTGAGTTAGTAGCAATAATATATTCCAATAGGCTATAGTAATCATATAAAATAGAAAAAATTAATTTTTCTTCAATATGGATTAGTCCGTTGTTTATCTCAATGCCTCAAATATAATTGATTTTAATACTCAGACTGTCTCGCCTCTCGCGTTTTTCCAACTCTTCCGCGTCCTCCCATCCAGCTGCTCGAAACATTTGATAATGTTTTGCCAGCTCCGATTCCGTACAGGACCATAGATTTGTACAACGGTGCGTGGTGCATCGCCTATCCAAACACGATCGCGACCGTGCAACTTCAAAAAACCATCCGTCCTCCTAATGCTGTTTCCGTTGCAACGTGGCGACGCAACAACGAAGCGAGAACGATCGAGTGCGAGTTACATTATTATTTCGATTGTTCGTTCGCCACGGTGCGTGCCTCCCTCCTTCCACGGCCGGATTCCATTCGTGCGGCTTTTCGAATTCGAGCAGCCGTGTGGTGGCTCCTGTCAAAATTCGTCAAGGCCTGTCAAAACGGCAACGCACCCGTCGAAAGGGGGCTTACTACCCCTTCCACCCTCCCTTTTGTTTTCCCGCTTCTCGAGCGTCGTTCCACTTTTTTCGTTCTTTTCTTACTTTTCACTATCACCCTCGTTCCCTCCCCTCGTAGTTCTCCGAGGGAGAAGAGCTTGGTCGAACGAACTCGTGTTCGATCGATGGATTGGCGTCACTCTGTATTTGATTCCCTGCTGGTTTTTGGTTAGCACAGTATGCGCGAGATTTGGGCACGCCGTTGCTGTAAACTGCAGGGTAAAAATGTTTACAGGCGATGGAAATTATAGATTTTATTTTGGTACGTATAATATGGTTACTTCTATTAGCAATGTTCAGATATCTGGTGTTTTTAAAAGTTTACTATTATTATTATACCAATATAATGTATGCACGGTGGGAATAATTGATTGAAAAAGAGGGGAATTGGATTAATAATTCAATTTATTTCTCCGTGTGCTTGGTTTGGTAATAGAATTTCTAGAAATATAGCTACGTAAAAACTATTAGTATGCCCTGATCTGTTGTTGTATGTATACTGTATATGTAGTGTATATGATATTAGCAGATTATTAGAATGAAACGTAATTTTAAAATGTCTGGAGCTATTTTTAGTTTAGAAATAGTTTGAAAATTACTGAAATATTTCCGTGATAGGATAATGTATAGAGAAAATGCAGCAGCAGTACGAAGACCCCATGCATATGTATTTATGTATGTTGAAACAGAAGGTAGGCCATCGAACATCTTTCCTGGGCAAACTGAAATAATAATCTGTCTTGGAATAAACATCCGTATTTATCTCGTCTTATCTTCGTTGATTTGTGGTCCTATATTAACTGAGCATTCTTTGTCTATTTTCGTGAGTCCTGTGTAACCCAAAATTCTTTGATTCTTTCTCTACTTTGTCCTGCTATTTATTATTTGTAAAAACGAAAAATAGATCAAAGTTTTAAACACGCGATTTTTTTTTGAGTTCTTTCTAAACATTACGTAAGATCATATAGAAATGAAATTCTTTTATCCAAAATAATACCACTGTTTATAATTTATATACCTACATTACAGTGTAATCACAATAAAGTCAAAGGTCACTTCAAGGTCATGTCATTATTCATCTCTGAACGCAATTTTAACGAACGTATCTCAATGAAAGAGATATTTAGGTGGCTACATTTAGGTGAGTTACACTGTATAATCCGTAGGAATTATTATTCTGTAAATGTATGTCACGATTCAGTAAAGAATCATAAATTTATAAGATGAATAGAGTAAGCTCTGTATTGTAATACTATCTTTACACCGAGATCTACAAAATGGTCTCATTAAGCCTGACATTCATCCTCGAAAGATGTCTATCACGAATTCTCTTAATTATAAGTTTAGCAGGCATATTATAACAGTTTGTCATATCAATGAAGCTATTACGTTACTATTGTTTCAACTCAACTACTATAAGCCTTTGTTAACGCTAATTCCGCCCCGTCGGGGCCCGCATAAAATGGAAATCCGGAGGTAGATCCATAATGCCTTGTCTACATATTATATGAGCCTCTCACAAGATAAACTGATTAACTTTATGACAGGAAAAGTAAAGAAAATTTTTAACTTAAACACATATTAGGTACATGCTTTAGTACTAACATTGAGAAATTTACACAAAGCTCAGCTTAATTTCACAGGGACGGATATGTTATTCAGTTTCTTTATTATATTTCACGTAGGTACTTTATGTGTCCCTGTTTTTTCTCATTACACATCTGGTGTACATACATATCACAATGCACCCGACGCGTTGCGTAACATCCCTTATTGTTTTTTTTTTCTTCTTTAGCGGGACAAACGCGTTTCCCGCGCACAGGTCCCGCGAGTGCATTGTCCTTTCTTGCGCCCGTACACGCGCAAGATAAGCGATTCGCAGAGAAATAACGAATATCATTTTCATATTAATGAGCATTGTGATTCATAATACAGGTTATCGCCTACGGCATCTACGCTATCGCTGCGAGGCAGCGTAGTTATATTCACGCCTCTTCATTTATCTTTATATTCCGCACATTCGTGCACCGACTTCTAATCTTGTTGTTTACGAAATCTGCCACATATCCCGCGTAGCACACTGCAACTTTTTCCGCCGCAACGAGAAAGTAAGAACATACACGCCCCCTTTGATAGCGCCACGACCCGAATATAGTAATTCCTATTTCATTGTCGTATTTAAATAGCACGAGTTATGCATTTAATTAACGTGCTACTGTACACACAGTTGTTCCTGGTTAATCTCAGAGTCCGGAGGATATCTTTTATTCGGGCAGGTAGGCGGATTTCACACCTCAGATTTCACGCTCCACTGGCAATGAGTTTTATGGCTTTCGGAGCTCGAGAAAAGGGGACAGGAAGAATCGTGAAACAAAGATAATGCTGGCCATTAAGAAGTGAAAATGTCAAGTTCCTCATTTCCCGTCGTATCTTCACGAAAGTGACATCAATCGATTTGGCATAAAATACCGTGTAAATCGGACTATTTTTAACGAAGCTGGCTGTAAATTCGGTAAATTAATTTTTCATGTAATTTCGTTAATTATAGTTCGATTTACACAGTATTCTATGTATTTTAATCGGAGAAACGTAGGGAATCGATTGGTGTCACTTTCATGAACATCCGGTAAGAAATGTGGAACTTGACATTTTCATTTTCACTTCTTAACGGGTTATTCCGGTTAGCACGTCGATAAGTTGAGCGATTTTCAGGAATTTATTGCGATGAAAATAATTATAGTAATGGAATAAAATTCTTTTCTATTTGCTAAACTACATTTCTGCAGTAAATAAAAAATATACATGTAATAAAATTTTTGCTTTTAAAATGCTTTTGAAAGCGGTCTTGATGACGAGTTTAAAACCTAAAAATCCAAACAGATTCTTGATCAGTATGACTGTTGCTATCACTCGGACTATATTTAGCGATTTATCTTCAAAATTAGCAAACTGTGCAATTTTAGATATTAAAAGTAGGTTAGACATAATGAAAATACTTACTGGGGATGATTTCGAACCGACCTGACCGAGGTAAATGTATCAAGTTAACCGGGAACACCTGTGTGTGTTAAATTAGAGCCGAATCAGCGATATAAACCTTGCGCACGCTTCTCGTAACTGATAAAGTCGGTAGCATGAGTAATCCTTCAATAAGAGCAATCCGTATCACTGCTGTCAAAGCTTCCTGCACAGTCGCAGGAACTTTCGCCAGCATTTAATAGTGCGATCGGTAGCGACGTCGGTGTGTTCACCACCTTTAAGGCTTTTGCCCGTTTAGCGCGTGCACTGCAGTGTAGTTTTGCTCGCATTAAGCGAGAGCAAAGCGGTGCGGAAATGGGACAGGTTAGGTGAATGGATAGGTGCGAGTAGGTGAGTAGGTAGGTAGGTAGGCAGATACCTGGGGCAAGCTACTGCCTACGTGTAGGTAGAGGGAACGCGTGTGCACACTGACGCACGTGTGCTGGATCGGTGATTTTAAATGAATGCGCAGGATGCGGCTACCGATGGGAATAATAGATAGCCGTGGCACTAATATCAGTTATTATCAGTTTACAAAGAAATTCCTTTGATTTGTTCGCCAGCAAACCAGACGCGTCTGGATGTTTATTTAATCTTCACGTGAAAATACGTTTGTTTTCCTTGCAAGCACGTGGGAATAATACCAAATCAGCGGCATCGATAGTTGATTATATAGTGCCATTTTATATCATACGGTGTGAAGTGGGTTTGTAGGTGTCGAACAATGAAAGAGTATGTTTAAGAGGCAGAGATTTGATATACCGAGAGAAAAACATATTTTAGATGTAATTGTAAATAAAATGCTGCTTCCAATGCACAATAGTTTATATCGTGCAATTATTTATTCTTCTGCAGACATCATTTATTAAAACTGATCTTTGAATTTCGGTACACATTAAATTATAACTGCCATTGTAACAAATTTCGATGCACTTGAATGAATCAATTTACGAAAGAGAAACTGTGAATTACAAAAGTATGCTTCACGATGGATTTCGAGTGCAAACAATATTCTTGTGGTATTACAGTCAAGTGTTGTAGGATCGTCGATTTTCTTTCTGCGCGCACATGTTTGGAACAATAGCATTCAGACCGAAGAGCCTAGCATTGTGCTCGTGTAGTTTATGAGTACCGCACATATGCTCTAGCGTCACCCGGTATGTTATTGCCATTGAGATACTACTCGACATTAGCTATAAAAGAAACTAAATCACCGCCGTATCATTGGTTCCGACATTTCGCTTTCTTTCCTAGATTTTCAAGCATCGACTTTTTCGCAGCCTTCTATAAGTCGATATTTATGTATCTCTAAAATATAACTTTTATTGCTTTTTTGATTGCCGTGGACTAAGGTCAATTTTATTTCCGTTCAAATATTAGATGTTGAATACCCATCATATGGAAAGTAAAGGGAATTAAAAAATTTATATGAAAATTTAAAACATTAACTCTACTATGAGTTTGTAAATTCTATCTTCAAACTGTTTCATCCGATAATCCTGGAAAAAGATTTAATATTCATATAAAAAAAGTATAATAAAAATAAATAATTCAATTCAGTTTAAAAATAAAGTAAACACCGATACTGGAAACCTAATTTCCTCTCGTTCACATATTACCTTAAATTACCACTCAAAATTCCAGTACAATTTACATTAAAAAGAAAATAAAACAACAGAACCATAAAAAATTAAGAGAACGAGGAGAGAACATTGGTTCTGACCTTCGGAACAAAATTACGTGTATCGCGACCTCGAAAATGAACGGCCAGTAGGAAGGATGGAATTAGCGAATGCCGCGGGTAGGACGCACTCGAATAATTGCACGCGGGAACAACGGTTCGATTTGGCAGCGAATTAGGCCCATTGTCGCATAATGATTTCTGACCGAAACGTCCGGTGGGCTCGAATCGAAATCACTCACGGATCGACGCATCGTCGATTATCGGGCAACAATGGGCGAGCGTTTAATTTTCACTCCCCCCACCTCTCCGCCGCCTTCATTGGTTTTGCGGTTGGGCTATGAGCTTTCCCGACAATTCCGTCAGAAATTGGCGGGATCGAGTGTCGGGGCGCATATGTCGCGTGCCGTCGAGCAGGACCCTCGAAAATTGTCACCTTTGTTGAAAGGGGTTCGCGAGCGCGTTTTTCCACTTACGTGGAAGTTTATGGTCTGCGAATAATGGGGTGTACCCTCGAGGTCATTGAATTCCGTGCCAGCGGAAAAATGTGCGTGCCCGCAGTAGCATTCTCCCCTGCGGCCATCACCGATGATTTTATCCACGGCATGTACCGGAGGTCTAAAAATCTTAGTCGTAAAATATCTGAATAATTTGAATAATTAAATGTTCGAATATTTGGGTGCAAATTATTCGCATGATTCCAAATATTCAGACTGCAGTATCAATGCAGTGAAAGAAATGGAAGAAACTTATAACTTCAACGTGTCTAGATATATTTGAATAATTATTTTTCATATTACTTCTTAAACATCAAACTTAATACAATATTAGAGAAATAATGTAATATGACTTTTTTACACATAATATTACTGATGGTGTTATAAAGTAATATATTAACATACGTAAATTATACATTACTTACATACAACAAGTATCTTTCAAAATTACAAAACCCATACATACGTAACTATTGTGCTTGTTCGCTAACAAGGGAGATTCGATTACCGGAATATACCAATTTTTTTGAAACTGTGCATGTTTGTAAAAGACCGAGTAGAATACGAAAGGGCTCCTGCGGATGCATTTTTCTCCCCTATTAAAGAGAAAAATATATCCACTTTCATAGCAAGATACATTGGTCCATTGCCTACAAAAAAATAATACTCGATACTTAAAAATCCGACTTTTATAATTTAGGGTTTTTTCCAGCTTCCGAACACTGTGCGACGTTTAGATTTGCTGTCTACGTGTATGTGTTATTACATACTTTCGGTATATGCTTGTTTTCTTTGTATACATATGTGTGTAAATACATGTGTTCACACACGATAAGCTATGCAACTGTAGCCATTAAAGGCGATTAACGTGTATACATGAAGAAACATAAGTTTTGTTTATTTATCTGAATGCATATCGACGTTAATCATGATTGACAAGAGATTATTTAATATAGTCAAATGATGTTATTGAACAATTTTTATATTATTGTTCCATAAATATTTAAGTCATATCGAGATTATTCAAATTTTCAAATTTAGAAATCATAGATTCTGGTTTACCTTTAGCTCAAGTTTGTACGTACGCTGAAACGCGTCAATTTTTGAATCCGTAAAACTTGCCAGCGTTTAACATAACGCCGTTCTTGTTCCTATCCGTCATTTACATAAATGGAAATTTGTTGGGGTAATTGATCAAGGCGCGTGCTTCCTTCGATTTGCTTCTGTTGACATGCTATAATTAATATGACCTCGTTTCTGAGTCTTCTGGTATTTTATTAGCCGTAGTGAGAGGCACCGAAAGGGAATTGTATGGCTGGTTATTAGCATCGAAGTCTATGATATACCAACAGTTATGATTTACACTACGCAGCAGCTACTAGTGGTGTTACTTTAAACGCTATTTAACAAACTTTTACGAGCGATAAAAAGCGTCGTTTATAGTGTGAAGAATATCGTTAAACCCCTTTTTTATTGTTGGCTATTATAGTTTTTTATTGGAACAGATTGTAGAGTATCCTATTGCACAGTGGTCAAAAGGTTGTCAGCATTCGCGTATTTTTGAATTTATTATAATTAATCTAGGGATATAATTTAAATAACAAAACGTTAGCAGGTATATGATCGTTTATAACTGTAACTGCTGTAATATTTATCACTTTAATATATTAATAAAATAAGCCTGCTAGTCAAAACTAAATATTTGCGAACAGCTTTTACCAATCATGTACTCAGTTTGAGTTATAAATTATTTTCGTTACATTAATATTTCTGCAGTTAATAACGGTGAAGTATAATCCTCTCGGAGTTAATTTAATCTGCTTTGTTGGTATTATTCGTCAGCCATCTCGAAGCAAAATTCGCGAATTATTTTGAAATTTTGATATAGTAATTGAATTTTTTTTATAACTTTACTATTATGTGGTCATAAAAATATGTCGTCATAAATGGAAGGGGTTACTATAACTCGAACACAAGCAAATATGTAATTGGTACTCATAAAGTCTCCAGAATAGCAGCTACGGTCTATTTGAAATTTTTATTTCAATAAAATGTTTGTCCATCTCTCCGCTAAACCTAACTTCTTTCTTGTCATCTTTGCTGCTAAAAATAGTTTATTCTTCAGGATTGGAAGAAGAACATCTACAGTTTATTCTAGTACCTACAACTCTTTCTAAGCGAAGTTCACGTCCAACATCATAAATTTTGCCTGTGCTTCGTAATTATCCTAGACATTTCGTTTGCTGAAATTCGTAGGCCATAAAATATTCTATGAACAGTTGTGTCTTTTATATCCAAAATTAGCGAAACACATCACTGCCGTATTGTGATGGCAAAACGGGTTGTGCGTGGTGAAAAGTCTGCTTGATTTGCATGATCGACGATTACCACCTACGGTACTGAACCTTCTCGCTGCCCAACAGTCACAGAAAACATATGCATGCACATTGCACATATTTAACACATAACGGCACACCGAGCGCTCGTTACGTGACATGGGGTGAACCTACGGAAAGTAACAGATGAAAGGAGATGCTGGCAGACCGAAGGCGGAGAGAAGCAGAGAGTCGATGAAGCGGATGGAATCGAAGGCACGGGCAGAAATACGGCGATAAAGACAGAAATAGACAGAACGGGTGCCAGATACTCCACAGATCGAGTAACAGATGAACGAGGAAGCACGTTGAAGCTTGGCCAATAGAAACAGATAGCAAAGAGAAGTATGACGAGAAATTAAGAATAACGAGAGTTCGATGGGAGGAAAAATCATGAGGGCGGAAATGAGATAGCAAACAAAGCGGCGATTCAATCGAAAGAAAAATGATAGAACGAGAAGGAACGCGTACACGAAATAGACGAGTGAATGAGAAGAGAAGATTGCAAGCCAGTATCGGAGTGAACGAATAGAGAAAAGGAAACCGTGAAGAGGGGAAAGATATTTCTACCCTGGAGGCCCACTCGTCGATTTTCCTTTCCCCTCAACGCCCTACCCAACGCCCTACCCCCTCCGGTGCAGTTGCGGCACTAGGATCGGGGCCTTACGAGCGCGTGACGCATGCCTTCTTGTTTCATACTCGCTTCGTCGAGCTGCGCGCACGCACGTGCGTTCCTCAGCGAGGCCCATTCAGTTTGTACGTGCGGGAATCCCATGCCTCAAGCGCGCGTTTCGCGAGAAGTTACATTACAGTTTACGCGTACGATACAGAACACGATCCTCGATTCGTTTCTTCTTCCCCCGTTGTGTTTCACTGCCGTGGCGTTTTCCCCGTAATCGATAATTACACAGGAAAAAGTTTCATCGCGAGTGAAAATATCCGAGTGGTAATTGTGAACGACTCCAGGCCGCAGGAATCGAACATATTCGTAGAAAAAGTTTACAAAGTGCTCTTCCCGTGTTGTTCTACCTAGTGCTCTTTGTTTATTTTTGATTCTAAAATTCGTCTACTTTGTGATACAGTTGACACGTCGCCTCGTAATACCTCGGCTACCCTTCTCTTTCTACGTTCGCATCGTTTCATGTGCACACGTGCGAACAGTATTTCGTGTTCGAGTGGGGACATACGGGCGAATTGTGCTCCGCAGACATTGTAATTTTCGCGTTTGCATCTCGCTAGTGAAGGTGCTAAGTAAGCCTCAGAAATTTCTTCGACTGTATTATAGCGGTGCATGACGTCATAGAGAACGTCTTGCTGATATCCACGCAATATTTACACGCGTATCAGTCGGCGAGGGAACTCGGTAGTGTCTATCCCAGTCTTGAACTTTTTCTGCGACCGCGACGAGAGCTCTTGTTGACTTTTACCATCGGAGTCCTGGAGGGCCCCTTGCTCCCCCCTCCCCTATCGCTGACGTTACTACGTTCGCGCGTCTGACAATCGGCAGTTCGGCACACTCTGCTCGCACGGAGCGACGCAAGTCTCGCGCGCTCGCCTCGTTGTCGGTCGTTGTGATTCCATTGAAAATTAAACGTGCTGCTTTCCAACTACGAACACGAACAGCCTGCAACCTAAAGGGTAGGCAGCTATTCGAACATTAAATTTGCTGTTCGGAGTATCTCTTTACTTGAGAGAGGAACAGAATAGAGGCAAAAGGAAGTTTGTGGCAATTCTATTAAAAATTCATCAAGTTCCTCCGCTGGAGGCTTTGAGGGGATATACCTTTAATTACCAGCGTCGAGAGGAGTGTGATCCCGTTTCAAAGTAACGTTCTAGAAATTCTCCGCTTCTGTGAGTGCCTTATGGAACTTCTCCCAACTGGACTTCCTGCTACAAGATCTGTCGGCGGTGAATCAGTGACTCGTGGTCTCGGCGAATGTTCAGAGGCAGTTGTTGAAAAGCCTCTTGAAGAATCGATGCTCAACGTTTGAAGAGCTGGAGCGTTTTACAGCAGCGTGTTACAATTAGATTGGAATTAACGATCTCGAGTACTCGTAGTGTCGTCGTCTTTCCATTCACAAATTGCAAGTTGACCGGAGCGCCTCGCGAGCGATAAGCAGCGAGGAATGACCGTCTTATTCGCTATCGTTGGGTCACTCGGAAATAAGTGCAGCGCCATTTGTCGTGGATCGTCCTTAATCGCCGACACGAGGATATCCTCGAGTGATAAAACGTGCCGGTTCTGTGTACCGGGGAACGGATGATGAATTAGTATCTCATACTTCGGCGTACCGTTCGTTCCGTTTACTTCTCAATCGCGAAGAAGGAGCGACGACCTGAGCAAGAAACATCCTAGAACATTCGAAGAGTTCTTTTTGGCGGCACCGTTTGTCTTCCTAGCGACGAAAGTGTTTCGAAGACTAAGTTATTCATTGACTCTGGTGCAACGATTCTGGGAGATCGAACAGCCACACTGAGCGCGGAAAAATTCACCCCGGAAGAATAAGGAAGATCCATGGTGGTGGCGTAAGGAACTCGATACAAACGACGCTTTGTGCCCCTCGTTCGAGCAGCACGCGATGGATTTGAATTCGAGGCCACCACAGGGGCCATAGCATCCTATCGGGCCAGAGCAACGTTGAAGCACGTTGCTGTCAAGGCTGCTCTTTGATATCGGCTACCAGAGAGCGTGATTTCTTGCCACTGCACTTACGCTTATCTGCCGGGTGGTTCTGCTCCGATCAAGAAGTAAAAAGGCCACTTATAAGACCGCGCGCCCTTTTTCCGCCGTCTTCAGCCGGGGGCCATCTAACCATCGGTTAGATAGGATTCGCGCTGTGCATTAACCGCGATCTGAAAATCGATTCCGCGCAGGGGGTCGCGGCAAGAGCAGGAACGTGTCACGAGTGTGTGCCCCATCGTGAAGAACGCTTTTGGCCAAAGGCCGTGCTCGCTTATCGCTGTAATAGTTGTCGAGAAGAGCCGGGCGGTGGAGAAGGATCGGCGCGAGGGGAAAGGGAGGCGTGTGACGTTTATGGGTAGAGAGAATCGTGGGTGGAGGGCGAGCTCTATCCTCTCCCCGATAAGACTCGCAACGGACAAGAATTGCCGGCAGTAAATTATAAGTATTACTGGTGGCTAGGAAAAACCATCTACAAAATAATTACCGTGCACACCGGACTGGAAGACGATTAATCGTCGGTTCGATTATTCACGGCCGGGGCCCGTGGATTCAACGTTTTCACAGGCAAGAGAGCGAAAGCTTAAAGTACGTGGGAGTGCTGTGCTTCGTGATCGTGGGCGGTGTTCAATGATCGCAGGATTGTCGCCGGTTTTCGTTGTCGATAGTCGAACACGCCTGGATGCCAGTTTTGGAAGGCGGTGTAGCTAAAAAGCGAGGTGTCGACAGGGCCGCTCGCAAAATGCGGATGAGGCTTTGCACCGGCTCAAAAGAGTCGTACACTCTACTCTCCAAGAAACGGTAACTTATGAGATTTTTTACTGATTTACCCACAGGTCCGAACAAAAGACTCGGGATTTTTTTACAGATAGCAAATAATACCACATTTTTTGATATTAAAAAAATTAGTATTTAGCAATTAGGCTTTACTAATTTTCATACATCTCCTATTGAAAATTAATAATAAATAACAGAATTATCGTTGCCGATAGGAGACTTGTGTTTACCAGCCTAAACGGTATGTCTGAATACGAAAACTAGAAGGGATTTTAAAAATAGATTGGAAATAGAGGCCTCTTATGTTCCCACTTTCTGAAATTTCAGTTTTAATTTTTTGATTATAAAAATAGAACTGCAATGGGAATTTCATGTTTTCTCCTTTATTTTATTACAGCTTTTAGTAAAAAAAATATGATTTTCACGTATACCTTTTTCTAAAAGAATTCCTGAATTTGCGTATTTTTTTGGACGTCTAGGTAGATATAACCTCTTGCTCATATTTTTTAATACTATCCTGTGTACTATTTTTGAATAATATGAACCAATATGATGTCGTTAATTTGAAAAAAGATTGAAATATTGAAATTTCAGTTGCAATACACTACAAATATGTCATAGTTTTACTGCAAATAACAATTTATAATCATACGAAACATAGTTTAGCGTGACAGGGGTTGTGAGGCATTTATTGTATAAAATCAGAATCTAAATTTCACAGCACGTTGAGTTCGAAATTATATGCTCATAGTACACATTTAAAAAAAAACTAGAAATTTAAAAATTTAAATTCTCGTTTAAAGAAATGCACCTATATTTTTAAGTGGCATCGTTCGAATCACAAATGAGATTATTTACATTATAAACAGGCCAGTGATAAATAATAGGTATCTACATTCAAGTAGGCTATCTTCGTTTTATGAATGCAAATGATTGTATAACAGAAAAAACTGCGACTAATATTACCTAACTCCATTTCTACAAAAGGAGTGAATAATATTTTAACTCGTGTAAATTTAGTGTTATATAATATACTTTTAATATTAGAGGCGTTTTCGGCCAGTCAAAGGCTCAATTAACAACTTAAATTGCACACTTAATTTGTTGGACTTGTGATAGAAAGCATACTTTCCTTGATATATCCAAATAAAAATGGCTATTAGTTTTAAAACAAAACGGGTCAACAATCATCATAAAATATCTTCCTTGATGATATCTCAGTGTTCTAATAAGACCAACGTGCGATGTTTAGGGTAGCAGTTGCAGTTCAATTAGTTTATCAGTACAGGAGATACGTAATTCAAATTAGGCTGCTATGCAGGTATTCTTCTCCTACGGTGCATGTCGTTAAGAGTTTAGACTATGTCCGTTATATCCTGGTCAGGAGCACACGAGCGCCGTCAACTTTGCATGAAGCCACGGAACGAGCGGTAATCTCGCGGTAATTTACGAAATGACAGTCCATAAATATTTCGTTCGTAAATTGTGATTACGGGTTTGATCGACTCTCCGTTTTTTTTTGTCTGACGCTCGCCTCCTTTCTTCGCTGCAATCACGATGTTATACGCGACTTCGCTGGTTTCCTAAGGAAAGTCATTTGACGATCTGGAAAATGGAAATGAAAACGGATGTTTCCGATGCATATTGAACGTTAAATTAATTCTCATTTACAATTCACCCGGAACTGCAACTGGTTTTTCGTATGCTTCACGATGTTTCTCTACCATTTTGTGAAGAATAAAATTGGAATCAGGATTGCTCTGCGACTGTTTATCGAATTTTCTTCCATTCGAAATAAAATTATTTAAAGTATACACCAGAAGACTTGCGACTTTGTTTACACAAATCGTTTCGTAATAAAGACATTGTAATGTTCATAAGGTTTCGGTACAACTAGTAAAAATGTATGGAATACACTTTTTGCCAGTAAATCATAACGTTCTTATAGAAATTTCGTCCTCTGTATCTCCAAATCTAGGAATGTGTGGACATTTCGAGAAAAATAATATTTTTAGACTATGCGTTATCTATTGCACTCAATCTTTATTAAAAAAAATATATATAACAAAATAGAATACTGTACAAATATCTCTCTCACACTACGGGTCATCGGTATCTAAATCTTTTTCAAAATCATGATAACAGGTTTACAAAAAGCTACATAGCATGTACAATTTATTTAAAAGGTTCCTTTTTTATATTCATTCAAATGTTCACTTGGGCCTGTCAGGCCCCACGTGTGCACTGTAGGGTCAAGATTAACCGTCTTTCCCACAAACCCAGAGCGTCTTTTATTACACATCCATCACTCAAAATGGTCCAAGTCAAGCACAGAGATCTATATTTCTTCCATAGGTACACGGAGGCACTAAAATTAAAAAAAAAAAAAAGAAACAGGGCCGAGGGAAAAACATTGACGTAATGTCTTCGTGCCCAACCCTACTCTCGTCCTATCTAAGTATATATTTACTGTTCCTCCACTAATCTTCCAGTTACGTAATAACCTGTCCCTGTGAGCACCCAAAAGAATAATTCGTTCGCGATAAATTGTGCCAACTAAACCGCGTTACCTAGATCGTGCCAATTATAGTCTGATTTCGTTATCACTGTATAGATATAAGAACAGGGTAATTATTGTTAACAAGAATAAGTCAGGTAGAAATGTGTCCCTACCTAGGGCTACAACACGGCTAATTGTGTTCACGTCACAAGCTCACAAGGCGTTATACCCCCTCCCCCAAATTGTGATATATGGCTATGACAATTATGCAAACAGTATTATGCTAATTCGAGGGAGAAGAGTATTCTGCCTACCGTCGCCATAAATATTCATCCGGATGCACAATACTTAAACTGTTTACATAGACGTGGATGCGAGCGAAATGAGAATTCCAGGCGGCCCTTCGTGATAATTTTTCGTATCCGATTACGACTGAATACGATAAACCGCCTTGATGACTCGGGGATCTCTTTCACGGCGACGGGGGAAATATTGCGACTTACGGCGAATGAATCGGCTCGATTGCGTATGAAACAAATGACATCAGGCATTTGTAGCGTAATTAATTACGCGCGGCTCGGTGAATATTAAATGGGAGTTATTTGTGGCCCTCCCCGCGATTGCGTATTAAGACCTATTATTTGAATGTGGAGCGTTGAATATGCGTTCTGTATATTCCTTAACCAATGGAACGCGTAGTAATTCTTAAATATTAATACGTAAGCAGGTTGTTTCTAAATTACACTTCTTTTTTATCCCTTTATAGCGATTGCGTGACAAAAGGTTTGCCTGAATTGCTATGCAGCATTAGGTACCTACTCGAAAAAAATTATTTTACATTTCTCCAAAATATATAGTAGAATATACGTATTATTTTTAACGAGACCAAATAAACCTATTTTTGTATATAATTTCCATTAAGTAGGTGCAGATTAAATTAATAGTTTAACTACCGCTGTCACGTATTAAGTATCATGATTTCACTATTTAAATTTGTTACCGCGCAGGGGCCTAAAAATTCGATCTATCTAATTTATTATAATAAATCCGGCGTTGTCTGTGCTTAAAATACATAAAAAGCATAGAAGCGTAAGGAATGTTTTTCTTAAGATGGGCAACGAATACGCGCAGTATATGCTATCTGTATCAGACTATATTATAATTCACAAGAGTCCTTCCCGTGACGCTTCCTTTGGGCCTGAGTTTTCCCCATGTTCTTCCGCGCAAACAGTTCCAGCCAGTGTTTTTGGGCTTCCGGGCGGTAGACCGCGGTTCCGGAGCGTCATTTCAACGTCCGTCCATCGGATTTTCTTACAGAAAAACTTAGTGTTTAGTTTCTAAAAACTAAAAAAATAAAAATATATATAAAAAGAAGTGTTAAGTTAAACGATTTTATTAAAAATGCACTAAAAACTACAAAATAATTTTTTTTGTACTGCAATTTCGATGGTGTTTTTTCACTTTAAATAAAATCGCGGAGCAGGATTTTTCATAATAGAATATGAATCAATTTAATACAGCATCAAGGGTCGAAATGAATTTGTTGTGAGTTACCCTGCTCCACGATGTTAATTAAAATGAAAAAATATCATCGAAATTGCAGCACAAGAAAATAATTATTTTGTAGTTTTTAGTACATTTTTAATAAAGTCGTTTAACATAAAAATTTTGTTTTATATATTTTTTACATTGCCTTTCCTATTTGTACTATATTCTACAAACACATGAGCATCAACAGATAAACTGACTTTTCTAAAATATCATACACCCCAATTAACTCGTACAACGAGCGTTGTACAATGACTCGGCCTTATTGAAATTGCCATATCCATGTCTGCAAGATTAACAACCATCGGAGGCAATGTGTGTAGCAGCAAGCACCCTTCGCGTGACGAACTGTTCTATCGGATTACACGCGAACGCGATAATCTACTCGATGACTCGAATTTCCTTTTGATCCAAGTACGTACAAGGGAAATGCATCGACAGGGCAAATTGACCGACACCGTTGCGCCGTCACGAGAATTATGACATCGTGCCGCGCACGCGCGCACGTTGGGCCCCGGGAATGATCGCCATTAATACTGATTTAGTCGAACAGATGAGGAAAGGGGTGATCGAGCATGCAGGTATAAAGGCAAACACGGCCCTTTCACCCCTTTTAAATGTTCCTTCGGGTAACGCGTGTCTGCTCATTCAAAACTCGGTTAAGCTGGACAACGTTAAGTCGACGGTGAACCAATAAATTCTCAGCCCTTTCCTTTTCTACATACCAAACGCACAGGGATGGCGCGAGTGCCCTTTGATGTTTCATTTAACGCGAGATTTCACGTAGCTACATATGTGCATACTGTTAGTAATATATTATAAAGACATTTAGGCGTTAACCCAGGAAAATTATTTATTACGTATATCGCGACGAGTCAACAAGGGTTGTAACGATACGAACGTTCACGAAGTATGGCGTTTTATTCATCTCTTTGATATCATTCATTTTTTACTGCGTGTTCTAGTAGGATATTCCTACGTGTTTCATATTTGTAGCCTATATCGATTTTAAAAAGTTATTTATAAATTTAATTTTGACCGGAATTATTAATAGATATGATTTTCTATGAAACGGTATTTTTTAATGTATTGTCTATTTTCGCGAGGATAAGATGTTTTAAAGTTATGAAGACATTGTTTATTTAGATCAATGAAGATCAATGGTTCTATTAGAGCTATCCAAGCATAGGTGCTAAAAATAGAGTTAAGCTCGGCTTAAATACTTATTTAAGTATTTAAACTAAGGTTTTAGGCTCGTCAGAAAATGTACTATTAAATGAATATATAGTCTTTATTAACTTAGTAAAAATAACGCAAGCTATCTTAAATATTGATATTGTACTTTTTGTAACTCGGTTAAATTATCCCGCGCACAAAACGAGAAATTGTGAGTTTAGCAGCGAAGGCAGAATGGAACTTTAGCGGAGTGTCGAGTACAAACTGAGACTTTATCGAATTTTATGCTGTACCTACGTTGCATGCCAACGTTTATTAAGCTTCCAACTCCAACAGGAGGTATTGTAGGTAACTGTGTTCACGAACCACGCCTTGTTTATCGTTGCTTAACGTCTCCCCTAGTGAATACATATATGTAGGCACTAGCAAATACTCCGTAGGAAAACGAATATGTGAAAAGGCAATTACAGAGAAGTAGATATCGATTCATTCAATACTATGAATTTAATGTGCAAATACAAAGTTATCGCGATAACAAGTATTTACTATTTTATTCACTTATGTATGTAGGTATATCTACATCAAATAGGATAATTCTTCTTCCCTAAATATCTAGACCTATTGCTTTATCAATTTAGTAATAATAACGTCTTTATTACACCATGTGGGAAAGGAGAAATAAACCAGGGTGTCCCGCTATTGATGGCACAACCCAGGAGGGGGTGATTCTACATGAAAAAAATAAGTCGAAAATGTAGAATAATATTTTTTCATTTGAAGATCATATTTTTTTTAGACTGACTTGTTTTCATTTATAAACCCACTCCAAACAGTCAGAGATAGATATTGTCACTTTTTGTAAACGCGTTAAGCACGTGCATTAAGTCGATATTTTCGAAGACAAAGCATTAATTGAAAAAAAATTATTCTATATTTTCGACTTATTTTTTCATAGAATCACCCCTCCTCGATTGGACCATCTATACTGGGACACCCTGTATACGTATGTGCGTGGTATAAAGGCAAGCCACAGCTTCGCTACTGTTATAGATAACCTAAAATTATGATGTTATGTATGGTGGTTTCCGGAGTAGGAAATCCTGTGGAATATTCCACCATAAAGTGAACAAATATCCACTTAATTTGAAATATTTGGATACATCTACCAAAGGTAATGGCACGAAATATGTAATCCATAATTCACAGAATTATCCATGCTTAAAATGGGAATAGCTTTCGACCCGCTAATAAAGTTTTAACGTACATCTACATATGTATGTATGTTTAAACGCCACATCTAGTGAAAAGCTGCGACCTATTATTGCCAGTTTCTTTAATTGTGCTGTGAATTTAATCGAGAAGTTTCTTTACCTTGTGTCTCGTAGCGCCTTATTATCCTTTCGATTCTCGCAAGTGCTCCGTTATGGCTACACACGCTGATATCATCGTTGTTATTAAGATCGCTTTATTAGGTTTCATCATCGTTTTCATCTTACAAACCCGCAACTAGTTTTATCGTCAGCGGAGATCTATTGGTTGGTCAGGCGCCCACGATATCACGAGGATCTTGTTGGAAATGTTATGTCGCCCTAGTAAAAGACTTAATACGACTCATCTACGTCCGAAAAAAATTGTGCTACGGATACATAATTGGTTGCGCGGTTATTGGCTGATCAGACAGCCAAAATGTGTGGTTTCATTCCAGATGAAATTATGTCGCGTAAAGGAGTGATTGACGAGTATAGAAATTGATCGTTGAAATGGAATAAGACAGCAGTGATATAAATGCTTCTAAATATGCCGCTTGAAGTTAAGGGTAGCCTCCGGTCAAAACGCTTGAAAAATACGTGATTTTCATGAATTAAACAAAAAGGAACTGAACAACATACAGTAAAAAAGGTTTTCGGACATTATTCCTACATATTTGCAGAGCAAACAAAAAGATGATTGTTTAAATTTTATCAATTTTTGCATTAGATATACAGCATTTATTGTACCACTGTAGAAATTAGTTTTTAAATTTTAAGCTTAATGCACACTATCTAATTCTAAGTTTCTTACTGAAGGCGACTGCATATGCATGCTGTCGAGCTACTATATTCTGAAATTCTTGTACATTTTTCAATACACCCCGCACGACACAAACTGTCTAATAAACAAGTAGGTAAACATGCCACGCGACACTGGAAAGTGGCATTCTATGTAGAAACGATGAGCAAGCACTTGAATAAGTTCAATGGACATATTTTTACCTCAGCGTGAAAGATATCTTTGGAGATACTGAAACGCGCGTTGCCCGACAACAATGGATGATTTACACCTTGCGCGCTCGAGGAGACAGTCGGCTGAAGAAAATGTTAAATATTTTTATATATTCGAGATCGGTCGCGAGAATATCTGCTAAGTACACAGTTCCATGGTACAAGCCTCGGAGGTCGAAACACACATATAAATTAACATGTAAGTCGAGAACAAGTGACCGTATGTTCGTGATATCTTCACCGTTCCACCCAGTCCTTCTCTGTCTCTCCGGCCGCGTTGGTGCGAGCTGCAGCTGCCACAGTTCCGTCTACGCCTGTCGTTCCTTTTTCCCGTCTCACTCCAAGTCTACATCGTTTCTCCGCCCTGCCCGCCCCCGCCTTCACCCCCTGCAATGAATCGAACCTCTGTGGATCGTGCAGCATCCAGCGGATTTTCGATCGTACGTGCAATCACGAGGAAGGAAACTGTGTCATTAAACCCGCTGATTCGGAACTGCCTTGGAGTTCATAATACGGCCGTCGTAAAACGTATACTTTACGTGGTCGTTCTATTTAACTACATTGCATGCGATAGTTGGATTATGATATTAAATTGAAGGACGTTACATTTATCAGCGCTTATTAGGGCTCGCTGGGGCATTCGGTACGGCGGTGCTTTTCTTTGGCTGTCAATCATAGTCTCACTCTGATACATAGATAGTTGCTGTTGCTTAAACAAAGACATAGCTGTTGACCGCTTGGGGAATATTTGATTGAATAAGGTACTATTTCAGCTACTTCTGGACATATGTATATCATCCTCGGCCAGTGCCAAAATTAAGAAAATAAATTTTATCGGGAAATGTTCTTCGTGGTAATGGTAATACTATAATATAGAATTTGATTTTTGGGACTTACAGTGTTTTTCTACAAGGGTTCTTCAATTAGCTGTTCATTCCTTGGAATTATGGGGTTTATACGCATAGTCTAAACAATTATTAGATAAATGTATGTCTGATTCACATATACAGTCGAACCTCGATAACTCGAATTTCAAGGGAAGGGAAAGAATCTTCGAATTATAGAGGTTCCGGCTTATCGAGGTTCGACTGTAGAACAAAGTTATTATCATTTGGTACACGTTTTGACAATTTCTATTATTATCAGTGCTTTGTGAATAGTGCAAAAAAATTGAAATAGGAGTAAATGATATGGAATGAAATTACATGGATTAAACATATGGAACTAAATACTTTAACGTTTTTTATTTTATATTTCTTGAAGCTAAGAGAGGATAGCGACATAATTGAATTCTTTGTCCTTTGCGTTATCATATATCTTTCTTGCGATATGGTGGCCTTGTGGTTAGCAGAGAAAATGATTCATTACTAAGGATTATATCAATTTTCAAGGTATCAGAAAGTTCGAAATTAAACTTTCCTCAAAGATAACGATGAACCTGAATAAAAGATGCAATGGCGTAAGATCTTTTTTTATTCCTTTACGTTGGTTCATATATTTATTATTACTCAGTCAACAGAAAAGGTGGCTTGGTGCCGCGTAATAGAATCAACTCGAGCATTTGGAGTAGTCTTTGTGACCTTTTCTCTTAGTATCAAAGATTTTTCATACTTGAAAATATGTAACCTTTAATAAATTCTTTAATAAATCAAGTTCTGGGAAATGGAAAGAGAGAAGAATAACTGCACTCTGCACTTTCAGAAGAAGCCAATTTAACCCATTGTTGATCGGCATTTTTATGCAAAAACTAACCCTTGTCATCGCTTATTTTTCCATAATTGAATATTAAAATGCATAAATCTGCAGGTGTTTTATATACCTGCATAACACGACCTAAATCTTCCTAAGAGTTACGTTGATATAAATTGAATGGATACCTCACCTCCATTACGAAATATTTTATACTTTGAAAATCATGTTCAGAACAAATAATTTCCCTTCATTGTTAACTATTCTAATATAAATATGAAAGAAGTGTATCATTCAATTGAATTTTATTAATTTCATAAAGGTAATATTCTTTCAGCTTTCGTTGAAGTCTTAGCAGTAAACCTTCCCTAGTTACAATAGACGATAAGCAACAAGTTTCAAACGCGGTCACTCCTTATCTTTTATCAGTGTTAGCCTTCTTGTCTTTGTCATTCGAGGCGATTTTGCATTCATTTGAACTTCGAACACGTTAAACTTAAACACGTTCTTTGAAAAAATTTGCACCGTAATAACACAACATACACTGCAATTGTAACCTATGAAAAGTCAATGTGTATGATGAAAATATAAAGGAAAAATAAAATATGTATATTCTTTTAATTTTGATAAATAAAAATTGATGTAATCCAAGATACCTATAATTGCCAAAAAAAATAAGGAAGGGTTGAACTACACCATGTTTATTATTTAATGCCAAAATATCGCAACGAAAAGATTTTCGACCGGCGACCTGTGATTTTGCATAAAAACCGGAAGACGTGCCTGGATCGTTGGCCTATTTTACATTCATTAATTCGAGGCAGGCATACAGGCGCCCCATTCTTAACTATGTATATTGCATCCCAACGATATGCTTATCTCTGCGAGGTTTTCGCGGAACAAGAATAATGGAATAGAATGGTCCATTGTGTAATAACAGTGACGATTCTTCGTGTGCGATTCCCAGAACTGTGAAACTAATGAATTATGTGATTTCCAGCCTGGAGTAGGATTATACAGCAGCAGTGAGTAATAGTTTTGTAGAATAGGAAAAGCACGATCTAAAACGTCGTTGCGTACAAAAAATTAATTTCTAACCTCGACAACGACTGCTCCATATTGTTTTTGATAAAAGAGTTGTCTAATTTTATTTTTACACATAGGCACGTGTTTCCTATAAGGAGTGATTCCCAGTGGCGTTCACGGGACGCGACGTTCAAGTGACTATATTGGGGATTTCTTTCTGGAAAAACTTAAAGACATTATTAAATAAACGCTTATGTATTCGAAAGTATATATTTTAAAGTTCTTGTAATATTTTTTGCAAAGCAATATATAAATAAACAAATAAACCATTTTGGTGTGACGATTGTAGCCTCGGTCTGAGTCACCTGAAATAAAAAAATTGATCAAATCTAGTTAGTAGATACATTAGATTATGTAGCGCCCGATTGTTCATTATCCTGAAAAATTAATTTGTTACAAACTGGCTGCTGTTCATAGCAAAAGTATCGATTTTTGTCACAGCACTGTGCACCTTTGAAATAAAAACTACGCAACGAAATTAAACGAAACGAATGGTCCAAACGCACAACCGCCTGTAGGTTATGCAATACAGAATATTACGCAATAGCACAAACAGAACAAAAATTTGTTTCCAAAGCTTTTTAAATTCTCGCTTTAACCCCCAGGTAATAACCCGTGCGTGTCAACTAGCTTATTTATCTTCCCCACATTTGCATGTGCACTTCTTCAGAGTCCATACATTACATCCAGCCGCAGCTTCTTAAGATAAATATTACTTCTTAAGCTTCCTACTCTTAACAACTCCAAAAGTACTGCATTAATTGGTAAAACGACCTCCAATAACCTCCACTAATACAGGCATTTGTTTCGTCATTCCTGACACTGTCATTTTACGTAAAAAAGGTACCTACACGATCCTATTTTAAAAAAAGTTGACATTTAAATATCCGAAGCACATCCATCTATACAAGAGTCACATCCACCTATACAGTATTACACCCACTGTGTAATATCTTCACGAAACTGTTCAACTTTCATTTGAAAGATTTCTCAATGTCACTATTCAATAGAAAATGTGTTTTCTCGTTCCTCGTCTTATTCCTGACCTCAGAAAAGTGATCTCTTAATTGTTTTAAACCGTATCCGCAGAATAGTGTAGGTGGGGTAGAATGCAAAAGAGGCACGTGCGTGGTGGCATTAATCCCACTGGTCCCACCCACGTGGTGCGAGATCGTACGTATCCCTCTTGAATGCGGGCTACCACTAAATCATCCATCGACCAAAAGTCCGTGTCTGCGTTAGGATCTGCCTGCTGATCGACCCCCGATTCGAAAATCCGGATCACGAGGGAGGCTTACCACCGGCTTAAGGTCGACGCTCTGGGGTGACGAAGCCCCGGTATTATGAACGGACGTGTCATTTTCATGAGCCGGCTGCGCGTCCACCGGATTCACGTCGGCACATTCTAATATATGCACTTCACTTTTGGCACTCGTACATCTTGATACTGCTCGCTCGAATTACGCTCTAGCGCATTTAGCCACCTCGTGTTTATTCATTTTTCAAAATCTCGATTAATCCATGTTTGCCAACAATGACAACGCCTTGCTCCATTTTTAATGTTACAGTTGATTTCTGGTAGAGTGGCACCTACTTAAATTTATTTTACACTTTGTTGGCGTAATTTAATGACAGTAGCAATTAATACGAGCAGGTAATAGTATAATATTACTTTAAAGCTCTTAAAGTCTGAAGTTAGTAAATTAACGAACTAAATTATATAATTTCATTGATGAAGCTCTCACTTTTCAATTTATTAATTTCGGCGAGGATATTAAGGTTAAATGGCTTGTTTATATTGTGTATTCTGCTCCATAAGTTGTAACTTTAGTAATTTTGAATTTTAGTTGAGACAAAAATCTGCGAGGTGGAAAAATGTAAATTATAGCATTTTGTATTTTCCATGTCATTTGTCGTGTCGTCACATTTTGCAGCGCGGGCGAAATGAATCGGGTGCAATCATGCGTAGCTAAAATTTGGTTTGCATTTATAGTCGTGCCGTTCTGGTTACGAGGAATTACAGGGGAATTTCGGCGAGCCATCCCGAATTTCATGGGCAATTTTGAAAAATTGCCGAGTAGTAGTAACCATATGGTCTCTTTCGCGTTCTTTGCCCTCGAATTATCTATGCCCCCTGCCATTTTCGTCCACATACCCAAACTTTTTGCTGATTGGTTAAAGTCGGCACATCATAGGAAAAACTTTAATCTTCGTTGCACAGCATACTAATTATCACATTAGCTTTCATCGTATTGTAATCACAACATGAAGAATCTTATTTGGGTGACTGTGTAATTGAAACGAATTATAGAGAAATTAAATTAAGACGATAATTATTAAATGCAGATATTATCCTTACTATTTGATCAGAAACGATACCTACTGTTTTATTTTTTATTCCACTCAGCTTCGTGTACTGATTACATTTTCTGTGCCATGCCTTGGCATTCAAGACGATTTAGATGTTGAAATGGGGATAACCAGATACCTATACGCAGAAGTTTCATTAGCACATGTGTACATGGAAGAGCAAAAATTTCCTTCCTGCTACTCCGTCGTGTCATCGCGCGTGACGTAGACCGGAAGAAGTGACACGATCGGACAGGAATGTGGAACGCGTCTGAAAATTGGACGGAATTAAGGCGGGTCAAAGATCCAGGGAGATAGTTGCTCGTTGATCACGGGGAAAAAGAATGTTGTTCAAAGCATTGCGTCACCACTTGCCTGATCAGACGAAACGTAGCTTACCATTAAGAGCAGCGTGGAATTAATTAAGCATCTGCTTCCTCCCTCGGAACACTAATGCACTGTGAGTTGCATCAAAGTTAGACGTTTCGCGTGCAAAACCTTGAAAGAATGCAAGGGGGAGGGCTAGGAAATGAGAAGTATTAATACGTCACTACTCATTGAAAATTGTGCAATTCGATGACGAATAGGCTGTCGTTGGAATTTCCGTTCATTCCCCCCACTTTATCGACTCCACTCTATATCCACTGATATTTTAGACGTCTACACATTGCGCATGAAAAATGGAATTTTCCTGGGAGCAGTAATATGAATTATACTTGAGAACTATAGAACTTGAAATAGAGATACGAAGGCTAAAAGCATCTCTTCGTCAAATCGAACGATAAGTATTCTCGAGCCACCAGCACGGTTGAATGTGCCATGCGTTGTCTCTGATTCGACTACGGGAACGAATTGCTCGCCGCGCTGTAAAGCAATGAAAAGTAGAAAAGTGAAACGACTTGTCGCCGAGTATGAAAACGAAAGGAATGCGTATCCACCGGTGTACTTATACTCCCTTCGCCTAGCTGGCCCTTGATGATGTCCGTGCGACATCGGAGCTGGCTACATTGCACGCGAGCAATGTACGAACGGAGAAAGGCCGTGCGCCACTGGAATAAAGACGGGTCAAAGATGCATCAGGCGAAGGGCGAAGACGCCTCCGTTTTGCCAGACACGAGGAATCAGGGCCGAAATTAAATAGCCTCGTTCTCCTACAATTAGCGCTGCAAACTTGTGTTAACAAAATTTTGAAAAGAGTTTAAACAAAAAAATACCCGAGGAAAATTTTTTTCAAAATTTTGTTAGACTTTTGTTAGAAATATTTTTTTCTGTCCCTTACATTTTAGGAGTTATAAGCGAAAAAGTGAGAGTGTTTATTTGCCTTTGAGGTTAGTTTTCACGCAATTAATGGGCGATTAGGCGCGAATGAAACATACCGTTGATATTGTCTTGAATCACTGTTTGACCCACAAAGTTTCGTTCCAATCGGTGAGTGCGGGTTCGCGGTGTTCCCTTGTCAGTCTGTTCGATGTAAATTCTCATGAAGTTTGGTTTCCGCTGGGTCACTGTACGGAAGGTTCATTGGACTGTCGAGAAAGCCTAGTGACATTAATTATGGATATCAGTAATTATAATTAATACATACGATGCTTAATATTCATGTTATTCAGGCGCTGTACACTTCAACACTTTGTGCTAGGCTTGGTCGAATCTCGGTGAAACAAGTATTCTTCATTACTATGTAACGCTCTTGATAGCTGTTGAACAAGAATATAATCGCGACTAGAGCTCAAAACTCGAATAATGTGTTAATAATGGCCTATGAAAATTTGAAGTAGGTAGTAACGTAGAAACTTTATGTTTGCTTGTGTGTTGGAGATTAAACGAGGCACACAGGCTGGGCTTAATGGAATATAATTAATTTCCAATGTACTTTTTTTGTTCACGTTTAATCTTCCTTTCCTCGAACTTATCGAAAAAATTTCAATTTCCTGCTTGCAGGAAGTTTACAAACCTGTTGATCGAGTTAACAAATGAAAATTGACTGACAGATGAAGTAAGACTTCTTTCGCATTTTACATTAAAATTTTATATATTCTTTAAGTACTGTTACATGGAGTAGGTATTTTTTCTAATTTTGTAGTAGATATTTTCTATAAGGACAGCATACAATTCTTGTGTAGTTCTCAGAATCAATATGTTCTTGGTACTGATACTACTTGTATTTCAACGGAAATGATTTACTATGCAACTTTGTGTTTTATATACATATATGTAGAGGGGTGCAAAAATCGTTCCATTTTATTTTTTAACATCTTACAGAGCCATTGTACTTAGTTTTATTCTGGGGTAATTATTATTTCGCTTGTTCATCATAACAATATTACACCACATCTGTCTACGTTACAACTTTTCATTTAAATACCTACTGTCATGATGAAAATTGAAAAGTTACACATTAAAGAAACCTATTTATATACATTTTTTTTTTGAAGAATTTGGTACTTGCTTTTAACGTAATTTCCAACTTCCGAGGGGGACATTCAAATGTAGCAAATTAAAATGTGTCCGGTTTCACAAGACCAGGACTGTAACGGGGTGGGATATATTTCGTCATTAAAATAAATTTTAAATGCTGAACGAAAATGTAACAGAAATTTAACACCTCTGAATTTGCCGTCGAAATAATGTTTCAGTCTAAAATAAAAAATCATTTTTTAAGTGCTCGAACACTGTCAGAATTCGTATAAGTTTCCCTGAAACACGCGTTTCCAAAAAGATTCTGTCCTCGCGGCTGAAGCGCGGTTGCAATCTCGCCCCAATCGCAGAAGTGTCAGAAATATTATCGTTAGGCAGTGAACAGTGTCCCCGCTAATTGGCACGTGTTTGGCGAAGCTAGTCGGGGGTGCCCAGACACGTAGTTCCGACTCTGTAGGATGAGAGGCGTTCAGTTGGCTTCGCTTCTGGACAGGAAACGAGCAATTAAGTGGCCATAGCGAGCTTATCTCGCACAAGAGAAGAAGCAACATACGAGACAGCGCCGTCTGATGCTGCCGGGGGGTAGCAGAGAGAAAGAGAACGAAAGTGGAAGAGAAAAGGAGAGGGACAGAAGGTCGTAAACTCGCTCACGAATCGGCACGAGACCATGGTGTGCTCTGTGTAAAGCGATCGTGATTGGAATGCCATAAGTGCCGACCTCGGCTATGCCCGTGGACTCGGGCCACCGCAATAAACTGGGTGATTTAGTTCCCACTGTTCGCGGGGAGAAACCGAATAATCGAAAATGTGTAAAATTGATTTACCCCGCAGATACCCTAGCCGAGATAACAGATTTTCCTGTCCTGGTTTCGAATTTCCGAGGGTCGTTTATTGGCTATACGGCTTCGTGTGCGGCAACAGCGTTTCTTTCTCGTTTTCTTTTCCCTTCGCCCAGCGTCAATGATAAATCTTTTCACCGCTGACTTTATGCTTGCCACGGCGGCGCGCACTTGCGTTTCTCGTGTCACGTTTAAGTGCAGCAAATGCGTAGGTTTGTATACGTAAAACATAGCGCCATTAGGAAACCTGAATATTTTCAACTGGTGGGACGTTGGTACTTGTATCAGGATAGGTACGAAACGATTAGAATTTCGACTTGTAAATTGCATTTGACCCGTTGACTGCCGGAGTTAGTAATCTGACATCTGACACGCAAATCTCGTTTGTGCAGGGTTGCATGCGATACCAGCTAGTCAAAGGGAATATATCCAATTGCGCATGATCTGCTGTGGCCTTTGATAAGCTAATTAGCTGCTCTCTCTCATTTCCAGCCGCTGAATTTCTGTAACTGTGAGATTGGGAAATTCGTGGAAAAGTACAGGAGGTCAAAATTATACGGGGTGTATCTTAACATGTAGGACCCACTTGAACGGTGGACGGGGGACACGTGTGATTTATTCAGAGTTGGGCACAATGTAATCTAATAACAAATTACAAATTACGCCTTCTTCCAATACTTCACATAATTGATTGCTTAAGAGAAACAAGTCCAATTACAAAGAGTTCCCCTATTAAAGAAACTTTAATACAATATTTTCACAAGAATTACTGAATATACGGTTGATTGAATAGATGTTGGTAGAACGTTGCTTCTAAAACCAAAATACAGCTTTGTCTTGAAAAGAACCCGCACCTCCGGATCGGGCGCGAGCTCTTTTCAAGGCGGGTAGTCTATTCGCCTTGCATTTACTCTCTACCATGGCGAGTGCGAGGGCACGTGACAGCAACAAGCCATAAATTACGGTCGGCATTGCCGTGTCCTCGTCTATCGAAGAAAGATGGAATAAGCCTCTCTGGCATTCTGCAAAATTATAGGAGTCATGTACATATCACTATTAATAAATTATTAGACTGCAAATCAAACGCGCCGCCGCTAACAATAAGGCGTTCTACGCTTCACTCATCAAGCCATTAAGCAGGCATGATTGCAATTCCACCAAAATCAACAGAATTTTGGTAGGTAACTGGAGCAGAACTAATAGCTACCAGCTGGATGATAACACCATTTGATCCCATGGAATTACGGAGAAATTCATTCCGAGAATTTCCATGTACGTGCAATCTAACCAAGATAGATAAACAAGTTGGATTAGATAGATAGATCGGTTGGTGCGAATCGTTTGAAGAAGCTCCGAATAAAACGACCAGAATTAATCTCTAGGATAACTTCAGTGTGGCGTGCCATACGTTAGCATAGAGTATAGACCGTTTTGTACATCAAATAGAACAGAGTATATTTACAGTACATATGCAGTATTAATTTCAGTATTTCAACCCAATCTGAGCCCCGAGTTGAACTCACTTGTTACAAATAAACATCGGGTGTTAAATAAATAAAATTAATTTTTGTAAGAGCACAGATAAATTTTACTAATATTTCGATTTTGAACCACCTCGTGTATTAAAATTGAGGCGAAGTGATGCATTGGAACAGATTTGTCACAAGGATCAGCAAAGCTAATAAGCGTGCTGTATTTACAGCAGGAGTTGAATGGCACACACGTTCATCTTTCAAAAGTAAAATATTGTTGACCAAAGGTATAATCGAACGCCGCTGGCCAACTACGCTAAAGCTGACATTCATTATTCCTGGAGCAATTATGAACGGCAACTGCCCGTGTTGGTCACTACGGGACAGGAAGTTACCTACTGCAGGGACGCCTTAAAGTCGCAAACGTAACCGCGTTAATGTGCCCAGCGTGTCACATGCCGTACGCTTTATTAAATCAATCCGATTATGTCGGCCCCAGAGAGTCATGTTTGCACAAAACAGCCGTTATCGAGCACGTAATCTTCTTGAATGGAGTCGTACACCGTAACCGCAATTCCGTTGCGTACGGAAGCGCGAGGATAATGCCTGCAAAGCGAGGCCGAATGGGCCCTGTGCGCCCTCACTACCCCCTCCCACCCCTGCCGCGCCACGAGCATTCACAATGGAGTAATCGGTAGGGTGTGCGGGACAGTGGGCACTTTGTGAGTCACGCATCATCCACTGGTGCACCCCTCTTGAGATCATCATCGACGACCCCTGCCGCGAGCCATCGCTACTTTCCTCTCCTAGACTGACCATCAAACTTTTTCCACTTCCATCTTTTTTTTTCTACTCACTTTTTCGTACGCTGAAGAGTGACCAATTGTTATTCAAATACCCATCACAATAGGACGCTGGCAGTCTCTACCGCAGAATGGTTTCATTTCCTTCTCGTTCTTATCTCGTTTGTTTCGCTTCTGTCGAATCGTTCCGGAGAGATGTGAAGATTGCATTGGGTACAGGGTTCGAGGTACCTACGTAGATTCAAATCCAATGGCTACTGTTTGTATGAATATTATTGTTGCGTATTCTTTTTTATTATACTAAACGTTTTTGTTAACCTTCTTGCGACGAAGGAAACCCTGCTTTCAGGAGGGTATTGAACGAAACGTGATAGTAAGTCGAAGGGTTTGATATTTGTAATTGCAGGTAAATGATGGTTTGCTAGATACAGTATTTGTGTGCTTTTATCGAATGCTTAGGGGTCGATTCAGGAAAATAAATATGTTTTCGAATTTGTAACTTACGGTTTACGGCTGTTTACAATATTTCTGTGAAAGTTCGAATCCAGCGTAGTGTCAGTTTTAATTAAGAATACACAGTGGGCACGTTGTCTGGAGATATCGGTATTATGTAAAACGGTTCTGATTTATTTACGTTATTACGTTTACGAACGTGAAATATGAGTTCCATTACGCAACGAACGGGTTGGAACTGGTCACTGGACCCATTGTAGTCATACAGTAATGATAATCGGCGGGGTGTACAGCACAGTGAGCACTTTGTGAGTCATGCATCATCCGCTGCAACAACCCCCAGCGATCATCGTCGCCGACAATTCAGTTTATACAATTCATTTTTTCATGTTTCTTACCCTCATTTTTCGCAGTTTGCACCCATAATTGATTAACCACCTAGTCTATTGGAACTAAACACTATACAAATGGAGTAGGAGCTCCTGTATAAATTAAGATCATCACCATAAACTTAATTTTATGTATCTAAGCGTACCTGAGCCATGCTCTTATGACTTTTTTCCACTCTTAACGGTGAGTAGAGTATGTTCCTAAAATTCGGCCACCTGTTTCTGGCACACCATGTACATTCGTGAAGCTAGGAGCGAATTGCAAAAGAAAGTTTGCGGTAGGATCAGAAGATTATTGCTGATATTAGATTGTTGGTGCACGTTACAGCGAAATAACAGAGTACAGCAGATAATAATAACCAGACTTTATTATAAGCTGGGGTTGCGATGAGGCAGCGGTGCGTTACCGATGGTTTCGCTGATAATATCGAAAGCCACGCGCGGGATTAATCTTCCGCTGGCAATCGTAAAAAAACGCGCCAAACGTTCGCCCGTAGTTACGCAGCGATGCATAACAGATGTTTGACGTTGCAGGCGCGTTATTTACCCTTCTGACCGAGGAATTTCTTGATCGTAGGTGCCTCTTGTATCGACGTGTAATTAAAAGTGAGTAATGACATGTGTGTTCGCCTTGCGTACCGTAAACTCAACGCGAATACACAGGCGCGATTTTTGCTAGGTCCGAATTATGGCTGTCGTAGACCCCAGAGACATTCCCTTCTCTATGTGCAAAAAGGAGGTGAAGATGAACTGAATTACATCGATTGATATGATATCTTTTAACTACTTCTACCTACAAATTTCCAATACATATTCATTAAGCTTAAATAAAAAATTTGCACTATTACCATAGTGCCTGTTTCATAATTTGGCTCTAAATTTTACTAAAAATTTTTTAGTCATTGGTCGAATGAAATAGTTTATCGAAACGGAATAGACTATGGGAAATTCTAAGCAAATTTGATTGTGTGGTTTACAAGAAATTTAAAAAAAACATTAAATATAGGGAATTTTCGATTTCTGTATTTCCTTATTTTGATTTCTCTTATCTGTTTAGGTGACAATCAAAAAAGTACGTGCTACATTATTCTTATTAAAAATGATACTTTCGAAACTACATGAAGATATAGAGAAATATATATGTACATATAATACGTGTGAAATAGTGTTTTTAAAGTAATATATTATATATTTGGGGAAACAATACCGGCCTCAGTATTGTATGAAATGATTGACGGGATATAATTATTGGTATTTGCTATAACATTTGCTTCTGTTAAAGAAAACTTTTCATAATATAAATAATATAATAGAAATAAGCATAATTAGACCTATTTATGGTCTTATATTAAACACAAACGATTTCGTATGATTTAAATAATTAATTTCTGAACCGTATACCATTCAGTGTTTCAGTGTGCATTAATTCTTGCAAAAACTAGAATGAGAGTAAAATGTATTTTAATTTCGTCGGAGAAACCACACGGTTGCAGGCAATATCGTTTGATAATAAATCGGGAGGATCCCCCCCTTCGAAACCATATATTTATAGAGAACATTCTGTTTATATTTGGAAATTTCAACCGACGAAATTGGAATTCATATTTTCGTATTAAATCGGAGAGAGGTCACGCGAAAAATATTATTGGAAAAGCAGATATGAGAAATGCAGTACCTATGTATTTGATCTAATTACGATAAGAGAAGTAAGATTATAAAAATGAAAGCCTTCAGAATTGGACAACACTTCTGAAACAAAAGAACAAAAAATGGTTTATAAACCTTTAAGAAACTCAATTAAAATCTTATAGGCTAGATTTCAAAATCATTATACATTGTAGGTTTCAATACTTAAATAATATGAGTTCCAACAAAATTGTTGCACAAGTAGGTATTTGTTGAAGATAACCGTTTTGCTTCTATTTAAAACTTGATATTCTAGTATAAAGGTGTTGAGCTAATGAGAGTGGGGAGATTGTTTTTGTTTGTCTCCGTGGTGAGGTCGAGGATTTTCGCTTCGTGCAGACTAGAGTAGTACGAATATTAGTCGTAATAACAGCACCGCCTGTAAAGCCTACTGTACACCAAGTTTCCTTTATTTTTCGTTCCTTCAAATATATTTCATACTTCAAATAAAAATCTTAACAGTATTTAAATAAACTCACTGAGGAAAGCAAGTTACAATATTTCCTAATTCAACATTTCGGTTTCAGAAATCTAATGTATCTATATAATTGGTAAATTTTAAAAAAGTGTTCTAGCAATTGAAACTAAAAGGTACAAGAAAAATTCATAATTTATATTTATTTTTTATTTTTTCACGTCATTCTTCACGTTGGGATTTATTATGTACCTACTTTAAGACGGAATACTATGATATTTGTACTTTTGGCTTTCTTTCATTTCAAAGATCCTTGAGTCCCCTTGGCTGCTTTACTTTCGTGGGTCTTCCATCTTTCTCTTTGCAAATTCTTCTCTACTATTCACTTCCTTTTAATAACGTCCTTTCCTGTACGCCCTCCCACTCTCCCCTGTTAATTTCCTTATTACCTCTTTTTCAATTTTCTTCTCTGATCTTTGCCTCTATAACTTCACTTCCACCCTTCGTCATAATCTCGCTTGTTTTTACCTCCGTTGTTTTTCTGTCCTCCTTCTTTCCGTCCTTATTTACAATACTGGAAATATTTATTGTATCACCAGCATAAAGACGTTATCACTATAAATACCTACTTCTCTTATTATTAGAACTAGGTAACTATCGTTGCAAAATTTATTTATTACAAATATGTGTAGCTCACCATTTTGGCGAAAATAATTTGTGTCCGTAATTAGAATAAGCAAGGATTATTTAACTCATATATATCAAATGTTTAATAATGATCGGTGTTTCCATTTATATTTTTTAGAAATGTTTATTAGTGTTCATATTTATATTTAAATAAGTAAAGCAGATGTGTTACAATTCACCCCGGACTGGGGCACATTGTAACAAAGGTTCACATTTATTTAAGATAAAGCTGGATGTCTGAGTGTCCAAGATTTTGTCACGTACTTTCACGAAATCAATTTACTACATATGTAAGTACCTACTAAATCGCGCAAATTATTTCATGATTGAGGAAAACATTTTCGAGAAAAACTTTGAAAACTTTTTTGTTACAATCTGCCCCGGTCTCCCCTACGGTACATCTGGAACCTAGATGTAATCGTTAATTAACATAAGCTAGATATTAGCATCCTAAATTTAGTCGTCGAATTACGGAGTTACCCCAAATTGCCGCGCGCGTGTCCTATTGTATTTATAAAACACCAGTCGGTAAACTGATATTATAATCTAACATATGGGGACGTGACGAGGTGTAAATAACTGCGGATTACACGCGTAGTATCCGGTAATAACAGCGACGGCTGGCTCTGTTGTGCCGAGAGCAACAGAGAATTTTTGCGTGTCAATCGGACACGCCTGGCGAAACGTCCTCTACCAATAAAACGAATCAAGTAGTATCGCGGCAACGCGCAACGTAACCGTGCTTAACGCCGCACGGAATAATGAGTTGCACGCGTTGAATCATCATGCATCGAGGAATTCCGCCGCGTGCCCTTCCCTTCGCGTGTAGGAACGAGAACGATGCGATATTAAACCCACCCCTTTGGCGCAAGTCGAATCCCGACTTTTTCTGCCCTCGCAATAATTAACGACACGATAATTCTCGTCCATCGTTATACCGAACATGCCCGATGCATTCGTAATATGCGCTTTACACATATGACGTTGGGTAATAAAATGTTACTTGCTTTCTTTTAGCGTTTGTATTTCATTACCATCTCTGAGACTTATGTACATATTTTAAATACAGAAATATGACAGAGAAATTAACAAATTAAACTTTGGTGGATTATTGAAATAATTTTTCATACAGCTTAAAATAATTCAATCTTTTAAGAAATTCTCTTCAGGATTAAGGAAGATGTCAACAATTTCTAATTTTAGAACACGTTCCAAATTCATGTATCATCCTTCAAAAACAAAAATATTATTTTGCAACCAGAATTTGTACCAATTTGTACAACTTTATTGTGATCAGACGTATCATACATGACTATTAAAAAAAAAAAGCAAATACCTAGCAAAGCCACTTCAGCAAAGCCAAATAAGTATAAACGATCGTTCCAACTCAATGACGTTCGATGGCTTCAAGGTCACGCCGATCCCTTATTGGCCTTACAAGCAATACAGGGTAATTACCGGCGGGACACGGCGCAACACAGTATCAGACTCACTATCGCTACATGAAATACCTGCGAGTGTAATAATATATTCTAAGTTGAATCATAGTCTCGACATATGGACGTTCCGTTGCAGAGCTCGTTGCCTGTGTGCCAGGCGATCGAGGAGCGTGTTGAAGCGTTCGCAATAATCGCGTGTGGTTGTTGTGCTGGCCGAATGGAAACGCCGGCCAAGGCCCTCGAGCACGTGGGCCTGTGTGCCTCGTGCATCGGCAATGAGTGTGTACGTACGTACGGCTGGAAACGACACGAGCCAACGATTCTATCTCGATAGAGAACGGAGATACGTAATCCACACCGTATGCCATCGGCGCGGGCTTCGCTTCGTGAGTTGACCGTCATGTGCTTTCGAGACTCGCCTAATAAGATTTCGGTCCGACCTAGCGTAATCCTGGCGCGTCGCCGCTCTGAGTTACACGTATGTAAATGCAGCAGCGGCTCCTACTGTTTTCGACGGCTGTCATAATGTTCGCACACGCGCGCACCTCAGTCACGTGGAATCGTTCCTCTCCTCGGGGTTCAACTTTAATTAGGCCTTTGTTATTCTCGTCTTTTGTAGTTTTAAATCCTTACCTTCGTAGCATTGGATCATCATAAGCGTT
Source organism: Andrena flavipes (assembly GCA_963971345.1). Lineage (NCBI taxonomy): Eukaryota > Metazoa > Arthropoda > Insecta > Hymenoptera > Andrenidae > Andrena > Andrena flavipes. Next base: position 62,525,893 of record OZ020480.1, read on the forward strand.
ATAAAGAGAAATCGTAGCAAAGGGATGATCAGTCTTCGTAATATGATTCGTAATGAGAAGCATACGAAATTCGGTGACTGTCCAGACATATGACCAACAGTTTTTCGCGAATATCTCGTTATATATCAGTTTTACGACAATAATAGTGATTATGAAATTTGTAGCTTAACAAATTCTCTGCTAAAAAGATTTTATGAGTTTTTTCGTAGGAGGAACCATTTCCATGTGTGACGGGTTACAATGTTTCAACCCTTATACTTTTGACAAAGGGAGATCTCGAACCCGGATACGAAAAAGCTTACGCAATGTTTTTCGTAGAGAATTAGCTAAGCTATAAATTTCGTAATAACTATTTTCGTCGTAAAACTACTAGATGATATTTTAATTTCGTCAATATCCTTGACATCAACTGCAAAAAACAACCGATTTGCCATGGAATGACCCAGTATAAGAGGATGATTGTAGTTTAAGGTAGGCATTTCTGCCTACCGATTATTTTGATATTATTCTGTGTTAGATCAAGAAGGTGTGTATAAGTGTTGTTTTTATGGTCAGGCAGTTAGAAAGTCAAGAATATCGCGGGGAATGTGTATGAATGGCCATCGACATGTATGGCATGACATAGCTGTTTTGTTGTAGAAGGCATAAATCACGTCTGAGGTAACACATGTTTGCAATGCTGTCATTGGAACGTTCTGTGAAGTATTCGGGCAGACGTGGTTTGTGCTTTTCGTTGCTAAATTTAAAGGAAAGAGAACACAATAAAGGAAAAAGAAAATTACGATATTTGGGACAGATGAGATTGTAATATTAGAGGACGATTTTTATCAACAACTCAAAAATCATGAATTTTAGTTTCTCTTATTATTTCCGAATTACTTTACATCTGAATTATTTGGTAAACACAGCCAGTGACGGATTGAAGAATAAGGGCCCAGGTGGCAAACGTTCCGAGGGGCCCCTTTTTGGGGGAAAATGTAGAGGTAGTTTACTAAAAGGGGTTAAGTGTACAGAAAAGTATAGGAAAAAAATATTGCTGGATAAAATCATAATTTCTTTTTGAAGACAGGGCCCTAGGGGGGCTTCTGAGCAGGGGCCTATTTTTTCGGAAAAATAAAGCGGTAGTTTACTAAAAACGGGTTCAGTGTAATAATACAGAGAAAAATATACTTTGGATAAAACCATAACTTTTTTTTAAGAATGAGGCCCTGGGTCGGCCTTGTGGGCAGGGGCCCAGGTGGCAACTGCTCATCGCCCTGTTAAATCCGCCACAGCATAATTGCTATGTAACTAAGTTTCATCCAATAATTATTTTCTTCAATATATCGAATAACGAAGATTTTTATCGCACCAACACTTCTACACAGAAAGAGAGTAACTATTTTTCCCCCGTTTTCATCACTTCTGTATACTATACCAGGAAACAATGCAAAACGCTTTCAAGCATAGCGATATAAATCACTAGAAATTTTCAACATCTGTATCTTTTTCCCAAACCTTCTTTTCTCCAATGAATTCGATTTGTGAGTTCCTTCTCACGGACTGTTTAAAAGGTGTCCTCTATCACCCTCTATCAGTAGAAACTCACTACTTAGGTGTCTGAAATACAAAACGGCAACAGTGTTCCGCTATATATGCATAAGTTGTCGATTCTGTTGCGTTTCCAGTAGACACACGAATCCGGTGCGCGCATGCGCCACCGGGTCACAGTAGGCCAGACAAACGTATCGCTCAAACGTCTGATAATGTAGCTCGACGAGGACCGATACGGAGGACCCACAAGTCTTTCGAGCAGAGAATTTCGAGGGTGCTATCGAGAGGCGTGAATGCTCTCTTTGTCGGAATGCAAATGTCAACGGGACACGGACGGGCCGCATTATGCTCAATGCACAATGCCGAAATACTCATAATAATGGTAATGAAGGAAGAAATATGGGCTATGCAAATGCAAGGACGAGCCCGAAGAGACAGGACAGCGAGGCGTATAGATAGGTCGAACGAGAGAAACGAAAACAGGGGGAGAGAGAGAGAGAGAGAGAGAGAGATTCTCTCATATTTTTCTCGTGTAGATTAAAGGCACGCGGCTATACGTAGGTACAGGCGACATATGCTCCATAGCGGGGTTGTTGCGCATATATCACGTCGTTGTCAACCCCTCAAGCTGGCGAACCCCCGAAATTACGAGGGCCACTGTTTATTATTTCACTTTCCTCCGCCGCGGTACCCTCTGTCCAAACATACGGCGCTCGACGTGTCGATACATATACATACATTCCGATGCGATGCTTTCGCGGCTGGATGTTCATTTTTGTTTAATTACTTTGAGGTAAATAAATCGCGCGGTCCACCGTGTGAAGACAAGTTTGTCTGACATCTCTTTTTTGCTACCGTGCCACGTGTACCCGATCCGAGGAATTTAATCGCATCCCTCGTGTACGAATGAGTAATTGCGCTTTGTTAACTCTAAATAAATATGCGAGGACCTCTTATTAGACATCGAACAATGTTTGGTGAGTGTTGCGATTTATGCATTACACTGCAGAGGGCGCGAAAGAAAAAAAATGTTAGTGTTTGGTTTGGAGGCTACGAGGGTAACGGAGTAGGATGACATATGTATATTTCTTGAAATGAAATAACTTACACACTGCTGAAAAAATTATAGGATCATGTTTTCATAACCATTGGGTATTTAATTGTCGATTATTAGTGGTTCAGGGTAGCATATTAATTTGACTAATTTGTGGACACACGTATTTGTGTATTAAAATTGCGATACAAATTTTTTTTGTATGGTATTAAGGTTTATAAGTACGCACTGCGTTATTTGCATTTGGTGGTAAACAATGTGTTTTTGGAATACATGAAGTAGTCTGGTGGAATATGAGTAAACATTACTATCTTAAATAATTTAAGTAAATATTAATAAATATTAATAGTAGGTAGTGATAATCAGAATATAACAAAACTATAAAGAAAAAATAACAGTTCTAAGAAAATAACTAGGTACTGCAAGATTCTTAGAAAAAAATTATTGTTATTCTAATCAGTCATGAATTTACAGTAAATGTTCGGCTAATAACCCGATCAAAATATGTACATTGCAGATATAATATTCAAGATTTCTTAGTTACTATGAGTACATTAAGAAAATATATTCCAAATCGGGGAACTCCATTCACTATAAGTGAATGTCTACTTTCAGAAAATAAACCCGTCTTCTCAGTTTCTTCCACATTTGTAGTTCACAGAGGCGCGTTTCCTTGCGTGCATATTTTACGCGCCACTCTATGGAATTCGAATACCTACATTAGAAATATAATCGCACGGTGTGCGTGCATCTGGAGCCAAGGGAAGAGCGAGGAGCAACGGACGCCTATCTTGCGCGTCGTCAGAATGTCCCGTGTACCAGTCAATATATTTGCGTGTTTATTCGAGGACTGGTCGCGTACTAGTAAATGCGAAAGAGTAAGTAGCGCGTACTCGAGCTGGGCGTGTTTTGACGAGCCTTCTCGATGTCGGGCACGTGGGCGTCGAGGAAATTACGCAAGAGACGCATGCGGTTTTCAGGGGACAATCGCGCCGTTTCGATTGTCCGATCGCCCCTGGGGTCACCCAGCGCTCGGACCACTGGGGCCCATTCAGAAGTCCCCCGCTGCAGAAACAGTATCGTTAATATCAGCCGACTTGCATTCTATAAATCACAGTGGGAAACGCCTGTTGGCGTTGATGCATCGCTCTATCCATTCGTCAATTTTCCATGCATCGCGATGAAGTTGTTACGATCCAGCAAGGGAGAAGGAAACGATCGATGTAGTTTATAAGGGTGTACCGTGTTTCGGTGATTGATCAGTGCCGTTAACGTTTCGCGGAGGAGCAAATATTTGCACGCCGAATCGAACACGGATGAATATCGATCTTGCGATACGTGTTGCGAGTGCACACGATGAAATTGATTATTCGCTGAATATTCTGCGCTTACTCTGCCGGCTGATCCTGCTTCTCCGAATACCCGTGATTGCTTTTGCTCAGCTGATATTTGTACTAGTGTCTATGGAGGTGCGGCTGAATAAGAAATTTCGAAAAATTGAATCGCTTTCTTTTTTGTCTTTTTTTAAATATAAAATTCGCAAGTCGAAATATCTCGAAATGAAAAATATATAGCTTAAGTTTTCCATAAATACTAAGTAGTAAATTCCTTTTAACAGACTTTCACAATTTATGAACACCAAATGCTTGTAATTTTATTCGTTACTCGTTTAATCGTTAAATGTTTGGTTTTAAATAAACCCAGAATAATTTTATATTCTTCCATTTTATATTATATGAAAAATGTGGCTAATATTTTTAAATTCAAACTATTAATCACTATTTAAATAGATAAAAATTGATTCGTTATTTAAAATAACATTCTAATAAGGTAATAAGTTACTTTTGTAGCAAGTATCTTAAGTATTGAGTTGGTTCAAACATCTTCCGCTCTTTTACGGTTAATATTGCTTCCTAACGATTCAAACGAAATTTCTCTACCATTCACTAATTTTATTACTTTGATAATAGATTGTAAAAGAATTTTGTTCAAATTCCGTCTCAGCCTGAGTATCTATATACAGAGTACGCAGATTCAGAGATTTCAGAAACCGTGTTTGAAGGAAAGGAAAGCAGGAAATGAAATCGAAGGAGAAGTGAAATTCTGGATTATCGTTAATTAATAGCGGCACAAAATCACGAAAAGTGTTTCAAAGCACGGAGGGAACTAAAGGGTACCGCGGCGCACCTGTCGTTTCGCTTTGTAATCAAACTTTCTATTCTTGATCCGCCCCTTTTACACAAAGCCCAAACTCCCTAATAATTTCGCGGCCGAGCGAAGCATTGGGACGCAGAGGTGTGTACAAAGAGCCGCTCGGAGGTGGACACCTCTACGACCTCTAGTGAGTCCATTTGTTTTCATATTAACCCTTTAGCGCCCGAGGTATCATATATACTACATTCCCTTTCCTTGCTGTTTCGCAATTTGCACTCGCAATTCGCAGTTTGCACCAGATTAAGTAGTACATATTTAGAGTATCTAGTTTTATTCATTGAAGGAGGGTGGACCTACCTGAACCCCGTATTCATTTGATTTATGCATTTTAACCTGTAAAAAAAAACAGAGAAAATAATTGTATAAAAATACAAAAATTCAGATCATTTTTAATGATAAATTGAAAACGGGATATTTTGCTTTCAACGAGATCTAGGCGCCGGCGCTAATGAAACAATTTTTTTTATATACCTAATCAGAATCTAAATTCCGCGCGACGCCGAGTAGCGAAGCTAGTTCTACGAAAGAAGTCGTAGATTTAGCAATTATGTGATTATAAAAATGTCCTAAATCTTTTCGTTTCAAGATGTTTCGCGTTTTGCGTTTGCGTATATTAAAAAATGTAAATATAGTGATAAATTCAATTTCTCCAGATTTCCTATTTTATCCACGTATATGTGGACACTACGATGACCATAATAAAGTCATCGTACACGACAGGCTGTGCATCTATGCATTTATCATCAATGACTACGTCGACTGTATTACGGTGTTTGAGACCCGATGATTGATCGATAGATTGATCGCGTGAAATCTCGTGATCGGATCCGTCAATACGAACCAAGCGTGTCCTCGTGTCGTAGTTGTTCTCGTGGCAATGTGGGGAACGGGGAAAAGTCTGGGGAAAGGATGATGAAAAATTATAACCAACTTCAAAAAAATAAAAGTGTACTAAAAAGTAAAAAATAATTTTTTTCCTCATTTGATACACGACTCTCAGTTTTTTTAACTCGGCACGAGATTTACACAGTGCAAATGATGAGGCGCGGACATAAAAAAATTGGGAGTCATAGATTAAATAAAGAAAAAAAGTTTTTTACTTTTTAGTGCATTTCTAGTTATATAACTGCATTTATTTGAAAAAATATGAGTATAGCTACAAAAAGAGCTGCTCCTAAAAAAAAGAACCGTTTGCTAGAAACGGGAGATTCCAAAAATAAGCAACTTAAAAAAGTGAGAATCAGTATGTCTAAAATGCGAGAATACATGAATTACAAATTATGTAAAGAGGCGAAGTTTGTATTAACCAGTACTGACAAAGCATGGAGCCAATATTGATGCAGTGTAGGATGGGACCACCGAAGTTTCGCCCTATTTCGAATAAAAAAAGATCAACAAAATCATCCATATGATGAGGAGTTATGCGCGAACAAACTTAAAACACACATACGGGTCGAATCTATAACCCTCTTTTTTGAAGTCGGTTAAAAATGAGGAGAACGGAGGAAGAGAAAGCGCGCGGAAGCTTTGTAATCCATCATCAAGGTGGCCTGTAGACAGATCACTAACGGACGAGATATTACATTAGAAGATTAACATATTCATGTGTGACATTGCTAGGACGCGTGCTCTCTGGACGCATCTGTCTGTTACGTCAATCTCATCGGTGAACCCTCCACCCCTCGCGTTCTATCTCCATTTGTCGCGTGCATTAGATGCAAAATGCAAAAGTAGAACAGAATACAGAATAAATGAGGAATGTCTTCTCGAATCGACTTCCGTAATAAAGCAACTGTTGCATGAAACTCATCCAATTTGTTTGCTTGTGTTTTCGATCGTCCACTTTCTTCCTGGCACGGTTCCGTTAACAATTAGAACGTGCACGCGCATCGCATTCTCGTGTTATTGTATAATGCAGCAGCTAAGTAGAGTACGAGGATTTCATTCATTTTGAAATTGGATACTATTTAAAAATATGATATTTGGAATAATAGTAAGAATATGAAAACTTACTAGTATATGCTGTACAGAGGAAGAGGAATGTATATAAAAATGAGAAATAGAAAAGCAGATCACGTGTAGAAACTTATTTAAGATAGCTAAGAAATTAGAACGTTTAAATAACGAGATTGAACTAGAGAAATAATGCAAGTTTAAATCTTAAAGGTGCAAATCCACGACGAGAGAAAAATATCGTGTCTCACGTAGGACTTTAATCTCATCAGACAATTAATTAATTATTTTATTATTTTTTAATTATTTTTTTAGTAATTTCATAAAATTAGACAATTATATTTTGCCCCTAATTCCCCTACAATGCGTGAATGATCAGGTAGATATTGAGATAGTGGGGGGTTTATAATCATAATCCGTTCTATCTATCCAATATTATAAGAAATAGGTCACGGAAATTTTGTACAGTCAATATTGGTGAATGCCTCAGGGTTTAAACCGGTTCCTTTTGAAAGGACGTTACCACATTTCGGTTCTGGCATAAATAATTAGCCTCGCCAGAGATGTGAGCACACGCTGATACTAATTAGGTAATATCAGTGTATCTTTTCACTGATCACTGAGCATTTGTGTCTCCATTCACTGATCAGTGAGTATCAGTGCATCCTTTCACTGATCAGTGAGTTTCAATGCGTCTTGAGACCTCTGACGAAACTAGTCGCAATACTGGCGAAACGACAGAATAATCTTTCCAAGCATGGTTTGCTACATCTGGAAGTATCGAAATCTACCGAGTTGAAAGACTTCTTAGGAATTGAAGCTTCTTTAGGTGACGTTGAGTACTTTGCACGTGACGTTAGCATACTACAAAAGCTGCAAACGCTTGAAAACTCACGAAACGAGGAATATTAATGGATTCAGATCCAATAAATGTGTGCCTGTCATTGATTCTCTTCTAATTCAGCCTCCACGTTTTACTTTCATGCCTTTGGATGTACGATTTCTAAGAGATACAGAGAAAATCTGTGCAAAGTTACTGATGGGTCATGTGCATGAGGTTTTTAAGTGCATGTCGGTGTTTGAATGTTAAAGTTAACTCTTTAATTACCAACAAGTTCGATCGCACTCCGATGTGAGTTGCGAAAATAAAATAATCACGTGTATTATCAACATTCTCTTAAATTACTTATTAAGAAGAAGAAGAATAAATTTAATTTTCTTTCTAATATAAATCTGCTTCATCTTTTTGATTTCATGCGGAATAAATTTTAATCCTGTAGGTGTCTTATAAATGTTGTGTAAACGTTTACAAAATGTTTTTTTTTTAAAAATTGATTAAAATACACGTTTTTTCTTATAACCGCGGAGTTTTGTGTAAATACTTAAAATGTTTGCCACCTGAAAGGGTGCCTAAATCTTTACATTGTACGTTAACACTTGACGGCCGACGACAATTAAACTACAGAATAGCAAAAATTCCAGAAAAGAAAATTCGGAGGAGGTATACTAGCTGCGCCAAATGGTTTCGCGTATCAAAGGTGGTACGAGCCGTTTGTTAGCAAAACGAGAGTCTCGATTGTGTTTGGACTATACAGGGAACGGCAGTCGACAGGTTTTTTAATTGAAACTCGAAACCCACGACTGGTTTTCGTACTTTCGACACGACCGCTGGAAAAAGGAATTTTCTCGAAACTGATAAAACTCGTGGCGTTCATGTAAATTTAAACGGTCGTGCGATAACTTTCACGAGATAAAAGACTTGTTCGAGGCAGCGATCGATTTATAGAATCGTAACGAACCGTTGGCGATGGCGTTCCGTACCGCTCCAATTGTTTTCAGAACGCGCTTGAAAATGAGAAATCTATTAGGAGGTTGATTGTCAGGCTGGCGCGCGTTAATTTTCTTTTTATTCGTTCCGGAGCGTCCACTCGGCTTGTCCGCCTCGTCACGAAACGCTTATTAAATTAACCCGTTTAATTGGACCCGTCCTTTTATTTCACGAGACGGCTGCACGTGCAGGTCCCGCGGAAACCCGATTCCTATGGGAACGGGTGTCGTCTCGTAGTTTCGTCGTGTCTCGTAGGTCCTCCTTCTTCCCCTCTGCTTTGGGCATAATTAAAGCCGAGGTTGCGAGCTTTGTCTGTAAACCATGGCTTTTCGGAAAATCGCTCCAACGTTTCGTTAGCATTGCATCCAATTTCATCAGAAATCCGAGAACGTGTACTCACAGTGGAACGTGCTTTTTGATTTGTTGTGTATGTAGATTGTATCCGTTTACTTAAGATGTAGTTTAAATTCAGTACCTCATCGTAATTATGGAGTTTTATTGGCAAGGAACGTGAAAGAAATTCTTGGAACGTTTATGTTGCTAGTGATACTTAATATTAAATTTTACTTTGTATAATTGAAATTATAAATCTCATTGAAAATTCATCAAAAATATTATTTGACGAATTTTATTTTCGATGTTATGTAGTCATAAGGGTTCAAGTTCAAGCATTTGTGTCGTGTATAATATAGTATAGCGATTTCTTTAATTATTATAATTATTATTATTACTGTTTCATCCGAAAAATTGACGAGCGGCGTTAGATTTTTAAATGAATGAAGACTGAAAATATATTTACGGAAAGGTTGGATATAGGGTTTAAGGGGGATTCTCGTCTAACACGCCCAAAAGTAACTGATGTTTAAGATTTTTTTTTAACTTTTGGCCATATTGGATTAAACTCTTTTGGAATATAAGGAGGCATCTTGAAACTTGCAGAAAATATTTTTTTATGTCCATCTTTATTAATTATTAATTATTGTAGAATCTTTTCCACCTCTTCGACGATGTAACATAATAACGATGTAAAATTAAAATTTTAGCTTAAAAGTTTAAGCTTCGCGCATGAACGTATGTATATCAAGGCAGCAAAAGAATGCGCCTTACTCAGCTGAAAAGCGTTCTAAGATAAGATTCAGTATTTGGCCTAGTATAATTTAATTTACAACCGCATAACGTAGTAACATGCCACGAAATACCTGGGTGCCCAGGCACGCTGATCTTTTACGGTAGCCGAGTAAAAGGAATGTGCGATTATCGATAGTCAGTTCGATAGCGTGCAGGCTCCTTGAGATTCCGGCTCATTTGGAAATAAACAAATTACTTTCACGCGAACAAAATGTGTCAATTATTCCAGCCTTTTGTGTGCACAAGGTGTTTCGCCATAACTAACCATCATATTGTCGATGATAGTGCCATAGCGCGTATGAGCAGTTTGTAAATGCCGCGGATCTGCAAAAGTAGCAAAATTGAGATTTCGCGTCCACGGTCCCAAACTGTTCTAAAAAGTTCAGTCAAAGAAATCCCTTAAAAGGACTAAAATATTAAGTTTTAAAATATTGACGATATATTGATTAGCTGAAAATCTGGATACGAACTTTTTCTAAATTTCATTGTAATGTAAATTAGTTTGAGTGAATATGCTTAAAAAGAAGAAATATTTTCAAAAGTAAACACAGATGGTAATTTTATTTTTCATAGATTCAGAGATTAGCATTTACATTCTGTAAGAAATACATTTTCAAGTTTTTTATTTCTGTTTTTAAATTTTAAATAAATATGAGTATTTAGCTAATAAATTAGTAAATGAAAATATTCAATATATTCTAATTGTAAATTCATTAGAAACCAATTTTATTCGTGAATCAACAAATAATAAAAGGTTAAAATAGAAGGCTAAGGATTTACTTTGTTAAAAAAAATTTCACACTTTAAATTCAGATAATTGCCTTGGTATCAAACACTATTACCCAATGCTATCATTTTCATTAAGTACGTCAGAATGTGACTACCTATATTTATAAAATAATTAAAATGTAATTCCACTAAAAAGAAGCTCATACTCTTAATCACATTAAGAGACCGATTTCAAAGTAAAAGTAAAACTTTTGCTACCTCGCGTTTGGCCTGAATTCTTTTGTAATCATATGAATTTTTTCTTGTGGTAATAATCCACAGAGGATATAAAGGTGGCCTATATCTAATGGATCAGCTAGTGTAAAGGGGGGGAAAAGCTTTACGAGCGCAAGTTGCACATTGACCTGAAGTCACCTTCCCTAGAGTTTTCTTCTTTCTCCACTGCGCCACAAGTAGAAACGATTTCTTGGAATTGCAATGGAAATGGTCAATATTGACGTTGCTCCGCCATAAACGCACGGTATCCTGGGATTCAAGAAATTCATAAAAATTATGATAACCTAAACTTTCATAAAACCTTTTTCCAACAAGAAACGTAATAAATTAATCGTGCCATTTACAATTCAATATATCATTTAATATCATAGAAAATGAAAAACAGATAGAATCGTTATCCAACACTTGCCTTCTTGCCCGTGCCTAAGTTGCGGGCGCGCATGCTCCCAAGAAATCATCATAATCAATCAAGTTCGAGTTCCCGAGCGACTGTCGAATTTACAAAAATCATAGCTATTTAGGTCAGCGATTGTGTTTATCCGTTCTCCGTATGCATTGCCGCAGCTGACCAACGATGGAATTTTTCTAACCAGACTGAACTTGGTACTAAAAATGGAAACTTCTCCTTGCTTTGTGCACACAATGCGTGGATAATTGAGTTGGATATATCAATGATCCCGAGTGGCTGTATAGATCGATAAGTACGATGAGTAACTGTACCCTGCATCTCGTTTTGATTAGTTTCACTATCCAGCTAACGACTGTTATTACTGCTGCTTGTCCTGATCGATGTCGCTGGCAACGAGTTGGCCGAGCTACATACATCGAAAACGCGATCATTGCCGTTCATCCATCTCGCATAAGTGGCGCACGGTAATTCCAAGCTAATTGCCGACAGCTCTTCTGCGTCGATAAGATGCGAGCATTATGTGCCGATGCGTATCGCGCGCCCGTTATAATCGGTATAATTCCAGAAATTAAGTCATCATCGCGTACAAGAGCGAAAGCTTCTCTTTTCTCTGTTTCTACCTTTTCTCGAGACGTAGGAAGCTGGAGCTTCTTTGTAGGCGAACGGGACAAGTATTTTTCGTTAGCCAGTCCTAAGCAAGTATTTTATGTGGTCAGAGTGTATTACTGACACTACGATACAGTAGTTATATAAATATATGGGGCCTCACAGACGCTAAAGATTTTAAATTGAGAATAACTTTTTAACATCGCGTGGCAATGAATCGTTATTTAGGTTGTTCATTACATAAGCTAGGAACAGAATATTTTTGTTGAGTATTAAAGATGTTCAATTAGTCAAGTATTTTTGGTTATAAAAATTTAAATCGACGTATCTGCATTTTTATTCTATAAAATTTCACGCCACTACGTAATTTCATATTAATTAAAGATATGGATTTTTATAATACACTAAATTATTTGCGGGGTTTATGGGACCCCATCTTACTACTTTTGTTATATTTTCCCACCTTACTAACACCGGGTTAAATAAACTGTTTAAGAGTGATGAGTCTTATCTCCATCATTGTGTATACTTTAATAAAAATTCATTTTAGGATTTTTGCATTTGTTTGGACGAGCAGTAACAGCTTAAATTTGAAACCCTTTATCGAAAACTTCTTCTGTATTTACGTGATAATACAAACTCGAAAACTTATCACCTGGAGACTAATCACCATTCCCAGGAAATCGATCCCGACATTTCGCAAACATCGCAGTTTGCTTTGGCGGAACAAGATTGATACCAATGCCTTTCTGTACAATCTCATACCAATTTCCTTAAGTGCTCACGCTTCCCAGTTAATAGCCGATGCTGTAAGTGAACAATAAGCGATGGAACAGTTAGCTAACAAGTAAGGAACACCCAACTCCTACTGTTTCTGGGGAAAAAAGAAAATTTACGAGTAGAGCATTTTATACACGTCGCTGAAAAAGTGTTTGAGAACTTTGAGTTATAAAGTGCTCACTGAAATGAAAAGCTAAATAGCTTTGTATGAACGTAGAGCCGAATATCGACTCTGAAAATGGACTGCAAATATTCTTATTTTCTTACCTCGCATGTCGTGTGAAAACGGAAGGTTATCATTAACTACGTGGAATATTTTTATTATCCTTTATCTTTATTTTCACACAAGATTGCGTCCGCTTTCAGGGGAGAAACTAATGGAGCATGTAGTAGGTATAGGTAATCCAAGTAGGAGAAAAAATTGTATGCATAATTCGCAAGGTGTATCACCTGTAACGGTAAAAATATTCCAGTGACGTTTAAAGTAAAGGAAAAGTCAACAATTTTCGTTCGCGATTTTTGTTATGTCAACAGTTCAAATAATTTCTGTTGGAAACACATGTGTTTCAATTATAATATATAATAATGAAACTAGCACCCTCTTTCAAAAATTCTTTGGGCATTTTTTATTGCTTGATACACCAGAATATCTGATCGTTTGGAAAGCTTTTATTATTATGGCAAGTCCTATGAGGAAAAATTCAGAGGATTGCATGGAGTGATAAAGTTAGAGTCTGCTTTTATATTTATCAGAACGCATACATTGCAATACAAGATACGGTTAAATATCGAGACTATATTTATTCAAGATCACTTAATATTAACACTTCTGGAATGATGAAAAAAATCATTTTTCCCGGTACTTTTTCCCAGAACTTCCTATTTATAAATTTATTATTGGTAACTCAATATGTAGATCTGTTCCAGTAACTTCTTTTGGTCTTTAATGGGAGTGTGTACAACAGCTTCAGAATTGCAGTTATAAAGCCATAAAGCAAAATAGAGTGACAAATATTTCGAGAACTCAGCGTGGCAGCTATTAATAAACGACCTCGGGATAATTATGCCTCGTTATGAATCACTCTCATTCACATTTTCAGTTAGACTGAAATTCATCCGGATGTCATATTTCATATCCTTTCCTTCTCTCTTCGCTTCACGAATGATGGTACTAATGAAACTACAAAACGGGATGTTTCTATTACAAAAATATAAAAGAAACTTTTTCCCAAGAACCGAGCATCCTAGAAGCAAGACTTCGTTTATAAAGAATATTCTATTTTCCACCCAAATTGAATTCCTGACACTCTCTGCGCCATAGTCACAGATTTTAATGCTCGGGGCGGATTAAAGCGGAGGACAAGCGTGAATAAGAGAGGTGGCCGTGTCCCGAGCACCTTGTTCGCCTCAGAGGACAGGGGAAAAGGTATTCCTATCGCGGCGAAATAACTACCGGGGCGTTTACTTTCCCCGTAGTTGTTTTTTGGAAACGTCCGATTGCGCGAAGCGAGCCAGCTATGGAGAGACACCCCGCGACTCGAGCCGCGCCATCGGGTCCTTTATGGCGCACGGCGAAGAGGAATGCGCGATTATCGACAGATACGACGATAAATGCCAGTCGCAGAAAGATTGCAGTTCGTTTTAGAAGCCCGCCGATTTGCCTTGTCGAGACAGACCGGCTGGCTGTTCGCTTTCTCGCCCGTTCGATCTTCTTTCGCAACGACCAATCGCTAGTTACGTGGCCGCGTTGTTATCGAATCTCGGAATCCTCCATGGAAATCTGATCAATAAACCTTTCACACAAATTGCTTCGTTACAACATCTTTGAAGGTACTTGGTAAACTACTCGAGGAGGATGACAATTCGTAGGTACCGACCTGATCGATGAACCATTGGGACTTTTACGCTTTTATAGCCTCCGATCTTACCGGGTGGTATTGCTTCCATAGTCTTTTTTGCGACTCGTTTGGTTTGTTGGAAGGTAAAAATTTAACATTTAAACTGGTGTCTATTTATGTTTTACGTGTACCTACCTGCCTATATTATGTATGCGAATGTATTTGATGTTCTGAGTACCTATAGGCAAAATCGAAAATTCGTTTAGAATTCTGAGATTTTTTAAATGGAACTGGAAATGGTTAATTATTCAGCGTTATATTGATTTCTTTGCTCCATTTTGCGCTGTTGAACTTATGGCAAAATTGCAAAGTTTAAAATTTAGAAATTTTAATTAAGAATTTCAGATTTATGAAAATAGATTGTACTTAAAATATAGCGATTGAGAGGAAAATACAACTTATGAAAGAGCTAAATATTATAAAAAAATTTCTGAACATAAAAACTGTTGAACGTACATTGCTCTAACAACTCTTACAGAAAATGTAAAAAAAAAAACCAATATAAACACGGCGAAAAGAATCTGCAGTCGATAGAACGTGAAATAATGAAGTGGTATCGTCGCGTGTATCTTCTTTATTTGATATAGTTATTTTGTACAACGACTGATAGTACGCCAAGAAAATAAGAAACAGTCGCGAGACACATCGGTAGGGATCTCCTTGCAGATCGATTATTTAAATTACTGTCACGTCGCCTAGAGACGTCGTTGAGAGAACAAGTCTTCCTTTATCCGTAGCGGTGGCATTACGAAATATCGGCAACGCGTCCAAGAGGGATCGATTGATCCGTGGAAGACGGTTTGATCGATTGTACTCGAATAACTGAGAGCCTGGGTGAGTTGCATGAATCCAGGGTGTATACGACACGATTATTCTTTCCTCGCGTCTTTCTGTCCGCGCGAGATAGTGAAGAGCCGCAACAAACGAGAGTTTATCTGACCCCCTTTACAGTCGAATGTCTCTTGAAACGAAGTGCTGTGCCGAAAGAAATTGCATTGCCCGGGGTGACAGGGCGTGAAAATTAATAAATTTTATTATAATAAAACATTGCTGGCATCGCTAAATGTATGTTCAAGTGTGGGTTAAACTATTGGATTCACGTTTACAACGTGTCATTTCGGTTGGAATATGTCAGTGCAATTTCCTTCGGCTTTATGCTCGCAAATAAAATTTGACAATTGATTCGTGAGATCGGAGAAATACTCAATAGATATATGAAAATCCAGTTAAATACCTGGAAATGTTTAGTTTCCAATATGGAACTTGTGTTTAAATTACTTTACTAACAAAGCTGATAATTAAAAAATGAAATACGCTGGAGTCGGAACCACGTAAATTACTCGTAGTTAAGTTATCCATACTGTTTTCTGGTATTTTTTAAAAAATGGCAATAGTTGAGTGGTGTTGTGGGACAAATTAGATGAGACAACGGTACATAACTTTTTCGATGGATATAGCAACAAAATTAGTAACAAGTTTACCCCCTCCATCGAGAACATAACATTCCAGCGTTACGGGAATCGTCTAGACGGCTCATAAGAGTGGAATAATGTAGACATCGACTCGATTTCCAGTCAAACCACTCACTGGATCCAGCGACTGGACTAATGTAAACCCAGCTTCACAGAACGCGGTACTTCTATATTGTTTTGCTGCAAAGGAGGTGGAATTTTGTGCGTCAGTCTCGAATATGTATAATTAATTACGACAAAACTCCTCTTTCGCAAATCGTAGGCGCAGAGATTTTGAAATATGCCTACAAAAATCCGACCAGACTTCCGGTATTCCCCGGGCGCGAGTCCCCAATATATCCATCTGCATGATGCCCTAAACCCTAAACGGTTCGTTAGGGAGCCACGGTTTATTACAGGTTTATGACTGTGGGCATTTTCCTACGTGCTATAAAGTAATTGAAAACATCTGACTAATAACTTGCAGGATTGCAGAAAAGTCTTTAGACCAAGGTTTTTGAGATCTATAAGTAGGTATTTTTCCTTTATCGAAATTCCAAGCTTATTATCAAGTATCCAAAGCATTTTAAAAAATAAATAGTATATTTAGATCTGCAAAAAGTTAATTTTTCTTGAAAACCTAAAATTAACAATATTTGTGTCCAATACACCAGTCTGTCTACTTTGTATATAACTATTTATTTCATTGGAAATTTTGGTTACGATAGAAATTAGGTCAAAAGATGTCCACAGAAATATTTAGTAACTGTTGTTAAAAGCTCTAGTAATAATTAAATAATACATTTAGCAAGGGGAAGAATGTAGTCAATTTTTTTAGAAAGAGATTGAAAGTATAAATCTAAATTATATTTATAAGAAAACTTTTCTTCGCGTTCTTAAATGTATCATAAGCGCGAAAATTGTTTGTTACGTATAGATAAATTCACAACTGTACATAAATTCCAACGTACGATTTATGTTTACGTTTATATAGCGTGCAATTCTAGGGTTAGTGGTGAAAAGGATAGTAAGGTTATTTATCAAGTCCCATTCAATAGGTATTCGATTCAGACCGTTAGACCGTGTTGTAAGTTATACATATCACATTCAAGAAATACTATATCAACGCGCATTACGAAAAGTAGCACGTTTCATTTCTTCTACATGCAGTTGTCCGTAAGAATAAAAATGAAACATGCTACTCTTGGTCGCGCGTCGATATGAAACATTCCTTACCATAAAATTCAAGTTTTATATGATATGCATACCTATGTGTTGAAATATTTTTTAACATATAATTCTGCACCATATATTTTAAAGCAGTAACTTATTAACTATTAAAAATCATATACAGTGAACATATCATGAAATATAAAACATTTTTTTATAAAACTTCATAAAAACACGTAAATGTATTTGTCTTGTTAATAAAAAATGTTGAAATCACACTAAAGGTAAAGCTTGGTGCAACGAATTCTTGAAACTATCTTGACCTTTGAGCGCAGACGTGTCAATTTGCTCCATTTGCTCGAGCAATATGATATATTTAAATTGAAATGTATGTATGCATACCGAAACGAAAAGTAATTTGTACAGACGTAAGGGCTGTGCAGGATGTGAAGTGACCTAACAAGTCGTCCTTTAGGAGTAGTTCTTTTGAAAGTAGGTACATCCACGTAAAATGTTTTTCTAAACATCATAGTAAACAAGGATTATTTATTCCTGCAGACGTCAAAATTTGAACTGCACGTTTTATTTTTTAAAGACTACTTACGTATATTCCGAATGACTGAATAATAGTTGACGTCGAAATACATTCAGCAACTCCTACATTGCTTTCAGTCGAAATTCTATAAACTTTTTGATAACAAAATCTTTGACGTTGAACGCAGAATGCTGCAAGAGGCCCAAAATACCATACATATGTTCTTTTTTACACGGTAAACTTTAAAAAATTTGAAGAGGAAATCTTTTAAGGAGATTTTAACAAATTTAAAACAAGCAAATTAAAAAATTCGCAATAGTCCCCGTATGTATCGTTGATAGTTAAAATGTTACGTATCGTAATCAAGCAAAGAGGGAAGTGAAACAGCAAGATGCGACGGTGATCGTTGTTGGCCGAAAAGTCTGCAGCTGCTGCCAGATGCACATTTGTTTCACAAGTCAGACAGTCCTGTCTTCGTAGGGGGAGGCTCGAATTAGGCAATCTTCACGACTTTTTCGAGAACCGTCGGGAAAAGTCTTTAACTCGATGTTCCGGCCATCTGCTCTTCAACAGTTAACAGTATGGTCCATTCCCTAAATCATTTGATGCATGGCGATAAGGAGTGACGAATAACGTCGAAAGTAGAATAGAACTCGGTTAGATGCAGTTCATAGAATGAATAGAATATGAGATATACTAGTTTTATTACTCGGCTTCGCCCGAAATTTAGATTCTATAATAAAAAAAGTAATTTTTTGTGAAAATAACATTCGAATAACGTCCGAATGTTTTTAGATGACAGACGAACACATAAACATATGAAAACTTTCTGCTTTATATATTAAGATTAAATAAGTAATGAACAAATAACAAATAATTCTTGCAAAATGTCCTATGTAAAAATGAAATCTATGATAATTTAAATCGTTATTATATTATTTAGTGTCTGATGAAACGCCAAGTCGTTCACTGCTGTTTCTTATTAATCGAATATTGTAGCTTTTAAAATTCAAATTTCTTATGGCTTTGCAAGTTATCCATTACTTTTGAAGTTTTAATTGTGCTGTTAATAATACCTGATAGCCAGGTCGAATAGGTATTATACATGTAAGACGAACATGGCCGACAGCTCAATTGGGTATATAGAACATCTGTTCGACAAGGGAAGATCAGGATTAGAATCCTGAGCCAGTAATCTGATCTGCCAATTCTATTTCTTTCCACCCAGCTACATATCTTGATCTGGAAATTCTGACTTTATAAAATTTACCTTATAAAACGTGGCTTCGTTATTGATAAATACTGAGTTACTACTTACGTTTAGCTATTGTTTATTTTCAATTACAATAAATATTTTTTATTCGTACGAAGTAATCACTATCCCATATTTATGAATTTTAAGTGAAGTCCAGATGAATGATTATTCAATTTTATATACCTAAATGTACTTTTGATATTCCTTTCATTGCAATATATTAAACATTATTTAATAGTGAATTTTTATTTTCTCAGGAGACAACAGCTCGAGCAGTCTGTCTACTGCGAGTCTGAATCCCGACGCAGCACTGTCGAGGATGAAAGGCAGGATGTTCAAGGTGCCAACCCGGAAAAAATTAAAGTAAGAAACTAACTGCTCTGCACGTAGAAAATTATGGAAAAATACATGAGTTGCATTTCATTGAAGGAATCAAATGTATTTTGAGACAAATAGGTTGCATCCACACGGCTTTTTCATCGATAGTTTCTTGTAATTATAATGAAAATAATGCGACAACGTCTCGCTGTTGGATAACGGAACGGGGACAGCAATAATCTTTGAATGGGATGTGACACCGTGTTTATTCCGGAAATTAACCCAAATTATCTTGCATTTGTGTCAGTTCTCGCTCGCATTGTTCGACGAGCAGAATAGACGGGAGATAGAATAACAGCGTTTGACCCTTGGCTGATCTATTACCGCCAGCCGGGTACGCTACCGCAGCCATGCGTGTAGTAGTAAGGTTTTTATATTTTTTCTCATAACACCGTTGGGAATTATTCAACCATTATTCAGGGAATATTTCGTATATTTTCACTACGAAAATCTTACCAACGCGTTAGAAACACTGTTATACATATAAATAAAATATAACTGCTAAATTTAAATTTTTTTATTGATAGATTGTTTAATGATTCATTTTAGCAGCTGCCTTATTAGTTTTAGGCAATAGTGTAATTGAATTCCTAACAAGGGGTGGGGGTAGAAATGAACTATACAGGGTGATTTATAAATGCTTGTCAATACTCGAGGGGGTAAATCAGAAATCTACACATTAATATAAGTAAAAACGTCATGTGAACATATGTGCTACATATATATATTAGGTTTCGAGTTATGGATGATCAAAGAAAATGGCCTGGGGCCATTTAAGATCAATATTATTGTGCCTTTAAGGCATCTGATGCCACTAGTAGCAGCAGCGCCCCTCCAAATTTCCTCAGCGCCCTAGTTGGGAAACACTGTTTTAAATAATATGTCAAAGGCCCGATAGATGTGACCGCCGCTAAACATTTTACAGAGAGTTAACAGTAAAGGAATTAATCAGTGTTACGACAAAAATAATTATTATGAAATTTGTAGCTTATCAAATTCTCTACAAAAAAAGGTTCTACCTATGAAAATATTTTCCTACGCGTAACCATTTGTTACAAGCCGTTTTTTTTTTTTTTACCTTTGACCCTCTGTACAATTTTTAGCGGCGGTCACGTCGATGGGGACTTGTGACATATTATTCCAACGAAACAAAGGCCTATACAAAAATCTAGTTTGCTGCAATTATTCCGCAGATTGGCCATATTTCCGTCCAATTTCGCTGGAGCTATCGTGCCAACAATTCTTTGGCAGACTCGTCGTGTGTAACACATGCATACACTACGTGTATGCAACTCTGCGTGTACTGAATATTGCTTTTCCAGTTAAACCGTTGTGCCTGTAACGATTCAGCCGGAATTTATAAAATTTATAAAACTGTAACTTGTTTAGCATGAAGCACAGCTTGAGCAGCAAAACAATGATACGCTCTTCTGTTGTAGAGCACCACGCAAGATTTATTCGAGTTACTCGAGAGGGTGCAGAGTTCGCGTCTCGATGATCAACGATGCGTCCTGCCACCGTACTTCTCTCAGGTAAGAAACAGGTTCAACTATTCTGGTTCTACTCTGTCAAATCGAATCTACGCTTTTTAGAAGTTTTAAGGGGCACAAGTAAGGGAATTAAGAAGTTAACACCATACCGGCACCCGTATACTTCCCAAATACTGTCACACACTCCTTTAGAGAATCATCACGAGTGTATAGTTTTTACTAATTATCGTAATCACTAGTTGAGGGCCTCCTAAAAGCATGTAATTAATAATAATTGATTATTGTGCCTCTATATTTTCCCTAAATTATTTATGCCAAATCTAATTCGATAATAACTTCAAATAATTTTTATAAAGTCTTGCACAAGGTTATTAAACAGAGCGCAATAAAATTTAAGTTATTACAACAAAGTGTAATAAAGAAAGATTACTTTTAACATTTTGCGCGAGTTTGACGTGATTTTTCACTTTTAAGCGTAGAAATAACAGTCATTAAAAATAACGTTGACTTAAAATTTTTTAGTCACTATGTTCGTAGCAGTTTGAAATTTTATTACGAAATGCCTAATGCCAATCGTAACTGAAAAAATTCGGATGGGTCCTGCATTCGTCAGGAGTGGGTTAAAAGTTAAACTTAAAAAGTTGTATCAACCGCAAGCTCGATTTCTATTTGCGTGTTCACTTGCCCCCGCGTGGTCCACACGCAGCCGGAATCTCAATCTGTCTATCGCGAACGACTCGAAGATAAATGAACATCATCATCCACGGTGCGAGTAGCAAAAAGCTTTAGGACGAATCGTTTGGACACGCACCGCTTGAATTTCAATCAGGATTGTTCGCTCGTCTGTCTCTCCGCGCGGTGTCTATAAAATGTTCGGTCCACCGGCCTCCAAGGGTGAATCGTGCCAGTCACGTGCTAAACTGTTCCAAACCGAGGGTCGACGTAGCCGGAAGCTGCCGCGGAATTCATTCATCCTGCTGTCTACCATCTCTTCGCGTCACGGCTATCAATTACTAACCAACCGTTGTCGGGTTCTTTTTGTTTGCTACCGATACCGCAAATGCGTCGGGTAGCCGGCATGGTTTCGCGAGAACCAAAGAGCCATCTTTCGATGGGTATTTTTGGATCTTTGATGGACGAGAAGGAGCATCGCGCCATGGGATTTCTTTTGCTCTCACCCCCTAATATGGTTCCATTTTATAAAAAAGTAGTCTCTGAAAAAGATTATTGCAATCGGACAACAGGAAACGGTGAGGGCCAGGCCTTAAAGTTTAGAATTATTCATTAATGGTTTGAATTTGAAGAATTTCTAAAAAATGGTAAGCTCTATCGAAATTTTCGCTAGAGCTCTATACGCTATTTTCAATGGCTTGAGAATGTAATAATACGTAAAATGTGCCGAATAATTTTTTATTATTCGTTCAATATTCAGAGAAGGATCTTCTACGTTAGCGGTGTACCTTCATCTTACTTGAATCCAGTTTGAATTGGTTTTCTTCGTTCGGCGTACATATATGTGGCAACTCGCATTCAAAGATGTTGTGTAGATGCTGGTTTTTATATCGAGACAAACTGTGTAGTGCATCCTATCTTTTTCTGCCAGTTCTTCATCTGGCATCCAAATGTGACTTTCGTAATCATGTGTGCAACACGTGGCGGCGACATCGTGAGAAACTTGAATTCGCGATTGTCCCTGCTGCCTACTCCTGAAAGTCTGATAGACTAAAAACTTACTATTTACCGGTATAGAAGGACTCTGTACAGCACATAGATGAAGTCAACGCAGATAAACCAGGGTGTTAAAGATAACTTACCGACAGTAGCCAAATGCCGGTTAGTACGAAATCTCTTTTAGTTGCAGTAAATTCAAATATCTGACTTTGCGTTCTCTGTTTCACTTATCGACCAATTTACCTTACCACAGACGAGGTATAGATCTATATCTATACCTCGTCTGTGACCTTACGAAACAAAAATCGGAGAGTATCAAGGATCAGATTTATTTTATAAGAAATATTATACCTAACTGCAATATTTTAAACTGCACAACATCCTGAACAACAACGAAATCATATTATTATTAGATTTCAATACTACCAATCGTCAAAAGTAAAAAAGGAAGAATAAAGAAGAATAAGCTTATTGAATTGAGTTCTTTCTGCTGATGTCATAGCCATCCGACTGACCCTCAGATTTATTTTTCATAAGAGCGAACGAAAATGCAATATATTTTGTGACTCGGAAAGTGCTTCTGACAAATTAAATATACTTACTTTGTAGGGAGGATTAGTAACAAATATTACAGAAATATATGCAACCATTCTATTTTAATTCGTTGGGTTGAAATTGCTAGTTGAAGGAGCTAAATTTTTCGCAAATTTTGTTGAAATTAACTTCTACTTTAATTGAGGATAAGAACAAGAAAATTTGTTTTCATAGAAAAGTAATCATTAAACTTTTCAGGAAAGCACTGGAAGGATTAACTAGAATCTTCATAAAACACACTGACGTCACACATATACATACATCTCTTTAGTTCACTTTACGAATTCTGTCACAAACACTTTACTGTTAAACATAATACCGGATTGCCCTAGATTCGCTCATGAGCGTACCCAATGTAGAGTAAAATCTGAATAAAAAGAAAATTTCAAAGCTCCAGAGAACATTTGCAATTTTCTCCAGCTTTTAAAATTAAACAAATAACACCCCTTCTTTAGGACCTATCGCTCACAACCTGTTAGTAAGCAGTTACTGAGAATTGAAAACAGAAAATATTAGAATGTCAACCGAAGGCAATTAGCAGATTACGAAATCTATTTAACACGTTGAGCGGAGTCGTCGTGTTTCCACACCGAAAGATTTCCACCCTTTGCAAGGCTTCGGCATGTTTCCACGTGGATATATTCTGAACAGCATTGACAGTATCGTCTTAGACTATTCGAATGTTTACTACAATAAAATTGATCTACGGAATTCACAAGTGATTCTACTTACGTATAATTGAAAATAGTTTGAATGATATAGGTACCTATTTAGGTTTATTTGCATCGCAGGTTCCTCGTTCACCCATTGGCATTAACTGAATAAAAAATTATTTAAATAACGGATCGAATAAAAATTACTTTGTCTTTAGATTATTCGACAAATAAAGTTTAATTTTTTCAACTTTCATTCGCCATTCGAAATTTTGATTTCAATAAAAATTTTACCATCTGTCGCAGTACCCTCGTGAGAATCTAATAGAGAGCATAGGCATTTAAATTTCCATTAGTGTCTACATGCGTTCGAACCGAAGCGAGCTGGACAAGACTTGTTAAGCAGAAGCGAGCGATTCGAAACGGTATTTCGCTAAAACTCGGGCCCACTGGAAGTGTTAATTTTTACCGGAGGCGACACAGACACCGGATAAAAAGAAAGTTGGAAATGCGGGTCGTCGTTATTGGTGAAACAAGGTGCAGATCCTCAGGATGTAAGGGGGAGGAGCACGTTTCCGGCCGTCCAGGTACGCGGGCCGGAAGTGCCGGTTGAGCCGGCACGATCGAGGGCCCCGTCATGGTGCGACTTTAACCGAACGGCCGGGAAGATTTTCTGATCTCTAGCCTGCTCGTTACCCGTGAAGATCGGAGATCAGAGTTTGGCGACGTCACAGTGCACAACAGGTTATTGTACCCCCTCACGTTTACGTGGGACTGACCCCGAACGCGGCGTGAAACAGAAGTCGAATTTGACATCGTTACGCTTCGAGCACATTACGAAATCGTTGTCGTGTCTCGTGAAACGATTATAAGTATTATAACGCTGTATTACGCAGTGCGTTGATGAAATTATTCGTAATACCAGATGCATAATAAATTGACCCTAAAACGATTGAGTCCATAAAACAATGTTTGACGTCAAATAAAGTTAAAGCTAAAGTTAAAAAAAATTGATACTGAAATTGGAAACCTGGACGAATAAAAAAAAAATTAACTTTAGTCAATATTTCATTTAAAACTTGTTTTAAAAAATCCCACCAACGAAAAACAATTTTGCACCCCTTCTCAACTCTACACCCTAGGCAGCTGTTTCATTTTGCCTATAGGGGCGAGCCGAGCCTGTATAGAGAGGCAAAATAAAAATACATACATATCCGGATACCAGTAGAGACGGGGCAACGAGAAATAACCTGCAGGACAATATTGAAGGTAGACCTCTCGGCCGACAGTGTCGTACGCTGGGCGTCATGACGAATGTATGTAGATCGCGACGAAAGCGGTGACACTGCCGCACAGTGGACCGGCATGCATTGTTACATTGGTCGCAGCACGGAAGCGTACAGCAAGCGACGTCGCGTCTAATAGGCGTCTATGAAGCGGCATTTCGAGGACAGACGGCCCGAAGCAAAATTTTAGCCAAATCGATAACTCGAACATTATGCACCCCCCGTATCAGTCACAGGTAACTCTTTTCAAGACACTCTGCACTCCATTGTCGTTTACAAAGAGAGAATTTCCGGGCGCAAAGGGGCCGCACGTCGCACTCGCCAACCAGTTATTTCCGTACAGAAACTTTTATGCTCCTCGTGAATAAAGAAAGAAGCCTCGGCCCACCCTCGAGAACAGCGGAATTTCGGTCGTTCGACGCTTGTTGTTGTTTCACTCTTTGACTTCGAGAGTAGTAGTTAAGGGTGGAACAAGGTTAGGCATCTTCAAAGAGTCGCTTTACGTTGCAGAAGACAACGAAGATGTAGTGGGTCGCGAGGTGGGTTGGAAGGGGTAGGAAAGCAAGTGGAGGAATGTATCGGCAGGCGTTGGGAGTCGCGGAGTGTTTTCGGGCGCAGGAAGTTGGGTAAAATAATGAAAGAGGTGGACACAAAGGAATGGGATTAATGGGAAGCCTCGGTATACCTACCTACCGGCAGCGAAATAAGTCGACCACGAAATGACATCCGCTCTCCTGCTAGCCTCTCTCCGCCATGACAGCCTGTTTCCTCTTGGCTTCACCTTCCTCCACCTGTCGTTACCTTCAGACACGAAAGAATTTGTCTTGGCTCCGAGTTAACGGAAGTGCGTGGCTAGACCGTACAATCCTCCTCTCGGATGTGGGATTCTGTATATGTGTATTCGTGGTTGCAAATTTCCTTCAATTGGGCGACTGTCTACGTCCAACCCCATCAAAGTGTGTAGGGTATCTCTTCTTTCACGACCTCGCCATCGGTTGATGCTTGAGAACTCTTTTCGTCAAGTAGTATTATCGTCCGTGTTTCAACTGCTTTATGATACGGATAAGTCGTTCCACGACTGAAATTGAATAAATTTTTATGCTTTCTTAGAACACTCAATTCGCTTGTTTCGTTAACGTTTTATCATAAATTGATTTCAAATCCCATTACTGTTCTATTATTTTATTACATTTATATTTCTAATAAACAGAGGATTCTTTGTTTGTGAAGAACAATTCTTTATTTCGCTTTTTATTTCTATGCAGCCACTTATAAATGGTGAACTTCGCACAAAGCAATGCAAGAAGACCCAAGGTTGTCATAATTTTCAAAAATATTCCAGTGTTTCTAGTGTCTTCTTTTATTACCGTGGAGCGTACCTCTGAGTGAGTGGTACCCTTTATGAAAGCCGTCCGAATATTTGAAAGCACCGAGCTCGGCTTTACTCAATTATACATATAGAAGAGCCGAATCCAACTCCAGGACTTCGAGCAGATTCTGATCCAATAAAGTCAAGTAAAATTCGTTTTTTCTTTTGTAAGTAATAGACAAATTACGATGCTTCAAATTTAAATTTAGATTAAATGTACGTACAACGTCATTCCAAAAAGATTTATATCGTTATATGTTGTATTTATTCAGAAAAAAATCTTTAAAAATAGCTTCATTTTTCGGCCGATCAAAGTATAATGACCCCTTAAGGTGTTTTCATAACGACGTTGAATAAGAAAACATGTATAAACTATAAATTGAAAGTTAAATGGTAGTTTGAAAGTTTCAAACTGTAACGTTCACCATATGTCTAACCAAACGATTGTTTCTCGTGTATGCAGAGGCAGCCACACGAACTCCTATTCTCGTGTATTAAACAACATGCACGCGAAAACTTGCACGCACGTAGTACGAATAATTAATGAACGGTTGAGTTAACGATAATTTGCCATCTATTCATGTAACTTTCTACCATTACATAAATAACAGAGGCACGTAATAATGCGAGAAACTGTGTAGTCGCGCCAACAATACGAATCTTTTTTTGGTAGAAACCACGGGAAAACCCAAAGCGCAGGAAGAATAATTGAGCTTACATGCTGAATGGTCGTTGAATAAAGGGGCATCCTCGAGGGATTGTTTCCCTTATGGAGGGAATTTCACGTTCGAGGAATTCAAGCCTTCAGACAGCGCTGACGTAAATTATGGCGTATAATTAATAATCGATGTTTCAAAATATGACAGGTGCTGTCTCCACCATTTTTCTCCATTCATTATATTT
This sequence comes from Andrena flavipes, assembly GCA_963971345.1. Classification (NCBI taxonomy): domain Eukaryota; kingdom Metazoa; phylum Arthropoda; class Insecta; order Hymenoptera; family Andrenidae; genus Andrena; species Andrena flavipes. The sequence goes on from OZ020480.1 coordinate 62,553,056, forward strand.
AACTTCGCTTCCACCATTTCACGCTTTTCAAATGAAATGAAATTTCTATAGATTGCTCGATTCTTTTTGCAAAAATAAATAAATGGCATTGATGAAGAATAAATAGGTGCAACAACTGATAATATTAAAAATTTACAATGTGTTCTATACCTATTTATATTTTTATTGATAAATGTCAACTTCCAATGAAAACGAATTCAGTGTCAATAAAGTCGAATATCATTTCAATTCTACCCTAATTAAACCTGAAAATAATGTATATTTAACTGCTTCATTTTCGGGTATAATAATTATAATTCGTTAATTTTGATCAAGTTCTGAGACAAAAGGTGTAAAATTATGTTTCAGAAAACTTCATAATTTATTATCAGTTGTAAGCACTTGAGCATTCACTTTAGATATTATTATAAATAGTAGTATCGTATGGCAGTAAAATAACGCAATGTATGTAGATAATATTTGTATTAGAAATTCAAATGCAAATCATTGTAAATTAGTTGGAAAATTTATGAAAATTGCCAGGAGCATCAAGAAACTTAATAAATTATCGATACATAGATACCGCTCGTGGATATACATAAGTAGATGGATGGGTTTACATAATTGTTGAAGGAGAAAACATTCTTAGAGCACTTTGATTAAAGCAACCGTTAATTATTATTTCTTTCCAACATACTCGACGATTTCGTTTCGAAATTGATTTCAAAATATGCAACGAAAGTCGGATTGCGAGTAATAATTCCGCACAGTCGATCCTAATCGTATTATTTAATTGCCTTTCAATTTTCAGCCATTAAAGAATATTTGCAACGTCTGTGTGAAATCATTTTCTACTTCTTTAAACATAACTTTTCTAATCCTTTCCATTTCTGCGATCTAATCGATAATTTCGTGTATCTCAAGCATTTCATCACATTATCAATAAATAATGATACGCATTTATACCGATATCATCGTTTCTAGCCCTAGTTCTGTGGAAACTTCGTATTTTCTATTTAAAAACTGACTTCTAATGACTAGAGTCATTAGAACGACTCTACGAGATTAAAACAAGAATCTGCATTACATTCTGAGATTCAAACATTCCGCGCTATCGCCACATATCGCTACAATAATTTACATTAGATTACAGTTCTTGTAATAGAGTCATTTATTAAGCGCAAAGATTAAATTGCCACGAACGTATGCTTATAAGTTACGAACCATAAAATCAGTGCTGGATTAACCAATAAGTAAAATAAACACGTGATTAGGGTATCGGGAGAAAGGGATGCAGCATAGAAATTTTCAGAATTTTAAAATCTAACTTTTGTTAAAAACACTTTTTATTCAAGTTATTGAAAATGCCTAAAAAATCGTATATTGCGTTAAAGTGATCACCCTGTATAAGGGGGCCTGCAAATCTTTTCAGTGCTTAGGTCCTAAGGCTTAGAGCTTCTATAGGTTTTAATCCAATCCTTCATAAAATACAATATACATAAATGGAAATGCCTGAGTTTCCATTGTGATTTCGAGAAACTATCTGCGTGATTACGCAGGTCATAATTATGTCATAATTATCAATCACAATTATGCAACGTAAATGCTACACTGGGGTCATACATGTTGCATAAAACTACGAAAAAGAAAAAAAACAGGATAGTTCAGATTTCGTGAAATTATGAGGACGGGAAAATGTCACTTGAACAAGCATGACCCTTTCTACAGATCGTTCGGCAGTTAACGCTCGAAAGCGTGCGGAATTGATCAGCGCAGTATGCCATGTCTGCAGAGCGTCTTAAGGCACACGGTTCACATTGGTTGAACAATGCTGTTGATTCAACAAAATTGAAACAATGAAATTGAAAGTCAAATATTTACACATTTCAATGAAATCGACCAAACTGCTTCGCTTAAAAATGCCGTCGAAGCAAATTGCGCCTATGTGCCAGTGTTGCAATAATTTGTGAACATTATTATTATAACACATTCATGGTTTTGTAAAAATTAAGAAATAATGGGGTCTGCTCTTCTCTCTATTTATAATCGTTATAAAATTGAGAGGTACTTACAAAGTATTTATAATATTCTTATTACCCCTTAAAAACAATTTTCTTGCCAAAATAGCAAGCTCTGTTTACAAACAATACGTCGCGGCAACTGAAATAAAACCTTCTAACGTTTACGATGCATGTTCACACGTGTTCAATTCGGATGAATCATCCTGACTGACATTGAACGAAAGTTGAAACTCGGTAAACTTCTTTCAATGTTCAATTTGGTTGGTCATTTTGATTGAATACTGATTTACTCTATTCAGTTTCCTTCGACTTTTGTTGAATCAACCTCATAGTTAAACTAAAGTGAACCGTGTAAATTCGCATTTAGCCTTAAGGTGCCGTGCGTACACATATTAAAAATTAGGATAAAAAATATTACATTATACCAGAGATGGGCAAAATTTTTATTTAAATAAAATTTCGAATAAAGAATAAAAGATAAAAAATTATTCGAATGACAAATCATTTTTTTTTTAACTTTTATTCGTTACTCGAAATTTGATTTAAATAAAAATTTTGCCCACCTCTGCATTAGAAAGGTAAGAATTTCGCGAACTCCATCCCACTCGAAAAAGCCTTACGTAATTTAAGGACGACCCCTAAGTGCGCAACGCTGATCCCCTTTAAACACACCTCTCCTGGAGTTAATTTGAAAATTGAACAATGCAATCGATCGTTATTCCCACGAAGGAAAAATGATCGAGGTTCCCGTGGAATCGAGTTTACGCGCTCGATGGCGACCATGGCAACGTTTGTTCGCGACACGACAGCAGGGCAGGGTGGAGGAAGTTTTAAGAACAGCAGGACGTTGAAACGATCTTGCGGTGGCACGGGAGGTGCGCCGCAAGGAGGGTTGCTGCTGCGGCGAAGGGGGGGGGGGAGACGGGTCACCGTGGTGGGGAACAGGGACGGCAGACGAGGCAAGCCTCTCGAACTGTACGGTCCTCGATGCCAGTCGCGTTTCTGCACTTCTGCGTTGCGAGGTGTATGCGCGTGTTTCTTCCTTCTCCCACAAGCCTACGTGTTGCGTTTGCGAGTGTGTGCACGGGTCCTCTCTGCCGAACGCGCCCACGGTGTAAACACTTTCTATTCTGACCTCAGTCGGCTGCTCGAAACGTGGGCGACGAATGGAGAAGCCCAGAACGGCCAGGGAAAAGTGACACGCCGCTAACCGCGGTCCTTGCGCGCTCTGTCCCCGACACGATCACGCGACCAAACAACGAGAATGACAGTGAACGTTAACTCCGAGAATCGCACGGCCAAGCCCAAAGTGAAACCACGATTAAATGGGACCCTAGCCTCCTCCGGTGTGCTCGTACGCGGATTCTATAAGCGCGTATAATGTCAGCGAGCACGGCACGCTGAGTTACGCGTCGCATTCGCCGAAGGTCTTGGAGAAAGGCAGGAATTCACGTGTCCGTTCGGTGCTGCACAGTCAAGAAGTGTCTTTGTTCGCGGCTCTTTTCCTGCGCGTCCCCTCGGCCAGAATAACACGGCGAGTGTCTTAAGAGTATCCGCGTATGTATGTTCCGCTGGATTTCTCGAGCACCCTGTGCTGATCGGCGTCGAGTTTCGGCTCCCCCCCCCGTTACCCCTGCGCTACGAACGAGTCGTCTACCGTTTCGCGGATCAGTGCAGTCGCGTAAGGGGTGCAACAGGACACTCGCGTTAGGTTAGGTCGGAGCGTCGAGATCGAACTGGTTTCCCTGTAGTGCAGACGTTCAAAGGATACGCGATTGGTGGAGTATCGGAGCTCGCGGGCATCGAGTGATACACGGATCCGACGGTTATGATGGGTGTACTGAGGTGGAGGCACGATCTTAGATCGGATGCCGGCCAACAGCAGCAACAGCAACAACAACAACGGCCCACCAGCGACCGGTCTTCCACAGGGCACAATAATAATCATGCGCACGCGCACACCCACACACTGCCCAAACTTATTTCGCAGGTGAGTTTTTCCCGCGCTCTCGAAAGTGTCCGGCGGTGGCCCGACCACCTGATTGGTCCTCTTGTCGTGTACATTTGAAGTCACTGGAAAATTTACGGACAGTTTCGGTCGTTTTCGACCGGAACGAACATATGGGTGCTTAACTTTACCCGTTCTTTCCTCTTTCGTGGTTTTTGTGGTTTTAGATTAGAAGGGGGTTTCATTTGGTGTTGGTTGTTTTCTTGATCGTATTCAAGGGAACGCTGGTTTTGCTGTTGATATATGTAGAACTGTGGAAACAAGGGCTCGTATTAAAAAATTAATATGCATAAATTAGAACAAATTCACGTCGGTAGACATTCCATTTATAAATGAAAAAGTTACGTACACATTCCATTTGTAAGTGGAAATGTTATGAATACATATATTATGATCGTGGAAATGTCATCGTAAAGTTTTATTTCAGACTTCCTTTGGATTGAACTGTTTGCCTGAGTTTTGTTGTTGAGGGTACATAACTTAGGAATGTTGAAGGGTGAAAAGATTGTATGAATTATTTTAAACTAAAATTATAGTGCTTCACGATGAGTTTGTCATGTGGTTCGTCGGTAAGTGGTACTAGATGGCGATTGTGAAAGTTTTTAAAACCGGTTCACCGTCTTTTTCTAGTTTTGTATGCGCTATACGTAATCTAAGTACATACGTATAATAATAAATACCAAGGAAATTTTGTTTCCAAAGTTACAGAGATTAATCACATGAAAGAAACTTTATAATATATTGTAATAGTGATCAAAATACTAAACAGAAAAGAGGTATAAAAAGATATAAAATAATGATGTGTTTATTTGTCACAAAGTGATATGCCGTATTCCGCACAGCAGGTTTCTTTGCTAAGGATTGCGCATACGCTGAAACACGAGGTTTTTCCTTCATTTTTCAACAGCTCTGAACTTGTTTTTTCAATTCTTCTGAAACGTGAAGTAATGTCGATTATATGTACATAATATCTTTCAGTAATCGGAGAAAACGTAAAACCAATGTTTTATAACTTGGAAATGTTTTGGTCCCGGCCGCATATTTACTAACATCTTTATGTTTACTTTAATGAATAGTAGACGTGTGCGAAGTGTGTAATACGAAGTCGTCAGCATCTTTGGCACGGAGTATTTATTCATACGACTGACGTGTGTGCAAATAAAAAACCGGAACTAAAGAAACTTGAATTCATTTTAATTGCAAACTAATTATTTTTTTTTTCTTTTAATATTTTAGGAAATGGCTGTCATAATGACATCAATTACATATATATATATATATATGTGTGTGTGTGTGTGTGTATGTGTCTGTGTGACAGAAAAATGTTACTTTAGACAACAGAAGGAAAAAAGTATCATAATTACGCATAACGAATGCAATTTTTATAAGAAATTTTTATAAAAATTGCATTCGTTATGCGTAATTATGATACTTTTTTCCTTCTGTTGTCTTTATTATCATTCATTTATACACCGTGCATAGTAAGACATCTTTTAACTATTTTTTAACTACAAAATCAAATTTAAAATCCTATACATACATAGCATCGCATGAAATATTATTGGACTACTGTTCCCTTGGTGTCTCTGAAATGGAGATCTACATAACTCATTAGGAAATGAAAATGGGCATTCAGGATGGTTGCTAACAATTAAAATTTCTTATTTCCCTTTAGGGAGATATTTATAACGGTTCGTAATGTTGCATTAATAACAATTAGGACACTCTTTATTTCTAGCTCATTAAATTTTGAAATTGGCAATTTACTCTATTAAAATGAAACCGCAGATAGTGCATTGTGAAAATTAAAGTTGTGTGTATTTATTTTGAAAAATGTAGAAGGAACTGCTGCGTATATTTATTTTAAATAATGTAGGTAATAATGCATTCCAGTAACAATGGTCTTAATGGGTAACTGTATATTATGGAACAAGAAAATGTTGTATGAATATGGACCTAAGCTTCATTTTTAAAATTCTAACTTAGAAGTTAAATAACATAGTCACGCTGGCAAATCTCAAATTTGCGTGCGCCATTTCATCTACCATCAATATATGTAGATACTTAACCCTTTTGCCACTGATCTATTCGAATGAAAGCTATTCCAAAATGTCTAACGTCTTCTAAAATTTCACACTAATTGATTTTAATTCGTAAAATAATATTTAGGCATACTATGTCCATATCAGGTTTTGTTAACTTAATTTCACCCCCTTCGAGTGAATTTGGGCAGCAATTTTTTGAATTTCCGTGTTCGGGATATTCCCTTGTAAGTGAAAAAAATCGCTGAATAGGAGAAGAGGTTTTTATCTCGCCGATACAGATTTCAAAATTTCCTAAGAGAACATTCATGGAACATCTGGTGAAATTGTCGAAACGTTTCGTCGTTTGGCAAGAGTACAAGATACCGTTGGATAAAGCGTAAATGCCATGGAATCCACGCGATTCGACTGAAATAGCTTCTCGTAATTTAAACGAATAAACAAGAAATTCGACCATGGCAACCATGTTTCTGTTTCTGAAATGGTAACAGTCAAATTACCAATAGATATTGGTGACACGAGTTATTGGTATATTAAATATTCGTGACAATAGTAATGAAAAAGGGGTGAAATGTGTTTGGAATATGTATGAATGCAGATTGTCAGTAGCACTGTAACTGCAGAGAACTAATTCTTGAAAGTTGGACCATTCAATATTCAGAGGTACCTATTGTTGATTTGAAATATTTCTTGAACAAATATATTTAATATAAAGAATTGCTAATTATGAGAATGTGTGCGTTACGACCCCCTCAAATTTAAAACGAATAAAAATAATGGTTTATATTACATTATTTGCACAAGCGGATTGTGCGAATAGTTACGCATTAATTTTGACGACACTTTATAGGTAGAAAGAGAATCGGAGAATATTCGACAGTAATAGTTTACCACATTAATAGTTTACCTGATATTTTACAATAAATTGGAAGTTAAAACGAAGCTTTAGTTAAAAGATATATTTTTATGAAACTGCTTGAACCTGGAACCCTATCGTCTTACACTAAGGAAGTTTGAAGTCAAGGGTGCTTAACTCACTAGGGAACGAAACCCGACCTTTATCATTAAATTTCTCGTTACCTATTGGGTGTCTACCTAAACAGTGGAATGTGGCTCATTTTTCAGTTCCCTATTTAGAAAATTAAAACTCTAAAATTACAGCACGTGTTGAGCAAACGCTTGGTCCTGCTGTTTCTCAAATCTCCAAGTTATTCTTTGATTCTCGAGAACCTTCCTAACTTTACCGTCTCGATACAATAGAGATCTTTCAGTGGTTCAGTTTTCTCGGTGATTAAATATGAAATAAGATCGAATTTTTTAGCTCACGCATATAAAGCACTCATACGTGACAGCAGCGGATAAAGTGTTAAAATCCAGGCGTACCGCTTAACATAGCCTGCTCGTGAGATCCATTTGGTATACAATGAATCTTTCAAACTGATTCTTTCAAAAATTAATGGTCGAACAAAAAAATGTATTCTGCACTTTTTACTTATCAATGGATAGCCTATAGCCACTTAGGCAGTGGCTACGGAGTCCATTTTGACCCATAATACAGTTCTGTTCACATAATTTCCAGGACAAGGTTTTATAGTAGATTTTGCATTGGTCACAGTCTAAAACTCTTATTTCCTTCAAGTAGTGGCGCTAGTGAGTAATGACTAAGTTGAAAGCTAATAAGAATCGATCTGAGATAACGTATCGGTTACAATTAAATAATTGTACCGATAGATTATTGCTGTACACGTCAAATATCGCTGCCTCGGCACGTCCCGCAACGATCAGTCCACCATTTCAAGTCCCACAGTTACGCGTGCCCCGCGCTTCCGCGTACATTTCGTTTTCGTGCGTCGCTCGTTGCAGCGCCGAGTCGTCCGAAGAGGGAACACCGTTGTTACGCTTTTTGCGCGCGAGCTCGACGAGCTTTTCGCCGCGAAGACGGAGACGAAACAGCGGCGAAACAAAAGAAAGGGGCCGCGGCTGAGGAGGATGGAAAGGAAAGGAGCAATGCCAAGAAACGAGCGCGGTAACTGTAACCACAAAGATCGGCTCCGTGGTAATTTTCCTCTAACAACCCGTTACTCCATCGTTCTGCGCCGCGAGACGTTTTAAAAAGTCCTATTTTCTCATGACCGGCCGAGTGGCTGACTACACGTAAGATGTACGCTCCGCTGCCACGGGCACATGCGTGCGCACGTGTGAACGTACACCTGGAAACCTACACACATGCGTAATTACTCGAAGGGCACTGATCGTCCAGCGAGTTAAAGGCTCGCTGTTAACGACTCGCCAGCACGTGCTCGAGGACAGGCAGTTTAATTCCTGCCGAAGACGAACTGAGACTGATTGGTAAGAATTACACTCGTTGTCGAACGAAGGCCCGTTTAAAGGTCTTGGAACGAGGACTTATAAGCGTCAGCTTGTACGGTGTCGATTCTGCGTTCTCCTCCATCTTGGCGATAATACAGTTTGACAAAATTTGACTTTTTTCAGACTTGTAACTTTCAATAGTCGTTGAAAATTTGCAGTTTCTTTCAAAACCGAATTTCTGAAAAACTGAGGTTAATGGCTACAAACGATTTGCGAATTTGTTTTCAGCGCACGAAAACCTATAAGAAAAGGCTATTGAATGTTACGAGTCCAGATGGCTGTCGAACTGTGTAATTCGAGCATCGTTAATATCGGGTGACTGCGCGTGTTTCACCTGTTTTAGCCGTGCGCGTTCATACGAAACAAAGTTTTTGTTTACGTGCGATACGGTATAATTGGGGATTGTCGGTATAATTGTTGATTTAACGTTGGTATACTCATCTGCGGCGGTGGTTGCGGGTAATGCAACGTAGCATTGAGGGGGGTTGAGTGGCGTTTGAGGTATTGTAACAGAAAAGTAATTTGTATAAACGTTTGGACAAACCACTGTAATTTCTTGAGAAACTAAATCCACCGGGTAATTGCGTCAACATGTTTCAAAGTCCTCGCCTTGAGTGCAATACGAGAAGAAAATGTGCGGGTACAGATACATAGGTCTGGGCTTTATTATTTGAGCTTCTAGCGAATTAAGACAAAGTGGTCTTAAGGATATATCATTTTATATGAAGAGAATGCAATCTATTGTAAAATGATCGAAATATTTTGGTTCATTAATATTGAAAAAACGAACAATTCAGACAAATGATTCTATTGTTAGAAATTAAAAAAGAGAAGCAAGAGAATTTTTTCTTCTTCTATCACTCGCAGGGTTTTGTTTCTTGACAACACAACTTCTTTTCCTTGAATCTCTTAAGGAAAAATTTAACGAATTTCCTCGAATTATACCCGCGACATTGCACGGAATTGTTTTTTAGTCAAATTGCAATTGTGCTGCGCCGGTGGACGAACGGCCTTATGCTACATTTCTCGTTTGAAACAGTGATGTGCAATTAAGCATCGTCGTGTATCAATCAACCTGTCAATAAAGTAATACGTAGGTACTATCCCTTTAGTAGTGTGCGAGAAATATTATTTTGCATACATACGTGCCCTCTGTTCAAAGATCAGAGTTATTATTTTCACTATATAATCTAGAGTGTAATCTTGTAAGTATGTAATTGGTTTTCGATGAATCAACAAATCCCTGTGCTTTCGTTGGGCAACGTATAGATATACGCAATATGTTGCTCTTTGACAATTAGACTGATTGCGAGTTAGCTGAAGGCAATGGACTCCCATAACATTTAGTATCTTTTTATTACAAGCACCGGCGCAACACATGCGATGTCATTCAACTCGTTCTTCCCTCATTTGATCCGGCTATACAGAAGAGAATTTACATTCATTCAGAGATGAAATATAAACGTAGAGACACTTTTCATATACCACTGGAGTTTCTCTAAAAAGAAACGGGAACTTTCTTGAAAATGTATCGAGAAAGTGAATAATCATGATGGATCTGCATTTATCAAAATTTATCTGTAGCTTTTATACGACTGAAAGTGGTAGAATCTATTTTTCCACTTCGGGACATTTTATTCGTTTTTCGACGATTTTGGAACATTGCGTTGGCGTAGAATGTGATTGCAAAAAATGTAATAAAGTTTTCAGCTGACATATGTATATAGTCCTGGAAATATTAATTTATATGATTCATAAAATGATTCGTATTCAACTCATTTTTGCCTAAATAGTGAGCTACACATTTTTTAAATAATATTTCCCCGGTAGTAATAATAAGTGAGGTACAAGTGATAAGGTGTTTATTCGAGTGATACAATAAATGCCCAGTACTGCGCGTTGGGAATTTTACATATTCCTAACATTAATCTGTCTTTCGAAAGTCTTATCAATTTAGCTTTGAATGCATCTGTCAACCCTTGAGGTTCAATGTACCACGACAAAGAGGTTATTTCTCAATACGAATTAAACGTCTGTTTGACGATTGAACAGTACGTATTCATCTTCTGACAAGAACGAACTTGCAACCAGTTTGATTGGCGAGAATTTCTTGTTGAGCAGTTAATAACTGAACGGGATTTTAAAGTTTTGCCGCGTCGTCGCGTTTTACTGTACTTAGGTACTTATTACTAGGTACACTTGTTGGTACAAATGTCTACTAGTTTGTAACATGAGTTTAGTATTCTATCGGTAATCATTTATCAATGGCTCCTACCTGATATCTTTATTTAATGTCATCAACGATAATGTACACAGTGACTCGAAACTCGAGTGGTATAATGAGTGCCTTCTTCAACTACCAAATAATGAGAAGCTTCTTCAGGTTTTAACAACGTATTATAGGAGTGGTTATTTTGTTATTATTCTTTTCTTTTACTAATATTGTTGTAATTAAAATAGTAATATTTTAATAAAAATTCTCGGTGGCTGGATTTTAACAAGTGATCATTTGAATACTACTAGAATTCTGATTGACAATAATGGAAATACTTCTTTTGTTTTTAAAAATTAACAAATTCTGCATACCAAAATTACAATCTGTTTTTTATCGTGCTGGGGAGTAATAAGAAATAATCGATTCCCTCGACGTGATTCATCGGTCCTGCCCACTTCGCAGTACCGTGACACTGAGGTCGATAATAATTACGTAATAGGTTGTCGGTAGGTAGTTTAACTAACAATTTTTCCTCTTCGCTTACGCATTACCGATTTAAATCACACTGCATTTGTCTTATTGCGCATTCCCTGTCTTTCCTTTTAGTTAGTGTGCAAAGAAGCAACTCCAATTTTTCCAGCTTGTTAGCACTGTCCAGCTAATTCCCTCCATAAAGAAACTTACGATTTTTCTACTTCGTGTCGTAGAGATGTTGGCAACGTCTGTTTTTCATGAAGTTCTCTGTTTAGAAGAAGGGAACCGCATTTCTCGTAGCGTAATGTTCGTCATTTATTATTTCAGTGGTTGGGAATGTCGCGAGTGCAATTTGCACGCGAAATTCGTAGCTCCACCGTTCATTCATTCGATTTTCCATAGAATCCCTCTATCTCCTTACGCCCTCGACGTTGTGCAGCTGCATTTTGTATTGGCGTTCCCATTCACTTACAAATTTCCTTTTCAGAAGCTCCGCGGTGCTTTCATCTCCCATAACCCCAGAGTAGCCTTCAGTGCCCCGCAAAAACAGTTGTGAGTCACGAATAGACACAACTGGATTCGCCCGTTGAAATTTCTTCATTTGCATGCGCATGGTAAAAGATTAGAGCCCGCACGTTCGCTGGGATGGAATGTCCGTGTTGCAGCCGACACTATGTCTGCGAAACTGCTATTCATACGCTCGTATTGCCCAACAGTTCATTAAATATTGTCGTCGTAATTGTTGTTGCAACACGAGCCGTGCTCCTGTACAACTTTGCGCGTTGGGAATGTAACGAACATTATGAGTTCGTTGCTGTAGGAAAAGAAGTGTACTTACAGCGATAAATGTGCCCTATGATCCGTGGTAGAGCGAAAAGGGGCTTTCAGGAAAATAAATATTTCTGTTCATCTTGTGTTGAGTTCACCCTATTCTGCTTCATCCTGCATTAGACATATGGTGTATAGGTACAGGATAAGCGAGGGCAGGTGGTACAACCAGACCATCCCAACCTGGGTGGGGTGATTCCTTCTGTAAAAAACAAATCGAAAATGTAGGATAAAATTCGTTGATGTAAACCTTCATTCTCGCGAAAATCGAATTTGTAAAAACATCCGGTACTTGCGTAATTGATTAAAAATTGTGAGTGAATCCTTGTATGCAAATAAGTCGAAATTGCAAAATAAGTTTCTTCAAATAGGGCCTTGTTCTTGATAAAATCGATTTAAAGGTGGAACTGGTTTTTAATCGAATTAATATGTAGGTACACGATGTATTTTCAAACTTGAGTTTCTCAAAAAACAGAGGCTTCAATAATTAAAATATTATTCCACATTCTCGATTTATTGTGGATGTAAAATTGTATCCATTTATATGAAACCTTCAATTTTTTTTGACATATAAAAGAAATCATCAAGACAGTTTCACCAACGTCTGACACATTAATGGTCAACTCTACTCGAGGTTAGAAATGAAAAATATAAAAAAAAAAGATATGTACATAGATGCTGAAGTTGGAGTTGGTAATGGATATGGTTTTAGAGGTTCTTTGTGTAATTCCCATGAACAAGTATTAAACACTAATAACGTAAATACCCTGTACAGTTTCAGAAATCTTTACATACCAAATAGAAATTCTATATTCAATCAAATAGGTTTGTTCTGTAGGAACAAAAGTATTCTGAAATAAAGTTCTTGTGACATTGACTGTAGAAGATTACTTACCCAGTAGTTGATTTACTTCAACTTTAGTTTCTTTAGTACATGACATCAATACATATGTATATCGTTGGCTGTGAGTCCCAATAGAATACGTTGACCTCGATATTTTTCTGTGCTCATTCTGCTCTCCTTGAACGCAGCAAATATTATGGGGTATTTATTTATTTATTCAATGTTTAAGGTCACATGAATCTTCGTAGGTTATTAGTGACCACAATACATGTTCAAGGTTAATTTATAAAGTACATGTCGAACCTTATCTATACACAGTGCGTTGATATTATTTGTGAATTGGTATGTCAAATTAAGTGCAATAAATCAACATCTTTTAAGAATTTAAAGACTTTCCAGCAAGAGTTTTATTCTTTTGGTTGTCTAGTGAATATTATGATATCATGTCGAGATATCATGTTGCATCCTTTTGGTTTCAAATTTGGGACAGCTTACCAGGATATGTTGAATGGAAATTTTTGTGCCGCACATGTTGGGTTCTCTTTGGTGATAATGAAGGATTATTGGACCAGTATCATAGACGTTATCTCTAACTTTGTGTATACTGGAAGGTTTGAACTTTTCCACTCTTCGTTCCATAAATCGATTGTTGTCTTGATAAGATGTTTTTGTAGGTCTCTACGGTATATAGGTGTAGGAGTTTCGTTTATTTCACCACTGCTAAGCGAGCTTTGCCGCTAACAAGTAGAGTAGTTCATGCGTAAGATAAACCTATTTTTTGTTGGTGCCACGGTCCGGATTTGAGGGGCGAAATCAACCCTTGAAAAAATACAGATATTTTTGTTCGTGGTATATCTCGAAAACAGTGAGAAATATCGGCAAGAAGTATAAATAAAAGTTGCATATTTTATTTTATATCAATAAACTGCGTAAAAATAATTATCGAAAATCCATATTAATTCCATAATTATTTTAATATTAACGAAGATAATTTATCTGCATGAAAATGTTCGGTGAAAAATAGAGATCCGACATAGGAAAATGGAATTGTTTTGAAAACATGCCATTGTTTATTATTACATCTAAGAAACAGTTAGAAAGCCATATACAGATGTAGATTGTTACTTCTATTCTATTTCTACAAGTTAGTGGTGTGATACGAATACTTATCAATTTAGAAGGCAAGCTGTACCGAGAGGAGGAACGTATAAACAATTTCACAGATCACAAAAATAGAAATCAACGCGTCATCACGTCACTGCTCAATAACAAGTGAATAACCGTGATTCCATTATTTCATGACGTTATTCTAAAATAGTTATCCCACTCATCGCTAGTCTACATCACTTTCTTGACAAAATAAGTCGGGGGTCCCACTTTGGTGCACCTCTAAGGCCGGTTACACTGTCGACCATTGTACATGTTTCAAATAAAAGTTTAATAGCTCACTAATTGTAAGCGCTGCAAACTTGCGTCAACAAAATGTTTTGAAAAAGGTTTTTCTCGTCAGAAAACCCTTCAATATTATGTTAAGCCAAGTTTGCAGCGCTTATTGTACCATTCATCTTTTGTTTGAATTTTTTTCTGTCCCTTGTACTTTTGAAATTGTGTACAAAAAAGTGGGAGTGCCTATTTGACTTTGAGGTTAATTTTCATCCCCTTAATGGACGATTGTAAGTTCATTGATTATCATAAATTCTCTGTACCTAATCTTTAAGTAGAAACCATTTAGCGTATGAGGGACGACTGTAATTTCCATAAATTTGTGATAGTAGAATATGTAACTAGATTTACTAGCGCAAATTTGTAATCCTGTGTGATTTATTGAGAGAGACTGGCTATAAAAATGTTAATTAACTTTCATTTTCGAGTTTTTCCCGTTCATATTAATTGTGTAGTAAGAGGGATGTTTCCCAACATACGTAAAATAAGTTTCTCTATTAAGTGAAAGCTCTTTTTCAGTAAAACTGTGCATAACATGGTTCTATGCCTGAAAACTAAAAACGAAATGCTATAAAGAAAATATCCAGTCTCCCTTTTTGAATCATTGTTCACGTGTTAGCCACAAATGTTAAAAAATATTTTGTAGACAACACCGATAAAGTAAATTTGCCTAGTAATTCCAGATGCCTGGCGGTTTACGACCACTCAGTGTAATGTTTCTTCGTAATGAAAACGCATAAATTGCATTAAGTGAGATCGTGACATTAATTCGTGTAGCGAATATTTCAGAACGCTGGTTACGTTGCTGTGTCCTTGGTTGTATCGATACACACGCTACTTATCAACTTGCCGATCACGAAATAAGTATGACAGTATTCCCTGTGGGACTTGGACCATATTTGAAACGGATTTGAAATGGATTCGAAATAGACGATCCAAATAGGGGGGATGAATGTTGACCTCCAAGCTTTATTTTCAACAATCTCTAGCAGTCATGATTATACTCGATTCATTTTTCTTTAACAGTACAAAGAAGCGCAATTAAACGACTCTGTCTGTAGAAGAAATAAAATTGCGCATAAAATGGAAATAAAATTTTTATTACAACCAGCAAAATATGCGTTAGTAAGTTTATGGTCAATAATTGATGTCTTTCATAATCTATGAATTCGGTTCATTTAGATGGAAAAATGACACAATATATTATTTGAGATTTAAAGAAATAAAATGGAGATAACAAGACTTTTAAACTTAAAAATGTTAAGCTGTTGTAATTGTGACGGTTGCACTTTTTAAAATCGTCGTGGACTACGTACCTAGGTACATATAATTTCAACATAAAAATCCGAGAAGCGTTGCAACGTAAGTATGTACATACTTACAGAAGTACGACTGGGTATGATAATTTTCTCTTCTGTGCCTGCAAATGCGGGTTCAATGGTTCATGTAGTAGTCGTATGCATTTTGAGAAAGGCTTTTTTTACATTTTCCATTACGTGTAGTCTACTTCGCTAAAACGAAACTGGTTGCACGGTAATGCATACTACACACAAAACTGTATTGAATAATACATTGCAACTGAAATTTTATGTAAAACTTAAGTATCTCATGAATTATTGAAATTTTCTGCTTTTCGTACACAAATCCTGCAAATTTGTAAACTTGTATATTTTGAGAATTTGTCAATTTCTTGTTTTTATATTATTTTGAAAATTAATTTAAATATATAAGTGAAATCCTGATACAGAGATTCCTGTAAATAAAAAGTCAGGTAACCCAATAATTAAGGAACTGAAAAGTTAAGAAAAACTTATAACTCGACCCGCTTCTTTAAAATATTTCGCCGATTGGCTTGTTCAGGCGACTGACCTCATTTTTTTTATCTTCGTACGATTTCCTCACCTTTAATGTGCTCAAGCCTTTCTTATCTTGTCGTTTTTCTATACCTTGACATTTGTGTACATGCATTTCAAGAATAGTATTTTGTAAATCCCTTTATGGAAAAATGTGTATTGAATTTAAAAAGCAGCTAATAGCAAAGAAGTTAATGTTACTAAAATTATGAAGAACTACTCAAGTAGATCTCTTTATATCCATATCACAGTTTATTATATACTATTGTGATAATCAAAAATAAATGTAACTAACGTAAGAAACTAAAAGACTGCAGATATATCGCTTTCTTAATTATCTCTGCTCACATCAGTCAAAAATTAGAGTCGTTGAATTTAATAGTTAATGAATATGCGTGATACTATTCTTTGTCACACATCACATGGTACAATACATCACAAGTTAAACTTTGAAAGTCTAAAACGATTTGTATAATGAAAATCTCCTTCATCCATCACCACCATCTCCAGATAAAGACCAAGAGAAAGTGAAAGTCTAACGGTGGAAGCGATGCAAAACAGATATTCATGAATTTTATTACTTTTGAAATATGTTCATAGGATATTGATGCAATCGTATCGCCTTGATATTTGATCGGATTTCTGTCACATTTTTTAACCTTTGCGCTGTACTTGACTGTCTAGTACGAGGTTCATTTTGATCCCCTCTATAATCCCGTGCATATTCATTTGAGAATACGCTTTTAAATAAGAAATTCGTATCGTCTTAAAAAACGATACTATTAATCTTCACTTACAATTAGCGTATACAGAGCAGTGTCGTCTTATCGTTTTCGGGGGCCCTGAGGCAACAAGTCCCAAGGGGCCCTCTAAATCATTCTAAATAAAATAAAATAAAATAAAAAATGTCGTGATAACACGCTAAGGGAATTAAAACAATTAAATAAAGAAGATTATAGGTACGTCGGGTACATTCCACGAAAAGAGGGCCTCATTTTAAAGTCTAAATTTCTGTGTATTCGTTATTTTCTTTTCGTCACAGTTGCAGAGCCAATATCTAATTTGTTTTCTAGCTTTTTTCATCCTATTTTTTTAAATTTCCATTTTTTCGGGGGTCCCCTGAGCTCCGGGGCCCTGAGGCGGCTGTCTCTTTTTATCTATAGATAAGTAAAAGGTGTTTTATATCAAACTATTTACGATTCTTGTTACTTGATAGAATCGCTTTGCAAGAAAATAGAAACTTTCCAAGATTTGTAATGAACGAAATACTATCATGGCTTAAAATTGACTCCGTATCCGCCATGTGACTGCCAAACTGTCCACCGTTCAAAGGTTAAGTAACAAGTTAGTAACGTGAGTCGTTTCAAGTAAAGGGTCCCAATGGACTCTGTATCCGCCCGGCAATAATCTTTTTTATGAGCCTATGAAGCGACAGTTAACCATAGAATCAGAGTCCCAATAAACTGCGTTCAGTATCCTAATAACTGAGCATCAATAAATGATCTCCATTACATTCCTAATGTGATATTATTCAAAGGGAAGAACAATTGCCACGTAGTTATAATGCAACTGTTGTAAAGTTCTCTTAGTAAGAAACTCCTATATATGGAAGACGCGCACCGCATCTGTAAAAGCTGGTCGCGCGTATGTGTAGCGGTTCAGCTTGGTTTTAAAGGCACATCGCAAAAGGGGCCGCACAGCTGTTCGTACGGCTCTCCTTCTCTCTCTCGCTTTTTTTCCTATTTTGACGTATAAGGCCTGAAGTGAAGGCGGCGGCGCCGCGTGCAGGGGCATATAGGTGCTTCGGAAGAGAGAGATTTTAGTAAGTCGCTGGTCGCAACGACACGTTCGCCTCGCTCTCGGCCGCCATATTGACAGCCAGGTGCAAACATACCGCACAGCTGCTGGGCCGTCTGCTTTCCAGCTAACGAAACACAGCGAAAACTCGATCCATTCCTAGGCGGGCATCGAGTTTTCGATAGTGCGCACGGTCCCACCCGGCGCACAGTGATTCGCGTATATGGACGTTCGGGACAAAACTCATAGCTTCTGAACTAATCAGTTTTCCACCTAAGTACCCTAAAACTTTTTTAAAGAGAATAGAAAGATGCACAGATAAGTGTATAAAAAATAAGCAGTTCCATTAAAAAAAATTAAGTGATTTTGATTTTTTATTGAATAAAAAGTTTTTTGATTAATCTTTACTTTTGCAAATTGTTGTCAACTGAATACTGACTTTTGTTGGAATTTCTTCTCCATCAGTGTCGCAAAAATATCTGAAAACCGGTCGGTTGCGGTCGTTTTAACTTCGTACACGTTCAAAATTTGTCTTGTATTTGGTTCGTAATTTTCATTATAATACAAAAAAGTTACTCTTTCTTTTCGACTTATTGCAAGTAAATCTGTGGAGGAAAAGGAATACAATTTTTTGATATTGCATTTTAACCCGTTCTCGGCGTCTAACTTGACTTTTTCTTTCTGCCGAGACATATGTATAGGTACAAGTTATCTCGTGGTTGTATCGTAGCACTGGTAAACTTAACTCATAGTTAGTAGGGCACATAAATGAGAAATGGAAATGCCTCGCAACGAAGTAATTATTGAGTAAGATTGCCACTGTGGAGCAATTCTATTTTTGTCAGCCACTGTGCTAATGCACGATATATGCAAAGATATTCGACGTTAAATAATGAACGTATGAAGATTTATTTTCTTGCAATTACTTGCACAAAAAGGTGACGACTTCCTCGAACTTTGCCTTGATACATGCGATGATCATTGTAGATTCTAACTTACGTTTTTTTGCAACACTAAAGATAATAAACTTGAAATTAAATTTTGTATAATTGCCTTTCTCATCTGAAGGCCCCAGATTAAAAATAGTAGAAGTATTGCAAATATGTGGGACAAAATAAAGGAACGTTTCCTCTGATAATAAATTGTTTTGGTCAGCCCATCATTTCTTTTGTGCGGCTTTCTTTTCACAGGGACAATAATGCACACCATCGCTGTAATTATCGATCTTATCGAGGAATTCAAATGAACGTCAAGAGCTTCACGAAAGGTTATCGTAGGCGGATCGAAAGATAACGTGTTTGAATTGGCTTAAAAACCGTATGCACGCATGCAATCTCGTATCGAACGTTTTATTCAGCGGCATGAAAACAGCTTGATATATTCTAACAGGATTGTGGGCCACGTTCGCGAGGGGCTCGTGTGCTCGTGTGATCGTAACCACTAATTTCTCGTTTTCGACCTTAACCTCGTTTTCAGCGAGCATACACACGCTTGCCTTCTAAAACGCAACACGGTAAACACAATAAAAATTCCCGTCCGCTGGAAGATAGGATTAATTAGGTTAGACTACCTGGGCTGAGTCGAATAAACCATTAGATTTCTCCTCGTTCGCTCTACACGGGTATACATTCGCCATGGGAAAAGATTTTCAGAAATCTCTGCTGCATTTCATTCTTACTGATTGTTAGAACAGTTTCCTCGTTCTCAACACTTAGCTTCTCGAATTGAATAATTCCCCAATCATATCAACAAATGGAAAAGAGGGAAATTTCTCGTAACAAAATGAGCCCAAAACTTGGAATAGCAGCATATTACTCGAGATTTCTGAATTTAAGAAGTAAAGTGCTTTGGGTGAAACAAACCACAGAAACATTATAAAATTTCGAAGCTTTCTACCCGAGGAGAAGGTATACATAATCCTGTGTAGGTGTATTACGGATTATGACGCATCTTGCTTATCTGTGCAATAATTGGACAGAGCAATTGGACAGCTAATGGATAGATAATTCTAAATGCCATTCACCTCTTAGTGGTAAGCTCATTAATCTCTAGCGATTAATGAACATAGGCTCGTTAATTTGTGTTAGATGTACTTGATCGGTGTTCTATTAAGCTATGCTCTATTAATTTCAATCATTATAATCTTTCATATCGAGAGCATCAAGCTGCAAAACGTACAGAAACTGTGTATCTCGTGTTTCTGCGGTATACGTGAGAATAATAAAAATTCTACCGTCCTTCGCATGGAATAATAATTTCCGTTATACTTCTTTCAAATTTTCCATCAGGGGGATAATTTGACTGATGCAATTTTCTTTCCAAAGAGGATTATTTATCATAATAGAGTTAGAAGAGTTTACTGACTTTGAGATACCCTGGCAACGTACCTTTCTTCTTATCCTTTCTTCACAGTTAGTCCTTATTTGATAAGTCCAAGCCCCACGACAAGTATTTACTATTTTTTATTCATTCGGTCAATTCGCACAAAGTCAACAAAAAAAATAAATAATGACGTTTAGTAATATAAAAGAATTTATGATATTTTTTCAAAAATACACTATCCCGATGAACATGCACATTTTATGTGCAATTCTTTTCATCATTTTTCTTCTGTGTCTCCAGATAAAGCGTTTTCATCGATCAATCACCCTTTATCTACATATCTTTTTCAAATACCTCGTAGTTCGTAAACACATCGATCGAAAGTAACAAATGATTCTACTGTGGTGCATGTAATTTTAACCTATTCTCGTGCTTTCACAGTATTAACAATTCACTTAAAACTACCTTTATAATATGGTTATCGCCTTATCCGTTTTCATTGCAAACAAACCATCCGGCGATTTTTAACACATGTTTAAACACAATGTTGCAAAAAGTAGTTTTTCTACTGAGTAATCTGCCTATAAAAAAAATGGGCGATCCAAAATTACTAATTATGAATAGAATGCCGTAAGAGTTTTAGAAATCGGTCCATAATTAAGCTTTTTACAGTGGCGCCAGTTACGAGTTCTAATTTGTACAGTGATAAAATGAATGCTGTATACCTAAGGCAAAAATTGATAAAATTCAAACAATAATTTTTTGTTTATTCTTCAAATACGAAATAATAAAGTTCGAAATGTTTTTTTTTTACTGTATGTTGTTTAGATTCTTTTTCTTTTAATTCATGAAAATCACGTATTCTTTAAGCGTTTTCACCGAAGAGTATCTTTAATATAGTTTTCAATAACCAGAAACATTGCATTCTGAAACACGTATGTAGGTACCTACCTACGCTACCGAACTGAAAATAACTCACTGTTTCCACGAGACGCAAAAGTGACTTGTGAATAGTTTATCGATTCTTTCTGCCCGTAGGTTTGTATGGTACGAATAGTACAAGAATTCTATTGTATAACTCCAAATACGCAATTCGTTTCATCTATGGTTGAGTCACTTTTGTCAGTTTCCAAACTGGCGTTACGAAACGTTGGCATGCCATTTGCATTCTTTAGCTTTTAACGCAGAGTACATTGCGAACTTCCCTTACGTGATCAGGAAATGTGTTGTGACAGTGTTTTGAATACTAAAGGATACACGACGGAAGAAGATTTGAGGCGGCGATCCCAAATGCATAGACTGTAGAAGGCAAAGAATACCTGAATTTCCCTAAGGTGACAGTTGCTGGTTAGATCTTGGCACGAACAACACGTAGACTGGGATCCCCAATAAAAACGATTCAAATATACAACGGTGCAATTCCTTTAATTTCACGTAATTTTTATCGTAAAATGCGAACGGTATTTATCCCTTAAATTATATTTTTCTACAAATGCCTGTCACTTCACCGCTCTGATAAAAATAGATACTTAAATATTTCATAAACTATTAATATTGCTTCGTTAAAATCGGCATGCAACATTCATGTGATCCACGTGTACGTTACTAAAGGGCGTTATATGCGGCCCACTTTCCCAAAGTGAAGCGCGACCGAAGTCGTTCCAGGGGTTACATAATGGGTCTCTATAGTTTAGGACTTTAGGGGGTTAAGAAAATATATGTTTTTTTTTGCATTTTCTCACAGTATGAACTGTGTAGATGTATGTAAAATCTGATGGGGAAAGTCATCAAATTTATGAAATTTATAAAACCTCGAATGACGGGTAGATACATTAATAATTCATTTTTTCTAGATCTAATCCATTTGCTCACAATCCTTTTATATATACACACCTCCTGTAGAAAGCGTGGAATATGTTCAGACAAAGATGGATACGAAATGAGGCCTGTGAGAAAAGATTAATAAAGGCTCTTGCTGCTTATTTAGGATCGTTCATTTTGAAAGAAGTATTCAAAACCATTGTGAGAATGTTCAATGTTATGGGAATTATATTTAGGGCAGAAATTAACCCTTGCACGGCTAACGCAGGATCTAGTTTGATATACACAGTACATACTACTACTTATAGCAGTCATCTTTTACTAACACCACTACTTTAAGAAAATAAAGATTTCATATCAGAAGTTCTAAATCTGCTGTAAAAGCTTATTCTGGGAATTGTTCGACTAAAATCCTATTATGGATCAAAATGGACGCAATATAGCTTACACCTATACCAAAAATATTTAAATATGCTTTCCTCGGAACTACATCATTCAAGATGGCGTACACGATATCTAAAAAAAAGATAAAGTAATCAATTTCACCTCTTCATTTTACTGAAGAAAATACTCATTTGGGCTACTGATTTTAAGCAAAATATAAGTAGGTATTGTTTAACCCCCGAAAACGTTGAAAAATTATTCTAAAAATGATGTTTTTGTTTCGAGTGGTGTTAATTCGTCTGTCTATTATTCATAAGATGAGACGATCCATACAGATTATAAATAAGCTTCAGCTGATAGCTTCAGGGTATTTTTGGAGGAGTAAGAGTGCTGCACGCCATGCGGGCATGTTTCTTATGAACACGTTGTACGCGAAAATATGCAGATCCGATATCATATCGACTTTCTGGATGTAAAAATTCTAGAACATGGCTAAATTATGGATAAAGACATAAGTCATATTTTACGAGTGTGTGCTTTATGCTTTCCCCAAAGAAAAATCTGGCATTCTACCCGTTTTTTCGGAGAATAAAGTACATCCCTTAACACTTGCATGGCTGCTGTCCGAGATTTCGCGATTTCGACTTTATTACTTTCTGTAATCCTCAAAATTCAACCTCATTTCATATTCGTGAATCTGTAAAACTATATACCATTCAAAGATTTCTGTTCTATTTACAATACACTGTTTTATTAGTTTCCAAAAGCCAATCGGGAAATTTGAAAATATCGGCAGCGGGAGCAAGTATGCTCCGACAGGTTCCATCGTCAAAGCGTTAAGGCGGATTGATACGTATCAGTTCGGTGGAAAAAATTTCGGTTAATCACACTAACACTGACGGCACTGAGCCGTCACGGAACCGACATGTGTGACACCACCTTTAAGGTCGTCGGGATTGGTGAATTATAAGTGATGGGGCAGAACTGCTCGTAACGGTGGACGATGTTCGACCTGGTGGCATTCGATCATGTGCAAAGCATACCTAGATTGGGTGTCGTTAGTGGAAATGACCGCGGTTCGCGGCAACAATTTCATTCCTGGCACACCTTCTGCTTTATGTATATACGAGGAGAGGCTGTACATGGGCGCGTCCAACTATGCGCGCCCGTACTGAATTATTCATCCCCGCGGGAAACAGCGTCCCTCTTGTTTCTTTCTCCTTCTCCGTCGCCCATCGGACAGGGAGAAGAACTCCTTTTTTCCTCGACTTTCCTCCTGTTTCTTCTCCCCCCCCCTCCCCCTCGCCCCTCCCTGTCTCTTTTCGACCGTATAATCCAGCTGAGAGGAAATCCGGTCCTTTCGTTCGCGAGATATTCTGCAAACTCCTGAAGCAGAATCGTCTTTTTGATTTCTCTCGCGCGCCCCGATTGCCAGGAAGGATTCCATCGCACGGAATTTCTATATGTCGAAGGCGTGTTGCCCTTTTGCAGAAGGATTTTTTTCCTTTTTTTTTGAGAAATTCTCGAATAGAAACGCTTCCCCGAGTCGGGAAATTTGATTGAAAGGGACGCGATCCTGTTCGACGATAGCAGTCCAAGTCCCTTCACTTTTCGGGATGTTTGAAGAATGGCTTTCAGATTTGCCAGCAAGTTCTTGACAAGTGCATTCTTTCGTTACATATATACGTCGGTATATCTCTGCTTTATATTTTAGCAAAAAAATATAGTGCAGAATATGAAAAGTCAATATACATACGTATGGAAATTTTCAATATTACATCATATAATGCACTAAGTTCATAAGAATTCAAATTCCTTTGTAAAGTGTACCTATACAAAATTATTTTACTTACTTTTACAAATTTGTCTGATTACTGCTTTACTATTATAAACTTACATTCTTGATTTTTATTAAATAGAGCTATCCTTTCGTTTCGTTAGAAAATACTTCATTAGTAAACATTATTATTGAATTGAACTTCGTATACAAGTTCGTTATATTAGTATTGACACTGTTTTTCTGAGTTTTTTAATTGCTTGTAGTGCTGGATAGTACCATCACAATAGGAAATAAAAATCTCGTAACGGTGATCCCATAAAGAGGTGTAAAAACCGGTCCGTTAATTCAATAAATTTCCACGACGAAAAACTAACACTCGAGCAGGCATGCAACACAGACATTCCCGCGATTAGTGTAATCGCGGCCATCAGTGGCTCCATAAAGATTCCTTGCAAGAAAGGGGGAAGCAACTCGGTGCACTACGTAATTGGATTTCTTCTTCCATGAACTTGGTCGATTTGTGCTTTTTACTTGGTGAGGATCTACCATGAAAAAAAAGTTACAGAAGGCACTCTTGATTCTAACCCAGACCTTTTTTCTCACGAGAACAGAGGATGAGCATGGTCCGAGGTTCGCTTACTTCGTTTTTGTGTTACTGCAATCAGTTTGCGAAAGATTCTCTACCGATTAAATGTCCATACAGAATTGCTTTAAGTGATTTGTTTTTGTACAAAACTTACAATGTGGGGATACGAAAAAAGAGGAAAATTATAAAAGATAAATATTTTTCTTCGAATCTCGCAAAGTTTTGGTGGAGATTTGTACTCGTGCGTTTAAAATATTTCGTGTCCCGAGGAATTAAGTAGCAGGTAATCTACATGAAGTGAAAGGGAAGTGTACGAATGTAGTTATTTAAATACTAAATTATGTTACAAGTTAAACAGGTTTAAAACTTGCAAATTGAATAATTTAAAATTTTGTTCGGGAACTGAATAAATAAATTTTTATTCACAAACTATTTGTGTCAATTATACTAGCACATATATATCTTGTGGATGGCATAAAGAAATATGTCATCGCGTAACACAAAATATCAAAAATATGTTACATATGAAAATATTTTGAAAGTATTTTTAAAAATGTATTACTTAAAAAAGATTACCTCTTAATACTGAGGATGGTATTTAAATGCTTTTTAGACGACCGACACGCGTACACTTACTTTTTGGTTTTTCTCGAAGTCATTCCAATCTTCAAATGCATATGTAAAACCTAGAACTAAGTAGGACTGTTTGTCGAATTTTTCCCTATTCGAGAGTTTGAGTTGTCTATGTATTCCTTTATGAATCGAATGAAATTCCAATATCGTAGTAGTCGAATGTTTCCCTCGAAGTAAAGCTTTACTCGAATTATGGAATATGATGAAAATTTTCAAATACTCAGTATTAGGTACATTCAAATAATGTACTTACCTAAATTTTTCTTCATCGAAAGTGGCATAAATAAAATATAAAATGTATTGGAAACGTATTTTTATTTCTGCCAATAAACACCTGTAAAGGTAAGACACCGCTTCCAGATCATTTATCTAATTAATCGGACTACATACCAGTCCAATAATAAAATATTTTAAATAAAAGTTATTTATTTTTTAATGTAGTATTACATCAGAGATTAAATTAACACGGTGTAATTTTTCTGGAACACTTTTGGTAGCATCCGTTATTACTGATCAATTAAAACCGTTATTCCGTTGTCAGCGTGTGATAGAGTGATCATACTCGATGCTGCTTAATTAAGCAAAGCCTTGGCATGAAAAACGAAAGAAACCAGA
This sequence comes from Andrena flavipes, assembly GCA_963971345.1. Taxonomy (NCBI): domain Eukaryota; kingdom Metazoa; phylum Arthropoda; class Insecta; order Hymenoptera; family Andrenidae; genus Andrena; species Andrena flavipes. Next base: position 62,579,071 of record OZ020480.1, read on the forward strand.
GATCGCGATTACTAATTACTCGAGAAGCTATAAGATTAATTGCTGATCGATGGTGCACCCAACGTAATTACATTGGAATTAATTATTACGCGTGATCGGTGTATTCTCAATCGTACACACAATTAACATATTTACACAAAAGATCATCAATCCTTTTTTCTCTCGCCAGAATTATATTCGACACTGTTTAAAATCTCCACGGGGCGATGGATCCCACTCTGAATTATATCGTCAATGCGATATAATTACTCTGTTTCCTCCTATTACATCACCGCTTGCGTGGCTCGAATGCGCTCTCGTAAATACAGTTATATATTTCACTACCGTACGCGTATTGTTACTTATGCAATAGACTTTATTTACACTTTTCACCAGTCTCACTCCGTTTCCCAATGTTCGCTCTTCTCTTCGGATTTCCACTCCCATTCTTCTTCTCTCTCTCTCTCTATTACATTTTGTTCCACTTGCTTTATCCACGTCCTCTAATATATTTATAAATAACGTTTCATTAATCGCGATTTTCTTGGAAATGGCCGGTCATCTTGCTTTTAACTGTTTATTCTGTGTGAAAATTGAATTTTCTTTCAAACAAGGAAGGAATATAATTATTTAACAACAAACACAATTCTGTGTTAAGAAGTTTGGCGGGAATTTAGTAAATTATTTTTAGCCTTTTGCACCGTTTGAAAATTCGGACACTCTTCAAAAAGAAGGGGCTTCGTAAAAAGGCAAGAAAATTGGATTTTATTCTTTAAATAAGTTTTTATAATCAATATTTTTATCCGTTCAACTCGGCTCCCCCCAATATTAAATCCGAGTGCGCCACTGTAACGAATCTATTTTTGCGAGGCTGTACCAATTTCGCTGAGGGTCGTGTTCGGATGACAAATATCCTCTCTGCCAGACACTCTCTCCATATGTTTCCGTCTGCTTACCTGTTTCTGTCATTTTGTACCTACCACAATTCCCATAGGTAGCCGCTCGTGTACGCGTACGGTGACGCGCATTTGCACGCATGGGTGTGACTTTGCATATGCAGTACGTAGGTGGGTCTCTGGCGGCGCTCCGCGAGGACATTTGCAGATTCATTTACGCGTCCATTGTACTGTGTCGCTTGTATGCACGGGCGAATTGACCTCTAACGACGGCTTTAACTTTTTATTTGAGATTCTGGAAGTCATCAACGAAAACCTCCTATTTTCTATAAAAATAATTTTAGTGAGATCAACTGGATTCTTGAAAACGATTTTGATTTTGATTTTATTATAATACTACGTATAAATTGCCTCTCAAATTTTATCACCTAGATTTTGATTGTTGAAAATTATTGCATAATATGATTAGGTTTTCTTACATGGTGACAAATTTTATCTACAGTGATTATTGTCTTTCTATGTGGGAGTATTTTAGTAGTGGAGTAATTTTTAGTTACTTTATTTCATAAAAATGTTACAAAATGTAGAATATTCAGGGATAATGTATTTTTCTGTTCTTTGTTGTCCACTATAAAAAATGGGGCACTACATATTATGAAAGACCGCGGATTTAAACGTGTTTTAAACTCTGATGTCCAACAATATCGGTGTACAAATTAAGTGTATCAACAATGTCACTAATATGAACTCGATATACTTGTACCTACTCAAAAGTTTAATTAAATTAAAAATTCCTGTGATCAGTAATTGCCTACCTGTTAGAAAAACAATCGACAACCTGCTGTGGTGGAGTATTTTGCTTCAGAAACTGTAAAAGAAATGCAAGTTGATTTCTTATCGAAATATATTCCGAGCATTAACAGGAAGACAAATCCTGGCTTTTTGCAGTCAAAAGATGCTCTAGCTACAGGAAACTAACAAAGACTGGCAATCACTTTCTTCCTAGTTACTTTCATTTGAAATCGTTTCCTACCTCCACCAGAAATCGCTCATCAGTAGGTACAGTTTCCCGTGAAAAACGTCGATGTCCGTAACAACGACGAAGAGAAAGTTCTGTTTAGCAGGTGAAACGAATATTTAGCGAATTTTATCTATCCTCATATTTGCCCCATAATGCTCCAAATAGTAAAGTTATCTTCGTATTTAGTAATCCACGTGGTTCATTAAAGGTGAACTCGTACTTCTAACAATTTCGTAAATCTGACAAGGGAGGCCCGGCTATTTTCCGGTTTTGCCTTAAAGCTCGCGAACTGTAGGAAATAGAAAAAAGTTTTCAAACAAAAGTTACTTCATTTAATTAGGATTATCATTTGGCAAAAGTGATACGCGAGCCGCCGTAATTACACCCCATAAAAGTGAATTTAGGTAGCAAAAAAATTGCATAATACGTACCTATACTATATCCTCTACATATACCCAAAGTTTCATAATTTTTTTAAATTTCCATGTTTGGTATCTTCCCTTGTCAGTTTGTAAGGGTAACGAATTATTTAAATACTTAAGATACCTACATTCTAAGAACGCTGAATAGCAAAAATGCCACAATGCATGTTCATCAGTTCTCTGAAATTCCATGAAGCAAATTCGCTCGACAGTATCTGCACAAATAATATTTTTCCTTTCAACATCCGTAAAAGCCTAAAGTAATGGAAGTACATGTGACGGGCGCGCCATCCGCATCCACCGTCTGATCGCCGCCGTCGCGTTATTCCTAGCGCGATTTAGTGTTTGACTGTCCGCAGAAAGTCGTAGACCTTTGGGAAACGGGGGCGTGGAGCTGCGTTTACAGAAGTACCTGCACAAAGGTATGTAAATAGGAGGCACACGTAGATAGGACAAGTAAATACATGCGCGCGTTACTATCGTCTGTGTGGTCGCGTAGACGAGCCTCGATGTACAGATACGGTGAAGAGAAGAAGAATAAAGGGTAGACGGGGGGAAGAACGATGAATCTGTACTCACGCAGTTTACTTAGGGTCGAGGGATAATGCAGCAAACTCCCCAGTTCTGCCGGGGGTTAAAAAGGCCCCTCTTTCTGCCCATTTTCCATCTCGCCCTCGCGACCTGCGTTATTAATACGCAACTTGCGTTCAGCCTTTTCCTTTCCACCTCTTTGCTTTTTTCCTCCGTTCCTTCCCCCCTCCTCTTCTCTTCTCTTCTCCCATTCTCTCCTCTCTCTTTCTCTCTCTTCCTCGGCCTCTTGTTTGCTCTCGCCGTTCTTCGGTTAGCTAGACTCCGCTCGCCGCGCCGTGTCGCTCGAAACTCATTCGACCTGCCGATTCGTCGACGTCGGAAGAAATAGCCGTCATTTCGGCTCCCCTAATGAGTGTTTTCTCATTAAAGAAAACATTTGTAGTTCGTTATTGGTCACGTATAGCACTCGGGGGTGTTCTATTACCGATGTGTTCTACGCCACTGCATCGAGGACGAGTCGAGTGTTAAAGTTAAGTTTTCTTGTAATCTTTGGACGGCTGATGGCTTGGTATTCGATCGCCTGGCGGATGCAGTGTCCATTTCGATCTACAATATAATTTTACTCATACTTATCGTGGAGTAAGCTCGTATATTAAAGATTGAAGATTACGAATGAAATATTATGTCTCACACTCGTAAATAAAACTATATAACCTGGCACAGCTATTACATTATAAAATAAATATTATTAATAACACTGTTTGTAAGCGGATGCAATTCTAATTCTTAATCATCCGGTATGAAGAGTGTAAGGTGTATAGTATACGTTGAATTCGTTGTTTTGCGACCAATATTTTAATCAACGGTTTCCATTTCATGTTTTCATCCATCATGTTTGCAAATAAGGCTTCCGTTGCAGTGAAATAAGTATTAACACTGCTCTTCTTTCTCACATGAGATGACATACTTTGCAATTACGATTAGATGCGTCATATTTCCTACTTAAGAGCTTCTAGCCTCTGACGTACAATTAAGAAGGATGTAACTAATAAACTCGAGGTAGTATTATCTCATGTTGTAATCTTCTGGTGTCTAAGGAAATCTTCCGTTTCTGCAAGCATTTTCACTCAGCAAAAAAGCTGTACTTTTTTCTCAACTGTACCGAGAACGATGCTATACAATTTCCATTTGAAAATGAATGTGCCTAAATTAGTAACTTTGATATCCTATAATTATTCCTATATTCCGTAATACAGTGAGAGACTCCCTTATCCGAACTAATAGGGAGACATAAGTGTACGAATAAGCAAATTATCGGATAAAGGTAGGCTCTCTCACTACGCCCCGCCTTGGCTCATTTTATTCTACCTATGCTTTTCTTAAGCATGGTATCGACTTTGCGAGGCTTTGCGAATCAAAGTGATCATGTTGAGGTAATTTCCAGACTCTCCACTCCGCGAGGTGTACCGCCTCGCCAGGAAGCCTGGCGAAGTCGATACGCACCTTTATGTTGTTTGAAAATTTTACTCACACTGCGCCTTTCCTCGCCTCGGCTAATTTTATTCTTCCTATGCCTTTCTTATGTATTTTGACAATTTAGATGCGAGTGCGAAAAGAAAATCTCGCAGGGACGAGAACTCATTAAAACTCTAGCAAGTCAAATAACAATATTGGAGATAGATTTGTTCGGTTAAATTTCGCACGGACCCCATCTCCCTCGATCGGGCTTTATCAAAGTATTATGCTCCCTGGTTAAATTCAGCGCCAGTATCGCAGGCAATACATGAGTCAGACACGAAATTGGCCTCTTATCGTGACTACCCGTGGTTCAATCGATTTGCGGAGCCGGTAGTCTCTTCTTCCTTTCTTCTCAGCGTATAAGGAGCGCACGGAGGGGTGGTTGGACTCGTCTATTACTGGTCTTCGCCTAGGAAACTTTTTTGTCCCGTCTCCCCTTACGGTCGTTTGCATTCTCCCCTAAAATTCCAGGAAGCGAGATATGACTAAGATATCGTCAAGGGTGTCTCTCCCTCTTCTATCTTCGCTTCGCCACTAATGACGCACTCGCTCGGTACCTGGAGCTTATATCCTAAATATTTTGTAGAGAAACGGGGTTCGTGCGAGGATATTTTTAGCGACAGGTCTAACACAGAGTTGCTTATATTAAGGTGTTAGGCCCACTTTGGAGACCTGAAAATCATATGTAAGATTCAGAATTTTTTTGGACTAAATTAGAAAATAAATGAAAATACTTTTTTAAGGGCTTCATTCTACACTCCTTATGGTACCTGTATAAAAATTTTAATTATTTGTTTTAAACAAAATGGCGTTGTTAGTGATATTCCACTCTTGCGAAGAAAATTCAAAAGTCAAAAATAAGAGCCATCCTAAGATATGTATATATACCTATACGTATCTGCAGCAGTTTTCGAACTGTTAATGCATTTTTTATTATTGTTCGTCGACAGGGCAATCTCCAAATCGTTCGAACTATCGCGTAAATTGGATCAGTAACTTGAAGGTCCACTTTAAACGGGGACCTTCCCCGAAGATTGTGTGCAAGTCAACGATATACATATATCATCCGAGTTGGAGGGAACTTTCTCCTAAAGCCGAATGCTCCCGCGCGTTCCCTCTGAATCCCGCTCCTTGGTCCGCCATCCACTCTGCTAGTTTGCGCAGTTTCCTCTCCCTAGTTCCACCGTTCTCGTGTTCCTCGTTGTCGATGCAATCGAGGGTTTTCTACGGTTGCCACTCGATGAGTCACGCGCACACCACGGTTATGCCTCTTGGCGAAGTCTTATTTCCCTTGTACTTCTCTCGTTCCCTCCCTTCGCTTCTCAATTTCTCCGCTTACCTACCCCTCTCTGTCTCATCGGCCCTCAACGTCCACTCGTCCATTCTCCCATATTTCTCTCAATTCCCCGGCCGCGCCATTACGCCTATCAGTATCACCGTTCCCTCGCCCCTTTCTGGGCTACGAAGAAATTAACGGCCCTCTTCGAACGTGATTTATGTATGCATTCGGTCCAACGGGTTTTCGAAAATGTACTAGACAGAAACGAACGCGACGCGTTATTTCTGTTGGGCGCGCGTATATGTTATTTATAATTCAAGCGGAAATGCTGCATCATCGATGCTCCAGGGTGGCATACATTCGATAAGACACGCACTCCGCGTATTATGCCCACTGCATGTAAATAAGGAAAGTAATGCGGATATCGCCAATAAATTGAATGAATGTGGTGTCTGTGATGGGGTACGCTCTCTGTCTGCGAATTACCACGCTCGGTGAATTTGGAAGATAGAAGTCTTGAGCAACGGCATGGCAGCGATAATTGATCTGTATTTTTCACAATCTACGTTTTATTGCTGCTTCCTGGTTTAGATTTGTCGTATAAAATATTAGTGTCGTGAGTGGAGGAAGGCTTTCGTGGTTATCGAATGTCCTAATAATGATCTTGGTATCTACATGTTCACATAATATAAATAGGTAGCGTTTCATGTTGTGCAAAGTATATAAAGAATTTTATATTGTGAAACTAAATTTATAAATTGTAATAACATTTAAGAGAAAGTAGTAAATGTATCTATATCTGGATCATTAAATTCAAGATGAAGTGACTGAAGCAGAAGTAGTTTAAGGTTATCCGATCAGTATTACCTAACGGGATAGAATTCATCTCAATCCCACTTAAAGCTGTCGCTGTAAACATATTGATTTCCATATAAAACCCCGACGAAGATCTTAAAATGTTGCCAAGTAGGTACTAACCGACAAATGATATCGTAACAGTGAATGGCGTGACCTCTTCTAAGCTATGCAATATTTGTTGATATGAATTTTTGTCAATCGATCAATCAATATTTACAGACTTATCGAAGTTGCTCCAGTTACGTGCCCCACCCTGTACACCAACCTATCATAAAAACGATTTGAAGTTTCTACTATTTGAACAGAACATACCAACGTGTGAAAGTTACCAAATAGTAAGAAAGCTTCACAGTGTCTCATTTTAAGAATTAATCCTACCATATGTTTTATGTTTACTCTTCATTAATGGAATAAAGCATGGTACAAGTTTAGATGGCATAAATCAAGCGAGTCATACGCACGTCAGACAGATTCGCTGTCTGTGCGTTCCTGAATATATACACACCTAGTCAGTGAGTCATAAGCTCCTCCACTTCCACTGTTTTCTCATCGGGAGATAGGTAATACGTCGTATCTATCGCAATCTACCTCCCACCTTTTCTCTACCTTCGACCTATTATCCAGACCGAATAATTTTCTCGCTCACGTGCCAACGGCCCACGGCCCACGGGTGGCCATTGTTCGGAAGAGGACCGCTCGTTGCTTCGTTATAACCATGTTACCCACCTCTAAATATGGACACACAAGGAGACAATACTGGGGTTACAAGCCGTAATTTTCAGAAGAGCATCCATCTGCGAAATACTTCCCGAATTACTGAGGGGATGAGCTCAGATTTTACTGAAGAGATATAATACCAATCGCGAAGAAGAAGACTGGTACACACAAAGGCGTTAACACCCACAGGTTCCTAACTTGTACACAACTTTCTTTCGTGCCCAATGTTTGAGTACCTACTTTCACTGAAACTTATTTGTTGGGAACGATATATTAGGTACAGGGTACCGATTGGTAGGGATAAATAGTGACTACAATGGTTGGCCACCTGACAGTGATTGGCCCTATTTTGAGAAACAAAAAGAATACATAGACATACCTATGTTATGCCTTTTTTGAATGAACATATTCATATTCTTTGCACTTATTCAATATTTTTTCACTGATTATATGAGGCTGTCAGAGCAACAACGGACCAACCCACATTAAAATTGTTTTTCTCCTATTTTATATGGTTTGTAGAGCCTATTGGAATACGTTATTGGGTTAGTCCGTTGTTGCTCTGACTGCCTCATATATATTGTGACTATATATAAAAGCAAATAGAATGACTCGGCTTTGAAGTTTGAAAATTGCAGCGATTCAATAAAAGAAACCATTGGAGTACATACAGTTGAAAGATAATATTCGCAGTGCTTCTTGATTTTTTTTTATAAACTTTATTTTTAGACTTTAATTTTTTTCATACTATTTATATTGATTTTCATTTCAAATTTACTGAATTCAGGTTTATAATTCACCATTTATGTGACATTTTTACTTAAACGGTACTTAAATGGCACCATTGTACTCTTTACCGTATTGGTAATAAGATGTTTCTGTTTAATGCACATCAGCTTATTCGATTGTGGCCGCGTGCTTTCGATTACAATAGTGGCCGGCTTCATATGGTTGACCTTCTTTTGCTTATACTTATTTAGTTCAATATCTACCATCTGTTATTTTCTGTTAATAATAGGAAAGTATACATAACCAAAGCAACAAAAAATAAATTTTGTAACAGTAATCTAAACGGGATTTTGAGAAGAATAAAATCGTTTTGAGAAAAATGGAGAAATGCGAAGGTATTTGGGGGAAAACAAATGGTAGACAAATGATTATAGACAAAGAATTTGAAATTTTTTTTGGAAGGTGACATAAAAAATCTTTGCGACTGTCACGATTATGTGTTATCTTGTAGATATCGGTTAAACAGATTTTAAAATCCCGTTAAATTATTCTATTCTTGCTGTTTAGCCGCAGTGAAACGTTTCAATACATCTCTTCTATGTATATTTCATAGAAAAGGGATGCAGTAATCTGAGGAGAATAAACATTAGCCTGTTTTTGCAGGAGCATTACAAATACCAAATCTCACGTTTCTCCTGCTGACTCATTGTTGTTCATGTGCCTGAAAAACAGTTAAGTGATAGTTGAACAATGAATCTTACTCACAGGATCGATTCAAACTTCGATTTGCAAACTTGACTACAATCTCCATCAATCTCTGTAATTGATGAACAGTTAGGTCTCTCTCTCACTGTTTCTTTTTCTAACTTACGATAACATCATGACTTTTTAACGCATGAAACTACTTTATTCTATTTACATTTTTATAGTTTTTAAGTAATTTTGTAAGTTAAACGATTTTATTTAGTTTGATTAATGCACTAGAAGTTAAAAAAACAATTCTTTTCTTGCACTGCAATTACGATGGCGATATTTTTATCACTTTAAATCATATCGTGGGACAGGATACTTTATACCATGATATGAATCAATTTAATACAGCTGATAAACCGCGATGAGTAATTGTAGTACAAGAAAATAATTATTTTTTAATTCCTACCGCATTGTTGATCAAATTAAATAGAATCGTTTAACTTAATTTTTTTTTAATATATTTTTCTCACCATTACATTCTGATAAGTGGAAATCCAAAATACATAAAATTAAAAAAAATCACCTACTCCAATTTCTTCAAACGACATTGTTTTAAACACATTGAGTGTTGTGATGAATCGTACCGACCAATGTCCGTGAGAAACGCATAACAAAGTTGGCAAGGTTCAGTGTGAAAAATTATGCAATATCGACGATATACAAGGTGTTTCGTAATACGTGGTTTAACTGGAGCGATAGTGATTGTACACGCAAAAAGCAATTTTCGAGATAATCGATTTTGGAAACTCATCTAGTAGGTACACGCGCACCTAACTTTGGTACAATTGCAGATGAAATAATTTCTTGCGTGTGAATCCTTGACATTCTTATACTTACGTAGCCGCATTTCCAAATTGAATTTCTCGGAAACAAAGTCACATTCAAAGAAAGTTATTGAACATTCACACTTACAGGTTCATAGTCACAGTTGTACCACATTTACTGATAAATTCGACTGATTTTCGGTCAAGCGCATCATTTTCCAAGAATTGGTGTTCTCGAATATTGTGCCTCCTAGGAACTTATTTCACATTTTATCACTTATTTCTCCGTATAGAATTATCATACTATCTTTTTGATTGATTCCGCCACTACGAAACACCATGTATGTTTAGTGTGGCGCAAAAATGGTGAGCAATGCAAATAACAACCGCGTATCGGTGGTATAATGTAACCTAATAATGTGCGCTGGAGAGCATTGTTCACATTGAAAATGCTGGTTTGTAACAAGTGGGATAGGCGGGTGGCATTATAGTTCCGGCTTTATGACCTGTTAGAGTGACGAGAGCATTGCGATTTTATCGTTACCTCTACCTGCGGGAAAGCAACGTATTTCCCGCATTGTTACCTGCACTTTCCTTGCAGCACGTTCACGCACACACGTGCACGTGGAGGAGAATGGCCGTTGGCTCGAGAGCCACTTCCTCTTCAGAATTTAATCTTAAAAGACTTTAATCCCCTGGCCAGCTTGCCCTAGATACCCATCCTTCGCCGTTTAGAAGTTCTTAATCATTTTTCGTTAACGTCGTGCCATTGAAAATAATAGGATTAAAAGACAGGTGTGTTAGGGGTCGAAGCTATTGGCATGAGTCATCAATACACGGTTACAGTTTTGCTTGAGGTCAAGAATTCGGTGGTTCACAATGATATGGGTAAAAAGTGTTCAGTTATCATGGATCCCCATACCGATTTTCTGCTTCATTAACTCGAGTCTTTTCCTTGCGATTACAGTCTGTGTTCTATAAAAGCTCGCGGCTCTTAGCGAATACATACTATACTTCTTTGTGAAGTGGATGCAAGTGACTACAAATAAATGGAATTTATGTTTCAACACTAACATAAAATTACAAAATGGTTTTAAAATGTTTAATAAGTTCATTCGCATGTGATTCTTCAGGCGATTTTTAAATCTATTTAAAGCAGATTTTCTGGCTATACAGGACGAGTGACTTTGCGTTGCAAAAAATCTGGTTGACAGTGTTCTGACGAAACGGTGCTTCCAAAATCAAGAGACTAAAATGTTTTAGAAACTATATGCGGATGGCTATGACACGCCGGGAGATGTTTTTGATTGGTTGTTTCCTTCTATTTCTTTTTCAAGGCAAGAAGTTAATTTAGTAGAACCAAATTTCACAATTTTTTTCAGAGGTTCAACTTTTTGTCATTTTTAAAAAAGTTCAAAATCAAACCCGTCGTGCCATAGTCATACGCATATAGTTTCTAAAACTTTGGTTTTTTTGATTTCCGAAGAACCATTTCGTCGGAAAACTGTCAACCATGTCATAGGAAAATTTTTGCAATCTCAAGTTACTGGTCCTGTACAGTTTATAAATCTGTTTGAAATAAATTTAAAAAATGATATTCGTATAACTTAAATATCCAATAAAAAGTCCTGAAAATTTAAAAAAAAAAATTCATTACGTAGTTGGCTTCTAATAAATTTCCAAAGATACCTTTACTTTTCGGGCCATTACCGTGGTGTCCTCCCTTAAATAGAGCACAGTGGACAAGGGAGTCCTGATCGTTTGATCTATATTTTTCTTAACAAACCATGCTATTATCTAAGATATAAAGGTGGTGGGTAATTTTAGCTGTAATAGTATTTGTGTGTAGACAAACCGATTACGAAGGTAAAATGGTTCCCAGCGTTTCTTAAAATTACAAAACGACCGGCCGTGAGCTTCGAGGGAAAAGGAAAATAACGACGGTATCTTGCTACCTCCGTAGCAGTGTACGCGAACGTTTATTCCTTTGGAACAAACGTTTTTCACGGTCGTAAATCTTTCGAATATAATTGTATTCAATTAAAACACTGAGAAAAACCGCGTATCATACAGAAGTAATTAACATACAAAAAGTGGTGCGCGCGGAACGTGATTATAAAGGGTGTAATTAAGATTCGCGCGTGCAATCGCGAGCTATCGCCTGTGCACGGGCAGTGTTCCGCTTGGCGGTAACTCGGTTAATAACGTGTTCATTATCGGAACAGGAGAAGGAACAGGAACAAGAGTTATCTTGTTAGAAATCCCGCTGGGCGGACGCGTGACGCGACCTTTAAAACGTAACGACGATCGCCACGAGCTTAACATTTATTTCGCGATATTAATAGATATACGCGCGGCGATCTGACGCCTTTGTGAAAAAATGCTGGCCACCAGCTTTCCAGGATATTTTTAAATACGCCCCTGAATATTGCGCAACAAAACGGACCCTCGAAGTAGAGGCGAAGTTGCACAAGCGGATACTCGTTGACAACAGCGTTTCAATGTCGCTGTTACGGACATATTCTACAGCTGCGATGACGGACGGTATCTATTGTATAATAAATCATGGTAGAAAGTCGACTTATGCAAATGGTGATAGCTCACTGAAACATTGACAGCTAGGATGATAATTAGAATTAAATGAAAATCGATGCCAGTGCCAGTACCGATCTCCTTTTGGTCCTGAAAGGTTCGCATGAATTATTATATTTTGAAGTTTTAAGTTTTAAGTAAGTGACAGACTACATTAAGATACGATAGGGAAGGCTACTGATTAGTTTTATTTACGAATATACTCGCGTGCATATATGCTTTGTTATTATGGAAATGATTTTCTTCCTTCTTATTCCTGCAGAGAAATGCAGGAATTTGGATAAAGAAAGTCACGGTGGTTGAATTTAATATTAATGTGTTCAGGTGTGTCAGTGAGGTTTGCAGTGCGCATGTTCAGTCAGAAGAGAGTTTCACAGCGCTCATTGTCAGTCTGTAGGGATAGCGATGGTGATTCGAAGCCGGCCATTTAGGGTTCAAGCATACTGTATTGGGTGGCTGTTAGCCAAAGACTTCACCCTGTCCTCTTAACTCCGTTTGCATACCTCACTATTCCTATAAAACATATGTTTCTATTAAAAGAAGCTAAGGTCAACTTCGACTGTGTTAACACTTATACCGTGTAACTCTTATTACATATGTCTTTCCTCAGAGTTAATAGTATAGATTTTTGAGTTAGAAAGTCTTTATACGTTTGGACTAATGAATAAAGTATCTACTCAAAGCTTACGCGTAACTAAGACAAGAAATCATTTCTTTTATACTTTATAGATACAATTAAGAAGGATATTAATTAATAAGAACACGTGAGTTCAAAGAACAATATTACATAGTTTTATCAATTTAACTTTCTCACTTATAACTGCATTTTGATATGTCGCCGTTTCGTTTGACATTGAAATTTACACTACATTAGTTATTTAAAATATTTCAAATTTCATAATTTTTTATGACTTCATTATTTACACTTACAATAAATTCTCGTCTTTATTCCAGAAGTTAATTAATTTCAGTGCAGGTTAATGCCTTTTATTCGATGAATTCGACCTATACCATTCATATTTTTTTACTCTTCTTGTCTGTGGTTTTGTAAATTCTGTTTTCTTTTTTTTTCTATTAGAGTAATAAAGACGATTAATAATAATAATAATAATAATAGTAATAATAATCATAACATTCATGGACCCCAGACGAGCTCCGATACATCACCACTTAATAATATTTTATTAAGCTCCTTCCCACACTTCTCGGGCAGAATCCAAATCGATTAAATTTCGATTCGTCGTTGGATACTTAAGCTTCTCCGTTAAAAAGTTCCATTACACCAAAGCCAATTTTCTCTAGATATAGAGAAAGCTTCCAAATTTAAATAAGATGTACCTGTAAGTATATGGCCGCCACTGTATATATATATCATGCTGAAAAGAGTTTCAGAAACTTGTTGAACACATGGCAAAACATTTATGGAAGTTGTTTGCATACGTAAGCGTTTCGTTTCCACCAGTTTGCGACGAAACCAAATATCTTGGTAATCGAACGTTTATTTATAATGGAACCCACGTTCTGCTGGTTATACGATGTAACCGATTAATTTTGTAACGTGTAAATCGGCAACGTGTGCGTTAGGTGACAGCAAACATTATTTGTTTGGGTGTAGCGTTTGCATGAACGAATGCAAATCGGAAAGCCGATAGCTCGATGTTTAATAGCAGCAATGTCTGCTCGTAATTGCCGATAATTTAACAAGATCAGGTTGCTTAATTTATTTGTAAACCTACTTCCTGTATACGGCCGTCCCTATCTTCTTTCATTTAAAAATGAAAAAAATATATATGCGTAAGACAGTACAGAAAATGAGAGTGAATAAATAAAACTGTGCTTGTTTGTTTATTAATCGGTTACACCGTTATTGTTTCTTTTCTTTGAACATGAATTTCGTAACACTGAATTACGCTTGCACGTACAGAATATATTGCTTCTGTAACAATTTTAATTGCGTAACATATTACAGTATTCATTTTTGTTGATAGAAATGTCCATATTATTTCTTTGATCCATTTAGCTATCTTTACATATAGGTATCATAAGTTGTAATGGAAACAATCTTCGGTTAGGACATTTTTTTTCGTACAGGTATATATGCACGGTTTTTTATTGTGTTATATTTTCGTAATTCCTCAAACATTAAAAAAAAATGTTAATTTTGAAACTAAGTACGTAACTGTATTTATTTACTATTTTAATTATATTTTTTTTGTGAAAATTCAAAACCAGTTCAATCGGTTTTTAGGGAATAGTGGAATTCGAAAACCGTCTTTTTTTCGAAAATTCATTTTTAAGCCGTAAAAAGTATTAACTAAGTAATAATCTTATACAGTAAATAATATCCAAAGTCCTTTTGCTTCAAAGAGTGCTCAAAATGCCGACAAAATCATTGATAAACAAAAATTACAAAATGAAAATTACTGTGGATTGCCTTCTCGTTACTGTTCAACACAAAAGTCCCTAGGAAAAAGTCATCCTCCATTGTAGAACGCGTCCGTTTCGCTATAACGTTATAATTTCTTCCTACTAAACGCAACTGGGGCGCCTTCTTTTCTCTTCTCACGGCGCAGTTTCCACGGGAAAGAAAGCTTCTACATACTTGAAACCATTTCACGTTGATTCCTCCTGTTTTATTCGGGTTCGGTTGCACGGCTTTAAATGTAATACGTTGTTAAATTGTTCAATTGACTGCGAAATATGGCGCCGATTAGTGGCATTACTCGCTCACGGTCCATAAACCAGCCAACCTTTGCGGAATATTTGCTCCCGGCATTAATTAAATCCGCGTGCGACATTTCGAAACCGGATTCGTAATTTCGGCCACTCTCATTCTGTTTAATTATATCTCCATCGCGTGCAGGAATTTTTGTTGAAAAAATGAAATGAAGTTACACTCAACATTTCTCAGATAAATATTAGGTAACATAGGTATGTACTAATTTGTTAGAATGTAATACATACAAAAGTGTGGAGTAAAATTTGATTAGCGAGTACATACGTTTAATCTTTAATTAATTTAGATACAATTTTACGGTTGAATTCAGCTTCTTTGGAAATATTTTCGAGAAAAAAGAAACAATGAACTGTTATTATTAAACATCAGTCTACTGGAAAGAGTTCATCTTACGGATATTTCAGTATTTTTTGTGTTAAAAAGTATTGAAAGGTTTGTAAGTTATAGGCGATGCCCGAGATGATAACCTCCCCATAGCGCTTAGATTTTTAACCCTACAATAAGTCTGCAAAGCCTCGAGTAAATCGGTTCATTAATTTTTGAGTTATATTTGCCCACCGACTTTGAAAACATGATTTCGAGGAAAGTTTTTAGTCTGAGCGCTACACCGAGGAACACCTACCTACTTACGCGCGTATAACTTTGTCAATTTTGGTCGGATTAACTCGACACTTCCAGGGAATATTCTCAAGATGTTGTACTTCAAGAAAATATAAAAATCGATTTTTTATTATTGAGGTTCCAAAAATAAAGAAAATACACAGAAAAAATATTTTTTCAAACCGTCACCAGGCCCCCCCCCCCCCTAATCTACATACCCAATACAGTATTGTAAGAAACTTGAAAATTGGTGGCATGCTATTGCGTTATTGTAAACACGCGAGAAAAAGTAAATATAACAAGATAGATGTTTCGCTCATGCTTGATAACCTTAAATTGTAGAATTAAGCAATAGAATCCATTCTCAAGAAACCACCAGACCAAAAAATTCAACTGAATATCTTCTACGGTTCACGCACAGCGATTTTGCCGAATAGTTCCAAAAGAAACCAGGAAATGGTCAATTATTGCTTTCAAACGAATCTTCCCATTTGCAAACGAAGCGTTACATAAATTGCCCACAAGATTCAACAACGTACAAATTCTTAGGAAATAATCAAGATTATTAAAATCAATTTAAAAACACATACTGATTCTTATTCTACATATTCATCTAAACAAAAAGTGAAAGAAACGTATTTTCAAAAACAAAAGCAAAAACAAAACTTTTCACTGTACTATACAAACCTGACGTTACGTACCAGAGTTGGGCATTAACTAAATAAAAACTGATATAAATAACGGATAAAATAAAAGTTACTTCAACTTTATAATTCTTTTAAATTTACTCGTTATTCGAAGTTTTTAATTAAATAAATTGTTTGTCCATCTCTGTGATGTATCTACATAAATTAGTCTGTAGTTCAGCTCACTGTGATACATCTCTGTGATGTATCTACATAAATAAGTCTGTAGTTCAGCTCACTCACAATGTTCCGAACTTTTACGGATGAACATTCGTACCGTTGTAAATTATTTCTCTCGCTCAATCGATCCCTCCTAACCCATAAAAAACGTTTAAAAATCCAGCGGACCTCGGAATGCGTGAGCGCGCGCATGCAAGCATGTGGACGGAAAACTTTCTCGTTCCGCGCGGTTCCGTCTGAACGGGCTTGAAGAATGAATGGGATTTTAACAAGGCAACGAGAGCCAGCGAGTACTGGAACGCGGCTGAAAGGGGCCCAACCGACGAAATGCATCGGAGAAAAGGAAAATATTAAATAGGGGGTAAGGATAGCGAAGCGTAGTTGGTCTCGTAGCGACACAATGAGAGGCGAGAGGGCGCAAGACACAGTACAGTTAAAAGTAATGCGGATGTGGCTGCTCGGATTACGTTTCAAAGTCTTCGTTGGCGTCTGGCTGTTTAAACTTCCTGCAGTTTCTGATGTCGTCGTGCGCCTCGCGTTTCCCTGCTGTCTTTTCACCACTAATTTAAGTGTCTCTAAATTCGTGTACGACAGGGAGCAACGAGATGGAGGGAAAAAAAATTTACGAGATGGCCTCGACGAAATAGAAGGAAAAAGACGACGATCTTTCGGCTCGCCGTCGTTTTTCTCGTTCGCTCCCTTTTCTCCACTGCCAAATATAAACCGGGGCCGAAGCATCTCGTGTAAGATGGGACACTCGCGAGGCGGGAAAAGGATCGTCGAAGAAAAAGTCGAGGAGTTGCTCCTGTTCGACTATCATTAGATCGCCTCGGAGAGGACCCTTGGTCTTATAGGGAATTCCGTACCTTCGTGTAATGAAAGTATTCGGGAAATTCGAAGGAGGTTCACGTACGTGCCTTGCGAGTTCAAAAGGGCGAGCGAACCACGGACTCGGGCAGTGAACAGAAAATTGTCTGACAGAGAGTAGGTACATTTTAGTTGTTTTTGTGCTCCGCTTTGTAGGGTAATTATTAGCATTGTAAATAATTTTTCGAGCAAGCTATTCTTATCCAAAATTGTCTCTTAATATCTTGGAATAAGAGTAAGCGTTGAAAATTACTAGGTGGAAAAAACTAACAAGGGAATATCCCGAAAGGACAATTGATGATTTTGATGATAGGTACAAGGCATGTAGTTTCCCCCCAAAATATGTGACAGGTTTGTTTTCTATGGGTCTAGGTCTATGGTGGAAGGGCGGAAAGAACCCTCAAAGTGGAGGTGGAAAACGTATTTCATCGAACATCTCGGAAACTATTACAGTTAAAAAACGATTTAAATAACGAAGTTGTGTATTTTTGGATAAGCAACCTGGTTACGTAAATAACTTTAAAAAAAATTTCTTCTTAATTTCTTCAAATATTAATCTATTTTCCCGTATATATATCTGTAGAAACTATAATTCATGTCCAAACACATAATACAGATAAATTGGAATCGTGATTTTTTCATTACAAAAAAGTTTTCTAGGTAGTGCTAGTTTCTAAATAGGTAGTTTAGGTAAAAATACAATGTAGCCTCCACAAATTACAATACTTGCTCTTCCTAACTACCTAATCTTGATATTTTCACTTATATATATTAAATACTTTCAGTAATTTGTCTGATTAAAATATTTTGTATTACTATGGTAAACTTGCGTATATCTATAATTTGCTATTATTTTAGTTTTTTTTTTATTATTATTTTATCCTTCTTTTTCTTCCTATCTTCTGTTTAATATGGGGTCCCAAGTACGATGAATAGTAAATTCAATTCATTATTTTTAACAACTATATTGCAGTTCAAAATTCATAAACAATTTGACCAATCAACCTTCTCATTTGAATTTGCACGGCAATGAATTATTAATTGCATTCTGGTTAATCGGAGACTAACCAACAGAACGAATGTTAATTAATGAAGATTACATTTGTAATCTCGTTACGAATAATTAAAAACGGAATGAATAGTAGCGAGGCTGAAGTACCTATGTAAATACTTGGCTTGTTAAAATACCGCGCAGGAACAGGCGTCGACTATTTAATTAAGAGGAGCAAATTTGTCTCCGTTACGTCCTCAAATAAATAATCATTTATTTACATTCTACCCTTTTAGTGTAAAACACTCGGGATTGACGGAATAATAATGGGATATTGAAGCGAATTGTTTAATTGTGTGTCATCGTGGTGTTCTATAAAATATTAGAATTATAATTAATTGAAAAATTACAATTCTTGCTAAAAAATAAATCATAGGCAGTTAAATTTCAGTATTCAGGAGAGAGATCGTTTCTTTTGCTTACGACATTATTTTAGACCAGAAAATAGCGCCGAGAGGGAGCCGAACCAGCTGGAAACTCAAATAACTGATTTCCTGTTCGATGTCACACGAGTGGCGATATTCATGAGCAGTCGTTCATATTATAGTGCCACCTGCTGCTACACCATATGCTTCTATTATATTAGAGTTTAACGCCCTTTATGGTCAGTGCATGTCATTTTCACCGCATTCTACATTCATATATTCTAGAATAATTACGCATTTGATAAAATTATTTTTGCTTCGTAAAGTCTATTTAGTCGTTGTGCAGGAAATGCAGCACGGTGATGTAATCGATTTACTTCCCTGGGAAAAAAGGCTGCAAAGTGGCGTACTGAACGAACGATTTAACAAACTGGATTCTTCCACTTGTTCGTTTAGAGCTAATCGTTTCACGATGTAACACTATTTTACTAGGTGTGGTGTATCAATACTACGGTGTTTGTGTTATGATGTTGTTTTTATCCGGTTTACCCATTTATTTCTTGAAATTTACATTTAAGTTGATAAACGTCAGGCGCAAAAGAAATACGGGAAATTGCGTTTCCTTGATTTCTTTCAGAGTCCCAGCGTAATGAAATTCTGCACCTCTAAAAGGAAAACAGTTTAGTTTCACTTTTCTGGCAAAGTAAAATTGCGTTACATAACTCAAGATCTTATTATTTGTTTTAATATTAGAGAAGGAAAAAAGCTGAGTTTTTTTTATTTTAAATCTTCTGAATACCGAATTTGATCACATGTCAATGGAGCTATAGAAAATTCTGAATAACTTTCTTCTTACTACCTGGTTAGAAGTGCTCATAATTATTAATTTATTATTCTATGTGAACATACTGACTCCTAGCAGGAATTGTATTAATATTTATAAATGTTTAGCTTTACAAAGATTTGCAGATCTTTGAATTAAAAAAGTGTGTAAAGAAACTTATGAAATTTACGTGACTTAAATCAGCAATTAAAATAAGGTACAGAACAAGTATTTACTATTCTGCTCCAGTTTCCATCTAGGTACCCGCAATATTGTGATGCAGTGCTGGCACGTATCACATCAAAAGTACCGCGAAAAATGAATGTCTATTAAATATCCAATTTATGGTAATAATGCAGATTTCACCGAATCGGAATTAATTTCATATCGTCCCATATACATGACAGTTAAATTACAGTCTTTGATTAATTTTAGCAGACGGATTGAATTATTCAGGAAATTCTGCGAACCGTTATTGTCTCGCATGTAATTCATTTCCACCATCGCTATTTCATACACTTTATAACCAATACGGTGTCCGGTTAATAGCTCATGAAAATGAAATAAATATTATAAAATACAGTACAATTTTTATGTATTTTTAATTTAGGTGTAATAGTAATATTGTATGAATATGTATCAACAATTATAAATAGAAAATGTTTCTGAAAAGTGTGAGACCGTTTTAAAATACGATCTGAAAATTGTTTTCCAGAATCCAGAATTTTCCTTAATCGCGTCATTATAATCCAACTAATGAAAGAAATCAGGAGAGGCATATCTTCCAATTTGTAGAGTTCAGTCAGCGATAATCGATATTTCACGCGACATATGATAGCATTCAACCGCTGATATTTCGGTAGCACATGCCACTTACTTGCAGCACCATGTGTTCTATGCAGTATCCAATGTACTACATACATACGTGCTCCATTACACATTGCATGCATGATACGTTTGTTTCCTACACTTGAAATAGTTTTTTTGTCGAGCTTTGGCACAATGATGTATTAAGAAAAATATTTGGTATTAATTAAAAGATATTACAGGAATTTGTAAAGAAATTGTAAAATTTGTTATGAATTAATATTTATTAGATAAACCTTTATTTTTTAAGCTATGCAAAAAGCAAAGACAGCATCACATAACACTTTAACAAATGCAACTACAATAATAATAATAATTCAGTTTCCATCATAAACAGTATTTTACATTTAACATATCATATTGAACTTACCCACTCTTTTAACAAATTATTAGATACAGCTGAAGTAATGAAATCAATTAAAGACAGAAGTTAAAATCCGACTGAATTCGTAATGTTATTTACGCTTTAGATTGTCCATTTCTGGAAAATTAATGGCCTGAGCTCGTGAATTTTCCATCTTACAAATGTATATAAAAAATTATTATTCCGAGAGCAATAATGTTATAAAACAAACTCACTCGTTCGTCTGTGTATTTCATAGTTCTATCTGACGTACAGCTGTCTGGTAGGCAGGTTTACCTTCGATCTAAATAATAACGAGACTCCTCTGAAAAGAAAACGTATGACCACATTAGAATACAGTTATGCAAATAGTGCTCGGTGCCAGCAATTCGATAATGTTTCAATGCAATGGCGATAAGTAAACTACCGGCATTTCTATCAATCGTGCGCTACCTACCTGTATGTACGCGTTAGAGCGTTGTTAACATTGTGCACATTGGATGTGTGCACGACTGCACGTCCTCTACCCTGACATCTGGGCGCATTTCAATTTGAATTTATATTCCTACGAGAGCTGTTTAAGTTCCTATCGAAGTGACGGTCGAAGCCAGTTACGTAAATATACGTTTATTTTTCGAAGGCTGACATTAACCATAACGATGGTATACTATACTACTCGTCTGTCAGACAGTTAACACCGATGGAAAAATTTGCGCGACTTTTATTAATGGCATAAATAGAAATGGCATACACAAATGGATGGTGCGACAGGCAGGGCAGTAATTCTAAATGAAAAGATAGGTAAACATGGTTGAAATAAATCATTGTAGAAAACTAAGTTAAAATCGTAGGATAACTTTTTGGAAGAAGGCTTCGCTTTCGAGGAAATCGATTCTGAAAATCCATTTAATACGCGTGTGTTGTAACTAGAAATCGGTTTCATCTTTAAATCATAAAAAGTTATATTGCAAAATCGGCTTATTTTTTAATCAAGCATTCATTTGTGTTGCACGATGTTTGTTGACCAATTTTTCTGGATTTTAGTTAAGGGGGGGGGGACCCCACTCTGAGAAGCCACTAACAAAACACAAAGTTAGGGATGTTTTGTTTGTATAAATAAAAATATACGGCTTGGATTTTTTTATATAGTTTTAAAGCAATCTTTATTTTCCTAGAAAACAATTTTTTTTATGAAAAATTGAAGAAAAAAAAACATGGCATCCCCTGGGATGGTGAAAAACGCTGAAAATTTGTAACGACATGCACACACTGACGAACACGTTCGTACTGAATGCGTATGCAAAAGGAAAATTCGATACCTGAAAAATTCTTCTTCACTTTCCATATTTATTGGGACCGGGCCCAAGACGTGACCGTACACGTCACCCGCACGCAACGTGTTAAAATGTGTCGTGAAATTCGTGTAAATAAGGCAGAAGTCGAAGATGCAGGAATTTCCCCGGGCAGTAAAGAACCGCAGCAACAACAAGTTTAAACCGCCGTCAATAAGATGATCGTGAACCGAGAACAGTAAAACGCCCTGACCTTTTAAAGGTACCTGTAAAGTTATATGGTGCGTTGAAAATGTCTGGAACAGTGTGCCAGTAAACGGTCGTGAATGTAATTTGCTCACTGGCAACGTATGCTCGGATTCTGGCATTACAGTTCCTACTAAATAGTTCAGAAAACTAATTGGAATTAGCAGGTTGGAAAACGGAAATTTATGGATATTGCCGCGATGGGATCTGCGATTCCGTAAATTTATAATATAGGTTTCGAGAATATTATTTACTGGGGGATTACCATTTGTTCTAGCTAGAATTGGCCATTGGTAGACTCCTATGCAATAGTGAATAGATGTTTCGATGCAGTTGATGAAAATGAAAATTTCAATATTGAATATCTATAGCTGCGATATTGTAACAGTTAATTAATCTATTAAATTCACGTACACGTATTCATTGGACGTATGTATGTGACAGTTATGTTGGATGACATTTCTGAATGCACTTACTTCGTTTCCGTTTCCAATTTACGAAGCCATTCAATCGTTCTGGTTTCACGATCACAGTGAATCGTCGAAGACATCTCGATTTCCTGTAATACGCTCGTTTCTTTTACCACTTCCCTTCTGGTCGATCGATAGCTCGCAGCAATATTGCGTCGCGATTGAAATTGTACCAAAGCGTATCTTTATTTATGTAACGTAGTATATAAAACACGATCAAGCGAAGTAGAAGGGTAGTACTTACATGCCTGAACACGATACATATTTAAAATAAAATTGCAAAAAATGACACAGAAATTAATTTCCCTGTGATCTCTTCAGCAGTTACTATTTTTTTCATGTTAGTGTTGGAAATATTCTTATTTGTCTCACAGAAATATATAATATGTATTATTAACAAATTGCAATGGCATTTAATCCAAGTTGTTATTAAGTTAATCAATATAAATGATTTTATTTTTGTTATTTTATTAGAATTATTAGTTCGAAGTGTTGCAAATACTCAATCTCATAATTTTCAATCTTATAACATGTGTTTATTATTGCATAAAATATCGAATAACCCCTATTCATCAATTATAATATTTTCTAATGTGGAATTACTAAACAAACATAATAATATAGCGAATAATGTTTGTAACAAACATCATTAGTATCGAATTCATAACAATGTACAAAGTTTCAATATTATTCGTTTGTTATTTCCAATGTACAATACGGTGTTCCATCGGTTTACTGTTAATTAAATTGTTGCATCATTCTTTTGCCTTTAGCGCGTTGCATTGTCGTTGGTATTAATATCCTGTGTCCAATCACTGCCCCTTATGCAACAGAAACTATTCAAATTACCACAAAAAGGATGATATAACGGAGAAATGCAAAACACGATAACATTAAAAACTTCTGCGCATTAGTTAGCACAAACCCTGCACGGTTCGTAACAGTAGCAAACGAAATTCATTAAAAGGTGCGCATATAAAGGCGTGCGGGCGCCAGCCGCGGCACTCTAATAATACCTTAAAAGAAAGATAATTACTCGGTTTCCGGTAACGGTGGAACGGGTGAATAAAAATTTTACGCAAAGTGCGCGTAACGTACAGTTATCTGAGGACTTATCATATGCACATATTTTCCTTCGACGTTTGGCTGTACCTAGAAATTTATTTCTTATTCTTTAATGTAATTAGATTTCATTTTTCAATTGGAATTATTTTTCAATTAGTTATTTAAGGTTAATATAAGGTATTAATTCTATTTTATATTTTCAAAATATATGTCTAATCAGACTCATTAACTAGATTTTATAGATTTGTGTATCTCAATATTTAATTAGGTTAGGGTTAATTAGAAAATAAGAGAAATATAAGATTGTAAAAATTTGGCTTAATTCTTTATACCTAAGAATATAAGTTCAACTCCTTTCGATACCATTTCAAAAAATCGGATAGCCAGCATACTTGTGCTCCCTGCAACATAATTAAGTAGACATAGGGATATGGGAATGAAATGGCCTCAACTATTAAAATTCAGAAACTCCCATAGCTCTTAATGGTATTTAATTTAAAATTGTAGAAAGTTCGGAAGGTTTAGAACGTTGAGGGGAAGATGATATTCAAGCTCTCATATCGAACTGTTCCGTGATGATTACAGACCCCGAGGGAGGACAGGGCAGCGTCGAGCCCCGGTAATCAGAATAATCACACACCTACACCATCTCCGTCACCAGTTGGAGATGCACCGGTCGGCAGGGCGCTTATGGAGGCTGCGCTCCAGCAAGGCAGTTCCGGATCTCAGCCACCTCTGGTGGTGACACCGCCCGGATACTGGCTCGACGGTACCGATCATCGGCACGCCCTCGACTCTGCTGGCAGGGCGTTACTTCCGGCACAGCCTGCTTGGCAACCGAGGATAGACCAAGACGACACGGCCAAGTGTTATAGGCGATTCTTCGTCGGCAGGGTATGTAAATTACACTCTCATTATGTCTCAATATATGCATACTCTCAGCATTTGACGTGTCTGCCATCGATAGAGCTCTTCAACTACAAGGTATATGATAATTATCTGGAGTCTTTTTTCCAATGCCCTCTCATCTCCAGTAAAGTTTCTATGTATTGGATAACATTGGGAGCGCACAAGCTTCGGGTCATCTATTTGGTCTAAAATTCTGCATATATCTATATAGTTTGGAGTTTATGCAAAAACCGACTTTTGAAAAAAAAACGGTTTCCGAATTCCACCACAAAACCGGTTAAACCGGTTTCCGAATTTTCATGAAAAATAGTAAATAAATACTTGTATTTATTTTCAAAATCTTCAGTTTCCTTAATATTTATGGAATTACAAAAATATAACAAAATGAAATAGATTGCATACAAAACCAAATGTAAAAAACAAACCAAATCCGTGCAAAATATAAATCTTTTACAGTGGTACCAAATTATAAATCATTATTCCATTTAGTATTTTTCTTCCAAAAATATGAACTCATGAAGATTAGTTTTACAGTAAACTGTTACCTACTGCAATATGCTTGTGTCCGAGGCGATTTCACGTTAAAGTGTTAACGTTTTTAATTAAAGAATTCATTCATTTCTGCATATTAATTCTGGTATATAAAACCGGTTTTTGAATTTTACAAGCCAAGCGAATAACTTGAATTTCTTCGAGCTACTCGATCGCTTTCAATTAATTCGTACATTATGTATAGGTAATATAATAACATTCATTACTTAATCAGAACTGATGAAAAAAGAATCGTTAAGGGAAATAAATTATTTTAATTTGTAGATATATTCTCCCCAAAATGTGTTCCACGAATAAAATGTTTCAAATTTTTATGGAGTCACGCATGAAACTTAATTTTTCGAACTAGTGTCCTGCATTACAAATCATAAAAGAATAAAAATAATTACTCGCGTTTTAGCCATCATCCTGTGAAATTGTCTTTCACAGAGTACAATATACGGAAGCTTTGCGTGCTGTAATTACATATAACGTTCTATATCGTGTTGTAGTGTTAACGGAAATTGAAACGAATGAAATTCATTTTCAGAAGAGATACAATCACATATAACAATGGTACAGGTCTTTGCCCCACGCTGCAGGCGTTTCGCAAAGCCATAATAACCTCT
Organism: Andrena flavipes; assembly: GCA_963971345.1. Classification (NCBI taxonomy): domain Eukaryota; kingdom Metazoa; phylum Arthropoda; class Insecta; order Hymenoptera; family Andrenidae; genus Andrena; species Andrena flavipes. The sequence continues at coordinate 62,604,791 of OZ020480.1, forward strand.
GATTGGCCAGAAGTTAATTAATAATGCACTAGGCGCGGAAAACCGGGTGCAAATGTGTTTAAGGTTGCGTGAACTCTACCCCAAGTGCAGATTCAATATTGGTTATCGACCAGCACCCATCATACGTGAGCATGTTCAATTACACTGATATTTTGCACGCTTGGCGTCGCAATTGTAATTAAAAGAATTAGTTGAACCCGATAATGATTCGTTTGTGAGCTTTTCAAACCAATTTAGTACCTGGTTCTATAGAATAATCAAGCATAGGTACTTGTCATATTCAATTATAATATCCATTGTGTCTGATTAATTATTGTTTAGCAGTAATATGTTGTACTAAAGGGGGCTTTCCACTGTAACGCCCTAACAAATTACCGTCGTTTGTAACTTCTTTTGTCACAAAAAGAATGTGTTTGCTAAATTTAAGTTTTTTCTATTTATTAATAAGTGTTTTGAGAATGCAATTTTTTGGGGCATTTTCTAAATGCCCCCCTTTTGCCAAAATAGGTGTATGTAATATGCGATGCAAAAAGAGGCATCTCGATAGGAGGAACCATGTATCTGAAACAAGAAAAAGTATAAAACAAAATTTAAGTTAAACGATTTTATTTAATTTGATGATATATGCACTAAAAATTAAAAAAATAATTATTTTCTTGTTCTGCAATTACGCTGGTGATAAGTATGTCACTTTAAATAAAATCGTGGGGCACGATATTCCATCGCTTTTTATCGCTCATTTCGTCGCTTGATTCTGTAATAAATTGATTCATGTCCTGTTACGAAATATCCTGTCCCACGATTTTATTTAAAGTGATATATCACCATTGTAATTGTAGTACAAGAGAATAATTATGTTTTTTAGATTTTATCAAATTAAATAAAATCGTTTAACTTATTTTCTTCTTCTTCATATTTACTTCTTAGTGTTCCAGTTCTTCAACTAAAAACAACTTGAGAAGTTGAACTTATTTAGTGCAGCGACTTTTTGTCGTTTTCGAGAATAATACGAGAGTCTGATTTCAAGTAGATTGGATTTGATGGTTATGGATTAAAATTGTAGGGGATGCAATTTTTTCACCCCCGACGGTGAAATGCATTCTAAAAAAGTGGCCAGACTAACAAATTATATTATTGTTAGCGTAAATTTTGTATCACTTCAGATTTAAAGGAAAAATGTAATTACGGTTGCTATGCTTCTATGGTATTCGTACTTACCTCGTTTTTTTTAACTGTATCTTGGGATAGTAATTACAGTGATTGCATTAAAATGATATTCACTTAAAGAGTTGAATCTGTTCGCATGCTACGAGCATAAATGATAATGACAAGCGCAAGGAATTCATGACCCTAATCGCGGCTGGCAAATAATTAACTATATTATGGAGACCCACATTTATTTCGTGAAATATCACGCGAAGCACTAATCTCTGCTAGTGCTCTCCCAGCCGCTTTAAAGCACGGTTAATGGGCAAGGTATGCACATGTAAAACACTATGCGTGACGCCGATCATGATGCTCTCAAGAAAGTACAGGGTGGGTTATAAAATAACTTCGACGTTCAGCATTCGGCAGTAATTACAATTGATTTTTGCAAATATTTCTTGCGATCTAAGAATGACTAAACTTTCTTTCATATACATAGGCTTAATATATATGTTTCATGGAAGCTGGTTTCCCTTTAACTAGCTCGATTCCATTAAATTTTATCAAACATAATGAAGAAATTTAAGAAGAAATTCTTAAAGAAACACAATTAAAAACCACCCGATTATTATTTTTTAAACTTTGTTGAAAATTAGTATAATCCGTAAACAATACTTTCTCGGGCTCACTATTAAATTATAAAGATTGAAAAAATTTCAAGTGTCATTACGAATTTTTGAATATATTTTACAACTGTCAAATTCAATCTGTCATGAACCGAGTCTGAACTCGTTAAAATGTACATGGAGAATAGTGGGAAATGTGTGAATACAAGAGTGTATCATGAGAAATGGCCTAAAATTTGTAAAGTCAATTCGGGTAGCTACTGGATAGGTATTTATATTACACAAATTAAGATTTTCGTTTGTACGCTTATGAAAGTCTCGAAGTCACTAAGTCAGACATCTATTTTTAAACAATGTTATTCATTATATTTGGTTAAAATTTTGCGATTCGATTCTGATGACAAAACAAAATTCTATATCTATATTTTTTTTAAACATCACCAGCAATACTTGTTAAATCGAAATTCTTTATGTGGTTGCATCTTATGGTGGCAGTTATGTGGGACGAATTACATTTCCCTACTTAAATGTGACCCGTTAGATATCGATTCTCTTGCTCTAACTAACTCGAATGGTTTTAGCCGATTAAATAGTGATCGTCGCCCTTTACAAGTTAAAAGTCTTGGAAACGAACCAAGACGCGTATTCCACCGCAACAGCATGGCTGTCTCTGCACATTGCAAAACGAGTTGCATTCTAAATCTTTCAGAAGTGAAGTGCACCTTTACATTCAACGGGTCACTTGCAAATAGTTATACGCTTCCACTCTCATTGCCAGTCGAGCAGCATAATTTCAACGAAGAAACCGATCAGTTGCATTTTCACTTTTACACCGAGCTGTTTTAATCGAATCACTTGCATCGAGAATACCAAGATAATCCGTGCATCACATTCGAAAAATATCTTCCCATGTCTGATATAACAAATTTTTATTGCGACGAATTTCAGGTGGCACATGGGAGAAAATTGTAGGTGCAAATCCACGATGAGACAAAAATATCGTGTCTCGCATTAGACTTTAATCTCACCAGACAATTATTTCAATATTTTATTATTTCTTAATTATTTTGTCAAGTCTTAAATAAGCCTCACGAGACAAACTTGTTGTTATATTTTCAATAATCTTATATCTCGCGGCTATTTCCATTATTCACATTTAGTTATTGCTGGGATTTTTGTCACATGATAGAAAAGTCTCATGTAAAATCACTCCGTGTATTCGCACCTTAAGAGCTCCACTCTGTTTTAAAATCAATACTCGAAATGGTGCAATACGTGTAAGGTTAAAGGGCAACGGTTCATTTCCTAAAATAGATTTAATTGACACATTGATATCTCTCCCCACTAATAACTGTTCACCAATTTCCAAATAAAAAAAAAAAAAACTGTTTATCAATCGAAGAAAACGTAATATCATTCTTGCTTGCAACTTGCATCAAGGTGTGCATCTCATTCTCGTAGAAACGAAAAGAAACAAGCCAATTCTGTAATCCGTTTGAAAAGGCGACCTTACTTTACGACCACCCGGTACGTGCGGTCGGTGAGTGTAAACGCACCCACCGGTAGAGCAAGGAAGGTAGATAGAAGAGGATGATGAGGTGAAGCGGAGAGAAGAGGAGAGAAAAAGAGGCGCAGGAAAAGGAAAAGAGCACTTCGGGCGTGGGAGTGGGAACGTTCTCATAGTCTACAAGCAATGCCTATATAAGAAGAAACTCTCCCCCACCCCCTTCAAACATCCCTGATTTTCATCCTTAGCCGCTTTTAAGATGGCCTCCGATTTTCTTCCGCTTGCCCTCTTCCTCGTCAGTTGGTTCTACCTCCTCCGCGTTATTTCTATGGACACCCACACCGTGACGGGCACGGTTAGATTCTGTTTTAAACCTTTCAATCGCGTTTCTACCCGCTTCTTCCGGAATTTTCCTTCCCCACTTTCTGTGGTTTTCATTCAAGTATCCCCAGCTCGCTCGGGATACCAAGGAACACCGCTTTCTCTCGCTTCCAGGCGCTTTCTTACGACGGCCATTCACGATGCGAGTACATCGAAAATCACGATTACACGGTCACGATACATTAATTTCAATCGGGTGTTATGCAGCTCGTTCTGCACGGGTCATTGAGAAATGCCGCTGTGAAGAATTTTCTTTTAAACTGTTGCAACTGTACGGAACAAGTGATGAAATGTGAATTTTTAAGCATGAAATTGTTTCGAGTTTTAATGGGGGAACAATTTTTATTAAGAAAAATTGAAGTTTTCTTTTATGCGATATTTTTCAGTTCTTGATGTAACGGAAGTTCATTTGATGTTGAAACCATCTCATTTATTTAATTTACACAAATTAATGCTAGTGTTTCTTTAACATTTAGTAATCAATGCTTATATTGGTGCAAATTTTATCTAAACGTTATTTCAAAAGGTATAGGTACATTGAAATTGCTTGTTGTTGGATTATAGATAATTAGACATACATATTAGTTTGAAGTGTAAATGACTAAAATTTCTCATAAATTCAACAAAACATTTTTTTTTTAAATTTAATGTGTGTAAGTTGGAAGTTAAAAATTGAGATCGAAGTAAGTATTCTGTTTGTAAGTCGATTGAAAACCCGAGAATATGGCATGCAAATACAATTCCGCTCAAATACAATGAAGTGTTGGGAAACTCATAAAGTAAAATAAAGTGCAATAAAACTTGTTTGTCCTAGGGTTTTAGAATGGAGAAAAAAATGACTTTCAATTTTCAAACACATTTACACTGAATATAATTAGTACCTAACTACTTCAAACGAAAAACTTTATTAATTACTGTGTACAGTTCCAACATTCATTAATTAATCTTTCTATCATTATTTCATGTTTTCCGAAATCCATAAATTTGACATTAAAAGTAAATGATGTTTGTTACGTATATGTACATACATATAACTAAGCCAGAAGTTTAATTTTGAAATAATTTAAAACTGGTGTTTTAGTATTATAATTGGTTTTCGGGCTTCTTCTTTTTAAGTACAGGCAAGATAAACAAAGTTTGCGTAAAAGTAACGAATAGGGGCAAAAGCCAACTTTGATCGCCGCTAAAAATTTCATAGAGATGCAAAAATCACATTCGCGAGCAAATCAACTTTGTGCCTTTAAGCGTCCCTGTACGAACCCCCTTAAACTAAGTTTTCGTTCCTTTTAACGAAGTGAAAATTACCTTTCTCTGTTTACAGATTTAATCAACATTCTGCGCGTGCAACTTTTTAATTAATTTATCGCGGGGAACAATGTGCTTTGGGGTTTAAACGAAAACTCCGCGGTGTTGTTTTACCATCAAGCTTCAAGAAAAATCTAAAAGAAGTGTTCTGCATTGAATAGAGCCTACAAAACTTTTTTAACTCCATCTTGATAAAACGCTTGCATGCAACTCATTGTCAGTGTTGTTATCGTTAGATCGGCTGCTTTACGGTTTCATACAATTCTATGGATATAAATATTCCTTTTCCCAAAATCATTTGTCTTTGCATGATGCGGCCAATTAGAAGTAGTAACATGGAAATTGCATTGGAAGTGTGAAAGACGGGGCACGATTACGACAATACATAGTTGGCTCACTCTTTTCCTGTAATTAAATAATATATGAAACGGTTTATCGTGGCTGGCAACTGGTGTTTCTTCTTAACTTCCGGTTGCACTAAGTTGCTTTGATTGTTTCTTTCCATAATTCACGTGATATAAGAATTTCACATTTATTTTGTATTTATTTAAAGAGTGTGCCTTGCAACACGTACAATACTATACGTGTTTTGCAATGAGTGATGAATTCAATATTGTGTTGTAGTCTCGCACGTGTCAGTCGAGAATTTTTATGCAGCATCTGTTCTTTTTAGATTCGATTATTTATATTTATACATACATATATAGTGAAACTGCTTTTGACCAATTCGTGTGAAATCGACGTGATGCCTTCGCAATCTTTCAATTTTATGGATTCTTTGTAAGGTTATTGTTCGATGAATCCAATGTTCCTAGCACTAGAAAACTTAGAAAAGTATTTATGAAGGGATGTTTTATGTTTTACAACATGGTGTTGAATTTAGTAGAGTACAAGGTAGTAAATTTAATTTCACCTCCGGGAAACTTGGACGTCGCCACAGTACACAGAGGCAGACAAGTACATGTTTGTAAAAATCCTGCGAGATTTAAGACCACCCTTATTAAAGCTTTCTCCAATTACCTATCTCCATTTATCTATCTTCCCCAAGTATCTACGCCTCGATAACTAATAGTGAAACGTCAGGGAATCATCGTAAATATGCCAGCGGTGCACGATAACCATGGTTTATCCAAGTAGAACTGAATCCAAGAGTCGCATGCGAGAGGGAAAGCGTGGATAAAGGGGAGACTTTTTATACACGTTGACAGAGTAGTTTCTATCAGTTCCGAGCGAAGCGTACGTATTGAGTGAGTCAATTGGCCATTAAATGATAAGGAAGTAACACTAATGATTCTATGAAAAATGTTCCCGTCCGACACACTGCTTCACTTCAAGTTAAACTAATCTACGTATACGATGAGCCCTTTTGAATATACTTCCAGTATCCCCCAGAATATTTGCATACGCATAACGTAGTTTTATTTCGACGAGCAACGCATGTTACAGAAAATTAATATTGCTCCTTCTGTCGTTTAAACGCATTTAAAAAGTGATATTAGTAGAAGAAATTTTGTGGTAAGAAATTTTAAGTATTAATGCATTACAAAACAAACTATTTTTTGATAAATATATTTACCAAATTTCTTTACTTAAAAAAAATATGCGAATTTATTAGATTTGTTCAGTTAGTAATATAGTTGATTCATTACACTATTTTCATTAATATTGCTTTTTATGCTATAACATTTTTTACTGTATTCAAGTCATGTAACACTATCTAAATGTCTCATGCGATTAGGGCGGCTGGTATCCTTAAAGTGGTTAAAAATAGAAGATAATGACATAAGTACTGCATATTCTTACGTTACTTTTCCGCATTTTTGTATTTGCAAGTGAAACTTCATTTATGGGTGCACTTTCTCAATGCAGTTCTTCATTTTCATTACAAGTATTGGTATATGATAATAAATACAAGAAGATATAATCGTATTTTACTTTGTTGCGTTCCCTTAGCATATGAAACTGATAAAGTAGTAGATAAAAATTCATGCAAAATTGTGTTATTGATTCCATGCGAACTTTTCTATATTTCCATATCTTCGCATATATTGTGGAAATTATGAAGATGAAATGTGCTGCACAAAAAAATACATACTTATACCTTAATTTAGCTTAATCTAAAAACTCGTAAATACTTTCACGTAAAAGAAGCAAAATCTCCACAATGTTATCTGAACAGCTATTTTATCATCATTGTGCAATAGATTGCCACGATATCTTTTTTTGCTCTTAAGCCAAAAAATTCAAGTTTAAATACAAAAATTTAACGCATTTTACATTTTTTAGTAGCTAAAAGTTGATGCAGTTTGCGCCTAGTAAAAACTATTGCATTAATTCGTGGGAACATTAACGCTGTGATCCAAAAAAGTTTCCGTCAGCGTGACTTCACAAAGTTACACCATAATGCAGCAAGTGTGAGAAAAAAAAATTAAACGACGCGGATTTCATCCATCAAGTGTCTGATTAACTCAATTAGAAATAATTAGAAAGGTCGGCGCCAGTTCATCTCCTGCGTTATTTCCAGCGATCACTGGTCAATCTTAATTTAAAAACACGCGACACATTCAGGAAGAATAGAGTTAAGACAATGTTGGCTACCATCCCATTTTATGCAGCCGTTATTTCGCTAATAGCGTTCTTCTATTATGTGCAATATCGCTTACCTTACTAACTCTTTCTCTCGAGTGCGACGATTATCATTATAATGCAATTTTTAAGCCCCCCACCTTTGTCCTGGAGTTTATTAAACCATTTCAAATATGAAATTCTCATGAATCTTCGATAATTGTATTCTATCATGCGGTGAAACTGTGATCGATTGCGTTTCACCGAATGAATAACGAGGTAAGATGGTAATTAAGGATGATGCATATAAGTATATTATTTAATATTCACGTCAGACTCCTTTATAAGTAGTGTAATGAAACAAGGTTGAAAGCAAAATTTCATCTGTTTCGAACGAGCAATCAGTAGGTACTATAACAAAAATTTCGAAAGCACTACGTTTTCATTAAAATATAACGGTTATACAAAATATTGCAAAATATTATAATTGGACGAATATACTCTTCGCGGTGTTCGAGTACACGAAAAGCGTGAGTTAAAATTTCGAAATAATTGGAATGTAGTTCAAAGCATTTATGGTTTTAAGCTACTTAAGTACCTACACAATCGCTGGTTACAATAGCCTAAACTTTGCTCAGACAAAGTATTCCGACATATTCGAATATTCCTACATACTAATTTGAACAGTTTTACCGTTATCTCACAATATTACCTAACGTATACCTAATTACGAAATTATTCGCATTCTAAATTAAGTAGCAAAACACTACAAAAAAAGAATAGTTCACAAATTCATTTTAGTATAATATAATCATGTATCGAAAACAGGTTAAGAAATTAAGACAAAGAAAATTTTATTCGTATTTTATTTTTAATAGTGTGGGAAATTGTAGTCCTATACCTATTTCCTCGTGTGGTTTCGAACTTACTCTGGACCTGCGCAATAACAAGTTACTAAAAATAACGCGAGGCAAAGTATGTACGTAAAATCAGGTTTCAGCAGCATTTGATTAATGCTAATTATGGGAAAGAGGAAATGTCATATTACACAGATATTATTAGAATAAAAATTACGTCGTCGATCATTCAGCGCTTTGAAATGGAATTTACATTTTTAGACTTCGAATAACATCTCGTTTCTTCTAAATTCAATTTCTTTTTGCAAGATTTTATACGGTTATACGAATTAAACAAAACATTCTTTTGTTTAATTTATAACCATTAATAGTTTAGCCATTTCTAATTGTCTATGAGTATAAAGCAAGTTGAGAATATTTTATCAATTTCGAAACAACCGACAGAAAATAATGGTAAAAATTAGCTAATTTTGGAGCATAGCAGAAAAGTAAAATTCCTACAGAATACGCATCTGTATTCTGTAGGAATCAGAATATTATAGTTATGATTATTCTACATTTAATTGTAGCAAAAGCAACACTAGATACAATATTATTTCAAATTTATGTCCCAACATATGTATACGTGCAGTATATGGTGTAAGGTTTGTTAACGATGAGTATATGTTTCATTCGTGGTTCCATTATTTAGCCGTACGATGACGTCTAACTTTAATAGGCATTTTCCGTGTACTATAGGTAATATAATGCAACATGTTACTCTAACATACGATAATGGCACACTGCAGCCTGGTACATATACCAGAATATATATTATGTAATCTGAAACACGTGGTTCACTGTATCATCTAACACGTGTAGCAACCATACTCAACTTTTCTCATGAAAATGTGAAGTCCTTGTTGAACGAAAGGGAGAAGTTAGTTACAAATAGGTTTCTATTCACATATCGACGTGCATTACGAAAAGTAGCACGATTCAATTTTCTTACAAAAAGTAGCACGTTTATGAATTTACGGCGAAAACTAACATATTATTCGCTACAAATGGTAAGTAGGGGGTGTTGGGGCACTGTGGTGCATGGGGCAAAATGAAAAATTAATATTCTAACAATATTAAAAAAATAAAAAAACAGTGGCGACCCCCCAGAAAACACTTCGCCACTGATCGGTAGGGAATCACTGACGTAGAATTTCATGTACAGAAATCCGCTCCGGTTATTTCACGGATAGGTATTCCGTGCAGACAATTCTTGCCTAACCAATCAGGTATCGGTTACTACTCTTTCTTCTGCCGCGGCACGGGCACCCTTAACTGTGCTCTTTGGCTGCCACGGAAATGTTACGCCTTTCACTCGCTTTGGGCGCGCAAAAGCGTCAAAGTCGACGGGCAAGTGCCGGCCGCTGTGCATTTTACGCGGGGTGGCCGCGACTCATCGGTTGCCCTCGATCGTAAAAAGGCCCCGCTCCGTTTCATCTCGCTTTAACCTTTCTCTTTTGCAGGAGCACGTGAACCTGGTGGGAAGGGACGGAGAGAACGGGCCGGTCCTGGTCTCGGTGAAGGCCGAGACGGTCGCTGGACAGGAGCACTGGCGGGTCTTGCTGCGATTGCGAGCGGGCTCGACCCACGAATTGGTACCAGCCGTAAACCTCGGCCCGAATCCATCGCCCGCGAAAATGGTCAAGGTGAAGTTTCCTCTCTCTTTGACGGGATACGCTCAACAGCTCTTTTGTTTAGTGGCTTTCACTGCGCGCGGACATCTCCTTCGCGCGGTGTCTCGCCATCGTGACCAGATGTACAGGGCGTTTCATAACGAATAGTCATATCTCCAGGTGGACGATGAGTGAGGCGCATAAAGATAACGAAAAAATGTTTGTCTTGACGGTTGTTCTATTGGACACCTGCTCCGGAGTTATAGGTGTTTTTATGTTCCAATATTTGTTATTCTTCGTACATATATAGATAGCGTAACTACTTTCGCAATTAATTAAATATTCATTGGTTGGGCTTGTATTGAAGCCGAAAGTGGTCGCTCGGGCATTTCCTTGGAGAAAGGTTTCTGCGGAGGCGCTACGTTGGCTCAATTTTTAATTAGAGTTATTGCTTTCTTTCGCTATTTCTATTAGCCGCACTCAGCTCTGAAGTTGTGCTCACATGTTACGAAACACGCTGTAATTTAAGGGGCTGTGCCTACCTGTAAAGTCTGAAAACACGTCGTTGATATTTCTTTTAGTTATTTATGTTTTTTCATCGCAAAAATTACTACAAGTAGTTTAACATATAGACTTTCGAATAAATAAAGGTTTGATTAAAAAAGCCTTCACGTTTTCCCCCAAAAAATTCCCGAATATAAATGATTTTTCAGACTTCACAGGTAGGCATAACCCCTTAATATACTGATAGATATCTGATTTTTTTTGCAACGTATGCGATTTAAATATTTTACTTTTGTCAAGTATGTTTAACTAGCACTGCCACGGTGTTAATTACTCAAAGAAAGAGGTGTCTTAAACGGTTAGCTTGAAATAATGACAACGTTATTTAATTCCTTTTATATTTACCCGCTGAATTCCAACCACTAATAATGAAAGTAAATGTTGCTCTTAAAATTAATATCATGCCACTGTGACTAAATATCAATTCAAAAAGTAAGTAACGCCTGGTGTTTTCCTTTCTTGAGAACATACAACTGGCCGAGCGCCAAGGCTTTCAAAGCAACAACACCGACGCAAAAGCTTCGGGGTATTTTCAAGATATCTTATAAATTGATCACAGAAAATTCCGTGTATTCATATATATTCACAAGTCACAAGTTATTTTGCAGTACCCTCAAAAACCATTGAAAAGTACGCAACAAAATTAATGTTATTCGTGACAGAAAAACAGTTACAAATTATGAAAAGTAAAATAGGAATAAAATTTCTGATAATGTCAATTTATGATACAGTTAAAGTATAGGTATATCATCTTTTTTCTATGAATAATGAAATTAATGATGGGATAAATAGTGGAATAGATATATTAACAAAACATTCTCCACGTTGTTTGTACACATTTAATAGATTAAATCAGAAATTTGTTTTAGACGTCCTACATTACAGTTCCGCGTGAATTTGCTAAACTGCATTGCTTACGTAGTTCGCGAGTAGTTTATAAGTGCCAGTGTAGACATCGAAACGACGCAGTGCTCAACATTTTACGATTTCGTTACAGTATACACGTGCCATTTTATGTCATATAAGATAAGGAATTGTTTAAATTTTCGTTATTATGTGACGGTAAATTTTATGACCTTTTCTTGCACAATTGCTTTGGGCAACCGTTAGTTTTTGGCAAGCACATTAACAATTTGTTGAAAGAACTTGATTCGTGCCAATTGGCATTTACAACTATTGTACAACTACGTCCCTTTCTCGAGACGCCTGATATAATCCTGGAAAATGCGCAGCTATATGTTCACTTGATAAATATTTAAAGAATTTTACTTATTCACGATTCACGTAAATTTAAATTTACAATTTATGTAAGCAAACGTTTCGAAAGACTGCTTTTATGTATGAAAGGATATAAATATAGTTGGAGTTATCGCTTGTAACTGTTTGAATTGACCTCTGCTGGCGAGTGTAAGATAGAATTATTTCAACAAAATTTTCTCGCTAATAACATTAAAATATTAAAAGTTTCACCACTTCCAAGGAAAGATCCTGAATCCGGAAATTCAAAAAATTCAGAGACTTTGTGAATATGTAGGAGATTTCCTCCTTAGTACAACGCCGATGTTGTGTTATAACTCGTGAAATGTAAAAACTGTAAGTTACCAAATGATAGTCCTAATAAAAAGAAGTAACAGATCTGTAACAGAAGTTACAGATTCCGAGGTACAAAATTAAATCGGAAAGTAGCCGATTTTACGAGGGTAAATTTGGCTATTCCCCTAAATATTCACAAAGTTTCAGATTTTCTTGAATTTCCGAGTTCGAGATCTTGCCTTGTAAGTTTTCATTATTCATGTTTAAACTTCCGAGGTTTTCTATTCTCGAACTTCTATACAGTTATATCGAAGTATAACGTATGTACACTGCGAGTTATGAGGAACAGGACTGTTCAATTCATGGCCACTGCAATGTCACGTTATGACACGTGACTAAACTCACCAACTCCGAAGCTGATAATTTTAGAAAAATTATCTCCTACATATTCATTTTGTATAAACACCTGCATCTGATTTTACGTATTTTATATATTCTTCAAGTGTTTTGTTCTTCACAAGTCACCCTGTATCCGCCTTTGAGAGCAAAAACGAACTAATTCACATTGAAAAAAATTAATTTTTTCTATTTTATACGATTAGGTAATACTGCCTTTTGGAATACACGGTTGCTGCTAACTCAAATTCACTAAAAATGTGAGTTAATCCGTTTTTTCTCTCAATGCCTCATATATATGCACAGTTTAAATGTCAGCATGTAGAAAAGAAACAGATGCTGATTTTAATCGCAGACAATGCAGTCATCGCCAAGTATAAGTATTGCTGGAAAAAACCTGCATACCTATTTTGTTTCAGTTCCACAATCTATCGATACTGTGTTCGTTGTCTGACGTAGGATCCTTTTTACAGGCTATCAACGAATCCCTGAGCGTGAGCACGCTGATGCCTGTTGTCTGTTCCGGTGCTGGCACACTGGTAGCGCGTTATGACGAGCACGCCCTGGTGTCGAGGTTTAAGTTCGGCGTTCTTCATCAACGTGTAGGGCAGGTGACCGAAGAGCAACTTTTTGGAAACAGGCAAATCACGCCTGCTTTTCAGGAGTTCCTTGACTTGCTTGGTCAGAAAATCGATTTAAAGGATCATAAGGGGTTAGTAACGATGGTTCTAAAAGTTCTTATTATACAGTGTTCCTGGCTTATATTTTTATCAAGGCTATAACATCGGAAATGGAAAAACGCATTTTTGGAAATAGTTGAAGGATTCTGCGATTTACGTCTGAAAAATTTACATTTGTAGAGTTTATCCCGTGAATAATAATAAATAAATAAAATATCTTGAAAACTACATATGATAGAATATCAAAAATTTGTTACAATGTAAATTTAATCGATTTTATGTTCTATAAAATTATGAAATTAAATTGTTTAAGATTTGTAGTGTGGAACGATTTTTTATGTAAACTACAAATCTTATACTATAATCAACTGTTAAAGTATAAACCTTGAATTCGCTACTGTTTTGTAAGAATAATATCATTTTAACCGCGTATTCGCGATGTTGAAGTTTAAATGTTGATTTTCGCAGATATCGCGGAGGTTTGGATACTCGACACGGGCAGACTGGAGATTCTGCGGTATACGAGGTATTTCGAGGGCGAGAAGTGTTGTTCCATGTCGCCTCTCTTCTTCCGTACAGTCCAGGGGACTCCCAGCAATTGCAGCGTAAAAGACACATCGGCAATGACATCGTCGCCATAATATTTCAAGAGGAGGCGACTCCTTTCAGTCCAGATATGATCGCCAGCCATTTCTTACATGCATTCATCGTGGTACAAGTCGTCGACCCTTGCACTCCTAATACCAGGTATATTCTTAGATTCGTATGCACTGTGCCCATATAGCGAGGTAGCGCGAAATTCGGATGTATCAGTTACCCAATCACTGTTCCCAATTTTAAGCAAACGTTCGTTCAAAATAGTCCGCTGAGCGTTGGGATCTTTAAGACACAAAACACGAATGCCCACGTGTCATTGATCATTAAACTGAACTTTATCATAATTGTATTATTATGGTCATGAATCGTATTTTCAAACATTCATGAATATTCTAAACGCAGGTACAAAGTAAGCGTAACAGCGCGTAACGACGTCCCCTGGTTTGGTCCAGCATTGCCAACGCCAGCTGTGTTTTTGCGAGGAGTGGAGTTCAAGGAATTCCTTCTAACGAAATTAGTAAATGCTGAAAATGCGGCGTATAAAGCTGAGAAGTTCTCGAAACTGGAGGTAATTACTACACATTATTATATTCGTTTCATTGAATGCCTCTTGCAAATTTAAATTACGTTTTGCCCTATTTGCCTATGTATAATAAATTTGATTCGAGCTTGTCTACCGATTTAAATCTAAGTGTTAACGAAATAAATTTCGAACGAACAGCTAAGAACAAGGTCAGCCCTTTTGGAGTCGTTGACGGAGGAGCTGCAAGGGAAAACCGCCGATTTTCTTGGGGGAGCGATTGGTTTAGGAGGTACTGGCTTGGGATTCGGTGGAAATTGTCCAGTAAGCCCAACGGCGAGCGACGCGTCAGGGTCCGGTAGCGGAGGTAGCGGTTCTAGATTTATCGATACGGTTCGAAAGGCGCTGATATCGCGCGTTAGGAACGCGTCGACGGAGAGCGTACCCCAGCAGTTATCGAAGAAGAGTCAATCGGAGCCAAGTCCGCCTAGCAATCGGCAATCGACGACGAAGGTTAATGGCAAACGTTCGGTGGAACCGTCGAGTCCCTTAGGCTCCCCAGATTTGACCCTCAGAAGAGATTCGGAGCGTGAAAGCCCTAGTTTAGGAAGTCAGGACAGTAGTTTGTCCAACACAGACAATCAAGATAGCAGTTTGGCCACTCTACAGCAGGACGAGGTTGATCGCCGGGAATCGAACGCGGCAGTTTCTGCCAGCAATGAGACACCGGTGGTGGACAAAACTTCAGTGCCGTCCGTTCAAAGACTGACTCACGAAAACTTGCGGAAACAAGAGAGATCGGAGAAGACGGAGACGACCCAGCGTGTTATATCGGAGAGTGACGACAGCTCGTTAAACAGCGAGCTGGAACTGGACCAGGCCGTGTATCCGGATAGCGATACGGGTCTCGAATCAATGAGTTCGGCGGAAACTCACGACACCGCGAGGTGTACCACCAAAGATGGTGTTTTAGAAACTGAAAACCTGAGGATGGAAGTTACCAGGCTCAAATGCGACAAATTGGATCTACTGAGGCAAAATGTGGTAAGTAGAGCAGAGTACTGGTAAGACCCCTTTGATAAAGATAAATATTTTGGATTCCTAAAACAAACCTTTTATGACAAAATCTTTTATCTGCCTAAATATTTCGATACGAACATAAGATCTTCGCAATATAGATTTATGGAGGTATATACCTACATTTAAGCATTCTATTTTTTTGTCGTTCCAATAAATGTGCACGAGGTTTGAATGACCTGTTTCGATAAAATTTTGCATATAATTACGTGTTAAACGCATAATTAAATTAAATTAATTTAAGGACGCTCGTTAACCGAACATGTATCATTTATTTTTATGAGTATGTACTGTCTTGGACACGAACTTTTCAACTCCTTTCTTTAAATCACCTTAGATATTACAATTGTCTCGTTGGGCAGTTGTATAATTGCAATTGTTAAATTTTCAGACTTGCCAACGTGACATAAAACGCCTACGAGAAAAGGAGCTTCAATTGCAGTCGGACCTCGCGGCTGCTTCGAAGGAAATCCTTCGATTACGAGCAATGTTAAAAGAATGCTCTACAAGTATTCCATTGGATAACAATAACCAGCAGACGTCTACCGTTTAAAGATCTCTTCGAGATGTGTTTAGTGGATCTCTATTGGCGAGTAACTTCCCGTTGCAATTATTAGATTTTAATAATTAGTTGGGCGCAGTAGTTGAGAACTCTGTATAACTTCACCTCTCGGAATAGCTTCTTTTAAAAGAAAACTTTCCGAAGCACCTTTTGCTGAGAGTTTGAAACTTGCAATCGAAATGCTTTACGTTTTGTTTTAACTCTGTGGTTAAACTTCCGTAGGTAGAAATCGGTACAAATGCTGTATGTTATAAGAGAAAGGGTCAGTGAACGACACTTAGAAAAGAAAAAAAGAAGAATGTTTCTGCGATATACTATATCTATAGCGGCGCGTCTTTCATAATACAGTAGCCTCTCGCTATGAGCTCGCTCTGGTCCCTGGGCTAAGCGCTCGTTGCTATCCTCATCATTTTTCGAGTATTCGGGCGAGTATTATATACATGTATGTCGTTGGGGGTTCGCTTTCGTCCCCCTTATCTCGCTCTCGTTTTCTGTGACTCGCGTCACCTGCGCCTCGGAATCGCCTCCAGTTCTCGCTAAGCGGCTAATTGTAAGCCCTCGCCGCCAGCCCCGAGGCGCGAGCCCATAAGGAGAGGATACTGCATTCGCTGCGTAGGCGCTAATTGTGTTACTTGTAGTATAACACTTGTTTAACTTTTAACCATATTATTTATCTATTAATTTATTAGTAGGTATAAGTTAACCTCTAATAGTCAATATAATTACAAAGTAAATTATCACACAGACACAAGAAAGGACATGAATATAGATAGAAACATTAAAAGAAGTAGGTTCATCTTGTCATTATAATATTAGAAACTTTAGAATAAAAATAAAATGGCCTTTAGACTTAGTGTTTCAGAAACGAAGAGTAAACACACATACACAGACACACGGAAATTAATATATCATATTTTATCTGTAACAATTAAATGTTCAAAAGTTGAGATATATATGTTAGAGCAGTACTGTTTCAAAACGGGGTAACTGCGTATTGGCCCAGAAAACAGTATAAAGCAAGTGGTGTAACTATCAACGCACCCATGGGCTTTAGAAATACATATGTTTTACCGATATATTTCTGAGGTCTCACATTGAAACAAGGATATGTATCGCTAATTGCAGTATTTATCGCGGTAATCTTACCGAAACCATTGCTAGTTCTTTTTTAGTATTAGCCTACGACAGTTTTAGGAAGTACGAACACCTTGTTGATTAATTTTCCGGTATCATTAGCCAACTTAGAATACGATTAGGTTTCTCCAGCCGTTTGAACGGCCGCGACGATTTAGCTGCACCAAATTGTTTAACGGCACGCAACGTATCGATGTGTCAATAGCGTACGAATAGAACACGTATTATCGTCCATTGTTTACTAATCTCCAAAGTAAACTAAGTATATTTCATTTGCTTAGTTATGCACTTTACTTTCATTACTTCTCACTGATGGTATTAGTATGATTTATTAATATTATTATAGCTAATTACGTTGTATTTTATGTAATTTCTTTTTGTAAATAATTGGCCATCTTTCTTCGCAGAAAGATCGAAAGCGTTAAAGAAAAAGAAGGATAGAGGGACACGAACGTTCACTCATGTAATACCAAAGTTTATCATAGTAAAATCTACTTCTCTTAATTTTCTACATTCCTTTTCATACAATATTTGCCTCTGAAATCTGGCGTAAGATTGTAAGATAGCATATACTTTTTTTCAATCAAAGGTTTTTTCTACAAGTACAATTTTCCTTTTGAATTTTAACAAAGCTTTATACACCTTTACAAATACTTTGCAGATATGTCACAATTATCACTGCCTATATGATGTCGTTTTGGAGTATATCATATTTTTCCATTGTACATGATATTTCTAATTTTCTGATATGACATACAATTCTTTGAATTACTTGCATTGCTACTTGATATCGGAAAAAAACGTAATAAATTTCACCCACGAGAGTTATGATCAAGTTTTGTGGAAATTTGATACATGAAATTTGTTGTCAGAAAACTACATTTTGAAACTGATATCTAGCAACGATCTATCTTAAAGGTATTTTGGACAATGGTCATTGTAACGCCGGCTAAGATATCTGGGTAAATAATGCTTCTAAACAAACGTACAAGAATCAGCAACTGTTGTAAACACTTTTCAGTAATGTTACTTTTAACTGTCGCAAAAATGAACGCACCGGCATATTCTATACAGTTTGGGATCAATACATTTTTAGAAAGTTGTTTAAAACTGAACGTTAAAATGATTCACCTAAATGCTTGATATCACTGATAAAATTTATGAAATCAAGTAAATTGATGAACTATTCCACTATAAAAATCGAAACATCACAAATACTGAAAGATGCGTACTACAATTGTTTCGAAGTATACCATTCTATATGGACAAACGTGAAAGCTAAATGATTTGAAAAAGGCACTTATACGCGCACAATTAAGAAAACAACTGATGTCGCAAAGCATAAGATTTAAATATTTTTTTAAATGTCTTACATCGTCATCGTTAGATACAGATTTGTTGAAAAGCTTCCATTACTACGAATTAAATTGTATAATTATGAGAAGCTCGGACCTAATTATGGTTAATTTTACATGTGTATATAACACAAATTGCGTTTAATTAATGAGTCATTTGATAAGGGCGCCTCTTTCTCTAAAGTCTAGGAAAATGACTATGTTTACCATTCTCTAGTGTGATTTCTATGCTGGCCTTGCAAAATCAAAGAAAGATTATCTATATTACAAAGAGATATGTGTTATTATATTATGAGAGAGTGAGAGAGGTTGTGTATGTGTGTGTGCGTGCGCGAGAGAGAGAAAGATAAAATATTACTGCTATAAATATATATATATATTTTGTATTTAATATTAATCGCCCAAATCTATCTAACAGAACTGCGAATACTATTATTCTCTGACACTATGACACGAAAGTATATATTTCTTATGACTGGTGTAAGTATTCGCATTTTATTTTTTCTTTTCTATGCACAACTGTCAACTTGAAAATCAGTGGTAGTGATGTTCGCCAATAAATAAAATGATTTAAACAAATTACTCGCATTTATTACCATATATTAAATGTCTTTCTGCCAGTTCTGTACAGCAGCAATGCACCAAGTTCTGTTATTTATTATGATTTAATTGAATTTATTTAAATAAATAAGACAAATTTATATGTTATATTTTCACTTCATATAATGGTACATATACTGACATAAAAAATCTTTCTAAACTTGCGTTTTATTCACTTTTTGAATACATATTACAATATTTCCAGAACTATGCAAACATTTCGAATGATTTATGTAGCACCTTTTCTGTTCGAAATAATTTATGTATCAATGCATAGAAAGATTATTTTCACGATTTTTCTAAATGATCTGTACGTAGTAACATATATAAAGTCCAAATACTTTTTTCTCTGACCACTGCATATTTCTATAGAACAAATTATTTATAGTATAATAAATTTGATACCATTAAATGTTATTTGATCCGAATATAGTGACTTGATATATCTCTTCTTAATGAATTAAAAATATGAAAAGTATCAGATCCATTACAATTGAAATGAAAAAAAGTTTAAGTCAAATCTTTAACAACAGCATCTTACTTAAACTAATTTATTTGAAATAAACACATCTGTCATTAGGTATAATGCGAAATGAAATTTTAATTAATGTATGTTCTGTAGTGCAAAGTAACTGATATTTTAATGACAAGAAATGAAACTATTTTAGTCGAATAACTAAGAATATTAAATAAAAGTATGTACTTTACATCAATTGATATTTTTATATTGTTAATTAAATTATATTGTTTTCAGTCTCGAAATATTTAAAATATTTTCTGATAGTGCTAATAAATCAGACAGGCTTTAAATGCAAATTATTTTGTAAATCATTATCAACTTAAAAATTCATTTTATTCTTAAATACTTTGTGGCAATAGACTTTGAAAGTATTGCAACAAAATGCAGGACCTTTTTCACATTCTGTACTGTTAAAGATAAGAATTGTTTTATCAAATGTAAGTATGTGTTTTTATAAATATATAATTCTTAATAACCAACATGTATTTTCTTCAACTTTCACCATACTAAGAATGAAATATTTATATTTTATTCAGTTGTTCTTCAAACGAGATTATTTCACTAAATTTCCATATTACATTTCGAAAATTATTTTAGAAAAGAACATTATTTTTTCAGCGTCATATTTAAAATATAATTTCTAATAGTACTCACTCTTACTTTACAGCCTATTTCAGTCGTACTTCCACCATTCCTAAAATCCTTTTGAACTGTTTTATCGAAATGCAGAAGTTTCATTTAAAATTTCGAAAATATAGACTATTTATTTAAATAATATACTTAAGGAAAATGAATTTATTTCCAACGTTTCCGGATAACAATTAAAATGCTACTTCACTTCGAATACCCCCGTTTAAAATTTTACGCGATTCATTTTTAGAACGATTCCTTCGGAAACGACATAATCGACCGATCCGCCGTGGATACTAGCGCCGCAACGCTCAGTAACAAGCACGTCCACGACGTATGTTTATTATCGACAATGCGAAACAGACTGTAGTAGCGGAATGAAAATGGCTAATTGTCAGGTTCGTTGGTGCAGCAGGTGAGCGATCAATTATCGTTAATATCGGGACATTAGTCATTTTGGGATGAACGGTACAGAGTTCGTGGCGATCCGAGCGGCCGAAGTCAGTGAAAATTGCGTCGATTCCAGTGTTGTCGAGCGTGTTAATGGATTATTTGAAGAGGTGCGCGATCAAGATCACCGCTGAAAGGCTTGTTGGTTCCTCTTTTTTTTTTCTCTCACAGTGATAACGAGTTTTCAGTTTGTTAGGGACGAGCTGGCCGGCGATTGTTGCTCGCCTGTGACACTTTTAAACGGGGATCGATAACCTCGCGGTTTGACAGGGGGAAAAAGAAACGGATACGACGCGGTCTCGGGATCGAGACACATCAGCAAAACGTAGATTAATTTATTACGTTCATTCAGAAAACATACGTCCCCCCCGTTGTTTCTCCCGTATCAGTAACCGCGCGGAAAAAGTGATGCATGAAAAGTCTCGATATTACAAGGCACGTGTTTGTATTGGAGTAAGAGTTACTCTGTATGCGTGTATGTGTGCGCGTGCGGGTGTGTACGTATGTATGTGTGCCAGGTGCACTGTTGCATCCCTCTGATGAACGCCATGCACCGTTTAGACCATAGCCGTAATGTCATCCCGAAGGCTACTTCTTAGTAATTCACAAAGGGTTCGCTCTTCCGTGAAGTACAGCGTATGGGTACTTTCCAGGCAATACCTAGCACATACCCTGCTAGAGAAGTATTTGTGGTAGATCCTCGGTGAATCAAGAGCATGGCTTCTGGCGCATCTTCCTTAGATAGTGCTGGAAGTAGTGGTGAGTGTATTTTTTTAGTATTCTACGCTATGTTTTAATATATGTTTGTGTCAGTCATATCATTCGCGCGATATTATCGCTATAAATCCAGCGGGGAACTTCGACGTACGAAAGGGACGGATATCGGAATAGATATAATCTTTAATGCAACATGAAAAGGATAAGCAGAATAGTATTTCATTTATTATTAAGAATGAGAAGGTTTTTATTCGAATATCAGTGTTCGGTTGTACAGTAAGATGTTCCTTTTTATAAAAGTGAAGTATATGTTACAAAGTGATGTTAAATCCTTTTTAAAGGGAGAAGTAATAGAATATGTAAAATGAAAAGACATTATTATGTGTTTGTAGTTACTTGAGTCATTGTACATGATATTTTAAATAACGCTTATAATTTCACTTCGCAAAAAACAGTGAATCATGATGCTTACATGCGTGACACAGAGTTTCTTTCCTGGTGAAAGCTAGCAAGACTTCTTATTATATTGTTCTACCAATCGTAACACACTGCACATTGTATAAACATAGTCGTTTCATGTTTGTGTTTATATTAGATTGGGTATTTTGTATTTGTAATTGATTAAATTTTTGTCCGTTGTCTTCTTGCAGATGGAGCACTCAATATGGGTAAGGATACTATTAAAAAAAAAGAATGACAACTTGTGGTATTAAAAGAATGTATTGTGCCCTACAGTTTCCTTCTCCAGAATAGTTTATTTAGAATGAACAAATTATTGGTTTGAAGTAGTTGATCATTTGTTAATATTATTTCTCGTGTTCCCTGTTAAGAGATGTACTTGCTATTAATGTTTACAGAAAATTATGTAAATCTTTGTTTAGTAAAAGTTCTTTTTTGGTTTAACGTGCACTGTACTTTTGTTGATATCGTTCTTTCGTTTAAAATGATGCTTTTTACATTTAATTGCGTTACGTTCGACAGTTTTGTAATTTGTATCGTTCGATATAACTTATGTGTGTGGCATGCAGAGAGAGATAGTGGAGGCTATGGCAGTGTTGGAGGTCCTGTTGGTGGTCCTGAATGTCATAGCGATTACGATGGCTTGCAAGTTCAATGTGATCAAGCCATGCATCAGCTTCAGCTACTTAGGCATAAGCACTCAGATACTATAAGACGGTTTGTTTTAGTTTTGTTTAAACTAGTAACGCTTATTTGGTTTGTGATATTTCGCTTGATCATTTTCATAAAGTAATTTTAATCCCGACGATTATACGTGCGTTTAATAAAGTAATTTGTAACGCAGGTGTGAACATACTATGAAAGAATTGGAATATTATCGAGGACAACATATACCAGTCATGAATCAATTGGAGGCAACATCGCAGGAGAGCTCTGCGTTGCGGGGCAAGTACGGAGACCTAGTGAATGATAAGCAGCGCCTTGACCGAGAGGTTCAAGCGTTGCAGAAGGAAGTGTCTGAATTACGGTGTCAGAATCAAGAAGTTCTTGTTTCTGATGCTGGTAATAGCGACACTATGAATCAGCACTATTTATCTGCGCTTCGGAAATATGAAGCCGTTAAAGACGAGTACGATGCTCTTAGGAAACGGTACGATGATTTAATATCATCGCATTCGTCGGCCGTCAATAAGGTAAGTGTTAAATGACGTATATGTCTGGTATAAATTACTTGGGAGTTTTATGAAACTTCATGCACACGATTAAATATAGTTGGAACTATCACAAGAAGAAGCTGCCAGGTTGAAGAAACAGTACGACGAGGTGGCACAGGAACGTAACAGTGCAGTTCGTGAACGGAATGGTTTGAAACAACAGTGTACTGCTGCAATTAGGCAATGGGACATTGCATTGAGGGAAAGGAATGAATATCGCGAAGCTTTGGCTAAAGTACAGCAACAACACGAAGAAGCGGTGAAGGAAATCAATCATGCAATGGTGCTACGCATGAAGGCTAGTAAAGATATGAAACGATTAACAGAGGAAAGAAACGCTGCGTTACAAGAATACAGTTTAATTATGGGTGAACGAGATACAGTACACAAGGAGATGGAAAAGCTTGGCGACGATCTTACGCAAGCTTACACGAAAATCACGCATTTGGAAAATCAGAATAAACAATTTATGGACGAGGTAAGCTTGCCCAAATTAAGCGTGAAGATTTTGTTCAATTTTACTACGAATGATTTTAGTGTTTCTATTCGTTCTCTTATTATTTATATTTATTATAGAAATTTGTAGTGTGATTATAACATGGATGTACATAATTAAATGTAAGAATTTCCCTGCTATTACGACTATGTTCTCTCGTATTTTATATTGGTTTTTGGTTATTTATATACTGTATACGTACTTGCTACTGCGTGTACTATTTTTAAATTAACGTTCCATGTTTTAATACTTACTCCTTCTATTTTTAGAAGAAAGCTTTATCCTATCAAATTGAAACATTACGAAGAGAAATTTCATCTGCCTTGCAAGATCGAGATGAAGCTTTAAAACAATGCAATGAATTACGTCAAAAGTTTGGCGATTATTCTGAAGGTTCCAACAGAGATTACAAGAATCGCATGGAACTACACTCGTATAATCGCGAACGGGATAATTCGAATAAAGACGCGGAAAGGGAGAATAATACGGCAGATTATACTAAACGGGATAAGGAACGTATGGATAACTTGGATCAAGCGAACATGGAGCTAGATAAACTGAGGAAAACTGTAGATAAATTACAAGCGGAACTGGAAGAAGCTCTTCAAGAGGCAGAGGTGTCGAAACGAAGAAGAGATTGGGCTTTCAGTGAAAGGGATAAAATAGTGTTAGAGAGGGAAAGTATTAGGACTTTATGTGATAGATTAAGGAAAGAACGTGACCGTGCAGTTTCAGAGTTGGCGAGTGCTTTGCGTGATTCCGACGATATTAAAAAGCAACGGAACGAGGCGTCGAAAGAGCTGAAGGATCTGAAGGAAAAGATAGAATCTGGTGATCACGCGTTAAGGGCAAGTCAATTTACACAGGGTTTAACGCATGCTCATGATTCCGCGATTGATTCTGATGTCAGTGATTGGGAACTTTTCACCATTCATTTGGATCTCAGTCGAGTTTGTTTGGATTCAGATCGTGATTTGGGGCTAACGTTGGTCGGAGGTCGTGACAGTCCATATTATCCGAATGATACAGGGGTTTATGTTGCTCAAGTAGTATCGGGTAGTGCGGTCGATAGCAAATTGAGGGTGAATGACTGCATTATGCGAGTAAACAACGTCGATTGTACATCTGTTTCTACACGTATAATAATGGAAACATTACGAGCCTGCTCAGTGGGGCCAGCTACGTTGACGGTGAGAAGGCGACGCGTGACTAGAAGATCATTAAGGACAACGCAATTGCCTGTGGGTGCAGTTCCTCATGGGATATCTTTGGAACTTGGAGTGTATATTTCGAAGATATCTCCGGGCAGTTTAGCTGCCAAGGATGGCAATCTTGCCGTTGGAGATAGGGTTTTAAATGTATGTTTTACGCGTGTATTTTACATTTTCTTGTTGTTTACTGTAAATCTATTGTTTTCGGACAGTAACGATATACTTTTGTTCTTTAGATTAATAGCAAAGCTATGGAAGGTATTAATTCCAGTCACGAAGCGATGGCAATTTTGAACGATACGTGCACGGACGTATTAACTATTACAACGTTGAAAGGAATACCATTGCCCTCGGCGACTAGTTCCGAAACTATGACCATTGATGGTAGTTTTAGTACAGAGAAGCAAAAGATGGTGAATAGCTGTTCGCAGACGGAACAGGAGAGATTGATGTTGAAAACAGCGTCGGACGATTACGACAGGCGGTACCTTGCGGCAAATTTTGGTGATAGAAGTGTTTACAAAGTGTCAAAGTCAATTAGTAATGAAAAACCTAGTGGAATAAGCAATGCTTGGGATAATATACGCGAGAAGATTGACATAGTACGAGGACGTAAGCACAGTAAGGATCGGGAAGAGAAAAAGAAACGACACCGTAACTCCAGCCCAAACACCTTCGAGCAAGAGCAAGATGCGATAGCGGAATTGGATTCAGTGATCGAAAGCTACCACAAGAAAGCAAATAACGGGGTGTTGAAACGAAGTAAACGTCGCGGACCCGACAAAGTTGAGAAAAATGGAGGTACGTGGCCGAAAGCCAGAGGTGGGCCTCTGATACAGAATGGTACTGGTACTATTTTACATCCACGTAAGACAAAAGAAAGGCTGCCCTTAAGTGTCCTCCTTAATCAACCGCCCAAGTATGAAAGTTATAATTATAATCGTATTTCTAATCCTATCCCTTTAACCAATTTCTCCAATGTGAACAATCGACATACAGTTTATAAGTCCATTGTTCCACAAGTAGAAAAGTCATTACCAAATTTCCTTAAGACTGGACCATTATTTAGTCAGAAATCCTTTACTCCAGTGGTGCAGTTCAAAGATATCCCGATAGATAAGAAACCGGCGACCGAATTCGAGAACCCGGAAAATAGACTCAGTTCTACGTTGACACCGTCCGAAACTAGTATCGACTTCTCCGTGAAATCGGGTAATACAAGGAAAGATGTAGAATATTTCTCGAAGAAGAGTCCGCAAAAGTATACCCCTAACAACGAGAGCCAAGTAGAGACGTTGCAGCATAATAGAACTCAATCACAGCTCTATTCTGGGGCCGGATCGTCAACTTCGTCTACCAGCGGCACGAGGCAGCAGTTAACTGGTAATTTTTCATTTCCTCCCTATACACATTCGCATCCGCATCCCCATCAACAGAACTCTTTACCTTCGAGATACCCTTCTCCGCCGTCTTTGCCGTCTGCACAGTCCGGGGAGTCGATAGGACTTCCCGATGCACGATCTTATTGTTTCGAACCTTCGTATAGCCCCGGCCCGCAAACAGGATTCGGGCATTTGCACACACCCTCCGTAGATTTGCATTATCACAAATCTCGCGCTCCACCGATCGGCACCACATACGACGTACCAGCATACACGCATGGCTACGAAGGTGGAACGTTTCCAAGAAAAAAGGAAAATCAACGTTTTCGAATACCATCAAATCCTAGTGTGACATCAAAAAGCAGCGTGGGTAAATTGTCCACCGGCAGTATAGAAAGGACTTCAGAAAGGGGCAGCCCGATGCCAACATTCCACGTGGAAGTACTTAGTCCAGGTACCGGCAATGGAAATAGCTCTAGTGGAATTGTTAGAGGCAGCAACAGCAATAAACGGGCCAGCATGCCGGAGTATTGTTACTCACAGCCTAGGCCAGCACCTGGAGAACTTCGCAGAGTACATATAGATAAATCGGTTGAGCCCTTGGGTATCCAGATCTCTTGCTTAGAGAGCGGTGGTGTATTCGTTTCCACTGTTAGTGAGCACAGTTTAGCGTCTCAAGTCGGTCTTCAAATTGGTGATCAGTTACTCGAAGTCTGCGGTATCAACATGAGGAGTGCTACTTATCAACTAGCTGCCAATGTGTTGCGTCAGTGTGGTAATTCCATTACGATGCTGGTGCAGTATAGCCCGGACAGTGAGTACAGTGTTTTATTGCAACGAGTAGTATATCCCTTTCACAACTTGCACCTTTTCTCAAACGTCTCGCACATTTCTCGTTAAATGTGATTGTCATTTATCGTTATTGCATGGGTTCTACTTTAATCTAATATCATGTCTATATGCAACCTTTCCATTTATTAGAATACAACGAATTAGAAGGATCTGCTTCCTCGAGTTCATCAGAAGCTGGTGGTGTTGAAGGAGGTACTCGTAGTGGGTCGCCAACTCCATGCAATAGTCCAGAAGCGCCAAGGAAGCCAGCTGTCGAATCGTTGGAAAGCGCAGAACCTGAACGTGACGCTTCCACTAGCTTAAGTGCAACGCGCGATGCTTCGAATACCTTGACTATCATGCGTGAGACTTCCAACACTTTGGAACCACCTCGTACGATCAGAGAAAGGGACATTAGAAATTCTGCATCCTTAGATGTACGGAGCACGCAAGACAGGGAGCGAGAAATCAGAGCATCGGCATCTTTGGATATAAACATTAGGAAGCCGGAACTTCGTAGTTCGGTCACATTAGATAATATGCGGAATTCTGCAACTCTCGACACGTTACGTGCTACCGCTAACACACTTACACGCGCACAACTCAATCAGGCAGTGACTACGTTGCAACGACAGAATGCGACCGTAAGAAGTCCAACGCAAGAAGACCAAAATCGGAAAAGTCCGCCGCCGAGCGAGCCGAGGTATCTGTTTATCGAGACCAGAAAGTGCTCGAATTTAGGTATTTCGCTTGTGGGTGGTAATGGTGTTGGAATATTTGTACATTCTGTACAACCAGGCTGCCTTGCGGAAGAAGCAGGGCTGCGCACTGGTGACCGTATCCTAGAATATAACGGTGTAGATCTCAGGCAAGCAACAGCCGAACAAGCGGCTTTGGAATTGGCTAGGCCAGCGGATAAAGTAACGCTGATCGCTCAATACGTACCTGAAAGGTATAATGAAGTAAAGGATAAACCTGGCGATAGTTTTTACGTGAAAGCACTGTTCGATCGAGTAGGCGAAGTAGGAGATAGTCTACAGCTTAGGTTTAATAAGGATGATATTTTATACGTCGACAATACAATGTTCAATGGTACTCCGGGTCATTGGAGGGCTTGGTTAGTCGATCAAACCGGAAGAAGGCAAACATGTGGAATAATTCCAAGCAAATTTAAGTGAGTTAGAATCGAGTGAAATTATGTTCCGTAATGCTGTTAAATTATGCATGGTGTTTCGTAACAGATACTGCTCCCGGAATGGAAGTAATTCTACATAAAAAACTAAGTAGGGAATTAGTAGAGAAATAAGTACAGAAATGGAAGAAAGTGGTTTTTGAGATGGAACCGATTCTTAGTGATGTGCGGGCACACCAGACAAATTTTCCAAATTAATTTTCTTAAAAATGGAACACTCTATAGCAAAACTTTGTTCTATATTTTCTACTTATTTTCCAAGTCGGATTACTATCTTTCTGTCGGATCACTTATCAAACGATCTGTAGACATATCTCAAGAATATTGTGTTTTTAGGGTCGAAGAAGAGTTACTTTTACGGCGATCTTTAGGCGACTTGGAAACAGATACCACTAGGCGGGGTAGTACTAGCGCAAGAAGAAGCTTCTTCCGCCGAAAGAAACATCAACGCTCTTCTAGTAGGGACAGTAAAGAGTTATCTCACATTACTGGAGTAAATTTGGGTTGGTACAGTGACAGTGGGACATTGAATGAGGAAACTCTACCAGCGAGCTACCAACGAGTTGAGAGATTAGATTGTAAGTATTTCCCATATTGACAAGTACTCAACTAATTATACAAAGTGTTCCCTATTATTTAGCACCTTTCTCGTAATTAAGTGATACGAAAAAAATACCTATTCTCCAAATAGAAAAATATGATAAAAAGTTTATATTAATTATCAAATATGCCGAAAAATTAAAATTATAAAGATGGCCTTGATATCTTAACTGGCAAATTATCGGGTTGAGGAAAAATTGACTCTTCTTTTTGCATCATTGATTTTGTTTTCAGTGCTACCCTCGGTCAATAGCAAACAAATTATATATTCCTATTAAAAAAAAACTATCAAGGTCAGCACGATAATTTGAAACTTATTGAAAACTGTGGAAACCGATTTAAATCGTAACCATATAGACAGGAAATGTACAGTTTATGTTTTATCATCTCGTGTATTGATCCTGTGTATATATTTAGAATCAGATCAGTTTATTTAGAGCAAAAGCGAGAGAGATAGGGGGGGGGGGGGGAGAAAGAGAACAAATACATGTGAAAATTCTGTAACTAATGATTACTTAATCTGTAGAAAATTGTTACATCGTTATCGATGCTTTTACTTTTGTACAGATCCAGCTTTGAGGCCAGTATTGATCATTGGGCCGCTAAGTGAATGTGTAGTGACAAAACTCTTGCAAGAATTTCCAGGAGAATTCACTAGGTGCCTCGCGGAACCAATGCATTGCTCTCAAGCTACTCTGGAACAAGGTTTGCGTGACACGCTTTATGTGGACTACAGGAAAAAAGGAAGCTATTTTGAGTGTACCACAGTGCAAGCTGTCAAGGACATCTGTGAGAAGGTAAGGTATTTTCCTAGCGAATGCGTACATAATATTGATAACGCTATTTATACTAACCCCGTACCAGATTAAATAACTAAAAGCGGTGTCGTCTAAAATTTATATAAGTTTCTGGATTTATTTTCATTCCTCTAGAATACTTCATCAAAACATTACTGTTAATATTTATATTTACAGAATACTCATTGCATTTTGGATGTCTCAATTGCGTCTGTTGAGCGACTCCATCGACATCAGATCTATCCTATAGTTTTGTTGATCAAGTTTAAAAGTACGAAGCAAATTAAGGAAGTAAAAGATTCCCGATATCCAAGCGATAAAGTTAGTGCTAAGGCTGCCAAGGAGATGTACGAACAAGCGTTGAAGATGGAATCTGAATATAGGCAATATATATCTGGTGAGAATAATTTGCTCTTCTTTGAATGAAAATAAAAATTATTTTATTGCATTGCATGTTAAAGTCTTATATGCTTTCTGCACCAGAAATGTTCTATTTATACGTTTTTAATATTGCATTCCGCATTTGTTGCACTGTCAGATTTGTTTTTCATTTGTTTTAGCTGTAATTCCAGCGGGAGTAAATGTAGCGTTTATATGTACGCAAGTGAAAGCCTCGGTAGATGAAGAGCAAAGCAAAGCGCTGTGGGTTCCTAGAGGACTTCCCTGACGTTTAAGGGGGGGTCCCCACAAACCGCAGTGGAAATCGATCTAAATTCCACCAGGGGGGCCCTAACACCGTACGATTGTACAAAATTGTTACAAATTTGTTTATTTATGGTCTCTTATTTGTCCCGGCAATACACAAGAACTTTGATTCTCCCATTTAAGGATTCATTACAATGGTTGTTTCAATTATTTTCACTCATTTTGGTTGTGATGCAATTCTGCGAAGTGTTGCAATGCTTTTTTTTTTATGTAATATATTTTAGCACGTTGATATCTACTGATGCAAATTACGTATTTTATTTCAGTATGTTGTTTTATAATGCATTTATATGAGTGAACACTTCAAAACATATTTCGAGATATAATCGCCATTTTCTACAAAACTTTGCAGAGCATGCAAGAGTTCATATCAAGCTCTTGATATGTATTTACATATATCGTACTTCATAATATTAACAGAAACCACTGCACAATCGATATCGTATCAATCTCATATTGCATCTTGCATTTAAAATTCTTATACGAGAATAAGAAAACATTTTTATAAACGGAGTTCACCTTGAAGTAGTTTGAACGTTTCACAAATTTTCGTTTAATCAACGAAACTCTGTGAAAATTGTTACTCGTACTTTAAGAAAATGAAACGACTTACTGATATTGTTATTTTGCTTCGAGCCTCGATCGATCGTAATTTCTCAGTAAAAAAAATGCAACGTTGCGAAAATGTTATCGACAATTGATGCGAGACCATAAATGAATTGGTGTAGCATGTAAAAATTATAGGTCGTACCGTGGCCCGCTAAACGATTGGTGGACGAATGTTTATTAGTTAGGGAATAAGTTTTAGCTAAACGTGTTTGGCTGGCGTTAATTAACCCCTCAAATTATTTCGTTGTACAGAATAATTTCGCGTGATTAGTATTATTGTACAGAAGATGTAATATTATATATTGGAAGAAGTTACTTATTTGTATATAATTTACTTACAAAACATATGGATTATATGCTTATTAATTTTTAGTTCACTCGAAACGTTTTAGGTTTAAGTTATATTGTTTAGTCATGTCGTTAAAGAAACTGTTTATATATAATCCATTTGTTAAAGATGCGAGACAGTCAGTTTGAGGGGTTAAGGTTCTTAATGTTCTAAATCGAACTGATAAACGTAAAGAAGAAGGAATACGGAATTGATAAACGATGGTTCGTTTTTTGCTATCGAATTTGTAAATATTATAAACTAAAAAATAAGCAGTAGATATCAGCGACACAAACTAACTTGGTGTTAAACGCTCGTAACAAGGTAACATGTAATGATGTGCGTTGCTGCTTTTTTACGTCTAAGATTCGAATTATCTTACGATTAAACGCTATGACGGTGTTTTTTAAATGAGCTTAAAACGCTTTGTAAGGTGCAGTCAATGTATTTTCGAGGAAATGTATTTAAAATGCGAATACGTGCCGTTACGTATCTACATTCAGAATTCACTGCATACTTTGCAATATTTTTATACGTATTTTGACATTGACTTCCCAATATTCTTTCGTCTTTGTGATTTTTAAAATTATATTCAAATCCTTTTATTTTGTATCTTAATAATCACGATGAAAATTCTCAAACATTTTCTATATAGTGTCTGGATGTAGATACAAATTTCGTAAATATTTTTTAACAAAAATGAGAGGTGCATTAAATGTACCAACTGACGAGTGACGAAAACGATTATTTACGATGCTTCGATACTTAAATACACAATTCTTGTTTCATAAGCAATGCCTTTGTGACTTCAAAAGAGGCTTGCCTTTTCTAATGGTATAAGTGAATATTGAGTATTACGTAAAAGCAAAACAATTGTATTCCATTGTTCACGATTGAGGAATTGTATCTTACGTAAAATCATATGAGTATCACGGGGTGAAAAGTATTTGTTCAGAATTTCACGCGGAACAAGTGTGTGGCAGAAGTGAAGGACAAAAGCGTTGAGTTTGTTTAGATGATGCGTATACTAGCTCGCAACAACATAACAAGGTATCCTCCAGTCCATCCAGAGTGCACTATGTTTGGAATCGTAATGCAGGTTAATAATAACCAAGTTTTGCAGTTCATTTCGGTATAAGGAATATAGTGTAAAAGCATATAATTCCTTATCCCAGGCGAAACCGTTTTAATATCGCCATCATCTTACGAAATTATTGTAAATACTTCACCTTTCATAGTCTGTCACTGGTATCAGTCAGCTTCATTCTTATAATGTCCATGGCAAAAGGTTTCTTTTGTGCACCATCACATTTATGGTCCCAATATGTCCACATATGCTACATCATACGCTTTCATGCCATCGTAATAAATGTGGCAGTACTAGAATTTTTCGTCCAACTGCTCCTATGACAATATTTCATACATGATCTTAGGTATTAATCCATTCATCTACGTGAAGAACTTCCACTACACCTCCTATGTATCATTTACTATACCATGCTTTTTTCTAGCTTCGAGTGACTGCAAAGATTTGTGATCCTTTTTATTGTACTTTTATGATCATAAGACACTTCTGCTGGGAATTGCTTTCTGCAGTACTTCGGACAGGTGTGCCTTCTACAACATGCAAGCCTTCTCTTCGTAATCTCGTAAAGATCGAGTTTTTTCTCCTTTTTATTTCCTCCTTTATCTTACGTGTATGTAAGTACATCATGTTTGAGATTTATCTATATCCATGTTCAGTTAGTAGAGATACTAGAAAACCTGGAACTGCTACTCTTCATTCAATTCAGACCGATAACAGTACTGTGCTCGACTTTCTTCACCTCCTACCTTTTATCCTTATTTAGTTACTACCACAGCATCGTGACTTACAACGTACAAGTTGGCAGGAACATTTTCATCACTTTCTGTTTTTATGAAAAAATATAAAATACTTCATGATTTCACGTCCACAGTGTATATGTATTATCGAAGAAGATGTAACATTTTTGTCTTTCACTCTTGCTTGTCGTTGCTTTTTATAAAACAAAAATTTAGTTTTCTAATGAGACAATATTTAGGCGTAAGTTATAAATGAGACCAAAAATTAAAGGGATACTATGCTAATTCATAAGAATTACAATTAAATTTATTCGTATCGTTAACGTTGGCGCGCTTAATACAGAGGTGTGGATGTATAACTTTTGGTACACAGCGAAATCATCGGTACGAATTTCACGACGGAAGCGATTTGAAATGCAAGAGATGTGAAAGAAAGGAATCAACCACACTTGGCAGTTAACAAGGAATTATTATGTTTTGTACCCAGGGTAGTTAGTCTTAAAAGCAATTGTGGACAATCTAGGAATTAAAATTAGGAATTTAATAATTGAACTAATGTAACGAAATATTTTCGGGAAAGAGTACGTAATTCTTATTCTTTTAATAAGTAGGAAAGATACGAGTAATACATTATACACATTTATGAATCTTAGACATTACACATGTGTAGGACGGGGTATACCAATTGTTATTTAAATCGGCAACATCAACAACTTTATACAACAAGATTGTAAATATCATATTTTTTTCTCGGAATTCTATTTTTATTAAATTGTTTTTTGACGTTCCTACGGAAAGAATTCAATATACAGAGAATTTATGCATCATCTTTGATAATCTTATTGAAAAAGAAGATGAAAAATGCAAATTGGGTGAAAATATCAATTTCTCTTGTGACATATTTAACATAATGTATATTTCTCTGAAATATATCAAAACGTTTAGTGCCACACAATTAAAAATCATCGTATAATTAGGTGTAAAGTTGTCACATAAATCTGGTTTTACAATTACGTAAATTGGAAGAATAATCCTTTATAATGGTATCAGACGTGAAGTGTCTCCTTATATAAATACAATGTATAATGTGTAAGATTCACTGATGAGGGGGGGATCAGGAAGCGCAACTCTTACATCGTCTTTCTCGGTTTTATCACGTTCGTGAGAATTAAATTTTAAACCGGATAACTGTCGACATCTAAATTAAGCGCGATTTCTGCGAGACGTAAGGAACACAATTAAGATAGGTCGAGGACGAAGTGAAAAGCCGAACAAAAAGGAAATGGGAAAGGGAGAAACAAGTATTGAAGACAGAAGGAGGAGAACAAAACTAACTTCATTATGAATACATATTCTCAATCACAGCACTGTGATACGTATATATTACTGTTTCGACGCATATCAGTTTCACAATCCTTCTACACTATTATATATACATACATATATAGTATGAAACTCATATTTTGGGCAATACTTATACCTATACGTAAATGTATATATATTCATATACTTTATTTATATATATACATTTATATATACATAAATGTTAATATATATATTTAACTACGCACTTTGAATATTTTTCATAAGCACGTGGTTGTAAACCATTCGATACCCATATACATAACGCGTGTGCAATATTTACCCGTTTTCGAAATTCCAATGGATTTTCGAGTGGACATAACTTGAACAAACGAAAACACGTGGATAAAATTGATCGATAAGTCTTTCGATAATTCTTTCGTTTTCTTATCTATTCATTTGATTGTATACTCTTTTGATGCTTCATCGGTCAATCAAAACTTAATAATTTCGTAATAATAATGTGGAGTGTTCTCCATTTTCCTGTTTCGTTTAACAAAAACATCTTTTTTAAACGAAAGTGAGAATTCACATGTTGTAATTTGCTCATAAAATTAAATCGCGACAAAGTTTGAATTGTCTCAGTTTTATGGTAAATGAACCATGTAGTAACGACACAAGTTTCATCGCTTGTTAACGTAATCAGTTGTACAAGTTCTGTTCACTCGAATTGCAGAAATTTTTAAGATGTCAGCGGTGCACTCAAATTAATTAGGTGCACGATATAATCATGCAAACGTTGCATGATCACGATCACTAACGATCATTCAAGCGTTTGCGGTGATAGGTATATTACGTAGACGAGATGCAGAGGCCAGCGATCACGTTTCGACAATGATCGACAGAGATCGGCAATCTATGGATCCGATGGCGATTTACTCGAACAGTGATCACGACTAGTCTTCAATAGTATTCTTCTATTTTCTATAACGAATTTCTCTTCGCAGTATCACTTGTGTGCTCCTTCCGAAGTTCAATCGTTTTAATCACACATTTTATCTTTCAATACATTTCTATTGTACTTGCGTCGTATTACTCATTTATACAGTGCTGTTCGACGTAACTGCGCATTACTGTTGGCTGAAAAGAGGGTTTATTCTGACTTACCATACTTCTTTCTTTCTATAATATAGAATCTGTATCATCAATGATAAGACTAAAAAGAAGAAGAATTTGGATATTTATAACTGTAGTTAAATAGATATGCACATTATTAGTGCAAAGAAGTATTAACTGAAGAATTAAATTAGCGAGAATCTCTGAAGAAACTAGCTTTCAATTACATGCTTGCACGGAGATTATAGAAAACTAAAAATTACTCAAATAGAAAGAAATCATTCGGACATACTCCCTTGTAAAGTTCTAGATCTAAATATTTGGACGAATGTCTAATAAAGACTACACCAATGAAAATATTCAATATTTTTGTATTGTATTGAGAAAAAGATTTCGGTATTAAATTTTTTCTCTTATCAGCCTAATGCGTTGTTACAATGAACGAACATAATTGTGCGTAGCTTGGAGCTCTGGTATCGATTAACATGAAGTTTTCGTTTATGTACACGCATACATACTTCTGTTTAATGTGCGTTTATGTTTGTCTTCTACGTTTGATAACAAAAAATGCTACAATTTCTTCTTTCACTTATAAAACACCGTCGTTTAACTATACGTGACCATTTAAGTGATCGGCATTAATCGGGCATACAGGGAGTCTTACTCGTCTCTTCTCATCGGGAAAAACGTCTTCGAATCGAAGAGTGTTACCTCATCAAATATGAATTCTAAACCACTCTATCGATTAAGTGAACACATATCGTGTCTAGGTGCAAGCGAGTCAACATTGTAGATGAAGATGAATTTCGAACAGCGTTTCTGCTGTTGACATATAATAACAGTAGTCGAGAGTGAAGTTTGAATAAGAAATAGACAAGTGCAAGGAATTATACCTACTCTCTGACTGTTCAGAGTAATTTTCTGCCCTCTACGAATTTTCGATCTCCGACTCTTCAAACAGTACTTATGAATTGAGCTTCTTTTACTGCCATTGCCATTGTGTTTAAAAGTGCATTTGTAAGCATCTTTTATGATTTTCAGGGTAATGTGCAGGTTCAAATTCGGATGGTATCGCAGGGGAGAGATGCTAAAAAATTTCTCTCCTGTCAGTGTTTTAGAATTGTCAATGACATCAGGGGCTTTTTATAAAACTATATATATTTTTTTACAACTCCTCTATTATAATAGACATACACTTAAACTATAAAATTGGATAATATTTCGGTAGTTTATTCTGAGTTTTGGAATTTTTAGTTCAATTATGATGCACGAGTGAAGTTATTTTAATTATCATCTGCAATACACAAAGGACACCAAGTTTTTTGTGCAAGATCTTTGGGAAAGAACTTACATTAATAACTCTGAATCAAGTGATCATTCTTTGACATCATCTAAATTTGGTCCTCCAATTTTTCGATACATTAAAATTAGATTTCACGATTGTTTAGTTAACTTTTTGACGCAGGTCTGGATAGTCCATAAAATATGAAGTTACGAAGGGTAAAGGATACTCATCAGCCAGAGGGTTAAGGAAAGTAAAAATAGTCAGTATTTAGGAAAAATATTCTCGATTATTTTTTGATAAAACAGCATTAATTGATTGCAAAATGAACTATCGATTAATATGCACACTCATACTTATTTCCATAGATATTGGAACGCAGGAATTTGAAGAAAATCTAATAATGTAAAAGCTAGAAATTGCAGGACAAATATACTAGAATATTTTGCGATATTATTGAAATGGAATTGTATAATTGCTAAGAACATGTGAACCTAGACTAATTGTAGGAACGATCGATAATCAACACTTTGTAGTTACTTTTTACTACTGTATCTCAAGGTAAATGGCCCCTATAACATGACATGCAAGAAGATAATTGTTTAAATATATTTGCTTTCTTTTAACACAGATTAAATTGATACGAAGTATTAAGTTATAACAAAAAAATGGTCTTTTTAGTTTCTACAACAAAAAAATTTCTTGGATTTTCTTTATTGATCTATTAATATAAATGAAGCCATTAATTAATTAAATTTAGTAGATATATCGTCGAACCGTTTTTGTACCAAAAAATCACAAAAATTACCTATTTTTCACCCCTCCAAGGTGCAATCCCCCGCTTAAGAGATAGAATATTTTAAATGGAAAAAAAATAGTTTTTCCAGTTTTGATGGAAAAGTAAACACAAGTGATTGATAAGTAGGGGGACATGGTCATTAACAGGGACATTTACCTTGGATAGAATTTCGAAGTATTTAATAATTCGATGATCCCTGTAATGAAAAAGAAGAAATTGTCGTAGACCATAGGTTGTTGAGATTGATATTTACAAGCAAACAAGAACGATGGACAATGTTTAAATCTGGATACACGGTTGTGCCCCTTTTTCTGTGAACGTATTCACTGCCATGTATTTATTTAACTTTCCCGTTACCAAATAATTCTTCTCTATTATCGGTGTACGGAGAAAGTTAAATATGTATGATATAAGAATTATGCGTGAAACGCATCGCAGAATTACGCAAGCTTCTGCATCGTGGTGGGAAAATCGTTTTGTAAAAATGATTATTTATATACGGACCCTTAAGTTGAAAGGAACTTGACACTGAATTGTGATTTTTGTTAAATAATATTATGTCAGTGTAATATTATTTCAATAATTTTAACTAATATTATTTGATAACATTACGATAATGTAATATTGCGTTTTATAAATGTATTGTGTATATATACGTATGTAGTATATTTATGCGTAATGTATTATGTATTGTATAAAGAAGATTTCGTATTTTTTAAGTGAGCCTTAAGAATTATTTTAATTACGATTGGCAGACGGTTTACACAGGCTTCTAGAAAAAAAGGACAAATTCTCCACATACGTAAACTCTACGCGGAGTATTTTTATTAAGTTATTACTTCTTAGAGTATTTATTATTTATAGTTAAAACCTTACATAATCAGCAATAAACTCTACTGTTTATTTGCAGAATACGTGTTTTTTTGCTTTCTCTACGATTATCCACTACGTTTCAATTTTTACACTTTTTACAGGTAAAATATGATAATTCTGTTTGCTTCTGCTTTCCGTTTTCTCATTTTAATAATGCTGCTTCTTTCTGTACTATCTAATCTAATACATGCGAAAAGTACTATTAATAACGTGTACATTTAATGTGCCGAAAACGGGGAATTGCATTAATTATTAATTACACAGGTTGTAATCAAGACGTCCATTATTTACTATCGCTAAGATGATAATAATAAAAATAGTGTGTTGTATATTTGTATAAATCAAATAGGTTTCGTTTTTACAACTTATCGTTTGATTTTTCCCACCAACGTGCATGAGCTCAGACAGTGAATGCGTGAGTAATGATTAAAATACTATTATCGCGCTCAGTAACTATAGTAAGATAGTACAGATATAACATTTTTAGTGTTTCTTTCGTTGTCAGAATCAAAGGGATAGAGTATTTCAACATCTGTGATTAACACGCCGACACGTGAGAAGCGAGCAGTTTTTGATCGTACTAAGATGCAACTATTTTTTTATATAAATTTGATGTACATCTACGTTCAGACGATAGCCCATCGGGTTAAGTGTTCGTGGGACAAAATTAGCGGTAAAAACATATCACTTAAAAAAATTTCCAAATATCAAAGTTTTTTATATTTTATACCCTTGTTTCATAATTTTGTAAATTCTGTAAGTCTGATGAAATTTCATTCATATACACTATATAGGATATATTTCGTAGCACACTCTGGAAATATACAGGATAGTATACTAAAAAAGAAGTTACAAATTTAACTTTATCTGATTTGAACGAGTAGCAAGTTAAAATAACAAAAATTTAAAATGTTACTTTGAGTTCTTTTAGATAGGACCATGTGTTTCGTTTTTTAAATATTATAACATATTGATGCAATCCTAGTTTTTTAATATAAGATTAAAAAGAACATGGATACATGTAATATTTTACAAGATTCGTAACTGTTTCAATTGCATGCCACTTTTTGTAACACAAAATTTTGCTTTTTCTAGCACATTATCATGGATTCCTACTATTCAATTGTTTGGATGCTATGTTCTCCAAGTTATAATTACTTAATTTTTTTAATAACTTCAGCGTCCTCTCTATACCCAGATAGCGCACAGATGTATTAATGAGATCGTCAGACGTTCAGACTAAATTGGACGTATAGTTTTCTCCGTAGACTGTCAACGCGGTTGAAAAATGTCATTCTGAGGAAAACGCGTTCAATGTCCCGCGCAGCTCAGTCGCGCGCTTAACACCGCTTCACGGAAAATACTATATCTCCGTTGATTTTACGAATTTTTTCATAAAATTTTAAGAGAGTATAAAAAAGTATATGAAATATAAAACTCCAGGTGACCTTGATCTTTTACTGGTAAAGGATGTTTTAGAAATGTCAATTATTTTAACTTGGTACTCGTTGCATATGCTTCAATCGTGACCTTTAATTATGAAGAGTTGTTTTTGAAAATTTTCACTTCAACTTATTACACGTTCAAAGCAGATAAGGGTATGCTTACCTAACGTTCTTTTTATTTCATTATCATAAATCTCTCAAAAACCATGCAAACTATTATGATATACAATATACATACACCTTGTGCATAGTTGTGGGCATATAAGTACTTACATACGCCTTAAAAAATAAAGTTTCATAGTTCCTTGACTTTTATGTAGACTAACTATTCATTAATTAAATTTGTTATTAACTAAAAACGGACGATTAATTAAAGCAAGTGCTGAATATATATTTTATAAATTGGAACCTACTTTACCAAGAACCTCCCCACTTTTTAGACCGGCACGTATATGTATTAGTACATGGATAAATTTGTTCTTTTAACCATTTATTCTGTTTTAAAATTGTAAGGCCAACTTTCATTTGTAATGTAGTGATAATAGTTTAATATGTGCCCCATTATGTCTACATATACAGTTCGATATGAAGTAAAGGAGGAGTCATAAAAAATATTTTTACTACTTAGGCATATATGTTTTTGGGGTATTTATCGATACTTTATTGGATTCTTTTACTGCATTTAAGTTTCGTCTTTATGTAATAATCACATCTGATGATGTTGGCCTGCCATAATATTTTGTTTTCTTTCCTACAACACTATTCGCGTTTTTTTATATATCGATTAAAGAATATTGTACTGCACTGTGGACGTTTTGAGGTAATTGTAAGTACTGCTTATGGCCATTATGTATATGTATATATACAGTTGCTCACAAAAGTATTCGTCCATTCTATATGTAATATATTTTACATATTAAATCAACCTCAAAGTAGGAATTCGTAATTCTAAGGCTGGGGCACACGAGCGTTTTTTTGTTGGGTGTTAGAAATATATTAGTCAATGTTTATACTAACGTAAATCATAATGGCTGTTTCTGAATTTGACATTACTTAACTAACATATCCTACATTTATGGGGTGGGCGGGTACTTTTGTGATTAACTGTACGTATTCATACACCAAGCAAACTACAGTTTAGATGGAAATATTAACAAATTTTCTAATGTTCCTGAAGAAATGAAAATATAGTTGGTAATGTGCTTAATAAAGTTGCAATTTTCTAGAATAGCTTCAACGCTACACTAGTTTCCTGTGAAAATACTCGAAAGTGGTAAATTAGTCTTTCTTCTGCGTAAATACATACATGGCCACCATAGTAATCCTGGATCACTAGCCGTGGTTATTGAAGCTTACAATCTGTTCACACTTTTGTGAATGCATTATAGATCAAAAGTTTTGTCATTTTACATACATCGTTTACATTTTTTAAAGGAACAAAAGCTCAAAGGCTCATAGGTGGACCATGAATTGCGGTCCACGTAATAAACAGAGAAATGAATCCTTTTATCTTCACATGATTTAGTTAATATTTATTTTGAAACAAATCGTAGTTTACACAGGAAATGTATCAAGAAAGTTCTTTCACAGTATGTTTATTTAGGTATCAAAAATCATTTGCACGTCCTTGTGCTTTTCTGAATTTCAATGACTATTAGTAAATAACTGCCTCACGAGGGAAATTTACTAGTCTTTATGAAATCTTTATGAAGTCCATTAATTTTTGAAAATCTTGAATTACCCAGACACTTACTTTGTTTAACATCATATTGCTGTAAGAAACAGAAGGTTGTTAACGTTCTATGTGTCTTATGAATTTCGATTTATTAGGGGAAAAAATGAAATAATGTTGTTGTGATAAAAAATTTACTTGATACGAGTCTCGCCTGAATTTACGAATTCACAATCCACTTGAATTGTGAAAACAAATATAAATGGTTGTCCAATATTTATACCCACAAGTTGAGGCAGAGTCAATTAGCCACTTATTTTTTTACCCTCTTTTGTGCTTTTTTATACCTTCTTAATTTGTCAGCTATTCGAAGCAATAGTTGAAGTAATTTCGAAAAATTATTCGAACAATATGAATATAATAGACAAATTATTACACGAGGTGATTAGTTATTAGAATAATATATTTGAATAAATTATCGGACAAATATTTGTTAAAAATTAGTTAAAAAAATTTTCATAAAGCGATCTGCATGATGAAGTCAAATGGTATAGGCAAAATAGTCGAATGGTCTTCAGTGGCTAGCTGATTTTGTCCTCGCTATTGTAAAAGCAATACCTGATCCAAGTGTACATTTTTACACTGTATTTTTACAAGAGAATTGTCTTCCTACGTCTATGTCTGCCTCATACCCATTGTCCTGGAAATTCACTTGTCTTGGTGATGAATGGAATTTATTTTTGAGATGTATTGTTTGCTGGAACTGAAAACGAGTTGGTGCCAGTCAGTGCCCCTCAATTAATAATTTCCGACAGCGTATTAATCAAAGGAAGAATGCGTAACACAAGAAATTTTTTTTATTGAAACAAATCACGATTGCGAAAAAGATTTTGGTGGTTAACGCATAGTAACCCACCAAAACGGGGTGGTAAACGAATAGTTAATTGTAAATTGTGCGATACGTTATTTTCATATGTGAAATTTCGTGTACAATTATAAATATAAGTACGTCAAAAATTATTGAATGTAAACTTTCAGTCTTTGGAGGAGAGACTTGAGATTGTTTTTGTTGACACTGCATAAAAACTTGAATCTTGCAATCTTATGTAATTTGGGGCTAAACGAATTAAGCTTTTTGCTTGAAAAAAAAAAACTGTCGTAGCATTAACTCAAGGGAATTCTGAAAACTTGCGAATATAATATTATGACTTGTAAAATTCAGGTTTCTTAAAAGTACTTTTTTTATTAAGAATCGCAACCCCTGGAATTTTTCTATTTAAAATTAGTAATGTAATTAGTACTGAATAAAAGTAATTCCTAATGAATTTTGAGTTAACCTCCATTTAAGGTAAGAATAAGACGTTGAACATTAATAATAATGAAAAGAGCAGTTTATGTATTCTGAAAGAAATGTGTGCACGTTCTTCAGTTATTTAATCCACAATGTAATTTTTACTGTGTTTATAATTATGTATTAATAGATTCATAGGAAAGATTTTGTTTACTGCCGCACGGCAAATACACACTTTACTATAAATTCTTGTAGGATTAAACTTGTAACAACATTGCTTTAGTTTATCATAGCAAGTTATGATTTATGATCAATTCCTTTAAGTCGTTAATGGTTTCAGTGCCAAATGTTTTAGCCCGTAATTTAAATATGTATAATTCTTCTATTTATAAGTCATTTCCTTATACACACGTATATTGGGCATATGCGTGTGTGTGTGCAAGGTAGATCATATGAAACGTTACAATCTATTTTGTCGAGGTCTGTTGGGAAGAATAGTTTTTTTAATTTCTTTACAGTTGTTATTTCCAATAGTCCCCGAAAAAAGGTTTGTAACATTTGATCTACCCTGTATATATGCCATATGATTGTACATACGTATATTTGCGACCTTTGTAACATTATAATATATCTACGTATACACCTGCATATGCAATATGTGACATTGATTAATGTGTAATATAAGATGTATCGGTATTGTCTGTCGTTAAGTTATTTCGACACGCGAATGTCCAAAAAGTATTAACGTATCAACGTTCGTTATTATTTGTAATCCTTCTTTCCTGTAAAACGTACAGGTTGTCTCATGTAGGAAAGCGAGAGAAATAAAATTGATTATAACGAAAGCGTTTTCATTGTTCGTTTTGACCAAAGTAGCAATTGGAGAAGAGAAACGAGCGACTGCGATACAATTTACTTTAGCTTTCATTAAGGGTGGTTCCGGTCCAGAGCCCATGAAAGTTGGTGATCTTTATTAGTTAATTAAAGGAAAACTACCACAGATAATTTAATGTGACTTCTTGCATTGTATTAAGAATATCTTAAACAATAGAAACATATTTTTTCTGTAATTAATCATTGCAAATGGCACTGGGGATTCGTTTAAATGGGGGCGTCCAAAATTTCACCTAAAACAGTGGGACTTGTAACACCTAAACCATTGGTCTTAAATAAGAAACAATTCCAGATTATAAAAGGGCTTGAATTTCCTTATTTGGACCCAACTTTAAAAATGACAAAAAATGTCATTCTTTGAAAAGGTAACGACACTTGAAATTTGAAATCCCTTTTTCCCTATGTTTTTCGTGACACGGGTTATATTGTGTTTACTGCCCCCTTTACGATATTTGCTTACCCATATGTACATAGGTATCGACTTTAGTATACACGGTGAGTCGAAAGTCCTGGCACAAACCGGCAACCGGGGAGTTTCATAATCAAGGTAATTTTAAAATAGATGGATATCAAAATTAAATTTCATTTCACACATCATTCTTAATTTGGTTAGCTGTTTCTGTGTAATTAAGTTATTTATTTTTTACAATAAATTATATTTTGACGATAATACACGTACTTACACAAAGAAACATAATTTTATAATGTTTTAGAAAGTGATGAACACAATATATTACTTTATCAATTTTATTCTGTATGAAATGCATAAATGTTGTTATTGGTGCCACGCATGTTCTTGTGAATAAATAATTATCGATTTACGATTTCTTGAAGCAGATGTTCACCAAATTTCTTAAATACATTACTGTAATAATTTAATCCATAGAAAATAATGTTGAAAAATCTTTCACTGTATCATAGAATTTCAATCTTCCTTTAA
Source organism: Andrena flavipes (assembly GCA_963971345.1). NCBI lineage: Eukaryota > Metazoa > Arthropoda > Insecta > Hymenoptera > Andrenidae > Andrena > Andrena flavipes. The sequence goes on from OZ020480.1 coordinate 62,649,427, forward strand.
ATTCATTAAATGTTTCATTTTTTTTTTGTTGAACCCTTTCACGTTCAGAAATGTTTTTCTTCACATTTCTTTAAATATTGTGCTAAAAGAAATTTATTTTTTAAAAAATAAAAATGTTAAACCTTAATTTTATAGTACACACAAATATGATCAGTGTATTTAATTATTTCTTCGGTATATATTTTAGTGTACTATTAATAGTATAGAAATATAAATTAACATATCAATATCAATTATATGAATATATATTATTATTGTGCTAATTTATATTTCACTTACCACTGTTAAATGTACCACATAGTGTGTGATATATATTATTAACTGTTAAGGTGATAATTAGTGCGGTCAATGTAAATAATAATAAACTGTTAAACATGTTCAACATTTTAATTCAATATAATAACCGTAAAAGTGTATAGGTACATACATTTCTATAATATCATGGCTTTGTTTACGCGTCCCTAACTCCTTAGAAGTATAATAAATGCTAACAGGTTTATTGCATTTATTGATAACAACTATAACATGAATATATACATAAATAACATTTATTATTCTGTAGTTTCTATGAAGTAGGCTTTCCAGAATAACAAGAATTTTGTCGATACCGATATTATGTTCACCATGTTCATATATTTTTTATGTTAAACACGTCTTACAACCTACGTCATATTCATTTGCAAATTCTGTTAAAATGCTATAATTATACGAAGGTGAGCTTTTTTTTTAGATATATAAATATATGTACAAATGTAATGTATATATTGTAAACTATAGAACAGAATATATACTTATAACGATTTTTAATAAAACATCTGTTTGTCGTGAAGAGATCTGAAAAACTACGGTATATAGCTTTATAGCTACGGTTTTGGATTACATCTGCTAATTTAAATGAAAAATATATACAAACTAGATTCGTAATTTCATTAAAATAAAACGCTATGGGAGGTGGATCTTATACGAAATAATATCTCTTTTGTCGTAAATTACAATAGCAGGGACTAAATTTCTTGACTAGGCTGCAGCCATTAGATTTCCACTGTCATTTTTCTACAGTTCCTATAGGAGTGTAGCTTATATTATACATATTTTAATCCCCATCTAGTGGATGCAGGTCTAGTTGGACTTAACCTTACTCATGTTCTTCATTACATATTACTATTATAGGAAAATAAAAATTTCGATTAATAACAAAATCAAAGCCTAATATAAAAAATTATTCTCAGAACTGTGTGATTGAATTTGTATTATTGGTCAAAATCCTATACACTTATGCTCCGCAATCAGAGTTGCCAGGTAATTCCCTACACGTAGGGACGTGATGTGACATAGACCTATATACACTAATACGACTTCTGCACGCCAAGCGATGAATTGTGCTACGCAGCGTTGACAGGAGAAATTCCCTCCGAGGGAAATATTATGACGTCACATTACCCCCACTCCAGCGCTGTCTAGCGTAGAGGTCCCTCATGTGTTCCCTACGCCGCCATCAATTCCTTACGTATGGCAACTCTGTACGCAACATAAGCCGCTGATGGCACAGTTGCAGCGTTTCAGGCGTATCTGATCCGAATTTTTAAACATCAATAATTGAACGACGAAGCAACCACCGCAATTTGGTTACACTTGATTTTTGTTTTATTTTATCATCTAGAATCATCCATTTCATGGCTGAACGCTTTGTGTGTTACACCATTAAATTATAGATGCCTTGCCTAAGTGTATGAATGGAATCGACAATTAAGGGTGTTAGTAGAAATGAAATAAATAATATTGCATGAGTAAAAACATGAATTGTTCGTTGTTCGCAAATCGGTTTCGAAGACTTTTAAAGAATTAATACGCTATCAGACTATAAACGATCCAAATTCAACTGACCACTCAAAACTACATTTCTGATTGTAAGATACACTATTACGTACCTACATTATAGCCTCTACTTTTTTGTCATGCAAGCTCATCCTATTCTTTGATGCGAGAAGAAAGACGCGTGCGAGCAGATTTGCGAAAAGAGACCACAGATGGGAAATGGAGTGGGCTAAACGGTGTGGTGGGAGCAACTCACGAATACCTTTGAGCTGTCACTTAAATTTGGACACACAACAATGGCATGAGATTTTCTATCTTACGTGTAGTGGCTACGAGGTGGCCGTACTTTAATTCGTTGTTTCTGTGTGCGAGGAGACCGTGATGTTACGCGAAATTCAAGGGGCAAGTCATAGCAACGGCAAACGCAGCAACTTGGGAACTTGAACCAATCGCTGAAGATACCACGGCACTCGTTGTTCGGATCATAAGCCAACAACCTGTGAAGTCTGAATTGTTGTTCGCATCTGCATCCGTCTCTACAGTGCATCTGCTTGTTCTCGTGTCTTTGATTAAACAGCATGGCAATTGATAAAGTGTCCAGAAAAAATCATAAAACAGTTAAAATTTTCAATTCTAATTTATGCTAGTGTGAACCCTGGTTAATAAACTTTCAATTAGTAGCATCTACTAAAGACATGCTTAAATACATTTTAGTAGTAGACTGAAACAAAATAAGCACGAAGTTGTCAGAAAAGGTTAGTTTAATTTATGCATTACACGTCAAATACCCATTAATTGCACTAAATAATACTCAATGAATATAGATCGAAAAATGAACACTATCTGCTTTTATCTATCGCGTGAAGAGTGGAAACAAAGAATTGTTTTGCGACAATTTTTACCTTGATTTACACAATTTTACTTTGACTAAATAGGGAGCCTATTTTTTACCAACTTGTTGCTAGAAGAATTTACATTGATACTTACGTGCATTTTTCCCAGTGAACGTATTGTTCGAACGGATAAAGGTTCAGAAGTGCTAATACCTCGCCTCTTGTATTATTGGCCCAAAATGGTGCGACTACTTCTTCCTTCACGGGACAGGCATTCCTAAAACATATTCAGTAAACATACAGTAATAATTCATAACTGCTAAAGTAAACTAAATACCTACAGTCTGTCCCAACGAGAGCGACAGGTTGAATTGTAGAGAGAAGAAAAAGAAAAAAGTGTTCGAAAGATATTACTTATTACTTCGTCCTGTTACACATCAAAAATATTTTTTCTGTTTCATTAATAGGTAAGTACATCCAATTAATAATTCTGTGAAACGACATTTATGTGCTATGTGGGGAATGCTATATTTGATGCCGTCACTGTCTTTGTTTCAAAGCCAATAACTGACACGGGCAACTGCTTCGTTCCAAATCAGGGATACGCTATTTTCTACCACCGCTACTAACGCCACTGAACCGTCACGGAACTGATACGTGTGCGCAGACCTTTGACGTATCTATCCTGTCAACTACGCGCGTCGAGGGAACGGTATGAGAATGTTGAACAAAAGTGAAACACCCTCAGAGAATTCATAATCGATGGAAATAAAACAAGCACCACTTACACTCCTCTCAGCTTTAGAACCGGTTGTTCCTGTTGATCTTTCGCGGCGACGTCCTGATACAGCTGTCCTTCCATGGAAGATACTTCCGGCTTATTGGCGGGTCGATATTCCGGTCGCGGTCGAAACTCTTGTTGTTCACTGGAACTGGACGCCTCCTGGACGGTCGTTTCTTTCGGCGTGGCAAATAGATAATCGCTCGTATCCAGCTCGCCAGGCAGATCCGTGGTCCCAGGCAGGCTCGCTGTTGACGTCTCGTCGATACTGGTCTCGGGAACCTCCTCCGAAACGTCCACCACTTCTTCTAGGTCCTCGTCGATTCTGTCAATTTGCTCAGGAATCTCGTTGATGCTGAAATTCTGTTCTTTCACGATGTGGGAGGTCGCCACTGTTGGCGACACCGCCATCTTCTCTGTTGTATTGTTCTGCATATTCCCGTTTGTACCATTCACTGAAAGCGTTGTCGAAGTAATGGACTTTGCGGCGGGTTCAGGAGTGGTCGCAGCGACCGTTGAAGATGTCGCAATGGAGGATGGTGTGTCTGTGCTGGATGAAGCAGTCGTCGTCGATGGTGTAGTGGTGGCTGTTGAAGGCGAAGTGGTGGACTTCTCGGTTGGCCGGAAATGAGGCCTGGTGTATTCGCTCAATTTTGGGAACTTGTTCAATCGTTTTGAGGGATTATCGTTGAATGATCTGCTCGTGAAGCCTCTTCCTTCGTGCACGTCGCCATTCATCCTTAAACCGTCCTCGCCCTCGAAGTCCTCGTAATCGTGCGTGTACTGGTATTTCCTAAACAATTAATTTTGACTCGATAAAGAAGAGGTATAAGAGTTAACGTAGAGGAGATTACAAATTTTACTGGATCACGTTTATAAAATGTAAAATATATACGTAATTGTAAAATTCAAAATAACATTTCCAAATAAGCTATTATTTTGATTGTGTAACATTACTAAAACAATGTTCAAAATGAATATTTCATTTGCTTTGTACAAACTATAAAAGCACAGCTACATTTTGAACAATTTATTTACGGGATTAATACTCCATTAAAAATCCACATCTAATATTTATTTTCTTAATTTGTATTACAAAAACCAACCTGTACTCATCGGCGAAATGATGATAATAATCGTCGTATTTTAGCTCTATGTCATTTTTCTCAAATTCTGCTCGGAGTACATTAATATGTCTTTCATCTCCGTACATACGTCTCATTAATCCTTGATTTTCTTGAACGAAACGTCGTACTGCATGCCTGAAATTAAAGGAGATATACCATTAGATAAATCCAAGTCATTTGCTGGATGTACTAACCCATTGTTTGTACTTCACCAAATAAGCGTGATATAATGTTTATTATAAATGTACATGTAATAGTTATATCTTGCTCTGATTACATTACTGAGAGTATATAATTATTAAAAGTACATTATACTGTAAATTAGTGACAGTGAACCTCAATGTTGAGTGACAAAGTAATATGATATATTATAAATTACTGCAAGTTTTTAAAATAAGTATAGGTGTTACCGAGAGTAAAAGTACGTCTTCCTCGATGAGGTTGCACTTCAGTCACGCACGATTTTAATAAGTCATGGTATTCGGAGCGTTGCTTAAAATTCACGACACAGGTAATACGCTCGGGCAATGAAAATCCAATAATGTTTCTGTGCACGTGTCGCCAATTAACTTTCTAATACTTTCAAATACTACGCATTTTTTAACAGGCGAGGAGTTGAATGAAATACCGCAGCGGACTTTCGATGAATTGTATTTGTGAAATCGATCATTTATTTATCAGTAAATCGACGGTGTTAATATATTCGTAATTTTACAATATTTGTTTTTAAATGGAATTTCTAAACAGGGAGTATTAATTTTATTAAACACTTTTAATAAAAATGAGATGATCGTGGTAATATTAGTGACCACGTGGTTTGGATCAAATATGCAAATGGAGCAATATAAAATACATGTATAGCTTATTTTTCGGCCCTTTAAAACATAAGCAATAGGAGGCGAACAACCTCTCAAAAAATCTGTCAAAATTTTTCACACTCGTTCTGAATCACCCTATACATATATATACATAGGGCCTGCATGGTGCACAGTCTATCCGTTTATCAGAAAACTGTTCATCCAAATAACGTACAGCTTCTCGGCTGAAATGAGGAGTGCCGTCATGCATGAACAACATACAACGTAATATCATTTATCGTGAGAGGAACGTGGTTCAGCAATCCGTGCAAATTTTTTTGCAAAATGTTGCAATAGGAGGCTCCCGTTACTCTTGTAGGAAGAACGAAATGCCCTATCAAGTTATCGGCAAGAATATTTACCCGTACATTGATACCGAATTCTTGAAATATAAAACAGGATGCAATTTAGAAAGGCCGTACAGGGCGTACTTCTACATGAACATTTTTTGTTACTTGTGTACATAGCTGGGCATTATTCAAATTATATTTCAAATAAATATTTCTTTAAAATAATTATTAAAATTAATCTTCTTTGTTCAAGCAACAAAACTGTCAGATGGTAAGAGATCAGTAAATTTGAGTATGTTGACGTACCAAGGATACGAGCTTCCGGCTATCGTGCACCAGTTTTGCCGACGAAAGTCACACGGAAGATTCGTAAATCGTGCACGACCGGAACGTGAATACGGTTTACTGCAAGCCGAGGATGCATCATATCCGAAGGTACTTGGTCCACCACCTCCTTGACATCTCGCAAGCTGATATGTGGTCACCTGTACATTGAGAAAATTTATTTTGTAATTGTTTCCAAACTATACATTCGAAGGCATGAGAAATGTTTGGTTGTTTATAGCAATGTGTTGTTCGTATAATAATGCTGAAATTTTATGAAATTTCTCATAATTTACTGTATAAAATAATTAGATGTAAAACAGCACTACTGATTTTTTTGTAATTTTATGAAGAAAAGCATCACGAACTATTTTGTAAATAGGATGAAGGACCTTCCTACTGTGTTATAAAAATCTTTAGTGAGAGTGGTAAAACCACTGACAGTTTTGAAAGCAGAATATTCAGAAGTTCTATAATTCTATAATTTACGGAATCGGTTTCATTTTATTACTTATATAGTTTGAAAGACTTCTTTAAAAGATGAAGTTTCGGTCTATAATGGAGTGTAAAAGAGTGCGTTCGTATTTGAATTGCCAATTATAATGTTAAACACAGTTTAGATAGAAATTGTAATTGATTAATTATTACTTATTAAGTATTTATTATTTCATTTCAAACTCAACGTAATAATCTTATGCAGCACAACAATTTGTACTTGCAAAGAAATACTTATAAACATGTAATGCATTTCAAAAGTAAAATAATTTAGTATTTGAATAGGTATAGGTATTAATACGTAATATTTGCTTTTTGTGAATAAGGGAGAGTGAACACCGCGATATTCGCTGAATTCTCTTACCCTGTCGTCCCACGATATTGTTACATGATCTAATTACCTATGTTTAGTATTAAGGAAACTGTCACGACGAAAGGCTGCGCGCAACCGCGAAGATAGGTAATGGTCGTGAAACGTTGTCGTGGCTTTCTTTAGAATTTTACTAATAATCAATCGACATTATTTACAAAGGCTTGATACGTTTCTCCGATTTATCGTAAAGAAATTAAGTCATTTAATGCCACTATATCTACAATTATTTGTGAAAAAATGGAAATCATGCTTAAAGAATAAATGAAAAGTCGTATGTATGAAGGGTATCCTGGCGGTACGTAGGAAAGTATTCTAAACCTATGTTCATTTGGATAGTTTGTAAAAATAAAAAATTTTAGTGCTTATTAATAAAAAATTGACAGAAAATACCAGCAAACATTTATACCAGTTTGGATGAAGTTTCCAGATTTGAAACAGTTACTAATATCTACGAAGGTTACAAAATTGTACGATGAATAGCGAGAATGTAAACCTAAATACCGTATGATCTTCGATAAACACCTCTAAAAGCGACCAAGCCAGCGGAAAAGAGCGCTCACCTGGAGGACGAGAATCACGATTACATTCATAACTCGTGTTTAACGTTGGTTCGGAGATTTGGACCGGCGGCCCAGGCACGTCGGCGATCACACTCGTAGTCCGGTTGCGTATCGTTTTCACTGACAGGCCGATTGCTACCGCAAAAAGGACGACGACAGACGTACGTTCGCGGCTACATGACAGCACCTCCACGCGCGAGAAGGACGCTTTCATTACTGGCTGTAATCAGACGGCGGCGCACGCGGCGCGAACGGGCCCCAGTGGTAAAAGTACATGCCCCGCGGAGTCCGTGCGCGTTCGACGCTCGCTTGACCGAGAACCAAGAGGGAGCAAGAGGGGCGACACTGAAAGAAAGGGGCAGAGAGAGTACACCGCGGCTGAAGAGTAGGTCACTGTTGCGGGTACCGTTACATTTGGACCCATTGATGTGTGTCACGGGGGCCCCACAGTGACGTAGCAAGGGCCCTACGAGCTGCTGGTGCAACGGATTTCTTCCTTGGTCAATTAGGAGAAAGGTGACGAAGGGTACGCATGCGACACCAACTATCGTCGGGTATAATAATGTTACGGATGAATGTAACTCGCCGCGGAATGTAGTATCGCTAAAAGGTCGACTCATTACCGTTCGCGTCTTTTTTCCCGGCTGTAAACCAGTCATTGTGTCGGATCTCGGCAGCGTTCATGTGGTATAATCTCTTCGGGGTTCTCTTTTCTTTCTCCGATCGTTGTGTTTACAGATTGAGTAGGGTATGACTCGCGTGCAATATAGGTGCATCGCGTATTCGTGCGCCGTGAGTCTTTTAGCTGGATGCTTTATTATTCTTCATTATCGTTCAAACGTTTCACTTCGTATCAGCTTGGGGTTTTTTGTAACGTTACGCGTAATTGCATGGTTCGTTTCTACGTTACGGGTCTGTTTACGTGTACTGAAAGGCTTGATACGTTACGTGCATAAAATTCACAGTGCAGTTGCACGGACGTCTGTCGGAGGGGGAAGATAGTTGTATCTCTTAGAAGTGAAATTGGCAATTCATTTCTGTGTTTTGTGAAAATTGTTATATAGTGGCTCACACCCATAATCGTACACTGTTTAAAATCGCTTAACATTTTTAAAATTGGTCCAAATGGCTTGAGTTTTTTTTTTTGAAGCTGGAAGGATTGGTTTCCTAAGTGACGTGTTTCGTCGTTTTGAAAAAAAAATGCAATTGGTCGGGAAGCAAAAAAAATTAGTAGAGGTCGTTTCGTCAATTTATTTTTCTGAGCCTGTAATGAAAATTAAAAAAGAAACCGTTTGTAGATTTAAGTAAGTTGTATAGATGCCTAAAATTTCATCAAAATCGGGTAACATTGCTCTGAGCAATTTTTGAAATGATGAAATGACTTGGAGAAGATTTTCTTTTTACAGATATGTTCATATCGTAATCATCTGTGAATGTTCTGGACTCCAAGAATGACCTAAATTGTTGAATAACGCTTTAGTCTCTAATTTTGTAGATACATAACTAATAATCCTAATGATATTTTGGGGAAATGCTGTTTTATTTTTCTGCCATTCCCGTTCCAGCTTTATTTACAAAAGGAAAAGAAAGTGGGGAGGGGCATGGTCGTAAATGCTTTTTAACGCTTATAACGAAACTTTCCGCGTGCTCCACTAACCCCGAAACCACTGTCATCGGAGCCTCTTTCACTGAGGTTTTCTGCTTTTGTACGGAGGCAACCTGCTACAGGAAAAAACGCGTTGGTATAGGATAGGTACATATCTATGCGACAAAAGACGCAACGCTTTCGTTACCGGGTTTATACGCGTCGTGATAACGAAATCAAAACCTATTCAGTTCCAATGCGATTACTTGCAAATACAAGGTCATTTGTAACGTTACAACAAGAAGATGCAATCAGAGTTAACCGTTATCGGGATGAACTTTCATTTACACGAATGTTTACCAAACTTTCTGGGTCACGAAACACTTATTATGTCAGTAAATATTGGAGGGCACGAGTACGATAATATGCTTGTCAAATAAGAACTGTACTGCCTTTGACTGAAAATATATTTCCTAAGCTATAAAATCCATAATGAAAGAAAAGAAAATGTTTATTGTTAAAATTCATCTTTCCCGAGTAGGTGACGTTTAAAGATAAAATTAGGTGTAGTACAAATCTCCTGAGAATTGGTCGAGTGTTGCCTATAGCGTCGCGAAACAGGATGATGAGTGTTCTACGATACCTATGAATATCTTGCTGGTTCCTATGCATGTGGCAAGATCGCGAGGTTTATCGCTATTTTTCGATCAGCTGATACTGCCGTTGGCGCGCTCAGCAGCTGCAGTCAGTGCTGTGTACCGCGTGGGTTTTAAATCAACATTATATAATTATAACATGTACAAATTCTTCATCAGCGATTATAGTTTTACTATTTCTGCATGGTCTAGCAAAAGAGAAGAAAATTTCAACTCGTCCTTAAAAGCGTCTTTTTTAATATTAGGTACTGTTCTGATACTTGTGCTGATAATATGTAACGCATGATTAGTAAGTCACTTGTAAGTCAATAGTTTATTAAGCAATTAGACGTTTATATAACAGTAAGACACACACCCTGAATTCCGTGAAAGCACCAGGAAATTAAGTGTAAGTACATACCTATGTATGCTTGCGTTCCATGTTGCTTTCTCCTTTTTACCCAATTGCGGTACGCCAAGGAGGGTATTGTGCTTATATTGTGGTATACATGTCCAAATTTTTCGCTTCAGAGCCTGTACGGATACATCAATTTGGACAAATGAGATCTTTAGAATTGTCTTGGCCTTCCAAAAGACATAGGATGACACGATCCATAAAATTTGGCGGACATTTTTCTCGAAACAATTTTTCACCTACTGTCGCCACGATAAATAAAAATGCAATTCTTAACCGAATTTAAAAATCCAAACGGGATTCTACTCGTGATTCCAGTGGCTTCTGCGCTACCCTCTATTGTGAATTTTCATATCCTCAATTTTTTTACTCTACATTTGTGGTAGAATAAAGTGCAAAAAGCTTTGGACTCATACAGTGTATACTTTTTTCTAGAAAAGAATCATTAAAGTCATCTATGTTGCCGCGCGATTTGACCGGGAAGTGCCCTTAATCCTGTCGATAGCCTTAAGGTAATCATATTATACTTTGCCATTCCGTTAGGTGGATAGCATTAAATTATTGGAGCATCGTTTTGCCCGATTACCTGTTAGCGAAATACCAGTTTGCCGCGGCAACCGGCGAACCCTAGTACTGGTTCTTGCATCTTCACCCAGAAGTAGAAAAAAAGCTGTTCGTCATACACGCACACGCAAACGCGGCGTGCCCCATTATCGATGTCTGACAACAACGAACACTGGTGTCGCATAAATTCTTTAAAACTATAGATAAATAGAAGACTGTAAGTAATGGTTACGAGGATGTCGAAAAAGCCTTTTAAAATAATTGGTACCATTTGCAGATTTAAACTATAGGGTGTATTTAAAGCAGAGCTGGTCGCACTTCTACTCCTGAGATACCCTCCACTATGGGATTAGATTAACTCCCGAGAGTCGAAGCGGAGAGACGCGGATGATGGCGCGTCAACTTGAGCCCTATATGTAGTGGGAGTAACTCGGGAGGAGAAGTGCGAGCCGCCGATGCTCGTGACTCGTAATGCCGGGTTTACACCGAGGCGAACACGAACAAAAACAGTTCAACAAAAATCTACACAGCTCCCACTACTACTTGCGCCGGTTTCCTATCAATCAACAGCCTCCTCAGAATAATTTGAATAAGTAGAAGTAGCATCATACATACCATAATTTGAAATCGTGGTTAAAGAGAGAAATAAAGTAATAAACAGGAAATTTTGTTCTATATTATCGTGCACAGTTTTATAACAAAATAATAGAATTCACTATACATACATATATATATAATTATAAATGATATCTTTAAAAAATGCACCTATGTTACGAAATCATACTTAACAATTTTATAAATATTATTACATACTTAAGATTTTCGTTATTCAAGTTGTATACAATATCACCATTTAACGTTCGGTTCTTAATATTATAATACTATTGTTATACGTGTAGTTTTTCAATAAAAATATTTATTATCACCCGAATTTACTTTTTCAATGACATGTTCGTAGCTTCGATCGTTATTCGTTAAAGTACTTCGATTACTTGAAAATTCAAATTTTTTAAAAGCTTTACATATACAAAGTTTATGCACATATTACGTATTCTACAAGCAATTATAAGCACACAAATAATCAGTCATGATTTATCATATAGATTCATTTGACTCTTGTCAATGTAACACGTTTTCGAGTAGTTTTGACACATACATATGTTTCTACTTTCAATTTTATTTTACATACTTTTGTCCAGAAAAACACTGGAAACTTACAAAAAACAAAGTCAATGGTGAGTATGTTAAAAAAAATTGTATAAAACATTGTGGGTATTACAGATATATTCCAATAGAATATAATGTCCGATATTTGTTGACAGATTCTTTTACAGAACAGCAAAGTTTAAAAAAATCAGAATTTTCGAGTAACCACATGCATATAGGCGAGTAAGGCTTTTTTCTATAAATTCATAAATTCATACCAAAATATAAATTGCATAGAGTAGTTATAAAAAGTTTATTTATATTATGTATTCGATAATTTGTAATCTAAACCAATTCTCCCATAGTTTTATGTACATGCGCTCTTGTATTTTTCTATATTGTGTATGCTTCTCCTTTAAAAGAAACTTCGCAGTCAGTCGAAGTACAAGAAGTACTTAAGCACCAATTTCTTGTATTTCAGTTGTTTCTCCTTTTTCATTAAGATCTGTAGTGGCTTTATTAAACCTCCAAAGTCCTCCAATATACCACAGGCAAACGCAAGAGAGACTTAGAATCGAAGTGAAATGAAGCGCACTGACGTAACTGTTCATCAAATCGTGTACTAGACCTGAAATATAAAAAGAATACCGTGTTAAAGAAAATTTATATAAACAGTAAGCCCTTTCTTCCTTAAACAGATTCTTGTATCATCACAAGCGAATTAAATATACAGAGTGTCCCCGTAGGAAAGGTGACTCAGGTCGGGGTCAAATATTTTGACCGGTCTGAAGTTGTTTCGCGAACAGCGATTGAGGAGAAATCGGTCACCTCCAGCGAGCCTGCTCCTTTTCCTAACGTTCTTCTCTCTCGCGCTACGCCATGAAGGCTCACTGAGGAGGAAGGGGAGCAATTTCTCCTCGATCGCTGTTCGCGTAACAACTTGAGACCCGACAATATATCTGTCCCCGACCTTAATGTAGAAGGTCATAGGTATCAGTCATTCTAAGAAAAAATAAATGAATGCATGTGTATTTCTAATTTGACGAGTAATAGTTTTTGTTTGTGGCTTTAGATGAAGCGTGAAGAGTACAGAAGAAGAATGGATACACGAGACAAACTGCTCGGTCGCATAATGCATGCTATTGTCTACATAAAAAATGTCGGCTGTAGTACGGGTATGACGCAACCAACGGAATGAACTGAAATTTTGAGGGGTTGGGTGGGAGGGGGAGAGAACCTTTAATATAAATTTACCTATACCGATGTTACTAACACAACCATCTTCTCGTCGCCGTCGATTGTTTCGCAGTCGACGATATAATGTATAGGGATACGGTAACAGAAACTGGACGCAAGCCAAGTGTATAAATAAATGTATGTTAATCAAAATGTGTCGATCATTTCCAAAATTTGTCAGATTTACTTTTTAGTTAGGTTTCGCGTAAGCCAAATCTCAATTTCAAGTAGCCAAACTTGCAAAAGAAACAGTCACAGTCGTATTCGCACGGTAGAATAAAGAGTAACTCGAGCTTGTGGCTCGGCGGTCTCCTTTTTGGCGGTGCCTAAAAGGCCGAGGAAAAAAAGTGTGAACAACTAGGTGTGAATAAAAGGAGACAGTCTAAGTCTTCCATGCTTGTAAAAAAGACGGAAGACACCGTAGATGGGTGCAAGTAGGACAACCGAAATTACACTTGCGTGCAAACAGGACAAGGCTGTCCACGCGGAGTAGAAAAGCGGCTGCCAATCGAGAAGAGCAGGATTTTCTAAATGTCCAATAAGAGCAAGTGTTCAAAACTGAGGATATCTACTGCTAGAAAGAAAGCAGAGTAATACTAAGTTTAAACGCGTGTGAAAAGGACAAACGAACTTGTCCGCGCGGATTAGATGAGCAGCTGTCAATCCTGGCGACCACGTTTTTGCTCGGTGACCAATGAAACGAGGGGAGATAACGCGACCAATACCAGAAAAAAGGACAGAGTCAGTCTTTAAACGCGTGGAAAGAGGACGGACAGGGTCTTGGACGTAAGCAAGGAAGGAGAGCGGAGATGTGCGTGCGTGCGAGAAGGAAGAACCGAGTTGTTTCGGCACGGCGAGGAGGAAAGAGGTGAGCCCGCGGCGAGTTACTGTTTTTCTCGGTATTGGGGGCTGAAAAAAAGTGCGAACAACTAGCTGGAGATAAAGGGGGACGTAGTCTTAGACGAGTGCAAGAAGGACGGAATAAGCCGTAGACGAGTGCAAGGAAGACGAGTGATGTGTACGTCCTTGCGAAAAAAAAAAAACGAAGACAGACCCCAGACGCGGCGGCTTCTTTATCGTCGGTGCTCGATAGATCGGGGGACAAGGTGTGAACAAGTAGCTCTAGAAAAAAGAATGACCTAGACACGTACGAAAAGAATGAACGAAATCGTGCGTACGTGCATGAAGCATGAAAGAAGTTCGCGGCGCGGCAAAAAAAAACTGAGGCGACACCAGATGTTCCACCGACACTCGCGTGAAAATCATGAATTTTCTTTCGGGTTTGTAAAGCCCGATTCACTTTAAGGTACGCGTGTAGACGGAAGAACGTGTCACCCGCCAAATTAATATTGAGTGACTGTTTTTGTTTACGTTTCTGAATCTCTTTTAAAGAAGTGGACTCTGATCCGAACGATGATCAGACTGAGTACTTTCCTGGGTTTAAACTTGTGGTCTGAACGATGACCGATCAAGTTTGGTAACCTCGCTTGTAGGAAAACGATTGAGTACTGTCTTGTCTCCCTTTGCGATGTCAAAGGTAGACAAGACTTCGTATTTTTGGGAGGTGCCAAAAATCTGATTGGTTCAGCTTCCTTGAAAAGGAACCGTCCCTCTAAGATTTCGAGAAAAGAGGAGGAACCTTCCCTCTCCGATTTCAGTAGTGTAGGAGGAACCTTTCCTCTCCGATTTTGGTGGTGGAGGAACAACCCTCTTCCTCCTGGTGACGTAGCTCCGGAAAAACCAGACACCTGGTTACCGAACCTTCACCAAGTTGACCGGTCGAAGAGTCTCGCTCAGGGTCGCGGTTTATGACAGTATTGTACCGCGAGTCAGTAATGAGTTTCGTTTCCGGTATACCCGCTGACAAACAATTAAGGAATTTCTCCGAGCGAGGACGGTCGAGGTGTCCAAAAAAATGGCACGATGTTGATTGCCGCCTATTAGGCATCTGGCAGGCAAATGTTCCCTAAAACGATTTGTAGAGACTAACATTGCCTGGTAATATAGAATCGTTAAATGTCCGCCTCGCTCGGAGCCCCTTTTTTGTTCCGGTAAGACGGAACATGCTCCCCCCGTTGAGAGACTCCGTCGATCAATGAAATATAACATAAATGAATGAAACTATGATATACTTAAAGTTACGATAATGATTAAACTTAAAGTCTTTGATTATGGGACAAGTTGTCCAGCCTCGTTGGGGACTGGAAGCGGCGCCAGTTGCTTCACGTTGCGACTGTAAACACCGCGGGATGTTCGCACGGTGACAGACCGTATGATGTCATCTTTCCCGGGATGAACCTTCTCGATACGGCCGAGCTGCCACTGTAGCGGTGGAAGCTGGTCATCCCTCATGATCACGATGGTGCCTTCCTTGATCGTATGGGAGCCCTTGGTCCATTTATGGCGCACGTTCAGATGGTGAATGTATTCTTTATGCCATCTGGTCCAGAAGTCCTGTTTAACTTTCTGGATGTGCTGCCAATTTGACAACCGGTTTGTCGCTGTTGCCTTGAAATCGGTCTCAGGTAGACTCGTTAAAGAAGTACCAATTAAGAAGTGACCAGGGGTTAAGGATATAGGATCATGAGGATCGGACGATAATGGTGTCAAAGGTCGCGAGTTAAGGATAGCTTCGACTTCAATGACGAACGTGTTGAACTGTTCGAACGTAAACAGTTCTTCACCAACAACGCGTTTTACGTGGTGTTTAAATGATTTGACGGCTGCTTCCCACAGGCCGCCAAAATGAGGAGATAAGGCCGGCATGAAGTGCCACGATACTTCTTTTCCGGTAAGGAATTGTTGCACCTTATCATCCTTCTGTAAAACTTCGTGAAGCTCCTTCAGTTCGTTATTGGCGCCAATAAAATTACTGCCATTGTCTGAATATATGTGACGACATATTCCTCTGCGTGCGATGAATCGTTTTAAGGCCGCAACGAATGCCTCAGTTGTCATATCGCTCACTACCTCGAGATGTACGGCTTTGGTAGCAAAACAAATGAAGACAGCGACGTACACCTTTATTCGTGTGCGGTTTCGAAAACGTCGTTCCTTAATGTAGAATGGTCCGCAATAATCGATGCCGCAATTGTAGAAAGGTCGGTTTTCGGTTACCCGAGCGGCCGGTAGGTGACCCATAATATAATCCGTCACAGGTGGTTTAACACGGAAGCACCTGACGCATTGTCGAATGATTTTTCGAGTAGCGTTCCTACCGTCGATCGGCCAGTAAGTTTGTCGAACAGCGTACAAAGTAGTGGTGATACCTGCGTGATGATTTTCGACATGCGCTTGTCGAATGATGAGATCCGTAATATGATGACCTTTTGGAATAAGAATCGGATGTTTTTTCTCGTATGATAACGCTGAATTTTGGAGACGCCCTCCAACACGCAAAAGTCCCTTGCCGTCGACGAAGGGATGGAGAGGAAGAAGTTTACTCTTGCAATGTAATTGAACTCCAGCCTTTAGTTGGTGAATGTCTTGTGCAAAGGCGGATGATTGGACAAGCTGGATGATGCGGTCGTTAGCTGTTTGAAGCTCTTCTACAGTCAGAGGCCCTTTGCACCGATGCGGTAGTCTGAACCGAAGACAATACGCGATGATTCGCCGGAGTCGGGACAAACTTGAATAACGATTTAAGATCTCGTGACAATTGATCGTGGCGGCTATGAAACAGGTGAGCAGCTTAATTTCCGGAATCTCTTCAACGATTTCAAACCTTGATTTTGGCCAAGCCGATTCGATGCTTGTGAGCCATTGCGGTCCGTGCCGCCAGTTGGAATCGCGAAGAAATTGTACCGGTGGTTGTCCTCTTGAAAGTAGATCTGCCGGATTGTCGCAAGATCTAACGTGACGCCATGCGGTTATGTCAGTTTTTGCTTGTATTTCGGACACTCTATTCGCGACGAATGTTTTTAAAGTGCACGGCTCTTTCTGCAACCAGTTCAACACAATGGTAGAGTCGGTCCAAAAGACAGCGCTGTCGATTCTATGTTTGATGGTCTCTCGAACAGTAGTATATAACGAAGCCAGGAGAACTGCACCGCACAGTTCCAAACGGGCGAGACTTATTGTTTTGAGCGGCGCGACACGAGATTTCGCGCATAATAAATTTGCGTTTATTTTACCGCATTTGTCGATCGAACGTATATACAAACATGCTCCATAAGCCCGTTCACTCGCGTCACAGAACCCATGAAGTTCGATCCTCCGAGTTGCGCGCTGAGTAACGTTTCGACCGAATGACACATTATGGAGATGTTTGAAATCGTTTGCGAACGTTGTCCACTCGGTGTGGAGGCTGGCTGGCAATGATTCGTCCCAGTCCAGTTTAAGATGCCAAAGACGCTGCATCAAGATTTTCGCGACGACGGTAACAGGAGCAAGTAACCCTAACGGATCGAAAATTCTCGCGATTGTTGAAAGAATCGTCCGTTTCGTGACCTTCGTGGCAACGGGTGGGTCAACAGTGTACGTAATCGTATCATTTCGCGCGTCCCATGATACCCCGAGCGTCTTCACCGTTGAATCGCCAAAGAATTTCGGATGGATCTGTTGTTCCGCCAATCCATCAAGAAGTCCAGGCTCGTTGGAGACCCATTGCCGGATGTTGAGTCCTCCTCGCTGGAGCAGGTCGATGACCTCGTCGCGTAGATCTTTGGCTTCCTCGTATGTGTCGGCCCCGGTTAAAAGATCATCGACGTACATGTCCCTCTTCAAAATAGATGCCGCCTTTGGGAATGAGTCTTCTTCGTCGTCTGCGAGTTGATGGACACATCTTATAGCGAGATATGGCGCTGAAGACAGTCCGAATGTGACTGTGTTCAGTTCGAACGTCGCGATTTCGTTCCGTTCGTCTCTCCACAAGATGCGCTGATAACGACGATCTTCCGGTCGAATGAGGAATTGGCGGTACATTTTTTCGATGTCCCCGGTTAACACGTATGCATACATGCGGAACCGCAGGAGCAAAGAAAGAATGTCATCCTGGATGGTCGGACCGGTCATTAACGCGTCGTTTAATGAGATGCCGCTGCTCGATTTCGCAGAGCCATCGAATACCACTCGAACCTTGGTAGTCGTGCTCGAGGGTTTTATGACCGCATGATGTGGCAAGTAGAAGCCGTCCGAATCGCGCGTTTTCACCTTGCTCATGTGACCAAGCGAGATATATTCTTGTATTACGGACGAATATTCCCTTTGTAATGCTTTGTCACGATGAAGCTTACGTTCTAACGAAAGAAACCGATTGTACGCTCGTGATCGAGAATCTCCGATGGATTGTTTCTTTTGGTTAAACGGTAGCGCGACGAGATAGCGTCCTGTTTTGTCCCGTTGGACGTGGGCGGAGAAATGATCTTCACAGACGCGTTCCTCGGATGATAGGTATCGCTGCTGTGGCCCTTCTTCGACGTCCCAGAATTTCGAAAGATCGAAATTGACGCTCGTTGCAAAGGTCTTGCGTTGTATGCGCGACGACCTTGACAACACGCTCCCCCCGATGATCCATCCTAGCTGCGATTTTTGCAGAATGAGATCAGGCCCGTTCCGAGGGGTAAGATCGATTTGCCCAACGCTAAAGCTTGCGAGCGAAGGGCCGGAGCCTATCAGCATATCGACGGATGCTGGGCGGTGGAAATTCGGGTCCGCTAATTTTAAGTTTGCCGGAATCTTGAATCTCGTCCGATCGATTTGAGTGTCCGGCAACTTTCGCGAAATCCGTGGGATCACCAAGAATGTCAGATGCCGTTGAAAATCTGATAGCCGTGACCTTACGGTGGTCGAAACAATTTTGTTTGTCACGGTGTTCAGTGCGTTTAACGCTTCGATGGCCACGGAAGTCTTTTTACACCGAAGATGTAATTTCGAGGCGAATTCTTCGGTGACATAATTCGCGTCGGAGCATGTATCTACTAACGTTCGACACTCGATCGGTCTCTGCTCGTGATCTAACGCGTGAACGATCGCGGTAGGCATGATCCCGTCGGTATCTGCATTAGTGATTAGTGTGGTTTTTCGGCGGTTACGTTTCCGAGGGTTACGTTTTCGTGATTTTGTTTTCAACGATTCTAGTCACGATTCGTTACGCGCTTCTAAATGAAGTCTAGTGTTATGTGCTTTGCTGCACACGCGACAGTTTCCTGCCTGACACTCGTCGGTTTTGTGATCCGAACGTAAACAATTCATACAAAGTTGTGCCTTACGCGCGGCTTCGATGCGTTTTTCAATAGGCAACTCGAGAAACTTTGTACATTGGTACGCTCCGTGATTTTCTATGTTGCAAATCTTGCACTTAGGGTACCGCTTGGTGGAGAATGTTTGTCGCGGCTTTTGCGAAGATGCCGGCGACTTCTGCGAACGATTGGTTTTCGCGCGATAGTTGTCCGACGTATCGTTTCGACGTTGCGTTCTTGAATCTGGTTTGCTTGCGTCCGGTAAGTCTCGACTTGTATTCCCGCGCGATGTTGAATATTCTTCGCACTGATGCGCAGTGATGTGCAAATGTTTAATCGCGGTTGCTACTTTCGGAACCTCCATATCGGACAATGTGCGTTCCCACGTCTTTCGAGACTCTTCTGCCATACTGGACACTACGATACTCAATAAGAGATCGTTCGCGATGTCTTCCCACGATCTTCCGAGAGCTTGCAGCGACCGAATGTGCAGCTGCATGTGATTGGCCAGATCTCGGTTTGATTCTGATGAATCGTCTGGCATCGCGGGTGTATTTACAAGAAGCGAAGCGTGACGTAAAACGAGAGCGCGTTTGTTGTCGTAGATTTCGAGGAGGTGTTCCCATGCAGCCTCATAATTGTCGTCGGTAATGGTGTACGCCTCGATTGCTGATTCTGCCTTCCCGGACAGCGAAGCGCGTAAATAATTCAGCTTCTGCATGTTGCTGAGACCGGGTATTGCATGGATTGTCGTTTTAAATCCATCCCTGAACGTGACCCATTTTTCGATGCGACCGTCAAACTTTTGTAAATCGAGCTTCGGAAGGTTCACCGAAAGCGGAAACGATGATGCGGATGACGGCGCGGGCGAATCTCGTGATACGGTTTGGATGTTAGGTTGCGGAAGATTCACGGACTCTACGGCAGGACCGATTATCATTGCTGCCGTAGCCAATGTTTCGTCATATTGGTCAGTTACTTCTTCACGATCTGTTTCCGCTTGTTCGAAGTTGTCAATGCGAGCTAGTTCGTCTTGAATCCCGTTGAATGTTTCGAATTGATTGCGAAGCCGTTCGATACGTTCACGAAGCTTGATAAGATTCTTTTCCGAATGCTGATATGAATCGAGGTATTTATTGAAGTGAGTGATCTGCGATTTGAACGTCCGCCGTTTCAACTTCAAATTGTTTAGAAGCGTGTTGTGATCGTCGTTTGCCATTTTTATCGAAGTGAAATGGATACGATAGGATTTAAAGGAAGGATAGATCACGTATGCTTAATTGAATGGTAATTCCTCAATAACGAGCTTACCTTAACCGTTCTTGTGCTGGTGGACTCGTCTCTGGTCTGGATGACGCCGTTGACGAATGCGTTGTCCTCCTCAAGGCTGGTTACTCAGATCACGATGATCAACGCCTTTCCTTCCTGAATGAATTCTACTGTCCGTGGTAGAATTGTGGAAATCACTCGTAGGGAAGTTGAATTGTCTTTGCACAATGCACTGTCACGATTGTAGTATACTGTTCGAATTAATCGTCTTTGTATACTGCACTTCCACGGTCGTGGTATCCGGCTCGAAGGACCAAAATCTGTTCCACCGACACTCGCGTGAAAATCATGAATTTTCTTTCGGGTTTGTAAAGCCCGATTCACTTTAAGGTACGCGTGTAGACGGAAGAACGTGTCACCCGCCAAATTAATATTGAGTGACTGTTTTTGTTTACGTTTCTGAATCTCTTTTAAAGAAGTGGACTCTGATCCGAACGATGATCAGACTGAGTACTTTCCTGGGTTTAAACTTGTGGTCTGAACGATGACCGATCAAGTTTGGTAACCTCGCTTGTAGGAAAACGATTGAGTACTGTCTTGTCTCCCTTTGCGATGTCAAAGGTAGACAAGACTTCGTATTTTTGGGAGGTGCCAAAAATCTGATTGGTTCAGCTTCCTTGAAAAGGAACCGTCCCTCTAAGATTTCGAGAAAAGAGGAGGAACCTTCCCTCTCCGATTTCAGTAGTGTAGGAGGAACCTTTCCTCTCCGATTTTGGTGGTGGAGGAACAACCCTCTTCCTCCTGGTGACGTAGCTCCGGAAAAACCAGACACCTGGTTACCGAACCTTCACCAAGTTGACCGGTCGAAGAGTCTCGCTCAGGGTCGCGGTTTATGACAGTATTGTACCGCGAGTCAGTAATGAGTTTCGTTTCCGGTATACCCGCTGACAAACAATTAAGGAATTTCTCCGAGCGAGGACGGTCGAGGTGTCCAAAAAAATGGCACGATGTTGATTGCCGCCTATTAGGCATCTGGCAGGCAAATGTTCCCTAAAACGATTTGTAGAGACTAACATTGCCTGGTAATATAGAATCGTTAAATGTCCGCCTCGCTCGGAGCCCCTTTTTTGTTCCGGTAAGACGGAACACCAGATATCCGCGCGGCTAGTAAGGTAAAAGTACCAATAACTGGACACCAATGACATTTGTATTTTTACTAAGCTTCATAGAAAGTTTAGAATAATATTGTTGGGAATATATGTTATTTTGCAACTTGATCCCTTATATAAAAAATTAAGAAAGCCCTAGATGTAAAGTTTAATATATAAAACAGTCTTTAAATCACTCTTTTTTAAGCTGTTGAAATTTAATCTTTTAATTTGTCCCTCCCCATCGCAACTTCGTCTCAGAAACCTTTCGGAATAAGACACATACCTATAGATATAAACCGTTTTTATTAGGATGTCTGATATTGTGGCGTCTCGCAAACATGACCTTTCTTCTTGAGACACCCTGTATAAGGCCACGTTAATAGGAGCAGCCTGTATATAAACTCCTTCCTACATTTCCATTACAGATGAAAATTTATTAAATATGATCAATTGGCGCAATCACTTACCTATAATCGGGCCGATAGCGATAGATAGCATACCGTTGCACACCATTTGCATTCCAGAGGCAGCCGGTAATCTCTCCAGGGGAACGTAATCAGGAATTATCAAAGCTTGAAAAACAGCTTTCGTCCCTTTCGCGACGCCAATAATCAGCGCAACGACGATTACAATAGCGTAGGTGTCCCCCCACGTGGTTAGTACTGAAATAAGCAACAAACATTTGAAATAAGCAATAGTTATAATATATATAAGCAATAGATATCAGTTTTTTAGCCCAATTTAGTAAGTGTACTATAAATCTTAGTTCGGTTATTATAGAAAAGCAAGAAATATCAAATTTTGTTGATAACCATAATTTATAGTTGATAGCAATGAATGTGAATGGACATTTTGCAATAAATTATTTATAATTAATTGATGCGTAGTGTACTGTATCATTCAATCACTACAAGATAGCGAGATAATTTATAATATTTCCATTGTAATCAAACTAATTAAATTTAAGATATCAAGTCAATCCATGAGTTCATGCCTACTTTCGATGGAGTTCTCAAATATGTATCTTAAAATACATCTCACAAAGCTACTTGCCATACTTATACAATATTATTTTGACACCATGATTGTTCATCATTTTTCATGTCTAAACAATTTTGAAGCCCTCTAAAAAGGAAGTGTGATCACTTGCAGCAACCAGCTAAAAGTACAATAAATAAAAGATAAGATTCATTTAATTATCTCATTTTCGTCAATGTCATTTCAGCATTTTAACGAAGTGCATCCTGCTTAGCTTCGTCCAATTTACTTATTGTTAGCTGTCCATGCAGTTTCAAATAGAAGTTGTTTATCTCGGTATCAGTAGCTCAAAATAAATTGTTTAAGAAGTTAAAACTATTAATGATGCTGAAATACATTGTGTAAATTTATAGCGGACCGATACCGATAGTATCTATTATTGATGACACTAAATCTGATAACAGATACTAGAACTGATAGCAAGTAGGTACATAATGATACAAATTACTGACAAAGCTATCTGTAGTGCTAACAACTCGTTGGAATTACATTTTCCAAATGAGAAAAGTTGATTTATATTCAAAATCAATAAGACTTTAATTTTGCCTGTAAGAATTCAGCTACAAGAGCCTTATGAATTTTAAATTATTCTACACTCATCTTATCCAATACAGATTTCCTCGATCCGTTCATTTCCTCCTATTTACTATTTACTTTTTATAGCTATAAAGTTGTCACATCGACATATTGCGAAAAATATATGTATTATATACATACTTATTGAAGTTTCCCCCTGTTAATTAATAACTTATCCATATTTTATGTATATTTATCGTTTACCCTCCAACTCACGGAATATAAAACTTTGCAGTAGAAAATAATAATTTAGTACAGCAATTCTAAAACCAATAATTTAATTATTTCTAACGGTTATTCGTAATCTGAATAGTTACGACATGACTTTTTTTAAATCATTTTAGTGTTTGACAAATTTCTCGAAAATTCTGCCTTTCATTTAAATAAAAATTAAATTTTTATTTATTAATATTTTTCTAAATTTTTCTTAAAATAACTGTTATTTTGTGTCTCTCCTTTTTAAATAGGTATGCTCCACAAGTTCTAGTAATTCTGGGAAGAATCCTAATTGACATGATGCGAAAGTACACATGAATTTATGGCGTGTATATACAATGCAATATAAAGAAAAATCTGTTGAAGCGATGTCACTGCATCGTATTGCGAAATAAGATACATTCGTAAATGATTCAGAACATAGAATGCCATTCATATTCATTGAATTTACATAAATTACCGTAATTTGAAATCAACCCACCCAGCAGATTGTACATTCGTTGCCATGAAGGGGTCGATTTCTCATTTTCGAATATTTTACGTTGCTGTACGTACTAGTCCTTCCAATAGTGGATCCTATCAAGGATATTATGTAAAGACTCCTGGACGTCCAGCCAGCTTTATGCGCCAAAAGTGGTACACACAGGCGTCCAGTAATGTCTGAAAAGGCTTGGATCGACATCACAGTCGCGATCGTAGTTCTGTCGAGTCCTGAGAGCTCGGTAAGGACGAAAGGAATCATCGCGTTAAAATTTGTTTCGGCGACAAATGACACTGCCATACCTGTTACAAAAGAAGTGTTAATCACAAACTAATAAATTTAAACAAATAAGTAAGAAAACAAGTTAAATGGATTATAAAGTTTCTCTAATAATACATACTGTTTATGTATATGTAAAACTATTGTAGTAAAATTGAATGCTTCAAATTTGTTGTGTGAACCTTGTAAATTACCAAAATATTAAAAAATTTTAGCATTGAATAAATATGTAAAATATACAAAGTGTCCCAAAATTCAGAAAATGCAATGTCCTAGCGAAAAAAGACATCGAAAATTCCTTTATGGTTTTGGGATTCCAAGCTTCGCTCTCTAGACATTAACAGTTGAATATTAGCGGTGGAACTTTCAGCGCGCACAGTTTAAAGGCCGAAACAGCTGAGCGCGAAGCAGTGATCTAGAACGTGGATACAGAACCATACACACAGTAGAGTCGACCGCGTTGGTATTTAACCGCGAGAATGAATCGGCGCGGTTGGCTCAACGTTGTGTGCGAACTTGTATCTATTCGCGCCTCCTGTGTGTGCGTGCGGCGTATGCTACCGAGTACTCAGCTGACTCAGCTTTAAACTGCGCGGCTCGGAAGTTCAACCGCTAATATTCAACTGTGAATATCTCGAGAACGAAGCCCCGGATTCCAAAACAGTAAAGGACTTTCCGATGTCATTTTGCATCAGGATATGTTCTGGAAAGTCCCTGAATTTTGAAATATTTATTTTAGTTACGTGATCATATCTTATTGTTATATGACTTACCTAATATAACCGCAACGTAACGACTGTCCTTTAGAAGATCAAGATCTAAATGCTCAGAAATTTTGGACAGAATCGTCTGTTTCCTTTCTTTCACGTTTTCACCAGTCTTGTCATGCAATGAAGATTTCTCATATTTTTTCATTTCTCCTTCCACTTTTTCGTTCAATAATAAACAACTAGCGGCACCATTTTTAAGGTCAGTCTCATTATCGATTTTCAATTCTTCGATTCCGTTCACAGTGCTGCCACCGTTGCATTCTGCGGAAGATGCCGTGATGTCATTGCCCTTTGTTATACTTGTTATCTATTAGAAATCAAATCTAGCGGTGAACGTTAATCAATGCCTTTTCTCTGCTGCTTTAAGAAGACACAGAACTAGAGTGATTGTACTGGAAGATTAAAATGAACTCCCATTTCAGATTTAATTCTAATAGGCCTCATACAAAGTCATTTTAATAGTCTAGTCTCTATATGCTATAATGAAATTATTTCAATCATACTATTGTATAAGTTATGTGATTACGGAAATTTGGAAAAAAATAAATCAGCTTTAGACAAAATAGCTTAAGTAATTTTAAACTCTCGAATGTTCGATATTTGGAAAGAATTGGGTTTTATTATACTGTTTCCGGTTTTGAGTTAAACATTCATTTGTAGTAGGTACTAAAATTGTCTAAATATTTTAAATGCTTCTATTACATCATTCACTGTTTACAATTTTCAGAATCGTTTAGTAGAATACTACGTCGGATAATAATAATGATTTAGCTTGATTTTAAATATTTCGCACTTTGTTCAGTGTCTTCTTAGTAATTATTGCGTTTTAAATTCTTTTAACTCACTTCTTTTTCTTTAAACGGCTGTAACAACGACGCCCCAATAAATGAATGGATTGCGATGCCAGCAACAATTAAGAGGGTCCCAATAGTTCCATATTCCTCTAATAGGTTTGCTACTACAAGAGGCATTAGAATGGGTCCTAAACCAGTTAAAGTCACTGCGAACCCCATCGCTATATTCCGTTTCTTTCGGAAGTACGTATTGAGGGCTAGGCTTGTTGCTGGAAATGTGATTCCCTGACCAATACCTACAAATTATGATGTTTAGATCAATGTACTTAACGATGATCTTAAGTTATAAGTGAAAACAGACAATGGGAGAACATTTTCGTAGTTTTGTAGTCATAGATTCTTAATGAGGAAATTATTGACGTATTTGTAAGACATTTTGGAAAATATCAATGAACTGATTAATGTAAATTCAATCACAATATCGAACCATTCAAACATTTATTATCGTTCTTTGATTATTTTAGTTATTGCCATACAAGTATGAACAATAGAAATTTCCATACTAATTGCAAACAATATGCACTGTCATGTGAGTGAAAAGTTTTATCTGATAAATAAATAAGTACATATACAATATTGAATGCAATGGAACAAAAATGTGCGATACTATTTTATTTTATTATAAATTTTTGCAATGATAGAACATTTCACTGCACAATTTCGTTCTGCAAGGTCACACATGTAAATTCCAGATGCGCTGTGACAGTAAAGCTCCTCTACAAGGAACAAAGTCAAAACAGAGATATGAATTACTCACCAATGATAACACAGTATGTGATAATAATAGAAGGAAGAGAGACAGCGAAGGCAGTCATGTAGATACCAATGGCAATAATCAAACCTCCACAGAAGGCAACCTTTCGAAATGTGAATCTCTTCATCATTGGGCCGCTTATCAGACCCAGGCTGCACGTTATTGTTCCATTCAAGTGAAGAATTAAGGATATTTGTGTGGCTGTGATACCAAGTGACATGAAACGTTCCGCAAAGATCAGGCCAAAACATTGTTGTATCGGAAGTATCGCCAGCTGAAATAATATTTTGGGTTTATAAATGATTAGCTGCATACACGTGTCTGTACGTGGTAACTGTCTCAAAGAAGCTAAAAAAGGCCTTTACGAAACCCCTCCCAGTCTCTCATAATAATATAAGAAAATATCTACATAAGAGAAACAAAGAATACTGGAACATCAAATGGATCCAATCGAGACCACAACCACTTTCGGACGTTAAAGAGGATGTATGTATGTATTTGAGAACCCAAAACCATGCTTCAAAGACCGAAGAAGTTTTTTTTTAATATAAAAAAATCAACTTAACATGTGTACGCATTTGTTAAGTCCGCACCACGGTTTTGTAAACACCTCTTGCTTGAATGTCATTTTTTACGATCAAGCCGACACAAATTCAATATTTTCGGAAATCTTCAAATAGCGTTGAACAACGAATGTAAAGCTATAAAGCTATAAAGTTATAAACCGAAATACTTCGTGCTTCGCTTTGTTTCTCTCATCCCATCACTTCACATTCATGGCAGAGGAAACTTTCTCAGTAAATGCTGAGGTGAAAGGAAAAGACAGAAGATAAGAAATGACTTTCAGATTATCGTGGTTTGCGTACGTTAGCAACTACACATGTACAATAATATTGAGGAACGTTTCGCGTGATATTATTAATCGTGAAATAAAGTATTTTCGCATATTTGATTGTTATTAAAAAGTGTAAAGTAGGTACATTTATGTGTAATAAAGTAAGATAGTTTATTTTAAAGTGCGGGTGGCAAACCTACTGTACACATATCTATAGGATTTTGTTATAAATAAGAGATCTATGAAGGCACCACATTTGTATTTTTACAGTTTTAGCATCTTTGTATATTTATTAATGTGTAATTTTTTCAGATTTTTTGAAAGACAAGGACTATATAAAGAAGATTCCTTCACTTTTTGAAATGAATTTCATCATCGAGAAGGAATTAAACAAATTTTAAATTGGAATTCAAATAACCGTTCATCTTAAATCACAAGTACATAGTTACAATTAAGCTATTTTCCTACCACGAGATGTTTGACATACATATTTGATTTATTGATTTGGTCTGTACATAAAAACAGGGACAACACTACAATAAGTAACATGTTGTACATAAAATGAAGTCATAGATAAGATAAATTTTAATATGTTAATTAAAATATTACTTCGTTCCTGTTGCGCTACGAAAATATTAAGTGGCATACACATGCTCATCGAGTTAGTGATACCTTAAAAATAAAAACGCAGATCACGATATTGTATCTTGATAAGCAGCTAATAAAATACGCGGACGTCATTGATGCTGGTAGAAGAAAGAAATTTAAGGAAGCTTACGTTAATGATTGTTACGGCGGCGACAATCATCCACGCCCAACCTCTGTCAGTTTCGCCATGTGAAATTATGTCGATCATCATCGACCTTCCGCTTGGAGAACTTCCTTTAGGAAACACGAGAGCACCGCACGGCTCTTTCTTCTCCTTTGCCTTGCCTTGGAGCCGGTGGTAGACTGCAAACTTAACGTGTCGACGAAATACAAGTCGGGATCGGGCCAAAGATAAGATACCGCGACAGCGCGAGTAAGTATTAGGCTCGTGAAGATAGACAGACGCACATAATAAATGTTTATGATCCTACGTCAGCTGAAGAGAAATCAAATCCAGTGGCTTGATACCATTTGAAAATCGATATGTATTGATACTTTCAGTGTCGTGACGATTGGCGATATACTATTTCAAATTAGTCAGGTCTTTATGAGCGATAGCTCCTGCGGGGACAAAATTTGAGTTGCTATATTTTCTATCAGATCTTCATGATAGTGTTAATAATGGATGGGCAATATTTTTCCGATGAAAATGAGTCGCAACACAATCCTATTTGGCCTGTAGTTTCGAATGGCCCCAGTGACCGATCGCCACGAGGTTCAAGAGGAAGGGTGGGGAGGGTATGTGGACCATAAATTTAAAATTGCAGCTTCGGGTGTTTATTAGTTTCCGAAATATTAATAAAAAGCTTTCAGTACAATACATTCCAGTTTGCCTATACAGACGCTAATAGTCAACTGCTTTCGTTGTAGTAGTCGTCATCTAATTGGATAAATTCACGCTTGAGATATTGGAAATACTTTCATATATTCACCAGATGGAATTGTGCATTAATTCGATGTTATTGAAATATATATAATCGCATGGTACATTTTTTTAACTCGTCAGGCATCTTTGAAACTTATATTATAGTATATGAAATTTATTTGCAAAAAGAGAAGTTACACTTTTTTTGCGACTTCCGAGTAATAACCAATTATGTTGGCACCAATCAAGCCGCTTGCGCGGAAGAAGTAAGTGTCGGCGACCCGCCAACATGCTCTACATATGAGGCAGTCAGAGCAACAACGGACTAATCCACATTTTTTTCGAAATTGAATTAGTAGCAATAACGTATTCCAATAGGCTTTACTAATCATATAAAATAGGGAAAAAAATTTTTAATGTGGGTTGGTCCGTTGTTGCTCTGACTGCCTCATATATTCCTGAAAATACCTGTGACTATATGGAAAAATGTTTCCGATGTAAGTCGTAAATAAAATTGTTTTATAGCCATGTCTTTTAACAGATACTACAATGTCTTCCTAAAGCATTTGGTTAGAAATTGTATTTTTTTCTGTGTTTGATGGGACACTGTATATTTTATGAAATTAAAATGTACATACAAATTCACGACAGTTTAGTATAATATCTTGTTTAATTTGGCACTTGGTTCAGTTAATTAGTGATCAATATATCGTGAATATAACAAAATGGTGCAAAATTAAGTGAAAGAATATGATTCTGTGTAGTGATGAACGAGTCTTTCTTGTAGACCTTGTCTTTATCTTTTGTTTGCACCGTGAATTTGTAGATTTACTTGAAACAAAGTCTACATATGTCTTTCGTCAAACGTAAGTAGGTAATAAAAACTTATGTAAGTAATAAAAAGAGTAAGTTATTTGCTATATTCAATATATAAGGTATACACGTACATCTAATTACTTATAAGTAATATTATAATAACTGAACAATGATGAATCTTTTCAAATTTCTAACATGGTATATTACGCTTTTTAAATTGTAGAAGAAACATTGTGTAATTATTTTGAAATATAACTAATGTGTATATTTTATTTATTATTATGCTATCAATACTGTAATCACAGTCTAATATATTATGCTTGCCATTTGGATCCTGCTTCCGTAACCTAATTATGCATAACATTTATGCATGTATGGCTTCTAAAATTAAAAATGAAAAAATTTTAATATATGGTGTTCACAGAATCTAAACTCTCTTTAGTTGTGTGACATTCGTAGTGCAAGTAACCATTTTCGACCTGACAAAATCTAAACATTGTACAAAAATTGTGATAACAATATCTGGATGAAAAATGTACTAGAAAAACATTGATACTTTATCCATTTATCACGTTCATTTAATATGTATTATAAGAACGTACATATGGCAGATTACCTAACTGATAATACTTTTTAAACTACATAGGGGGAAGTCGTGCAGTACAGATCAGCGTACAGTACCGACCAAAGCTAGTTCTCGCTTCTTCGACCAGGTATTAGCACTTTATTCGAATTAACCAATGAAAATCACAATTCTACATAATCTATTTTGGGGCTATAGTGTTTATTCCATCGCTCTCGATGTTCTGAGGCATTAAACGTATACGTTGATATTCAGTGGGTTAAAAGTTTTTTTTTTAAAGCTGATCTTTTATTCCTCATGTAAGTAACTGATTTTGTTCTATTATGTATACTATCTCTACTCTAGTAAGTTTAATAAAACGTCCTATTTTCGCAATATTTATTTGTACGTAATATACCATGATCTAAAATGTGTCCACGCGTTGCCGTACAGTACCGACCATCCAACTACCGTGCAGTACCGACCAATAGACTCTGTCAACCAGTAGAGACCGAATTTTTTTATTTAGGAAAGGCCTCTTCATACGATAAAGTTTAAGAGAAAAATCATCTTGATGCTATTAATAGATTCGTAGATATCAGCTTATAACACGTATGGCGAAACGCCCTGTATGTATAAATGATGTGTGAATGGAATATTTCCTTATAAATTTATATGCGACTATATTATTGTTTAAAGAGATAGCCGGTTAAATTAATCAAACATTTATCAATGAATGCTTGCATGAATGTAAAGACAGTTCTGATATAAAAGTAATTATAAAATTCTAGAGGTTACAACCAGATAACGATAAAATGATTACTTAATTGATTATGCTCACGCTTTTCTGTGTGTATTGATTTTATCACATGAAATTCCCTTGCATAAAATGTTTTTTATTTATATAATAAATTTGGCTTAAAACTACTGACACATTTAATGGTGAGAAATTGAAGATTGTACTTTGCGTTACGAGACATCGAACCACTTATTTATAGGCAAAAATTATTTTCATACTATTTGAAATATTACATATTGAAATTATAGGAAAAATTAAATTGTTTGCAATTTCTTTCTATTTGGATAAATTCTCAAATGAGTATAAATTAAAATTAATATTCTTAGCATTAATTGCAAGAGTAGGTTAGTTAGACACGTGACTCACAATCAATTGAAAAAAATAGCAGATTCTCTTCCATGTATTCTATTTTAGTTAATCATTTAATAATAGTTTAATGAACCCTCTTACACCCTCTGTTCAAGTAGGTAAGCGTGTGACACAGTGAGAATAACCATTCGCCATGTTCTCTTTTAGCTTCAGGAATTTAATAGGATTCAATTTGCTCCATTGGACGCTTTAAGTTTTCTTATAAGAGCTTTGTACTTTGCATAAAAAGTTTCATCCAGCAAAAGTTTTTTCAAAACCGTTAAATCGTAAGTGATTCTGTAACTCGAATGTAACTAAAAATGTACCTAAATTACATAATGGACGTAAATATATCAGCTCGTCATTTTTAAAAACTCGACAACTATCAACAGATTTGTAATAATGTTAAAAGTGTATAATATTTATTCACAATACTTTATGAGGTATTAAACACTGAATTATATTTTATATTTTGTTTTTTCTTTTGATAGTGTCATGAATTATGTTTCAGTTATGTGATTATGTTATTAACTTCACTAATGAATATTTTACGATAAATTGTTTTATTAGTGTTATATTTTATAACAATTCTTTTAATTTCGGTGTTCACACACAATTGTTACGTCGGATAAAATAAAGAAGCGATTGATTTGACTAATAAACTTCAAATTATGAAAATTTACATGAATTACATTTGGTAATATCAACTATTTTCTATATAACCAAGATATTGATTTGTTATTGACTAACGGAGCTGTATCTATATAAAAGAAATATAAAAGAAAAGAGTTTAATCACTCACCAGTTGTCAGAGGAACCAATATCTCCATAATTCATCTGTTCTTATTCTGCCTAAGTAGGTTTTGCTTTTGTTTTATAAACATAATTCCATCACTTGGTCATCCAGAGTCCACACACTTGAACATAATTAAATCTGTTCAAGATTATACGATGTTATACAATGTTACGGCGATTTTAGTTTTTAATATTCATTAAAAGATGTTGTTTTTTAAGCCTTATGAATTTTTTCAAACGATATTTCAATTAATCATCTGACAGTAATGTAGTAAACAATCCTCGATTAAGCATATTGGATATAACGATTTAATTAAAAACGCAGTAATAATACATGGGAGAAGTTCGATTGTTTACAACGTGTACGGGGGGGGGGGGGGGGGGCAGTAGGGTAATTTCCCGAAAATTGAAGGTATCTTTAGAAATTTATTTATTAAAAGCAACTTAAATAATAAATCTTTTTGAAACTTTCCAGACTTTTTAACTTAAATATCCAATAAAATGTCCTGAAAGTTTAAAAAAAGAATCATCAAGTAATTTGCTGTTAATAAATATCCAAAGATACCTTTACTCCTCAAGCCATTACCCTATTGCCCCCCCCCCCTCAAAAGCAGGAAATTAGAGAATTTTCAAACCACAACACAAACCATAAATGTTCTTTGAATTATAAAAAAAGTGTCCAAAAATAAACTTCTGGTACGCCTGCAACCTAAAATGCTAATCGAAGTGAAAGAGTTGAAAACTATAGTTCCTTATCTGTTTTTACACAACTTGAACATATTTACAAAAACTACAGTTAATGAAAATGGAGCGAAGCCAACTTACATGCAAATAAATGCAACGGACGACCTCGACCCGACTTATCCGTGTACGTAGACGAATAAATATTCCTTAACGCAGACTTTTATAAAGAAAACTCTTTAGGACGCGACGCTATTTTTAGAGAAAACAGAAACGAAGCAGCATTTGGAGCATCTGTTTTCTTAACGACACGTAATTCCTGCTTTCTCGTTGATTCAGTTTCAATTACGCCCACGTATGGCGAGAGTAAATTGTGATTCGCGTCAAGTTCGTTGTCACTTCCGAAAGACTCGTTTACGAGGCTGTCAATGAACTCCGGATAGGCACACCTTTCTGTCAGATGATTTCACTCGAAAACACTGCATTTCTCCGTCAAGTATATCCACGAACTTTTCGCTGGTGCCTTTTTACGTGGCATCTCGGATGAAACGCAAAAATGAGCAGCATAATATGCTCCGAACGGAGCTGTGGGCTACTCGTGACTGGCTGGATAAAGGGAAGTCGCACGATAAAAACCGGCTTCGTGACTCGACTTCAGACCAAGTCTGGTCTTTGACTAGCGGCTTCATGTTCACGCATCATCGAACCTGCACCAGCAGAATGCTGCACGCACAATGCTGCACTTTATAAATAAATGTACACGCAAACGGGTGACACATACGAGTGGTGCGATGAGAAAGTTGGCTACTGTATTTATGAACAAATAAGCCGAACGTAACGGAGGAAAATTTTGTTGTGCGAGACCTTGAGGAAAACGACTTTGAATAATTGACAAATATGCGCATATCTGAACTCACTGAAACACTTAACAGTTCTCGTTTTCGAATTCCCAGAAAACTATTAAATCGAGTTTGGCATTTTTACTGGAAATGCGTGGCGTTGGAATTCTTGCGTGTTTTGACGTGTAGTAAATTAAAATTTAAAGACATTTGATAATAAATACGTACATATTAAAATATGAGGAGCATAATAAATATTTCTTAACAGCACAGATAAAATTATTCTATTTAATCATTTTACTGCTTTTATTCTATTTGACATCCATAGTATAAGTGTTACAAGTATTTAAAATGTACGTAGGTATGTACGCAGGTGTGTAAAATATCAGGTACAGGTCATCATAAAATTGATAAGGTTTTGCACTCTATTATAGCATGGCATGTATTAATAATTACGGAACTTTAAACATACATATCGTCGAAAAAGCACTGATACAATTAATTATTAGAAAAGTAATTACATACTTAAAAATTAGCCCTCAGTGTTAGCCCTCAAAAGCTACCACTTTTGTACCTTGATTGTAATCGTAAAGGCTTAACGGAATCCAAATCATTCTCTAACATTTCTATACACAATAATAACTTTGTGTAAATATAGTGTGTACAATTAACAGATTAACAAGTTATTTATTTGCACATGTGAAACATTCTCCTATTAATTATAAAATGTAGAAGTACTTAATGTAGGTCGGATTTAAGGGTTACTTAACACCCAAGTTGTTACTAATATTCATTAATGTAAATTGGGAAAGATAATAATGCCATATAGACTGCTTCCTAGATGTATTAAAAGTAGATGTAGTTTCTACAATGGATGTTATTAAAAAATGAAAATGATCTTTCAAAACGCAAAATAATGTCTGGAAACGTATTTCTTGAGTAATAGGTTATTTTTGTTTTGTCAAATATGAAACAAATGGAACAACTGCAGAAAGTAGTAATAATGAAAATAGGAAGGAAACATTATCGAGATCATTAAGATAGGTATAATAAATTCTGCAAAAGTAAAAATTAACTATAGTATAATTTACATACAACTATATTCATTTCTAATGTATAGTAATATTGGTACTATTTGTATCGGCTGATCAAAAGTGTATAGTGTAAACTTTGAACACGTGTAATACTCATAAAAATAAACAGAAATATTAAAACACTTTTTTATTACGTATTCTGTATTAATAATTAGTCTTCACTATCTGTTCAATCGATTGCAATCTTCATCTACAAAACCAGCTTTAATTTAAAATTCGGAAACGGTTGCAAACTAAAATTTCATGGCGTATCAATTCGCTTGTTTATATTCACGAGTATTGCAACTCT
Source organism: Andrena flavipes (assembly GCA_963971345.1). Classification (NCBI taxonomy): domain Eukaryota; kingdom Metazoa; phylum Arthropoda; class Insecta; order Hymenoptera; family Andrenidae; genus Andrena; species Andrena flavipes. The sequence goes on from OZ020480.1 coordinate 62,684,601, forward strand.
GAATTTCGTATCAGTCATATTATTGATTCTCGTTACTTGTAAATTTTAAAAATATTATAACCGAAGAACTTCTGACAAAAAAGTCGTCGGCTTCTAATAACTGCAACGGCGAAAGTTACAGAGATTTGTTATACATATAAATGTATTTTCCATGAAATGAACATTGAACTTGGCTACATTTAAGTTATTACATACATTATAAGCATTTACGCATTTAAAACTATTTATAATCCAAATTAAATTGCATGAAATTATTTTACAGTGAAAATTATATTTAGGGCACAATTTTTTTCTTTCATATTACCAATAATGATAAGTCAAGAATAGCCATTGAATTCTTACATCAGTAAAGCGTCATTTCAAATATTGCCCGTCAGACAGGAAATGGTCGTTATTCACGAATAAGGAATTACTTCGTATATTAAAATGGATTGGTTCGGTATATGAAATTATACCGAATGATGGATGTAATCTTTCTATTAACACCCAGTAACGTTTATTCTACTATGTCGTTTCGTGCTTCATTAGATAAAGCGGATTTCCTTTTTATAAGTGATGCATGTACAAATTCGAAACTCCATGCAATAAAGGTAATACATATCATCAGTGTCATAACGTGTATACAAATGGTATAACTCTTGGTAACATCTCTGATGTATCCTGGGAACAGACAAAAATTAATTAATATTTGTTGCACAATCACCAACGTTTTACTACATTTCAATTTCTTAAATGTTTTAAGGAATATATAATTATTAGACTTCTATCAGGAGAGTAGTTTAATCTCTTTGATAAGTTTTTTGTGTGTTAAATAATATATAATATATTTGTTAAAATTGTATCGATGATGGTGCAAATAATAACTTACGAATAATACATTATTAAATTAATACTGGAGTACTATCATTAAACGAAGAGGGTTTAGGTATTAAATTTATGTTAGGAGCCGAGGCTGAGAGCAATGAGATTAACGGTGCGAAGCGGAGTATTTGTGATAGTTTTAGAGTTTTTTACAAGCGAAATTAGCTAACCCGAAAATTCAGAAAATTATGAAACTTTGTGTGCAAGTAGAATAATTCATCCGTAAGATAAACATATTTTTTGTTGATGCTATAGTGCGGTTTTAGGGAGTGAAATCACGTCGTAAGGAAACCAGAATTTCTTTTCATGAAATATCTTGAGAACGCTGGGTGATAAGTTTAAATAAAAGTTGCATTTTTTTTATAGCTACAGAACTACTTAAAAATACTTATCGAAAAATCCATACTTTTCAACATACCCCCACCACCAATCCTTAACTCGATAATTATTAACGATAATTATTAATTATAACTAGTGTCATTTGCTGAAAAGGGGATGGAACTCGATTTTGCTAAGCCTCTGACTTTTAAGCGTATTAAACTGGAAGTGAGCCTCCGAGTATGCATGTGGCCCATTTTATACTACGAAATTGCTCAGAAAGTGGTGGAAACATGCGTGCCTTCAATTGAATATCATTTTTCTTGGAAAATCTCGGCAGCGCCACCACTACAAGAAACGATTACACCACCGCGTCATGCGCATTCCAGACATAGAAAGGGTCAAAATGTCAAGAGACAGTCTCTGAACGTAACAACTATATCAATTTCATCGAACAGACGGAAAAACAAAGGGGAAAGAAATCAGAAAAGCGTACTAAAATACATGCTAATCTAATAAAAACGGTTATGAATTAAAATGCATGTTAAGCCTTGAATATATAGGGTGTTCTCAAACAAAAGAACACCTACCTAGGACCCGACAACAAATGTAATCCTGTGTAAACAAGTTTCAGTAGACGTATGCTTCTGAATCCTTACTTAAAAAGTTATTGAAAAAATGTTTTCTATTGTTTTCATTGTTCTTACCAAGACCACCAGATCTAACAATTCTGAACTTCATACGGTGTTACACAACCGATGGTACAAGCGGAAAGATGGTGATTCTACATGAAAAGAAAGTCAAAGATATAGATTAAAATTCATGACACTCGTAGTGCTAATAACTCGCTTTGTTTTCGAGAGAACTTAGTTTGAATTCTGGTGAGGTGCTCGTGCACCGAAGTACGAAGGATACATTATTAAGGAGCAACCTCTCTTAAAAAAGTTTGAAAATCTATTATCTCTACCATTTTTAAAACGTTTGAACCAACGAAATGTCGCTGCACGAGACATTGCATCCTCTCCATAAGCTTTCCTTAACATGTCATGTGTTTCACTTGCGGTTTTTCCCAGTTTCACGCAAAATTTGATACTATAACGTTGCTCCATCGAAGAGATTGCGACAGCACGGAAAAACAAGACTCGGGAAACACTTCTGTACGGTACCAAAACGAAATATCGTCTGATGTTTACTAGCGGACGCTTTAGTTCATATTGCGACGTATCTGTTTCGACCATTCGCATAACATTGTTGCCGCACCGTATGTCAGCAGATATATTCAATGACACCACTTTCTTGTCGCACCGTGTACCTACTTAAGTATGTATGTACATATTGTGGCAAACGAGTGAAAGATTAAATCCTTCAAAACCACATAACTTTTTTAGAATTGATCCAAACGACTTGAGTTGTTTTGAGAAGCTAGAAGGATTAGTTTGCTAAGTGACGTGTTCCCTCGTTTAAAAAAAAAAATTAAATTGGTGGGAATAGCGAAAATATAGTAAAGGTCGTTTTTTTCACCTTTTTTTCTGAGCCTGTACTGAAAATTCAAAATTCCCATTTGTAGATTTAAATAAGTTGTATACATACTGAAAATTTGGGCAGCAAATTTTCGGGAGCGACAAATTTTGAGCGAAAGAGATTGGAAAAGTTTTAAACACAGAGGCTTGACCAACTTTAAAAACAATTCACTTTCTTTTCATGTCGAAAATTAGCAATAACTAATATATTTGAGTTGTCATACTAAATTAATTTTAAAATTGTCACAACACTTTTCAATTAAAATATTTGATGATATTTTATGGAAAGGGCGGCAGACGCTTGTTAGCCTAGGAACGCCGAATCTCCAAATCCGCCCCTGATAGTGTGCCCCTTAATAAGGCGTACCCTCTAGCCACGACAACTACTTCAGTATCTTCAGTGCACTTGTACCCGGACGTGATTCAAACTCGAATTACTCGAAAACGAAGCAGTTAGGGCAAAATTTTATTCTCTATTTTCGACTTATTTTTTCATGTAGAATTACTAGCCTTGGATTTTTACCACGGGTTGTATGGATTGTAAGTAAAACTAATGGATTCAGAGACTACATAAAATTGAACAACCCTTAAAAGTTAGCAAAATAAAAAGTCAAGGTTAACTCATAAGGACAACGAACTATGCAATTAATTACACATGGAGGAAACATGACGGAAATAATTTATAACTCGGGACGGTTGGCCTTTGGGCTCACATTCACTTAGTATTTAGGAATATGATGCAGGAAATTTTGTAAGACTATGAGACGTACCGATTAAAGGACTCATCGTTACAACGAATAAACCCTTGGAAACCATAAACATTCCCAAGGCACTTGGTAGTTTTTTTAAGGAACAGCATTCGGAAATGCTGAGATTCAAATTCACCAAAGTTGCTCCACGTAAGAAGCCTATTATTATGAATGTCACTATCATGAACACTCCTTTGGATTGCAGCGCCAGTACTGAAAAAAGTAACAAAAACATATTAGAATGAATAAAATACTTCAAAGAAAGGATCAAACATTGCTTTGCGAATTTAAAATTAATGTACGTAATAAACAACACGTGTTTCATTTTAATTTTACAGTACTTGCAGTGTTTTCTATAAAGTCTCTTCAATCCGGAGTAGATATACGATATATGTACCATGCATGTAGATTTTTGCGTGTCATTGTAAAGATGTACCTACCAGATCTTCCAATTCCAACCAATAAGCAAGATATCCAGAAGACGGATCTTTTCTGGAATCCCAGTCTGTCGAAAATTGTTGGCAGCAGAAGTCGGGCAACAATATCGGTGAATGCAGTTATTGACAAACAAAAGGCAACTTCTACGTTGGTCATTCCTATCGACCGTTAAGTTCCTTCGAGATGTTTACCGAAATCCTAAAAAATGTCGCACAGTGGAACGAAACCCGAAAAAAACGCGACAAACGGTCGGAACATCGATCGTAGCAGTTCGTAGTACATATTCCTCTATTTTACATTTTATAACAATTTGCTGAGAGTTCAATTTCCGTCAATGTTGTCATTTGTCCGTCTTGAGTTGTCATTTGGACGTCTTGTGAATCCGGACATGTTTAAGGTGTTTTTAATTTTTACTATCAAGATATAGTATCTATCTTTGTATATACATAGAACCTCTCACTTTCAATGTTTCCACTAAATAGGTAGTATTATAATTATGATTTCGTAATTTGTGCAGAATTTTGTTCCTATTCTAATTTCACCATTGTATATCGACTGTATAATTAATTAATAATTGATTTCGTTCAGTGAAAGTATTACAAACTTAGCGGTCATTTTTGGTATATAATTTGAAATCAATGTTTAGTTATAGCAATATAATCTGTATTAATATAAAATTATAAAAGTGTTAGGACAAACTTGAAGAATAAGATAGTATTCTTTAAATTCCAAAAAACTACTGTACTTTGTCAGTCTTATATTCAAAGCATGAGACAAAAATATATTTTAATAATACTGTAGCAGCTAACAGTACTAAAAATTAATGAAAATATTGAGGAATTCTGTGATCATATTTCGACCGTTTATCACGTTTTTTCGGGTTTCGTTCCACTGTGTGCCGTAGCGAGGATGTTAGCCATGTTTCCCCATATGTAACGTGTGGCGCAAGTCACGCTGAACATACAATGAAATCCCTTGTAGAGGTATCTAAAATCTCTGAGATATGGTCTACTTGTTGCATATGTGGAAACGTAGCTTTAGATGTTACAATATGAGTTCTTATTAATCTTCTGCGATCACTCACTAAACAAATGGTGGTAATAACATTTTGAAAGTGCTATTCTGTTACAATTTAGAATCAGGGATTTTTTTTAACTATCGCATGAAAATAATAAGCTACCGTTCGATGAAAATTAAGTATCTGCACAGGGATTATTTAAAAGTATTTTGTAAGAACATCATTGTTTTCTAATAACATTCCTTGCTACGGTACTCGTTTAGAAGTAATTTCAAAAATATTATTTACCTATATTGGATAGAAAAAATGGTGTCATTAGCTTAAAGTTTGATTCAGCAACGTAATACAGACTCAATCCGATGATTACGTTGAGATAGACACCATCTCTAAGAAGGTCCAAATCGAAGAATTCGTTTATTTTCTGCATGCACGATCCAACTTTATACTTTTCTTCTGCTTTCTGTTTTCCGTTCTGTATAATGTTGTGTCGCGCTACCTCCGCGCCATTTCGGACTTCATTTGTTCCATTTTCATTATTAGATTTGCGTAATAATGTGTCGTTTTCAAATGTCTCATTTCTATCCTGGAAGTGACAAAATAAAAGCAAAGTTTTATTCGAATAATAAATAATGGTAACAAGAGATAGTGACTTATTTAGCAATTACAAATCGGCAATTACAATTATATCTTCTATACTGCGTGGAATCCTAGAATGTGATAGTTCTGATGCGATGGTATAAAATACAACAACAACGTAATATTAATCAATTGAATTTCTTCTGAAACCATATATCTTTAACCACATTGCGTTTAATTTTATCATTCAATACTCCGATTATTAATATTTGTACACTTTTTCCAAAATACATGGATATCATTACTGTAGAAAGTTAGTGCCGAAAATTCACTTACCCGTACTCATATGTACCCTGATTAATTCCGATAATCGAGTTTCTATGGTACTTCATTTAAAAGAGTAAAGCATTCATTATAATTTTGATTTTAATTTGATTTATCAAATGTGGGTAATATTACCTTTTCAACAATTTTTGTATCTCCGCCTTTAAGTGGTCTCAATAAACAAGCACCAACAGTTGAATGTAGTGCCCATCCACCAATGACCAGCATTGCTCCGCGGAATCCATAAGATTCCAGAAGAAGGTGTACAAACTATAGAAAAAGAAAATGAAGTGACATGTTAGTAGAATTTTCACACATATTTCTTCACACATGCATTGAGCCTGTGCTGTTAAATCAATGAAAATAAAATTTGCTCTTCACTAGGTAAGTAGTTTTAGTTCTTTATATTATTTAAAACTTCTATATAATAATTTACCTCTTATTAAACAAAATTCCTATATGTATATTCTTTCACCGAAATGTAAAAATATGTAATTAAATGACAAAATATGTAAAAAATGTAAATGTAAATATGAAGAGAAAATATAAATGCGCCCAGGGAATTTTACTTCATACCTGTGGTACCAGCATCATAGCTAACGTTGTTCCTGCCATGGAAAAACCGACGGCTTGTCCTCGTTTTTTATCAAAGAATGTGTTTAATGCAACAAAGGCTGATGCGATGGCTAAACCAGTTCCTAAGCCTATGATAAGAGAAATAAATATGTATATTAAATGAATTAAATAATATTGTAATACACATAATGTGATACACTGTTTTTATAAATTATGCATTACTTGTTGACTACACACGTATTGACTAGAACAAGAATTTTAATAAAAAATAAATATAAGACTGTATGGTAATAGCATTACAGAGTTGTTTAAGTTCCATTGGAAACGCAAACATTGAAGTGATAATTTACCAAGCAAAAAGATTAATTTTCAATCACGTGCGTCATCTCTAAATGAAGTGTACACATGAAATATGTAACTTGTATCATTCGTGAGCCATACCTCCTAAAATACTGTAGGTACAAATAATGTGAAACATGCTGTTAGCCCTCGATGTAAGTATCAGTCCAGTACAACTTAAAACAGAGCCAAAGAAAGCCACTTTCCTGTAAGAATATTTCTTCAACAATGGTCCTACTAAGACACCTAAATTTAAAAAGAATCATTTTAGCTTGGAAAGCGAGTGATGTTTATTTTAATGAAAAAGGAAGTTGTAGCATGTAGAGCAATACTTATAAAAATTATCCAAGTTTTATTATTCCGATTGCAAATCGATATGTTCGAATCATCGTTTACTTTATCATGATTGTGATGAATCGAAATTAGAAAACTGAAAGAATGTAAGTTTGATACCTGAGAAATTAACGATTGCATCAAGAACGCTCATTATTAGCGACGTCCCTGTGGAATCTACATTAAGCCTCTCTAAAGGTTCGTGAAAAAGGAGGCCAAACGAGGGGTCCAAAGATCTTAAAGACAGCTAAACAGAAAAGTATACACGTTTCGTTATACACTCTGTACGAAGTAACTTGCGGCAGAATGTACCTAGATTTTTATTTCCATGGTAAAATCAATAATAATTCATACTTTTTAATGAACATTCAACATTCCTGAGCGAGCATAAAAGTTTTATTAATTTTGCCCAATAACAGAGTAAGGTTCCATTAATATGTTTGTAAATCGTACAAATGTGTATGAAATTTTTATAATTTACTGGAAAAGAAATAAATTGATCATAGTAACAATGACAGAACTAACACTATTAGAATCACATTTTTAACGCTTGTAATTATTAAAGCCTCGAGGAAGTACTCGGCTTCGTGTAATTTATCCTTCATGTTCTCTAATTACTTTGTACAATTCCATACAGATTAAAGGAATTTGTTCATTGCTCAGTGTTAGATAACATAGTATTTCTGATTCTATGGACAGCGACGAGCAGGCCAGAAAAATGGAGTACGACATTCGTTGTGCAACAGAAGTGTGACATGCGGCATCACGTGCCGTCTACCACATGTCTTTGAGTCTGTCACCCTCGTGGCGAAACTACTCGCGAATAAGGAAGGAATCGTTAGTACTTATTACCGCAGATGCAGTCTTTCAAAAATACTAGTGGGGTAGAAACTCCATCCTGCATTTTCATTATCCACCACCCTATTATTCCTTGTTCAAGACTGATAATACTGAAGATTTAAAAATGACCAAGAAAAACGACTCAAACATTAGTCTACAAAACTCCTCAAGTATGATTTTCAAATTGAATATATGAATCCATGAAGAACTGTCAGACAAGTAGAATCTTTAACTTGTCTGATCAATAAAATTCTGAATGATAATACCCCCACGTTAGTTTTGTGCTATAATTATTTCCCTGAATATTTATATTTTAATGAATTATTATAATGAATTATTAATGAATTATATATAATAATGAATTATTAATGAATTATATATAATAAAGAATTATTAATGAATTATATATAATAATGAATTATTAATGAATTATATATAATAATGAATTATTAATGAATTATATATAATAAAGAATTATTAATGAATTATATATAATAATGAATTATTAATGAATTATATATAATAATGAATTATTAATAAATTATATATAATAATGAATTATTTAAATTCTTTTATTACTTTATTATTTCAATTTTAAAAACAGTTTAGACAAATAGAGAAAAATCGTTTGCTTCTCCAAATAAAAGAACGTATGAATATGTGAAAATAATTTCTAATCAGATCAGATAATATAGTAGACATAAGTATAATCGTTTATTAAATATTTTATTTAAATGCTGTTCAAGTCTATTCTACACAAGTGCTACTCTAAAACCCGACGAATGAAGCCCTTGACTCGCAAGATATCTATCGGTTCCGAATGTCGAATGTCGTGCAACAGGTGGCTCACAAATATGCCGCATACACGATGACCCGAAATCAATGACCAAAGATAATCGTCATCTTCTTTCCAATTCAAGAAAGCCACTAAATGTATGATTTCCGTTTATTCAGAATCAAACAACCATACTATGGACTTCTATCCGAAAGTCCTTTTTAGATACGGATCATCAGACATCGGTATCAGTGAACATGAGACTCAATTTGCGTCACCAGAATGTATGTGGAAATGCAAATAACACACCTTTTCACTCCAATAGTTCACAGTCCAACGGATAAGAGGACCGTATAGTAAAGTCTACTAAATGGACACAGTCGAAGAATCAATTAGAAAGTACTCTCACGACTGAACAGAAGATCTATTTATTCCAATTTTTAATAGGCTAATTTTATGTAGTTCTTCTCATAGCATTTGTCCATAAATCATCTGCAAAACTTTTCAATGGGGAACAAAGAAATGCACCTTTATGAAGTTCCTTTTAAAGATACGAACTAAAAGATCAACTTTTGGCAAGAAAAGATTAGAAGAGAGGTTGTTTCTGTGTAGACGAGATTGTATTAATATTATAGTTGCCCTACACCCGTTGTCAGCGGTGGGACTACTCAGTACGGAAGATATTGGATAACATGTTACGTTTGGGTCTGTAGATAGCGATAATCAATCAGAAAACGTCAAGTAAGTATACACTCAATGTCCAATAGAATGGCAATACTTATGAACTGTGTGGAGCTATGAAAAACATCTTCCCTATATTATATTAGTATTTTAGAATAAAGTACGTTGCTGTCGTTGCTTGTCGCGCTGAGTTTTTTTGAAAAATTTGATTAATTCCCAATTCTCAATCGTTATCGTTATTGATTTATCTTCACGTACATACAGACATTTAATACCGTACGTCATTCAGTATCTCGATTAGATTTTCATTTATAAGTGGGTCATTTAGACTCACATTTTCGACAACTTCGCCGGACACTTCCGCTCACGGTGACTGTCTTAAGGTGCATTCTCACGGCGCGGCGTGTGGCTCGGTAAGCCTTGTAGGCCAGCCAAATCTGTTTAGCAGGCGCGAGTCGGGAGGCCATGGGCGTTTCGAGGACACGACTAGCCCAAACTGGTCATTTCCACGACGAGTGCGGCGCGAAATTCGGCGAGCCACGCGCCGTGGGTCCGCACCTTTAAGGTCGGCGGCTGTTTATATGGGAAAAATATAGGAAGGAAAATACAGAGAAAAGTAGTTGTTCCAACAGCAACAGATCAGAAGCATCGGAGATGAGTTATATGCTTCAACAATGACAACAAATATAAGTTCAAATGTGACAATTGCCAAAGATATATATGTAAAATACATTCTGTATCAAAAAATATTTTATTATATATACAATGTACAGAATAGGGGCTATGACCTGTTAATGAATGAGATTTATGAACGAATCGCCATTCTGGCATTTTGGACTTAATCTGCAGAGTGAGAAGACATCAATCTGCAAAATTTTTTTCAGCAAGTATTCAACATTATAACCATGGTCAAAATATGTCATAACTTTACTGTCGAACACTTAATCTACATATTTGCGCGTTCTTTTGACGGTCATGAAATTTTAAGTTGCAATTACATGTTGCTGATTGGGAATATCGAAGGTGAAGATATTTTGGAATATTCCACGACTTAGTTAAGTTTCAGAATTTTTTGAATTTTCGAGTTCGGGATGTTCCCTTGTGAGAGTTTGAAATATAAAAGTTTTTTAGTTTCCCTATGATATTATTAAGTATTACTTGTTCCCATCCTCTGGCGTAATTTTTTATTCGTCTTAAACCAACTGGTATTCCAAATATGCTGCACTTCCTCTAGTTGTGAAACTATTTGCTTGAATAACAGACGTGGTTTTGTAGAAAAATAATTCAAAACATAGTTGAGTAATAAAAACACTGATGTGGAAATAAAACCAAAAAAAAAAAAAAAAATCGTTATACACATATAGATCTAGAAACTAATAGTTTAATTTTGCGATACAATCAACCTGCTAATGAATTAAACATTCGTCATATGAGTATTTAAATAAGTACCGGCAAATATTTTAAAATAACATAGAGATTCCGGAAAAGTCAGAAAATTCAGAGCGAATAGTGGACTTTTGGAATTGCAAATTTCTTAGATAAACGTAATCAGAGAAATTACATATCCGTTCCTAGATCGCAAGCTTCGAATACATAAAAGACGAGTAATTTACACACCTATGTTTATTCAAATATTTTCTTGTACCATGCGATGAGTTTTATTAGCGTGGACGTGAGTTATAGTTTTATTAGCATAGATATGAGATATAGTTTCATTAGCACGACATTAAGTATATCTTGCATAAATATGAGTCAACAATTGTAAATTTTCCAACGACACTAATATCGAGAAGCTGTTCAATAATAAAAATCTAAATAACGTAACAGGATCCTGAGGAGAGGAAGCAAATATGCAAAATGACAGGGTATTAGCAGCTTAAATCTGAAATATGCACATACATGCAAGAATAAAAACAAGCAATTATAAGAGAATTGTTACCGTGATTAAACTGCTGCCAAGGCAAACGAACCACCCCCAACCACCGTCGGGGGCTTTCTTCTTAACGTCTTCGCGATTCGTCATTTTTCCTTCACACTGTTCTCCCACATATGATCGAGTTTAATCGACGGTTTTCCAACAGTTTAGGAATGATCGTGCGAAACGTGTTGAAAAGTGAGGTGCCCGCAATTGTATTTGGTAATCACATGTTACGAGGTGTAGTTTAATCACTGACGCTTTATTCACTGCTTAATGATCCGATACGCAGTCCAGAAAGACCGGTTAGATGTTTCCCTCACTTCTGGCTTCGGTTATGACTGACGAAGCACTGTCACTCAATGGCAAACCAATTCGTTCTTCGTTCGCCCCTCTTTGTTCCGTCGTCTCGTGGAAAAATACGTATTACATTGTGATATGGGACTTACAATGCTGAAAGAATTATACCTTCATTTTACATGGTAATTTAATGAAATGAAAATACATTTTTATGAAAATGTGTTTCTTTTGCTCTTAACGAATGTACGTTTCTTTGATACGTCTATGGATAGTGGATACGAACACATTGGTGCTCTATAGTTCGTGCCTACTCAAGGAGGAAAATTGGTAACTGTTCCTTCGATGAAGTTGTTTCTGATTTTTTGTAATATATACTTCACTAATACTATTAACTTTTAGGAATAATGTAATAGATTAGATTTCATGAGTAGTAGGATAAATTAGGTTTTATGGGGAATTTAAAAAAATAAATGAATCTACGTAATTAAAATTTCAAATGTTCTTTCTATATTAATTAGTATTAAGTAAAGTCAAAGAAGTACTTGGTTTTTTGTATTTTTATATATAATAAAAAAGGAGCAAGTTTTATATTTTATAATCACAGTGACTTCATATGTGTAACTTTGTTTATAGATAAACTGATAGATTGGGATCTAATCTAATTGTCGAGTGATTAGATAGAGGGCTAATGAAAAGCAAACTCTCTAGAAATCCTAAGATATTAAGTGCTCTTTTTATATGTAAGTGATGCCGTATAAATTCAAATTTTTCTTAGCTGGTAGATATACTTACATTCGTCGTAATCTTATCTGGATAAAATAATGTGCAGAGAGCAGGAATATGTGATTCCAGGTGATAAAAACGCTACTCATTATCATAATTCAGAAAAAGATGACTACGTGCAGAAGAAAAATGTGTGAATCATGTTTTTGTTCATCGGAACTGTTTAACTGAGGATCTACATGTTTTTTTGTATTTTCATATTTCACGGAAGTAATTGGTGTTTTATTTTTATTGTCTTACAATTATAAATAATGTGATCTAGTGTTTGAAGTGGAGTAAATATATTTTTCAGGAATGTATTTTAAGGGAAGGTTTCGGTCTAAAAATCGATTTTTTTCATTTCATTTTTGGAATGTTCAAGCTTTTCGGAATACGTGTTTAAAATGATTTTTTGAAATTGGTAAAGTTCCCGAGGTTATATGCATTTGAGTAGCGGCAAATGCATGGTTAACACCCGGCCACTTGGCACTCGCGTAAAACTTTAAACGCGTTTTTCTCGAAACAATGTCCTTAAAATCGATGGAACCTGTATCTCAAAACGTTATTATCCGATTCAACTGAAACTTTTTTATTTTGAAGAATATAGTTCTGTGTAGTGAAGAAACCACTAACATTTCAAAAAAATTGAAAATTCGTAATTTTTAAAGGCCTTGAAAGGACGAAAAATATAGGGAAAAAGTGATTTCAAACTTGAAGTGTCGTTATTTTTTAAAAAAATGTAATTTTTGGAATTTTTACTGCCTAGTCCACGAGCGAGTTTCGTGGCCTTTAATAATCTGGCATTATTTTTTATTTCAGACCAATGGCTTCGGTGCTACAGGTTCCAAAGTTTTGGATGAATTTTTTAACGCCTCGACTTTAACGACTCCCCAGTGCTGTCTGCAATGGTTAATTATAAAACAAAAAATATACATCTATAATTTAGGACATCCTTAATACAATGCAAAATCTCCCAGTAAATTATATGCAGTAGTTTTCCTTCAATTAATTCCTAAGTAAATCGTTAAACCGGAGCAGCCTTTTAATGGGGGGTCCAAAATGTGACAGGAAACCCATTTTATTTTTCTGTAAAGTTATAGCCATTTTGGAACTCGCGTAACTTATATCTGTTTCTCTTTATATCGAGTGTTTAAATAAATCACCTTGTACTAATTCGTGCTAACTATATGTTAACGAGTATTTCAATATTCCCAATGGGTGATCTGTAAACTGATCTCAAATGATGTCGTAATATGTAATTTTTAAAAATAAATGTACATTTGGAGAATCCAAAAATACTTCAAAATATCTGCCATGTACGTTTACGAAGCAAAAAAGAAAGGAATTGAAAAACTACAAGTCACCGACACACGTGAAGAATCGTTGAAGACCATGTACAGTGGTGTCCCGTTGTAAGCACGCTGCTCAGGGGACAAGACAATCCTTTAACGAAACGGTATGCTATTCGGCTCGTCTTTCGTTACTGCCGTCTCCTTTTAGTAATACGATGTCGTTATATAGAATGAAATTTATGGTTTGTCGTTGTCGCGTGACCTCTCACTCACGTTAACGCCACTCTCACACTCGCTGCGACAACTAAAGAAGATGTAGCGGGAATAGAAATGCTCTCTTAACGGAAGAGAGGACCTGTACTTTTAACAGGGCAACACTGTAGCTATTTTATGTAATAATAGTAATACTGCATACTATATAAAGTGGGAATTACCTTGTGAATATAACGGATGTAGAGATTATCTCATTGAACAAAGAAATTAAGTAACTTTCTCGCGTTATAAGATATTAAAATTTACTAAAGCAAAGAAAGTATTAGTTTCCACTTGGGCCAAAAATTTTTTATACTACAATCTACTATCAATTATACTACACTACAATCTGTGGAAATATAATATCTATTAAATACTACTTTCTCATCTGAAAACTGGGTTCTCAAGATAACTGTAAATATAGTTTGATTTCTAGATATACCAAATCTTTAATAATGTGCAACGCACACTAATAAGTTCAGCAGCTTAGGGAAAGTGTTAAATATTCTGATACAGTGCAATAAAATATACTATACCAACTGTAACGTTGGCATTTCTATATTTCTATATTTTTAATGTTATGAAGAACGAATCTCAAAATCAAAAGGTGACGAGTAATCAACGAATATACATAGGAATCAGGTGATATAGATACGTTGTACAATGAACGACTAACACGGTGCAGGTGGTGTAAATGGCTGATTGATATGCCCAAGGTCGAAAAATCGAATCCCGTTTACAAGTGTAAATATTTTAATTGAATACATCGCACGTATCAAAGGCCGTCTGTCTCTTCCTACATATTATCTTCAATTTTTTTTTGCAACTTCGTTGCAACTTTCGGTATTACATAAGATATTAAATATCTTTTGTGCTGACATATTTTTATATCGTATTAAAGATCTTATTATTAATAATTAGAGTAATTGGCATGAAAGGGGACTCAGTATCATAAGAAGTATACACATTTTTTCTTCTAATTTAAAATGACAACAGTGAACAAACTTCTATATGTGCGTTATAATGACAATTTCAATCGTGCGTAATTAATCCTCCAATATTTATTATAAGGCATCGCAGGTCACAAGTGATTCGATAACAACATCTGAATTCCGGCAACAGCAAATATAGTTTACATTTTTTTCTCTTATCTTGGATAATTTGTTGCTTGCAAAAAATTCTAATGTGCGCTATGCATAATAACTTAAACTATTGACTGAATACCGTTTCACCTTTGTAAAATTTGTAAGAATAGAATATTGGTTATTAACTCTTAAAGTTATTTAAATAAAACTGTATTCCTGACTCGCATGAATGCAGTCGCGTGCAGATTTTTGTTAAACCGGGTATCTCAACGAAAACAAGACTTACACAAGAAATCAAGTTATTCATATTAGTTATGACTAATACTTTCTCATTTAGTAGAGATTTGAATAAGCTAATACCATAGTTCAAGTAATTCCTGGGTAATTTATTCCAAATGCATATGACGAAACTCAAGGATTATTTCAAATACATGCATTTTAAAATTGTTTTTTTAAAAAAAAATTATATATATCGAACTATTATTGTTATTCTTCAAGTGCATAAGTTGGTAAAGTTTATACACGCTAAGCTGCGTCCACACATACGTAATAACAAGGCAAAACATTAAATTATATCGTTAAATCTGTTTATAAATAAAAGTCACATACTTTTATAGATGAACCTTGCTACATTCTTTCATTTAATTTATTTCCTTTATTATTCTGCCTGTTAAATAGTCTCCAAATGATTGAAAATGCATATTTTTGAGTGCCAGAATATTCCATTGCAAATGAATACAATTCAATGACTAAATATGAAAACGGGCCGCTATAAGAAAAACACGCATATCTTATATATCTTATTTTTCGGTCTTCTAAAACATATCTAAAATTCAAAGCAATCGGAGGCGGACACCTGGAAGACTTTCCTTGTAAGTGATGATAAGTGCATTCAACATCCAGTGATATACTAATGCTTGTATTTTGTATTAGCTGAATCTAAGCAATTAATTAAAGAATAAATGATTTGATTTTTAATTATACATATGTTCACTGATATGTACATGATAATTCATTATGATTTATATTGGCGAGGGAACATCATAAAGTGTTAATAGATTAAATATTACTTAACTTTGCACAAAGATAGTGCAACGAAAAATAGAAAGTACAAAAGAACGAGTTAAACATTTGAAATTTCAAATTTTTGTTAAGTTAGAATCTAGTTCACTATGTATAGGGTTGAAGCTTCGTCATCCAACGGTCCAGGCTCGAAGCACACCACTGCCCTTCGTAGGCGCTTTTTTTGTCAAAATTTCTTATAATTATTTAATTTAATATTTAAACTACGTTTACCAATATTTGGAAGAAAAACAAAATATTGAATTCTTTCTTTATCAGCTGTTGCTATGAACATCTACTCACAATCAGTACTCCAATTTGGCAATTAAAATGTTCGTTAGTTTCCTTTATCGACTAAACTGTGAAGAATAATTTCTCACCTGTAAAAAATGTTGCGTAAGCTTCCAAAATATTTATCACTATCAAGGGATTTGACAATAATAGCAATTTAGATTATATTTATATATTTTCATTTATAAAAAAGTTCACAGTTCCAACAGCTTACGAAATAGTATTCAGTATTTAGAAGAACGTAACGTGTTCGATAAACGTTCATACGGAAAATATTTGCATATTTTCGAATTTCCCTTTCAAATGATAAAATGAGTCACTGTGAATGTGGCAGAAATAATTTCAATACACTATTCGTAACGGAAATAGAAACAGAATATAAGAAAAATGAAAGAGTGTATGTATCAGAATAGGTGCTGAAACCCATATTGTCGGATTAAGAAGCTTCGACCTCCAGCCACTGGGTTATCATCTCGTTTAAGATCATTCTGAGCTCGTAAAAATTTAACGTTGCAGCGAGCGAAACACAGTTTTGTTGTTAAATTCTTTATAAATTATTGGGTGTTTATACACGTGTCAAATATTTTCCACTCCTTTATCTACTTATAACGTTTCATTACATGCATCATACCTCACGTGGTCCACTGGCGAGCGTCACGCGCAGCAGACTGTCACGTATCAGTGAAAGTATTTTTAGAGGGAAATCATTTATTTTTTAATTAATCGCTTAGCTTCAGCTAATATCAAGAATAAGGGCAACATAAACGTTGCGACACGTTACTGATTGTTAAACGTAGTTGGTGTTTAATAGTGACGATACGTAAGGGTGTTCTTATCCCCCTTTGCAGGTGTAAACTGTAAAGTAAGCTGTGATACGAAATTCGAATAAAATAAAAGAGTAGTATGAAAACACATTCTAGATTTTTAGCAAAGAAGGTATTTTAAATAGATAATACTTCTCACTAACATTAAGATATGTACGTCAATTTTTAACTTTGGAAAATAATAAATAAATACGTCGAACATGGTAAAATTCTGTTATTTATGAAAATACTAAAATACCCTAATAATTTCTAAAAAATTAAACGTCCCTTAAAACTTACCATCATCTATAAACATTATATTCTTAACTGCATTATAATCATATCGGTTCAACGTAATTGCTTGTAAGCACACTTCCACTACATACATACACATATAAATGTGAAATAGAACGATTAAAGTATCGTGTTTCTGGCTACTTTAGAAGAAAGATGATAATTACCAGCAATGAATATGTCACTTAAAAGAAGTTACTTTCCCTCCACATATATGCACTCCAATAAATCGATCGTCCAAATTCAACCGCTAATGAAACTGGAAACAGTATACTCGCACTGACAGTTAAGGTACCAACCAAGCGTACAGTCCTGCTTGCAATCCATAGGCTGACTCCACTTTGAAAGTGCATAAGTACACCCACAGCCGCTCGATATTTCATTATCAGTAGCGTGGTTATCGTGCCGCGGGGTTCCGTTGAAAACATTACCAAGATTCGCCAGGAACAAATTAATCACAGTTCGATGTCCCTTCGAAAAGATCACACTTTCCACACTATTGCCAATCCCTTTCTATATTCCCCCTTCGAAACTTTTCACTTTCAGGGAAATTTATAAGACGAAAGCCATGGACGACCACGGGCCCCGCATGCCAGGCCAAGAATTGACGCCGCCAGATCGTGCCCCCGTCCCTTTTCTGTATTATCGTGTGCTTCGCCAAGAAAACGGTGGATGATTGTTAGGCCTCGAGGAGGAAAGAAAGCGCGAAGAGGAGACACGAGAGATTAGTGATATCTCGTCACTGGTTCGACCGCAATCGCCACTGTCGCGCGTTGATTCCGCGGCGTTTCGCGGCGAGAGCGGACACGACCGATTTAAGGCGGGTTTTCGTACGACGATCCTTTATCCGAGACGCGGCTAATTTACTATGCCCCGTTACGGTACGAAAAATCCCACCACCTCGCGCCTAATTGCCGTAAACGTTTCGTGCGTCTTTGTGTGACAGTGAACGCGACATCGCCCGAAGCGAATCAATTTTCGTACAGTGTTAATGAGAATTCGTCAGGGGAAGAAAATATGCGTACGCACATCAACGTCGTTGACAAAGGTTGATGTTAACATTTCGCGTCAATGCCGAAATGCGTTAAAGCATTTTTCATTCGATGGAAACACGGTTTGTAGCGGTCGTTCTCTCTGCTGGGAATTTAGATCACGAGCTGAATTGATTAAGCCTGAAATAAAGAGGTCCTGATACATATGCACAGAGATACATTCGTTGCTGTATGCACGGATAACAATGACACAGTTTTTTGTTATTTTCGCGGCAGTTCTTGTTTCCCTTTTTATCTCGTTGCTTGTTTTTGTGGACGGGACAATTAAAAGAGCAATGAGAGGAGAAATTATGTTACTCTCTTTTTCCTTTGTTTACTTCAGTATAAGTGTTAAGGATATTTGGGGCCCTGGTTTCGAAATCGTTGCATTATGAAATTCATTAAAATCTGAATCGAAGTTGGCTTTCAGTTACATCAGCGTAACAATTTCAAATTAAATAATTGCATAGCAGATTCTGTTATCATCTTCGGTGATAATCTAATTTCTGTATTTTATTGGGGCTACTTCTGTCCACCTCTGCGATTGGAAATTTTCGAGCGTTTTATAAATGCAGTTTTAATTTATTACTCGGTTTGCAATACGGACAAAATGCAGTTGGTATGTGAATTTATATATTATTGTAATCGGTGAAAAACACGATCGAACGAATATGAAGCTTTGACAGTCTGGGATAGTTGCAGTTTTTAAAAATAATATTTTTTTAATTTATTTCCACGTTGGTGATGGGATATAGTAGAAATGTATTAATACTTAATGTACATATAGATGTATGTATTGAAAGTGTTTATACTTAAAACTTTCATCGGTGATAACAGAAAACTTCTACATTGTTCTGTATCAAGAAATCATCAACCTTATTTCAGAAATTTCATTATTATCTCCTTATTTATTGTTCTTATCGTATTATATCTCGCAGAACACACGGTACACTTTTAGAATCGATCATATAATACCGCCCTACTTACGGCCGTATTAAGAAAAATCATATTCGCTGTAAAATTAATTACAAAATTATGTAACTACAAAAGCTGAATCTACCCTTAACTAGAAATATATAAGATAATTTATAACTACATAAAAGCAATTTATTTTTCAATTGTTAGTACTGAAAAAAGTTAATACGTACAGGGCGCGCCAATAATGGTGACCCGCCCTAAATGTTGCGATAGCTCGTGGATAAATGAATCAGAATTATAGAATAATTTTTTTTTTTGAGGAAGCTTTGTTTGTAGAATTTAAATTTCGATGGTATTTTCTTTTAAATTAGTGTTCCGATTATATAACAGTATTGTATTAATAATTTGTCAGGACAAACTTTTAAAACGATTTTGCTGAATACAATGATTCTTTTGATAAAGAAATAATTCTTCAATTTCGATTTATTTTTACGCAAAGATTCATCTTATACGCGATTTTACCACTGCTAATGAGAAATTTCCAAAATAAGTGAAACTGTGGTGTTTTCGAAAATGTATCATCTACAATGTGCAATAATTTTCTGCTAGTTGCTGAATAATATTTAAAGCAGAACTGTTCATTGTTCGCTGCAGTAGTAAATGAATGTCAGATGGATTAATTAACACGGTCGCTGAGAATATTTTTTGCCAATGGCTTAAATTACTTGCGGTGTAAACTAGTTGCGGCTTTGGAGTTAATTTATTTTCGCACAGTAAATGTACTCTGATGACAATCGTCATTTCCACGGTCATTTTAATAATATTCAGTTCATATCGAGGTGATAGAATTTACGACAATTCAATAACTAGAAACGAAGAATTTCAATGTAATTCGCGTGTGATTATTTGTTGATTCTCACTAATGTATAAAGATAATTAAACTTTAAATAATTGTGTTAATATTAAGGATTCTTTTAAAACAATTGATACAATTTCTAATATATTAGAAACGATCATTAAAAAAGTTATCTACGTAATACAAAAATTAGTGTGTCTTAATTAGAGCGAATAGAGAAAGGTATGTTAAAGTGTAAACTACTTAAGAATTTTAGTAACCAATTAATAATACTCGTGAAAGAGGTCTATCACGTGTTCAAGTCTATATGTATTGTATTTTATCACGTTGTAAGATGATAAACGTATTCGGAACGCGCAAATTATATTGCTAAAAGCGCCGAGAAATGCAGTTTTATTAGTAGCATATGAAGCACGCAAGAATAATGGCCGCGAATTAATCTGTTCAGTTAATGGCAAAAATGATATTGGCATTTATCAGTAATGAAAAAAGAAATAATAATGCGAATTGGAAGATGTTTTGAAAGATATTTCAATGTTAAACACAGTACTCCGAGTTTACAATTGAAAATAGTATCCAAATCATTTTAAAAAATTTCAATTCAATTTAAATGTTTCGAATCTTCCATTATTATCAAAAAATGTGAATGTATTTCTCAAGTAATCTATGTTAATTAATAGTTGGTATATGGGTACTTGCGATGAAATTTGTTTATTTAGTTACTTATTAGCGACTCTCGTAATAGAAATTATGATTATTACGAGCGTTATAGAGAAAAAGTGAAGAACAAAGGAGTAGTCTATTATTGTGACATAGTATCTGTGAATTGGCAAACTGGTATTTTTAGTAAGTAAACATCTATGCGTAAGTATATATCGTTGAATGCGTCTGTTACCAATCAGTGGATATTACAAAAGATGGAGTGTGCCTTAAGTACCCTTACGCCTTACTAACCGCAACTGTACGTCTGTAGTGAATATTCCAGTGTGTGCTTCAGGGGCATCATAAAATTTGTACCTCTATACATACAACGCGTTTTGATGATTACACGTTCTTTACATTTGTATTCGCACGATTGTTAAGATTTGTGCTTCAACATCATCATTTGCAAGGCTTTTGAATTGATATGTGTAAGAGTAAAAACTTATAAATATTCTGAAAAAGCGTGGTGAAATCATAACTTATGAATATTTTTATGTAGACTCAATGGAAAATTTGTGCATCGCTTTAACTGTTTAGTAATCTGAACAGCTATTTGTAAAGGTAGGATTCAAAATGATACAGAAATAGCCGTCAAAGTTGGAGATAATAAGACCTAATGACAGGCATCCCATTTTCATTTGTTCGCGATCAATTATAGTAATATTTAAGATTCCTCAATTACACGCTATTCACTGTGAAAGTCTTCTTTTCTATGGTTAAGTGAGAATTAAAAAATTTTTTACCAAACATGTATTTAAGAAAAATTCATTGATACATAGAATTAGAGTGCCACTGCTTTTTATTTTTATTTTATTAGCTATATCAGAATAGTATTTCCTAAATTTAAATATATATATCTTGAAAATACGTACAAGTGTGTAGTCAAATATATACGTTCACTTCTATTTATATTCTAAGTGGTATGAATTCTGATGGAGAAGTTTATTTGGAACATCATTTGTACTTTTCTTTAAGCAAAGGATTCAATTGAAATCATTTTTCATGTTACAAAATTTAGATAAAAGAAATTATATCCCAAATTTAAATGCATTCTTTCTTCAGATTATTATTTTATTTCTAAATCGAATACCATATTGTATAATAAATTGTAGTACGAAGCGATTACTTGTACTGTATTGTTTTATAAATAATACTATTTATTTCATACGCTACAATGAATTTGACAATTCTTCTGAAATAAGTATTTTAACAAAATCTTTGTCATATTTAAAAAATCTTTGACCGATATTTATTTAAATATTTGGACGTGATATTATAAATATATAGTTCCATATCTCACGTATCTGTCTCTTTTAATATGGCGTTATATCTTTTTATTATTTTTTTGTTAAGTACCTTTCAATGGAATTAAAGTATTGTAATAAACATAATTGGATGTTTACGATTAAAATTTTATAATCCTGAAAGAAACTAAAATAATTTTATTATTATTTTAATCTCCTCTCATGTGCTACAGATTACACAAACAAGAAAACATAAGGGATAAAAATATCATGCTATATAATAGTTATTTTTGTGTCAGTAACAGTCTGATATAATCAGCTCTATACAAAAAATGTTGCCACATGCCATTTACAATCTAAATTTTTCACGGTTGATTTTCTAATTGCAGATCCTACGGTCGTAATATTTCATTCTCATTATGAGTAGGTACTTAGTACCACGACGTTGTGTACAGAGATAAGAGAGTCTTTGAAATCGTTTGTACCCAGCTTCGTTCAGTCAAAAACCATTCAGCCGACTGTCACACACTGTGTAAAATTTATTAATTAAAATTGCGGTGTTCCTTTACCGTTTGGAAAAAAATAAAGGCCTTCTGGTGGTAAGACCTTTTACACATTTTCGCACGATTGAATCTGGAAACTAAGTAAACTATTCTTTATTTGATCGACTAAAGTAAATTTATTGTCTGTGTTTTAAGCAATGTACAGGATGACAGAATTGTTGAAATTAATTATTTAAAGACAGAATCTATGCATCAACACGATAAAAAAAAGTTTACATATCCATGTTATATTTTCACAATTTTTGGAACATGTAGCTTCAATCAGTCGTGATTATTTCTCGAATTTGAGATTGTAGCTTTCAAAAACAGCTCCATTTAGACGTAATATTTCATTAATCGATAGCTAACCTAAGATAATTTAGGTGAATAAGACAATTACATATAGTCATCTTAACTGATGTTTAAAAAATTGTTTGCAAGTGAAACTCTTCATTATTTTGACGCATGGAATCTTGAAGAAAAATGTCTTTGATGTTTAGTGACAATCGTGGATATAGAGTGCCTGAACAGTTTAAGTGAGATGGAGTTGAATGGGAGAAATGTTAGTGATTTCTAATGGGAATTGACTAATCTCAGCATTTACATATGTACCAAATACTTTCTGTGCGACGCGTGTAGACTCTACGAAAATATGACGGTAGCCAAAAATAATGGAGCAACCACAATGACAACAACGACGAACATTTTCATCGAGGATGAGAAGAAACTTCAAAATAATGCGTTACTCTCCTACAAAAAGGAAGAAACAGAAGACGACGAAATTACGCTGGAAGACTTGGCCCCGGATGGCGGTTGGGGATGGATGGTTGCTTTGGCCATGATATTAGTATTTGTTAGTATCACATATTACGACTTAACACAAGCATCAAGAACACAATCTTCAGAGAATGCTTTTATATTTTTATTTCCTCTTTTGCTTCATTTTTTGCAAATCGTTATTACTGTGTACAGTATAGGGGTAGTTGAAAAATATAGTTGCTACTGCGTACGTGTGAAGTTTCAAACTGAGTATTCAAATATAAGACATCACTTCCACTATATTCTGTGTAATTGGTTAAATGCTTCCCATTTACTAGTAAATTATTATGAAACTGAATATTTTCTTTAGAAGATCCAGTTGCAGCAAAAATAATATTGCTTGTTTTGTGTATTAAAATTCAAGTTTTTTCAATAAGAAATATTACGTCATTTAAAGTAATAAACGTTTTATTCTTACTAAATTAATGTTACGTAATACAACTGCACTGTTAAAGTTCCTGAACGAATAAGGTGTGTGTTTAAACAAAAGCTTAAGTTCAACAGCTTTAAGATTATTTTTGTTACATGTTTATGCTTTTCAATGGCCTTTTCTAAAGGTCATTAAACTTCTCTTGAAAATGACAGCGACAACATCGATCATGAAAATAGAACATTTTTATAAAAATTTATAATAAATTCCCATTTGTCTTATTCTTCTTACAGGTTACCACATTTGGACCTAGTGCATCATTTGGAATTGTATTTGGCGATTTTCTCGAAGCAACTGGTCAAGTTGGCACAGCAATGACACTTTTTAATTCCGTCTTTATGGTTACTTTTTCGATTGCTGGTAAGTAAACGTATTTTGTTAAAAAATGTACAGAATGCAACTTCGTCGTGACCATAATCAATACTGAAGTTAAAATATTCACGAGCCTTTTCTTTACTTATACATGAAGTTTCTGTAGCTACATATTTATAAATGTCCTTTTGACATATGTACGTACAATTAATTATGAATAGATATTGTACAGGAAACGTACAATGACTCAAAAGAAGAAGGAATAAGAAGAAGAAATGAAAATACATTATGGTGAATTATAAAATATTAAAAATACTAAATTGAAATTTGAAATCAATAATACAAAATGTACAGCATTAGTTCCTAAACTGCTTAAAATTTCTAAATTTCTGTTACAATCAATAATGCCAAATACACAAAAGTGATGCTAATTCAATTTCTAACGTGCTCCTTGGTAGAGAAAGGTGAAAATCGTTAAATAATTGCTGGAAAAAGCCACGTAAATTCAAACAGTTGATGTGAGGACTTTACCACCCGAAACGCTCTTTGGCCCACCATTGGTATTTTATTTCAAATATACCCATTTAAATAACCACAAAAGAGTTTCATATGAAAATACCCTTATATTACAGTAACTCGACGATCTATAAAAAGTCGATCGAATTTTGCTGAAATATGTTAAAAAAAATAAGATACAACTGCTACATTCACTTGATCTTCTTCACGTGTTGTGGAAATATGTTTAGGTTAATTGTCTCGAAGTGTCTTGGCGCCAGGAAATGAGACTTGTCTGAAAATGCAAATAATGTAAACTGCAACAATGAATAGTTGAAATTGAAAGCTTAATTTCCTGACAGGTTTGGTTAGGTGATACTTCCAACGTGTCTAAAGTTATCTTCTGATAACTATCTTAGTAATCGAAATATAACTGTTAAATTTCATACAAGTAATTATTGAATGTAAAAATAGTTGTATCTCTTTGAGAGATTTCCGTTAGATATAGCAGCCGCGTGTATATTTATTTCCCGGTGTGCATCCTTAGAGACGAACATAACAGTGATAACGTGTCATTGAGAAATTTTGTCCTCCGTTTGAGACTGTTTCAACGCATTTGTGTGTTGTTTCAAATGTACATGATACTCGGTACTGATAACACGAATTTCATGACGATAATTTATAAATATAGTTGGGACGAAACTATTAAATTTTCCTAGTGCAATGCTATACGATGGAAGAATTTTTTAAGTATGATGAAACCTCGTTTCATAATTATTTATTGTAAAAATAATGTAGGATAAGGGTATACAAATATTTATTATAGTGAAGGATTTTTCATTCAATAATTTTTATGTACAGTGTTCTTTAATGAGTAAATAAATAATGAGCAATAGACTAATGCAATATTTTATGACGCATTTAAAATAGAAAATTACAATAATTACAATAAATTTAAAATTACAATAGATTTCCTTATCACATTATTTAGTTACTCGAATCAAAATCCTTCCTTAATGTAAAATAGTGGTGATTAGTTTTGAAAGGACAAGTTGGTCAACATTTATAACCGTGTGTAACTAGTATCGCTAGTCTCGCTCGTGTGTTCAGTAACTACCTGAAACTTCACATTATCTGGCATAATCATGCCGTAGTTGAATACTATTTAAACTATTAGCCTTATGTACACACTTCCAACGGCAAGGTTTAATTACGCACAGTGTCAGGTGATGAAAACATTGGCGATAAGACACCTGCAATTCACGAATAGTTCATGTATATAAATCTCGTATAGCTTTGTAGGCGCCAGATAAGAGTGACTGAGTATTTACATTTTTCTGGTAAAATGACATGTCCAAAAATTTGAATGGAAGATCGAACGATGACTTTGCAACAAATAATTTGTTATCATTTCAAGTATTATGTTACACTTTTTACAACATCAACGTTTATACGAAATCTATCTGACTAATAATCATAAGTTTTCTGTTTCCAGTGAAAATGCTTTGACACGATAATTATTATTACTTAGTATATCTCTATGTGAAACTTTTTAATAATACACATACCTACATTATATGAAAAACATAGAAACACTAAAAAATCACTATCTAAACCTTGTCTCGTATAAGAATTAGTGATAGGATGAAGTGTATTGGAAGTTGGTTTCTAATCTTACTGTATTGTTTCGAACAGTTCACGAGTAGGTACTTGAAAAAGGAAAAACAATACTTTCAAGTATAATCGAATCCTGACGAAGTAGATTTGAATCTTTTATGAGTAGGTACTTTAACCAGGACTTTTCTATTCCGTGCGATCGTATGATTTGTTTTTATTCTGTTTGTGAAATCGCTGT
Organism: Andrena flavipes; assembly: GCA_963971345.1. Lineage (NCBI taxonomy): Eukaryota > Metazoa > Arthropoda > Insecta > Hymenoptera > Andrenidae > Andrena > Andrena flavipes. Next base: position 62,711,209 of record OZ020480.1, read on the forward strand.
TTTTCAGGGTTCGATTACTAGATAATTTTACGAGATTCGATTCTTTTAAATGTCAACGTACTTATAAATACATATTCGATATATGTGTACTGCTCCCTCTGTATCTGTCATGTTTTTTGTTTCACTGTCACAAAAAAGTTCAGAACAATAGTTCAAGCTACAATAAAACCAGAAATTAATTTTTGTACCAAAAATTCACAAAGAATTACGTATTTTTCAAGTACGTATAATTGAACATGATCTATTACGAACATTAACCGAACCCCCTAATGTGAACTTTTTGTATTGAATTCGATTTGGTTTCGTGAGTACATATTGAACTTGATCCCATCCCTAATAAAAATGTATAAAATACTGTCTAAAAAGCTCGTAACTGAGAACATCTGCGTAAATATATGAATGCGTCATTGTTTTAATGAATTTCCAGACACGAGTTAGGTATTGTGTTTGTTTAACCGTTACATTTGAACAATCTTTCAGATAAGATAAGTAAAAATGTTGATTTACTCCTCGTTTTATCAAACTTCCCTTGATTTTTTAAACTTTTTGGATAGACATTTATGTAACAGTATTTCTGACAGAGTATGTGTACATATTATGGTCTTTAATAATTTGTTTATGAGTAATATAGTATTATACGATAGAAGCTATAGTAATATTAGAGGTAATGATCTTGAACGTGTACTAAAGAGGCACGTGTATCAGTACCGTCTTAACATACAGGCGATAGAGGCAGCCGCCTCAGGGGACCTCTGAAAAATTGGAAAATTAATTATTATGAAAGATAGAAAAGAATTGGAAATGGGCCCCCAACTGTAACGAAAAGAAAATAAAGAATAGGTGCACCAAAATTTAGATTTTAAAGTGGGACCCTTTTCTCGTGAAACGTTTAATCTCACTTATTTAACTGTTTGAATACTAATTCACTTTGAGTGTTACCGCAGTATTTTCGATTTTGTTTAATTTAGAATAATTTAGGAAGCTACCCCCTGAACCCACGAAAATGATAATACGGCACTGACGTGTACACGAGATTCATGCAACGTATACCTATTTAAATCTTCGTGTACACGGATATAGATGCACATGTACTTATGTTTGAATTTATTTATTAACAAATTTTGTTGGAGAAGATTAAGTTGGGATTTACTATTGTTACTTGTGACAATAAAGTATTAGTAAACAATTAAGTAGTCGACGATAGCTTTGCTCCTTATCTGATATTCGAATGGTATTTTGCTAATCTCTACGGCCCAGTAGCATGAAAATTAACATTCCATGTTTTTCAACAGGTTTAATGACCAACACGTTACTGAAGAAATTTGAAATGAGGACGGTAGGTGTTTTTGGCGCAGTACTGTTTTCATTGCCGAACGTTGGTTTGGCGTTCGTCAATAACGTCTACGAAATGGCGTTCTTAAACTTTCTTCAAGGGATGGGCCTCGGTTTGATCGTCACGATTTGCAACACGAATTTCAACGCTTACTTCGTGAAGAGACGGGCTTCAGTACGTAAATGCAAGGCCGATGGCCGTCGTTCCAGAAGATACTTATATTCTTGATTTTTTAGGGAAATTTTTGCTTTCCAGGTAATGAGCGCCGCCCAAGTCATTGTCGGCTTAGGTGGGATTGCGTATCCTATATGCATCGAAAAATTGATGAAGGTATACGGATTCCGAGGTGAGATGTATTATAAATTATTGTGATCTATATTCTATTTATTTCAACTTGGCACGTGTGAATACAGTAATTATATGAATCGTTAATTCGTGAAATATTATGAATGATTAGAAGATTACACGTCGGTACTGCGTAAGTACTAAGCTGTGTTGATTTAATAGGCACTGCATTGGTGACGGGCGCCATGAGCTTAAATTGCATCGTCGGTATGACGATGATGCATCCCGTTGAATGGCACGCGAAGAAACCGGAAGATGTTCGCGCGGAAAGGGCACGCCAGAGGGAAATACGGAAGTTGTGTGGAATGACAGTGTCAAATCGTGGTTCTACCGATATTACTCATCTTCCAGCGAAAACTAGGTGGAGCAGCTTGACAAGTCTTAAAAACGAAAGCGGAAAGCAAATTCCGCTTTTAATTGAATCTTTACATGTAAGCTACACAGCACAGTTACAGTTACATTTAAAATACATATCCAACTTGGAATCATTTTTTACAATCTAATAATTATATAACCCGAGGAAAGATATAATTGGAAAAAAGTGAGTTACATATTGTAACAGTCTTGAAAATTAATTACATTCCAATATTATTACTTTCATGCCTGTATAAAGACACCTGTAAATCAAGTTGCAAAATTTAGAATTTTTACTACGAAACTCAACTCTTTATATCAGATTTCTCTGTTCAAAATTAAGAACTGATATTTCGCTACTATTAGGATATATGAAAATGAAAGAAGATAATGTCGGACTTGGAAAATAAAAGTTTTTTACTTCTTCTTTACTTTGTTGGAATTTAGGAGCCTGCGAAGAGAGTTGCCTCGATTTCTGAGCTCGAGGATAAAGTTTACAATCGAATTAAATCTGGATCGATGCGTGAACTTTTAACAAGACGTCTGTCAGCACTTTCTTCATCAAGCTTAGCGAATCTAGTGACTGGAATCGGAGGCTTCGGGGAGGTCAAACATCAGTTTGAGAAATCTAAAGAGAAGCACGCAGAAAAAGGAGTTCAAGTTTCTATGAGCGAAGAAAACTGTATCGGGAAAAGGCAATTAAAGTGAGTATAATATATTGCACTTTAAATTATCACTCGCAATATCATGAAATTTCGCAATATTTTTTAAATTTTCTTCAATAAATTTACATCTTGGTTCTGCGCTTCATTAACATTAATGTGTTTTAAACGATGCAGAGAAATCTTTGGAGAATTCCTGGAAATATCGCTGTTAAAGAATTGCGGTTTCCTCAACATTTGTATGGGGATCAGTTTCGTTTTATCGAGTGACTTCACGTTTTCATCTCTGTTACCATTGGTGATGACTAACGGTGGCTATACGAAAAGTCAAGCAGCTCTGGCAATTACTATCAGCGCCGCTGCGGAATTGGCGTCCAAGATTTTGCTAGCAATTTTCACTTTGATGATAAACGTCAAAGCGAAATATATATTCTTCGTCGCTATGATTTGCATGGCGTTTGCAAAAGTTGGTCAGTAAATCAAACACATGCCAATTTAATAGAATAGAAATATCACATAAGGTCATAATTATTAGAGCCGACTGCGAAAATATATCTTACAGACAATACTGCACATTATATGGAAAATGCATTAACAATACATTAACAAAAAAAAAAAAAAAAACAGAAACTCCTAACAAGACGAACTCTATAAACAGACATATCCTGTATTTTCATTAATTTAGGCTGAACTTTATTTCCTCACTTTATTTTCCTGAATATGCACAAGACGAAATTGACAAAATTTGTTCAGCATGTAATAATTAGCAATAACTACAATTTTATAAAAATCTTAATGCCCGAATCCCCTTTGCGCAGGTTACTTGCTGTACAACGGCACCTTGATGGGCACATTTGTAATGATAGCAGTCATAGGGGTAGTTAGGTCCTGGTTATTGGTGCCACAGCCATTGGTCATCATAGAAGACATCAGTATTGAGAAGTTCGCCTCGGCATACGGAATTTATGGAGCTATTAGTGGCGTAACTTCCATATTGTTTGGGCCAATCGTTGGTGCGTATGTAATACATGTATATCGTGGGCGAATAAAAATCTCTTAGTTGCTGGCAGCTCTTATGCACCTCTGGTATAAAGTAATCTCTTAAATAATTTATATAATTTCACTTGAAGCATAGAATACATATTTAAATAGATGCAATTATCCATGTATCTAAGTTAAATGGAAGTGAGGATTCACTATCGCTATTAAGTGTCACCGAGCTCATTAAATGGAATTTTTTGATGAAAATATTAAAGAGAAACGGAAGAAGAAGCAACAGCTTTTATTTACAGCAAAGAATAGGTGGATTTTGACACGTGAATGATCTGTTTTAGGGCTCATGAAGGACTGGACCAACAGTTTCGTGGTATGCCAGCTCGCTCTTATACTAATGAACGTCCTGTTCGTTATTCCTTGGGCAATACAGTTCCTTTCAGTGAATTTACCAAAGAGGAAAAAGAAACGGGCAAATATAATTGCTACCCAAACTGCCAGGCCCCTTTCTGCAAATTGACGCCAGCAGAGAAAGAAGGACGGCGCTCTCGCAGCTATTTGAATATAACCTGTTGTACAAAAATGAACCAAAATTTTATTGTTAATAATAGGGCTTCCGCAGAATACTTTCATTTATAGAATTTAATGAAAAATGTTTTCAATTTCTTAAACATGTTTAGTGCTTACGTGAAGTGAATTACTTTCTCAAATTTATAAACCTGATCTTTTTTATAATACAAACATTTGTAATTTTAACATTCAAGTTGAATATTCTACATATTTACTGTAAGATATATTGCAAGGAATTGATTCCGATTAAAAGTTCTGGATATTTCTGTTACTTTACAATCATACGTTATAGGTACGCGAAATATTGTAACTGATTGTACATATACGACTAGTTAAATAGTGTGATTAATTTAAAATATATATTTTATAATCAAGTTGATGTACATATTTGAAAATAAAGGAAGCAAACAAAATAAAATACTTTCAATGTATACTTTATTATTATTTTGACATTGGTAAAAAAATAGCTTTAGTACTTGGCTTCGTCCAGAATTTAAACTCTGATTTTATAAAAAAAATGATTTGTTAAAGCAGGCAATCCGCGTGCAGCGGTGCACGCGGGGCAAGTCAGACGAGGGGTCGAGCAGTGGTATTCAAAGCCACAATCGCACGGCGGTCACTCACCTCAGAGGATCTGCGCTGAAATTTATCTCTGAAGTTTAGCACTCTGTTCATAAATAACGCTAATTTATATTACGTTAAGTAAACTAGAAGAGAATAATAAGGATAAAGAGCGAATGTATTTTGTTGTGATAGATTTTCTCTTCCATTGGAGAGAATGGCAGGTGGGTACAAGAATGCTAGTTTCGAAGATTCCGAAGAAGAAATTTATTTCATGAATTTTGAATCGCCCAGTAACATTAGAAAGCATTTAAACTTAATTTCCAAGAATGAACGAATCCATGACGTAACTGAATTTATTATAAATATATATATATATATATATATATATCAATAAGCGTTGCTATAAGAAAGCGGGTGTATATTGCGATATCATATAACTTTATTTAAATATAGTTAATTACTGAACAACAAAAGCCTTTTCTTCTACGAGTAAATGTCAATTTCAATCTAATAGTACGTTGATCCACATCTATGGAGTTTTGCATTTTTTCTTGCACTGTTCAGTTATTGTGTGTCATTCATGAGAACTCCATCTTAAGCACGAACCCCTTCACTGCTTTTATTTCGTGGCTCAATTTTTATTCGGAACCCGTCTACCCTCTTGAGAATAATGTCAATCTTCAGCCGGAAGTCCTTTTCTGTGAGATCCGACAGGATCTTGTAGTTCCGCAGGATCGTCGACAATAAGACCTTCAACTTTAACAGCGCGTATTTCCTTCCCACGCACGATCTAAAAAAAAAAACCGTAATTTAATCGTGTTATACGTGTTTCATAAAACCTGACTTTGAAAAAACATAATGCTTTTGAAGGGATGTTATCCAAGGGGTGGATCCAAAATTTACGATTCATGTTATCTGTATGATTACTTCATGTTAATATACTGGATTAAGCATATTGGGTAAGAATAATTGCAGGTAAATATGAATTGCAAATGTAGGCTGAATTAAAATTCTCAATGGATAATGGAAATCAAAACAATAAGCATATAGTTGATGGATGGTTTTAGGCGATAGAAATGATTACTTGCCTGGGTCCTGCACTGAAGGGAATGAAGGAGTAGTAATGTCTCCTCTGCATTCGTTCTGGCAAAAAATTATCAGGGTTGAACTGTTCGGGGTTCGGATAGAATTCCTCTAAACGATGAACCCTGTACGGTAAGATTAGAACTGTACAACCTTTCGGCAGCACGTAGTTTTTAGTTTCTGTAAACGAATGAAACATTGTCACGCGAACTTCGATAATATGTGTCACGTGTTACTTAAAAACCTTAAAGTACATGATCTACACAAATTATGAACTGTGGGTACAAAATTTACCAAGTTTAACGTCTTCGTTAAGTAACCTTGCAATGGCTGGCACCGGTGGAAAAAGCCTCAGAGTTTCAAAAATAACTCTTTCCAGGTATTTCATTTCCAAAGTGTCTTGGAACGTGCAAGGTCGGTCAGATCCTTTGAAAATAGAATCCAATTCCTCGTACACGCGATCCTAAGGTACAAGCGATTGGATCATCCAAGTCGTGATTTAATCAAAAAACTTCAAGTGGCATTGAAATCGATAAACATCGAGTGAGAATATGATACTTCACTATAGTGCTCCACGATTGCATGGATAATTGGCATAACCTCCGATATTAAGAGTAATAAATTCTTTTGTAAAAATGGGAGATGCAGTCAGAGGGAAAGTTCTATTCGTAAGAATGTGTGCTATGTGCCACACCGATGACAAAAATGGTAAACACAGAGTAGGTCCTAATCTTTTTGGCATTATGGGCAAGACCTGTGGTAGTACGTATTCATACACTTATTTATGAATTTTAGAATATTTAAACTGATAAATTGGTATATTAATAGAATTTACGTTTACTACATTTGTAATTTGAAATTTGTATAAATTGTTGAAGCTATATTTACTTTGCAATTAAAATATATAGGTTAAGTCTAGGAATGAAAAAGTGCAATTTTAAATAATTATAAATCATGCAAGAAAAATTGTTGGAATTCGAAAATAAGGTTATTTGCTTTATAGATCGAAATACTTGAATCATCTGCAACTTGAATTGGACTTTTTTATTTAAATATATATTCTTTACCGTATATGCTAGTTGAACTTAACCCGCAATTTTAAATAATTATAAATCATGCAAGAAAAATTGTTGGAATTCGAAAATAAGGTTATTTGCTTTATAGATCGAAATACTTGAATCATCTGCAACTTGAATTGGACTTTTTTATTTAAATATATATTCTTTACCGTATATGCTAGTTGAACTTAACCCGAAACTTACAAATGAAGAAATACACAATTTGCTTCCTGTAGGTTAATCATAACTCATAAAAAATTTAGGAATTTTATCAAGCAAAAATTATATTTCGATTTTTACTTAAAAAAACTTGTCCTTTGACACAAAGTTTATTAATATCATAAGCTTTAAAAAAACGTGTTTGTTCAGTCAAAAATTTTAATAAACATTGTATCAAAGGACAAGTCTCAGCTTTAATTTATTTCTTTGTAATTAATTGAAAAAGAAATGCTTTATTTTCGACAAAAACTACTGCCTAAAGTAATACCCTTATCCCTTCGTTGACACACTTTTTTCCGATCAACTTTGACATACGTGGGTGGCTCACACCCAGAACAATTTTTTAATGTCATTCTCATCTAAAGAATACAATTCATCAATTTTATTCGCATATATTATTCTGTATATTCTTTTAAATACTATATATAATAAATTAAATAACAAATTTAGCTACTCCTGGATTTAAGTACACGGATGCTATGCGAAAGAAAGCTATTATTTGGGACGAGACCCAGATGAATGATTACTTGGAGTCCCCCAGAACATTTATTCCCGGTACAAGAATGGTATTCATAGGTGTCAAAAATATGGAACAGCGCAGAGATATAGTAGCTTACTTAGCGACGTTAAAATAAAGATTCAAAGCATTGGATTTTTAATGCGAACTATTGTGTACAGTGTCCGAAACGTGTTATTTATAGTAGTAGCTCGACAAATGTAAAAAAATCAAATTTTATGATTAATAAAATTACGAAAGCTATATTCGTATATACAGGGTGAGTTACATAATTTGTCCACCAGGGATAACTTCTGAACTGTTTATTCTACACAAAAGTGTTTTGAAGCGTTTTCGATAAGATTTATTTATCTAAACAAATATCTCTTTTGAATCTTCCGAGTCCACTTTCAAATTTTATTCGCACGAATAAAATTAAAAGAAACTGCGTAATAGCATTGGAATCAAAATGTTTTATTACAAGCAGGAGAAACCTGTTCATCCATCCTAATACTTTTATTAGACTCACCTGGATATCTTGATGTATACCGAGTACACACAGAACAAAACTAGAACCAGCAGCGGTGGTGTCATGCCCCTGAAAAACAAAAATACTATGCACTTATTGAGTGTTCCAACTAATATTAGTATTTTTCATCTATGCTGCAACTGCTTTACACTATTTCGAATAGTTCATACAATGTGGATGATTTCTGACTAATTTCGTATAAATAATAGAAGCGTGCTTCTGCCTTCAAGTATTAATTTCGACACTATAGTACAGATGAAAACATTAAATGTACGTGCAAAAGATTACATTTTGTTCAATTAGAGTCCGTCTACATTTTTGAAGCGATTCTAGATAATATACAAATATAGCTGCCAAGTGTTCTTTATGTACGAATACCTATTTAGTATATAGTATTCAACAATACGTCCACTATTTATGCAGATTCTGGACTCACCTTGAACGCTTGGCTTTAAAATATCCTTTTACCTCAAACATAATAGTGTCGACTTCTTCCTTGATTTCGTTGTCACTGAGTTGCGCGCCATTTCTCGAAAGTTCCAGCATGAGATCCAAGAAGGCGAGTCTACGTTTTTCACCCACATCATTGTCGTCAATGTCATCAAGATCGTCCCTTACGTAGTGCATTTTCGTCGCTCTCTTATCTTTCTCGTTACTCGAATTTTTCTCCGTAGTATCGTGTGACGCTGAAATTTCTGTCGGCCTCTTCTGTTCCTCCGCAGTACTCGCGCAGATTTTCCTATAAGCTTCTTCCTTTTTCTTTTGAATTACTCTCGAGGTTAAGCCATGAATGGTATTGAGCAGATTCTCTTGTTGCTTCGCGAACTTTGTGAATTGGAAGATAAAGTCGAATCTCAGATTCACGTTGTACTGTCGTCGATGAATGATGTCGCACATACTGTGTTAATAAAAGCATGTTGAAACTCCACGTAAATGAAACATGCATATTTAGTAATAATACTAATAATATTTAGTAATAATAAAGTAACAATCCACAAAAAGGTAATGTAACTTGTTCATCATTAAAAAGAATCGACACTGTAATTATAAAATACCTACTTACTTCATCACAGCCATAGCGTAATCATAACCAGTTTTATGTTTCTCAGATTCCCTTAGACCCATTGCTGTTTCCAATAAAATATCAACGGTGACTGCGGATAAATAATCATGACAGTCAAATTCTTTTCCTATTTGTTGCCGCAGACGTAATACTAAATCTCTGCTGTTTTCATAAAATAATGGAACGAACGTTTTTAGTACGTTCAAGTGGAATGTAGGCGCTATTATTTTCCTGTGCGATCTCCATTTTTCACCAGAGCTAATGAGCAATCCGTCTCCCAGCCAAGGTTTGAAGTATCTGCAACGCAAAAATTAATGAAACGTCTTTCGAAAGCAAAATATTCGAAATAATATTTAAATGTGTACCATATTTTTCAGCTCTGTATGTTAATATGTAAGGGTCTTCAAATAGAATTTTTTAATAGTTAGATATCAAGTGAAAATGATTTTTTAATAATATACTGCGGTGCAGCGAGTTAAGTATTCTTGGGTAGAGTGTAGGTAAAAATGCTGGTTGCAAAATATTTACCTGTACTCTGGAGACTTATTGATATGAACTGAGCTACTTAGAATGATTTCAACATCACGAGGGTGATACAAGAAGACTACTAATTTCTTTCCTAAAAAAGCTCGAACTACAGGCCCGAACACATCATATTTAAGTATTTTTTCCAAAACATGATCTGGATGCACGCCCAACGTGAGTAATGCATTCCCTAAAATTGGCACTGTTTTTGGTCCTAAAATAAAACGAATCAGATTTTATTTGCAAACCTGATTTATATACAGAGTGGTCATTTTATTACTATTCAGTGTTTTTCTAGGAAATGGCAAATATATATGGAAGAAGTGGAAAGAGAAAATTTTTCACTACATTTTATAAGCCACTGGATTCTGGAAACCAGAAAAATACCCACCTGGCAGCTTATTTCCGAAACGAACTATTCGCAAACTTTCGATGTAAAAGTAGATACCAAGTAAAATGGTAGACGCAGAAAGCAGCGTGTAAAAAACAGCTGTTTGCCAGTAGGTTGTTGTTATCGTCGCCACCTCCATCTTCGATTCTACTCGAAGATAAAATCACCAATTTTTCCTATTTGGCAAAAATGATTCACAAATATTTCGACAAAACAATACACATTTTTAGTTAGATTTCATTTCTGTAAGTTTAAAGCACGTGGATTGGAAATAGATATTTTAAGTATTTACTACTACTCTTTTAACAAACAAGAAATATACGTTATAAAGAAGTTCGTTCGAAAGATGCGAAAATATAAATACACGATAAAATGTGAAATAGATCACAAAATACTGTGTTCGAAAAAATTTGCTGTCACATCCGCATTTTAAATCTGCTTGCTCTAAATGACTATTTCATAAAATACGAATTTCCACGTTATTAAGCACGTATCACTTTTATATATAATATCTCCTCTGTTTTTTTTCTTCCTAAGATGTTTATAATTAATGATATTACATGGTTAATAAATTGACACTTAAATTTCACGCGCACTGTATAATTCACGAACATCGAATTAAGGAGGAAATAAGTAATTTAAAAGTATTTCAAATTATTTTCATTAAACTATTTTCCTGAGAATTTTAGTAAGAGTACACACGAAATACCTTGGCAAAATAATTTGCGCGCGTCAAGTCACAAGCGTCGAAATCCACAACGCGATTCGCTGAGGCATCAACTCCTTTTATATTCTCGATTATACATATACCGTCAATACGGATGCGTGTAAAACTTTCGGGTTTTTTTAAATTAATTATACGATGACCCGTCTTTTCCTGTCTTTCATTTGCTTTACAAATTTTCATTGTCGAGTAGCGTACATCAATTATAATGGCGTATAGTGGGAACAGGTCATTTGATAAAAATAAAGATCCGAAATAATTAAGCCTCAATTGAACGCGAAGCGGCTTGATCAATTACTTGATCTTTGCAATTTAATTACCTTGTCACTTATCTTCCTTCGACATATACGTAACTGCATAATATATACTTGGTACATGTACATGGTAATATAATAAACACATTGCATTTAATGCGTAAACAATTTTACACTGAATAACCAATCGAATAAATATCGATTACAGTTTGTTCTGTGTTATTACCGATGGAAATAATTATTTAGTTAGATGAAGTACGTAGACTTGAAGAAGGGGAGAAGGGGAGGTAGGGAAGATCGAGAGCCAGGGAACGAAACCAATCCTTCAGTAAGCTATTTTTTTATCTACGCGCAAATTAAAATGAGCCAAGTTAGGGGTAACAAATAGTTTTAGCAATGGTTTAAACTTCCATATGGATATGTATAAACCGGTAAAAACATTTATGTTGAAGAAATGAAATACTATTGTTAGTACACTTTGCACATTTTGACTTTCATCACATTTATTTCAACTAGCGATAAGTAACATGTGCTACGCGTGCCAAAAACCCCGAGGTATAACGAATATGTATCGTAGGGGGTAAAAAGACAAAAAGACGGTTGTAACGATCGCTCTTTGATCGTCGAGGTGGAAACGAGTACTTCCGGAAATGACGTAGCAACCTGCTTCACCCCCTACATAGAACGTGTCCGGAAATCGACCCTCCAGGATAATAAAAAAAGAGACAGGAGAAAGGTATATGTATAAAGCGAGGAAGACAAAGAGAAACAAACTTCCCCTCAAGTGAGCTTGAGCGAGCGGGACCAATTTCACGAAATTACGAAATTATCGATGGGCGCCAAATCGACCACCCTTTATTACCGCCACCGGCGCCATATAGATTTCCTGGCCAACTGAATTATTCACAGAAGACATGCACGCATCAATAAAAATAATTCTTCAATCTATTTAATCTATTAAGAATGATATGACACATTTTCATTTTCGCTGTACAAGGTGTACATTGAGTTGTGAATAATGTGGACGTGGCCATGTGATTCCTTGGTTTAAAATTACAGAGATTATTCAATTCGTCAGGCATTTATTTTCGTAAATTAATGAATAATCTGTGTTAATTGTAAGTAGAAATAAAAGAAATATATTGCATTGGCGACATGTAATTACATTCCTTATAGTGAAAGTATGCGAAATGAAATGCTGAACGATCTTAATGACTGTGCAGTATAATGGATTTCCTATTGTAACCCGACCACTTTAAATATTTCAGTTGTTTTTGTGAAATAAATTAAAATTAACATTTCCTCAACCTGCTTCGCGTGATATGAGAATCACTGGACGTATATAGTATGGTGGTGGGTAAAATTTAACTTTTAAAATATTGCTGGGGCATCCTAACATTTTGTTTATGCTGAAAAATGGGGCTCGTTAAAATTTTATTACAACTTTAGAGGTTGCTACCAGCTTATTAATATTTTAAATGAAATTGTATTTTTTACTTAAGACGAATTCATACACCAGATACTTTTTAAATCTGAGAGTTTATATTATATCAAAAATTTCCCGTCCAGAATGGCAATTTAAACATTACTACTAGACTTTTATAAATATAAATCGGCTGTTTTTAAAAGTTGTTGGTTCACAAATTTACTTGATAATAATATTCCAACGTTACGCAAATGTGTTTAAAAAATATTATACATCGGAAAGAAAATTGCAGTTTTATTCTTAAAAAGTACAAAATTCTATGCCTAGTAGTAACCCTTAATGTGTAACTGAGAAAAATAAAATTAATACAACGTTACTTAATTATAAAGGTGATGCATACAAAAATAATTTCTTGAGATCAAATAAGCACCACCCTACTGTATATATAAGGTAGTAGGTATTAAATATGAGTCTTATATCAGTTTTATTAATTTTTATAAGGAAATCTTAAAATAATTTGATTGAGTTTACGGAGAAACAGCATTGTAAAGTTCTTATTCCATTTGTAGGTACATTGAAAGCTATTTAACATTTACATATTACCTGATATTACAAAAAGGGCATATGCAAATTATATCGAGCATTTTACAAACATGCATATTGTTATCAAGTGTATCCTATAAATGGTGGTGAATAAATATCTTACTTATTCGTACTGCATTCGTGTACATAATATTTATTATTCAGTGCGGAAATGAATGTTGAATAGATTACGGCAGCCAAATGCTATCATGAAAAATATTTATCCTTTTTCTGAAATTAATACTGAATTTTATGTGAAGCATATTTGTCCCATACTTCAAGAAAAGTACTTAAAGTGGCTTTAGTTGGCAAATTATTATTATTATATAATCATATTATTGAGCATCGTGACATTCATAAAGATGTAACGATATTTAAGCGAAGTCACTGTCTTGTGATCATGTTTTGAACATCTGACTGTCTCTAGATATCAAGAGAATATTAATATTTAATTGTGCCCCTTGCACCTAAATGCCCCAACTCCTCCTACAGCTTGTGTCACTGTGCGGCGGCGCAGCGAGTACGTTCCGCTTCTTGCGGTGATTCTGAAGCGTAGGAGAACGACCCCCTCCATATTTACATATTTGCCTCCTACACTCTGTACTGGCGGCTGGCGAGCCGCAAGGAGCTCTCGCTCCTACATAGCTGATGTTGCTGATAGTGGGGGAACCAGCAGACTGAATGCGGGGTTCCTGGGGCTCCTGGTGGAGAAGTTCCTAATCCCTTCCTTGGGGGTTATTAATATTATCACTTTCACTGGCAACAACATGTTTTCACGCCGAGAAATTTAACAACACAAAAACGTCTAATAGATATTAGCTTATAGAAAAAAGATAAGATTAAATAACAATAAAATGATTGTTACTTACAGTATAATATGCTACCTTCTTATTCCAGCTAACTTGTACAATAAATCGAAATTTCATGTTAAAAAAATAAAAAGGAACGTAGTTACATTACATTGAAGTTAATAAAAAGTCACTAAATAGTAAATACAGAAGGCACTCGTTATAAGCCCGACGAACGGGGCTGACAGCGGGCGTATAGCGCGTTGTGGACATTATGTATGCCGCGCGGCCAATGGCGCGATTGAGAAAACACAAGAAAACTCCATTTCAAAACTTCTACGTACATAAAATGTTAACGCCATCATAAAACTTCAGCTTCCAATAATTTTCACATTCAGGGTATGATGAATAAATCACTATAGTATCGTATAAATAATAAAATGTATTTTAAATATTTCATAAAAAGTGTTACAGAAGATATAAGTAAAAAATGCTTACTGTAGGCTTATTCAAGGCACTTGTATTTACACAGTTTCACTCGTTGTACTGCATGAACGTCGACTAATCTACGACTGATATGCATCTATCCCCCACACTACCGCATAAACATTCCTTCGCTTCTCACAATTAAGTCAGGAGGACGTCATTGCATCATTGTTAACTTAAGGTCTCGTTCAATTAAATTAAGTTAGAAATAATCAAGTACGTTAGGCTAATACAACAAAACCCTACTGTCCGCCATAATGCAACGTATCGCGACAAGATATATACAGTATAGAAAAAGGAAAGTTGCACGATATATGTATATGTATATAGGTATAGTATACCAGTGTAGTATTAATTACAACATAATCGACCGAGAATGACGAAATAAACTTTATAACAATATTATACAGTTTCTTATTAAGTAATTCGTTTGTCGTTACGTACTCCTAATACTGAACGAATGAGAATCAGACATTTGTACAATAACTCATCTAAATTTACGGCTTAACACCGACGTAATTCATACTGACCGAGAGCTAAATGTAAATAATTAAATAATATTAATCGCAAGAAGATTAACCATTTCCTCCTTGGCACGCAGAATTACTTTCCCAAAGCGTATTGTCTCACGTACATCCTAATTGCTCACTGGACCACATTGTCGATATAAGTAGCAAATAGTTTCTTAAACACTCGTTAAAAAATATCATGTAGAAAAAATAGGGTTCGTCTTAATTTTAGGTAAGGCACTTTTATACATACAAATCCTTTGATTTCCTTTCACAGCGACAGAACGTCCTTCCGTTCTCTTGTCTGACACAAGCGTTCGAATCTTTATATTGCTTTTATTCTTACGATATTTTACATAACGTTAATACAAGGAAGTCGAAATATTATAATATCCTCAACACGAGATTGTATCACATCTTCGTGTCAATTTGTTGGTTACATTGGCAGTCAATTTTGATCGGGAATCCAATTTTATAGATTGTTAAAATTACCGTCCTTTGGTCACGCAAAATATCATTCTGTTAGAATTTTAATAATTCTCTAAAGCTACATCTGTTTAACAACAATTTAAACTATCTGCTTCATAGGAGAAATAACATAGTACAATTTTCTTCTTTCTTATTTCAAAACACCTACGAACAGGGCCGTCTTAACAAATTTGAGCACCCTGGGCTAAAAAATTGTGGCGCCCTAGCCCCCAAAGGTGCAAAGCAGAGCCGGATTTACCATTCGGGGGGCCTTAGGCTGAATATTTGGTGGGTCCTCGGTTAAATGTAAAAAATAAAATGAGGCTGATTTGATTTGTTTTATCATAATACTCGTATAATCTAAATAAGAATTTAATTTCAAAATTAAGATGATATAAAAAAATGCTAATTCTTGGAAGAAAATATTTAGAATGAGGGGCCCCCAGCTAAACGGGGCCCTAGGCTTCAACCTTGTTAGCCTAAGGGTAAATCCAGCACTGGTGCAAACTTCTTCGCAATCGGTGCAAGGCAGTACATCACAACCCCGGGTCTCCCCCAAAGCAAACACGAACAAAAACAATAGTAATTTTTGTTTCCAAAATTGAAGAGAAAAAAGCATTTCAACATATTTGATTCTTATGCGCCTTTGGATCACGAGCGCCCCTGGGCTATAGCCCCTTTAGCCCATTGGTATAGGTGGCCCTGCCTACGATATCCCTATTTCATAGGTCTTTTGAAATTTTAATGAAAGTGTAGGAAATTTTACTGTCAGTTTTTAGCGCTTATATCTATCGAGATGTGCGTTACTCTTAAGCCTGCCCTACACGATGAGACTTGTCTTGAGGCATGCCTCGAGACGAGGTCTCATGTCTCGTGCTGGCAAGGTGGAGAGAAGAAGAGAGAGGGACCTGTCTCAAGACATGTCTCGAGGCAAGTCTCATCGTCTAGGGGCCGCTTTAGGTAAATCTTAGTAAGTACTGATTTCTTCGCTGACGTTGGTGTGTGAGAAAGAAAGAATCATTGAAAATTTATGAAAGTCCCACGCAAAAGTATTTCTTATAAATTTTGTCACCAATTTAGGATCTTTTCTGTTATAGGACAACATTGTCTAAAAGTTTTCTCTTCATTGTCAATGACTGGGTTAAATCTGGATTAGATATCACGTTTTATGTTCCACGAAATCGTATTTAATATAGTCAAACATAGTAAAACAATTAGCAATTAGAGTAAAATATATTTAAAATATGTAAAATAATTGAAAATATGTAAAATAATTGAAAATATGTAAAAAATATTTAAAATAATTGAAAATATCTAAAAAAATATGTAAAATAATTAAAAATTGGGTAAAAGTAAATAAATGTATTAAATGATGTTTATTAAATAACATCAAATCGTCAGATTTCTTGCAATTTTATTATTAAAAACTGTCC
Organism: Andrena flavipes; assembly: GCA_963971345.1. Classification (NCBI taxonomy): domain Eukaryota; kingdom Metazoa; phylum Arthropoda; class Insecta; order Hymenoptera; family Andrenidae; genus Andrena; species Andrena flavipes. Next base: position 62,728,064 of record OZ020480.1, read on the forward strand.
TCCGTGTTGTCCTACAACAGAGATGATCCCCTGATTCAATATAATTCTGTCTTTCTTCAAGACCAACCTTTAATTTTACATCTTACATTGAGCGTTTGAGGATGAAAGTGGTGTAGCTCAATATTTCCTTAGTTACATCACTCTCACTTTCGGGGACTCAATTGTTATTAATGGAAGGAAGTTATGGTTATAGTGTGGCAAACAATTTCATTCTGTTTGTGATCCTTTGGTTGCAAATTAACATCAATTGACATGACGCACCGTGAAGTCAGAGTCCTAGGAAGTCAGCGTGATTAGTTTTTAGGAACGGAGTCAAGCTATTCAAATGAAATGTGTTGCCATTGATTTGCGGCAATGGTCTACTGAATGCACTACCAAATAAACAGAGGGGAAAGACATCATAGGCAGTGCTGCGCATAGAAAAAGTACTATGGGCGATAAGTACAGTTTGTTGATATCCTGCTTTAACAAACGATATCTTTGGTGCAATTTGAAATCGATTGAAATTCCTTTCCAAAACAAAATTTTGCCCTAGCGTTATGAGATCACTCCAGCGAGTTTTGTGCCAAAGCTTCTGAACGGCGCTGTAACAAAAAAGAATAAATAAACGTTGATTAATATGGTGCAATAATACGGATTTCATACAATAAAATTAAAATAACATGCAAAAAAGTATATTTAAATTTATAAATTCTTTATGAGTGTAGGTATTTAATTTGTAAGCAGAAATTATTTTATTTTCTAGCTTCAAACTCGTTTTATGAAATTGAGGTTCCATTAATGTTTGAAGAGGTTAACGCATTTTAAACAATTAACATGAATTGGTGAGTTACATACTATCATTTAGAATTATGTGAACATCTATGAAATATTATATGTATAACAGTGTAGGTATATGTAAAATTATACAATAATTCATGTTTTATCTTGTAACTTGCGAGCTTCATACTGGTATTTAATATTATGTACAATTGGATCTGTATAGCTAAAGGAAGAATATATGTAAATTACACAGAAGGGATTCCAGTTATTAATTATTTAAAATCTGTTCATATTTTGTAAAATGAAAATTATATCGTATCTTAATTTTTTATTTCTTATTGAGAATCCTGGTAACTATTAAAAAAAGAACATAACGTATGTTATATACAGTTACGTAATCCAGCGAATCTGTTTCTGGTAAAGAACCGTTACTCTGACAAAACCCCCAAAATTTCCCCTTTGTGATTTATTTCAGAATAACAGTTTCCATTTACTATCGACATGATTTCAGGATTCTTCCAGGGGAAGGAAGAGGGATCCTGCATGGCGTTAGGATATTGTCCCGCCTGGCTATTGTGTTTCTTCCAGCTCGATCGTGAAGATCCTTATTTACCTGGATCAGCGAGAATTAAGCAGGGAAACGGACGAGCGAATCTTGCAGACACCCTATCATGACCCCAAGGATCGTGGGAAAAATATGTGTATCCGGGAAAAATTTACGGTAGGTTCGATAATAAAACTGCTGAGAGAAATTTCTTTTATGACTGGAATAATCTTTTGTTGACTATAACCCAGCATCGAAACGAATAATCCATAACTCCGTGTTAATGTAATTTCAACGCTAATACATTTGTTTCTAAAAATCTTGAAGGTTGCAAATTTAGTATTTATCGCACCTATTTTGTGGTTAATTGTTTCTTGCGGTCTATTACAATTTGTACATTAACACAAATAATAAGCTATCATATACTATATTAAAAGAATTTTTGTTCATTTTACAGTTGATTAATTACACAAAAATAGAATTTTTATAAATATAAATTTGAACAATGTATTAGTCTTAAAAATTGTGTTATACTAGTAAGTTGTATTATTCTATTAACGATGTGCTGCAATTTTATTTTTATATTTAGGAATAGCGTAACTATCAGTCACGCGAGATAAGTACGAAGAAATAAAAAATTGGTAGAATTCGAAGAGTGGACGAACTTAATTATGTATGAAGAAGTAGACCTTGAGGTGTATCGCTTCCAGATAAAAGGATAAAAATTAGAAAAGCACTCTTCTGTAAGGACGTTCGTTTATCAGAAGCAGGGCGTGACTGGAAATCGTTCTCAAGAGGGACACTTTGGAATGTTAAAGCACCGCTGGCCTTTGGCGGAAATCTGTCTCGCATTTTTTTTACTTTATCACTCGCTATACAGGGTGTACCCCAAACGGTGACCCTTGAGGGTAGTGGTTAGGGAAGTAAAATGAATTTGAAAAGGTCCTGTAAAGGGGGTGTTCAATACGTGTACTCAATCCCTTAAAATAATTTGCGTTATAATTAAATAAAAAATGTTCGACCTCCCCACTTGTAGAAAGATTATTCATCCTAGAAATGGTATGAAAATTATAGTAATTACCTACGCGTAAATACAAGAATATAGTTGTGCTCATTACTCGCCTACATAGTTTCTGTGTTACGTTCAGATAGAATCTATCTTTGAAGTCATTCACCTTTTGTACACTTCGATTTTCCTGTACTGAGCCTCATTTCATCGAGACTCCGAACTCTAACACCGAATTTTATAACATAACTAAGAAATAGTTACGTGCAGACAGTTTAGATCTTTCCACAGAAAAGGCTTAATCTTCAGACAGAATTACCAGATCCAAACCGTCGCCGATGCGGACGCGGTTAGTACATTGCCATGCTGGTAATGTTTATTGATAAGATACTCAACATGCGGGTTACCAGCATAACAGTCCTTTAAATTCTTTTGTTCTTCACGAAATAAGTCGAATAAGAAAACGAACAATGGTCGGCGTAAACCTGGTCGTCATTATGTTTTACAACGCAGTTTCATTTCTTAAAAATGGAGAAAATGAAATGTCATTTATCAACGTGAAGGTGAAATAGGGAAACTGAAACCGTGATGAAAAATTTGCACAAGCACTTATTATTTTTTCTATCGTTCTCTTTCTTCATTTCTTTAAATTTGAGAAATTTCTTTAAATTTCTGAAATTCAATTTTCTTATTAAGATATCATTTATTAACTATCTAACTAAGAATTGAAATATGAGTATAGCGTTTAGATTATTCGAGAACGTGCCATACTTTTTCTAAATATATTTTATGTGGATATTTTCAAATACAATGCAATGCAAAATATAACTGTTTCAGTTTTGCACAATTATTTACCACATCCTGGTCACTTTGTGTTTTAATAAATACACCCACAAAATTAGAAATGATATTGTTCATGTCTACAACCTTTATTGCTCAAGTACGACATTAAAATAACCTTGCCAATTTGGTTTACTTAAATTCCCACAATAAGAGAAGCTTTAAATAAATTCACGCGATTATTATCCACCGATGAAACTCAATCGACCATATATCTTCCTTGCACACAACGGTTAAGATAAACAGCACTGTCGTGATTTCGTTACACTTTCGCGCAATAACATCTTTTACGTTCGCACAAGTGACATTTGTAACTATCATTTACAAGTAAACGTAATCGCGCGGTGTATGTCACGCGTCTCGAAGAAAAATTTAAAACGCAGCGTTCAGGCGCCTACCAATGGCCAGGCGCACTTTTACCGAGGCCGAGAAATTTCGGTCGACGTATGGAGGCAGGTGACCATCAGTTAAAGAAGAAATTTCATCGAGCAGCTTCCGGCTTTTCGTGCGTCCACCGAAGAGAAATAATCGCGCTTAAAGCGAGGTTAAAGTTTCGCCGTGCTCATTACGCGTGCTACAATAAAAGGGGCGCGGGGAGTGGCACCGAAAGAAGTACGATGGTCGCGCGCGCAACAGGGCGATACCAACGTGACTCGGGAGCCAAGGAAGGAATTTATTAAATTAATTTGCCGCGGCGACGCATCTCGTAAATTTCGTAGATGACCTCACTTTATAATTGTCGAGAATTACTTGCTCGCTCGCTCGCTCGCTCGCTGGGACCCTCGTGCGAGACTTCTTGCTCCCTAGGGCGCAACGTTTTATTGGTACTTTCTTCGAGAACTACGCCGCCGATATTCCGAATTCCCTGTGAAACGGCCTCCGCGTCAGAAATTGTAAGACAAGGTGGACTCGTTATTGCCACAAGCGGAACATCACCTTAATTTTTATGATTTACATCGGGGATTCGTTTTAAGAACAGAGTAATTGAACGGGATTAAAGGACAATAAAGATACTTTATAAGAACCGGAGGAAGAGGTTTTCTTTTAAATGCCAAAGTTATTAATTGCTTTCGGTGTACCAGTACGTGTTGTTCGTTTCGTACGATATTAAGGAGTCATTCTACTTTGATCGGCCGAAAAGTTAAGATATTTGTAAATATTTTTTTCTCAATGATTGCAGCATACATATAATAAACCCGAAACCTTCTTACTTACTCAGTCTTATCCGAAACAAAAAATTCTAATCTGTATGAGTGTCGTTATAGCCCCTAGCTCAATTAACAATTTTTGTCGAGAAATAACCGAGATTTTTCTCATGGAACACCTGAGAATACATCCTTTTGGGTGATTTGTCAAACATTTTATCAAACTTAGAATGCTGTAAAATGCTACGAGTTGGATTTCTTCCTGTTTTCTTGAACAACACGGGTTTTAGGAATCAGCTCGATTCTTGAGAGCCTCTTGCAGTGGAAAGTAGAAAGAAACGTTACACACGAATGTACGGTTTGACATATGGTAACCGTCCACTCACGCTTCTTAATCGCAGTGCTACCCATATGGCCACCACCAAATCCTCAACAACTGCCTTCAAAATTGTACATATTATAGATATTTGTAGGCACCATACTTGTTATTTAAAGCTGAAGTAATTCTGATAAATAAAATATCCTTCGTTCAGTTACTTGTTCCTCATTCGATAAAAAGATAGATTGCAAATACGGTCTCAGTAATTTTCTCTATTTTAAACATATACGAGGAGCTTGTATATTGTTGTTATTATTATTGCAAAAAATTAGTTGAAAATATTAATGATTGTAACAACTATATTTGTATAGAGTAAAACAAAGATTCATAGTTAAGAACCCCTCTTAATACTTTATATGCAGATAAAGTTAATTTTCTATGATTATGTATCAGCAAAGGGATGATTTGTAAGTATAATTTCTAATAAACAAATCGTAAAAATAGTACGACCACTTATGTTAAGTTTTAAGGACCGTTAGTCTTAAAATTGTTATTCGTATTCTTTTCTTAATGATTGCTTGCTCGCTACCCATATGTTGAGCCTCTGTCGCCTTATGGGTGCCTGGAATCGCTCGAGTTTCATACCGATATGTGCACATGCATTAAGTATTATATCTGACTGGCTGCATGGCACGTGGGTTACGCACGTTTCCTAAGGAAACCATGATTTCTATTTGTGGCTCGACGATTGCACGACCAGTCGATCTTTTTTCAGCTTCTGCACTGTGGCTCTGTCAACGTCCACCGCCATAATGGCAACGAGCTTCAACGCTGGTAGAAAGTAAAGATTCACTTCCAAAAAATCATTCATATTTGGTTCAGTCTTATCACAGTATTTAATTAAATTTAAAGGTAAATTCATTTGTTTTTAAAATATAATTTCCATTTGTAATAAGTACTTTATAATATCAATTATTATTACGATACAATGCTAATTGGAATATCAGTTTCGGAGAAATTAATAATAGACAATGTATTGTTACTAATTGGAAATTTATTTTGACTGTATAAGCTTAAGATTTATACCATTATTAGTATTTTTCACTGTAGATTTGAAATTATCACAAGGAAAGTCAATAGTGTACTGTGATTATTGAACTTATTTTTAATGTCTTCAGACTACATTTTTTCTGACACCGCACGCGATAATTCTAGTAATTAGCAGTCAATCTCCCAAATTCATTATCCACCAATTACGATAACATTCCCAAATAGATTACTTTTCAGAAATGATATTCTGGTTGCCGCCTCATTTCGACAATGAGAAGCAAGCATGCGCGTGATCTGTGCGAAGAGAAACGGATCAATGACGAGCAATTGGAGACGAAGAAGATTGGGAAAGGTCTGGACGAGAGATGTGTCGAGGAGGATACCTAACATATGGCAAAATGGTGAACCACTTCCGTTTGTGGGAGCTCGCTTTTGATGTATCTGCCGCAGTGGCAGCATTTCGAGAAGGATGAAGAAGTGGAGTAAGCTGGCGTGAACTTGAAATTTCCCTGACACGTGTTCGCTAGGATCCTAAGCATACCCCATCGAAGAACACTTTCTTACTTGGCAGCAATGTAAGTACACTTCAGTAATCTTATCGTGCGATAAGTAAGAGTCTGCACTAATTTCTTCTCTCGTATGCGTTCATTGTACATGGATTGAACGATATGAAACGTGGAAATCAGAAAAGCAGCCGTACAGCTGTTACATATTTCTCGAATTTTGGTTTACTTCAGTAAATCAAATTTAATTATGAAGCATTTGTGCGATCTTACTTCTGACCTGATAGCGCCCCCAAGAATATTTCGACCAGTGGAACTCGAGAGAAACGAAGTGTTTAGATGAAACGAAAGCGATCTAAAATTATAAATGGGAAACTATGTTGCGACTGGAAGAAGCTTTAACGTGGTTCAAAGGGAATAAAAAAGATATTATAAGGTGGTAACAATTCACGTCAATCAATTGCTGCTATCTAATTTTCCTTGCAAATTATAGATGTTATTTTGCTTTTTAGCACCGAATTTAATAAAATACTTTAAACAATGTTATAGGTACATATAAGCTTTGAGAAAATATGGAACTCCACAATTTAATTTGGAATGTTTTAAACATGTTGGGGTGTAACTTTTAGTAGCATGAGAAGAAAAATAATTTTTTCAGAAAAAATAAGGCAGGAGCACCTAATGGATTTTTTTAATACAATGCTTACAGATACATGAAATGATGCGACATGAAAAATATTTTTTTAACCTTTATTCGTTATTCGAAATTTTATTTAAATAAAAATATTGCCCATCTGTGCTTTCTGCCACCTTTCTGTCTTCCAAATAATTTTCTAAATGGAGCAACCTTTCTCGATGAAGAAGTTGTAGAAATATATATTTAAGTAATATTTTAGGCAAATAAAAAATATTTTATGACTACAATAATATGATAGAGCTTTGAAAGTGTTACTATTATCCATTCTTCTCAAACATTAGAATTCTACACTTAACACGTTTTTATTACTGCCTGGAGGCTATAGTTTACTCAGGTTGTAAGTGTACCGAGCAATGGTGATGCACTCAAGTGTCACGTCGGCACGCACTTCGCAAAGTGGTTACAGCGCGTAAAGTTTATTTTCGGGAGCGTCGCCGCTTAAGCATGTGTTCGAGAGGAAACGCCGAACACGAGTTTCCACTTGGCGGCGCTTCCTCGGAGTAGTTGTCACGTGCGCCGCTCCGATCGACAGCCCTGACGGTTTCAGGCTACTTGAAATATTCCAATGACACTCTTCCACCAGGTCTATAACGCGGTTTACCGAACGAGGAACTATAATACACCGCTGGCTATTGTCCTTCATCCGGTTAACTCCCTGTTTAATCACAGCGCACGTGCAATATTCCTAGTTCTTCACGAGGACACCTTTCCACCCAGTTTAGTCGAGGAAATACTCGATATCGTGAAGCAGCACGTTAAGTACGTAAGAAATTAACACGTACTCATCGCGACTATTAATTCTCGTGAGAATGTAAACGCGGTGAAGTTAGCACTGGTTTGTGAATTTTGATTAGCACTCGAAGTAGCAGGATCTATTAAGAAGCGTTTCCAGAATATTTGTTTGCAAATGAGCGTTAATAAGGAACCCTTTAATGAATTCATACTTTTCGAAAATATTTGTATACTGTTAGTAGTCAAGTTGAAAGTAATACAATAGTAAGGTTATGAGTTCAAAATGATAATATAAAAAAATATATAAACAAGATCATCAAAATCGGTCCATATGCTGAGGAGTTATGCGCGGACAAACATAAAAAATATATGGTAATTATTTGTATCAAATCAAATTTTAACGTCCCCAACAAATTTTCCACAGATTAACCAGCCGCGCATTTTGGAGCAAACCTACGCTCTCTGCAAATTTTTTTCTAACTTCCAAACCATTCATTGATTTTCGAAAACCTTTGGCAACTGCATCTTGTAAATAGACTAGATATATTTCGATGACATAGTTTTATCGACGAGTAATATCGAAATAGGATTAAATTCTCAGGCTTACGTGTGCTAATAGATCTAAATTGTGCAATTACAGATACGTGACAGCGGTAGATAAAACTGTTCATACGTTATAGCTCGCGCTATTTCCATGCTCCGTATTTTAAAATACTACAGTGATTTCAAAAACAATAATTCATTAAATGCTACGAATCATGAATTTTTTACTATCCCCAGGTTTGATATCGGTTTGTGACTAAAATTGAACCTTTGGTGTGTCTAAGAAACCACTTGGACTGCAAATGATTAATATTCATATGATCGTAAACTCAGACAAATAATATCGCTCATATGTACGCTAATGTACTTTTCCTTTTCGCAAACGGGAAACGAATAGGCATGACTCACCGTGTTAAATAATCGTGCAATTTGAAATATTATATTTCTTAAGAATTCATAAATAAAGCGTAGAGAACTCACCTTTCTATTACACGTGCGTGAGGCGTTGGGCGTGTTGCTGATGAACCAGTCTGCCCTGCTCCTGTTCCCACCAGCTGACAACATCCATGAATTCACCGGATTCGGTGATCTCCTGTTTATAATAGAGAGCTCCGGAAAAGGTTTCCGGACTGGCCGCGTAAACGGTGGCTGCACCCTCTTCACTGTCCCCGGCGCCACTGTACGGCGATAGAATTTGAGGTTCGAGGTTCTCTTCGTTTTGTCCATAATACTCCGAGGGTGGAGATGCTACCGAGTTAGGGGATAGCCGAGAGAAATTCTGCGTGCCCGATAAGGTTCTCGGCTCAAGATTCTCTTCGTCACCCACAGAGGACGTGTAGTAGTCATGAGGAGAAGGTACAGCGGTTCGATTTGGCGATAATCTGCAAACATAATTGAAACAACGTCTATTAAGTTGCTTTGTTTAACTCTATCCATTTAATTTTATCGTTTTCTTTTTATATTACTTCATTATATTGTCAAGTGGCTGTCGATCATTTATTTAAATATGAATGACTTGATTCTTGGTTCGTGCGTGCTATATTATTAAGAGCGAAACAGGACTAGGATAAGTGTTTCTTTTATCATTCTCAATACTTTTTAGTACACCACGTATATACTTAAGGAAAGCTCCCTGTTGAACCTTGGCGACGACCAGTATCGATTGATTAGAATGGAAGTTGACACCTGTTGTGGACAGGTCATTTGGGGTGGTCGCGTAATATAATTGCTTATTTAATGTTAGACTTTGTGACTTACGTAAATAAAAGGCTATATGCTCGCAACAATACGTAAATATCTTAATCCGAGAAAAATGCATTTTTAGCTGCCTTGAGAATTTTCTGTGCAAATTTGTGTTAGTGAAAAAGGATGCACTGTAAATATAATATTACTCCACGCTAACACCTCACTCCTATGTTAGTTGTTATACGGGAGGTAATGTTACCTGGACGTGGTTTTTTGTTTCCCTTGATCCTCGTCTTCCTCCAACTGTTCGCCATCATCGTCTTCTGCAGCGAGGACATCGTCTTCGAGGATCAGTCTTTCTCCCGATCCGTTGTGACTCGAGGAAACGATACTGCTGGTGGGTGAAGGAACACACTGAGTAGCACCAACATTCGAGTCGAATTCAACCCCATCAGCTTCGGCAAGCAGCCTCTGAAGCCCCCTAATGTACTCCACGGCCATTCGCAGTGTCTCTACTTTTGACAACTTTTTGCCCCGGTCTCCGTAGCCTGCAGCGATGTGGCTTGGTATGTGCTGCCTTAACGTTGCAAATCCGTTGTTTACCTGCTTAACCCGGTTCCTTTCGCGCGCATTTCTTCGTGCAACCGCGACTGGCGGCGGTTGGCCATTCTTCCCGTGTTTCTTCAGCCTGGACGGGTCGTAAGGCGGCAGCACGGTCGCTGAATTCATATTGTTATTGTTGGTGTTGCTCTTAGGGGCTATCAGGTGAGGCTGATTGCCAATTATGTTACTTTCGTTGTCCTGCAGTGTCCTCAACAGCATTAACTGCTCCTGCTCGTTACCGTTTATTTGTACTCTGTTGCAATACACCGTAACACCCATAGTCGTCATCGTGATCACTCCTCTATGGTTTCTTTAGCAATTTAGCTAGAAAGTGTTGTTCGCTGAACGAATACAACTTGATACGTTGGAGTACAATGATCGTCGCTGAGGTGCGTTCTCATCAGTCTTTCTCAAGCGCAAAGCTCTTCCACTAAATATTTAGTACACAATGTTCCTGATAAAAAATAAGGGATTTTGATTGTGACGATTGCAGAACGAGCTTGCGTCGTGAGAATAGCAAAGTTGACGAGTTGCTTATCGACTCTAATGCCTTTCGAGGACGAGTCTAATTGATGGGCTTATAAATAAAACGCACTCTCCCCTCGAAGACAGAGATGATTATCGACACAGACGGTTAGACGACAGTTCGATTTAACGTTTAAATCTAGGTCAGAGTATCTTGCGAGAACAGTATTGCTGAAGTTCATTCAAGCCGCCTATCAATAATAAACTTTGCAATATACTCGTGTATAGTAATGAAAACAACGCCAGGCTAAACTTTTATTTGTTAGAATCTTGACACGTTCACCCCTAATTGTTCAGCTTTATTTTGCAATGATTCGTTACTTGTACTTTGTTAGAAAAGGGTAAAACATTTATTAGATGTGGTTCCTTTTTCTAGTTAGTTATTATACTTTCGAAGAAATTGTACAAGTCAACAACCATGACGATAGGCATTCAATAATTGGTGACTCTAGGAATATCGAGTGGGCTGTTGAATAGCAGGTCTAGTTCTTACGATCTTCAGATACGTGATAGGTCTTTGCCAATGCTTTCAATGGTCCACCGCTTCTTTCTCTACCAAATGACGAAGCTGATGACCCGAACCAAGATCCAATTGTCTCGCTGCCGGTCACAACGGCTTAAGTAAAGCATGAGGTCACCGTCTATTCTTCTCCACGACGGTCGTCGACTTCTTGAAAATTATTCTTCAGAATCTTTCCTAATTATCGTTTCTGCACCAAAACGTGAAGTGGAATCAGCTTTTTATCCACACGCCGCATGCCAAGCTCCCGACGCTAGATACTTGAAACTCCAAAGCGTTTCTGCTGCAAGGCGTTTCACTTAGTGCCGAGATCATTACATTGTGTTATCACAATATATACTTTAACGAATTGTTTAGCACCAATGTTTCTATTTACAAAGAGAGCACTTTAAAGATTTTAGGAAGGTCCCGAAGGATCTTGATGATATGTAACGGTACGAACAACTATTATTCACGTTTAAGCACTTATTACGAATCAATTCATTTATCTCGGTTATTAAGGCACTTGCAACCAATTTTCATTGCTCTGTTTGTACGACTAAGGCCACTTGTCATTGAAAATATAAGATACGAGTTTGTTATAAAGTTCAAGGGACAACATTGGTATTTAATACTTATCGAGCACCATATTTATCTTACGCTTTCATACAGCTCCGACGTTTCAAGCACGCTCGGTGTTCAGCGTTGTCCAAGGCAAATATATCAGCCACTACTTTACTTCTTCAAAATAATCGAGATTCATGGTTGTATCACTGAGATGAATCCACTGAAGCGGCGAACTTCTGACACCCGGCATTTGTTCGATCAGAGTAGCATTGTCTCGGCTGAAGGCACCGCATCATAGTCTGCATGGCGTTTAACGTGAGAACGAGTTGAATACTCCGATTGAAGATCAGCTTTCGTTTAATGTATCGCTACATAGCGAAGTGGCACGTAGAGATATCGGCGGATACGAGTTAACGAAGAGTAAGGACTGTCTAAGCAAACAAAGAAACTAACTCAACGATCCTGAGAACAGGTTACAGAACGACTTTGCATACCGTTTCGTCCATACATTGCAATTTTAGGATTGGTGGAAAGTTCACTTAGCCGCAATCTCGTTCAACAGACACGCGACAAACCCCCCACGTTTTATTCACTTCACGGCTGCGTATCCCGTGGGTGTCTCGAGCCGATCGAGTAGATCCCGATGCGCGGTCACTTGAACTCGATTCGAAATTCCTCCGAGCTATCGGGGTTTCCTCGACACCGTAGCCGATCGTCTCTCGGTATCCGTCGTCATCGGTCACTTTTTCACAGAACTCTTCCCGTGGAATGGCAGCAGCTCCCGTTCCTGATCAGACCTCCGTGCTACGCACCGCATGGCGTCCGCGTTGAGAATGAGCGCGGACATCCGATAGATGGGTTAGGTTTCAGCATTTTGCCACACTACAGAGTGAGACGGAGGGCTGGCTCAAGGGGGAGAGCCACGGGGGGATTTAGGACCTACGAGGGGAAGAAAGAACGACAAAGGAGCGAGCAAGAGAGGCGTCGAGGGAGACGCGTGTGTACGACGCGGACAAGGTGGTGGGGATTTTGAGCACGCGCCGCAGCCCCCTCGTTTCTTCTCCCCCGGAACTGAAAAGGGGGACCGTGCGCGCCATATGCCGGGGGAAGCGCGTGTGCCAGTTGCGTGTATCGGTGCACGTATGGGTACCTTATGCGGCTGCGCGTACGCGCGCCTCGCTGAGAGTATCTATCGGTCGGGCAACGCGTGCGCGCGCGCGCGCGCTACGCATTCACTGCTCGTTGATGCTTGACTAGACGTCTACTGGGCCCTGTTATTTTGAGAGCTTTGCGAAAGTGAATCCCATGGACATAAAATGTAATAGGAAAGTTCCGGAAATTCGCGAGGGTGGCTTGATGGATGAGAACTGGGTCTTCAATACCGTCTAAATTGTTGGCCACCTATTCGTGGGTGCTGCTTTGGTTCAACAGTTTGCGTAACAACAGATGGAATTCCATCAATTCTACGTTGCGCGGTTGAAAAGAATAATGTCGTCGATAAATAACGCGATTTTGTTGACATTTAATCGATTAACAAGGGAAGATCGCGAACGCGAAAATTCAAAAAATTCTGGAACTTTGGGAATATGTAGAGGATTTCCACCTGATTACAACGCAATTTTTGTTTGCTGACCAAATTCACTCAAAGGGGGTGAAATTCATCCCTGAATATTTGGCTATTTTCCAATTTTGTCTTATAACTTGCGAACTGTAAGAGATAGAGAAAAACTTTCGAAACAAAAGTTACTTCTTTTCATTTGGCAAAAAGATTATTTTACAGTTCACGAGTTATAACACAAAATCGGAAATTAACCGGATTATCAAGGGTCAATTACGCAATTAAAATTGAAATTTGAAAGTTACTATTATAAAAGCATTTGTTTTTATTTATTGCCATAGTTTACAATTTTGCGAAAGGGGTTCTACAAAACAATAAATGTGAAGTATTTAATCTTTATCCTACATTTATGTTTTGTATATAAAATACAAAACTACTACTTTTGAAAATTAGCTGAATCTCACCAACAACTGTATAGGATCTGAAGAACACTTATCATTAACTATATTCCCTAGTTGTAAACAGTCGAATGAATGTTAAATAATAAAGCAAATAATAAATTAAATAAAGCATCTAATAGGAATTCAAATACGATATCCTAATAAAGTAATTTAAACTAAAATAAGTAACAAATTCATAAAAAAACTAAGGCACATTTTCTCCTTTCTTCAACTCATATACCATACAATAGATATGGAAACGAACACAATGAAAAAGATTTCCATTTTATAATCGAAGTCAGTGTCCGTAAAAGTGATTGGATTATTCGCATTTAAAAATATTTCACTGCAACGTAATCTCGTATGCCTGTCAGTCGCAGATTATGCACAATCGCATACTATATGTACACTCGAGCCAGAGGAACGTATTTGGCGATTTGCATTCTCAAGCAAGAAGGCTGACTGCATTTTCCCGAGTCTACAATTAAAATTTCCCTCGCTAAACAGATTTCGAGGCTAGAGAGAGGATTATTTCGTTGATCCGATTTCCTCTATCCCTTTGTATAGCTACCTACTATCGTCGGTTACGTACGAGACGAAAACAGTTTTTCCGCGCATCTGCCCATCGCCGACAATTTCATAAGAATCAGATCAGATTAAGTGATTTACGTTTGTAGATTACGCTGCCCTGGTTCCTTTGAGGTATGGTAAAATATTTTTTGAATGAATCGACCGAGCCTGTACAATTCTTAATGAAACCTATGGTACAGCGAATTCATTACATTTTTTCAGCACTGAAAGCTTCACAGCGCAGGGCAGGAAGAGCGACATCGGCTTGCCGCGGAAGTTTCATGTTTCGGGGCGGTGCACTCGCGAAGGCTGGTAATGTTCCAGGCTTGAAATAGAATTTCCACTATGCTTCAATAAAAGTTTAACCATATCTAAGGGATTTGCACACATTTTTCTTCGGAACGTAGAATGACAATATTACGGTATTGTTTAGCGCAACGTATGTCAGTAGAAGAGCGTCCGTAGATATTTTTCCAGAAGGGGAGGGACAACTTTTTAGTAATGGTAAAAAAAAAATATAGTAATGAAAAACGAGTAGCCAGCTGGCTTTTCTGAACCCATTTTGTAATGCTAATTTAATTAAAAATTTAAAACCGAAATTTAAAAATATTCACTTTTTTAGTATCAACTTAATAAAGATCAGTTTTTAAAAATAAGTCATTTTTTCTCAAAAGCCAGGGGGAGGCAACTGCTCCCCCATCCCACCCGCTTCCACGGATGTCCAGGTGTCTGAGGATATAAAATGATTAGACCGAATTAAGTTAGATCACTTTTACGCCTAAAGCGATCCATTAATGTAATAAAATATGACAGTGAGAACAGATGTTTTACAGTAAATCCAAAGAGGAGTATTAAATGGAGTTATAATGTGCAGAGGTTAAAAAGTTAGTTAAGTACTTTAATTTTTAAACAGTATGATTGTTAGCAATCATACTACTTTAACAAATAAAATATTTCAGTGAAAACTGTAGCTATATTTGCACTTCGATACAAATAAAGTAATATGTTTTGATCCCAATTCGTCAATTTGATTTGAATTCTGACTATTCGTTATTTAATTTTGGCAGGCGAGCTTTAAATTATTGTGTGATCAAGAAATGATATTAATGTAAAATAATCTAATAATGAAGACCAAAATAAGCAATATATATCGCGACCAAGATACATATATTAATTTAATTCTTGTACTAAATTATAGTGTAACGGCAGTTTCTGCTCGTAAATTGCAATTTGAGAAAAAAATAGCGTGAAATAAATTCTCTCACAATTCGCCCAAGGGTTGCTGCCCTGACTGTGCCGCAGGAACGAAAGGTTCCGAGGGATTTGACCTAGATCTAGTTTATATTCTGTATACCTAAGCTTGAGAGCACAGCCCCAACCCTGTATGTATAATGGGGGGCACGATTCAATTTATAGTGTGAAATATATGAACAACATTCAGTCCCTTACGGTTCCCATTATAATAATAATTTGTGACTGGCAGTTTCTATTACAATTTCTGTGAACTCCGTTTGTACGTTTGAAACTGAATGCTACCAAAGCCTTTCTAGTTATAAATAACCATTTTTTATATTAGTACGAAATGATTCCATCACTAAAGATTTATAATAATTATAAAGATTGAAATATGTAACAATAATGTATATTCGTCCATATTTAATGGAAACGTAGTTTCGAGAAAAAGGCATTTAAAGTTTTCGGAATGTTTTGATATTGGAAAAAAATTGTATATATCATTCAAAGATGTGTCTATCGTCATTGAAAAAATTTTATGTATAAAAGCGTTTTTGTCGCTTAGAAATAAATTCCCAAAGATGCGATGTTTCCTGACCTGGCCAAGGTGGTCTAACCCCTTAAGGTGGAATCAGACGGCGCGTGGTTCGGCGAGCTTTGCAGGCGACTTGGTATACTGGTTAAAAACAGGAAATGTCCACTCTGCACTGGAACAAAATTCGGAATATCCCCACTCTTTTCCTAAGTATAAGCTTCTGTCGTCAAGGTAAAACAAGAAATTATTTAAGAAGAAAATTATATGGACTAAAGTATTAAAACTTAATTATCTCGATAAAGCTATTTTGTGACATTCCCTGTTTTTTCCCCTTTACTCTTCATAGCGTCTTTCGTAAATATCGTGGGAACGCTCTTGTGTGACAGGCTGTACCTAGTAGAAATAATTATTAGAAAAATTCGTCGTGCATTTCCCTGCATGATTAAATACCTTGAGAAATGGTAAAGAAAATACATATAATACACATACACTTCTTTATATTCCACACAAGTTTTACGCTTTACAAGGCATACTCTTCGCATAACAGTGCACTTACCGCAAACTATATAAAATTGCGATCGATGGCAGACAGCGCCCTTTGTTGTGCTGAAAACGTTGAGAGATGAAGCGCAGAGATCCGATCTAGATCTAGCCCACGTCCTGTGAACCTAAACCAGGGCGGCTAAGTAGACCCTACAACGAAAGCGGGGACCCTGGCGAATATATAATACAAAATATATAGAATCGAATCCAATGGACCCTCGCGGGAGAATCTTTAATCTCCAGTCCAACCGAATACAACAGGGAAAAACGAGCGCATGAGAAACGACGGCGCACTTTCCGAGGATTATGCACACCGACGAATTTACAAAAAAAAAAGAAAAAGTAAAAAATCTTTGGCGGGTACAACGTAAGAGGAGCCACGAGATCTTCTGTGGCTCCGTGGATTTTCGTACGAGCTGGATAAGTCGAATGCGGTATAAACATATAAAGTTATCAAACTTGGAACGGCCATATAATCGTATCGATACACCACGGATAATACCGAAATTCCGTAATATATACGTGGTGTGAACGAGGCCTTAGCCTCGAAATGCCGATCGGATTCTCGAGTTCGTTTGTCTGGATACGTAAATCCGGATGATCATAATTTATTGAAAGACCCCTTTTTATTCGACTGCTTGTCGCGTTCTGGGAATCTTTTCCTGCGCTGCGAACCCATTCAACGTTCACGGCGGCAAGAATTAGTCGAGCCCGCCTTTAGAAATTTTTCATTCTGTTTGTTGGTGGATCGGCAACGCCGGATCAACATATCATGGAGTTTTATAGACAGCATTGTGCTACGGTCTTCGACGCGCGTAGTACGCGGATTCTGTTTAAGCTGCGAAATTTTCGCGGGGAACTAGATGGCGCTGACTATTTCATACAGTTTCAGCTGGAAGAACTTTGAACGAAATACAATAAGATTTAGTTAGCTAGTTTGATATTAAGTTTGATATTATTTAATAGTTCTTGCAAAAATGTACAAAGTTTCAAAATATAGACTATAATAATGTATGCAGCATAGTTCATTACCGCTGTGTATAAAATAAATCCATTTGTTTTTAATGAAATCAGCATGCCGCTAGAATCGATTCCAATTTTCAGAAAAGCAGTGCGGAAGGAGGAAGATATCTATTTGGACCGTTCATTCATAAATCACTGTTTCTACAACCGTTACAGTATTCTGTTAACTAACGCCACATGTAAGACATTTCGCGTGAATGGAATCAGTGTGGCCCAGAAATATTAATCTTCTTCCTAATAAATGCCATTCTACCAAAAAATGTTGTATGACTCACTTAATTTGAATAAGATCAAGCTGATAGTATTTACTTTTTACATCATTTGTTACATAAATATATAAAAATTAAATGCCGATGTCAAATCCATCCAGATGTGAGCTTAGAAATTTGTATTCTACGACAAAACAGAAAGACGAAAGCAGGCACTACTTATGTAGCACCTATTCACCCATAAAACTGAGAGGTCCAAAGCTAGAGACAAAGAAACAGAGCGATTAATACCTATGCATGCTCGTTGTGCACAGATCGGAAGATCGTGTTTAAAATCTGTACGAGACACAAAGATTTCCCAGCAACCCATCGGTAGCATAATCTGTTGCTTCTTCGCTATGAAAATAGTCGCGGTGGAAAGCACCGCGGGAGCTTGAACGCTGAAAAAGCGCTAATAGCGCGACGAGTGGTTCTGACTAGGCCGTGTCAAGGGACCGCTGCGAGTAGTCGACGGGGCCCTAGGCACGTTAGAGGGAAAAAGGGATGGATAAAGCAAGGCAGAAAGGGGGTGTGCCGGTGCGGGCCCTTTGTTAGGACGCGTGCCCCTGCACGTGTGCAAGACCAATGCCTACGCACTTCTGTTACGCACCATGACACGGCGCAGGGGCGGATTCCGAAGCCATAAATTTTTTTCTAAATCGCCGCCACCGCCGCTGCCGCTACTTGTATGAAACTTTGCTCCCATCGCTTGCGAAAGCAACAAGTATACAGGGTGGTTCAGAACGAGCGTAAAAAACCTTTCATAGATTGTTTGGGAGGTGATTCTGCGAATGAGATAAAAGTATCGGGTATCTGTTGGAAAATTTTCGTGAAACAAAATGCATAGGGCTGTTTGAAAAAATATTAATAAATTTATAAAAAATAAATATTTACATTAAATATTTACATTATATAATTGTTCCAGCGTTCGTTAAGTTTTTTCTTTAATAGTACAAAGACAATGCAGTGTTCAACTTCTGGTTGTTTATATAAATTGATGTACCTATTAATTTGATAAGTAACAGTAGACGTTACTTCAATGTTATAGTACTTGGTTCACCCAAGTGTTCATTTAATATATGTGCATGGATAAAGTTTTTTCCATTCGACCGAAGAAAAATAACGCGATTTAGTTTACAACAGAAAATCTGAGCGGAGAATCAAATGAAATAGATTGGTTGTAAGGGAGTAAGCTGAGTAGGGTGATTGTATAATTTTGCACAATGTAAAAGGTATTCAGGGCTCAGGGCACAAGGGGGGAATAGAATTACATTTCAGTAGTTGAATAGAACGCACCTACGTAGGTACGTAGGACGAATTGCAAGCAATTGTACGTGAGTGCGTTACGAATTAGGGACAGATTAATGAAAACTGGACGAGGCTTCTGGAAAAATCAAGCGTGCAGCTTTCAGATAACAACCCATAATATACATAATTTACGTTGTGAAAAAAGAAAGTAATTCCACCAACTAATCTGAAAAATAAATACTGTGACGAAACGATTTAAACACGTATTGAATTTTTTATTATACCTACACGCCACACTATCATAATTTATAACACAAAATTATTAGACAAAATTATCGAAAATGTGTAATTTTTAATAAAAAGATGATCACTTGATAAAAGTAACAAGCACCTCAACATCTTTTCAGTAGTAACTTTAACCTCGTGAAGTCTGTTATTTTAATGGATATTTTGACTAAAACCTTTTCTTGTTGTTCCATTTTTAATAACTTTACTGTACTGTTTTGCACAAAATTAAAAATAATGTATATTTCATATTATAATAGAGAATTTTGTTTTTATTGATGTACTTGATTGTCTACAGTTTTGAAACTGAAGGCTACGTTATATGTACACCTCGTGGTTCCTTTCTTAGTAACCGTATTTTACAGGAATTCATGTCACATACTCAGATCTGGCACGTACACGTGATATTTTATTCTCAGGAAATAATTGGTTCATGCAATTCGAACTGGCAGAAGCTAAAAATCTGAGGCGTTTCCTCTCCCAGGATTTGCCCGACCGCAAAAGGAGCAGAAGAAATTTCCTTTTTTGCTCGTTGCAGTCGGAGCTATACGGTTTAATCCGCACCAACGGATCTAACGTGAGTTTTTTACACCTCCAGCGAAAATACCACCGCGAAGCAAAAGCCGGGGTTCTACGAAGAAGTGTGACGCATGTGCGACAAAATTCTACGAGGGTACGTGACTAATGATAATAATCAAGAGACCCAGGCTGCAGTCTTGCCGATGGATATCATTTGAGCTACTTTTAACGCAGGCCATTCTCACCCCAATTTAACCTAGGAATTATAAAACTTCGTAGAAACGAATTGTCGCATTTACTTGACAAGATTATATAGTTGTAGCCGGATGACAATCAGGAAAACCAAATGAGAGTGAAGAGAAGAGTTAGATTATTGTTTTAAGTACAAAATGTAACTTTTTGTGACTGACAAGTAGTTTTTGCACTATTTAATATCTTTTAAAAAATCAATGTATTTTTCTTCTTTTAAAAATTTCAAAGTTTTTAATAACGAGTATGCTTTAAAAACTCCAAAATATCTTACCCTTTGATTCCTTTCATATTGGCCAAGGTCTTTTTAAAAACGATGACCATTTCTAACGAATTCTCCCCACTTGTGTCCCATTATTACCGTTTTAATTTCTCTCAAAATAGTAAATGGTGGCACATGTATTCTCACAGAACAACGCCATTGCTAACAAAAATTGCCGACTAACCGAAGCATACGTATCTACTTTTTGACTCACAAGGAAACCTACACAACCCAAAAACTGGGCTATGCAAGCAGCAATTTTTGTTTCTGCAGAAATTCACTCTGAAGCGGTGAAGTCAGCCCTTAAAGTTATTGTGTTTTTCATTTTGTAATATAACTTTGTAAAGGTGCCAGATAGAATAAAATTTTAAATATAAGAATTGTTCACAGTTTCAAGCTCTATCGCACCACCAAAAGAAAAATAAAGCTATACTCTGTGAGTTTAAAAGATTGTCCCTTGCATGCTGCAGTATGCTCTACACTCGCACGAAGTGCCACGAAAATCATAATTTTTTATTTCAAAACTCCAATCACCATTTACTTGCCCAGAAGAAGTAGGTACTTTATACGCGGACAACGTTTCACTTTTCTGTGAAGCAGAAGTGCGCGTCAGTTGCTAAAACTGCGTGGCTGTATTATATGTCTGCAGGTCACCCGTATTCGTTCTTTAACGTACATATATTAAAGAAACAGTAATTCATCCGGTTTGCCATCGGAAAGGCTCGAGTCAACTGTTATCGAAAATCACCTAGTGCCGCAGGGTCCACTTACGACTTACAACCGCACCGTACAAGAAAGAGAGTCTCCCGTATCGATTGGAGTCGCGTGGCCGAAGTGTGGCTCGCACATCAACCGTCTCTCTTCAACCAGGCGCGGTTTGCAGCGGTTGGAACGAGAAGGCGAGACGAGGAACGGACGTCGCGCGACGTATGCTCGAGAAGGACACTCGGCCAGACCACGGTGGACAAGGACGAGTGGGAAAGAGAGGGACAAACGTTTCAGACACGCTTCGCTCGTGTGCCTGAAACGTCTGACGTGAGACCAGCTGCCCTTTGGCGTGCTGTTTCGCCCAAACGGAATCTCGTTTGGTTCACGACAATGCGATGATCGTCTTTCCCTTCTGTGAGTTTAAAGGGAACGAGACACTCGGGCAGATCGGGTCGAGCTCCTTGGTCATTCAGGAAACATCTGATCAACAATGGGCCGGTACTCCAAGATTTTTAACCGAGGGAAAGCATCACAACATCGTACGTGCGGTTAGGTTGCGCGTATGTACTTCAATTAAACTTACAGTTGCAGGTTGTGAAAGGGACGTGTGTTTTTATCGCGATTTTATTCGAGGTAGAAAGATGGCAATAGAGGGAAAAATGCGAGGTGAATTCAGAAAGCACGGTGTATGGAAGTCAGTTCTGAGTTTAGTCTGTCTAAGTTCAGGTAGTTTTAGAAACTGAGGAGCTCTGAATACAAATCACTTGTAGTATATTGATAAAAATAATATAAAAACATAATCATGTATTCATGTACTTCAGTCTAGGTATCATTGTCCTGGTGTGCAGGTACTTACAATTGACAGAGAAGTAATTATGCATTTTTTACGTGTACTTACGATCCAATTTGTCAATAAAGAGCGAAAAATGTATTAAACTTTATTTCTATTTTTTCCTGTGCTCTGAGTATAATATCATGTAATTGTAAATATGATGGGAACTAGATTAAATAATACACTTATGCTCCTGAATTTGAACGGAAGTGTATGCTACGTGAATAATCTGCAATCAATTCAAAAGGAATAAGAAGGATACAAATCGTGAAACTCAACTTTAAATAATTATGTCACAAAGTATTCGCAATTTGTGTATTTACAATTAAAAGTTACTGTCAATTGTGTATAAAAATTGTCTGTAGGAATACGTATTTAAATAACACATGACGTGATTGTTTAATAGATAATACAATAAAAACAATACAAGTTTGTCAAGAAGTGCTCATAAATTAGTATGAATGTAAACAATATATACATAAATCGATGTACCTAAATACATGTTAAGCATATCAATTTTTCACTCTGAATTAAATATACATATCTATAAGTTGTGCAAATGTGACACAGGAGATAAGGCAACAGAAGCTAAAAATATATTTTACTTTACGTAATACCTTAAATAATTTCGCACTGATTTGAAGGCTGTTTACTCATGAACGATGTGGATAATGAAATGCACTTTCGTACGTGGTGACTTGCAGGTACTTCGGTGCAACGCAGGTGAGAGTGACCTGCACCTGGATTCGCCGAAATTAACCAACACGCGACCGACAATCGCTTCGACGTTTCATCGCAAACACAATCCATTTCGATTAATTAACTAATTAAATAATCATCGCCCTTGTCACATCCGTGAATTTTGACTCTGTCTCGACATTTGCACTTGCGTCATACGCGCCAAAACAAAGCATTCATATGCTAGGTTAAAGTGATCGAATCAAATCAACGCCAATAAAATGACCATTCAATTTGGTGAAAAATCTAGAATCTATTAAATTTCCAATACCCTTTCGTTATTTCAATATACACGATTTAAAAATACGTCCCCTTCAAATATTTTAATACTAAAAGCAACAGCATCAAGATAAATAATTTTGTCAAGAATTTTGTCAAGCAACTTTAACAAATAACATTATATAAATATATTTAAAGGAAATAATAACATTCAATCATCTTTTTACGTTACAATTTAAATACTTATAATTCTTATTATACTATTAAATTCGTATAATTACGTAATCCTAGTTGCGTTATTATTTGATAGTTATTCATACACGTGTGTGTGAACTGAAAATCAGGAAGCAGTGAACGGTGCTACCCTCCCATGCGTCAGTGTAAAATCCCCAATTTTTCTTCGGGCCACGTTTCCTAATTACAAAAACACTCATTTCCTAGAGCTCTGGGGGAGGTGGGGTCGCGGCTTCCGACTTCCTCTGCTAGCCGGACAGATAGTCGGTTCCTGGTTTCCAATGTGCGGTTCTCTCTTATGGCTTGCGTCCAATATCCATGGAGCATAACATATGCGGGCAGATGGTTTCTGCCCCCTTACAGCTCCCCCTTCTTTTACCAGACCTGGCCACATTCGATTTTGATCTTCCCCTCTCTCTTCGGCACACTTTCGTTCTCTCTTTCACCTTCCTCCTGTTTCCCTTCGTTCAATCGTACGCGCAGCGACCCGATCCAAAAAAGCCCGGGGCACCCTCTACGTAGAGTGCTCTTGCCTGTAGCCCACCCCAAAAATATCCCGAGACTCATCCAACCACCCTGTGCACCCATCAGCCACGTGCACAGTGGTTCTCCCTTCCGCTGGCAACCACTTGTGGAGCCTTGCTTTTTATAGATTGCGCCAACATACTGATGCACCTCTAACAGTGACCAAAATCACAATAGCATGCCTATCATTATGTACAATACTGACATTGTTGCTTAGTTTTCTGTAAATAATCTTAGTCAGTTTTTCTTTCGTTGAAGATAGCTAAGTAGTAATATTATCACTGAAAGTACTTCGCAAGAAGCATGATTTCTTTCATTCGCAACGCGCTTTGTTTCCCTTTTACCAAAAATTCAATATATTTCAATATCTTTACTATAAACATATGTAACTTTCTTCCTTTAAAATTTCAATCTTAAGCGGCAGAATTGTTTAAAACAGAGAAATTTGAAATTCGTCAAAGAATATAATTGATTTACTATTTTGCTAATTTGCAGTTTCGATAGACAAGTTCGACGGTCGCTCTCTTCCTTCACTCGTACACCGTACGTACACATACAGTCTCTCCTTGCAGTGGTGTATTGCAATGTTAAGGCAACCTTGCACACGTGAGAGAAGAGCAAGAGAGTGAATTTTAGGGGTGGATTCAGCCCCGTGGCATGCGACGTTATTCTTTTGTGTCTTCGACCCCGTGCGTTCGCACCGGCACACACGCTCCCCCTCCATCCCTCCCTCTCGTCGCCACTCATCCCCTCTTTCTCTGTTCCACTTTATTATATTTCTTTCTTTCCCCCATGTCTGTCCTTGTCTGTTTAGCACGCTCGTGCGTGAGGGGTGCCACGCAACCCTCCATTTATCTCGGCGAGTGCCTGCACATGCGTGTTCGCACGAGGCCAGTGGTTTTCAAGCAATTAACGGCCAAACAAATGCCCGCGATTTTTTAAATCCCGCCGTTTACGCGATCACTTAATGATACTCTGTAGGCAGGAATGAGTTCTGCACGACGATATCTTACCGTCGCTCCCGCAGGGGTTGCACTGTTATTAGCGAGACGGCTCTTGCTTTCCACCGTTTCCAAATTACACCCTTTAATCCAGTAGATCCAACTGAGAACCAACTCCTTATGTAAATTGAATGTAACAGTTTCTTTACGGCGCGTCAGACTTTTTGATTGAGTCCATATTACTCTTCCGCCGGTAATGCCGGGGGTAACACAATAAATCATCCACCAGGAGTAAGAAACATCGTCAATAAAATACCACGTAGTTGTAGTTGAGTAAGAAAATATCAACTCGAATGTCACAGTGGAGATCAAAATTGAAATTTCTTCCCCTTTATAGCATCTGGAAATTATGTTGAAATGATTCTCAAGACTGATGCAATTTAACCCTCTAGATTTGTTGATAAAAAAATCTGTGCAGATTTCGGTTGAGGACCACTGTGTCACCGCACGAGATCAGTGCAGTTATGCCGGATCACGGTCCTCGTATCGGCGTACGTTTCGGTCGTAAGTTCTGGCAGGGGCGACATATGCCACCTGAATGCCGAAAATCAGGGGAGCAGTCAGGTTTCTGGATCAAGTCGAAGTTCGGGGATGCAAATTGGGATTAGCCCTTGCCGGGCACCGTGCCGGTTCGCTCTGATATGCCTGCATACTGCGTGTGTATGCATTAGTCGCGTACGCATACCTAATTTATCATTTTATGCGCCGATACGGCTCAAAGGGTTTCTCGTTTCTTTTTTATCTGCGCCCAGACTCGATCGCTATTTCAATAGGATAACCATATGTATGTAGGTGAACGCGTGGTAAAGAATGGTTTTTAAGTGTGCGTGAAGTACACGTGTATGGGGAATGTAACGAAATTAGTGAATGTGCCCTGTATTTTCTTATGGAACTGCGACGAACACGTTTGCATTGGAAATGGAAATATTCTGTGGGGAAGAAATATTTTTTGTGTCAACGGTAATGTGGGTACTTTATGTTGCTGCCAATTGTTAAACATGTTTTATTGATATTGGTATATTTTTTTAGTTGAATTGATAAATATGAAACACGGTAAAAGTATTTTCACTTTCAAAAATTTGTATTGGGATATAAATACAAGTTAAAAAAAATCCTACTTTCTGGGAGTGAAGGTAAGAGGCAATGTCACTAATTTGTATTAACAATTTCAATATACGAATAAAAAATTCAATAAGGTTAGTTCTTATCTGAAACGAATGTTTCAACAATTAATTGTTAAGTTCGTCTCAAGCTCCAATATATTTTTTCACTATTTGCTTTTGCTATATTTTACGATAAAATTTTTATTTTATTCCTAATAATCATTATCATATTTCTACGACAGTTTAAATAATATTACAAAGATTTATTAACAACGGCAAAAATGTTTCTGAAGATTTTATGAGAATGTATAATAAGAAATGTAACATTGTATATTGAGAAAAAGATACGTGTGGTCGCGATTGAATTAATGGAAATATTAAATAATTATATGCAGCCAGCCGTCCACGCGTGCGTATGAATACATAATTCACGGTTTTGTCCGTGGATATGGGGAAAAGGGTCTGCGGTCTGCTTTAATTCAGCGCGGTGCCGATGCTATCTCGAAAATAATAACAACAACCTCGTTTATTTATTACATCTATTCTCAAATTTAATGTTTTGCTCCTATCATATTTTTCAATGCGATCTACAGTCGAGTGACACCGAGAGTAGTTAAAATTAAAACAACGCGTACATTTTCCTCTTGTTTGTTTGAAAAATTTAATTATTTCAGAAAGTTTCTTTAAAAATTCAGTTATTTTAGAAATAACGAATTTGTTTAAAAAATTGCTATTATGTTAGAAATAATAAAGTTTACTTAATTTCTTGCTGAGATATCAAAGGTTTCTGTCTATTTCATTTGTTATTACATATTAGATTTTTTAAAACTTTAATTCCTACATGAATATTAACATTAGTATTTACTTGTAGAAATTGTTATAATTTCGACCCTCATAAGTTAACTTATGAGTTCGTTAGTTTATCAAGGTGAAATCTTGTAAGCTAATTTTGACCTCTTCCACATATTCCGATGAAAATAGATTGAAGTAAACAGAGTGTTGAAACTACGATAGACTTTGAAAGTTATTATTTATTATTTAGATCACATGCAAAGTGCACAGATTAGATACCTGGAATCTCTCCAGCCAGAGAGTATGGGAAAGACTTCATATACCTAGTGCGCGCGTGGGGTGTGAAAGAAAAGAAAAGTTCTCTGTCAAAATTCGATGAAAGGTACGAGATCCATCGTAAGAAATGGATATCGCCATGACACGATCGATTCCGGACAATAAGAGTTCGCGTTCCTCGAGCTGGGAAGCGTGGAAGGGGGAGGGGAAACGAAGGAGAAGGACGCAGCAATCGTGGAAATAAATCTCCATATCTGACACGAGGTGGAATAGATCGATGCTTTTCTATGAAAAGCCGTGGAAGAATACTCTTTCAAATCTATGGAGGGGGAGAGGGTGATAGGACGACGAACGTAAAAGGAGAGGGAGGAGGGCTCAGCCTGGGTTGGAGAAAAATAGGACCCGATGATTTCTACTTCGTTATGAAAGAAACCCTGCACGAGCCGTTGAGGGTAGAGAATGAAACTACGGAGTAAGGAAGACCAATAGAATGAAAACAGAGTTTCAGAAAGAGAGGCGAAAACTACTGGAAGAAGCAGTTCATCCTGGGTAGTACAGGGACCGTCTCGAATCCGTCTCTTCAAAGAAGATCCCGAAGGAAAAGAAGTGGAACCCTCCTCGAGGCTGACGGTCGTTCCGAATTCCCGTCACCGCTCTCCCTCGTCCTCTCACTTTAATGTTTTATAGCCAAATGTAAAAGTACATAGATATGAATTCGAAGGAAGAAAAATGTCGTCTAGGAATTTTTATGACACCTACGCAACAGTAGCCGAATTACGATTAATGGAAGAACAAAGACATAGTAACCCTTAGACAGTGGATAGCTTGATAGTTGATGACACATCCGGGGTCCATTTTGATACATAATACTTATAATTTTGTTTTTACAATTCTTTCCCGTATCTGTCTGACCAGGGTTAAGGTATAAGCTAATCGGCCAAATGTATTCAGTGAAGTGAGTGAGTGGTGTAAGAACGGTTGCATAAAAATAGGAGCGGCGTATGTAAGAATCGATTAAGAATTGAATTAAAGCCTTTTTAGGTAAGACACTTTTGTGGCTCACGATTTGATATTTATGATTAAGAATTTTAAATATATAATGTCCTTCTTCTTTTACTACTTTTACTACTTTTGTTATGAATTATCTATTACAATCAAGCTGAAAATGTTAATATCACTCTATAAAAGTGTTTTAATATATAAATAAACAAGCTTGCTTACGACAATTAAAAAAAGTTGGTGGCTGAAATTACTTTTCTTGTTTTGTGACTCCATATTCCATTTTTTTTTAACTCCCTAGACACAGTTCCAAATTGTCTTTCAAGAAAAATATAAAAGGGTTATTCGATCTTATTAAATGTTTAAAAATTTGCCAGGTCCATTGGACCCAGTGTGACCACCGCGAAACTTTACAGAAGTGTGACCGCGAATGGTTAAATAACTAGAACTGAGTAATGCTCTTCTCCGAGAAAACTAGCAATTATGACCCAAATAAAAAATCAACAAATGTCACTAATTTTAACAAATAGGTACAATGCATGTCCTCTTTCAGCTGTTTTCTTATAAATCTACCTTTAACGTTTAAAAGCCTTGATTATTTCATTCTAAAAGCGTTGTTGTTAACGTACAAAATAATAAAATACGTGTACAAGAAAAATTATAGGAATAATAGATGAGCCGTAGCTACGGAATAATGCATCGATTCCGTTATTTACCAAGGGAACTTCTTAAGTGCAGTACGTGTTTGAACTTGAGATTTATCGAGGCGAAATGAAAGAAGGGATCGAAGAAGTTCGTGCAGGTCAATTCGGACCTTTCATTCGATCTAATCCGCAGGAACGATGCTTGCGTAGCTGAATCAACTTCCGTTGCCGTCGCGATATTCTTCGGCTGCGATTTGTCAACTTCGCTACAGACTTACGTAAAACTCAAACGTTGGAGAACAAGATTACAGGTGTCAATTTTACTTTCCTTATTTGAACTGGCTACAATTTTGAACGGCCAGCTGCCCCGGTGGCGTAAAAAAGAATTAAACCGATCCGAGTCGATAAGTGCAGGCTTGCTGTTGCACAGATTTTACCGTGACACGAGGTAATAATTTACGCTCTGGTAGTTTCCATGTCTCGCTTCCCATTTCGCTTATTGGACTCTGCCATACACGCCACTTGCGAAATAAAAAACGAAACTTAATTATGTTATTAGATATAAACTTTAGATACTATTCGACTTAACTCTACTACGTTCCTAGGTCTTTTTTACCCAATGGTGCTCTCGTTTCTTTAACGATCCGGGCCTCGGATCTTTCTTGGCCCACTCGCGTTTTCATTTCTTTGAGGATTTCTTCCAATTAAAGAGAAATAAAAGGTTCTGCCGTTAATAGGTACAGTGCCCCGCAAATATTTTATTCATTGTTTATCAGTAAAAATAATCCTGGTTCCGGCGATAACAACACATAATGATTACAACACACTTTGAATTTTTTGTTTCAAATGCGTCTTTCTCCTGGAATCACCTGCACCAGCACTACGTCGCTTTCTCAAGGCGCTCGCATCATTGCGATATGTATTTAAAGAAAACTGTTGAAAATTTAATATAGATTTTTTATACTGTCAATAAGTGTATTAATAAATAGACACAACGTTATTTAAGTTGGACATTTCGTTTACTAAAAAATAAATCCTAAAGATTGACAATACATCTATAGCTCATTTGTTCTATAGCTGTTATTTTTAGGCAAGTCATTTAAGGCCTGTCATTTTTAGGCAAACTTCAAAGCAGCGCTAAGCCAGCAGGCCATACACGGTAATTCCTAGAGGGACACACATTCAAACAACGACCGCACATGCGCTCGTTCCTGTCTAATGAACTCCTTGTTAGTAACGCGATCAAGATTTAGCTTAATGATAGCGGACACTCGTAAGCCCCGGCTCAGACAGCCTCGATGACTGTTCCGACGTTTTTCTATCGTGTTAATTTTCTGTTGGCGCGAGACCATGCACCGTGTAACCTTGTGACGGCTTGCGAAGCGTATTTCGAGTAAGTGTGGCACGCGCCGGAATACGTGGAAGTCGATATCGTGGGATAAGCTGGAGAGAAGTTGCAGTACAAGAAGTGGCCAGCAAGTAGGAGACGCGAGAGGGGTGCCAAGGGGGCTGGAGGCGGAGGGGCTGAGAGAGAGAGAGAGAGAGGGGAAGACAGGTGCATCGCACCGCCAATTATATTTCGGAAGGGAAAAACGAGCAATGCATAAAAACATGAAAAAAGTCCGCAGGCGCGCGCGCGTACATATGTGAGAGCGGGAAAACAAGATGGGCAAGGAGAGAGGGAGAGAGAAGCGAGCGGCCGCTGAAAGAAATTAACTAAATGAAGAAAAATAAGTACACGCGGAGCGAAAAGGGACAAGCACGAGGGACATCAGCATAATAGGGAAGTAAATGTTTTAGAAAAATGAAGCAATGCGAATAAGAATGGAGAAATTTAATTAGAGGAAGAATGGACGCAAAAGCAGTTAATACTGAATGGGGTGGAAGAAGAATTATATCAAATCAGTAAATTAGAACTAAAATCATGTCAAATCAGTTATATTCATCTGCTGTTTAAGAAATATTGATCTGTTATAGTTTATACTCTACAATGCTGGAACAAGTTTTGTTAATTCCAAGTACCTATGCAAATTCACAGTATCAGCAAGTGCACGCGTGCTGGGCCCAAGAGATTGCAAACACAAGAAAATACCTTATTCAATTTATTTTAATTTCTTGTTTATAAATGAACGTTTACACACGAAGAATTCTACTTGAAAACATTTGCATAATAATCTAGATACGCGCCATGTGATATGTGTAATGTAAAATGTGCAATCGAAGCTGAGGCATAACACCATTGTAAGTGTTATCACATATGGAGCAACATATGCAAAGTAACAGTTGCCTCGAAAGCTACGAGGAGGTGAAATTTTTTGCTTCGGATAAAAGTGAATTTCTTTCTTGGAAAATTGCAAGGTAAAAAGTTTACATAAGAGAGGAGAACAGTTGCGCATAATCAAGCGTACAACCCGCAGCAAGGAGCGAAGCAAAAATAAATGAACCTAATTATTAATGTACTTTGGCAAGTTCGCTTGACGTTTGCACTGGCAACAAAACCTGTAATCGTTTTAACTGCTACACATACCTTCCGCGAGGTAGTATAAATTTTCATTAAACACTGTCCTTGGAACAAGAATTTGCGCCGCCCGAACCACCTGTGCAGAAGCAAGAAATCGAATTCACCCAACTTGCCCCCCCTTTCTTTCAAAAAAGCGTTGCGAAAGCGCTGATAAAAGGAGACAAACGAGTAAGAAGACCCAATATATACGTCAGAGAGGAAAAAAGTTAATAAGCATGGCACGCGCCCAGCCTCTCTTTCTCTCCCCGTTCGACTCGCTACTTTGCAATACCTTACTCTTTCCCTCGCCCTCTTCTTTCTTCCACTCAAATCTCCCACGGAATTGTTGAAATTTCTAATTTCCCATGATGGGTTGCAAAAAGTCATATTACCTCGCTATTGCAATAATGATACTGTTGAGATGTTAACAATGCACTTGGGAATGGATGAACATATAAACATTTAATCTCACCTAATTTACTTTCAATTGTGTTTCATATATCTAGTGTGTTAACACACTTTAATTGAAACCGATCTCTTCCGTTGAGAAGAATTTAATTTTGAAAATAAGTATTCATTGGGAAGAGCAATAGTAAGATGTTTCAGTGCAAGTGTAATGAGCATTGGCAGAAGTGTGCTTCTTTCTGCATCGTACTGTAGAATTAGGAGAAATTATCTGTTAATCATTTTTAACGAGTACTTGTACGCTGTACTGCCTCGCGTTGGAAATTATTAATGATACAACATGCTGTATTCAAAATACTACATGGCTCAAGTATACTTTGGAGCAATTTTACATACTTTAAATTCAAGGCTTCGACAGAAGAACTTT
Source organism: Andrena flavipes (assembly GCA_963971345.1). Lineage (NCBI taxonomy): Eukaryota > Metazoa > Arthropoda > Insecta > Hymenoptera > Andrenidae > Andrena > Andrena flavipes. The sequence goes on from OZ020480.1 coordinate 62,759,700, forward strand.
GTTAAATGAAATCACACTCTCCCAAACATCCTTGCACATAAAACACATAGAAATTACACTTTACACTTTATACTTCAGATTAACCCGTCAAGTTAGATTAATTTTCTCGTGGATTTTATTGTAACTAGCAGTTTTACTTGATATACTAACAAGGTTCTCCAAAGTATTTTAATTATTTTTTTTATGACTACATATATCTAAAGAATGGCAATCACAATTATTAAAGGTGGTAGGTTTCCAAATTCAATAATTACTTTTTTGTACTTGTGTAGTGTACTTACTGTGTTCTATGTTTAGTATGTTTTGTAAATTATAGAATTCAGTAGGTAGTGATTCTACATGAAAAAAAGTTCAAAATGTAAAATACATTTTTTTCACACGATACTTTGTATTCGAGAAAATTGTTTTTCAACACATGAACTTGTTTAAGTATTGGTTCCACCTTCAATACCAATTTTCTCTAAAACCAAATCCCATACGAAAAAAGGTACTGCACAGTTTCGGTAAATGTTTGCATAAGTATTCATTTTACCCGCAATTATATCATATTAATTATTGCAATCTGTCAATTCTTGTTACTAGTCCATGCACATTTTCAACTTATTTTTTTTTACAATAAATCACCACTTCATGATTGTGCCATCTACCACCTACATACTACGAAACATTGTACAAATTACCACTGCCTGTCAAGGTAACCACGAGTCTCCCGTGCGCAGTCCGTAAACTGCAAAGGACCAAAACAGCGTAAGCATGGAGGAAAAACAAGAAGCTAACCGAACACGGTACAAAAAGTCAATTCACGAGGAGTTAATTAAGGTTAATAAACTTGGCTGAAAGAGATCCGAGTTTCATCGAGGCTGACATGGAGGAGGTAGCATAAGTACATGTCCATTCCCCTCGTTTATTGTCCGAAACAACGCGACATCGTAGATCAATCCGTGTCTCGTAGCGGCGGCGGCGCGGCGGCTGTTCTCCTCCTACGCCATGGAAAGAAGGACGGAAGAAAGTGGCCGCGGTAGCACGTGCACGGGGCCAGGCGAAGAGGAAGACGCAGAGTTGGATAAGGGAGAAGGAAGGAAGAAGAACGACCGACTCGGTGGCGTGCGAACAGCAGGTGCACGACCTCTTCATGAAAACCGCCGGTCTTCGTTCTTCCCTCTTCGTCTTACCTTCTCCTCCCATTATCGATTTCTTTCTGCGCCGATGATCGTTCATGTTGGTCCATCGTCCTCGCGTCAACCACTTCCGAATCTCTTTGTAATTAACAGCTGTTGAAAGAACCAACCCTCGTTGACATTTGCAATGAAGAATTTAATGCACTGGCAGCCGTTGTCGGTCACCGTTGCATGGTTCGATGATGTCGCCTCGGTAAACATATATGAAAATTAACGTCCATCGGAATCTCTTCTCAGTTGAGAGACCCCGCCTGTCAATTATAGAAATACCGGGCTGTGTTGTACACTGGCTTCTTAAGGTCGATGGTGGTTATTACAGCATGTAGGTACAGGTAAATTTGTACTCTTGCGGTGTACATGACCGTTCGGGATTATAAGCAGAGATTGGCGAAATTTTTATTTAAATAAAATTTCAAGTAATGAATGAAAGTTAAAAAAGTTATTCGTTATTCGTTTGTTAACCCGAGTCAACTGTATTCGACACATGACGAATAATTTCTTTAACTTTCATTCGTTATTCGAAATTTTATTTAAATAAAAATTTTGCTATAATGGAGACTGTCTTCGGTTCGACGTTTTTGAGATTAGAGAAGTGGTACGAGTATACAAATGAAATTAGCGGAACGTGAAAATTAGCTTCACCTTTCGTGGGTGACTGCACTCCCGTCTCAATTTTGAATTACTATTCTCGTATTTTTGAATCTTCTAATTTTTGAAATTTTACTTTCGTAATACTCATACAATCATACACTAATATGTAGTCTTATTCTAGAAGTGTGAGTTTTGATATGATGAAATTTGTAGTTTAAGCAGAGCCATTTTTCACGGCTGTGGAAAAATCGATATTTTTTTCCCTGCGGTAAATCCCCTTTGGCAGTCGCAAAGTTGTTCTTGGGGTGTGACACATCCCGTGTGACCACGAAGGTGGAGTGAGAGATTTTGTTACCGTTTTTGTAACAGTTTTGTCGGGTTCTTTTGGTATGCAATGTTTATTAATGTTAAAATCATTCTGTTTATTACAAGGTGGAATGTTTTATATGTTACTTAGAACAGAAAATTACATTTCTAACATAAAGTTTCTCGGCAATAGGAGGAGAGAAGTTTTGTGTATTAAATGTAACGATACATTCAGAGTCTGATGTTTTCAAGGTGCTCGGTACCGTCTTGAGCGATATCGTCATTGGTGCAAGTAAATTCTCGAATTCCGAATTCTTTGAAGCAGTACAAAGGTAAATGGTTCTTCTGTAAAAGACTGTCGTTTACGCAAGCTTGATATGTTCTCATCTTTATTATACAACTTTCTACGAGTACTACACCTTTAAATGAAATTAATGCGAACATTAATTTGGAAAGTTGTGCATTTGGCCGGGATTAAGTGACTGGCAATCGTGTCTTAAATACTGCCATATAATATGTGAAGATGCGGAAATACTATTTTTTAATGGTACGTGCCTGTTTTCTCTCGAACAACTTTTTTTCGTGACTTCGTTCAACTTTTAAATTTGTTTAAATATGACCTTGCGATTATAAACAGTACAACTTGCTTCTGCGGAATAGTTTAAATGATACCCGAATTATTTGAATATCACGTACCTCTGCACGAATCCTGAAAGAAGCAACAAAAATAACTCAACTTGCCTCGCAAACAATTACAGAGCATAAACTGTGCCGAAGCATCGAATTCTGTGAAATCAAAATCCTACGATATTAACGGAAGCTCGATAACTTTAATTCGCTCTCTCGCCTCGTACGCTTCTGCGATCTTTACGTCTTTCGGCCCGTTTGCTTGCTAATTACGGTTGCCAGCGAGACAATTAAAGCCTCAATATCATACAGCGTTAACGCGGTTAATTGCACGTCTCCGCTGTTAAGGCATTATCAATAAAAAAAATCCGAGGAAAAAGTGAGCGGGGGTTGGTGGAGGGCGGGGGGGGGGCGGGCGGCGGTTCTCCCCTTTACTCTTACTCTTTGAAATAATTAAAAAAGGTAAAACAGGAGGATTACTTTCGCGGTTTCCGTCTTTATCTCGATGGTGTGCCAATCCATCCCGATGCCCAAAGTACACCGCACATGTAAGTCCGTGCTGGCAGAAAACGTATAGCGGTTTCGCCGTGGCTCATTAGCTCGCTATCGCGGTTGGCGCGAGCGAGTGTTGCCTTCAGCCTGGCACCTTGCCTTCGCGACAGACAGGTGCATCGCCGTATTTTCGTCCTTGTTTCGCGCGTTATACGCGAACTACGGGCATCCTTGTCCGCCGGTCCGATAACGAGAGCGAAGGGGCAACGAGGAGGAGGTATACGGACGAGGGAGAAGTCCGAGGCACGTGGCACCGAAATAATCGTTCGAATTGCTCTTGCGACCTACACGATATGCAGATGCCTGGGGGAATTGCGGCGTTCCTGAGAAATCGTTGAAATTACTCCACTTGCCGAGTTTCCCTTCCACCGGGCTCTGCGTCTAACAGGTCGCCATTATTGTCATTGCGTTATTGATCATACAGCGTCTTATTAAATCGACTATCATTGTGTGTATACAGGGTGGGCGGCGAAGGGTGGCGCAACCGAGTAGGGTGTGATTAATTGCGCAAGAACAAATCGAGAATGCAGAATATGGTACAGTAGCGGACAAAATAGTTACCAGTCTTTCGATTTGCTTCATTTTTGTTATTTTTTAACATTAATTTGGAACTGCGGTGTGTGCTTAATATACATATTCTGGTGGATAATTGAAAGCTGTATGGAACCCAATTAAAATTGAATTTATGTAACTAACAAGAAACATTTTATGACATTGAACGGGATAACACATTTTTAGGGCCGACAAAGGAGTTACTTTTGGTATTCTTTTAGGCCGTCCTAAAAGCAGAAGGTGCCTCCACGAAATATCAGATTTTGTATTACTTTTCAAAAGTGCTAATTTTAGAACAGCTTTAAAAGGGAGTTGTCCTGTTTAATGTTATGTAGGGATTTTGTTTACTTTAACTGGATTGTATACAGTTTTGAATTCTCTGTCAGTATATGTATATTGGACACATGCTGCAGTTTTGAGTCGATGTTGGAAAATAATACAGGTAAAGTGGATCGAAAAAGTGGTAACGTTTTTGCTCGCTACTGTATTTCTATATAAGGTTTCGTTTTCGAAAAAATCCAGACTGACAATTAAGTTAAAGACAGCACAGTTTTGTCAGTAATCTGATCATGTAATCGGATGTACTACCTAATAAGGTAATTATTTTGAGATGCACGTATGTATAGATGGGATTAGAGGTTGTAGAAGCTTCACACAAAAATTGAGGAAACGATAATACACCTTGGAGCAATTTCATCCGATCATAATCAATTTTGCTTGAAGTAAAAACTGGTTCGGGTAACATTTGTGCAGAACACGTAGAAAGTCATTGCGTCTGAATAAAGATTTCACTCAGAAGCAGATTCTTCTACTTTACGGGCGATACATGTCACCTTGTATATTTTTCTATTACAATTCTACATTGCAGACGTATTATTAATATCCATTTTTAAAGAAATAAGTTTATTTGTCGAAAAAATAACACGTTTGTCTTGCATGAAATATGAGAAAATATCTCTAGTGTTAAAATATATTTTATTACTAATTTTTTAAATTTTCAATGATTAGTAATAGTATAAGGGTCGTATTAAATTGCATATAAATTCTGCTCGAACGTAACATGTGAGAGTGCCATTGATATTCAAGGACAGTTTCTGAACATTATGTCTAGCAGATGTTTCGTGGTTGAGACCGTCAGCTATTGGAAAGCAAAACAATCACACTAAAGTTCTAAAGTCACCCATGTTCATCTGTGAAGACGTTTCTTGCACATATGTTCTTTCCATTTCCACTGAATTCCATTCAATGAGATCACGATCATATATAAATTCATACTCAAACTGTGAAATTTATTTAAAAATCAATTTAACTACATTTTAAATGTTAAACATTCAATCTACGATTGTATATTGAATTATCAAATACCACAATTTATTAATTGGTTATCATTGTTATTTTCAATTACAATTGCTATATGAAGAGTAACATACTAACAAAAAAAGTGTATTGTTGCACATTATGGTTGACCCATAATATACGCAATTACGTATCTATACTAATTTCTCTTAATGAACTCATTGTGCAATGTTCTTTTTCCTTTGAAATTTGCACATCATAATTTTAAAGGAGAGCATATCCGACTTTATCTGCAATACTTAATACATTGGAAAAAGTTCTGCAATGAGCAATGATTATTTGCTTCGTGGTGAAAGTAGTATGTAACGGTGATGGAGAGAATATCAATTAAAACGACAAAAGAAATCGAGTATCTCCAATTACATACAAGCAATTAAAGAACATTTAATTACTACCCATGGAATTCATCATCATGTCAAATTCGAAAATGGTTGATTTAATTTAGTCTCTTTGTGGTGTGTAATAAATAGATAGATAAATAAGTATAGCCAATACTTTTAATGATGTAATAATATTATAAGACGAATTCTTTTCAAACTACGAAACTTCTTAATTTAATCTCAAATCTCATAAAAATCATTTGAATTGTATATTTATGTGTACATTGAAAATTCTACTTGCATTCAGGGCTTGAAACCGTTACTATATATCGGTTTCGGTTCCAGAAACAGTTATGAAGAACCTTTATTCTGCATAACTGTTATAAAGAACTTAAATGTCTAACTATATCAGCTTAAGTTACGGTTCCTATTAGTTAATATCACATTTGAGAAATATTACAGTATTGTTACTAAAGGAGAAATATAGATATCTACTTAGGTACTTTTGAAGTAGGTACATACATAGCTATACAATGAAGTAGTAACCCGGCACAGATGTACTGAGTAACGTGTAAAAATTTCAGACAGATTGGTCAAATAGATTTTTTGCAATATAAATTTTTAAGAGTTAAAATAATTTTCATTTTATGAGATAAAATAATTTTTACATCTACCTAGTGATCCTCTATTTTCCCATATAATTTCCGTAGTCGTTAAAAGAGGGGTGGCTTCGTAGCTACTTGGAAGTGGTGGCTGACTGACCGTCCAGGCTCTCGAAGACGAATTCGTTGTCAAATTGTCTAACAGCGGGGTATTATTATCAAGATGCTGTTGTTGGATCCCTATTGGTCGAGTCTACGCTCATCTTTCCTCGGCATACACATCGAAAGTGTGTTCGATTTATCGCTGGCAGGGATCTCCACTCTGTTCATGTGCTCCCTACCCGCGTATTACGCTGTTTGAGGGTTGCTAGCGAATGAAAAGGAAAATTTGTCTTCCACGTTGTTCCTCCATTGTTTCCTAAGATTAATTCCGGCACTCAGCTTGAAACGAACTACTCGTACGAGCACTTTGTACTTGTTCTCGTTGACGTATCAATTAATTAACAACAAAGAATCCTATGATCCCTTTTCAGTTTCACGTAAAGGCATAGAAAATAGTCATTTTCAGAAGAAGTCAGAGAAATAAAAGTTTACACTTGTGGGAAATGTCCTGCACCAACGCGAAACACCTTTGAAAATCTGTTCGAGTATTTCTGTATGCATATGTGTGCAACTGATCCAGCAGAAAATCAAGTACTACGCAGGAGAGTAAAGATATCTAAACGAAGGTAAGTCAGAGTTGACTTTCGTTTTATATGTAGCTGTGGTAGAGTGACTGTAATTAAAATCACTGACATAACGCCCTGACAATCGCAATTAAGTTATCGATCACTTTTAAGATCCATTGTAAGACTACCGGCATCATTGAGCCCTGAAAGACGATCGTCCAAGGTTTATCAAGCAGGAGGATCTACGGGTAGAAAAAGATCAAGCTATCGCCGTGGCTCTCGACTAACCAGAGAAAAACAGAACGGTGAATTTAACAAATAAAGTACACAAAGGAAAGGAACGGGCTCCCATTATTTTCTATCTAAACGGATCCTTTGAATCTGGTATCCTGTGTCCGCCGTTTCTCAGTTCCGATATACATACTCCTGCCAAAAGGAGACTATTATTCGCAGATTTAGATAAGATCTTTTTTGCGATAAATCAAGTTTCGTATTTTGTCTCTTCCAGTTGCAATTTCTTGTTGGAAAATAATTCCCCATTCTTATATTCCACATCATGGAAGTGTATTTAAATTTAAGTTTAGTATAATGTTGCATGAAAAGATAATATATTACCTATTTCTGTATTTCAAAATCTTCGGTCCAGACCACCTATTCTTCTGAAATTTGAGGGGTAGTTTCACCCCACACACATGCAAACGGGTCGAAATAAAAAGACACGTATTTCTCATTTTTCGGTCCTCTAAAACATATCCAAAACTCAAAGCAATCGGAGACGAACACCTGGAAATCTTATAACTTTCAGGGGTGCTTTCATCCCCTAAATACGAGCCGGTATAAACAACACGTATTTCTTATTTTTCGGTCCTCTAAAACATCCAAAACTCAAAGCAATCGGGGACGGACACCTTGGAGACTCTCCTTGTAAGTAATACTGTCTCTTTAGGCTAAGAGAAAAGAAGGGCCTTATACAACACGAAATAAATTTATTTATCCTAAATAGCGAGGTGCAGCAAAAACGCAACCACGTTATCAATAACAGAATTTTCGAAAATAATTCACAAATATCGTAGCATTTACAAAGTTTATCGAAATCTGTATTATAGTTCACTGATCCAGTACGAACCGCCGAGGGGCCAGACGAGCGTTCGCGCACGAGATGGAGCAATTACTCAAATCAAACCGTTTCGTCGATCTACTTTCGGTAATTGGTTCTCGCGTTTCTCATTTATTATTCCAAATAAAAGTAGCCGGTGCCCCGTTCAATGGCTCGCTAAGTTCTCCCGTGCGATCAGATGGCGTTTGATACCTGACTGGTATTCTCGGTCGACGGCGGGTCAATTCCTCCGCGCGAGTGCCGAAAAAAGACGAGATTTGCCGGGCGCTCGTGTACGCGTGCGCGCACGCACACGCTTGCGCAGGAGGCGCGGAGGAAGAGAAACGCGGCGGATAGAAGAGGAGGGAAACCTGCTCGTGATGAGACGAGAATGACCGGGGGCAGCGCACGCGAATCCATAATGATACACCGTCCAGCGAACAGGGCCAGATATTGAGGGCCTGGACCCGCTGGTAAAAGCGAGTGGACACTCTCGCGCCGAGCTGTATCGGCGCCGACTTACGGCCGAGGACGTGCCGCTGGCTCATTAAAAATTACCCAGCAAAATCGATCCAGATCCAGGCTGCTGCCAAAAATTCAATCAACCGAAGAGACAGTCTCACCGGTTGTACGTTCTCCTTCGAATAAATTATTCGGATAAGTAGAATATTATTCCACACGGCCGTTCCAGCTGAGTTCTTGCTCTCCGCTCGTCTCGTGCCACTTGCCAATTATTTGTATAAATTTTCAGACAATCCACTTTTCAACCATTCGTGTAATTACGCGGTCGTTGAAAATTTCACTGTTAAGCACACGCTAATAAGCGGTACTCGCTCGGCTGGGTTGCGACTGCTTTGAGAATTCTTTGATCGTTATTCTACTCTGAAATAATTAATATACCATTTCTTAAGATGACGTAGTGGCTTCAATTTAGAATCAAGGGTTACAATGTTGGAGAAAATTTCTGAAGAATTGTGTTCTTTGAATCTGGGAGTTCTTTGGATACCCGTTTGCAAAGTGGAGTCATTTCAAACGACAAATTGGAACAGAAGATCATATTGTTCGAAATGATTTCAAGTGTATTCTTTATGAAAAATAATCTGTCTAGTTAGTTATGGCTCTTCGTATTTAATGTCCTTGTTAATTAAGTTATTCCGCATGATCCACTAACCTGCGAGTATAGATCGTTAATTGCCCGTTTGTTACGAAGGTAGACAGTATGAAGTCTTTAAAGTATACTCTACAGTATAATTATAAAACTTGTTCCTTTAGCTTTTACTCATTTCGTATTAAGCCCCGTAAGTCCATTAGCACAGCTTAATTGACACGAATGTCATGGCCTCTATGATTTGAATCGGCTTATTACCCTTTCCAAAGCTGTAAATATTTCGTTATGTCATTACTACGATTGCCTCATCATCTTTTATCGCTGTTACCATCTTAATGCCATTAAATGCTCCAGTACTGATACAGATAGACTGTGCAGACGCTCAGCATCTACAAGAGTTTGTTATATGGATTACTTATTGCCATATTAAAATAAAAAAAAAACGAGTATACCTATTATAATATTTTTGCACTAACTAATTCTAACTTATGCTAAATCTAACTAGCTTCTGAATTCAAAATTATAGAATCTGCAATTAATTGTTAATGTTTGATTCAGTGAATTTAAATGTCTTGGCCAAATTGAATCTTTCATTATTTTGTACAGTTGAATACGTTCCAAAACATCTGTACCTAGTTTTCAGTTAACATTCATGAACCACTAATTGACCGCATACCAGTGTATGACCATTAGGCAAAGAAATGTCAATTATAAATTTTAAAATTTTATATGTTTATAAATGGAATGTAGTTGCACTTTTAATATTCCATATTTTTATTTACGCGTATTAAGCAAACATTAATAAGTACAATTCATATTTAATGGGCTTCTACACGTTTTGCATTTTATAATCATTTTTTTAAACATCACGATAAGAAAAAGTAATTACATATTTTTATAGAAATTTCAAGAAAAATAAATTTAAATGCAATTTCAACAGTTGTTTTGTTGTTACACATAAATATATTCAAGTATTAATCTCAAAGCTTCATAAATTCAACAATTTGGTCATTCACTGGTTGGTTTAGTCTATACTTACTCTTTTTGATGTTATATTAACGTTATAATTTGCACTACTAGACTACGATAAAAATCTTGTCAGAAACTGCATTTTGGATCTCCGAATTTTCTTTCAAACTACTGTGAATAATTGTTTGCCGAAAATTGGATCTTGATAAACAAAAATGTGGAGAAAATAAAAATGTAAAAACACTTATTAATGAAACCCCTGCGCGCATCGCCGCGAACAGTTTGGAAAGTGCCTTTTAATATACGATGCGAGTTCGCTTGCATATTGCACCCGTGCAGTACACGTAGTTCCGTGATCATCGATCGAAATTGCCGATCGATTGATAAATATCGATCTGCTGTTCGCGAAAACTCTTTTAAAAAGTACCGGCGAAATCGCCCGCTGGCAGGACCCGTTTTTTTATCCTTTCGCTTCTCATTTCTGGGCCAATAAGCGAATTGTATTTAAAGAAAGTCCTGCAAACGAGGATTGCATAATCCTCTATAATAAGAAATTTGTGAACATACAATAAGTTATATTTTTAATAATGTACGCTCAGTTTGTAGGGAATGAATCGAGGACCCGTCATAAATATATTTATAATGACGAAGTATTAATGTAGATCTATTAATTAACCCTAAAACGCAAACGTTTCTCTATATATTTCAAGCACAAATGCTTGTTATTTTTATACTTACATGTTGGACAATAATATGCCATGGAAACTATGAATTACATATTTACAAATTAATTTTATAATAAATAACAAATCTATTATGTGTATCTGAAAGAAAAGAGAGCGTTTGATCATTCCAAATTTATTCACTTCTAGCATTGCATGCGTGATATGCACATAATTGTACATAATATTGTAAAATATTGCTGTCATTCATCTCAGTAATGTTTATATATCACAGTTCGGAGCAAGAAAAATTTATATAAATATAAGGACTAAAACGAGCTTTAGTCAACGAATTAGATTCAACATGGTTACAGATTCTCTAGACAATACCTATAGGAAAACAATTGGAGTCATGAAACATGAAGCATCAGCAGAGACTACCACTTAAGCCCCATTCGGAGCACTCTCCTCCCACGTTTTAATTGCGCAGCTAACCAATTAAAGAGGTCTATGATTGGTAATCAATGATCCTTGGCATGGGCAGTATGCATAAAATAGATGTGTACCACAAGATCCATACCAATATCAGTGCATCAACGTTACTCTGACAACGTTACTCCACTATAGAGATAAAACTTACACTTGAAAGCCTCAACTAGTAGAATAAAACTCTTTCGTACGAATTTTTATTTATGAGAAAATCATATACGCTGGAAGTATAAAGAATCTATATTAAGCAAATAGCTTAAAAACAACTTTTTCTTATATTTTCTTGAAGAAAATTAATCATAATCATGAATAGTTTGTTAAATATTGAATATTTAACAAACTGTTGAAATAATATATTTCACTCCTCCTGTATAAGCGTAATTATTACAGTTTGTGAAGAATTAAGTCATCTTGTCCAAATGCATTTTTAAACAACAAAATAAGTAATCTCTATCACTTAACAGGTTAATAAGAACTGTAGCGTTCCCCGTGATTGAATGAAATTATAAAAATACAGGATCGAAAAACAAAGGCTGTTTAGGACATAGACCTACGCGTTTGATTATAAAATTCACTGAAATTCAATTGAAGTGAATAGAAAGGATTAGAGCACGAGTTCAAACAATTCTCGTGGAACCGGACGAGGAAATGTGATCGATCGCGTCGGAACTGATTAAATTGTTAGTAAATTATTTTTGTTTACAGTCAGTTGGTGGAAGGTACGCGAAGGGGCGTTGCGCGAAATGAGTTACGCGCCTCTGTCTTCGTCTATTTTCTTTCCCTGTGGCTTCTCTTTCTGCCGATTCAACCTCCAAGCTCGTTTATTTTCACGAGGCAACAGTGTTTCAGTCGCTGAACGGAGGGTGCACGCATGCCGAGAAAATAAAAGACAACCGCCTCGGGAGCGTGTTTCACGATACACCGGCTCATCGCTGGAGGAAAAGATCGGCCACGCGGCAGGCCAGACAAAGACGAAGAACCCGGGTTCGGTGGGAACCCGAGAAGTTGTTGCTGCTGCTCCCGCTGCCGTCGTCGGCCTTAGCGATGGCCACTGATCGTCCTCGAAACATTTCAAATCCACCGCGTCCGTTGATCGGTTGACATTCAAGTGGGACTAGTTCTTCGATACTAGCTGCATATACGTATCCTCACTGCGAATTCTTTACGTATCTCCTTTCTGGAGCAGTGCTAGGTACATAATTGAGCTTGTGCTTATTTTTAAATTTTTTGTAAATACCAAATTACAAAGTTGGGTAATATGGAACGTGGAGCTGTGTTAGAAAAATCGTTAGTGTCATGTTTCATATTCTGTTCTTATTACATTATCAATAATTCTGTTATAACTTTGTGCGTTGTATAGCTAACAGATGTTATGGTTACCTACATTATTAGATAGGATGATTTAGAATTATTAGGGTCCCTATGGGACTAATTACGATTGGTAAAGTTTCTTAAATTTAATAATTATAATTATTTAGACTCCTTGCACATTGCATTTACCTCTCTGTAAATTTAACTTACCTTAATCCACAGGCAATTAATGAAAATCATATTTTGTGCGTCTGTAACTGTTTTGTGCTTACAATGTGTGTGACTTTGTTCAGAATTACGGAGAAGGATTTGGCAGCATTGAAGATTCAAACTGTACACAATCATAACTTTATGTATCACGATATCAGGGGTTCAGGGAAAGTTGCGCTGAAATGAATCTTATTGTTGGTTTAAAACAAACTGTTTCTCGCGAGTCCAAAGTCTAAACTTTTCCTAGTGAGTGAACCAAAAATAGTAAAATATCCACGTATTATAAACGTTTCATTGGAATTAAAACTAAGAAAAGGAAGAAAAGGGATTTTTAGTTCTTCCTTTCTGTGTTTCTTCTTCGACTGAAAAATATTCACAACAGGCTCAGCTTTGAAGCTTAAATATTACCTGATAGTGTCGATTTGCATTCGAACGTATGTATGTTGTCGTGTCTATTGGCGAGTACAACTTGAACTGTGTAAACTGTAAACCCTTCTTGTACGTACATATCTCATCACTGGTGGAGAACAACTGAAGAGAACATGAATAGAATGCAGCCGCGCTGCGTGAGTACATTGCCTCGAGTAAGTAGGTACTACAATCATCCACAGACTGAACGAAGCAACTCGAGAAGGCGAGTAAATCTGACGGCGCCCGGGAGAAGAGAAGGAGAAGGAGAAGGAGAAGAGGAAGAGGAAGAGGAAGAGGAAGGGAAAGAGGAAGAGGATGAGGATCAGGCCGAGGTTGTGGATGAGGATGAGGATGAGGATGAGGATGAGGAAGAAGGAGCCGGGACAAGAAAGTGTAAAAGAAAGAGAACAAGAGAAGAAAGAGACGCTCTTTTTAAGAGAGGGTGGAGATAAACCGTGATACTAATCGGTATGCCTTGATAGCGGAGGGATGGAAGATAGAGAAAATTGGTGGGAGCGTAAGGAGGGGAAGAAAGATAAAATTTCAAGATAGCAAGCGTGGCGTTCGCGTGGTCAGTCTACAACTGCGCATGCGCACACACTGTCACTGTCAATTTATTACCACCATCCACTTGGAAATCGTGAAATAATTTTATTTAGCGCGTACCAATTATTTACTTGGATTTCGTTTCTTCATAAATTACTGTAAGTATTTAAATTCAATTTTTATATTTATAACACACAAAGTGAAACGTTTATCAAATGGAAAAGCCAATTTTGCAATGCAGCGTTAAAATCAAAATAGTAGAGAAGAAGCTAAAGGTACGATTCCACGGCGCGTGGCTCGGGCGATTCAGCTTCGGCTTCCCACCCGTTGTCGGTGAACGTGGCACGAGTCAAAGAAAAGCTTATCTGGCTTGGCTGAAACGACGGGAAACGGAGAGCCTTGCCGCGCCGTGGGAACGCCCATGCCTCACCCGACGAGCTCACAGACTCGCCGAGCCACGCGCTCGCTTCGTTGAGTCAGGTGGGATCGCGCCTTAACGTTATAAAGAATTTAAAACAACCACCATTTATCTATAATTCAGTATTGCACTCTGATTTTTTGCTACAGTGTGATCTCGTCACGAGCACGGTTCGCCTGTTTCGTTAAGGATACACTTCTATCCCCACTACTTCTTTTGTAGTCACCGCGGCGAGTGCGAGATACCGAGAATGGGCGAGAGGGCACGCGACAGCGACAAGCCCTAAATTGCGTTCGAGATAGCGGCGGTATCGTATTACTGAAAGAAAACAGGAAAGAAGTAAGACGAGTCGAATAGCATACCGTTCCGTTAAAGGCACAGCTTGTCCTCGGAGCATCCCACTTATAACGAGACTTACTTTCTAAATTCCCACCAAAACCTAAAATTCCACGACGTCGCGGAAAGCGCGAAAACTTTATATTCTAAGTGTACCCGTAGAAATGAATTGTTTATTGTCTTTATTCCCAGCTACACATTTCACGACTTCAAACTTGTGCAAGCTACACCGGCAGTTGATGTTTCAACGGAACTTTCGTCCGAAGGAGAAAGACCTTGTCCACGTTTACGCATCCTTTTCACCGAGAGAAAAAGTGCCGCATAAGGGTAAGCGTCCCCGCATAATAATGTTTATCGGGGAAAGGTTCTGGCGGGACGGTACTTGCAAGAAACACAGGTGAAACGAAAGGGCCGCGGTCGACCCAGAAGCGTAGACGCCGAAGAGGGACGGTGGCACGCGCGTTACAGCATTCTCTGATGGGATCGCAAAAAAGTATCGAGGAAACGCTACCGTACTTGGCGGCGGCTCCGAAACGAGTCGCTTGCTCGTACTTACAACGATTACAACGGTACCAAGAGTACTACGACTCCTGTACATTGCCTCGTGGCTACATTGAAGCCACTGGAACGCGGTGAAAACGAAGAAGAACCGGTGTATACCATGTTCGGTAACTGTTACCACGCAGCATCGACAACTCATCACCGCGTCAGCGCCTATGTGCGTGGAAAGTACACGCTCGTACGCCGCTTGAAATTTGAATAAGCTGCACAGAAGGTGTGCTCGATATAAATATATGCGTACGTGCATATGTGCGCGCGTACACCTATGTCGTAACAGGTGTTACACGTCGAGCTTCCCTCCACTCGATTGTGAAAAGTATCGAGCTTCTATAATGTTACTTACCATCCTGTCGTTTGTTACGCCTGTGTGTCGACAATGCACGGCGAGACATTAATTGCAAGATGCGCTCGAGGAACGACGATGATTTTAAGAGGATCGTGCTTTTTACCAGCCAAGATTACCAACTTTCACGGAAGCCATCCAAAGTAGGGGGATTACCTCGAAATGTTTATAATGGTATCGGAATAATTAGAGAGAAAAGAAGAATTCGCTGATCACGAACTTCTGATACGAAGTGACGACACGATCGGCGCAGAGGCGAGTTTTAATTTTTCCTTGCGACCTCACGATGTATCGAACATATTGGAAGCCCTCATTACGGAATCACCGGGTACCGGAGCGGAGGTATTGTTTATCCTCGCGTGTACCTGTACGGAACGCGTATGCACGTGCGCACAAAGAACGACGAAGAAGAGAGTTACAGGTTTCTGATGGTTTGTTCTGGTCAGGCCCAAAACGATCGGGAGCGCTGGATTCGGTTTGTAGGTTCGTGTGCCACGGGGCCAGTAGGCTCTCTTACGTGGAACGCGCCTGTGTGCATACTCGCGCGCGTGCGCTTGGGGTTGCCATGTAAGTTTACGCACGCATACAACTACGCGACTCGCGCGAACGAACGGTTCTACAGTTTCTTTGTAATTTCATCTGCTTGTTTTTTAATTCTTTACAGTGTGCAGCAGTCATTGAAGAGACACCTAGATATGAGGGGCAAATTATAATAAACACGTGAAAATACAAGGACGTAATCGTGTTCATACCTGACCTAGCTGCTATGCTCCTTGCTCATTTTCTTTTTATCGTGAATCATCTATGGACTAATAATTTAGAAAGCTTCTGTGTAAATCGATGCAGGATCGAAGGAAACTATGAAATTAGTGCCACGTGGAAGTAGCATCCTAGAATCCTTTCGTCGATTTGCACCCACGCGTGTTTTCCGTAATAGCATCATGCTCATTTTTACTTTTGTCTAATAGTAGGTATGTAGACGAATTATGGAATTCCCCATGTAAGCATAACATTTCCGAATGATTTCCTGAATGACTAATCAACCAATAGACATTTTATTCGCAGAAAATAAAAACGAAACATCAGCTCCTAAGTGAGCTACGCTCACGATTGCATTTCTCCACTCACGCATGTTTATTGTAACTTTTCCAGTATTTTTAAGACAGATTACCATTAATTTCAGATTTCTTGAAATATACAGAATGACACGGTGAAATAATTTTTTTCAAAAGTTTCTCCCTTTTTGTCCGTTACTACTTCACTTATGAAAATGAAAGTCATTAGACAAGTAATTGGCAAATCGTTTCCTGTCGAATTACTACGAACGCCAGCTCACTCATTAATTGGTTCTCTCTCAATTACGATGCGGTTGCGTATCGCACCCCGGTGACCGTGTGCGCGCGCCTGTGTACATAGGCGCAGACGATTCTACACGCGCGGATTCGATTAAAAAAAACTGCCCCGCGCCCTTCCAGCAGCGGGACCACCTTGAGCATCCTCTCTCTCTTATATTAATAATTGCGCCGCCGAAACCTGTCCGGTTTATACTCGCGCAGAGTATGCCGGGAGGAGCAACAGGCTGCTCGTTGCTGCTCGTCCAGGTACTCGTAATTGTCGGAGCCTCTCTTTGGATCCACTCGCTGAATACCACACAAATATACTACGGCTTTATCGACGGAATTCGCTTCTCTCGCTCGTTCCAACCGAAAATTCGGCACGTGCTTTTTACGGGAACGTACGTGGCCGTCAGTGGCGTAGAGTTAAAATTTTGAACTCATCAGACACGGTGATTTGGAATCTTCTTTCTGGCGCTGTGTCTTCCTTCTGTGTTTCTGTTTTCCCAGACAGGGTATTTGAAAACTGTAAGTGCAAATTTAAGTGATGAAAATGTTCTATGCCACCACAAAATTTTAGGACTTCGGTGGGATGTTCGGATCAGTGTAATCTGTATGAGTGTGGCTATTGTCTGAACTAGATTAAATGAGAAATACCGAAAGGTAAAAAAAATGGCAGCGTCTACGACAGACGTCGATTTCTGCAAAAAAATTCGCTAGTGTTTTAAGTCGCAAAAGTCTAATTTTGCAAAAACTGACTTAGTTTTAGTAACAACGAGAATGGGACATTTAATGAAGATATATATCTACCAAGTTTAAAGTAAATCGGATGATTGGTTTTTAAGATATCATGCTAAACAACTCGAAAAACATCGTTTTGAGAAAAACGCGTTTAGAGTTTTAAGTACCGATTTTTTTTATTAAATTTTTTTTTAAATGTTACCTAAATATGTACAAATGTAGGCATACAATTTTTAATTAATATAGTTTGAGGGTCTTAAAAACTCCCAGATATCACGCTCTATTTCAGGCGGTTGAACTTTCTTTAAGACTTTATTCTTTTTTATGTATTTTATTACCTTATTGTTCATATTTACGGTCTTGAAACGGTAATTGATTTCGTGCTATACTGACGAGTTTTACACACAGTATTAATTCTCCTGTCCAATTAGTAAACTACTATGTACTGGGAATCGATCAAACGTCAAGAAGTGCGCTAGGTAAAAGTTTTTTACTCGCAAATTGAAACTGAATGTTGCATGTGTTTCTTTAGCAATAATGTGGCAACGATGTAGTTTAAAGTACTAGTTATGTAAGCTTTTAAACATAACACCCTGTGCAGTTTCATGTCGTTCGCCGAGGACAGTGGCATTTAACTGACAATGAATGCGTTAAGATGAATATAAATTTACTTTATGATACTTTCGTACGTCTACGAAATAAATTTGACAAACATCAAATTCTTGGAAATACCTGTTGTACAGCCACTGAACAATTTTGTTACGAAAATATGGCGGGAATATCGTCTCCTGTTAAAGATTTTAAAATATTTCATATACAACGCTTTAGTATGCTAAAAACTATAAGAAGCATCAGATAACTCTCAATTATTTAGAATTTCCTTTTTGTATGATGATTTTACTTTTGAAGCTATCGAAATTTTAGTCGCAAATACTGTCATGTAGACTCGAAATTCAGAAATAATAGAGCTTTCAACTGCAGAAATTGCTATTTTATAAGAAAAAAGTAACAAAATATATTTAAACTAGAAAATTACAAATTTAGGAACTCAATAAAATTGCTATCGAATATGTATCTGGTTAATATACTTCTGATTTTCCTGAATGATTATTTCGTATATGGATAATATTCTGCAGAAAATAATGTTAAAACATAGTAACTATTGGACACGTATACTCGTTTTTAGTAACTTTCCCAACACGTGCCAGATTAATAACTATGCTTCTGTGATTTTATCAACTTAATTGTTCCGAGAAATCTAATTCTACGTTGAGTTAACTTTCACGCAGTTATTATGCTAGTGCAAAGTCAAAATCGTAGTCCTATAGTCTATACTGGCTTAACTAATAATTTTATCATTCGGACTTCCACAATTGATACGGGCAGTATCGCAAATCAGCAACCTGAAACAAAACAGCTGAGTGCTGATGCATTCTGATTTAATTGCTACTTTGATGAGTTCTACGGTATTGATAGGATGACTGGTACATTGTGCATAATATAGATATTGCTTTTCGATTAAAGATATCGTACCTTAAATACCTAACTGATGTTTCGTTCGTACCTTCCACGCTATGTTAATGTGTTCTCACAATATTGTTTTTAATAAATTTTAACTCTGATTTAAAAATTGTTTCGTTTGATATTACTGTAGATATATTAATATTTTCTGAATAATAAAATGTTTACATGATAAAACTTCAATTTATTTCCGATACTTAGTATGGAAAATGGAGTATATTTAATTTCTGACTTATACCAATTTTTAGAATTTACAAACAATGAGTATTATTTTTTTGAAACTCGTAATGCATAGTAAAATGTTAAATGCAACGACGCAAAATTGTTTTTTCAATTGGCAACCATATGCATTTAATTTTTTCTAATAAGACCTTAACGTGCATATTTCATGAACAAAACGATATTATATTTATTTTGTTATTGTAATACCCCTTATTTTAATGGTTATGAGTTGCTCGCGTTCACAAGAGAATTGGAATTATTTAATTAAATTATCTTCGCTGGTCGATAAACGCCTTTTTGTATTTCCATATTGCTACCAAAAGTTAACAAGAACTGAAACAAGTTTTACGTTTTCCCACCATACTTACTCTTTACTAATAAATTTAGATTACTTTAACATTAACAAGTTTTTTAACATTAGAGCCGATACAGATCAAGTATGTATTTATTATTTATTTATATAGTCATATACGCTGCAAGCCCATTTACGTATTATTATACCGCGTTTAGAAAGGAAAATCTTTATGCAATATTAATGTTCTGTAACTATCACGTTCGTGAAATCTATGAATAAATTAAAAAATACTTAAGTACCTGAATAAAAAATGTAGCCCAACTAAATTAATATTTATACACAATTTATATAATACTGGAAATATTGAGTCACGTTATCACTTATACCTCTTGTATTATTAGCACCAAGAGAATATTGTTACAAAATGTATAGCCCACTGTCTCGGCCAAAATAAGTTGAATACGAATCATTTTATCAATCACATTGCTATGAAATTTGTACATCCTACGTAAATTTGAGAGCGATGCAATAAATATGTCCAGTACAGTACACCAATGAAACTCAAAGCTGTAAGTAAATTGTGAAAAAATTTAATCCGGCGAGCGCAGAGCCGGTAGAATTTCACGGAAAACAGTGTTAAGCATGTCTGCAGAATTTGCGGTGAGCTACCAGATTCTCAATAAATCTTGGTGTCATTGTGTGAAAGAGGGCGTGATTTCAGTAAAGTAGCTGTAGTATCGACACACATGAATGGCTCGAATCTCAGCATTCTACGGGAATTCTATAGAACACCGCAGAAACCCGCCGTCTTCACGGTCCATAATTCCGCGGCTCGAGCCATCTCTCTCATTTTTCCACCGCAAAACTCACCTTCCTTTATTTTTCACGGTCTCTCTGTACCACCCCTCCGCCCTCCCTGCCGTCGAACTCCGTATCTCTGAGGGGGGTGACAAAGAGTCGCTGTCGAAGGAAGAGAATGAAGCAGTGAATGGTAGCGGTCAATGCCGAGGCGTGAGACCCCAGGACACCGTGGATTGTCCTCGGGAGAAAACGACAGAGAACTGAATGGCGAAGAATGGGGGTCCAAACGAGGCGAAGTTAGTCGACCTGGTGGTACCTGCAGGAGGAAAGGTGGGCTGGGGAAAGGGGGGAGGCAGATTCATGAGGGAAGATGGACGGGGGATGAGGACGAGACCACGCCATAAAAACGTTCATCCACGGGAAATCGCATTGCCTCCCTTCTCGGGCTGGTACTGTGATAATATTTTCCTAGGGAACCTACGAAAACTCGATACGGTCGTTTGGATCCCGGAGACCCGTTTTGCGATCTCGTTTTTCACCGTCGCATATCTCAAGGACTTTTGGATTCTTTCGTCAGCGGATTAACTGTTCCTTGGCTAACCATGAAAAGTTTCGATCACATGCCCCTCATCGGTTGGCGTTCCAAGTACCTTTCGAGGTAATTCTGTGAAAATAAATATTTTGAAGGGCTAATTTCTGTTGGACGAATTCAAGCGTTGCACGGATTTCTACCTAGGAGGTGATCGAAGGAAACGTCACTTGAATCTCGTTTAAATGTAAGGAGAGTGAAGATACGAGATGCAAAGAGAGGGAAGCTTAATGGCATCGTAGAAATGGCCATACCACTGTGTACTGATTATTACACTAAATCATTATCTCTGGTAAACTAATTACTGTTTTCATAATGAAAGGGCTTAGTTAAAACGGCTCAAGTCTTTCGTCGCACAATATAATACGTTTCATAGTTTTGATCGTGCTTGATTATGCAAATATCCTTTTCGGTTTCAACGCTCGTTTACGGACAACGAACGTAGGAAAGAAAAACAGGAGAAAAACGATAAAGCATGGGTGGATTCGGTTTTATTGTAATACGAGGATCTTCTTAATTCTTGCAGGCAGATCAGCGGACCTTGGTGCTCCTTTTTTAATCCACGTGGCCTTTTTAAGGCCTCTCCTGAACTTCCATGTCCGTCGACATGTATATTTAGGCTGGTATTAGGCCCTGCCAACTTCTATGTGGTTGCTTATTAGCTCTGCTCGAGCATATTGGCTTCGTAATGTAACCAACAACTGGAATCTCAACCTTCACAATCTTTTTCATCCCCCTCCCCCTTGTTATTCTTTTTCTCGTCGCCATTAATGGTTTCGGAAGCATGACTAATTTCTTTCTACCGTTCTAGATTGATAAAGTAATTACGGTTTAGAACTTCCATATTGATTATTTTCAGAAACACTTCTTAATGCACCTACTCGTACTTTGCCCGCAGCTAAGATATGTGGTGTTAATTTTGTCAAGATTGATTTTGCTTTGCATCTTAATTCATTTTCGTTCCCAGATGGAACATTGTTTAAGCCTATAGAAAAATTGGTATTTTGTATTATCTTCTATTTTACTCAATTGTTTTGCAGAACTAATGTTTTGAAGAACTCCGTAATTTTTTATAGTAAAAACAGTTTCAGAGGTAGGAGAAAAATGATAATATATTTCCATAGAAAGTAAAAGCTTCCTACGTAAAATTCAAACTTTCACAAATTACTCATATTAAAAAAGTAATCAAAAGTCATCTTCTTGCCAAGCAAATATTTTTCAATAATTATTTGCTCAATATTTGTTACTTTAAAGTACGTTCCAACGTAATGATCAATTTCTGCAAATTTTCCTCCATGGTATTACAATAGCTTGTAAATCGACACTCCCAAATCAAAGGCAGGCTTTATTCCGTAGTTATTTCTGCGTATCTTTGAACCTTATAAATATCCATGCAGGAGTTACATTAACGCCAGCAAGAAAGGTAACGGAATATTACGTCACACGAATACAATCAAGCTCCAGTCAAAGTGAATCGCGGCGTAATCGTACAAGACGGCTAGCTAGGCAAATATTTGTAGTCACTTCCTGCCTTAGAAGTTTCTCACAGGCGTGGGATTCCACTATATAGACGTAGAAAAATGATCTCGGGAAGATCGGTTCACGGGGGATCGTTTTTTCCATGAAAGAGCTACGAAAAAACTGAAACTTGATCATCGTTATCAGTTGCACCTTCGTTCCCTGCCTTTTGGTTTCGGTATATCTTCTGCGAGAAAATCTAAATTAATTTTAAATTGATATATTCAAAAAATAAGGTTGAGCCAAGCATAAGTACTAGAATTTTATTAGAGATTATAATGTTGTGTACCTACAGTACAGTACACAAATTAATCAAAATTCATGGAGAGAAAATTGTTGTTGGTTCTCAATCCAACGATTCTGGAATCTATGATTCCATTTAGTTGAAGGATCCTCTTTTTTTATGGTTGTTTAATATATCCAGTTTTTGCGACCTCCCAGGAAGGGTACCAGGTGGTCCGAGTGTTGAGGTTGATTTTCTTTAATCCTGTACAGTGATATGCCGATTTTATATCGACAAAAATGGTAATCGAGATCAAACGATCAATGGAACGGAAGGGAGGTACGATGAAAAACATCAGTTTCAGTAGAGTCCGACTTCTCCGTTCATTTATTTTTTAAGTAGGGTTCGACAGACGATTAGAAAGTATTTAACGCCTCGGTATCTTGTGCATCATTAAATTGGACCCCCTGCAGTTGTTACTCATCTCCCACCGGATACTCAATGTTTCAGCGGAGGCCCTATTGTTTTCTTCAAAACGGCTTTCTCATGATGGATGGGGAACGAGCACTGTTAACAACTCTGACAAGTTAGTATGGAAGAAATATATATTGATGATTAGGCAAACAGTTTGAGAGAACTGCAAATGAGACGTTTCATTTGTTTACCTCGTATTTAATGGTAATTTAATTTCTTTTTATAAATAACACGAATAAATCACAGGTACAACCATAATTTCCAGTAACCTAGTCGTAACACGATACATTATTATTATCAAAAGTGACGTTCAAAACGATTGCAAAATCTTAATCTTGCATGGAATGCTGATTTTCATCCCAAATATATAAACATTGATTCTTATATGCGCGAGAATCGAAAGCAATTGCACGTGATTCGCTAACAAGGTGGCATTACGATGCAACCTTCTGACTGTGCTACCTATTGAACTGGACTAGACGGAGATCTGCCTAAAGGAGAATTTAACGAGGTCGGATCCAACGCGTAAGATGGTTTTTCCGCAACAAAGGTCCAGGTTTCAGGCATGAAAAAAAGAAAAGGGAAAAGGGAAGAAAGACAGAACATTCATGCCGAGTCCCCACTCTTTGACAGTGCCAGCAACGAAATGAAAGGGAAGGCATGGTAATTGAAGTTAAACGAGATAGCCAGCCATTCATGGGTTACGGGATCGTGACAATGAAGCTCGCTCTTCGTTGAACCGTCGCCTCGGGCGACAGACAATGGCTCTGCTGGAGTTTATACCGTGTCGAGGAGTTATGCCGTAACACCGTGGTCATCTTGGTAGTTTTCTACGGGGTAGACGCAGACTCTTCATGAACTACTCCCTTCCGTTCACAAAACTGTTCACCATTCTTTGATTCATCCTGTTGTTCTCACCTGACCTTTGCCCAGCTTCCTCCTATTTCACTGTCTTTCTTTCATTGGCTTCCTGCAGTCAAATTTAAAGGACTAGACTACATAGACGCATGTACATACAATCGGTTCATTCGATTGCGGCCGCGTGCCTTCGATTAGCACGTTATGTAGTTCATATTTCGTGAACATGGTGTCAGGCATTCCCACGCAATAGGTTCTCGTCTAGAATACTTCCATTTCGATAAATTATTTACTTTAGATATTTCAATCACAAAATAAATCTCTTCCACGTGAGCTTAGTAATGCCTCCACTTGTATTACTCTGTCCTGTCCACAAACTGTTGAATCTGTAAGTAGCCAAACTGATTCTACATATTACACTTCTCTAAAGTAAAATGCTAAGTCACATTTATCAGATATAACTGTCAATGGTAGTAAGAGACTATAACATTGTTAACACGACGTTTATTGTCACAGAGAATATATACGATCGCGATAATCATCATCTTCGCTACTTAAATCACTACCATTCCGATCTGGACGGCAACGATGGCTTTGTTCATAACATGGCTGGGGTTAGACGGGCATTATTTTAGAGATTTTATCCGGATCCTGTCACAATCCTTGGGAATCTTCTCAGACCATTGGGGCTAATGTCAAGCGAGCGGGTCATCGGTCATCTCCTGAAATTCGATCGGTCACAGTGGGACGTTGTTTACAAAGCTTCGGCTTTGTCTTCTGTTGGAGAGAAAATGGTCGAGCTGACTCTATCTCATCTTTGACCGAACGCGTGCATGGTTTTTACGCTAAGGGAGGTCACCGCGGGAGACTCTTCATCTACATAGCTGTAGAGTAGAAACTGGAGTATCGGTCTCGGTATCTTCTGGTCCGTATCGGAGCTGCTTCATCGAAGTTTATCTTTAACGGGAAGGTGTCGCTATGAGACGTCGCGTTGTGATGTCTCACTTGAATTCGTCGTACCAGATGCTGGCCTTTACCTATCTTTTTTATGAATGGAATTTATTAAAAAGAATGTTATATGACTAAGTAGCGTATATTGTTCAGAATTGGTATATACATAATTTTTTAATTATGTAATAGGAAAATATTTAATCATCGAAAATCATATTTTTAGGTTCACAGATGATGCAGGAAATCTAAATTTCCAAAATAGGGTGTGCGAAAATTAACAAGTACGTTGTATTTTACAATTGGTAATATAATAATTGTGCTGTGGAACATGTGACTAAAAAATTCATGGATGTTGTTTCTTAATAGATATCAGTATGCTTTCCGTAAATATAACGTGTTATCATAGTACTCTATTTACTATTCTAAAAGGGGGATTCTCGTGTAACACACTCCAAATTTATGATTTCTTTTTAAAAAGCTATTGTTAATATTGCATTAAACTCTTTTGGGATTTAAGGAGGCATCTTTAAACTTGCCGAAAATATCTTTTCATGTCCTTCCTTCTAATTATTTATTCGCCTTGACAATCTATTTAAAAAATTATCGGTCATTTTCGTTTGCCCAGAATTGATTAGAAATCTAAAAAACAGGCATAACCAATCGTGTCGCCCATAAAAAATAGTGAAACCTTTCCTCTTCCATTTTTCATCATGCACTTGCCATTTACATAGAAAACAAGTGTGTAGTAATAACGTGTACATCCTGTATAATTCCACAGTAAACTTTGATACATGTAGCATATAGCTGAAGCTTGAACAGGTACCACATATCTTACCGGGCAATAAACATGTACGCACGATCATTTAATCACTTTGAGCACTGTACATATTTAATTCCTTCCTCGTTTCGCTGAAGAATCCGCAATTGGCGGCCGAATAACCCATATACCGCTAGTATATTTAACCGTCCCGTCGGATATTAAACATGGTCCAATTCGTTTTTGGTTACTCCGAATACCTTGCAATTAAGTTGGTCAGTGAACCATTATGGTGGATACATAATTCCCATCAGCTGTGCGCGCACCGCAACTGCGTGAGATCGTAAATGTCTTCGTGGCAGCGAAACGACCGGTCAAGTTCGCCAAGGGCGATCTCCGGTGATCGTCAGCATCTCGATTGTATCTTGTACAGGCATCTTTCGTGGTCGCACGTCGAATTTCACCCGAATGGAGAGGAATCCCTGGCGCGTTCCCCGAGGAAGCTACTACGCCACGACCACCCACGGTACTCGTGGCGAATTTGTAAAACGTGGGGGCACGAGCTGAATCCCTTTCCTTTCTCGTTCGAATTCCCGTCTCCCCACCCCACCTCCCCCCGTTTACAGGAAAACTCACCGCTGCGACCACTAAATGGAATCGAACTAGAAAGGAACAACGGCCGCCCGAGACGATTGCTTATAAAATGTCCTGTGTCACGATTCACTTTGACCGTCTTTCAAGGGATACCACTCACGACGACTTCCGGCTGTCGAGTTGACGATTTTATTAACCCTGACTATGGGAAAAGCTGCATCAGGTGTGTATTAGTAATATTGTGGGAGAGTCGGGTGTGTTAGGTATCTTTGGAACAGAGCTGGACAGTAACTGAATAAAAACTCAGTTAAATAACGGACCAAATAACAGTTGGAACCTCTTCACAACTGTTAAATGTTTAACTTATTTACTTCACGCAAATTAATTTATTTAGTGTTCCCCCGTTACCTATATCTTCCAGAACGAAGTTTTATATAAAAAGTGTCGATTCACACATCCGACTTCTTTCCCAAAAGTACCACTATCTACTTCCATATTGTATTAAGAATTGTGTTACATCTTTTATTGGTGGTTTTATGAGTACGATTGCAATAGAGATATTGACAACATTTTTCTGATCTTCGTTGCCCATAACTTTGCACTTAACGGAACAAGTTGTCCGATGAGTGGATAGGACTTCGAAGGGGCTGGAAAGTAAAACTCGCTTTTAATTATTCGACTGGATGCAGTTAGGGCGCGTGCATACGCGACGCGTATGCGCTGACGCTGAGGCATGATCGTGAAAGGGTGAAGAGGAGGGCTGTACTGCAGCAGGGAAGAGCAGACGATGCGGAATATATTATAGACTCGTTCCTTCCGACCTGGCACTCGGTTAAAATCTCGCTTTCGAGATAAACGATGAGCAAAATGCTGATGAAACCGACTCGAATAAATTACGCGTGCGTCGTAATTAACATATTATTTCTTGTAAAGCCTATCGCTTGTTACTTTCTGGGAAAATATATTACCTGCAAGGTTAAAGAGACAAAAGATTATATCCAATTAAATGTTATTAGAAGATAAACAGCTGTTCCACTTATGGAGAACTTTTGATCATGGTTATAGAATAATGGTACTTTCGGTTTTGTTGAATCTAAGTACTAAAGGTCTTTGACGTTTGAAGAAAATATTAGTAAATTGTAATTCATGTTACTTTAAAAAATGTACGTCAGTATTACCCATATAATGTACCAGTAGAAAATGCAAAAGAAAAATTTTCACCCCTCAGACCAGAATTCCCCCCATAAAGAAAATTTTCACCCGTTTACATTTGCAGAACTATGTTTTTCAAAAGTGTTGCTAATCTCTGTATGAGTCATTTCAGTGTTGTCTTTTGTAGTCGAATGTTAAAAATTTGGTAATAGACATTTTGGTAGGTAAAGTGCATATGTGAGTCTGCATTTTTTATAAAACTGAAAACCAATGTATTGCGTCCAGTTCCAACACTATGACTCTCTACGCAATTCGACAGAGGATAATCGAAGTAAGCAATGAAGATTGAAATCCTGAAAATTCGTCGGAAAAATTAGCGTACACTGAAAACGGAGTTGTATTCGCGGCCCTGCTAGAAGATTTTTACGATCGCTGTAAAAACATTTAACGCATCTTATTCAATATCTTTAAGGTATATACAGTTACCACCATAGATTTATTGTTCGTTTTGAATTTTGCAGATGAAGTAGTGTATTTCAAAAAACAAATTTTACACATTATAAAATTTGTGGTGAGTTGGGCAATATTCGGCGAAATTATATGTGCTTACCTTAAACTGGTTTCGATACATATTGACTCGTGCATTTTCGCAAAGGGACCTGAAAATGCGTATCCGTTTAATGCATGTGGATGTGTGCTTACTGAAGAAGTTGCAAGTACCGTAGAATTGATAAAAAGTTAACGCCGTGAAACCTGAACGAAATTACATGCGTCCTCATTCCTTATTGCTGCTCGAGTTAACATGACAATTTCGCAGCAGGCTGCACTTTACGCTAATAAGCACACGTGCAACAAAGTTAAACCGAAATAAAGATAACGATTATAGTAGTGAAGAAATTTACCACGATCATTTCCTAAGAAGCTGTATTCCTCAAGTGAGCCGAATTTGTCTGACACGAGGATAACGTACTAAAATAACAGTTAAGTCTTTTATTTGCAATAAAGTTACGTGGGATTGAATAAAACATCGAATTATTTGAAATATGAGTAGTTTCAAATTTCCGTTTCACTTAGGTATCTATGCTTAGGTCCAGCTGCTTTCTTTAAATAAAAATTATTTAAATACTTTCAAACAGTCATCTTTCATTTGCAACAAATCCCACCTTTCGAGCTTTTCATTTTCATATAGAAAAAATTCATAAAGACTGTTTAATTTTCATGTAAAGAAAGTACTATGCCGGGCTGTGTGGCTCTACGATATAATATCTTTTCAACGATGAAAAATTGAGATTGGTATTTACAAAAAACCTTTCATTTATCTGCTCTTATAAAATGAAAGAACATTCAAATAATAAGAAAAAATTTGGAGCAGCGGAGCAGTAAAAATTCTCCGTGCCGCAGGCAAAACCCCATTGCTCCACTGCTTCGCGCTTCAGATCCGAGCTTCGCTCCAACGCTCTGGTTTTTGCGAAAGGAATCGTTCCTTATGATGCGTGGTGTACAACAAAAATTAGTAGTGATTGAATTACGTATAATTAAAAATAATTAGAATGAGGCCATACTAGGACTCATTTTTATCGGACAGACCTGATTGGCTTGAAACGGTATTTCGCTAAACCTTGCACCACTCGACATGTTAATGTAAAAACCTCTTTTATTTAATAGACGTATTAAAATGTATTTAACAACTATTTTCAAAACGTTATATACATTTACTCTTTGAGTCGTTCACAAAAATCACCACCAACGTCATCAATTTTCTTTTAATGAAAAACCCAATTTATCCAATCAAAATATTGTACCAATTTAATCTTTCTGTATTTAATCGTTCCTGAAAGCAGAAGAGTACTTAGGAATACAACATCGGTCGTTCTGTACATTCAGATGTCGATATCTTAACGTCATGCATTTGCCTTTACAACTGCGAAAATTAATTTGAGCTTAACTAATCTTGAACGTAGTGAAAAAAAGAAGTAGGTAGGTATATCATAAGTAACTCACTTGATGAAACATGGAGCGGTAGAGTTCCATTAACGGCGCCTTTTGATACGCTATCTATCGGAACCTGTCACCGAATACCAGATGCGCAAATATAATTCGAACGAGTGGTCCTGTAATTAACACCAAAAAATAAATTCGACGAGTTGAAACACATACTGCTAAACGTGAATTGATAGGTGGATAACATATCATAATTGCAGCATGTCTTATATTTATTGCTAAAACTGTCAATCGATGAATCAAATTAGTATTCCATCTTTCATATAACAAGAACATTACTGATAGTAATGCTAAAAGAAATCACACTCAACATTCCAACAGAAATGCTCCATTGAAAGAAAACGAGAAGACTTTTCAACCAGCTGAACAATTCCAAAAAGGTGCATTATGGAAGCATTATCAAGAGACACGGTAGTGTCTCGCGCCAAGTATATAATATATATATATATATATATATGCGCAGCGCGAACACGGAGTGTATCTATTACGCCGCGACGCGCTATCGAGAACCCTGAGATTACCGAATCTCAATAACGGCTGATCCGATTAGCTTTTTAATGGTCTTAATGGATAGCTTGGGTTTGATTTACATAAGAAAAATGTTTTCGTTTTGTTCCTACGTGCCTTATGAGCTGAGATATTTCAATGCAAAGTTCCAATTTGGCGAATTTTACGTTAAGAGATTTTTCTCCATCGTCAAGTGTGGGCAAGAGGGGAGCATGAAAGGGTGAGGAAATGTACCGCCAATTCACGCAGTACGAAAAAATCAAAAAGCATCTATGTTCAGGTTGCTAGTCAACGTAACCTAGCTAGTGTCAGTCACTTTACTCATAACCACTGTGATACTACTTAGCTGTTCTGTCTAGGGTGAATTGACCAGTGAATGAACAGCTAAGCGCTTTTTTAGTTTCAAATAACGATAAAAATTAAATAATGTCCTAATTTATTCATGAAACAAGAATTTGTAACAGAATAGGCTTTAAAAATGTCTAAAAAAATTGTTTGTGATTTTTTACTTGACCGGCGTCAGAAATAAATCATAAAAATGTAATCAATGCTCAATATACTAGTGAATGAACAAAATACCCAATAAATGAATACCTTCACCCAGTGATTGAACACAAAGAATAATACTTCATTTTCCGACGAGAAAACGCTACAAAAGAAGAAAGGAATTTTAGGCGAGGGACCTAACATAAGAATATAAAGATATAATCTATATATTATAATAATAGGAATTTGACAAATTTAGTTATATCAGAACACAGTTTACACAATATAATGGTTAACTGTCATCGTACGTGTTTTCTTACTAGGTTTCTCGCTGAGAATGGCAGTACCCGAAACCACAAAACAAAAAAATTAATAAGCGACCGAGACGTTCATAGATTCAAAAAATATTAGTATCGCCGTTATCTCAATAAATTTTCCTTCATTCCAAATATAAGATCATTGTTTTCAATGAAATAGTATTCTTGTTATACACGAAAAAAGTCAATTTGTTCATTCACTGGTCAATTCACCCTATACGCATACTTTTCCTTAATAAACCCTTAATATTTCAATGACGGTTTTTAGTTTTTATATCAATTTTTAAATCATTAGATATTGATTTATTAATAAAATGAATTTAACTTAAGTGTGAAATATAATATTCTTTCTTATTTCTTCTTTTATATTGCTATTCTCTGCATTAGCAACAAGACGCATAGGTTCCAAATTCCTAACACATCTTCTAAAGGTATCTCGATAGCTGCATCAACGAGTCTCAACAGCTAAAATTATTCTCTGACCACCAAGAGCTAATACCTGGGATTCCAGAGCTGGAGACTTAAACTCTTTTAATAAATTGTTCACTTTAGCAGTAAAATCCTTATCTAATAATGATTTGCATAATAAATTCGCACTGTGGCTACTACAAGTCATGTGCCATACATTGATTGTTTTTCCCATGGACATTTGTCTGTTATTACTGCATATAATATTTAAATTAAATTGTTCTTGTGCCATTGTCATACATTGATTAACAACTTCTCTTAATGCTTCACCAGTTTCTCTGATACAACTGAAATTCCAGGCATCAAGATAAATGTACCTGTAATCACTTCAATTCAGAATTGCAACTACATATATATTGTTGGATGATGAATTTTTCCAACCATCTAAAAGTAGAACTGAATGTTTAGATTCCACACTGGTTATTGATTTTTTATAATCTTGAAATTTTGCATTCAGTAAATTATTTGACAACTTCTTTCTAGTTGGAATTTTATAATTCGGGTTCAATTTACCACAACCAAAGTATTAATAGCTGGACAATCATATAAAGTTATGAATGCTATATTTCATAGTGGTTCATGTATTGAGGATGGCCATTACACCAGTATATGTAAAGAAGAAGGAAAGACTAGTAGTTGGATTGAAGCTGATGACGTGCAAATTAAAAAAAGGCAATGGCTCAAAGGCGCTAAAGATCTTTATATTTTGTTCTTACAAAAAATGATAATAAATAAATAAGCCAACAAAAATTACCACGCTATGGAACAGCTGAAAGAAGAATGATGCCATTTGGCACTTGTAAGGGTTTATTATGCAAATCATTATTAGATAAGGATTTTACTGCTAAAGTGAACAATTTATTAAAAGAGTTTAAGTCTCCAGCTCTATAATCCCAGGTATTAGCTCTTGGTGGTCAGAGAATAATTTTAGCTGCTGAGACTCGTTGATGCAGCTATCGAGATACCTTTAGAAGATGTGTTAGGAATTTGGAACCTATGCGTCTTGTTGCTAATGCAGAGAATAGCAATATAAAAGAAGAAATAAGAAAGAATATTATATTTCACACTTAAGTTAAATTCATTTTATTAATAAATCAATATCTAATGATTCAAAAATTGATATAAAAACTAAAAACCGTCATTGACATATTAAGGGTTTATTAAGGAAAAGCATGCATATAGGGTGAATTGACCAGTGAATGAACAGTGAGCAGTGAATGAACAAATTGACTTTTTTCGTGTATAACAAGAATACTATTTCATTGAAAACAATGATCTTATATTTGGAATGAAGGAAAATTTATTGAGATAACGGCGATACTAATATTTTTTGAATTTATGAACGTCTTGATCGCTTATTAATTTTTTTGTTTTGTGGTTTCGGGTACTGCCATTCTCAGCGAGAAACCTAGTAAGAAAACACGTACGATGACAGTTAACCATTATATTGTGTAAACTGTGTTCTGATATAACTAAATTTGTCAAATTCCTATTATTATAATATATAGATTATATCTTTATATTCTTATGTTAGGTCCCTCGCCTAAAATTCCTTTCTTCTTTTGTAGCGTTTTCTCGTCGGAAAATGAAGTATTATTCTTTGTGTTCAATCACTGGGTGAAGGTATTCATTTATTGGGTATTTTGTTCATTCACTAGTATATTGAGCATTGATTACATTTTTATGATTTATTTCTGACGCCGGTCAAGTAAAAAATCACAAACAATTTTTTTAGACATTTTTAAAGCCTATTCTGTTACAAATTCTTGTTTCATGAATAAATTAGGACATTATTTAATTTTTATCGTTATTTGAAACTGAAAAAACGCTTAGCTGTTCATTCATTGGTCAATTCACCATACATTATAAAAATACAAACTTTATTTTATTATTTTATTAATTACAACATTCTTCTGTGGCGGGCTACATATTCTCCTGTAATTAGTACTACAAAATGTGTGAAATCTCCACAAAATTACCTTTTTTAAAAAAAAGGTACAAAAAAGAGCGCCAAGTATATAATCCCATCGAAAAGAATCCCATTTAAAAACATTGTCGCAAATTAATAGTTTTACAAAACTAATGATATACACAAATTGCGCCAATTATACCAATGGCTATTTATACAAACAGGACCGTTCCTGGGTTGTTGGTCGCCCAGGTGCGAAAACAATATTGCCGCCCTTATTAATTTAATATTCTTTAATTAAGAATTTGATATGCAGTGCTTACTTTTACATCTATATATACAAAAAAAAATGTATTAACCAATATTAAGCAGATATATTTTTATTTTATTTTATACAAATAAATATTTCAATACCAATAAATATTTTATTCAAAATACTTGGCGCTGCGAAACCGAAGAAATGTTAAAATAATTGTCTTAGTATTAATAATTTGCAATAATTCTCTTACAGGCTAAAATAGATAAACATATACATATACATATACATATTATATTAGAAACGCAGTCACATTTATTCTACATATAATTAATTCTAATATCATACGCAGCATATGCACACGCACACATACACACATTCACGATCGCACGGACAAGAAAGAAAAAAAAAGATTAATGCAATTTATACATATTTATTCAGTTTATCAACACCAATTCGGAGAGCAGCGCCAAGTATTTTGAATAATGAATCCTAACGCCACTGACAGTACACGTTTAGAGAGTCGAATGGAGCAGCCGGTGCAGGAGCGTCTTCGAGCTACGCGCAGCGAGAAGATTAAAAGAATCACTAGGACAGTTCTCCGAAGAGGATTCACGGTGGTGTTATAAATCTCGAAATTTAAATCCAATTTAACGTGGCCTTAAGAGGGGACGGGGTGGTAGTAACAAGGCACAACGAGTGTCGTCGGTTGTTCTTCCCGAGGAACCTTACTGGCTAGACGGATCTGCGTCCGTATGGTTAATGTACCCTCAAGGAAGAATCTCGTCCTTTTAACTCGTTGCGCCGACCGGTAAGGCCAGTCCGCGATTTCATCGTTCTGCGTACGTCTTCGTACACTCCGACTCGCGTTCCTCTTCGTGTTCCTCGTCTGGTTCGGCGTCATCGATGCGGATAAGAGGATTTACTTGGCCCAATGCTCCACCTCGACGTTTCCAAGTAACGCGTGCCTATATTACGCTGCCGGCTAATACGGTATAACGCGATAATGACGGTGGTCAAGGCGACGAAGTCTGCCATCTTACATGTTGTCAGAAACACGATTTTTGGATGCAATCTACGGAATTCCTCCAATAACTCTTTCTCACGGTCAATTTTTCTGGTAATTATTTTCAAAAGGACAGTCCTCACCAATTTCGATGACCTTGGAATCTGCTGTCGGAGGCATAATATTCTTAACAACTTTTTCCTATACATGTTAGTTTTCGAGCATGGGTATTTTTGAGCTATGAGTATTTTTCCCTTTTCTCATGCTCTTTTCCAAAACTTCATAATGAAATCAACTACTTTTTAAAAGAAACTACTTTTCAAATACATCGAAAGGATATTCCATTACCTTTATTTCTATGGTATCTCGTATGCCTCATTGAATTAATTCAGAATGGAACAAAATTAGTGCTAAACAATTTTTAATACCGCG
This sequence comes from Andrena flavipes, assembly GCA_963971345.1. Lineage (NCBI taxonomy): Eukaryota > Metazoa > Arthropoda > Insecta > Hymenoptera > Andrenidae > Andrena > Andrena flavipes. The sequence continues at coordinate 62,794,324 of OZ020480.1, forward strand.
GTGTACGAACATGAATCACGGTTTATGGAAATAGCATTTAATTTGTCAGTTAGCTTACCTATACTTGTACATTCTTTGCTTATTTCATATTCCATAATTCAGTGTACATAAATCACAATTCGTTTCCAGTTTCATCAAATATAACAGGTACCTTCGAAAAACTAACTTCATCTACGTTACAGGGTAATATTATCATCACATTAATGATACGTAATAATACTTAATTAATGGTGCTACAGAATGGCCCATTTTCAAAAAACTAAAATCTTTCGCCTGACGATTTTCCAAACCACAAGACGCACGCTCTAAAATATTGCCTTTTGCGACAGGATACCTCAAAAATACAACGTGGAGGGCGGAGTTCTCCCCCATTATTCCTGTCAATGTCCTTGCGGTTTTAGGGTAAATAACCCACCAGAATTACAGTAATTTTTCTGTCGAAAGTCTCCGTTACTTACTTCCCCCCAGTTTCCCGAACCACAAGTGACCTAAATCAGTCGAAATCGATGCATCACTGATTTCGAATGCACTGTAATCAAACATTAAACGTAGCGTATTAATGAGCGTGAAGTATCATTGGCTATATTTTGACACTTCGGTGCTTTCGTTTAAAATTGTAGCAATAAATATGCTGTGGAATAAATCAAATCAAACACAGTTTTCTGTTTCCAATTACCCGAAAGATAAATATCTTCCGGATCTTTTCTGGATCATGCATGTCTCCTATATTTATTATTAAAATATAATAAAAAAGAAACAGATGCTTCTTCAAAGATGCATAGAAACATGTTCCAAATATCAGATTAATCGAAACGCTAATTTCTTAAACTAAAATCCTCAATTTTGTCATGTTTTTAGCCCCAAAAATAGGATTCCACATTTAAGGCAATATGTACTTTTAATCCACATACATTACTAAATTGTTTAGCATAATGCAGAAATACACACATAATTTAATTCTGATTTCAACATAGAAGATGCTTCGAGCACTTTTTAGAAGTGTTCTACAAGAATTTCATCAGAATTGTTCATCAATGAAACGTCTTAGTGCTAGAGTTGTCTATACTTACCTGAGCCGTAAGGGATTTAAATAATTTAAGGTTTTGAAATTATTGTACCTTGAAAACGATTAAGAAGAAATGAAATATACATTTTTCAGCGATTATTGGAAATGTTTGCATTAACAAGAAGAATCCCTCAGTGATACTAAATGGTATAAACAAGACATCCTTATATCGAATGACAATGCTCGATTTGTCCTTTGAATTTACTCTTCCTATCAGAGTAACAAGATATCAGTCACCAAATATGCTGATAAAAATATAAAAATGTCACAATGATATCTCTTTTCACACGCATAGTAGTTCTCAGTAATATACATAGAATAACTGTAGTTACATGTAACCTGAATTACTAGAATTCTTTTAGATTCTTTTAGATTAGAATTCTCTTAGTAGATAACAATTGGAATTCTTACCACTTACAATTAGTTTACTTCTAGTATTAACATTATCGAAATTGCTTAAAATTTACTGTCTTCCGTTTAGTTAGTGTCAGTATTTAATATTTTCTTCTAACTGTGCACATAAAACATTCGAAACTTCTTTATTTGATTAATGAAAAGGAATCATATATGCGTTATGTTTTAAAACTCGTTTCTATCAACTTATTCTTAATCAGTGTACTCACAGATCTCGTTAAATTGACACGTTAAAAACAATCCAATTTATTTAGTCTTGGCATGTAATAGCGAATTTGAATAAAATTTTCCTGACATTAAAATAATTGTATATAAATCCATAAGTCTGACAGTTAAAGAATTTCGTAGGACAAATAATTTTGTATATTTCAAGGTACTCTTCGTAACACGCTATGGCACATCCGTCCAGTAAAACTAACCTACCCGTCGAAACGATCGATCGATACCTGCCCAAGGGATTTGGGCCTTAGACTATCCGGCCCGTTAGGACAGGTTAGTAACCCGAATCTACCTGAGAACGAAATGACACCAGTCGTTGCAATTCGTATATTGAAAACGAGAGGATCGATTCCATGGTAGACGCGCATTGCTAGTGATAGGTACCGTTACTGTATAACAATGAGTATTCCTCGAGGATTCTGCCTCGGCCGGTCAAATAATCACGGTTGTACCTGACTCTGCTTCAAAGTCAGGTGTAACGAAAATTTTGTGAAAACTTTTACTGACCACCGTGAAAATAAATCTCGGTATAGCTGGACACCTTTCTGCGAAAATTAACTTTTACCTTGCCCCGTAGGTATCCTCGTCCCATGATAAATAGTAGCTCTACTACTACCATTATATATACTTTCCTGCAAAGGAACCTGAAATAAGGAAGGCACAAAGTAGGAATATTATCAGAATTCAGGAAAACAGTGTTACAGGGATAAATAACGAAGCTTTCCTATTATTTATAACGTTGTCCAATATATTTAACGAATTATTTGTCAGGTTGTATTTACAAGAAGGCACTAGCATGATAAAATTACCGTCATTTTCATTCTCAATTAGAAGTTCGATGAATGCAATTTATCTGCTTCAATTTTGCTCAACATGCATCATTTACAATATCGTTACAAGTTGTTATATTACAATGAGACCATCCACAGTCTGTAGAAAGATTGTCTAAACAGTTCTGCGAATTAATATAAATACTTGAATTGCTCAATACTAGCAGTTTCGATAACAATCATAAAATTTACAAGTCAGTTCTTTCAGTACTAACGTTTGATGATTTACAAATGTTCCTAATGGAATTTTATTCTTTCTTTCAGGGCAAAGAAAGCATGATAGTATTTACGTGATTGGGAGCTGTAAACGTGTCACGTTGCCCAACACTCTGTTGAGCGTTCAACTAAAAGTTAAAAATTCTTGTAAGGCACTCTGGAATGCTGAGTACACCCTTCGAGGATGTGTGAACGATTATATAGTTTCCCTTAATGTCGATACGACATCGTCTTACATTCTCTGCGTAATAAACATGTATATATACAAGCCCACTGATAATAAAAAAAAAAACTTTGTCAACGATCGCACCATTAACTGCTTAAGTATCTCAGAAGCAAAGAATCTACCCTTAACATACTAACGAAAGTGTCGCGCGTTTCATCGATTCGTAAAATTACATCTGCACAATATTGACATGACTAGATCACAGTTAGTGGAACAGCCGCTGTTGGTCGTCTCCTTCTGGTCCTCTCCAATACCCGTGTCTCGCGTTTTCATCCCAAACACTTCTGTAACATTCACAAGGAAATCGACACGTTAGCATATCATCGCAATTTTACGATAGGTCAGTTGCAAATAGAAAAAAGAAGACGCAAACTCTAAAATTTCATTTTTGACCACCAGTTACCATTTGTTTATTTTCTCCAATTACCGTTATCTGTTGCAATTTAATACCAAATTTAATTCCTTTCCCGTTTCTGCGTGTTTACATTTGGAAAGAAAAACGACATTTTCTAAATCCATTCCCAACGTAATCAGAACTCACGATGGTTGGTAAGGAGATGCTACAGGTATACCGGAGAAGCAGGGGATGATTTCAGGTAAGGGCAGTTTTACTGGAAGGGACTCACTCTCTACCGGTAGAGTGAAAAAGAAGAAATCGAAGGAGACAGATAGAAAGGGAGAGGGAGACGAAAGAATAGCGTACCGGTTCAAAAACCCACAAAAGGGAGACTGAAATATCCTGAAAGATGTATTCAAGTTAAACGCAGCAGACGAAATCGTCTCTTGTCGAAAAGAGGGAGGGAGAGGTGGTATAACGAACCGAAAAATGGAGTAAGCCAGAGAGCAAGAGAGAAAGAAATTTACGGGAAGGAACGTTAGAGGGTTTCAAAGGGACAGCAGGAAAAAGTTATGCCCATCGAGATTAAAGTCGAATTTGAATTTTAACTTGTTAGGAGATTTTCCTCATTCAAAACAAAACAGAGCTCCCGCGCTTTTAGAGATCGAGTGTTTCTGTAATACTCTAATTTTGTACAGATTCAATAGATATTGAAATCGAGACGTAAATATGTATCGTGCAATCGATCATTCGTGATTTTAAAGTGCTGGATATGAAAAAAAAATATTTCAAGAATGACGACTCCTAGAAATAGACGATAGCTTAGAAGAAGCTTTCAAAAATATATAATAACTTCCAATTCTGGAAGTTGTAAAATTCCCTCGTAGAAGGTGGCAAAATTTTCGGAGGAGACGAATCAGATAATTCGGAAAGTCTGTGTGTGAGGGGGGGGGGATGAGAAAGCGGTAGGGGGACCAGCTCACATACACAGAGTGGCGTGCGTTTTGTAGTACACAGTGAAAGAAATCGGGCACAAAAGCGTCGCTTCTCGAATGTATACTCGGTGCCCCTCTGAATGGAGTCTGGGATTTGAATGGCTGGAGTTTCAGCGAGGGGTCGCGCGCGCCATTGTGAGGGGGCAAGGTCACAAATCTGGTCGGAAATTTCTTTGAACTTCCTCGGTAACGCGGATGTTACCTCACGGGCAAAATTTACGGTCGCTGAAAAGTGAGGGAGGTGAGAAAGTTTCGAGGGAAAAAAAATATTCTCAATGTGACGTAACGTTGAATAACTTTGATCACTTCCAATCTTTAAATCTTTAACACTTAAATCTAGTAAAATATATTTGAGATGAAAATAAAATGAAGTAATACCTGCTCTAAAGCAAGCAAAGTATAAATTTTTAAGTGTAAATACGCGAGGGAAATTCCAGAAAAATGTATATATTTACAGATAATTTCGGTTATAGGCACTGGTAGTCGCAAAAATTTTGCATTGCAAGAAAACACTTCTAATTATAGGACAGTAAATCAAATAACACCCTGCATTTTGAAGAAGAAAATTGTATACACTAGTCTCGGAACTTAATATTCTTGCATTATTTTCCATTTTAGAGAAATAAATTGATAGTACCATTATCGTTAAAATTACATCAGAATATCGAAACTAACCTTTGAGAAAAAAATATGACCAAATCGGAGCCGATGTAAACACCGCTCGTCTCATTGACTTTGTTGCCACCAAGAAATTACATCTAATAGTTCTTCGTCCTCTGGACTCATCGGCTCATAGTTGTCGTAACCATCGGAATGAGTGGCGTAGAGCGTGCCCGAAGTCCCGTACCCTTGACTACCAGCTGACGATGCTTCGGAAACAAAACTCGGCGTTGGCGAACTCGAGGCTTCGGAACAGGGTGCTGGTACGAAAGCTGGGCTGGGATTTTGCCTGATATGTTGATGTCGGTGCAAGTCAGGGCTACCGTGATGCCGAACTTCATTGCTGACATTGCCACGGAGTCTCAATTCTGGAGAATGATGACTGCCCTCTAATCCGATTCCATTACACGTGGACGAGGAAGAATTTGACGACGGTGGTGACGACGTTGGCGAAGAAACACTCGTGACATCTGAACCACTGTCGTGCTCATCTAAAAGACGTTGCAGGCTCCTAATATATTCAACTGCCATCCTGAGCGTTTCGACTTTTGATAGTTTCTTGCTGCCGGCCCTAGACCCGCCGTGGGTACCGGCCGTACTTCCACCGAGAGCTTGTGCTACACTTTGGGGTATGTGTTGCCTCAAAGTGGCGAAACCATTGTTCACCTGCTTGACACGATTCCGCTCTCGTGCGTTTCGCCTTGCCACCGAAGCCGGCTGATGAGGAACAGTACCGTAGGGCCCAGTCGCTTGGCCGTATATCTTGGATCGTTTGCAACCGTGTTGCTGAATTGTCTTGATGTCATTGGCTGGCATACTGCTCGTCGAAACAATCACGTTGCCACGGTGAGTTTGAGCACTGGTTGTAGAACCGTGGAGGTTATGGTGATGATGCTGCTGCTGTACGGTCAACATGATGGGCAATACGTTCCCCTCCTTCGATCTCACTAAGGTCATATCACTGATCCGATTCCCCCCCACTACGAGAGCAGGAGTGCGCGGCAGCGCGTGCCAGATGACCTTGGGAAATAGAATCCCCGATGTATCAAAATACTAGGCTACCGACCGATCGCTGCGACAGTTTAACCCTCTCTGACGATACCCCTTCTCTCGCGGCACCGTAGATGAGTACGCGCGAACGTGTCGAACGAACGTGAAATAGGAAATAAAACTTCCGAAATAAAACGAGTTATTGTGCGAGTTAGGAATGTTGAAAACTAAGCCGCACCCTCGATGCTGATGGTACGGACCTGGCTCCCGAAATGCCTTACCAAGAAGGGTTCGAGGCCTTATATAGCCAGGGCGGGCACGCGCCTATCCCCTCCATGGGGTCCCATACTCGATCTCGGGCCCTAAACCCCCATCTTCTCCCCCTCCTTCCCACCCTACCGGCTTGCAGCGCCTCATACCCCTGTACGTCCCCACCACCACGGATCCAAAGGCCCTACAACGCCCGAGATTCTCATCTTTGTGAATTGCCCTCGTGCTTTTGCGTGCTGGTTCGAATCTATTTGCTGATTTGGATATTTAAAGACGATACCCTTCGTCGTTATCGGCGCGATAACTTGTGGTTCTCGTTTCTTGGAAGTTGTAGAAGCTCGTACGCGGGATTCGATTCTAGCGGTATGTTGAGGTGTGTTTGAAGCTAAACTGCCGGTTCAATAATATTAGCAGCAGTACCAGAAAAGTCTCGTATATTAGAATTACAAGACTGTGCAAATTGAATAAAATAATACATAGTGTTCTGCATGTTTCATACAGTTTAAATACTAGAGCGGAAATCTTACGTGCCTCATAATTATCATTGCCATATTTCTGCGCGTTAGGAAATCGGTTTAACAAGCAATATTTAGTATTGCTTTAATTCACTATTACTTTGACAGAGAATCTGAATAAAGAGAGAGAGTGAAACTTCGCAAGGTATAAATTAAAAGAACGTAGCTGTAATGTGTAAATATTAAAATGCAACTTTTAGCTATATTTAAGGTCCTCGGTATAGCATTGATTAATCGAATCAATTTGCGCAACGTTCATTGGAATTTTGTATCACCTGTATCAAAGTAACACCCCTTCCACGCGCATATACTTTTAAATCTTCGATCTCCCCGCAACGATCCCCGAATTCGTGTACGCGTGAGAGACACTGCACACACGTAAGAAGGGTCCATATCCCCACCAACCGGCCAGTGTCTCGGGGATCGAAATTTGAACAGTTACCGGGAGAAAGAAAAGCTGGTCCAGAGATCGAGCGAGCCGGCCGAGTGAGACACGCGCACGTACCAAAAACAAGTTAGAAAGAGAGTATGATCGGAGAAAGAAGAAAGAGGGAGAAATGCGCTGTGGAAGAAGACGACGTAAGAAGAAGAAGCAGGAGGAGGGGGTGGCGGTTGAAGAGAAGCTATGCAGCAATGACGGCTGGGACTGACGGTGGGGTAAGGGGATATGAAGGATATGTGGGCCCAAGTGGCGGCTGGGAAGTTCGGAGCAGGGGGTGCAAGACGTGAGCCGTTCTCCCCACTTTCGCGTCGTGGCGCGCGCCGACCCCCATCCATCGACTCTCTCCCCACCAATCCCTTGGTTTCATCCGCTCCGTACGAAGCGTGCGCGTGCGTACGTGCGTGCGTGCGTGCATGCGTGTACTAGGGCGCACGCGTGCTTGCCGGGCCTCGTGCTTAAGGGGAGTATGCACGGGGAGGATGTGCGCGCGCACAGACACGCGTGGATCTTCATTTGTGTAAGTGCGTGAGCGCGCTCCGCGTGGAACAGGTATATGCCCTGTTCTTTTCCTTCTCTTTTTTCTTCTTTTACCGGCGCTCTGTCTTCTTTTTTTCTACGTTTTTCACATTATCCTTCTCTTTCCGCCTGTGCATGCCTATCCTTCTCTGTGTTGAGAAAGCGGCGCATGAGGGGTACTCGAGAGCCACTGGACGTTCTCCCCCTGCGCGGAGCGCGCGTGGAGTCTGTGATAAATATCCGACGCCTGACCATAGTCTGACGTTGGATTTCGACAGATAAAGAATGCTTTGGCGCTTTTAAGTAAGCCTCCGCCGAGGTATGTTTGTATGGCTGATAGTACACGATAAGATGCAAGTATTGCACGAACTTTGTGATGCAGCGAGGCTGACATATGTTTTAAGCGGACAAACGTCTGTAAACTTTTTGTTTTCTATTTTAATAAGATGTGTGTTGTTTTCAGTAAAACGAATTAAAAGTTTCTACTTTTACACGCCATGCATTGCCAGCCGTGAAAATATTGTGCAAACATTACTAAACATTCTTAGTATCTTAAAGCACTATTATTATCAAAATATTTCTCAAAATATAGCAAAATTAATACTGTAATTCAGGTTAAAATATTCAATTTTAAAAGAATAATATTATTTTCTATAATTTACAATAGTAACAATCTCCATTGTTGCGTATAATCTCCAATCAAATTACATTACAATTAGAACTAATTTTACAAGGATCATTATCAGCACAATATTATGCACACAGGTAATTCGCAGGTAATATTTATAAAATAAATATTTTCATAAGATTATCTATTGAATTATTGTAAAAGTAAATATATCATATACCACTATGATCAAACCACACGTTTAATCCTTACAAATTGAGAAAGATGGCCACAATAATTATCGCACTTTCTGTAGTTGTTACGTCGCGAAATTAGTACCTATGTCTAACTAGCCGTATTAAAGTGTGAAATGTTGAACACGATTTTATTTTAATGCACAGTTCCTTTTTGGGGTCAATTACCCGCAGGTAGTTTACCCTGTAAGCTCACGAGGAGTCCTTCCTTCTTAGGATCGCTGCTCCTCGTTCAAGGATCGCAACGGCAAGGTGCAAGAGTCTCGGTTAATAAGATTTACGATTCCGTCATTCTTCGTTCATACCAACTCTCACGGCGCGACAAATTTTCGACCGCAAAGTTGCAAGTACCGTCATTATTATTGTTGGAAGGACTTTGCTCGTTGTGGCAACTTGTTTTAAGAAGCATAACACCTCTGCAAACGTAAACCACTCGAGATCCCGTTACATCAACTACTAATTTTCGCTGGCGACGTTTCGAAGTAGTAATTATACAGCGCATCCTCCTAAATAGAGCGGTGTACTGAATTTTAAAGAGTGATAATTACGGTATTTTCTCTGAGGTAATGACATTCGTACAGTTATTATGCCCGATACATTATCTTTGCGATGGTAAATTTTGTATGCTGCGATTACACGCGTAGGACATACTTGTTTTTCCATTTCTTATACTGGGTAGCATAAAGAGAGAGGGTACAAAGTAGGGATGAGCATTATCGACATAATATTTTTATGTAAAAAAATAATTTATATCCAGAAAAATATATAATAAGTTTTTATTGTGTAAAAAGAGACTGCATAATATATGTAATTAATATAAAAAAATATATACAATGTATAAATGTATAGGGGAGTAAAAAAATTAATGGCAATTAACTATCCCTGTTGCTAACATAATAGTATATAATATATAGGCGAATGCACAACATAGTTGTTAAACGACATTTCAGAAAATATGATCACATTTATTATTCTTTCTATTCTCTCTACCTATGTACTTATAAAGCTGTTCATACAGTAAAACTAAATTCTTAGTGACAAAGAAGAAGTAAAAGCCAAGAGTAAGAAAAATGGAGAAAAGATAGAAAATTTTCCTGAACACAGATAGTAGCGTCATTATCTGACTGAAGAACTTACTCCATAATTATATTTCTGAACCACAGCGGTTAGACTAAATAGCTGACCACCTCGCCGCTAATTATCGTGAAATTAATTACCAGTTGTAGTGGCGGAATGAGCGATACCAGAGGCCAGGTAACTTGAATTTTCTACTTTAACCCACGCATTACGTTAGTTCTCTGTCTTCGTGTTAGATATGACTTTGATATTTGCCCCGGGCGTCATCTTCGTTAGAACCCAAGACCATCGCAACATTTGATCATAGATATTAGAATCTTTTTCATTTTCCAGGTGAAATATGAGCTGCCATGGTAGTCCATGCTTTCATTACTCTTTTTTCTTTACTACGATTTTTTGCTGCCCTATTATTGTACTAAATAGCAACAGTGGTACGTACCTATTATATAATTTTTTAATATTTTTATTTGTTCATATTACATTTTAAGATTATGGTGACATTCGTTCATTTTTATTTACGAAAAGTGAGAAAGATAGTACATAAAATATTATTCGTAGTCTTTTACTGTAAATTGTCATAATTATTTCTATTATCTGAAGTATAAATTTTATACTTTCTCTGTTAATAATTTCAACTCAGAGAATTCTACTTTTGCAAAGTACATACTTCAATTACTGGTAATTACTTTTATATTTAGATTTCACGTGGGTAATAATAATGAATTAATGGTATATGAATATAGCATCGTTAATTTTAACAAATCTTAACACACTTGTGATTTAATTATCAATGAATATTTAAAAATTAAGTATTCTGAACAGGAGATCACAAATCTTGTTATTTGCATTCCTGATTCTTGCTAAGTAAGTAAATAAATAAAATAGAGACTAAGAGTAAAATAAATAAAACAAAATGGATAGTCTTATTTGCAAGGTATACCATCAATTAAAAATTAAAGATGAATAAATGACACTAAAGAATATTCCCCTCGATATTGGTCAATGCAAATTATCATTGACTGCCACGTCTGTAGTGCATAATACCAGTCCATTTGTTCCTTATTAAAATATATAAAACGTTCAAAGATAAATGAAATTGTAATACGTATTATTTATGACTCGAGTTTTACTCTTCGGAATACATTTTTATTATACTTTCACGTGTAATAATTACGTACTACAAGAGAAACAAATTTCACTGCAATTCTTCGTTTAGTGAAAACAAGATTTTCGAAAATTCGTATATTAAGATAAATCGTATGATTAACTTAATTGCATCACTTTATGATATGCCCCTTCTTATGACAAACAAATTGGGTATGCATGCAGTTGGTGTAGCTGCATATGCGTTCAGCAATAATAATAAATACACGTATAAATAATGGTGTCTGGTATTACACGAGATCGATACTAGATATCACGGCTATTATCCGAGGCGTTATTATGACTTGGTACTTTTTCCATGAATGAACGACGCTCTTCGAGGTCGGCGAGAATCTTTTCTGCCTCTCAGGTAATAATAACGGCGCCGACTAATTAAAGGACCAAAAAAGCTTGCTCAAGAGAGCCAGAGGGCCGAATTATGAGTTTCACGAAATTGCAACGTCTTGATTTGCATTGCTCTATATGGAAAATTGCAAAATACCTGGTGATAGACAGGTAGCAATCAGTGTTTTGCAATTTCAGATACCACGATTCAAAAGAGAAATGCTCGATATGGATTGCAATTTGCAAATTACGTGTGGTATGTATTTCTATAAGCGTTTCAGTTTACACATTGCACGATGACGTGGTGCCAGCGATTATTATTATTTATTATACAGTTGAAGTGTATGTAATAGTCATTACTTGTACATGTGAATTCTTTTATAACGACATCGAATTTACTAATAAAAAATACAGAAACGATAACTATTGTAGTGTGTGTATAGAAAGGTGTAAAAATAAATAATTATTCACATTTGCACATCCAGAGTACTTAGAAAACACTACAAAATTAGATAATTAGATGGGTTAAATATGATAGATAATATGAAAAGATAGGAAAATATGTTAACACCCGAAGAATATTTTAACTGCAACTTTTTGCAAAGCGATTTTAATTTTACCAATGAACTTCATCCAATGATTAACAAAGAACTATACCTATATTTCACTTTGTTATTTTTTTGTTTGTTGGTTTAATTTGGCTTGTTAGTTATAACGTCATCTATGATTTATTATTCATTTTCATTTAATATTTAATCTAACTTTAATTGAACATACATGACAAAATAATCATATAAATAAGACAACTATAAATAGATAGTTGATGAAAATTAAGTTTGACACTGTTTTAATAAATTCAACTCATAATCAGAGATACAATTATGGATAGGAATATCACTACGAAAACATTGTTCATATGATTATTTAAATGAAAATTTCTCTAATATCGAATCGAATAAGTTACCCAACGAATAAATTTGCATTTTTCTGTTACAAACGAATCATTACTCTCGAATAAAACTTTGCAATTTTTTCATAAAGTAGCAATAATAATAACTATAATTACCACCAGCAGGCTAGGACTATATGAAAGAGTTAAGGCAATTAAACACGTGATTCACAACAGGCTACAGAATGCAAAATGTTGAATGTGCAGGTCCACCTTGGGAATATCGATTTCCACGTGTCGGTATTCTACTATCGGCTGGCGTATGTCGTACAATAATGGGCAGGTAGCTTTCGACCAACGCGGAGGGGGATCGAGGGGAAGAATTTATGCCTGTGTATACCTACTTCATGAAGAGCCATGTGGGGTTGCTACCCATGCCCTAATGGATGACACATATGGTGCTTTCGTGATTGCACCCTCAGAACGTTAACAGGTACGGATATCAGCAAGGTACCAACGTATATCGCATATGCCATTGCAGGTTCATTGAATTCCACGTGATACTGGTGAATTCCTGGCACCATTCTTCTATTTTCGTCACGGTACATGTGCACGAGCAACTGATTTTTGTACAGTCAACCGAAGCGTGTCAAAACTGTCCAGGAAATTTGAATACGCAGGTGTTGAATTAATTAAGCAACGAAACAAATGCTTGGGGTACAGATTGCCTCGTAGGTAAGTGACGTAATTAGTAGTTTCTGGCATTCCACTTTTCATTCTTGAAAGTACAGTAATTTTTACAATTATTTATTTTTTATACATTTATACCATAGTTTAGTGCAGAATATCTACATAATCATAATGGGTGGAAAAAGTATGATGAAGTATTAAAAATGCGAAGATGTCACACAAATGCCTAAAAACCAGTTGCAGGATTTTGTCCTAATCAACCCCTAAGGAGGCGGCGAAAACGGGTGAAATGTGTTTTCATGTAATCCTTAATATCTTTTAAGCCCGAAGCGAAGAGGGGGTATTTCGCTAGTGTTATATAAAACCAATCGATTTTTACCTTCAAAAGACTTTTACCTATTCTCACCCATGAAGAAAACGATTTGCTTCCCTTTTAGCGATGAATCATTCTGTACTCCCCAAAAACCATTGGATGTAGCAACTACTATATCCACATTCTTAATTTTATTGCGTGAAACAAGTATAAACAGAAACCGTGTCCAATTTCGTATTATCGTTTAATAAATCACATAAAATGGTAAAGAATCACGGTGTACTCGCTGTACTTTGATTACTTTAATTGTACACATTCCAAAGTGCACACTACCTACCCGTAGTTTGCAAGCCGCCGATTTGCATCATTCGGCAGGTACACCTTGTCCGGTAAATGAATTTATCGTTTCACGAATCGCCACGCGTTCGAAACACCGCGAAGTACAACTTGCCTCGGACTTAGCGGCTGTGCTAAAGCTGCATTGTTCCAACAGGTTTGCCTTCGCCGAGTATAAATCCTGAAGATATATTCCCGATAGCCGCGTGCCTCCGTCCAAGGATTTTTCATCGTTTCTCATGTAAAAACATACAACACAGGTGTAATATACACGTATCGAAATATCAAGGGGACTTTAATTAGCCCATAAAGTATGGTAGTGCCGCGCACCTTAATAGATTCTACAAAAAGCATTTCGCCGCGAAGAATGGGGGAGGTGTGAATCTGGTTTGCGTGCAGGTCCTGCTTCGCGATATAATTTATTGCTGTACGCGGCGGTCCACGTATTATAGTACAGCATCTTGGTGACTATGGTTTGGTAATATATTGGCGTGCCAAGCCTGCCAAGAAGAATTCGTTTGTAATCAAGCGGACGATTATGCGGCAGGTTACTACCGGCCGTAACCAGCGACAGCGGTGGAAAAAAGGTACTCGTCCTTAGGCGACACGCCGCGCAACGCGTGCAACGTTGCAATTACTCCGTTCGTTGCTGGATAAATGTATTCCCAGCCGCTGAGACGTACTTACCACGCGACCGCTTGGACAGCGATACAATGTATGTTTAAATGAAAAAGAACTACATACAATTTTACGGCTCCATCGGCTGCCAGCGTAGCGCTACGCTGATTAATGATACGGGACACGTCGTTCCAGCTTCCAGCCGCGTGGTTGTCGCTCCCCAATCCCCATGTTTCATGCGCGACCTTGCCTGGTTTATCACTGCGGCTGTCTTTTCCACGAACTGCGCGAGACTAGAATTCCGTGGACGGCCGTTCACTTTCTACGGTGATAGTGAACAGGGTCGAAGCGAAATTTGGATCGAATGCGAGGAAATCTTTCTCGCAGCTTAAAGTCGTTTTTGTCGAAAATAAAGCATTTCTTTTTCAATTAATTACAGAGAAGTGAATTGAAACTGAGACTTGTTCTTTGACACAAAGTTTATTCATATTGTAATCTTTAAAGAAACATGTTTGTTTAGTCAAAACTATGCATAAACTTCGTGTGAATGTAGAGTATATGTATAGATTTTAAATATGAAGAATATATGTAATCCTTAGTTACATTAATAATTGATTACTTCATCAATAGTAATGGATGTAATATAGTAAAGTGTCCAAATTTTACTTTTTACTTTGTAACAAATATGTTACAATTCAGACATTCTATCCTTAAATTAATTCAATTCAATCTATTTTTTATGAAAAAATAGTGAAACTTCCTCCTTTTACATCTCTTCACATAATCTTCAGTTACAAGGAAGACGTTGTGTATTAATTAGTAACATCCGCACTTATTATATGGGTAATTTAATATTATTTTCTTGTAGTAGTTTACTAGATATACTAGTTTTCCTTGACGTATCTTTACCAGTATAGTCTTCAGATAATTGACGATGCTGGTGAGTTGCAACGATTTATCTTCGATCTTCGACGATCTTCAAAGATGCGCAAGTAAAGGACGTCCGCAGTGGCATGTCGTTGCGCAGGAACGATCAACGACGGCTACACGAGATCCTTTGCTGAAAGATTTATCGGATGACTCGCTCGGTCTTCCCTTGTCGGTCAGGGGAGCGTCATCTGGACGATAATGCTTTTCACGGCGCCAAGTGAAGGGAAAAACTGAGGCACGAACGACGAAAATTGTGCTACTGTCGATCAAAAACCCAACAAAAATATGATAATTACAAAACAAGAAACTACAACACGGTTAAAAAAATTATTTTCAAGTAGTACCTATGCAAAACAAATTTAAAAAATCTGCAATTAATACAAATCTCTACAAACGAGCACTCGTTTTCTGAAGTACGAAAATGAAAATAAATTTTTGCTGTTCATGTTGTATAATGTGAAAGTAAATACTCTATTTAAAAGTAAATCTTTGAATGCATAATTACATTTTCTTTGGTGTCTTATTATAAACTAATTCAGAACAGGCTGAAGAAATTTGTTTAGCTTGTAGAGTTCATTTATTCGTAGAAAAAGTAGAAGCATTATTTTTTCGTGCTTCTAGTTCTACGAGTTCAAACTATTTCCCTCTACAAACTTGAACGCATTTTCACGCGACTTTCCAAAGTACCTACTACGAGATACGTAAATGAAATTAATTTACAAGAGGACATATCGTATATTTCATTTTTTCTTCTTTCTATTTAATTTTTAAACGACCATGATAAATCTTCCTCTGCTGGTAATCATTTGTGCTTGCCTCTCGAAGTAACTCCTTTTCTCAATGCTTACGTTTCAATCCTCAATCCTCGTTTTAGATGATGCAAAATATTAGAAAATTCAGAAATTTTCGCACGATACGCACGATTGTATGTTTCGTTATTGCTCCCTTTCTTCTAGGTACCGAGGGGCAGCTGTACACTGTACAGCATCATTGTGTCGGCCTCTGAGGGATTCTATAAAACTTTCTGAATTCGATTTCGCGTTGAGTTGTCATTGCGCGTGGAATAAAGAAGAGACGTGGAATCTTATCTTTCGGCTTCGTGTAAAAACATCCGTAGCTTCTTGTCACGAGGCAAGGATCGATCGACAGTGACTGTACACACGCTTACACGGGCCAAGATTTATCGTACGACTCGTGGTATCCTCCTGTCCTTCATGTAATTCCGTGGCTCTTTTTCTCGTGGCGGATCATTCGCCGAGTCATTTTTCACGTGAACGAACAAAGGCAATGCCACGAAGGACGGCACACGCTTCCACGACTATCTGGCAGGATCTATCCAGCGCTCGGTATTCGTTAGGAATGCTCCGTCCCCGGACAAAAGTTCGAGCTGTGATCTCTGAGTTCCTGGTCAAATCGTTTGTTCGGTGTTACTCGACCTTTTTACTACGTTACGGAGCTTCCAGAGGCGACTATTCACTGAATACCTCGGAATCGATAGCACGTGAAAGTGAGTGGCAAGGAAAACATTGTTGGGTATTGAACGTTTACAGAGGTTCAAATTTATTTCGGTTCGAAGATATTATACTGATTGTTGGTGTGCAATGTGTTATATAATAATGGGTGAATTCTCTATTGGATGTGGCGTTTATTGGTCGGAAGGAAAAGGCAACCGAACCTTGTACATTTGTGTATAAAAAAAATCAGTGATTTATTGCAGATATAGGTACACTATAATGTTTTCTGAAGCTAGTTGATTGTGTAGTAATGTTCGAAGTTAAGGACGAACATAACGAAACTGTTAAAGATTTCTAAAGTACCGAATAATTATATAATTATGGACACGAAAAATCGCGTAATGCACTGTTCAAAGAATATCCAGGGGTGAAGAAAATGAATTACCAAGATCCATGATTACATTGTGCATACGTGTACCTGCATAATATGTAGGATACAGCTTAAAGGATGTATTATATCCTTTGCTGGGCAACTTGCGTTTAAGACAAAACCAATTGCATTTAGTGTGAAATTACTTTCTACTTTAGTCCATAAATTATCAGCTCGCGATGCCTTGGAATGGTAATGCACTCGAAGGCAATAACTGTCGATAATAAATATTTAGTCTGTCGCGAAATTTTATAAGGAAATAAACGATCAATATAGAAGTTCACGATCAGATAAGCTCGCCAAGTGAATTCCCTTTTTCTTTTTCCTTGATCGATCTCGCTGAACTTCGCCGCGGCAAGATTTGTTGAGTTTTCGAGCGAAGGCTGTTTGGTCGCTTTACGACTTCCCGGATTTCGAGTGCCCTCCGCCTGGAAGGGAGCCTTTAAGAAAAATCTCGGTTACAACCATCCGGCAGAGGAATCTGTATGGTCTTTTTGACGACCTTATCTAAATTGTCAACGGCCGCGGGGTCTTTGACGAACTCGCCGAAGGATATCAGATATTTCAGATAACTTTCAGATAACTTTAATTACGGATACCGAGATTGGAGGAACACATTAACGTCTTCCGTGGCACACGAACGCTCCCTCGTTATTTACCAGAGTCCCAAAAACACCGTGCTACAAGATTCAATTGCGACCCCACGAACAAGTTCACGAATTATACGATGGTGTTCACGATAAGTAAATATGAAGTGAAGGAAAATATGGCATCAGCTACTTGTTCATTCTTCCAAGTAACTATATTTGGAGGTACTTTAGAAACAGTTACATGTATAATAAAATGTTCCTGCATAACAGGCTTAATAAGTGTCAGATAAGTAAGTAACATTTTCATATAAAAACTTTTGTTGTAACTTTAATAATTTTTGCCCCCAGTCTACCCTAATAGTCATGGGATGAAACATATTCCTCTACATAATATCATCTTCAAGTTACACGTGACGTTTGTACGTCTCGCATGTAGGTATGCATTACTAACATAGAAGATTGTGAGAAAGTATTAAGAATTGTTTTTTTTTTAAGAACACTTACAAATAGAGATCAAAATTCATTTTGCATGTCTTAAAACTAACTGTTCAAAGATAATTATCAAGATTATTTGCAAAAATAATTAGGTAAGAACTCCCTCCGGATTCTTGGAAACGAAATGAAACGAGTGTGCAAACGAACGTGTCATCAGAATTTAGAATGAAAGGAGAACAAAACAAGGACGTCTTGGTTTTGCAAAATGACGAAGTCTGCTCTGTGAGGTTGAACAGTCGCGAGGTGTCAAGGTCTTCTGGGCAAGGACGTTCGTATACGAGCCCAACACTTCGCCTCGCTGATGACCTACGACCTCGCCTCACCAGTCTTTCACAGCGGCTCGTGGATTTACCGATCAGGGATAATAAAACGTTTAAATAACTCTCTTCTTCTTTGATACCTCTCCCAGGTGACTTGACCAGCGTGCATGGCTGAAGATAATAAAATATACACGAAGGTATCAAAGTCTCGTGCGCCAAGAGCAGCAACAGCTGGTTACAAGTTTGCGGAAAAAACAGCAAGAATTTCAGATAGAGCGAAACAACCTTTCAAGAGGTACATACTTACCTAACCGTGCGCCTTGTACGGAAGATTGCGCGGGATTACATGTCTCCAACGTCTCTATTTTTAATTACGAGTTATGAATCATACTCAGAATCTACGATCTTATTTCAACATCCATATAATACAACACTCAATGGAATTTTGACTATTAGAACATCGATTAAGGAAACGTTTAATTATCGGAATACTAAAGCCGGGAATCCACCTAGAAGCCAAGCTATGCTATGCCATGCTACGTTTTAAAAAATTAGCTTCAATACATTCTTATGGAACCGTGTCCACCAAAAGCTAAGCTAAAACATAGAGCATAGCATAGCATAGTATAGCTTAGCTTAGCTTCCAGGTGGCATCCCGGCTAATTAATGGAATATTTAATTATCCGAATGCTTGAGTATTTATCAGAACAGAGTTTTCTGAGGAAAAAAACCGAACGCCTACATATCATCAATTAACCATGACAGTTCGAATTTCATTAGTGAAACGTGTAGTGTTTATATCAAGCTATCCGTAAAACAAAAACATGTCTTATCTTTAAAGTTATTAAAAACTACGACGGGCATAAAAAGTGATGAAGAAGGAAACGGGAATGAAGGGGAATATGGATAGAATTTTAGTAATATTTTCTACAGATTTTCAAGCATTTACTGCTTTGCAAACAGTTTTAGGGTGGTATGAAGCTTGAATAGAATGTACGACCACCGAAGTAATGACATTATGAGGAAATATCGATTTGTAATTCATTGTCAGGAAGATGGGAAAGCTAGAATGGAAAATTAAAAGAAATGTTAAATCTTTATTTAAGACGTTCTATTTTCGTTTACTGTGGAAATTAATTATTTACGTAAAAACACAGTCCTTCGATTATTGAAAACCGTGTACAACCACGATTGTTTCGGATAATCGAGGTTCTCCTATAAAATAATTAAACACTGCTTCCACTCGCGTGACGTGCCTACACGAATATGTATACTTAGAAACTTTGTTGAAGGATACATGTTTTTTAATTATATTCGAAAACTCCTTGTTTTCTTACTTTTCCTCCACCATTCCTTGTAACCTTCAGTCAATATCCTTGACGATGTCTTGCCACACCCCCATGAAAGATTGAAGCTTTCCTCCTATTACGTGAGATTTCTTGGTTTATCAGTTTTATATCGAAATAAACGGAAAAGGAAAACTAAGGAGACTGTAATTGCTTTTACGCTTTGAATTCATACTGGCGGGAAAACAGGTACTTTACATTCATAATGTTTTGTAATATTTATGATCGCAAGGATATTCCAATAGGTTAAAATTAATTATTTTACTATTCTTTCGTAATTATTCATCATTTTCAGCGTGACAGTATTTTTAAATATTTAATTTTACTTACATTCTTTGTCTATTAATATTTTTATTACAAGCATTTGATACTCGAGTGATTTACTCACAGTATAAAGCCTAATTTTTTTCCTTGGATTATGATTAGGTTATTTGTTTGAATACTGACCCAATATTATTATTCTTCTAAGTATTAATGAAGAAGAAATGGAAGTATAAGAATTTTCCAAATATTTAAGGGAAAAGGAAAGACTTTATCCGTCAAATAAAAAAGATATTAATTTACAAATTTAAAGAAAGAATTTTAAATTTACCCTTTTAAAGAAATACAAAATATGGGGAAAGTACTATTTAAGACTACTTACGTAGCAAGCAATAAATCTTACGTTCAAATTTGAGGAATTGTGTTATAAGAAATATTGTACACCTTTTGATCTACGATGCTATTAGTAAACATCTTGATGCTATAAAATGACGGTATAAACACTGATCAAACGACAAAACAAATAGTAGGGGCGTAAACGCGATGAAAATAAAACGAAGAATCGTGAAAACTGTTTTAAGTAACACCACGTCAGCGGTAAATGATGTTTCCTTATATGTTCCGTATGCAAATAGAGTACTGTTAAAACAACGTTCTAAAACAAAAGCTTGCCTTTTTGGGCTTGCCAAGGATGACGAAGTGGTAGCGGCGACGGAAAAGTTTTCGTTTTGTCGTTCAACCCCCATCTTTGGTAATCGACTCATTATCTGCCAGGGGATAATTACGATCGGTCGAGGTGTAATTAACGAGGTACCGGCGCTAAGAACCTCAGGAAGATGCACTATACCGGTGTTATCTTGAAAATCTCCTTGTCCGTTCTTCCTCTTCTCGTTCCTTTCCTACTTTCGTTGTTCCCTTTCACTTAACTCGATTCGCACTTATCTTCCTCCTCCCCTCCCCCTCCCCCTACCTTATGTCCCTTTTTTGGTAAGGCTCCCCTGGTCGAGGGTTCCTCTGGGGTTTGTTCTTCGTTATTACTCACCGAGATTATCGCCGTTTTTAGCACCTCCGAATTGCAAGGATCTTTTTTTCTCTATTCTCACATTTAACGCCGCAGACTTCTTATATTCCTTTATTAAAATATGAAAGAAGATGATTACCTCGGTTGACCGTGGATATTAGGAGCGTTTCAATCAAACCTTGTAAATTGCTTCGAAATTACTCGTCTTTATCGTTTAACCAGCTCCAATTAGGATACATGCTACACGAGAGAACGTTCAAGTGCTTAAATAGGTTGATGAAAAGTGTGAGAAATATAATTTTATCAATTTTGAATTGGATAGTGTGTATATTGATAGGTTATAGGTATAGATGCCACACTTGCCACACACGTATTTTTTGCATTTGAAACAGACGTTTGTAAAAAATCATTCCTCGGGTCAAATGACCTATCGTGGTAGGTAGGTCAAGTTGAATATATTTATCGGTAAAAAAAGGCAAGAGAGAAATGAATATCGAAAAATACAGTGGATGTAAATTATAATAAAATTCGAAAAGTCGAATGGTGATGTGATAACGTTGTATGTAAAAAATTCTGCCAGAAAGTTCAAAAAGGGTCATTTCACCCGTCGTGGTATGTTTATTGTTAAATGTAAAATTAGAAAGCGTAAAATAGCACAATATCATAATTGCATAAATTCATTAATTATATTGAATGCTTGTGGTGAAACGCACGTAAGTAAAATATACCTAATTGGGTGTTACAGTCTTAGTGGTTTGATAAAACTGTTGAATAAATTCAAGCAATGAGCGTATTCGAATTCAAATAACACTTTTCATATTGTGCTGAATTCCTAGATGCTTGATATAGTAAAAAAGCAGTAAATCCCCAACGTATAGAAATTTACAAAAATAAGTATACAAAGAGAAACTTATGAATCTTAAACACATGCACCAAATTACTGTTAACATTTCAGTAAGAGTAAATTCATCTTTCTTTCATAGGGTTCAGAGAACATTTTAGAAAACAATGCAAAAGTGCATTAAGTTATATTCGATGCTTCGAACAACATTCCAAAATAAAAAAAAAGTAATAGCAATCTCTAATAGGGTTTGCTAAATTTATTATTTATAGATAAAAATTCAATAAACTCTGTAAATTCCTTTTTAAAAATTACATTACTCAATACGTTTATATTATCTATTGTACAACCTCTGTTGCAAACGAATTGATGTTCATTCAAAAAAGTGAAATTATCTTGAAATTTGCCGTTAATATATAAAATAACTATGCACGTTCAATATAAAAATAGAAAAGTCTATTTCTACATTTGAAAAAATTTCTTCAGAAACAAAAATCTTGGACGTTTCGATGCCGGAATAATCAGATACCCAAAGATTTGATATAAGGGAGTAATTCCTGATTTAAGTGAAAAGGAGGGGGAACACTAAATACAGAGGAACAAGAAGCCCGCTTGGAAACAAAACGGCAGGTGGATCCCACTCGAACTTTACTCACAAAGCAGAAAAAGGGTTTTCAAGGTTGGAGGAAAGGAATGCCATGTATTACCAGAATGATAGGTATATTTAGCCTGCAATCGTTATCAAAAGTTCAAACATAATAACGAATTCCTTGATTTTTACAATAATTTGTATTGAGTTTTGCTTTATCATATATGAGTTTAGCGTATATAATAAAATATTGTATATGTAATCATAGAATCTTCTAGGATAAAAATTTCAGTCAAAACACGTAAGTTTTTATTATACATAGAATATAACTCATGTGTATAAGTGAACTTTCGATTATTCGATCAGTGAGCTATTACCTAGATAATACTAAACCAGCTTAGGAACAGTTTCAAATTGTATTGCATAGAAATGGAAACAAAACGTGAAATTGCAATTCGATATTAAATAATGAAGAAAGCCACATTCACAAGAAGCGCATAGTTGGACATATAAAAAATGAACGGATGCGACGATAGAAAAAAGGGTGATGATGAAGCAGATCATATTTTTAATATTCCTGCATATTCTAAAGAGTTATTAGTGTCATAAACAAATTTAAGATGGTATGAAACGCGATAGAAGACAATTGTAAAAATACTAGTTAGCTTTGAAAAGAATATGCGATTTTCCGTAACTCTTACAATTCCAGAGTAGAGAATTCCTTTGAAACAGTAAAAAAGAACTCGACGTTTCAACCGTACCTGCAATTTAATACGATCACTCGAATAAAAATAGCTACGTGTAACAGTATTCAATCGTCCCAATTAATTTCTTGATGCTTGTGGACTGCTTTCGTATCAGGCAGCCTCGTTTGTGGTGCCTCATTATTCACCGTATAAATCGCGATTGCACGCAAGAATTCCGTGATACGGCCTTACGTTCCGCACAGATCCAATGCAAATCGTACCGAAAATCGGAGGAAAAAAGCAGATCGCAGATCGTTTCGTACCTGAGAATTTTTCATGTAGTTTAATTGATCGAGATAGAGGAAGACGCGTGCCTGCGTGCCTTTTTCTGAGTGGCTTCTTATTTTCGATGCAGAATACATGTTGACACTTCGAAGATGCGGGCCTCCAAGGGTACCAATTACGATGGGCAGCTGCAGCACTGAAACGTTACGTTCACAAATATACTTGGATTTGAATTTACTGGAAATATTGCCATCGGGATGCTTGACTATGACCTATATGTGATTGAAAATTTTGACCCAATTGCTTTCGATTACTTTCATTCGAGCTTCGTAATTGTCATATGAATGTCTCCAAATTGTCAACTCTCTGTTTGTACGCAGCAGAATTTCATTAGATATTTACAAGATTAAAATAAATCAAATACAAAGTTGCATACTTGAAAGTATTAATAACCGAAGTAATTTTCTTAAAACATGAAACTGTTGTTCTTTCGCGAAAATACGTGTATATTTTTATTTTGATTATGTATGAGGCGAAACAGGAAGAAAGTTAAATTTCTCCGAAATTGAGAGAGTATTTTGTTCAGAAAAATTTTGGTAATAGCGTGGCTGAAAATATGTATCTCTGGCATGTGCGAAAAATGTCACGTGTCATTGCGTTTTATGATTCATAAAACGTTTCTGAGAAGGTTGACATATTAGCCGCGCGCATTTTCACTGAAAAGGAAGGTATACAGGCGCGTGCTCGATTATGATTGAGCACGCACGCCGCGCCGTGCCGGCCGGAAAGAAATATCGTGCTTGAGAATTCGTCTTTGCCTGATGAACCTGCACCTGTCTTTGGCTCAGGAGCTCGTTTACTGTCGCACGTTACGTCAGAGCTCATCTTTTAGTGGGCTCCAAAGCACGCAAGAACTGCATGGAAGTGAGTTCTTAATTTACTTTATTTTTCCCGTGCAACTGCCATCGGTCCACCTATGTTAAGTTATGCGCGATTTTATTATATAACTACCAGAATTAAGATGTTCGATACGTTTTTATTAAACAATTTTAATTAAACGATTTTTAAACGATTTTATTGAGCTTCGATTCTCTGTATGTATATTTGTATGTACGATTCGAATCTGGCAACTCAAATTTAACTCACTCCTACCAATCCAATTCTCCTGAAACTTTGCAGACGTACGTAGTTTGGATGACAATACAATATTAAAAAAAAAAATAACCCGGAGGGGGTGAATAAATTACGCAGTCATCAATAAATATAACCCATAACCACAAATCCAAACGATTTGAAATCAGCCGCTCGCGTTCTTTAGGAAATCGACAAAAAGTCCGCTGCGTTCGAGTCGCTAGTCGCATCGCGATTTGAAATGAATTAAAAGATATGTGTAAAGAAGTCTGAGCTACGAAATGTAAATTCGTAACCACAAAAAACTAAAAAAATATATATAGACAAAAAAATGATATTAAATGATTTTATTAAAAATGCACTAAAAATTAAAAAATAATTATTTTCTTGTACTACAATTTCGATGGTGCTTTTTCACTTTAAATAAAATCTTTCAGCAGGATTCTTAGTTATAAAATGAGTACAAACACAAAGCATTCTCTTGAAGTAGAGCGTAAATATCGAGGGCGCAGTGATTGTATGTATGTCGGCCCATTGCACTCAATTTCTTAAAACTTCAATGCTTAATATCTTGAAAACCATTCGAGCTAAGTAGCTCAAATTTCACATAGGTAAACTAGATTCCCGAAACTATCAATAAATTGTCTGAATTTTCAAAGAATCACTACTTATGATGTGAAATTTTGTACAATTTAACGTAGAATAACTCGAGCATAAGAAATGAATTTTGATCAATTGTACCCTGGTGGGAAGTACAACATACGCTAGGTGTCTCTAAATAACAATAGATACCAAACCCAATTGGCAAACTCCGATTAATATAAAATTTGACACTTGTGTAGAGTATCAAAAAATATTCGACACATATTCTTCTATGAGCTGATATTCATACTCAAGTAGTAAGAATAAAAACTACCCTTAAACTTGAGGATGGAAAGCCTATTTAACCACATCTAAAACTAGTGAAGATAGAAGAAAATGTTGAATGCCGAAAATACGTGACTTTTCATGGACAATAACATGACCTAAAGAGAGTCATACTCTTACAATTAGCAGATACCTTCTAAAAACGGACGATTACGAATTGGATAGCCTCCATACATAAAAAATGCCTAATGCTTAACATGTCTATCTTACTATCTATTAGTGAGGAATCCATTTCCGGACACATGTCCGTACAACCTGTCGCCCAGTGTCGGAGCGAACGGAATTCATATACTAAATAGTATCGCACCCTCCGTAAGTTTCTCCCATAAAGTAGGGAGTAACGCCGACAGAGGACGCTCGCCCTTGGAAAAGCACCGAGTCCCTCGCCATCGATTATCAGAAGTCCGTTGCTATCGTCGAATCGATTTCAATCTAAGGATTTCGCTGGTAGCCCCCACCTCGTGTCCGAAGAAGTTAGGCAAGGTGTCGACGGTGGCCGTAGGACCGTTGGGAGACTGCTGAGGTGCAGGTGACGAGTCCGGTGGTCCTCTTGGACGCACGACCCTGCTGAAGTATGGGTGCGTGTGTGTCACCCGCGTCCGTGAACAAGGACGGCGAAAGACGGCGTGTGCCCGCGAGACGAGGAGGAAAGCCGCAGGGTGGACAAAGTAGGGGAAAAAAGAGGCACCGGCGAAGTGAAAAGAGAAAAGGCGAGGAGGCGAGGGAAGGGAAGGAGATGTAACGTCGCGGAGCGGACCTGTAAAATGGTATCCGAAGAGAACCGAACGGCGGAGGGCGCGTGGCAGCGCGCAGTTGCAGCTGCCGTTTCTCGTCCGCCGCGTATACGCGCACGAGAGAGCCGAGCCGAGCCGCTGAGCTTCGGTCCTTTCCCTCTCTATCCGGCACTACTGCCCCGTCCTCGTCGCAGTCGCTCTTGTCCTCCTTTGACGCGCGTGCGCCTGCCTACGATCCGCCACCGTCCTGGCTGATACTGTGGCGCGCGCCAATACTCATTAACGCGAAACTCCGTCATCGTACTTTCCCGCGTTTCGAGGCGCCGCGCCGTTCTACCCGCGTCTCGTCTGTCACCGCCACCGCTACTGCCACTGCCGCCAGCGATACAGTTTTTCACTGCGCCGCGCCGCTCCGCGGGCTACTTCTGCCCGGCTCCGATTGTCATTTTTCAATCGCCTGGGTTAAATATAATTTTCTTTCTTTCGTAACGACGCGCACAGCAGGGACCCGTGGGAGAAATAAGAATCTGTAAGGTCTTTATCGTTCGGTTTTGATAGATGACCAGAGACCAAGTATTTCAGTATCAAATTTTCACCGAGAGGACCTGTTCTTCTAATGTAAAAAATTACTGTGCTAAGAATGAATATTATAATGCTTCGTTGCATTGTTATGTTACGTTCTATCTTTCAATGTGATAGTTCGCTGTTAGTTTTGTTATAAATTTTACAACGCGAGGCCATTTAAGCAAAAGACTGTACAGAATTATTTATCTTCATGAATGCGTGGCCATTAGCAGGAGAAAATTGTAGTTCATTTTAACTAAATAATTAAGATGTCTTTTAGACGTAAATATATTCTCTCAATCTTTCTGGAAAGTGGTCTTTTATTGATAGTTGTTATTAATTGTTTCGTTATTGTAATTCAGATATCACATTTTTATTGTTCTTCCCTGGGCTATGAATGTACATGGATCTTTATGTATACCAACATCGCCTTTTGAGAGTTGTTATACGTGTATATAATATAATATGGATTGTATGTAGTTTATATGCTTTCGTAACAATGTAGGTATTACTTGAAACGACACATCATTACATGCTACCGCGGAACAAATTGCCGATTTTTATTTACCTTTTTTGAGGCACCTTATTCATAATGATGGGTAGCACATATGCAACAGCTTCTCCTTTCTCCTTTGAGTTATATATATCATATTTTTCGACAGCTTCCATACTGGTGATAATAATAATAATAATAATAATAATAATAATAACTATAATACCAAGTTCTTTGACGAAATATCTTAATATACAAAACAGAAAGTGTTTGTGTGTTTGTCTGTCGCTTAAAAATGTTCAAAGGGTAAACCCTGGGGTCACGAAATGTGTCTCAGCTTATTATGCCTAGCTAATCCAGATGAATGTGACTACTATAAATAATTTTTTTTATAAAATCAGAATGTAAATTTCGGAAGAATACTGCGTTACATATATATGTATGAAATACTGCAAAGTTATACCGCTATATTTATGAAAATATATTATATCCCAAAAAACTAAAATTATAATCATTTGTTTAAACGTGCGTGACTATTTAAATACGAGCGTTTGGGAAGTTTTCATTTGTGCCTTTAAACAAATAAAGGATAATATATTAAGAGTAAGTAATGCTACCTAATATTTTATGCTTCTGAACATTTTATTTAAAGCATTTGTAGATGTATCAGCACTGACTGACACGTTAGAGATATGTAATTTATGTAAATAGAAAAATTGCTACTGCAGAAGCTTGTAACTTATAATTTTGTGTAGTTTCATCCAGAATAATGTACTCGTGCATACAAGATACCCTATTATTATGTAGCACTTTGCATTTACATTCAATAATGGTCTTTGATATGTCAATTATATCATTCACTTTTCGATATTTCTGTACATCGATGTTTCAGCCAACAATAATTGAGTGATTTCTTTGCCTTACAAATAATTCCGTACTTTTCCCGGGCTTTCCATGTGGTGTATTTTTAAACTTAATTTCAAGTAAGTTCTGATTCAGTATTATTATTCACAGCAGATTAAGTTTAAACATTATATTTTTTACATTTCTCTCTTAACAGATTTTTTTTACATAAAAACATACAGTATCTTAACAGAATTATTAAAATCTATATAAATAAAATACTAAACGTTAAGATAGTATAATTATTAATGGATAATTGATATTATTTTTATAACGAACTTTGATAGAGTAAATTAGTAAAAAATAAAAAGTGCGAGAGACAGGAATTGATTTGCATTTTATAATAACTCTTCTTGTCTTCTTCGTTTTATTCATAATCCATTAAAATGAGGGAATTGCAAATTTTCATGTTCTATCGCCACTATTAATTCATTATAAATATGTTCAATTTCATATCACTTTAATAAGGGCAAATAAACTTATATTGCTTGCATGACATAAAAACAGAAACGTTACAAACAAAAGCAAACACATACACAGTGAAATTCTTGAATATACCTAAGGATATTCAAAACACTGGCAGACGTATGTGACAAAAATAATAGGAAATATATTGCAACTGAAATAAATAGATTTTCGACAAAATTTATTTTTGAAGCAACAATCAACATTCTATAATCTATAAGTATTGAAACAAACATTGCTGCAGATGGTATCTTCTTCTCATATTCCTCATACAATTTTATTACACCATCTAATTTCAAAGTAATCGTATATTTCAGCCTCATAAAAAAAACGTTCTGGTTGATGAGGCACTTTTTAAAATCATTACTTTCTTTTTCTTCGACACTTTCAATCAAGTGGTATTATATAGCTCGTCGGTGTATGGACGCGCAGGAATTAATACCCTGGTCTTTGTTATTTTTTACATTTCTCTGTAGCTAAAGGGTTCCCCGTCGACGATAATAAGAATAATAATAATGATAATAATAATATGATGCTGCGGAGGGTTCAACGAATTTGGGTGTCCACCAAAATTCTGTGGCGGTCTCTCCTTAATGTAAATTAAATTTCCCTGTAGAGGGGAGAGAATAAAATTATGCTCTAGGCATAGTCACGAGATAAATCATGGTATTCTATTGTTTTACCTCTTCGTGTTTTGAGCCAGTGTCTCGCCGAGAGGGACGGATCGCCACTCCCTGCAACCGTTTTTCATAACGTTGCCTTAATTAACACGAACCATCTGACGCGCAGCCTGATGTGTTTTGTAACATCCTGCAAAACTTTGGTAATAACGATACACTCCAGCTGAACGTTTTGTTACTTTATTAATCTACGTTGAAAAATTTGCCAGCGTAAGCTGCGATATATATTTGGCTGATGATTAATTTTTTTAATTTTTATTCATTATTCGAAATTTTTATTTAAATACAATTTTTGTCCATCTTTGCTTTGAATCAATACAGAGACTGAGAATGAAACGGGAAAATTTGTGGCAAGTGAAGGAAAGGTTACGAAATACGAATACCAAATTGACTGGATTTATTGAAAGTGTAAAGAAATTAATCCGTCGCATGAAAATGATATAATTTATTTTTGTACGAGTGGGGACTCACAGAAGTAGGTACCTACCTAACTTATGTAAAAAAAGCTTCTAGTTTTAATTAACAAACTTAAGTTCTCTGTCGTTGCCTTTATCGATCTGTGAAGGTTTTTTATTCTTCTGAACAGTTTCTTCAACTTTAACATTATCTTCCTTTCAAGTGCTTCATTTTTTGCAGCTAAGTTATTTTACTTCCTTAATTATTTGATTTGTTAAATTTCTGACTACAAAGAGTTACTACAAATGTTACATATCGGTTCCTCAGAACTACTAGGAATTCTGACAAAATTATTTTAATATATTAATATAATTGTAGAATATAGACTATAAGATAAGTAATAATATATATTTTTATAACTGCGACATTAGTTTATAAATTCCACTCTTGATACTTATATTTTTTATTTCTCTGTGACAAGGTTCCACAATTCAGTAGTTGTAGTTAGGTATATAGTAATCCAGTAGAAATGTCTAAATTAAATCGGGAATCTTTTAAAAGCATCGTTCACTTCGGAACAAGATTCCATAAGCGCGTGCTGATAAGACAACATAATGACTGAGACGCGGTAATGTCTTCATCAGAAGAGTGCACTTACGATGTACTTATTTCAGAAGAACCAGTCTTAAATAGTACCTGAAATTATTTACTACAATGATGATGTCAGTATTCTCCCATAATTGTACAACAAAATGCAGTCCCGCTGTTTTACGTGCTTTGCCAGAACGCTCATTAAAGATCCTTTAATTTCAGCTGATTAAACGAAGGCGCACTTCGTGCACATTATTCCTTCGGCTTCAGAATTTTCCGCTGAACGAAATCTTGCTTAAATATCTTTGTTATGTTTATATACCTAGTATGGTTAAAGTTTAATAACGTTCAAATTTAATATTTGATTAGTTCTAAATTTAATAAGAAATCGTCAAAGTTAATATGAAACTGTACTCTGCCTCACATAAATATTATCGCCTTGCCTTTCTTCCCGATAGAGAAAAATATTGTTTTAGGAAAGGTCCCACCATTTTTTAAGTCTATAATTTTATGAAAATTTGTAACTATCTTTTGAGAAATACGAAACTCGTATATGTTCTTTTAGTGACCCCCTTAATTCAATTCAAAGCAAATTCAGAGACATAATAGTATACTACCTATTTAAATTCATTTTGCTACATGTAATAAAACAGTATCTATGAAATGATACGTAAAGGGAAGTAACCTTAACCTACGCGTCATTAATTAAATCAGTCAGTAAGCAGAAATTATATTCTCCACAAAAATTAAAATCTTGGCCTACATTCAGAAATCAATTTTTTATTTTAAACCCAATTTTTAGGTGTATTAAAAATGTATTTAAAAATGCACCGCAGACGTTTATTGCTAACAATAATTAACGTTGAAACGCCCAGTGGAGGTAGTAACATTTATATTTTACAACGTATCCCGAGTTTAATATTATAGGAATTTCATGGAAAAGTATTTCGTTTTACTGACTCCCGTCAGTCATTGTAAATGTCAGCTTTGGTGTGGCCGGCGATAAACTCTTTTCTTTACACCTATGATATCCTCCATGCGCTCGCGATGAAACCAGGAATTAGGAGAATTCGCAAGCCCCCGTGACGTCCTGCAGCGTCCAGCATCCCATCCAATTTCGATATTAGGGGTATTCTAGAGGTTTAGCTAATTGAATAAATGAAAGTTTACGAGATGTCCAGCTCCATATAAATATCGTTTGCACATTTAACTGCTGCGGTTTTAGAATCCAGGCTTAGCAATTCCGTTTCTAATACACTTCTGTTCATTTCATATTCGAAATGAACTTATACACTCTTAATTTTGTACTTATAAAATCAGTTATTAATAATCTTAATTATTTTGCCTGTGGAAAGCTTAAAATATCGTTTGGGATCTTGAATCTTTCGACCAGTAGACAAAATATTTGGAGTTGCAAAATTAATTTTCAATTTGAAAATACTCCTTTCATTTGTAATTTTATTGTCGTTGGTAGTAATTTTATTTATCTATTTTTTCAGTTATTACTTTTTTTAATTTCATTCTGACAAGTAGAGTATTTTAACGCTATTTTATAGAAACTTTTTCTTTTTGTTGATACAATTCTGGGAATTAAACATAACGTTGTAGTGTAATGTATTCATTGCAATGCTTGAATCCTATTAATTAAAAAAAATTAAATTTTTGTATAAGAATAGACATGAGTGTCAATTTGTTCTAAAATACCTTCACTCAGTTTATTTTTACATTAGATACGAATTAAATTTACTGCACGCGTTTGTCGTGAAGACGTGTGATTAACTAATTACCCAAGAATACGCTTCAAATCTATATACACAAACGAAATAAACAAATTATTTATAAACACAACTAATTACAATTTAAAACATCTTTAACTGCTCTCGTTTACATTCCACATCTAGAATCTCTACAATTGCTTTGACGAATAATGCAAAGTGACACATTCATGCGTTAATGATTCACTTAGGAAACGGCGCACGTCACAAATTAAAATCGATAGGTGTGAACAAATTGAGAGATAGGATTCGTTAAAGAGTGTAGGTACTGTCACCACCAAGAGTGTATGATGTTAACGATTAAAGGTTAATCGCGCGAAAATTAGTGTAATCTGTTCCTGCATGCATGGCGATCAATCTTTTCCCACGTACGAAATACTCTATAAACTGGTTTGATGCTGGGCAGGTGACTCAGTATTACCAGAACCGCTTGAGTCATATATTCCTTTTCTTTGTCCTTTTACCACTTATCAACACGATAATCCATTTACCCTTAATTAAAGCAGATGATTTCTCGTTACCATCCGATAAGGATTTTTCTAGCCGTCTAAGATGCTCGCAGAACTCGCCTGCATGCGAGATTATAGTAATCAATATGTATATGCAAAACAATATGTACTCGACGCTTTTCGATCTCGAATTTACAGGGACTCCGCGTACAACGGATAATTAAAATCATGACAGCGCGAAGTTTACACACCTAATATTTCTCCCAGCACTTTTTGCTAAACGACTAATGGATGTAAGTTAATAGGTTAGTAAGAGGCACCCATGGCACAACCTTGGGTGTACTAACACCGTACTTTATAATACAGTGTCAAGGGGGGTATTCTCGTCTAAAGAGAGGAGATTCTCTTTCGGGACGACCCACAAAAAAAGTATGCAATTTTTACCGATAAGCATTATCCACACGTATTTACTAACATTTCAGTAAGCTGTAAAAAATATTTCAGACATATATAATAATAATGAATGGAAATATGTTTTTTTTCAAAACGGTGTTTTTTATGACGGTGTGCACGACATCCCAACTTCTAGTGGGTCAATCTGGTAGAAACATATTCCAAGGAAATCGTTGTATCTTTATTTTTATGTCCAATATCAGGGCAAAACTAGACACTGTTTCTAAAACACCATCTAATCAACCTCGCCTGGTGCCATTTGTTAAAGAGATATGTAGACAACAAATATTTTCTTACTCTACGTGATAGTAATAAACATTGTGTAAAAGGAAATGTTTGTGCTTGCTTTCATCTTCCTTGTGATTAATTCGCAACAAATACTTGATTTTCCAGGCATTTTACTATCCAGTCTCCTTAAAACTACAGCGGGGCGTACCTCGAATCTCTGGGATATCTTCCACCATACATCACACAGCTGTGATTTCCCATGCAAGTGCACATTATCACCCTATAAACGACTTCGTCTCCTCTCCTTTTCCTTGTTTCCGCGGCAAAACGATTTACAGCATGCGTCTGACTGCGCCGCAGCACGAGCCAAGGATTAAGTAGACTGAAAATTTATTTACAAGAGGCTGTTGCAGAAAGTTTCACGTCGGCGATACTTTAATCCCTGATTTATGCTTGTACGTGCGTATTTCGTACATGTCATGTCATGTACGTATATTACCAGATGTTCCAAAAGCAGAATATGTACAGTCGTACGTAAATGCGCTTACAAGGTAAAAATTACTCGCCTGCATAAAATATGCGCGAGCTGTGTGCTGTTTCTGACAGATTTTGATATAGTCGAGTATTCAGATATTTTGTAAAATGTCTGAGCGCACGTATGTTAAGATACGTACGCGCCGCGTTATATTTCACTGCCTTTCTCTTCCAATATTGGGCATACCTTGTACGTCAAAGGGATCTTTCGTGCTTGTATTGTTGACTGTTATATATAACTCACATGCGGACCTGCACCTTTCTGTTTTTTTCCTTAACGATGAGACTTCGCGAAGTCAATTTTACGCTTGAGTTCGACAAATTGCATGAAGAAATATTTCACCGACTGATCCGTATAAAATGTATAGGTTCTGTATTGGAAATTGCATGTATTTGACTGTATCAATAAATGGAAAATTTCTAATAGCTAAATAGAGCCGAGAAGGAAATAATTCCTTGGGTAAATTGAAGAATGATTATGATGTTCGAATCACTTCAAACTTTACAAATAGTACACATAAATCTGTTTTTATATGCTAGATGTATCCCCGAAAAATCCGTGTAAAAAAGATACCGTGCACATGAAAAAATGGAGCATTGTGTACAGATCGCAATCATACAAATAAATCATTAAGCCTCGAACTCTGTTTCTTCCAAGTGGGTCACTTTCGCGATAAAGTCGAAATGGAAGACTGATTGTCGCTACACACGTTCAAATAAGTCGTAAAACAGAGGCAAATCATTTACTTGACACTGTATGAGGCAGCCTTAAATGAAAGCTCTAAGATTTCTTTTTAAATAAGAACAATTTGCTAGAAAAATAAGCAGCAATATTTTTTCTTAGAATTAAAATTAAGTGATCACTTTTAAAAATACAAATTTATCGGACCGTGTTAGAAGAATAAAAATCATGCAAAAAATGAATTCAATTTATTTCCCAACTGTTTTACCTAAATCATGTAGAGTCAAAATTAAATAAGTGTATTTCATAAAACAAGAGCAAGAGCTATCAGAGTGAATCAGACATGCTCGAAAATCTTGCGACACACGAATGAACAGAGTGAGAAATTTTGCGGTCGCTGTAGACGCGGGCACAGGATGGAGATCTCAGCAAGCGGAAAGGAGAGAACGCCTGGAAGACAAAGGTTCGTAGAGAAATCGTAATCGTCCGAGAAGCCGTAGAAATTAAGTTAAAAGGGCTTCCAGAAGTGGATGGACGAGTGGCGTCGCTCATATCCGGCTGATTGTAGCGTCGGCGGGGCAAGCATTTTCTGCAGCATTGTTCGCCATGACGCGGCGGCGATCATTTATCAGTGCGAATAATAACGGCAAGACTGTACGTACGCACACACTCGTTCGCCAGCGTACTTTCGCATATACGTACTTCTACCCTGATGTATAGTTATAATAAAAGCCGATTTCATGCGCAGGAATAGCGATTCCGGAGGCGGTTCAATGCTTGAATGCATGGAATTGAAAATAATGCCAGAGTGGGCGTGCATTGTGCTCGGTGCCAGAGCTTTTTGTCGGTACTTCTCCCTGATTTTGACATGGCCAGCCACTCCACGTCCTTTTCGTCGCGAAACGTAGCCCTCCACCAGAATGAGACGCTCGAACCAGATGAAAGGAACGCTGAAAGGAGAGGAAGGATCTGTGATATCTGGCGGTGCCAGAGATACTTCCGCTGTGGAAACGGAAATGGGACAATCCATTCTGTGGTATGCGTTACTCGTGCTAGATTGTTGTTGAAGTTGAAATTACTGTGAGCAATTGTTGATATAATTTTCATCGCTAAAATGAATGTGGTGTAATTTTGAAATTATACCAATATTATTGTATTTTTTTTATTATTAATTATTATTGAAGTATCAACTGCTGCAGGTTTTTAGCGAAATACATATAACTAAGGCACACGTTTACTATTACAATAGAATACTAAATACAATTACTAATTTTACATAGTACAGATTCATAAGAATGTTGATTCAGAAGTAGTTATAGGTTACTTACAAGCAGAGATGGGCAAAAAATTATTTGAAATAAAAGTTTCGTACACAAATTTTTATTTCAAAGAATCTTTTGTCCATCTCTGCTTGCAAGGGAAGTTAGGCAAACCGGAAATTCAGAAAATTATGCAACGTTGTGTGCAAGTAGAGTAGGTCATACATAAGACAAACCTGAGTTTTATTGGAGCCATAGTTCGATTTCAGGGGGGTGAAATCATCCCTTGGAAAAAATGCAGAATTTTCATTTTCGTGGAATATCTCGAGAACGATGAGAGATATTGGAAAGAAGTTAAAATAAATTTCATCTTTTTTATATCTACAAAACTGCGTAAAAGTAATTATCGAATTAAGGATTCTTCAAACTCATTCTGAACATCACAACGCAATGAATACTATTAAAGTTTAAAACACATCATATTCCTAACACTTCGTAGTGTTTCTCTATATAAAGTTACACGGTCAAAACACAAGATTGTAATTGCTTCCATATTCTATGGACCTCTAGCGCAAAGTACTGTCAGCTATCAGATTGGGTGATTGCGTGTTCAGTTAGACGGAAGTATGTATTTTGAAAGAGCCGAGGAATCTGCACGACTACTATAGCAATTGAGATAGTAGAGCTCGCGTAGAGTGTTGGTAGATGTGAAGAAGAGCCGTAAAAGGGGAAGAGAAAGAGTAGAGGGGATAGTTGGCGCGTGGCTCGATCCTCTCCCCCACTTGGCTGGGCCTCCGACAATCTCGAACCCACGCGCCTCGTCTAGAGAGAGAGGCAGATGCTGGGGTACTTCTTTTGGGTCTGGCTCTTACTGAGGCGGCATTAAAGGTACGAGAGGAGCCGACACCAGTGAGAAAGGCTGTAAGAGGCAAGCACCTGCCGTAGGCGCATGGTGTCGGGTCACTCGGCTGCTCCAACACGATCGTCCATAGCGCCTAACTTGACTGGCTGCCTGCCTTCTTGGATGGCTTGACTGCTTGACTGGACTGACTGCCCCTATGCCCACATCTACCACCACGAAAAATCGTCAGATGGAGAAAGAGAGAAGTCACGCGCTCCTGTCGCATAAAGTAGCCACGTCATTAACTAGTCACCCCCCCTCTGTGTGTCGCCTCGACGGCTCTTCTTATATCGTGATAACGGTCGAAAAGAGGATTCGCGGGCTCTAAAGAGATCCCTTCGGGGTCCACAGGTGTACGTGATCGTTTTATTCGTCCCTTTCGCTTTGCATCCTGACGAAAGGCTTGAGTAAATTATTATTTTAGTTAGAATGTTACTGTGCAATTTCCTTCGCGTCCTTGTCACTGGCGCCTCGCGTGATTTAATGATAAGTTTGTATCGGATTATGAAAAACGATTACACGGTAAACCATGATAAATTGTGACAAGTAACTTGTATAAGGGATTAGTGGCGGTGATTGGCTCTGCTTCCATAACGCGGTTACTGATAAGTTGATAGAATGAGACATTAATCTTGTATGTACGAGGCTACAATGTCTGCAATGCTATTCTTAATTAGTACTTAATAAGTACCTCTTCTTTTATTTCTCAAATATAGGTAATGAACTGTCGACACTTAAAGACAAAATCATAAACAACGTAAAAGCAGGCATCATTCTCAAAAGAACATTATATCTAATTCATCTTAAAGGCCATTCTAATTTTTGCTGAAAACATAGACTGAGAATAAGAATCCTTAATCTCTCTACAATTTCTGGACGACAGTTCACCGTCAAAGAACTCTCTTAGATTTCAAGAAATCACCAGAGAAATCAAGCTAACAGCTTGGTCAAACTTAATCTTCCACATCGTATCACATACGATTCTTGAAAGTCACATAAACAGGTAAAATAAAATTTTATAAAATTTCAATCATTCTTTAATCTCTTCCAGAAAAAATACTTATTCCATTGAAAATAAGTACTGAAACACGTGCCAGAATTTCGTGCGTCCCTCATCATTGCAACCGCGTCCCCGCGTGACACAGTCAGGCCGCATGGATCAGAAGATCAAAGGATTAAAGGACAACGATCCTTAGTAGATCGTAAGATGCGCCGTCGCAGCGGACATAACCTGCGTTTATAGCCGACGAAGCGGAATAAGAAAGAGGGGCGGTGGGGAGAAGGGAGGGAATCAAAGCAGGTTGCCAGGCCAGCGCGCTGGTGTAGGCCAGTGGGTACGAATTGTATACAGGGTGTTCGACTGCTGATGGTCATTCTTTCAGGGGTTGATTCTACTGGCCAGATTAGGAGGAAAATATAGAATAGAATTTTTCAACATCGCGCTGCGTTTCCAAGAAAATTTACTTTAAATTTTAGTTACAGCTTTTGGCGCCTTAGGGGCACGCGGAGGTAATGGGAAGCGCCTACGGAAAGCGTGACATATTCCTATTACCTCCGGGTGATTCTTGATCGCCCAAAACTGTACTTCGGCGCGTGCGAATTTAGCTAAAACTTTCTAAAGTAAAATTTCTCGAAAACAGAAATTTTTAAAAAATTGTATTCTACGTTTTCCTGCTATTTTGGTCCGTGGGATCACCCATCGAGAGGATGACCATCAGCAGTCGAACACCCTGTATAGCTACGGTACGCCAACAGCGGACCCGCATGATCAAAATGAAGAAATAGTATGAGAGGGAAAAGGAAGAGGGAACAACGCTAAGGAAACTTGGCTGCGTCGATCGGCAGTACTAACCCAGTGAATGCGACACTCAGCGGCTGCTGAGGCATGCACAATCCCCGCGATCCTCAATGCCGTTCGAGTGTCCGCTAGCTTTTTATCGAAGACCGGTCTAACGTCGTCTAGCGTTAGTCTGCTGTCCTCGCGGATTTCCCCCGTTCTTCCAGTACTAACACTCCATATAGTGGGGAGTGAAGGAGAAATAATGCAAGCCTAAGGATCCATGCCATTTCTATGCTCATTCAGTATGGCGCTGGTTACGATCGATTCAGCTTCTTGAACAAGTCATATCGGCTCGGATCGCGGTACAACAATCGAAACGTAGGTCATACTCCAGTTTCACGTTGTTAATTATCCTTCTCCTGGGATTTATACTATGAGTTTTTTCTTCTAACGAAAAGTACAATATGGCGGAAGGTCACGTCACTGTTATAGTAATTCATCGAGTAATCGAATTCACGTGAAATATCCTCTCGCAGAAATATATAGTTAGTGCTGTGATGTATGCGAATGTTGAAATCGAAGATACCTATGTGGTTGGAAAAACAAAGTAGCAACTTTTCTTTATGAACGAATTCATGGAATATTATTATGCTATCGGTGCTTGTGATCGTACTACACTTTTCTGCAACATAATAAATGTACAGGTGAACTATCGAAGATACGAAATTATAGTTCAGGTTTCCTTGAAAACAAGCATTGGAATAATTATGTAGAAGCCTCGATTACTGTAGCTAAAATTATTCTCATCAACTGGCCGATGCGTACTGAAACCAGATGTACTTACCAATTACATCGATTCTGAACTGGAAATACCACTCTAAATTTTTTGGATCAATGCAACACAAATAACCACACAAATTCCGGCAGATTTTTGTTAGAATCTTGTTTTACCTACATTATCGCGATTGCATCTTACACGTGTACTTTCACGTTCCATGAGTCACCATTGCACATTGCGACGCACGAAAGAAACAAATGTTGAGGACGAGGAGAGGGTGACGCAGATTGGCGCCCAGTTCTGATTATGTCTGACATCACCTGCCCCCTGCAGGTGGTTGCCTATCCCACGATATGTAAGTATTTATCCTCGTGCCCGATCGATAGCCGACCACCGACCAGCCGCTCAACAACCCTATGAGAGATAATTTCCATACGCACACCCCCACCCTAATCACTCCTAACACCCTCTGACCGACAATAGTAGTACCGTCCTGTGATTTCACAACGAAACTGCAAAGGATTGTTTTCAATTTATCCGTACTGTTTATGTGTTTTTACGTATTGCAAGAATTAGGGAGAGCTGGGAAAGAGAGCGCTTATGGAAACAAAATTTACAGAACTATTGATGAGGGTAGGTACTGATTGATACATTATATTTGTATTTATATTAAATATAATAAAAATTGTAATAAATTATTTTTAGTGCACACTGGCATGCTAAGAAAAAAAGTACAAAATGTTAATAGTAGATTAGAAAATAGTTACACGCAATAGTAGTGTGTAAAGGACGAGGTCGAGGGACTTAAAACTATGCTGTTATTATACAATTCTTAAAATATTGAACACTTTTTAATTTTGAACTGTTTCAAACGTAGTAGTCAAGGTATCAGTGTAGTTAATTAGGTCCCTGTTGCTTGAATAAGAAGCAGTATCTTATATGAATAGATCTATGTGCAATTTTACAATATTCACTAAACAAACTACTCCGTTTTCATTTCAGATCATTACATTCTTTA
The DNA here is from genome assembly GCA_963971345.1 of Andrena flavipes. Taxonomy (NCBI): domain Eukaryota; kingdom Metazoa; phylum Arthropoda; class Insecta; order Hymenoptera; family Andrenidae; genus Andrena; species Andrena flavipes. The sequence goes on from OZ020480.1 coordinate 62,834,221, forward strand.
ACGATACAATACGCCTAACGTGATTTATATGTAGAAGCTGATTACTGTAATTCTAAAGATCTTTGCATATTTATTCATGTTGGTGAATTACAGTGGACCATAGTAAATTTGCCTTCGCTTCACATTAAAAACAAATTGATATTTTTCAATAGTGCTCCTATACCAATTTTTAGTGTTACATTTGGCAAGTTTTATGGCTGCAGCAAACTACGCGCCGATGCATCTATACGTTCGGTAAATTCTCGATTATCGGATGTCTAGTATCATTTTGACTTGTTTGATCTGGTTTTATCACTGACCACAGTTATGCCAACGTCCGGAACACATTTTTTTTAGCCACCCTCGCTTTCCCGGCAATCCCTTATGCGGGAGTACACACCTGGCCACCCCCGCACGCGCTCTTGTGCATTTGACCACTTTGCCTGGCTCTAAAGCATACTTATACACATGTTCAGTATCGTAACCATCATCTATTCCATTTTTACGGAGTCTTTTAGAAATTTTGACGACTGCAACATTAATCGAACGAATATTATTTTGGATTTATTAAACGTTTTAAAAAGAATACTTAGTGGTTTTTACAATATATATTTTAGTATATTTAAACGCGTACATTATTATTTTTAATTGTTCTTATGTTTCTCCGTGCTCCGACTAGTAAGCAGAAGGTAGAGTCCTTGATGCATACCTTTCCAAGACCAGCTGTTAGTGTTCATAACATTATAATAATAATTAATCGAATATCAGAATAATATTAGAAAAACAATAACTTATTATTCGAATATTAATTAGAATGATAATTACTTTTTCGAATATTAATTAGAGTAATAACTTACACTTAAATTATATAACTTTTGAATTTCACTTATTCTTCAAAACGAGTGAAAAATACTATATACATACAAAAAATTGCACAAAAATATGAAATACGAATGTGGAACGAAATCATTTTCTTTGGAAGAATGCATGCAGGCTGCTCATATTTGATTGAATCACGTTTCAAGCAACACAGTAGCATATATTTTAAATTCCTTCAATCGTTCCATTATACCTAATGATACGATATTTGAAGTCTTCAGTTCATTTGTATAGTCGGTCGTAAAAAATCGAGGTTCGAGCGCATACGTGATCAGACAAACATACTATGTAACGAAGAGGACGTGTCTGCCGACGCCAGCGTTCGACGAGCAAGGGTATAGGTTAGCACCAAACAAACTGCGGGGCATTACAGTGCCACGATACGCGTATGCATGCACGTAGGCTGGTACGAAGAGAAGAGACGTTGGCCACCACAATCGCCACTTCCAAAGAGAAAAATTCAAAGTAACGATCGCGGCAGATGCGAGCACCCATACGTGAATTTGCTTCCACACCTACGAATCCTTTCTTCAATACGGATAACACATAATCATCAATAATGCTGCTGCTTCCATTCGGACCTTCAACCCTTTTTCGATCTATCCCGGCCACGGGAAAACAGCCTCTGAAAACCTGGAATCATCCCTTTCCCGCGTTGCTTGCCCCCTCGTCTCGTACGCAGTCGACCGACCCTCGGTTTATTTGAATAAGACATCTAGACGATCTGGCAGCTGCGGGGATAGTTCGGGCTTTTTTCCAGCTTTCCACTGGAAAGTTTCCGGAGATTTTTGCATGGTGCAGGTGATGCGGGCACGCGACCACCCTTACTCGCGTTCTCGGCCCGTCTCTCCTCAACTATTCGTACCCACAGAAACCCCTTTCAGGAACTGTCCACAGTGAGTTACGGGGATCTCGGTTCTTGGAAAGAAAGGGTATACTGCGGGGGAAAGGAGACGCGAAGTAACAGATGCTGGGTTTCCATGATTGTGCATGAACGACGCGGTACCACCAACTGTGTACATGTCAAAACAGGATAATCTTGCTTTGTGCGGAGCCTTCTTCGTCCTGTACTCGATGCTCTATGTATCCCATGCCTGCGATTTAAATTTGAAATTAAAGGCACTTCGTATACTAATGTTATACCGATATATGGTATTAGACATAAATATAGGTACGGTATAACGGTTCTGTGAACGAAGTGTTTCTAAATGTCCGGTGAGGTACAAAAAAAATCGAATTGTGACGGATATCAATTATTATAAACATGTGACGAACACATCTGTATGTGTTAACTAGGAAAGACGAGTTAACTCGTCATGTGGAAATTCTTTTGCGTTGGGTAAGACAATTTGATAGAATCTTTTGTGAATTTTTTTTTATATTTCAATTATTATTAGTATTATTATGCTTTGCTCTTGTTACTCGAATGCTAAAGAGAAATGTTTTTATTCCTAAGTTAAGAATGATGTTATAACTTTATTCACTATGAAAGCAAACAGATGGAGCCTTTAAGACTGAAAAATTGTTATTAACTCAAATTATAAAAATTTGGATTTATACTACTATGATTCTCAGATCCCTAAATACTGACATAATATAAAATTTGGTTATTGATGTATGTAGAAGGTTTAATAAAATTAACTTTAGACGTCAATAGTCTATACCAACATAATTATTCAAAAGAAAATAGTGGATTACAATTGATAGCTATCTAGGAGAAGGATATTGTAAAATAAGATAAACTGAAATGGAATAGTGACAGTTAATATAAGGCACTGTTGAAAACTCATGTACGTACATACATAATCGTACAAACATCTCGGTAGGGGGTTGTCGTGTTTTTATACCATTACCTGTTACGTGTCGGTGATTCACATTCGGAATGCACGCGCTGAACACCCCTCTTGTTTTCGTTTCCCTAACGTACAAAATAGAGAACCATATAATGATATATCGCAACGAGGCATTTTATTCCCACGCATTTTCGGTTGCGTGGCACAGTCTGGCACGCATAAACCTCCACCCTCGCGTCGTTGTTCACTGACGTATGTAGTTCGGCGTACCCCTTCAATGAGAAAAAACTCCCTTAAATCGTGTTTGCATGGGACCGCGTCGTGTAATTACGGGCTCGGAGAGAACCTGCTAATAACAACAACAACGATGACGACGGCGGCGATGGCATCACCTATGCCCTATGCCATATGGTGTTTTCTCGTAAAAAAATGCAACGATTGAACTACATAGTGATCATGGGCACTATGGAAAAAATAGTTGTACCTGCGTTAATGCATTGTTCTCAAAAATATCTTAATAAATCAGCTTTTTGAAGATTCATTTAATTCATTTTTCAGAATAATGCTACCTATCGTAAAAAGGGGTCTATGATTTTCTACTTTTTCTAATATTTATCATAGTTCTCTCCTCCAAAGCAGAGCTTAAGGGGACATTCTACTCTCACGACCGAAATTTCCGCCACTTTTCGGTGATGGTTTTTATAATGGAATAAGCACTTAACAATACCAATTATGATTTAGCAGAGAAACTCGTAATAAGGGATTACTGTAAGCATTATGTATAATGTGGATCTATCGGATTTTATCACTTGCGCCTGCGTTAATTCTTGAGATTACAAGATTAAAAACTTTCACAATAGGAACTTAAATGAATTTAATTACATAGTAAATGCAACTCATAATTATTCTCAAACGCCACTGAGCTTTGCAGAGTTTTGTAATTAAGTTATAGACTATTAATCTGGCTATTTATTTTGAATTCTCATTAAAAAGTTTGGTAATTAGTATTACAAATACTCTTCAAAATTAATTCAGACGAGAATTGCCATAAAAACTTCCATCGCATTGCACACTTCTTTGACAACATCACTGATATTACTGTAATTTAACTGAGACTGCTGAATCCATTCATCACACTCGTGGGATACTATTGTCCCAGATTTGAAACCAAGTCTTACAAAATTTAATGAATGGAGATTCATACAAGAACGTCAGTTGACGGTAGAAATCGTGCTCCTGAGATTCTTAATAGCAAAAATGAACGCTTTCACGTTATAGAAGTGCCGAGATGACCCTAAAGATGGTAAAATGTTACAAAACACAATTACGCATTTAGTGCTAATTAGATATTGTTCATGTACATAATATTTGTAAATCTTTACTCGTGGTAAGTGATTAATGCAAATGAAGTCTTGCACAACTTTACTAGGTATGAACAATCGTTGGTAATTCAGATGTGGGGAGAGTGCATCTAATATCGCCTAGCACGTAATACATATCGCCACTCGTAATATCTCGTGAAGAAAGTGCTGACATGTATGGGTGATGAAATGAAAACTGAACACATACAGTGACGGACAAGAGTATTGGGATACCCTTTAAAACAGAATAACTTTTTTAAAATTGGTTCAATCGATTTGAATTTTTTTTTTTTTTTTTTTTTTTTTTTTGAGAAGTTAGAAGGATTAGTTTACTAGGTGACGTATTTCGTTTTGAAAAACATTGCAATTGATCGAAATAACGAAGAAGATAGTAAAGGTTGCTTTTCTAACCTTTCTATCCGAGCCAGTAATGAAAATTTAAAAATCCCGTTTATAAATTTAAATAAATTGTATACATGCTGAAAATTGCATCCCAATACTTTTACGTAGGAAGTAGGAAGACATACATAGGTACTATGACTGTAACGTTTAGCGAACAAGAAGCACCTATATGTACCTACATATTACAGTGAATCTTGATAGTGTGAAATTGAAGCGCGGCAGTACATTACATTGGAAGAGGGTAAGTTTAAAATTGAGAGTCCTAGTGGGAAACAGATACATGCCACCGTTTTGTTAAATAGCAAAATTATATATTAATGATACAAAGTAACGAAAATTTATGCATATGTGGCATGTGTCTGTTTTCCGTTGAGCCCCTCAATTTTATGAATGCATGAATATTTACTGGCAGTATCTAATTAATGTCATGTTTAAGCAATTTAATCGGGTCCATAATTTTTGGTAACGGAAACAGTGTTTGCGTGTGTTGGCCAGAATGCACTTAATATCGCCTACCAGTGGGTCCAGTGTGTTATTTGCTACGGATGAAGGCACGAAGTCTGCTGTGCTACAGAACTGAACTTCGTTTGTCCAGTATGTGAATGTGATCGTCACAAACATTAATACGTAATAACATAAATATTTTGAAATTGTATTTCTTTATTTTTAGAATACCTAAACATTTTTTAAGCATAATCCGAATAAAAGAAAGCTTGGCAAAAAGCCTCCAAAATATTCATAATATGGTTAAAAATAATAAATGCACATACAAATATTTAATACATGAATTTATCTCAAGTTATTATTATTATTATTGCTTGTCTTGCTTTTTTCCACTCGTGATTGGAAATATTTAGATTTCAATATTTTCACAAACAATTTCTTTTTTATTTAAGACTAATTACATACACAAATATCAATTACCCTTCAACTGAGAACGATTTGAATTTGAGTATGCGAAATTTGATGCATTTACCTTAAACGCGGCTCAAACAGAGACCAGAAAGAAACAGCAAGTGAATGAAAGGTTCGTTGTACCGTAATATCTGGTAGCCGAGTAGATCCGAAATGAGACAGCACAAAAGACATAACTATAAACACTCGTCTGACCGCCAGCCACATGTCATCAAAGACACCTATACGCAAAAAGAAACGCAAAATGTTCACCTATCGTTCCATGGGAATAAACAATAATGGGTGGTCACCAGATACGAAGCGTTGGTGCCAACAGCGAAGGCGCTGCCCGCGAAAGCCGGCCTGGGATGGATACTGGCAAGAACGAAGGGGGAAAGTAGAAGGCAAGCGTGGTAAGTACCTATTGGGTAACATTTATGTCGTTTACGATCTTTCTGGGCGCGAAGAAGAAGCGAGCATCCATAGTGCAAAGCGAAAAAAGGGCGAGGAAAAGGCTGGCTTGGCACGAGAGTAAAACCGTTGCGGTTTACAGAAGACTTTATGGTGTAACCCATGACTACGCGGCTATTATTATCTATCCTGACGATAGAAATTGGCTGCCTTTTAATAGATACTCGCTTCTCATTCTGAAGAGCTTTAATGATACACAACTCGATCGCGGTCAGAGGCTCCAGTGATGTTAGCGTGAGGGAGGCTTATACCTGTCGTGATGGTGCATGACGAAATTAGCACACGTTGGAGGGACCCACCGTGATGTTAGAAATCGACCTCGAAAGAGGACCGTCCTACCGGTTTTCCTGCGTGAATTCAGCTGAACATTGAACCTGACGTGTAATTAACTTCCTTCGACGTCTCGTAAGCAAGATGCGACATGTAACGTAATTACATTTGTACGTAAATAAACATCGACACTCGTGGACTTAATTACCTCCACGAAGTTGTTAAATCAGACGACATATTTTTATGACACGAGCGGAATAGCAATACAACTTGGATGTTTACTATTCTATAGCGCACAGTAATTTTATTTTACTTTTAACGCTTAATTGTTAGTCTCAATAATTACTCAGCTAACGTTTTCAGATATAACAGATAGAACAAATTTTCCTGGTTTCTATACCAATGAACATTGCATACATGAAGCGTTTGCTATTTACGAAATAAGGTAGGTTGAGCCTTATGGTATTAGAATATCCGCATTTCGACTATATCTTTTTAGAATATAAATGAATTATCGATCAGCGGGCCGAATAATTGTTACAGTTGCAAGGTCAGGAAGCTTGTTGAATGACTATATCTCTTTCTTCCTCGTACAACCGAGGGCTGAACAGGTAGACAGAAGAACATGGCCACATTTCGTACTTGCAGAATTTATTTCACGACCAATTCGGGGCATGAAGAAACAATGCGAAAGTTCGGCATCAGATGGCAGAGCCGCCGAACCAGACGATCGTGGACCATCTGGTGGTCCACCCTGGCATACGGCAAGCATCCAATGTATAAGCGTACGAAAAAAGTCCAAAACCTGATACCCTGGATATAAGCCCATAGGAATTTTAAGACAACTAAGGCGAGTAAGACGGAGACAGCTGTACAGGATAATCCCGATTAAAGCAAATGAAAACAGAGTAGATATGTCAATAAACAGTACTAAGGCAGTTATCTGAAGAATCAGGACCCCCTCTAATCCAATAGGTCCCACCTTGTCTTGCAACGATTTAGTTCTATGTAGTAATTAGTACGATTCAGACATTTCATTTATAATATCATTTTTAAAAGCTGTTTAAGGAGTTATACCTACCCTAGTAGCATTTATTGATGGCATTTTGATGGCCAACTAATTCCCAACTTGGGGATACTGTGGGTTAACTAGAAATACTACTAGGGTAGACAGGCGGCCGAATGTTTGTGAATTTTTTTTGGAAAAGCGTGTTGACCATAACACGACCAATTTATACTTTAATTAGGTATTAGAAAAGAACTGAGCAAAGTGATAATTGTTTTACATTGTTTTAATATCTTTCAAGTGGAACACTGCTGAATAATGTAACGAGATAAATGTCAACCTCTAATATTATACGTCCGAGGGCTCCTGACGTAGTGCAAGCTTACGCTAATCAAAATTATGTACATAGTGCAAGTAAAAAAGTAAAAAGGGACATTCCTTGTTTTGTCCCAGTGGAGGGTGGATATTCCCTGTTTTTCTCATTACCCTTCATGCATACCTACTACAGATACACTAGTTCTAATATTAATAGGTACCTCTATAACACGTATCTCCCAACACATTACGTCTACCTCTGAAGAGTTATGAGATCGTGTATATATAATAAAAGTACAGTTTTAAAACGGAACAAGAAAATCATATGTTTAAAAGTATATCTGCGTTACTGGCCGTTTGATCAGTCTGCTTTATAATAAGTTAAGGTTCACCCCATTCATTAGGGAGTACTCAGAGGCCGTTGGCTTCTCAATTAGCTTTCTTGAATGAAAAAAAAAAGCGGACAGCTTTATGAGATGTAAAATGTGACCAATAATCATCAGGAATATTAAACGAGATATTTAGGTCAGACTTATGCAGTGGGCCGATGCAATTTCAAGCCTGGACTACCGTAAGCAGCAGGCGAGCACAACGGCTTCGTTTTTCAGGGTGCGACCAGGGCAAAATAAGATGGTTAACTAAATATAAGACGAAATGCTGACCGAGTCACGTCTGCAGCAGGGCACGTGCAGCACGCGTGCTTCGACTTCGCGCACCGACAAAAGAATTCCGAGTGCAAAACCGGACTCTGCAACGAGACTCTTATAGTTACGAAAATACAATTCCGCCTTGCAGTGTCAAGGACGATCGGTAAATGACTCTTTCTTGACCTTGTGGGCAGAATTTTGTCGCGTTTACATAGGTTGTTAATGAATTAAGCGCACTCGTCTGGCAGACATGGCATGGCTGGCCAGACACAAAATATCTGCATAATCATATTCTATTGCTGTTTAATATCGTAGCTTGAAAATTACACGATTTCAGAGTCTGAAGTAGAGTTGTAAATATTCGAATGCTCTGAATTATTCAATTTGAAGGGGTGGTGATAATTATGGATACTCTGAAATAGTATAACTACCAAGAAAAATAATTCTAGTCAACTTTCATCCCGCACATTTTCTGACATCTTCAGTACCTAGTGAAAAAATAATTCAATGACTTATGCCATACATCTGTATACTAATTTATTACAAGAATATCTTCAACAGTACGAATATTAACTGCCATAACACTGTTACATTATATTGATTCCAAGATGATATGAATAACAATAATCATGCAAAAATGTATTTCGGTGAGTACTATCGTTTTAGAATTAAATAGATCTGTTGCCTACAGAAGAGAACTGCTGATATACCTGGAAATAGTTATAAATAGCTGCAAACGTATTGGCATAAGAAAAGCAAAGTTAACTTGGCTGGCACTGTTTTGCTTCAATTAAGTATCACGTTTTCTTTCCTTTTTTCGAGGTCTTTCTTTGTCTCTCATTGCGGCACGTACCCCAGTTTTGGTGGAGTGATTTACAAGTCACTCCAGCGTGAAGGCAGGTGACCGTGCCGCTCCAACGCTACTTAAAGCACTTGCACGACTCACGAACGCGAACACGGCTTCACCAGGAAACGCGTGCCGATGCCGATAATAATAATTTTGCCATCAGTCCACCACTTTGATCAGTGTGCCTCAATGTATTATGGAAATCAGCTGGATACCTCGAACCGGGATCAGTAAGTAATAATTTATAAACGGTTTCAAAAATTTCAGTTGAAAATTTCGTGGAAAAGCTACTTGGTTCATCCTGATTACAAGAACCTCATGCTTCCCAAGGGCCTACACGGTTAACTCGTTGAAAAATTGATTGCATGTTCTTACAAACAAGGGAGGAGGAGCTGCTGAATGTTATTGCATGTATATTCAAAATTGGGATACTCTTAATGTAAAAGTTAAATGAAAACGAAAGTATGTTGAGCTCTCCTTTATCAATTTTTTATACAACATCTACCAATTATTTAAGGTATATTTTAGTTTCCACAGGAAAATTTGTAAAAGTGTTTTTGGATAATATTCTCTACTTAGTAATGCAGTATGATGGTAGAATAGTAGAGTAACATCCTTGCAAGGTAACGTAATAATAGAATAGCAAAATAATAAGCCAGTAATAGTAACACGAATAATAAAATAACATTACCTATTATATTTTTAATCATATTTTAACTAATAATAAGTAAAACGTTGATGAAAATAAACTGAAAATTCAATAGCACTATTAAGTGCCGCATCAAAATGTGGCAAGGATCAAATTCTGTATTTAACGTGTCATTATTAAAACTTAAATCGCTGTGGGCGGTTTCAAGAGAAAAACAGCATCAACTTCTTCCACCACTAAAAAGTAAAAAATCACTTTCCTGGATTAGGATCATTTATTCTGGTTCCGGTAAAGGTCGAATCGGTACCGAAGCGAGCATCGAAGCGAATCGTTAGACCGTAAAATCATCGTCTGCGGGGGTCCTGCGTTTACCCCACTCCCCCTGTATATTCGGAATACGAGATGTTAAAATCGTTGGATCGTAACGACTCGTTCTTTGGTAAAAAGCGTACTGACAAAAAGGAAAAAGGACATAGGCGAAAATCGTCGAAGTGTATAACCCAGGAACTTTTGTTTGAGGAGTATCAAATATAATTCTATCCCCTGTATGTGATCTTTGATCTAGAATTGTGGTAATTTTTATGCGTTTATTTTGGAGTTTTCTTAAATTTTTCGAAAATGTAATATATATCCTATACTCTTAAATTCATATCCATTTAACTTGGAATCGCAGTAATACAATATACAAAAATTTACGGAGCGTAAGAAGTTAAATATGAAACTATGAAGCGTGTAAAAATATGCATTGAAATTTCGGAATACGACCAGCAGTAATATTTCACTTACTGGCAATGAAAAGGTCGAGAAAAGATAATAAAAGTAACGGAACGGTTTTACACTAACCGTAATTATTCATTTAAAACTCGGTTTGAAGCCGCGCTCTCGACGTGCAAACGAGGCAATGTGTCAAGGTCGTAGGAAACGGAGTTCAGTTTCGCGCCTCGAAAGGCCAGGAACGATCCTTAATACTTGGCCGAAGAATCGTTAACACGGCTGACCCGTGCAAAAGTACCGACACCCTTCAATTACTTCTCACGTACCAAAGCGAAACCATGCTGGATGGATTATGGTTTGCGCTCACGCACTCTGCACCGTAATGTACAAGCATCGACACCATGAGGGTACCATAAATATCAGTTTGCACGAGAAACTGATCGTTCAAGCGCTGGTAACGCGAAGGTTAACCTGGCCGCACTCGGTGGATTTTCTCCATTTGGCTCATCGCGTGCCGCGCGAATCGATGATAATTTGATTGTATGTACGTTGATTCGGGACTGTAGTCCGAAGTACTTACTTCCGAAAATGTAATACTCTACAATCTTCAGAGTTTTATTTTGCTATATAAAGGTCTCCCGAATATAACTGCATACCGTGCGGAACATGTTCCCTTTACTTTCTTGTGCCAATTGTTATTAATTCGCTATGTACAATAGCTACTTGGATTATTAGTCTGTATGTAGGTACGTGGAACTAGGGGAATATTTATGCCTTGAATCTGCTTCTGAAATGATTAATGCGATTTCATTTCTGTTTAAATAAATGTATACAGTATTATGTCTGTATTCATAGTTTCGTGTATCTTTTTCTGTAGTTCCAAATTCACAGTTTCGTGTATCTTTTTCTGTAGTTCTAAATTGGTTGATTTATATAAGATATGTCAGGTTATATTTAAATGTGTGCTGAAATACTCGAATATCCATGTTATTTTCTATGCGCAGGGGGACGTGTTTTATTTAAAGCATCAAATAATATGATACAAATCGATTTTATTTAATTATAGTAATATTCAAATTATTCAATTCATGAAAATATGAAAAGCAATAACAGAATTGAATATTTTATTAAATACATCATTATACTAATTTAGGTTCAAGGTAACCTAGTAAATAGGTTCTATAAAAAAAAGTAATTAAATTTTTTTAAAAACTAATATACATATAAACACATTTTCCTATTGCCTAGTCTAGATGATCTAACAAAGTAGAATGAAGGACACTATCATTAATTCTGTTGATTATACACTTTCCATCTTCGAAGCTCATAAATCATTTTCTTCATTATACATTAACAACCGAAATAATGCAAACTGAATAATTGTCTCTCCACTGATAGAAGAAGAATTACGACAAATTCTGCAGAAGAAAACTCAAACAGTCGAACGAGGAAACATTTAATTTCACAATTTTCAAAATCACACTAATCTATAGTCACACAGACACATTAAAAACCTGCATTGACTTCTAGATTAATGTAAAGGACTCCTTTAAACAGATATATGTTCTGTCATTTGTCAAATTTTCAATTCACTCTACATACCTACAAAAAAAAGTAATAATCAAATCTCAATGTCCTGCAGTTACTTTGCTACATTGAGAAAACTCTATACGCGATCCCGAGTGTAACACCAGTGTGTAACGTAAGCGTAGAGGCACGTGCTATCACGTTCGCTTCACGCAACTTGCCGCTCTAGTCGTGCGGGTGTAGACGCGGTTCAATGTTTGTTCACGAAAGGAAAAAAAAGTGCCAGGATCGGAGAGGTTGGAGAACGAAGGGACAGGGAAGAAGGTGTAAGAGCTGAGGCTTTGCCGTTGAATCGGCTCGTTGTTAACTTCCCCGCATGTCCTTTCCTTTTCTCTTTTTATCTGCTCGTATGTCGCTCTCCCTTCCTTCCCTCTTGCCACCATTTACCTTTCGCCTCTCTTTCCCGCCATTCGTACAGCCGTAAGCGCGTCTCCTTTCATTTCCGTCGGCCGCAGGAAACGCTCCTATCTGCCGGAGTTATCTCGTAAAGTAGAGTATACACACCTCGTCGTTGTCGAATCGGAAGACTTTTCAGTAGAATACTAGCTGGGAGCCGCTAAAAGATTTCGTCACTTCTCCCCGTTTTCGAATCGAGGCTATTCGGCATCCCTCGAGGAAAAGAAACCTGTGAAAGGATTGGAGCATTCCAGCGGCTGATAGTTAATATCGTTATTCATTAAGGGGAGACGTCTGTGTAAATCGAACGAAAAATATAAACAAATTTTTTTTTTTATATGTAAATCGCTTCTAAAACATTTAAAAAATATATTCTCAAAGTTATAGGCCGAAATTCAACTCCGTATCGATTATTTTTTAGTTTTTAGTGCATTTTAAAGTCGTTTAATTTAATTTTTTTTATATATTTTGGTTTTATATAAATACGAACGTATTGGCAAAATATTTCATAAGAATTCGAGTTATGTTGAAGATATTGGTAGTAATAGATTTGTGATCAGTTGTTCCCATAAACAATGATAAACATACTGATCGTGGGAATACTTAAATATTAAATATCTTTCAGCGCTCTAGTAATCGAGTACTGTTATCTGAATTCTCTTAAGAGTATGCATGTCGATAATTTCCCCAGATTGCATATAATTTCTGTATTAAAAGGAACGATACGGATCACCGCCGGAGGCTGCAAATAGTTTATGCAAAGTGTTCTCATAGTCTTGTGCCTCCAGTCTTTTCGTGAAACCGTTAACGACAAGGTACTCACTTAGGCATTCAGCTTTGTCAATAAGCTACTTTGTCACGTCTTTATCATCTAACGTTCCGCACACTATTCCAGAGACGTAATATTTTCTGATATACATAATTTAAATTATGCGTTAGTAAAATAATTACACAAGTATTTTCATTCAGAAATTTCAATCAACAAACTAAAACCATCATAAATCTATACTACTGAAACTAAATATCTGAGTCACAAGATAATTTCAAAACTGCTCCAAATAAAACAATGCCTGTGTAATAAAAATGAAAAAGACACATGGAACACCCAAACATTAAAAAACATACAAATGTCAAAATCATTATTTATAACAATTCTTTACTTCTACTATGAAGGGTAAAGCAAAAACGGAGCAATGGCTTTGAAATTATAACGGGAGTGTCGTCCAAAAGTGCCTATGTGTGTAAGAATCTTAGTTATGCCGAATGCCAAGTGTAGGGTAGCGTTTAGAAAATCTGCTTTGAATCCCAAAAGCAGGGTTGGGTTTTAAACAGACAACCCTGCGCTCTGGTGAAATTGAAATTTCAGTCCCGAGGCCTGTTGATGGGTATGACATTACCAGCCCGTCGTGTGCGCAAACAACGGCTACCGTACGCGAGATGCCATCGGCCATTCGTGACAGGATCCCCGATAGAAAGGTCTCGTGCCATTCCAGTCCTTCCAGAAATTAGTAAATCCCACACGCAGTGCGCACAAGCTGTGCAACTGGCGCTTGGTCAGGCTGGCTGTCCTTCCTAGTGGATGCACCAGGAATAAGAAACACGTGCTTGCTAGTACGCCCACGCGCGCATTATCGGTATCTGAAAAGAAAATATCGATTCTTTGCAAATATTATACTGTAAATACCAGCGTGTTAACGTTCGCCGCAGGCACCGTTTTTACATATTTACCGTAGAGCTGGAGGATCCTTGGGTTATTCTTAAATATAACAGAGATACGAATACATTTTTGTAAAATATATTAAACGATATTTTCTGATAATTTATTTATTCTCTATTTAAGAGAATTAATTTTAAGAATTCATTTTACACTAAGTAAAAGTTTTGGTGAGTTCATAGCATTTTTAAGAAATATTTCTTATTTCTTTTAATTGTTTAATGTACTTTTTAAATGGTAAACTTTGAAAATTGTTGCAAATTGTGTATATCTACGTATTTCTTGTTCACCGTTTTGAATCTTGCGAATGCAACAGTGGAAAAAAGGAGAATATCATTGTCTAGGGCAGAAATTTGTTTTACCGCAAAAATTTTATTGTTGTACAAATAAAATTCACGGTTATATTTGTTCTGTTCGCCTTCGTTACACAAATACTGATGCAAGTATTTATTTATTAATTCTAAAATATTTTATTAATTTGTAGCAACATTAATGAAATATTAATGAAATTGTTTAGAATTTGCAGGAAAATACAGGGTCAAATCTATCACTAGATAGTATATAGTCTTCGACCTCCCTTCTTTCCTTATCTACCTTTCTCCCCTTCTTGAGTCCAAGGTGGTGACACCTTGCCACGCGCCATCTAAATGTATGGCGGACTTTTTCCTCTTATCTTTCTGCGCAAACGTTTCTCTTTCACGCTCCTTACGCTGACTATAGATATCTCCATCGTAAATTTTCTTGCCTCTTCCTCGTTTGCCTCTACATTTCCTTTGCTAAAATTCAACCCAAATACTTCATGCATACAAATGTACACACATTGGAGAATTTTAAGTGACCGTGACAAGAGGAATAAGATTGAGAGATATGCAATAACTGTAATATAATTCAAATTTCAAAATTATAATATCTACTTGGAAAATTTTAATAAATTACGAGTGATTAACAGTATGCATATGTTGTACATTATACGTACCACTTATACAAATTACTGCAATTACTAGTGTTTTAACTTTAATACTTGGCATTTTGTATTACGTGGAGAGAAAATTAAATAATGCCTCATATTTATATTTTGTACGGGTTTTAGTTATTTATTTGGTTTTGTATACATAGATAGAGTATATTTAATATTGTTATATTTTTATAGTTCCATAAATATTAGAAAAACTGAAATTTTTTTAAATAGGTACATGTATTTATATTCTATTTTAGTTATATTTTTTGTGAAAATTCGAAAACCCGTTTTTTTTTTCAAATTTTCAATTTTGTATAAACCCTAGTGCGCACTACCGCCATGAATAGGCGTTTAATCTGAATACTTAAATAATCCTACACGTGGAATAATCAGTACAACTCATTCCAATAAATGTAAGCAATCTACGCGTCATACATCTGTAATACACCTCTTTAACACACGACTTACCGCAAACCGAATCGTTTTACCTCTTTTTGCATCGGCAAGTGTTTTCGGTGAAAATGAAGGAGTAAATACACGGGGCTGGAATAAAGTTACTTCGTTATTCGTAGAAATTCTCGAGTTTGCCCCTCCCCAATGGCTCCTCGCCTTCGGGGTCCTCGTAAACCCAGACGCAAATAAATAATTTCTCGCGCGTGCCTCCCTCCCCCGTTCGAGCGGAGGAGCGAGATTAGACGATTAACGTCCAGCCCCTGTCGACAGCCGACGAGATATGCAAAGTTTCTTTCATGCGAAAAAGAATACGGCTTCCCTCGAAGCTATCGCGACGAGAATACCAAAATACCTTTTTTTTTTCCTTCCCATTCCTCCGTCACTCATTATATGTATGCTTCTTTTCTTTTCCGAGGAAAGGCTCCCCTTTCCTTTCGTGACAATTATGGAAGTTTCGGTAGAAATTTTTGTTCCCCCGGAATGCAGATTCTAGCGCGATACGTAGCGGGATAGTTTGTTAACTCGTGTTTGGCATGTAGGAAATCGATCCACTTGGGAGAGATTGTGGTCATTGAATACTATTATTCGCCGTCGAATTTTAGTGTTGTACGCCAGTGTAGAGTGCAGACAAATGGGACAACCTGTAGATGATTGAAGATGTTGCGAAACATTTGAATGTAAAAGATAATTCATGGTAGGAAGACAAGAAGACGAATTTCAAGAAAATGTGCCCTCTAAAGTTTTAGTTAAAATGCATATCTAGCTGTATGAAGCCACGAATGTGCCTCCAGTAGCGTCGATTTACTGCTATGAAAAACAATTTAACAAGATGTTACTTACACAGTCAATCACGATATAATTTATTCTTTCTGCCATTTCAACTTTGCTCGCGCAGTTGTAACGCAACTAAATGAATACTAAAATACGCTTGGTTTTACGGTTATGGAAAGCTTACATGCTGTAAACAGTTGAATAATCAGAAATCAAAGCATAAGGTACAAGGGAATATTTTGCGATTAAAATGGTAAAAAGAAGAGGCAGTAAATATGGAGAATGAAGGAGCCCTGTTGGAAACAAAACGGCAGGTGGACCCCCCCCCCCCCCCTCCTTCCCCAAATTCGCTTATGACGGAGAAAAAAGGGTTTTCAAGGTTGAAGGAAAGTGGTGCCATTTATCGTAAGAATGATAGATACTTTCGAAGTTTCAGACTATAATCGTTAGCAGACGTAATAATTTCAAGTGTGTGGAATTATTTTAGAGCTTATATGTATTTTACCTTCTGGTTTATTTTATATAGCAGTAATATGTACGGAGTTAGCACATTCAACCATTAATTTAAGTTGTTTGATTGATTATTTTCAGTTTCATAGTATTCGATAAGATGTAGGATTATTACCAAGTAGAAATTGAAAATTGAAAGTGATGCAGGTATCCAGGAGAAAAATGTAAGATGTGTAACAATATAAAAGAACTATATTAATAAATGTAACAAGTAGGAATTAATAACAATTATCTGCTGATTGTTATATAATGGTATTTCTTTTTACTTAGAGATTAAGTAAATATTTATATTGGCTGGTATCCAAAATAATTATTTACAACACTATATAATTGTGCACAATTATTTAAATCGGCATTTCACTAGGAATTTGTAAATCAGGTAAAGGAAACCGATATTCTGTGAGAGACTGTATAGGTAGTATGTATAAGCGCGTGAGTCTGTCGTATTTCCCAGGTATATTATACTTTTGGCAGAGCAACAGCCTCCTTTCGTGGGAAAATATGAAAATTCTGCGGGATACCGTTTGTATCCGATCCTCGATTACCTATATGTAAATGTCCATATAACCAAGATTTCTAAACGTCCTTTCGGTTCCCGGAATTTTCAATTTTCCCACGACCATGAATTTTCTAGTGAGTAGTATTGAAATATTGTCACAAACACCGGGCTAGAAAATAATGAAAATGTTTCTCTCTCAACTACAATTGAACTAAGAAAAATGGAATTGTTTTATTATTATTTAAATTTCCGTTAAATCAAAATATATTTTTTCAATAATCACGTGTATTTTGCAGAAACTCAAATGACAATTGCAACATTAAGATATTCTGTACCTACATAGGTACTTATTACTTACGCAATGTAAGTAATAATAATCAATGTTCAGACCTTAAAGGGCATCGTAATTTTATAACTTCCAAATATAATTGTAACTTTTTGTTTCACTTTTTTCTTCGTCACTTATTAAGTACTTAGCTATTCCTGTTTTAGAATTTATGCATATTTCTTAAATCCACGTTATCCTACCTCTTGCCTCCTCATTTAACGTTAACATCGCAATCTTAGCATCAACAATATAAATAAAACCGTTCAAGTTAGATACTTAAAACTTCTCAGAAATTAATTCCAGGTGATTACCAGTAAATGCTCCGAGTGTCAAAAGCAACTGATGAACATGGTGTCAAAAATTGCATGATTTATGAGAATTGCGTGAAGGTACGAGAAATTTTAACGGATTCGACGGATTCCTGAAAAACAAAGATAAATCGGGCCGTCAAGTTCAGCTGCTTCTAACGGAAACGTATCAAATTTTCTTATGTCCGTTCTCTCCCTCTTCCTTCGCCTACCTCTTCGAGTGCTTCTCTCTCTCGCTCGCTCCATTTCACCGGCAAATTGTTACGTCACACTGCTGTCAAAACTCGATCTTCCTTACCTGATCTCAAGAGATTTTGATCAAGGCGCGCGGAAAAAATATAAAACGCTCTTGGCGTTTTTTTTGGCCGCGGTTGTTCATCCTCTTCGTAGGTCTCGCATTGTTCCGCAGCTTCGCTGGTCGCTGCGCATTGCTTACCCTACCTCCTTCTTTTCCGTTACGAGTTTTCATCTCAAGGACAATTTTTTGCAGGGTTTTTTTTTAAACCAGATAAAATCCGATTTGTCTGCATGAACTACTGTGTCGAAAGAGAAGCAGCGTGTAGTTTGATAGCTTGTTTGAATATTTTTTCTATTTTTCATGATATATGTATGTACATATACATATGTAAGATACAATTATAATAGCTGCGTGTGAAATTCAACGAGACATCGATTAAATATTGTACCTACAACTGCGTATAACAAGTAAATTGAATGAAATAAGTCATAGTTTACATAAAAGCATCAAAGCCATGGTTATTTACCTACGCTCTATTAGGAAATAATACTTTACTATTCACCACATGAAAGTCACGAAAAGAAGTTGGTCCTTTTCCTGCAATTGCAAACACTTTTGGCAGAAATTTTCTGCTCACAGTTCTACGAATCTATATCAATTTGAAAATTCGCATAGAGGTTTTGACAGGACAGCTGAAGAAGGGAGCCCCAGGATCTAAGAGGCCGCGGGAAAAGAAAAGCCTCGCCAGGAGGGCGGTTCAGGTCGACGAGTGAAAATAATTAATACAGCTCGTTATCCTACGACCGCTGCAATATGTATACTAACTTGACAAGATACGTGTAACGGATACCACGGGATGGCTCCGTTTTCTTTTGCCCCTAACCTTGTCTCACCGGGGAAGATCTCGTAATCCACTTTCCAGCAGGAAACGATTGGACGATGAATAATTAGGTGTTCAACCCAGGCGCCAGACTTTCAGTAATTGCCGCCGAATGAATCTTTACGAGTGGTACGCAGGTGGACGCGTCTGTAGATCGATCGATTGATTATTAACTCTTAATGGATACCTCAAATGAGAATTAAAGCATGTTTAATTCATATTGCAGTTATATTTTATTACGAGAGGAAGGATAATTGAAAGTTGATATTTATATTGGCCATCGTGAGAAATGTACAACGTATTAGGTCCTTGTAGGACTAGGTTAGGTAAAAATAAGTTGCACTTATTCTAAAGGTGCAAATCCACGACGAGACAAAAATATCGTATCTCATATGGGACTTTAATCTCACGAGACAATTATTTCATGACAAATTCTGTAGAGTTCTAGTTTTAAATACGTGCTCAATGCAAATCACACAGTGCCCCGGACTGCAAATTTAAACGAGTCCAGAAATTAACATTGCACGATAAATTCGACAGTCCACTATTTCTGCATTTTCTTCCCCTTAAAAAGATGTAAATATGTACGGTGTATCTTGAATAGGATGTTCTATTGTTTCATCGGTTGCATGTTCTTTAGCTAGAAATGCCTCAGTCATTTTCGAGCCGAGTAGGTATCGACCGCAGGAAGACTGAGAACTCGAAAACGTCAATTCGTCGAACGGGTCCATTTGTGGAAACGACGTGGGTGTACACCTGGTCTAACCCTTTCTTCCTGGCCTGGGAAGGAATTGTAAAGGGCCAGCATTCGAGGACGGGATGAATGGGTTACCCGCAAGAAATGATGCGTACGTCGAGAACCGAGGGGTCGAAGAAAAATCGCGTGAAAGCCGTCGAATGGTGGCAAATCTCGATTCCACAGTCCGTGAGACACTGTTTCATTGACGGCGACGAGAACCACGGCACATTTGCCAGAGTATCGTGGCTCTGTAAAAGGAAAACTAGCGAAACTCTCGAGAGCAAAGAAAGAAGGGGAACACCTTAGGGTCCTCGGGGTGGTCTTTTGACACCCAGAAATCTGTTGTATGTATATCTACATCTTCCACATGTTTCTTGCAAAAAAATCGACGCATGTGTTACAATATTAGCATGTACGGTAGTGTAACAATTATACTGTCATCTTTTACATGTAGGTAAAATCTTATTGGCTAATGAAAGAAATAAAAGTATTGTCGATTATTGTATTCAGTAGTGGAAAAATGAGTTTCAAACACGCAAACATAATAAAGCTTTCTGCTTTATATATTAAGATTGAATTTGAATATATTAGATTACTATGTTTTGCTACGTTTATAAAACTAATGAAAATAATTTGTAATGAAACATATTTTTCATAGCATATTTTCCGTATTCTTATATCCGTCCTCTTTGCCATGATACTCTTCGATTTCGAAAAAAGTCCCCGCTTCTATGTGTGAATTGTGTAAGAAGGCTGCACGTGTCCGAGTCCTGAAAATAGGTTTCTAATTTTCAAAGGGAACCGACATTGCACCTTTCGGGGTATCGATTTCCGAAGGTACAATGGATTCAAATATGCCGATGTTGCATCGGCGTGCGGTGTTTATCCTGGTGGTTTAAGCCCAGTTGTTCTAGGCGCAGGGAAGTGGCTGACACGTTCTTTCAGAGTACACAGTCTGGAAAATCTTTTGGTCAGTCCCCTAATTTTCTTAATCCTCATTGCGGCATAGATCGCACAGCGGCGAGTTTCGGTTTCCGTAATGCGATATCTCTTTGTATTCAAGTTTAAATCCCAGAACTCAAAAGAATTGCGGCAAAAAATGATGTACGAGTCACTTCGACGAATGAAGTTCAAATTTTTTGTAATGAGGAGTAGTTTCACCAGAAATAAAATAATTATAACTTTGCACCTAAAAGTGTAAAGAAAGTTTTACAGAAAAGTTTAATACTTTCACATTCATACCCATCTGTGTATTAATATATATATATTCACCTTGCGAAATACAATATTTGCAACATCGTATTTCAATTACCATATGAACTTTCGGTCTTGAACGTTTTTTGCAATTTTACATGCAAAAATATACAGTGCTGAATGCCTTATTCTAGAATTTTTTAGAGTTCTCTGTATATTCAAGCCCCTATTGTCACATACGTGTTGTACTTCTTTTGCGAACACACTTTAAGTACCTACAGCCAACAGAATTTTCGGTGTACCTCGCCATCTGCAACTTGCGAGTAATGCGATACCTTGTGAAACAAAAAACCAGTGAATTTTTTTAAGCACTGTTTCGACAAACTGCAGTATTCGGTGAAAGCAGAGCGTATAAAGGATACATAAAGACCTTTATTACTTCCCGCGTGAAAAAGCAGAGTAGCCAATGAATACGAAAAAACATCTTTGCGAAACTGTTTGCCTAAAGAAACTATAGGCAGTAAATGAAAATTGACGACGAACAGATTGAGCAACAGCTCTTATGGGGATATATATATAGCAGCAAATAGTTGCAAATTCTGTGTGATTTATACTATACTTTTTATTGTATTCGACATTCTGTGGCTCACACCCAAAATCGTACACTCTTTAAAATCGGATAATAGTTTTAAAATTGGTCCTTAATTTCGTACACAAATGTTTATTTCAAATAATTTTTTGCCCATCTCATTTTCACTTGGTGGATTTAAGAATTGCGAGATATCTATAGGATATCTCTTGCGATATATCAAGGTTGATATATGACTATCATGTGCGTTCGGAAACGACATAAAGGGAAGTTTGCCGTTTAAGTTAGTGTTTTTCAGCAAGGCTAGAAACAAAATCGGTTGGTGTACGTTTAAGAGGGTAGGAGAGAGTAACGTAAGCCGTCATTATCGTCTTGCTTAACAAACCGACTAATGTGAGCGAGGAGGGAGACCAGTTCTGGAATATTTTACGCGTAAGGCAGGCAGCTGCCCAGGAAGATCGGATCGCTTTCAAATTATCCGGGCGACTTGCCACGAGTGCCCCCGTGCCTACTTTGCGCGTACACGCGCGCACGCATGCGCACTTACACGCGGCCGAATCCGCTGTTCGCGCGCGCAGCGCGGACGCGCAGGATCTGATCCCTCTGAAAAGAGAGCAATCAGAAGCAACGACACGAAGAGAATACGACCACCTTTCATTATTTTCGCCACGAAATCGTGACCAAGCGCCGGGGACACTTTGCTGAGCAGAGTTCCTTTGCACTTCGCCGTTTTCGTCTTCTCTGTTTTTTTTTCTACCCCTACTCCCCTTTTCCAGTACTCATTGTCAATATGTAGTCCCTGCAGGTAGACCACGGGTGGCGGAGATGTCGAAGTGTTCAGCTTACATTTTTAGTGGTTCGTATCAGATTTTCATTGCTGTTATATGCATGGGTTGTACGCCAGGCGCAGTAAAGGATCGCTTAATCAGTTCACATTGCGAAGATGATTATACAGGTGTCTGTTTTGCAATCTATTTTCAGAGAAAAATGTTTTTTATTGCACAGTGTCTGGAATCAACGGCAAGGATTACTTTGTCATTTTGTCTTTAAATGTGAATAAATTATGTATTATTGAAGAATAAACTTTGTTAATCGTCCTTTTGATTCGGCTCTTTCTCGTGTACCCGCAGTACGGAACATTCTGGAGATTAAATATATTACTGCGTCAGTGTCATTCTGTGGCTCGATAGAAAATAAATGATTTATCTCTTTTTAAAGAAAGTACTTCGTAAATATTAGTTTATGTTAGTGGTGTCTAATAATAAAAAATGTGGGCTTTTACGGAGAAATTAAGGCATTATTCGGATAAATTTTTATGTTAATATGTGTAGGTACTGCTTGTTATTTGTATAATTTTGTAATTAGTATTAGTTTATGACCAACAATTAGTCGAATACTCTATAAACTCTTGTCCAAATGACAGATAATAACGTACACAAAAAACAATGAATTATGATATGAGTTTTAATTTCTTGCATTATTAACCGCAACTGTAATAAAATTATTCCGAATATACATCTGCTTCTCTTCATTTTTAATCCATACTATTATTTAAACTATATAGGTCATCTGTGATTTGGAATGTGAACCACAGTTCACATGAAAAATTTAAATTTTCTATTGCGAAAAAGTATTATATGATATATGTTCGTCGCGTTCATTTAATGTCTACTGTACTAAAAGTTTACTTATTTGTGTTTTAAAATATTTCCTTATAAATGCGCACCACCATTGGTGTTTTATCTGGTTTTGCCTAGAGCTGTAATAAGAAGAAGAATTATAATACACCCTTGTGCACCAAACAAAATAAAGTACAATAATATGAACATACGAAAGATAAATGACTACTGTGGCTGAACAGCTCACAAGAATATCCACTTCTTTCCAATACGCATGACACTTTCTTCTCGTCAACTGCAATTCCCGCATAATTTTCGCAAACGATTTTGCGGTGTGCCGCAAAGAACATTGTTGCGTGATGATTTTAGTCTTCCATTTTCTCTTCTTTTCAGCTGTCTGTCAAGTGCAGCGCTCAGCACAGGGCCGTAATTACGTCAAAATACTCGAAAATGACAGTTTAATCACGAAATGACGGAAAATATACGTTATACTTACATGGAGAACTATATCCTGCGTGAATATACATTTACAAATAATCTATTCTTGAAGAATTAATCTCAGATATTATTTTTGTATTTCTAACAAAAGTTAATTTAACATTAGATTTGAGTAGTCATTCTAAAATAGTTATTAGATTTATTGTTAGTCCTTTTGTACATATGTAAATGAATTTTGATTTAAACTAATATCAGAAATTCATCGAGCAATAATTTAATTTATTAACACTAATAAAGAAATAAAATTAAGATTTATACTAGATACAGATAAGTAAACTTTCTCTTATAAAATTTAAAGCATTCATAAGTATATAGTTAAAACAACATGGAGCAAAAATACCTACTTATGGAAAAACTGGCTATTCTCAATCATGGTGTAATATTCTTCAAATAGTAACTCTTTTGTCAGCAATAGCGATGCATCATTTCCTTCATCAACGTTGGTATTGCTATGGGGCTGTGCCCGGCACACTCTTAATTAAAATGTCGAACAACTAAATTTTTTCCCATTCTTACCAATAAACATATTGGAAAACGTAATCGCGGCAGTTTTTGTCACGATGTTATCCCGTTTACGTTCCTTGGTGGTTTTTGCAGGACTTAATCTACATGGGTCACCCTCGGGGGATCGCGATAATTATCAAGATGAAAAACGCAGCTCCGAGAAAGTTGTCGTGCACCCAGCCACGTGCCTCGCATGAGATAATGAAAGGTGTCGTTCTTCTGGTTTTCCCCCACCCTCCGAATTGTGTGCCCTGCGAAAGGAGCCGAATTTCGTGGAGTATCGAATTTGGAGGCGGACGACGTATAAACTTCGCGCGTAACATGTGCAATAAGCACATTCGCACGTATGGCACGGAACATTATCATTAACCCGATAATAGACGCGCGAGGGAAACTTGTACGAATGAATGCTCTACTCCCAGAAGTATCTCATTAAACTGAAGTTGCAATTGCATCCATGTGATAAAGTTATCTATAAAAACTAATGTTATATTTGTCAGGAGTAGATGGGTTCTATTTGGACCAAGTTATGCAGAAAGCTAGTAACCCTCAAAGTGAAAAAAATAGTTATACTTTGTGATCATTATTTTGCAAAAATTTACCAACACATATGTAGAACAACTCTTACATTGTAGAATTATTAAAACTACCAAGTTATAGTTCCATTTTAGGCTCAATAAACAAAAGCTACGGAATAATTATACTACGCATTATTAAATAATC
Organism: Andrena flavipes; assembly: GCA_963971345.1. Lineage (NCBI taxonomy): Eukaryota > Metazoa > Arthropoda > Insecta > Hymenoptera > Andrenidae > Andrena > Andrena flavipes. The sequence continues at coordinate 62,858,956 of OZ020480.1, forward strand.
CAGGAATAAACATTGTGGAACAATAACAAGACATAAAATATACCCAATATTTTAACAATTGAAATCTTCAAACTTTTACTCAATTTCAGAACATTGAGAGTTGGTAGCTTTCTGCATAATTAGGAACATTTGAATGGTGCACTACATTCTATGGCAGCGTACAGTACTTATTGAGATCGTACTGTACGATATAATTATTGTGTCACTGATGCATCACCGTCCAGCTCCAACCGCGGACCCTAGAAACATGAAATTCGGAGGATAAATTCCTTTTGCGACGTAGGTGCTGGATAAGAAGGGATTTTTTCAAAATCCATCCCCAAGGGGGCGACAAGGGGTAAAGTATGTTTTCACGGATTCATTAATATCTCTTAGACGCGATTAGATATAAACTTGGTTTCTACTTACAAGAGTTCCCCACATAAGTTCCTAAAAAACAGATTCAGCATTTTGCCCTAATGAACCCCTAAGGAGGTGAAAAGGGGTAAACCGTGTTTCACGGATTCCTTAATATCTCTTAGGCCCGATTAGATATCAACTTGGTTCTTACTCACAAAGATTACCCACACAAATGCCTAAAAACCAATTTCAGGATTTTTCCCTAATCAATCCCTAAGGGGGTAAAAAGGGGTGAAATGTGTTTTCATGGCGTCTTTAATATCTGCTTAGGTCCGAAGCGAAGCGTGGGGATATTTTGGTAGTATCTTCTCAAATAATATTTGAACAACTTCAATAGTGACATGATAATTTCAGCAAAGAAATGGTGTGTATTAGTCAAGACCACTCAAATTCTTTTCAGCATTTGTTAAAAATAAACTACAAAGAATGTTGCTTTGAACGTTGTTATCATCAATGCTCCTTGATGAAAGTGTATTTTTTCTATATCTAGCTCTAATTTCAACTACGTACACACCTATTTAAAGATATTCTATTGATAGAATGAGTGGACGATTTTAATCACTGCAGATTATGGTTTTGTTTTTCCTGTAGCTGCAACCTGACATAAGGGCGAATATAATTTCATTCATTCTTCGTACGGAAATTGCAATTTGTTCCTGCCGTAATAACATTAAATCAACTTATGGGAATCAGCATGTGAGAAAAAGAGAAAATGTGAACGTTAAGCACATTTATCTTCTCTGACTTATAATTAATAACATAATAACATGTTAATTTTATTCTTATTGGTATTTGCTTGAACCACATATAATTTGCCGTCCTTGGTTTTTCCAAATAAACCTACCGCAGTTTTCACACTTGTTCCGACACTTAGCTTATTTGCATTTCTGGCCTCCGGGCATATGAGCCAATGTAATCTTTTATCTGATTTCGAGAAGGCAAGGGTGATAGACATTTTCTAAGGATTTTGAGTGTTATGTAAATTGTAGTATTAGGAAGTTTATTTCGAAATATCTAATTCTAATAGGTACAATCGCTCAGAACAGTAAATTCTTACTTTTTTCGAATCATTTCACTTACAAAATTGAAAACTATGTATGATAAACAAGTTATTATATCTTTATTTTATTATTATTTCAAATTTAAAACTGCTGCTGTATTGCTATTTTTTTAAACGCTGATCTATTGTTTAGTAAAATATAATATCCTGTGGGAATATCTGCAAGAAAGTATAATAACATAAAAAGGTGGTCAGGTAGCGTCGAGCCACGCGCCTCGAATACAAAATCGCGAAAGATTAATTACCGAATTCCCCCTATTCTGGGTAATTATCAATTGGCTGAGCTCGTGGTGCCTTTCTTTTCCGATCTGCCGCTTTTTTTTTACACGCGATTCTGGAAGGCGTGTCTGGGTCGTCTGGCCCATGCTGCCTCGCCAGTCTCCGCCGTTTCTTCGTGATTGCGCCGCAAGAACCGCGCAAGATCGAGGTCGACTTTCGTTCCTGAAATGCGATCAAGTGGCGTCTTTAAAACGGTAGCAACGTCGACCGCATGGAAAACACTCTGGCTGGATAATTTTATACCATCCAATATAATTAGCATCGTGAAGATTGTAATTTTATACCTCACGGAAACCATATAGTCTGTCCTTTCATCGCCCTATCTCTCGTACCGCGAATTCGTGTGCAACTTCTCCGTATCTTGAAATCTTTCATGTACGAAATACAATGGAAATGAGAAAAAGTAAACATGGATGGTGGTGTACAATTTGTCGTGGTCTCGTTAAACTGAAAAGTATTTATCGAAGCAACCTTATATAAGTTCTTCCACTTCTTTTTCTCTGGATTTTTGTGAATATAATAAAGCGTGTTGTATTTCGGAACTGAGCATGTATAATAAGACAGAGTTATTTGGCACGTATTGTGTCTAGAAGTAATGCAGTGAGAAAACTGTGTCAGATTTACTTATTCCAGAATTAGTAAAAAAATCATGTAAATATACAATAAAATATTTTATTTACTATGCATTACTGACAAAATATTTGAAATATTTGTTTTAAAGTATAATTGGATAAAATTGTAACTGTAAAATATTTAAGAATTTCCTGTCAAAAAGATGAGTATTAAATGAGACGATTATGACTGCAAATAAATGAAGAATATAATCGTTATTAAAATGCAAAAAAATCGTTCATAATTGAATAATAAAAATTTTACTAACAATTTTATGTTTTACTTGAATCGAGGAATAGTAAGTCCATATATTTATTTTAAATACAGTTCCCTCGACTGAATCATTGCGGAAATAGGTCGACTGAAAAACTTGCAGGTTCTAGATGAATTTCAAAGGACGCCGACCACTTTGAGGCTTTTCTTTTAGAATTGTTACGTAATTAACTTATACCTATCGTCCAAAATTTCGAACATGAGGGTTGGCGGCAATTATATTGGAAACTTTGACGGGAAAATGAAAGTCTTCTTGACTTTCTTCTTGACATTTTCTAGATCCCCAATTACCACTAAGGCTTCTTCAAAACTGGTGGAGGAAACGATATGTTTATAGTGATCCACCATTTCCGGAAACTCTTGTAAAATAATATCTGAGGTTTTAAAAAGTTCTTTAACATTTTCACTTCATGATTATATTTACTTTTATATGTTTGATCAAATTTAATGGTACACATTTTCTTATTATTTTGTAAATTGGAAACTTATAAAATTGAATGGTTTTCAGATTGTGTTTTTTATTAAGAGATCTATATAAAATGAAGTAAATTATTTAAAAATCATAAGGTGCGGCGGCGACAGTGGTAGTCAACAGCGACGCGCGATCCACTGCCGTTCCATTTAACGCGCGTGACTACCACTGTCGGCGCCGCACGTTTTGCCAAACTATTTCGCTTCTGTATTGAAAACAAAACGTGACTTGCCACTTCTGTTGATGCTTTCCGAAGGAAAAATCGCGTGGAGTAGACAGATTTTCTCCTAGACCCTTAATTTTGGAAATAAATTGCAAGATATATGCAAAAATGTAAGCATTTCGGATGTTATTTCCGCATTGATCATTGTTTAAACATATTTAAATGTTCATAATGCACTAATAACTTGACGCTACAAGCAACCGAATAACTATGACTGTTTCGACACAAAAGATGTTCAAAGTCGAAGATTTGCAATGTCTTTCAAAATCGAATTTTTTAAAAACTGAGGGTGTTGGCGACAAACGGTTTGCGGATTCGTGTTCAGGGCACGAAACATATAGGAAACTGCTATTGAATGTTACAAGTCTAGATGGCAGTCGAACTGTTTAATCAAAGAACAATATATTCAACAACATATCTTATTTCCTTCGATCAAAATCCACACGTTAGGTATTAATTTTTCAAACCAACTATCTTTTCAATCATTGCTAAACTTAAACTAATTTCAACATATTTCCCCTTTACCACTAAACTTTTTCAATTCATACTGAGTTTACAAGTAACGATGTTCTTCCTTTTTTTTCTCTGTGATGAGCTTCCTCAAACTGATTAACAACGAACGTCCATAACGGTTCTGCAGTTTGATCCGAATTTCATCCCCTTTGATTATGCGAAGTGCATAGCCCGTTCATTCGTGACCCTTCTTAAAAGGACGTCAACGGTGGAAGAAAAACGTTTCAGGGGGATGTTCTTAATGGTATGATGCATAATCATGCGGTAATCAGTTTTTTGCCCATCATTTTTTCCGTCGTAAGCCAAGGTGAACAACGAGGCAGGTATTAACATATTCCGGGGTATCTCGAATAGGTACCTGAATACCACGTATGGCTTAGAGCACAGTTTCGGTGCCTCTCAATTCGCCGTGTAATTTGTTCGTCATTAATTTGATCGAACACTCGTTTCTGCGTGCTGAGTAATGACGTCACGTGGATTTCGTTTGAAGAGGGTCTGCATATTCTGCCTCGTGCAGTTTTTGCGGAATATCCGACACTGGCCGAAGCTGTCCGCACGTATTCTGTATGATATGAAATTGGCGTAAGTGAATTTATTTCTGTCGTAGGTCGATAAAATTCTGTTAAACGTTGCTGGTGACATGTAACTATATACCAATCGCACAAGTAATGATACATATTTAATGGAGAACTCCAATTACGTAGGCCATGATCAGAGGCACGAGAGCATGTCGTCGATTTCTTTTCTGCCTCTCCTTCTCTCCGCCTTTTTGAGGTAGGATTCACGGAATTTCGAGTTTGCCGGTCGGCATTTCATGGTGGAAATTCGTCAAGGGACGAAATTCAGGTCGAAAAGAGGGATCATTGTGCCATGCATTGTTCGCGTACGCGGTAGCCTCGCCCAGGCTGGCATTAAACCTTGATTCTAACTCCAAAATGATTTCAGGGCGACGAGGGAGAAGGATAGAACGGTACGTGCATTATATCGCTCGCTCTGTTTCGTTTTGATGTTAGCATAGGAAAACCAGTGGAGGCACGGCTTAAAAAAGATCTCTGAAATGTGGGCTATGTGTGCCCATCAGGAGAAGATTTATATAAGGGGTGATCTTATACTGTGTGCACCAGAAATTGCTACTCGTTTGCTTTAACATTTATTGGAGTGACGATGAACTGCGCAAGCAACTTGTTGAATCAAATCCTACTTATCTAATAATATAGCGTAATTTGAAAGGCAATTGTTAACACGGATATATTGAAATAGTATTTCGTATTCTTAATTTTATTTTCACACGACCTTTGATGAAGTTTTGGGCTTTCAAATTTAAACGAGTGGTCATAGTTCTTGGATAATTCTTCACGAATCATGCGAATGTTTTCCTGTTATTTTGCATCACCCGGTATATCTGGATCGAGTTTTTCTCATCCCCACTCGAGCAAGGAGAAAAAGAAGACAGAAGTAGCAGGGATGCAGGTAGAAAAGTCGTTGAATGATATCGCATCGAAAAGGAGTCCTGCCCTAAATATCCGTGATCGACGAGCGGGCTAGGTCAGGCCCCTGGAAACTGGTGCGCAGGTAAAACCGTTAGCGTCGTCGCAACCAGCTCACCATCAGTGATTCGTTGATGGTTTATGGGACACGTCTTGGGGCGTAAGTCTCTAGTCCTATCGTCTATCATTCTGGTTCAAATGATCGAGCCCTAAAAGGGCACAGCGTAGGGTGCTTCGTCAGCAACGCGATCGAGGGACACTTTTTCCCTCAGATGGTGTTAAAAAAATTGCGTGATGTTCAACTAGTTCCACATACTTCTTTTACCTTTGGAAAACTTGTTGCCAATTTTCTATGTTTCTTTACACTTAGAAATTTTATTAACGAAATGGCTTCTATTTAATTGAAATATTAATTCTGACCACTTAACTGTTGTTACTTCCTTAAGCTATAAACATCGAAGGGAGAAAACGTTGTGAGCTATCTTTGGGAAAATAAATAGCTTCATTTACTAAAGTAGATAAAATTCCCGTACACTAACCCCATTCTCAGAAAATCTAAAAACAGTAAATGTAGGGTTTATACAAAATCGGTTTCGAATTCCAGTATTAAAAAAATCGATTATACCGATTTTTGAGGTTTTACAAATAAAAACCCAAAAATAACTCAAACAGCAAACAAATATTTAAACTTGAGTATTTTAAAAATTTTCCGTTTGTTTAGTATTTATGGAATTACAGAAATATAACACAATAAAATATAGCCTACTGTGCCTACACAAAACCAAATAAGTAAGGAAAAAACTAAAATAATTAAAATTCGTACTAAATATAAATTATAATCTTCATTTCATTTAATATTATTCTTCTGTAAATATGAACTGATAAAAATTAGTATTACTTTTCAATTTACAAATCGGGTGCCGAATTTTACAAATTCATAAAAAAAAAAACAGTCTTTAAATCCAGTTTTCAAAAGCGATGAACCCTAAGATTTCAAAGATATTACATGAAATTATCTCCAGTACAAAGACACACGCGAGACCATGTAAAGTTATTGCCTCGATAAGCAGAATATTATAGATCGCAATTACGATTCTCGCTCGCCAAAAGGACTTGCGAGTACGAAGGTATCTGAGGTATGGAATCTTCTAAAATCTGCTCGTAGGAGCCGGCAGTTGATGAATTTGGAAGATCTGCCGGTAATAGATGCTCTCTGAGGTATCGTGATCTCTAAATTCAACCCCGGGGCCGTGTAACGGGCAGGGTAGTAGTAGTCTACGAAGCCGCCGCTGGATTTACGAGCACCGCCACGAGAAAAGAGAGTCGCGTGGCTCAGTCAAATTCATCCCTCTCGCTTCGATTCTCGTTCGTACGGGTCTCCCTGTCCTTGTCGTCGGTTTTATTCGTTGAACCGGCTCGTAGGAGCCTTCGGGACAAGCTGGGGTAAAAGAACGCGATAATCTATGGACGTTGCGGAGCCCTTCGGGGCCAGGCCGATTCGTTTCGAAATTCAAGCTGGCTGAATTGAAAATTTGTAAATGAGCCGGCCCCGAGCGGGCGTCTTTACGACGATTTCCACGAGATTTAAAGCGCGCGAACGACATACTCTTTCGCACTGAATGATCCTTACCAGCCACCCTGCCCCGCCCTCTGCGGCGGGCTACACAACTTTTCGTTTTGGTAAAAAGTGTCTTTTTTTTTCTAAGCGATCTATGGGCCGAACCTCTCGCCTGCTCTTTGTAGAACGCTAAGTTATTCATGGGGATGGAAGTGGTCATCGTTTTTAGGATTATGATAGAAACGTATCTATTAGGTTCTGTCATAAATTTCAAACAGAACTTCTATTTTATGGTATGCTAATGCGAGTAGAGTATAATAGCAGGGGGTTGTTACAGTCTAAGGTGTTGCAAAGGTATTATTTTTAGAGATTGTTTAAATAAAAAATATTTCATTTAAGTACTTTTAATGCAGGAATTGGGATTCTGGAAATATCACGTTCTATTGTAGCTAACCCCAGTAAAATTTTGAAGATGACCTTCATTCCTCTGCTCTGGTATAGTTTTAAAAATCGCATTTTTTTGCACATTTTGATAATGTGTCAAACGAAAAAGACACAGTGTCAAGGAAATCAGTAACACTACTTGGACCTTATTCATTTTAGTTTGCTAATCACGGCATTAGCCAAATTTTGACTTTTGCTGTAGCATATAGGTACATATTATTTTTGTATATTATACTTGAATAATGAATTTATATAATTTTTTTAAAGTAAGTAAGAATATCGTTGCTTTCGGCGTTAGAACGTGAGAATGTCTCTGCAGCGGCATCCTTTGAAGATTTTTGAACAGTTTAGGCTGGGACTTTGAGCCTCGATGTCTCGTTGATAGATTTTTACGACACTTGAAGTTTCTCTGCTCCTCCTTCCGTCTTCCGCCTCTTGATTTATATCGTTCAACCAGATAAAGATGGCTGTTCTGAACGATGCTACAGCTGGAACTTCGTGAGCTGTGCTCTACTTTTAAAATTTTGTTTGCGAGGCCTTACTGTTTTTATACTTAAGAGGTCTGGTTCAGTTTCGATTGCCGTGTCTAATATAGAAAAATGCAAATGAATAAGTAGACATACACGTAAAAATATTCATACTTACTATGAATTTATTAATCCATTATCAGAAATTGCTCATATATCACTCACTAGATACAGTAGAAACATTGTGCTCTATAAAATACACTAATTATAAGTACAGTTTGGAATATTTCAAAACGAAAATAAAATAAAATAATCTTCACTTGCCCGTATGCTGAACAAATTCACTTCTTTTTTATATACCAAAATCAGGTAACGTCGAACGTGTGAACGAATATTTTGGCGGTAGAAGCTTGGAAAATATTTCAACAAAAGGAAGGAGAAATCAGTTCTTATAAGCATGATTGTAATCAAAAAGATTGTAGTTAACACTAAATATTTATGCTCATTCTATCTTCACGAGCGATCATCGAGGAAATCAAAGCATGCCGACAATAGCTGAAACATTTTCACACGGGTGCTTCCGAAACTACCTACTTGGCAGAACTGTGAAGTAGCGAAAAGAGAAGTGGAAATGCGACGAGGGGAGAGAAAAGGAACAGCAATCCAAACTGTCGCGACTACTGGAGAGTCCATTAAGCCAACAGGAGCGTTCCTTCCGTCGGACGTCCTGGAAAGTGGACACTTGGTGTGTACATACGTGCAGGACGCGGAACAGGATGAGAAAGGAAAGGTGGGGTCACCATGAAATTTGAGGCCCACAACGAGACGAGAAACAGATTTCGGTGTTTCCAGGACTGGACGCCGTGTTTCCTTATTTATGCGCGGATACGGGATATTCTATGTATTGATCCTCGTACGCGGTTCTTAGCACATCTATAGAGACTGAAACCATACCTACGCTTCTCGAACTGCGATAAATCTTGACGTATTTAACGGGGGAATGCTATTTTATGGGCTAAAACCAGAGTAACATTTAGGAATTTAAAAAAAAAAAAACTACCGATTCGATTCGTCTGAAATTTATATCATGTTTTCACACAACTTTGAAGAAGGTGCAGTTTTTTATTAGTTTTCAATAATAATGTAATCTGAAACAGAAAAAATGAAATGGATCTTTACTTTCAGGTGTAGCTTCAGATTGATGAACCAGAATACCGAGAAGTTGCATATTTCTTTTGTTACCTTTCAGTTTAAAAACTCACCGCCCTCATCAATAATTTTTTTGATAATAAGTAGTAATTGCCAAAGTAGTAATTGTAAATAGAAGTGCTGATAATAATTAGTAATCATAGAGATGTTGATAATAATTACACGCTAAATATATTCAATCTGCTGACAGTTTATGGCCTCTTACGTATTATAATTTGATGCAAATCGAAGGTTTGAGAAATTATGTACCCCACAGATTCTACTATTAACGAACTGAACATCATCCAGTGAGCACTTATTTAGTTACTGTTAAGCGATGTTAATGATTTTTAACAGATTGAAACACAGCGAAGTCAGCTAGTGGTGTTTGTACACGACTTAAGCTCACTTCCCTTCCGGAGGAAGTCAAATACCAAAGGGTCAGGAAGCTCCTGAAGAAAAAAAGAAATTACCGTTTTCAGGACATGGCGCCACGGTCCGACACGTACAAACACGCCGCGGGAAACCTATGGGACCACGGACATTTTAATTGATGCGACAATATTTGTACCGACTAAAAGTCGTCCGATTTATTTAGGACGAAATGGGTCGTTTGTTCATATATACCTACTTTGTTCCCGCTTAGTGCATACATGCACGACGAGCAACCGTTTTCTGGGTTGCTAAGGCTGAGCTTTTGTCCACGAATAAATCGTCAAATATGGATTTCCTATCGGGAAGATTCGGTTTGCTACATGAGCACTAAGTGTTTGTTATTAGTGCGGATTTAAGAATGCCTTTTGGAGATTAAACGGGATGTATGTCCCACTTTTGTCAAACAGTGTTGATGTTCTTTGAAACCTCTAATGACTTTCACTTATTAGTTTTCTTCTTAATTCTTTAAGTGAGTAGGTACCTACAGAAATATTTTTCATATTCTACTTTGCATGGAGAAGATTACTGATATATACATTTTATATAATACTAGCATAGATTACAAAACAAATTACTTAGTAGGTACTTGTAAATACCAGAATGAAATAAATAATAGGCATAAGCTAAATTCTTCTGTCCAATGTGGCCATTGGAAGAAATTTTTAAAACTTCTTCAATGAAAACAGGGAGAAGTGGACTTTTCGTAGAAGTGGATGACTGGAGAAACAGAAAAGTGAGATAGTCGGTTGCATTTGGAGTCGTTGAATCGAACTCGAACTCCCTCATCGAACTATCCCACAAAAGCAGATACTCCACTTCGTGTCCAGTCTTTGTAGTAGCCGACTATTCGATGGTCCATTAATACAATTATCTCGTAATTACTAGACCGATGAAGAAGAAAGGCTTTGCCGCTACCTGTTTTCGATTTTTCAAGATCGTCGATAACATTTTCTACTCCGGAGGTATTTTTCCTTAATAGATTCCATCTATATCTGTCACACGGGAAATTTCGGTACTGCTTGGGTATAAGGAAATGTAATTAAAATATAAGATAAAATAAAGTATACTGTACACGATTATGGACACTTATTGTTAATTCAAGATATTATAAATAATTTTGATTGTGTATTATAAAAAAATTATAAGTACTTGAAACTGTTTAAAATGTTATATTTCTAAATAAATATACATACCTATTTTAAATATATTTATTTTTTAAAAAATAGATTCACTTTGCATCTATGTGATTTTTTTATACGAAAGTATTAAGAAGTTGTTTGCTTATAAAGTAATTTCAATCCTAACACCTATATCCATGAATTTACAATTTTGGTAGTTCCGTCTTTTTCTCTGTCTACTCAAAACAATTGTAATTACGTTCTATTTGGGATTACTGTCTCCTTCAAATGTTTGCTACCACTTACTTTAACCATTCACATTTTAAAAGTGTCTTTTTATGACTCCAGTACCTACAAAAGTATTTATTACTATATTCCGCTTTTATTGTATTATGTATATTTGTGCCAATGTCAACAAAACTTTAGTTTAATGAATTTATTAAAAATGCTGTTAGGTAATTGATATGAGGTCGACATTTTTTCTCAACGCAATTAACAAGAATGAAATTAACAAGCTGCAGTCCTTTTACTATCGACGCTTAATAATTTCCTAAGAACTTTACGGGAAATACAGATGCTGGTAGTCACCTGAAAAGGGTAAAGGGCCTACGCCGGTCGAATGAAAAGAGGGTGATATCCACTTGAGCACGTGCGGTGTTCCACGAAGGAATCTTGTTTTTCTTGATAAAAGCAACCCTCTCTATGAATGGGTTACGCAACACTCGATGAATATTTTCATAGCTGTGCAATTTGAGAAAAAGTATCGCATTTCTGGTGCTTAGATCGCGTGAAACGACAACCGAAATTTAACAATCTCTTTGCTCATCCCTTTTACGGTTTCGAACTTGTTTACAGGTTTCTATATTTCTTGAGCACGATCTTAATATTACCATTATGTTAAGTTACACCTTCAGTAATAATTTTTAGCTCCTGATACTATTCGAAATGCTTTCTAATGAAGACATAATTTTCTATTTAATTTTAGTAAATATTGCACATAGATGTCGCCAAAAAATTTCAATGCAAAAGTGATTTTGTCATGCCACTTGGTTTTAACTTTGAAAAAATTAGTTTTTCCAATATTATATGATTAGTACAGACAACAGCCTATTTTCTGCTGAGCTGATTTGGCTAATTTCGTCACTTTTCTCATTTTTCTTATGAATGTTGATGCATATCACTTAGTAAAATTAAATTACTTGGATATTTTCTGTGTAATTAGGTTTAGAATTAAATCTCAAGAAACTTTACTTATGGGCTGACATGATAACATGCAATAAACTTGATCCTACTACTGTTTATTATACTTATATTATACATGTTACGGTATTTACTGTATGAATGAATAAAGTGCATGAAGACATCTTGAATAATGCAGTACGCCCCAAGGGGCCACACTAAAGTAATAAAATTGGGTACCATACCACCCAGTAGGGTACTCGAACGCCCGAGTAACGCGTTTAACTAACTCTAAAATCAAAGACTTTTCTGAATTATGAAATGAAAGGATTGTTTTCATTGTGCGTTGGTAAAAATATACAGAAACTCGTGAATCATAGTTTCAAGTATTAAACGCAATATCCTGATCATGCAGGAAGTCTATCTAGCAGCCCGGAACATGATATATACCTAGTCATGAAAATAGTGTTGCAATTAATAACGCAACTAGTGCCAATTTCTAGCAACAAAGCATTATTTTATCTAATGTACGTGTGAATAACTAAGTATTAAATATTATTATTATTAATCGCCTTTATTACACGGTATAAGGAAAGAAACAATTATACAGGGTGAGTCACGCAAGACAAGCCACCTGAATAACTTCAACAGTATAACTTTTGCAGAATAACTTCTCTATAATTAAATCTGCGATTACTTACTAGCCAATAATTGTCCACTGATACTTTGTACTCGCAAAATACTTAAAAAAATTTATTCTTTTTATGAAACCGGCCAAGTCCATATTCCTTAATTTTTGGTAAATGCAAATTGTAAGTTGAATCTGTTGCAACAGATCCGGTAATATTAGAATACCACAGCAAAATACACGAGTTTGCCTCCATATGTATTTTTATCCATCTATTATCGTAAAATCTTAAAAAATCAATTGCTTCCAATTTTTTAAAAAATGTGGACTCAGTTTTGCCAAACAATTCAACGCCACGTTTCTCAACAGAAGACTGCCCCGTTTTTAACGGTGATTACCACACACGGAACCCCGATGTGGTACATTGAAGGAACCGTTTGAAAGCTCGTAATGTATGTTTCAAATCGACTAATCAAGGGCTTGGTGTAGTTGGCCGAATAAAAGAAGCACTCTAATTGGGCAGTATCGGGGAGCATTACATCCGTTAAATGGATCACATTCGAGAACGTTTTATTCCCTGACTGGCGGTGATTACTGCCGATAGCCAGGAGGGCCAGATGTTCGAGCGGCGATGACGGGGTAAGATTCTCAATCAATTTTTTTACGTTTCAACTGCCGACACCGAACGGTCGCGTGGCACCTTGGTGATTCGGTTCTTTCTTCGGCTGCCCTCTTCACCTCCCCCTGCATCCACCCACGTCACCCCTTTCCTACGTCTATCCTTATCTATTCGCCTATCTTCATTTTTTTTCTTTTGTGCACTTCCCCCGCTCCTTATTCTTCTTTATCTTCTTCTTCTTCTTTTTCTTCTTCCTTTTTTTTTTCTCCTCTTTCGCGATCCTTATCCCCGTATCTTTCGATGGGCTTTTCGAGGATTAAAGACTGGACATGGAAACGAGATGGACAATCGTACAGCTGTTCGCTCGCGGGGGCGCATCTGCCTCCCGCCCGACTCGCGTGCAGTTTGAGAAAAAAGTAACGTTCGTGTGTAAATTTACCGACCTCTTTTGGTTGCCACGGCACAACAATGGCGCCATCCGACACCATTTCACGACGAACATTGTTCATGCTAATCTACTCATGCGTTACTAGGAACTGGCAAACGTGTGAAGTATGTTCATTACATTTTACCGTGTTAAACACTATTCGAGATACTTCTAATAAGAAATATACGGTTGCTGCTTTTGACCCTGAATAATTCTGCTAGCATGAATTTAGCCAAAGTTACTTTGCGAAAAGTTTAAACACAGAGGCTTGACGCAACATTAAAAACAATTCACTTTTTTCCATGTAGCGAATTAGCAATGACTCAGATGTGAGTTGCCATATTGAATTAATTTTGAAATTGTATCGACTCTTTTAAATTAAAAGATTCGATGATATTTCGCGGAAAGGGCGGCAGACGCTTGTTAGCCTAGGGGCACCAAAACTTCAAACCCGCCCCTGAACCCGCAACTCCTAATTCTACGGTTATAACTATTTCCTTTAAGTCCTTTCAATGAAATAGTACTTCAATAATGCATGTAAAATCGAAATTGCTCTTGACAGTACAAGTACGAGACACCACATTTATTATTCACGATATAAAACTTTAAATATATATAACTGAAATTTCAGCCACGCGAGCAGTAGCGATTTCCAGGAATCTTACGAAATCGGATCAGTGGAAACTGTATAAATTAACAAATAACTCTTTACGTGAAACTGGTAACCCCGTTCTGTCACATTTATCGCGACTCTATTCATCGGCGTGTACCTTTCCTTCATGCAAATATCGCAGGTGTCCTTTTCACGCACCTTAAAATATGTGCAATCGCGCGGTTGGCAGACGTACCCGCGTCGGAGCGTAATTCATAAGTATTTCATAGTATTTCATCCGTAGTGTAAGCGGTGACAATAACAAACCTCACCGAGGGTGAGATGTAAATTATGTCCGATGATGAACGACGACGCACGTGCTGCGGGTGTATTTTAACAGTATCTTCTGTTGCCGCGCTGTCTTTCGTGAAATGTGGCTGCTCAAAGATTTTAAATTTAAATCATGCTTCGTTGGCATGCCAGATCGTTGTGAAACAACAGCCGCCAGGATTTTACTGTATCATTGCACAAAATGTGCTATACTCATTGGTATCTACCAATATGCATCTGCATATTCACCATTTTGCATTTATAATGTGTCCTTCGTGATAATTAGAAGCACTTTGCCACTGAGTCATACAGCACCCCAATGTTTTCTAATAACAGAAATTCGATAGTAAATTTTAGTTAAAAAACTAGATTAACATTAAACCTATGTTATGGATTATGTGAGTGAACCTGGATTATGTGAGTTAAAAGTTAAAAATTTCATTAAAGGACCCAGCACCAATTTTAGAATTTATGTACAATAAACCAAATAATACTCTTTGCCTAAAAAAACACTGAGAGACATTTCAGATCTTTTTCTTAACAACTACTTAAGATTTTCGAATGCTTCAAAATGCACGTATAAAGTACATTTTAGCTCTACTATGTACATATATTTTTTTCAAAATTGCCGATCAATCATTAAGTGTGGAAATAAAAGAATTAATTTTGGGGGGTTGTTTACGTAACCAACCCTTTGAAAAAAATCTGGAGTAAAGCGTCACTACTTAGGCTATTATCTATATGTAAAAATTGCAGAAAGATCAGACTGGTAGATTTAGTAGATGTGAATTTCGATTTATTAAAAAATTTGTGAAAATCTTGAGTGGTAAAACCCAGTAGCTGCGCTTACTAAATAGACTGATTTCTGTTTCCATTGAAACCTTTCTGGGGCCATAGTTAGTCCTATTTAAACTCAAAATGTAAACTCGAAAAAAGATGCATTCAGCAACTTAGTATTTCTGAAGCAGTATGTAATAAAATTGCACATTTAAACTTTGAACTGGACCAAAGTGTTATACAATATAAATTAGTCAGCATTTTGTGGTTTCGTTAGGCTGTATGTATATCGTGAGCTTGATGTTAGGGGATAGATCGCGTGACTGGCACAGCTAGACGTAAATAAGCGCGTAACCGCTGACCACAAATCACCCCTTATCCCATCGTCACATCACTGGAAATCTTGGATGTCGATGAAGGCTGTTAAAGAAAAACGTACAAGTCTTAAACTAACAGGCCGAAGCCACAATAGAATCCTATACTTTTGGGTAGCGGTTACAACTACACGTAATTTAGTAATTATAGGTACATAATCACACAAATAGATAAAGTTTTGTATCACATATACAAAGAATTCTTTTGCAGTAGCACTTGTAACTTTCACATCTTTCTATCTTGCAATTGAATTAATATAAGTGATTGTATTAAATTATTTGCTATTATTCTAAGCAATGTTCAATCGATCGAGTGCGTGAGTTTAGTTATAAGTACATACGTGGATAATGCTGCAAGTAATAAAAGATTTTTGTACCAAAACTCAGCTGTCTAGAAGCCTGTATAACACTGTTATAATGGAAAATAATATTATGCAAAGCTTCCCAGTGCAAGGATGTCCATTATATTTAGACACCACACGAGAGGGTAACATTACTTAATTGCGCTCGCAGTAATTGATTTGCAACCATCAACAGATTTAAATGCAGTATTATTGCTTATGAATATTTATAAGCTATCAGTTTATGTGCCTCTTTTACTTTCACTGGAATCCCTATGCATTTATCAGCAGCCAATTTATTAGAGGCGTTTAATTCGAAGTTAGTGGGTAGGTATGGTGTCTCGCACCAGGCGCGACGTTCTTAATGCGATGCATCTGTTAATAAGTTATGGAAAGAGCCGTGAATAAGTCATAATCGTCGAGCAGACAGAAAATACATCGCGCGCGGCGCCATGATAGTGAGCGTGACTTTTCGAGCACGCATGTCTCGTAATTTAAAGAACAAGTTCTTGCGCAGGGCGAGTTACGTAATCGCACAGGAATAAGTAAAGCAGCGATGTGCTTCTTATTTGTTGTCAGAAATTGCATCTGTAACGTGGTTGCAGGGATTGCTAGAAGGAATGCACCAATGCTGGGGCGAGTTTTAATACTAAAATAAGTAGAAATGTTGATGGAAACGAAAAGGGGATTTTTAAATTTTCATTACAGGCTCACAATCTGATAAAAAGATTGAAAAAGCAGCCATCACTATTTTCTACACCATGAAGACTAATTACATTTTTTAAAACCGATGAAACATATCACCTAAATAGTAAAATAATCCTTCTAGCTTCTAAAAAAAAATTCATGTTGTTTGGACAAATTTTAAAAAAGGTATTCTGATTTAGTCCGCAACAGTATATATATGCATACGTCTGTCGAAATAAATCATTTGAATGCATCTGTTGAGGCAATAATAAATCAGATCGATTTCGAAGTAGGTACTTCCCGCCAATTAACCTCGCTGACCTTCGAAATGGAAAAAAGGTAAAAGATTCGCTACCGTGTGGCGAAACACGGTTTGAAGGGTTAATAATAAACACACGACAGAGTACACATTCTTAACGAGAACGGAGAGTCTGTGAATGAAGATCAGCCGACGCGAGGGATCGTACGAGCGGTTTCCCACGAAGTCTTCTTTCTCTCGTTCCCTCTCCTACTGAACTCGTCGGAGGAGGATGCGCGGTGCCAGGTCCATTCGTCCTTCCGTACTGAATGGGAAGGAAGGATAAGCGGTGGGCCTCGAGGCAAGTCTCTGCGAAGAACTGCTAAACTCTGCGGGGGAATTTATCAACGTCCGGATACGAATCAGCGTGGCTTCGTTTACAAGACAAAGATCAGCCGTGTGGTCGGTGCAGGAGACGCAGCGGAGTAGACAGACACACGTATGCCGTTCATAGGCGTCGATTTCATTCTCTCCAGGCAAATATTCGTCCTCCTTTTCGCACATTACATCGGCGATTTATTACAACGAAATTACGATCTGGGAAAATGTCATACTTGGTTAAAAACGTGCTATGTCAATTTCACTCCCTCCAGGAGAACTTCTCCTTGCGCAGAATATGCTTGATTTATTACAAGGGAATTAAGACTTGGAGTAATTGCCATATTCGACGAGAGGATGCTATGAAATTGCGGATTTTATTATCTGCCGGTATATCGTTGACTTGTTGGTAAAACTAACGAAGTCCACCATTCCGTCCTAAAATTCTTAAGGATTAATGGAAGCAATTACCTACTTTTTGAGTTTCTTACGACAATAGATTAATAAAAATCCATATGTGAAAAACTTACGTATATTTTGCAATAGTTATCAATTATTAGATACCTACCTAATTTATTGGAATAGATTGAACTTTAAATTTGCATTTGCCGAAAATTAAAAAATATAACTTGCTCAGTTTTACCAACAAGTCAACGAATCCAACGATATAATCGTTCTCCTGTTTTTTTATTTATAGAATAGTGGCTGATCCGTTATCTGGTTTCACCCGGAAATTATTATTATTTATTATTAATAAAATAAAGTTTAACAAAATAAAGATTTATTTAAAAATATATAAAAAATCGAAGGCCTATATTTTTATTTAAACGAATAAAAAAGTATCTAACTTTGTGTTTTGTTAATGACTTCAGGGTGAGGTCCCCTCATAGGCCTGAGCGAGGTCTATAATTATGGGTCTTATGCTCCTACTGAATAAATAATAATTAAATTGATTGAAATATAAATTATAAATTTTCTGTTTCGATTATACATAATTGAAAACATTATGCAGAGAACACTGAAAGTGCCAAAAATCAAATTCTATACTATAGTATTATCATTGGCACGTAGAAAATTTTCCGATAAATTTGTTTTTAATTTTGGTAGTTACAGTGTTTTCTACAAGGACTATTTAATTGTTTTTTAGAATAATTTTCGTATATTTTATATAATAAACGATCTCCGAGTGTGAATTGCCATATTTTTAATTGCTACGTCAGTTTGTTTCGTTTAGAAACTAAGCTTTCTAATTGCATAATTTATACATATGGATGATAAACGATTTGTTTTTCGCTAAAAAGGAGAGTTAATATTGCTTAAGAGACTTTTATGAACACATTGGGTGGCGTCGGCGTGTTTGCACACCAAGGGATTTGCATCGTGGGCATGGTTTTGGCATGTTTCCGCGTCGATATCTTCTGAAAAGCACCGAAAGTATTATCCGAATGCCTAGGAATGTTTGCTCGGGGCTAGTTAAAGAAAACTTTCTCGGCATGAGCGACCGCTCGGAAAGGGCTGACCGATTTGAAGGGTCACTTCACAAAACCTTACGGTACTGGAAGTGTTAAAGTAGAAAGAAAAGAAAAATGGTTAAATTTAGAAATAATGCCAAATACATTTGAAGCATTGTGAAAAACATACGTCGTTGAAGAGAAGTTTGAATAAGTATTGAAAAATATTTTCCTTGATATTGGTCAAATTAAATTCACTAGTTTATCGTCTTCACTGTTGCTCGACTTGTGCATACGTCTGACATTAGTTATTATCCTGTTCCCTCTTTGATTCTTCAGTTACAGAGGCGGGCAAAAGTATTGAGACATCCTTTAAAATAGAATACCTAATTGTTTTAAAAATGATCTAAACGACTTGAGTTTTTTTGAGAAGCTAGAAGGATTAGTTTCCAAGCGACGAAACACGTCCACCTAGTAAACTAATACTTCCAGCTTCTCAAAAAAAAAACTCAAGTCGTTTAGACGATTTTTAAAAAAGTTATTCTGCTTTAACGGGTGTCAAAATACTTGATCCAGCACTGTACATGCTTTTAACGCCTATGTATGTTTCAAACAGCCTATTTTTTCTAATACTGTGTCAACTGTTTTGTGCCATTTATAAATCGAGACTAATTTTTGTGTAGAAAACATATTGAACTGTACTCAAAACACATCAATATAACTATAAACAATGTAAACAGATACACAAATTGACACTATATTTATTTAAATCTTTTAATCCCAGGTCACTCGCGGACCAATTAATCCCATTTCTGTAGACATGTTACTTAAATGATCTACTTTTACAAATATTCATACATACATATACGGTGACAGGACAACATTTTACGGACCACTGAAAAAAATGCATGCTAATTAAAACGGTACGAATGAATTTTTCGTTTTGCACGTTTAGATTCAGCTTCTACGAAGGAATTAAACATGCAAATGTCCCCTCGTTCATGTTTATTTGTGCTCGGCGCTTTTGCACGTGCGATAGAGCCGGATGAGAGGAGAGTCAGGACGACCCTTTGGTCCTTCTGATTCTCTTCGATTGGGTCCACCCACGCCGAAGACTTAATTCGTTCGATCCGACGTGCTGATTTAATCACAAACACTCGAGCGAAACCGAACGGGGAGCGAAGTGTGTGCAGGTTTTTTTGTTAGCAAGACAATGGCCGATCCGCCGGTGTCTTAATTAGTAACTCAAGATCCGCGGGCCTCCGTGATAGGGACGATCGAATCCTTCCTCTTCGTCCATCTAACCGTACGACATCTGTATGTCCTACATCCTCGATACATACATACATCCTCGTTATTATAATTTTGCATTCGCTGTACTCCAAATAATTTTTTTACCCACTTCCCAGATAGCACCGAACATCCCAAGGACGTCCGTTTCATGTCCAGTTAATATCCGAACGTTCTACGTCCATTGTGGACGTACCTGCTTAGGATGTTCGTAGGAATTAAATTTCGTATGTTCTACTTAGGAATGTCCGATTTTTTTAAGACTTACAAATGTTGTTAGGACTTAAATTTCGGATATTCTAGAAACATCCGTCTCTTATTATCCATAAAGTTTCTGAATTTTTTGAATTTCCGGGTTTGGGGTCTTTCCTTGATAGCGGAGAATATAAAATAAAATGCTATGTCGTTTATGAAGTGATAATACACTATAAATAATTCCAAATATTTTTAATTCCTATGCACAAACGTGTCATTCGTCCCTCACAATTTTAATTTGCAGATAAGTTCTAATCGACGTTCACACGGATTAGATTTTGTACACCAACACAATGTCAAATGCGTTAAACTCTTATGCTGCATCGAAATATTTTTAGAGAATGTAGTTAATGTATGAGAAAAGAACGTAAAATAACCCACAAATAAGGGAGGGGCATTCCTTGCGAGAAAACAGTAATAAATTCCAACGACTTTTATCTAACCAACCCATCCGAGCCGTCCTTATCCGACTTCTCGAAATTGAGCTTTAATAGGCCAATTAACATTATCTCATTTATCTGAAATAAACTGCATCAGATGCACCGATGATTTGTTACGTTTATTCATTTCCTTTAACATTTATTTCTTTCACGCGTACAGTGCCACTCGAAAGTTTTGTGTACCAAGTTTCTTAGTTTTAATTTGTCGAAATATAATTGCATGACCTTTTCCATGTGTGCAGTTTGCAGCACAAGAATCGTAAAATAATCTCTCAAGTTGGATATCGACTCTTTTAATAACAATCATGTAAGTACTTATTGATCATCAAAATGAGAAGGATCCCAATTTTTCAATAATTTTGATTTCTTACGATTTATTATGAACTGCTTAATATTTTTACAAAGGGGGCTTAAGTCATATATTTATCGTTTGGCACTTAACATGTTTTGTATTCGTTGACAATAGGATAGTGACTTGTAACATTCATCTACTTAATTATATCCAAAGAAATATGACTATTTCTTATAAATATGCCTAATTGTTTGTGCAGTACCTATAAGTATTTACTATTTCATAAGTATTACATGATTTCTATTGAAATAAAAACACAGAACTTTAGCAATTCATTTATAATTTCTCTAAATTTAAACGTGCCTTAAGACAAATTGATTGTTCTTTATTATGTTATAGATTACACTTATGTCTTTTTTGTAATTTATAAAATACAGCAGTTAAATTTGAACACACATTTAAAACATATAGGAAATTAATTTTATGTGACTCTATTGTAATTATTAAATACCTACGTGTTTTATGAGCGTACTTTAGTATGTATTAATATGTTTCTAAGATTTTAGGAATTCGTTTTTTGATAATATCTTGAACGAGGGAATGCGGTATAGCGGCAGCAGAGAAGATCTGACGTTTCGATCACGGTGGCTCGTGGATCGGAGTACTAATTAAGACGTTGAATCCCCGATTGTCCCCGGGACCAAATAGTATCTCTGTCGATCTTATTTTTCGAGGGACGACGATTAAATTCGTCTCCGAAAAGACAATGGAGAGCCTACGTCTTCACTGGCGCCACTTCCTTCAGCTAAACTTATTTAACGGAATTCTAATTACCGATTTTAAACGCGGTAAAGAGCTTTCGTTTTCCGTATCGACTTATCCGAGTACCAGAAACTTGGGCAAACAATCGGAACCCATTATTCTGAGGTTGCATGATGTTTTTATTGAACTATTTCGACACTGTATTTACAATGAAATGCTTAAATTTGAAATTCTTTTCTTCATTATGCTTTTATGTGTTCAATATAGGGACATGATATTTTTCCGATTTGTTATTCCATTTCTATCATAACAATTTATTTATTTAGTTGTTGAAGGGGGAGTAGTTAAATATAATGCGGTTTGTGAAAATAGACTTCTATAAGAAATAATTCTCCGTGAATAAATCTGAATATAAACTCGGCGATTGTATGCTTCTTTAAAATATAAATTTTTCCTATACCATTAAATATTCATATTTTTAGTTAAGTCAAGATTCTAATTATTACATTAATCTACAGGGAAAATTTTCACTCTGTAACTAATTTCCCATCAATTTTTTGTGAGTATTGTGCACAGTCTGTTTGCAATAAGTGTCTCAAAATAATTATACATTTTATCGGCTTTTTTAAAATTTTGTTAATACAATTCTGAGAGCTACATAGCTATAATAATGTTTCCTTAAATATAAAATGTGACTTGTACGTATGTATCTCACTTGCTAAAGTTTTGAAGTATTTTCTTAAGGACCTTTCAGTAACCGCACATTGATCGATTGCGCCGTGCACTATTCGCTGCACCTATACAACTCTGTCGCGCAGGTCACGAGTGAGAAGGGGCCATGAAAGATATAATGATATGATATGTCATCAATATATGTATAGATAACATTTTTTTTAACCGACTTCAAAAAGGAGTACATTAAAACTTATTTTAATAATTTATTTTACTAATTTGGATAAAAAATGTCGATTCACCGGTACGTGTTCATTTACTGGTACATTCACACTAGCCAGAAATTACGGTTTCTTATAACAGTAATTCATAATATCAGTTCTTCATAACTGTTTCGGTCAGAACCGAGATATATAAATTTGAAACAGTTATTTAGATAAGGAACAGTCAAGTGCACTCATATGTGATAAATATTACAAGTGATATTTTGTAGAAACAAAATTTCGCGATGAACAAAATTTTATACTATATTTTCAATTTATTTCTTTATGTAAGATCATCGACTTCCAAGCGATAACGTCAATTACAGGATGTGCTGTATAAGGGGATTAAGTAGATAATTTAAGTTTCTAATATTACTGATTTACAGCAAAAGTACAAAGTGCTTCTAAAAGGACACTGATAAGTCTACAGGTTGTTCAATGAATAAAGAGCATACCACGATTGTTATACATTGCTACAAATTCCTGAACAACAGAAATTAAACAATACCATTTTTACCCTGAAAATCACATGAGAACTTAAAAAACTGTCCCCAAAATTCATAAGTTTTAGTTTATTATCAAAAACAGCCTTAGGAAACTCGCATATGGGTAGAATGACTTCAAACACTGAATGTAAATCATTTCATTGAAGTCTGATCATGTAGTAGGAACTTTTTTCAATGAACCTGTTTACTTCAAACATAGTGTGTACGCCGATATGAGTTCGAGTCACTTCAACCAGTTCTATTGTAGATACCATTATTCTACTTCTGATGTTCAAACTTAAACTGGTTTTACTAACAAGCTGTTACCAATAGTGCACTAATTAACTACTTGCTACCCGTTGCTAACTTTAGTAATTACTTTCACTCATTGAGTTCCGCACTTTCATTTTTTCAGTGTTTAGCTGTATGTATAATAAATAAACGATTTTATGTACCGATTAATTTAAGAAACAAGATTTACTATGGAAACGTTAAATTAATTGCAATGAAAATGAAATATGATAAGAGTATATTGACAGAGTGAAATCACTATAATTAATATTACAAGGTATTGTCGTTTTTATTTATTTAATACAAATTTTTTTTTTAATTTAATTTTGTTTGTTTTCTGATGTGGTGGGTACACAATCAATATTAAATGCAGTTAACATTTTTTTATTGTAAATACAATTTATATCAAGACAATCTATAGCATGTTAAAATTTTGAAATTAGAAATTTAATTAAAATCGAAATTGTAACTTTTCTGTATACCTACATTTAAACTATCCTGTTTACTACGGCGTTTTTATGAAACACCTGCTTGTGAGAGATTACTTCAAGAACTTAATTTCAATGAAGAATACCTGTTCCCTCCATATTGTTCCTCTAAAAGATACGAAAAATTTCGATTTGTTCAGCTTTTCTGCCTTCATCTTTCCGAGTATAAAACTGTTCAACTGGGGAGTCTCGCGAAATGGGGGGAAATCTTTGATTTTCCGTGGGGGTGTGGCGAGACGTCGTTAGGAGTGCTTATTGAAGCTCTCAGCAGACGATGAAGAATACATAAAAAAAAGAGGTTTCGAATGTCTTCGAAAATCGTCCACAACCGATAGATTGAGGTGCCGGAAGAAGGGTGTGGCTCTCATATTCCGGTTATATAGAGTGAGAATCCCTTTCGTGATAAATGATCAGCGAGGAACGCTTCTTCTTTTTTCCCTTTGTCTTTTTTTCATCTCCAGCTTCCTTCTCCCTAGCAAAGGGTCCTTTAATGTCCATCCTCCTTTTTTATTCAGTTCATTCCCCTATTTCTCCTTAATATCGATGAATGGGGAGAACCAGAAGAGGATAAACATTAGAAAATAAATTAAGCAAGGCTTGAAAATAATTGAAATTGACTTGATATTTGTCAATACATAATAATTTCTAACTCTATTTTTTACAAGTAAAATAGATGGCTTTTATCAAAAATATTTTAAGGTATTTCTTTGAAAACTTTAAAAGATACAAGCATATTTTACAAAAAGACAAGTCATTATTCCGTAGAAACTTTATTTTCCAATAGTTATAGTCCAATACCTTTTCTCACCACAGTAGTGCTCTTATATGTATAATTTTCGTGGCGTGGAGAAGTAGGAAATAAGTTGAAAAGTTCGATTAGACACACTACCAAGCATTAGTCTATGGTTTATCCTAGTTAGCCTACTACAGAAAGGCGCTGTTTTGTATTCCTAAATACCTTGAGGCTTGTAGTTTGTTTAGCCAAACCCTGTGATTAGTCGCGCTTTTTCCGGACTCGGGACTTCTATTCTTTTCTAAACTACCACAGTCATGTATCATTAAGGTGTCGAAATTGGCTGAAATTCTGAGAAGCAAATGTGTTAACACTCTAACGGTTATGTGATTGTGTGAAGTCTAATAGAGTCATAACCACAGAACTTAATACTATCAATATCACTTCTGACATAATTTTTTTGTTAGAGACATAATCTTTTTCTTTTGTATGATTCTATTTATCTTTTTCGTCTGTAATCTACAGTTTGTTCAATTTTTACTATAACTTTATTGAAACTCTATGACACGTGCGTACATATAAAGTGAGTGTAAATAAAAGTTTACATACACCAATCTTCATCCCAATAACTGAAATATAACTGCTTCTTCTAGTAATTTTTTGTTCAAGTGCAGAGTGAACATTTTTTGTTTTAACCAGTACTTGTATCAAATTTTTAACTTTGTAACCTTTTGTGATTCGACAGTTTTGTAGTTGCAGTTGCCGCCAACAAAATATACTATAAATTGCAAAATCATGAAAAACGGACATTCCTCTTACCCTTCATATTATACTATATCACTGAACAGGTAGTCCAATTTAAGGGCACATTCTTAAAATTAGTTAAGCACACGCCTACTTAGTCGACGGATTTTGAAAATCGATTTTCTTGATATGCAACGTCATAGTTTATTAGAATTCCGAGATAAATAAGTGTCGAATATTATACAGAGATTTATCTTATCGTTGTGTCGAAAAAGAATCAGAAGAAAATGTACAAAGCATCCAAGAATTACTGGAAATTACTCTAGTGTAACTACCCGTTTTTCAACGTCATCTTTGTACTCCATTTGAAGAAAACAAACTACCTTTGGAATATCAGCCACATAAAAAAGCACGAGGGGCAACTGGTCAAGCGTGATCCGACAGTTTACCAAAATTGTCAACGCTGATGGAAGGGCACGTGTCGGCGGAAGGTTCAAAGGAATAATCGATGAATGAGGCGACGCGACGGTCGTCCAGTGACCGCACGCGTTACGGTTAGAAGTTGGACGGTGAATGAAATTTCAGCTGGAAAATTAATGTTTCTCGGCTCTTTTGGTTCGATACTTCTGGACAAGCCGTTCTGACCGCGTCGAAGGGACGCGCGAAAATTCGACGCGAGTTCTCGCTGCTCTCGACGGCTTTCCCGCTAAAGCCTGTAGGATAATCGGCTATTAAAAACTAGATTAAACCGGTGCCCAGGCGCAGTTTTAATCTCGATTTAACCCAGCTTTGCCGAGACTCGGTTGGGGATCTGTCGTCTTAGGGATCGCTCTGACCGCTAACGAACTCTAAGCTCGAATTAAAATGCGCCCGTACACTCCTGCTTCGCGACTGGCCCTTTCACAGCCGTTCTCTGTGTCGTTTTAAGTGCACCTGAGTTTTTGGTGTCGAGTTAATACGGATCTGGTAGTTTCTGCCATTGCTTTCGTCACGCACAAAGGGAACAAGAAATGGAACGTGTTGATCGTTGTTGTGTCGAGTGCGTGGACAGGCTTGTCCGAGGGCTAAGCAGTAAATCTAACGCTTCCGAGGGATAAACGGTGAACGATCAATTGGCATCCTTGGAAGGATTAGTGTAATTACCCTCGAACATGGAACGGTAGGTATTGTTACGCATGCACCGTTTGAAAATTTTAACGAGTAACTTCACGAAATAACTGGATTGCAGGTTTCTTGTTGATGAACATGATGGGTTTTTATTTCGAAATTAATTATTGATAATTAAATATAACCTGGGGTAAAGAGATGTGAGTAGGGTTGAAAAACTTGCTTCTGAGAAAGCGCATAGATTAAGCTGCATGTCTGTTAAAATTCGTATTCAAAGTCGTGATTTAATCCCCTAAATGTTATTGCTATAAGCGACCTATCGGCGCCGCAAGTTTTGCCAAACTCTTTCGTTTCTATAAAAATCTATAAGAAACGGCTATAGAATGTTACAGATCAAAATGGCCGTTGGACAGTGTTATTAGCACTTTGAGAGACGTCAATATCCATACTGTGCATAGTTTAAGGGTGTCTTGGCGTCGATAATTTGTGGAAAACATCGAAAGTATTGTCCCAGAGTCCTTAAACGTTCACTTTGAAACCTATCGTTAAACCCTGCAGTGCTCAAAGTATTACTGCTTGTCAAATTGATTGTACGGCAGATCTGGGTCGTTTAACCCTTTCAGCAATAAGATTCGAGTGTTCAGCCTACGCGTGTGTGGAAATTCTCCAGTTCGTATTTCTTAACCATCATGGCTGAACGATTATAGGCGTTTCATGTACAGACTGCGTGTACTAACTCGAGACATATATGTGTTTATAGCATCGAAACAGTTACAAATAATTTAACGCGTATTGTTTACTCCACCTGGGCATTCCCTCGCGAAACGCCTGTCGTAACCAGTATACTTTCAATTCCGTTTTCTTGGCAATTATCGTGGAATTCGGTTGACGTAAATACTGACCCCTTCCCACAGGGGCGGATTTGGGTATAGGAAATGTAGGCTGCAACCTAGAGTGGTCAATTTTGCGGGAGCGATAAATTTTGGGAAGCGGCAAATTTTCGGGAGCGACCAATTATGGGTGCGATAAATTTTGGCAGGCGACAAAGTTTAGGAAGCGGCAAATTTGGGGGAGCGACATATTTTGGGGAGTGGAAAATTTTGGGGAGCGACCAATTTTGAGCGGAAGAAACTGAAAATGCTTTAAACAGAGGCTTGAGGCAACTTTAAAAGCAATTCTTCCACATAACAAATTAGCAATGACTTAGATGTGAGTTGCCATATTTAATTAATTTTGAAATTGTCCCGACTCTTTTAATTCAAAATATTTCATGATATTTCCCGGATAGGGCGGCAGACGCTTGTTAACATAGGAATGTCAAATCTTCAAATGCGCCCCTGCACAATGGAAGACCTCCCTATGGTATCAAAATCAATGTTTCAAAGTTTTTTTCAGGAGTTCTTTTCAGTTGCCATACGTGGAATATAACAACTAATCTTCGATGTTTTCTCTAACAGTCGACTGTAATATCTGACTTCGATTTGTTCCATATTTCTTATTTTTTGGAGTGACATATCACACAATCGCTCTTATTACTACTTAACACTTAATTCTTTGCTTAAATATTCGATTCATGTTTTGTAGAATTTGATGTCCATGTCAATTTAGTTTTAATACTGCTTGTAACTCGTCAATCGAATCTTCGCTGACTGGTACATAATCTATGTATACAAGTAACTACTATTTCGTATTAAATATGATCTGGAAAGATTTCGTCAATGAATCTTGGAAACCTCGTTTGGCTAATAAACAAACCGAGTGGTATTTCAAGAAATACGTACTGCCTACCAGGCGTGACGAAGGACGTATACTTTCTACTACTTTTCGCAACTAGCAAATGGAAGAACCGTTCTCCAAATAAATCAACGAATATGCACGCGCATTATTTAATTCGTCGATCTCATGTTAGACGAATGGGACTGGGAATTGTGTTAGCTTTATTTCCTCATCTAACTCGTGATGATCTATGCATACTCTATACTCTATACATAGAATTCGTTCACTTCAGAAACGATTATGAAGGAATTGCAGAGCTTATTTGAAGGGTAAGGGGGGAAACTAGAAAATGTCACAAAACATCGTTATCAAGAAACTTAAGTTTTAATACTGTAGTCTATCAATAAAGAAACAAAGTTCAATGAATTTAATTTCCTTATATAATTTTCTTCTTAAATTCGTGTCTACATTTGTCACTAATTGATACTCGGTAATTCATCTCTCAAACGATTAAGCTTCCCAAAGTGTTACCACTGCAGTCTTGCCTTTTCTCTTATTGTCTATGACCCCTGTAAACATTCAGGCTTCTGCTTTTCTGAGTAATGATGATTAATAATAATAATATCAAACACAACTGTCTCTTCTCCTCTCATTCACCAACCACTCCAAGTACATATCTCAATTTTATTAATTCGGCTCTGACATGCTAAAAGTAAAAACAAACTTTCCACCTTTAATACTCCCCCTTAATATTCATTACACCCCAATATTACTTCCAAACAGAATCTGCCGATTGCTCGGTAATCTTGATCTATTCGCAACAGGTCAATCGATTCCGCTGACTCGCAGATAACAAGAGTGGGATCAGAAGCAGGAGAAGCCGGCGTATCTTCCGCGAGGAACGTTCGAAAGCGATCTGCAAGAATTCGTGCCACCCACGTGCAAGTACGCAGGGGCGCCCATATGATCGACCGAGGTCGACGAACGCAACCAGATCCACCTTCCACGAAGGTGGAGAAGTAGGAGGGTGGAGCGCAGACCGATGCATCGGCGGTGCAACGCTGCCGTTGTTGCTGCTGCCGCCGCCGCCTCTTCTTCTTCCTCTTCTTCTTCTTCTGCTGCTGCTGCTGCTGTTGCTGCCGTTGCTGCTGTTGCCGCCGCTGCTGCGGGCGGACGGTACAAAGAGCATTATGTACAAAGACGTAAAGCGAAATGGGAGCGAGATAACCAACGGTGTCCGGATGAATGGAGAAAAAAGGGGGCGGAAGTGGAGAGGGAGGGGACACGGAGGGCGTGGGATGCAGGAAG
The DNA here is from genome assembly GCA_963971345.1 of Andrena flavipes. NCBI lineage: Eukaryota > Metazoa > Arthropoda > Insecta > Hymenoptera > Andrenidae > Andrena > Andrena flavipes. The sequence continues at coordinate 62,888,351 of OZ020480.1, forward strand.
AGAAGCTGTGAAATATCGAAACTATTTCATCGGGACAATGTAACAGTTGTGCCACTTCTTGCAAATAAGGTCCATGCTACTAGAATATTTATTGCATTGCCCGCAAATTCACGCGGTGTGCATAATTATCATAGATATCTGATTCATAACGTGATAGGATTCACTTACTTTGGCTAAGCAATGAGCAGTGAATACGTCTTCAACAATCATTGAATATCTACACTATAATATTAATATCCTACGTAATAAGACGCTTAAGGTATCTGTTCGTTTATTAGCAAAATCTGTCCAGAGGCTTTTTTCGTAATTCCCGGCGATCTGAAAGGTTCAAATTCAGCATGAAGTTTCCTTGTTTTTTGGGTACCTAAAGATGCCGTGAAATATTAAAACCTAAGAAATTTGAAAATGGATAGTACCTATGGCCTAAAATAGGTATTCTGTTTATCTTATGGACAAAAGGGTGTTAAATACTGCTGTACAGTGAATTTTGGTAAGTTAGCAATACAGGTTAGCAATGCCTGGCAAAGAGGGGCTAAAAAACTAGTGTACAATAGAACGTCAAACTAGCGTACAATAGGACGAACATATACAAAGTTTCTGACGCATGCATAGGATATCATTTTGTCGTTTTTTTTTCATTTTCAACCACAAGTACTTGGAAAATATTGAATTTTCAATGCACATACATATCTACATACATGGCTGTGTAGATATAATGGAGAGTACATTTATGACTCACTTAATTATGAGGGAAAAGCCAGCATATTACAAAAATAGACTTAAGTATGAAAGGAAATATTTACTGAAACGGTTTCTAAATATTTCAGCGCAACGATGTGTGAAGGAACCAACAATTCTCAACGCAGTTACGCATAGTAGTACAAAGCAGAAACTTTTGCAAGGAAAAGGGAGTAATTTTCAAATAAACAATATTAAATACTTTTCAGCTTTCCACATTACAAATAAATCATCAGATGTATTAAACAGTAACATATCTCTGGTATTTCACATAATACAGATTCTATGGAACTAACAAAATCAATATTAGGGTGGAACGAATTATAGGGGCAAAATATTTTTTTATTATTCATGACTTCTAATAGTGGGCAAAACTTGCCTTTTATAATGGTATTTAAGCTGCCAAAGTTTGAACGTGATCAACAAATTTTTGAGGTGCCACAGGCCTTTTAAAAATTAATATTCCAGTAAACATTAATATTTGGAGGGCTTGGGGCACCTCAAAAAATTTGTTGCTCACATTCAAACTTTGGCAGCTTAAATACCACTATTTTGCCCACTATTAGAAGTCATAAATAATAAAAAAATATTTTGCCCCGATATTTCGTTCCACCCTAATACCTATATGTGCATTCCTAATTCACAAAACAACTCGAAACATGTGAAAATAATTGGCAAACTCCCAAGGGGGCAAAGAAAAATAAATGTGTTCTTATTTATTCGACACGTCCCAATTTCAATGTGCAAGAACATTGCACAAGAAAGGGCTGTAATTTATTATAATGAATTCCCGGGCGATGCTCGCAATATTTCCGCGTGCAGCACGAGAAATGGCGACGAAAACAGAGAGAACGAAAGTAAGAGATATACCAGGAAGGGTGCCAGACCACAGCGAGGGAGTGTGTACTTTCTTACTTTATAAAGGATTGGTGCAGTACATCGAGATTCAGTTTCTTCTGGTTCCAGCAGTACTCCCGGAGGCATTAAATCAAGTTCGTACTGTTTCTCTTACATCTTACCAACGTTATGTACGGAGCAGTTCAGTGTGTGACTTCACCATCTTAGAAGTGAGCAGTGATACGCGTAGCGTTCAATTTCATGGGGATGAACGCCTCTGAATTCGTGAAACAATTAATGGTTTCAGAACTCGATTCATCACCTTATAATTTCACTTATTTCAAACACAGAAGTAATAGTTCTGTCAAAACATATACAGTATATCTAGATCTGTATTGTTTTTCTGATATTTCTGTTGTCACGTTTCCCCTGTGAATCGTTTTCGTTATTTAAGATTTTAAGCACTGTGACGGTAACATTTTTTGATATATGAAATTCACAACTGTAAATGTTAGAGAGAAGAATGTTGATAGAATCGTCCGTGAAATATGATTTTGATAATTGTCCAGATTTTCTTTGGTTCAATAATTTCTGTAATCTTTTATATATAAGATCTTATATGGAAAATAAGTTCAAAGATTGTAAGCATGAGAATAATTGAGGACCTTGCAGCAAGAGGGGTGCAGCTCCATTTTTACCAACTTCTAGTAAATTTCTTTAACTTAACATTAAAAAGAGAACACTAATTGAAAAATATATTTTTTCACGCAATAAGTAGTAGTTATTAAGTTGATAAATATTTATTTCTATTTTTGGCGAATTTTTCAGATCTGGAGCTGTCCAAAACAAAAATAATGCACAAAACAGAATTTGGATCAAACGTGCACCAAACGATGTAGAATATTTGTCACATATATTACACATCATAACTCAAAAACTGTAAAAACTGCAGCTACACCCCTCTCGCTGCAAGATCCGCAATTATTGTCATCGGCCAGATTTGTAATCGACGTGCATCGTTTGTCACTGTTCTAAAAATTCCGTGTTTTGGAGTATAGGGAATAAGATGGAGAATTGTGGCCCAAGAGGAATTGAAAAAGTAGAAGCTTTCGCGGACAAGTAAGGCGATGTAAGCGGTTCACTCGTTCCCAGGCTCGGCTGCGTTGCATCCGATCGTATCTCCCCGAGGATTTATTGTTTGGTAAATCATTTAGTCGCTGCCAACCTGCCGCAGGGGAAGTCGAAGTGACGGTGCTCTTGGCTCTTCCTCTCTATTCGTTCTCCCCTTTCTACCGCCACCACTGTCTGCGATCCTCTTTCAACTTTCTTCTCCCGTGAACTTGCACGAGTTTGCCACGCGTACTTCACTTACACAAACTTCACTAATACTTTCAAATCATTGTTCCAAAAACGTATTACTTTAGAATTCGACTCTTAATTAATATTTATGTTGTATACTATGTTGTGTATTGTAATCTGAAACGCATTTTCTTTTCAGTATATGTCGAGAAGCGTACCTCTATTGTATTTTGAAAGTGTATATAATTTTGGAGCATTAATTTTAAAGCACGAAGAAAAAGAACTGAATAAAAGGACTGTAAACTATCATTCCCGGTGTAATCGAGAAGAATATATCTGTTTGTGCAAAAGAGCGATATTTTTTTCTTTATGCAACTTTGTCTTCGAGAAGATTTCATCATCGAACATTAAATCTTATACCTACTACAAACCACGTCCCAGTAATTGTAATATTACAAATTTACCCATATCTTTATATAGTTTTTATAATTACCAGTGGACTTCGTTGTAAATTAACACAGAAAGTGAAAAGAATAATTAGAAAATATTTCAGGATATTGAAGAAGAAGTGTGATCGAAGATTTTTTAGAAAATAGAATTTCAATTTTGAGTAGCAGTGAATATGAAAAAGGTTGAAACTCTAATTTTAATAAAATTTACTCAGCCGCCGAGGAAACTGGACGCGGAGCATTAAAAATACGAGAAACGCCGATTTTAATGGGAATGAGGTGGGGGAAAAGAAGCACACGCCAGGCACGCGTCTTCTCCACGAGGAATGCTTCGTCGCTCGCGCTCTTGAACACGAGTAGGCTCGTGGAATGATTTCGAGACACGAGGCGAGTGTGGTCAGCTTTCGGTTCAAGCAGAACAAGGAGAAGGAACCGTGCTCGAAGGAAGAGACAGAAAAGGACACAGGATCGATACAGAGGAGAGGCGAAAAATGCAGAACCTAACCGTGCAGGGCACAGGTGCATCGGGCGATGGCTTTCAGGAATTCGTGCTCAATCCACCCTCGGGGAATCTTTTTTCCTCTGCCCCGTTCACGAGTCCTTTTCTTCGGTTACACGTACTACCACGATAGCCCCGATTGAAGACAATGTGCTCCATTGATAACGAGTGCAAAGTTAACACGTCAGCGAGCGGTAAATAAAAAGGGACCGTTTTTCGACGACTCGTTCACTTCGATGTCTGAATGATATTCATCATTGAGCAATCTGTTACTAAATAACTTAGTCTCTCGCCAAACTGGTGATACAGAGAAACCGAAAGTAACTTTGAATATTAAATTTGTTACGCACGTATACACGTAGGAATATTGACAGAATGCAACAATAAATATGGAACAACTGTGGATGAAATAAATCATCGTGGAAAAATAAGGCGAAACTAAAATATTTATCTTCGATCGAGGTATTGTTCTCGAGAAATTTGATTTTAATTCTTTTGTTCGTCACCCATTCTAGTTGGATTGTCAAACTCGATTTTCTGAAAAATAACGCTTTCTTTGAAAAAAAGAGTTATTGTACAATTACGACACACTTTTGTACAAGGATTCGCACCATATTTATAGTTGCAGCCTGCCAGTTTTTAAGTAGTCAAATAGATGCATAGCAGGAGAATATTCAGAACTAATTTCCTCGAAACCATAGTCTTCTAAGAGAAAATGTATTTTATTTTCTACTTGTTTATTCGTGTATAATCAACCCTGCACATTGTATCTGTATATCAAGTTATACAGTAAATGTATTATGCAAATAAAAACAAGCTTGTAATATTTTGTATGCAAACAGTTATTATAGAAAGACGTAACATTTTTTCTTCGGACTGCAGAATAACATGGTTTGGCTACTCTCAGAGGACTTCCTTGAAATCGAAAGCTGAATTTCAGCTGTTGCGAAAGAACGGGAATAGGTTGAAGATCATAAAAGCCAAACAGCGATCGACTCTTAAAGCAAATTTTGCTGAAATGACATAGTACTCTCCTGTTCATTTCCGTTCGAATGATAGGGTCCATAGTACAGTTATCCGAGAATTAATTTGACTCTGTGAATTTTACAGCACATCCAGTCATAGTATGTCCTTCGAAACAGATAACCTTGTGTTTCCACAAAGGTTCTGCCCTTCTTTAGTCACCGAGAACCCGTTAATTTAAAATTGTGTTAGATACACCTATCATTTCTGTAACCGCAGATGTAAAACATTTACAATCTTGCCTGTACCTGTAATATTATAAATGAGGATATTTGGTTGAACGGTTTGCGCGGGCTTATTTGGCGGTTTCTCATTACTGTCGAGAAAGACACGATGAAATCCTGCAATTATGGCGCCAGTGTAGGTATTATTTTAAATAAGTGTATCCTACCAGCTAAATTACAACAGAATAATCTATAGTGTTGAAAGTCCTCACATTCTTACACTTTCCATTTTCTTCCAGGGGCCATTTCAAGTTAAATCAATCACTTTCTGCAGTCGACGTGACGTGAGGGAAGTTGGATGAAATATGTAGTGCACGAGAAATTAGAGGGGGGTTTCAGTCATCATTTTACTGGTTTCGAATTTGGTTAACCCTCGGATGGTGGATACGGGGTCCATTTTGACCCATCTTAAATATCAATCTACACGTGATCACTTACTAAGTACTATAATTTCTTGAAGATGAAAATTTTAAATCAGAACAAGATCAGAATCTGTAGTGAAAGCTTATATATTTTGAGGTATAAAAATATATGTCTGGAATTGAACGAAAAGTAACAAAATTTGTCTTCCTTCCTGTTCCGTGATATAAACAAATAATAAATATATACTATACATATATGCGTATATGTAGTGATTTCTCTTCCTCTTTTCTCGATCTCATTCCAGACAGACATTACACGACACGCATCATGCACAGTAGCTTTTTTTCTATTTACAGTTACTCAAGTTTCGTTTCCTTTTCGTTATTAAAAACCACGTGTGAATCCAATAAATAAATAACAGTGCTGTGGAAAGTGAATCCTAAGTATTTTCAATATTATCATGTGTCAGATTTTGAAATCCTACCAAAGTAAACATTCCTACATAAATGTATACAATTGCCAAGAATTTGTTTAATTTGAATGAAAACTGTAGGTTTTTGAGCCACAGTTATTGCTAATTTTAGGAAGCTTCTACATTTCACTTTTTAAAGCTGTTTTTAGCTATCATGTTTCAAATGCACATCTACAATTTGATTTGCTTATTGCTATAACGTTAATTAATGATAATTTACGATTCCATTACATGACTTTCTAAATTTATTATGCTAGAGGAAGAAGAGAGAGAGAACACTATGAAAGATTCTGTCCTTTCAGAGCAAATGTATATATATATATATATATATATATATATATATATTGATCTTATCTCTAATATATGCATCTTAGCAGATACACCTGGATCTTTTTCACAGATCGCGTGAAGTGTGTAAGTACTGTTTAATTGAGCAAGTCGCGGAGTACATTAGTGGAAATAGTTATTGCATCAGGCGAATATTTAACAAATTCAGTTCTACCGTCCTATCGTTTAGAATAATCAACCCTCTGGCATCCTACAAAACGTACTAAATGTATTATCTGGTTATTGAATGTACTATACTCTTAGAAATTTCGTTTACAAACAAGGGAAATCCATTTCGTTGCGCAAAGTCACGTTTCCCACGTAGGTACGTGATTTTATCCTACCCGTATTCCCAGTTGATCTCATCAAATTCACCATTGCGGCACTTGTTACAGGCTTCTGATAAATGGCGGTCGCATGCGCTTTCCCCTTTCTTGCGCTCGACATAATTCAATTTCACCAAATGGCGCGTAAGATTCCCTGTATACTATTCTACATAAAAGTGTAATACGATACGACAACTTGCTGTTAATGGATGCAAGAATGCGGATATCGGCAGAGGTAATGAAGGAAGAAACTACACTTGAGAGTAAAACTCGCGCGAGAAGTCCTGTAATTAAGCAAAATGGCTGTATAAATCAACGATTCTTGGACGGCTTTTTGAGGAACTAATACCAATCCAACAATCAGTGCCGTTAAAGAATAAGTTTTTCTACAAACTGCATTCTCACCTCTTGGTTTTGTGCTGCCATCGAAAGTGGAACTGGGGAATCGACTTTAACATGTCGTTACACGTGAAAGTAAGTCTAATTAGTAACTGCTAATTATTGGAACAATTCTTATTGTAACAATGGTTGAACTAAAGGACCTCCAACCGATTGTTATAAAACAGATAAAAGGAAAGTTATGAAAATAAAAGAACTTCGTTTCGACCTCTTTTTAAGTAAAAGGCACACGTTCCGTAAGAAATGAGAAACATAATTCGATGTCTTAAAATATAATCTTTTATGCAATAGAGGTAGCTACGTTAAGGTAGGTGTCCACTTGAGAGAACCCGCGCAAGTTACTCTCGATAGTTACTCTCAAATTGTGTGTCCACTTGAGAGCAATTTCGAAAAATTTTACTCTCTGAGTAGGCGATAGAAAACTCGCCGAGAGCTTACTATCCGATAGAACTCTCGGAGCAGTGTCCACTAGAAATTGGCCTGCGCCTATTTTCTGCAGTTTCTCTCAGTTTCTTTTAAGCTACGAACGAAGTGAGGCCGTGATTATGGATGTGCAAAAACTTAGTGCTTTGATTATTGCTTATAATATTTTAAAAAAACAAGAGAAAGAAGCAACGTAGAAAGAAAAATTCCTGGGTGTCAGGCCATGGATTCAGCGTAGACAAGAATTAGGAGCATGTTCAACTCTTACCTTCGGCTCGACGCAGACTGCCTTGGCCGCGCAGTTCTCCCGGCTAACCGCCTAGCAACACTTCTCTGGGAACGCCGTGTCTACCGCGACGCGAGCCTACTGCATAACCCAGAAGACCTACTCTCGCGACAGCACTCGCAGAATACGAACCTGGTTCGTATTTCGGAAGCAACTGTCGGATAGTAATATTACTATGTATCCACTCGAGAGCAAGTTGCAACGCGTCCGCTGTCTGAGAATTGAACGTCCCTCTCCGACAGTCACTCTCGGACGTAGTTGTTTTACTCTCAAGTGGACGCCTACCTTAAGGATTATGCAATTGTAGAAATCAGTTTACCTGTTTCATTACAATATCATAATTGCATTCATATCAAAATAACATAACTTTATAGTACTTCACCCTTCTCTTAGTTTCCCTTCTTTTTTAAATACGACACCACCTTGTTCGCTTTGATTTCAATTTATAAACAATTTTACGTTATATGGTATATTATACGAAATAAAGGTATCTAAAATGGGCTGAAATGAATTTTGCTCCTAATGATAGTGGTTCTTACCAGAACCACTGCCGTACTAATTGTGTAGAAATAATTGGTTATATCACAGAGCACCACCGTTCCAGCAGGAAAGTACACACCAGTGTGTCTTTGATGAGGCCATTAATTGGAAGGCCCCGAAAACCCTAATTTTATTTTATTTTTCAAAAGCCATAAGATGTTAAAAATCTATTTTTCTTCAATAAAAAGAATCTATCCTTGTTTTTCAGGTGCAAATGTTAGTTTATTTATTATAGCTCTGCAGACATACGTTACATTTAACCGCCCGAGGGGTTGTATTTTCATCTCCTTGAATAACAAGTAAATAAAGGCCATATAATTTTTTTACTGTAATTTGTAGTTTTCTTTTTTAAAAATCCTAAAAATCACCAATTTTTTAAGCGATTTGATGAGAATGTCCCCTTAATGAAAATGAACCTAATTCCAAACTTTTTACCAATAGTGCAGGTATTTGAAATCAGTCTATGCTCATTTCCGCAGCTTTAAAAATATGAGTTCCATACATGTGGGTCATTTTTTATTCAAAGACTTTGAGTGTATAGTCGAACGAAAGAATGCACTAGGGTTGAAGTAGTTAAAGGGTGATTTAAGGAAAAAGGAAAACGGAAAGGACCGAATTTTCGTCCCTGCATTATGCAAGATCCATAATTGCGGCACGTTAAAATCGCGTGCGAGCGACGCAGACGACCAGGCGGACAAGGGACGCAAGAGAGGGCGTAAGAATGCGCAGTGCACGTGCCTTTATTTATTTCGCATAATTAGCGGTGCATTGGCAGAGTATCGTCTGCCCGACAGGTTCTCAGCCCGTCTTTCTTTTTTCCTCGCTTCCTCCCAAGCGTCCGTGACTTCTTATTTTTCACATTCCTTATCACTCGGTTGAATTGATTAATGCTAGAGGCTAAATGCATCGCCTCTTCTGACAAGAGTCGTCAAAATATCCGATCGCAGAAGTGTCAAGTCCTTGTCGCAAGCGAAAAGTAACACTAAATTCCAGTGCTGCCAGTATGGAGTATGTTTAAGTGCAGAGGCTCAAATTTAGATGCTGGATAAATTATGTTTCGAATTTTAACTAAAAATGATTTAACTAAAAAAATGTATGTAAAAAATTATGTACCAATAGTTTTGTATAGTCAAACATGAATTACAAGAGATGCGAACAATGTTGGTTTAAAATACTGATAACAGTTTGTATTAATAACACAGAGAACATGAAGGCAGGTGGATATTATGTCACAGTAAATCACTTTTTCTTTTATATTCTGAAACAGTTATTCAACCAATAACTAAAGGATTTGTACACGACATATCGGATGCAAGGAACACAACTGTGAACTTTCATTTACATGTTAGTTTGTGGTCAATGTCTGATAGAACCATAACTTTTTCGTCGTACCGACAACATTTGCTTTCCAAGACCGGATTAAGTGGTAAACTTCTACCTTTCTCTTTAATTCTCTTTCCAATTTCCATAATTGCGCTGCTCCTTCTCCGGGCGGTAGGTGGAGATGTTAATGAACGCATTGCAAAGTGGAGCATGACCACACATTTCGCAGTTTCCAGACATGATTTACTCGCGCCCTGAAATGCGCAGTATCATACTGTGCAAATTACGTAGATAATGCATATAGAGTCACATAGTGTTCCCAGAAACAATCATTTTCTGCTTCAAGTTTCACTTGCTAATTTCAGTCGTTTAACACAGAACAGCTTTTAAAAAGAAATGACTTCTTCTTGTGTAACATCCAAAAATTTATATCCTACTAGCACTAATGACTCCATGAAAACACATTTCGTCCCTTTCCACCACCCCCTTAGGGGTTGGTTAGAGAAAATCCTGAAATTGGTTTTTAGGCATTTATGCGAGTAACCTTTCGAAGTAAAAAACAAGTTGGTAAGCTCTGATACAATTTTCAATAGTTTGGAAGCACATTGGTTTCCTTCTGGTATCTCAGCATACAATCGGGTTAAATTTTTTATTTTACCAGAATAAGACAAATATTGTATTAAGATAATAAACGTATCACATTGTATTAAAAATATATCTATGTACCTACCTATGATATTTTATAAACACATTCATTAAATGAATCGTAAATTAATTATAATATTCATTGCCCCAAATATGATAACATAGAAATATTTTATATGTATTTTTTATAATAATTTTGTTACAGTATTCATTACATACCACCTACCTGCAGCAATCGAATTAAATGCAAAACTGTAACCGTATGATCACGATTATGAAGCTCACCTATTTCTTACGTCTCTATATCTACGAAATAATTATATAAGAGGCTTCCAGATAAATCGTTGGGCGATTGCTATCGAACAAAATAAAAAAAAACAACAAAATTATTTCCATGCGAGAGCAACAACCTACAACCCTTTCGCCGTTCATGCTCCCGCACGTGTGCCCAATAATAGCATCAAGCTTACTTTTCCTTTTATCTAACAGTACGTAGACGAAATATTTACCACTGTTTGAATAGCGGGAGCGTAGCTGATCGTGAGCCTTGAACGTTTTCACTATTGTATGCAGACGCATGAACGGCGAACTCGACATCGATTGTTCGCATGTATCCATAATTTTATCATTTTTCGATTTTACTGGACATCAATCCACTGTAGCCTTTCTAAATGTCACCCTGAATAATTATTCCGCCAATAGACTTTCATCTGAGAAAAATGAGAACTTGAGACAGCACCTAGACGATCAACGATCAATGACCATTGATCGTTACATTTACGCATTTGCTAATTAACTTTCGTTTTCTGCAAATAAAAATGTTTTTTTACAATGACTCGAAGTTTCTGATCCGCTACTATTGTCGTCGTGACTTTTAAAGAAACGGAGATCTTGATAATGTGCTTTAAAATAGCGAATCAATTAACGGCAGATCATTTTCTTGCCTGGCTTAATCTTAACGACGGGGTTCGATGGAACGTATCCTGGGAATCGACGAAAGGCGGCCTGTCCCTGGTAAGAGGTCTGAAATTTGGCCGGACCCAGTTCGAAATTAGTATTCATTAGAGGTCCACGCGAGATTTCCGACGAGTCATGTGGAAATAATTAAGGTAAGTGTGGGGTCCGCGGTTCGACTCGGTGCACAGTCGTCTAATGGCCTCCTCTTTCGCTCATTCAGACTCGCACACGCCTCGTTCCCGTCATCCTTCTCCTTCCTGTACGCGCTCCTTATCCTTCTCCTCTTCTTACTCTTGTTCATTTGCGTTGCGTCCAATCGATTTCTCTTTCACTCGTTGCAAGTTATTACTTATCCTTCGCTCTGCTTCCTCGTGGCCCCTTCCTCGATATCTCGCTGTCGTTCCAGCAATTAATGCTTTTCATTCCATCGATGGCTGATCGAGCGAATCCTTCAGACGTTCGCTCTTCCGTTTTACGTCAATCCTTTGGACGCTCTGTCGAATCAATTCTCCTCTCGCGTAACATATATTTCAGTGGCGTACGAAATTGTCTTGGTCGTTTCTCTCCTTCGTCCCATCTTCTACCTTTAACTTCAAGTTTCACTCTTTCCATGCTCGCCTTTTCTTTTCGTTTTTTTTTTTCTACAGGAGAATACATGCCTGCGTCATTCTGATCCTTTTTTGTTCTTGGTCGGTCGGATGATTAATCATCGATCAACCCATCAGGTACGAGGAATGAAATGAAATTGAAATAAAATGGCTTCGATACATTCTTGTGGGAAAAGTGAATTCGGTTTCACTGGGATTGTACGTAGCAGAGTTGGGCATTAACTAAAGAGGAATTTATTTGAAGAACGAATCAAATAAAAGTAATTTTAACCTTAGAATATTCGACGAATAAAGTTAATTTTGTTATTCGACGGATTTAACCCGGGAAAACGGGTTAAATAATTTTATTCGTTATTAGAAATTTTATTCCAATAAAAATTTTGCCCATGTCGGGTACATAGATATTGTTGCTACTTAAATAATTTCAGAGAAGATTTCGAAGGTGTAGGGTAAAGGGCCCAAATTTCGTTCATCATTTGTATTTAGTGTAGAGGGTGTATAAAATGTTAGAATGAGCTGGCACTTGGCATGAATTTTCTTTGAACGTTTCTCTGTGTATCCACGAATCGCAAAATGAAATTATGTAATGTCAATACGAGATAATAAACAAAATGTGAGATATGAAAAAAGTGGTCCTAATTTCGTCCAAGAAGATGTTTGTAAAACAGCAAATAAATTGAAAAATTAATGTTTTTATTGATACAAGCGATCTTATAGTTTATGTGTGGATGCAATCACGTGAAATAAACGTCTTCTTTTCGCAGAAGTTTATTAACAGCGTTAGTTATATGCAAAATAAATAATGCACGCAGAGTTCGTAATATAGCATAATCGTTATGTATTATAGTAATTATTCATTTCCTACAGAATATTATAAAAGTGGCCGAATAAGTTATTCGAATAATGCAATAAGTACAAAAGATATGTTCGCTCCCGCTGTTCATAAAATATACGGTCTGTCGCTCCGTGTATTTCACACGTACATATTGCACCTGTCGCCCTGTCTCTCTTCATATTCGGCGCTTTTTCTTAATTATCGTCTCGATTCTTTATACACGCACCTTACCCTTTCTTTCATCACACGCTGTTTTATTGGAGTACTCTCCATTTCCTTCTACTCTAAATTGATATTTCTTATTTCATTTCACGTTATTTCAAGCATTTCATTTTAATGACTTTACGCAACAAGCAAGGCAAGTGAATTATAATCTGAAAAATGGTTTTAAACTCATGAATAATGTATTATGTATACAATAACGGTTAAAATGTATGTGAAATAATTCAGCATATTTCGATCATCAAAATGTTGCAAGTTTCTAATGAGCAGGATTGGGTATAACTTGATTTCAATGACGTAATCATGAATAAGCTTGTTGTTGCCATGGGCGAATAAGTTCTTGATTGATTAAGAATGTATTCAACTGGCATAAGTCAGGCAACATTATCCGTGTGTACTGATCTAATAGAACACCCTCCATTTATTATTCGCAAAAACAGTTATCAGATAGCAGCGACTAAAAACTATAAAATTTGGCATGTTATTCGAATAATCTTAATATATAAAGCTGAAAGTGTTTGGGTGTTTGTCTGTCGCGTAAAAATTTTCGAAAGGTAAAAAGGTAAAAATCTTTTTATAATTATGAATATCGAATAATAAACGGAAGAGAATGCATTTGCACAAATATCTTTGATAAATGTCTCTTCGAAATAGTTCAAATAATGCTCAAATCTGCTAATGAGTAAGATAATAAAAATCTAGTTCAGTAGAGTAGTTGAAAAGAAATAGTAAAAAGGGAGCAGAGGATTAATACAGAAAAATGTGATTTTGTATTTAATAAATGGCATCCAACATTCCACTTCCATACGAAACTTTTATTTACTTTACTCAACTTTTTCCCCGAAAACCCACTACACATCGCTGTATGCCTGTCTGTGGTTGAATGAAGTCTTATTAGGCCAGACCGCCAATGCAAAATTTCGCTGTGGTGGTAACGAATTTCGCCGATGGCCGACCGTTTGATCTCATTTCAGCGAAATAAAGCAACAAAACGGCTGCTCGCCGGTTGCCAGGGACCGGTTGGATATAAACGGCACCGCGGAAGCTTCATGGGCGCGTGTCCAGCCGACCTGTATCATTACTCCTTGCTGAAACGTCTCTATTGGTCTGCATTCTTGCGCACCTCTGCATTTTCTATGCTATTGAGATATGACGGTGTTATAGTTTTAAGCAAGAGGCCTTGAAAAGAAGATCTTTGGGAAATGAGCCTTGATCACAGCGAATGCTCACAAAGCACGTTTCCGCGGGAACGTTGCAAACTTTTACCAATAGAAAGAAGGTTGAACCCTCGTCGTAAACAGGGTTACCACCTCTCCGGTTTTGGCCCGAAGACTCCCGGTTTTGAAGCAAATCTCCGGGCTCTGGTTTTACTGGAAAAATCTCCGGATTGTAGAAAAAAATGAGATAATAAGAAATTGTGGTATTATATAATGGTGTCAATTTTATATACAATAAAAGTTATTAATTAAAGAAACAGATACTTTTAAATTCTGAATTGTTTGAGCTTAAAAGAATTGCACATCTGTTTTATGGATATTCGAGAACGAAAATTCTTTTTGCTTTTTCCATCTCCGGGTTTATATTCGAATCTCCGGGTTGGAATGTGTGGCACTCCGGGATTTATATGGTGATAAGGTGGCAACCTCGATCGTAAAGCGAAATTGTGTTACATAGATAGGGTGTTATATGTAAAAGTTGTAGGCATAAAAAGCTTTTTCTTGCGTAACAATGTTAAATATATAGGTATACAAGTTTAACCCAAAATAAGATTTTTTTAGCTTCGACAAGTATTTATTAGAACTTATTATATTCATAGAATTTATCAGTGTTTTTATATTTTTGCCTGTTACAAAATGGTATCTACAGGTAAGATGTACGAGCAAACAGTCAGGGTAATATTGTAGAATTGATGAGCCCAAATGTAGAATTGTAGGGCAGGGCATAACTTTTAAGACGAGGTATTTTATATTGATAAAAAAATTATCATTACGATAACACTTTCTAAACATCAATAAAAGATCAACACACTCAATAAAAAGCATCTTCAAAACCAATCAATTACGGCATTAATGTGCAATTTGTCTATAGTTTTAAAATCAGTCAGGTTAAATATGTTCATTACAATGTAGCTAACTACTAACATACTCTCTCGTGTAAACATCACCCCTGTGGTTTCACATGTAGGGAAATCTGATATCGTACTTGGTTACCTTAAGCATTATTACATGTTGAAGTGTAGGGTTTCATATTTTTTGTACGACGTACAAACAGGTCATGAAGCCAAACATATAACGAAGCATTCAAAGTAAATACTATCTAATTTAAAGTGAGTACTTAATTTCAAGAAACAAATGATTCACAAAATATTTAATAAGAAATAAGTTTCTAATATTCAAAGTGTGATGTCCCTAATTTTTGTGGCTCCTCTGTCGAGTATTCCCATCAGTTTAATTGTAACAATCAATTGTAAGATCTCTAAAAATAAAAATCATGTTTCAGAGAAGATGGTCTTATATTTTTGGCCATTACTGCAAGTCACTGCCAGTGAAGTTTTAAAAAATGAGATCAAGAGAGGAAATCCAAATGCAATTCAAGAATTCGTTCAAAGAACATCAAAGAAATTTTATAAAGGGGGAATAAGAAGCTTAGCATAAATATGTGACAGGATTGCAGAAGATGAGAGAAAATTGAATTTATACTGCTGTTTGATCATTCCGGGAATACCTAATAGATGTTAGTCTTACTATCGACGCGGCTAGATAGCAAAAACCATTTCTTCAGATCGCATAATGCGTGAATGAAATGAAGTCCCTGGTCCCCTGGAAGGAAACGTGAAAATGGATAGTTGAACGTCTGAGGATAGACGGGCGCGCAAGAATCCCATCTTCTTTGTATCGGAATTTTAGAGACTGGTATGTCGCTTCTAATAAACCCTAATCATTTCTTTTTGTGTGGAAATCGAGACGTTTCCCGCATAGAGATACCTGGTGCCGTAAAAGTGATGTACGATGCATGCCGGCACCTGTCCCTTTAACCTGTCCGTGGGCATCAGGTCCTCTTCCCGTTTCACAACGAACCAATGAATTTTATGGGTAGTCTAATGAAGTCGTTTTAAAACTCGCCACCCAGGACCGCGATGATCTTATCGCGACTTAATTGGACGAACCGTATTTCATCGAGCAAAATCGGCAACCCCGGGGATTTTACCTCTCTTCTTTACCTCGGAATATATATGTATGAGCCACCCTTGAAGGCAATGCAGTTCCTTATGTATTAGTTCGGATCAATTGTACATAGGTATGTATCACAGAAGGATCAGTGTCTTCGATGTCGCATACTTTATTGGTACTATATATTAAAATAAAATCGAGGATCTTACAGGAAGAGGTGTGCGGCACCATATTTGCAGTTTTTGAGTCATGACGTGTAAAAAAAATTCTACATCGCTTGGAGCACGTTAGATACAAATCCGATAACATATGAGCGATATTTTTGCGAATTTTGAATCTTCACCCAAAGAAAAGTTTGCCAAAAATAGAAATAAAACTTATCAACTTAATAACTAATACTTATTGTGTGAAAATATATATGTTGCAATTAGTGTTTTCTTTTTAATTTTGGTAAAGATGTAGCTGCAACTCGCTTGCTGCAAAGTCCTCAATTATTCATAAAAATATCTGCCAACTCTATACCGCTGGTAGGCATTCATAGTGGCATAACTCAAAAAATGCGAATTTTACAAGGAAAGCAGTTTAAAATTCGAATTTGACTAATAAGTAATAGCTGAATACTGATCATACCTATACAATTCTGTCTCGCAAAGTGAAACTGGCCTGAGACCGGCGAGTATGCATCAATTTTCAAATCGGCAAATCTATTCTGCTTGTCTTTATTCTCTGCCGCGGTGCGTGAGAGGGACTGAGAACGACTGAGAGGGCAGGCGACAGCGACAAGCTATAAATTACAGTACCCACTCACTCGTACTCATTGCAAGTCTTTCTCACTCGCCGCGGCAACTACAAAAGAAGTAGTGGAGATGGCAGATTTGCACTCTTCGAAAAACGAAATATATCACTTTTCGAGACAATATTCTAATTTTTTAAAATTCACTCTACTTTTCCATCTATCCAGATTGAAGATCACATGTTGATCAAGAAATTGAACAGAATATGAAATCAACCCTATATTTTACACAAAATTGTTGCCAAGTACCTAAAATATCATTAATAGTATCGCTGCCGATCCAATCACTAACCAGGGGGTTGCTTTTAAATTATGTAATGCTTTGGAGATTGTGGTGTTGCAATATAAAATCTTACGAATTCTTATATTGGAGGGTAAAAAGCCCTACCCTCGCGTAGTTTAAGTACGGCCCCCAGGCTGTATAAATTCTGCCAACTGCGATGCAATTGAATAGCTAAATAACGATGATGTAAATGACATGAGCGAAAGGAAGAAGAAAAAGGGGTGGAGGAGGAGAAAAAGGAATCTAGAAGTAATTCCAATTTTATCCCTACACTCTGCGCCATGATTATATATGTAGTTCGGATAATCAAGGTTCTACTGTACTACGATAGAAACCACTCCTCCAAGAAGATCATCGTTCCGAACATCAAGTACGTGTAGCACTTTGAGAAGAATGATAAATTTCAGCCTCTAATCAACGAATTCGTGCTTAACGCATCACAGACGACTCCTCTCGATTTCTCCAGCCATTTAATTGGAGCCTCGTCCTCTAGAGCCCATAAATGTCTTGAGTTTTTGGCAAGCACGCGTTCCCAGCGTCTCCTCTCGATTTAATGTCAGCTCATTTTCGTTGTGCATCACCCGCGGCTTTTTGCTCGTCGCTGTAATATTCGGTGTTTGATAATAATCTCCCCGATTCCTCTCTACACGTAAAATTTTTCTGCTCTCTTAGTCCCCATTCTTTTAAAAACTTGTTCTCCATCCCCTTCTACCATCTTTTCTGTTTTTGTTCTCCACTGGTTTCCCTCTTCCCTTCTCCCGAATCCCTTTTCACTGTACTACTCCGTCTTCCATTTATGCCTTCCTTCTTCAGCGGCTTCTTTCCTTCCTCCCTTCGTCTCTTTCTAACCCCAGCACACGTCCTGTGCTCCTCCTACGTCCCTCCTCTTCCATTTCACATCCCTTTATACTTTCCTTTTCTCTTTTCTCCTTTCTCTTCTCCCTTCTCTACTTCTTCCCATCCTTCTACATCTTCCCTCGCCCCTTTATCCTACCTGACAGAGATGGCAAGACCGCGCTCGTTAACCCATGCACCTGTGTTCGCTTGGGCGAGTACGAATTTTTCATACGGGGCCCCTACTTGGGCCCTAACTGCGTTAAAAAGAGAGACGTAAGAAGAAAACTGTTCACGTGCCTCACGTCAGCAGCGACATTCATGTTTCTGGAAGCGCCTAATTTATTCGCGGCACTGATTTAACTTTGTAGCGTTACAATAACTTACAAGTAGAGGAGCTTTTGTTTTAAATAGAAAATTTAAACAGCATTTTGCAAAAAGCGTTAGGTATACGCAGAGATATTTTTTGTGTCAAATTTTTAGCAAGGAATTTGATGAATAAACGAATGTAACAGGAAGTATAGTAATAGATTAAGTTCCTATTACTTAGAGATTAGTTGCTATTACTGATTTTGGATGGCTGCAACTGTTTTGCTGCACGAGCAGGAATTTCATAAATCATATTTTATATGGAACCACGAATCCTACATACACAGCGTGAAACATAAATATAAAAATAAATTGTACACGAGCACACATTGGTTTGGATAGAGACAGCAAATGCTACTGAAAGAAAATAAAAGAAATCTCATTTTAAAGCTTCCAAAATAAAATTCAGAAGCCTTTCATTATTAATCCGTGAAACATCCCATGGAGAAACGATACAACCCTTATACTTATTCATAGTGTGCCATTTTATTCAATAGAATTTGAGATTTGGCATATGAGACGTTTCAGGATAATATCGCAAACAGCCGAATTCCACCTCACCTTTGAAACGAAACTGAGGCTGTTCGCCGGAACACGAATGAAACGCGCGCACCTGCCCGTTCCCTTGGTTCTCCTTTCTTTTTCTTCCCTTCTACCTACAGTAACGTATCATTCGTGGACCCTAAAAATAAGCAATAATAGCTATCAATAAAATGAAAAACATGCTTTTATTATATGCTAATCTCTGTGCAAAAAATAAGGTAACATACGAACTATTTCTCGAGCTCTCGATTTGGCAGTGCTAATTATCCTCTTAAGAGTCAGAAGCTGCGCATAAACAATTGTTTAGTAAGTATATATACATTTCTCTGTGTTTTTAATATTTGACGATAAATATCTCAAATGTTAGCCGGTCTACATTCTCAACTAAACATTGCCTCTCTATCAAAAAAACTATCAGACAAGTTCTCCTAGTATCAACTATGAAAAAAAATACTTCTGAATCATCTACATGTCTATTAAAAGTAGGCACTCAATTTTCATAGACACTTCGATGCAGCGATCGATTTTTAAGTGATTGCAATTCCATGTCCCCGATAACCGACCGATTAATACTTTCCCCACCAACGTGTGAACGCCATAGAACATCATAATCAGTGACGTAATATCCGACACCCTTCCGAAGTCCACCACTAATGGGTCTCCGTTTCGAAACTACGCCACTGCATTGTTCGTCCTTCGTCTCACGCGACCTCCTCGCTTTCTTCCCCTCCTAAACGGACGGGTGTAAAATATAACCGAAAGAATCCGCTGCATTACTACATAGGTACGCACACTATCGCGGCCCTTTCGCCCTGAAGAAGAGCGCCCCGAATCGCGGCGAAACGTTGGCGTGCACTCGAAACACGGCTCGTGGCGAACGGAAGAAAACTTGGCGTGGGGAAGTTACGCGAACCCCCCAACCCCCCTTTCCCCCTTTTTCCGCCCCTTTCGCTCTCGTGGGACCCACTCCCATGGACCCTCGGGGCATCATAAGCTTCCCCCACCCATAGGCCGCCGAAGCGCGTGCCAGAAAGCGTACGCGCATGGCTTACCACGAAAAACACGCGCCATCCTGGCCCCGGTTCTGAATACTCGATTAAATACTCTTGATGCTTGTCGAGAGATCGCGAGCGCAATCGTCGGAATTCCCACACTGATTCTTTTGTTGAATTTCGGACGGTGCCCACCCGTTACAGTGTAATTTTCCAGTATATTTGGGACTCTTTCTCCATTTTTTTTTTATCCGTCGAATATCAGGAGGAAGGGAATTATAATAGTGAGCAATTTAAATGTCGAGTCTGCAGGTATGGAAAGAAGTAGGAAGAGAGTTAGACCCATGATATGAAAGATTGTTGCCAAGAATATTGTAGAAATAAGGCGGGACTTGAGATGAAAGTATTTTGTAAACAAGGCAACATGAATGGAAAATCCAAGGTTGGGACATACGTAAATGTATCCAAATATGAGATGTCCTATTATTTTTCTTCCTGGCTGTGTAACAACACCCCAACTGCGTGCCAATTCGCGACAAATATGGTCGGGTTATTAACGTACCTATGCTACGATAACGTTAGGATAGTAAGCTTTCTACGTGAGAAAGTAAATACCTAATAATGCATTTCCTTGTACTATGTACGTATTTACCATGTGATATCACGTGCAATGAAACTACATACATGGAATACTGAAATTAGCTTTCGAGCATACATAATTAGTGTCAAAAAAAAAGTGGACGCATCTACTTTGTGCACCAAACTGTTTGCTTAATTTAGTGCACGCAACTGATTCGTTCTGGCTAATTGTTCACACAAATGGAAAATAAAGTCTACAATGGCGTAACGGAAAGTTCCGTATTTCATTTCTCGTTGGGACACGCGATGAAAACCTCTGAAAATGCTTGAATCTTACATACACTGATTGCTTAAGTAGAGTTTTTATTACGAAATAGCTGGTGAAACAAAGAAACGGCGATATATATTGCGATGGATATTCATCGCAACTTACTAAATGCGTTAGTTAAAGAAAGAAATTCTGCAAATAATAGAAAGTACTAGTTTGCACGAAATTTGTATAGCTGTTCACAGCGTGAAAGTCAAATGTAAAATCAGATAATAATATTCATAAGTTAAAGTGATGTCTTCCTGAAATTTAAATTCCAGTAAAAGCTTTCTTGAGAAATAATTTATATAACGTTTAAGAGTGCTTAATGAGTTTCCCTCTTGTTTCTGATATGAGGCGATACATATAAAAATAAATAGTCCAATTAGATGCCTTTTCTAGATAAGTGTATTATGCAGTGTAATTAATTGAAATATACGAGTGTTGAAGGAATGGGCGAATGCATATGGTTTACTGAGCAATATTTCTTTCACTTCAAATAAGATTTAAATTCACGTACGTCTGAAATGACGCTAATAAAATCACGTAAATCAGCGGTTCTTAACCTTTCCATAAATCCATATCACCGAAACCTAAATCCAAAAAGTTCAGTACCATCAAAAAATATGTCTAGTTTGCAAATATAAATTGAGAACTCTGTTCCTTCGTGGTCACTCGGTGCTGTATCGCACCCCAAGAGAAATTTTTGAGTTCAAATGTGATATCAAAAGGTGATATTTTTCCAGAAGAACACTGTTAAAGCATGATTGTATTAGTGTTACAAATGTACAATTATCACTCAAAAATTTAAAAGCCTCAAAAATATGAAAATGGGAACTCAAAAATAACGACCAGCAATAATTGAGAATCGCTGACGTAGAGTATATTTTTCTAAACCAAACTCGTCTTTCATTTTAATAGTGTTCTTTAAATAAATCGTAAGGATATCTTAAGATCAATTTCTTCGTTTTCCTTTTCCCTTGAATATCAGTTTCTTTAGTAAAGGTAAAATGGTAAAATTACAATGAAAACATTGCTTGCATCAATACCAAAGAAATTTTTTCCCAGCATGCCTGATGGATCATTTTGAACAAAAAATTCCATAAACGTTAAAGCTTTATTTCCATTCGTTACAGAATTATAGTAAAAATAAGATAATGCATACATATCCTTACAAGGACATAGAACAGTCTTTTTATTTTTTGTGATCTGTGTCAAATTCGTGATCTTCTATTTGTACACAGTACTATTCGTGGTTGTAATGAACGCTACCATCGTATTTTTGAGATGTGACTCCAGATATTATCATTCCCGCCGTATATCGTTTGCACCAGCTGCTCCCATGTTTCTGGCTTACCACGGTTGTAGACTTTAGATTTCATATATGTAGCCCCGGAACAAAAAATCCAAAGGATTTAAGTCCAGCGATCGGAGTGGCCATGACACAGGCCCGCGTCTTCCAATCCATCTGCCAGGGAAATGGTCGTCCAGGAAGGTCACCACTTTTCTTTGGAAGTGTGGTGGTACTCCATCCGGCTGGAACCATATCCTTGTTCTTACTGCAACGGGTATCCCTTGTAAATTCGAAGGCAGGCCATTTTGGAAAAAAATCTTTATAATTGCCTGCTACAAATTGTCTCTGTATGATGTGTGCTTCAATGAGGCATTCATTTATTATACCACACTCGCTGTAAATCTATGTTGAACACCACCTTGTATTGTTTTCAGGTGTACTTAATAATGAACATTGTGGCTATTAATACTTTCACGGGAGTACTGTATTTCATTCGTGAACAGGATGTACTGAAGTATAGTCTAGTGCTCTAACAATGAAAGAGAGAGAGAGAAAGAGACAGAGAGAGAGAGAGAGAGAGAGAGAGAGAGAGAGAGAGAGAGAGAGAGAGAGAGAGAGAGAGAGAGAGAGAGAGAGAGCAGAAATACAGAAGGTGTTATGCCATTCGTGAGTGATGCAGATACAGACACTTAGGTACTTTGTAAATTAATGCTCCATGACTTTGAACGTTAAATGGATCAGTTGTAGATACTAAAGTACCAGACACCCATTTGAACGTAGACCCCTTTGGATTCCACTCAGTATTACATTATGTTGACTTCTTTTTTAAAGGAACCAATTTCCTTTAAATTTTCAAATAGACTGTAAAATGTGTCGTTGATGGCTCGTCAGAATATAGAATTAGATGGAATATTGTAAGTAATCTGCCTCTTCTTTGAGAGCTAGCACCATGGACGTATCAGGTAAATGATATCGCGAAATATCAAGATATCACGATCTCAACTATATCATGACGATGATATAAATGACGATCGTGACGAGTTCCATTGGTTCAAAACTCAGCTCTCTGAAAATAATTCATATTTCAGACAAATATTAACGGACGTCCATTATCATCGAGATTGAAATTTACATGCCGTCTGTGACACTTGGAACGACGCGAGTCTGCAGCAGGGTGACTTTTGTCATTAATATCCCTTCCTTCACAGCCGAGAGTCGCGGGATGAAGAAAACATTTTCCCCTGACGCGTTATACGCCATAGCTCATACGAATCGGTTGAAACGGGCAGCTGTGGCCTGCGCACGGCGCACGGCAGCCTTGGCAATTATTTCATTACAATCGGAGAAGCTGGACAGACTAATGATCGCAATTTGCCCGAAAGTTCTGAAGGCGAGTGCGCGCACTTGCCTACCGACTCGTACGGGCGAATTTCAATCTCGGTAGACGGAGGTTTATAATTGCTCGCGAAAGCCACCAGTCAGGCTCAAAATGAAATTAACGAGCGACACGTACCAGGACACGTATTTTCGAGGATTTCGAGGTTTCGTTACAAATTGCAGGGGGCGTTTAAGTTTGCAATCGACTTCAGACGGTAATTTATCGTCCCCATGGATGCTTCATGCTGAAATTATTACGCATGATTTTGTTCGCCAATTTTATTGGATAATTAAGTAAGACGCACACGAAATCTCGACAGAGGTCTGACAAAGGAAGTGTGCGAGGTTTGGGTCATCGGTTTGTTTTAAATTTTCTGTATAATGGAATACACTTGTGTAGCGCAGTGTTCAAAATTTCGGGTGAAAATGGAATTCAATGTTTTGCCTTTTCTGAAGCTTGGATATATAGGGTACGGCTGAATTTATGATGTAAATAGGAAAAGCGCGAACCTTCGTGCAAAAATAAGTTGAAAGTGGGCAATAAAATTTTTCACCAGTTGGCTGAATCTACGCTTGCCATATTATAGTTAGATTGCAGAAATATAAAAGTTATTGTGTATGAAATCGGTGTTGAAAATTCTGATGGATTAATACAAAGTACGACTGAAGTATATGAATAAAAGTTTACAGATTTTTAATTTAGCGCACAGAATTATGCACACAGCAAAGCATATAATCATTTCTTAATTAATAAATGAAAACACTTTTAACAGAATTGGTTTTTAAATGTAATCACGCGTGAGCGGTATCGTTATAACTTGAAAAAGGAAATATAAATCAGGAAAACGTTAGGAATGATTTGTGTGAACTATAATGATGTACGATTCCTATTTAGCATTAGATAGTATCAAGGAAAAACGATGGATAAATAAGAAAAATGAAAACCCGCGTGTAAGAAAATAGCGTGTCATATGGTCTTAAGGAAGCAAATGATATAAATTGTTTCTGCTGTTCCATTCCTTTCATTCATAATCCCCGGAATGAAGTATTGCTCGAGTTTAATGTTAGGTTAATAATTTATGTATCTGATGGAGAATAGAAATGGAAGTAAGGAAGAATTTGATGATGTGTTTCAATTAAAATTATATAATTATAAATTCATTCTATAATTATTTGGATAATCTGCTATTTATGTTACTAAAAAACTTAATGGAAGAGTTCTTGTAGGAAACACTGGAAGTACTGAAATTAAAAACATAAATCTGATCGGAAAATGTTCTACGTGGATTTGATTTTTGGCGCTTACAGTGTTTTCTACAAGGACTCTTCAATCTACGAATTCCATGAAAAACTGATTTCTCTATCAACAATAGTTTCGTAGAATCAACCGTGAAAGTGACTGTTCTTGTATCAATTAGCTGAAGTTTCCTGATAATTACTCGCACAAAATGCCACTACCTGTCAATTGGTGGCATACACAGTTGAAATTGCATTCTTATACGTGCAACGTTAGTACTGACGTATATTACATAGTTCGTGAATTCCGACAATACATCCTGGAAAGATTAGGAGTGGCTTGCCACATTCCTTTTTCCACAATTCCTTTGATGTAAGATACACTTAAACTACCATTTATAGAAGAAGTTTGTTACTGGAACGTGCTATTTAGTAGTCTATAATTTCCAGTATATATTGCGAGTTCTTTTGTAATTGGGTTCAGCTTTTCGGTCTCTAAAAGTGATCCTTTAATTAATATGAGGAGTGTATGGTACTTTACACATTGCCACCTTGTTGTACAACTGAACTGTAAACTTGACCTAGATACGGCACTTATATAACTTGTAGTTCCTTGAACTGGTAGCTACTTGCATAATAATCTCGACGGTGCAAGTTTTTACAAGCAATTCAAATACAAGTTCGTTAATATTTCTCTTCACTTCAAAATGTTACGTATATCTGGATACATTGAAAATATTGATTTTTATTTTTTATTTTTCCTCACATTGAAATTTATATAATTATTACCGAAGTTATGGAATTTTACACGATACAATTCCTGCGCATTCGGCACTTTTTTGCTTTATAGAGTTAATAACTAATACCTCTAATACAATTTAGACATATTTGGAAATATTGGGAGGAAGACTGACCTTTTAAATATATGCAGAGTGATACAATAAAATTCACAGTAATAATTTATTTATTTCAATACCGTAACTGCATTCACTATTTTAATAATGAACTCCATTTTCGTTATTTTGGAATTATAAAACTTGACAATCGAATGACCCATACATATTATAATGTTCCCAGCAATTACATGATTTATGAAACGCCTGTAACGACGTACGATCAATCGACACTCGACTGTCGTCGTTTTACATTATGCTATGAACGCAATTAAAGTAAAATTATAGTTTTTTCCAGCGCCATCCAGCTCCGTTAGCCATTACTCATTTCAAGAAACATTGATTACACTGTTCGTAAAGGACTTCCACTGTGATTAATGAAACGAGGTAGCGGTGAAGAAATGAAGGGAAAGGGCTAAATACAATTTCGTACGTCACTCGACGTGAGAAGGTAACGAATTCTACTTGCAAATTTATTCCCCGATGCGGGTCAGACGAAAAGCTCTTGGCATTTTGTTGCCATCTTCCTAACGGTAACCAATTGTGCTGCTGAGGATGCTGCGCCTACACATTTTAAGACTAAGTAGTCATGTATAACAAACGAAATTGAATATTCTCTACGAAATTGTTACATTATTGGATTATTCCACATAATTTTTCGTCCCCTAAAACTTACCACTCCGCATAATTTACTGCTCCCAAAATTTGTCACACTTTACATATATAAATTACACGCCTTATTTTTGTAAACTATTAACAAACATAAACTATTTTTGTGCCTCTATCCCAACACCACCATTACCGAAAAAGTAACAATTTAGAAATCTCCAACACATGTTGGAATCTGAACCACAGGTAGAAAAAGATGGTGAATTCAAACACATGCGTGTGCATTTATGAACACCTATCCCACAGAAAACCCGTATTAATGCATGATTATAACACTTCCTTAAGTTAATTGCAGCCTGTCAGTATTTTATCTATGTAGAATCTGAATGTGTATAAATCTAATAATTATTAGAGTGCCAGACATTTCTTTAGCTCTGATATACTGCAATCACAGTTACTGTAAGTCCAGAGTTGATTAAACTCTGCTACCTTGAAGAATTACAGTTTAGAAATAGGATGCAATATCAATGAATATATTATTTAAACAAAGTGTATGGGCATTAATACAGAATTTATTAGTTGAATGGATGTACATTTTTTGACATAACCAAGTTTTATTAAAAATTTGACCAGAATTGATCCAAAGGTGATAAACCAGGTAGATGAATTATTTATTGCACAATTACAAAATTTTTATACGTTTTGAAGGTGTAGTTTTACTGACAGTATGGGGTAACCGGTAAAATGTGGGCTTATTATATCAAGCATGATTGTATATTTTTGTTTCTTTGCAGTATAATACCCTCCTAACAAGAAGAGTTTTTTAGGTGTCCGCTTCCGATCATTTTGATTTTTGGATATGTTATAGAGGACCGAAAACTAAGAAATACGTGCTTTTTTATTTTTCTCCGTTTTCAGATTTGGTGGGTGAAAACTGCGTTCACTGCGTAAAAATGATAAGCTATTCATTTTTAGATAAGATTAATTTTACATAAAATCCATTTTTGTGATTTTTATATTTACGTTGTTTGCTTGATTTCAGTAAAGATACATCGTATTAAGCCATGCACCGTTTCTCTTTACATTTTTTACTTGTTTGGAAAGTAAACGTTGAATATGCCCATTTTATAATTTTTAAATTTCTAGTTACCAGCCTAATACATTAGGTGTTGATTGTTAACCATTACTCTCCGTTATAGCAATTTTAAAATAAATTGTAATTAAGGTTGATGACTAATTTTGTCATTGAATACACGTGACAATTGTATTGCATTTTTTTTTTTGAAATCCATAATACAATGAAATATAACAATTACAAAAAAGACTGTTTATGTTTTTATTAACTGAATATTAAAGTGAGTAAGTAATTGTAACAAAATAGATAGGAACGAAGTCAATGACCGAGAAGTTAAATCGTGCAAACGGAATATTTTAATTTGTTCCCCTTTCTTAGTTCTTGATATTTTCCTTCCCGTTTATTATTCGTCAACACATTTCGCAATAATAATCCGTCATGTTAAAAGTAAAAATAACATTAGAAAGGAACCAGCATACCTAGTCAACGAACGGGTTTCAATTTCGTAACCCGAAGTTCATGAACGCCTGTTTATGACACTTGTTTCGCAGCAATTTCAATACAGAGGAGTCATTGCTCTCAAGCTTCTACAATAAATAAGTTTTTTTAAATAAGACCCCTTAAGGCGACTAAAACTATACTTCGGTGTACGCGTACTCGGTTAAAATTCAAAGTTAATTTATTCTAAAACGAAGAGCGATATTAAACAATTGTATTTCATATTTTCGTGTTATTTTGGCCTGCAGAATCATCACCAAAAATGTTTACCATTTATAGAGAAACACCCTGTATAAAGATTGACCCAACAAATTTTCAAATTGTATTCAAATACTATTCGTAGCCTCCGTCCTTTACATGTGCAACGGAATATCAGGCAGAAAGATAGAGTGAGACAAAGAATCAACGCATCGTCTGTCTTGTACCGTTCCTCGCTCGCATTTACTCCATCTAACTCGCTCCCGCCTTCACAGAAGAGGAGTAAGCGAGAAGTGGGTATAGCGAAAACTACTGCAGATAGAGTAGGAAAGAAAAAGAGGTTTCCCCTCCCACACTATCGGTTCCTAGGTGGGGGAAGCGTTTCACTTTTCCTGGCTTCCGAGAAAACTTACCCTACCGCGGCTAAAGAAGTTTCACTTCGAAAATTTGAAATCATTTCCTTGTCCGAGTATATCGATTCCCAATTTTTAGATACACCCTGTATGTACATCGCTAGAAAGCAACATACAGAATTTGATTTTTTTGGCTTTTTTAAAGCACCAACGGACCTTTACCTGAGTCTTGTTTTTGAAAGTACGCAACCGAATTCTGAAATGAATTCGATGTTCCAACTGCTTTTAAAGAATCATCCATCGTGAAGACTGTTTCCTCCTGAACTTGTTATAAAACGACGATCTGAATAATTCATACCCATTAGGAAGTGCTTAGTTTTTTAATTACTTGCGTTATAGGAACGTTAATCTAATTACACGGATCGGAATATTTGGTTTGTTCAGGGATTATATTAGCTACATAGCAAAACTCCACATGGAACAATGAAATTACATTTTTTATAATTTTTTTTTTATAAATTTACGAGAGTTCCTAATATAAACTATTAATGCCCTATTAATAGCACACAGACTTCTGTTTCAGACTTTCAACACGTGTTAAAGACATCTATAGACGTTTTTGAACGTCGTTTGTCAGGAAATTTGTACGTCTTTAAAATGTCTTTTAAACATCTCGTAGCGTCTGTGTGCTATCTGGGTTAGTAAGGCATTTTTAAGAATTTTTTTCAGGAATAATTTACAGTTTTCGGTTACAACCACTATTCGCACCAACCCAACACACTTTCTTGCAAAATTTGCAATTTCTAAGTATGTGACGAGTATTAATTGTTTATAATAAATGCGCATTGACGCGAAATATTCTACAGAATATCATCTTGCGACCTCTAGACTCAGCCCTGTTTCACACATTTACGGCACGGCAAAAGGAACGATGATCATATGAGATCTTTCACACCCGTCGCCGCATAGACGGAAGACTTCTATATGATCGTCGCACTTTTTACCGTGAACAGAATCCGCTTATACGGCACCGTGATCTTTGATATATATTATTGATCTGGAGAGGGGGATAAAAATGTTTTCCGTTCCAGGATCGAGAACAGTCGCGTGCCAAATGTTGCATTATAAACACGCATGAAGCAATTCGTGGCGTGATTCTGCACGCTTTGCATTCGTATCCGAATGTCATTTTTTACTACCACTTACAAAACTTTGGTTTACTTTATAAATTACATGTAATAGCACACTATAAGGTGTCAGTTGCTGTATTTATGCTTACTATTTTCTCAACGCAGAGTTTACTTCACACGTTCATTATTTCCCTTCAATATTTACTTCTATAACGATAAAGCTATTTTATTTTCTATCGATCAGATTCAATTTTGAATTTCTGTTTAACGTTTACAAATTCAAATCAATTTATCTGGGGCTGGTTAAATGTGCATAAGTAATTATTACTCTATCGACAGAAATGAAACAAATTTGTTTGCAATACATATAACTCGCGTATATAAAACTTTCACTGACTTTAACAACAGGGCTAATAGTTTTAGTGGATATTTATGCGTTTCTGAACGAAAAATCAGAAATAACGTAATATGGAAATACAAATGGAAATATTGTTATGCCATCGATGTAAATTAAAAAGGAAGAAATCAAATTGTACCAATATTTAATAAACGCCACGAGATATATGATTCTATTTTATACATAGCTAGCTATTTCAAACGTGTTATGAATTTTTATTTTATTTTATACATCCACGCTAAACATCTATTCGAAAATTCAAAATACCAACACTTTTGAGAGCAGAACCAACATTTATCTCTCTGCATATAATGTTACTGTAATTTTATTATAAATAAGACTGTTTTCTTCCGAAAAATTCATAAGCTAATGAATTAAATCAATCCTATTGTAAGGACGACTTTTCCCACCATAAATTTAAACACGGTCTTTCACAGTAATAACTCTATGAGAAATTAACATAGTAATTAACTAGATTATCTTAACTAGATAAAATCGACTTCGTTGCAAAGAGAAAGTCGAAACATATATATTTCTTATTGTTATGTTTCGCTTCTTACCTGCACTACTTAAATTACTTTGTTTTTCCCACGGGAATATCAGTTTCTTCGAAAGTATATCATAGGGATTTTCAAATTGTACAGAGAGATGCACTTATCAATTTATTTTTTATAAGTTTAACGTTAAGGTTACTATACTTGAATTGTAATGTTCGTTTACACAGTCTGAAGTTATTTACGCTTTCACTGTTGCGTTACAAGTTAGCAATGTCGTTCGTCATTTTGTCGCTACTTAAGGCAAACGGGAATTGTCAAACGGTGTTACCGTACAACGTCCACTTGTGTTCGACAGAGTCAAACATAACATAAATAGATGAACATGCGTTTTTGGTACTAAAAATTATAATAAAGATTGTTATGAGATATTACAAAATTTCTTGCGACGATGCTGTGTTAATGGATGTGGAAAATAGATGAGAAGGAAAGAGAAGAACACAAGTTTTTTAATACCGACTGAAACGTCGCAATAGCTGTTATAAATAATAAAAATTAATAAAAATATTGAAATTATTAGATTTAAAATTTTAACTGAAATTTAATAAAAGCGTACCTTTAAGTTTTCAATAAAGAAATAACATTTCAACATTTTATAACTTATTGTTGTGTGTCCAAGTCTGGTCAATATGTTATTATAGTCTTAACATATGATATATGACGTGAAAAATTGTTTTTCTGAAAATTGAGCATCTAGTAACAAGTTCTTACTATACTCACTTTGTATTACTGCATCAATACACTTATTACTTCATTCTTACATACTTTCTAATCGTTTCTGTTTATGAGAAATGCCTCTTTGGCGACTACGCGGCAGCCTACCGGTTTTGCGTGTACCCCGTTCCGTTTCGAATTGGGGAAAAAGTCAGTTTTAAGGCGAGTACACTCCAGTTCATAAATATTCAAATACTACTTCATTTTTAAGAATGTGCAATACGTGGTATGGGGAAAACATCTAGGATCCAGTTCTACGACCAATGTTATGACGATTATACGTAACGTCACTTATTACGCACGACCCCATCCATTTAAATACATTACTAATTCCCACTTGCAGATATTCAACTTCGACATGTTTATTTGATAAACTGTACACTAATTGCAGAATGTTTCCTCATTCACAAAGTAATGCAAGAATGAAACTAAATCCGCGTAATCCACCTTGCTGCTTCATTCTGAGTTTAGTAACACGTAGAACTGTATCAAGTAATCTTAGACAGAAGTTATAATAAAGAGGATTTCATAGTTCACTGCTCACGATACTATGACGCACTGCACAAACGTGAATACTCAATCCATAAAAGTGTCACGATTGTTACGTAAAATAATTGATGCCATGCTCTGTTTCCATCCAATTGATGCCAATAGAAAAATAATTTTCAGAAGTTACACTGGACATTAAACTTCTTGAGTACCTACTAAAATAAACTACACTGACTTTGCTAACTGAGTGAGCTAAAGGAGTTTCTTCTATACAGGAAAGACTAATAAGTAGTTTCATACGGAGTAGTTATGAGCATAAAAAAGGACGTTATATATAGAACACGAACATTACATTGTCGGTGGGAAAGGTAATACGGATAAATGAATATAAGTTCCAAAAATGTGATTCTGGATTACGTGTTCTTAATATTATTTTTAGTGGCTGTTTACTGTCGCATCGACTGCTTATAGTGGCTATTAGAGACATAATATACACAGCTGAGTATTATAATTGCAACCCACATTTTTTTCAAAACTGAGTTAGTAGCAAAAACGTTTTCCAATAGACTCTACTAATCATATAAAATAGGAAAAGAATTATTTTTAATGTGGGTTGACCCATTGTCGATCTCACTGCCTCGCTTTAAAAAAAAGTTAATGAATTGGAAAATCTCTCATTAATTAGGAAAGTCAAGAGTTTAAGCAGTCGAAGATATCCTTAGCTGTCATGATAATAATGCAAATATTGTGCACATTTATTTCAGGTATCTAAATTCCTTTTTGAGATAATAATTGCACTATATACATTAATATTTTTACTAGCACCGAGTGTACTGGTGTACATTGCCGACTGGTGTTCGCTTCAGCAGGTAGAAGCTATCTTTAACCGAACGTCATTACGACCGGTCATATGAGCTACGGCTAATTAAAAATTCGAATACTCGGTTCTCTTCGTGCCGCTCGAAAAAATTCGAGTACTTAGTTCTCCTTGAATACTCGGCTCGGCTCAGAAACCGAGTTTCGGCTCGGACCAAATTTCAAGCTACTAGAATACTCGACTACTCGAACAGCTTTAGAGGAAACACTACGGCGCAACAGTGGTATCAGAAGTTGGATACGCGAATTCAAGATCTCATCGCTTCAGGAAATGATTGCGAGTTTTCAAGAAGCCATCGTCGGACCAATGCAGGAACAAGGAAAGCAGGATGTGGCCTGTTGGCAAATCGAGCGCGAGTTGGGATCAGAACGTAACGAAACAATATTCATTTTTTCATTCATCAACAATGTACACAAACATTTATTTCATATAATTCTCCGACTATTTGATGGTGTTGATTAGAAAGGAATTGCACCAGGAAATCTTCGTGTAGCGTTGAGCGACGGACGAACAGCGACGGAAATAATTAGTTTCATAACTCACATAAATTTACAAAATCAAATATGATTATAAAACCATTAAAATAACACATAATAGATATGTAAATGTAAAGTGAATCAAGTGGGATCAAGTAGTATTAAGGAGTTATACCTAGTCAGGAAGCCGAAAAGAGGCGAATGTTCCTGAATTTTTTTTTACAGAAATTTTTGCATTTAAAAGAGCAACATTTAAATAACATTTTGTAACTTTTTGGTAGAAAAATATTTACGTCTATAATAAAAATACATCGACATCCAAGAAGCCTTTTTAAAACCGGTGAGCAAGATATCTAAAAAATTATTGCACCAATCTTTCTGAAATTTTGTGGGCTTATTTGTTATTTAAAAATCTACCGAATGGCGGAGGGTTTTTTCTTCATTATATAGCATCGATTTTATCAACAAAAAACGGCCATTAGTGATAACCATGAAACCATTTTTCGTTGATATAACCGAAACTATACATTGAAAAAAATCCTTCCGTCATTCAGTAAATTTTTATATAAAAAATTAGCCCACAAAATTTCAGAAAGATTGGTGCAGTAGCTTTTGAGATACATATCTTGCTACCCTATGTAAAAATAACTTCTTGGATGTCGTATTTTTTTTATAATATTTTTTTACAAAAAAATTACCAAACGTTCTTTAAATGTTGCTCTTTTGAGTGCAAAAAGTTCTATAAAAATATATGCTTCCGCTTTTTAAAAAAAATTGCCTCTCTTCGGCCTCCTAACTAGGTATAACCCCTTAAGCACCCAATTTATGAACTTAAACAAACAAAGCCATAGATGAATAATAAGAATAATTTAAACGTAAGAAACATATATGTTCATTTCTAAACGAAGAAAATACCTTAATGCAGAATAAAATTGTTTATAAAAATCGGTAGCGCATACCAGAACTTTGAACTCCTTTATGATGTAGGTGCAAAAGCAGCAACTCACAATTTAATAACATCTATTCACGATCACATTAAATGTTACTACACTATATTTATGTATCCGAGTGTACATTGCGTTCTGCATTAGGCGATAACTGCTGCTTACCACTTCAAATCTACCATCAGATTTTTTTAATTTTTTCTACTTTGCATATTGCTGTTTGCATTTTTGTTTCTTTTTACTGGGGGAAATACTACCCACCAAGTAAACAGCCGGCTAAACTCAGATATCCGGTATATCCGAATACCAACCCGATGCAGGACTCTGGTGTACACACACATGAGTGAATGTCTCTACACAAACGGCTTAGCAGATACGTGTCACATGAACGAAGCACATATATAGCAGTAACGATTTGCAGGAACCAACAGTTTACTTCCACTGTTCGCCACTACCTTTCTACAAATCAGCACTTCTGCTCGTCTTAAAGGGAAAGTCATAGACAGTCCGTTTCGACCCTCGAAACAGTTATCGCGTCCCATCGATAAGAGGTACGTTCAGGGTAGTGCATCAAAAATCCTACGTTTCATATTCGAAATTCTGTCACTCGCAAAAGGGCATGAGATTTAAACTGATCGAGTGCTCGTCGTCGCGTAGACACGCAGCTGATTAATGATGCCTCGAATTATCATACGGTCGGCCCAACTTAATCACGCTCCGCGATGAAATTAATTTCGAAATAAAAAAGCTGGAGCAAGTGTTAGTGTGCAAGTAAATTTTTCATTCAAGATTGAGCGTTACGCGGGAGCTCGAGGGAGAACCTAACGGTTCGTTTTGACTTTTGGGACGTTGATTCGGGACACGCTGCGTCGGCAAGCTGTCCCGTAAATTTGTGCTCGTGGACGTGTAGCAGAATTTTTTAGTGCACGTTTTGATGCTCTAAAAATATATATAAAAATAGTGCTCGTGCTTTATTTAACGCTATATAACAGTGGTACAATCACTGGTATCAGTTGTGTCTAGATTTTTTTATAGTTCTTTAGATACCTTAGACTTCTCATACAAAAATGAAACCAAATTTTAAATGCAATTTTGTCATACGTGTATTTGTTCTGGCGAAAATCAATTTCGAAGATTTTTTGGGTGTTCGTCGAATCAAATATGGCTTTTCTACTTGTGTGCTGGTGCTCGAATAAATATTTTTACTTAGGGGATTCAAGAGAAGCTGTACAAAGATGAAGTTGAAACTGGTGCTTGAATTACAATAAAAACACGTCAGTTATTTAAAAATGAGAAAAGCGAATAAATGATGATACCTTTATTGCCTCTTCATTTCGCCAAACAAAAATATATACGTGATGACAGGGGAAATGCTTTTAATATGTTTTAGTATGATAGAAAAGATCTACACTGGAAAACTACAGATGTGAAACACATCTCTGTTAGTGTTTATAAATATATACAAGTAGACATAGTAATTAATGAACAGACATAGGGTAAAGGACCCAATTACTGGCACATTAAGCGTTGACGCTGACATTATCTTATAGTTATGTACTTTCAGACTAAAAGTATATGTTGTTCTTGCTATTTATTATTGTTTAATATGTTTACTTGATGAAAAAAAATTGGTGGATCTTAAAACTTCGATTTTTATGTATAAATTCATCGATTTCAAAAATATATTTGTGGATCTATTACTGACACCCTTCAAACGTATTTGACTGAATTACTGACGCCCCAATTACTGCCAGCTAATCTAATACTGTTTATCTTATATTAAGGTTATATTATCTCATGCACATGAGTAACTGCTACTATGACATCGTTTCTATTCTCCTAATATTCGCTTAAAATTTTTTATCGTTTTATTCAAATTAACGAAGAAAAAATTAAGTTCTGTTTTTTGTATCGTATAAATAACAGTTTGTATTGTATGCTAAATTTTTTTTATGCATCATTTTATAAGATTAACTAATTATACCCCATTGCACGTCTATCCGACGAATTTTCAAAATCAGTATTTCAGAAGCAAAGCCTTGTACAAAAGAATTTGATTACGTATTTCCACCTTATTTCCACCCTATCATATATTTTAATAACTACTTTTTACATTTATTATGTGTTGCCAGTCCTAAAAAGTCTAGTTTTCCAGCTTTATTTGCTATTTCTTTATTAACGAATATTTTCTGTAGAAGAATGTACAAACTGCATGGTTGGAGTACAGAATATAAATATTGATAATTTTAGGTTTTTCAAAAAGTGTAATTCTACATTTGAATATGAAGCATTTTTGGGTACATATAGAAACATGGTTTTGAAATGTTATAAACAAGTAACATTTATACAGAGATGACATAATATGTCAGATATGTATACGCAGTTAGTCAGTTAGATTTCTTAAAATTATCAAAACGATCTATGACACTTTTATTTCGGTTACTTTACTTCATTACGGAGTTTCAAATTTCTCGTAAAATAGTTAACCAATATATTTACACTGTGGATGTTGGAAAAGATTGATCTAGCCACCAAAATAAAATATATGGTTCATTTTAAAAGAAAAAAGGTACGAATATAACTTTCAAATGCATTGTTGCATTTATTCTTCGAAGAAAGTGAATTATGAGGGACAGGCATATTTTTCCATTTACCTTTTATGTGTATGATTTTATATCTTTTACGGAACAGGAAATATGATACATAGTTATATAATTTTGTGACATATTATAAACAGAGTGTTTATAAAAATACACCAATGTACTTGTATTGTTTTATTACTCACTTATAATATTATTCAAATCTTCGCGGACTTTTTTTACATGAAACATTATTACATAAGAACAAATATAATACTAAATTTCATATCTATATGTTGTAAACTGTTTACACAGATAGTATTATTATCGAGTAATATAAAATATGGCACTTTATAATTACTATCTGACAATTATTGTGTATACCAACGCAATGAAACTTTTTTTTAATTTCAAATGAGAGTAAATAAATAAGTGACATGGGACATGCGATTATCCAGGAAATAAAAAAACATTTCTACCTCGAAAAATCTGAATTCTTTGCTACAATGTGAATTACAAATAGGAAAAAAAGTGTTTCTTATTCCAAAATTGTATGCATATTTGTGATACAATTGGTATTAAATTATTAATTTGTGAGTCACAGAATTATTATTAAAAGGTATTACTTAAACTGTTCAAAACGTATCATAAATTTGTGGAGTGGATCATTCCAAATGTCGTTTCACCATATCAATTTAATAATCAACTTCCTTTAAATTGTATATACAAGCTATACCAATAAATGAGTGTCGCCTGTGGCGGATACACTTTTATAATAGAAGATTAATATTACTATCAATTATCATTAATCAAAATCAGAAGCACAAAACAAAGTTATAGCTTATTACTGAATTCATACTAAAATTCCTAAAGGTACATTTCTTACTAAAATTACCGCTCTTGTGGAGCAAAGTAAACACGAAATTGAGACTCCTTCTCGGTTTAACGAATTCAATGATGAAACTACATGAAATATAATTATCTAACACCATTCACTGTTAATTAAATCAATCTTCTTATTCAGGGAATTCGTGGGTACAAAGTTTTCAAATCTCATCCGGTATACCTTACAATACTTATTACATTCTCCACAAAATAAAAGTAGTTTGAGCCATGGGAAACAGCGTCGATTATGCGCGGTCGTTGCCTGATGATATAAAGAAGTGAGAAATACACACTCTTCCTGAACTTAATTATCTACGATAGAGAGAACTGAAGGCAGTTTCAATCGTTCAATTAAAACGTACGATGAACCGTGACGGTGACTGTTCGACAGAATTGATCTATAACGCCGTCGTGCTCGGTATCCTTCACCGTAGCCGTATACTTACAACTTCCACTAATAATTCCATACAACACGTAAGACGGTAGGGAGAGCAGGCACGTGCTGTTATT
Source organism: Andrena flavipes (assembly GCA_963971345.1). Classification (NCBI taxonomy): domain Eukaryota; kingdom Metazoa; phylum Arthropoda; class Insecta; order Hymenoptera; family Andrenidae; genus Andrena; species Andrena flavipes. The sequence goes on from OZ020480.1 coordinate 62,926,104, forward strand.
CATTTCTCTTTGCGAGAGTGCCTAGCGAAATGGAATGCAACTGGTCGCAGTTGTACGCGTGCGTACCACGAGATCAAAATTTACACGTGCACGTGTAATTTCCGGAATCCTATAACACAAATCACCAGAGCCACTTTGAATCATACCGTATATGGGGAATGTACATTATCCTGTGCTTTATCACGTCAAATATCTCTGCTAATAATACAGATGCATTTAGGCAATCCAGCACAATCTTTTGCAATACATACCCATTCTAATTTAATTAGCAAACCTGTTACGAACATTTTCACTTTTAAATACCAAATATATGGAGTGCACTATTATATGTTAAATTCTGAGATTTTAATATATAAACATTTGTTAAGTGTCATTGCAAAACTCTGTTATAAAAATGTATTAAATTTTGCGTAAAATAATTTGAATGCCTGTAGAAAGTTTATATTTGCGTCAGATTTCTGTTAACTTTAGCATAAACACAGAGATATTCACTTTTCTTTATTCTCTACTGCCATAGGGAAAACTCGATCAATTTGCATAAACCTGTTTTATACCACGCTCATATTCGGATCAAGCTGCGTAATAATCAAAAGTAAGGAATATTTGCAATATGTATGCTAATTACCTTTCTCTGAGAGAAATACAAATGGTATAAAATATGGAAACAATGAAAGTTCACTCGATCCTCAAATGTGCCTTCCGCGTTGCCATTTACATAGATATAATAGATTCAATATTAGATTAAAGATTATTACGTATATATAATGATAAGTACGTACCGTTGTGATAATTGAATACTACTGATACACCAAGGCTTTTTATGACATATATCCACAATTCTGAGGTAACACAGTTGGAAACGATTAATACTGTCACGGTTAATCAGATGCACGTATGCATGGTATTTATACAAGTCTTAGAACAGTTTTCCAGGATCGGTTCAAAATAAATATGAAAAGTTTTTTTTAACGTAGGGAAATCTTCAATAGGCACCCCACGCCTCCACGGGGGAATCCCCTGGGGCGCCAGGGTAGTTCGGAATTTTTATGCACTAAAACCCCACGGCCACTATGATATGTTTAATAATTTACATGTAAATACCTCTACTATTAAGGCCTATTGGCTTAAACGTTCGGACACCAATTTACTTATTTTCGACATAAATCCATCGTGCCAAGGCTCCTCAAAGTCGATGTCTACCACAGTCTGTCCTACCCTTCTAAGCAGTATTAGGCATACATGTATACCAACTATTTCATTACTTTGGTCAATAGAAGCGGATCCCGAAAAAGTGTCCCACATATTTATTAACATATACATTAATTTGATCATTGCGGTTACCTAGATAAAAAAAATTTTTGCATAAAAGTTAAAGAATTAAATACGCCAATGTAACTATCAACGGAACAATAATAATTATGAATTAATTAAATTACTATGCATAAACGTTCCAATAATTATTGTACTAGCGAGCAGATTTGCAATTACAGAAAAGACTAATATAGTGTTGTCCCGTTATAACTACGGGTCCTCCGTTTCGTTAAGAGTACGTTCCTAACGCCGCTACGTCTTTTGTAGTCGTGAGAATGAGCGTGAGGGCACGCGACATCGATTTCGGTCGAGATAGCGGCAGTATCAGCTTACTGAAAGAACACAGCAAAGAAGAAAGGCAAGCTGAATAGCATATCGTTTTAATAAGGGTACGACTTGTCCTCAGAGCGCCGGACTCATAACGAGACAAAGCTGTATATACTTTGCATCTCTCCACTACTATTTTTGGCACGTGTCAACATTCTGTTACCAATTAGCAGTATCCCTTATTTAAACATATGTATTAGTTTGATCCATAAGTTTCCGAACTTTTCGGAAAAAGATATAATTTATGAAAATGCGTCTGATTGAGGGACGCTCCAAAGCTATACTAACAGAAGCGTGACGTGCCAATAAATAGCAATGCGGAGGCGAGTAGGTCTTTCATTTACAAATCTGCTCTTTGGTGTAATAATTAGTTAACTTGTTAACCTTAGTCTTAGCACGCAAAGGTACACTTACATCGAAATGTCTCCAATGTATTCGAACATACAAATAAGTGACCCCTAGAAAAATAATTATTTTCACCATTAAAAAAAGATCACTCTTCTCAAGATCATAGTTTGTGAATTTAATTTTTAAGATAATGTTTTTTACGTTTTTTCAAATCACTCTGTTGTAATTAGCAACAAGTAGGATAGGTAAAAAAGGAAATTACGCAGGAGCGCGCGTTTCTTTCTGAGAAAACTATGTAGGTAGTTGAACTCGTTAGTAAGGCTTTTACTAGCAGACCATACTTTACATGCTATATGTATTAAAAAAAAGATCGAAACCGGTGCATGCAATTTGGTATCAGTAATGTTGTGAAAACTTCAGGTGGGGGAACTACTCGTAGCGAGAAAGGAGACTGCAGTAAACCATACAAAATATATTTCCGTAATGCTTAAGCAGAAGAGAAATTCAAAGCATGCTCAATGATACAGATATTCAAATATTGATTTGAAATAGAGGGAAATAATATAAGAGAAAGTCATGTAGAAATGGTACAGTTATTACTAGGTATATTATAATTAATTGTCTTGTACATTGAAAATGTTATGGTGCATGTAGGTATATAAATAGTAGATATATAAATATTCACAGTTCAGTTCTGTTTTTAATTTGTTTTTTTTTTTTTTTTTACTTAAAAATGAACCATATGTTTTTTTTACTTAAAAAAAACATATGGTTCATTTTATAAAGGCAACAATGACGACCTTGAAAAATAATTTTTTGTTATTACATTTGTCCCTCCAAACTGAGCGACTTTCATTCTAGTCACACTTTCGTAAGTTGAAAAAATAATAGAAACATTCAGGTACCTGTGTGGATACTTTGAGGGGCCGCACCCTGTGTACCCGGACGCTAATCTATTAACCGGTTCAGATAAACTATCAGATAAACTAAGAGCACTTTCACTGGCCCTAACAGGAGCTTAGCTGCAAGTCGTAAAATATCAAAAAGGAACATTTCATCGCTATATTGAGCGAGGTAAGAGAAAACGGTTCACAGACGTCACCAATTACCTATGGTGCTTTCAGCGATACTCCCTAATGGGTGAATGTCAAGTTGACGTAGAAACATTACACGATGGTACTAACTCACATCGATTATCGTTTATATGTATGTTTTGCTTTACAATTTACTACAGACTGTTCTATGAATGGTGTCGAATGGTTATCTCAAGGGTATCTAATCAAGGCATAGATATCTACATTATTTCTAGGGTGTGCCTTGTATCGAAGTTTCAAATGATTTCTTATTTATGACCTGTTTACAAAATATCGAAACTTAGATTATTATTTTAAAGAGGTTGAAATATTATGTAGAAAAAGGGAGGAGTGTTAAGGGGAGGTTCCGGTCTGAAAATCGATATTTTGTTTTATTTCACTTTTCGAATATTCAACCCTTCAGGAATACGTGTTAAAAAGGATTTGTTGAAGTTCGTAAAATTCCCGGAGTTATAGGCACTTGAGTAGTGGCAAATGCATGGGTAACAACCGGCCACTCAGCACTCACGTAAAACTTTAAACGCGTTTTTCTCGAAACAGTGTTTTCAAAATCGGTGGGACCTGTGTCTCAAAAAGTTATTATCCTATTTGACTGAAAGTTTGTTATTTTGTAGAATATACTTCTGGCTAGGGGGGAAACCAGAAAAAATTACAAAAAAAAATGAAAATTTATAATTTTGAAAGGCGTTAAAAGGACGAAAAATATAGGGAAAAGTGATTTCAAACTTCTTCAAGATGATTTTTTTGACGCCTCGACTTTAACAACTCCCCAGTGCTGTCTACAATGATTAATTATAAAACAAAAAATATATTTTTATAATTTAAAACATTCGTAATGCAATGCAAAGAGTCACACTAAATTATATATAGTAGTTTTCCTTTAATTAATTTCTAAAGATCACCTATATTTATGGGCTCTAATCCGGAACCTACCCCTTAAGTCATCATTGTAATTTGTTACATTCGAATTTGTTTAAATAGTACGAGTCATGAAAATATGCAACTGTCACCTGTTTTTATGGAAATGTGAAAGGTGTTACAAATAAATTATTACCGTTATAAGAATGCTGTTTTCCCTACTACACCCGCCCACGGTACAGAATATGACTTGCAGGTTTGCACAGTGGAAATGTTACAGGACACCTGAACCGAATCATTGCGACTCAGTCAGAGCGAATAACCGGTTTAGCTATAGTAAATCATGGATTCATAGTCTGACAATTATTATTCAGAATATATTAACAAGGCGGTAATGGCACGTGTGTTTTATAGAAATCACAAAAATCTTTATTAACCGGTTAAGGATCTTGATTCCGACTTTAGGTACACTTTAAGCCAAGTGGATAATGGACAGGTTATTTTTTAAAACATTCAAATCTTTGATAAAAAGGATTCATAAAGTCGATACTATTTACAGTGCACCTTTGTATTGGAACACCCTTTAAAACAGAATAACTTTTTTAAAACTGGTCCGAACGACTTGTGAACGACCACTTTGAGAAGTTAGAAGGAACAATTTACTAGGTGACGTGTTCGTCGTTTTGAAAAAAAAATTGCAATTGGTCGGAATCTTTTTCAACTATTTTATCTGAGCCTGTTATGAATATATAAAAAAAAACATCCAAACCAAAACATATGTAGATATCCAAAAACCGAAGCAATCGGAGGCGGAAACCTCTCCAGAAAACCTCTCCTTGTATATACCTACACATCCCATATGTCGTAGATACCTACAGTAAATTGTACGATAATTCGGCATACATTAATTTTCAATAAATAATTGCTAAATAAAAATATGCAAATTCTGAAAGAAGGATAGAGATTACTGAAATATGAATGAATACTGTAAATTTGCTTGTTTTTTTTTTAGGTACATGTATACCACCAGATAGCCAGGCAGACATCCCAAGTTATAGTGAAAATGCTTCGCGGGTTACTTTTCCTAAGTTTGTTGTATCTGGGATGTGTTAATGGAATTCAAAGATGGGGCTCGCAGTTCGGACAAGCTCCACTGCTGGAAAGATTTTCCTGGAGAACGATGGATTTCGCCTATCCGGATGAAACGAGCAGGAGACTTGCCATGATGAAGGGAGAGTATATTCCAGAGAATGCGTTACCCGTTGGCATTGAAATTTGGAGAAACAAGTTATTTGTCACTGTACCAAGATGGCGCAATGGTAAGTCATCAAAATAATTCAGAATTCTCTACTGAAAGTATTTCTTCTCATTGTCAGTTTAGTAATACTATTTTCTTATGTACTATGATATTAATGTTTAATCTCAATATCATTATTGCTGTATGTTCCCTTATCCATATCTTATATTAGCTTTACTACTCGGCTTCGTCCGAAATTTAGATTCTGATTTAAAAAAAAAAATATTTTTTTTGTGTGAAAATAATCATATTCATCTGGATTAGCTAGGCATAATGATCTGGAGCATATTTCGTGATCCAAGAGTTTACCGTTTGAATGTATTTAGGTGACAGACAAACATACAAACACACAAACACTTTCTGCTTTATATATTAAAATAATAATTGTAACAAAGTACTCCGAAAGTAACATGCTTTGACTAAAAATATATCAATACCTATATTTACTTGCAATAACATGTTCATGATTGTATAGTAACATGTTTGATTGCAAGTAAAGTAAAGTCAAAATAATTATAACATTTCTGACAACGAATAAAAAGCAAGAAAATATAAATGAAATGAATTTTCAAATTTAAAATGGCCTGTGACAGAACAACTCAGAGAATGATACCTATAATAATACAGAGCGACGAAGCGAAAATCTAAACGAAAATCTTGAGTCAGAAACCGGAAGCTGCTAGAAACATAATGTACAGAAAATCGCCACGGGCGGTACTCGCCCCGAATCTCGTCTGGCCGACTTCCGGTTCGCGACAAAAAGTACCGAAAACCGTGTGAGCGATTTCAATGGGGCATTTCTGTCTCCGTCGACCTCCTCCTCCATTGCCACTAAAACCCTCCTACCAACTTCACGGTCCAGAAGGGAACTAGGGGTGAATGGGCTTATTCACTTCTGTCCTCTCTTGTTTCCTATTTCTCTTTGCTCTTAATGCTGTATGTTTATTATGCGCGATGGCGCGCGCCAAGCCATTGTGTATAAAATAAAATACACCGACAATATCAGCGATATACCATGTAGTATCTTCCACATTTCGAGCCTCAACCCTTAATATCGATACTCGGTTTTATCTTTCTTCATTCGTTCTCGTCTCCTTTCCTTTCTACCAACTGGCCGCTGAAAACTTTTAACTACTTTTGTGTAGAATTTTGAACTCCTGTTTGACTTTATTATAATGTGTATGAATTTTAGTAATTTGATGTTTAGTTTCTCGTTTTCTGAGATAAAACGCAAAAATTCAAGCTCGGGGGAAATTCTAACATGTTACTACTTACTCCGTTCTAAACGGTGAAAAAGCAAACATGGTATTAGCGAACAAACCGGAAGAAGATGCTCTATACGAACAACAAAACAATCGAGAGTCCAAAAAATAGAAAGAAAGTATAAAGGCGAAAGTAAAGAAAGCGCAGAAGATTTTGATAGAATCAGATTAATAAGCAATGATTGTTTAAGGGGTTAGACTACAGTGACAGACCGAGAATATAGATAAAAAATAAGTAATCAGTGGATTAATATGAAGTTTTGATTTATATTAAATGCTCATATCAATTATACAAATCAACTATACACTCGATGTGCGTGATTACGCTAAAACGAACTCCCTGAAATAAAAATCCAATAAATGTGATGAACTATAATACATTGATTAAGCATTGACGATCGCACTTTTCAAAATTTGTGGAAAGCAACAAAAAAGCGGAATTTGAATTTTGAAGGTTGAATTTCGAAGAAAAATTTGTTAGTTTTTTGTTTATATTTCTGGAAATAAATAAAAAATTGCAAATTTTTGATCGTCAATGCCGAATAAATAGTATAGTGAAGACATGTGCAAAAGTGCAAAGTGATTGAGTGAGTAGATCTCCCGCAATCCTGCACACAGTTTTGCAAAATATGGATTTGAGAAAAAGACGTTTAAAGTATAAGAACCTAATTTTTTGATGGTATCGTGAAGTTACATCTAATCAGCCATTCCTACTTCATACATTTAATTTTGCTTCACGCACTGCTTCTTCTCTGGCTTACCGTTTCTCATATCCGAGAATGAAAAACAAAATGTTGCGCCGCGTCGAAGCGCGTCGAAGCACGTCGAAGCACGTCGAAGTATGCAAGTATACGATTTCGATTTCGTTTCCGTACCCCAAGAAATAATGTCGTTCTCGCGATGAGACCTTTTGCATTATGCTTTTAAGGCTTCAACTTATTGTTTAAGCAAAAAAAATAGAATTTCTGAAATTTTTTACAGGGGTCTAACCCCTTAACTCATGTATATCAAATGTTTAATAATGATCTGTGTTTTCATTTATATTTTTTAGAAATATTTATTTGTGTTCATATTTGTATTTAAATAAGTAAAACGGATGTGTTAGAATTTACCCCGGAATGGGGCATTTTGTAACAAAGTTTCACATTTGTTTAAGATGAAGCTAGATGTCTAAGTGTCTAAGATTTTATCACGTACTTTCACGCAATCAGTTCATCAGATATGTAAGTAGTTAGTCACGCAAATTATTTCCTGATTGAGGAAAACACTTTCGAGAAAAAACTGTGAAAACTTTGTTGTTACAATTTGCCCGGTTTCCCCTAAAGACAATAGGAACAATCTGTACCTTCATATTCATTTATATTAATATATGTACATACTAATTCTTATGTATTGTAAAACGCGTGGAGAGATTTTTAAAAACTATTCGCAAAAACTTTGCGTACTATGAGTCCGAAATAAATAACAGTAAGTAGAAAGGAATTCTTCAATTCAACATCATTATTTATGAATCCGCACAAGTTAATAAATTTTAGATATCATATCTACGAACGGGTCTAGACGTTACGTTTATACATATTTAAGTAGGTCTGTAGCGTAACGAAACAGCTTAGGATTTTTTTAACACCACACTTATTTACTAAATTTTTGCGCCTTATTAGATTCAATTTCCACATTTTAATGTTACCTAATTCTTAACGGAACAAAATATGGTAAATAGATATATAGACATACATCACGCATAACTTTCCCCACATTTATTTTCATCAGTAACAATTTCTACTTCATAGTTGCTATATTTATTAACTTATTAAAACAATTAAAAATCAGTTAATACAAATATTAATTAATGAATAATTGTTCTCCTTTGTCAGTAAGTAGAATTACAAATATATTTCCAAGTCACTGAAATTATTAGGTACAGTTATATTGAAACTGACCTTGCCAGAAATTAATAGGTATAGGTGCTATTGCAATTTTAAAGGTGTCAGGGATTTTTTTTAGAACGTACTTCGATATGTCATGCGGACACAGAAAGTTAAAACATCGTTCTAGTGTAACTGATTCAATGATAATTTTGTCACGCGAAGGTGACATGTCACAAAATTTTTGTTACCGTTATCATAGTATTATCAATGTTGTTGCCTTTTGTGTCAGTCCGCTGGCTAAAATGTACATCACGAAATTTAAATGTCTTTCAATATTATCTGAGGTCAGTCAACTTATGATTAGACACGCGATTTAACGTTCGTAACGAAACGTAGATATTTTTTCAACACTTTTACCTTGAGATATTTCTGATAAATCAGCATGTGGACACTCACTTGTCCACACACGAGGTGACATAATTTTCTAATGTTAAAACTACGTTTATTAGTACAATACGAATATTTATTTAAAATATAATAACATACTTATTTTGGTAATTATAAATTTTTAGAATATAGGTACATAGGAACTTAAAGTACCTGTGTGTGCCAATTAATGAAGAATTAAATTATGTAAATTGAAAAATTTTAAATCGTAGGAATTCCAGCAACGTTGAATTATATATCACTTGATGCTAATCGAGGTGGTTCACCCAAACTCACCCCTTATCCCAATTGGGCACAAAACAAAGCTGGGGCTTGTGGTAGCGCAATTACTACTGCTTACAGGTATGTACAATTCACATTAAGAATTATACAATATAAACATCAATATAAATATCGATATAAAAGATGGATACAAATATGTCAAGAAATTTGCTATATTCCACATTAAATAGGAATATTAAGAAAAGGCGGGATATTATTGTAAGTATAAATTTTAGAATTACACTTTTCTCCTTATTCCCTCGAAATATTATTCGAATTTATATTCTACCTTTGCGAATAACAAAATATTGTAGTCTTAGTTGGTCCTCTATTTTCCATATATTTTATGTCGCGGAGAATGTCCAAGGCATTTGATGTAAATTAGATAAAACTTTTACATCGTGCCCGCACAACCTTTGATTAAATAGGAAATGTGTGCAGCTTTGGTTCCATTTTTACAGAATACACGCAGACTCATGTGACAGGCTTTGGGTATTGGATACTGGCACTATAGGCATAGGAAATACAACAATACAAGCCTGCCCTTACACGTTGAATGTATTTGATCTAACGACAGATAAACTTATGAGGCAATATAGACTTAGAGCTGAAGATATTAACATGGTATGTGATTGTATGATCTATGATGTGACTGCAAAATGCAGTTGTGACTCGATGCCGCGATGTACACGAAATATTTGGCTTGTGTGTCAATCTATTGAAGTCAATAACCATAATAGACTATGCACCCTAGCAGTCCACGTACAAATACGTTAAAAAGAATGTAATTCTAAATTTGGAAAAATAATAAGTTTAACTAATTATATAAGTATTGATCGAAATATTTAAATACTTATTATTGTTAATATTGTCTAATCTTACACCCACTTGTCTTAATATTGAATTTTTATTTCCAAAACGCATTATGTAATTTGATAAAAATTTTTGCCGTAGAATACTTTCATCGCTAACATTGCCGTCGATTTGGGGAAAGGTGGCTGCAATGATGCATTCGCTTATATGTCAGACGAGTTAGGATATGGCTTGATAGTTTATTCCTGGGAGCAAAACAAATCCTGGAGAATCGAGCACAGTTATTTCATGCCAGATCCTTTGGCTGGCGATTATAATATTGGCGGTTTAAACTTCCAATGGGGAGAAGAAGGGATTTTTGGCATGAGCCTGTCCCCAGTCGCTGTAAACGGATTTAGGACACTGTTCTTCCATCCTCTTAGCAGCAGGAGAGAGTTTGCAGTTTCTACGAGAATTCTTAGGGATGAGCAATTGTCACAGAATAGCTATCACGAATTCCAGGTAAGTGCATCGTTGAAACAATACAACTACAGAATAATAGATTCATTTTCAACCCTTGTATTTGTTATTTCGCTTACTTTATTCAGAATATCCGTACAAGTTGGTAGCCCTTTTGTTTATTCGCGAATTGGTTTCAGGAAATTATTTGCTTTATATGTTATGAATGTCTTATCAATTCTTTTCCTGCACTCTTAGTGAATTATGTTTATGGAATAGCTATATAACAAACTATAACTTTGCAGCGAAATTACTTTCAAAATGGAATAAAGTAACTAATTCCATAACTCTAAAGTTACAAAGTTGCATAATTTTTTTTCTGTTTAGAAATATGTTTTAACTATTTAGTATGCACCACCATGTCTGACATTTTACTACTTAATTAATTGCAACTCTAATAATCATTTAAGTTATCCTTTATTTTATAATTATCACCTGTACCATTAGGTCCTTCCTGAAAGAGGACCACTTGGACACTGTACTTCTTCCGTCATGGACGAAAATGGCCTGCAATTCTATAATCTGATTGATCAAAATGCAGTGGGCTGCTGGAACTCTTTGTTGCCATACGCACCAGAAAATCAAGCAGTTATTGCCAAACATGATGATGCTATGATATTCCCAGCAGATGTGAAGGCAAGGCACTTTATTTATTAAGATATTCGATTTATGCATTTTTCCTCAGCTCGACTTAAGAAATATAAATGACGTAAAATAATATTTTGCACTTATATAAAATGCTTATATAACGTTCAACACAGTATTAATATAATCAAAGTTTCAAATGAGTTTATTTATAACAAACCACATTTTACCTTTTACGGCAAATTCAGAGCATCAAAAATATTACATAATATTATTTTTTACTTTCATTTCCAGTAAAAATGTATAAAATTCTACATTTCATATTAAGTCGCATATAAAAAGAACGAAATGTTATTTGTAGGTGAATCGCGGATTATTATGGATTATATCGGATCGAATGCCTGTTTTCTTAATATCAACTTTAAATTACACCGATGTCAACTTCCGGATACTCACAGTACCAGTTCGAGATGCGATTGCAGGCACTCTTTGTGAAAATTCACCTTGGGGATACATAAGTAATTCTGTTTGGTGGTAAATATAACTTTTGTCAATAAACCTAAGAACCAAATGCAGAAAACTCTATGTTTAGTGTAATATGTAATAAACATCTACTATTGATTAGCTCTGATCAGAATTGAGTTGTTGCATATCAAAATAAAAAGTACAAAAGAAATATGTATATAGCACTTATTTTCTTTTTCTATACCTCGTCTTTTCTCAATGTAACATTATTATTGTGCAGAGTTTTGAAAAATGCATCTTTAAAGTCGCGTCCACATTTTTTAGTTGTTGTGTCACCGCAACCTGTTATCTAAGGTTGATGTCAGATATACAGATATGTATGCATTGGCCGGTCAAAAGGAGAATTTTTTAATTTTTCATTAAGCAGTTCTTTCGAGAAACCGAGGTATATTGTTTATAAACAACATGCGTCACATCAGTGGTATTCTGTGCTTTTACCCAATGCATCCCCGTTACCGGGCGCAAAAGAAGAATTTTTTTAACTTTTATTAAACTTTTATTTAGTGGTAATAAGGTTCGGTGCAGGACCGTTTCCGAATTCGATTGAATCGATTTACTGTTACCCGCACCCATAACACTGTATAGGGTTGGTACGTGTAAATTATGACGCGGCCATGGGTTATATAATAATACTGTTTATTGGTATAATATACGCAAGAGCAGCATGCACGCGACGCGGTCCTCCTGTTCGATTTCGTCTGACTAACTGCCTGGGCCACGCTCGGCCCGTCCACATGCAGTCTACGAAAAGTCCCACCGCTAGGGCGGGGAAGCGTCGCGAATGTTTTTGACGCGCTTCGATATCGCGCGGCGGATCGTTTGATCCTCGCGGCTGGAATTCGCTGTGACGCGTTTCGCTCCAACGTTACTTCACACACTCCAACGTTACCTCATCGCGTTCCATTTCTTTGTAGACTGTAAACGTGGAAACATGGATTTGAGTTTTTAATTAACTTAAGGGGGTACTTTAATGTAACTACCCATTTTGCAGCGCCATCTTTGAGAATTTATTTAATAAAAACTATAAGGTTATACAATCTGGCGTTTTGCCTGCAAATTCTTTTCCGACGGGCGTTGGTGTGGGATCTGTTCAAATCCTCGAAAATAGTAGAACTAAGCGACAAACACTATAAAGAAAATAAACCCCCTTAATCAGGCTTAAAGTGATAAAAAAGGATACAAATTTCAGGAAGGCTGTATGTGTTCACAAACGACTGGCAAATAATTCTCCGCTTCCTCACGATATATACTGTATGTTTGCATTTTTAACGAGTCTTGGTACGCGAAGACATCCAAAATAAATTCAAAAGGTAACGCGTTGCTTAATATAAATATAGGCTGCTGCAGCCACTTTTAAATTCACGTTGCCACATTTTGCAGTCTACAATCTACATGCAAATGGAACGCGATGAAGTAACGTTGAAGTGTTAGGAAACAGTAATTAGACTTAGAAACAGGTCGTACACCGAACCTCGTTACCACTAAATAAAGTAACGCGATAGTAGAGGAAGAAATGTAGCCGCGGCTTTCGAAGATCAGGCTTCTTTCCGCGATCGTTTCTGCCAGGAAAGTTCTGCACAAAACCTGCAAAGCCAACTCCGAGCATGGTTTGTTTTGGAAGGAAACATTCTCAGACCCTCGGAAATTTTAATCTTTACCAACTTCAAGAAAATTAGAAAAACTGTTTAAAAAATTGTTCCTTTGACTTAATATTAAAAAGAGAGCAGTAATTGAAAAATATATATTCACACACAATAAGTAGTAGTTATTCAGTTGATAAGCTTTTATTTCTATTTTTGGCGAATTTTTCAAATCTAAAGCTGTCCAAAATAAAAATATTGCCCAAAAATGTGACGTGTGAAGGTTCAAATTTTCTAATAAATTGTTTATTTCCAATAAACTGTACAGATGGAGCTCCAGCCCTCTAGCTACAAGATCCTTTCTACACTTTCGATGCATTGCAGAAAATAGAAACGTGAAAGCATGCAACACGGTGCAAAACCATGCACAGTATGCGAATCCCTCAGCGTAAAAACTGGCCAAAGCCATGCAAGGAATAAAATCCTACTATTTCCGTATTCCCTCAATTTCTGTAAGATGTACCTACATACATTTAAGTAATGATAAACTATCAACATCGAAATTTCGAACTCTTTAAAAGAATATCAAATTATTATACAGAACATTTTTATAGAAACTAATTTATAGAAAATTTCTTAAAGAAAATTACCTACAGGTTCCATAATTTTGGGTTCTCCTGTTAGAACATTTTATATATTCCCAGCATAAATAATTTACGTTAAGGTTAATTGTTAATACTAACCCCATACCTACTCTAATGTTTGTTCAGAGTGATACAATCTGCATAATCCTTTCAATATTTTAATATCCACTACAAAAAGTTAGAAAAATTTATACACTATTTAATTTAAAGAAATAAGAAAGAGCTGATTTCTGCTTTAATGAATTATTTTATTTTGTAATACGTCTTCCAAAAATAATACGATTTGTGTGGAATACTTTCTCTGAAATTAATTACGATTTCTACATGTTCTAATTAATTAGATAGATACATATATCTTCCTTCTATATTTACATGCACAGATAAAAACGCCAACTCGTAAGCATGCCACGTAGGCTGTTACTTAGAATCAACCAGAACTGTAATTACTGGTTTCTACAAATAAATTCCTATCTACAGAAAGCATGTACCGGATCCCGACTTTTCTTAGTTGATGGAGGCACAATTTTACTCAACATACATGGTTCCGACTCTTACACCCCTTTAACGAAGCCAGAGTCTCTAACGAGGAGAAAAAGAATTTCAGGAAGGAACTTAGATATTTTGCTTTCACAATTATCCCATACAGCTTTCAATTTCAAGAGAATCTATTACTGCAATTGCAGGGTAACAAATCTTACGGCCGCCAGTATACCCGCCGTAAGTGACATCGTGTGTATTTCAATCGAAAACATTTTCGCTCGTTCCTTTGCTGTTTGTGTCTATTGCGAAATATCGATTCAATGCTCGTTTCTCTCGTGAAGAATTTTATTATCATAACTTCTTCGTGAAAAAAATATGATCAGTTTGTTGAGTTCTACCATTCTTCGAACCATTGCGTAAGAAGTGAAGTAGTTACGTAAGCTTTAGAAAGTTTAAAATGGATACCATCCCTTACAAAGGTGATGTGTGATGTACTGTAAACTGGGATTTCAGCTGTAAGTTAAGTACTTATGGTTAAACAAAAATAATAAAATTTATACTGCACGTATATAGAAAATCTGAAGAATAAAACTGAAATATTCTGGTAGAAAAAATGGGCACTCACTACGCTTTCAGGCAAGAAACTTTTCTACGAGGATTTGACAATAAATATTGATAACAAGGCCCTTATAAAATGTAATGAGACCTCCTGAGTTTTGGGCTTTACTTTAACGTTAACACGTTTGGAATTTTGCCAACTTTCTACCTTCGATTGCTTTAAATATCGTTCAATTGCATTATCTTGAATTTATTTATTCAATTTAAATTCAACATGGAACTGTTTCAAAAACTATAATAATTACATTTTCCTGAAGGTCTCCTTGTGATTGAATTATTGATTTGTTAAACAAAATTCTAAAAAGAGTAAAGCTGCTTGACCACCGTATAATCTAGGGATTCTAGCGAAAGAACGAGACGCAACAAAATCGCCTGGAATCCCATCGTTACCTACATCTATATAACGTCGACATTTGGTGGCTTACAGAATACACGCGCGTGATGATTAACGAGACGCGTTAGCAGAGGTGCATTTAACATATGGGCTAATTCGTCTGGTATCTGCGGTGTGAAAACGGTGAACGAGTTGGCGTGAATCAGCCAGCCCCGCGGAGCCAGATGGTTCGACTTGGCCCATTAGTTTGGCCCTTGTTTCCGATAATTTGAAGGCGACCGACCATTTCATGCTCTGATATACGATCGGATATCGCTTTCTCCCTCCTCCGAAAATTATCCGTTTTACGCCGCCGCCTGTAAAATATGGCCACGCGCCACCCTCGTATCTTGGAATAAAAGGCTGCCTAGAACTATCTCCTATATTTTTGTTTTATCCTTTGGTCAGGGCAAAAATGTAGCAACGATATGTTATACGAATTTTCTAAATAATGTAAATTCGACTGGTTATGTGATTGAAATGGAATTTGCTATAATATGCAGCATAAATTAGGTTGTGGTGAATTTTGAGTTATCTCTAGTAATTCTTTCGTATTTAAGTGTTTAAGTGTTTTGGTAAAAAAGGCCGACCATTCGAAGTTGAAATATCGAATTTCGGTGGAAATTTGATTCCTTTTTTTAAAGAAGGCTTTGTAAGTAGGTATTTCCATTATTGCAAAATTGAAAGCAAAATTTAAGAATACGAGAACGTCAGGTAGTTCTGAAAGTTTATTTTTAAAATCTATTTGAATTTTTGCTTTCAGATGCATCGTTTGGCCAAAGGAATGTTCACCAGCTAATGCTTAACAAAAAGAACACGGCTCTCTAGGTGAATGAAAGTCCCTGAATACTAATATGAATACTGGATGGTATATGAATGAACTATTTTATATTCTATGAAAAGACATACCCACTTCTACGAACATAGTAATTGATTCCTGAATAATTGGAACGATTGAATGTTGCTATGTTGCGTGGATAAAAATTAACACGTGATCGTATATCAAGCTAGATTGCATCGCCTTCTATTCCATAGATCGCACATGCGACCGTTGTTCAGGGGAGCGCGAAATTGCTTGGAAAGTTGTCGGTGGCCCAGCAAGATTCAGGAAAAGATTTACGCCTCGAATGCTAATTTTGGGGATCGATAGATGGTAGATCGTGATGGTTCACGCCTTTAACTGGTGATTAGAGGGCAAGCAGTGGTACGCCGAAGATCGGTGTCCACGATACGACACTGTTTTCAATTTGGAAAACATACCTTTCGATATATGTGTATTCCCTCGATCGTGATAAACCGAGACCTTAATGAGCTCTGGAGCTGTCTCGTTAAGATTGTTTAAAACGTACGAACTTTTTGGGAATCGTTTGACGATCTATTATCATAAATCGAAGTAGGTACCTTCAGAGGTTACATACACCTAACCGACGTCAAAAAGTTAATTGTTCCAAAGTGTTTTATACTTAAAGGTACTAGGCAGTCGTTTTTGTTGAAAATGAAAAATTTCTTTTTCAATCAATTATAAACAAATAAATTAATGCTGAGACTGGTTCTTTGACACACAGTTTATTAACATCATAAGCTTTAAAAAAAACATGTTTGTTTTGCCAGAAATATGCATTATATACATAATATTATATATAAGTACTAACAAATAGTTTGCAGTCAGAAATCTTAAAGGAACTTTCTACCACAAAAAAGAAAAAGTAAAGGTGCAAAGGAAAGGAGGACCCAGAATCTTGCCTTAGGGTTGTTATAAAAAATTGGTCGGAATCTTATTGATTATATGGTTGGTAGCAAATCTGCAGTTGCAGCGACGTCTCGTGAAACTACAGAACCTGTAGCAACAAAGATTACAAATATTAACAAATTTCATACTTCGCATAAAATACACTTTCTAATTTGGCTATTTTGCAATAATTTATTTTATTTTTCTATGCGAGTAAATTTAATTAAAGTTAATATAGACGATATTGTAAGTGAATTCAATGATTATCAGGAAGGTTTAATATAATATAACAGTTTAATATATAATTGAATAGAAAAATAAAATTTAATACAATTTAATTGACCAACTTCACATCGAAATTTAATTTAACATTCTTTAATAAACTATGATTATACTTACCAACATCAACTTTTTAAAGATTCAAGCTGCAGCTCTTCAACTACTTCACTTTATTTAAGATATTGTGTACCTTCTATTTTCAAGATTTAAATATATTTCATTACAACAGAAGATTACACTGAATTATAAACACAAAACTTAAAGTAATTCGCGCATACTACTTCCGTATATGCACATTTTGCAAACACATTTCATTCTTCGCAATAGTTATTTTTCATTATCTTCTCAGTCAAACCAAGTAATTAGAACTTGGACGTACTTTCCATTAAAAGAACAAAGCAATTTGATAAAACGAAGAGAAAAAGACTGTTAATTTCTCTTCAGTACAGGTTTCCTAGTTATATCCGCAGTGTACTTATTTGATACGTTACTGAAGAAGTGGCTCTGGTTTACAGGGCCAAGGTGTGGCTCGGGCAAAAATATGGGATAGTGAGCCCCCCTAAGATTCGAAATCGCGGCTATCCTTTGGTTTGTTTTAAATTAACACCTACCCATGCGCGCTCGCGGCACGCTTTAACACCTTTTTAAAGGTGGCTGCTCAGTGAGCCTCGGTTCTTTCACCGGCGCCGGTAATTACGGGTTTCGAAGACGAACAGCGTCGACATCGAGGTGATTCCTGTTACGAGTTCCTCATGGCTACTATGGGATACGCATTCCGTGTTATTTAAGTCTTTTTGCCAATCTATAGGTCTATCCTGTGACTAGATTTCTAATCTAGATTCATGCATTCGAACCAGGAAATTAAACGCTCGTTGGATTATGCAGGGATATCAGCCTAGGGAGTCAACTTTTTTAGATGAACGCATTGCTCACGAATATCGATATTAATAATAATAACTTGTCACGCGAAAGGGGAGCATTGCTTGAATCTTTTTACTGCTATGTGGCTGTATGAATTTTACTCATTTCGCCATGTGAAATAGGAATGCTGTTAGATTCTGCAATAAATAGGTTTGTTTAAATTATATGTTAGCATACAAGGTAATTCATCAAAGTCAAATTCACGTCGCTAAGAATATGGACTGATTGTGAGAACTTAACATTTCTCAGAACTAGAAAGTACTTATGTGGTATGTATACTAATAGTGCTGTATCTATGTATACTTAAGATTTTCATTTATTACATAATACGCTCAATTAAAAAAAAAAATTATTGTTTTGACAGAATTTAACTTCCTCTCGGGAGATACCTACATATGAATGAATGTGAAATCGCTAGCGAAACGGAATTAATAGTATCCTCGTGAAACAATTTCATAAACCTAGTATGGTACTAGGTTCGATACTCAACAGGCTGAAAAAATATTGTTAAGATAAAGATCATTAAATTAACATTATTAAAGATTTGTAATACGAAGTC
This sequence comes from Andrena flavipes, assembly GCA_963971345.1. Taxonomy (NCBI): domain Eukaryota; kingdom Metazoa; phylum Arthropoda; class Insecta; order Hymenoptera; family Andrenidae; genus Andrena; species Andrena flavipes. The sequence goes on from OZ020480.1 coordinate 62,944,781, forward strand.
GTAGAAAGTAGTTACTCGTGCATTTCAAATTTTAAGTGGATGTTTACAAAGCACTAGAAATTACCACACTGTTTTACGGTAGAATGATTCCATGCCATATTAATCTTTTTTTCGCTCAATGTCAGGGATTTTGATGAAACTGAAATATAGTGTCGTCCACGTGACATTAGGGTAAGTTCATCATTTTGCTGATTGTGTATGTATTTGAATACTAATACAGATCGTCAGAGACTGCAATTTTTACTGATTTTTGAGGAAACAAGGAGGTAGGATTAATGTTCACCCTTGTTATGTAAATTCAATATACAAATGGAGGTTTAAAATAGAATTTTATTTAGAGCATTGAAGAAAACAATTAACTTATGCTTCTACGTACATAATTATCATCGCTTACCACAGCTGAAATTAAAAAAATCGTATTACAAAAACATGTAACAAATCTATAATTTTGAATATTTAGCAGAGCATTGTCCTGTGTAGAACAAATCGTTTCCCCGATAAAAAAAATGATAATATATAAAGCATACTTAGCTTGAGCAGAAATATGCATAAAAACGCAGCGCTATATTTAATAGTATCACGTTTTAGATAAAGCCCGCCAGTTTATAATAACGCAACGATACTGTTATATATGTACATACACTTTCATAATTGATAGTCTTGACTGACTAAATTTTGCTATGTTTATTCTGCTATTAACTATACCTACATTCAGAAAACAAAGTATGATGATTAAGTTATGCTAACGCTTGTGTACGAATATAAATAATAACAATAAATCTATTCGAAATGTACGGTACCTACTAGACTATATTATGTTTGATTACAATAATTTAAAAGTACTTTATTGATGTTGCTTTTATTATGTTAATTACAACATTAACACAGGAAGAAAGTGTTTTTAAACGCAATTCTGACCATAATATATAAATACTCATGAAAAATATTAAAGAATAAATGATTTATGTTACAATTCATTTGATGCATGTGTGAACCGTGTAATTTCGTTTGCTGCAATTGAGTTACGTTAAGTCACGTTTATAGCTTGTGTTATTTACATGCAAAGATATGTAGTACACATCCTTAATGATCTACTAAATTAAGGTTTCATTATAATAATATACTGCTCCTATTGGACACGTTGCATTTATAGCCGTTTTAGTACGTAGCGATTGCATATCGATAAAGTATTAACACGTTCGTTTTCTTGGTTAACACCTTATACGGAACAAGGGTATTCTATAAATATTTAAGGATACACCAATGAATTATAATTAGTGCAATACACTTTCCTTTCAACATTTCTTTATGGTTACATGTATTTTAGATTTATTTAATGTTAAAGTTTCAAGTATTCAGGGTGAACATAGCATTAGTACTTAACCGAAATTATATATTTATCTGAGAGGACATGTCACTAACAAGGGAGGTATAGAGCTTAAAGAGCCAGGCTCTCTTAAATTAAGCGTACGTAAATCTTCATCCGCCTTATTGTTCTTCAGCTCTTGTTGCGTGTACAAAAATTTAGTCCACTCGTCAATTCTTGGATGTGCTAAATGCTGTATTTAAAGAAACATATACATTAGACCTACCTAACCTTTATCAAATATATTAATAAAGGGTTAATATTATCTAACAATTTAATGGTCTAAATCGCGTCTTTATTATCGACGCAAAAAATATCGACACTCAAAGTGTTAATATTGGTATATTAAATTCTATGCAACCAGTATCGGCATACATAAGTTGAAATGGACTTACCTCAGCAACATCGTACACCCAAATCTTCCCAGTATCATCACCAACTGTAACATGTAAACCGCTAGGAGTCCACGAAACTTTGTTAAGAGCTGGGCACCCATCGATCATAACACTAGCAGTAGGCACTTCAGTATCTTGATTAAGATTCCATAAGTCTAGTCTTCCTGAATCGTCTACAGCAGCGAACAATGCCGGATGGGTCGGGGACCATGCAACGTTGTAAACATAATCTCCATTATGTTCGAATGAGTATAGAGGTTTGTTCAACCTAAGACTCCACAGCTTAATCGTCCAGTCGATGGAAGACGTTAAGAATAAATCCGAGAAATCTATTCCACCCTGTACAGCGTGCGCGCTAATACCAGTAACTGGTCCTTGATGACCTTCGTAATAAGTGTCTAATACGCCAGCTTTCGTGCCGTGACGACAAGCTATTAAATAAATGGGGAAAATTATAACGATTTTTGTGGATAAGATATGATAAGCGTACGATGAATCCTGTAAAACCTCGATTATCAAAACACCGATTATTGAAATTTTTAATTATCAAAACACCGATTAACAGATTCTTCGATTATCGAGACCCCGATTAACCGATTCGGTGATTCGCAAAATTCTATTGTTCGAACACCGGCATCCACCATTGATTTAGACAATAGAGGTTCTACTGTAATTATATCAAATATAATTAGAAAAAATGTGTACCAGGGTATACAGTTCCATCTTCACTGCCTACAACGAAATTGTTAACGTCGCCATGCGGAAACGCTAAACAAGTAGCAGCGATTGATTTCGATTGTTTAGTATGCAGCTCTAATGTCTCCTGTGGTTGCGACAACATGTCTATACTCCATGAGCACAATTTTCCATCGGTTGAAATACTTATCAAATTATGTGCGTTTTGTGCTCCAACAACGTTTAGACAGTAGACAGGATGCTAAGAACAGAATCGTTGGAACATTAGTAACATTTCAATGTAAAATGACTGTTGAAACTTATCACGGAGGAACTTACGGTGTGCGCGCTTGCTGACAGTGGAGTACGTTGGATGGGTGTTCTCTTTTGCACTCTATTGTCCCAAAGCACAATTTGCCCAGAATAAGTACCTCCTAAGATTAGATTAGGGTGAAATCTCGCGAATGTGGCCGACAGTACCGGAGACTGACAGTGGAAAATGAATTCGGGGGTTGTTTTCTTGAACTTTGTGTTCCAAATTAAACAGACACCATCAGGATCGTTTGGTGTGTCGTTATTATTGTTGTAAGAAGCCGCAAGAAGTTCTGGGAACTGAGGTGACCAATCCAGTGAAGTCACGCAACGGTTACGTGACCATCGTTCACAGAAGAACGACCGATTCAGCCATAAACGTTGATGGCTTTTCTCGTCCCTAAAGAAAATGCGAGTTAGGAGTGCACGCAACCGTTAACCTTTCGCGCCTCAACTTATTCGCTCGTCGATCTACCAGAGATACTGTTACTCAACGCGGCTTTGACTGTTTGCAATGCTTATTAAAGACTAAAAATGTCTGCAAACTGTATATTTTTTGGTAAAGGGATTAAATGTTATTTGTCTTCACTCACATTCCATCTTCCCCATCTATAGTGCCCGTATAATCCGTATAGATATCGACGGACTCTCCTAATGCCCTTTCCACAATCCTACTACTACGATCAAGAAACCGTTGAAAGTCCTCGGACAGGATAATCATCTGTTTCTCCTCTTCACTCAGCTCTCGTACTATAAATTCGCATTCGTATGGATAATAGTAACGTAACAGTAGATTCATTTTATAAATAGGTAATTGTAGATTAAGTGTAATACACGATGAGTACAAAGGTGTCGGATGGGTCAGGGTAGTGAGAATAACTTGAGAAACTATAACGTGATTCCGAGCAGAGATTTTCATAACGACTCCCCTAAAAACTTTTATTTAAGATTATTCGACACATGACCAATCATTTTTTAAACATTTATTCGTTAATCACAATTTTTATTTGAATACAAATTTTGTCCACCGCTGCTAAATAGTTTCAATAGAAACGGTTTTCCTGATCAGCCCGAAATTTTGAAGACAACTGTATCATTTACCTTAGAACAATCAACTCGCCTATGTTCAGGATTGATAATTAGGGAAGGAATTTCACTAATGAAGGTTACGATCAGACGTAGTCACTTATTCCAAATATGTATTTACCTTCTACAGGCTTTTCCTTTTCCTTTTCTTGCTCCACTTGTGTAACGGCAGGCTGCACCTCTTTAACTTGCGGCAGACCATGGGGAAGGATTCCAGGAGGAAGTTTGCTTTGGAAACCATCCATATGCGGCAAGCTGTTCTCTTCATCTTCGGCTTGACCATCGTCAAATGTCAAAACTGTGGTGAATAAGCTGGTTTCGCCTCGAATACCCTAACTTCGATACATCTATCTACCTCTGGCAAATGCCCTACTTAATCACTATTAAGTGAACTTTATAGACACCTTGCACACAATACTCTATTCAGCATAACGTTTTCACGAACCTATTGCATCAGCATACGTACAGAACAGAACAGAATGATAGAATGTGACGCGAATTCTTCGCATACATCTGCGAAACGTGTTAGATGTTACGGGAATTGAAATCTATGCAACAAAACTCGCACGACTGCGTGCAACGAAGATTTATCTCGTTCGTATACTAATGAAAATAAGATCAAACAGTCTTGCAAATAAATAAACTGCAAAAAGCGTCAGGTTTGAGAATAAGGGATGCAACTCTCTTTCAAAAGCTCTTGTAAAAGTGTATTAAATTAATAAAAATGTAACTGACCAGAAAATGGATAATCATACACAGTCTTGAAAACACGGTTAGAGGGTTGGGTTACATGCATTGATATTAGTTACATAAGAAGGTGGTCTGCTTGTTGGTGGATTACATGAATAGAAATTAAATTTTCGTTGAAAAACATTTACGACTGTGAATCGAAATTATCTGATACGATATCTCTCCACCCTTTGTTTTAGTATGAAACACAAGTGAAGTGAAAGAATGGGTCAAAGAAAGTGACTTCTTTTAGGTGAAGTGTACGTTATGTTATGATGTAACGTTAACTGATAATTGTTTAATACCACTATCTATTAGCGAATTGAGATTACTTTCATCGAATTTCGCAATAATAACAACTACATATATCGCATGAAAACAAAACAATAAATATAAAGATGGAGTGGAGGTATATTAACGCAACTTCCCAAGTCTCATGCAGCATCAAATGAATGTGTAACTTATATGTAATAAAACAAACATATCATGTGAAATTATAATTCGAATGTATAGCTGTGGAACAAACAAATACTGTTTGAGAGTAAAATGAAAATGATAATAGTAGATCATCCTACTGCTTTGTTCATGCGTTGCGGCGAACAGTAATGAATGATATATCATAAATATATATATATATATCTAAATATATATATATATGTCTATACATGCATAATAGATGAAGCGAACATTTTTACAATTACATAACAAACCATAAAAACTACCTAACACTCTAATGACTTATCAAGCAATTTTTAGTTGAAATTAATGATTCAAGTTCCCTCCTTTCAGTGCATATAGAGATGACAAATTAACAAAAAGGAACAAAAGTCGGATGAAGATTACTGTCAAACGCAATTTTGTGAGAAGTAAATATAATTTATATATTTGTGATCTAATTAGGTAGAGTGAATCATCTCTAGAGAGGATTACCTACCTGTAAATTCGTCCTCCCATTCTAAACCAGGATTTAGATTGTACTCGTCTTGAAGGAGGGAAAAGAAAATGTAAATCAATCTTGTGTCTCATTATGTTAGTTGTGTTTGTTTCTAATTTCATGTCTCTCGCAGAAATTTGTTGATGTATGCCATAACAAAATGTATATACTTAATCGTATAATTACTACTTATAATATAGGTACGTAACACAGACGTATATATAGCTACAAATACCAGTACTTGTACTGACAATTCAATAATACTAGCAATTGAAATTCTACAATGATCTAGCCGTTACAATTCTCGTTCCACGCAAGATACATCAACAATTAACCAGAAAGATTGAAACGGTAATATTGAATCAATAATAATAAATATACCTATAAACATGCATATTGTATACCCTATCGACGCCATTATTTTCCTCAATGAAATGCTCTAAAGGGATCGACGAAAAATATTAAAATTCTTCCAAGTATTTTAGTCCCATTAAAATGAAGCATTTGTACGTAACTATTGTGGCATCAAAGTTAATTCTACAATCCACTGTTAAAATGTTACTGGAAACACACTGACTAATTAGAAAAAATATTGTTCTTCAAATTTCGATCCCTTTAGGTGTTTTAATAGGGTTCGTTTAAAAATCCACATATGTTTATCATAATATGTCATTTGATTTAGTATAACGACAGTAATTTAAAAAAATTCCTTCATTTGAGGAAATAGCATTGTTCTTCAAAATAAACCCATTGTAAAACTCAATATTTATAAATTTTTAGGGAAAACTCTCATTGTAACGAAAACAAAAAACGAAGGCAAGGAAGAATTCGTAAAATTGAAATATTTTAATATAACAGACTGACATCTCCGACTTCGAATTTGCACGAGTACGTTTCTTTATGTAACTGTGATTTATTTTGGAAGTACGCAACAAAATGGTCTCCCTTGAAATTAAAATTCTCCCAGAAAAGCATTTAAACAATTCTTGGACTTTTCGTTGGATAGATATATTTAAAACGTATATGTATATCATCTTTATTAAATGTATCTCTATGCAAAAATATTTTTCTAATGTCCTCTAATTAATTTCCTTGCTAGGCCATTTTCACAAAAGAAACGCGTTGTTAAGAAGCAACATCTGCGAGTAATGTGTGTATTCATACTAAATAATTATTCTCCTCTGAAGCAACAGTAAATTGACGATTTGCGACACTAAAAGCTGAAGCCACAGAGCCATTTACCGAATCCTTTTCCCTATTTTAACACGAAGTTCGTGTATAGTATTCAGCCCCAATACGGTCCCAGCACCATAACACCATCTCCCATGTTAGTACACCGTACATGTAATCCCAGAAATGACCGAAATAACCATAATATCGCGCGGAGAACTCTGGAAGGTGCGTTAAGTTGTGACAAGATTTGCCAATGGATATTTATTCATTAAATATTTGATCTTTCAGACAGTCCCTGTTTCAAACAATATTGAAAATCTGGCAAATAAATATAGGTTTACAAATATCAATTTTTTTATTACAAAACATGCTTTATATCAATAGATTTATTTATCCAAACGGTATTTCAGTGTATATAATAGTGTTACTGTTACTTCTAACAGAATTACATAAAGAATAGAAATAATTCTTCTAACTGATATTGATTTTAGGCATACAAATTAGAACTGTTAATAAATTGATATTAATTTTAAACAAATATTCGAATACTCCAAAGGTAGTCTGTGAATATTATAAAAATGTTTCTTTAATTCTGATTGTAAAATACATGTATTCTAGATTAAATATTTCAATGTTCAATATTTCTCTTAAAATAAGTACAGTTTAATTACTGTTCTTAAAAAAAGCATAACAGCGTTATGCAGACTCACTTCGCAATAACTTAATATTTTAAAAATAGTGTTTCAATTATTAATGTATATTCAATACTATTCATAAAAATACTTGAAATCATCTTTCTACTTTTAGAGAAAAAAATTCTACAATCTGTTCACTTTTAAAAATTGTAAGGTCTGTAACATACAGTGTATGCCCTTATGAATCAGTAAATGCCAAAACATTTCCGTTTGAGAGTCGGGATGTCAGATAAATACTTAAGAAGTAATAAATACAGTAACTAAAGGTAAATACACCCAATGAAAGTAGATCAACATAAACAGTAAAAGAGCCAAAAAGTATAAAGCAATTTATAACATAGCAAAGACATATTAGGTTCTGGGTGGAGAGTCTTCTTTACACTTCTGTATTACTCATAAACCTTATTGAAATTTAGAAATTAATAACTCTTACTCTCTTTAATATTACACTTTTATATTCATCAGTACGAAAAACAAAGAGAGAGAGAGTGCATTCTCTAGTTCATTAATTTGTATAGAAAATGAACCACTGTAATGATTCTCTTATCTTAAAAATTTTGTTTAAACAAAAAAATTTATATTTGCTTATGATATTTAATTGGAGAATCATATGATTTGTATAAACCTAATGCTCAGAATTTACTTCTCACTTACACATATCTGTGCAGTATTAATCCTAAAGAATAAATGGAATGAAGCTAAACCTAAATCTGAACCTAAAACTTGTTGAAAACCAAGAGAAATCATAACTTACCGTAATAGTCGAATGCATGAGCTGAGAAGGGGAGGGAAAAAAATTGCACTTGGTTACAATCTCAGTAAGAATGCACTACACTAATAGCACCTCTCTACACTCAGACCATACGTTGTTTATTAAAGAAAATATGGTTAATTAAATGTTTAAGAAAAATCAGATAAAAGAACACAACACATAGTATTGTTGCATAAGTCATATAAAGACTTTCAAATTATGAACTGAAAAAATATTCCATTCACATTGACTTGTTTTGAAGCATTTACAATTCTTTTCTTTCATATAAAGTCCACACACCTTTCTGTGTAGCTTCATAGAAACATTTCGGTGTTTGCAAAAATTATTTTCTGTAAATGTATATTAAACTGAAGGTCAGAAAGAGTTGGAATTGCAGTTACACTAAAAAAAAGGTGGAAAAAAAATTTATCCGCTGAATGTAGTTAGGTGAGTACAGATTTGTAAATTTTTATATCGTGCGGTGCTGTGATTCCTACATGTAAGAGGAAACATACATATTCGATGATTCTTATGTTATTGAAACATTATTCAGTTACTGTAGTTTCAATCCTTAACATAATTCAACACTTTCTTTGAAATATATTCTAACACTGACTTTAAGTGATGTGTTATTGACTACCTAACAAAAAATAAAATAACATTTGTGTTATGTGACTACCAATGGATGCTTATGTATAAGTACAGTTTAATATCTCACTTACATCCCTTGTCACACTTATGCCCACCCCCCTAAGTTTCTCAGAAACAAAGCTCCCTACCAATTTTAAACACAAGTTTTGTTAGAATATTGAGCACCAGACTCTAGTGCGCTGCATTTTGCACACTACAGCAAATAAAACCAAAACGATAATCATCGCAAGAATATCTGTGAAAAATGAATTTCCTTTTCAACATTAAAGAAAGCACGAACACACTGGATCTCTAATTTGTTACGACAACTAATAGAAATATGGTAATGCTGCTTTCTACGAATGTTCATACCCATCAATTAAAAAAAGCATCAATAATAATTAATTGGTTCGTTTGATAAATTTAATACTAGCACGCATGAGTCAAGGTACATTGACTTTATGTTGCAATAATTTCCACATTTTCCCAACAAACAGGACGCCTAAAGTTAATGTGGTACATAATTTTGATAAACTGTTAGTACATAATTAGATTATGTAAAGCGTGTTAGAAGCTTGACTTTTATGCAAACAAATACATATTGTACATAGAAGTAAATGGTGAATATATATCGTAATGTAACAAAATTTATTAAAATTGCAACTAAAATATTTTTTGCAATCATGCTTACTTTGTATCTTTGTTTCTAACGTAGGAATACTTAAAAAAAAAGTGCGATAAATAATACCTGGAAATTTTGAACATTTCGATATACATATCTACCTCCATGTATAATTCTTTATCCATAATTAGGATTGTAGAATCAATAAAATTTAGTCATTGCTTTTCATCTTACAATATTTAACGATACGCAAAAATATAATTATGAAAATTAATGGAGCCATGTCACGCCAAAATCGATTGCTTTTGGCGCTCTGTACCGAGGATTTTGATGAAATGAACCATTTTGCTGGGTTCAAATTTGTTAAAAAAAATACAAGCTTCCATAATTAGTAATGTTTGCCCATTTGCGCGAAAACAAACTATATAAATGAATTTTCATTTATAAAAGTATCAATCACACCAAGTTCGTTCTTCTGATTTTTCGAATCGAGAATTATGTACCTTTCTAAATAAATTCAGTCTTTAACTGAAAATTCATTTTCAAAACATGAAAATTATAAACAACTGCTTATTTTTTAAATATCACTTGTGGGTCGCATTTTTAAAAATCAAAAAAATACGACCAGATCTTTCAAGCCTTATCGACTTTGGCTAAAGTTGTCACCATCGAATTGACTTCACCGGAAGCTATCGAAGACCGTGCTACGCTGCATACGCTAAGCGGCTGACCACACGATTCGCATACTGTATTAGATACATATGTTAAAAGTAGGCATTCTAGATAAGTATTAATTGTAGAGGAAGCTTGAAAGAAACGTGTAACGATATTCGAGAAATAAGAATTTGTTTAAAATTATCATGTTATACGAACAATATTTCGATATAAAAGCAAATTTATTTAGAAAAGACCAATCCTTTTCGATTTAAAATTCAAGAACATATTATGCTTGATAGTACTGCATTTAAAAATTCATTTACCTATAGAGCTTGTTTTCACCCAAATGGGTCAGAGTTGCAAATTTTGGGGGCCCGCATATTTCAAAGAAATTCGAAATCAGGAAAGTAATGACTAAATTTGATTTCAATTTCATCAGAATCCCTAACATCCAGAGCAAATGCAATCGATTTGGTGTGGAAAGGCCAAATACAAATTAGCGGAATAAATGATACTGTCAGAATTGACTCTACATTCTTCACCTTTAAACGTTGATAACAATGTATCTACCTCTATTTTATACTGTTGTACAACAATTATAGGAAGGGTAATAAAAAAGAAGACAGAACATACATAGGTAGTTTGGTGCAGACCCACCTTTCCTGGGACGCCACCAGTCAATCTCAAAGTAGCCTGCGGAGTAAGAGTGAGTTGGTGTTGGTGTTGAACAGGAGGAGTAGATGGTATATGCAGAAGAAGATGCGGACAGTCCTTGTGTCCAACACCAGTTGGTTTGACCGTTTGTTTCGCAAGACAATGGAATACGCGTATATTTAATTATGCCGCAAGATCAGTTAGATGTAATGGGATACGCATGTAACACGCAATATATCCCATGCTAATAGCAAAAACTTTTAAGCCAAGAGTTATACAGGGTATCGCAAGGGGAAAGGTCCATATTTTTGTAGTTCATAGTATCGGTCATTCTGAGAAAAAAATTTCAATATATGTGTGTTCTATACAGAACGATCTCTGAGATAGAACAACTTGAATGTACAGTAACAAAATTATTGATAACGAAAAAGTATACGGACTGCACCTAATATTTATTCAAGTTACAAATTTGTTACAGTTTATAATAAATTTTCAAAACTACCACTGTCAACATCAACGCGCGTTGCAACCTTGAAGTTCGTTTCGTGTATCCACTTTTCTTTTGTACATTTCACACTTCACCAAACACCACAAACACAAATGGTCAATGTCCTTTAACCAAACGAAGCAGCCAACTTACGAGGCAAGGAACACATTGCCCGTGAAATTGAAAATACTACTCGCCAAAAATGGGAAATAGCTCGGAATAAGACGTGTACACATATGAACTTTTTTTTACAAAAGTTTAGTTCTTAAAATGATCGATACCATTACTTCCCACAATATTAACCTTTCAATCTGATATCCCGTATAAGTAAACATGGAAGAAATTATATTATTAGTTTAAACAAATTTCATATTTTGATCAATAACCCATAGTAAAGTAGGTGGTATGGAAAAAGGAGTATTATAAAAACCATACATTTTGTTAGTTCGTAATTTATTGTTATAGTAGTGAAAATAAAAAACGAAGCAAATAAAAAATTGAAAATTGTAAAAGAACTAACTGAAATTGCGGGTGAATGAAATGGAAGTATGAAATATAAAACATATATGTAGCTGCCACCACCAGGAAAAACAATATTTGTGTCCATAACCTGATTATATGTTAGGTAAATGTTATCCATATCTACTAGTATACTTCCTACATAAAATGTAATGTTTATGAATAAAGTTGTCAGAAAATTTTCTACTTTATTATTAAAATACTTTGTTCATGAAACGTGTTATAATGATCAGAATATTCGATAGTATCATACCAAGCCATGGAAATGCAGAATGTTTCATTTGGAGTTACATAACGCTTTTTCTTTAAAATAATAGGAAAATTTATTGATTTTTCAAAAATATATTACTAAATCGATACTACAATCAAAATATCATTTATCACTGTTATTAATCAATACATCAATACATCTTTATTGGAAATTTATAATTTGAAATAAGATGTTTCAAATTTTAAAGGGCCGTCCAAATATTTCATATTTTAAAAAATAAATGGTTGTATTTTTCAGACTACTAAAAATGTCATAATCAATAGCATGTATCGCAATAAACAAAAACCTTCTCAGTAACTACTTTGTCTGTTCAAAAAGTGTTGAAAACTGTTGATGATTCAACAAAAGTTAACACACACAATGAATAAATAAAATGACAACAGTGCTACAAATAAGTAACATGCCATTTTTATATATATACATATAATATATATGTATAAATATATATATTTTTTGAGAATATGTAAGTTTCCTCATTAGCTAAAATTAATTATAAAACACAATATAAGAGAACGAATCATTTCTTATCGTTATCACAATAAAATTAATGGTATGAGTAGAACAAGTTGTACTGATATGACTGATTGTGAATCACAATCAACGTGTCTTACAAATTCAAATATTATACAATACTGTTAATACTTGGTAACTGCATTACAAAATTATTAATGATGTAATGCCATTAATAGCATATACTCAAACATTTTTGATTACCATGTACACCACCCACTTTACCATATTCAGTCAATATGTTAAAGGAACATTATGAACATAAAGTGTCCAGATATATAAAAAGGTGACATTTCTTTCAGAACACTTTGAATATGCCATACATTTGTAAATCTTCAGTTAAATGTATTTTAATCCTTTGCATTATTATATACATAGCAGCTGGATTTGAAAATTTAATTCGTAAGAATGTTTATAAAAATTAATTCTTACGTATCATCCATAAAGATTCCTATTGTCTTCGTAATTTTACTAGAAATTACAAACATGAGGCCTAGCACATACTACCGAGTACCGAGTAATTGTCGATCGGCTGTAGTTGAACGGATTTAGTCAATGTCGTAAATGGTATAGGATTCTATTGAAGCGAGCACACTCGTCGATCGTTCATTCACTCAAAAAACGATTAATTTCACGCTCGTCTGTTTCTTAACAAAAAATATAACTTTTGATCGATAGCTCAATATGTACAACGTGCAATTAGTATGCATATCATCGACTATACAGTCAATCACTGACCACTTAGTCGACTGTTGTCAGTTACTTATTAACACATCGTGTGGCGTCAGGTTTGGTGAAACACTATTTCAAATCAGTCAGGCATTTCCGAGTGATCGCTTCTATCGGGAAAGATTTGCCCAGTTCGCTCGGCGTTTTGAATACATAAAAACACTAATGAAAATTTTGATTTCTATGTATTCTATTAGATCTTCATGGTAGCGTTACGAGCCAGGGCCTTGACAACGTGAGAGGCCGGCCAGGCACGACGTGATTCTACGGGTAACTGTACAGTTCTTAGCCACCAAGGATTGAAGTTACAGGGTAGTTCCCAAATGAGTGGGGAATTCACTAAAAATCTCCATATAAGGAAATCTTTAGGAGTCCTCGTGCCATGCTCCTGTTTCTATATAGTTACTATCCAGCTGGTCGAAATCATGCTCCCCACGTTATTTGAAATATAAAGGAATGGATTCTAGGGCATTTTCCTATCTCAGAAGCAAGCTCGAAAACGATTTGAGAGAAAGAAGAGAGAAATATTCTTCGTACGTGACAGTAGTACTATTAATGGATGGGGGATGTTTTCTTGATGAAAATGAGTCCAAATGCTATCTAATTCGGATTATTTTTAAATATGCAGGATTTAAATCACTTCGGATTTCCGTATACAAAGTATTCAGTACGCATGATTAAAAAGAGCCTGAATGAGATCGAGTTTAGACTCATTTTCATCAGGAAATTCTCGCCAATCCACTTGCAATAGTATTATGAAGATCTAATTCAGAATACAAAAATTAAAATTTTCGTTACGAAATGACCAGATGATTTTCTTTTTTTTTTTTTTGTAAAAATTCGAGGAATGTCGAACAATACTTTCGATACTTTCTACAAAATATCATCGTGAAATCGCGCCAAATAGGTGTAAAGGATGCAAATTCCTAGGCGTGAAAACACGCCAACGCCACTCAAAATGTTAAGGAAAAGTGTCTCTGGATAAGTTTAATAATTCACCAATTGAAAGTATAAGAAATGAAATTTTCTCTCGAACAATCTTTTACTGCACAAGAATATAAATACACGAACATTTCTTCTTATTTTCTCGATAAATTAGTGCAAAAACGAAAGCCTTCGTGTTCAACATGTCACTAAAGTGCAAGCTGTCGAGAGTGTATTGATCGATATTATGCGCAACGTGCTCGATTATTATTTGAGTAAATTGTTTAGTCTATGAGAAATCGTGTATGCTGCTCGACTCAACTAAACAGTTTTGTCGATGGAGAATCGAAATTATGTGCTAGGTCTAATGTTATAGGCAAAATCAGTAGCAAAATGCATTACCGAATTACAGCTGTTTGATAATATCCTCGATGTTATTACATCGATAATTCGTATAAAACAAAATACGGCGAACAAAAATACGTATGTATTTGGAATCTAAGTGCTGATTTAGATGTCGTCGACTATATTACAGACGCTTATACTAAAACAGTTTGAGAATACCTTTCTCATAATTCTAATATTAATATTAGAATACAAAGGATTAAATATCAATGGCAACAAATCTATAAACCATGTATTATAGTATCATAATATATTTCATTAAGACATATGTTTTTAATATCAACACCTAATTTTTACGTCATTTAATCAACAATAGTATGACGTATATTCTAAAAAGTTGATGTCTAGTCATTTACAAAAAAAAAAGCAACATACAGTGCAGTCAATAAATTATATAAAATAAATACAGTGACTCACCGTCGTGGGATGTGTGCGTTGTTTGAATAGTTTGTGTTTGTTTATTGTAAACCACTGGTTCCTTTGGTGGAATATTAGTATGCGCCACGGACACGATCGTGAGTTCCCGATTTCTTCTCCGCCCGGCGCTATTACGGAATAACGGTGGAGATAGATCATTTCAAATGCGAATATATATTTTTTAATATTAAACGCCACTTTTCTCGGTATAAATACCTTTGAGCAGAATTTATACTAGACGGCTGCAAACTAGCATCGGGTGTAGCGTTAGCACTCTGTTCCGGCGTCAAAGAATTCATACTAGATAAGCTGGATAGTACGTCTGGAATCAAAATAAATTATAAACAAGTGAATGCTCGTTAAATCACAGAACGAAACTGCTTACCTGACACTGGCGCTACGCCCAAAGACGACAGCATGGCATCCAATTCCTTGCGATGATCATCGTCTGCTCCCGCAGCACGGACCGTGGCATCTTCAACCTTCGATGCAAGAAGTACAGATAAATTTAAATACCCAAAGAAAGATATTAATAACATCGCATTTAAATAAAGATATCGTACATCTTTCTGTTCTTTTTCCCTTATGCGTCTTGCCTTTTCTTCTCTCATAACAAGAAGCTTCACCTTCTTTCTTTCGATCTCAGCTTTTCTGTTAGGCACCATTTTGCTGCTTTATTAATACCTAAACACTGTTGAAAAACATATTAGCAGGGAATAAAATATGGAAAGCCGGTAGATACTTTGGAAACAGATTATCGAAGGTCTGGAGCCTTTGACAGGTTGACGAAATTTATTAACGGAACTTCAATCGGGTTTAGTGCAATTATTGATTTCTGTCCCGTGACGTCAGTTTCTATAGAATCTCTAAGGAGTCGTATTGACAAACGTATGCACAAATAGTGGATTCTTATGCTCGTTAAAAGATACAGAATTTCGTCGGTAGGAAACGTGAAATACGAAGAAACAACACCAGAATTTCTGTGTCTCGTTGCAGCAACGAACGAGTTCATCGAAAAGTTTTCATCTGTCATTCGGCAGTATCGGGATAACGAAATGATATAAAATTTTCACGCTGTTGCTCGTGAAACTTTGGAAATATTCACCTTTTGTGTTACAACAAATCCCACAAATTTGAATACCAAAACTGCTGCAGATGTCGATTTCTACATCATATATCTGACTCACCCGACAGGGAAAGCTTTTGCATCGCAACAACAGCACCACCTTAACGATACCTTGTACTAACGGAATAGTCAATTCGCTTGCTGTGCAATTTCCTGCACATCCATATTTGTGGATTACAAACATGCGCAGTAGATGGCGGTGGTGCAAAGTTCTTGCAGCGACTGAAAATCAAGTTCCAATATAATGTGGGAAAAGATAAAAATTTACATTTTGCTTGAAGTTTTCTGGTAGGTATAGAACAGGCCTGACATCCAATGCGTTTTTCTGTCCCGGATTTAGGGGATCCAAGGACCCTCTTACCATTTTAGTATCACTTGTAACGTTACCGAGAGAGTCTTGAAACAGATTGTAACTCTCCGCGTGGTAGGAATTAGAATTCATCGTGGATAAAATTGGGGTATACGAAACCCGCGATTTACAAATGTTTATGTTCGAATAACAATTTAAAGATCTTCCTATGAACGTATTCAGTTCAATGGAAGAGAAAGAGGAATTATTTAAAACGAAAACACATTTGTTCTTCAGCCATTCTGTTCTGTTCGAGCAAATCAAATTTCATTCGCTACGCAAAAATATTATTTGTGAAAAGAGTGCTTAATGTGTTTTATTTAAGAGCACCTGTTGCTAAACCTCAACCATTAATGATGTGTGTATGCGCATACTTTAACGATGGTGTATATTATATGATATAATACTGATACATAATAATAATAATAATAATAATTTCTTGTACTATATTCTGTATTACTTTTAGTAAGTTCTGTACTAAAAGAATTTCTCAAAAACTAAAAAATTATTCTTTTCTAGTATTGTAATTTCGATGGTGTTTTTTCCCTTTAAATAAAATCGTGGAGCTGGGTATCTCGCAACAAATTCATTTCGACGCTTGATGCTGTATTACATTTATTCATATTGTGTTATGAAAAATCCTGCTCCACGATTTTAATTAAAGTGAAAAAGCACCATCGAAATTGCAGTACAAGAAGACTTTTTTTTAGTTTTTACTACATTTTTATTCAAATTTTTTTTATATATTTTTTATTTTCTTGTTTTTAGTGTTTATGAATTTACATTTCTAAAACTATCACGTTTCGGCGCGGTTAATTGTTAAAGTGCATTTTGCATCGCAGAATTCAACTTTTGAAAATATTGTTTGATAAATAATAACTCCATCTAATCTCCAAAAGAAAACACGTATATCAATTTTAATCTACATAATTTAAGTACAGTATTTTAATATTTAATAAATTACCGACCTAAGTAGTACTAAATAAAAATAACGTTGGAAGGTATTTAAGCTGCCGCGCTCGATGTTTCGTAGCCAACCATCCAAATGTGCTGTTTTTCGTCGCTACTAAAAGAACGAGTTACTTTTCATGGCAAACCGCTCAAACGTGTAAAGGCTCTCCTAAACCAATGCGAATATTGCCGCGCGGAGCGAATCCGCCGCGGATCAGAGTTTTTTATACGTGTCGGCTTATGGACGCCTTATCTGATCCGCGGCGAATCCGCCCCGCGGCGCGAATATTCGCGTTGGTTTGGGGAAGCCTTTAGAAACATGCTATTTTTCGTAGTCAACCATCCAAATATGCTGTTTTTCGCAGTTACAGCCGGAACACGCTACATTGCGTGGCAAACCACTCAAACATGCTAGTTGTCGCAGCGAAAACCGAAACGCGATAGTTTTCGTAACAACGAAGACAAACGTGCTGTTTTTTGTAAGAAAATTGAAACGTGCTACTTTTTGTAACGCACGCCGATATGTTCTTAAGCATTACGTATAATTCTAATTTTATATTTAATAATACACCTAATTATCCGCCTTACTAATTTAGCAAAATTAATTTTTATTATCGTTTATCACTGATTGTTACGAGTCGAAACTGTCGGCAATGAGTGACGCCTGCGAAGCCGAGGATCTGTGGTTGTTTTTAGAATTTGTTAATACCCGACGAACCGGTGCCTGGTTATCACTAGGAGCCGCAGGAAGATGGATGTCGTGGACGAACCGGTGTCTGGTTATCACCGGGAGCCACTGGGAAAGTTAGTTTAACCTCGTAACTTGATAATGTGATACACCTCGAACAGTGAAGATGTACATATCTCTGTTGGTCTATCTCGTACTGGAAATTTAAATATTAATTGTGCCCTAATAAAGAACTCTGAGTGCGAAATACCAAAGTATATTCTATTATTTAGTTCGGGATTTTACAGTTGGTAAAGTGTAATTTGTCGCGGTATCTAAGTCCACCTCGCGGTTTTAACACGCTGAGGAATACTGGGGTCTCAGAGAGGAATAAGTTTATAGTATGCCTAACAACAATTTACATTCTATATGGTTATTCTGTGTAATTACTCGTAGGGGACTATAACTCAATCTTGCTAGCCTCTTTTGCCTGAACGTGCCCCCGAGTATGCATTCGTGGCCCCTTTTGTACTTATTGTAAAATTGGGCTTAGTAGTGGCAGGAACATGCGCGCCTTCAATCGGTTATCAATTTTCGTGGGAAAACTCCGGCTGCACTAAACCACTGCAGGAGTAACGACCTCCTCGGAACGCGTGCAGTCCACACACCTGAAAGTGTCAAAATGTCAAGAGATAGTCTCTGAACGTAACATGCTTATCATTGCTGAAAAGTAATTTCTGAGGTTTTTGAATTTTTTATTGGTACGTTTCAATTACAGCACCAAGGATTAGTTGGAAAAATTATTTCGGATTAAGAATCATGTTTTAAGTAGTAATGTGTAGGTAGAAACATACTAACAGCTCATTTTTTTTTATTAAAAGACAACTTGAAGCATGACTGTACCTTTTGTTCATTATTATCTATTATTAACGTTTTTAAATTGGGTAAGTGATGTGAATTCCAAATATTCTAATATATCGAATATTCCAATACATCGAATATATTAGAATTGCAAATTATTCAATTACTTGGCAGATAAAATTTGCATAATTTTAGAAAGAAACGTAAACGTATTCAATTTAATATTAAATACAGAATGCATATTATTAGATTATACGAATCACGTATATTATTAGTTTTAGTTGTTCTGTATCAACAGAAATCTGTAACGTAGCGTTTAAATAATTGCATGCAATGTTTCCTTTTACAAAAGTAAGGAAGTCGAAAAATTGCTCGGTAAGAACTTTCGTAATGCACCTTCGGTTACGAAGCAATTGCTGTTTCAAGGAAATAGCGTTATAGCAGGGAGGAATGGGGTGGCTAGTGATCGTGGAGGGTTAGGTGGGCAACATTGAGAGACACGATCAAAGAAAACTTTTCTAAATTCAGCTACGAAATTAGCTTGACACTAATTTCACGAGGAAGCGTGGGCATGGCTGAGAAGTCAAGAAAAAGATTGGCTGAGGGAGGTCGACCTCGCGTGATGCTTCATACCGACTTCGCGTGTCGAAGTCTGATTTGCTTTGTTGAATCAAGTGTATACCGGTTGTTATATCGCGCACAGAAACGAATGAGATAGTGCATTCTCCCTTCTTTTATATCCTGTTACCTACTCCGCCTTCGTTATTTTCGTCAACAATTAGATTCCCGATAAAACGTCATGTTGTCAGTCTCATCGTGGGGTTTTAAAGCCACCAGAATTGCATTCCTAACAATATCTTCATTCCACCTCCCTTTATTATAAAATGAACCTTTGGAGGTGATTCAAATGGAATATACTATATGATAAATAATACCTATTCCCAAACTACGTACATCATTTTCATCTACATAATTGTTATCTATTCTTTTCTGCTTGAACAACACTGTTCCACAACTTTAAACTTCATTTCATATTTCTAACATGCAATAGCCGCATCTTATAGACTTTTGTGCGCTGAATACGAATCTGTAATCCGCTTTTCGCCATCACCCTCAGGTTTCTAGAAATTTGATTTTGAAAAAGTGTCAATTTTCATATTTGAACATTTTTTATGTGTGAACAGTAATAGTTATTCGACTGTTTGTTGCGTCAAATTATTCTATGAACTCTCCCAAATAAAATCATTTAAGTTATTCTTGCATTAAATCTGTTTAAAGTCTAGAAGAAAATCTAACTAGTCCACGCGATGCGGCAAACAATTTTCCTCTAGAAAATATCAGCAGAAGTGGTAAGTCACGTTTAGTTTTCAATACAGAAACGAAATACATACTTCAACCACCAATCCACTGCCGCTCAACCTAAACAGAATCGCTTAATGCAGTCGAATCTCACCCCTATGTACGTAAACTATTTTTAAAAAAAATGATTAACTATTAATAATAAACTATGTAATAAATTTTGTTTAATTTACGACTTTAAGATTTTTAATATGCAGAGTGTCGGCGTTTTGCGTATACAGACAGATATATTTGCTCCTAATGTATTAAAAATACAAAACAATTGTTCATGTGATAGTCTGTTCTTTATGGTTGTTAGAACGATATGTTTAAACCTATTAAGCGTATGTTACTCGTATACCCAATACATTGTCTGTAGAAATTGACTACTTGCAAAATATTTCCTGCGTCCAATGTAGCAGTAGCCACCGAATGTTACTTTCCCTCAGGAAAAAGGAAACTAGCCTCTACATGAATTTCCTTTCGCATTACGACTCAACTGTTGTTCATCCTAGCGGAAACGGTATAGTACCAGCGGTTCCCACGGACCCTGTATGTTTGCCAGATAAGTGGAAGCCAGTGACGTAGGTTAAACTTTTGGTGGATTTACGGAATCTCAAATTCGTAGCAGCGTAAGCGGATCTGGCCTCTACGGTCAAACGAGTAAAGGTCACCCTTGTCCGTCTAGGGAAGAACGAAGCAAAGGGGAAAGTGTGGGTTTCCCTGCATGTATGGTAAGAGGACAGGGAGTTGATGACCTCTAGAGAAAGTACGGATGAACGAAGGGATGAAGAGGATAGAAGTGACCCCGCATTTGCCGCAGAGTCCGCCTGATGAACCACCTGGTGGACGTGCACTGCTCCTGAGAGCTAGAAAGCAAAGTTACAACAGCCGCACCTCGTCTCATCTCTCTTAGTCTCTTCGTCCTCCGTCCCTGACTCTCCTGTATGTTTTATACTCTAATGCTTTTAAACTGTGGGCTACTTACCTCGTTAACACGCTATATCCTAAATAATGAATCACAGTTTATATGTGAAAATTTGATCCACGTGACTTTTGCTTATATCTATTTGTTCCGCGAGATAAATTATTGTATACTTGTACATGTTTTGCTCCCTAAGAAGAGAATGCTAGAAGAGAAAGATTAGAATTTTGTGTCATTCCAGATTGATTGAATAAGTAGTACCTATTCTACTGTTTTTGGTAACATATGAATATTTATAATAATTATTTTCTATGACAACCTTATAGAAATATGTATAATAACTCGATCGTATAGAATATAGAGCATAGGCAAACGCTTTAATACCGACGACTTAACTGCACATGTAGGGAACATATTCAATTGGAATATTTTTTCGTTTATTTTCAAACGCGATTCACATAAACGTTTCTGTAGTGGCGCTGCGAGGGAGCTCATAAACTTTAGTGAAATTGTTTGCAGTTAGTTCCATTTGCTCAAAGGGCTACCATATACTTTTAGTTTGAACTGTAAAGGAAGTGGGTAGAGCCAGATAATAGCAAACGAGAGGACGGGAAACGTTCAGAAAAGTTTATCGGCGCTAATTCGCCGATCAGACGGGACCTGTTCGCTCCACGTAGTTTACTTAAAGGTTTAGTAAAATCAATACTCCGTAAGTTTCCTGATACGGAATGCCCGTTTACGCGATATTATCGGCCCTTTGAATACTAATTTCCACGATATGCACGGCTATGCACCAGATAGGTGAGATTTTTTTCTATGACGTTATCGGGGCGCCACTATAATACGATGTGCTTCTTGCGTGTATCAGAGATTAATGAAAGCGTAGACCAAGAGCCATGGCGAATTTTTGATTAATAGCGCATCAAATTGAACGATGGACTAAATGATCCAGTAAATATGTGCATTGTATCACGAACACCACGACGCTTTTTACTAAACAATCATTCCTTTAAATTAAAACTTTATAATTACGATTATAATCATCGAGTTGCAAAGTTACAAATTTTATAAACCTTTAACATTGTTTTGAATGATCCGTGTTCTTTTATAATATCTTAATTATTACATGGATCACTACCCTTACCTAATTATGCACGTAACATTGTTTGCTATAAACATGCATCATTCACATTTTGAAGACGTCTATGTCAGGTCTAGCCGACTTTAGAAAGTCTTTCGGGCGTCTTTAGATGTCTGTTTGATATCTGACTTTCTAACTTGGTACCAATCAGAATTCGAACATTTACGTAGTTCCAAAGATAATCTCCATTAGGCAAAGTGTCCATTGATCTAGATATCTATGGATTATATAGATACTATGGAATATTAATGAAATATCATGGTGTACCTAGATATCGATTCAATTAATAGAGTTTCTTATGAAGAGTGATATAATTATAGAAAGTAATTCGATAAATTAAAAACTCCATCTATTAAATATTACAGCGCTTCCTTCCTACCGCTTTAACTATAGATTTTAAGGAAAGGCAGAACTCCGCCACTCATTCGTTGGATCTTGCATGTCTGGTAAAATGTCCAATGCTACTGCCACCCCTCACAGACTTCCTTTGCGATTCCTTGAAAGTGCGACAAAATTACCTTCTCCTTTGGGCGAGCGGTTAATTAAATTTCTTCGTCTTTCTTTTCTTTGCCAACGAGGCAGCACCATTAACGTCGAGACCAGTTAAATTTTCTGTATGTAACTGTTCGATTCGTACAAGGGGGTGACGTAATTTGTAGTACTGGAAGAGAGGCTGGTTTCTCGTATAGAAATAAATTGAAACTGCGGAATGAATATCTCTTGTGTGGAACTCGTTGTTAATTTGGTCGTGGAATTTCATTTCGAAGATTTGTCAGCTCTAATAATTGATTAATAATTTTAAAAGTTTTGTGGTGCTCTCGCGTGTTTCGAGACTTTAATAATGAAAGGCATGTACCCAATGTAAGAAAGAAGACAGAGCATGATATTACAAAGATTTATAAATATAGAGAGAAGTAATTGACAATAAGCTTCGTACAAAAAAATGTTGATTTTACATTTTTAACTTCTTTATACATTGTAGGTATGCAAGAAATCAAATTCTATTAAAAAGCATAATAAATTATGCCGCGCTTCATATATTTAATATGCTCTATAAACATGAATATTGATCGATGTATATACAGATATTTTTGTATTTTTACGGAACTTTCGTGTATTTATTTGATACTTTATTTTCCACATTTTAAAAGAAGTACCTACACGTATACAATGTGAGTAATATCCATTTCTAGATGAAAACTAATATAGTCCTATGTACAATAAGTATATAATTACATTTTGTAAGTGCATCATTACATGTGTAAAAAAATATAATTGTGAAAATATTTCATTAAAGGATGTAGTATTTTTCTGTGTGAATTTTTTTGCTTCCCTTAAAAGGGAGTTGTAAGTCTGCCTCGTTAAAACCTTTTAAGTACATCTAGGTTAATTCGTTCATTCATACATCTTTAATAATTTTGTCTATTGATTTCTTAAACAAATTATTTTTGTAAAAATGGTGTGCTGTAAAAGAAAAGTTTCGAAAATCCGCAAATAAAATGGACAGTTTTTCGAGCGTATTTCAAAAAGTTTGTTTTCAACAACAA
Organism: Andrena flavipes; assembly: GCA_963971345.1. Classification (NCBI taxonomy): domain Eukaryota; kingdom Metazoa; phylum Arthropoda; class Insecta; order Hymenoptera; family Andrenidae; genus Andrena; species Andrena flavipes. Next base: position 62,968,627 of record OZ020480.1, read on the forward strand.
CGGAAACTACACTCATACAGTTTATAAAAAAATGAAATTTCATTTCGGACCTGCTGTTCCATAGTTACACATTCAACCAGTTCGCGTGTGAGGGTCTAGAAGATTAATTAATATATTAAAATTTATAGATGTTTTTTTATTAATTTTTTTGTATAATCTCTTAAGACAGCGTACTAAAAGTAGGTAATAAAAATTTTCTATGAAAACTGTAAATTATTCCTGATAAAAATTCTTAAAAATGACTTAGTTTTCCGGCGATCACAGTGGTGACACCCCTTAAGTTCTTTCTAAGGCCTCGTACACACTCGTTGGAGAGCGAGCCTACTCTCACTTACTTCAAACGAAACTAAACGAGGGGCCCTTAATGATGAATGGAGGGTGGTTGTATCTACACGCGCGTGTCGTTGATTCATTCTGTATCTCCTCTCCTATGAACTCTTACTCCACCGTAATCATGTGAACGTATGACAGGGACGGTAATATTGTACACGCACGTGAACGTGTACGTGTGAGGAGACACATGCATCCAATAACTGTTCCGTAGTACATAGGACACCCTTGCATCGACTAACCGTTATTATTGACACGAGAATGGATCGGAGGTGAATAGGTGACAAATGGGGATGAACGTACGCAGTCACGTGTCTAAAGCGGGCGCACATGCTTTTATTGATTGATTCTCGTGATTGCATTCTATTCTTTATTTCACATCTGACTTCCGTAATACGTAGGATCTCTAACTTTCGTAATGTAACGGCTCAAAGAAGATTATGAAAGTACCATGAAAGTGGGATATGCTACACGCTGTTTTAATCAAACGAATTGTTCCTTTAACAATTGTTTGTAGGTAAACAAAGAAATAAGTCGAAAATCTGTTTAAACGCCTTTATTATACATATCTTATAGGTAGCTTCGAGCAATTTTTCTTTTCTTTTTTCAAAATGCCACTTTAATCGCATTTTCCTCAAAATCGCGTTTTTCAAATTGGCCAGCAGCACCATTTTAACAAACTTTATTCGATTCGCTCGAAATTTTTCCTGTAGCTTATAAACTACATTCTCCATCGATATTGAATTAATTTTGAAATTATCTCGACTGTTTGTAACTAAAATATTTCATGATATTTCGCGGAAAGGGCTGCAGACGATTGTTAGCCTAGCGACCAAATCTTCAAATCCGCCCATGCTTTCCTACATTTATATATTTAATGCTACATTTAATATATTCCATGAATAATATCATTCGCTGATAACTTCAACAAAGTTACTTTTATTATAGTTTCCTCTTTGTTTGTATTAATATAAATAATATATAGTGTTACTTTTCTTCCACTGGTAGAGGTAGTGTTTTTCATTGCATTTTTTTCAGACAAAATGTAACGACAGCATACATGTGTAACCAGATTTTAAATTTCAACTGTGCAAGTGACTTACACCGTAAATCCTTAATCGTCCAGGAAATTGGAACATCTGCGGTTGTTGCATACAGACACGGATTTCCCTTGTTTGAAATTGGTAAAGGATAAACATGCTGGTGCTCTACATTTCATGCATTAATGATGTTTCGTGAAATTTTCTTCAGGAAACGCTGCTTTCAAAGCTTATTCAAATAAACTTTGCATGCAAAAGGTAGCACTATATCGAATTTTTATGGTAAATTTAATCGTTATAAACTTTACTTTTCAACGTAAACTATGAAACGTTTTGCTATAATACATCCTCTATGAGTGATGGTCATGAAATGTTATATTTAACAAATCTTTAATGACGTAATTGGTTAATATCAAATAGAGTCAACAAAAAACATTTATATAATACGAAAGCATTAATCAGAAACTATTATTCACCAATCCTCGAGAAATGCGAAAACAATTATTTACTTGAAATAGTTAGGGATTTGCGAATTTTTAAATTTGTTACGTTCAAAGTGTTTAATCTCGTAAGAATGAAATTGTGAAATTTGACCATTAGCGACTTGGAATCTAGTAGAAAAATTAAAAAACAGAGAAATGCACGAACTATGTATTAAATAAATACGTATATTCACAGAACAGACTATGATACTGACCCTATTTGATCGTTCACTCTATTCACCTGCGTCTGAATCTACTGCCGTTGTGGAATTGTTTCAAATCTAGACGGACAGAAATAGGAAAAATAGCAAACCAAAGGACAATTGAAAGTCATAGACGATTGGACGTGAAACCAAAAGTTAGAATTGTTTGGTTGCATGTGCGCGCGTCTGTGTGCATGCGCATACACATATGTATGATGCCAACGATGACTTTACTCCTATATCACTATTTTCTGCATGGCACTAGGAAATATTGAACAAATAATAAACATTAGCAATATGTAAAAAATTGTTATTTTTACTTGCAAGTGATGCTGCATCTGTTTTAAATTTGAATAATACTTTTAGTTACAATATAAGAAAATTAGTGGCATTAATGATGGGCACATGTAACTTATTCCAAATGAAAATTAATTCTTTTCTGTACAGGCAATTGTTATGCACTTATTAATTTCTGTTTATTCAATGCAATATTTTTATTTTATTCTTCTTGCTTGTTCACTTCATTTTCGTTGGAATATGAATGCAAGATACAGTGGTACAATACTGGCACATCCTGTATATGGGGTAAAGATTTAAATTTTAAATTAATGTTCAATATATGGTAGGATTAACGGATAAGTCATACATTTAAAAACACTAAACGATGAAACCGCAAATATGTATATATGTATAATATATGGGGGATAGTAACTGACCTCACATCTCCTGAGCATAAAAATTCAGCCATCCATTTCTAAAGCAACGAAACAAACTCCAAGTCCGATGCTGGAGTTGTAATCAAGTCTAGATGGTTCGTACTGATTGACAATTTTCCATGGCCTCTTCACCCTCCAGTACCCTTTTCTACCAACACCATCCCTCGCACTATCCATCACTTCAATACCCTTTTGAAATCACGTTTCGTTTCTGTTGCACATAAAGCCGCGTTCATACAAATCGTTACGAGGAAATGGCAAAACAGTTTTATAGATTAATTAAAACGGAATCAGCTTCCCCAAGCGAAAACTAATTGGGTAAGTGAAATTCAAGTAACTGTTGAAAAAGTTACAGCTCTTAAAAACAATGTAATACTTTAAAACCACATCTCAGGAGGGGAAAGTAATAAACAAAGTAGCTAGAAGTAAATATTTAATTTTCAAAGGAATTAAACTGGTTGTTTTTCTTTTTAAAGTAAATACATAGGATGTAGTTTAACAAACTGTTATTCAAAACCCTAACACTGGACGGATTTTCAATTCTCTTATGTTTGAGGCATTGTTTCTGAAAATTGCTTTGCAACAGAATACTCGACAAATTTGTTTAGAGGGAGTTGCAAAATCCATAACAAAAATTAAAAATCAAAATAAACAAGATCCTGTGAAAAAATAATTTAAAGGAATGAATAAAATTTAATTCACGAAAATAAATATAAAATAAAAAAAATTTCATTATTCAAAGAAGGTCTTCAATACGCTTACCGCCTATCTGAATGCAAAACTCAACAAGTTCCTTCTTTGCCACGTTCACCGTTGTCGATCAAAAACATCAAGCGTGTTTATTTTCTATAAATGTGACGAACTTGTCCCAAATCATTCCAATCATGAAATGATGTGGCGTATACTATACGTAACGACTTAATATGCACGCACAATGAATAATAAACTTCAAATTATTTTATACCTCTTTACCGATCGATTTTACATATATTAAGCTGTTTTTTCTTTATTGGAATGTATAAACCTATACTATGAATTTATAGAGTTTAGAGATAAATACCTTTGCTTTTAATTATTAAATGAGTAAAAATACAATAAACACTCGCAGTACTGACTACATGAATGATTTCATATTTTTTGTCAAAATTATCTTAAGAACCATGTTCCTATTAGAAATGAAATGGGAATACTTTACAGTGTGATAATCATCGGACGTTGCAGTCGAAGACAACAAACGTACACAGTGAAATGCAGTGTAATTAAAAGGATATAACTTGAAGGTACCTGATATTAATTGCATTCGAGGCCATTCCGATCGGTAGCGTGTGCTCTGTAATGAATTTACTGAAAATGAAAGTATAAGACAGAACAGAACAGTCGGGTCTGGAAGCGGCTTAATAGAGTCAAGTGCCAGATGAGAAAGAACGAATAAGAAGGAAAAAGACGAGCTGTGTCATCTGAAAATTGGAATATTCGTTCTCTCGATGGTATCCTCGTTTACTATTCGTTTAGAGATTGGTGTACAATTGAATGTTCCATATCCTGGGACTGGGGAGATTAAATATGACGAAATTAATTAACAGTGGCGCATATTTTTTAAATTGATACGTCGGAACTGGATGTTATATTGGATTGATATAAAAATAAATTCCATTACAAATTATTAGTAAGAAATTAGCGGTATTTTAATTCTAGGAAATATGATGTTTGTTCGATTATATTCTCATAGTTAACATTTAACAGAAAGTGTTGAATGTTTTTGCTGGAAATCAATAGAAAAAAGGGAAGAGATTCCTGAAATTTTTCAAGCCTTTGGAAAATAGTTCAAATTCCGTCACCGCATAAATATTTTTAATGGTTGTTTTGTTTTCGTTTTCTTCCATTATTGGCGAATAAATATACTCGTTCTCTTTTGGCAACACTTCGAAGTTTTGCTACCCTAAACGCAGCGAGCTCTTGAGTAACAATAGCGTGGGACAATGGACGCTTGGATTAAGATGTAAATTAGTTCATAAGTCACAACATTATGCAATTGTCAGATGCCGCGAAAAGCCCATTGTTATGCCAATAAACTTCAAAGATTCGAGCGGTAAGGTACGAGTCGAAACGACTTTGAGGTTTATCAATATTTCTGGACGTTATGTGTTATGAAGGAGCTTAATACATACTACTGAAACAAATTTAACGATCACTGTGGAATGATTTTAATTTATTATACAATACGAAGTTCTTTAAAAGTAATTGATTATTCTAAAAATTTCGCTACTTACAATTTGGTATTATTGCAGTAAAATTTGTTGTAAATTACGTATTATTCACCAATTTATTCAATAATAGGTTATCATTATAATAAATAAAATTTTGTCATGTGGATTTCATAATGCGTTCAACAGGGTACATTTTTTAATTTACAGCAACTGAATTTTTTGAATATGAATAACATTACTGTAAACAGTATTAATGATCTGTTGCTTAATTTAATTTACCTATTTGTGGGAAACAGAAATATACGTATCTAAGTAATTTTAAGTGAAATATGATTGAACATACCTAGTCGCGAAAAATTCGATAGAATAACGTGCTGCGGAATAATTTCCTGGATGAGTGCATTTGTGAGTCAGAAAAAGCTCTAAACAAATAATGATTCAGTTTTGCTTATTTAATTACTTTAGTTTTGAATTAAAAATATTATATTCAAATTGAAAAATATAATTTCAGATAAACATGAAGCGAAGGAAGTACTTTAAAATTCTAAATGTACATTTCTATTCTACAGCTGTATAGTAGATCTATTTTTATCTCTATTAAAACTATCTCTTTAAAATTATCTAAACGACATGCCGCTTATCACCTGCCATTGGAAAAAATGCGGTAGTGCCACCTACTCTGATTCGAGATAATTATTATTACTATGTATAATTTTAACGATATTTTTGCAAAATTTGAGATTTCATTAATAATTTCATTCTGATTGTGAAATTTTTACTTCTGAGATGAAAGATTGGTAATCACAAATAACCCGATTACATATAATATGAAAAATACAATTTTCTATCATTAAAGGGAATTTATGTCAATTACCATTGCTTTCCAAAGATAACTGAAAAGTATGTTACTCTATCACTGATACGCGCACGCTGTTTTTTTTTTTTGTTATTCTGAAGTCAAAGGTCACTATGCCGATATTTCTGGTATCCAACAAAGCAGTAACGTACTTGTATCTTGGTTTTCTCACATAACCACCTTCACTGATTCATTAAATTTAATATTATTTTTATCATTTCACAGACACATATAAAGGATAATTTTGCCCTGCCCGTATTGCATTGCACAATACAAACCTATTATACACTTCTAACTAGTATAACAATTACTTTTATGCATATCCATAATTATGTAGATACTCGACAATTTAATGTAACCTAGGTGTTATATACTTTTAACTATAAATTTGTTAAGACTGATTATAAATACCTAAAATTAAATACAAATTGCAGGATATATTGCACTTCACACTTTTGTGACACAGCCCTGTATTACCCGAAATACTACATCGTATAATCATCGAACAGCTTCAGTTTGTATTCGGAGTGTCTGTGAGTTCCTTCAATGATCTGTCTAGTGTTTTCATTTTAGTTTCTGTTTTTCCCGCTTAATTTCCAACTATGAAATTATCGTATCCAACGATTATAATTTGTAGGTACACGAAAATATAAACACTCCATTCTCTTTACAGTATAAGAAATATAAACGCAGATAATATAGTAAAGTATACATGTTAATAAATTACACAATATTTAAGACACTTTCGCTGGTACAAAGTAATAAAGGAAATATTTTCAATCAGAGTAAACAATAAACTAAAGTCGCATAAATTCTGAAATCATGTTTCTGGACTTTTAAGTCAAGGTTATCGTGCATTTCTATAGATCGAAATACATAATTCATTTTTATTACATTGTACGTAATATCGAAAAAAACTTTAACGATTACAGGAAGTACAGTGGCTCACAAAAGTATTAGATTAGGGTTCATTCAATTTACAAGATATAAACAGTTCATTTAAGAAAGTATTATCATATATGGAAGTAATATTAATATTTTTCCTACAAATTTTTTCTTTTTCTATAATATTAACATTTATATTTATTCTTTCTATAAAAATTGAAATATAAATTTATGTTTGTAACTTTTCCTGTTACATTATTGCTATTGTCACAGAAATCGTTCAAATTCTTAAACACATCACGCGTCATACCCGTCTCATTGTCAGAGAGGATAAAGAAAGCCGGCGAAGGAGGATGTCTTCTGGTATTAATAAAAATCTACTTTCCTCTGATCACACTTTTACGGATGAATATAACAATAAATTATAAGTTGGACAAAATCTAGACCGCATTTGATGTCCATTGCTCATTATCGTCACGAGTATTGATAAATTTTCAAACGTATATGTGTGTTATCAGCACTGTACCTATTTATCACTGTTTAATCCAATCTCATTTGGACTGGTCTCCTCAATATCATTGTGAGAAGACAATCTAAATTTCTTTATCCTGCTCAATTCTGCTTTTAATTATCTAAATGAGTACATCATTCATGTATCGTGAACTACCGTTTGATGTTATAATGGTGCAAAAATTAATTTGTAATTATAATTCCTTTTTACGGTACACGGTTATTTTTATTTGACGATTTTTAGAACTAGAAAGGTATACTAAAATATTGTTTACACTACAATATGCTGTTCTTTGTGTAGTACTTGCTGTTACAATGGCGTATTCTGATACGCCCTCTAACAAAGAGCCTATGTGCAATTGCGAATATTGTGATGATAAAACGGAAAACAATATAGAAGAAAAGAATAAAAATACAACGATTCCAGCGTTGTACAGAGAAGACAAGGACGGTGATGGGAATCTTACTATTTGTGCTCGAGATCGCGATTTCAATGATCGAACCTTTCCAAGCGTCTGTCATATGTTGTGTTACAATCGCTGTTTGATATTACGACTCTCGACTGTTAAAGAAAATGACATGGAGAAACATGTCGTGATCGCATTTCGGAACAGTAAGTAATACTAAATCCCTCGTTTGCGTCACTTAATCAGCTTATTTTATTGGATTGCAGATTACTACAAATTGCGAGACGGCGGTTGCTGAGAAATTCCTCCGTGATACTGTGCAACTGTGTTGTTATATGACAGTTCCAGTAGAGGATAGCGCATTGCAAGGTTAGCATTTAGATTTTTTACAATCCAGTAAATACACGTATGTGTATGTAAATTTGTAAGATTGCTAATGTTAAACATACGTTCGAATTTAAATTTTTAAGGATTTGTTACTCGTATCATAATATGCCAGAACTAAGTAGGTACTACGTATACGAATGTTTTAGAAATTAAAAAAAGATATTTTGTATTATATACTTTGAATATAGGTCTACTTTTTCTGTTTAAGGTACAAATGTCTAGCGCTCGCATTTTTGTAGTTCAACTGAAATGCCAAAGTGCATAGATTTAATAAGCAATTGTAAGCAAAAGTAAATAATAGAACACTTATTAAATAGCTGTTAACAAGTTACATGTATAAGGGCATACGTACACGGAATATAAATAAAGTACGTTATTAAAAAATTATATACAGATAAAAACATGAATCAATTTAAAACAGAATCAAACGTGGAAGTGAGCGATGAATAGCGATGAAATATCCTGCCCCAAGATTTTATTTGAAGTGACATATCACCATCAAAATTGTAGCACCAGAAAAAAATTATTATTTCGTTTTTAGTGCAGTTTTGATTAAATTTAAATAAAATCGTTTAACTTAAATTTTTTTCATATTATTTATTTTATATGTAGAATAAGAAACAATTACATTATTATGTATATAATAGTGGGTATAATGAAACTTCAGCTATGAGAATGCACCTCGCAGAATGTTTATATGTATATTTTATATATTTATTTATTTCTTTCGTAAAACTCATTGTCAGTTATTTTATTTATTATGTTAAGTTACATTTATATCATTTTTTCGCATGCAAAACATAATAGAAAAAGAATACGGATTATTAAAATTACATTATTGCGTATTTAAATAATATTCCAAACAAAATGTAATACTGTGAAGTTTCGTGAATAAACTACTTCACCAGAAAATAGGCGTAACGTAGACGTTTGTTCTCTTTAATGGTAATTGAAATGTAAATACGTAGTTGTAATGAATTACACTTTTCTAACGCAGTTAAATACATATATTTATTTAGTTTTTTACAGTAATTAGAACAAGAATATTAGAACACAAATCTACCAGAGAGAAGAGTATCTTCCCCTTCTCATGTTATGTATGTAATTTGAAGGGTGACTATTTAGTTCCCCGACTCGTCGCTATGTAGCGTGCCCACCGATTTTCTTTCTCGCTTCTGAAATTACTGAATGGCTATGAGAAATATCATGGTCGCGAAGCAAAAAGCATACTTACCTGGCGCAGAGGTTACCGTGATCAAGAAGGCGGTTCCTCCAGGGCGAGGCTCTCCCATTGCACTTCGGTTGAGCTGACCTCTGCGAATATCCCTAATGTGGATATCTCGGGCGTATAATTTTTGTTAGTCGGGACTGCGTACGCGCTATCCCGGACAATTTAATAAGAAAATAAATTACATTATCATTTCATAGAAAATGAAATACTTTTATTAATTATCAACTTAGATTGATAAATTATTATCCTACTTTTTCACATTGCTGAGATTATTTTTATTATTTCATTCTATTACTTTTTGTGCTTAAATTTACATATATTCCTACTTTTCAACTGCAAACAAGTACTTTTACTTTTATTACATACCAAATACTTATTTCTAAAATTTCTAAAATTTATTTTTAGAATAAGGATGTTGCCTATAATAATATTCTACTATATAAAATTCATCTTACATTTTTCAATTTAATTTCTATATTTTATATATGCATTCCAAACTATTTACAATTATGGCGTTTATATTGGAAATATATAAATATATGATAGAAAAAAATAGAGGCAAATGGTATGGACGGAAAGATCTAATTTGCAGTGACTGATAGTCATGATACTAAACCTAAAATTAGCTGCAATCGAATAATATGAGACCCGACACAGTATGCAAAAAGGAAGTCCGTATTTGTTGAAGTAATGTGCACTGTGGCTGCCAATGTGAGTTGTGACTTTTTATATATTCCATTGTCAATTGTCATGATATTAGTGTAATTTTAAGTTTTACTTTATTACGGGGCTCTTTTAAACTTAAAGTTATACACCTAGAAATTTAAACCTTTAAATAGTAAAACTGTTAATACAGTATTAATGAAATGTCTGTTTACTAAAAATACGAATATAATTTATTACTATAAATATGATTATTTCATGTTAGTATATTGTACATAAGCATTCTACGTACTTGCTCTTCACAATGGGAATGATACAAGAGTAGGGCAGCAGTTCTGACAGCTACCGTTAGGGTGCGTAGTCAATGAAGAAGCTTCTCGCAGTCAGAATTGTGAGTCGTAGGACTCAAGAGTTGACTAGAAGCGAAGGAAAGCATACTTACCTGGCGTAGAGGTTACCGTGATCACCAAGGCGGTTCCTCCAGGGCGAGGCTCTCCCATTGCACTTCGGTTGAAGCTGACCTCTGCGAATATCCCTAATGTGGATATCTCGGACGTACAATTTTTGGTAGTCGGGACTGCGTTCGCGCTATCCCGGACAATTGAATTACAAAAATAATTATTTGATAATTAAAGTTAATAATATACGTATTTTTACAACGATCAAAAATCATCCACCAATTTTAATCATTTCAACTGAAGTAAATGTACAACATTAACATTAATCAATTTTGGTAAATTCTTAAAAAAATTCCGTTACTCCAATTATATAACACTTCTTCTGTTCTCTCTAACGACTTGATGACGATCCGCCTTTGCTAGGTGCATTTATTGATTCTTTAAATGAGAATAATATAATATATATTAAGTTCACAGAATGATTTATAATCAAACCGCGTGTCGTAAATGTTCAAATGCATCGTCTTTATCTTGAAAATGAGACCTTCAGTTCCTTCTCAAATGGATTTAATTTGTAAACAAAGAAAATCGGTGGCAACCATTTAGGAAAAAGGATTTTCAACAGTCTTGTGCTCCGTCAAGTATCGCCCAATGACGGTCCTCGGCAGCTTTAATGAGCGCTAGAAAGTTATTTGATATCGAATAAAATTAAAGTTAAAGTTATAGTTATAGTTAAAACGAAAACTTATTTGACGCTGAAGTTGAAACGTTCGCCGAATAAAAAAATTAACTTTATGCGTCAAATCAATTAAAGTTAAAATACTTTTAGTCCATCTGTTACTTAAATCATTTTTATTTAGTTAATACCCAAATCTGAGGATAACCTACAATTGTGCTCAATCAAGAAACTTTGCACGTGTATATGTATAATAATAATACTATGCACAATCCAGACATCCCCATGCAGAAATACTTTTTAAAGGCATAAAGTGTAGAGTCCAAATTGTTGAGTTATCGACGATAATTGACGAGTTTACAGGATACCTGTATTTTCCAAATTATTTGCATAGTAAGTTGAAAAAGCGTTTGCTTTTAGGATCGAGTGCTTCAAAATCTATACTTTATTGTATTTCACGTTTCAAATAGGGTTCTTTATGCACTATCGTAATCAGTATAATAATGTTCTACAGTTACGATGCTATAATACGCACAAAGCGATTAAATATTACCTTTGTATCCCATTTATGAGTTTATGAAATATCTAAGCACCTACATTGTATGTACACCTAATAATAATTCCCTGGTCTAACGAACACTTTGAATATTAATTCACGGATTAGTGGCAATATCAGTCACCTAAATTGTGTGGAGGAGCAATAGAAAATTTTAAATTTTGAATTTAGCTGATTATATGTACTGTGTTTAGTCAATGAACAATAACACACATTGATCAATCTGCTTTGTAACTTTAAAAAAAGAATCTTACTTTTCTCTATTTTTATTACCATATTATGTGGATATAAAATATTGTAAACTTTTAATCATGCTTGTGGTTATATTAAAAATATATGATGATAAATTCTTCGTTTATATTGATGTTTATTATATAATTTAATTTATATATGCAGTTATTTCGCACAATGCTAATTATTAACGAAATGCTGTTTTTCTAAAACTAAGTGAGATCCCCCCAAAAAAATTCAAAAAGTAAAAAAATTACGCCAAGTACATGAAATAAAAAAAAACAAAAAAAAAAGAAAATAATAATAATTACAAAGTAAAAAAAGATGTGAAATCAAAATGAGCTGCAAGCACATCTTTTTTTGTCTTTTTTATTGTGTTACACAGTGTCGCCTTTGCACGCTGCGGGAAAGCACCTTTATGTACTTGCAGCTCATTTTGATTTCACATCTTTTTTTACTTTGTAATTATTATTATAATTTTTTTTTTTTAATTTCATGTACTTGGCGTAATTTTTTTACTTTTTGAAGTTTTTTACGGGGATTAACAATTGAAAGTTATGCTTTCATTGAACGTTGAATGAAACTGAATGGTAGAGCAGATTAGTTCTAAAAGTCACCGCTATGTGGCACTAGCAAATGACTGGTTTCTCGCTGCTATAATTGCACGCTGTACGCTTAAATAGGTGCTAGGAGAGGATGAAAGCATACTTACCTGGCGCAGAGGTTACCGTGATCAAGAAGGCGGTTCCTCCAGGGTGAGGCTCTTCCATTGCACTACGGTTGAGCTGACCTCTGCGAATATCCCTAATGTGGATATCTCGGGCGTACAATTTTTGATAGTCGGGACTGCGTTCGCGCTATCCCGGACAAAATATTATTTGAAACAGAAAGTTGGGAAAATTTTGGTGTTGGTGGTTTTTGTTGTGGTGTTTCGGGAAAGGGAATTGAGGTTAAAAGAGTGTGTCTAGTAGAAGAATACAATGGCAATATTTACATGTTATAAGAAAGAGTTTTTCTTTAATCTTAGAAGAGAAAAAATAGGATTTATTATATACCGTTTGAAAGTGTTTTTCATTCTTTGTGGGATATTAATTATTAGGAAATAATTATGAAAGAATGCATGTAATAATGCGTCGGTTATTACTACACTTTTGCATTTAAAGTAATAAAAATTTGTATAGTGAAACTTGTGAAGTCCATCACAGCACTACCTATAACCTTAAAATTGGTGCTATTTAGGTTGTAACGTGAATATATATATATATATGTTGGGCGTTGTTCAAAAATTACAATTTTTCCGCGATATCGGAGAACTGAACAAAATATTAGTTTTCACTTTCGACTTCTCTCTGAATCTTTGATAAGTATTGTAGCCACAGCCCCGATAAGGTGAAGAATATTCTTAATGGTTTCTTTATTATTTCATTGATACAAAGGGGACGATGTCTAATAAATCGATAGCACCGGATTGTGAGCTACAAATATTAGAAATGTAAGGTATCCAAAAAAATACAATACTCTGCACTCATAGGACTCTTTTTGAACGTGTGTGATACATAGCAACGAGTTTTAAAAATATCGACGAAAAAGATGTTTGAAACTTTTATCAGTAAAATAGGTATATTTATACTTGTCATTAGTTTATTCAGTTGTCAAAAGAACATTTTATTTCAGACATTATTACTTAAAAAAATGAAATCAATACAAAATGTCGGGATTTTATAAAATATTTTTTTGCAAAGAATCAATAAAATTGTTCTTGGTAATATAAAAGCAGACACTTGGAAATGTTAAAATATTCGTTCTAAAGTTATCTGGATGCCAGTAAACTATTAGATCTGCTATAAAAACGAGAATATATATGTAAACTAAGAATTTAAAGTCTCACAGTGTTTAGAAATAGGTAAGTAAGTAATAGAAAGGTAAAAGTATTTCTTACACGAAATTACTTATTTATCATTAATAACTATTGTCTATATAGTTGTAAAACTGCGAGGTAGATAGCGTGAGCGACGCAAATACTACGAGTTCCAATCTCTTATTTGATTACTGTTAGAAAACAGTACCTAATACATATATGAAAAAGATGAATGATTTAAGGCTGTTTAACTTTCTACCGATTCATTTATTGAAAAAAACGGTGTTTGAAAATGTCTCTTTAAACCATTCATTTTCTTCCTCCACCAGTTTTTAATATATATGCTTTGTCAGATGACCCCCTCCTATACATACTTTTAATGCAATCCGAATTTAAATAACATAGAAGAAAAACGGAAAACGTGATCAGTGTTACCTTTACATAATTAGAATTTTCTAAATGAGATAAAATCCGTTACTCATCTTATAGTGCTTAATATCGAGTAATGTGAAAGAAAGTGAAAAGTATTCTATAATTTTTCATAGACTATCACGATCCATTTATGATGAAAACAATATAATTTATAAGACATTTCTTAATTTAAGAAATAATTCCTAATGATCGGTCCACTTAATTCCTAAGTGGACCGATCATTAGATAGTTACGAATTGCAAGATCGATAGGTGTGAAGGGCAAGTGACACTCTGTAGTTAAACAATATTGAAAGCACATGGCCCGTTCAAGCATCCGTACGAGAGGCTGTCGGACGCTTCCGTATGTCGGGCGCTGGAAACGCGTTGGAAGTTAACAGGCCAGCTGGGCTGGCTTAGTGGTAGTTGGTGCAAGTACGAGGTGGCTAGCAGGACGAACGAAAGGAATTACACAGATGCAGAGTCCTCGCAAATTGAGTTGAACAGACCCGGAATTTAAACATTCAAATTAACCTATTTAGCAAGTCAAACAGGCTAATGTGTGCTCGTTGGTTTTGCATGCTCTCAGATTCTAATATTCAATCGATATTGCTGCATCTTCCCTCACCATCCCTTTTTTCTTAACGAAAATACTAAAATTACATACGAAAGTAGACTACACTTTAATGAAAAGTCTAAGTAAACTATAATATTATTATTGTAAAGGTGGACAAATATTCGATATTATAATTCCTATATGTTACTTCCGTCGAATATACAACATATGTATTCATGTATTTATGTAATGGCCTATAAAAAATAGTAGACACACCTTTTTTTAACACCCAACAATTTTTTAATCATTCTAAGTAAAAATAGTTTACAATGCCTATCACTGGTGTTTCAAGTGAAAAGTTCACTGAATTTTAGATTTTAGATAAGATACATGTTTTAATTCGCAGTGACTTGATATTTCAGGAGTTAATAACTTTTAATCAGATAATATTAGCTACTGATTAATGTATGTTTTCATATTTTAGTCGGATTATGCAATACACATTTCACGCCGAACTAAGTAGTAGTAGCGAAGAGTACAAGTTTTTATTATAGCCTAAGCATTTTTCCTACTATGGAAAGAACTCAAAATGTTTGTTTTACCAAAATTAGGAAAGCGGTACAAGGCAAATATTGCTAGAGGATGACTTCAGAATACAATTTTACACATATATACAACTGATAAATATTTTTCACTCTTTTAATCTATTAAAAAATATTCAATCTATTCTGATTAAGTTCTAACATAAATTTGTTTGAAATGGATAAATGATGCTCATGATGAACTGTATTTTTGTAAAGTTAGTTCTCAGATCAGAAAAACCAAGTTATTTATGGCATGATCTCATGTAATAGAATGCGTTGTTATGGGGGAACTACGAAAGCGTGAGTAGTTTATACAGTCGACGTTAGGGTGCGTAGGGGATGAAGTTTTTCGCTGCTGAAAATGTACGGTGTAGACTTCAAGTGTAGCCCAGAAGGGGATGAAGGCATACTTACCTGGCGCAGAGGTTACCGTGATCACGAAGGCGGTTTCTTCAGGGTGAGGCTCTTCCATTGCACTACGGTTGAAGCTGACCTCTGCGAATATCCCTAATGTGGATATCTCGGGCGTACAATTTTTGATAGTCGGGACTGCGTACGCGCTCTCCCGGATAAACCCATTGGTAAAATTAATTACGAGGTAGCGCTTCTGAGTTATGAGGAATTTCCGTTGGTATCGTCAGAAGTCTCGGCGTTTTAATTGCCTGGCATTCCTTCTACGTAACGTAATAGAAGAAGGTACTCGGGAATTCGAATATTTCCAGGTTGTGTTTGCTACTTGTGTCCAAAATTAATGGTAATAATACAGAGTTTCTATGTGATTAGATTCTCAAGAATTGAGATTGTTACTACGTTTCAAGATGTATATGTGGTTTAGTGTATAATTATGTTTCAAATTGGACAGTGTCAATATATTCGTTATGGTATATGCTTTGTGAGTGGAAAATGGCATCTTTCCTATATATGTATTTATTATTGAGGTTATTATTACATTTCTGATCGTATATTTAATTTGCACAAATATAAATTTATATTGTACTTGTTACTTATTAAATTATGACTTCTATTGTTAACTGCACTTATTAAACTGTCAATTTTCGTACATTTTTACATATCTTTCATTCATATTAATTTTCTTTTCCCATACAAAAGTTTCTATTTCAGTTTGCCACTTTTTTAATTACTTCTGCAATTGGTTTTTGAAAACATTATCAGCCAATTAATTTTTAAAGTGATCAATAAAGTTACTATTGATGTCCTCCTGTTTGATAAAATGCGGCGAAATGCAAGGCTGTTAAAGTTTACACTTTCTGAGAAGTCCGTGGAGCAGGCTGTGCAAGAACGCAGACAGCATCTTGATGTAGTACGCTGAGTGACTGGAAGGAAATAGCGCTTTTAATGGAATAAAGTATTTCTCCAAAAGTTGACTTTTGCAGATTCATAATTGGCTTGTTAGGAGAAGTTTATCGGTTGGTACGAAGTGATATGTTGTAGCAAGAAATGTTTATACACAGTGACGAGGGTAGAAATATCGTAAGCACTAATGTAAGTAAAAATGTAGTATTAGAGACACATAAATAGCAGATATTAGTTCTTATATAGGCTTATACTGTCTAGTATCTATCCCATACGTGCTGTGCCTTTTTGTAGCATCTTGTATAATATATTTGTAATTAAATGTACTTATATGTACCTAATTAAATATGTCGTTTAACAATTGTTAGGTTGATGCATATGAAATTGCCGTTTCGCGTATGGAAGTTTGAAGGAGAATATCTTCTGCTCTTTTAGTATTTTATTTATTTTATTTATTTGAGTGTCTGTGACATTTCTCGAGTCATAAGCCAGCGTTAGCAATTGTTATCGTATTCCTGCCACAAGCTATCAACTCAATACATTAATCAAGGTGCCTTTGCATCTAAATATATTTGCACAGATTTAACGTTGACTCCGTTTCACATTTAATGCGTCGGATACGTATTTGGACGTGAAACTATACATAACCGTACTTATAAATATGTAAATATCTTCAAAGGGGATGTCGCCGATCGCTTCATACAGGACCAATAAAAGTAGATAGAACAGAATCCAATAAAATCCGTACTTTTGAATCACATGGATGTCTGCTCTAGCTGGCTTGGAGTAGCAGTCACAAATTTCCATAGTTGATCGGGCCTTTTGAAGGATAAAGAAGGAGACGACATCAATTTCGAAAGACGAAAGGAAGTACTGGAAAGTATGACGGAACATAACATCTGCTTCTGTATTTACTTTTCTGTCTTGTACGCTTCCTCGTCGTTCATAGGAGTGTAAACAGCTCAATGTTTGGATACACCAGTACCCAACCTCGTTTATTATATGTGCCGTATTAATGCAATTTTTATCCCATGTACGAGATCTTCTTGATACTTAACGTTACGTCGGGATGTAAAATTGTAGGAAGGAGGTGCTGAAGCAGTAGACGAATATTTAAATGTTATTTACGAAATTCTATAACGCAATTGCAGTAATCTCTTCGGGTAATCGCATTTTCAATTTTGTTTTGGAGAAGGAATATTAAAATAAAATTTCTTGGAAGGGTTAAGAAAGATACTTTTTTTTACTTGTGTTCTGATAAGCCGAAATGTATCATTGCCGTATGTAAAATTTTCGTGATAGCATTTTATTTGCGCGAAAGAAATACGAAATTCAAGAAATGTAACGCTAGGATATGAAGTCCACTAATTGTAAGTGGTTTGTACGCAAAATATAATTTTATGACTACGTAGGGTAAACTGTAATACTGCTGGCACTGAACTAATCACTAGCACTCCTGATTAAAAAGCACTTCGTGCTTAGAAAGTACTTTTTACAATTTTTTATTTTTCTTTCACTACAACACTACAAATTCCAGTAGTTGAATTACATATTTTAAATCTGGCAACATCACAACATAGCTTTAAATGTAGCGGTGGGACAAAGTGCTGAGTTTTAAGCGTCCACGATCTAAATGAAAACTGACAATTACAATAGAAGAGAAGCATTCCGCAGCGAGGAAGACTTGATGGTTTTCTTAAGCAATTATCCTGACTCAGATAACTCTAACTAGATTTTAATTTTATTTTCCATTGCCTGATCTCTTATTTATTTTTGCCTTTAGTTATTAATGAATAATGAATTATTAAAAAGTCAACGATTTATTTGTAGTTTTCGAAAGTCAATAATTTATACACATTGTTACAATAAATTTTTCATTGAATATTTTTAAAACTTAATAGGTATTGAATATGTTTTATTTTAGTGAGAAATCCATAATTATTCGATAATAACTGAAAATGAAGGCTATAGATATGAAAACTTCACAACAAAATATAGGCATTCCAATCGGAATTTCCGCTTAGGGTGCAAATAATTGTATAGATTACCCTACTACCAGTTATTTATTTTCTCCTTTATTCAATTACGCATGCTGCAATTTATTCATTTTTATTGCTCCTTAGCTAATAATTTAGTTCAAAAATAGAAACAATAATTCAAATAATAATTTGTATTATATAATAATAATAATAAGTTTAAGACATTGTATAAAGTAGTTAAACAATTAATCAGGTTTACCATCTCATTTGTAACAGTAAAATGAAACAATTATCAACTAATACGAATAAATTTAAGTAATATATATATATATATATATTCATTACAGTTTTCCGCAGTTCTATTATCCGGATGATCTTTGAAATGTCTGTGATGAATAAGTGGAATGTATGGCACGAAGTTCCCTATACCATCTTTCTCCAGGCAGCTTGTGGCAAGAACAGTGGAGTATACCGGAGTGAGTCAATACTTTTAATATTGTTTGTTCATCCACAAGTTCTTCATATACAGAAAATAATTTTTTATTAAATATTGTCGTGCAATTAAATAGAACGTTCTCATAAACAATTGATAATTTAAGCAGCATTCGTAATATGTACCTATGTAGAATCAGAAACAGCCCTAAAAGAGGAATTGAAAGGAATATTCCTCGACGTAACATAAGTTTAAGTCCATATCGTAAGATATAACATAATGGCGGACCACTGAAAGAAAGTCCCATTTTATGGAAAAATGTTGATAAAAACAATAGAAGGGGATCGTTAATAAAAAAAACCTAAACATCACATAGTAGAGACGGGCTATCGTACAATAAATGGTCTTACTCATGTCAATTGGATTTATAGTTTTCTTTATATACTGCCAACGCGGTTGAAAAATGTAATTCTGAGAAAAATGCGTTCAAAGTGCCGCGTTCGATTGCGCGGTTGACACCGTTTCACTGAAAATACTATATCTGCGTCAATTTGACGAATTTCTTCATAAAATTTGGAGAGAACATTCTTGTAACGTATATCTTTCAAAAAATGTAAAAGGAAAAAATCAATTTCTCCGATTTCTTACAGTGTATTCCCCCCCTTAATTAAATTTGGTATTAATTTAAATGATTTACATGGACGTATAATCAATGAATTTTAAATTATGCCATTCAGAATCTACTTTTAGTGAAACATAATGATGAAGAAGTGCCTAAAAGTTACTTCCTTCGCCATATTTTCACAGGACCGTGACTCTGAGAAACAACGTCCAAAATAAAATTATTATATGTTATAAAGCGATTATATGTTCAGAAAATACACAGCGATATGCATTAAATATTGCCAGATTACAGGAGAAAATTGCAACAGTGGTATGGAAAAACGGAATAAAAGTGGAAATTCTGAGGCAAATAAAATCAGAGACGCAAACAATATGCTAGCAACAGTAAAGGGTCCGGAATTAAATTACTGTTAATGTGGTGAAACGCACATACCTATGTATGAAAGGTGTATTGATAAATACAAAATCGTTATATCGTTATATGGATATAAACTTGTTTTTGACAAGTGATGATGAATACTACATTTTAGCGTAACAATGTAAAGGCAGGAATAATCATAAATATCTGTTTCCTATAAAATCAGTAATGAATTATACCGCTATGTACTCTGGCTTTTTTCACCTTGTTTGTGCTATTTATAAAAGTACTGTGTCTGGTAGTAAAAGTAGTATGTAGAAATAATTTCTTAATGACTGTGGAACAATATTTTTTCTTCTATTTAATTTTTTCTTCTATCTGTTTATCTTGTAAATTCACAAAATCTTATTTCGATTGTTATTGTACAGTTTACGTATTCTATTGTTTTTTTAAATGAAATATATTCCTCCATATATACATATTCCGCCCAGTGTTCTATATAATGTTGTTTTGAACAAGCTTAATAAGTACTGGTTTATTTCGCTGTAATTTTGAATGCACACTCGCTTTAGCCATAGTGGATATAAGACGTACATGTACATCTGTTTGCGCGTGCTCCTACTGTGTATAGTGAGTGAAATTAAAGTTGGAGTTATTTGAATCCAATACAAAATGCACCCAATATTACGGCTATAATTATTGAAGGAAACAGTTCCACTCAACTACTTAAATACAACTACACGGTGAGCAACTACACAATCCATTAGTAAAAAAAGAAATAACAATCTACTCAACGTCGAGAACAATATCCAAAGACTCAAGAGAACTAAACCACATGGCCTAGAAATAACCATAAAATATAACACATAAAAGCACATTATAAAAGTACACACGACTGAGGGTATTCCTTACACATGTCACATTTTCACTTTCATTTAGCAGAACTACTGATAGGTTCCATAAGAGTCTGTTACAGTTGTAAGTAAACTAAAAAAAAATTTAAATGCGTTTAATATTACGAGTAAGAGATATATACACGTACCAATTGTATTATTTTTACGATTAAAATATAAATATATTTAGCACAATTGCTGATTACTTATAAACTGCATCCTTCTCTGCTACTTCGTCTGTATAGTTATAAATAGATAATAGATAATAGATAATAGTTATAAATAAACCGAACCTGTGCGCCGACACCATTTACTTTTAAGTTTTTAAAAATTCTTTACGGTCGAAATTCTAATTATTTTATTTAGTACAAAAATGTATCAGGTAATATTTTGTACACAACGTTTCTGACGTGTGGTCATAAAGAACTGTGTGTATAAACGTGAAACGGAAACATTAATCCAATTTTGGCATTTCGAGGTTTAAGTAAAGCACGTACCTACATGTACTAGCCAATGTACAGAACAGAAAAAAAGGGAGCCATATCCTCGACGCTCGTAACAGAGTTACGAAACTGTAATTCCGTAGCTTTCAAGCAATCGCTACAGCGATCGTTATCGATTCGATTATTCGACAGCTTTTACGCCGCGTTATCGGTGCTGGCTCGCCTGAAAGTTAGGCAAACGCGAAAAGCAAGTTAGTTCGTTCACACGTATGGGAGAGTGACATCTCCCCGTCGTGTTCTTCGGAAGCATTTGAGCAAATGCGGCCAGTACTAAACTTAGCTGGCTTCACTTATTCTTACTTACACGACTCACACGTCGCATTTTCACGTCCCCTTAAAGGGGGTGAGCAGCCATTTGTCTGGCTTGTCCGACGACTAACTAAGAGCGCACTGAAACTCTTGGTAGGAATCGTTTCTAACTGATGTCGAATGATTATTCAACCGTTTTTCCCCCTTCATTGTTCTGATAACACCACCACCACTGTCATCAGTTTAACGTGGCTCTCCAGCGTTAGGATTCCAGGAGACGGAGTGGTTGAACGCATCATCCTTTTACACTCCATTTCTTCCTTTTCGATATAAATATAAATAGAAACTTTTTTTAGTGCGTTTATTTATAGTCGCGTCAACAATTGTGGCATTAGCAACTATAAAGGTATCATGCTAGGTAATTTTACATTAATATTCTGATTTTAGTTTCTTTTATAATTATTATATAATATTACCTGTTGTAAATTGAAACTTATATGTCCAGGTAAGTCTGTACAAAATATGTTGTCGTTCCGTCGAATATCGCATTATTTCTTGAGATATCCGACGTTCAGATTTAAAATTTGAGCAAGTTTTTCGATATTCTTATAAAAGGCAATCTTCTCAGATCAAGGGTGGGGTCGCTTTTTATAAACACATTTCAAAGTGTTTTAAAGAATGTTCAAAAGTGTTACTGTTTATGGAGTTTATACATAAATCATCCAAGATTCTCATTTGGTTTCTTTAATTGTTCTCCGAGATATGGCCGGATGTTTTTTTAATACGTTGAAGGTATGGTTCGCGTCTTTCATAGCTGTTCTACATTTTTCATTCCACCATGGGATACGCATAGGCGTTTGATAGGTTTTCTACTCAATAGCGGTTTAGAGCTGTGTGCAACTTCGTGAATTATGTTGATAAGGTTTCCAAAAATTATTTCTATACTTTCATCTGGGTTCATATTGATAGGAGATAGTGCCGTTATGCTCTTGTCCATAACAGACCGAAATAGATCCCAGTTTGCTTTTTTTAGTATCCCATTTAAGAGTTCGAGGGATTTGATCCTTCTGGTACTGTTTCTGATAATGTTATTGGGAATTGATCACTGTCATCCGGATCCGAGGCCACTTCGCAGTAATGTAAATGAGCTATTTTGGTGGAGCATATTGACAGGTCGATAGGGCTGAGTGCTCCATCGAGATATTCAAATGGATAAAACATGTAGAAGCAAATAAAAAGAGATCGGGATCTCCCAGAAGCGATTTTATAATGTCACCTCTTGAATCAGCTTTGTGGTTTGTAGGATCCCCACAGTGTACTATGGCTATTAAAGTCTCCTAGTCAGATGAATGGTTTTGGAAGTTTACCAATTAGATTTGTTTATTCGGATATGCATATACTGTATATATGCATATGTGTACTATAACATTTTCCATGAAGCTCTTAAATTGTACGTATGTAATTGATGATGAACTTCTAACGATATGCATCCAGTGCTTTCTTAACGGGGGTGATCATTTCTTTTTACATTTTCTTTTTGGTCGGTTGACGCAGTTTTGTTAGAAGTGCTTTTTTGTCATCTGAAAATTCTTCCGTCTAGTTTATCAACATCCTCTGGTTTATTAAACGAGTACGTGGCGTCGGAAGTGCAAAATATGAAAAAATCCCGGTCCTCAGAAATGATTTTTGAGACGTGGGTTTCACGTTTAGCTCGATCAATTCCTTTCCGATAATTTGATATTCCATTTCGATATTTCATTCAGGTATTATGGGTCACGCTTTCGACATATAATAGTATAATCCTCTTATGGCTACCAGTGATACAATCCACCAATTGTTCACTTGCTAAGAATAAACACACACACACAAGAGTTTGGGATTCCTGACATAAATCTAATATTCTCTGGGTCGATTATTTTACCTATAGTATTTACATATTCTTTTAGTGGACTGCTGTCAATGGAATTAAGAATAATTGCTTGTTTTTTTTTTTGCGGGAAAGCGGGATTTTGTGTAGCTGACGCGTAGCTTCGTCTTTGTTGCATGTTGGAGTTGTTATTTTGAGATGCTGTCGGTGTGTTACTATGAGAGCTCCTGTAGTCAGGAGCGATCGTTTTTAATTGTCTGGAACTGCGGGGACTACAGTATTCCAACACTTAACATTGACACTTCACCATAGTTTTCTGTCTTCTGTTATTCACTCACTTCAATGGTTCATGTTCATTTAACCCCGTGATACAGATCGAGGACGCAGCGCCAGACACGTCTTGGCGCCTCAAGACTCGGTAGACCGCTGATCTGACTGAAAATTTTAATTTTAATACTTCCTACTAGAATCGCACGAAAATATTACCAATGGATCGACAAGATTTACATACTCATTTCGACTATGATTATAGGGTGTAAAAAAAATTAACAAATTTCTTTATAGTAACGTCTTTGATTCATTGAAACGAGAAAAAGTGTCAAAGGAACTGTGTTCCACGTTCCTAGGAATGTTTCAAACAATGATCGACGAAAATCGTTCCTCTGACACTTTTTATCCTAGCAGTGAGTAGAGTACATTAGAATAAAAAAATTGGACCTTGAATTTTGAGGTCAACTTTGCGGTAAATTTTTTTAGCAGATTTCCACCGGTCCAGAGATCTAGAATCACTTGTATGAACCATAATCTATAATTTTTTACAACTCCTAATTAATGTACGGAATTCGGAAGCGTTTCGAATTGAGCACAGTAAATTCTCGTTATAGCCCCGTTTTTATCATGCGTATTATGCTCGCTGACTACCCCCACCATTTCCTGGAATCCTTCGATTGAGAATGAGAGAACACGAGAACCAGCGAGAGAGTACCAAAAAGTCGACGGCAACTTCGTGTCAACTGTTTCGTTTCCTCTCGCTCGCTTTTGGGTTTTCTCACTCGCGGCATTGGCCGCATGGAATAGTGTCCGCAACCCGTCGTACGTCCGACGCCAGCCTCGTTCGTCGAGTTTAATACGAGTGTTTACTGTATACCTAATCAAAAATAATCCAAATAAAATCATATTTAGAGCCGTTTTCATCAGAAAGAGCTCGACAGTCCATTGATGGTGCTTTCATCACGATTTAATAAAAAATATAGAAATTCAACTTTTCATTAGCGTCAGCATGCGATCAAAGCACGGGCAAAGCTGGATGAAACATTCCCAGCAGATGCAGTCGTTCAGAAAGGCCTGACTGACTTGGAACGGTATTTCGCCAAATCTACTCAAACTGTTAATAATTTCACAATCAGGCAGGGACAACTTGGAGGAACCATCATAGCAATCTAAATTGTCAGAAGTTATGAGACTATTAGATACCATAGTCGTATACACAAGGTGGCGATCATTCGAGGGAGCGCTAATAATTCAAAATGAGATAAACGCTTTCCTTTAATTTAGTAGGAAAATGTGCACGGTGGATTCGTGGACATTTTCTTGGAGTATTTTAATGCTTTTGGTCTTTACCATAGTAAAATGATAAAAGCATGAAAATCGTTGAATACTACACTGCGTTCTATATAAGAGTGTGAGAATTGAGGATACAAAAATATACCACGCTGTGTAGACAACTGTCGATATCTGTGAAATTTTGAAAATTGTAATTTTGAGTAAGAAATGCTCCATCACTTGCGTCCCTAAAATAAATATTTCTAAAAATAATTATTTCTAAAAGTATCTTATCTGGCATCAGAATGAAGAAAGATATTTCCAGTTCTAATTTTGAATTATTTACTCTTTATTTAGTATGCTGTCGATTGACTAGACTAGATTATGGCGCATAGCTTGTCACTCTTGCCAGTCGTTGACACGGTTGATACAGGTTCCATGTGCACTCTTTCATGCACATTCTTTTTCTTAGTCTATAACTTCGGTTTTAAATTGAATAACGCGGATAAATTCTATGACATCAAGTTCCAAAGATAATATCCAACAAATGATCGCCATTAGAATTGATGCAAATTTGGCCTCCTTTTATTGCATTTTCCACGGTATTCTGAAGAATTTGTGGGGTTAGATTTTCGATTTCGTGTTGAATATTGTGCTTTAATGGGAGGTTTCGGTCTAAAAATCGATTCTTTTTTATTTCATTTTTCGAATATTCAAATTTTTAGGAATACCTACATGTTTAAAGGGTTTTTTGAAATTCGTAAAATTTCCGAAGTTATAGGCATTTGTGTAGCGGAAAATTCACGGGTAACACCCGGCCACTCAGCACTCGCGTAAAACTTTAAACGCCTTTTTGTCGAAACAGTGTTCTGAAAATCGATGGAACCTGTATCTCCATAAGTTATTATCTGATTCGACTGAAACCCTTTGTATTTTGACGAATATACTTCTGGCTCTTGGACACACCAGTTTAAATTAAAAAAAAAAAAAATTGAAAATTTGTCATTTTTAAAGGACGAAGGATGTAGGGAAAAAGTGATTACAAACTTCAAGTGTCGTTCATTAGTGATTTTACGGATGGCAGATCTAGTTATAGAGGACCCTGTATCCGCTATGCGAGATTTAATATCAACACTGTTATATCTCAAATAAATTATTAAAAAGATGGAAATTGGAAATTTTCCATTAAATAATAAATTTCAGCGGAAGTTTAATGATGAATACCATTGGATGTAGCAATTACGTTAGCATATAGTTAGTACAAAATTTCACATTTTATATTTTTGTCTTATTATTTTACATCGTTCTCCTCATTACAGGGTTATGCAATCAGAAGCAATAAAGACGCAACGATTCGAAGGAACCATGATTGCCAATTGCTATGGTAAGCTGCAAGGGTATAACGCTAATGTTCGTTTTCCATGAACCAAATAACTCTGGCTCCGAAAGGGGACTGATTGACATAACAGCTCCTAGCACGAGAGTCACTCCGACAAACCGTGGAGAAGCATACCGACGAAAATATCACACTGGAACCTCACTATTGCGTGCGTTTGCACGAGCTCCTAATGTTAGATAGTAGCTTTCATTGTTACTAGAACGATCGTAATTGTAGAGCAAACTTTTTGGGAAACACAGCTTTATACTGAGGATGCACAAGACTATGTCTAATCATGTTAACTTGATGAACACTTAAACGTGTAAAGGTTCTATTTTAAAAATTCATAACGAGACATTTAAATTACAAAGGAAATTATTACGACGTACTATATGCATATTAGGTCTTATTTATAGTTTACAGGTATAATAAAACTAATAAAAGTCATCTGCATGAGTACCGCCAGAAACTAATATCAGCTGCAATAAAATTAATAGACACTTATTAACTTATATTCATTCAATAATGATGAGAAGCTTCTATTGTTCGAAGTTGTCTCCATTTGTTTCAATATAGGAACTGGGTGTTCGGCTACATGTTCGTATAAATTTAAGGGATGATCACCCCCTTACAGATCTCTAGGATTTTTATTTCTTGTAATTATTTGAAATCTACTGTATATACTACATAAATTAATGACGTTAATAAATAGCAAGGAAAGACAGGATACGGATTCGAAATTATTCAAATAACGCTTGGTATTTTCCAGCCAGCGCGAGACTCAATGTTTTAAGATGGCGCGTACCGGACATTGAGCCACGAGACGGGCATTTAAAGTATTTTCTATAATCTGCTCACTTGCAATCAGAAGCTGCGGTATGTACAAACTATGTTAATGCTACATGTCTTACCCGTTATAGTGTTCAGATTCATCATATGATGTGTTAACCTACATTTCTGTACTCAATCAGCTTATATTTGTAACGAATAAACTGCGGATGTTTATATAAATGCATTTATTAATATGCAAAAATTATTTTGCATAAACTGGGGGAACATTGGCAGGTTTTTGAAACATTTTGTTATATAATGTAAAAATTAACATGTTTACATTTGCTTTAAGTATCCTATCATAACATTGCATCTTTTGTGATTGTACTGAAAGTGTCAAAATGCATAAAATTTGTGTTCTTTAATTCTTTAATACATGTTGAAAACGTTAGTGTACCGGGGTAACATTGGCACATCATATAAATAGCATTAACAGGTTAAGTTTTACTAAAATGTAAAACAATGTAACTCTAGCGTATGCCAATGTTATCCCGGGCTACCAATGTTCCCCTAGTATACGGTATGGTTTATTAAAATGCATATGTACGTATGTTACATATTTCTTTTATATGTAGGTTTTTCACTGCATTTGGTTGCGATCATAGATGAATTATTATCGAACCGTTACGTGACATTACAGATAAATCGCAATGCATAGAACGTTTTCTATCGAAGTTGCAATCATGCGATATTTATTTTGTCTCCCACAATTTTCATATCACACGCACGAAAATTTTATTTGTAATTCTATTCTGTACACAGGGTGTTCCAGAACGTTTGCCACCTGGGTGTTTTTTCTAAATCCGTCAGTGCGTACTTCTATTTTTCTTCCTTAAAATGGGATGCCTACTATAATTAAAGCATCAGTGTCTACGTGTTGTAAAATAAACTTGCGCCATTTCCAGTTTCAGAAGCTTATCGAGAGTAGGATTACAAATGGAAAGAACTGAACACGCTTAATAGTGAGATCAATCATTCTAATAACGTGCGAAGGGATGAAAGACGATAGCGGTGACAAGGTTCAATGATCGCATCATAGAAGTCGTGCAATACATCGCGGAAGCAATAGAAACGAACAAGTTCACAGTGTCCTCTTTATGACATAGTATATCACCACTCACCGTTACTTATGTCTCATAAAGTTATTAAAGTCTGATGTCTTCGTGTCTGATGATGAACTCGTAACGGGGACTATCTGTCTGGAGAAAATTATAAACACGTAATATAATATGGTGTCATAAATTTGTGTGTATGGAATGAAGTTAACTCATATATTAGCATAATTTATTAAGAGCGTACTAATAATTCGCTGTACTAAACCGAGATCTAATTGAAATTCTTGGACAAACATGTTCAGTCCTTTTTATGTGTGAATATGAGATTTAAATGTAATTCCTGTTCACTCTACTGTCATTATATAAATTATGTACAACAAATAAATAACACAAATCGTGTATACAGCATATCTTCGTTCGCTCACACACGTATATTGTCGAAAATAAGGGTGTCTCATGGTTCAGGGATGCTTTTAATGTCTGCGTACATCCTTCTTAATGATACTACTTACACGGGACGTTCGTCAACCCGGAAATTCAGAAAATTATGAAACTCGGTGTGCAAGTAGAGTAGTTCATGCGTATTGCAATCCTATTTTTGGTTGGTGTCATAGTGCACTTTTTTGGGGCGACATCACCCCAAAAAGAAATGCAGAATTTACTTTTAAGTAGAATATCTTGAGAATGGTGAGAGATATCGAAAAGGAGTTTAAACGAATGTTGCATTTTTTTATATCTACAAAATTGTGTAAAAATAATTCTCGAAAAGTCCATATTTTTAAAGTTATCCCCACCACCAACATTTAAAATTAAATTTTTGTATTTTGTAAATATATGCTGAAATACCTCTGGATAATCTCTTTTCATACATATAAATAGTTAATCGAATTTGATGTTCATTTTAACAGTTTCCATTAATAAAATGGTTTCTTAAAGCAATATTTAAATTATTATTAATATAAAGTTTAGATAGCTTTCAATTATTCAAGCAAGACAGTACCGACGTTAGAGTGCAACGAAAATATATTTTTTCAGATATAATATTGATGTAGGTGACAAAAGTTGCCCAAGGTGGTCCATAATCTGGGTTTGAAAGGATTTTTTCCTCGGACTTTATCTTTAGGTTGCGCATTGGCACTAATGTACCTATACAATTTCTATGCAATTTTCCATTTTCGATAAATATTTTATTTGTTGCCGATTTAGTTCTAACTGAATTATGGCACTAACAAAAAATAGGATTGCGGTACGGATGAACTAGGTACTCTACTTGCACACCGAGTTTCATAATTTTCTGAAATTCCGGATTACCGAACGTCCCTTGTTAGCAGGTGTTATTCAGAAGTAAAAGTAGGTTCGTTTCCTGCGACCACTTGGTTATAAATGGAAAGCTTATAAGTACGTCGTCAATGAGTCACATTCATAATTCATTATACGTTAATTTGAATTTGAAGGTAAATATAAGCGTAGCCATTTCCACGGAAACAAAACAAATAAAATTCAGTTTTGAATTCAGGTTATCATTTATTGTATTTACTTTTGAAGCTTACATGCTCGCCATAGATTCTCGTTCACGTATCAATGTACATAGTTCCTCTCACAAATAAATCCATAAAATTAGAATATTGCGTAGTTCTTTGCACATTGATAGCCTGTAAAGCGATTTTCGCGTCGATCATTTCACATTTTCAGAAAAAGTAGGAGAAAATTTGCGAAGCGCCGTGGTTCAAATATCGAAATCATTAGATGGGCTGTGGTTTCGTGAGCCCTCGTGCTTCCGTATGGTGGTTCAGAGTGGCACGCAACAATCTGGACGATCTGTATCGCGTGGCCCCATAGTTTGGCCCCTTCCTTCGCCGCCTATCTGGAATCTTGATCGCTCCTGATCGAGCAATTATTTTGTCGTACTCCAATTTTCCGCGATAAATCTTTACCGGAATTCTTAAGTCAAAGAACGTGCTCGAAGGGCACCAATAAGATGAGACCTCACGGTTGTCAAAGACGATCACGCATGACCAGCTATAAACCGTCTTGCAAAGGGGTACAAATACATACGTTTCACCATTTACATTATGTATTTTTTATATTTTTCATCAATTATTTTCCATTGTTTTAGCATTTCCTGGTAGTAACTATGCTATTGTAACTAAACATATTAAGTAGTTGAAGTCTTATTCTGTTTACATCCTGAAAGTTTGTAAATCCTAGTATTTTGTAAATGGTATGTATATATCATTTTTACTGCCAGGGATCGTGCATGATAAAAAATTTAATGAAAAGTGAAACACAATATCAACTTTGAATATGCATTTAAAAAACGGTCCAGTTATTTTTAACCACAGCGGATGGTATTTGCTTCCTGTTGTAAAGTAACCACAGTTAACAATTGATACGTATTTTATGACAAGCTCGACCGTTAACTAGTATAACATGCAACTGCAAATGCATCATATTCATACTTCATAATGTGCATGAAGATACACAACAGGAAATCGTCCACGGACATTGATAGATGAATGGTTGAGTTATTTTTTCATATGCGCTCATAGATCTATTGTTTTTAAAATATATTTTTTATTTTTGAATGCTTTATTAGCAGCAAAAAAGCATTGCAATGACGAATAACAGTCGCTTTTACATGTTGAATGGAGGTGTTCTTCAATTCTATTATAGTTTAATTCTCACCTAACTTGACTGGAGCTAATCGTCAGGTAAACCAGCAACGTGTGTGGTTAACCACATTTGCATATGACGTGTGACAATTGACAACAATCTCTTCATTGATATGTGTAGCGTGAACATATAAGATAAATATACTATCGACATTCAAAACGGGGAGATATATCCTTCCTTCATTTATTTACCATTTTTTTCAATTTTATTTGACGCACGTACTCATTAACCTGTTTCTCGTATTAATTATAATGTGTTATGTAACTAAATCATTCTAATCCTCATAATTATAGGCAGGATAGTGTTGTCGTATCCAACAATTGTAACATTGATTCAAGAAAAATATAAGCAATCATTTTTTATTGAATTTTAGACCTTCATGTCGAGTTTTATAAATTTTATAAAAGTATCATTTTTTAGAAGATGTGCTGTAGCTATTGTGTTAAGTGCATTGGAAGTAAAATATTGTTTTAAATATTCAAGTGACTTATGCGAGAATCAGAATGTAACAGAAAATCTTAGATTGATTTACTATAGATTCTTTTTTTCTACGTGGACTTACATATAACTGCATACATGGCTACCTGCATGGGGGAGGGGGTGCAGCGGATGGAAGGCACCTGGGCTCGAGGCTGTACAGAGGCTCAGAAAAAGGAAAAACGAAGAACAGAGAAATTCAAAAAATAAAAAATGAAAACGAGAATTTTCCATCAGATTAAAATTAATTTAATTTTATAAACGACTTGAATTTCACTCTCTAAACACAGAAGTGGCTACATTGCGGACATACCACAATGGTTGTAATAACTATACCCTGATGGTATATGAGGATTGCAAAAACGAAATTAGAATATAATTTCTATATATGCATACTTATATTTAAATATGTTAATGGTTATTTATTTTATTTTTTCTTTACTTTATTATCATTATTGTTATCTTTTCTCGTGAAAAGATGTAATGGTGTCTTACCCTTGAGAAATTGTTTGGGGCCTAAAATAGTTTAACAGACTAGTAACTCTTTATTTATATCAACAAAATATTTTGCGATTAGTATATTTTAATGTGTCTACCTATACTATACCTCTTCTGTCCTTATACGCATTGACTAATACATAGAATGCTAAGCAGAGTAAATCTTCAATTAGGAAGTTAAATTGCTATTGCAAAACATGGCCCAATATCATTCCATTAATCATAATACAGGTGCCAAAAAAAAACGCAACCTTGTGTTCTACAGAATAATCTGAAAATAAATCTCAGCATGCGTGGTTGGTTACAGCAACGTAGTAAGTGGGCTTGATGCCAAAATTTTCCTTATCATCTGGTTGGGTACGCGAAAGAGGGATAAAATATTAAGTAATGAGGTCAAAAGGGACGTACTTTCCATTTAATTACTGTATATGGATCAGATCTTCGCTTAAATGTGATGATTTACATAAGTATTTATTTAAAATGTTGTCCGAAATTCACGTTTCTTTGATGTGAACGTTATTACTAGTAGTATGAGTCAATATGAACGGAATTACAGGTATGTACATAATTAAAGACATATTTAGTTTCAGGTATATAATTATTCTTCTATTGAAACATATTTGTGTCAGCAATAGACAATTAAAATTATATGTATTTTTGTAAAAAATAAAAATGAAGCAATACAATAAAATAATATAATAAAGTAACATAATATAATGATACAAATTCTGAGCCCAATAATCACATTTCTTTATTCGTATTAATACCTTCAAGAAAGTTCTGATTTAGTATTATATCATAAATATGTTATTAATGTACAAAAAATTGTATACTTCTAAATATCGATATAAACTGTGGAATTGCAGAATTTCTCGATTTTATACAATTCAAATAAATTTTATTAGAGAAACACTAGAAAAACAAAAGCCCATAGAGATAACAGGCTGTTATTTACAATGTATATACAAAAAAATAAAAAAAAAAGTATGTTATTCTGGCATATTAATCAATTTTATGCATTTATTAATAGATTTAGAAAATTACGTAGCGATTGCTCAATTAATTTCATTTTGTATGTAATAGATTTTTCGATATGCGATTTCTGCAATAGTAAGCACAGAATATGTACTACAGTTTGAGCTGTAAGTTCGTGAAAGCTGTCATGGGTTTTACTGTGTTAATTTGTACATGGTACCATCTATTATGTTTTAGCCTGCTTTACACCACTTTCATTAATCAAAGCAGTGCTTGTAATTTGGTTGAACGCAACCTAGCTTTCTCGGAATTTGGTGCCATTAAATGTGTACCGAATTGTTTCAAAATAATTTTTTATAAAATTCGAATTTTAAAAAAATTCAGTGTGTGGTAAATTTAAATATTAATGACTCTACGATACATAATTCATTTAATACAAAATTTTTCATACTAATAGTAAATAACAGGTTCCTACATGTTAATACATAACATTCTAGTTTATCTTTTTAGTCATTTATTAGTTAATGCACTTCACGATTTAGAGTTAGTAGTAGCATGGTTTTACTGTTTAATAAAAAATTGATATGGTTATTACATGTGATATTATGAATGACACGTATAATACATCAATTTACTAATTCGACGTATCCATGTGTAGATAACTGTTATTCGTTTGTATGTAGAGTGATTTTAAAATAATACTTCCTGCGTGCTTTTAAATTCTTTACTTGTGTTTTCCTATTTAAATTGATTACAATAACAAAGGAATAATGTTGCCAAGGTATTTATGGACGTTATTAGTGGAAACTCAGTATTTATTTTAAATGACTATTGATTTGAGCTACATACAGGGTGTCCGGCGACTGGTGGTTATTATTTTAGCAGGCGATTCTACAGGTTAAAATAAGACGGAAATATGAAATAAAATTTTTTAATATCGTCCTTTGTTTTCGAGAAAATTCCAGCTCGGGGCACGCGTAGTTAGGCAAAATTCAACGTCAACATTCTCGAAAACGAAGCGCGATATTAAAAATTTTTATTTGATATTTTAGTCTTGTTTTGACTCGTAGAATCACCTTCTGAAAGGATGATCATCAATAGTCAGTCACCCATGCATTTTATTTTACAATAAGTTATCTAAAAGCTTGTCAGTGAATTATTATTTCAGAATTTAAGTCAACTATTTTAGTGTTGTATTGACTGTATTAAAAAATGTTTGAAAAAATTCGTTTCCGTTCAAGGATAACAAATGCTATCTTCATTCCAATGTTATTTAATATTCTTGGTATAGATTATCGATTATGTAGAAACTGATTGCAAAATTATACGATTAAAAAATGCAGTATAGTGGTCTGCAGTTAATTGGGGCATCAGTTAATCGAGATAGCTAGTTATTGGGGAGAAATCTTAAAGAACGAGAACTAATTGCGAAAGTAACCGCAAAACTTCGTATAATCGGGACAAGCACTTTATTGGACCAAGGTGTCCTGGTACCCACGTGTCCCAATTAATCGAAATCCAGTTTATAGCAAAATTAATACTACGTAGGTATGTCATTTACTTTAATAGTACCTTCATTTAGTCTCCAATTATTGACATATTGCAGACACAAGATAAACACCACAATTTTATGTTTTCAAAATCTAATAAAAAGTAAATTTTACTATAACGTCGTTTATTTCATATATGAACGAAAGTCATCAAATGTTACATTAATTTTTTTAAATATTCCAAACGATTTTTAAAACACAAATAGGGAATATACAGAGTAAATTATAACACTCATTCCACTAAACAAGTTAGTGACGTTTCAAAAATTTTCATTACTCTTTTTGTTATAAAACTTTTCTGATGCATATTTTAATTCGTAAAATTTATTTTTACGTAGAATATTTCATTTCAAACTTCACAATAGGTTTCACCACTTTATGGACGGAGAACCTAACACTTTTTTTTGGGTAAGGTGAAACTAGAAATAATAATTATACATTTAATGGAATTTACTTGAAATAATCACATAAAGACCTGGGTAATTATATTTCAATCAATAATATTTCGAGCAGTGAAAATTTTTAAAACAATTTAAAAAGTTTTTTACATATTTATATTAAATTTATATATAATATTAGAACTACCAATTAGAAGTGGGTAGAATTTAACACAAAAATACGTTATGAACTACCAATTTGGAAAACCTATTTGTGTTTTATATTGTGGTGTCACATGAAATTCCCAAATGTAATGTACTACTTATGTTTCAATTTTGAGTGCGTCCGTCGTATTCCTCTGTCAAGTTCATGTTATGAAGTTTTTTAATTAGACTGAAGTCCTGTGATTTATGTGGATTGTTCTAATCACTTGAAAATTAAAAAATTTCTTGGAATAGTGAATTTTTGTATTAATTTTTCTACACTTTCCATTTATTCCTACATTTTATTCTAATTTGCATAGTAATTTTTGTTGCAGTCAATTGTACTTCAATTTAGCAGTGCTTTCATCTAAATCCAATTTTATTATTATTCAATTTATTTTTGTTTTTTTTACTCTAATGTTTTATTCTGTAAACATGCATGCAGTTCAATGATGATTTCATAACTGTAGCAAAAGGGCTTAAGCCTTCAAGACAATCCTCATTATGGAGAATCGTCCGGGATTAATAAGACTGTTTTATATGCTGTACAGAAGGAAAATTCATGTATGTCATCAGTGGTATCTACGTAATGATATAGGGTACCGCAAGCGACCATTTCAGAACACACTCAGATCTAACATACATTCTAAAGTACAGCAGTTGGGTACACTAGTAACCTGAATTAGGAAAACAGCACATTACTGTTCTGCTTGTAATATATGATATACCTCCTCAAAGTAATATTGTAATATATATATGTATAGAAGGTAAATGCTATCAGATTAAAGAACTTTCAAAGTTGTTTTTGTTATGGATAAATATTGAAGTGAATTAAGTATTATTTCTGCAACAAAGCAGCGACTGCATGCCGTACTATTAACCCACTTTGCTATACAAATTTAAACAGAGTTACCTTATATTAACTTTCATAAATCCTAATTTTTCTACTTTTCTTGTAGTGATGCCAACTCTGATAACAGAAATAGATTAAGAAGTTTGAGGAGTGAAGCATTCGTTTCAGTAGAATCAGAGGAATAATGGGGGCAGGAGCCCCCCGTCCCAAATAAAAAGGAAAACCTACATTAATCACAAAAAAAGTATTTTCTTCTTTAAATAAATTTTTAATCACCTAATGAATTTTGTTGAATTTGTATTAAAATATTTTTAATCAAGATTAAATTCTGTGTGCGCTACTGCCGTACACTATGGATGGTTTACTTTTCGAATGGCAACACAAGTGGTCCTTAAGCATGTTAGTGACGTAATATAAAAAATGGTTTTTCTGTGACAACCGATGACCAACGTCTAATAGTTGGACCCTTCGAGGCCTACACGGAAATAAAATGTACACGTGAGTAGCGACCTACAATCGGCACTGTCCACCCTTTCTTTTTATGCATTGCACTTTGTTGGAAAACACACAGCTTTTGTATTTAAACTTTTTTTCTACGCCCGACAATTTTCGAGGTATTGGGCTAAATTTGTTTTTCATCCGAATTTGTTTTGAATTTTGTTTGTAAATCAGCTTCATACAAAAGTTTCATCAAAATCAATAATTGTCACTCAGGAACCATACCTTGTTAGAGTAACTTAATTAACCGCTAGTCACACTGCAGTTAATTAAGATATTTCGATAGAAGATGACAGGGTAACGGAAACTACTCAATATAATGGATTCTATTTCCGTACATGGTAATGCTTGAACAGGGGTCTCTTGCATCCTACTGCAAAAACTAAGTGATTTCGAGTACGAAACTTAGTCATATTTAACGTACCTGATCTCCATTAGAGTGGCTCTTATTTTCAATCTGCGATTTCTTTTGCTTTCACCCTCTAATATGGTTCCATTTCATAAAAAAATAGCCCTGAAACAGATTATTGCAATCGGGAAACAGAAAAGGGTGCCGACCAGGCTTTAAAGTTTAGAATTCATCAATAGTTTGGATTTAAACAATTTCTCAAAAATGGCCCTATCGAAATTTTGTTCAAATAATATTAAAAGAGCAATCCATTTTTACAATTACAGTATATATATTAATTTTTCGTGCTTCGAATCATTTTTTAGATAATAGAGTTTGAATACAGAGAGAGAGAGACACTCCTGCCTCTGATATTCATCGCATTGTGCATCATTGTAAAAAGAAAAGACCTGGACTATCGTCATGAATACTCCACGCAGGATCTGTTGGATTATTGGTAATAATTGCGTCAGCCAGGATTCAAAAATGAATTTGGTTACGCGTGAGGACCGCTGACGAAAGCAGTAAACCAGATGACAGCAGGCTCATGGGTCTGTGGATGATCCTTATATCTATTGCCAGGGTAAGAGACAGAATGCAGGCCTGTTCCTTTATCTCAAGTGGACAACGGACTTTTCGTATTGCCTTTGCGTCTTCTCTTCACTTCGAGTCTAGCTTTCAGCACGATACAACGTCCTTCCTAGCTGAGTATAATAAACTAGAGTTCAGTGAAGAATACTGTGTTTAAAGTTTATTTTATAACCCATTTCCAATAGGATCATCCAAAATCAAAAAATCAAATAAATTATACACGTGTCGTTATCGCGCTACGCTCTCTCATTGTTAAGAAACAATTAGACCATGATTGCCTTATGTTTAAACGATGAGGTCCCGAAAAATGAGGCTTTTTTTCGCACAAAAGTGTATATAAAAAACATTGAATGTGTGAAACTTCACAATAGAGGGTAGCGCAAAAGCGAATGTAATTACGAACAGAATACCGTTTGAATTTTTAGATTTGATCAAGCATTGCAATTTTTTACAGTGGCGATATTGTGCGAAACATTGTTTCGAGAAAAACATACTTAAAGTTTGAAGCCCGTGAGCGCCCTATTTTATTCGATTAAAATAAAAATTGATTCTTTTTTTTCTAGTTTAATAAACGTATTATTAAATAAATGGAAAATCCCATTTCTATCTATTACACCTGCGCCACAATCAGTCTTTAAAAAACACCTATTTTAAGGCCGTCACACGGTTGGCCCCCTTAACTTCCTGTAAAATCTGTGCCGCCAGGAATTTCGTTCGAAAATTTTATCTGGTCCTTCTCGAGATGTTGTGGGATAAAAATATCCATAAACCTTTTTTTTTAATGTTTTGACCGGGAAGTGTCCTTAGAACGAGAACGTTCTATTGCTAATAACGGATGAGCTCGATAAGAAACGATAGAACTTATCAGCAGCACTGTCAAGGGGCAATTAGAGGCACGTGATTCGTAAAGATGATGGGTATTCGTAGGCCGCGAGCCGATTGACAGCAACTTCTCCGGGTACGTTGGTTGGAGAGGGTTGAAGCAACCCTAGTGGGGGGCGCTTCGTATCGGGGAGCACCGCCGGTCGAGTTGGGGTGAACTGGCAGGGGAGGGGAATCCTCGTGCGCTTACGATATACGGAGAACCCCACGAACTCGGAACTTCAGTCTTGACGCGGCAAGCGCGACGCTCGTTGCGGGTTTTGTGTTAGTGGATCATGTGTGAAAAACGTGGTATGTGCACGCGTAAACCGCAGGTGCCTCTTCTGGTAGTGACCACTTTGTTAGTTGGCGTACGCCCGGAGTTAGTCGGTGAGTACAAATGTTCATTTACATTTTGCTCGTGACGATCGCGCGCTGGATCATCCTGCTCTCACTCGCGTCGAGCAGTTAACGTCGCTTGGTGTCAAAGAGGGTTTCGAATTTAATTCCGCGCTATATTTTGTACTATTTTGCCGTTATTTACATGTCAATAACGAAAAATAAACATCGCACCGTAAAGTCTGACGATTAATCGAAAACGGAATTATTAGGGTTGTCACTTTTAAAATAGAATCTGAGAAAATTTCATGCAGTTATTTCCGCCCGTGTATGTGCAATTACTTTTAACAAGTTCTATAGCTTCTTTTACGATTGCAACATGGTATACGACGTTTCATGCCGGGAATGTGTGAAAATTTAAACTGTTAGCAAATTGGCAATATTTTGGCGTGTATAGGTCACCTACCTCGGCGGCTAATCTCAGACATTCAGGAAGTATTTAATTCGACTTAGTTCTCTTCGTGAATTTTTCGCAATGCAAGGTGTCAGTTGTATTTGCTAAATACTATTTAGTCTTCCGGCGAACGAAAGAAATTGATTGTGTTTGAAATCGCGTTACATGTAGGGTCTGCTGTACCGCTGCGATAAAACAGACGCAGTAAATATGAAATCCGTTTCTGCCTCGTATTTTTTTATTCGAAATTTTTATTTACGCGAAGAGTTGGTCTTTGAAGTGTAAAATGTGTTAATATTCGTAAGCACGATGCACGTTTCATTTCGCACAGTGTTTGTCGATTTTGTCGGAAGTGCACCAGTGACGTGTGAAATTCAAATTATTGAGAACCAAACTTGTGATTGCAATTAGTGTCTGTGGCAGGAAAAACGAATGAAAATTATTCCGAAATACTTCTTGGCCTTGTGTTAGTATTTTTAACATTGAATCGAGGTGTGGAAAGTATCGCAACATTTAATATACATATACGTGAAAATTAATCTGTTATATTATTTAAAAACTTCCTAAAATTAATTTCGAATTCACATATAATTTTACAATTTCTAGTTTTACGTGTTACTTGCATTTCGCATGCACAGTATCGTAATCAGAATTTAACCGTCATAATAAATTGATAGTGCTTCTAATTCCAAAAGGCCATCGCTTTAACCAGAATACACTACCTTGAAATCGGAGCAGAGAATGGAAATTGCTTGGCAAATAGGTGGGACGAGAGTGGAGCAAAAGGTTGTCCATAAATTCGTTTCTTCGCGTCTCGTTCTGAGCATCAAAATTATACTCCAATTTTTTGCCTGGAAAGATTCGGTACAATCTTGGACGCTGCTACGCAATCTCTGCCATCTACAGAATTGAATCTTCAAGTCATATTTTCCTTTATACTTTTCGCTTGTAACGATAGTGACACAGTTGAAAGTTGTTTGGATTCGAGGTTTCAGTAAGAAGCGACTGTAACAGTAGCGTATTTCTATCGCGAGTAACGATACCTACTTACATGAACCGTTCTTTTCGATGTTACTGCATTATTCATATTATCCTTTTGCATTCAAATTTATTCGCTCGTCAATCTTTTGCTCATTGTCAGGCTGCACTTATGAAACATTGAAGTTCGGTGTAGGAAAAATTACAGTAGGTTGCAGTAATTGCAAAATGGATTAACTTAATTATTAATTTAAACCTCGCTGTGCCTGAGAAGCATACTTTGAGTGCAAAGTGTTGGAAAAAAGATATTAAAATAATTTCTATGGAAAGGTCACACTTTTCAAACTGGACTATTCAACGCAAATGAGCGACGGTGTCTTTCGAAATATTTCAAAGCTAATTCTCTGTGATGCGGCACGACATTCACTGTGTTGTTCGAGATTTGGAAGGTTAAAATTCAAAGTGAAAATACAAAGAGGACACACTTTCTTAGTGACTATCTGTGATGTTATATTTGAGTTTGTTTTGTGGCTTAGGCGGGAAACCGGGGTGTTTTCTTCACTGCTTCAGGAGCAATTAAACATGCAAATTTGTTTCCGTTCTACAAATACTCGAGGAATATAACGCAATTAATGCAGAGATTTTTTGATACAACGAAAGTCTGAAGCAACGAGGGGAATCAACCGTTGATTTTTGTGCCAGCTTGTCAGTGATTTCGTTGTTTGTCACCATAGGTTCGAAAGTCGCATAGCAGACCACGATTTATCTGAATTTGTTTGAAATTTTATTCGGTGTATGACGTCCGTCGTAATGAAGTTTGATCTGTTGTGCGAAATTTGGCACATGTTACCATGCGTGCAATAAAGTTCTAATTTCGCAAATATTGCCACGTCACGTAGTCCTCTTCAGTTTCGCGGAATAAAAACGAATACGAGTGGGGGCGTAACGTCGATATATTGAGAAAGCAAATTCATATGTTTCGCAGTAGCTCCCTTCGCGATATATTTCAAATTTAAAGCAAGGAGCACGTACTGATCATTTTCACTCAGAACTTTGTGTGTGTGCGCGCGCTTTACTTTTTCTCCTGGTATAATTGGTTTGTACGCGCAGACTCAAATTACTTTCTATTGAAAATAAGACAAGTCCCTTTTCCTTTATGTACAAAGTGCTGTGTAATTTATACTGTAGCCATGAAATAAGCGAACGACTTTAAAATTTGTGAAGTAAGAATGCAGTTGATAAAGAAGGTTAACCCTGCTGCGGCATTCAGTTTACAGTGTTACACTCTAACTTTACTACGTTACAGTCCTGTTTTCTTACAATCAACGTAATGTTAGAGAACAAGAATTTATATCAAAATCGGAAGAGTTCTGAAAAAAGTGAAAAAAAAAAATTGGCTGAAGGGGTATATACATAGTAGGGTTAACTGTAGGTTTATTATTTCTCCACGTTTTCAAGTGTCTCAATATTTGTGGTGCCGCTATAAATACAAGAATTTCACATAAAATGTAATGTAGACGATGTAGATAAATTATTTTGCATGTGGTATGCATTTAAAAAAACTAGTTGTAACCATTCGTGGTCACACGGAGTGTATCCCACCCCAATAACAATTTTCGAATTAAAATGTCGCACCCCTACGACTTCCAAAGGAGATTTATCGCAAAAAAAAAAATGAAAAAACGCTTTTCCCACAACCGCGGAAAATCACTTATTTTCAACTACAAATTTTATCATATGAAAATTTACATTTCTTGAAAAAGACTATTAGACCATGATTGTATAAGTATTACGAATGTACAATTATCGCTGAAAAGTTAAAAGATTCAAAAATAGGAAATTGTAACTCAAAAAATGACGCTGGTACAGTGAACCCCGTGTGACCAATTTGTGTTTAAACAAGGTGTGACCACGAAGGGTTAAGCATTCGTTGGATGCGTGTGTCCATGATTTGCGTTCAATTTAAATTGAAGCATCTTACGAGGGATGTTTGGCAACTGTGAAATAAAAAAAAAATTGAAAATTTGCAGAAGTGTAGTTCACGTGATTTTAATAATATAACCATTTTATATTTCGGCTATGAGACGATCCTTGGGGTGAAAACACTCCCTCGAAGAAATTGTGATGTTTCATATTATCGTAAATATCAGCGAAATTGGAAAAGATATCGAAAAGTGTGTAGTTCAAAGTTGTACGGTTTTTGATATCCTACAATATGGCGATAAAGATTTTTCGAAAAAGAGGTGGTGGAGATAAATTTGGAAAAAAATTATTTCTTTATTTGAATCTCGAATTTAGTAAACAGAATTGTTAAGTATTGTTACTTCCTCTAAAAGGTGTTCTTAATTCCATAACATTTTTCGATGTTCAAATTACACAATGCTACAAAACGAATCCTCATTATATATTTTCATTTTCGTTATACGCACTCATTTAATTAATATTTCCTTACTTTTTACAAATATTTACAGTTGTTTGTTTCTCCATTCATGTGCTACCTATTATTTTAAACGACCTTGAAAACTGAATCAGAAATTTCGCGTCCGTTATTGAATGTTGCGTATTAAACGTTCGAAGCTGAATCCATTAAACTCGGGAATACGCCAGCTTTGTGAACGTATCAAACTGTTAAATTACTAACGCTCTTAACAGGATTAAATACGTAATCCTATAAAAAAAATCGTTGCGATTACAGGAGACGATGATGGAGCGGGAAGTAATGTGAGGTAGTTGATAAATTCTTGCGATCCGTCGAAAATGGTGCTGAGTGAATTTTGTTCGGTATGATTGAAAATTACTTCACGTCAATGGGCATTCAGGAGAGCCCCGAAATCCAATTTCTTCGTTCAGGATCAGTGTTTGACTAGATACCAGATACGTTTATTAGGAACGCAAAATACGCAATCCGTTATTATCACTGTCTAAATTAAATCTTTAGTCAATTTGTAATAGAAGTTATAAGTTCTATAAGTAATAGAATTATTTAAAGCATTTATCCGAGCAAGTATGTAGAAAAAATTATACTCTTC
Organism: Andrena flavipes; assembly: GCA_963971345.1. NCBI lineage: Eukaryota > Metazoa > Arthropoda > Insecta > Hymenoptera > Andrenidae > Andrena > Andrena flavipes. The sequence continues at coordinate 63,011,584 of OZ020480.1, forward strand.
AGTTGATCCAATATGCAGGTATTCTACTAAGAAATGTTTATGTTGATTCAGCAAGTAAACTTGGCATCTTCAATTTATTAGTTCTTTTAACAGTGAGCTGTATTTGTGTAAAAACTTCGCCGCTTCACGTTAACATTTTGCGTACCCTGGGGCTCCAGCATGTAACAAAATTTCACTCTGAGAGAACGTCTTGGCTGTCACGTTTAAATTTACTACTCATTCGGGTATCGTTCCAAGTGGTTAGACCAAACAAAATACAACGAATTGGGTAAGTTCGGAATGGGTTAGCTTCAGCGATGATAAATATTTTATTAATACGCCTTCCTTGCCTAGGAATTTATTACATTATGTTAGCAATTATTTTAAACAAGTAGATCGTAAAAATACGCGGCGTACATATATCCGTTTGCTTCGAAATTTCTCGAAATAACAAAGTCCGTTTTGTTAAAACGGGAAATACAATCTTTATCCAGCAATTATGAAATGAAAAGTTTAAAATTGAATTGCATTGAATTACCAATGTTTCTTTATTTATACGAACTGTGCAGTAATGTAACAAAGTATAACGTAGCGCAATGCGGGACGTTATCTTGCTGCACACAATCTTATAATAAATAACATTTGCATAAATGGTATAAGCAGAGAATATTGCAGTGCTCTGTACATCGTACAATGCTACGGTGTAATATCACACGCACTACATGCCACATACAAACGAAATAGCGTAGTCTAATCTTCTAAATTGTTCTGAATTAGAAGCAGTAACGTTTTTCTAAATGAAAAGATCACGTTTCTAATTTACTCTTAACTTACAGATTTTATGCTGTGGCTGTTTCTGAAAAAGGGTTCTGAAGTTACAGGATAGATCACGCGTATTAATTTCAGTAAAATATGTTTAATGGTAACCTCCCATCAAATCACTCAAAAAAATTGTCCTTTTTAAGATTTTATTACATAAAAGTATACGTCATAATGTTACAACACATTTTGGGCTGTATTTGTGCAACATTGAAGATAATATTTTGTTGCATATTTATTTAAAACTGCTGTCTGTACGTGGCTGTAACTATCCTGGTGATGCAAAAAAATTGCAGAATTTATAACGCCTTATACAATTATCTGAAATCAACGAACCAAGAGAATTTTTAAAGTTTATAAGATTCTCCATGGAATGTTCTACGATTATAACTTCTCGACCAATCTGCTTCATTTTATAAACATTTTAGTATAAATTTAAAAATTCTCTTGGTTTGTTAATTTAAGATAATTCTACAAGTACATGGCGTTATAAATTCCCCAAATGTGGAACTTCTTTTGTATCACCAGAGCAATCGCAGCCACCAACAGACGGCAGTATTAGACAATATATGCAAAAAAGATTATATTACCTTCAATGATGTACAAATGCAGGCTAAAAATTTTTTTAACACTATGAGGATTATTTTCTTTTAAGAAATATCCTAAAAATGAGATATTTTTTTAGTAAGTTGATAGGAGGGAAATGCAGAGAGGTTTAGAAACCTATCCTGTCAGAGTTATAAGCAATTTTCGATGTTACTAACGCTAATAATTTCCTTGTTTTTATTTATTGCACGCGGAGTGAAAACAAGCCAAAACAGAAACACACGTATTAGTAGCAATTTATGTTTTCTGTATTTGTCTACTTCTTTTATATTGTCTTCTTTGTGTTCTTCTCTCAAGAAAAGTTTTTGCAGATATGAGAACGTGATTGGGTCGAAAAAGACCCGAAGTCCATAGTAGACTTAAAGAAACGAGAACGCGACTGGGTTGACAAAAAACAGAGGACCTTAGTAGAGGCAAATAAAAGTGGCCATAATACAGGTTTAACACATCGACTGACACAATTAAATTTTAAGTTCTCAGTTGCAGTTTAAAATTTGATCAGAAGGATGAATTAAATGTAATATTCAGTAATAAGATAAATAATTGATGTTACGTAAAATTTATCGTAGTTTCAGCTACATTATGCTCTGTTTTATTTCAACATTGAACCGAAGTATGTTCAAGTCGCTTTCAAGAAAGTTTTACTTGTGACTGACACTGAATGCAACCAGTGAGTCATGTATATATGTACAGAACGCGTTAAAGAATGAGCTTAAAGAAAGCTCATATAAAAATGGGTCGTATATAGCATTCATATTTTCTGAGTTACATGAGTTTATTGCAACATTTCTCTTATAATTTACTAAAATTGCTGAGCAATAGATACTCTTAAATTATACTAATAGTTTAGAAATATTGTTAATGCTTCGCACTCCAAGAATGTCTTTCATCTTGATATCATTAAACTTTCAACAATGGAAGTATTCATTCGTAGAATTAATTTGAATTAATGGTTTCGAAATTATTATATTAAATTTTCTTTTATTTCAATGTTTCGTATTTAGTAAGTACATAAAGTATTGAGCAGAAGATGCAAAACTTTAATGCTTAAACAGATAAATTTCAAATACTAAGTAAATAAGCAGGAACCATGTTATGATTGCAACTTAAATTTAATGTAAATAAACGACGTTGGAACTTATAACTTATAACTAATAAATTTAGAAGAAATGGATAAGGTAGTCATCCATCTTCAAGACGGAGCACTACCAAAAGGAGTCACACTGTTATACACGGTGGTTCTACGAACTACGACAGGTTTCTTCCTCAGCTGAGGCAAAAATTGATCGAGGAAAATGTGGAACGTTTTAGTCAGATGTATTCTTCTCTGGTAATATTTTGTTTCGTATACGCAACAATGTTAAAAACAAGTTAAAAATACAATGGCATACGTATTCTGACCATGTGGAGTTTTTTCATAATTCAACGCCTAAAAGTATTAAATTCAAGTTATTCAAGGAAATGCGGTACATAATATTCGAGTATGAAACATGTTGAAATTTCAACAATATATTTTCCATGTCTTTGTTTGAGAGATAGAGAGTTCATAGCTCGCAAAACAACAGCTGCAAATAATAATTAAAAGAATTGGCAAATATAAATAAAATTTTGCCTTAAAACTTCTTTTCTGTCTCTACATTGTTACGTTTGTCAAAAAATGATTTAGAAGAAGATAGATCTCAATAAAATGACACATTTTATTCAAACTACTCCATATATCATTCGATGGATACATTGAACCAAATAGAAATTTTATTTTTTCATAAAATCTTGTGTGGTATCATTTACTGGAATTTAAAAAACATAAAAGGTTTAATCGCAAGTGCGATAAAAGTCTAAAGAACTATACATGAAGCAACATTTTTTCTAAGAAAAAAAAATGTATTTTATAAATGCTAAAGGACAAGAAAGGTTAAAAATATAGTTAAATAAAAAATGATACTTTTCAACTTCAGCAAACAATACGAAGCTACTGTAAACTCTAATACAAAAGTACCAAAAGGAAAATGATGCCAACATATCTAGTGGTTCCATTACGAAGCTTCAGTATTATTTCCTTCATTGAAGGATTCTTAGGGGATAATATTGAGAACTATATAAAAATTCTTCAAATATTAAAATGGTAGTAGAGTTGGCACAGAAAGAGGACAATTTATCTAAAACAATATCTTTTATGCCATTTGTACTCATATACAAAGAGGTATTGTACTGCGAAATGCTTTTGTAGGAACTGTGCAAGAAAGTTTTTATCAAATGGCTATAAAAGGACAAAAGATAACTGCAGATAACTGCAAAAGACGAGTAGTGCACCACCCATAAAACAATGGATATGTAATTCATATTTCAGAAACAAGAAAAATTTTAAGTTATTTAGTCTTAGGTGGTCGAAGGGACTACATAACGAATTAGCATAATATATCAATAAAAAGAACTTATTACCAAACAATTTTAGACGAAATATTTATAAAGGGTGGTAAAAAACACTCACCGTTGTATATAAAACGATATGTACCCGTAATTATCACAGGCAACTGTTTTAATTACTCTGTTATCAATTTTCTTAATAAATAAAATTAGCGCAGTGAATCAAAAAATAAATGTGCCTCACATTTAAATATAAAATAAGATTTATATAAGATGTGGTGAAAATATTAGTGTCACTTTCTGATATATTTAAAAGGAAATAAAGAAAGATATCAATTGTTACTCTGTTGGCTTCAAGTCCTTTGCCCAATTAAAAATGGGATGGATCAACAAGCAAGGGTTGTAGTTAATAATGTCCTCTCAATGACAGCATAATTTCATTGAAACTCAATAGACAGATGGTCGGTCCGCAAGTATCATCCAAATCCTTTGCCCATAAAATTGATCAAATTCTGAGATACGGTGTACTGGCAAACGCTTTGAATCCAATAAAGAGGATTAAGTGTACTGAGCTGTAAATACGGCGTGATTGAATTCTGAGGGTGACGAAGAAACGTTCTCCCTCTATTCATTGCCCTCTCTCTTTCTTTCCTCTTTTTACTCTGTCACTTAATTTCTCTCTCGTTTTGACCTGCTGTTTTTAACCTATGCAATTTTCTTCTTTGTTTGTTTTCTTTTTGTTTCATTGCGGGGATGATCCCGCAAGTATATAATAGCGCTTTGTCGATCTTCCTTCACATATATGTTTAACTGGATAAAACACGACGACGTTAGATCTTTTTCATGTTGGATATATTCGGTAGATAATCCAGGTGCTCTATAAAATTTCACGAAAATTTTTGGCAGCAATGAATATCTGTATATCTTTATGTACTATGTACATATATTGGAGCGGAGGTGTTTTCTATGAAATTGAAAACACCTCCGCTGTTTTGGTGCGAATATAGTGGATCTAAAAGAAATAGTGAGATATTAACAAATTTGTTAATATAGGAATAAACATGGAGGGAGTGTCTGAATAAGTTTGTACTAAATTTTAGGGATATGTAATATATTTGAAAAAATTTTCTTTTAAATTCGCAACTCCTGACGAATCTTTTTTTAAATTTGCAACTCCTGACGAATCTTGCTGCACATACCATGTAAATATGCTTTGAGCAGATTAAATACCTTTAATTCGGTAGAACCGACCTGTAAATCTGAAGTTCCGTCCTCGTACATGGTATGTTACAGGGTCTGGCTCAAGTACTTTGTAGAAAAAGTTGATTAATATTTCTCAGCCATATTTAAATTCGCGAAAATGCGTGGGAACCATTGGTATAAAATTGATTATTATAGAGGTAGCAGTGCCCTGTTCGTTTGCAGCAAAAATCCAATCGAAAGTGAATTCACGATATCAGATGCTATTGTTTCTTTCTCAGCACAATGCGTGTTTGATTTTATTTTCGAGAAGTTTTTGTTACGAGTCGATGTAATATAATTTTCGAAAAAAGTTTGCAACGTACATATAACATAAATATTGTACCTATTTTTATTTGAAGCCTGAAAAAATATTAATCCGTAACTATAGTGAAATTAGAATCCTGTTTGATAAGATTTAAAGTACAATTTGAAATTATTTCTTATATGTTAAATGTTAAATCCCATACTTAATCTCTTTTTACATAAAGAATTGCTCAATCTACTTATTCGAGTAGTATCTGAAGTGCTTGTACATTTAGATGGGTTTGTATTGGAGTCAAGTAATGTAAAAACATTAAATTCACAGAAATAGTTTCCCTCTTAATGTTCGGAAAAACTGATTTAAAGAAAGTTCAAGTTGTAAACCGATTTATCAGGCTTTCCTTTCTGCAGCGAGCTCGGCATTCTTTGCACGATTTCAAGCTTCCAATCGATGGCAAACTGCAACGATAGTTTCCAGTACAAGGAGACTACTCTCTGTCCTCAAGTTTATCTCCATCCACGCCTATCATCGGCTATTACGAGAATTCTGTTAGTTGGAAAGTTTCAAAGTGGCAATTCCCAAACGTACAATTATTCGCTGTGATGCCTTCTAATGTATCTGGTTCCCTCAAATTCATTACAAGAAATTCAAATCGAATTACACGAAGCTTGTTTATCTTGTTGTTTGTATTGCGAATAGAAATTTGGGTATATTTTTCAATTTGTATAATACAGAGGGGTGAATGCAGTTGAAACATTATGTGCTACCATTTATTGAATTAACTATTTTGCATGTGCAATGTATATTAATTACAAATAACAAATGTACCCTGCAAATTTAAACTAATCATTAATCTCTAAAGGCCTGTTTAATGGCCTGTTAGTTTGACATGAATAACATGAATTGTATATCGATTTCATATTAAATAAGGAATAGCGTTTAACAATTTTATCGATGCGGCATATTCAAAAATAATTTTAGAAAGAATTGATAATAAGGAAAATACGTCCATATTTAACAAGAACTTCACAGAAACTTTTTATTATTAATCGACCGTGGTTTTCAAATGGACAACTAACATTTGCGAATCCACAGAATCCACAAAGTGAATTGAGCAAGTATATTTGAGAAACTTGCATCAAAAGGGGTGCAGCTCTATCTTTACCAACTTCGAGTAAATTAAAAAAAAATGTTTATAAAATTATTGTTTTGAATTAATATTGAAAAGAGAAAATATATATTTTCACACAATAAGTAGTAGTTATTCAATTGATAAGTTGTTACTTCTATTTTGCGTGTATTGTTACTAACAGGTATAGTCACTTACAGATTCATTCGATTCGTAAACCACTGCGTTGCCTCTACAGTGACCCACATTAATATGCGGACACAGTGATAGTGATGAACAAAATACTGCCTAATTTTGGCGTCGCAAAAATATTCGGACACTCTGCAAAGCATAATTGTTTGCAGCATGTGTATGCTCAAAGCATATGTATATTCTTATCTGTGTCACCTTTAACTTCCATACCGAGTTGTTGTCCAATTAAACTGTCGACATAGTTACTGGGCAAATTTGAGAGTCACTGTATCTCCTCAATCTGGCAACGGCTATATTTTATCCAGTAAAGATCAGAATCGCAATTAATAATAATTTTGCCCAGAAACGAAGAGTATGCACGTATGTCCGTGTCCAGTTCTACATGAATTATGTACTCCGACTCATCGGCTTGATCCCGATTTGGTGAAGATAGTACGAAGTATGGCCACGCAAGATCTGTATATGTATCCGCAAGTTCTCGCAGTAACCAGCAGTGATATCGATCCCAGGTTAAGGGACCGCTGCACGCGATCGAATTCTGTAACGCGATTCGCTGTCAAATCCAGTCTTCTCTATCAATTCGTACCTGATACGCTACCCTCGCATTCTAAATCAACGTTGAAGTTAGCTACACGCTCTTTGGTGCTACGATGTCACAGTAGATATTTCTTTGAATTTTATTTAGCATCATGGAATCCCACACACCTCTCCCAAACACCTCTTAGCTGTACTCTTTCAACAAAACTTATATCGGACAGTAGTTGCGACGTGTGATGACCAAGTTACCATGGTTAATCGTGTGTATTAACTTCGGACTTAACTTTTGTCTTTGAATTTTAGCAAGTTTTATATTCCAATAAGTCATTTAAGGAGTTACATCCACGTACAGATTTGGAAAAAGCATACAAGTTCAGGAATATTTGGGGGGAAAAGTATAAATGAAAATCATACATAATGTTTTTCTGCTAAGAGATACATCTTTTAACTATATTATTCAAAATTTTCATGAGATATTATTATTAAATAAAGGAGATATCGGCTTGGATGTCAGTCGTGTTTTTTAAGCATTATCTAGCTGGTGGACATTCCCTAGGCCAAACGATGCATCTGAAAGCAAAAATTCAAATAGATTTTAAAAATAAATAAGTTACAGAAGAACCTGAGTTTTCAAAATTTTATCGAAACGACTCTTCCAAACCTTTGATGTTGTTTTAAACTGAAGTTAACTTGAAGCTTTTAATTGCGAAGAATGTTTTCAGAACTTTCATACAACGATATTAAATTCTTGTTACAGTTAAGATAAGACACTTCTCTAACCATTTTTCCATAATTTATCGTTAGAAGTCTTTCGCTCCTTTTGTTGAACTGTAATCATCGATTCTCTGTACGTGTTGTGTTAACACCTCTTAATTATCAATTTCTATATTAATATTTATATGCTACATGCCACTAAAATATAGTTATGCTCAATAAGTTTCTTAGTGATCAGATATGCCGCGTAGCAGATGGTAGTAAAGATGTTTCTGCTGAAATTTCAGACGTTTTTAATGTGTATGAAGACTGACCGCACACCTGTCTGCCATACGTCGAACGCTTTGCGTATCATGTGACAAGTTTCCGTGATCCCTATTCGCGAATTCCATAATCATATTTAAGTACAAGAGGGTAAAATAATAATTCCATAGTTGGTTCGCCAAAAATTTTATTCTGCATTCTCTTTAATCATAAAGTGGAAGAACAATATGATATTAATACCAATTAATATCTTCATAACTACTTTAATAAAAGTACTGGCCTGTATCAAAGCTACACAATTTAAAATTAAGGAAGTTATTAAATTTAGTAGGTATCGCATATTTCGGGAGACATATATAGGCAGCACCGCATAGTTGTATTAATATTATACATTATCTTCAACATTTCTAGCAATCCTATGTGTAAAATCAAATGTTGATTAAGCGAATGGTTAATCATTAAATTTGGTTAATTGAATTTCAGTTATGGAATACATCCTTTCATTGTTAGCATCAGCTCGAACGAAGGGAACTTTTTTAAAACAATAAACCACGATTCAACACACATTATCCACTAATAGAAAATAAACTTTTTATATTTTTATTGTTTTTATTATATTTCTGAAATCATCTGCTTAGTAAACTCATCCTTCTAGCTTCTCAAAGAAACTCAAGTCGTTTGGAGCAATTTTATAAAAGTTATTCTGTTTTAATGGATGTCCCACTACTTTTGTCCGCCACTGTATATAATAGCGAAGCATTACTGTACATTTTTCCTGTCGTACGCAGACGGAGTTCATAATAATTAGTTGAATAGCTCTGCGGATATAAAATTCCAAGCAGAATAGTTTGATAAATGCATACATTAAAACAGAACTAATTGCAAATTGTTGCAACTAAATGGTGGGTATATATAAACGGCCACATTGGAACAAACATTTTAAAAATTCAATGCATTCCGAAGACAGGTGCGTTTATTTTTAATACCTTATTTTCAATATAGAGCACTAAATCCTTAACACATTTTTCCGAGAGGGAACATTTCGTTGATTAATTTCCTTTTATTATTTTTAGAAGGCTATCCGAAATATTTAATTTGCAGCTGCGTGACGAAATATGGTGGCAAAAAGTTTGCGTTGCCTTCGTTTCCGTATGTCCACCTTATTCTCGTTTAGCAGGATTGAAACGATACGAAAGTTGAACAATACTGGGTGTTTTAATGTGCCCAGATATTCGCGATTCGTTATAATTAATGATATTTCAAATTTCACGGGGTTTACTATTGTTGATCCTTTTCCGCCAGTGATTCGGTTTCCGGTGGAATAATGCGAAATAGGTGGCTAAAGCTGAATTAATCATTCTTATCAACGCTCGTGGCGTATTTTTATTTATCGTATCGTTCTTCTTTCGGATGAGCGAATTAATTATATAGAGCGCCTCGTTCTCGAGATTACACATAGATTACACGTAGTACTGTCAGTTGTCGGGGACCTCACAACGTTTAGAGTTATTTAAAATTTTAACATATAGTATATCGCGCGTTTGTATCTTCTCCTAGCGACCACTCGCCATGATCGTCATATTGTTTTGTTGTGCAGGGAACCTCAGACGTATCCCTTTTTCGCAGCGTATAAATTTTTTAATTTAAATAAGTTAAATAATTTTTCCTATCATGGGAAAGAGTAAGAAACACAAGCGTTCAAGGAGTAGTTCAACGGAACGCGAAGAAGAAAAGAAAAAGATGCGTATTCAAATGGAGAACATGCAGAAGCAGATACTTAATCTAACAAAAATGGTTACACGTGCTTTACCTGGTATAAAAAACCCTCGCCTTTCCGAAAATCTCGATAAAGCTAGTAAAGCGCGAGCGGGTAAGTTAAAGATTGCATAGTATAATCAATGTGCAATAAGCACACGATAGCCTAGGACTGGACCCACACGGTCTACAGTCTAGCGCAACAAGCGCGTGGTTTAAACTATATTAGTTTTTCCACATTTGTGGCGTTAAGCACGTGGTAATCCAGGCCAATTTCCACACGAAATATAGCCTGTTGAAATAAGGTTACTTTCCACACGAATTATAACCTGAAACAATAGGGTTAAGTTCCACACGAACTATAACCTGAGACAATAGGGTTAAGTTCCACACGAACTATAACCTGAGACAATAGAGTTTAAGTTCCACACGAACTTTAACCTAATGTATTAGCGTGAAGTTTTTTCTACACGAAACACAACTGACGCAATAAGCTTAAGTTTTTCACGCAATAATTTCCATACGAATTATAACTGTTTGCAATAAGCGCACACGTACTTAGATATAGGATTTATTATTACAAATACATACATTATTACAGGAAATAGCAAAGAAAACAGTATAAGCCAGTCACAGAGCGACCTGAGTGGAGATGACAATGACTCGGAAATCTCACTTGCTGCGCATGAACCCACGATTAGTGAGGATCTGCCACAGGAGGACGCAGTATTGGAGGATGAGATACTGAGCAAACTGGGAGAAAATCTCCCTGCGCCTGCACAGTCCGCAGTAAAGATTCATCCAGACATTATAGTTAGGTGGAAGAAATGGATGTCTGAAGGACTATCGGAGGAGACGAAAAAGACACTTCTAGGGAAGTATCCCCGCAAGGGCGAACTGTGGACCGAAGCTCCCAAAATTAATCTAGAAATAGTCCCAGCAATGTCCGACATAGCGAATAGGAGAGACCAACATTTTGTAGACGCACAAAATGCAGCGGGAACAGCATTGTCCTCACTGGGGAGCGCGATTTCAATGCTCATCACAGATGAGGAGGAAGGAGTAGATCGTTTAACGCTAATAGAACACCTCTGCGATACAGGAAAAATGCTGACACACGTTTTTCACCAGGGGTCGGTCTGTCGAAAATCTTTCGTTACCCCGCTAATGAACAAGGCAGTAAAGCCTACCTTAGATGCGACGGTCTCAGATGAATGGCTATATGGAGAAAAATTTGCGGAGCAGGTTAAGGAAGCGAAAACAATAGAGAAGGCGTGCGCGGCCATCAAGGCGCCAGACAAACATACAGTAAAAAGATTGTCTCAAAAATCGCATAACCAGGGAAACTGGAGAAACCCATCTGTGAGGGCCCGACAGGTGGGCACGTATCAAAGGGCAAGCAGGAAGTATCAAGAGGTTCGATTCAGACAACACAGCAGGAGTCAACGTCGCGGGCCTCAAACAGGCAAACGACCGCTGACCCAATCGACGAACCAGGTGACGACCCAGAAGTAATGCAGGTAAAAAGCCATGCAGGCAGGCTTAAGTATTTCATTTCTAACTGGGAAGCCATTACCAAAGACATTAGGATTTTGGGTTACCTGCGAGGGTATGAGTTGGATTTCTCTCATACTCCTTACCAGAATGAATTTCCACGGGAGCCCCTAAGGTCAGAGACCGAAATCTCAGATTTAAGAAAAGAGGTTAGACAGCTCGTCAAAAAAGGGGCCGTCGAGCAGTGCGAAGACTGCGAGGGGCAATTCTTGTCTTCTTATTTTCTAGTTAAAAAACCGAATGGATCAAATAGATTTATTCTGAATCTAAAGAAATTAAACAAATTTATGAAACCAGTGCACTTCAAAATGGAAGATATTAAATTTGCCAAACAATTGCTTACGCCAGGCGCTTTCATGGGCTCACTAGATTTAAAGGACGCATATTTCCTCATTCCGGTATGTAAAAAGAGTAAAAAATTTCTAAGATTCCGCCTCGAAGGGAGGCTATACCAGTTCACTTGCTTACCCTTTGGGCTGTGTACAAGCCCTTACATTTTCACAAAGGTAATGAAACCTGTAATGAGTGTGTTACGAGGAAGAGGTCTACTATCTGTCATTTACCTGGATGATATACTCGTTTTGGGTAATACAGCCGAGTCTTGTAATTATAATATAAAACACACAGTACAACTGCTAGAATATCTAGGTTTTGTCATAAATTATGAAAAAAGTTCAATTATACCTAGACAAAGATGCAAGTACTTAGGCTTCGTCCTCGATTCAGAAACATACTCAATACAGTTAACAGACAAGAAAAAATGTCAGATCTTGGCACTCCTGGAGCGATTTAAGGTACATAGCCAATGTAAAATTAGAGAGTTCGCTCATGTCCTAGGAGTCTTAACCGCGGCTTGTCCAGCAGTGGCGTATAGCTGGACTTATTGTAAAAGAGCAGAACGACAAAAGTATCTAGCACTTTTATCGAAGGACAATAATTATGAGGCAATAATGGTTATCCAAGGCAAGCTAGGTGAGGATTTTGAGTGGTGGAAAAATAATGTGAAGATAGGTGTTAACCCGATAAGGGTAAACCATTTCGAAACCGAAATAAGTTCTGACGCATCCCTGACAGGATGGGGCGCTCATTGTAATGGGGTTAGCACGTATGGTTTTTGGCACGAATTAGAAAGAGGTTTTCACATTAATTTTCTAGAACTCTTAGCGGCCCTATTTGCTCTTAAGAGCTTCGTATCACAGCTTTCCAACTGTGAAGTCCTCTTACGCATGGACAATACAACTGCAATATCGTATATAAATAGGGCAGGTGGCGTACAATTCCCACGTCTAAGTGAGCTAGCACGCGAAATTTGGCAATGGTGTGAGATGAGGAGTGTATGGATAGTGGCGTCATACATACCATCTAAGGAGAATGTGGAGGCAGACGCAGCATCTCGGATTACGAATATAGATACTGAATGGGAGTTATCTATAGAAGCATATGAAAGGATAGTAAAGGCATTTGGCGTACACGAGATTGATTTGTTTGCGTCTAGAATCAACGCAAAGTGTAAAAAATTCTGTTCAAGATACCAAGATCCAGAAGCTGCAATCGTAGATGCCTTCACAATCTCTTGGGAGAATGAGAATTTCTATGCATTTCCTCCATTCTCACTGATTTTAAAATCATTACAAAAAATAATACATAACAGAGCCACGGGAACCTTGGTTGTCCCGTACTGGCCGACACAGCCGTGGTATCCAGTGTTCACATCGCTGCTCACAAAACCAGCATTAAATTTTCAACCCTCACTAAACCTGCTAATTTCTCCGTGCAGGAAGAAACATCATCCGTTGGCGACAAAGCTACAGTTAGTAGCAGGGAGATTGTCCGGCAAGCATTTTTGAACCAGGGAGTCCCAGAGGGATCACTGGATATTATAGTAGCATCCTTGTCGGAAGCTACCTTAAAACAATATAATGGTTGCCTAAAGGAGTGGACAATCTTTGCGACAACAAGAGGGTGTAACGTTTTTCAACCAAATAATGTCGCAGTAATGGAATTTTTAACCAAAAAATTCCAGGAAGGTGCGGGATATGGAACCCTCAATTCTGCTAGGGCTGCCATATCACTAATAGCAGCCAACAATATTTCAAAAGATCCCGTAATATCAAGATTTTTTAGGGGAATATTTAGACAAAGACCCTCGAAACCTAAGTATTCCAGTACCTGGGACACTGAGCCTGTACTAAAGTTTATTGAAAACCGTCAGCTCTCACATAAGTACAGGGGTCAGGAGTTATCAGAGAAAACAGCGACGCTCTTGGCATTAGTTACAGCGCATCGGTTACAAACGCTTGCGCTTATAGACATTAATAATATTACTTTAACGGAGTCGAGTATAGAAATTAAAATACCTGAATTGATTAAAACTTCAAAGCCAGGGAGAGTGCAGCCGAACCTGGTGCTACCCTTTTTCAAAGAAAGACCGAATATCTGTGCAGCAAAGGCACTTTTGGATTACTTAGATTTTACTAAAGATAAACGTACAGAGAAAGGTAGACTTTTCTTATCGGTCCGTAGGCCTTTTCAACCAGTGGGCACACAAACCTTGAGCAAATGGATAAAATCATTGCTAAAAAAGGCAGGCGTGGACACAAATACGTTCACGGCATACAGTACTAGACACGCGGCCGTATCCGCAGCCAATAGAAAAGGAATAGACATAAGTACTATTCGACGCACTGCAGGTTGGTCTGATCACTCGCAGACTTTTGCAAAATTTTATAATAGACCGATTCATCAATCACATGAATATTTTGCGTCAGCTGTTTTTGGAACCTGATATTCTGTAAGAGAAAGGAGTCGAGCATCACACAGGCTCTGAACATCTACGTGTAATCTATGTGTAATCTCGAGAACGAGGCGCTCTATATAATTATACGATCAAACGAACTTACTTGTACGTGAAGTTCGATCGTAATTATATTGAGCGCCTCGTTCGAAGATGATTACATCCCACCCGATTTAAACCCAAAATGTAACCCAAAAATAAAAATAAAAAAGCGTGTGTGATGCCTCCACCTCTATCTCAAATCAAGCTAAAAATATGACGATCATGGCGAGTGGTCGCTAGGAGAAGATACAAACGCGCGATATACTATATGTTAAAATTTTAAATAACTCTAAACGTTGTGAGGTCCCCGACAACTGACAGTACTACGTGTAATCTATGTGTAATCATCTTCGAACGAGGCGCTCAATATAATTACGATCGAACTTCACGTACAAGTAAGTTCGTTTGATCGTATAATTATATCGCGAACGGAAGCGAGCCGCTTCTGATTCTCGTTGGTATTTCATTTGTCTGTAGCTTTCTACCGGAATATTTTTGTCATACGTATATGCGCTCCATAGAAATGTAACAAAAATATTTTCTGCGACATTTAATTTATTAGCTCTGTTAACGTAAATTCAGGTACAAGATTGTGACACGAACATTATTTTCCAAAAATTATCTTCTTCGATGTGTGTATATTAAAATGCATATTAAAACATTTTGATATAATGTCGTTCAAATACTTAAATTTATTTATAATGGTCATAAACCTACTTGAAGAAGTCCTGTACACAATCTTGGATTCATATTTGAGCAAATACAAATACTATCTCCAGCGAATTTGTATTGCTGGTAGAAAAATCAAGACAAATGTATAGTTACAATAAAGAAAGCAACATTAGTTGAAAAATTATAGATTATCTCGACACCGTATATATGTAGCTCCATTTGAGCGAGATATATGAAGTTTGTTGTTCAATTCTTTACTACGATCCAGGGTGCGTTTGTGTATTTTCACGTTAACAACCGTTTTTTAACTGTTTTCGTTTAAATATGTAAAGAAAAAGTAAATAGTTTTGATACATCCAAATTGATCGTCCCAATAAAATTTTTTCAATCCTCTACAAAAGGCGATGAAATATATTTTAATTAGAGTAATAGACGTACCGAATCGTTTGTGTTATTTAAGTAAATATCGACGTTTAATTATCTGACGAGGAAGAGATAAATTTTCCGATGATTTTCTAGGGGGGAAACGGAGCAAACAACGCGTAATTTATTTTTGGCGGTAAGCAGAGGTAACGTTGAGTGATTTCCGCATGTGCTCAATGAACGGGGTAATAATTCATACATGAAATGCGGATCCTTGCGCGCGTTGTATAAAATATGTGACGGTGGTATTGAAGCTTCAGTTTCGCAGGTTTATATGCGCACCGCAGAGTATACATAACTCAATGAAGTCTGATCGAGAGTACAAGGGAGCAGGTGATCGACAATTGATGAAATGACTGTTTGTGTTGGAAGCACTCTTCCATATACATTTGATCTGCTCGAAATCGTGAAACCAGAAATCCAATGTTTTTTTTTAAAAACATTTGGAAAAAGTAGTATTTAATGTTACTTGGATAACTAAATAGTCTGATGTTCTGTAGAGAGTTATACGAGGTGCATCGTAACGAGTGGTAAAAGGGATGAGAAGATTTTACTTAAAGAAAATCAAGAATGAGGAAAAAAATTCTCTGTGGGTATTTGCCATTATGTTCGAGAAAATTGAAATTTAAAATTCTCTTGAAATGCGTACACCGGACCAAAGACTCGTTGGATGTATTAGTAAATGCGGCAGACATGGATAAAATGAATTTTTGTGAAAAGTAGAGTTGAAATTGTGGAATAATTTTTGTTAACTTGCGTTTATTTCCGAGATAATTGTTTTCGAATATGGAACACCATTCTCAATCAAGTATCACGTGTCCTTGATGGATATTGAAATTTATTTTTTTTTTAAAAGTGAAACGTCGTTCCATAAAGTGTTAGTTCATAATTTCCATATGCTTTTGGACGAGGATTTATTTCATCGTCAAATGTGCTGCAAGTTGACAATTTTTTAGATGCGCGGACACCTGACTGAAAATTATGAACTTGGATTTCCATAAAAACTGAGGTTCGTATAAACAAAATTGTATTTCACACTTTCGATTTGATTTTTGTATTTAAAATCACCTTCCCAGCTGTATTATTCTGCTTGTAACACTGCATGCAATGTTCACAAAGTTAAATATGATTCCTATTCCCACATTTTGAGCATAGTTTTATTCCTAATACTCTATCCGTGTGTCAAGTTCCATCCAAATCCTATGTTATTTATACGTTGAAGCGAAATATTAAGTAGTTCAATTGTAGGTATTATTAAAATGAATAATAAATATCGAAGAAATAAACAATTCCTATAAGACCCTTTCGTTTCTAATTATCGAATAGTGTAACTACTAGAAGTTTCTAAAATTTTTATTTAATTTTCAAGCATCTGTTGCGTGATTGAAAAATGCAGTGTGCCTATTGCACTAACTGTTGATTATTTTGAGAATTTGATCTAACCATATCCGTGCAAGCAAAGTGCGCCACTTTTTTTTTAAGTAAACGAAGTGAAACACTACGAACATAGCGTATGAGGCGATACATTATTTTAAAGAGTCGCGAGCTGTATGGTGGTTGCTTGAATAAAATGGAATTATTTCCTAGCCACCCATCAACAGCCACACTTTTTATGGAATTTCCCAAGGAATCTAAAGTATGGTTTGCAAACTCTAAACGATGTAGTGTCGTAAGAAATTGCGGAAGTAAAGGAAGTATTTGAGCCAAGGAAACGCGTGGCGGGATAAAGTGATATTCTATGCGCGATAAAATAAGATGAGCATAAATTTGTCGGTGCATTTACACGAGGAGACTGAATCCAAAGAGGCGTGAGAGCTAAGTAATAAATTTTTATGAATTTTCTACGAAGAATCTTGATTTATTCTATAGCACCTATAGTCAAACATTTTATAAGATTCATGGTTGCTTTCTTGTAAAATTTTTCAGTAATTCAGGAATTGAAGAAATCAGCTTTCTCTTCAAAAGTTTCGCAAACGTCATCGCGGTGAAGTTTGCATTTATTTGTGTTTAATCCACCGTCTGTTTCCATAACCATTTTACGCTATTTTCGTACTAATTGGTTTTGAAATTTCAGTGTTGATTATTCTGTCCTCCATAAGATGAAACTGACGTTACTAGGAACTTTATTGAATGAAACAGTTTCTGATTTACATAAAATTGTGTTGCCCGTAACGTACCTACAAATTGTTAACTTGTTACAAATAAAGCAACTAGTTTGCGATGTATAGCTTGAAATTAATCATTTCTTGTGGTATCCTGTTATTTAGGGATGCAACAGTAAAAGAGGCTTAACTGTGGCTTGAAAAATATTTCAACTTTGTAAAATGCGTAACGGTAATCAAATTCAAATGAGATGTTTCCAATCAAAACCAGCACTTTAACTGGAGTGACATTTTTTTGTTACATGAAATATATTAAATAAAATTCATCTTGCACTGTGTTCCTCAGATTGACTTTGCCATTTCTAAATTATTCTAATAGCTCGAAATAACACTGTAACCTACATAAATGGGTTGTCAAAAACAATTTAATAAAATGTGGATACGTAGGTGTATGTATAAAATTTATGTTTTGCATTTCTAATATTTAAAATCCTGGCAGTAAATTATTAACCTCGGTAGACCAATGTTTATCATATATTGTCGTTTTCATTAAATAAACAGTCCTTTACTTTCAGTATCTTAAGTTATGAATAAATTCTTTCCTTATATTTTTTTATATTTTCTTTATTGCACTTTTTTACGTCTCACGAAACCATTACTAGCAATGATGACTCGATGTTGGCACATGCAACTTGAGCATTGATAGCTACCATTTGAATTCCCATTACCAAACTTTTGTAGTTTCTGCTTTTAAACCACTCCGATAGTAAAAGGTGAGTTGAGAAGTAGAAGTTATGGGGGGGAGTGAATGAAGTCGGGTAATCGTGCTAAACATTTGCCAATATGTATAACCAGCGCATCGATTAAGTGATTCCGCCAATTTGTACTGTCCGCTCTGATTACGTGCAGAAACGAAAGCAATCACGTCGACTCCACGCTCTCACATTCTCTCTGTAATTATTCGGTCGGAACATTTTTCTTTCAGAACTCTTCTGATAAGTACTGATGCAAACGATACCGTTATAGGCGGTGTAGAATGTAGATGCATACTATTACGAACCTTAAGTAAGTTTTACAATGTTGCTCCGCACGATATTTAAAAAATAAATCGACCAATCGTCTTTGTTGGTTGTTACTATTCAAGCAAATACTTTTCTGGGTATACTAAACCTAATCGACTTTAGAAGATTGAAATTTAAGTATTTTTTCACCATCAGAAACATTGAAAAATTTTCTTTTACTTTAGGTGCTGTACGCGAAAAAGTGGTAATGCCTATTTAACTTTGAAGTTAGTTTACACACCCTTAAAGGGCGATTAGGCACGAATGAAACATACCGTTGCTCTTGTCTTGAGTCACTCTATAAACCCACAAAGTTGCGTTCCAATCGATGAATGCGCGTTCGCGGTATTCCCTTGTTAGCGAAAACTCGTTAAGGACCCTGAGGTTCATTTACGACGGGTATGGCGTCGCGACAGCTGGGGCCCATCGTCGCCGTACGCGTCGTACTGGCAACATTTGATTAGGCTTAATGGGTTAGACTACTGTAAAACGGTTGAAAAATATTTTAATGTATTTATTTAAATAATTGCATTCAATAACATTTTTTAGCGTACATGTCTGTAGAAGTTAACTGTTCTAAATCTACCCATCTACCCGTATGCTAAACTTTCTCTGCAGCATATTATTTTCAAGTTCTCAAGAAAAAAAATAGTAATCCGTTGGGGACATGTCACGGTAGTATAGTGGATAAGGTACAACTTCCTAACGTAACTTTGTAATTATTTGTCGTGGAATTTCTGTGATATGATATCTTGCGCTGTTCTCAGACAACAAAGGACCCTTTCAGTTGACATGACTGGGTTGCTTTTTTACGAAGTACATCATGCACTGGTCGTAACATACAACTATAAATTTCTGCCGCTATAATTTGACCTTCGTAATTCCAAATAAATTATTCCATTTAGCATCAAAATGATTTCACGATGGTTTACTAATTGGTAGTCATTAATGTAATCGTTATACAGTATTTTCTCTTACTCCCATTATTGTTGAAAATGTACCATGATGAATCCACTTACCAAGTTTTTACAAATTTCTGATCAAGTGCAGCTAATGTCGATCTACAATTTTTTATATTCTTAGATTATTTGCAAGCTCCGCACTGGTGTTGTATGGATTAGATTCAATTTGTTCTCATAGAAGGTATGGTCATTTTTAAATACCTCATCTCCATATCGGAACTCTGCGAACCAGATCTACGCTTTGTGATCATTTACATGAATTGGCGATCACAAAAAATGTTCCCAAAATGCATGGCGTATATTCAGGCTTTCTGGGATGCAAATGGGATTTTTATTTCTCTACACGTTTAGCTATATATTATATATAATGCACTTTTGTTCCGTATTTAACACATGACTGACTCTAAAAATACAGGCTGATCGTCCTGCGACTGAATGCAAAGGAAATACCAAACGAAATATCACGGTATGCCGTGGCGAAGACAACACGTTGCGATGTCCCGCTGACAATGAGTTTTATGGCTTTCGACTCTCGGAGGGACAGGAAGAGGTGAAAAATGTTATCAGATCTTTGCGGAAACGACGCCAATCGATTCCTTATGTTTCTCTTATGAAAATAATACCAAGCACGACGTAATTCCAACCATAATGAAAGAAATTACATGAAAAATTGATTTGCATAAATACAAGCTCATTTCGTAAAAATAAAAATATTCTCATTTACATGAGATTTGGTATGATTTTCATTGGAAAAACACAAGGAATCCATTGATGTCCCATCCACGTCAATATAATAAAGAATAAAGCCATAATATTCCGTGAAGATGGATATAAAATATTTTGTATGGTTTAACAATAACAGTTCAATTCCATTTACTTAACATTTTATTATAAAATATCTCATATTGGAATAATTAGTTATCGAACATTTATAGATCAGCACATGCAATATAAACCACAGATAATGCGATATATTACCACAAAGTTACACGGTGTTATAGAGGATTAGCTTACATCTTACAAAATATTAATTGATTCGTATAAATCTTAGGAAAACACGATTATAATATTAGCTCAGCTCAAATCAACAAGCTCTATTATGTAGAAAGAAGAACACACTCCGCACTCATAAACTATTAGAAACTGGCAACGAGTGTTGTGGACCGATGAGTCCATATTTCAAATTCATGAAAGTCAGCTTTGCGCAGTTGTATGATACTTACCGTTTTGCAGCACGGTTGTTAAAACGATACGTGACTATTTTTGCAAAGCATTGTAATGGACGAATTATGCGTGTGGATGCCTTAAAACAGTCACGTCTGATAAAATAATATAAGCAGAGGAAACTGTGACGAACGATGTATGTTTGTTTGAGAATATTGCAGTAAGGTGATATTTGAACGGGATGGGTGATAATCGAAGAAGCAAGATATAAGTTCTATAAAGGATTTATATAACACTAATCAAATTGTCAAAGACTTTCGAACAAAGGTGACATTCATATTAATTGAATGGCGTTTACATTGTAAAGCTTTGAGTGCAACTCTATCGAGGGACTGTCACCTTACGTTGGTAGCCTACAGCATTTTTCTCAATATTTGATGAGCATTATGAACCGAAATAATAGCAGTAAAAGAAGAAGCAGGAATTGCAATTTCTAATTTGTGTGAACCAAGTAGGTAAATTCATAGATGAGGAGAGATTTTTCAAAGGAGCACATTTCCACGTAGAAAATTTTTTCAATAACTGCAAAAAACTGTGGTACCTGCGTTTATCACAAAATATCTTCTTTTTTTTATTAGTACACGTACATTTTAATCTTCCATCTGATAGTGGCGATGTTGTAAACCTAGCGAGATTGTTTTAATAGTTATTATATATAAAAACAAAAAGGTTAAAATTAGTTGAAATAAGAGAAAGTTTGAATCGTAGGCTTGCTCGTAGAAATTATTTAGTTGAAGTGTTATTTTACAGTATTTAAAAATGTCAATGTATATTAATATGCTAGTATGAAGTAACAAATAGTCATTATAAATATTGCACAAATAGAAGGAAAATGTAAAACGTAACATGAAAATTTGAAACTGGAATAAAAAGATAGTGCGATGATCAGTTGTGAGAATGATATCTACTTTTCATCTTGTTGTGTCGTTCGAGCGAAAGTAGGTCGCTTTTGATTAGTTTGCTTTAAAGACGTACTCAGTACGCCGCCGTATGATAATAAACAAGAACAGTTAATGAAGGGGTCGTTTTGAAAATTGGTAGACTCTGCGCGAGCTACGGAGCAAAATAAATACTTAAGTCGGCTCTCACAGAGCTGGATATAATATACTCATCGTAACATTGGTGTACGAGGCCCTCGAGAAATTGGAAGACCTCGTCTTGTGAATCCTTCATATCTCGTGATAAATATAATCTGTGTCATTTATTGTGGCTGGCAAAGCTGGAGCCAAAGTGGCTTGATTATGTTTGCTTTGGTATCAAAATGAGATGTACATTTCAAAGGGCGAAGCTTCTTCCAGTTTTATCACTGACGAAAATACGAAAGTCGTCGCCTCTCCTTGATAGTGAAATTTAAACAATATACTTGCAAATAAGCCTTTGCTGTTGATTCGCTCCTATGATGCCGCTTTTTCTCTTACAACAAAAAAAAATATAGGGTTTACAAAGGTTGAATTGGAAGAGGGTGCTTCTGCTAATATTCTAACTGAACATACCTATGAGGTTCGAAATAAAATATCAACCTGATTCTAATAAAAAGAAAACATTCATAAGATTACTTAAAATATATATACATATTTGTCTTATAAATATTTCACATTTTGCAGTTTGAATACGCTTTCATCTAAAACATAATATATTTATAAATGATTTTACTTCTCCTTGGCATATTTTTAATAGTCATGGCTGCCTTTTTTACAATTTGAGAACAATTTTTACACCTATGGAATACGCTTAAAAGAAGATTTCCGAAATGCAGTTATTTTCACCACAAGCAGACGTCCAAATATAGGCAAGCTATAGCATTTACTGATGTCTCATCATATCCTTTTACATTTCTCTCGTAGACGTCGTTTCCCAAACAGGGTGTAAAATCGATGTCACTCTTACTGCACTTGTTAAAGTACGACATTTCATTCAAGGATATTCGCGATCTATCTTTAAAAAAAAAAGCGAGAAACCTGTCCTGTATGCCTGCACTTATCGCGCCGGAGTTTCGGAGCGTGGATCCACTATAGGTACATGTAATCCGTTTCTCGGTTTAGATGAACATTCCAAATATACTTTTCTGTAATGGGAATGTGGTATTGATCTGACGGTAGGAACGGCACGGAGTCAAATCTAGATCACTGGTAAAAGTGAAAATTCACTTAAGAAAATGATGAGGCTGAAATTCCGCAATAGCAATATCTTACTGTATTATATCACTGCAGCTGTTAAAAATCTTAACTAATCACATTTTTTATTACAATGGCATTGAAACGTGAATCTCTTTTCGATTTATGATAGAAATGTTTCGGCCCATTTCTGTTTCTACGTTGCCAAGGAAAGTAATTAGGACATACCTACTTGCAGTACATTAGGTATGCCTCTATAATTCTGAATTGAATAAAACAGGCACACGATTCGTTATTGTATCCTATTACAACCGTTAAATACCGCACAAGAGTCCGGTAGATAGATTTAAAGAATGGCTTTGCGAATTCGCATATGTAATTTATACGTTTGCGTGCCTCATGCATGCACATGTATTTCCATGAATTTATTCCAATATAAATTATACAATCTTTTCACCGTTGGTTTTAAAATACACATTTAAGTATCTGAGAAACAGAATACTTAAGATAGTAAGTATTCCCAGTTTCGGGAAAGTTAAAGCTTGAGCGAATTGAATACCTTTAAACAAAAAATTAATACAAATTTTTCAGTAGATATAAACTTAAAATTTTGTCACCATTAATTTAGTCATTTCAAATTCCACTAAATTACTCTTAAAATTTGACAATTGTAATTGACATAAACACCATATTCTAAAATAATTTAAAAATACACAGCCCATGGTGTTCTTTCATATCCAATTCATATCATTCAAAATGCTACGCGATTAAAATCACCCAGGGCCATTTCCTCAAAAACATACATTATGTTCCTAATCAAAATATCTATTTCCAATGGATACATCTATCTCCATATTTTACGAGGTTGCGAATGTACTGAAAATGAGAGATTATTTATCTTCTTACCATACTACGTCCGTTAAATATTACACGAGAGTCCACTAGAGAAACCCCAGAGGTGGCTCAGGGAATTTGCATATGGCGGAAAGTTGCGGTTAGAATTCTCCACGCCCCGGTTCGGTGATTTCGGGGGTTATCTTCTCCTTCGAGGGATAAAGTATACAGACACCTACGTACAGGTATAGCAATGTATCTCGATCTAGTCAGGTGGTCCGGAAGGATCCGTTGCCTGACCATTCACAGCTAGTTCATCCTTGCTACCCCTGGCCCTAGCCACGCCAAGACGATGATTGGATCAGTTTTACGAACACCCCTGGGATAAACAAAATGTCGATTTCGAATCACCTCTCCCGCAACCTCACTTTCATCACCACTGTGGACCTCGCGATCTATGATATGAAGAGATGCCGTTCTTGTTTGCATATTAGAATTGAAAACTTTCATTTCCTTTCCGTATCACATTATATCGTATCTGTTCATACTTCTATTAAAACTGCTGTTCGTAGATCGTGTATGATTAATCCGATATTTTGGATTGCAAGTAGCCTCTGGAAATGTTCAACAGATTTTTTCTGGCTATCTACTTCAGGCTTCAGGATCGTCAAATTCAATTTCGCTTATCGAAAAATTCCTAAGACCATTCTTGATTATTTATTGATAGACTACTCCACTTTATTTTCTCTTCTTTTCCCATCTGTTTCTCTAAATCATTTGGCATAGGACGTTCAAAGCTAGACAGCTTGTGCCTTAAAATTCAGTTGCAAATCTACAGTTGGATAGGGTGATGCAAAGTTTCTGTATTATTTTTGGGATTCCATTTCCGTGGCAATAAAGGTGAAACAGAATTTCTCAAAGTCGGAAATCCTTCAAGTCTCTTTACTTAGCAACATTGTGTTTCGTTTTATTCAGTAATGAAAATTCAAAATTACCTTCGAGTGGTGCAAGCCTAAGTAGAAGTTGATAATAAAATTCTGTTAGATATATCGCGATAGAAATTGTTTGCTCGATTGTTTATTCAATTTTGTCAGCTTAGTTTCGATGTATAGATTCTAAAGGAGAAAGGATAAAAAGAGGATAAATATCGTAAAGGACAGAAATGTGAAAACGTTCGACTAGTCTTTCGTTCAATTTCGCTCGTTTGCTTTGTCTAAATTCGGTCGGACCGAACGGATTCACTTCCATCAGCGATATTATTTCACCAGATCTCTCTTCCTGTCCGCCGTAGGTCCTCCACTCTCGGAAAATACCGTGACTCGGTGTGTTTTAGATATTGCACCCTGAAACCAGAATAGAAATTATTGAATAGCATCGATTGTTGTGATACTCTGGCACTCGTGCCGGAGCAACGTCGAGCCAATAGGCAGTAAGTAATAAGAATCAGGCAGTGTATGGTTGACCAACATTTTGAGATTTCCACTTCCATGGATTGGCAAAGGAATGCCGGTTATTTGTAAGAGAATTGTCAAATTACAAATACCGCCATAATATGTGCAAAGTAGGTAATTACTGTTAAGGGAAAAATGATCGAATAGTTTTTTAAAAGGTGACAGGCTTCCACGGAATAAGAAGATAGCTCAGTATGATTTACTAAATGTGGCGACAAGGACTAAATTTTAATGTCATATTTTTTCTTAAATTTAAAAGCTGTTTATATAAGTAATTGTAAATCGTTAAATAAGAAAGGATTGAGTTATCTCACGTTCCTTCTACGAGAGGTTTCTAATAAATTTTTTATAACTTCTTAAGGTACTAATTTTCGACATAGACATTGAAAGAATTTGTTATAAGTTTGATTTAAAATGTTATCCAGTGGGAGTTTTGTAATTGTCTAATACTTATCAAATATGTCTAGACCGTGAATAACTTGGTTTCTACGCTATAGAACAATGAAAAAACCGAGTAACTTATTTATGCGAAACGTATAATCTGGAGTCAGACATCAACGTAGGTATTGTAATGCCGAAATTTTATACAAACTAATTTTGTGGACGCAAGGTCATTAACCTGAAAATTTCGTAAAAGTTAGGGGTGACTTAAGTTTCTTGAGAGGCGTACGTATCATAATTCTAGAACTCGCAGAAAAAAGAGAAGAGAAGAAAACGCATATTTTTCCTAGGAGAAAAGAGTAGCTACGTGCAGACGGACGTTAGATTCGCAGCTTAAAGTGGCAGCGCTGTCCGCTTCCCGGAAACCATTGTCCGTTTACAACTCCTCAGAAAATGCAACGTTCTCTATTTGCAACATTTGCTTCGTCGTCGAATTTTCATCTACAGCGAGACCAATTGCGTTTGGATATTAACGCACGAAATTGGAAAAATCTTCTTTCTCCGCTTCTGAATGTAACATTAACATTTGCTGCAAATATCAGTGGGATCTTAAGGACGTAATGCGGAGGCAATTGTAACAATGGGAACGGGCAATGGCGGTTTTGAAAGTGACGACGAAAGAAAATCGCAGTTGGAACCTGCAAACTGTTTCGCGCGCTTTAATTTCCCACGGATGCATTCTTTTGAATGCATTACAGTACGCTAAATGCAATTGGATTTTAATTGTTTTAAATGGCGCTGTGCATTCCTTTTATGTGAATTGATTCACCTTAGTTCGTGTTTGAAATGTGGAGAATATTTAGATTATTTATGTGGTAATAAAGTACGTACTATACAGGATACTTTCTTTGAGTATAATAATAGTATAATAACCTGAATTTATTACACGTATAATTATAAAGTTTTACAAACTGGAGAGCGAAAAGGAATACTGATAATTAAAGTGCATAATGTGAGATTCAGTGTTTGTGGAAAATTACGTTGTTATATGGCAAATATGATTGTTATTTATTTATGCTGCATACTCTGCATAATATGGAATAAACCAGCAGATACGCGGGTTCTGTGGTATTATCCGAATTCAAAGTCCATTTCGAAATATTTGAGACCATTTGTTTGAATTTTTAGACAAAGTAACGTAGCAATTAGTTTAAGGAAGACACTTAGACTACTTAGGAAGACACCTTAAGGTAGGGAGGGATTGTTATGTAACAGCCCCCCATATTTACGACTCTTTTTATAAACTCTTTTGGGATACTGTAAATGCGGTGTATTCAAAATGAAATTTTTATTCAATAGGTATCAAATGTCAATGATATTTTTAATCATTATCAAATATCAGTCGCATTTCTGTTCATTATTAAATATCAATCGGGTACAGAGTAGTGCGTCATGCTCAACAAAACAAAAACGCGTGTGATTCTTTTTCCAAAACTAATTTGTGATCATGTGGCATCTGTATCGAATCGTTGTTTCTGTTTAAAATATTAATAAAGTTGTCGTAGCCTTTGCAAGGAGTGTTCCATTATATAACTATAACGATTCATTACCACAAAGCAAATCATTAAAGGATATCGGGGTTCTGTGTAAAAGGCTGAATTTCATTTTATTCTTGCCTGGTATCAATGGTTCTGTCAGTGCTTCCAATCGTAACACTATTTATACAATTATGATATAATTGTTATCCACAGTTTTATTTGATTTGTACAAGTCAGCGAAGATGAATCGATAAATCGATAAATTGCTACCCAGACCGTGACCACTTTCCCGTCCATCCTTTATTCAATTGCGCTGGTTGCGCGGCACAAATTCGAAAAATATTTTACGTGTCGCAGCAGCTGATAATTGACAGTTGAACCGTCGGTTATCTGACAAGAATACATTATTAAAAGATTCAATGAAAATAAATGTCCATTTGTGCAGCTGTGCCTGAACGCACTCGTATGTAATATTAAAATGCGCGTACGGCATACAGCGGGCTGAAATTGCCATTTGCAATCAATGTATCACGAATTATGCTGATTAAAAAATATTCGTAGAGGGAAACGTGTGGAGGGTGCATACATTCTTGCAAATTCGATAACATATTAGAATTTCCCTTCGATACCGTGAGTTGAAAACTCACGTGTTTGTTTCAAATACATAACTCTTTGTGCGTGAGTAATAAACAAGAAATTGATACGAGCGTAAAGTGAAAACAATTTTCTCCATTTTCCACTTTTATTGCATTTGTATAACTTCGGTTCACTTGCTCTCAGTCGTGTAATACTCGAATGCAAAATAACTGAAGCAATTAAATCATCACGAGGATGAAAGGTTGAGGGTGGGGGGGGGGGGGGGGATTTCAATTTTAACTTTGATCTAAATAATTAGATAAATAAGCATGTAAATATATTGAAATTAAAGCAATAGTTCCTTGTGTTTCGTATATTTTTACAATCGACTATATTTCACGTGTAGAATTTTAAGGAATTTAATTAAGCTTAAAATCGTGCATTATCAACAAAAACCTGTAAAGAAATATATAGAAAAAGGAAATGTATTAATGTAGACAAATATGCAGTAACTTTCAATCTGGTATCTATATATATTCAGATATCATAAGTTTTGTTAATTGATTATAGAAAATACGCTCAGCTCACTTCTGTAACTATACGTTACGAGATTTGAGAAACGTTACATAAATTTCATGCTATATTTTGGAATCACAATGTTCCTTACATAAAAAGTAAAACATCATACCTAGTTATCTGTTGGGTGCTGCGACGTTTGTTTTTACAAGCACTACAACATATTTCTTCATACTTGGGGAGAACAATTAGAATAAACAATGAAGTAATTACGATAGGTCACCTTTAAAACGGTTCTAAACGCAACGTTGTAAAATATACGGCTAAAATTATATAGGCACGTGTATATATAATCTCATAAAGAGTGCAAAATGATAGAAGTTAAGATAGAGAAAGATGAATGCATATACATACATACACTATATGTATACGTACCTTGACGCAATTGAATGAATATATTTGCGTGTACAATTACAGATGCCGCATATTCATTTGCATATCTGCAGTCACGTTTTGCAACATTTCCATTTATATGTATTTCGAACTTCCCTTTATCGGACACATCTAGATAATTAATACCCCCATCGGCGATTAATTGTGAAATGGACAATGTTTTCATATTTCAATATTTTCAGCACTACCTATTACATGCCTTTCAAGTAACCATAATAAAATACAAAAATCTATAAACAATTACCCAGCACTCCCCACCAATGATTCTAGTAAATCCTAGAATCTGTGAAATTAATTTTACTGTTAATCCAATGCAATGATTTATGTTTTAATTTATTAAGAGAGTAGCCTTATTTCCTATATCACAAGTACTTCTAAATAGTCAGCACGCTAATACCGTATCGTTTCACCCTATGTGTGGTGAATATATGACCACAGACTGGTATGCAGAAAAATGGGAATGGAATCACCGAAGAATACAATTGAGAATCGGCCACTAATTTCAAGCAGATCGACGCAGCTCGACTGAAACGACCCATTCACCACCCAGCTTTGCATTCCCGAATTCTCGCGTGGCATAAAGCAGTAATGTCGACTTCGGAAAGATATTGTGTACCCTGTTTACATTGTACTATGCATACATCGACTGCATTCTCGCGTTCCACTTCTTGTCTCCTTCCTTCACTTCTCCTACAGAGCCAACCTGTATATTGCCAACTGCACAAACACGTCCCACCTTGTGTGTGCAATGCATCGAAATATTGAACTTTTATTCCGGTAACCGGTTGTTTACTAGAGGATTTCCCCAATTCTGCAGGCCTCGTTATTTTCTCCTTCTACGAGGAATAGAGGATTAGCGTAAAATTTGTTACTCGGTACAAGGTTTTCATCATAATTTTTTAGAAAACTCAGAAAAATGAATAGAAAGTGCTCCCTTCTGATACAAATCATTAGAAACGTTTCGAAGAATTGCGATGTTATAGAGAGGAACTTAGAGACGAGAATCGTAGAACTTATAATTACTAGCAGGGTAAATCCGGGGCTGTCGGTGCACCTCATATAAGAAGGCTATTAAAACTAACACTGATATTATTTATTTTATCAGAATGACCTTAATATGTTCACGATTTTATGCAGATTCAGAAAAACTGGTCGATATTTGCTTTAAGGCAATATTTGCTGAAAAATGTTTCGAAAACTGAAGTCACGACATCTAACCATTTCTCCCGAGGTACCGGAAGAAATTGGTCTCGTCGTTTGGAGAGATGTTTCGGGGCTTTTGCGAGAGGTTGCCCACATAAGTATTCATGAAAGCATAACAAAGAAGAAGCAACATTATTTCCAACTACAGTTTTATCGAAATTTTATTTGATTATGCTAAACAAGTAAAGAACACAACTGAACTCGCTTCTGGCGATTAGCAAAGCAAATAAATACAAAAGTGAAGAAATAAAATAAATAAATGAACAGTTTCTATTAATATTTGTAAAGAATAAACAGTCAAATACTCATTTCTTTATTTTATTGAGCAGATGAAATTGCAACCCAATCCCTAACACCAATTTAACTAATCAAGTACCCTATTATCAAACTTCCTGTTATAGAAGTGCAATTGTGGGTGTGTACGTCGCGATTTCATTAAAAATTTGCTTTATTTGTATCTTCTCCACAACCTCTGATGGCTTAAAAGTCTTTATTGACAGCGTAACAATTACTTGATCTTGTAACTAATTTTATTTAATTTTATTTTATTCATTACACGAAAGCTGCTACTATATACGTATAGTTTTAGTGTACCATAGTGACGCCATTGCTCGGAGACATGCTGGGTATAATGCCAGATGTCTCCAGCAATTGTTACTTGGAGACACGCGTGCTGCCCATTAAACGGCGAGGGTCTTTTATGCTTTCTTAAACTGCGCCCGCACGTGCGTGCTGCAATTAGTGCAAAATACGTGCGTGCCGCGTGGTGCATCCTGCCCTAAATACACGAAGACGTGCTCATACAAAAATTAATCATGTATGTATCTCAAGCCTTACGCTTGTTAAGGGTGTATATGTATACGTGTCGTTCACGATGAAATTCATTTTAATTCGACGTTTTATGTATTGCAGTGGTAAAAGTAGAGAAACAATTAATATGCAAAAGTTGCGTCCCTTTTAATGCTGTGGAAAAGATAAAGAAGAAAATTGTTCGATTCAAAAAGGGTAAATATTCTAATAGGCAGGTATTATGTTTAGTCGCAAATAATTTTGTATTCAATATTTACCTATAATATACTAGTTGCAGGTTTATAAATTTAAGTTTTTCAACGAAGTGTAAGAATTTCGTGTTAATATAGTCGGTAAATTATAAAGTGCATAATAAAATCTCTCTGTAATATCTCTTTAACCACATGTCTTGAAGCATAATGTTATTGTTTACGGACTCATGAGTCTTCCGTTCCGATAATTGATGTTTCGGATAATTGAGTCTCGCATAATCGACATTTCGATTAACTGGCGTTCGGATAATCGATGTTCTACTGTATATAAATTGAATTAATTAATCTGGTAGGCGTGGGAATTGAGTGATAAGTAGCATAAATATCTAGATGTTTCCGTGCAGGTACATCGTGCTGTTAAATGTCTGATTTCGAAGTATTTTTAGTGAAAGTTTAAAAAATATTATTATTAAATATGTGCATAGTTTGAAGAACTACGCAATGACTAAATATTTTCATATATTTACATCAAATATTTGTTCCATGGATATTTATCACACATATTGTTAACATATTTACAATTTAAACAATTTTGTCGTAATTAAACTGATTCATAATTTATAAAGTGCGATATTAAAACTAATTTGTAGTTACATTTTGCATAATTATCTTGGAAGTACCTATATTGGAATTTACACCAATTAAGGTAGAAAATTTCGAATAGAAATGCAACGATATTAAATTCTGTTGAATCGTTCACATCTACGTATCTACAGTGTACGTCTGTCAGACTTAATTCTCTATTAAATAGAGCAAGCAGAGTTTTCGATCGAAAAGGCAGTTTCGATGAACCGTGAAATTCGCTAGAACTAGCAATCGTCGAAGCATGAAATTTGTCATCGAGACTTTCATAGGTTCCAACGTTATTCTGCCATATTGTGCCATACGCGTATAAGGAAGGAAATTCGAGGATGAATATAACATACATACTACTACGTCCGTTAGTAGTATTACCATTTATTCAGCATACTCAAGGGATTCAAGTACTGTACTTGATTTGCAAACGTATCGATATACGTTAATACTTCTTTCTTTCTTCAAATACATGATAAAGGGCTCAGGATGTATAGTTTTCTTAGAATGTGAGTATAAACCGATAATGTTAGCCACGGATTAAGGTTTAATGTACAAGTATTTAAAGACGAAGAGCAGAAATAAAATACACGATTAACATTAAATATTAATTTGGTACGAAAAAGCAGTGTTAAATTTAGATATGATTTCCTGTTTTATAACATGCCTTAACCGAAGTTAATTCCAAATAAAATCACGAGGTAGATTATACGAAAAAGCATTCCGTTCTTTGTCATTAATATTCATCTATTTAATAATTTATTTATTTCTTAAAAATCTCTTATCTAATAAAAGTGGCATATTAAAATTGCTTTCGTCAACAGAAGAATATAACAGGATTTTACTTACATACCAGCAATTTATTTAAAAGCTCAATAATGTATGAATAATTAAAATGTGCTGTTATATACAGAATCGTGGTTCACGAATTAAAGATGCATGAAGTAATTCTAATGTTTTCCTTCTGTTTGGTAGTATGTATACCTAACCACTTTTAATTCTACTGAATTGTTTAACTCCTGTGATCAATTTTATGTACCTATTAAATATTTGTACCGTTTACATACCTAGATATCGATGATTGTTAAATTCCCGTGAATACTTAAATATGTTGAACGATTATAACAACTGAAAATGTTTTAAATTAATTAGCAAAGTATTAGAGGATAAAAAAAGTAAAAGTACTATGGATATGCCTACAGTCTTGATTACCCATAATAACCACATTAATTGTAAGAATATAAATTCTGATATTACCAATGTGAAGAGTTACCAGTTTAACAATGAAGCGGTGTAGTTAAATGCTCCGAAATCCAAATTTGACTAGGTATTACGTCATTACTACAAATCACCTTGATGAGTTATGAATTAATGCGTTGTGCACATAATCCGTCAAATCCGGTTTCCTCGAAAAAGGAACAAAGCCCTGATTATATACATTATACTTTATAGTTCGCACTTTAAATTTCTTTTTTCCCAATACATATCATTTTGCTTTTGATAATGATACGAATTAAACTACAAATTATAAAAGTACTTTTGCTACATCTATTACCCTACATCTTTTTAGCTCTTTAATCTGTATTCAGTGGACGGTAAACTCAAAAAGTAAATTTTAATAATACACGTACTAATGCATTTTTGTTTATTTCGTCGTTTTCTTTATAGAATCACAACAATTTCGTATCAAAAAGCAAAAAGTTGTGCGTGCAATTTGGTTTTATGAAAGAAGTCTAAAATATAACAGCCAGGCTGACATAATTGAGAAGGAAACGTAGGTTGGTAACCAGGCAAAGAGTTGTTTAAATTTTTTAATTTTCTATAAAGGAGGAACGCGCGTCCTCCGTGGTCCCGGATGCTTGTTAGTTGGAACATAAAGGTGAACGTCTTTTTATGTGTTTACTGTACGGCGACTAAAAAACACGTGGAAGTGGGGGAATAATCGGAGCCGTAGCCAGGAAACTGTAACGAGGAACGGAAAACCAGAGAAGCAGAGAGTCAAGCGACATCGGTCCGACTATAATAGGTTTACCTGCAGTGGGAACGTTGGATTGTGTTTCTGTTACTTTTTCGTCGAGTGCCTTTAATTCCGTTTTATTTTTTAACGAACTTAAAACGTTAGCCGTTTCTGTCTGAAGGAAGGAAGACAAATGAATTAATTTCTGTGAAAGGTGGCATAACGTTGCAGTGGGTAAAGGAACTGTGGCCCTCATTCCTGCTCCGTCGCCGCCATTGCTTCCTCTTGGCTACGCCGCCGTGACCAAATAAGGAACGAAAGAAATGTAAATCCTCCCCGGCTGTTATAATGTTGGAATGTGGCGCCACGTCTCCCGTCCACGGAATAGTTTTATAATTAAAAGATATTTCTTGGAGTTAATTAAACACGGAAGCCGGCTGGTCGCCACTTCGTCAGGTTACGAGGGGCGCAAAGATGAGGACAGCAAAGAATTATTTGCTGGCATGATTCTGTGTATTACACGTGTTCCTTCCATTAACATGGACACTTTGGCTGTCCTTTTGCTTCTTCTCATACAAAAATACATTTTTTTTTTTGTATAATTTCGCGAACCCTCGAGAAGTTCTTCCTGTAGGCACGAGCAGGCTGAGTGGAATCGTAGCTCTCCTCGAATGAGCGTTACAGGTCCCAAGGGTAGAAAATTACTTAACGTGGTTCAATTTTGCTTTCTTTTATGTTCCTCGACACAGATCCAGCGCACGCGCAATTCTGCGTAATATCCATTTGCTTGTTACATGTAGGATATTGTTTCCTTGAATTTAAATTTCTAATTATAATAACGTAAATTGAACGTATGATATCAATTACATCCTGCTGTCATTTTATAACTGTCACTCATCTTGTTAAAGGAAAAGACGCCTCTACAGATGCATTAATGTTTGAAACACGTTGCCAATTTATTATTAAACATTTTCACATTTTGCGATATCAATCACTGGAAGGTCTAAGTGACTTTTATTTATGGATTCAAATTACAGGATAATGGTAAATGTAATGGAAGTATTAATATCAGTATTCAGAGAAATGTATGCTAATGTAAGAAGAGTTTAATAATATGTACTATCTACAGTTTTAATTAGAGCTTGAGATAATTCAATGGAAATTGAATTAACAATAAAAGGAAATATTATGAAAGGCGTAATTGTTGCAGGTAACATTTTATAAGAAATTGGTAAAAAGTAGAAGATAAAAAACTTGTATGAATAATGGCAACCACCTTGTAGTTCAAAAGTGGTAAATAAGATCCATTTCTTAAATAATATAATTAAATATATTATATAGTAATTTAATAGTATCAAGACAACTACATTATCAAAAGAAATTGTTGTTTCTGTGATAATATGTAGAATTTACTCATTGTAGCTTTATAAAAGCAGAAGCACTTTAAAATTAGCAAGAAAATAAAGTGGGGTACATTAATGAATGAGTGAAAATTGATCATGTTGTACGATAATACAAGACTTCATGTAGCAAAAATGAGGGTATCTACAACTCTTCAAAGGATATTTTCTATGTGATACGTAGCCGACGTCAGTCAAGGGCTACATCCACCTTTTCGATTAAAATGAGATAACTTTGCTTCACATCTTTAGGACAAATATAGCTGACTTCATACGGAGAAATAATAATTACTAAGGTACTTTCCGCACACACCACGAGGAAAATTAACTAATAGCCAGGCACGGATTTGGGTATAGGCTAAGTAGGTTGCAGCCGAGGGCGGAAAATTTTGGGGACCATCAAATTTTTGGGAGCGGCAAATTTTAGAGGGCGATTAATTTCGAACGAAATACATTGGGAAAGCATTAAATACAGAGGCTTGAGATAATTATAAAAATAATTTACTTTTTTCATGTATCGAATTAGCAATGAGACAGAAGTGAGTTGGAATATCGAATTAATTTTGAAATTGTCTCGACTCTTTTAAATTAAAATATTTCACGATATTTAGCGGGAAGGGTGGCCGACGACTGTTAGCCTAGGGGCGCCAAATCTTCAAATTCGCCCCTGTTAAGAGCTACTTTAAAAAAAAAAACACGCTACCTAACGTACACCACACGTCTCATCGCCTGGCACGCTTCATACATCAGCAAATTGCAAAAATAGCTGAAACAATAGGGACAATCCCGCATAGCTACTTTTATACGCGAGAGAGATTAGACTAGGCGAAAAGGAACAGGAAATTTCGACTCAATGGGAGAATGGGTGTTGGTACGGTCTCAAAGGAATCACACTTTTGCAACAATTATTATAAGATACCGGCTTGTATATTTTAAAGAGATCGTTTCATTACACACAGGGGGTAATGTTAATTATTAACATCAAGTTTAGTTAGAACAACCTTTCCGCGTGCCATGTGTAGGTACATGAAACTTTAAAAGTGAACTTTAACGTGAAAAGTACAACCACATTCATATTCCTTTCCACCGATGTATCCACCACGTTCCTTTATTACGTATGCCATTATTGTTGGCATACGTATGAACATTTTTTTTAAACTTCTGCTATTATATTCTGCTATTTCTGTTCCCGAATACCTTATGTTGTGTTACTGACGGAGGAAACTGTTTCGAATCTATCTACTTGAAATAGTTCGTCCCATAATTTTTTATTACTATTACTAAATGTATAGTGTTCAAAGTGCATAGTGTAGGTGCAGTAACTATGACAATTCACCAGCATCGGGTGTCCCAAGACTTTTGAGTGCTAGTGTATTATTACGCGGTAAATGAATTCGCAATTAAAAGATTTTATAAATAGGCACCGTTCTCGTTAAAACCATAAATACTTTGGCTCTATCTGTTTCTACTTGTAGTTCCGCGAATGTTATGGGTTTATCGTATATCTGTATTTCGCGCCCTGGATAGAGGCGATAAATCCTACCGAATTGTGCACTTGGCTAGATGCTTTTATCTGACCCTGCGATGTTCTCAGACTTTTACACTTTTTCAAAAGTATTATACGTCGTCTGCTTTCTATTATATAATACATCTGTAGGACTGGACACATTTTTCAGTAATACACGGTGCATACAGTTTTGAGAACGCATATGTAGCAAAGTATTAAATTCGAATATTCACTTTTGTGTTTAAAAAGAGACTCCAACAAAAAGACATTAAAGGCATAAAATATTCGCAAGGATTATTGGATTCTTTAGGGTGAAAACACACACCTTAACGAGTTATAGGTATCTAGTCAGGCGGCCGAAAAGAAGCGAATGAGCTATGTGATTTTTTTTCGAAAAAGCGGATGCATATATTTTCACAGAACATTTTGCATTTAAAAGAGCAACATTTAAAGAATATTGGGTAATTTTTTTGTAATACAATATTTATTTATAATAAAGTAACAACCGACATCCAAGAAGTTTTCTTAAAAATTTGGTGAGTACAGCTATTCAGAACCAGATTACCTAAAATCGAAAACGGAAAAAGATTTCGTTAGTATATTAATGTATCCTCTGATTAACAGCGGGAATTTCCGAAATATGTATTAATTTAAAACAAAACGGCGGCTATTTAAATTTGAAATTCTGACCTCTTTCGTGCGAAAATCACGTGAAAAAATCAGAACTTGTTATAAAGTCCTGAAGAATTTTTATAAAGAAAATTTAATGGATTCTTATGCTGTATAAAACTATATAATCGAAGTGTTTAAAATTTGTAGTGGGGAACACTTTCTTGATTAAATTACAAATGTTAAACAATTTGATTAAACGGGTTTATAGAGCATAAAAACTCGTTAAGTTTTCATTGTAATAATTTTTTTATATCTACTACAATTTTCAAGATATATAGGAAAGTAGGTAATCGCACATTAACCTTTAAGCGGTGTTTTTACCCTGAAGAACTGAAAACGGCCACAAACGAAAAATTGTCTGATACTTCTATGGTGGTCCTCTACAAACCTGTAATGTTAAGGCCATTTTCTTTTGCCACTCTGTATTGAAATACCTATATTACGTCATACCCCAAGGCCATCTAATCATTGGGCAGGCATCGTACACAATAAGAACAGGTCCTGAAGACCCGTGAGATTAGTCCACTAATAATTTGCCATTGCAAATGTAGCTCGTTCGAGTTACTTAACTGTCACGGTAGTTCAGTCAGTCGGAAACCCTTGGAGACCTTTGAATTGTCACGGCCGTGGTTCAGTTCAATTCTGGAACTCCGGTAATAACAGGTCGTGAAGTTGCCACGAAATTTGCTTATTCCTTCTGTAAACATACCGATGAACTTGTAGACTTTACGCGTGGACTACAAAAGGTGTTAAGCTCATTACCAATTCGTCATTGTCTTCCGTATTTATCATTCAGTACCCTATGAATGTGTTTCTCTGTTTTCAATTATTTTGCCACGGTAATTTTGGACAATAGGAAAAATCGGAAAATAGCCGGATTTTCAGGGGTTAACTTCAGCTGTTACGTCCCTAAATAAATTTTGAATTTTTCTTTCTTTGTTAATAAGCGGGGAGTGCATCGACAATGCGTAAAGCATTCTGGGAAGCGCACTTTATCTTTGTTCGCTCGAATTTTTTATACAAAAACGGTTCGACAAATTAATTTGACGTTTGGCAGGCTGTTTTATTGTATCTGGAACTATTGTTCTGAATTTTTTTGTAACAGTGGGAAAAAAGCATGGCAGATACAGAGAGAGCGTTGACAAATAATCGCATGGCCCTGGCGTTGACGAAAACTACTGTAAGGGTTATTCGAAACACAAAAAGGAAAAGAGATTCTTAATCTATGTGAATGTGGTTATGGGTGGTAGTTTATACATTGTCAGTAATACATTTCCTTGAGTCGCGCAAGTGGAATACATACGTACAAACGCGAGGCGGAAGCTAACACCTTGCGGTCTCGACAATTTCAGAGGTTCCACACGGACAATGCAGTTCGACGCACCTGCCACTGCAGCCGACTTGTGGTACCGGATGTAGAATTTGTTGGAATCGAGCTGCGAATTGCATATTACGATTTTAGGTTATCACGTTGTTATTAGTTTAGCCAGTAACGGAAGGTTTCTGCATTAACTGGAACTTATCGTGATTGAAACGGATTACTTGCAGTCAATATATTGGTAAATTCGCCGCTCGTTGATTGGCGAACTTGCTACTAGGTCATCGAGAAATGGTTTACTGAGAAACGCTGGTGCTCAAAGGAAAATAAATTCCGCACGTTCAATTGCTTTTCATCGATTGAATGTGGAACGAAATGTTTGCAGGATGTCTTAAATCGTCTATGTGGCCTTTGCATCCGTCGCGAAATTTTGTATGTGTTAGTTTTTGAACACGAAAATTAATGATATACATAATTCTTCTTCTTGGAAGAAAGCAACTATGCATCTTTTACTTTTTTTTAGTCGTTGATCAGACTTAGGTCGACTAAATCTTTCAAGGCGGAATACGAAATTCATGGAGTTTAGAAAATTTGAATCGCTTGACTTTTTAAACGATTTTTTAAATTTCTGCACTCAAACATTCATTGAAAGAGGAATGTGTGTTATTCACATGGAATACAAAATACAAGTGGCATCTGCAGAACTGGTGCAAGCACTTGGTTCTTATGGTTCAGATGCACATAGTAAATGCAATCGATCAGTGCTTTCATAGGCAAATGTAGAAACAACTTGACATTAGATCGGTTTAATCGCAAGTGCTATGCTTATTCTATTATTTTTTGATCACGTGTTTGAATAGTGGAGAAATTGTAAATTAACAGCTTCAACAATTGGAAAGTGCATCACTGGCGATTTACTTTTGTGATTGTCTGTGGAAATATATAAATTGCATTACATTTAAAAAAATGGAGTGTTTTGCAAATATTAAAAAGTTTCGGGAACATTTACTATCATAATAAATTGATGGATTTGTACATCGCCTCAACTGTTGCACTTTAAATTAATCAGTCAACATGGCATTCGTGTTTCCTACTAGTCATTGTCAGTATCGATTAGCAATCTTGATTAGCTCTGCAAACCGGATTGCTCCGTGTACTCCCACGAAAGCACATTATTTAGCTTGGTCGTTTGAAGCGTTCTCGTAAAAATAACGATTGCACACGTAGTCGTGGGGTCATTAAAGAACTCATGGGTGCAATACGAGATCGCAGCCAAGCGAAACGTCGCGTTTCGTTTCAACGTGACTGCTGGAGGCGTCTCAGAAACGTTGTCCACATCATGACTAGACTACTACCGAGTTAAATGTTTCTTTTAAACCTAACTTTGAACCCCTTCTCATGTCTCTTGATGAACCTCTTGATTTCATCCACTTCTTAATGTTGCAGCTTACGATGTTATCAAACATTAGCATTTATGCTTATAAAAAATAATGTAATTTTATTGATGCTTAAAAAACCTACTGTATTCACATACAAGTGTTAAAAAAAAATAAAACAAAATACTAATTATACATTATTTATTAGTCCATAAAGAGCGGGAAAATATTTATTTACATTAATTTTTGTATTAAATTATTTATGAGTTTTAAGGTTCTTTGAACTGCTGCAAAAAAAATGATCACTTCGTCAATGGTTCTTGTAAAATAATGGGTTGACGGGCCATTTTTTATATTTTGCTTAATTAATTTTTTATGCGTAGTTACACATCAAAATTTTGCATGAAACAGATTCATCTCACCTTAAAGTGTTATAAATTGTTTGAGGAGATATCGTGGTGACCATTTTTTTCGCAGTGGTCTAAGGACTCTAAGGGACCTAAAAAATCATAAATAATTTAATACAAGAATTATTGTAAATAAATTTTTTCGTGCACTTTATGGAAAGAAAAAGTTCCTACTTAATATCATTCATTTTCGTCGCGGCTAAACATAAGTTGGTGAATTTTAAGATACAATATGTTTCAAAGATAATTTTCTGTCTTGTTACTCTTGTTTCTACATGTTATAAAGTGCAGAGTATGTACCTAATTGATTCAAATTTTAAACAAAAGCAGACACTTGATACGAATGAAGTCGATAATTAGATAATTAGATAATTAAATTTCAAAATAATGCTTGTTAATGGTAGAAGTAATATTTCTTTGGCTTAGGGTCTCAGTTATAAGTACACTAATATTAAGGATATCAAGTAAAAATTTTACAACGCAGTCAATAAAAGGGAACATAAATATGCTAAAACTTTAATACTCGCCTATTTTAGCGTGCAGTTTCGTTCCATTATGGCAGCAACTATAACTGAAGTCACATTGACACGCTTATTTATGCTGTACACATGTTTACCTGTACACTCTATAATTCTGATAATCTAAGTAATTAAATTTATTTAGTAATAAAAACAAACGCAAGTGATATTCTTTAATTCGCACATATTAATGATAACTTTAATTTCCTCGGTGGTAATGAACCGAGTTTTTAAAACCTCTCTTACCCCTCCCTATTTTAACATAAGAATTTCCTTTTCTTTGTCAGTTTTACTTAAATTTTTCAGTATTAATTATCCCTGTAATTATGTTCTAACAACTTCCTTTGATATTATGAAATCTGACGCTCCCCCTTTCAGGGATTTACCATTTATTTTCTCTCTCACTTTCTGCTTCAGTTCGTAGTATCATACATTTTCTAATGTCAATGAGCTGTCATACTTCATTAGAATCTAATAGCACTTTCATAAGTATACATTACTCATAAAACCAATAATTTTTTCAATTCAACATTATTCAGTATGGAAAGTCGAGTATTGTTAGTTACAGTAGGTGCTCAATGTGATACCTGTTGACTTCCATGCAATGCTTAATACTTTCTTATAGAAAATTCACTACTCTTTTAAATTTCATAATATGTATAGAAGTTAATCAATGTGGACAAGTTATGTGACTCATCCTGTATACGGAATACTTCTGTAAGTAACCTTATAAATTATAATCATTCATATAGATATATAAATTCTCCAGTTTTTACGTTGTTAATTCATTAATACCTTTGCAATAGTACATCAGTTTAGACACTTCTGTCTCATGAAACAGTTTGTAGCGGTCTAACGTAAAAGATTTGTAGAATAGTTATACATTTAAATTTGATGCTTGATATTGTCACTGACCATAATGGTTTTACATAAATAATACAAAATTATGCAAGCAAATCAGAAAGGGAGTTTCGCGTACAGATAGCATTCCTATTTCAGATTGCAATATTAGCATCTA
The DNA here is from genome assembly GCA_963971345.1 of Andrena flavipes. Taxonomy (NCBI): domain Eukaryota; kingdom Metazoa; phylum Arthropoda; class Insecta; order Hymenoptera; family Andrenidae; genus Andrena; species Andrena flavipes. The sequence continues at coordinate 63,053,154 of OZ020480.1, forward strand.
GTTAGTACCTAGTGCTAGAAGTTTGAAATGCATTAAGTCTCGTTACATCACACACTAGCAAGAGAAATAGTACGTATATAAAGCTGGCATCAATGTGCACACGTTTATTCGCAAACTTTCGAAGTGTTACGCGAAACTTCAGTAATTAGTATCTCAATTTCAAGTTTATCTAAAGTTTAACCGTAATCGATCGAACTTCTTTCCACCTAATTGGGAGTTATGAAAAAGTGTCACCAATATGTTTAAACATGAAGTATGGTACGGAAATACCTTTCCATCCTATTTTTTTATGCAGACGTTCTTATTTAACTTAATGAGAAAACATCTGGAAACATTTTATAAAATAAACTTTTCTAAAATTCTCCCTTATTCTGATGTTGCTGCAGGAATTGCAATAATAACTTTCATATCAATTCGCGTGTTTTTAATTAAAGATTATACATAATATACGATACCAAATCATCCTTTCGAAGAATTAATTCAATGATTAAATTTAACGATTAAAATTAAATTCGTGTAATCTGATGAATAGCAGTAAAATATAAATATTTGTTGCTAGTAGTAGGCTATTTCTACAATTCAATGTTGAAACATTTATTCTGAAGTGTTCCTGTACCAAAGGATTCACCTTTCCTCCTAATATTTAACATACTTTTGACATTTGTATTACTAATTTGTGTAATTTTTGTTTATATAAAATGTTTCTAAAAAATGCTGGCAAGTATTTATAACGTCATAATATCACATTACCTACAGAAATATGTAAATTAAACCCTTTTATGACACAAAAATCATTCGACAAATGTGCAATATTCGAAGTACGATTAGATGTTACAATCTACCTTTTGTATTCGAATGCAGAATGCAAATATTGTATGTACATTGTATACCCAAACATTTGACCGGTATTGTACATACCAACATACATATGTATATGTTTCCCCATGGGGTATTTTCGCAGCTCACAGTGTACACAGTTATAAGTAAGAGAACTAAGAATTGGATAGCCTAGGGTTTTCGCAATTACGTCAACGAGCAGCCACATCTTTTGGCCTCCGCCATCTGCCTACCGGCTAGAAGCCATTGCCAGCTGTAATAAAGTTGCCTTATCTCGACCAGCTGTAATCCAAATGGTACTGGAGATTTTGAATTTCATTGGGTAAAACGGTGGCAGAAGGAGCTGGAGAAAACGTGCTTACCTCGGCAATGGTCCAGCTCCCAATAGCCATGTGAGATGTTTTATTACAAAGGACCATTTCGTAGGAACAGGACTTGAAAATATGGAGTTCGATATCTTATATCGTTCATATTTTGATGTAATGTCATCAGGGGCGGATTTATATATAGGCTAAGTAAATTGGAGCCTAGGGCCGCAAATTTAGGGGAAAATAAATTTGAAAAGGTTTACACACAGAAGCTTCAGGCAACTTTAAAAACAATTCACATTTTTTTGCTCAGGTATAGTTGTCACATTGAATTCTTTTATATTAAAATATTTAATGATATTTCACAGAAAATAAGGGAAATAATTTTTCCAAACTTCCTCTGAATGTCACAATATATAACTAAGGGGCACCCAAACATTTTGTTATACTTGAAACTTTTTAAAATTTTAACCAACCCAGAGTTCCACATTTTAACGAGTAAATGTAACGATATGAAGATTAGCCTTTCTTCATTATTTATTATAAATTCAATGTGATTGCTATTTCTGTTTTTAATAAAATTATGTATGTGGCCTGATCGAGCTTTTATATATAAAAGACAAATTTAATTTGGTTTTCAGAAGCTTTGTAGAAAGCACACATTTCACTGAACTTACTGGTAAAGCACAGTTACAGTGGTTAACTAAAGCTGGGACAGCATAGATTATCTTTCCTAGAACGTGACCTATTGCTTCTACTCCCGCTACTGCAGTTTGTATTTCAAGTTCATCGTACTTCTGGGAAGAAGCCTGTAAACTACTCCCTCCAGGTGTGCTATACGATAGCTGATATAGTACCCAATCTTTTCAACGCTATGATGGTGCTCTTTCGACACATAAACATTTCATACGTTTACTGTCACATACTGTGATTTTTTTAAATATGTGTGAACGAAATATTTCACTTCTTTACTACAGAAAGAGTAAAACAAGTTGGCTATATTTGTTCGCAATACAAACATTTCGTACAGCACTCGAAATCTAAGTAGTGAGTTATATAAAGTTAAATTGCCTTGTCTATTTATATATGCACCCTATAAAATTGATTAAATATTTAATCTGTATTTAACCATTTGCCCTGTAATGGTTAATTATTTCATCGACAACATACTTGATTTAAAATGTATGGGGCAGCTATTTAATATTTAATATTAATATAGAAGGAGACTTTACAAAAGCAGATTCTTTAACCATGAAGCTGTGTATTATATAAATTTTTGTATTAATTAAAAGAAAGAAATGGAATTTCACAAAAATAACGCATGTTATATATTTTCATTTATAAGACTCAACACTAATTTCTCGTGTAGCTCAGCAATTTCGATGAATATACGTACATATCATGAAATAACGAATATGGTAATATAAATATCAAAGTTTTAGAGATAAAAGCTGACGAATAGAGCTGGCAATACCAGTGTAAAAAATACGAGGTACTTGATATTTTATATGAATCTTTGAACTATTTAATTACTTGAAGGTTCATTAAATTTAAAGGGCCATTAAAAGTTTAGCTTGGAAAAACTTTTAAGACTCTCTACTACCGCAAATTATTAATTTATTTTTCATTTTGTAATTGATGTTGAATTTTGGAATTAATGTTGAAATGTAATACATACAATAAAACCGCATTTCTGTGAATATGTATTATATAGTTTGGTCTCGTTATAATAAAGATAGCCTCCCGCTACGTGTCATAGAATTGTAAATAAACTGCTGGTCAAAATTAAAGGAACACTATAATTTTCCGAAAATTTTGCTCATTTTCAAATGGCTGTATCTCTGCAAAAATAATAGCAAAAAATACTTAAAAAAGCATTTTAACCCTTGAAGTTTCTAGTTTTTGAATCGAATACCCAAATTTTTTGTCATCCATTATAATACTCTATAGAGACTATTTTCATAAAATGTTCCTTAGCTCATTATGCCTAGCTAATTCATATGAATTCGCTATTCTCCCAGACTATTATCCCAGGAAAAAACTAAAAAAAAATTTTTCTTTATAAAATCAGAATCTAAATTTCGGACATAGCGGAGTAGTAAAGCTAATATTATAGAACTAATTAATCTAAGCGATAGTGAACTAACTAAGCATAACTTCTCCTCCAGATTCTCTTCTGACCGCAACTCGCAGGCCAGAGATCTGAAACGCTCGGTTTGTAGCGTTTGCACATTGTACAACACTGACTGCATTACGCATTTCTCAGGCAATCACTGTGTCATGGCCACGCATCCCTCACTCGCATGCACGCACATACTTTCACTCTTCTTAAAACTAAACAGAGCTAGCACTTTGGTGGTCCCTTAGCTTGGGGGTTCCTACTCAAATTTATGACAGCACACTAATTCTTTGCTAATAAATCCATTCCTATACCAAGTTCTCGATTATTTATAAATCAGAGGTGGCTAATTTAGCTCATTTTCAGTCTCTGCATCAAACTGATCAGGGAGACTAATTTCGAATGGGGGTGCTTTATACAACCCTGCGTAAAATCTCAGCATTGTACCTTGTAGAGATATATGTAGATACTACCCTGGGACCCATTTCAGTATTGTGTAAACCGATATTGTACCTCAAGCCACAAATCATCGAATATGTTCTTCATGACATATGTATTACAGGACTATTACAGAATACTAATGCAACTCCTATTAATCATCTAAACTGAAAGAACACATATTAAGAAACTAATGTTCAGACAGTATGCTGAATCCCTGACTCGATCAAAGATCTGCGATATAATTATATCTTTTCAAGGCACTATAACTTTCTTCCTTGCCCTTTTCAACCACATTGCTCAGCAGTCGAAACATACTTCCCTTTAAAACAGATGCCTGATTCACTGCACTATTTCTGTACCACCGACAATACAGATTTTTACACATTGAATAAATCGTGCAAGTTTGCTATCAATACAGCCGCATGAACTTAAAAAAAGAAATCCATGCAATAGCGAGCGCGTTCGTTAAACAACGCACCAACGGAAATAGGCTTTTACGTTATTTCTTTCGTAAATCGTTGTATCTTTGCTCGTCGTAAATGAGGGTCGGATATAGGCAACATTGCGCTGAAGACTTAGCATAAATACAAGGTTCGTTACGCTTACGTTTATAATGCTATTGGTTAGCCGTAGTTGGCCGGTATTCGTCCGTAATGCATTTCGCTTCCACAATCTCGGCCAGGCGGAATAGCGTGCAACGTAAGGTGGTAGCTATAAACTAGCCGAGCAGGCCTATAGTCAACGAGGCTGCTAAGGCGTCTGCGTTATAATATATTAGGGGCCCTCCCGACATCGTTGAAGGAACCGGCTGGAGGTAGGAAGAGGTGGTTTCGTCGCCCAAAGGGAGCCGCGGTGTGCCACACGCCGTTATAGATAACATCTCATTGTCACAGAACGGCGTGTGAATATATCACACGCTGGCACTATCGAGTGTATTCTTGCCGGACGATTCTACGTGTCGCAACTAACTACGACTTTGAAATCTGGCGAAGGAAGAAACCATTGACGATAGACGTTCATTAACGCTCATAAGAACTTGCCCACCGCACGTAGAAGGTGGCCTGTGGTGTATTCAACAAACTTTTCCACCTGTTCACCAGGTCGTCCTGAATAAAATATGGTTGGGTGCTAAGCTTCGTATTATGCTCTCAGTGACGTGTCAATTTGTTACTATCTATTAGGCGCTCTTTCTTACACATTCCTCATCACTTGCTTTTCATGGTAAAGTCGAACAGTGCGAAAAGTTCGAATTTTCGTATCATCAGTTATTTAGGGGTAAGTTAGTCTCGCTCTACCATGAACACTCGTGTTAACCTGTGTTGAACGAAATACATATCTGACACACGCTTACCCAACTGGCAGCTTGGCAGTCGCCCGCCGATGTCCGCGGAAGCAGCAGCGAGCAGAGCCATAGGCATAGCAGTGCATTCCCTTTTGATGCGTTAGTTATGCTCCAACAATTGTGATAATTCTACATAAATTATGGTAGACAATGTACGTCGCGATACAAGGAATTTTAGGTTTATTTGAAAGCAACTGTTAGGAATCGAGTTCCCTGTATTATGTATAAATTATCATCTGAATTTGTTGTTTCGGAGTTCAATAATAGAGGTGTGTATTAGGGTGGCACTTATTTGCAACCTCCGATTTCTTTTGCTCTCATCCCTAATATGGTTCCATTTCGTAAAAAGATAGTCCCTGAAAAAGATTATTGCAATCGGACAACAGGAAGAGGTGCCGACCAGGCCTTCAAGTTTAGAATTTATCCATGGTTTGAATTTGAAGAATTTCAGACAAATGCCCTATGAAAATTTTACACAAATAATATTAAAAGAGCATTCAATTTTCTAGAATTACCTACTTTAGAGCAAAGAAATACTCAAAAAACAATTCGACACGTATAAATAAGGGTTGCTCTAGTGTGTATTCTTTTCAATTTTTCTCATTATTAGTTTATATTGTTCTTTTTTATTCTTATTATATTTGTTCTAATTAGAAGTTGATCCATTTTGAAAAGGTTATTTTTATACCCACCATTTTTATAAGGTAACACAGACATATACCTCTGGCTTCTGATATTTCTATTTTATATGGAGAATATTCTTTAATGCGCGAATTTATGACAGAAGTACTAATCTCGTAAATTTTCACATAGATATGGCAAGTATAATGGGTCACCAGTTTTAGATGTATGCTATAACTATGGGGAAATTTATTTCTATAGGTATGTATTACAGCCTTACACCAGCATTACAGCAAGTTATTACTACCATAAAGTACCACTGAGTCCCTAGACTTTTGATGAAGGTAGCTATAATACGACCGAAATGCTCCAATAAATTTCTTCCTGGACACAACACAACGTACATCCAGGAATATCTCAATGAAACAGAGAAATAATCATGCAAAAATTCTTAAATAATAATGACAACACTCCTATTATAGCGTAAAATTGCGCTACATGGTGTATAAAAAGTAATTTAATAGCGAGGCTTAGTTGATCATGCTATTCCGCCTGACCTACACGATACCCGCAGATTTAATATGATTTCCCCCTTAATTTACGTGGAACGATTTATAAAAATTTGCCCTAAATTTTAATTTCTTGATATTAGCTTCCCATCTTTTAAGTTTACTTACATAACAAATTTACACATCACATAGCAACATTAGTGATTAGGCATTAAATCAATTCAATCATAAAATTCTTAAAGAAGATTGAAACAAACAGATCAGTCCTTGTTGTAAATAAACCGCAATGTCAACGTCAACGCTATCTAAAATTAATTTCATATCTAGATCATAGAAGAATTTTAAAAAATTCTAAAGGTTGATGTTTCCTTATGTCTCGAATACTTTTAATATAAAATTCCACTACGTATGTAAAAGATGCGGCAGAAGAGTATTATTGCCAGATAGAAATTTATTTAAAATTCCTTAAGATGACCAGGAAGCTTTCATGATTATGTGGCGTCATATTGCTTATTAATGTTATTGCATGAATAGACGTTCAAAAGAAGCGAGGTCATTACGTTCCAGATAACATCTTAGTGTCAAAGTGGAGTGCATAAATAAATTACATGGTAGCGTCATCGGCACCTTGCGAGGCTGAAGGTGCAAAAGCAGTCGTGGCGAGTAACGTGTATCGCCGTGGGGCTTGTAAATGAGGGAATAACAATCGCGGATGGGGAGGTAGAAAGGGTGTGCGGGCAGTACCGCGGTGTTCTACACGGTCGAGGGCAAATTCTCCCCAATTACGCTATTCTCCACGAACTGTACAACCTGGTTCCTTGTATAATAATGTAACAGTTGCCCTAAGGGTCTAAGGAGACTCCTAGTGGCAGCACCACTTTATCCTTCCTCCCCCAGGATTATTTGGATGTGGATTGTGCACGATTTACTTTTATTTGTGAAGTATATGTCGAATAGAGCTCTTCTTTCTTCTTCGTGGAGACGTACAATAGGTATTGTCTTCCACCAATTTGTTTCACATACGTTTGAATATTTACAATTATTTTAAAACAACGCCACACATTTTCTCTCTTTAAACAATATGAAAGTACAAATTTGACGACGATATAGAAATCTCTGAAAGTATTTTACCACTATACCTTCTTCTTTTTTTAATTTAGTTATTTTTAGTGGTATCAACTTCTAAGTTTGGTTATTAGCCACTCGATTTATAGTAACGATATTCATAGCTCTTAAAGAAGATTGGTAGTTTTAAGAAATCTCAACAGTTGCTTTATCTTCTTTTGGTCGGTCAAATCTTTTCTTATACAGAGGCCAATCCCGCAGCTTTTCCTCTCGGCTGAGAATTTGTTGCAGGAGAGAATAAGAAGATCGATTGTTAATGTGGTGTTGCACGTGGCACAAATTGGGGTGGCTGCCTTGCTTATTCTGTGCGAATGAGATATTTTGGGGTGGCCAATTCTACAAGATTGTAGACAGCGGTGTTTTCAAAGGAGTTGTTTTTTAGTAGTAGCTGTTGTGGAGGCGTGTTTAGTTTCCATTCCTTGTCCCAATATTTATTGATTGCCGTTTTAGTGGCAATTAATTTGTGGGCCATAAACTGGGGCATAAACGCTGGCAATACAGCATGGAGTCTTGTGAATACTCAAAGAATTTGGTATTAACGTAATTAATACCTGGCAGCTTGTTATACTATTCTTGTCGAACAAATTCGACATTCGTGTGGAGTAAATTTCTAATTTTCTCTTGAATTGTATGTACAGTATGGGTTATTTGTGGCAGAATTTGACGTAGTAATGCACAGTGCATAATTATAGGTAATACTTAATTGCACTTGTAGCCTAAGAATCGATTCCCTGTGACAACATATACCGCGATTTTCGTAGCGAACGAACTGCCTCCAGGCTTTAATTACATGTTGCTTTGTAATTAGAGTTTAACGCAATTGCAAATGATCCCTTACAAGTACAAGATCGATTTCCATTGTGCAAACGCTATCCTTTATAGATACAAGGTAATCCCAAATTTCAATTTATAATAGGTACTAGGTTCAAATCTATCTGTATGCATATTTACGCCATATATGTGCGTTTCTATCTCATATCCACATAACGAGTGTAAATTCTTTCTTAGCTGTGCAAATTTATTAGAATTTGTCTATTAACTTATAATATTCACATGTTCTGAAAGTGAGTCTGAGATATAATGATAGATCGAACATCGTACAAACAAATAATAGGTTAACAGAAATTTACTAATTGTAAGTATGTTACTAGCATTATTGCAATTTGAAAGGACTTTGCTCAAGTAACATTTGTATAAAAACTTAGTTCGCTCCTCAATAAACTATTGTTTTTATTCTCCAATAATTATGTTAATTGCAATACTTACAGTCTGGCCCATTGCGGTTCTTAGTGCTGAGAATTGGACTTGTTCCAGAGTTTCTATATGTATATTTTGTTAGGAAAATAAATAACCATATGTGGAGCTATAACTTGATCTGTAATAGCAGCTTTGTGGATTGAAGAGATTCCTGTCTATTAAATTGTATTTGGTGAGTTTCTCTCCAGGATGCGAATGCGTAATTTCGTCCAGTTCCTTTTTCCAGTGGCTCTGTAGAGATTTGTGCACTGCACATCCAAAGGTTGAAGTATGTGTGCTGTGTAAGACGGAAATGTCACAATATGCGCGTCACTGGTTTCTGCAAGAACCTCTGGACTTAAGTGACTAGCAGGACCGTCCATCAACAAAATAATTGATCTCGTTGTTCACAGAATGTTGGAACCACTCTGTAAAGAATTATGTATTGATCCAGCCTGTTTTTGACAGGCGAATCGAGCTCCCCGGAATCATGTTCTCGCCTAGGCCATCAACCATTCGAACTGCTTTAAATATTACTATTGGAGGTATTGACAGCCCAGATGAATTGACACACCCCAACACAGTTATGGTAACACACTTTTCAGCATAACTCTCTTTGTACACATACTTTTTCCTTACAAAAGTACTTTGTTTGATATCATGACATAGGTGAGCCCTGTCTCATCTACATTCTATATTTCATGAAAACAGGGAAGTTTTAAGATATATTAAGCAGTGCGACGAAATCCAGAATATCGGCTCTAAACGCAGATCGAAGGTAAAAAGTGTGGGATAAGTAGTTGAAAGACGTGGGAGAGTCGGCCAGTATTACAAGTGTGCAAGATTTGTGAGGGGATAAGGCTCGAATTTCGCCTTGCATGTTTGTGCTGTACGTTATTTTCACTGCTAAATTGTTGGCACTGTCTAGGTAATATTCCACGAAAAAAGGAAAGAGAAAAAGTAAAAAAAAAAGGTATATATATATATATAATATATCTGCTAGTGGAGTGAACTCTGACACTTCACTACCCTTCTTTCGCCATAAATCCTTCACATTGGTGATCGAAACATTGGGACCTTCTACCACCGATCATATCTCCCACGATATCTAATTATTTATCCTACATATTTCCTACAGACTGTACAAAATTTCAAAATATAGCTACATGATAAGTTAGTAGCTATTTAATTGTTACCAGACTCGTAGGATTAATAATTATTATAAAAGCCCAAGTTTTAATGGCATAAAAATAAAGCAACATTCATTCCAATTCCTTTTTTCTGAATATTCAAGAAAAAAAGAAAATAAAAATGAACAACTAAATAAATTAAACAAATTCTTATTACATTCCATTCTAATGTCTATTTGATTCAAAAGAACCGTTTGTGCCTTTTTCCAATTTATTACTAGGAAGGTATGTCAGCAAGAGTGTCTTTCTCGTTGTTACATAAAAAAGAAAAATCATTTCCATTGTAGCTGAGAATGAAGACGTTTTCTGTACTTAATTGTCTAATAAATGTTTTAAAAGTAGCAAGAGTACAAGCAGCGTGATATGTTCTTTGGTGCGTGAGTCATTGTCAGACCATGTAAAACCATGTGTTACAAATCTCCATAATGTATTCGAACAATTACTGCTATCGGCGCAATGTATGGGGCCGCACATCTGATCGTGTTTCTCGTGTGTGAATACGTGTGCTGCTGACATTTAAATAGCCCGCGTCGCAAAGTAAACTGTTAACTTTCATTACTCGCGCTTGAAAAACCTCAGACTGTAAAATATTTAAGTAATTTCTAACCCCTTTTCTGATGAGAAATTTCTGTATTTCGAATTGTCCCTTAATTCCGAGGCTAATATCTTCAATGTTTTCGATTTACCGATGACTAACTTTACTAGCCGGCTTCGCCTGGAATTTAGATTTGGATTTTATAATTTTTTGTGAATATATTCACATTCATCTGGATTGGTCAGTAAAGAACCGAGGCACATTTCGTCACCCCAAAGTCTACCATTCGATAGTTTCTACTTGCTGATTTATATATCAAGATATACTTACTTCAAAAAAGTTTGAAGATGGAAATTTTTGATGAGAAGAGGTGCATAACATGACAGCTCATTTTTCTATAATACCTGAATGGAGAAAACGTAATGAGACGAATTCCACCATACTGTACGTTGTACATAAGTACAGTTTCGCTGAATAATTTAGAAAATGAACAAATTCACCGCTGAGAGAAAGAAAGAGCTGTTTCCTACCTTGAGCAGGACAAACACGAGTCAAGTCTTACCACACAGAAAAAGGTCAAATGGTAAATTACCTACTATTTTCCGCGTTACAACGCTTGGTCTGCATGCGGCTTTGTTTGAGAGCAAAAGCATGGATGTGAAGGTTTACGCTCTCCCGACACACCCGTGAATGTTTTATTCCTAGAGTTTTCACTGTGCACAGTGCTTAAATTCCATTTAATCTACTCTCCCCGCGAACGACAGAATTAATGATAATCGGGCGAACGGTCGGCGCCAACCATTTATTTCAATTAACATTATTCCTGACGTTAGCTATGGATTTCGATGGAAGTCGCGATATCTGATGACATTACATCAAACATAAATCACACAGCACTCGTGCAAATAAACACGACACATTTCTCTGGTGAAGATAAACGATGGTTCAATCGCGCTACGGAAATCGAAAGCTCGTGTTGCATCGGTTAGAAATAAACCACCGAAAATACACGTTAATGTACGGCGCAGCTGGATTTCCATAGATGGTACGTATTCGTCGATGTACAGTGAAAAAATTATGACTTGGAACTTTCAGCATGTTGCTTTTATAACCGGCTCAAGAGTACTCTTATAGCCACTCTTTACCTATAGGTACTCCGCATGGTGAAGAATGTAACACTGTTATATGCAGCCACCATGCATATTCGATTTTACCAATAAATATGTGCGGAAAGCTATATGCAGCTACATGATTAAGTATTTACTGGGAAAGTAGATCAATGATGATATTACTGCTGTATTAGCACTTCCAGTGGCGTCGTCGTGTTTCCACGTCGAGGGATTTCTATACTGTTCTCGTATTTGTTGCATCGAAAGTATTGTTGGACAGATCCCATTTGCTTTGAAAACAAATCGAGCTCGGAGTTAGTTTTGTACTTTGCGGCCGCAGCAACCCTCTCGCTTGCGTGACAGTCGAACTTCTGATGACTTATCTAGTAATACAAATTTTTTATTTTTATAGTCTCTATTAGATGTTGAGTTATACTATCTAGTTTCTAATATACGCAAACGTGTGACAGATTTTTCAGAATTATATTCTTTTTAGATTTATAAAATATTATTTAACGCGAAGAAGGTTGTAAACTGGTATTTTACTGGTAATCATAATATGGTATTCGAGGACTGTCAAGAAAGGAATTAGAACATAATTTCTAATATAATAATCAAATATTATTAAGGATAGTTCAATAAAAAGGTCATATGCTTAAATATGTTAATGTTTATTTGTTGATTTCTTTTATTTTTCTATTTAATTTTCTTTATTATTGTTATTACTATCCATTTTCCGTGAAAATATGTTATGATTCTTTACCGTTTCGAAATCGTTTGGGACTCTAAAATATTTCTTGCCCTTGGGTTCGTTTATAGAGGACGGCCTTGCATTCGAATTAATATTTATAAGCAGTATTGTAAACGGCTATCGCTTTGACATGCACATAGTACCCGAGGACTGTTTAGAAATTGATTGGCATTAGCATCAACGGTAACTTGAAGCTTTAGAAAAGGATCACTATAATTATGAAAGAATTATGCATACTATTAGTATAATGAACGTGACTTTCTCGCGAATGAAGAGATTTCGAGTATTTCATCGTTTCCAGTATTTCATGGTTTGTTTTTCCATTTTTAATGGCGTCTCGTATTCGGTTGATTAAAAACTTCTCCTTTTTCAATATAGCATTTCGGTTGCAATACGTGAGTGCAGTTTGTTTCAGTTTCATGGACGAAAATAAAATTTAAAAGTGTAGTCAGGACGTCGGGGAGATATTCAATATGTCAAAATCCACTTAAATATAGGTATCAAACGCTTTGGTTCTACATATAAACTGCATATTTGAATTTCTTTCAAAATACATGAAAATTTTTGGCCAGTTCAATACCATCCTTTACGTAGCATTGTAGTATTAGGAAAGACACTGATGTATAGTGGTAAAAATAAATTCACCTTTTTGACCCAGTGGAGGCAATATACAGGGTGTTTCAAAATTACAGGCACCAACTGAACTATAGGTACATATAGTCGAACTCCGAAAAAGAAACTAAAAAGTTTTACTAATCACACGTTTGTACGCAAAATCTTTAAAAGTATTTAGTTTTGTAGATTGTACACTAATAATTGTTTGGAGCTACAAATAGTTTGAAGTCTGTACTGTGCTGAATCCTCTAATTTCCATTACATTATGGAAGTTAAGCCACGTTGAGCATAGTCAGTATTTAGCCGATAGGTGAATATCTAGGAATTTCTATGTTCTGGTGGAGAATCGACGGTTCAGAATTCACCTAAAACTACAGTTTCCTGCTAGTGATCATTAGTAACCCGCACAGTAGGTCACTCCTAGAAACCGAACAATTCAAACAGGTTATTTAGTTAGATGCAGCCAAACGTGCTTCTATAATTATTATAGCCACCATCGTTGTTAGTTGCTAATAAATACGTAATAAATCTGTAAGGTTTTCCGATTTATTTGAGAAGTCTTTTGAACCATGGCAAACAGCAATCTTTTATAAGATAAACACAGTTGTGAGCATCAGACTGAATATGACGTAAAACAGTTTGCTTACCAACATCTGGAAATGTTTATCAGTTGCATTTCATTTGGAATATATGATACATTTTTGATATTACTAATGCAAATATAATGAGGTTATAATTTCGTTACCAAATATAAAAGCCAAGTAAATTAGTGTAAAACGTATTAGAATGAATTCTCCATCACAATTGCCACAAATATTCAAACAATTGCATTGAGGAAGCATATTAATATAATATTGCACTTATAATATAGTATAACGTTCATAATGATATATTATATTTCACTATTTCAAATGTTACCATTAATTTATTATATTAAGGTACGGATAAATTGTTACGTAGAACATTTTCCGCTAACAAATACTTTCTATCACTTTTGGCACTTACTGTATTTTCTACAAAAACACTTCAGTCAATGCTAAAAATCTGGCAACCTCCACCTAACACAATCTTTTCCATTTTACTGGAAAAGGAGAAACGATAGTATTAGCTCCGCTTCGTAACGATACAATCCACGGTCTATGCTGTCCAATATAAATCAATCTCGGAACGATAAATGTGTGTTTGCGGCAACCGTCACCGTATGAAAATTAAAACGGTATATCACGCTGAATCTAGCCAAAACCGACCATGCTTTAAAAATATGTTACATGCTGCTGTGCGTTTATTTCTTACGTACATATGTGGGTCAGAAACAGAATTGTACGCGAGTGCGAATAAATAATAATAAACTAGGATGAACCTACTTGATTATCATTGCACCTGTTCAAGAAGTTTATAACGATTACGCAAAGTTAATGAAATACAAACCAACTTTTGTATCTTAGTTAAACAGTTAAAGTTTTAATTAACTGTCATTGAAAAGTGTACTACCAGTTATAACTTTCAGACTTTCTTTAGTGTGATATTTTAGGATGCAGCAAACAAATTCCCGTTATTACCATTTTGATACATTCACCAGGTAGCAACTAAGTAGAATATTATCTTAAGGGGAGAAGCCCGTATAAACGGCTTGTTTTTGTATCAATTTTTAGGAAATTGTTTGTAAAGATACCATTGCGCTAATCCTTTCGGAACTTTAAGGGTACTTTATTTTAATAAAAGTAAAACAATTTTCTATAACAGTAAAATTATAATAAATACAAAAGAAATAGAGTAGGTTATGTGAAATAGACCAATAAATTTTGTTTTAAATTTATGGGCTAATTGTAAGAATATGAACCACAAATGGTGTAAAAAATTGCATATTTTAAAAATGGCGGAACTTCAAACATTTTCTCCAAAAATTCGCGTTTCCTTTGTTTAAAACCAGCAGTTAAAATTAATAATTTGGTTAAACCTTGCGGTTCATATTCTGGGGAATATAATAAACTCAAATTTTGAAGTTGATTGGTCAAATAGTTTTTGAGTTATCTCCGGCGCCAGTTTTGAAAACGTGTTACGAGAAAAACGGAGTTAAATTTCGACGTATAACTTTATGAATATATTTTTGAAATGTTTTAGAAGCGGTTTATGGAATTTTTATTTCAATTTTTCGTTCGATTTATACGGTCTTCTCTCCTTAACGACCGTTTTCCAACAACTAAATTGATCAATTCCATTTGTTGCTATGGATAATGTGAAAAATATGGTGAAAACGCGAACTGGAATAAATAAACAACAAACAATTTCAAAACTTTTCTTTACATCATTTCTGTCGTGCAAGCATTTTATGGGTAATTTAAAGTCGTTAATGAGTAGCATTATTGAAAATAAATTTATTACCAGAACTTCCATCAAATTCAAGCAAATACATATACCACAATGCGCGACAATGGTTCAAGAGAGGTTCGCAGTGTTTAGGTCCGGTACAAAGCCCTATGTAGAGTTTTTCAGATCGCTGCCATTGTTATCTCGTGGGGCATTGTTATCGAATTTGTTTTACATTGTGGCGTTACTGTCGGTTGCACAAGCGTTTGAGAACGGTTCTTTCCTGAAAGGATCGAATCTTTGACCGATATAATTTCTTAATTGTATAATCGACATCGCGCGTGAATGCACGGGCGGTACATAAGTACGTGCCAAAGGACGAGTTGTTGCCGATCAGAAAGAGAAATTAAGTTTGTTCGCGTCGGTTCTCATTTCTACACATCGGGAGAAAACTGCAAACAAGTACACCTTTTCTAGAGTTGAATGTACATGGGGTATTAGTAATCGTGGCATATTCGAAAGGAAGGATTAATTTTTTTCGAACTGGATTTTGCGTTCGAAAAAATCGATTTTTAAACTCGGTAAAATTGTGTGTGCACTGAACGGAAAATCGGTTCCATTTTTAACTTGATTTTTGCTTCCATGTTGATTCGTGACAGTTCTGATTTGTTTTTTTTTTAACAGGAATTCATATTTACTCTTGGATTTTGACATTTTGTAGTGATGTTGACGCATACTAAACGAGTTTTTATAATTGTTTTTCCAGATGCTAGAAAGTGAAGGTTCACACATCAAACTATTATTTTGCTTTTTAATATACTTTTGTATGGTCGGAAAATAAGGTCACTTTTATGATTTTTTTTTGCACAAAGAAACGTTATATTTAAAAATAAACATATGCATCTTTACAGCATTTGAAGTATCAGAAATATCTCAGAGATTATTGGATCAATTTGAATAAAATTTTGCATGAATATTCTTACTGGCTATAATCTAGTACTGGTTTGCACCATTTTCAAAAAATTTAATTTTTGAAAAATGGCAGCTACTGAAAGTTAAGCATGCGATTTTCGACCTAAGTTTTCATCTTTTTTATCAATAGAAAACAAAGCAAGATACTAATCGATAAATCATCTCTACAAGTACTAGATTATAGTCTTAAGAATATTCGTACGAAATTTCATTCACATCGGTCCACTAATCTCTGAGATACCGCAAATGCTGTAAGTCTGTAACTATGAAGAAGCCTTGGGACACCATTTTTTAAGATATCAAATTTCTTTTTGTAGAGAATACAACTTAATTTATACACAACGTGCTGTATATCTTGATTTTGAAATATGACGTTTCTTTATATGAAAAAAAAATCATAAAATTGATCCTATCTGCCGACCTGCCAAGTTCATGCTACCCCTTAATCTTACACGAAGAGTGAGCCCCCCTTTTGTTACACCATAAATTACATCACTAACTCTCCAATATCATACTTTTTAGCAGATAATATCAACTGACATTTTGCGTAAAGATTAAATTCACATTGCAAGTATGTACTAATCCATAACTATAAGCAAGTGAAAAGTAAAACTATATTTTTTGTTTCATTTCTTTTAGCTACTGTATGTTGAACTCGCACAGTACATCACGCTTAATTCCCACTTAGCGAAGGCACTTCAAACATTTCGTAAAACCAGCGGCGCGGAAAGTTGGAAATTAAAGAACCACTCGTATCTTAAACGAGTGTATTTCGAATATATTAAACCATTATCACGTGACAACGGCAATCGTGTATTTATTCCCTGTTGCAGTGACGTGCATAAAGTAAATTTAAAATCGTGCACCAACCACCGCAAACGTGACGAAATTCTTCATCCAACTGCCTGATGAATTACAGAGACCGAGACTATAATTAAATAACACAGCCCGGGGCAATCTCTTTGCGACGGTTTCTGTAAAGTATACTTCTAATTAGGTCTATCCTAAACTTTCCCCCATTTTTCTGATTCGACGCGAATCGACCGGCGCCGTCGACAAAGTAAACTGTTTAAGCGTCTTCTGGTAGTTGTCCCCTGGATAATTATGTCACGTTGCTCGAAACGCTTTGTTGGTAATTAAAGCTGCGGTCGGCAGAGCGCAGTCGAGATTCGTGGAGTGTCGAGGAAATATCGTCGAGCGAAGCGTGGATAGAATGAGAAAGGGATGCCGGAAGGGCGGGTTTAAGGATAACACCGCGAATGGCGATGTCACGAAGCGATACGTTCGATGCCACGGCGATGTGAATTTTCCTGAAACTAGACTACGTAATGCTAGTCTTTGACCAAACACTTTGCAATTGAAAAAGGGAGGACAATTATTTTTACGTGGGTATTGTTCGCAATGAAACAACGAGCAGAGCAGCGAACGAAGCTGTGACTTTATAAATACCAAAATGAACTCAAAAAATTGGGTGACCAATTTGCAAAAATATTGTAGAAATAGACTTAAACTACGTGTGGAACAATGAATAGAAAACTTCTACAACTTCATATACTGTAGAAATTAATGAACATTTATTTGGCACAAATAAGGAGAAATTTATGACTGGTCTCAATCAAAAGTAACAAATAATATTATATAGACTGAAGATAAATCATACAAAATTCTTTCATTCTGATTTGATGTCGAAGTAATTGTCAAGTCACTGTGGAAAATGTTCCTCCTGAATTGTTCTAAAGACTCTGTGTCCCGTGACAAGTTTTAAATAAAAATTTCAATGATCATCAAATTTTACAAGTATTTCTCTCCTCTCTAAAAAATTCAATGTTCTACGACAAAAATCTACCTCTCTAAAGTTCATTTATCTTAAATGGGTCAAATGTTAAGAAAATCGGTATTTGGATAGTAACTCCAAAAGTGAATGCCACTGAAACATATATTAGACAAAA
Organism: Andrena flavipes; assembly: GCA_963971345.1. NCBI lineage: Eukaryota > Metazoa > Arthropoda > Insecta > Hymenoptera > Andrenidae > Andrena > Andrena flavipes. The sequence continues at coordinate 63,071,120 of OZ020480.1, forward strand.
ATTAGAAAGCATTAAATTCTGCATAAAAAGGGTTCTATAATATTTTTTCATAAATGCAACAGTTCTTGAAATAACGCGTACTCAATATGTTCATTAAAATTGCACAGATGTTTTGATTATACAAATTGCCATCCCACTTTTTCCTTTCACGCGGGAAAGAAAATACCTGTTGTTGGAAAGCACATCGATTTAATTGTTCTTATTGCAACCCTGGCTAATTCCAACATGGCGATTTCTTTGCTGAAGCAGGGAGAGGGAGAACGCAAAGACAATTGTTTTCTTGCGCCAATTGAAGTAACTCCGAAATGTGCAGAGAGGACATTCTTTTTGCCCATGCGTTTAGCAGATGTGATACGATGTCAGCAGTTTTTGGGAACGGAAGAGCAACGCTGTGGAAGCGCTTGCAGAAGAGATAAGATTTGAGGGAGGATGTTGCAATTTTTAATAAACCTAATGCTTCCCAGGAGAAAATCGCAGAAGCTAAAGGACGCGTTGCTTTGGCTTCATGCGGAGCGCCTCAGTCCGCGTAATCCTATCGATGATTATAGATTTTTGAGTAGAAGGTAGAAGAAATAAGCCATGTAACGAAGAGATGTATCACCAGATTCAACAATGACGTGGTAACGATTTATGTGTCAAAACATGGGGATGCAAAATAACAAGATAGTGCCAATTCGTATATCGCAGCAGCCAGCACCAGACGTGGTCCTTATTTCCTGCAATTGCCACAAAGGGTGTGGAGTGGGATGTGGTTGCCGGAAGAGTGTATTCAAATGCACCAGCATTTGTGGAAACTGCAATGGATAATCTTGTCTTAATGCTACGCCAATCGAAATAATAGATGAAGAGGACAACGATACAACCGATGTAGCAACATCCGAGGAAGATTACGGAGTCACGGAGCGGTGGACACAAATACACCCAGCGATACCGAAGAATGGGATGAAGGCAAGAGTAGGAGCACCTTTACCAGTCCCTCCGCAAAAAAGAAAAGAATGTAAAATTCAGGGTAATGTGAATTAGGCGTACCACCCGGATGAATTAAGAAGCAATATGATACTATAGTAGGATCACGTTTACCGGACGTTAAACGGTTGCATTTACGAAAAAATATTATTGCACTTTTTTATGCAGAATTTAATGCTATTTAATTTTTGTCTAAAATATTTTTCAGTAGGACTAACTATTTTTGAGTTATTAGCGAAATACCGTTTGTGTAACATTTGACCCTCAAAAAGGTCCACACTTATCACTGAAACAAGCGATTCATGAGAAGACCTACCTAATTTTAGTTTTTTTTTTACAGAAGTTTCTAAAATCCCTGGACTATTGACATATTACTGATTTCGGTATTACTGTATTGCCTACATTTTGTATTATATGATTCTAATTTTGTAATCACTTTTCTTCCACGTCATGCTGGAACTTATATACTTTTGCATTAATATGAATCTAATAAGTACAATCTATAAAAGTATAAAATATTATAAAACATAAAAATAGATATACTACATTCTACAATAATACAAATTTTTAGGGAAAAACTTTGGAATTGAATGAAAAACTACGGCGAAGTAACTGAAATTGCTATTAGCAAAAGAAATAAGAGTAGGTGCGTACTTTTTATGTTTGTACACTTACGAAACAGAGTACTCTAGTAGCGCTTTCACATTTTTTTCTGCGATTACGATGCCATTTTCAATTCGTTTCTTTATGGAAGTCTTCAAGAGAAGCCGATTCAAGAGTATCGGCTTCAACAAGTTAAGGGTGAAAGTTTTATTAAGGCTTGGCGTGCTACGTTCTTTTATGGACCGAAATAAGAAAGGAGCCAGTGTTCTTACGAAAGGGTGCTAAAAGTAAGACTTTTAGAAACGAGTAACAACCAAACGACGATTCGGTAAAGGAACTGTAGGAACAATCGTTTACTGATGATTGTTCCAACGAATGCTTCAGTATGTAAGTTTCATTACTTGTTGAAACGATCGCCGAGGCATGGAAATACGTATTATCCGGTTACGTTCGACTAAAAGTTTAATTTCTTGCTACATACGAGCTTCTCATTTTATAATACACAGATCGCATCGATAACAGTGATTTCGCAGTTTCGATTATGAATCCAGAAGTCTATAAATAATTAGTCTACCATGGAAAACATTATTTTTTTTAAAATTATTTTTTTATACAGGTAGCATTAACAATAAGATCATTAGCGATCACCGTTACAAATTACGCTGATGTTTTAATATTGTTATAATTAAACTACTACTTATTAATGTAGATTCTAAATATAATTTTTTTCCTGTTAGTGTTCACTTGACTAAAAGCAATTTATTACTGTATCTTAAGCAATTACTAAGGCGATAATTGTTTACTAAGACGATATTACCTGTAATGAGGTAATATTAATTTCTCGCGAAGAAACTATTAAGGTTTACAAAATCTAAGTATTCGTCGGGTAAATGGGAATGTTCTCATGTTCAGTTTGGGGGTGCTTTTGAACTCATTTTATCGTTAGTTGGCTGGGTGGTTGCTGGTTTGCGAGAACACTAAGAAAGCACGAACACGAAATGCAGAAGAGGGGTGGGTGAAATGAATGAAGAGACCCTAAACGGTTCATCGCGCAGAATAACGAGGGTTTGGAAATCGAGGATTTAATGAAGGGTCGGTAACCGAATATAAAAGGCATCTATCTCAGAAAGTTGAAAGGATATACGATATTAAATTGGTAAATCCTCTAAACGAGAGAGTGACTCGTAGATTTGGTTTTATTTGATCGATTACCGTTCTATCAGTATCTGCAAGGAACAAATTGGGGAAGAAGGATATCTGCGGTAACTGAGAGTTTGTTCGACACAAAGGAAATAATTGATCATGCTTCAGAATATCCACAATATTACCGTGCAGTATTCGAGGCAATTTCTTTTTATAATTCACAGTCAACTATGATAGGCATCATCTTAGCATTTTTATGAAGTTATGTCAGTTATATTATGGAAGATTATATAATCAACATTTATTCATATAGTTTGTAATTTATGAGCAGCTTACGCTGCACCACTTTGGAACAATCGCGTAGCAGTTCCAATAAACCGCTGAAACATTGCGAAGTCACGATGACCAATATAGTGTGTATGTACCTAACAATAAGTCGTGCGAGATCGGCAGTCACGAACTGCAGACGAGATAGTAAACAACGAAATAGTATCACGGTAATTAATAAGCTATTGTTACGAAAGCTATTAGGATCGATTGAAAATGATAATAATGGTAAACGTAATATAAAATTAATACGGCAATACTCAATCGTTACGAACAATACACAGAGGCAAGGATATTGATTCTGGCGGAGAATAATAGGTACTGACAAATCAGATAAACAGAAGCATTGTTTTAAAAGGTTAAAGTTACAAATTCTATTAGTTCATGTTGTAACGTTTGTTATGGTTTTATGATTTATGGTCCAACCTTGGACAAGTATTAACATATTTCTGGTTCTTAAGTTTTTGATTATCTCTGATTATTGTTTACGTCAACGATTCTCAAGTCACAAATAATTTATGAAACGCAGACCGTGCATACAGATGGCATAAATTATATTTTATGAAGTTATTAAGAAATTGGGGAATGAGTTTCTATTTAATGAAATTAGTAAAAAAAATTTCATGGATTTCGTTTTCTAAGTTAATTCGTTTCTTTTATTTTCTCGTCGATGTAATTTTCTTTATCAGAATTCATTATGCATGAAAGGTATTTTTATTTGACTCAGAAAGAGTTCAGTAGTAGATGTTAGAGATATGTTTATTAATTCTCATGATACAGTTGTGAATGAAAAAATATAGCCAAGAAATTACTTTTTTTTCAGGGTATTGCGTTATGCGAATTTAGTACCTAATGGAAGCAATAGGAACTCTAAAAAATATATCCCTCGTTTATATGTATAAAGTGCGTTGTTATAGTTTAAAATTATGGGAATAGTTTAATTGTCCAGGACATTTTGATTTTCCAATTAAATATCTAAATTCAAATTAATTAAAACAGATGTATTGTAACTAATTTGTAAATTAATAAATGAACCAAAAGACTCTGATAATTAATAACATATATAGAGCCTTGAAATATTTACAAAACAAGATATACGACCAATTGGAATTAAAATATAATTAACACTGAACATTTGGTAAAGCCGAATAAAAAGCAAATTCCGTGTACCGATCTTAAAAGGAGATTAATGTGACTAAAACAATGCTTTAACTAAACAAATAAAGCGATATTACTCAAATTTCTTATATTAAATCGCACAAATAACAATTGGCCAAGCATCCTTAAATACATAGAAAGAACATTGTAAACATTTCATCAAATTTCGGTGAAACAATAAAAGCAGTTATTATTAAACCTCGCTTAATTAAAATGAAACAGTACATTCCGTAACATCACTGCACTCATTGCGTAAATTAACAAGCAGCACTACAGTAAAATACTCCAGTAAAATAAAAACATTATCAGAGGCATAGTACAGAAATGTAGGTACAATAATTTCGTACATGTACGAAATATTTTCCACCAAGCAATATTTTCCACGATTCGGACAATCGTTATTTTTCAATCAATCCAACAGCTTTCAGGCAAAGCGCACTGAACAGGAATTCTTTTAATAACTGCCGTGGTCGTTTCACGAAGAACGCTCCCCAGTTGCCAGCAAGGGATGAAAGAAATCGTTTATACTTTGTCCCTAGGAAACGGCACGAACTTTTGCAACGACTTTAATACCACGGATCATGAAACATTCTAGAAGCAAATCAACGTGTACAAGCTGCCTCGTAAATAAAGAAAGATTGCCGTTGAGTGGTGAAATGGCGGAGTCAAACAATCGGTAGTCCCGGACAACGAGGATTCAATCACAGATCGACAAGCTGGGGATGAAAGTTATCTATGCAAGTGGAAAAGGGTGGTGGCGAGCGTGTGAACGACAGGGTCGAAACTGCCGGCGCACGCAACCATCACGAGGCGACCTCGCGCTTCATGGTACAAATGACTCTTCCTATTCGCACGCTGCACCACAGTTACACCCCTCCGCCCTTACTGTCTGCTCCTTAACCATCTACCCCTTCCACCTGGGGCTTCCTCCCTTCAGTATCCTCTATCCCAAGGGAAGAACGTGGTCGACCACGTGGAACCACCGACAATCTTCTACGATCGTAATTTGATATTATCCGACGTAAATCAACGTGGAAGAGAACCTACACCGCGGCCCTCCTATACCTTTGCCTTTCTTCTTCGCTCTGTTTTCCACACGTCCATTCATCTATCTTTCGAATACAGACTAGCCAAGTCACGATAATTTTTCCAATTACAAGAACGATTGGACAATGATGGATTTCGGCGAGATACCTCGGACTTCGCGACGATGGTTGGGGCGAACAAAGTATCGAGCGTTCAATTTCAGGTTACAAGTCGTGACTCCAGAACATTCGGATGGCCTAAACAACTACTGCATTCTTATTGATTAGCGAGTAACTAGGATTCGAGCAGACCGTTCTGTCCACGTATTATGAATTAGATCTCGTGTTTTGTAGGTCGTTAGGAGTAAATGGAAGGGAGGGTTGGACTGACAAGGGAACACCGCGAACCCGCACTCACCGATTCGAACGCAACTTTGTGGGTTTATAGAGTGGCTCAAGATAAGAACAATGGTATATTTCATTCGCCCCCAATCACCCTTTAAGGGAGTACCCTCGGTGTAACTGCCCGTTTTTCAACGACACCTGCGGGAATTTATTTAACGGAAGCTATAAGTTTATAGTACCTGACGTTTTGCCTGCATATTAAGGTATGTTTCAAGTAATACTCAGAATTTTTTTGACCTTTTTTATCGCACGTATACATAGATATAGTCGGTGGCGTAAGCTTCTTCAAAGAAACTCTTTTCCGACTCTGAAACTCTGTTTTAGTCATTCAAATTGGAAAAACTAAGGTTTATTTTCTTTATTATGTTTGTCGCTGTAGTTAGAACCACAGAGCCTCTCTAACAATAAAAACTTACAGAATGGCAGCATTTTGAAAAAATGTTTTTGCTGATAAATTTAGCTGCTTTCGTTCTGTAGAATTAATTTTATACAAGACAGAACCTCGTCTACGATAATAAAGAAAATAAACCTTAGTTTTGCCATTTTGGATGGCCACGGGTGGTTCTCCAACAACGCCTGTCAAAGAAATGCCGCCTGGTACCCCGTGGCGAGGACAACACCCTCCGGTACCTCACCAAATTTTATAGCTTTCGACCCTCAAAAGGGTTGGAATATTATTAAGAATTGAGAAATGTCCAGGATTTCCACATTTCTCGTGAGACCTTTGCGAAAACGACGACAATGGAATTCTTATGTTTCGCCGATGAAACCAACACCAGGAACTAAAGGAAATTCGGCAATAAAGGAAACACGTGAAATTTGGTATTATTTGCATCGGATAAACATAAGGAATCTATTGTACAAGAAGCACAAAAAAAATTCAAACAAAAGTTTAATAGTACAATAATTGCTGCAAAACTTGCGTTAACAGAATTTTGAAAATAGTTTATAAGAAAAATACCTGACGTAAAAACAAGTTTTGTCAAAATTTTGTTAACGCAAGTTTGCAGTGCTTAGTGCACCATTAAACTTTTGTACGAAACATTTTTTTCTGTCACTTGTACTTTAAAAGTTATACGTGAAAAAGTGTGAGTGCCTATTTGCCTTTGAGGTCAGTTTTCGCATCCTAAAAGGGCGATTGGATATAAATGAAACATACCGTTGTTCTTGTCTTGAGTCACTCTACAAACCCACAAAGTTGCGTTCGAATCGATGAGTAAAATTTCCTTCGTGACTATTGTTGAGAAGGTTTGTTTAAATAACGAAATAGCGAAACGCTGGGGATTTTAATCGAATAATTTATTTGCTGCATTTTTAACTCGATCCTTGCCAGTAACATAGAGAAGCGTGCGGAGTTCCCGACAAGTGGCTGCAATCGTAATTTGATATTATCCTACCTAAATCAACGCCATGGAAGCATACGTGCGTTTTCTCTGTCTCTTACACATATACGAGGTACATTGCGGAGATCGATCGATAATGCATTGAGATTTATGGGCCCGCGAAGCGCTACTAGTCGGGGCTCCTGTCGGATCTTCTCGACCGTAGGTCAATCTCGTGAATCATGGCGGATTTGCTTGCAAAGGTTACTCGCTACAAAGATATACGTACGACAGTGCACTTCCATTTAATCTTTATAGTTCAATAATATATTACCTCGTTACTATAATACTTATATAGTCGCTGCACAAAGTGTCGAACGCTTAAAGTACAGGTTCTGCAGAATCGTTAATGGGGTTTGTACTTGTTTTGGTTTAATCGAAACGATGTTATTCCAGTATGTAATTGGAAAAACACTTGAGAAAGCAAAGGAGAAAGCATTTGTCAAATATGTTTTGTTAGTTAAAGTATGCAGTTTCTTACTATCAAGAAAATATAATAAATTGTTTCTTGAAGAATTGTTAGTGACAGCGATAAACTTGTTGCTTTACGTTCTAAGATTCATTGGCGTCCTTGTCTGACATGGAGTCTCTATGTTTTGCTCTGATTTCAGAGAATAGTCTTGCGACTACCCTAAAAAATGAATTTTAATTTTAAGAAATTATACTCTGAGAATTTTACCTTCGATGATATTTCTAATTGAACAATATGCACTCATTTCTGTTGACATAATAATTGTTGTTTTCTGAAGCAAATGAAATACATAAGAAAGTAATTATTAATTGATAACATTAAAGATTAATTATTTTAACAAAAATATTTCGCCCATTAATTTGATTTTTTATTTTACGATTTCTGAGAGTATTCTTCTTATAATTTCATTACAGTCGAAAGAAGAGAATAATGTGTTATTTGTATTGAATATAATAACATTATATAAATGAAATGAAGAAATTTCATTAGGTACTCAAAATAAGTTTTAGAATCGAGCAGTAGAGAGCGAATGCAGTAGCTTTATGGCATCAAAATGGACGCATTGAACCATTAATTGGAGTCTGATAAATTACAAGACTGGTTCGTAATGGAATTAAAGAATCGATTCTACCGCCCTATACCTAGTAATGAATCGATTCAGCGGTTATGAAGCTTGGCATCGGTGCGATATTGAATCCAAACAATAAAAATGCATTTCAGGACTTTGGAAAAAGAATTGAAAATCCGTGAACTGCATTGCAAGGTTTATCGAAAAATCAGAAATTTCCAGATTCCTTTTTTTATTACATTTATATTTAGTTTTTTCCATCTAGGTGAATAAATTCGTGCTCATATAATTGTGTTTAAGATTATTCTACATAAACCTAACAGGTAGCTAATCAAGTGAGTTGGGTATTTAATTGAAATGGTAATCATTGTACACAAATATTATGTAACAAAATATTTTTTGGTCCTACTAAGAATTTATACGAGACACTAAGAATTACATCCTGCTAAGAATTATAAGTCCATCGTGCAATTTTGTAATATTTTCTCATTGAAGACCCGTTATCATTACATTATTATAGTTATACCTCATCAGAAGCGCGAGTGGCAGCTTTAGAATTATTATTTCTGCACAAGGTTAATATCGAAATCGTTGACACATTCACCACCGTGACGGTCACCGATTATGAACGCTTCGAATGGAAAAGCATAGGGACGTCGCGTGGTGTTGGATGTGTTAACTGTCCGTAGATCTTATGCAATATTGACTTTTATATTACACGCAAATCTGAGGGAGTCCAGAAGTGTGTCAAAAGGTTTAAATCGTGACTAAACTGAATCTAAATTATGAATAATCTGGTAGGTACATTCCTAAATAAAAGATCGTGTTCAAAGAGCGATTCCACAGTTGGAAAATTAGTCGCTTCTATATTTTTCGCTAGGCAGTTTTTCAGGGAAGCAAAGTCCGCATACTGTGCTGCATGGAACCTGCACGTTTACAGTGACGAAACATTGCAGGCCACTTAGACTCACTAGTTGCAATTCGATTACAGAATACAATTAAGAAATTAAATTTCAGTTAAGAGATTATTATAGAGATTGCCTCTACCTCTCAGCGAGGAACTGAAAGTAGGTCTTAAGGCTGGCTGGGTTTTTACGCGTTTGCTATCTGTCGGCAAAGAATTGTCCAGTTGGTTTAATTTTTATCTCTAACTTTATATTTAATATTAACCTGACCCAGGGATAATACAAACTCTAATTAACCCTAGACGTTGGTGCAGTTTAGTTCCCATTCCCTACAATTAATTATTTTCATGTCATTCATACCTACAACATTCACCTACACAAAACCTCGCGAAACACATATGTATGTGTGATAGTGGCCAGTATTCTCAAATTTCCTGTAATCCAAAGTATGGATCAATTCTTTTCCTGTTAAATTAGTATGCAAATACGCGAATGCCAGGAAAGAACTGACGATTTTTCACGCGAAAACACATCACTACCAGGCAGAGTTATAAACACTGTGACTGACCCCGTGCCACGTCGTGAGTTTATGTCAATCGATATTGAGAACGAAGGAGAAGCCGCTACCCGTGGTTTGGGGAAGTTCGAAAATCCTTTGTTATTCAACCTTTAGAATCTTGACTCCTGAGTAGATTGGTCTATATAATTCTGTATTCATAAATTTTTAAAAGTATCAATTTCCCATGTGACCTGGTTTCCAGGTTTTTCATATCATAAATCTAACTATCAGAAAGTCCTAATAGGTAATAATTGTTTCCTCGACACAGTCAGTAATGAAAGAAAAAAGAAGAAAAAACGTAATACCGAATTTATGAATTTGTAATACCTATACTTACCTCATTAAATTACTAATCTACATAATAAATTTCTTCTCTAATTTATGAATTTGCAATATACCGTTCATAAAAAATTTCGAATTTCTTATAGGGGAAACGCACCAATAAATGAACACTTAAGGGTAATGAGTGAACAATATTATAAAATTATGTTTGCAACGCGAGTGATTCCACGTGCTGCAAAAATTGTTTGATATGATATGAAAAAAGGGACATATGAAATTTGTTCGCAATTTTAGACAGATATTAAAGAGGTTTTTACGGTACAGTTTGTACGCAAATACGTTTCGTGGAATACATATTTTATTTTACTCCTCGGTCGACAATAGATGTTAAATTATTATTTAATGTGTAGCAACGTCGTTTTCAATTTCCAACATGTAGACAGTGAATACATATATCATGAATAATTATAATTAATTATTGAAAATTATTGTTGCTAAAATTAATTATTTACCTATTAAACAATTCAATAACTGACGTTTCTTGCAAAATTAGGACACGTGCTGTTTCTCACGTCAACGTTGAATTTTAGAATTCCTCAGTAATTAAAATATGATGCGACACATTGAAAAGCCGCCTTGTATTGATAATAATCGACGGAACGTATTTTATTAACACACTCGTTACCTCATGTAATTGTGTATCGAATGAACACTTCGTTAGAATAGCTTTACAGAGAATTAATTCGCTCTCCAATTGACAAGGGAATGGTTTCCTGAATAAAAACAAGTGGAAAATGTAAAATATACATTTTCATGTACGAGAGTTTTGTTTTTTAGTAACTTTATTTTGGAAATTGGTTTTATACGCAAGCACTTGCTTCATTATTAGTTTAAAGGGCCAAACATTGTTAATGTCATAATTTATTTTTTATTATTCTTACTATTTTACGTTCTACTGAGCTTATGGATCTCGTGGGCATAATAACGATATATAAATGGTTTCGTTGCTTGTTATGTAGTTGGAATGTGCAATTAAACAATACAACGTAAGAAAAGCAGGATTCACAATTGCGGATTTATAATAACTGTGGCAGAAAAAAGGGACATATGTATATTGTATCTAGTGGGTATTTAGTAGTGCTCTTTGATTATTTGACAGTGACTTGCTTGATCACAGACGTGGTATAAAATATTTTACAAATAATTATCTGCAGAGTATATTATTTTAACCGACAACTAATTCTTTTCAAAGACTCCTATGCTATTGTATTCGAACTTTCTTTTCAATGAGAGATTTTGTTACTTGGCTACTAATTATTTGTATTCGAATGATTGTGTTAAATTTAAAGGAAAATAAATTATTTTCAATTTAGATTTTTAACTTTATATAAATCAAACTATAGTCAGTAGAAAAATTCATAATTGCTTGATGGAGAAAGTCGAATATTATTGGATATCATGCGTGATTGGTTTTAATTAATGTAGTATAGAGATACCAATTAACATTATCGTGCAAGTAACAGTTCTGTTTCAAAGCTTCCTTGTATGGACAACGAACGCGGTTGTGGTAAATGTGACAAACGCTATAGAAAATCCTCGAAACAATTGAGGAATGAGAAACATTAAAATCTGTAAGAAGCAGTTGTGTTTTAATTAAAAACTTTAAAACTGAGAGTCTTTTTATTCAGGCGTGAAATGGCAGGTAGAGTTTTAATGAAACCAAAGGACTGGAGTTACCAATTGAGTTACAGATGCAATTAAATCTTTTTCAAATGCTTTGCTATTAAACCAGTGAACCTGCCACTTGTGAACTTGTGATATTCAATGCAAAAATACGGCAATTTTTCACCTTATTCGGATTATATAAATTTTCAATAAACCTGTGATTTTATAATAACCTTTCCAAAGCTTATAAGGATATTCATAAAATACAGTCTAATATTAAACTACTTAGGAAGTGTAACAAATGACAAAACATGGAGATTCAAATCTCTTTTGCTGACTGCCTAGTCCCCTGGAATATTGTTTTTATGTAACTTCTTCAATAATGGAGCAATAATAGGAAAACGATAGCTATCGATTTTCGGCAATAAAGTGAGTTCGGTAATTAAATGTGATTCCACGAAATATTTTTAACTGCAGAAGCTGAAAGTTCCACATAAAATAATACATTTATTTTGCATGCGTAATCCCTCCGTAATCAAAGAAACAACTGTTTCCATGTTCCAAATGTTTATTATTCTAATAACTATTTCGTAATTTGTACTATCACATTAGTAATGAAAGACTAAAATGAAAGATTAGAATGAAAGATCAGTGAAATCTAATTATAACGATAGAACTACCATACTAAACTCGCGTAACCATAGTTACACATAAAGCCAGCAGTTACGAATTATAACTATACCACATAATCGCGCATGTGCTGCACTAATTAAAAGAAACACGCTGCCATAATTGTAAGGCTACAGTCGCTTTCCTCAAAGCTTCGTCGCAACACGGAGTCGAAGTAAATCCACAACAAAAAAGTTTATTTATAATTTCACCCAATCGCGAAGAAGTTTCGAGCGCTGTTCGTTTTCGTCGAGCAGCATTTCACACCGAAGGAATCCTCTTGCCTAGGACGTGACCGTCCAGAGTAGTTTGTTAAAAGTTGAAATTGGCCGATGCTCGGTTCACTCGATTTTCCTTCGAAATAATTCCTGCGCCGCGCGAACTACCGCGGGTCGATCCATCACCACGCGACGAAGTAAACCCACAACTCATCGTGTAATTATTGTGCACGATGCCAATAATATCAACGGCAAGCATCGACGCGCCCGCGCGACAGAGAGCGAGCACGAGAATGGGACGTCGTGGAAAAATGGAGGAAGTTTTCAAGAAAGTTAGCCCGATACGAGGACATCCCTTAACGTGCCGACGTATACCTACACGGGGAAAACTGATTACGCGTGTTATCGGGTCCCGAGGTGTACGTAGTGGGACTTCGTTTCGATCTCTATCAACACGGCAAACTTAGGTATCTCCCGTAAACGCGGCTCATCCAGCCCAGTTTTGCATAATACGATCTTTTAACCTTGGATGTTACCCTGCATACCACAATACCGTAAGTAACTACAGTATTCCGAATTACACGAGGAATTGAGTACCATGCAGCAAGGGGGTTGCAGTTCCATTTTCTACAGTTTTTGAGTTATGACGTTTAATATACGTAAGAAAACACATTCGGTGCAAATCCGATAATAAAAGAGCGGTATACTGAAAATTTTCATCCTGCCTTAGGAAATTTGATTCCCTTCCTTAATTTTCTAGAAGGTAGGTAAACTAAATGAGGAAGTCATAGAGATATTTTTTTCTATTTTCTTCGCCTCAAATATTTACGTTTACTTTCCTTACGTTTGCGTTTACTCTTATAAGTTTGTATCAAAGTATAAACGCTGGGTCACCCTTTAAACTTCTCTTTACATAAAATCTAGAAGCTGGAGTGGTGATCAATTAAAAAATCAGTTTCTTTAATTGGCGAATGTTAGTTCGTGTCCATTTTTTTTTATTTATTTTGTTTCTCCATCTATAAAATGGATATATAGGTACCCTATTCAGAGTTAAAAGAAATGTTTCTGTTTTTCAAATGGTATTAAAACCAATCAATATATAAAAGCTTTTATAATGAACTAAACAAATAACAATTGCATTATTTCGGTCACTATAAACACCTCAAAGCTAGCAGACAAGGTGTTGAAGTTCTATTATCAAACATAATCAGAAATAGAACTAATTTACATTTTTACACAACTAATTTACTGACATGCAATGACGCGTACTTAAAGGTATTAAGAATTTTATTTTAAAGACATAAATAGGGTTTGTGCGTTGCGTGTTTTTTGTAGAAATGAAACGTGGTGCACAAAGCAAAAATTTTGCTGTCCATGAACTTCATTACATAAGCTATGCAAACAGTCTATAAACTTCGGAGTACAAGGGTTTATGTCAAACACGTTTTCATACAGGTAAAATGCATGCACATGATTGCGACGAAGTTTAATGCCTTGGTGTAACTACAGTGGAAATGCGAGTCATCGGACGTTGAAAGTACTTTTCAAAGAAGTAGCTGAATTGGTTGGTTTATAGATTGCAACTACAAAACCATTTTAGAATGTCATACTCTATTAAAAGCTCAAGTCATGTAACTTCCAGACGAGTTTCCTTTGAACAGTCTTTTTAAATGCATGCTTTTCGAAGAAAATACTCTTTGCGAGGTTAGTTACAATACTTGTATCTTACAGAGAATCCATAGAAACATCTCAACCTTTGTAAATTGATCTGCGTCATTTCTAGAAAAAGTTTCTTTCCATATACATAAATGGAAACATTTTTGATTTTGATTCTATTCAGTAACTATTAATAAGATGATAACAATTTTTTGTATAATTTATAAGTGAACATAGACGAATAAAAATAATGCAAATAAAATATCATTGCTCTCTAACTATTGCCTCAAAATAATACAACTTCAAATCTTCTTATTTGACTCACTGTAAATATATAAGTGTACTCTGATTAAAATATATTCTGTATAAATTGGTGTAATAATTGGATAATGTTACAGAGTGTATGTTTTTGTTACATTTAAAGGTTCAAGATTCCCACTTGACGTACTTTGAAGTGCACATTATATTCGATGTGATTCCTATCGTAAATAATATCGATGAAATAAACCAGCGCCTGAACTGCACGGAGAACATTTAATTACGAACATTCTGCAATTATTCGATTTCCCTTGTGCAAATGTAGATTGAATAGGGAGTACAATGCCACAAATACAATGTAATTGTGGAAGCGATATTTCCTTTTATTTCGCGGCAAACTGTGTCAAATTTAATGGTACGCTTCTTTCGAGCGTATCGATTGTAGTCTAAAGTGGAAAGTCATAATTAAAACCAATAGTTATCATTCTGCCACTTTCTCCGGCAATCAGTGGATTGCGAGTGGCACTCGAGGGTTCTGAGATACTCTTCAGCGTGATGGCACAATGCTACTGTTCGCGTTCTCTTGCATCACATAGACATATGTGAATCGAGTGCTGTCGCTATCGACCAATAAGCCAGCTAGTGTCGAATCATTTTAATTAGGTATAACCCCGAGTTCGCCCTTTTGGTATTCGCCACGTGTTAATTATGTCGGGTACTTATATTCGGCTATTGTGCGCGATGCTACTAAATCTGGGGAACGAATTTCAACAGGAATATTGTTACGTACAGAGAGCATTTTTTACAAAGCGAACGCGAGGTTATCGTTAAGTATGAGGCTATGTATACAGAAAATTTGTATTTACTTTACTTCTGTTACTAAAAATGTAGATTTATTAATTAGAAGATACAAATAGAGAAATGTATATCATTTGAATTTATTATTGCTTTCCACATCTCCTACACGTTGGACATGTGAATAATACGTGTGAAGCTCTACACATTCTTCCTGTGCCCACTAAAAGCAGCGGACACGTTGGGTAAAAAGAAAAGCAGAACAATAATTTTCACTATAATATTTTAAAAAGCTTTTACACATCACGAAAAATAATAACGCTTCTTTTTCAATGATAGATGCCCGACTGATGCTCAATTGTCAGTATGATAGTCTATTGTTTATAGGGAACTAAGTAATATACACGATTGTCTGTAACTCTGTAGAGTCCGTTATTTGTTTATCGAGTTTTTACAATGTTCCATATTACAAGTCGTTCCATATTACCTACCTTTACCCTAATAGGATCATTATGGTGGCCGTTCATTTTTTGCTTTCACCCCCTAATATGGTTCCTTTTTATAAAATAATAGTCCCTGAAAAAGATAGTTGCAATCTGACAACAGGAAAGGGTGCCGACCAGGCCTTAAAGTTTAGAACTCATCAATGCAATATATTGAATTTGAAGCATTTCTAAAAAACGGTAAGCCCTATAAAAATTTTGTTAAAATAATTTTAAAAGAGCACTTAATTTTCTACAATTACTGTATATATAATTTTGTCGTGCTTCCAACCATTTTTGAGATAATAGCGTTTGAATATAGGGAGATCTGCACTTCGTGCGTCCCACCTGTACGGCCTGACGTGCATTGTCTATCCGCGCGCAGTGCGGAACACTCTATATTCAAACGCTATTATCTAAAAAATGGTTGGAAGTACGAGAAAATTATATATTCAGTAATTGTAGAAAATTGAAGGCTCTTTTAATATTAATTTAACAAAATTTTATTTTTTAGAAATTCTTTAAATGCAAACTATTGATAAATTCCAAACTTTAAGTCTTGGTCGGCACTCTTCCCTATTGTCCCATTGCAATAAACTTTTTTAAGAACTATTTATGTATGAAATGGCACCGTTCTAGGGGATGAGAGCAAACAAATACCTATACACAAGGGCCACCCTAAGGATCACTCATATTTTGGATGAAGTAGTTAGGAAAAATGCAGGCCAGTCTCATGTTTCTTACGAATGAAAGTTTCATTTCCGATAAATACAGTGAGCCACCTCTAACTCGGCACGTAATAAATTAATTTGTTCATTAAGAAAAGTCCTTTCTTCCCTTAACTGACAAAGCGAGTTCAAAATTTTCTGTCTACATACCTATCTCGCATATTTCTTATGGTTTGGTGGGTGTCTGCCGCGACCCCATCTAAACAAAGTGAATTCTTGGTGCACAAAGTACGGTGTCAAGCTGCGTGGTACCTGTGCATACACTCGTCTGACTGGTCTCCCTATCTGCTAATATATTTCACAGTAGGTACTACTATAAATTTATAATACCCTTTGAAACACGCGAGACTAACTTCAAATAAAAATCTATACGAATTAGAATACACGCACGGGAAGTTCACTTTCCATTTGTTCCATACAAGTGCCAGTGCCACGAGAAAGTCTGCGGAACAAACGACAACGAAGTCGCGGATCCTCTGTCGCAATGGAAATTCGGCATTGTAACTGGCAGATATCACAGTGTGTCATTTCGTTGTATTAAAGCACCAGAGGTGAATGATCATCGTTCGTTCGCGGCGTAGAAAGTAGAGGACAGAAGGATTTCGATGACACTCAAGACACTCGAGTTACACTTTGTAACGGTGCAACAATGCACGCATGCCACGATGCACGAATTCAATGTCTTTATTTCACATTCTGGCGTGTACACCCGCGTGCCCGCGAAACGTAACTGCACCCGCCTACGAAACCGTGTCCCACGTGCTACGGCAGTCTCATTAAATGGAATGCATATTTATGGAGTCGCTGGTCGGGCGGGTGTACACGTTGGTAGATTCGAGGGATGCAGACGGTGGGCTCGTAGGGTGCAAGGAGGAGAAAGAAAAAAAAAATAGGAAAAAGGGCTACGGCAACAGCGCCCTCGACGTGTCTGGCTGTGCCGTCAGGCGTTACAAATCTCAATGGCACACTCTGTGTCCCGATTGCCAGCGCATGCCTTTTGATTTTAACCCTCCAACGACGACGGCTCGCAGGACTTTTATCGGCGCGCGCGCGCATGCACGCGCGGACGTTGCGCGGTTCGGCGCTCATTCTGATTATGATCGCATTTTGTTAAGTTCCGACGGTCGGATCTTTCCTATTACCGTGATCACGCGCTGAAATTTTCGGTGCAGTTTGATGATGGAAAATCGGGGTCGAGTATAAGGGCAAACGAGATGAGCAAGCTGTATATGGGAGATGGAAAAGTCTACCAAAAATTTTCACCTATCATTATCATTAGATTGAATAAGTTTTTGCAGACTGTGAGTTCCAATATTGAATATACTTAATTTTAAAAAAGTTATTCTGTTTTGAAGGGTGTCCAAGTACTTTTGTCCGGTGCTAGGTATCTATGTGTTAAATCTTTAATAAATATATGTATACAGCAGAAAGTTTATATGTATATGTGTTTGTCTGTCGCCTAAAAACTTCAAACGGTAAACTCTGGGATCATGAAAGGTGCTTCAACGCATTATGCTCGACTCATCCCCATGAATGTGATCATTCTCAGAAAAGAAAAACTAAAAAAAATTTTTTTTTTTTATAAAATCAGAATCTAAATTCCTGACGGAGCCGAGTAGCAAAGCTAGTATCGTGTAAGAATAAGTAAGTACAGATTTGTGTTAGAAACATTACCGTCTGACTAGTACATAGGTAAAGGCACAACGTGCTTTGTCGTCCTAATTGCCATCGTATTTTATTAGGAGGTTTCTACTTTATTTGCGGTATTTCTAAGTTACGATCCCGATTTATTTGTACGTAGGTATAACTTCACTGTTGATTTTTAGAATTATTTAAGGATTTTGAATTTTGATTCTATGCTATAATACTGAAACTTATTGATTACTTATCTTGCAATTTTTTTTTTAAATAATTTAGAAAAATCAGCTTTTAACACGATATTGTAATAAAATATTCATAGTTTCCTTAACGTATACATATAGTAGTTTTGAGACGGTTCTGAAGAAGGATTTTTTTTAAAAGTTATATTACATATGCGTGCTCCAATTTATTGAGCCTTTTTGCAAATACCTTAAACACTTTGTCCATGAAAAGATAAATGTTTAATGTAAAAGATCAGTACTGTAGATAAGTCTCATACTATTCAAAATATTCGAGAAACTTGCGAATGTGTTTGAGATTCTGCGAGGTGATATTCCAAGATTTGTGTCCCTTCTTGAGAAAGCATTTAGAGCATTACCTTCAATGTATACGTTTGAGTGATCCTAATTTAAGACGTTTTAAGAAAGCTAATTCTAATACTGTGTTCAATAACCATCATTTTATCTGTGGTATAAATAAGAAATGGTCCTGATTTTGACCAATTATTTTAGGAATACTGCAGAGATTATACTTAAAGATTAATGCGATCTAGTGAAACTAGAGTAAACGTGCATTGCCTTTCATAAATAGATAATGATCTTCGTCACTAAACTTGATTGTTACGCATTTGGATTCATCATACATTTACCGGGAGCGTCGAACTACAACGTTTACGTGGATGTGATAGGTTGAATAGATTCTAAGAAAATGATCTAGGTCGTTGGACTATAGTTAACTGGTTTCCGTAGCTTTTACTTGGAAAGCACACATTCTATGTATTATGTACGTATAATCGTTATTCTCAGTTAAACAGCTGAACAATTATCGTGTATAAATAATGAAGGTGATAACATTGTAATTGAATAATTACTTATGAGAAGCTTGCATTCCATCTCTGCGAGAAGAAAACGAATATGCAACTAAAATCTCTCCATCTATAAAGGGGCGTTTGGCAACCAAGGAAATTCAGAAAATTATGGTTTATTGGTGTGCAAGTAGAGTAGTTCATCAGTAACGCAATACTATTTTTGTTGGTGCTATAGTGCAATTTTCGGGGGTGAAATCACCCCTTGAAAAAATGTAGATTTTTTCCCGTGGAATATCTCAAGAACGGTGAGAGATATCGAAAATCAGTTTAAACAAAAGCTTTTTTATATTTACAAAAAATGCGTAAAAATAATTCTCGGAAAATCCATATTTTTCAAGTTGCACCACCAATCCATAAAATGAAGTATTGCTTTCACGTCGCCCCCATTTTTAAATGTTTTTTTTCAGTTAAACAATTTTGCACCTATCAAAAGCGATGGCAATCCAACAGCGAAAGATCTGTTGAATATGGAAGGTAAATTAAAGTTATTTTATATTTTATTTTTATACGACCATTGAGGCCAAATATGTTATGCACTATGCACGTAGGAAAATATAATCTATCTAGTAATTTTCTAGAAAATGCACATGAAATTTTTGGTCTCCTTTAGATGATAAAATTTTCCTCCACGCTGCCCAGTGTGCTAGAAGGATTTAAATAGGGAGAGCTTAATGAAATTATCAAGGAACTCGTTATTCAAGTCGTAAAAAGTTCATTAGCCAAGTGTTTAATACCTAACATTCAATTAGCTGGTACTCCCCTTTCGGTGTTTGCCAATTGCTCAGGTTAGCTGGACGAAGTAAGATACGCTTAAAGTTAAACTAGATAAGTCGTGGAAAATTAATCTCAGTAATAATCTCGACGAACGTACTTGGGCACCGACTGCAGCTGCATTTCCATCTCGTTAATCGCATTTACTAACTCTGACCTCAACAATCTCGTGATTTTCACATACACCCAATCAAGCCCAAGTTGTCGAAAGTGAAAGCTGCTAACGACTTAATGCATTTCGAGGACCTTGTTCCTGCTGAATTATAACAGTTTATTCAGAGGTAAAAACTGTATGAATAATAACTGGAAGATTCTTATTTAGAGGAATTCGTAGAGTTGATTAACGCGCTGATTATGAAAGTTCGAGGATACAGGGACGAATTGTTCCCAAGAAAATACAATACAATTTTTCGCAACTGTCTTTACAAATATTTATATTTCATTTAATGCTCCGTGCATTTTCTACTATTAATAATTATCTATGTTAGCTATAATGTGACAATAATTAAAAGTCTGATTTAATTTCGATTGTCAACTATTCGTTAGGCAACTAATATTTTTAATTATGCAAAGAAAAGGTTACGAAATACAGGAACCTTGAGTTCATTAATCCCACAGATATAATTATATACAATATTTACGCAAAAGGTGGTATTCAGGAGAAGTGATTGAGGATGTAGCAGAATGACAAAAAAGATCTTGCCAACATCATATTGCGAATATACATTTAATAATGATAAATGCCACCAATCATTAATATTAATAAAGTCAGAAAGTTATGCGTTCTGGAATGATCACCATTGCGTTGATCAAGGGGTATTTTATATATTTAATTTAGTGTGACGTATTTACAATAAATATAGAATTTTAACGTTTATATTTATACGTTATATTTTTAATATGTACCTATTACATAAGTATTTTTTTTAATTTTAAGTTACCTTACACTTAAATATACCTACATGTTCAACTGTTTCTCTGATATTTATTTATCATGGACGCCAAGCTTATAAGACCTTACTTTGGTTAAGAAGATTATAATTTTCAGAGGCACCCTATATAACCTTAAGTCAGGTAAGAAATAATAAGCTAGCATAAAGATTTGATTTCGTTGGAAAAGGATAACCCAACTAATCCGTTAATTTTCAAAGCAGTTCGAACACTTTTCTCTAGCAACACACAAAACAAATTGCATTTCGCCTTAATTTTATTGTAGTTGGTGCTTATTTAGGGACATTATTGCATTTCATATTATTCTTGCAAATTTGATTTCACGCTTTCTATCCGCTACAAATTTAGCAGACATACCAGGTATCATGGAGAACTTTTTTCTTGTAATCCGTGTTACACAGAGAGACAGTTTTGTTTGAGCAAGTGTCTCGGGATTGCAGAGGTTCCTCGTTTTTCATTCCTCTCCATGCATGCATCGATGCAAATGGCCTTCTGTAGTTGGCATTGTTAATTCGCTTATATCCTATTTGTCCGGGCAAAAAGGTAATTATTTTGATTCAGACCGGATAACGCCTAACGAAGCAACTCGCACTCCCGTCCCTGAATTACTCGTACTTCCTTTTTCCCTCTATGTCGCCGTTTAAAACGATTTGTCGGATTTCGTCCGCTAATCGATTCGTGTGCACCGACGCACAGAGAGAGCTCTCCACCACTTTACTGTCAAATAGTGTCATTGATAGGAAACTGGATTGCATGTGCAATAGGGTGCTTGTCATTCCTTCGTTTCAGAATTCTTTTTATCTGACCCCTATTAACTTTACTATTATGCCATCCAATGTGCAATGTCATTTTAGTCGTATAGTTTTCAGTAGAAAGATAATAATATTTCTATTTTTTGTTAACTTATAATTAATCGAAAATACCATTTATTTATATTTATAAGTAGAATACCATTTATTTTTATGTACCGTCGTTTTCATGAAAATCCGCCTTGAGAATTCAAAAGTCAACAGACTTTAATTTAAATTTAGAAGAAGAGTAGGTGTATTTATTTTACTAAGACATCGATCTTTTTCTCATTTCCTCGCATTAATATAATGCAAGTTATTGTTTCAATGGCGATCAGTTTTTAAACACAGATTTTACTTTTGTATATGTAAAACAAAATTAGTGTCTTGATTTTTAAATTGTGTTTTTTCACGATCTTTCCAATTTCCGGGATTGTTCAGTCTTTGAATTTGTGTTTAAATGCAAATTGGATTATTTGGTGGATAGAAATATATTTGATTAAAAATAGGATATATCATGTACCTATTCAATATTCATACATATAAGTATTATCAAGTGCTCGTTAATTCGTTTATATCCTATTTAAATCGGCCGGATGCTTACTTTTAGGGTTTAACGAAGCGGCTGACGTATTCACCGTTTGATTGCTCATAGTACTATTTCTGCTTTGTGTCTGCTAACTACCTCTAGTATCGATTGCATCTCTCAGCAATTGTGACGACTGATAAAGCGTGAGTATTGCAATCGAAGGAAAACATGCATTTTCTACAGATTCTTGCACTAAAATACTTTGCGAAAAATCAGATATTTATAGCAATGGAAAGCAGCGTAAAAATATCAAGAATAGTTTTATGATTTTTAAACATTTTCAATGTATTTTGTACTAAATTTATGAACATCATTCTTCACGTATAGGTAACGCTTCTCATTATTGGATTGCGACTGACACTGACAATTTACCAAACGAATAAAATTCTATTAACGATAAAGTAAATTTATATATTCCCCGTTCAAATAATCGAATAAGTAATTTTAACTCAACTAACCGAATGAATTATTTAAAGTGGAACATGAAGCATAAACACGGAAGATCGAAATACCTAGGTATCCAAATTGGATTTCCATTGTCATTTTGCGGTTGACATTGAATGTCACAGAGGGGGACATGATAAGGACGACAATAGAGGTGTTTAGCCAAAAACGCTAGAATCCAATTCGTGGCTGTGAAGCTGAATAACATTTATGAGTTAGTTAGTATAAACTTTCTTATAGCATTCAAACATGGTTATCTTCATTGGCCATTGTTTTGGTAAAATTTAATTTATTATCAATAAAATTATTCTTTGTTATTTGTATCAACACCAAAAACACGGTTTAAGGATTCACATTATTCTGACCCAATTTTATGATTTCATTTCGATAGGAACAATTAATGAAACATATTTTCTGTATCCTCAGGAAATAGTAAAATTAGTCACGAATGAATATACATGTTTGTCTTCATTCCACAAGATTTCATTTATCTTTGCAACCATTGAATTTGTAATATCTATGGGCATGAAACATCATACCTATCAGGATTCTGAATATTATATCAATCATTTAAACCGATATCGGATCCGATATCTTCATGTCAATATTTTTAGCATCATTGAGTTAAAAGTTAAAAGAGAACTTTTTATGAATATTTGGATAATAGTTCATTTTCAACTGTAGGCGGAGCAGCAGCTTTTTACTTAACACTTGATACCCTTCCTAATACCATGATACGATCTTAAATGTACCGTACATTAAAATTAAACATGAAAAAGGATGAAAAGTGTAGTGGTACGAGAATTGATTACCCCACCACGTGTAATTATTAATGCCATGCAACCGTTATGTAAGCAATTTTTTTCATATAACATGCAATAAAAATGGACGTCAATAATGTATTACAATTTCTCATAAGTTTAATACAAATTTAGTTAATTTTCTATTGCATTAATATGCGGCGATTTTAATAATTGTTGTTATGTGTTATATAATCTTTTTAAATTATGTCGGTTCGCAAAATTATTTCGTTTTTAGCGTCACATAAATCATTGCAAACTGTTTACAAATTGTAGCTGGTTAGTATATGTATGTTTTTCTCGTTTTCGTTAATAACTTCGAAGTAAAACATTTTATAATACGCAACACGCTTTCCTTATACTGGGTACACATTTAATAATCTCGTGGATGATTGAGATTTGCATAGGATTTTATAATACGAAAAGGTATGTGGAATATCGTAATCTTTGTGGAGAGAAATCTTTCATGGTACCTACATATTACTACTGTGAAATCTGTTTACGTAATGCCAGTATCCAATAACAATAAGAATACAAATATCCGCAGTTTCGATAAGCTTTCGTTCCAAATGGAAAGTCCATGCACAGTATTAAGAGCTTTTTAACATTGCTGTATTAAAGATCGCCAGGCTATTACTTCCGAGCAAGATAACGCCAAAAGAAATGGAAGGAATTCGTTGTTTCCTCGGAGAGCCTGGGAAATGTTGGGAAAATTGGACAAAAGCAAACACACGCTGAGACGTGTCACATGGACACCATATTATGGAATATTGTACTCAAATTCCTCCTGAATTTCCGTTTCATTTCGGTATTTCATTTAGAGCGAGAAATTTGCAATTCGAAGCAATTAACCACGTGTACGTGATTTATACGTATCGCACTTTTGTGCAGTAAATTAATTAATAGTTCGCCCCCCATCCCACCTAGCCTCGTCTCTGGAAAATAGTCGCGCGAAACATCAATTTTTCATGAATTGCGATTTTTGTGCATTTGTGGAGATAATTAAAATTCAAATACCGAAATATTTAACGAGTATTATTTATCAGAATTCGTAAACGATTAAGTGTATGATGTTTCCCTTTCTTTGTGATACATTCCATTATTATGTGAAGTTTTTGTCGAAGTGATTTTTTTGTTCCTAGGGTTAACGATACAATTACTGCCACCTACCCAATCACTGTCACCCTAAGCTGTTTTGCGTAAAATAACAAATAAATCTTATAAAATGATTACAAACTGTTATTTATACGATTTAAACAACAGTACTTAATTTTTTCTTCGTTAATTTGAATAAAACGATAAAAAATTTGAAGTGAATATTATGAGAATGGAAACGATGACTTTCTTACTAGCGAAAGAGAAAGTAAAGCGCTAAAGAAAATGCTGTAATTTACTGTAATGGTGTAAAACAAGTTTTTTTCATAAATCTCCACCAATGCAGAGGTGTAGATTCACCCCTAAACGCAGTGGCCATTCCTTTTTTTAACACCCAGTACAAAAGTTCGAGAACACTTCCCAGTAAGGTACAGCAAAAATACTGTTGTAAACAGTCGATGCAACTCAAAAAGTTTTTTAATAGTCCTACATTATTTTTCTAAATCGAATTGAAGTCATCAGGACAATTTGATAAACATCGTGGACAAGTTTACTGCTTGACTGGCTTATCGTCGGACGTAAGCCAGTGTCCCTTCGTATGTACAGAAGTGTTTAAATTTTCCCCTGCTTTAGCCCGAAGTTTTACGTGCTAGAAATTGCGACGGAAGTTTTAATCACATACTTCCATTAGTCATGCACTACATTCGACGCAAGCCCGTGCACAGAAGTGTCTGTAAACTAGGCTAGTTCGCGAGTTTTCCAGAAAAAGCAGATGTATACGTATACCTGACATATGATAGGTGCTCTCGCCGAATCATTTTGGATTACTTTAATTCCTGGTACTCCACTTGGAGAGTTGTGCCAGATACGAACAGTATAGAACACTTCCATCTTCTGGATCATCGGACCGACTCGTTTAAATGATCCACGCAGTCAACTGTGCACAGAATAATAACAGTGCACGAAACATGGTTGATAAGAGGATTGTTGTATATCTATAACTAAACATTGTTAACGAAAATAAAGTAAAATGTATCCATCCGCGTCGTAGAAATATGTACTATTCTAACTGGACTATTCGAAAAGATTTGACAAATCCATCTCGATTATTTTATTCCATTTTACAAATTTAAATGGATATGCTGATATGTTGTAAAATTTGCACCTTTTAATTTTTATTTACCCTTATATTCCTATTAACAATTTTCTACCTTGCAGCATTGTTACACTCATCGCGGATAGAAACCCTTTAACCGGTATTTACAAAATACTAGCAGTTTTCACTATTAAATAGAGCAATTCATTTCCACACAAATGCATGCCCTATGCATGCAACGAATGCGAAAATCCTGCCACGTCTGAGGATCACTAAATCTTTAAGCTACTTAGAGAACCGCTGAAATGCCTCATTTTAATGATTCGTGGTCTTACATATTTTTTCGGTCTGGCGTTACGAGCAGAATAGTTGCCACGATATTATTCATGTCTCCTTCTGAGAATTTTAACACGAAACTCGATGGCACAATTCCTAAAAGGGCGCTACTAAATTTGGCTTATTTCAACTACTGAAATAATAGATTAACTATTATTTTAGTCGCTGTTACTTTAACCAAATGTAATATATACCTACGTTGTTGATGAATAATTTACCGGTTCGGAGTAAACATTGACAAAAATGTTTGTACCTAGATGTTACTTTTTTACTAGAACTCATAGATGCACATTTAATAAATAACGAACGTGTTTGAGTGCTTTTAATTAAATATTATATTAAACCTTCGTTAAATATTTCTGCTGATACGTTTGTTGTTGTAAATATTGATGCCGACGATGTTAGAGAAAATACATTCCTCTATTTGTCCAGATAGACAAATTGTAAAAAATTGCGTCTGTGGTCGCATGAAGAATTCTGTTTGGTGTCGCATGGATAAAAAATAACAAAGTAATGTCATTTTATAATTTTTTCTTTTAGTTTGGAAATGATTTTCATTTACTTTTTGATGATGATAAAGTACTAAAAATCTGTAAAAAGTTTTTGCGTTATTTGGACCGGACCAGCCAAACTGTACGCAATCGTACGCGTTCCGTACAAACATTCCCGATTGATTGTTTCGAAAAGAAACCTTGTAAAAAATATTCCATATTTTCGACACACGTGTACACGTGGAATCAATTTCTTTTCGATTATACCACGAATTGCCCCTTACACTCTATACCTACGAGGATTTGCCTGAAAGGGGAATATTTTTGTAAAATAGCAGTGTACGTACTGTACGTGTATATATATATATACGTATATTTTTGTTTATATAGTTAATAATTCTTAGCGTAAAGATAGCGATACAAGTAGAAAGGAAGTCGTCGTAGCTCCAGCTTAAATTCACCCTAATATTTTCTTTTGCGTCAATTTAAGGAGGAAGACAAAATAAATATGCCAAGTACGAGTTATACACATACGTCACAACACAATTTCCCATAACAGGTCCCCCTTTCAACAGCAAATGTCGCATCGTTTAAGTGACCCCCGAATACTTTAGCCTCCGAGTTACAGTCGTCAAAGTTGTCAACGCACCTGTCCTCATCAACGTCACGTTTCTGTTTGAATTGGAATTATCGTCCCCATGTTCGTAGGTCGTGCATACAATCAAATCTTTCACACGGTAGAACCCCGATTACATCAATTTATTGGGTTGCGAGTGTGCGGACAAGCGATTGTTCGGATAATAAGACACATTTCGATATTCATTTTTATACGTATTTCTGTCTGTAACTTTGGGAATATATTCTCCACGAGTACTACTATCGATTAAAATAAAAACAATTTTTTTTCAGAACCCTAAACCAAGTTCCACCCTTAATGACGCGGTATATAGAATTCGACAACCTTCACCATACTTTAACCACGGTTTTCACTTGATGCTCCAAACGAAAACAGACGAATTGTAACCATAAAAATTCAGATCATTCGAAGTTGACAATTAAGGATAATGCTTCGCCCAAATAAGAGGACGTTATTCCGCAGAAAGGGAGGGTAACGTCACCTTGTCTGCCGCTGTAACCCCTTCTCTTTCGCGCGCGAAATGACTTCGGTGAGGAAGTGACACTTTCACAAGAGGACGCGTCACGCACAGAGGTTCCATCTCTAATATCAAATCCTTGAATAACGCTCGCCGATCGACTATAAACATATCGAGCGTACAACACGCGCGTTATTAAATCCGTGGCGCGACGTTGGCGTCGTTAGCCCGAAAAATGACGTAATTCTGAGAAGTGGTCAGGAATCGTCGAGTTAATATCGGCAACGGGAGCATTTGTGTGTTCGGCAAGTAAGAAAAGGACGGTGGCATGCCGTGTTCAATGCGGACGTCATGCAACGGCGCACGCGACCACAAAAATCTCGTGCAACATACCACCACTTTACGCCTTTATACGCACCTCCACGCCTGCACGTTTTTCCACGTTCGGTTGTCGAAGTGTGTTTAAAAAGTCGTATACCCTGATCTACAGGGTGTTCTAACATAGATAAACACTCGAAGAGTCTGATTTCACGACGAGGAAGGAATTCTCTGGTGAATAACGATTTTCAATAAAACGATAGAGATTGGTGTACAATATGTATTGGTCTAACGTTAAAGGAGGCACTGATTCTACAGGGTGTAAACAAATCATTTGTTGGCATTCAAGGGTGAATCTACAAAAAAAAAATAGTATGCAGCAGTATATCATAAATACATCGAAACATATGATCTTGATTTAAAGCATTATATATTATTATGTTAGTAAGTAGATTCACTCATCAATTCGATGTTCGAATCCTCTACCTCCTGTTGCTTCGCCTTACTCATTTCCTTTTCCATTAAAAATATTCTTCCCTCGAGCGCCGTGGATCTGATTGTCATCAGCTTCAAACGGCACACGAAAAATGTCTGTAACGCACGTGCATTTTTGCTTCACTGCTTCTGTCCCTTTAAACATCGTATTATGTTTGTTTAGGCCCCAAAATTCGATTAGATGCTATCAATAGTCACGAAATATTTAATAATTTTTCCTGACCGAACGGTTCGATTGCTACATATGGTTTCTTTGAAACTTTTCCTCTTCTCAACGCGTAGACTACGGTGATCTAAAGAAAGTTTAACTTTAATTTTCAATGTTATAATTAATTTTGCGGACAGCCTTTTTTAACGAATGTCCACATTCGTGTGATGTAAATTCACACCTAAAAGCCACGACGAATAATTTTTGTACACTTTGAGTATTTGACACTGGAATATTTGATCAAATCATTTACTGATCAATATTGTATAATCAATGCTGATGGCGATATGCAACATATATAGGTACACATGTTTTTCAAAATGAGGCACTAGTAAAGTAGATTTCGACAGCTCAAGTGGATACATCACCAATGTCAAGTGGACATTAGAACGCGTCGTTAAAAAAGTAATGAACATTTCGAGTTACTGGTCATATATTTTGCATTAGGTATTACATAAAAATTTCTTTTAGGAAACCATCTTATGCTTCTGCTTTGTAATATAAAACTGTCCCTGCATTCAGGAATTTCCTTTTGCATTATACGCGTCTATTTAAAAAGCAAGTCCAACGTATTTCTGCGTTACAACGAATGTAACATATCTATAAAGTATAAGACTTTGCTGTACTTCGTAGCGGAGTATGATACACCGTTGAAAGAGGAAGCTGTTTGATGGTATTACAGCGAGAAAGCTGTTTGATGGTCTTACAGTATTTTTTAAGTAATGTGATCTTAATTTTGATTCACCCGGTACTTGACTATGCAGAGTTTAATACGTGATACGCGAGCGTGGAGTTACCGCATACTCCCGTACAACCAGTTCGTGTGAACTTTCATCGTCGTACGGTGAGGGTGGTTTAGCGGGGGTTGTTTCGTCGCAAATCATAGGTGTTGCGACGAGCGGGTGCACGATCTGGCCGACGATTTCTTTGTAAACTACCGTTGTCGCCACGAAGACTCATTATGTCCGACCAGGGGAATACAATATGAACGTTATTTTTAGAATTCTGAACTCTTGGTCGGATCTTTTCTCACATGTCGAACTTCCAATAATGTTTATTAAAAGATGAATTAACAATTTAAAACTTATTTTCTTCATTTTCTAATGTTCAAGTAGGTGTTACACAATTGCTGAAGTACATGCAAGTATATTGTATTATACTAAATTAATGTTAAATTTTGAATCATCAATTCTAATACACATTAGTGTGACACTTAATTAATATACTTTATGTTTAAGTACGTTCAATTGAAAAATTATACGCAGTTTATTTAAACAAGTATAGGTTCAATGTTTATTTGATATGAACTTAATTAGAATAAAGTAATATTTTTTGGGTGTTAGAAGTTTTAATCTGTTATACGTAGATTGAATTAGTTTTTGCGTGAAATTCGTTCTTGTCTTGTTTTACTCTTCTATCATTATTTGAATATTTCTTTGATAGGTGGTGCTAAAAATTAGTAAAAGTATATTAATCAAGGTTTATACTAATATGACTTAGAATTGGTAATTTTAACTATATAAATGAATTTTTTTAATTTCTGTGTAACCCCAAGTTTCTATACCCAATCGTTTTCTATTTTTTTAAATTCTAACACAAATAATAAAACTATCAATATAATCTGGATACGTGAATGCAACAGTCCTTCGTGAACAAATTTGAAAATCGCTGTAGCGCCAAAATAAGTGGATTTTCATGTTAGTAATGCGACTGATGGGTTTGCTTCTGTTCGTCGCATGTTTACTGAAACCAATATGCCATATGATTGCTTAAAACTTGTAAAAACTACAAACGGACAAAGATATACCATTCTTATTCCCAAGAAGTTTGATAATATTTAATTGCACACCTTGTCGAGTTTGATTATCTGTAGTTATTTACTCCGACATTTTTGTATCGTTAACTTTTCTTACATGCAGAGTACTTCACAATTATGGGCACGGGCTTAATTGAGTAGTAGAGCTCATAAAAGTGTTATTAACTCTTCGATCGTGCACGAGTTTCGTGTACTGAGAAGTGAACGTATAAGTTCAATAATACCTACGATTTTGCCTGGTAGGTATATATTTCGAGTGTATTGTATTTTTTCCAAATTAACAACAGCGCTTATATAAAATCAACTTTTTAAGTATCAATAACATTAAACTAGACGAAAACTAGGAATAGAGACTTAGTTGACAAGCAGAACTTTTGTAATGGGCACAAGAAATGTACGAACTGGATCTGAACTCGAATAGGAGCCCGTAAGAATTGGAGCTAAATTGCTATTGGATTGAAATTGAATTCGAATAGAACGTTGCAGTGGGTCTTTCGGGTGTTTTCGAAGCAGGGCAGAGAGTGATAAGACAGTGTAAAATTTAAAGAAATTGTTGTGCAGTGTTGGAGTAAGGATTTGTGTGTTAGGAGCTAGGATAATAGAGAATTTGTGAGATGCACATACATAAAGTACGTTTTACAGGTTAGAAATGTTTAGGTCGAGTGGAAAAATTCATTTTGAAGGAAAATATTTAGATCAACAGCAGGATTAGCACAATAGATAGTATATTAAAAGTCGTTAAATTCGAAAATTAAAAATGATTAGATTAAGGATCGTAGACCGTAGGACGGTTTGAAGATTTTTTTCCGGTGAAGAAATGTTTTTATCAAAGAAACGTTATCTACATTAGAAAGGTTATATTTTTGTTTATAAAATGTGAAAATTTCGAGTTCTGCGTCTGCGATAACCAACATATCTTCGCTGTTTTCCATCCGAATGAAAAAAGGAAAAAAATTTCTTAAAGTAGACAAAATAAACTAGTCCTTCTCGTAGCCGATTTTTTTTCAATTTAATGAAAATTTCACATATTATAGACAAAAGTATGACCTTTCTAAGTTACATAATATTTCTATGATAAAAATATTTTTCCACCAAAAAAAAATTCTTAATATCCGTCCTACTTTTTCGCCTCCTAGGTGTATGTAGCCCCTTAAATATCATGAGTAAACAGTAATTGGGCTTATCATCGTTCAGCACTTCCGCAAACCACTACGAAGGCGTCGTTTGCCCGAAACGATGTTCAATTAAAAGTTCTTTGATCTCGAAATCCAATGTGCTGGCCAGCATTTATCGGTATGGGTGTATTGGTCGATATCCTCGAATTACTGAATCGTTTTGTTTATTTTCAGCGTAATAAACCATGAAATGGTAGATTATAACAGTATTATGCCTATTGCAATTGGAAAGCAAGAGTCTTAATATAGAACACCAAGACAATTATTATACAAAATATTTCCAGTAACATAAAAATTTATAATTTTACTAAATCTACATTTCTACTTTATTACATTACATTATTTAACCTTTATTTCTTACACGTATTTTAATTTCCTAATTTGTTAAATCAGAAAAGAGGAAATATTAATCACAATTTTTATTATTTATCAATTATACTGGGCTGATACTCGGTTTCATTAGAACTATTGCACCGTTCGGTGACCCATAACAATAGCTGAAAATACCAGTACTACGAACATACATAGGATATCCCGAAAGTATGTAACGCGCAGACAATTTTCTCGTATTTCGTGACCACTTCCTTTATTACGTATTATTTCCTCTCGTTCTTTCATTTTCTTCGCCCTCATCTACTCGCCGCTCTGTTTACTTCTATTTCCGTCCCGTTCTCGCAGCCAGGGCTTTTCTTGCTCTTTACTTCTGCTTCCATCCTTTTTATATGTCTTGCCCGTTCCAAGCCACGATAAAAGTGATCACACGGTAACAGAAAATTGTCTGCAACTTATGGTTGCCTCCAGGAGCACAATGTATGTATAGTACGATATATTTGTATGTGTATGTTTCTTCCCCATGAATCATAAATGTTGTTGTCCATCTGGAACACATGCCACGGTTTTCGAGTCCTCCTCAACGTTATCCAAGTGCTGTTGAATGTAAACAGTAAACCCTTCATCAGCACGTACTACCAAGCAAGTATCACTATACATACCTATAACTTGATCGACAAGCTAACTCACCTAACGGGGTTGCAACTATTTAACCATCCAAGTGCCTTTTGAAACATTAATTTCACCGAAATATTCACCTTTGATAACAAGTATTATTATTCGGGAACAGATGTGGTTTTGCGATTGGTCGTTGCGTTACTTTTGCATAAGGTCGTTGCATAACACGGTCTTTTTTTAATATATCTGTACAATATTTATATAATATATTTATTAATACATGTCCTAAACACAAGAAGTATAGAAATAATTTTCAACCTCATGGCATCATAAAAAAAACGTGAAATTTGGTGCTGGGTTGATCGTCTTAGGGTGGCGTATTCCCTTAAGGGGTTACATACGTTCTCGACGCCTAATAATTGATCACTTTTGGGATTTTTTTCCTCGAGAGGTGTGAAATAAATTGAAAAATTTATAAATGTATCTTGTTGGGACCTTTACTCGTGTAAAAAAATTTATTCCACACACTTCTCTTATATATTGTCGTTCGTTTTCTGCGGTTGTGTCACTGTAGTAACACAATTTATTAAACTGTAACTTTATAAAACACACTGCAATAATTTAAATAGATCACTTAGAACGTTCTTGGTAATCCGTTTCCGTTGACGTTTCCGGTCCGTACAGGGCTGACTGTAAATCAATCACAATCTTGGTCGGTGGGGACCGACCGTCTTCTAACTTCCAATGCGAGCACCAACAGGCCGTGAAGTATGTACACGTTGCGAGGAACAGTATTGTCCAGGGGTAGTCCGTTCATGGTTGCTTTGAAGCTCAGCGACCCCCTTACTAGCTCGACAGTCGAGTGTGAGATGAGTCATTTACTGATGAAAATTTAAATTTCTGTATTTTCGTATAAACCTTTATGGGATTATGACCAATGTATTGGTCGGGCCTTTCTGGTGAGAACGAATCCAAAACGCGACTTCATTTAAATTATCAACCTTCAATGTGACAAAAAATCATAAATTCCTTGCAAACAGATGAAAAAGAATCCGCTTTTTTCAAAGGCTTCTTGGATGTCGGTTGTTACTTTATTAAAATCGTAAATATTTTTTCATGAAAAAATTACCAAATGTTCTTTAAATGTTGCTCTTTAAAGTGCAAAGATTTCTGTAAAAATATATGCTTCCGCTTTCTCAAAAAAAATTCCCAAACATTCGCCTCTTTTCGGCCACCTGACTATTAGGTATCACCCCGTAAGAAAGCCTGATTGACTTATTGTTATGATGTAATCGTCACGCCTTTTGCCATTAGAAGTATATAGTAGCTGTAACGTGCTTCGTGTATTTTCTTATATTGGGTCCTCCTCGAGACTTGTCGATTTATGGACTAATTGGTGAATGGCGAGTTTCGTAATCACCCTTCAGCTGCGTTAACACCAGTTAAAGGCCACAGCGTTTAATGTGTGTCCGCTTGCCTGGCTGGAGTACACACGTGTTACATAGGTGTACGAAGTTGATTAAATCACTTACCGAGATTCGGTCGGGAGAGCGCGATAATTATCGCTCGTTAGTTCGTTATGTTATCTGAGTTTGTAATCAATACCATGAATACCTACCAGTAGAGATCCAAAGCACTGGACTGCGCTGATCTCTGTACATAGCGTATGGAATCTTCTCCACAATATATTTTAATTAATTAAATGGCCAATTTGTCTTCGGTCGCCCACTACAAAGTCACCATAAAGTCAATCTTTGAACTGGTCGCACCAAATGAATTACATCAACTGAATGGTGTACTGTATGTATTAACTGTGACAGATTAATAGATTAATATATTTAAACAGATCACGGTCTATTTGATGTATGTAATGGGTTGCTGACATAATAATGTGCCATGTTGTAAATATTTGTACACCGATATTTGGTGGGAACGAAATTTGAATTATATTTTTCTTCATATTAATTAGAGTTTTGAATACATACATACAATTTAGAAATAGCTGGAAACCTGAAATCTGCAGAATGGGACACTTCCCTTCTCCTAAATTGTTATTAATAAAAAAAAATGGAATTTCACTTCGAGTAATACACGTGTGCATACATAAGTAACCAATAAAAAGGAAATTATGAAGCGAGGATTAGAAATTTAATTATGTAGATATTCATTTGTCCAAGAATTGCATTAACAGTTACGAGGCATTACAGAGTTAGTTACGAAAGTTATTAGAGGCGGCTAAAGTAGGGCCGTACTTTAATTAAACGCAAATTAAACGACTAATTTATCTATCCGACTCGACTAGCCTCCAGCGATGAACAATGGATGAAGCGCGAAAAGCACGGAATGTGCCGCAGCTGCAGGAAAGAAGTTACACTCTATGCGAAAACTTGCGAAAGTTTCTCGACGACCGAGTAAACGACAAATTTGCCAGACCCTGCGATATGAAAAGTGAGGCTCCAAATCTTTTGGAAGATTCCCTTTACACGCAACAAATAAGTTTTGCGGACAATAATTTTACGTTTCACTTGCACACTTTTGCATTGGAAAGTTCTTAAGTGAATAGCTTCCCTCTATTAAATCACTCAGAATAAGGGAAGAAAATTTGTTGCTGATAATATTGACGTACGGAATCGATTTATACGGCTCAAATATTTAGCGATTCTTCTATTAGTACCTAAGGTACGTCCATACTTGGGCACATGCGATCCTGTACAGGCCCAAACACTCCGTCACGCATAGCCCCTTGACGAGTCCTCGGGGATCGTCGAAGATGTCGATATACCTTCACGAAGGAGCTGAGCGTAGAAGAAAATAAACCTTCTCGTTCATAGTAGCAATAAACGGAGAAGTTTCATTAATTTGATATAAAATTATTGTGACCCAGCATTGCAATACAGTTTCTGACTGTGTTGTTAATATTAATGTCAGCAACCAGGGCTGATTGACCAGGCATTTAGGACACCATATCGAAGATCTGTGGAGATAACGAATGAAGACGAAGACTTTTAGTTTCAACAGAGCAGCATCTATTTACTAGAGGTGAAGAACATCTCCACAACAAAAGGTCGGCTGTATTGTTGAGGACTTATTGTTAGAGAAGTTAAAGCTTTCGCTCCCCTTAGCTCCAACAACAAACAGATCTATTATGAACCTAGGAGTTTTCGAAGGGCAAAAGGTAATGAAATTCCTGAAGTTTCGTTTACTAAACACAGGACGGACAAGTTTACAACCGGTTTTTAGAGGAAAGCATACTGAGGGCGCAGAGGAAAACAGATACCTATTCTTTGGAAAATTGATTAATTGGTAGATTTCAGTTAAAATCGGGTGAGGAGTCAGTCATAACCTAGTAGCATTCATAGTCAAAGGGGAACAAGCAGCTCCCAAGACGATTGGACCATGTCCAAGGAAAGTATATTAGGTTCATGTCACCAATTTGGTTGAATTTGTGTACAGAACGTACAATTATGTATGTAGTGAACGAATGGGACACATTACATAACATTTTACGGGAAAATCAAATTCAAAAATTTGCTTATTCTAGAGCTTCGATATTGATACAGGATGAACCGCGTAACGTGATCGCTGTAAATTATTCTGTTGTTAGTGGACCGATGGAAACCGTTTTTTGTGTCACATAATATGGTTCAGTGAGACCCTTAAGATGATTATAGTACCTATAATGTACTTTTTATTAGTTTATTAGTCGTGTCTTATCATTCTTTTGCACCCATTTTTCGTCCATATTTAAGGTGATATGTAAAAATGAAAGTAAAAATAATGGCGGCTTAACTAGAATTTACATAGCAATTTCTAACATATGAATACTTTTTACTACTTTTTAATCATTTATAAGTTTAATGACTCAAGTTAACCTCGTTTTTACATAAAGAATTCTTTAAAAAATTTCGGGTATGTGCCCTATGCCCTAACACGTTAGTATACATGGTATGGACCAACTATGTGCAGAATTTGATTCGAATCTTGTACACTCTCCCTTTCAGTTCTTCGAGAGCAAGATTCCGACTCATATCAATACTAGGTTTGCAGTTAATCTGTTTAACGTTGAATAATTAATATTTTTATAGACTGTCATTAAGTCTTTGTCAAGTTAAAATTCAATCAATCCCCTATATTAATAATCAGGTGGTTTTTTGAGCTATATATCTGGGGGTGCCATTGCTCATTAATCAGAGGCTGCGGTCATTAAAGACTGCGTCATAGATTTAACAACGAGGGTTGTTCAATAAATAAGGACACTATTTCCAGGTTATTTGAAATATTTATTAGCGCGCGATAAAGTTGCGATTGAATGCGTTATCGCGATATACCGTTGCTTTCCCTATAAATTGATGTTAGAATCATATCGATTCCACTAGAAGTGAATACCTACACGATAACTCATTTCTCTGGCTCCTAAACCTTTCGATTTGTTGGCAGACATACTTTTGCGTATCCAGCAAATAATATGTAGAATACATTGTATATGTGTCTAAATAAAATATAGTCATATTTACATAAACTATTACATTGTTAATTCCCTGAACATTGGAAAAGAGTGACCCAAAAATGAGGCCTTTTTCGCTTCTTTTTGGTCCCACGAATTTGAAACTGAATTTTATGCTAAACTTCATCTTTATAATGTAACTTTATTCTTGAAAGTACCACCTACGTTACGATTTTACCAGATAGTTTGATTGTACTTTCAGAGATGAAAGATTGCATTTTTTTATAATTAAATATCTCCTAAATTATGAAACATATATGCCTAAAATTATATATAATTAGCAGGTTCGAATACAAATGATTCACTTCGTCTGGAAACACGTTAATATAATCTGGAATTATTTCCCAGACCAAGAATTGGAAGAATTTTTTAGCAGACTTTATTAATATGTGATTTAAATAGGGGATATTAGGACAAAGCCGGGTACCTGGGTAAAACCTGAACGTGCTATTATTTTTAAAACGGCCGTAAGTTTTCCCACGTCGTTGTTGCAACATATTGTCGGGATATACATTACTTCATCAATAAAAGATAATCGTGTTATTACCCAACTAACTTTTCTTATAACAAACTAAAATTTTGAAATATCAGCAATTATATGTATTTAGCATCTAAAATTTTTCTGACCGTTCCGATGATAGTGTTGAACGTATGTACATTATGTCACTTTAAATAGGAGTTTCTAGTAAATATGTACGTATTTACTTTATTATCGAAATTACCTATCGCACGCGTAAAATGGAATTAATTAATTCCCACGTCACTTCCTAATTAACAAGTTTCTCTCAGAGGGTAATGTACTATATGTTTCAGCTAATAACATTCCATGTAATTTTAACTGAAGATATTTGAATTCAGACTTAAATTGAAAAAGCTCATGTGTCAAGGTGGTTTATATTCAACGCTGCCGTTTCCGAAGATTTCTTTGGGGATCCTTACGGCGGTCGTGTTTCATACAGCCACACAAATAAGAGCACGAGACTATAGACCACAGTATGAATAAATTCTATCCCAGACCGTAAAATGATCTGACTGTCTACGCTAAGTGTTTTGCATGCGCCCATCTCTTTGCATAATTACGTAACTGACATATCAATAGAAATTTTTTATTGTAACGTCATTATGCACCGTTTAAATGGGCGTTTATTATACGGAACAAGGAAGTGTTTAAATTCGATTCTACATTGTATAATAATACGCTAATTGAATTATAAAATATCTAAATGTATTTCAGTTTTAAAGTAATAAATTTGTAACACATATGTATTTATATTCATACATATGGGTGTATATAACATAAACGAGACAAAATTAATTGAAATCGTACTTTCATTTCAAAGTCTTTTATTAAAAATTTTCACGTAGTATTCAATTTACCATAAGAGTGCAATTCTACTAAAAGGGCGCACATATTAACTGCAAACAGTTTGCACTATTCTCAGTATCAATTTTAACGACTGTTCATTAAAAGCATAGCCATTTCGCCTTTCAAATTTTTGGTCTGTAAAAATCGATATCTGTACATATGTACATTGTATGTATGATTAACTCGTTTCGCAAGATACGTTTTATTTCTCATATTTCTCTGCTGTTTGATTAAATGACATTACACTTGGATTTCCATTGATCTAATTTTTATATTTAACACGGGGATTTATAAGAGAAAAAGGTATCTATAATGGTACATCAAAAATATATCAGAGAGTATTTATTAAGCACAATTGTAACTAAGAAAACACACTTTAAAGTTAGAGATCAAAAACTGGGTGAAAAGTGTAATATGTAAATAAAGTATATAATTTTCTTTGTTTTATAGATAATATTTTCAATTAGATGTAACTACTTGTACAATTTAAGGAGAGAGATTTGCGATCTTCAGTAATGTAATTTTTTGCATTAATTTCTCATAAATTGCTGTGTTTTTTAATTTAAAAATTGTTCTCCCTTGTTTGCTCTGTTTTACGTTACGCGGAGAATGTAAACAATCCTTTTTTACGGACGTTATAACCACTTTCACGATTGTTCAAAATAATACTCTAAGGCTTTATAATAAAATACACGAAAATTTATAAATATATGTGCGACAGAAGAGGAGTAACGAATAACGACTACTTCAGAGTAGGTATCTAAAAGCAAAGTTTCGCAGCGTGCTATTCCAGTTGTGCTAACTCCGTATTACGATGCTCCCAATATCGTTGCTCAGAGATACAAAGTGTTTTATTGTCAATTGTTACGAGCAATGCCACGCCCAACCTACTGTTTAATATTTATTTTACCTTACGGGTATCATAAAAATAAATGCAATCAATCCGATTCGTGTCGAATTCAGCCTCTCTCATTTACAGAGTCGAGTCGAGTAACGTGTCAAATGTACTGTTAAATTTGTTGAGTTTCAAATGTAAATATTTTTAATATTCAGATAAAATATGTTTTTCTTAAACGAATTAGTAACGACAAATACACAAACGGGAATTAATAATTATATTGACCTTTGAGAGTAGGTTAACAGCCTCTCAACGTCTCGTTTACCCTGTTACACATGATACTCAGGTTCGCAGAGAAATGATGGTATTCGTAACACGAGAAGTTTGGGAAATCAACCTGAAATAGTACATGCTGAGGAAGCCACAGATTTGGCGTATTTATGTATGTATTGTGGGATGGATTCGTGATACCGCCATTGTTATTAACCGCGGATTAAGTAGACTTTTAGAGAGAAAATCCATTAATTAATCCACTAATTTCAGTTGAACCAAGTGGAATTTTTCAATTTGTATCTTAAAGGGTTTGTATGACTTATTGTCAGCTTCGTCTACGCAGTGGAATGTTAAAGATTCTAATAACTTCAGCCACTGTTTCGCATTAAGGGGTCACGCCTTATTTTCGGGATTCTGTATTTAAAATCTTGAAGCTTTTTTAAATAAACGGTTATGTATTCGAAAGTATACATATATTTTAAAGGTATTATAGTTTTTTTGCAATACAATATATGTAGAATTAGATGAATCTAGAGAGGTGATGATTTGGTAATTCCGAATATACCTAGAAGGTTTAATAATAACTGTACATATAAAAATAAGCAATAAAAGGTGTACATTAACGTCGCGCGGCGTGGTCCTTCGATAACTGACTGTCCCTTCCAGACGTCACGCATACTACCGGCAACACGCACGTCACCAGCGTCACGCATACCTTCCTTCATCTGTAAATAAATAATGGAATTATAGGCGATCTCTGAGCAGCGTTTGTTTATTTAAGCACTTTACGGTGACCACTGTACCTTTGACCTAGTTCATCAGAAATAAAAAAATCTTTTAGTTAGTATATTACTAGTGCTATATGCTATATTCTAGTGCTTAATCGTGACTTTTTTAATTTCGTTGCGTAGTTTTTATTTTACAGATGAAAACTGATGAAAGATGATGAAACGTAAAGTACGATTCTGAGGCGAAAATCGATACTTTTGTTATGAACAATCGCTATTTTGTAGCAAATTAATTTTTCGGGATAATGAATGATTAAACACTAGAAAATCTAATATATCTACTAACTAAATTCTTGTTCACTTCATTTTTATCTTGAATCTCTTAGGCAGTGATTTTTTTTGGAAACTATTGTCTACTTTATCTCTATATTGCACATTATTCATCCTTTCTCTTTTTAATTTTGCATAATTCCTTTAGTTATTGATGTGATATGGTACTTTCTTTTCTTGGACAAAACCCATAATTTGTATTATTCATGACAAAACTTATAAAATACTATGTTTTAGCTCAGTATCTTATTTTTTTTCTCTGCAGACACTTATGGAAAAACTTCTTTGCTGATAATCTTTAAAGCCGCTACATCAGTGTCTTCGTCGTACCATAGCGTGTGTTTGCTTGTACCTGTTGCATTTAGAACATACATGGAAGCGTTAGTAGCTTTACTCTATAATTTAATTGATAGCTTACTTATGCATAATATCCTCTTTGCTACTTCAACAAAGCGTTTTCGCTGGAAGAGTTTGCTTTCTTCAGACCCATGGAAAGCTGTTTTACTTTGAATTTCTGGTTTGAAGAGTGACGAGTCAAAATATTCAAAATAATTCAGTCTTATTTCCTTCTTCCTTAACACAGCTGCAAAACGTATTTCGCATTCAAACATGTTACGTTTTTTTTCATATAGTAATATAATTTTATTTAATATTATAGTTATATTTACGAACATTCTCACAATTCGAAGTTAACACTTAGCGACGACTGTAATGTTCCTGATTGCCACAATTTTTAAATCTCATCACGCGAAAAAGTTACTTAAAGAAAAAATCACTGATTCCCTTAATTCAGAGGGCGATTCGAAACTTTTAGTCTGTAGTGTATGTAACTATGTACACATATTGCAGAGTAGATTACTGATCGTAGTGGTGGGTTCTTCTAAACAGCGTGAGTGTGTAGACCCTTCTGTTGATGAAATACCACTCTTATTATTAAAAATTACTAGAGCACACGATCCGGCGAATAAATTCCAGTGAATTTGAATAACCCCGGACTTTTCAAGAGCCCGATAATTAGACAGGTTGAAAAATGTATTCGCTCGACTCCGCCGCCTTTGACCGAGCGCGCCACCGTTGCCTGCTAGTGTACTGACACAGTACGATGATGCTTAAAAAACGACATTTAGAAAAAGCTTGGGCACAGACCAAGCAAATTTTAGTAAGGGAAGAATGTATTTCCTTAATTGCGTTCCCGTCATGCCCGCTTTGTTTCTATTATTTCCGTGCCACTTTCAGCGATAGTTTTCAAAGAGAACCGAGGAACCTTTCATCATAAATATCATAATTTGGTGCGAAGTGTTTATCGAACGTTCTCAGATAAAGTAAACTGTTTGACCATTACGCTTTTGTATTTTATTCAATACAGCTAGCAAAATGCAACTTTCTTTTAATGTGGATCTGAATAAGTTATGGTAGATAAATAAATAAGGCAAGAAATTCAAGGTAGAGCATAATTCATGACTAAGGCTTGGTGGTTGTTAAAAACCGGTGGTTGTAAAAACAAGGTAAAACGAGTAATAACATTGTTTTGAAACTGATCGTCAATTTCGAAATAGTCAATTTCACTCGTGCGATAGTATTCGTCAGTAAAAAAAAATGAATAATTTCTACAAATATAATGATCTACTTTTTCCGCTTTTGTTAACCATATTTCCACTATCATCAATGTTTACAAATGCAAAAATACAAGGCTATTGAAAAGCAACCGCTATCAAAATTGTGCTGACGCGGCGAATCTTTGATATTGATTTTTTCAGAATCTGAACCTGGTGTGGAACAAATTGCATTCGTTATTTTTTATTTATTTCTGCATGCTGAATAATCTG
This sequence comes from Andrena flavipes, assembly GCA_963971345.1. Classification (NCBI taxonomy): domain Eukaryota; kingdom Metazoa; phylum Arthropoda; class Insecta; order Hymenoptera; family Andrenidae; genus Andrena; species Andrena flavipes. The sequence continues at coordinate 63,113,394 of OZ020480.1, forward strand.
TATTTTGTTTGTAACACGAATTACAAACCACTCTGCATTGAAACAACAGTTTAAGTTGGATCGTCGCTAATTGCAGCAAGTTTGTTATTACAATTATTCCTTCGTTACACGGATATTGTAGATAAATACAACTTTACATAAAGTTCGAAAACTTGATTAACGAGCAGCAGAAGAATGCGTACTGATAAACACGAACGTCATGTTCCAAGCAACGCTGTCGCCTTATTATTCATTGCTATAGAATAGACGTGCCGTAATTGACAGCTGGCGACGCTTTGTAACAGTGCCGGCAGTTCTTGCAATATTTAGTTCGTTAAAGTTTAATACTGTCTTGTAGTGACTATGAAGATAAAGAAATATGTTAAACAAACATCGCTGCGAATACAAGTCGTAAGATTGGTTAACAATTCTAGAAAGTTTCTAGATACATAGGTAGACGGATAATGAAGTTATTTGCAATCGTAAATAAATATGAAGCCGACATATTTTATTTAATGTATTGCCTCTTGTTTCAGAGTCTCTCTGCTGATATTTATTAATTCTTCATCGTATTTTGTTAAGTATGCAAAATGTGAGAATAGGGTTTCTTTTATATAAGAGTTACTTTTTCATTTTTGGTCGAGTTAACTATGCACGCAAAAATTTCTGTGGCATGGTATTTGTAAAAGGAAGGAGAATATCACATCACACGCGGAAACATGGCGTACATGTGTGTCAGGTACTCAATGAGCTCTAAAATATAAATAGAGAATTTTGTAGCTCTCTCTAATGCTTTCTGCGAAAACAGCTTTTAACACTTTATGTGCCCCATCTCGTCCTGCCTGTGACCTGTGACCTGTGACCACTTTGCATTTTATGTGCCGACTGATTCTTGATTTATGTAGTTTCGAGTTATTCCTTTACTAAAGAAAATAACCGGAAACTTAACCTTTCGTGGTACACCGGAGTGTATCGTCTCCTAGGTAATTCTTTTTTCATTAACCAATATTTCTGTAAATTTTTATACTTTGATATCAAAATTTAAAAATTTGTTGAATTTTAACAAAAAGAATCGCTTCTTTCTAGAACTATTTTTTTAATTACACATATCAAAATTTGCATTTATAGAAAAACACTATTAGAGCATGAATGTAAAATTACCACTCAAAAGTTAAATGATTAATAAATACGAAAATGGTAACTCAAAAATGGCGCTGGGATGCAGTGAACCCCTTGTGACCAATTTTCATTTTTCATTTTGGAAGCCACCTGTAACGTGTTCTCATTGAAACATTTCTCTATGTATTAATTATCTACTTAGTGACTATATATTTTCGTGTTACCAATGTCACTATCAATCGATTATAACGTTGTAGTTAAATGGTCAAAACTGATCCGTATATTAAACAAACGAAACTTCCTCGCTAACTACAGCAAACAAAAGCATGCAAAATACTGTGAGTACCTAACAGAACAAACTTTGGTATATACCTAGATACATATATTACATACTGTCGACTATAATCTGTTGAAGTTGTTTAGCTGTGTGAGAATGTCACATCAGTTTGTCCGGTCTATGACATGAAAACACTACTATTCAAACTCACCTGTATTTCAACTGACTCCAATCTTCTCTTAAAACAATTATTCTTTCTCTTAAAAAATTCAATTAAACAACCGAAAATATTTTCCAGAATTATTTTGAGCAAACTATGAAACTTCGAAAACATTGTCAAATTGTGTTTCTGACTTATTTGATATTATTTATATTTTAAGACATTCTATGATTTTTTTATTTTTACAGAGTTGCATGTGAAATATTATAGCAGTCACAAGGTACGGTCATAAAATATAGAAAATTTCTAAGAAATTATTTTAAACGAATTACCTTGACATGGTCTGCTCGTAACTGTAATAACACTTTCCGTAGATTCTATGAAACGCTGTCGAAATAGCTGTGTTCCATGAAAGCGTTTGCAGAATTTATATCGCATCTTTAATGCAGCTAGACGTCGTTCTGTGCACGTTGCCTTTATTTTTGCGTTTGAGCTGTAAGGAGAAAGGTTAGAAATCGATTATACTCAGGAATAATTTAACACACTGCATCTGATTTGCTGATAATGTATGTGAATAAAGCTAAAGAACATTTCTGAATAGTAATTAACAAAATTAAGTGGAGAGTTTAATAAAATTTTAAGAGATTTAATAAATAAGAAAAGTGCTAATAAAGAATAGGTTTTAAGAATAATACATACAGTTATAAAATTTGTATATTTCTGCCAATTTATGATTCCCAGATGTTTGGTACTTATTGTGTAATAAGTATGATAATAAGTTGACAATGATCAGTAATGATCATTGCCTTTTAAAATAATTTAGAAGAAATAATATTATTTGTATTTTGCATGAAATTCGCGCAAAGTTTGCATATACGTAGATTTACGAATTGTGTATATTAAATGAAATAACTAATCGTAAAAGTATCCATTAGTTATACATCGGGTACAAAAGTAAAGAAGAATCAAACAGACCAATTGATTTAAGCTATCAATAACTGTGTGACGAAATCATGGAGTATTCATAAAGTTTCGAGGGAACAAGAGCACAAATCACTCATCAGTGTGTCGGTGCGTGCCCGATGGCACGCGAGAAGTACAATAGTGGGAATGAAAATCGGTTTTTGGTAAACAATGTGTAGTACTGGTAAACAAGCATTGTGGTCACTCGATCCTTTTTCGACCGGAACCATCTCCTGCACGCGTAATGAATGGAATTCTGCAGCGCTAAAATGAGTTAAACGATGTGTAGAACCGTGTCTGCATGGGACAGGTTAAAGTTTTTACTCGGTTATTAAATGTATTTTCTTAAAAATAAATATAGTAATCAAATGATAAATATTAAACCTCGATTTCTCCAAATGTGAAAATAGAATATATGAGATTTTTTAAAAAATAAGGAAATCATACATTATTTCCTGAGGTGCTTCTAAATATTTAGAAGCGCTTAATCTATTTTCATGAATTTTTGGTGCAAAAGAAAGTATGTAGGTCGTTGCGTTGTAGGAACAGAATGTAATAAAATGACCTGTTTTCACTGAAAATTTGTCTAGAATATTTAGAAATGTATAGAATACATAGAAATGTATGTTTTCCCAAAAGTATGAATAGTTTTTATATTATATTAAGGACTAGCAAGCAAATGCAAGGTTTGCTCTATAAGAAGCCCCAAAGAGACAAAGAGATAAGACGAAGAAGGTTGCACACCGTTTTAAAGTTATGCGATTACTAAATCGTTCAATGCGTGGAACGATTATGAATGGTCACTTTTATTTATAGAAGATTTTATCTGAGACTTTTGCTCACTGTATACCCATTACGAAAAATGATTCACCACTGTAGCATTGTCTTGTAGCTTCTCTTTCTACTAGAATGATGAATAGTACAAAAGAATAAGAATATAGAAATCAAAATAATAATGCTTCTTAAGGGGGAGGCCTATCTAGAAATTTTCAAAAAATCGATTTTTCGATTTTTATATTTTCTTATATTTTCGTGCCAAGTTAATCCGACCACAATTGACAAAATTATACGCGTGTAAGTAGGTAGGTGTTCCTCGATGTAGCGCTCAGACCCAAAACTTTAAACGCGTTTTCCTGAAAATCATGTTTTCAAAGTCAGTGACACAATAACTCAAAAATTAATGAACCGATTTCCTCGAGGCTTTGCAGGCCTATCTTAGAATTAAAAATCTGAGCGTTATAGGCAGCTTTTCCATTTTTTTTGCTTAATTTTTTTTACACCCGAAAAATGTGCGATTTTTTACCAAATATAGATGCTTCAACTTTGCACAGTCGTCATTTTGTCTCAAAATAATTTTTCCAATATCGGTCCCGATAGCGCCTCGATAATTTCATATATTGTCTGAAAAACTTCAAATGTTCAATTTTGGATGATCCTGCATCGAGTTACGATTGTTACCGCAAAACGCTTAAAAAAGGACGTCTGGGGCATCGTTTATAACTCACAAACCGTTCGATACTTTTTACCACAAAAAATACTGATACATCCGTAAGATGTACCTACTCTTTCCAATAGATTAATGTTTAAAAAGTTTATGGATTTTTCTAGAAAAAATTCCCAAAGAAGCATGTTGTTTCGACCGTTCTAGATGGGCCTCCCCCCTTGAGGGGACTTCTTATTGTGACAGCTGAAAGAAACTCAATTATTCGGGAATTAAAAAAGAAAGCAACTATTGCCCGTATCATTTTGCATTTTGTAGCTTTATTCTGTTACCTTCCAAAACTATAAAAAAAAATTGTAGGTAAGTAAAAATATCCATTTAAGTGGAATAGGAGCGTCGCGAAGAGCGGCACAGTGTATGTAGGTATGTGCAGTTGACCTAATTCGAAGTGTCCCAACGAGAGGGAAGTACGAAATGAAACACGAAGTAATTATAGTCGTATGGTTCGAGTTGCTCCTAATTTTCGACGATTGGGTATTGAATCTGGATAAGCCGGAGCCGATTGAACTGTAGCCAGGCTCGACCCACGGCGAGCCTCGTGCACTCGAAATTTTATGTATCCCGGCACCTGTACCATACCCGTACACATTCGCACAAATGCGGGGAATACTTTTCCTTGATACGACGTACGGTATTGCAAGTTATGGGACATCCCGGGCGTACGTGGTATAGGTTGGATACATAAGTACGTGTAATGTGTACACACCAGCGTCCAGAAAGCCGGCTAGCAGCTGGTGCCAGTTTTAGGTTACATATCGTCTTCGTAGATTCCGCCAAATACGTATTCCCGCCGTCTGGCCCGGTTGGCACGCCATGCGTTATGTTAAGAAGTGCAGTTAATTACGAAGATAATTTCGAGTCGTGTGTTTGCGTGCTGCACATAACGAGCTTCCAACTTCGGGAGTTTCTGCCATGCAAGCCAATCTGCTTTATACCCTATCCCCACCTTGATTCGTGCTAGCCCACCTCGATCCTTTCCCTTCGGCTGCCCCTTGCCGCGCTTTACCCTTTTACCATATCCCTCCGCAGACTGATAGTTATCTGCCGAACAGATTAGAACGAAATCCCCTGATCGTTTCCCAGAATTCTTTTTAATGCTCGTCCTGCACCCTCTCGCTAGGCTTCCCCACCGAGATCATCTTCCATTTATCGTTTCAGTCGTTAACATCGATGGGCGAGACGATAGCGTGTATAATTTGCTTTCAATCGTAGCACCCTTTTGCTCTGCCAAAAAAAAAAACAGTTTAATGCCAGTATTTGTATATTGGGCAGCTGCAAAGGGTCTAGCCGGGTAGGCATAGGTAAAATAGCCTCAGCACCAATTTTAGTATTTATGTATACCAAATAATGCACTTTACTTAAAAAAAACAGTGAGAGATTTTTCAGATCTCTATCATCTCTCGTTAGGGTCATGTGGGGATAACAACCCTGAACTTTACAGTTTTTTTTTCTCAACAACTACTGAAAATATTTGAGTGCTTCAAAATGCACGTAGCAGGTACTTTCTAGCTCTACAACATATATTTTTTCCTCATATCATAATAACGAGGTGGGGTAGAGGTCTGAAATTTCTCTCAGTGTTTTTTTAAGCAAAGTGCATTATTTGGTGTACATAAATACTAAAATTGGTGCTGGGGCCGTTTTCCCTTTGTTACCCGGTTAGACCCATAAGATTAGTACTCCCGGAATGATGTTTGAAGTCCAGGTAAATAGAAGAAGGAATATTGTTCTAATGAATTAAAAATTTGTAGGTGATGTAAAGAGAATTTTCAAATTTTTAGCGAGCATGCAAGGTAACATGGAATATATTTTATGTTATGCAGCTACGAAAAAGTTTTAAATTTGAATTCCTATATGACTTCCTCGCGTGAGAAGAAATGGAAAAGATATCTCCGGTTGGTTTCCTCCTTTTTGCGAATTCAAGGGTTTCATATTTTACGTCAAATTGGCGGCACCAAAATCTGTGGTTATTGCGAACTGTAAATATAAATTCGACTCTAACCTAGATCTAACTAGATTCATCCGACACTTACCGAGATTAGATTACATTACCAAGAGAGTAGATTACCAAGATTAAACTACATATTTTTCAGAATGCTCCCTACTTTTTGGTCGGATTCTAAGCTTTCCATTGGAAGGTGCAACATTTTCCCTAATACTTTTGCGGGAATTGTAAATTCCCTACGTGACCGTGATTGTAAATTCTAATGGCGGGTTATTAATTTTTTTCAAATTTTAGAGAACAGAATACGGAGTACATTGTACGTAGATTTTATTACTAGAACATAACATTTATTATCGAAATAAAGTATGTTGTCTCCACTCTAAGAAGAAAATTATATAAGAAAATTAAATTCTTTGTACCTTATTTCTTTATTGATTGATTTAGTATTAAAACTTAATTTTCTCGATAAAGCTGATTTGTGACATACCCTCTTTTCCCCCTTATTCTACACATACAGAGCCTTTTCAAAAACGTTAATATTTTTCTTCTCGTTGGTTTCAACACAAGCACACACAAAATGAATTCTTTACGAGAAAAAGGTGGGGTTTAAAAATCCCAATGATCATGAAATATTTGAAATAAATGAAAACTAAATTCTTTATCAATGATGACACACACTCACCCTTGATTTTCTTTGAAACTCGTTGAAATTAATGCTGTCGAAGACGCCTAAAGCAGCCATTGATTCTGGAAGCATCGCCAGAAATGCATAGTTGAAGAATTTATCGTTCTGCGGCACAACTTCTCAACTACATCTTACATCGTGTATCAACATCCCAGTAACGCTTAACAAGAAGAAAATAACGTCGAGTATACTGGCGAGCGAGCGATACAAGAACTCAAAGAAGTGTGCGGAGAAGCAGGGAGCATTCAGCCGAGGAAAAGAAGGTGCCATAAATTACAGTGGTGTAAATCCGAAGCGTTTGCAGAGCGTTCGGACGGGAATGGATTAAGCTTCTCCGAAAGTTGTATCCAAATGCGAGAAACTTCTTGATCTGCCCGTTAACTTTTCAACAACGAGAGTTCCTGCTAATGCATCTGCGTTGTTCACACGTCGTGCGTTGATGCCCGATGCTTCCAAGTACTTTATTCCGGTTTATCGGGAATCAAGTTGAATTAGATTAGTTCTTAAACTGCGTCCCGCAAGCTTCAACACACCACAATTGGTAGTTCGATGGTGTTAAATTAAATCATGAAACAAATCCCTGGGATACACAATAGTGTCCGAGGTAAATTGATTTGTACCTATATATGGCGGGCCACTATAAATGACCAGAATAAGTCACTTTCCTTCATTTGCTTCGATGAATATTCAATAAGTATTTTAAAAAAGATTTCATTGAAAAATTCGAAAAATAGTAGGAGTTACAGCGTAAAAACTAACGGACGGGCCAATGCAGGTAAACGCGCTGCGGTGAGCTACAAAGTCGTTTTTCTCAAAACTATGTTTCTGAAGACGGTGAACATCGTAACTCCAGAACGGATCGATATTTTTTGTTGAAATTTTAACTGAACCTACAAAACACTTTTCTCTATAATGGGGAGCTCGGTCAATAAGATCGCAAAACTTTAACAACATTTAAGACATTTTCAACTTCAAAGTTGATATTTATTGTATAACTTCGTGAATTTTACTAAAATATTTTAACCGAATTCCACATCGCGGAGAAGAGTGTTTTGTAGATTCCGTTAAAATTTCAACTAAAAATATTAATCCGCTCTCGACTTGTGATGTTCACCGTTTTAACGCGTGCATCGCACAGCACCCATTTTGACGCTTTGTAATTCCTTTAATTTTTAATATTTTTCAGGTTTTCTGGTCTTAAAATGTATTCTATCCATAATAAAGTATTTTAAAACCTGCAAATGGTATGAATTATTAGTCGTCCTCATATTTTAGCCGTCTAATACCCGTGTACCCCTTTAAATAAAGCATTTCAGTCTGGTATAGTGTGATGGTTTAATAAGCCTAAACGTTCACATTAGAAATCTATAATAAACTTTCGAGAACTCTGTGTTGTAGTAATTTATTGCCAACTCTTGCAGTGCTACGTGGATTCGTTTACCACGCAAGAAGTGGGAATCTAAACTGCCATCACATTAGAGGCAGTATCTTGGAGGGTTGATCTATTTACTGCAAAACCGAGGAATTCATAAGTTTCTGCGTTGTCGATGCGAATATGGACGTTTAAAATAATCTCATATTCATATTATATTTACAATATATGTTTTTGATAATTATTGAAAGGCAACAACACCTGCAACATTTTATACGTTGATAAAAAAGATTTATTGCTCCAAAATTTACTTCCAGTATAACTTCTTTCCCAAGTTCTTTACCACTATCTTGTAGGTTATTGAGAATCATAAAACATATTTTTTTATATCTTTTACGGTTTCGTAGATATGCACGCTAATATAAAAGCTTAAAATTTGTTTGAGAGGATGTTTTCACCACTGGACTCGTTTCACTGGATTTACAAAAAAATAGGCACGAGCCGCATTTCTGTAAAGTATCCAATTTTTTAAATCTTCGAGTTGTCAAACTTCCCTTGTGAGTTAAATAGTCAGTGGTTTTTGTCTACGCAACATGACGAGGCCAATATTATAAAACACTACCATGGGCGAATTTGGAGATTGGCGCCTCTAGGGTAACAAGCGTCTGCCACTCCTTTCGCGAAATATTATGAAATATTTTACCCCTTCGTTAACACTCTGAGTGCGAGCCACTCATAAGCTGATTTTGACGCATGTACCTTCTACATGCAAAATAAATGCCTTTTTCCAAAGCCGACTTACAAACTATTGTTTCCCTCAAAATATTATATCCGAACAACAACTCTGTAGATTTTTAGCTTTTAATATTGAATTTTTTAAAAGTTACAATTTTTAAAAGATTTTACAAGACTGTGATAAAATTTCAATAATAAACTATTAGAATACATTCTACAGGCCTTGAATTTGACCCATGATTTTTTTCATAATAATTGGATTCTTTAGACGAGAATGTCAGTCGTTCAAAAATTGCTCGGGGTGTGAGCCACCCAGGTTTTGTGGTGAAGATTGCCTTTTTCATAGAACTGATCACTTTATCCCGTTTTTAATAACTAGTATAAAAGGTGTCTTATTGTTTACTTTATGGACGATTTGTTATAATGTATGTACCGTTACACGGAACGCGTTATATTATCGCTAACTAAATGAGATTTCTGAGAAACAGCATAATTCAAATGAGGGAGCTTCAGTTACGTTGTAACGTTAAACGCATTTAAGCGAAGCTTTACGTGCTCACTTACGAGCACGTAAACTTCTTAACATAGTTTATACGAGGTTGGCATTTTCCATGATGGAAGCAAGAACTCTTCGTTTAATCATAAAGGACGATTTGATCTACTCTGCATGTTAAGTGTTACAGACGTTTAATCACAGTGAATTTGTTAGGACCAATTTGTTCATGGACGTTAATAAATTTTACCTCCTTAAGCAGGATATACCATAGGAAAAGATTGTTGCTACATTCATTATAGTTGTAAATTTAAAATATGCAATATATTTGACACTGCAACTAATGAATTTTAAGATGGCAATTCGTTGGCTCGTTGGGAAAATTGACCAAGTCCATTATTCCATTCTAAAATCCTCAAGGCTTAACAGAAGCGATTACCTCCTAAATTTTTACTATAATAGATTAATAAAAATCCATACCTATGGGGAAAAGCTTAAGTATCTTATAATAGCTTTTAATTGTTACCCAATTTATTGTAATAGATTCAAGTTTAAACTTGTATTTACTGATAATTATAAAACATGGACTTGGTCAGTTTTACCAACAAGCCAACCATTTGTTTGTATTAGAAATGCTTGAATAAATATACACATAGTTTGAAATATCAACCACTGTAAAAAAATTGCGTTTTAATGTTATAAACAGAAGAAGAAATGTGTATTTGTGTTTAAATTGACCTAGTCTAGGTTTACCATTCGGTCGCCAGAAGCGTCGGCCCCCCCGAGGATAAAGCATATACCTAAATCAATTCTCTCCCATGAAATTATCATTAATACAAGCAATTGTACACCCAATTTCCGATCATCTCCTATTCACATTACGCGTAAAATTTCGAATTTCCTCATAACACCCCATTTAGCTAAAAAAATAATGCTCACAACCTACAGCACCATCCAATTTCCATTTCTACTCGATTCGTTGGAAATTAAATTCCAATTGTCCAAGAATTGTCATTTCTGAATCGTGATAACGTATTGTGCAATATCGACGCGGAACACGTTTACGGGAAACGATTCGACCCAGTTTTCCACCGTAACGGTTGAACTCGCGTTCGAAAAGTGCCCACGTATATTAAATCTGCTTGCCATTCGAAAAAACACAAAGGGTATGGTAGAGGGTGGGATATGATGAATTCACTCATCTCGCATGGTCCACAAATTCCAGCTGTCAGTGGAGTGACAGAACGCGGACAGATGTCAATTGGCTGGCTCGATTACGGGCGGCGTGTGCAAGTATGTATGTCCGGGACCTGTAATTGATTCACGTTCTGTAACGAGAAAGGGTAAAGGTAACAGCAGCAAGTGGGAGAGAAGCACTATTGTGGATTTACGGACAGGGGCGGCAGACTGTCGGGCGGCATGGGATGCTAAATTATTTACCGACATGTCTATCTGTGCGTCGGATACTTACCGACACGTGTTGCATGTCTATAGATGTAAGCCTTTGCCATTCTGCTGCACAGACATCGTTCTGGACAATGCCCTTCGCACTCCATTTTTTATTAAGGAGTATTTTCTTAACACGTTCGTCAGATTACATCGCTCACCGTCATAGCGTGTCAAGGTATTGGGTTAACCTTATTAGATAACCCAATTTATCGTCTGTGCGTTTTTTTTTTGCGAACAGATAGTATGTATATAAATTTTTACAATAAAATTTCATTTTTACATTTACTGTTGTGTTTTACCTTTAAACATTCACGCTTTTCAAATTAAAACATCTATATTTTCATCTTATAATGTTGAATAAATATCTATAATTAATTAAATAAAGCACGGGGACTGGAATATAAAGGATAATTTCACGTACGCGTAGAACTTTGCAGCGCAATATGGATTTTTCCTCTTTAACTCTTTAAGCCGACAACCACCCCTTAACGCTTGAGTCATTCTCATGGGCATCATTATTGTATGTCGGGTTTGCGTTCTTATCTGGGAAATCTTGAATTGCGTATCGTTCGACCTCCTGATTGTTTGTCTGGTTGTTTACCATCATTTTTCCATGTCGTCGATTGCTTCAGATTGTTTCGACGATAGTCATATAACTTGTTTGTCGGGACACTTTAATAGTATTACTTCAAAAACGAATTCTTATCCATCCGCGAAATCACTAATTTATTCTGTTAGTTTTGTATTTACATTTCTGAGGTTCAGTTTATCGCGATCCGTGCCACGGTAGAAATTTAGATTCCTTGTAGGTTTATAAAAAGCGTTGAGAAAAGTAGATTACGATATTTAACAATTATAACGTTTCTTGAAATTTTATGTAAATGTAAACGAACAAATTGTTATTTAGAAAATACTAAAACTGATTTCTCTTTTCAGGTGAGTGTCCCTAATCAATTGGAAATGTGAAGCAGCGTAATGTGAGTAATAGATATACGATACGCCCAAAATACAAATGCCGGTGAGCAAATCATGAAATAAATTCCAGAAAGGAAATCTAGCTGAATTAGATATTTTTAATTTACATTAAAATATTTCTATTGTTCAGAAGCGAGTGTATTTACTTCAAACACTTTAAGAATTAATTTACGCGCCTAAGTAAATTTAAATAACTTTATCCCTTGGCCAATTTCTGTTTAGGTCATATTATTGCTCATGAAATACGAAATATTTTTTCCTTAAAGATTTTCTAACATGTCTAATAGTTCTCGAGAAATCTCTCCAACACTCAGCTTTGGGCAGCCCTGGAACATACACATTCAGCCGATAAAACAACTCGTTTAATATTTTATAATACCACACCAAGGTTTTGCCTACCATGTGCCACGTTTAATCAAACTGGAAAATAGTCACTTGGGTGATGTTCCTTGCTAGTCATATTAGTAATTAAATTACGTCAGTTGATTATATCACGAGTGGCAAAACAATTCCATTTGCTGGTTTTCGTAGCCACCATTAAGCAGAATTTTTATAACATATTGGAGCTTCCATATATACCGATATCCATCTATGAATGAAACAACAAACACAGCGTAGGAAATAAATGTTTTAGCAGGATTGTGCCGTTGAGAAGAGGGATTTGAATATTTAAAGCCAAACACTGGAACATATATATGTGAAAAAGATATACCGGTAGAAATAAAATATTGCGTTCGAATTGTTGAAAAATTAGGACGGAAAATATATGTAAGAGCAATCCAATTTTCTCTTCGTCCCATATTTGCTATAATATCTCTCCGAAAGGCCGACACATTTTGTAACACTTCAAACTGCATGAAGATGCGTCAAAAATGAACGAGACCCCTAACCGACATAAATTCTTGGAAAATACTGCGGCTTGAAAGTTTATAAAATGTGCTGACTCCGCGTCTTTCGGTTCTATCTATGTCCCCGAGCAGACAAGCGGTTAGTAAGTTTCACCTGATTGTGAAAACTTTTCAGATAGCAATACGAAACGAATATAAATCAATGTCAATCGCACCTCCATGTTTTACAAAGGGCAATTCCAACTGCAGCATTCAAACCAAATTCCATCCTACCCCAGTTCACGTACATAATAATATCTAGGAATATACAGGGGCGATTTTGAAAATTTGGCGCTCCTAGGCTAACAAGCGGCGGTTCTGGGGGCCATCAAATATTTTATTTTGAAAGACTTGGAACCATTTCAAAATTAATTCAATATGGTAACTCACATCTGAATCATTGCTAATTCGCTACATGAAAAAAGTGAATTGTGTTTAAAGTTGTCTCAAGTCTCTGTGTTTAAACTTTCCCAATTTCAAAAATTTGTCGCTACCCAAAATTTGTTGCTCTCCAAAATTTTCCGCTCCTCAAAATATATTCGCCCCCAAGAATTTGATGGGCCTACACGATTCAGTAAACAAGCACATATTGTAAGGCTATTTATGACAACTGCAGGTATTTATAAATTCTGTATCCGATAAAAGAGTAATGAAAATAAAGTACGAGATAAAGTGCATCGCTTTCAATGATCATTGCCGCTGTAATCAATAGGATTTCTCGTCACAAGAATGAAATGACTGAAACAGCGGCACAAAAAAGTGTCGTTAATAAATATCAAGCTGACTTCTAGAAATTTATAGATACATATGCTCAACAATTAACATCTATTTTCCCCAGTGTGCTTGTTTAAATTTCTTATGTTTAGCAGATTTGAAAATTACCAGGGACGTGCTTACTAAAGGGATTACATTGGCTTACTGTATCCCGATGTTGATATTACTGCTATTGACGTTGTGCTGTGTCAGTTGCCAAATTTATGTTGTTTGGTAAAGAGAATATCGCAATGTGTCTCGTTGTTCAAATAAATTTTGCATCGTGACGGAAGGTTACTATGACCTTCCAGCAGGCGCTGGCGCGGCATTACTACGATTTGCTAAATCCCTCCGACATGCAATCAGAAACGTCTGAAAAATCCTCCATCCCCGGTCGGACGTGGCCCTAAAGCTTGCGTTAATAGGAATAAAATAGCATGGGTGAATTATCCTCTTTGAGTGCGCAAGTCCTCCGGGCACAATTAATCGGACATGGTTGTCTCGCCGCTTAAACCTCAGCCTTCAGCCACCCCTCCTCTTCAGACTTCTCCCAGTATTGTTCAACATAACAGGAGAAACCATGGGAAAGAGCGAGGGCGAGGGTGAGGGCGATGGCGGTGGGGGGCTTCAAGTCCGCAAAAATGAGTAGAGTTATGAAGTCAACGGCTTTATTATTTATCTGCTTTCTGAGCTCTCTTTTCTGTGCCCCTCTTTGAATTTTAGTCGACTTTGCCTCTGTACCCACCATTTTACCCTCTCCGCATTTCCCCACCCTCCTTCTGCCATCCATCCCTTCTGTCTCTCTATAAAAGTAGTTACGAGAAACAATACTTGCGTGAAGAGCGAGGCCACTAATTAAAGAGAATAACGATCGTAATTTCATGAATACCTTTTCCCTGTGACAAACCATACGCATTCATCTTTGAGGTTCCTTTTGACTTTGCTGGACGGTCGTACGGGGGCTGCTCAAGTGCAGCTTCCTCTTTTTGGAAATAGCTGAGTGGATGTCACGATTTCTATAGATATACAAACACAGCTTTGTATAGGACTATGCGTAACCACTTATACATATGTAGATGAGCCGTGCTTTACGAAAGACTCTGTATTAGATAATGAATAGGAAGGCCATGGAAGTTTTCTGGAAAATCTGAAACATTTTGAAATAATTTCTGTCTCTATAATTTCATACAATTTCATTAATCATTAAAGTAGAAGTCTATTTTGAGCAGACATAAATTTCTTGTCCTTCTTTCACGCCTAAATGACTGAACGGATTTCAATGAAATTTTGAATATATATTACACACATCCTCGATCAGATTATACGCTATTTTTTTAGACTTTTCTATTTTTGAAACATCATAAATAATTCCCGGGTGAAACCGAGTAACGGGTCAACTGGTTTCCACCATATTACCTGAAATGCACGTACCTAAGTTTATATTTTCTCTCAATGTGGCACGAGTAATAAGGCACACTAGTATCACATAATTTAATCCAGGAACTGGAGTGTAATGGCAGAAATCGGTTTATGAGTACTGTTGCTTCTAACTGCTGCTCAATTTTGAACGAACAGCAAAGCGCATTACGTTCAGATTTAATCTAATACGTGTACATCGCTTAGAGGTCTGAAGCATTTACTAAATTTAAAAATATTATACACATTCACACACATCTAAAGCTCTTAATTTGTACGTCTTAATCTCTTTCGTTTCAAGCAAATGGGTTGATTTCTATTTGACATAGGTAATTCAAATCAAAGTGAAATGCTTCTACGTACTCTCTCTATATATAATGCTGTTGAGTGCCGAGGACGTACCAAACATTGTATGGAATTAATAATTTTCGACGATTCTGTGGGGTGAATGTGAAAATAGTTTGCTTACGATTGAATTGCATATTTTTTAAAAGTCTAGGAACATTCCTAAAATATAATACGAACAAATTCTTTTCGTCGCCACGTTGCGAAATAAATAATAAAAATTTGTCAAAAACTATATACCTAGGTATATTTCAAATGGTTCCCACCAAATTAACGTTTGCGAATTTCAAGTCTATGAGTTTGTATAATTTTTCAATCAGTATTCATTGTCACTTCGTAGTATTTATAGAAGTAAAATATTAAGTTTATCTCATGTCTCAATGGGTTTTAAATATGGCGATTTTTTATTCCTCTAAAATACTCTCTACACAGTTTAAGTTAATGTTTTAAGTCACTACGTTCTTACAGCAAAAACTGATCACCAAATATCTTAACTTCCTGAAAAGATATAATATCCAATGTCAGTTACTTTCATACTTTACTGTGATAATAATACAATTTAATTCCGTCTTCTCCTAAAATACGTAGCACACGAAATCTGTGCAATATGTTTCAAATTTGTGGATCACTTTTTCAGTTAGAGTGCACGTTCGCTTATCTCTAACATCAGATTCTCACGCTGACTAGCCAATTCTAATCACTTCTACCAATTTTGTATTTTGAAGTATGCTTCGAATAACATTCATTGCAAGAACTTCGAGCAATGCTTCCTCATAGTGAGTTATTCTTCCTACTGCTGGGTTCTATTGCAATTTCAACCGCTGTACATCGTAGATTCCCTTTGTAAATGATTCAACATATGTGGTTGCTGACTTTGTTATAGTTTCTGACCAGTTGGATTACTTTTCCCTTTCGTTTATATTACGTTACTAATACCTCGAGAACATATCATTGTTAAGTACATTCTCTTGTACGAAACTCCTTTGTGTAATGTAGTAATAGTAGCGAATTTCATCTCTTCATTCTTTTCTTCGTGGAATTCTTATGAGTAACCTTGCGTCGTAATTACGAACGGGAAATAAGAAGAAGAGCTCACTTTTATGTTCAGTATCGTATATGTATAGGGAACCACAAAAAATAATGGCTTTGTACGTTTCGCTGAATAATCCTCATTTATATGAACGTATATATATATATATAAATATATACTAAAAAGTTTAAGCAAAATTATAATGTAAAATCCTTATTATTGTATGAGTTGGAGTACGTTATGCGTCATATACCGAATTATCCTTGTACCCATATGTAGCGAATAAAAATTGTTCAGAATACCAGCCTGTGGCTAATGATCTCTGATAGCAGATAGGTACTTCTGAGCCTGACTACTGACACTTCCGATGTACATATTTACTTGGCACTGCACTACGAGTTTAAAACAGGTAAAAATAGAATGTCTGTCAATATAGGGGAGAGTTGTCAATATCGTATTGATCGCGGAAATCGTATCTCATCAATTTCTCAATAAATAAGGAATATAACTGATATGTAATGGTAAAAATATGAAGTAAATGCGAAATGAAAAATAGAAACTAAACCTTTTGACCTTATATCCTGTTGTGTGGGTGCTATAAACATTTTAAAAAATCAGGGATGATTGATGTAACTTTTTACCATTCTGTTTTAGCTGATAATAAACTAATACTGTTTTATCCTGTATTTTTCTATTTTTTTAAAAGAGGGTTTAATGAAGAATATTTTATATTTATTATACAGTTTTAATATAGAAGTATAGGGACATAAAATATCTGAAATGTTACGATATAGGCAACCCTCCCCTATATACCAGTCGATGGACACAAAAGTGCCTCATGTGAAATGACCCTAACAGGATCTGCGGTTACGTGAAAATGTAAATTATTAAGAAACCCCCAAAGAAAAAATATGCATCCCTCTAATTAATGATAATAATTCACTGTACACGGAATTATTAACCGTAACTCAGAACATCGGCACAGTCTATTAAATGGCGTTAAATAATGCTCAAAAATCTTTTATAATTTGAACATTCACTTACAGTATTTACAATTGTTATTGTTTCAATATTATTCCAATACTTAATGTTCGTAAAAGTGTAAAATGCATAAAAATCAGTTTAAAAAACACGAGTTGAGAATCAAAATTGAAATAAATACTTGAAAAGAATGTGTCAGTGAATTTAATTCAGAGATAATTTTGAAAACAAAACGACACTAGTATAACTACGAATCAACAAAAATCTGATTATTTTATCTCAATTTTGAGGCCAAGTAGAAGAAATAGGATGTAGTAAGCTATATAAGAACTTATGATTCACTCGCTATGCATTTTACTTTACCTTGTTCACCGGTTTCTGATCGAAAGTATTCCAAGATTATGACTGTCCATCGAGGTGACATAATTACATACAGTACTCTGCCAGAATTGTCGACTATTGGGCTGCGACGCAAAACGTTCTTGAGCATTTGTCCACTCAGAAGTTAATTCTCTTCAGATTTCATAACTTTATTAATTATACAGATTTCAACGTACTATTTTACGAGTTTACATACTCTGAAGGGTTCATGCTGGAAAACAATTTGAGACGCCGAACAACATTTTGTGCGCTATTAACTTCATTTGCTTCAGATTCCATAACTTTGTTAATTATCTAGATTTCAATCTAATATTTTAGGAACACGTTCTGAAGGGTTCTCAAACATTGATTTCCGTTTATCCTCACAGTTTCTTACAGCACGAACGCTTGAGAATATGTTCCTAAAATACTACGTTAAAATCCACATAATTAACGAAGTTATAGAATCTGAAGCGAACCAACTCCAGAGCGCACAAGTGCGCAGCCTCTCGAATCACAAGTTCAATAGCCGATAGTCTTGACAGCATTTGGAATTCTATTATGCTCTCTGAGTAGATCCCTTCTTTTTAATACAGTACCCGCACTTTTCCTAAATTTTTGATCCACAAATCTGTGATAAGGTAAAGTAGGACATAAGTGTTTTAAAGGTACCCTCCCATCAAATCACCCCAGAAATAGTTACTATTATTAGGATTCTATTAAAAAAATAAAAATAAACGTCGTAGAGTAATAATACTTTTTGGACTGTATTTGTACATCTTTAAAGATAATAAATACAATGTTTTTGAAATTTTATCTTATACTGCTACAACAGTCAAACCAACTTATCGTCACAACTGTGGAAACACAGCTTACGGTGGTCGTAGTTGGAGCTGTAAATATTCGAGTGTTGTTTCCCTTTACTCCTAATTATTCGAATATTCGAAGAAATCATTCGAATTCTCTGATATTCAAATACTTAGTTTATTCGGATATTTATTACAACTCTAGTCATAGCGGTATTAGGAACAACAGAGCCGCTACTGAAATTTATAAAAAAATAGCATCTTGTTTAATGCAAATTTTTATACACCAGCTTGCGTAGTTAAAGGTTAGAGAAGAATTTGACCGATTTGTTTGACATTTTCTGAGAATATTCTGCGAAAATACTTGGATTTGCGTGTATCCTAGTTTTCTTATCCAATTCCTTCGTGTAGCTACTTTTCTTAATCGAATAAGCAACACAAGAATACGTTCCAATCGATATTTCCAATTTCAACTCCAGCTATATTCTGTCGCCAAACAAATTTTAAGTTTCGGTTACTATTTCACCTTATCACTTCGTTTAGTCTTTTTATTTCAAATACGTATGTACAGAGAGTGCATTTGATTCCCGAACACCAACTCACACTCATGCAACGAAAGAATCGGGCCGCGACACATGGCTTGGTTCCGGCCCTGAAACTTTGATCTCGCTGTACAAAAGCTTCGCTCGCTCTGTTATGGAATATTGTTGCTTTGTACATTTTTCCACGTGTATAGATTTGATAAGAGAACGCGAAACAATATGAAAATCTGCAATAAACACTGTCATGGAATACGAACAATGTGTTATTATTGTCAAATATACATTTTCCAGTAAACAAAATAATATACAACTGTCGTGTTAATTCGAAAGGGCATATCTACAATTTTTGCTTAAATTGGGTTATTTCTGTCAATTAGCACAAAAATAGTTGAACTGACTCACTAAGGGAAAATTTTCCTTTCGAAATTGCTGCAGTGACAAATCTATGCCACGGTACGCCTACAAAGGGCTTTCGCGGGAACTTATTGTCACTATAAATCGCTGCAGGGCCAACCACTACAACTTACAATTAGCATCACTCTCTCGCATAGGTATCAATGACCCGAAATGTGACTGTGGAAACACAGTTGAAGATGTAAACCATATTATATTATATTTTTTGTTGTCGGTAATCGTCCCTGTTGAAGGGGTGAAAACAACCCCTCAAATTTAAAGTTAGGAGTCGAAAACATATTTTCTGGAATATCTCGGGAACTATTAGGCGCAGGACATTTTTCTTTAAATTGCGAGTTTTTCAAAGACGAATCCAACCCTCTGCTCACATTTTCGAAAATCTCTGAAAATATGTTTTCGACCTCCCGCTTTGCAGTCTCATCAAAATCGGCGTTGCTGGTTCAATATGTTCACTTGTAAGTAATATGTAATATGATTTACATGGTGATCCAGAAAGTTACGTTTGTTCCAGTAAAATTCGCCAATGGCGTGAGGCATTCCCTTGGTCCAGCCAGTTTTATCGCGTAATGGCACAAAGATTAGCATTTTTTTTTCGACTCTGTGGCTCACCCTAGTGCCATTATCTAGTTGAACTATAAAACAACTGAGCACGGGAGTTTGTAACAGGCAATAAAACATTATTGTCTTAGGTAAATCTAGTGGGGAGGTGTAAATTTCTCTTTCGAGTGGCCCGCGCGAGGAAAATGGTCAGCCGAGTGGATGCCGCGGAAGACGGCAGGGCATAAGGGGCATGGGGGTTAATGGGCGTATATAACGAGGGCCTACATTATGCAAATACCCGTGGATGGCCACCAGCCGTCAACTTATATCTTATCACTTTGACTGCCCGGTTATTCATATGAATATCGCACCCTCGGGAGTGTATGTTCAGGTTATGTTGGGGGTGACTTTAAGTGCCGTTAGAGAGGAGAGTACAGTTACTTTTCCTCTTTCTACTTTCTCACTGATACGTGTTATATTTCATAGTGTTACCGTAAAATACTTTAAATAAAAGTCGAACATTTGATCTCAGCGAAGGTAACAAGAGTTTGTAAAGTTTTATTGAGATACTATACAGAATTTGAATTTGTTTTCATTTGAATTCGAACTTAGATATGCCAAGCTTTCGTCTTTAAAGAAAGTTCGGCAACTCAAAAATTCGGCATAATCTGAAAGTTTTTAGAACTGTAGCACAAGTGATGGTAATAACGTAACTATTTTTTTCTTTCGCCAATGAAACTTTCCTAAAGGCGAAACTTTACTTTGAAAACTCAAGAACTTTCAAAAATACTATAACAATAATTTTACAATGATAATTAAGTAAGTTTTGAAATGATTTAAAGCAAGATATTTTACTGATTTCTCAATTTAGAATTTCGATTCCAATTATTCAAACAGCCTACAGTTAATCGTAGGCACAAGGTATTTTCTCACTGACACAAATCTTTACAAATGCTATCCATTTCAAATATCACAAACCTCGTTCAAAGGGCATACATACATCAAAGTTAATTAAATAAATATTAGTCTGTGCAGCGGGTTTGCATTTGTTCACGTACCATCCGCGTATCTTTTCGCGTGGAATGACAATCGTTGATCAAAAGAAAACAGTGCTTCGTGCCTCTGAACCCTCTGCGGAAGATTAACACTTCATTCTTGTCGAATGAAATCGCGATTTCCAAGATTTCGCACACGTTACACGCAGATCACGATTTGTCACGACACGCTACTGGCTCGCACGTGGAATTGCTCTTATCGAGACTTTGAATTTTTAGGTATACGTGGAAATGCTTAGAAGGGGAAGGAATAAGAGAGGGTGAAATTATCGTCGAAACACCGATATTAAGTCTCATAAAGTCGTGCTCGCTTCGAAGAAATACTTAGTGCACTCCCTCGTTTCCACGCACGAACTATAATTTCAAGTTTCCGATCATTTTCGGAAAAAAAAAACAGAAAACGTTATCTCGCCCCTGTGTACCCGTTATATGTATATACATATACAGGGTGAACCCCGTAACGTGACCGCGTCTATTAATTTTCATTGTTAGTGGACTAATCAAAAGTTTTATATTATAGATGACACGGTTTTGAATCACATTCAAAGTGATGCCAGTAGATTTTTTGTCTCTTTATCTAAATAAGCTTTCAAGGTTACCTTCTACTATTTTTTATGCATAATCCTATTATTTCTTTGCCCATCAGCTAGTAGGCATTGAGACAAATACAAAGAAGTTAATAAAAAATACATTTTTTATCTGACAGAATGATACGGCAATAAAAACATTTAGAGGAAAAGTGATTTTGCAAGAATGCTTTAAAACATAATAATTCATCAATAACAATTTTGAAAACATTGAGGCAATTAGTACATATATAATTTGACAATGCGATATTTCGCAATTTTATAAATCTAGGTAGCTCTTCATTTAATTGTTGGGGTATCACATAAACGATCACGTCAATAATATTCTATTGGTATTGCTTAATCTGCCAATATGTCAGTTCCGCATGAATTAATAATTGGTTTTAGTAATATCGTTTGTAGTGATCGCTGCCCGTGACATATACGGGATTATCTGAATTAACTAATTTGTGTAGACTATAATTGCTTGCGGGACATTTTTGATTCCTAAAAATAAATCTGGTAAACGATGCGGTACTGATTGCAGTAGCGTACATATTTATTATGAACAAAATAGGGGTGTGCAGTAGAAATATGTATTAATGTTCAACTTTTTGTTGAACAGAACTAAAGATGAATAGAATACGAAGAAGTATTTATAAAACTCTGATTTTCCTTTTATTGCTATAAAGCACGGGAGTTTAAATTTGATGAAATTTGATCAAATTTGATGCAATTAAAAATATCCATACTTTGACATTATATGTATATTTAACAAAAAGTGGACACTGCAATTAAAAGACTATTTATATTTCATTCGAATATTTTAAGTATTGTAAGGTGACACACAATGGTCTTCTCTTGCTTTCTAACACGAAATAATTGTTACTGTATCTGTAACAGTCCGCACAGATTCGCAAATTATTTTCGCGGCAATAATTTCTTAATAATCTGTATTGTAAATTATAGGAAAATCAATATCTGTAAACGTCTGCATTTTTTTGTACACTTTGACCAACTTAAATTAAATAAGGGTAGAACATATGAGAAGAATTTAAACAAATTGAGTTACAATATCGATAAGTCATTACAGAAAAATCACAGATATTAAAAAAATACTTTCAACTCCAAACTGTACACCATTAAAGACTGATGACAGCTAATGAGTATGCGTAGCTGAGGTTGAGGGTGTACCAGATATTTCCTGATTGCCACTTCTTGAAATGCTTGATGGTTTCCAGTCCCATAAAGTCTTTATAACCCAATAAGTACCCAAAAGTAATATTCGAAGTCATTGCACTTTAGGACTTTTATCGCGTTGGAGACTTGTGGCATCTCAATTAATGACGTGCCAACATAGGTCCTCGTGAATGTTTATTATTCAAAGGAATTATTATTTCATTCCATATGTGCGGACCACGTCGCCGTTAAGGTGTATGCTCCAGCTTGCATTCCGTTTCTGAATAGTAATTTGCGCGTCAAAGAAAGGAACTGGTACTGAAACAAAGCCACGAAGTCTGGGTCTCACAACTGTTAACGTGGCGACAAGGACCTCGGTACAATTAAATAACTGAAATGGAGAAATGCCTACGATAGCTAGAAAAAGGGTAGTTTACGCGACCTAACAATGTGGCACCCCACACATATTATACATATATTGCAATATGATATTATGCGGCACTCACGGTATGATAGGGTATTATCCTCACGCAGCACAGATTTCCATACTGCGGCTAACGTGGCATTACATGAAATCAACTGTATAACTACGAGTTTACCATTAAACATCGTTAGTTACCGTATCGTGAGACTAAATGTAGGTTTTGTCTCAATATCAGAACTTTCTCGAGTGCTGATCGAGTGATCCGTATTCTTCATCTTGAATGAAGCAGGATGAAGACCGATTCGTGATTTATAATGCATTACCTTATCTCTGAAGGTTCTAATAAAATATCAAGTTTTGTAAACTGGGGTAACATTAGGAGGGCAATCATAAAAACATACATCAAAATTTTTTATATCTTTTTGATTTTTTCGGTATTATATTTTACATTCATATTCCTTATTTATGGACTAATGGTTATATAGAATAACTACTTAGATCAGAATTGAATATTGATTATTTCGATTTTTGTTCATTACGTGCCGCACTATATGCGATGCGATCCTAAACGTTACAAGATAACTGTGTGGAAAAATTAAAATGGTTCACCCTATATGTACATGGCACAGAGCGGTTGGAATAATTGGATAGAAAGGGGCGGTGGCCTGAAAAAGTTTGAGAAACTCTGATCTATATCAGTGAACTTGATTAACCCTACAGTGCGCATTTTTTTGTGCAAAAAATATTTGCCTGTGAATCCGGGAAAAACAATGAAAAAATTCTGGGTCACGTGTGTACGTGCTTATTGAAATGTTCATATATACTACGTTGTGCAATGGGAGTATACTTACATTTGATGTAAGTGCTTTATTGATTATGAAAGTTTACAAAACAATTATTATTTTTGTTCAGACAAAAGTTCATTAATTTTTATTATCTTTGCAATGTAAATGTATATTTTGCACTTTTCGTTCGTCCACATTGATCATCAAACATTACATTGATAAACCTGATAAATCGTTGACGACTATGTGATATTTAACAATAGTAACTATTTAAGTACAGTCTTCTAATATTAATGCCTTTTCTGTCAGAACTTTCCAGGGGCATTTTGTAACGTTATGATACCGTTTTCTTAAGATAAAAATCTCTGCTGGTGTCGTGCTATTTCTCGCTCTTCGTTGTTGTTTCTTATCTTCCCCCGCTTCCATTCGTAACAGATATTCTTCCTCGAAGTTTTCAACATTCTAATATCAATGAAAACGATGATATCTTAGATTCTCGTCTGAGGTGGCATACTCTGTGCAAGATATTATTTTCTTTTCAATGTTACTGATTTAATACTAGAACCACCGAGATTAATATATACACTAGGTAACTATTTCTGACAGAGCAGTCAGTGTCATGGCAGTTATTGAATATTTCAGAAAATACATCTATATAAATAAGTCCTACATTTCGGATAGCAAAAGAATAGTACAGTGATGTCAAAGCCAATGCATTTGATTGTATGAATCACGTATTCTTCTATCTTTACAAGATTAACAAGAGATGTTCGGTTATCCGAACACTCCGATTTTTTTGAAACTGTGAAAGTTTGTAGAGGGTGAAAACACCCCATTAAAAGTTAATGTGATTTCCTACTTTCCTGTATATCTAGAAAACTATAGTGGATATAAAAGAATTATTACAATGAAAATTGAATTGTTTTTTATGCTGTATAAAACTATGTAATCTAATTGTTTAAAACTTTTGATGGCGAACATTTTACTGTTTCAATTACAAATTTTAAACAATTTGATTACATAGTTTTATAAGCCATAAAAAACCGTTAAGTTTTCATTTTAATAACTTTTTTATATCTAGTATAGTTTTCAAGATATATAGGAAAATAGGAAATCCCACATTAACCTTTAAAAAATGTTTTCACCCTGAAGAGTCGTAAACGGGCACAAACGAAAAATTGTCTAATATTTCTATTGAGGTCTTCTACAAACCGGCAACCACCTTGTAAATGGTATCAGTGTATAACGCCAATGTGCACTTTAATGCGCATGGGAGACATATTTAATAAAGTGCATAGGATTAAGTCGAACAGGATATAAATAAAAAATTTTAATGCGAGTAAGGACGTCGGGCTAAGTTATCGTGGCAATCATCGAAAAAAACTGCGGTTTTAATATATGGACCATAAAGCGTACCTTGTATCGAAACTCGGAAGTATAGTTGCTTTTAAAACGGATGCCCGCGCCCCGCGTAAAAGTTCTTGTTGAATGATAGGTGGGAGTGTCCGGAAGTCGGTGCCATAGTACGGGGCACCCAACATGAATTACGAATTCCTTTGTTCTTCCCTTGAGAAAGGTTCGCCTTCCTCGGCATCAAAAGAACATTAAGGCGTGGATATAAATATTCTCTATTGATGTATATATTTTACAACGATCTTGCCATTTGCACGTGGTCCAGATGTAAAAATTTCATCTTCAGGTAGTTCAAGTATTAATAAGATGAACTGAAATCATTATACCACTACTTAAGATGGATTTGGCATTTTCAAGCTATTTACCTTTTCTCAGGTTCTTAATATTGATTTGTGAATGATATTTGAGAAATTAAAAATTTCAATGTTTATTTGGAATGTCTGAGTTCAATTTTAATAATGTGTAAGTTAATAATATTCTATAGTATTTGGTAGTAAATGCTTTTATTACTTTGTTGAGAGTTTTATTACTAAGGAATAAGTTAGTAACAATTGTTTTATCAAAGTTAAATTTTAAACAGATTCTACTTTGAATAAAATGTGATGTGTATTCTATCAAAAATACACGTGATAATGCTGTTGATGGTATTCTGATGCTAAACTGAAATTTGTGATTAGCAATAAAGTTGAACCTTAGACGATGACAATGCCTCTTAAATGATTTATCGAATCTTTCCGTCGGAGGATCGTTAATCTTCCAACCACGCTTCATAATCGTCTCCCTGCATAAAGATGTATACGGAAACTTGAACAGTGTATGGCACGATCAACCTAAGCATAATTTGTAAGTGAAGTGTACATGAAATTAATTGTATGCATTTGTAAGATGAAAACATAATATTATGTCATTTTGTGGCAGTTCCAAATAATATCATATACTACTCTTTATATAGTAATATCTATTTATAAAGATATTATATTTATTCAAAAATACAGAGATTGTATATTTGTTATACATATACATAAGTGTTGAGTGGTTTATATAGTTTATTAAACTGAAGTGTACATATCCAATAGTTAATTATTATTATCTAAAGTCATATCTGCAATTTCGACCCATGTATAAATGGAAAATAATCGATATAAGAAATAATTCTTTTGCAAGTAAATACATTTTCTCACTTTGCTAATAATTATTTGCCCAGTTTGAGGGGAAAAAGAAGCGCAAAGTAACTTGCAATGAGCTGATCGTCTTAATTTTTCAAAGAATCAAAATATCTTAATTTCAAAACAACGATGAATATATACGTTAAAATTACAGGATTGAAAATTTTGTAACAATTTTTCATTAAGTTGATTACTTGCAATCAATTAGGAATACATTCATTTTTCACCTGCTACTAAAAACAAAAATATTATATATGGAAACCATCTCTGTTTCAAACACCCAACTACATAAAAAATTGACAGCAGTGCCATATTCCATTTCGATTTGTAAAACCAGAATTTTATCCTTTTAACACAAAATATAATTATATACCATTCATTACGGATTCGCTTTAATATTTATCTGATCGAAGTGGATAGCTCTCATTCCTTAATTAATAGCTATCATCGATAGGTATTTCGATTATATTAGATGCGATCGAGTGGCAGTTAATTACCAGCGGGTATCTCCCTGTCCCCTTTTTTCTCTTTTCTGTCGATGTCCGCCTGGCAAAATTCCATCTGTTAAATGCAAATTTAACAAGCCCGAGTATAGAAATGAATAGTGACTCTTCGAATCATTCATATCGTTCCACGTGGATTCATATACATTTCGGTTGCATTTGGTCGAATTTTCAAAGCGCCGCGGTGGATCATTAATTTTTAATACAGTCTGTGAATATTGTAATGGAAGGTAAACGTGGATTAAAGCAGACCTACACCAAACGAAATAATATTCAGGAGTTTCTCATATCTCTGTCCAAGCACACGTTAAGCGGAACGACGAAATTTGTATCTATAATATAATCCTTGCTAGAGAGACTGATACCGTTGGATTAATCTACGACAGAAAGGAATGGGACCGAAGAAAATTGTGAAATATATAAATGTATTTTGTTGAATTTTTCATTCAAAGAAAGTTGGTATAAGAAAAATTAATAGATCTCATAATATCATTAATTTCTCCCAAAAAATTGTAAAATTATTTTTTAACATAAGTCTGAATACATAATTATTTAGTGTTTATCATTGGGCTTAGGGAAATTACGTTGAAAATTTCAAATGCATAGAGTAATATGTAAGTACATGTGTGAAAGTACTTGTTTCATAATTGCCTATTTTGTTTATCACCTTCTATAAAAAAAAAATGGATCAAATATTTCAGATAAATGGTTCTGCTAAGTAAATGGAAGAAGTATGAGTCAATTTCGAATTACTGAACATATAAAATGAGAAACTATCTTTAATTATGCTCAACGAAATTATTTAATCGTTAATTACGAAAGTAATGACAAACGTTTCGACAACACCTTTTTTTATAACGAAATCAAGGTTCTGTGTACATACGTACGTGATCTTGGAAAGTCAGTGTAACATCGTACTAGCATTTAGTAAATGTGCAAATGATTGAAGTTATATACGTGGAAACTTCTAACGATAACTACGTCACAATTGATTATCCCGGATGTTACACCTGTAATTGAATCGTCTGAGAAGGATCTTACTCTTGTTAGTTCAATGATTAATTCTCAGACGACTGGGACGTTATTCTCCCAACGCAGCAGCTAACGATCCAGTTATCCAGAATGTCTTCATTTATTAATCCGTATAATTAATCAGCGATCGTACTCATGCGAGCGCTGTATTTATAATACTTTTAATCTCCTATTATCTCATTACACAAAACTGGTGAATACAAATTATTTTTGACAGTTTTTATTAAAGGAATTCGACTTGTTATTCAACATATATAAACAACTAAAGTTACATCAAATTACATATTTACATGTAGAATATTATCGTTTACATTTTAAATAAGTTAGGTGAATGTTGTTGACATTTTAGAAAACATTCATGCACTCGTTGTTTTAAGATTTTGACGAAATATTGTTACTTTAACAGTTTAACATCTACGTGGTTGTTTACATTTTCTAATCCACTTTATTTTTATGTATAAATAATACTTTGGACATGCTTCAAAAATTCATTTTGTCAATATTATATGTTCAATAATTAAATTCTCCATTTTCCATTGCTAGGAACCTATCATATCAGGAAGTGGAAACATTGAACATAATATATTTTTTGCATAATAATAAATGAGAGAATAGATAGGAGAATAAATGAGAAAAAAGTCGGTATAAATTGTAGCTTTGAAATGGAAAGCGAGCACAGTGACGAGTAAGAACACTTTGTACTCCAACGTATATAATTCCATAATTATTTAAAAGTCCTATGAACACATAAAGAACATAAAATCGTATTTCCCATTTACACATTAATATTTTGTAATGTTTGATTCACCTTCTGAAATTGTAATATTGGGTAGAGAATGAGGTATTTACATTCACGTTATCGCCTGAGGGTGTATACATATTTATGGTTGAAAATAAGTAATAACGAGCCTCATTTTCCACCACACTTTATACATTTTTTGTGTCACTTCGTTAAGTATGCGTATAGTAAATATTGTACAGCATAAAAGTTGCAATCTAGCTATTCTTTCAAGAAGGCGCCTGTACATTTTGTAGTTCCCGAGAAAGTTGTGCACTGGCGTGGCGTAAAGGATATTCTTGCGCCGTAAAGAATAGTTCCTTGCCTTTTTCTACGTTGAAGGTAGCGATATCATTAATAACTACGAAGGCCCCGTATAATTGGTAACAGGATACCTTTGTGGTGCATGAGACTTTGGGACACTTTAAAAAAAGAACATAACCAAAGACTGGTAATTATTTTGCAGCGTTCACACTCCTTAGGAAGCTAAGGTGGTGGTAGTACGCCTATTATCAAGGCATATTTATTGAATCGGCAAAGGCTAAGTATCGAATTATGTAATATAACAAATGCTTTTGTATGCAATAAAGTTTTATTCGAATGATCTCGAATAAGAATTGTTAATGAAATAAAGTTATTCAAGAATAACGAATAATTTTTTGTTCGGAATAAAAACATTATTAACTTTAAACGTTAATAATTTCATTTTATTCGCAATTCTTATTCGAAGTAATAAAGATTTATTCATTATTCTTGAATAACTTCGTTTCATTCGAAATTTTTATTCGATTAATGCCCAACTGTCTCTGTATGTAATGGTAGGGTAATTTCTTTTATATAGCAAACTAACCTGTTTCATCTATTAATAACTGAAACTAACGTGATAATAAAAGTCTAGACTCTATTCTTACTTTTCAAAATGATTGCAAATGCTTTTGAGTATTACAAATATTTGAAACCTAAGTAGTACATAATACACTGTAATTTCGTTTCCAAGTTAACTTTCCTCTACCGTTTCGTTCCACTATCAATTTCCCAGTACAGGTGAATTATTGGTTTCGATTTCTCATTCCAAGCTTCAAAATATATTGTGTCCATGATAATTGTGTGAACAGTATCATCGAAAACTTCATATTGAATATCGAAGGTGTTTTTCTTCACGTATGAGTCTACTTAGTATTGACTAGTTTTCATCTGTAACAGTACCCTGCCAGCTATGTCTTAGGTTTAATCATTTACACTTTGGAATATCTTAAACAACTACGAAATTTGTAAGCTCATTACCATTTGTCTATTTAAGTGGATTAGGGATGGCGAGAAGGATTATCGAAGGATAATGATAGATTTTCTGCAGGCAAAGAGCCACAATTGGGTTATCCGTACAGGCGTATTTACTGACCCCAGGCTGTTATGCCACTCCATCACTTAGGGCACTTTCCACATGAAGTTCCCTCGGGCTCCCGAGATTATGTCCCACCGAAAAAGAGGGCTTCGTACGAGCTACGCCTGTAACATGTCCTAAATGTTTCGGATATACTCGATTCGAGGCAATCGATCTTTCCCTTTCAAAAAGGAAAATGATTTCAAAGACTTACTCCCCTGCGAGGAAAGGCAATTAACAATTTATTAATCCTTATAAACGGGTCACTTGAACTTTCCAATAAAAATTTCAGCAGCTTATGACACGATATCCCTGAAACATTAAATTACTCTCTCTTTTTTTTAGAGTAGGTATAGTCACAGTGGAATTTTTAATGAAAATATTATACTATACAACAGTCGAATGTATTTAATAACTAATATACAAACGGAGCTAATGCTAATAATTTGAATTTAATAATTTTAAATGAGATTTTAAATAGTAAAGTCAATAATCGCCAAAGCATACTGGAAGTCTGAAATTGAAAGTTTGTGTAACTCTTTCGTGACATTTCCGTTCCATCGTCAAGTAAGTTATTTATTTGTTGTCAAAAAGAATTTTTTGTCAAAACAGCTTCTAACTCATACAGAACATTGTCCACAATTTTTTACATCTCCCATTCAATTTGCAAACTAAAATGTACTCCTTTAATTGAATTCGTCCGCTTCTCATTACACAGTACTACTGCATAATTCTGTTTAGTATATAATGAAAGCATGTTCTAAATTTGAACACCTATAATTTCACTAAAATGGATTATTCCCATTGTGTCTGCCTTGCACAGTCAACATTGATTTCCCTGTAATTAGTGACAACATAAATACATATAACAATCTTACTTGTGGCTTCAAATGTCACTTTGGCAAAACACGTTACATGATACTATGCGTACAAATTCAACTGAAACCATAGAACGAAATTAATAGTAACATCATCGGTACGGCATTTATGGTTAATTAAAGCTAACATGTGCATTGCGCTGTTATATAAAAGCAAACGCATTACGAGGTGTTCAACAGCCACCTCACCATAGAAAGTGATGAGTATGAAAGACTAATAAGAAAACAAAATATGTGCCCCATAAAATGATATTTCCAAGGAAAAAATATAAAAGTTATTAGATTACTTTAAACATAAATTTTGCAGTACATTAATGTAACTACAAGAACGTTTCATCTATAGGTACTTATTGTTTTATTAATATAATAAATAATCGGAAAGTTCGAGTGATTTTGCATTATGGATTTGGTTTAAACAGTAATGTTGTAATAAGAACAGAGAAATTGAATTCAACATTATTTAAATTAATACATTCCTCACATTGATTTGCTAAAGATAGTATAGGAAATAAAAGATAAAACTTGTTATAAAATACGTTATACATGTGATTAAATTGTATTTCGGGATACGAGTTATATATGTATGAATTTAATAATAATTCAAATCACGTTTTATAAAGCGCATATTATTTCGTTCGGTGATTTTCGGTTATTGTCTAAACCAGCGGCAGTAAAATAAAAACCTGCACTTTATTTGCTTACGGTTGCATTGATGTTTGACAATGGCCTTGATGATCGAGTGAAATTTTAACATTTTCGCTTGAAAGCTCAATCAAATTCACTACCACGCCTCTCCGCTTGACACAATATTGAAGAACAATGGTACACAGGCGACACTGGACACAATATGGAATCGAAGAGAAATTAGTAGTGGCATTGTCATTGATAAATGTTAATTAACACTCAGAATGGGTGACATCACACAGTTTATCTTGTATGCATCACATGTGTACTGATTTATAAAAATACACAGACAGCCAAAATGTTTCTTAGTATATCTGTCTTTATTTCAGTTTGGAAATTACCTGACGCAGATATTAAAAAAATTAACACAAAACAATAATCAACGCCATACAATGGCTCGCTAAATTTTCTTTTGCTATTATTTCTCGACAGTTTGTACAAAGATAATCTTCCACTCAAAAACTTGCAAAATTCTTTCGCCCGAGTTCGAAGTATTCCCAGTTCCCACCTCTCACATTTTTAAAATGTAGTCATAAACGTTCCAGTTCCTCTTAGATTGCGATGAATTTTGTAAATATTGGAATTATGTTACTGTTCTAGAATTTCCATTTACTTTTCAGTAGACAAAAATTTATGTGGAAATATAACATTATTCGACCAAAACGCATGGGAAAAATTACAAACCCACCAGCATCTTCATAATGACTATGAATGCCAAAGATCGCTGTTTTGCTTAAATGCCTCTAGATCACCTTTCATGTTTATATATGATCGATTTGATATTTATAGTGATCACAACTAATGGTGCATATCACGTATTGTTGTTTTGTCTATTAAAAAAAAAAAGAAAAAAAAAAAACAGATGAATCGATCAATCTGAAATGTTCTATTCGAACGGATGATTGCACGCATTTATATATGTATGTATAGTTTGAGTAAAGGTTGCGTGCAACCGTGTCGCGCAGCGGGTTACCGGGTTAACATTAACATATGTATGTATACATATGTAGTAACTGTGAATCAATCCTAAGATGGCTGGCAGCCATTAACTAGTATCACTTTGTCCGTTTTATCTCCACTATATATCTCTCATTATGTCAGCGTATTAGAGCAGTCTAGACTAGAGCTGTAAATATTCGAATGTTCGAATAATTCGAGTAATATTACTCTTTGCAACAAATTGTTATTTCGATTTATTCGAATGATTCATCATTATTTATTTCAATTTGACTATTCTGAAATTATTCGAATATTCAAATACTTAGATTATTCGAATATTCGTTACAACCCTAACAAACTCAATTTACAGAATACAGATATTAAGATATTTAGATATCCTAATAAAATTAAAAAGAAGTAGTATGTCTTTCAAATACAGAGTATAAAATGATATTGCAGAGGAAATTATATAATCCAACCAAGCTTGTGCAGATTCTATTAATATCATCAGAAAGGTGTTTACAAAGGATGGAGTAGATAGAAATAATCAAAATTGAC
The DNA here is from genome assembly GCA_963971345.1 of Andrena flavipes. NCBI lineage: Eukaryota > Metazoa > Arthropoda > Insecta > Hymenoptera > Andrenidae > Andrena > Andrena flavipes. The sequence continues at coordinate 63,146,462 of OZ020480.1, forward strand.
GTTACAGAAGAGGATTAATTTAACAGCGAGCGAAACAAAGCAGAGCCAACAACTAGCGTGTAAATCTTCTGTTCTAATAAAATGGAGTAACTAACCATGGTAAAGGTGGTTAACCATACATGCATACAAACTTAATTGGCTTGGCTATTTAGCAGCACGGAGATAAATTTTATGACCACTAATATCGATTTTCGCTATAGTAATATCATACACACTATTTGGTTTCATAATAATATGTAAAATATTATGTAAATCATAAGAAGAATTTATTCAGCCTTCTTTAATATCGACTAATTTATAGATGAAGAAAGTTTAAATTATTTCGGATTATAAATGATAACGGATAATTTCGTTATATGCATTGACAAGAGGAATATTTTTAATTTATAGCATAGAGACAACACGAAATGTGTAATTTGTCATACACGTATGTACGTATATTCATTGTAACGTCACACTTTCTTGAGACAACTATGTACAAATTAAATTTGCCTATCAGATAAACAGATTAAATAGGACGGTATATTACAGGGACATTCTCCTGTAAGTATATGAGTTTCCTCATTTTTAGAGGCGTGCAATGAAATATTTGAAAGTCTAAAACTAGTTTCGAGCATTTTCATAAATGACCCAAAATCCGAAATAATATGCATATTGGGAAATAGTATGAAAATTGCGGCGTACGCGAATGTACGCATGCAAACTTCTGTATAACTGTTTAAATGCAGATGAAGCGGAGTGGACGTTCGAATAGAGTGATTTAAATCAACTAAGCCCTGCTGGCTCTGGCTGACCTTATATGTAGATAATACTACTACGGCTGGCAGTGCTCATAAATCTCGTAAGGAAATTTCAGTAGAAAGAAAAATAGTTCTCGGCAACAGTGATTAATTGATTTACGAGCAACGAGATGCGCTTCGTTGTACATTAGTCTCGCAATTTAACCATATAGGATTTCATCCATACAGAGTGTTTCACTTTCATCTTTAACTGTATACATGAGGACTAACTGAATTGGCAAAACTTGTAAAACATGATTCAAACTCATATTCTACAAAACTTTATTAGTTCACTATCTCCGGTGTTAGTATTCATAAAAAAAATAGGCTATTGATCCTTTGGCTCCCACTGTAACAAAACAACCACCCATTTACTAAAACAATTCAAATAATGAGCATCGTTGAGCAAATATTTTTTTATCTATATTTATTCTTCCATCGAATGGATATGACACCATCAATGAAGAAACATGTAGATTTTTATGACTGTTTCATATTGTAGCCTTGTAGCCAATACCTGAGTCCAGCAATATCCGGACAATAGAAGCCAAATGATTGCTGTGTATTGCGACAACTTGATATAACTCTGCCCCATCCCCTGCTCCTCTCTTCGCGTCTTCCCAATTCTCGGCAACTCTTTCGCTATCTCGTCAACAAGCAAAATTTGTGACACTCCGTTGGCCAGATTTTAATGGGCGTTGTACAAGCGCTCGTTGTAGCATGCTCTCGTGTACCAGCACCCACTGTCCTACTGTATCTTCATTACCCAAGGCTATTTAATGTACAAGCTGGTGACAAATTAATAGTGTACCTGACATAGGAGTTATTTTTTGGCTGAAACTGAGTAGAAACCATGGTATTCGCAGAAATTAATAGAAATTCAACACTGTCACAGATATTTACGACACCAAGATACTTTGAGATACTACCAAACTCACCCCCTGCTGCTTTTACATCACTACATCCCAGCAGGCCACTATATCCTACACCCCCACATAAAAGGCCCTTGTGAACTATAAAATATTGCTGTAAAAGTTTGTCGTAGTTTCTAATACTTGCAAGACTTTATGTCCACTATGTGCGATTAGTATAAAGGCATTGTACACATCACCACACACTAGTGTAGAAGGAGAAATATTCGAGAAGATATGACAAACAATTAAAGCCTGTTTAGTGTACTAACGGAGTAATTTCTTGATTTTGATTAATATCCTCCGAGATTTTGTTTCATCAAATGCAATAATCTTCTAATTTGAATTTCAATTTATCTATAGTTATATAATCGTTGTGTCACTGATTTATCGCCGTCCAGCTCAAACCGCTGACCATAGAAACATGAAATTCGGAGGGTATATTCTTTTACGACGTAGATGCTGAATAAGAAGAGATTGAAATTCCAATCCGAAGGGAGTGAAAAGGGGTGAAATATATTATCTTGGATTCCTTTATATCTCTTAGGCCCGATTAGGTATCAACTTGGTTTTTACTTCGAAAGGTTACCCACATCAATTTTTAAAAACCAATTTCATGATTTTGTCTTAATCAACCCCTAAGGGGGTGGTGGAAATGGGTGAAATGTGTTTTCATGGAGTCCTTAATATCTCTTACAAGGGAACATCCCGAACCCGGAAATTAAAAAAATGCTGAAACTTTGTCTATATGCCGGGAATTTCCTCCTGATTACAAACGCAATTTTTGGTGGCTGCTCAAATTCACTGTAAGGGCTTCTAATCCTCAATTACTACCGTCACCAAATAGTTAACCTGTTTAATTTATTGTGAGCAATTATCGTAAAGATACAGTAGCAATTTCAGTACCTATGACACAAAAACTTATCCCCAGTGAAAATTTTTTCTAATAAGTACAGGACGATGTTCCAAAATCAATCCTCACTTCACTTCAGTTATTTAGTATGACCTACGAAGGGTGATCGATTATTCTGGTAAGCTGACCCAAATTCGAATCCAAAAGGATGCAGCATGACATCTCGATGAACTCACAAGGGAATATACCGAAGTGACAATTTTGATGCCACTTTATTACAAAGTATTTCTTACAAAAATATTTGTACACGCATTCTTTCTTATCGGCTGCCATTCATATTGAAGGTTTGGAAACGTCAAATATTTTTGTAAGAAATTCTTTCAACGAAAGTCGCATCACATCAGTGAACGTATCTACTATGTTAAAAGGCAAAAATAATACCAGCCTTTACATTCTTAAAAGGCGTTGATCTACTTCCACCTAATTTGACACAGTAATTCACGTCTGTATTAACGCACATAAGATTCGATATGTATTTTACCAAATTAATTATTCCTGGCTGTTGAGAAAAAATCGCTTATTTTTCAAAACTGATCTTTATTAAGTTTTATATTAAAAAAGGGAGTATTTTTAAATTTTCAATTAAATTGGCACTATAAAATGGGTTAAAAAAAGTAAGAGGGGTATATTTTTCTTTACCATCATCCCAAAGTTGCCCCCTCCCCCTGGAAAAAGTCTGCAGACACCCCTGTTTGGCGAGCTGATACTTGTGTCAGAACATCGAGTAGAACTTTCGACTGTTATCCATCATATCTTGGTTACGGCGACACTTACAATATTACTGCTTCATCGAAACTCCAGCCAATTGACACGCTACGCCGATGCGAGCTAAACTTGCATTTCGTGCCTTCAGAAGGGGATCCCGGAATCCTTCTGAAGTTTGTGGGAGGAAGACAAGATGATAAGAAGAGGTACGAGCAATCTGTAATACAAGTGAGACGGTACGACACTGCATTTCCTCAAACTAGGTATATGTATAGTTACACCGCCTCTTTCATGCGACGATCAAAGAGACGTCTTAATTATATTCTGCGCTACGTATTGCACATATGAAAACCGCAATGTTATATATTATGAAGCGCCGTGTACACTGCTCGAGCTATAGGTACTTTGTAGATATGGTGATATGTTTACTACCCTGTTACAACTGTGGCACAACTCTCATGACATTTGTCACGGCTTCCACCGTGACTATTCCCAACTACAAAAACATGTGTATCTGTCATTTCTCGTTAAATCGATCACCTTTTGCACTTGGTGTCAGGGATTTCTATGAAATTTAAACATGATCTATATAGTTTCGTATTTGTTTAAAAAATACAGATGGTCGAATTTTGTGAAAGCGTCAACCATGTGATGCTTTTTTCTCCATTTATTTATTTTAATCAAGAAATATGTACGAGTATTTCCCACGCCAACTTAAATTTCTGTAAGATACCTATTATGTCTCTATAAGTAATAAATAAATAATAGGTTTTTTTAATCACTTCTGGGGCAAAAAAAAATGTAAGGATGGTATATCTGACAGGGGCAAAATTAATGGGGAAAACTATAAATGACCGTGCATGAAATCCGAAACCATTAATATCTCTACTACCTAACACATTGAAGAAAAATTATTCATAGAATAGTAACGTGTTTTATTATCGAATTATTATTTTGCAAATTTCAGACTGAAATGTTATCCAATGCTTCTTTTTTTTTAATGGATTTCAGCAGCTTAATATATGTATATGATGGACCAACGACAATGAGTACAAGTATATCTATACGTGTTTGTATAATCGGACGGTGTCCTAATAAATGCTGTTGAAACATAAATGATTTCATTATATGTACATGTATAGATACACAGGTACACGTGAAAACCACACGGGCATTATAAATGCAGAGAACCTATAAATGCCGATTAGTCTGCAAATTTTCAGCATTGTTTCATTGCAATTTGGGGTGCCCACTGTATAATAAATTCTATTGTACGAATTACCTTTAAATCTTTCGGAAAATCTGTGCATGACTGCCGGATTATTGAATTCCACAGATATAGGGGTTAATTGTGTTTACACGCATACCTACAAAATGGTTCGTTCGTATGTCGTCAAAAAGATAACGAAAGGTAGATACGTGGCTATATAACACTATTGTACGTATTAAACGGTTGTTAGAACTTTCAATGGGAAGGAGATTTGAAAATAAGTGTTACACAGATAATACTAACTTACTTCAGTTACTTTCTTGTAATAAGAACGGAATAACAATTATGATATTGTTTTAGAATGTATTTGCAAGAGAAATGCATTCTATCATTCTAACTGTATGTCGTTTCAGGAATAATTTCGTTTATCCTACATAGCAATACCTTTTCCTGACCCTTTACTTATACCCCTATTACTTTCTAGATAAATTTTGTTAATCAGCTTCTAGAATTGTTTTATTTAATAATAATAACGTGATATTTATAATTTACACATATTAAATGCAGAAAGTATATGTATTCATAAAAGTTTAGAGTTGGTACTCTGGAAACAGAATTTAGAAATTTTAATGAAAACAATTTGTTGCCTGTTAGTTGCAAAAGGAACTATGCCCCACGTAATTACATTTACCAACGAAGCGTTTCCATACTTTGGTAAAACACATAGTTATTAACAATTTACCTATTTCACCCTAATTGTAATTGTAGGGCACGCGTCTGATTCATACTACAAAAGAAAATTAAGTTTTGGGTTTTAACTATCTACTTTTGCCACATGGGATTTTCCCTGTGCAGTTACCTGAAAAAAAAACAAGTAGGTAAATGCCTATCAACTTGTTAGTATGGAAGTTGTAACTAAACAAATTAGGGTGAATTATTTAAATGTATACAATTGATATTTTTATTTTGTTATGAAAATTTTAAACTCTTTCTAACCTTATTTATTATTTAAAATTTCATTGTTTTCGGTAAAAACTTTACTATTGTTCATAAAAAACAGAAAATGGATATTATCCAGCTTTACACGATACGAATGATATTGTTGCGGTTAATAAACACCAATTACTGTACTTTCTCTGTTGTGTAGTATTTAACGTGTTTCGAAAACTTTTAAATATATATGGCGCGTTGATGGTTTATTTAATGAGACTAGCATGCGACACTTCTCAGTAATTAAACTTCTCCGGTTTAATTTAATGCTGCAGAATAATTTACCGTGATTATCGTTATTTCAAGCGCAACCACGCCTAATTTGATTTATTCTTGTAATCACATGCACATAATATGCGTAAATGAAAATTAAACAGACTGCCATGTGTATTTTGAACTCCCGCATCTGTGAATGTTTCAATGCTCGAAAGCTCGAACGTAGAACTCGGAAGTATCAACGCATCAGCTCTTGAGAATAAGATGATTGCATATTCTTCCTTTATAAGAAGGTGTGACCACAAAGGATTAAGTGTAACTGATCAAAATAAAGGAAGAATATGCAATCATCTTATTCACAAATTGGTCACATAGGGTTCACTGCTCTTAGCGTCATTTTTGGAGTTACCATTTTCGTATTTTTGAATCTTTTAACTTTTGAGTGGTAATTGTACATTCGTAATACTTATATAATCATGGCCTAATAGTCTTTTTTTAGAAATTTAAATTTTGATAGGATAAAATTTGTAGTTGAAAATGAGCGATTTTCCACGGCTGTGGGAAAAAGCGATTTTTTAATTTTTTTATATTCTTTTGTGATAAATCCCCTTTCGAACTCGTAAAGGCGCAATATTTTAACTCGAAAATTGTTCTTGAGATGCGATACACCCCGATACAACACCTTACACATCAAATTACGTTAACTATTAAATAAATAACATGCAGTCTATTTTATTCCTTATTTGTTAGAGTTGCCTTTCTCCTTTTCCGTAAAAGCTCCGTGGATTGTCGGCCACTCACAATATGCAATTTACTTTTAACCCCATTCCGTGCCAATTCTCTTAAATTGCAATCCAACGTCCTCTGCGAAAGTGCATGTTACCATACGAATACAAGAATAAGGTGTAGCTTGTTCATATCTGCATTTTGACACAACTTGATCGTTCGAAAGAAATTGGAAGCTTCGATAACCTTCATTCCTTTTGTTATCATACGCAGGCTGAGTCATGCAATTGGAACTCGTACCCCCTGTTTGGTTGCAGATAACATAATGGTGGAGGAAATGGAGCACTACGAGAAGATTAATCTTCTATGACCCCATTGGTTTCAATACACCAGAAAAGCACAATTTCACTCTTATTTAATGAAAGTTCTTCTTTCCTTACTAAATCAATTCTTTTGAGTATTTCCCCTATGTATTTAGTTACCTCAAAGATCTGTGAATAGTGTCGTAGCGGTGAGTGATCGAATTGCAATATTATTTGCAATTAGTCGACTACTAGTTATATTAACTATAGTTTATAGCTAGAGTAGATATAAAGTAAATATAATCCCTAGTAGCATTTATTGTTGGCAATTTGATGGCTAACTAATTTCCAACTTGGAGATACCGTGGGCCAACCAGAAATGCTACTAAATACGAGTTAGTAAAAAATAGAATTGATATTGCATCGAATTTAATTTTATCCTTTATAACACCGTCTAAATGCCAAAGAAATGGTGATAACTAAAGCCGCGGCCATCCACTTCTTAAGGGGGGTATCCATTTGTTAAGGTGGGTATCCACTTATTAAGGTGGGTATCCACTTGATAAGGAGGGTATCCACTTGTTACGTGTCCTTGTATGATATCGCCGTTGCGTATCAGTGGGGGCGGGCAGTGTTGCACCGTCGCGTATAAAATTTGATACAAAGATACCCCACAGCATCAGTGATGATACGAGAAAAAATCACACACAATGCACCGGCGATATCATACGAGGATACGTAACAAGTGGATACCCTCCTTTACCTTGCTAACTGATCATGATAACTGCATATTGTGACTCATTATTTGGTTCAGCCGTTCCAATATAGCTATATAGGTAACAGATCGCGGTAACAGAGCGAGGTACGGTAACAAACGTGGACCCGGCTTAAAAGGCCTTGAAAGTTTTCACTAATTCGTCGTACAATTGCATGCATTTTGAACAATATTTAGCGGATATATGAGGAAACATTACATAGAAAACGCACTATTCTTCAACTGACGTGGATCTGAGGAGGAATATATGTACTTACACATGTGTGCAGAACTACTAGGCACCGCACGCAATTCTCTCTTACCCAGCGCATCATTGTGTCTTTTTTCCGCGGCCATCCCCAGTTGGTCAGTCGCTCATGACATCCAATTCATTTTTGCATTCGTTTCGTACCGATGCCTGTAAATTGGACTTGCTGTAATTCAGAGAGGAGCGCCGAGGGTTTGGACCGGGTAATCTCGACCAAATGCCAGTCAGCAAATGCCCGTACAACGTCCGAAACGACGCGACGTACGCGTACACACACGTGTGCACTGACGTATGCAGAAAACAGAAAGAGGGACGCAGAGCGAGATGGCGATAAAGCGTGTAACAAAGAACGAGACGGAAGTTGACGAGTGATAGAGGGAGAGCGGGAGAGAATTCGGAGCGGTTCGCAGCTACCTCCAGTCACGGGCACATGAGTGTGGCCAGCAGCGATGCACACGTGCCCTGCGATTCACCAATAAGCCCGCGTATTAATCACAGTTTCAGAGTGACGTTCTGCAGAGCTTCGTTGACTGCATAGGAGAACGAGTATAGCCTGTAATAGAGTAGGGTCTCCTTGGGATGGATAAAAAGATTTACCTGTCTAAGTACGTCATTCGGTGCATATGCGTCCACATGTCATAATTAAAACTTTATTTGGATGAAATCTTCACTGATACAGTAGTGAGCAGACGTTTGAAACGACGATGGTACGTTTCAGGGAATGAAATCAAATTCTGAAGAGCACTAGCGCGTGTGCAGTTGTATCGTGTAATGTATACCTATGTTTACACTCAGATGATGGCTACAGGGTCTAGCAGAGTCTACCTGGCATCAGTCTGTATATATATCATTCTGTTGTAGGTACTTATTATATAGCAGTATTTTCTTTTTAAAAAGAATGAGACTTTTAGGTCATTCCAGGGACAAATCTGGTAGAAAAGCTTATTGCCATGGGTCCTCTGTGCGTTGTCGAATTAATTGTCAAGCTGTCCATCATCGAAGGGTTAATGAGTAAGGACCCCAATAGATTCTTTTTAATTGAGTATTTTGGGTCGCACCGACTGCTGTGATAATTCGCGACTACATTGGATACATAGTAATTTGGTTAAGTTAACATCAGATGAATTAACGATTAATAAAAATGATCGTGGAACTCCAGGAAGGGAGGCACTGGTAAATAAAAATACTAGATCAGTTGGTGGAATGCAATGTCGTCGAGGAATGCAAGCACATTGTTGAAAGTATCCAGCTCGGTGAGCATCCGTTTCAGATCAGTGCCAATTTTATGTTGATTTCGATTTATTGTATACTTGGTGCATTCAGCCAGTACGTGCTTGATCTCTCTGTGTGTGAAAGGATCTCAACATTTCGTACCTTAAACTTTCTAAGTAGCTAATAGTTCTTGTTAACTGTATATATTCATCTTACAAATCCTGTCAAAATACAGTTATGAGGATTTATCTACTTGTGGTTACTGTGTAAAACGGTGGCACATTATCTTTGTAAACAAAATGATACTTATTATAGAAAGTGCAGAATCTGATGGTTAGATACTTTTAACTATTTATAGATAATATACAGCATTCCAAAAGAATTAGTAGGATGTTTACTATTGATGTTCCATGGAAATGTATATTTAAAACATGCTACTACTTATTACTACTATCGGTACTACGCCAAAAAGTACCAACGTACCTATAAGCAAAATGGAAAATAGACTTGCTATAGAACCGGTCAAATACCGCATACGTTTGCCGTTGCATCGGAACAATGTCCCACGGTAAAATACGAACAGATCAATGAAGTGTATTGCGGTCATACAGAGGAATCGAAGAGCATGCTTGTAACCAGTTATTTCATTACGTTCAAAATTACAGTTGTTGTCAACATGATAGATTGCCCACTTCTTTCCGATCGATACAGCAACAAAGGCTGATCCACTATATTCACATATTCCTATTCGTCGATGTGGAGTGGCATATTATGCAAGATTGCTTATTTGCTCTGACGAGGTTACACGGTATTCAAATTCCACCCTTATGAAAATTCTTACATTATCTAAAATTAAAAAAAAAAACATCTAGGTACTACATCGAAATTTATTTTTGTTGCTTTTGATTTTTCGAAATGGTGATGGATACATTACATATATCCGGTTTGGGTATAAGTAGCTCATGATATTGATCATATCGGAAGAACCGGATTCAACTGTCATAATGTGGCTGCAACAGCCAACAGTTCCGATCACCACTTTTGCGTGTGCAGTTATATTCTGATTGATTCGCGTCCGGTTTTAATTTTATGAATAAGTATGAAAATGATAAACTGTAGTTTATGATGTTCCACTTGCCAATCGATACTTCAACTTCCGGTTGCACATGGTGCCCCATGATTTTATTTAAAGTGAAAAAAACCCATCGAAATTGTATTACAAGAAAATAATTAGTTTTTAGTTTTTAGTGAATTTTTAATAAAATCGTTTGGCATAATTTTTTTTATATATTATTACGGTACGAATATTATACCATGGTTTATGAAAATTAGAATATTTATATACATATTGTTCGCTATATTGAATTGGCCATTGTGAATTTTGAAAATCTAAGTTCGAATTCGCTTTTAACAGTCAGCAAAACCCCTGAAAACAATTCTTTAAATTATCTGACCGACATAAAAGCAGTGGCGGATTTAAGGACTAAGGCCCAGGTGGCCAACATTCTGAGGGGTCCATTTTTTCGGGAAAATAAATATGTGGTTTACTAAAAACGGATTCAGCATAGTAGTACAGAAAAAAATACAATTTGGATAAAATCATAACATCTTTTTTGAAGATGGTCCTTCTAGTTTAAGACCCAGGCGGCAATTGCTCATCGGCCGCCGATAAATCCGCCGCTGCATAAAAGTCCCTACAGCGAACCGTGTTGGCTGTTGCTGACCGGTTAAAATTAATTTTGACTTCGTTGCCTTCCCATATCTTAGAAACTAATTGTCGGTTCAACTCGAAAATTTATTGTCATTGATATTTCGCCATAAGTTATCATTTCGTACAAAATTTCAGTTACCATAAACGGGCGAAGAAACCTCCATTTTTGGGTCACTCTTTGAACAGAAGCAGACTTACACTAAATTAGTCTAAGTTATTTTAGACTTAGGAGAACATTTTCACAGGGCATTTTATATGTGTAGAGCACATAGTACTCAGTCTTCTACGCCAATTGCACTTATTGTTAATTAATTTACATCTCCTCACACCTGAAATATGATATTTGAAAAATATCATCGATACGTGACGTTTCTCACCCGGTTTTCTAACAGGTCGAATAAACGTGGTTCATTTACGTTGCTTGTTATAAACTGTAGTGTCTGTATCTACCCGTGCATACAACCTGTTCCAGTTACGGATGCAACATACGGGGGTAAACAAATTTTGACGAAGGCCATTTTTCCCGATTATTCCCAGCAGGCTGTTTCTCGAACGGCTGTCGATCGAGGCATCGAAGTTACGTCCAACGCATCGGGCAGAATGAGGCAGGCACGGTCTTGCGTAACGAACTGAGCCACGCCGGCACAAATAATGGGGGTTTTGTTTGGCGAACGGGGTAATTCGTTTATCTCCTTTTTCCAGCAATCCGGCGGCCGAACAACGCTGGGCTACGGCCGCGGGAAGAGACCAGGGGATTGTCCACTTCGAATCAAGCGGAATTACGTGCATTCGTTTCATCTGATCGTAAACAGTTACCTACGCGTTAACAATGCATGTTTGGTGGAATCGTACGGGAGGCGAATGAGGGAAAAAGGGCAACATGAAAGAAAGCCGGGGAATCGATAGGGGAAGGACAGGGACAAAGAAATGGAAACAAAGATAATGGGACAGAAAGGAACAAAACGTTTAGAGACGAGGGGCTGGGGAAAAAAAGCAGAGACGTGGGAATGGTAGAAAGACGGTGACAAATTAGGGAAGCATGGGAAGGATGAAAACGGAAAAATAAGAAATACAGTGACACAGGAATAAGCCATAAACGAAAGCGTAATTGTACTATAATATGTACTTTCTATCATATGGCAATTAAGTCGTAATCTGTTGCAAACTTTATCTTCGTGCTAGTTTGCTAATTGCGTTACGTCGGCAAAGGACCCGATACATGCAGACGTTCCGCAATGACGTAGTACAACTACGAAACAGAGGATTTAAATGTAAAAGTAGATTGAAAATGTAGGTAGGGTAAAAGATATTTACTTCAGGTCCCATACATTTGATTAAAAATTCGCACAATGCAGCAATAAACGTGGTGTAATTTCCAATGAAATCCTTGTGTGAAAACAAGTCGAAATTGTGGAATAATTTTTACGGAACAATGTTGTGTTATCGATTTTGAAAAGTAAAGCATTCAAGGGATCGGTTCCATTTTCGAAACAGATTTTCTTTATATTATATTATATTATGTATTCGGTATGTCAAATCTAAATATGTAATTAGCATATTAAAGATGAGATTAAATCCATGCTATATAATTATTTTCTTTCAAATATTTAGTTTCTAATTTTGAATTCTCCAGAAACATGTCCCGATTAATTCGAGTAGTGCACTGCATTTAAAATTGGAACTAAATTTAATAATTTTCATCTCTTTATGTATTCGTCACGTAATACGGTGTTTTTAGTAGCAGTATATTTAATTGTATATTTAAAAATGTACAGAGAGCAATATTAAATTGCAAGAATTATTGAATGTTCTATATAAATATCAAAAACACCTTGATTTCGTCCTGGAAATATTAAACTTCCAGTAAGGCAGCTTGTGTGTACACTTTCCTTCAGTCGATTGAAGGTATCCAACTACTAATTAGCCTCTAAGTCTCGTTTTTCGCTATCGCTGAAGGGTAACAGACGATTTTCGACCAAAGACAGTTAACGTTGGTATAAGACCACTCATATTTGAGTATGCACTCGAAATTGGTTGTAATTAAATCTGAACAATACGTTTCCCTTTCGCGCTCTGCCGGCTTAAGTGAGTTACCAATATTGTTCCCTCCAAATAGTTACCGCCAGAATTAGTCGCATTAAATCTCACTGATGCAAACAATTTTAATTGCAATAAAAAGTAACCGAGCATGCAAGCAGCTCGAGAGTGTCAAGTACACGGTACCTGTGCCAATTAAAGAAATGGATACATTCCTCCTTTTTTGCCTTCTGTTCCAGAGAATTGCAAAATCCAAATTGTTTCTGTAGGTTCGTTGCAAACATACATAAGAAAACACCTAGTATACATAGTATCTCAATTATATTATAAAATAATTATATTATATTATTATTTTCCAAAAATATCACTTTTGTTCTAAACTCAGAGTTCACCCTTGACAAAAATTGGTGCTGAAAATTTTGCATTTTGAAAATTAATTAATGAATTGAAGTAATAAAACCGTTTGGTAGACTTTTTTAAATCATGCTCCTGATATTACCAAATGTTTAAAAATTCGAGGTTTAAAATATCTGTAGAGAGATGTGAAACTGATTCTCATTCAAGTACATGTATACTCAACGGATTTTCAAAATCAATTTCCGCGAAAGTAAAACCTTGTCCAAGGAAATATTATTCTATAATTTCAATTTATATTTGCACAAAAAATCTCCACGTTCTAGGTTCTACCACCATTACATATACCTATGTACACTATATTTTACTAAAAGAAAGAAGAATTTAAAGGTTTATGTTTTATTAACCTAAGCACTGTGAGTGCAATAAATTAGAGTTGTATTAAAGTGTTAGAGACGCAATACATTTTTTATCTGAAGAAATTTAAGAATTGTGTGGATTTTTATAGTTTTGCACTGAAAGATGTACTGCAGTTCCATCAATAAAGTGACAGAAATAATATGAATTCAATTTGTGTTTGAAGCTGACTAGAAAATTTTAAGTACACAGTAAATTCTTTTAAATATATGATACATTCGATCGATAGCATGACGAGAAAACACTACAGGAAGATAATTAATTTCGACATTCTGCCAGACACAGCTTAATTTCATGAGCAGTTTCCAACGCAAAGTTTTTAATAAATTAACACTCCATAATTTAGTTTTATTTTCTACTACTCCACAATACATCATTCCATTAATACATTATAATTCGTCTCTAATTATTTAATCTATAATAAAGATAAAGTAGTTAAGTAATTATATATAAAACTGCAATTTTCAACAAAGCAATTAAGGGCTTGGTTATTTTTCAACGTAATACTGGAATTGATAAACTCTTGAGGACTTTACCGCAGAAAAATTTTCGAGGTATTTCAAAAATGTTTTAATCAACTTAGTGAAAGACAGCGTGTATTGGTGAAGAATCTCGAAAATGAAGCAGAGAAACAGTAGAATGGAGAATGGAACCTTTCCAATTAATTAACGCTGAACATTTCGCGTGCAACTAGTGATGCATCATGTTTATTTTCTGACAATATTGTTCTGCAGTGATTGTTTTACCTATATTTAAACAGCTAAAATAAGACTATCTTTTAATAAAGCGTAACCTTCGTCTTCTGTTGATCCATCTTTGTCTCTTTATATGTCATCATGAGTGATCACCGTGATTGATTTGTAGAATCGTGCTGTGCAGAATGTTCCTAGTTGTAGGAAATCTATCTTTTATATCGTATTTGTAGTTCTTTCAAACACGTACCGTTTTGGTGTATTAAGTAGCGAAGAATGAATCGCTTATTGATTAGCTTTGGAGTTTAAAATATCTGAGACTTTTTTGAGACTAGTTAAAAACATTGGTTGTAAATATATCGTGTTTTTTAGAAGCAGTGTTCTAACGCCGCGCGTCCATGTCTAATATTTTTTGATACTCTACAAGCACTGTCTAATCGGATTGAAAAGTAATTGATAATTAGCGTAGGTATAGTTAGCGAAGTGTTCAGCTTCTAAGGTAACGTTCTTGACAGGTTGATGGCCCTTCAGTAAGATTCACATCATCGAGGCATAAAGGAAAATTCATGTGTTTATCCATTGTTAAATAGAGGGCTGTATTTGTGTCATTTGTGTTATAACGCTATAATCTTTTAGCTACTCAGCCATGTGCACGTCTTATCGTTTTTGGACTCATTCCAATTTAAGCTGCAGTAATCTGTTGTCTCATATTTTGCACTGCAGTGGTGTTCCTTGATACAGTATATTTTCGACTGTTCGCTATAGAAAAGAATCCAAGGTTTTAATTCCTGAGAACCAATTGGTAATGAATCTGAACCTCTGCAACCTTTCCACTGATTTGGATACATTTTATTATGTACATACACATTTCACCTAACTTTGAAGTGTGATAGCAAAAAGTTCGAAGGAAAAAAGGCATGGGACTTCACTGAGAAAATCAAAGACTTTGTTAAGAAAAATATTTGGCAACGATGGAACACAAGATTTTCCGGAGGTATTGAAATATTTGCCTTGCTTAAGTTGTGGTGTAAAACAGAACATCCATTTAAGACCACGTAAAAGTACATAATTTTTATTTCAAGATTTACAAAGTACCTATCAATTTTGTAAAAACCTATAAATATAGGTATGTTTTCGATAAACCTATCATAGATAACATATAAGATATCATGAAAATTATTGAAAATATCCAAATATAAATATAAAACTGCGAGAAAAGTATTTATAAATTAATACATTGCAAAAAAAGAATATATACTTACTATTTGCTAAAATTAATCAAGGGTCGATGGGTAATTAGTTAAATCTACTGAAAGCCACCGGTCATGATGGATAATGCCATTTAAAAATAAATTAATTCAAATCCTATGAAGTAGCTTTTCGCACAAATTCTCAAGCTCACTGATTATATTATCGACAAATACATGAATGATCAAACTAGATTTTCCTGACAGACCACTTAATTATTCCACTCGTTATTGTGTTAATGTCGAGTATCTTTCAACAAACGAGAGTAATTGGCTTACAATGTCCTTACTATTTTATTGAACGAGAATTACATTTTCATTCTCCAAAGAGCTTAATCGTCGTCCGGTTATCTTACGTTACGTTCCTGCTACATATGCGATTAGTGACTATGCTTTTAATGTAATCACCCTAATGAAAGAATGGTATTTTATCGCGAGACTATTTTTCGCTGCGTTCGTTTCGGTACAGAAACGTTCCTGTAATATCACGCCGTTTTTCGCTGCATTGATTTGTGCAAACGAACTCAGAGTTGGGCTAAATTGAAATTTCAATTTCACGCTTTATCGGTTTCACTGTCCATAGTTACAAATTGTGGTTAAGAATCCGTAATCGATACAATTATATAATACGATACGTATGCCGGGAATCTGTACCTAATTATATTAAAAACCGCTCAATGGTAAATAGAATTCTCACAAAGTAATCTTATATTTGGAACACGACGAGCATATCGATATGAATCCTATAATACATGCAGTATTTCATCTATTACAGAGTAAGTTCATTTTCCAGTGTGGCATCGAAGATTTTGGTCAGAAGGTAGGCATTTTAAAATGTAAGTAGGGCAATGGCGCATAGTAATAAGGGTAAATTCTTGTAAAATAAGGTAATTTAAAAACTACCTGTAGTCGGAGGAGGAAAAGTACAAAACGTCTGAGAACTAACAGCATAAAAATTACATATTTGCAAAAATTAAGCGTCTTACATTTGCCCGTGATAAATGGCCGTGTGCGTACCCCCACAGCACATTTGTTGCCGAAATGTCTCAGTTGCGTTGCGGTTTAATCCTTGGAATATTGCACGGAATGTTGCCGAAAAGTTACAAGTAAATTGCTATGTCCGCCCTGTGCAACATTGCAGGATATATTTCAGCAACATTTTTTCGGGATATTACAGCAATGGTAGCGCAACATTTCTGAGATTTTATAGGAACGGTAGCGCAACATTTCTGAGATTTTATAGGAATGGTAGCGCAACATTTCTGAGATTTTACAGAAATGGTAGCGCAACATTTCTGAGATTTTACAGAAATGGTAGCGCAACATTTCTGAGATTTTACAGAAATGGTAGCGCAACATTTCTGAGATTTTACAGAAATGGTAGCGCAACATTTCGGGCAGTTGGGCCAAAAATAAAAATAACGGTATTTTATATATATGCACGTACATATTTTTATCACTTCACTTGAATGTGTGAAGAAGAATCATAGTAGTATAACATCCGTGTATATTTTAAAAATAGAATATTTATTTTACCCCAGGGAAGATTCGAACCCGCGACCTGTAGCACCGTAGACGAACACTTTACCGCTGTAGCTGCAATTGTTAATTGAGAAAACTGCTTCCGTATTCGAACATTACATTCCAACCATGCAACACTTCAAACTGAAATTATTCAAAAACGAAGATTCGTTTTGACAAACCCCATTACATCTCCCTAATCGCTAAGCTGAACATTTCACAACAAATTCATTCCGACGCTTGATGTTGTATTAAGTTGATTCATATTCTGTTATGAAATATCCTGCATAGTACAAGAAAATAATATAGTTTTAGTTTTTAGCGCATTTTTAATACAATCGTTTAACATAATTATTTTATATATTTTTTCATTTTCCAGTCCTTAGTGTTAGTGGATATACATTTCACAATTCAGACTTCGTTGCAAATATAATTTATTGCTGTATACAGTTTAATAGTTTGCTTACACCTTATAGAGCTAATTTACTAATTGTATTAATTACTTATATCACATTTTGTCACTGTTTACATACATTCCCTCGGAGGTTGCCTGTGAAATGTAACACTGTATTCTGTTTGTCGACATATTGAATATAAATAATTACTACAATTACTTAATGAACACATATGGTTTAAACAAATTCATAAAATATATACAGCAACAAAACATGTGTGAATAACTGCCAGTGACCGTAATATTAGCATTTAATTCATTGTATGTAATTAAAACGTTCCGAACTGTCGAGTGAAAATATCTAAGTCCGGATATGTTGCAGAAAAATTGCTGAAATCTTGCTCATATGTTGCGGAGCGCTCGCAAGATATGAGCAAGATTTCAGCAATTTTTCTGCAACATATCCGTATTTCCCCGTAGCGATCCCGTATTCTCCAGACACAGAATGCAGTCTAAGACTCCACACACTATCATCGAGGGAATATAAGCGAACTTGGACAATATCTGACATAAATAATTAATACGATTATTTAATTAACATTATATAGTTTAAACAATCTCATAAACAATATTCAGCAACAAAAGAGATTTGAAGAGAGTGTTACACGTGCCAATAAATGCCAGTGACCGTAATATTAGCACGTAATTCATTATATGTAATTAAAACGTTCCGAACTGTCGAGTGAAAATATCTAAGTCCGGATATGTTGCAGAAAAATTGCTGAAATCTTGCTCATATGTTGCGGAGCGCTCGCAAGATATGAGCAAGATTTCAGCAATTTTTCTGCAACATATCCGTATTTCCCCGTAGCGATCCCGTATTCTCCAGACACAGAATGCAGTCTAAGACTCCACACACTATCATCGAGGGAATATAAGCGAACTTGGACAATATCTGACATAAATAATTAATACGATTATTTAATTAACATTATTTAGTTTAAACAATCTCATAAACAATATTCAGCAACAAAAGAGATTTGAAGAGAGTGTTACACGTGCCAATAAATGTCAGTGACCGTAATATTAGCACGTAATTCATTATATGTAATTAAAACGTTCCGAACTGTCGAGTGAAAATATCTAAGTCCGGATATGTTGCAGAAAAATTGCTGAAATCTTGCTCATATGTTGCGGAGCGCTCGCAAGATATGAGCAAGATTTCAGCAATTTTTCTGCAACATATCCGTATTTCCCCGTAGCGATCCCGTATTCTCCAGACACAGAATGCAGTCTAAGACTCCACACACTATCATCGAGGGAATATAAGCGAACTTGGACAATATCTGACATAAATAATTAATACGATTATTTAATTAACATTATATAGTTTAAACAATCTCATAAACAATATTCAGCAACAAAAGAGATTTGAAGAGAGTGTTACACGTGCCAATAAATGCCAGTGACCGTAATATTAGCACGTAATTCATTATATGTAATTAAAGCGTTCCGAACTGTCGAGTGAAAATATCTAAGTCCGGATATGTTGCAGAAAAATTGCTGAAATCTTGCTCATATGTTGCGGAGCGCTCGCAAGATATGAGCAAGATTTCAGCAATTTTTCTGCAACATATCCGTATTTCCCCGTAGCGATCCCGTATTCTCCAGACACAGAATGCAGTCTAAGACTCCACAGACTATCATCGAGGGAATATAAGCGAACTTGGACAATATTTGACATAAATAATTAATACGATTATTTAATTAACATTATTTAGTTTAAACAATCTCATAAACAATATTCAGCAACAAAAGAGATTTGAAGAGAGTGTTACACGTGCCAATAAATGTCAGTGACCGTAATATTAGCACGTAATTCATTATATGTAATTAAAACGTTCCGAACTGTCGAGTGAAAATATCTAAGTCCGGATATGTTGCAGAAAAATTGCTGAAATCTTGCTCATATGTTGCGGAGCGCTCGCAAGATATGAGCAAGATTTCAGCAATTTTTCTGCAACATATCCGTATTTCCCCGTAGCGATCCCGTATTCTCCAGACACAGAATGCAGTCTAAGACTCCACACACTATCATCGAGGCAATATAAGCGAACTTGGACAATATCTGACATAAATAATTAATACGATTATTTAATTAACATTATATAGTTTAAACAATCTCATAAACAATATTCAGCAACAAAAGAGATTTGAAGAGAGTGTTACACGTGCCAATAAATGCCAGTGACCGTAATATTAGCACGTAATTCATTATATGTAATTAAAACGTTCCGAACTGTCGAGTGAAAATATCTAAGTCCGGATATGTTGCAGAAAAATTGCTGAAATCTTGCTCATATGTTGCGGAGCGCTCGCAAGATATGAGCAAGATTTCAGCAATTTTTCTGCAACATATCCGTATTTCCCCGTAGCGATCCCGTATTCTCCAGACACAGAATGCAGTCTAAGACTCCACACACTATCATCGAGGGAATATAAGCGAACTTGGACAATATCTGACATAAATAATTAATACGATTATTTAATTAACATTATTTAGTTTAAACAATCTCATAAACAATATTCAGCAACAAAAGAGATTTGAAGAGAGTGTTACACGTGCCAATAAATGTCAGTGACCGTAATATTAGCACGTAATTCATTATATGTAATTAAAACGTTCCGAACTGTCGAGTGAAAATATCTAAGTCCGGATATGTTGCAGAAAAATTGCTGAAATCTTGCTCATATGTTGCGGAGCGCTCGCAAGATATGAGCAAGATTTCAGCAATTTTTCTGCAACATATCCGTATTTCCCCGTAGCGATCCCGTATTCTCCAGACACAGAATGCAGTCTAAGACTCCACACACTATCATCGAGGGAATATAAGCGAACTTGGACAATATCTGACATAAATAATTAATACGATTATTTAATTAACATTATATAGTTTAAACAATCTCATAAACAATATTCAGCAACAAAAGAGATTTGAAGAGAGTGTTACACGTGCCAATAAATGCCAGTGACCGTAATATTAGCACGTAATTCATTATATGTAATTAAAGCGTTCCGAACTGTCGAGTGAAAATATCTAAGTCCGGATATGTTGCAGAAAAATTGCTGAAATCTTGCTCATATGTTGCGGAGCGCTCGCAAGATATGAGCAAGATTTCAGCAATTTTTCTGCAACATATCCGTATTTCCCCGTAGCGATCCCGTATTCTCCAGACACAGAATGCAGTCTAAGACTCCACAGACTATCATCGAGGGAATATAAGCGAACTTGGACAATATTTGACATAAATAATTAATACGATTATTTAATTAACATTATTTAGTTTAAACAATCTCATAAACAATATTCAGCAACAAAAGAGATTTGAAGAGAGTGTTACACGTGCCAATAAATGTCAGTGACCGTAATATTAGCACGTAATTCATTATATGTAATTAAAACGTTCCGAACTGTCGAGTGAAAATATCTAAGTCCGGATATGTTGCAGAAAAATTGCTGAAATCTTGCTCATATGTTGCGGAGCGCTCGCAAGATATGAGCAAGATTTCAGCAATTTTTCTGCAACATATCCGTATTTCCCCGTAGCGATCCCGTATTCTCCAGACACAGAATGCAGTCTAAGACTCCACACACTATCATCGAGGCAATATAAGCGAACTTGGACAATATCTGACATAAATAATTAATACGATTATTTAATTAACATTATATAGTTTAAACAATCTCATAAACAATATTCAGCAACAAAAGAGATTTGAAGAGAGTGTTACACGTGCCAATAAATGCCAGTGACCGTAATATTAGCACGTAATTCATTATATGTAATTAAAACGTTCCGAACTGTCGAGTGAAAATATCTAAGTCCGGATATGTTGCAGAAAAATTGCTGAAATCTTGCTCATATGTTGCGGAGCGCTCGCAAGATATGAGCAAGATTTCAGCAATTTTTCTGCAACATATCCGTATTTCCCCGTAGCGATCCCGTATTCTCCAGACACAGAATGCAGTCTAAGACTCCACACACTATCATCGAGGGAATATAAGCGAACTTGGACAATATCTGACATAAATAATTAATACGATTATTTAATTAACATTATTTAGTTTAAACAATCTCATAAACAATATTCAGCAACAAAAGAGATTTGAAGAGAGTGTTACACGTGCCAATAAATGTCAGTGACCGTAATATTAGCACGTAATTCATTATATGTAATTAAAACGTTCCGAACTGTCGAGTGAAAATATCTAAGTCCGGATATGTTGCAGAAAAATTGCTGAAATCTTGCTCATATGTTGCGGAGCGCTCGCAAGATATGAGCAAGATTTCAGCAATTTTTCTGCAACATATCCGTATTTCCCCGTAGCGATCCCGTATTCTCCAGACACAGAATGCAGTCTAAGACTCCACACACTATCATCGAGGGAATATAAGCGAACTTGGACAATATCTGACATAAATAATTAATACGATTATTTAATTAACATTATATAGTTTAAACAATCTCATAAACAATATTCAGCAACAAAAGAGATTTGAAGAGAGTGTTACACGTGCCAATAAATGCCAGTGACCGTAATATTAGCACGTAATTCATTATATGTAATTAAAGCGTTCCGAACTGTCGAGTGAAAATATCTAAGTCCGGATATGTTGCAGAAAAATTGCTGAAATCTTGCTCATATGTTGCGGAGCGCTCGCAAGATATGAGCAAGATTTCAGCAATTTTTCTGCAACATATCCGTATTTCCCCGTAGCGATCCCGTATTCTCCAGACACAGAATGCAGTCTAAGACTCCACAGACTATCATCGAGGGAATATAAGCGAACTTGGACAATATTTGACATAAATAATTAATACGATTATTTAATTAACATTATTTAGTTTAAACAATCTCATAAACAATATTCAGCAACAAAAGAGATTTGAAGAGAGTGTTACACGTGCCAATAAATGTCAGTGACCGTAATATTAGCACGTAATTCATTATATGTAATTAAAACGTTCCGAACTGTCGAGTGAAAATATCTAAGTCCGGATATGTTGCAGAAAAATTGCTGAAATCTTGCTCATATGTTGCGGAGCGCTCGCAAGATATGAGCAAGATTTCAGCAATTTTTCTGCAACATATCCGTATTTCCCCGTAGCGATCCCGTATTCTCCAGACACAGAATGCAGTCTAAGACTCCACACACTATCATCGAGGCAATATAAGCGAACTTGGACAATATCTGACATAAATAATTAATACGATTATTTAATTAACATTATATAGTTTAAACAATCTCATAAACAATATTCAGCAACAAAAGAGATTTGAAGAGAGTGTTACACGTGCCAATAAATGCCAGTGACCGTAATATTAGCACGTAATTCATTATATGTAATTAAAACGTTCCGAACTGTCGAGTGAAAATATCTAAGTCCGGATATGTTGCAGAAAAATTGCTGAAATCTTGCTCATATGTTGCGGAGCGCTCGCAAGATATGAGCAAGATTTCAGCAATTTTTCTGCAACATATCCGTATTTCCCCGTAGCGATCCCGTATTCTCCAGACACAGAATGCAGTCTAAGACTCCACACACTATCATCGAGGGAATATAAGCGAACTTGGACAATATCTGACATAAATAATTAATACGATTATTTAATTAACATTATATAGTTTAAACAATCTCATAAACAATATTCAGCAACAAAAGAGATTTGAAGAGAGTGTTACACGTGCCAATAAATGCCAGTGACCGTAATATTAGCACGTAATTCATTATATGTAATTAAAGCGTTCCGAACTGTCGAGTGAAAATATCTAAGTCCGGATATGTTGCAGAAAAATTGCTGAAATCTTGCTCATATGTTGCGGAGCGCTCGCAAGATATGAGCAAGATTTCAGCAATTTTTCTGCAACATATCCGTATTTCCCCGTAGCGATCCCGTATTCTCCAGACACAGAATGCAGTCTAAGACTCCACAGACTATCATCGAGGGAATATAAGCGAACTTGGACAATATTTGACATAAATAATTAATACGATTATTTAATTAACATTATTTAGTTTAAACAATCTCATAAACAATATTCAGCAACAAAAGAGATTTGAAGAGAGTGTTACACGTGCCAATAAATGTCAGTGACCGTAATATTAGCACGTAATTCATTATATGTAATTAAAACGTTCCGAACTGTCGAGTGAAAATATCTAAGTCCGGATATGTTGCAGAAAAATTGCTGAAATCTTGCTCATATGTTGCGGAGCGCTCGCAAGATATGAGCAAGATTTCAGCAATTTTTCTGCAACATATCCGTATTTCCCCGTAGCGATCCCGTATTCTCCAGACACAGAATGCAGTCTAAGACTCCACACACTATCATCGAGGCAATATAAGCGAACTTGGACAATATCTGACATAAATAATTAATACGATTATTTAATTAACATTATTTAGTTTAAACAATCTCATAAACAATATTCAGCAACAAAAGAGATTTGAAGAGAGTGTTACACGTGCCAATAAATGTCAGTGACCGTAATATTAGCACGTAATTCATTATATGTAATTAAAACGTTCCGAACTGTCGAGTGAAAATATCTAAGTCCGGATATGTTGCAGAAAAATTGCTGAAATCTTGCTCATATGTTGCGGAGCGCTCGCAAGATATGAGCAAGATTTCAGCAATTTTTCTGCAACATATCCGTATTTCCCCGTAGCGATCCCGTATTCTCCAGACACAGAATGCAGTCTAAGACTCCACAGACTATCATCGAGGGAATATAAGCGAACTTGGACAATATTTGACATAAATAATTAATACGATTATTTAATTAACATTATTTAGTTTAAACAATCTCATAAACAATATTCAGCAACAAAAGAGATTTGAAGAGAGTGTTACACGTGCCAATAAATGTCAGTGACCGTAATATTAGCACGTAATTCATTATATGTAATTAAAACGTTCCGAACTGTCGAGTGAAAATATCTAAGTCCGGATATGTTGCAGAAAAATTGCTGAAATCTTGCTCATATGTTGCGGAGCGCTCGCAAGATATGAGCAAGATTTCAGCAATTTTTCTGCAACATATCCGTATTTCCCCGTAGCGATCCCGTATTCTCCAGACACAGAATGCAGTCTAAGACTCCACACACTATCATCGAGGCAATATAAGCGAACTTGGACAATATCTGACATAAATAATTAATACGATTATTTAATTAACATTATATAGTTTAAACAATCTCATAAACAATATTCAGCAACAAAAGAGATTTGAAGAGAGTGTTACACGTGCCAATAAATGCCAGTGACCGTAATATTAGCACGTAATTCATTATATGTAATTAAAACGTTCCGAACTGTCGAGTGAAAATATCTAAGTCCGGATATGTTGCAGAAAAATTGCTGAAATCTTGCTCATATGTTGCGGAGCGCTCGCAAGATATGAGCAAGATTTCAGCAATTTTTCTGCAACATATCCGTATTTCCCCGTAGCGATCCCGTATTCTCCAGACACAGAATGCAGTCTAAGACTCCACACACTATCATCGAGGCAATATAAGCGAACTTGGACAATATCTGACATAAATAATTAATACGATTATTTAATTAACATTATATAGTTTAAACAATCTCATAAACAATATTCAGCAACAAAAGAGATTTGAAGAGAGTGTTACACGTGCCAATAAATGCCAGTGACCGTAATATTAGCACGTAATTCATTATATGTAATTAAAACGTTCCGAACTGTCGAGTGAAAATATCTAAGTCCGGATATGTTGCAGAAAAATTGCTGAAATCTTGCTCATATGTTGCGGAGCGCTCGCAAGATATGAGCAAGATTTCAGCAATTTTTCTGCAACATATCCGTATTTCCCCGTAGCGATCCCGTATTCTCCAGACACAGAATGCAGTCTAAGACTCCACACACTATCATCGAGGCAATATAAGCGAACTTGGACAATATCTGACATAAATAATTAATACGATTATTTAATTAACATTATATAGTTTAAACAATCTCATAAACAATATTCAGCAACAAAAGAGATTTGAAGAGAGTGTTACACGTGCCAATAAATGCCAGTGACCGTAATATTAGCACGTAATTCATTATATGTAATTAAAACGTTCCGAACTGTCGAGTGAAAATATCTAAGTCCGGATATGTTGCAGAAAAATTGCTGAAATCTTGCTCATATGTTGCGGAGCGCTCGCAAGATATGAGCAAGATTTCAGCAATTTTTCTGCAACATATCCGTATTTCCCCGTAGCGATCCCGTATTCTCCAGACACAGAATGCAGTCTAAGACTCCACACACTATCATCGAGGGAATATAAGCGAACTTGGACAATATCTGACATAAATAATTAATACGATTATTTAATTAACATTATTTAGTTTAAACAATCTCATAAACAATATTCAGCAACAAAAGAGATTTGAAGAGAGTGTTACACGTGCCAATAAATGTCAGTGACCGTAATATTAGCACGTAATTCATTATATGTAATTAAAACGTTCCGAACTGTCGAGTGAAAATATCTAAGTCCGGATATGTTGCAGAAAAATTGCTGAAATCTTGCTCATATGTTGCGGAGCGCTCGCAAGATATGAGCAAGATTTCAGCAATTTTTCTGCAACATATCCGTATTTCCCCGTAGCGATCCCGTATTCTCCAGACACAGAATGCAGTCTAAGACTCCACACACTATCATCGAGGGAATATAAGCGAACTTGGACAATATCTGACATAAATAATTAATACGATTATTTAATTAACATTATATAGTTTAAACAATCTCATAAACAATATTCAGCAACAAAAGAGATTTGAAGAGAGTGTTACACGTGCCAATAAATGCCAGTGACCGTAATATTAGCACGTAATTCATTATATGTAATTAAAGCGTTCCGAACTGTCGAGTGAAAATATCTAAGTCCGGATATGTTGCAGAAAAATTGCTGAAATCTTGCTCATATGTTGCGGAGCGCTCGCAAGATATGAGCAAGATTTCAGCAATTTTTCTGCAACATATCCGTATTTCCCCGTAGCGATCCCGTATTCTCCAGACACAGAATGCAGTCTAAGACTCCACAGACTATCATCGAGGGAATATAAGCGAACTTGGACAATATTTGACATAAATAATTAATACGATTATTTAATTAACATTATTTAGTTTAAACAATCTCATAAACAATATTCAGCAACAAAAGAGATTTGAAGAGAGTGTTACACGTGCCAATAAATGTCAGTGACCGTAATATTAGCACGTAATTCATTATATGTAATTAAAACGTTCCGAACTGTCGAGTGAAAATATCTAAGTCCGGATATGTTGCAGAAAAATTGCTGAAATCTTGCTCATATGTTGCGGAGCGCTCGCAAGATATGAGCAAGATTTCAGCAATTTTTCTGCAACATATCCGTATTTCCCCGTAGCGATCCCGTATTCTCCAGACACAGAATGCAGTCTAAGACTCCACACACTATCATCGAGGCAATATAAGCGAACTTGGACAATATCTGACATAAATAATTAATACGATTATTTAATTAACATTATATAGTTTAAACAATCTCATAAACAATATTCAGCAACAAAAGAGATTTGAAGAGAGTGTTACACGTGCCAATAAATGCCAGTGACCGTAATATTAGCACGTAATTCATTATATGTAATTAAAACGTTCCGAACTGTCGAGTGAAAATATCTAAGTCCGGATATGTTGCAGAAAAATTGCTGAAATCTTGCTCATATGTTGCGGAGCGCTCGCAAGATATGAGCAAGATTTCAGCAATTTTTCTGCAACATATCCGTATTTCCCCGTAGCGATCCCGTATTCTCCAGACACAGAATGCAGTCTAAGACTCCACACACTATCATCGAGGGAATATAAGCGAACTTGGACAATATCTGACATAAATAATTAATACGATTATTTAATTAACATTATTTAGTTTAAACAATCTCATAAACAATATTCAGCAACAAAAGAGATTTGAAGAGAGTGTTACACGTGCCAATAAATGTCAGTGACCGTAATATTAGCACGTAATTCATTATATGTAATTAAAACGTTCCGAACTGTCGAGTGAAAATATCTAAGTCCGGATATGTTGCAGAAAAATTGCTGAAATCTTGCTCATATGTTGCGGAGCGCTCGCAAGATATGAGCAAGATTTCAGCAATTTTTCTGCAACATATCCGTATTTCCCCGTAGCGATCCCGTATTCTCCAGACACAGAATGCAGTCTAAGACTCCACACACTATCATCGAGGGAATATAAGCGAACTTGGACAATATCTGACATAAATAATTAATACGATTATTTAATTAACATTATATAGTTTAAACAATCTCATAAACAATATTCAGCAACAAAAGAGATTTGAAGAGAGTGTTACACGTGCCAATAAATGCCAGTGACCGTAATATTAGCACGTAATTCATTATATGTAATTAAAGCGTTCCGAACTGTCGAGTGAAAATATCTAAGTCCGGATATGTTGCAGAAAAATTGCTGAAATCTTGCTCATATGTTGCGGAGCGCTCGCAAGATATGAGCAAGATTTCAGCAATTTTTCTGCAACATATCCGTATTTCCCCGTAGCGATCCCGTATTCTCCAGACACAGAATGCAGTCTAAGACTCCACAGACTATCATCGAGGGAATATAAGCGAACTTGGACAATATTTGACATAAATAATTAATACGATTATTTAATTAACATTATTTAGTTTAAACAATCTCATAAACAATATTCAGCAACAAAAGAGATTTGAAGAGAGTGTTACACGTGCCAATAAATGTCAGTGACCGTAATATTAGCACGTAATTCATTATATGTAATTAAAACGTTCCGAACTGTCGAGTGAAAATATCTAAGTCCGGATATGTTGCAGAAAAATTGCTGAAATCTTGCTCATATGTTGCGGAGCGCTCGCAAGATATGAGCAAGATTTCAGCAATTTTTCTGCAACATATCCGTATTTCCCCGTAGCGATCCCGTATTCTCCAGACACAGAATGCAGTCTAAGACTCCACACACTATCATCGAGGCAATATAAGCGAACTTGGACAATATCTGACATAAATAATTAATACGATTATTTAATTAACATTATATAGTTTAAACAATCTCATAAACAATATTCAGCAACAAAAGAGATTTGAAGAGAGTGTTACACGTGCCAATAAATGCCAGTGACCGTAATATTAGCACGTAATTCATTATATGTAATTAAAACGTTCCGAACTGTCGAGTGAAAATATCTAAGTCCGGATATGTTGCAGAAAAATTGCTGAAATCTTGCTCATATGTTGCGGAGCGCTCGCAAGATATGAGCAAGATTTCAGCAATTTTTCTGCAACATATCCGTATTTCCCCGTAGCGATCCCGTATTCTCCAGACACAGAATGCAGTCTAAGACTCCACACACTATCATCGAGGGAATATAAGCGAACTTGGACAATATCTGACATAAATAATTAATACGATTATTTAATTAACATTATTTAGTTTAAACAATCTCATAAACAATATTCAGCAACAAAAGAGATTTGAAGAGAGTGTTACACGTGCCAATAAATGTCAGTGACCGTAATATTAGCACGTAATTCATTATATGTAATTAAAACGTTCCGAACTGTCGAGTGAAAATATCTAAGTCCGGATATGTTGCAGAAAAATTGCTGAAATCTTGCTCATATGTTGCGGAGCGCTCGCAAGATATGAGCAAGATTTCAGCAATTTTTCTGCAACATATCCGTATTTCCCCGTAGCGATCCCGTATTCTCCAGACACAGAATGCAGTCTAAGACTCCACACACTATCATCGAGGGAATATAAGCGAACTTGGACAATATCTGACATAAATAATTAATACGATTATTTAATTAACATTATATAGTTTAAACAATCTCATAAACAATATTCAGCAACAAAAGAGATTTGAAGAGAGTGTTACACGTGCCAATAAATGCCAGTGACCGTAATATTAGCACGTAATTCATTATATGTAATTAAAGCGTTCCGAACTGTCGAGTGAAAATATCTAAGTCCGGATATGTTGCAGAAAAATTGCTGAAATCTTGCTCATATGTTGCGGAGCGCTCGCAAGATATGAGCAAGATTTCAGCAATTTTTCTGCAACATATCCGTATTTCCCCGTAGCGATCCCGTATTCTCCAGACACAGAATGCAGTCTAAGACTCCACAGACTATCATCGAGGGAATATAAGCGAACTTGGACAATATTTGACATAAATAATTAATACGATTATTTAATTAACATTATTTAGTTTAAACAATCTCATAAACAATATTCAGCAACAAAAGAGATTTGAAGAGAGTGTTACACGTGCCAATAAATGTCAGTGACCGTAATATTAGCACGTAATTCATTATATGTAATTAAAACGTTCCGAACTGTCGAGTGAAAATATCTAAGTCCGGATATGTTGCAGAAAAATTGCTGAAATCTTGCTCATATGTTGCGGAGCGCTCGCAAGATATGAGCAAGATTTCAGCAATTTTTCTGCAACATATCCGTATTTCCCCGTAGCGATCCCGTATTCTCCAGACACAGAATGCAGTCTAAGACTCCACACACTATCATCGAGGCAATATAAGCGAACTTGGACAATATCTGACATAAATAATTAATACGATTATTTAATTAACATTATATAGTTTAAACAATCTCATAAACAATATTCAGCAACAAAAGAGATTTGAAGAGAGTGTTACACGTGCCAATAAATGCCAGTGACCGTAATATTAGCACGTAATTCATTATATGTAATTAAAACGTTCCGAACTGTCGAGTGAAAATATCTAAGTCCGGATATGTTGCAGAAAAATTGCTGAAATCTTGCTCATATGTTGCGGAGCGCTCGCAAGATATGAGCAAGATTTCAGCAATTTTTCTGCAACATATCCGTATTTCCCCGTAGCGATCCCGTATTCTCCAGACACAGAATGCAGTCTAAGACTCCACACACTATCATCGAGGGAATATAAGCGAACTTGGACAATATCTGACATAAATAATTAATACGATTATTTAATTAACATTATATAGTTTAAACAATCTCATAAACAATATTCAGCAACAAAAGAGATTTGAAGAGAGTGTTACACGTGCCAATAAATGCCAGTGACCGTAATATTAGCACGTAATTCATTATATGTAATTAAAGCGTTCCGAACTGTCGAGTGAAAATATCTAAGTCCGGATATGTTGCAGAAAAATTGCTGAAATCTTGCTCATATGTTGCGGAGCGCTCGCAAGATATGAGCAAGATTTCAGCAATTTTTCTGCAACATATCCGTATTTCCCCGTAGCGATCCCGTATTCTCCAGACACAGAATGCAGTCTAAGACTCCACAGACTATCATCGAGGGAATATAAGCGAACTTGGACAATATTTGACATAAATAATTAATACGATTATTTAATTAACATTATTTAGTTTAAACAATCTCATAAACAATATTCAGCAACAAAAGAGATTTGAAGAGAGTGTTACACGTGCCAATAAATGTCAGTGACCGTAATATTAGCACGTAATTCATTATATGTAATTAAAACGTTCCGAACTGTCGAGTGAAAATATCTAAGTCCGGATATGTTGCAGAAAAATTGCTGAAATCTTGCTCATATGTTGCGGAGCGCTCGCAAGATATGAGCAAGATTTCAGCAATTTTTCTGCAACATATCCGTATTTCCCCGTAGCGATCCCGTATTCTCCAGACACAGAATGCAGTCTAAGACTCCACACACTATCATCGAGGCAATATAAGCGAACTTGGACAATATCTGACATAAATAATTAATACGATTATTTAATTAACATTATTTAGTTTAAACAATCTCATAAACAATATTCAGCAACAAAAGAGATTTGAAGAGAGTGTTACACGTGCCAATAAATGTCAGTGACCGTAATATTAGCACGTAATTCATTATATGTAATTAAAACGTTCCGAACTGTCGAGTGAAAATATCTAAGTCCGGATATGTTGCAGAAAAATTGCTGAAATCTTGCTCATATGTTGCGGAGCGCTCGCAAGATATGAGCAAGATTTCAGCAATTTTTCTGCAACATATCCGTATTTCCCCGTAGCGATCCCGTATTCTCCAGACACAGAATGCAGTCTAAGACTCCACAGACTATCATCGAGGGAATATAAGCGAACTTGGACAATATTTGACATAAATAATTAATACGATTATTTAATTAACATTATTTAGTTTAAACAATCTCATAAACAATATTCAGCAACAAAAGAGATTTGAAGAGAGTGTTACACGTGCCAATAAATGTCAGTGACCGTAATATTAGCACGTAATTCATTATATGTAATTAAAACGTTCCGAACTGTCGAGTGAAAATATCTAAGTCCGGATATGTTGCAGAAAAATTGCTGAAATCTTGCTCATATGTTGCGGAGCGCTCGCAAGATATGAGCAAGATTTCAGCAATTTTTCTGCAACATATCCGTATTTCCCCGTAGCGATCCCGTATTCTCCAGACACAGAATGCAGTCTAAGACTCCACACACTATCATCGAGGCAATATAAGCGAACTTGGACAATATCTGACATAAATAATTAATACGATTATTTAATTAACATTATATAGTTTAAACAATCTCATAAACAATATTCAGCAACAAAAGAGATTTGAAGAGAGTGTTACACGTGCCAATAAATGCCAGTGACCGTAATATTAGCACGTAATTCATTATATGTAATTAAAACGTTCCGAACTGTCGAGTGAAAATATCTAAGTCCGGATATGTTGCAGAAAAATTGCTGAAATCTTGCTCATATGTTGCGGAGCGCTCGCAAGATATGAGCAAGATTTCAGCAATTTTTCTGCAACATATCCGTATTTCCCCGTAGCGATCCCGTATTCTCCAGACACAGAATGCAGTCTAAGACTCCACACACTATCATCGAGGCAATATAAGCGAACTTGGACAATATCTGACATAAATAATTAATACGATTATTTAATTAACATTATATAGTTTAAACAATCTCATAAACAATATTCAGCAACAAAAGAGATTTGAAGAGAGTGTTACACGTGCCAATAAATGCCAGTGACCGTAATATTAGCACGTAATTCATTATATGTAATTAAAACGTTCCGAACTGTCGAGTGAAAATATCTAAGTCCGGATATGTTGCAGAAAAATTGCTGAAATCTTGCTCATATGTTGCGGAGCGCTCGCAAGATATGAGCAAGATTTCAGCAATTTTTCTGCAACATATCCGTATTTCCCCGTAGCGATCCCGTATTCTCCAGACACAGAATGCAGTCTAAGACTCCACACACTATCATCGAGGCAATATAAGCGAACTTGGACAATATCTGACATAAATAATTAATACGATTATTTAATTAACATTATATAGTTTAAACAATCTCATAAACAATATTCAGCAACAAAAGAGATTTGAAGAGAGTGTTACACGTGCCAATAAATGCCAGTGACCGTAATATTAGCACGTAATTCATTATATGTAATTAAAACGTTCCGAACTGTCGAGTGAAAATATCTAAGTCCGGATATGTTGCAGAAAAATTGCTGAAATCTTGCTCATATGTTGCGGAGCGCTCGCAAGATATGAGCAAGATTTCAGCAATTTTTCTGCAACATATCCGTATTTCCCCGTAGCGATCCCGTATTCTCCAGACACAGAATGCAGTCTAAGACTCCACACACTATCATCGAGGGAATATAAGCGAACTTGGACAATATCTGACATAAATAATTAATACGATTATTTAATTAACATTATTTAGTTTAAACAATCTCATAAACAATATTCAGCAACAAAAGAGATTTGAAGAGAGTGTTACACGTGCCAATAAATGTCAGTGACCGTAATATTAGCACGTAATTCATTATATGTAATTAAAACGTTCCGAACTGTCGAGTGAAAATATCTAAGTCCGGATATGTTGCAGAAAAATTGCTGAAATCTTGCTCATATGTTGCGGAGCGCTCGCAAGATATGAGCAAGATTTCAGCAATTTTTCTGCAACATATCCGTATTTCCCCGTAGCGATCCCGTATTCTCCAGACACAGAATGCAGTCTAAGACTCCACACACTATCATCGAGGGAATATAAGCGAACTTGGACAATATCTGACATAAATAATTAATACGATTATTTAATTAACATTATATAGTTTAAACAATCTCATAAACAATATTCAGCAACAAAAGAGATTTGAAGAGAGTGTTACACGTGCCAATAAATGCCAGTGACCGTAATATTAGCACGTAATTCATTATATGTAATTAAAGCGTTCCGAACTGTCGAGTGAAAATATCTAAGTCCGGATATGTTGCAGAAAAATTGCTGAAATCTTGCTCATATGTTGCGGAGCGCTCGCAAGATATGAGCAAGATTTCAGCAATTTTTCTGCAACATATCCGTATTTCCCCGTAGCGATCCCGTATTCTCCAGACACAGAATGCAGTCTAAGACTCCACAGACTATCATCGAGGGAATATAAGCGAACTTGGACAATATTTGACATAAATAATTAATACGATTATTTAATTAACATTATTTAGTTTAAACAATCTCATAAACAATATTCAGCAACAAAAGAGATTTGAAGAGAGTGTTACACGTGCCAATAAATGTCAGTGACCGTAATATTAGCACGTAATTCATTATATGTAATTAAAACGTTCCGAACTGTCGAGTGAAAATATCTAAGTCCGGATATGTTGCAGAAAAATTGCTGAAATCTTGCTCATATGTTGCGGAGCGCTCGCAAGATATGAGCAAGATTTCAGCAATTTTTCTGCAACATATCCGTATTTCCCCGTAGCGATCCCGTATTCTCCAGACACAGAATGCAGTCTAAGACTCCACACACTATCATCGAGGCAATATAAGCGAACTTGGACAATATCTGACATAAATAATTAATACGATTATTTAATTAACATTATATAGTTTAAACAATCTCATAAACAATATTCAGCAACAAAAGAGATTTGAAGAGAGTGTTACACGTGCCAATAAATGCCAGTGACCGTAATATTAGCACGTAATTCATTATATGTAATTAAAACGTTCCGAACTGTCGAGTGAAAATATCTAAGTCCGGATATGTTGCAGAAAAATTGCTGAAATCTTGCTCATATGTTGCGGAGCGCTCGCAAGATATGAGCAAGATTTCAGCAATTTTTCTGCAACATATCCGTATTTCCCCGTAGCGATCCCGTATTCTCCAGACACAGAATGCAGTCTAAGACTCCACACACTATCATCGAGGCAATATAAGCGAACTTGGACAATATCTGACATAAATAATTAATACGATTATTTAATTAACATTATATAGTTTAAACAATCTCATAAACAATATTCAGCAACAAAAGAGATTTGAAGAGAGTGTTACACGTGCCAATAAATGCCAGTGACCGTAATATTAGCACGTAATTCATTATATGTAATTAAAACGTTCCGAACTGTCGAGTGAAAATATCTAAGTCCGGATATGTTGCAGAAAAATTGCTGAAATCTTGCTCATATCTTGCGAGCGCTTGCAACATATGAGCAAGATTTCAGCAATTTTTCTGCAACATATCCGTATTTCCCCGTAGCGATCCCGTATTCTCCAGACACAGAATGCAGTCTAAGACTCCACACACTATCATCGAGGCAATATAAGCGAACTTGGACAATATCTGACATAAATAATTAATACGATTATTTAATTAACATTATATAGTTTAAACAATCTCATAAACAATATTCAGCAACAAAAGAGATTTGAAGAGAGTGTTACACGTGCCAATAAATGCCAGTGACCGTAATATTAGCACGTAATTCATTATATGTAATTAAAACGTTCCGAACTGTCGAGTGAAAATATCTAAGTCCGGATATGTTGCAGAAAAATTGCTGAAATCTTGCTCATATCTTGCGAGCGCTTGCAACATATGAGCAAGATTTCAGCAATTTTTCTGCAACATATCCGGACTTAGATATTTTCACTCGACAGTTAGGAACGTTTTAATTACATATAATGAATTACGTGCTAATATTACGGTCACTGGCATTTATTGGCACGTGTAACACTCTCTTCAAATCTCTTTTGTTGCTGAATATTGTTTATGAGATTGTTTAAACTATATAATGTTAATTAAATAATCGTATTAATTATTTATGTCAGATATTGTCCAAGTTCGCTTATATTGCCTCGATGATAGTGTGTGGAGTCTTAGACTGCATTCTGTGTCTGGAGAATACGGGATCGCTACGGGGAAATACGGATATGTTGCAGAAAAATTGCTGAAATCTTGCTCATATCTTGCGAGCGCTTGCAACATATGAGCAAGATTTCAGCAATTTTTCTGCAACATATCCGGACTTAGATATTTTCACTCGACAGTTCGGAACGTTTTAATTACATATAATGAATTACGTGCTAATATTACGGTCACTGGCATTTATTGGCACGTGTAACACTCTCTTCAAATCTCTTTTGTTGCTGAATATTGTTTATGAGATTGTTTAAACTAAATAATGTTAATTAAATAATCGTATTAATTATTTATGTCAGATATTGTCCAAGTTCGCTTATATTCCCTCGATGATAGTGTGTGGAGTCTTAGACTGCATTCTGTGTCTGGAGAATACGGGATCGCTACGGGGAAATACGGATATGTTGCAGAAAAATTGCTGAAATCTTGCTCATATCTTGCGAGCGCTCCGCAACATATGAGCAAGATTTCAGCAATTTTTCTGCAACATATCCGGACTTAGATATTTTCACTCGACAGTTCGGAACGTTTTAATTACATATAATGAATTACGTGCTAATATTACGGTCACTGACATTTATTGGCACGTGTAACACTCTCTTCAAATCTCTTTTGTTGCTGAATATTGTTTATGAGATTGTTTAAACTAAATAATGTTAATTAAATAATCGTATTAATTATTTATGTCAAATATTGTCCAAGTTCGCTTATATTCCCTCGATGATAGTCTGTGGAGTCTTAGACTGTATTCTGCGCGTCGACAATTCGGAATCGCTCTGCGAAACCCGGATTTATTGCGGATTAATTGCTGAAATCTTTCACATTTATTGTATCTCAATATATGCGCAATATTTCACGGCAATGTGTGCGCAATATTCCTGAAATATTGCACAAACTTGGCCATTGTAATATTGCACTTCAATATGTGCGCAATATTTCTGAAACATTACACAAATGTTTCCGTAGCAATATTACATGCCAATGTGTGCGCTATATTTCTGAAATATTGCGCATATGTTTCCATAACAATATTACACGGGGATGTGTGCGCAATATTTCTGTAACTTTGCACAAATGTGGCCATTGAAATATTACATGGCAATATTTCCGCAATTTTGCAGTAATATTGCAATGCAACTCGCAACCAAACGGCAACATTGTAATGTACTGCAACTTTTGTGCAACATTTCGGCAATGAAATGTGCTGTAGGGGTATTGTTATTACTCATACATGCTAATACATACATAAATGTCTCAGAGTATTAGAACACTGATGTGATTACGTTTTCGTATGAAACATTTGATTTTACAACGTAATGAAATATTAGCCAGTTTTGTGAAATTTTGTCAAAATTCTGTATTATAAAATTGTATAAATATCAGAATTTATAAAAAATGTGAAGAAAACTTATTATGTTAAGTGTAGGGTTTAGTAGCATATATTAAAATGAATTTGTACTTTTTCAAACATTTTCCGTCAATTATAATGCATAAATAAATAAAATGCAATTGTGAAGGAAGAACTTTTGTAATAATGTTATGTATCATACTATTCGACACACAGTATGTAGGTAGGTAGGTACACGTGTTGGTGGAATATAACCACATATAACCATTTACTGCACAAACTCATAAATCGATAACCAAGTTGTTATTAAAGCTCATTTTACATAATTCTTTCTAATTATAGATAATGATAATTGTTCTTCTTATAGAGTAATGAACACTGAACTCATTTTTATTACTACAAAACTGCCATTTACGTGGATGCAAATTATGCAAAGATGTACAGCTAAAAATTGTATTATTTAAATAATGCAATAACAAAACTTGAACCATTATTAATTTAGTTTTATATTTTCCAGAAGAAGATTGTATTCGCAATTAACATAACATATCTATTGCTCTTCATTATTTTGCCGAAATAAAATGTTCATTACCTTATAGGGAATGTTAATTATAAATATTTTACTACTAATTAATAAATGGATAGTTTAATAACTAGTCTAATTAGTGCTGCAAACTGAGATACGAAGGAACCAATTTGTATCAGTAAATATTCGGAAGATGGAGTGCAATCCTCGACTTGCAATTTATAAACTCAAGACAGGGTGACAAGTTTCTTCTAAGTTTATTTTCAGAAGACTGACGCCTACAACTTCCACTAATGAAAAAACTCCTTACAGATATACAAAATGATATTACTACTTACTGGAATTCTACCGTCCAATTTTTAAATAATAATGAAACTTTTCTTTCGGTATAATGACAAACTTATATCTCAATATATTAAACTGAGATTACACATTAAAATTCATCAGAATTTATTCAAACCAATAAATGAAATACATACATATAGACAAATAACATACCCCTTCGAGATACCGCTTCTTTCCCCAGATCGCTTCACGAACGTCATATTTTCCAATGCGTCGTTAATAACGAATATTACCCAGTCGTTTGAAAATCCAATATTTTATTAGTTAATAATCGAGACCATGGTTACTTCACATTTTTCTCGCAATAACCAAGTGGCAGAGCCAGAACGAACCGTCGAACGGTACACGCTAATTCTCTGCTCTCCTGAAGTCACCACGACGGGGTGACAAAAATGCGTGACGTTTCTAGAGGCTTGATTATTATGAAAGCGCACCGTAACGCTGCGCGAGCACCGTACAGTCTGAGGACTCTCACTTATCACGGAATCGTGATAACAACTACCTACCTACCTCCTTTGGTTCTACTTCTCCCCCCTCTCTCTCTCTCCCCTTTCCACAATTTCGCAATCCTTCTTCATTACTATTACACTGACAAAAATATATGTTTGGTCCTATGACGCCTTTGACTGCCGCAGCGGAATAATACAGGTTGTTCCTAAAATAATGTTACAGAATTAAATCTCGAATTTAAGAAAATAATTTGAATAAACACGGTTGCAGAAACTTTATGGTTTTTGGATAGAACCTATTTGAGCTTGAGTAAGAAGGTAGCCCATCATCAATGACACCTGACTACTTCTCCCGAGGTGACGAGAGAAAGGGTTTTCGGCGTTGGCAGGGACCACTCACATGAAATATTCATAAAACAAACAACGAAGAAAGCAAAATTATTTATGAGTGAATACTACAACTACGGATTCATTGATATTCAGTTTATTTACGCTAAAAAAGTAAAACACATCAAACTGAAAGTGAACGACGCACGGCGTGAAATAGGAATAATTACTACATTGTATAATAATTAATGGGCAAGATGATACATTCTGTAATGTTGAAAAAAAAATTATTCATCACTTTATTTAAAACATTTTGGAGATTTCCTCTTCGCAAACTTTAAATATCGAATACAGTCTGAGGTTTTGTTGATCCTATCTCTATAATTCGTACCCTGGCAAGTGCATGCGGATAACATCTTGATTTCTTTTATACCGACTGCAACGGTTGTTTTCTCAAGTACTTCAGCACTATTTAACGCTTTAAGCTCATGCCGCACACCAAGATACCTGACTTGCAAAATGTGCATAACTTTGTCAGTGATTCATTTGCTCTGGCTTTTTAAGTGATGATTTATTAAATAGTACCTTATCTTAGGAAGTGTGTTTTATATTATTGATCCTTCCACTGTGCGCTGATGAATCAACAACGATAACTTCGACGGCTGTTTCTATTAACATTTCTAGTCACGTAATTTAATCTTCAAACGAACAGCGTGCAGTCGTTTCCTCCTTAAGTGTTTCATTCTTCTTAAATAGTATTATCGTGTTATTCTCCACATTGCCAATTTAATTATTTCAGCTCAAAGTACCCGGCTTTGCTCGGATAAAACTTTGATTGTCACAGAGTGTCATGCGGGTGAAATAAGGGGGAAGGGGTGGGATGTCCAAACTTCATGGTAGCCTATAATTTCCGCAGGGTTCTAGAGAGTGATTATGCAAAATATGGTTCAGATCGGTTGAAGAAATCGGGATGGAAAATATCCTAGATGTTATTTCTGGTCCTAGACTACGTGTATACAAAATTTCAGGAAGACCCGTTGCATAATTGCGGTGTAATTGAGTAACAAACATGCAAACATCCAAATATCCAAACACACTTTCGCAACACACTGCCTCAGGATGAAAAAGCAGAAGAGGTAAATTGAAGCATGCTAAGGCAAGCTGAGGTTTGTACTCTGATTGTTTTGTACAGTTGATATATGTACCTGATTGGACTCAAGTCCCATACGAGATACCAGAAGCATGCATCTCGCCATTCGATGAGCGTAACGCTCGCATACTAAGACACCGCATACTTTTTGCATTTCAATTAAAAAAGAGCACTGTCAAAACCGCGGAATTGATTTGTTCTAAAAACGATTCATCCGTTTGCGCGTTAAATTGGAGGCCATATACATATGTATTGGCTAGGGAACTAAGTAGGCACGTCATTCTGCGCCATTCATGCTCGGCCACATGTAGCAAAAGGAACAAAGGACGTGATTTATTCCTTGGGCTGGGAAGTCCTCCTTGACGCGGCTTATTTACGAGTCTTATCCCCGTCGGATTACCACCTACATATTTCACCTACATTTTACCAGGTCCGCACTTCAAAACAGTGGAAGGGACCTGAAAATACATTGACGATTTTATCGACTCAAAGTCGCCACCTTTTTTTTTAAAGGGGATTCGTTACTTGCTCGAAAGATGAAGCAAAGTCATAGGAAACGATGGCGAATATTTTGAGGAATTAAACTATTTCATTTTTCTGTAAATAAAGGTATACTTTTTTTGAAAAAGGCACCGACTTAGTTTGCACACTTATATAATACGTCATATTAGGTTCTGAATTACTTTGTAACATACTTTGTATTGACCTAACATACTATTATAATCATTATTATTATCTAAAACATTATTAACACTACCATCGAATAAACTGCTATTCAAATGATAATTTATTCGTTATTCACACACAAATCACTCTCGTTGTTTATCTATGTTTCTCGTCGATTTTTTGAATGGCCCATTCTTCAAGTAAATTTATTTGATGTATCTGTATTGAAACACTGGAATTATGCATTCTCCTTTAAATCAAATTCTGTACGTTTATGAAGTTCTGACGCTGATTATCCTCAAAATACATTAGTCTACCTACAGTTGGTCGTAAGTACGCTTCCAGCCAAGTGTCTGCTAAGAGGTCCAAGATCTAAGTGTCCAAGACATTCCCAATAATTACGTGGGATTACCCAGTTGAAATATAATGACCGCCAGGCATAGGGAAGTGACAGACATTTTTACCGTTTTGACATTTTCTTGTTATCGATTGGCTGCTCGTTAACAACGCACTAGCTATGTATTGGGTTTGACCCAGTTACTTAATTCGCTCGTTCACTCTCCTCGACGTTCATGGAGTTCTCACCTTTCCTCCGAGACGAAATCCTGCTTCCCGTTTATTTTCCCCTAACGTCTTATTTTTTTTACTTATGCTTGAAGAATCAAATGTGTCCTGAACTTGGACAACTTCTTTCATTTCCTTTTTCTACACAAACTGTGCTTTAAAGCTCTGAAATAAATAAGATTATGTTTATTCTTTACACGTATAGTTGCATAGTACATACAGTGATATTATGATAAAACGTCTCAAACAAAAATTATATGCTACCAAGGAGGGCGCGAAAACTATAATGATATAATGATTCTAACAAGAATCGAGCAGACAAGTGTTCTACGGAGTTCTCACTCGCAAAAGTTTCATCAAACATTTTTAATATGTAGTGGTACAAGTTAGTTACGAGCCCAAACGTTCGAATTCTTTAGTAAAAATAAAATGGAGGTCCTTGTTCATGGATGAAAAGAATGAGAGCACTTTAAAACAAAAACGGACGTAGTTAGCACCTGGAATGTTCGACGAGGTATTTCCAGACCATTTTAAATACATCGGTAAAATATTTCACGACATACCATGGCCATATACTAGGAAAACGACGTTTTGAGAAAACCACAATTTTAGTGAATAGAAGATACATTTTTCCAAAGTAGGACACTTATATTCGATTTAACTTAATCAGTGATGCCTGATCCCACAAATTTCAAGAAAGTGCGTTTAATATGCGTTCCCTCTCGCTCGCTCTGGGGTTTTCTCACTCGTAGCATTGGCCGCACAGAATAGTGTCCGCAACCCATCGTACGCTCGCCGCCAGCCCGCCGCCTGCCCCGTTCGTCGGGCTTAATACGAGTATTTACTGTAGTCGGAGAAATTTGATAAAATAAAAACTCAAGAAACGACAACTTTATAGACATTAAAATGCAGTATCATAATATCCAGTGCAAAATAATAGTAGACAACCAAGCATGATCAATTACAAATTAGTATTTATGTAGACTTAATTATAAAAGCTGTAATCAGTATAAGAAGTATATCTATATTAGTCTATTAAGCAATGTAATTCACTGTGACCGCGAATGGCTAACAAGCAGATGCGACGCACAAATAAATAAATAAAAAAATGACAAGGGAGAGAAGAACATCCAGGAGATACAATAGAATTTGAAATCCTGTCGATACTATTCACTACTGCCCTGCGAGGGTTAAGGGATGGTATGCGCTCGTGCATTCGGAAGTTGGTTCCCTCAAAATTCCATAATTCTACTATATATACCAATTATACAGATTCCAATATGATATTTTAGGAATGCGTTCCCAAGGCTTCTTAGTTTAAGAGATTGCACAAGCTCAAGAATCAATGTCTTAAGTAACAAGGTGTGCATAACCACTTAGTACGGGAACTACCAAAACAGTTAAAGTGAACGATTTGAAATCTTAATGTATAAAGTAGAAAGTGTTTGTATGTTTGTCTGTCGCCTAAAAACTTTCGAACGGTAAACTCTGTGCGTAAACTCTGAACGGGGTCACGAGATGTGTCCCAGCTCATTATGCCTAACTAATCCAGATGAATGTGACTACTTTCACAAAAATAAATAATTTTTTTTATAAAATCAGAATGTAAATTTTGGGCGCAGGCGAGTAGTGAAGCTAGTTTCTTATAAAACTGACTATTACATTTGACTATGATTTTTTATTTTCTTTCTTTTTTCCTTTCTTTCTGAGTATATACCACATAACTTATGAAGATATATCGCTCTGATAGAAATATGTATATTTTATAATTAAAGACATATTTGGTGTTAAATAAAATTCGCATTAAATAGTATGCTAAAAAGTAACTTTATCTATCAATTACTTACAGAGAATAATCCATCAAACGTGTAAATGAACAATATATTCCACAAAGCGTGGCTTAGCCTGCAAGCTAGAGCTGGAATAATTATGCTTGAAGAAACTTAGTGGCAAGAAGATTGTGAAAGTAACAAATACGAAAAAAGGCTGTAAGAGAGAATTGGAGTAAAGGAGGCAGGAGTTCTCAACGAAATTAAAGCTTAATGTTTCTAATGAATACCGCGACTGACGGGGATATAA
The DNA here is from genome assembly GCA_963971345.1 of Andrena flavipes. Lineage (NCBI taxonomy): Eukaryota > Metazoa > Arthropoda > Insecta > Hymenoptera > Andrenidae > Andrena > Andrena flavipes. The sequence goes on from OZ020480.1 coordinate 63,189,621, forward strand.
ATCCAGTATGGGCGGGGAATTTGAGAGGGTCGACCGGTAAGAAGGTGAAGAAGGAATAGGGGTAGGAAGGATAACGAGGCAGCGAAAGGCAGAAAAAGAGGAGGGAACGAGCTTCGAACGAAAATACTCGTCGAACGTGAAAGAAGTGCGTTTAATTAAACCAGCAAATAAGTGCGGCTCTGGTATTACCGGCCGTCGCTTCCACATTTTCTGCAGCGGCAGGTGCTTTGTGTTTGCCGATCCGCTGTCAGGAAGGGGCCACCACTAGTTATAAGCAATGCACTTCAGCTACGTTTGAATTCTTCTACCCACCACAGCTTCTACTCGCCAATTAATTGATTTCTCCGTTAATCTTACGATCGCAACACCGAATCGCATCTGCGCGATATTGTACTATACCTATAGCAATAATAATTTGAGAATGTTGAGTGTCAAACAATTAGTGGTATAACCGCGAAGGGCTGTTCTGTCTAAAATTTTTAAGTATTTTCTTGTTTTACCAGAAAATTGGGTGTGAAATTTTTCACCTGACTAAAAATTTCTCTCATTTCCAATAAAATGTACCAAGTTTCCCATAGTGGAAATATGTAGTTACGAGAGAAATGGAAAACGTCATGTGCCAAAATAAGTCTGAAGAAAAGAAATAATTTCAATGTAGGAGTACAATAATTGTATATTAACAACTACTGTGCTAGAATAAAACTGAGACGAAGTTTCAACTTTAAAATATGGAGTATTATATAAAAAAAAGTGCTGAAAATATTTTAATCCGTATATTAATAAATGTAGACCACGATACCAGAGACAAATTGTATTTTCATTAATTTTTTAGCGCGGAAAATATGAAAGAACGTATTACACTGAATAATTTAAACATAAATGAATTTGTATTACGTATAATTCTCGAATGTTATAAGTCATAATAGTCAGAAGGCAGTTCTAAAAAATAGGGTGGGGTCATGGATAATTTTTTTAATAATAGACATGATTTATCAAGAATTTCCATACACCGCATGAAGTATTCATTTCTAGACTAATTTATCTTCCAATTAGCTACTTCGCACATCGAGTATGCAATTTCGTTTAAATAAACTACAATTTCTTTTTACGTCGCGTCGTGGCATTTTTGATAAAACTAAGATCACAGACAGATAAACCGTATAACGTCATTCAACTTATTTCTGTCGTCCACCAGAAAAGAGAGATACGATTCACTCAAATTACATGGGCTACCATGCATATTTACTAGAGTTATATTTATCACTGTCTACTATCTTTCTACGAACTGTGTAACACTATTTTTATACCAATTTTTAATTTCCTTACATGTGTGTTCATAAAGTGCATTCAGAGAATAAATCTGTCTGTGATCTTCAATACAGCTATTTTTCCTGATATCGAAACGTCACGTACAAATAATTTATTCCAGGGATCGAAAAAGTTCTGGAATCTTTATTTATAAAAAAAAATCTGTTAGAACTTATGTTTCATTTAAGAAAATATCTGTTCCTGTGAAACTTTTATTGAAAGAAATGTTACGCTTAGGAACTTCTTTAGAAAGTGTTCTCGTGGAACAGCATATTGCAACCTGTATAATAAAAGCTGCATGGAAACAGTTATATTAAAACATTTATTAAAAAAGGTTCCATTAAATAAAGAAAAATATAATATCATATTCTTCGTGTTTATTTAATAAAATGTATGAAAATCATGTAAGTAATTAATTGTTTAATAAGAAGTATTGAATAGGAAAGAGAACTTGTCAAGAATAATACCCAAATAACATTTTTGTATAATTTACATGAACAAAAATACAGAAAAATTAAATAATATCTACGTAGAATTTATCTACGTAGGTAAATATTAGAAATAAATATCACATTCAGATAATCAATTTAACTGTAATAATTATTTATTATTGTTGTAGTATTATTCATTGGATAGTATTCAGTATTTGTTACAGCGATTGAAAACTTTTTTAATATTGTTGAAATATTAAAATATTTTAGAATATCTCTTCCTGTTATAAAGAAATTTGTATTCTTATATTTTATGAGTTCCATTCCAACTAGAACTTTTATTTTCAAGAACTTTTACTTTATAAGTTCTCATAGGAACTTATTCAAATAGAACTTATTGAAAAGTTCCAGAACTCTTTCGAACCCTGGTTTATTTTAAATTATGCATTTTTTACGTGACAAATAACGTTCCTAATTCTTATTTCATTAACTTTTAAAACTTTGTGCGCAGTTATATTTTTCGCAAGAGTTGAGAAATTGAAATTGTTCTGAAAATAACGTAAAATATCCATCGATCGGTGGTAATCAATAAGTTCCTGGAACTATTTAAGGAAGGTTATTACATTTCTGGAGCACGGACATCCATCGTGATTGCGAATGACGCCTCGTTAAATTTTAGCTGATTTTGCAATCTGGGCCTAGCATTACAGTAATTCAACAATCAAAGATAGTCGGGTGATAAAAGTGCGAGGAAACGATGCTTGGATCAGAATGGCTGGCAATACTTCCACAGTTCAGAAAGTTTTTATTTGAATTCGACATACGGAGCATTGGGAATACAGAATACAGCAGTTCTACGTATTCAGCATATGGTAGTTCAATATCTAGTAGGTACATTTAGAAAATTCGCACGTTATATAATATTTAAAAATGATTGGATAAAAAGTGGCAAAAGGATTGCTGTATTATTTTTTACAATTTATCAATTGGGACTACATGCTTTATTTAGTATCTATGTTTGATCATATTTTTGACTATGTGTTGGAGTATTCTGGGTTGCTTTACAAGGCGCTGCTGCGTGCTCGGATTTCTATGCTTAAGATCTGTTTTTCTTGACTCTGAAATATATATAACTTACGTTTCACTACAAAGTATTGATCTTGGAGGTGATTTACGAAAGGGTACCATTGACTATTGAAGTATCTTCTTCCTCTTTATATTACTGTTCAGATAATTTTATTTAAGTAAGTCTTTATTCATGAAGAACAGAAGAAAGCTGTGCAAATGTCCTTAATTTTACTTGTTATTCGATATTTCAATAAAATTATGTCCAAATTTGAAAACAAGTGAGAACCTGAAGAAACTGGGAAATACATAGATAGGTACTCTTTGAACGCGAAATTTTTTTCTTCTTACTAATATCTTTTTTATAATATATTTGTTTTTTTTTATATACTAAAGCAAAGAAGTTAGACATGAAAAGAAGCGCAATACTAGTACAAACCACAATGTACATTTCATGAGAAATTTCGTATTTACCAAAGATCATTCTAAGTACGTTAAAATCCAACACACGGAGATCCAGGATTTGGGAAATGCGATTGCCTTGCTGTTTCCCATTTGGACATTTAAAACGGTTCCTACGCGGTAAGCAATTTGAAGCAGATAGGGAATTTTAAGGGACTGAGAAAAATTAGTTTCAGACTTAGTTTCCATCAATTTAAAGGTCTGCAACCAGAATCTCGAAAATACGTTAAAATAAATACCTACGAAATTCGAGGACCATTTCGAAACATATTTTTATCTTCTTTAAGTATTAATTAAAATTACGGAAGATTCAATAACGAAGATTGCAAACACGGTAGCAGTTTTTTTAACTTGTTCGTTCACCGGTATGTACTTATCTCTGCAACTCCGCCTTAAATACGACACTGTAAAAGTAAATTAAAGATGCGTTCAAAGGTGATCTTGAAATTCATTAGTAAATGTAGAACCTCCACTACCTGAATTAATAGGAAGACGTGACTGTCCGGATAAGGAAACTTTCGGATAGTGGAACACTCACTTCCCTCATTATTATTATTCTGTATTTCAGACAGAGTGATATACGTACAATATGAAAAATTTTATACCAATAAAAAAGGTTTGCGAAAAGGCCTCCAAAATAGGTATTCATATGGTTGAAAATAATAAATACACATATAAGTATACCTTTAAAAACTCATATCTGGTCTTGCTTTTTTCTACACGCGATTAAAAATCTTTAGATTTCAACAGTTCTAGCCTGCCGTGAATGAAACAGCAACAATTTATTTTTTATCTGAGACTAATTGGAGACAAAAACATCAAATATTAACAAGCATCAAATATCATCGTCACTTTCGCCTCAAATTCGAAAAATTATCCAGATGTACGGCCAAAAAATAACCAACAGGTGGAATGAACGTTTATGTGACGTATTTCATATTTATGAAATGAAGTAAGCTATTTATATTTATGAAATGCAGTAAAGTTTGATAAACAGGAAAGCGCGGTGTAGTTGGAACGAAATGAAGCCACATTAATGAGGGGAGGTAAATCAAAATTGATGTGTGGAATATAGTTCGAATAATTACTATAATTTCTTTTATTATTATGTAATACTGATTACATATTATTACCTAATCTATTTGTGTCATGTCAACTGTTACACATATTAATATAAAATAATTCAATGCATACGTTAACTACATACAAATAAAGAAAACCGAACAATTTCGAAAACGAAAAAAGATGAAATATTTTTAACAATTTTTAAAATAAATCATTGCCACCGTAAATAAAAGTTGCCCATAAAGTTCATTTGTTGTCAGTTTCAGAATTTCTTAAAACCCGTTAAAGTGTTAAAAACAGTTATGTATTAAAGGCTAAAAATTTAACAATGTTACTGTTGTTAAGAAACCGATGAAAACCAAGTGAAGTGTAAGCAAATCGATGATTAAACCATTGCTGTTCTACTTGCATTTTTTATCACCACATTGTTCCATAAATAGCATTCATTTTTAAAGAAATGCAATAATATTTGAAACGACTGGGGTCGTCTTCCATTGAGCGACGAACCGTCGGTTTTCTTTCGTAGCTCATAGAATACGATACGTCGGAAGGAAGCCAAAGTAATTGCAACCGCAAGATAATCTTCTTCATTTTTTTATCTTCGTCTGTCGTTCGGGTAGCGCAGTAGAAACTGCTTTCGTTATATTGCATTTCTACGTGCATATCGTATTTCGTGACCATTTATAAGCCAGCAAATATCAAATACTTATTATTCAATGTAATTATTTAATACGTCATACAGAATTAATTACTAATCATAGGGGTATTCTCGTGTAACGAGGCGTTTTCGTCGCGTTATTTCGGAAATTTTTTACAAAGAACCCATCAATTATATTATTATTCAGTTTATTGATATATATTTATTGATATTTAAACTATCTTTACAAATTTCTTCAGTGGAGAAAAATGAAAATGAACCTACTGCTCTAAAGTAATCGTTTAAAAAAAATTGGGTCACGGTGCGAATGATTGAGCTTGTTCTGGTGATCTGAAACGGAAAATGTAAAGTTATTCTTTATTTGTATGCCTTTGGCAATAGCCGATACCGGAATGATAAACAAATATTGAAAATTAAGTAAATGGCAACGGTTTGAAAATTAAGTTTCGAAACGATGGTTAAAGAAAATTAAAACGGCAGTTTCGAAACTTTCTAATTACAAATGAAATAGTACGATCGTCAATTTGGTCAATAATATTCCTATTTATTTATGCTTTGTGAATAACGTCTTCAGGATATAACGGTAGTGAAAACATTAAATATCGGTACTACTTTTATAAGGAAAATAACAAAAAAAGGTATTACAAAATTATATGTGTTACTGTTTCCATTGAGTAATAATACAAATTTCTCAACATCAATATGGTAAATTTTTATATAATAATAATATCCATTAATTCTATGGCACGCTGATACAGGAAATGATTATAAATTCCCTCGGATTTACGTTTGACAGTGAAAGAGTGTACTTTGCATTATAGAAGCCTTTGTCTTTCTTATTCTGTGTTACTGATGAACACTTGTTAAACGTCCCAACAGTGTTTGTAGATCAAATTCTCTTTAGTAATTATTTCTGCCTTCTGGCTTCCAACGTTCACAATTCTCCACTCTCCTCTTTAAAGGGTATTGTGTTACGTAGGTAATGAGATTCCGAAGCTATCAATTGCCCTAATCCACCGTCAATATCACCCCCAGGTATCCAACCGACTAACTAAATTTTCCAGTCTTTAACTCTAGCGTTAAATGTTTTATATCAACCACTGAGAATTTATTTCGACTCACAGGTATAAAATATGCTTTGTCATACTTACTGTTGCTACACCTACTCCAAGTCAGGCGAAATTTTTTATTTTAGGAAAATAACATTTTCAGGCTGATTAATTATGTATGTATGAGTAGGTATGTAAATCCAAATATTTGTAGAAATCGATGACTACGTTATCGATAAATGTTTGGTTAGCTTATAGCTATTAATTCATGAACCGTTCGCTAGTGAGTACGTACCTTAATCACAATATATTATTTCAACAACAGATTGCAAATAAAATAAATATACGGAGATTTATTAGTTACTAACGAGTAAGCTTCTATTGGAATAATTGTTATATTACCTATAGATTAATTCGAAGGATTACTTTCATTTATTGAAACAAAAATTAATTCCAGTGAAAGTTATTTAAATGCAGATAAATTACAGATCGTGACGTGAAAACTTATTCATGTAATAATATGTCGACTTATTGAATCGAGCAACAATTATGCTCATATTATTTTAGGTATTGATGCAACATATTTTTCCAATTGGAAGTAGTATGTATAATGCTACGACTGATTTATTTCGTTTCAAGTAAATAGGCCTTCCACCTTATGGCCACCCACAAAAAAATTATTATAGCCCCTTCCCTGGATTATTATGGCCCGCTTGATACCTTCTAACTTCATAGTATTTAATAATATTTTTTGTATCTCTGAAAATATGGGTGATATTCCAGATGGACATAGTTCTTAGCCCACCTTACATGTATCCATTTACAGACACTGTAAATACACCTCCTACTAAAACATTCAAAGAATTACACATGATGCGTAAACAGTGGATGTTAGGGAATGAATAGTTCTTAAAATATTCATCGACACTTTGTACTTGGAGTAGTACGGTGTGGAACGGATGAATAATCAAGAAAATCGCGGGGCTGGGTACCGTAGTCCGTAACCATGTATGATACCGTAGCAGTGTAACCCTCAAGCAATCCCGCGTATATGATGCTTGTGTTATGCATTGCATTCCTGAGAGCCGTAAACCGATCCACATCATTCCGAGGAACATCCATTACATGTTCACCGTTATTTGGTGAACAATAAGTTTGTTGTAACGGTACTTACTAACAAAAAAGACCCAAATCTCGGAAAGCCAGAAAGTTATGAAGCTTCAGAATAGAAGGGTAACTCAATAAAGAATATGCATGTGTGTGATTTTGCTGCTTAAATTTCATGAAAGCTGTAAAACTAAACTTTGAAGGTAATTTTCGTTTTTATTTAATTCCATATAAATGATAGGATTTATCGTTTTATTAAAAGTTACAACATATTTGTATGAACTATAGAAAATTTATGAACTAAAAATAAGGCGAAAATATATGTTGTAAATATATATCATAAATAATATATGGCTTAGCTATTAATATTTAGGAAGCATGGGTAAGGACGGGTGGAACTCCTTGTGGAAAAATAAATTGAAAATGCCGAATAATTTTTTTTTTTATATGAGATTTTATTTTCTGTGAAATCGGCTTTTAAAATCGCTTAGTACGCATGCACCTGGTTTAGAATTATCATAGTAGTATGCAGAAGTGAATGCGGTACATCTACAGATGAAGTCAATATTTGTGTGAAGAAATTTTGAATAGTTGTGGAATAAGCTTCTTTCGAACGAAGCTTTTATTTGAAGAAAATGGATGTTTGAAATTCGTCGGGCATGCGTGCACCGGATTAACAGACAAGAACGATGCCATTTTGAAATCGATTTTCTTAAAAATGAGATTACATTCGAGAAAATTTATTTGAAAATTTTAACTCATGTTTAAACACGCAATCAATGTATTCAGGTGTATACATGTACTATATTTACTCGAGTATTCTGCGAATCGAAAATCACGTGCACATGAATGGAACGAATTTTAAAAATCGATTTTCTTGAAACAAAAGCCAACACAGTGTACAAAAACTATAAACAGAATCGAGTAGAATGTCGAATCTGTTTGAAAATTCGAATGAATGAATGACGATGTTCGTTATGAAATTGTTTGCACCCTGGCGAAAGCATACTTCAAAACTGCAATTACAATAATCTATTTTCTATTTACACTATTGTGCACTATTAGCGAACGCATCATAAATTATTTCATGACACTTTCTGAATATATAACATTTACTATTTTTTATTTCGTGCACTATGAAAAAACGGCAAGCACTTGTATAATGTGAGAAAATATAGTCGGTATATGTAGTCTGAAAGGAACAAATATTATAAAAAATATATAATATCAATATGATAATAAATATGGCTTCAGAACGATAAAGTATTCTAAAAACTTTTCTAGTTTTAATGTAAAACCATGGACATTTTATCGATATAGTATACCATAAACAGTTCCATTTTTCTATAATATATATTATGTACAAATATACATACATGTTTCTGTTGAACATCAGCTAAATATTACTTGCAAAGTATCTATAAATATCTAAAGTGTGTTATCAAATGGTTCACGCTACAAAACTATTTTCCATATTAAAAAAGTTTCTTCCCAACACATTAAAATCAGTTTTTGTTTCTACAGAAAATAAGAACTGTTTAATAAAATCGATGTGTGGCCAAGGCTCGGACAGGTCAGTCAAATTTTTTCTGGGGGAGATAACCAGAACCCAATAGCTAACGTAATGACTGAGAGACCAATATCGAATCTGGATATAGAATATCACTTTCAATTTACAATTAGTGGTATTTCGACGACCTATAAATCAATTTAATATACAAAAGAACCAATAACGTTTTTAATTATCTGTGATGATGTAATTGCTTTTATTAATATAATGTTGAATAATATTATAGTTTCATTTGTCTTACTTCCACGTTGTTGTTTATAAAATTAATTTCTCATAATAAGCAGGAATTAACGGCTTTAATTCTTTGCCTGGAATGTAATTGTGTTAACGAGATAATGGTACCTTGCTTCGGTTTATTTATATACTATGTTACTTTTTAAAAGAATACTGCCGTGTTAGATCAGAAGTTTTAATTCGAAAATTCGTTAAATTATCTAATGTATTTTATATTATTTTACTTACAGGAACATGATATCAAATTTGTATACGACATAAATGAAACTTTAGCAACGATTGGTAAACCTTCAAATATGATGCAATTATATTTTCCATACCATTTCCGAAGAGCTTTTATGTATTACTTTTATTCACTGTTCTGAGTTTTCCAATACATATATTGCGTTTAGATAATGGAGCCCTCGAATAAAGAACAATCAGCTTATTAAGGTTCAGATAATTAATGCTTTTCTGTGTTTTATTTGAGTTTTTAAAAGTATTATGCACTGTATAATACCATGAGGATTTTATAATTTGAAGCCAGGGAGTATATTCATTGCCACTTGTTCTTTATACCTACCTACATTAAACACGAAACATTTTACTGCCCATGATCGTTTGAATATAATGAATGATGAGTACGAATAACGTAGTCCATTCACATAGCACAATGGAAAAAATGCTAAACTTCCTGCTGAAAAAAGTACACACTTTTTCTATTCCCCATGATATCCTATTTTATTTTGAAATCTTTTTTCCCTGAGTTTAAAGGCAGAATTCACTGTTCGGATTTCAACGGATTCGCAGAATGCGGAACGTTTTTATATAGATATTCTTACGAATTTTTGCCTAAACCTGACAATACCACCGTGTGACACAGAGCTGTTTCGTAATCCTTGAAAATAAATGCTCCAAAAAAGCACAGTGAAGCAACATTCAACATTTTTTAAATAAAAAATTGTATCGTTTAACAAATTTTTACTTTCATTTACTTCGGGATTACTTTAGTTAGAAGCATTCCTAATTCTTTTTTAATGCTCTTCGAATAAATATATTTAGTATACAGTTTATAGATATAGAAATACATATGTGTGTTTTTATAAACTCTTTTTGTGAAATCTGAAAAAAAAACACATAGGATGTATTGAATATTCATCTCTTTTTAGTATATGTAGGTACATATAAATAATTCCCTGAAGCTTTGTCACATATATTTATGAATCACCTTGTAGAGTTAAGGATCTCCTACTATTTTATCACTGCTTCAGCATTCGCAAGAATTTTGCAAATGTGAGCAAAATTTTGAGACGAGTTCGTCGAATTACAAAGTATACAGAATTCAGACTACAATATCGGAGTTCGTGAAAGTTTAAAACTCGCCTCGTATATGTAACTATTAGGTGAAAGTTCCCAGTTCTTCTCAGTGTGCGAAGATGGTTCAAGTGTTCGTTTCTAGCGTTAACAGAGCTCTGATGTCCAAATTAATCTAAACTGTAACGAAGAAACTAAGTTTTCTCTCCAGGACGTCCTTGGAGGGTTATTGGTCGAGGTGGGAGCGTGAGAATGCTAATGAGAACTTTTGGTGCTTCCTCGAATTTTCCACACGTTCCACACAAGCCTGCTGCAAGAGAAATCCGAGTATGCATGGCAGAAACGTTGCACCTGTTCATAATTCTGAAAAACTAGTCCACAATTCTCAAGTCCATATCTGTACTGACTCTTTCTTTTTTATTGGCTCAACATGTCAGTCGTTACTGAAATATCGATAATTGGGCCAAATTATGCAGAAACCTACCAGCCCTGAAAATTATAAAAAATTTGTTAAACACAATATACCCAACAAAAATGAGGCTTCATTTCTTTAACAATTAAAATCTTCAAACTAAAACCCACTTTCAGATTATTAAGGGTTGGTAGTTTCCTGCTTACACTTAACCCAATTGACGTACTAATTAGGACTTTGGATTTCTCAAGTTGGTTATCTTGGGTTAAAAATTGGAACTTTAGAAGTGGCGGAAGATTTATGTTCATCTTGTAAATCTATTAAAATTTATTAATATAGCAATTACGTCAAAGTGGATTTATAGAACAGTATTTTACTTGAGTTATACTTTCGCTTTATCAAATAATATTAAATGCTTCGTCCATATACTATCACGTGAAAGTAAAACCCAACGAAATAAAAACGTTTATTAAACATGTATGCAGATGCTGATATCAGTTATCCCTCCCATTTCAATACGTGCATACATTCAACAGTTTCATTCGATTATTTAGTACATGCGTTCAATAGTTTTACTCATAGATTCCTTCCATTATTATCTTGTAAATAAATCGGCATATGACAACAACGAATATGAAACATGATTATACATATAAACTACAGTCACGTTTCTAAAATACTGTAAAATGATTATCGAGAAAATAATAATCACGTAATATCTCACATAATAATGATAATTCTAAAATACTTCCTTATATAATCTAGAATTTTTCTTCAAACATTAAATTTTCATCACACATTATTGAGTAATAAATACTGCAAGAGCCTACAGTACTTCGGCTTTTTTCTTCAACTTAAATCGTTTTATTCGCGCGAAACCAGTCTATACATGTACATAGGTACATATAACAGTGTTCCATAAGAAATTCTTAATATAATGGAAGGCCATATTTTACAAGTACGATACGAGATAATACTTTGTATACAACGTAGGTGTAATAACCTGTCAACTACTGGGAGGATGGTACAAAGTATAACGTTCAACATAGCAGGTGCACGACGAGCTGCCTTATAGCTCTTTAACAGTAATGCCCAACGCACGTGTTACAACTTCTCAAAAGTTTATGACCTTGCGTTTCAAATTTTTTTCATAATACTTATACTCCTACGCCTCTGTTGTTTTTTTTTTAAAGCACGTTTCTATATATATCTATTAGGTTAGTTATACATATTTATGTTGAAACACTTCTAAATGACATAATTGTCATTAATCATTAATACAATTTTGTCCTACAAAATGTATTACATATCACTTTTGTTTTCCTTGGAAACCTGTTATGCTTAAAAGTGTTTATTCAATTTCTGAAGGCACTATATTTGCTTCAAAACCCCTGTGTACTGTATAGTTGCCTTTATTCGGAGTTTACAACCCTGCAAGCAGTACTAAACTCATGTGAACGACGTGATAACAGTATTCTTTATATATTAATTTAGTGTCCGAAGTATCACATGGTTCGAACGGTGCCGTATTGTTTTACCCTCCCTTCCGTCATAATGCTATTATTACTTGTTACTGTTCTGGAAGCAACAATGCTATTTTATACTCATCCTGTAAATTTCAGTGCATAATAATGATACATTAGCATTGTGTAAATAATAATAAACGTTAGAGGAGAACGTGTAAATATGGATCGGCGTTACAACAGGTATTACAATATGGACCAGGTGCTTATTTCTCTGTTAAGGGAGCATTCTACCATGTGGGGCTGAAAAATAGATTTCTTGAATTTTTTGTACGACAACTGTTCGACAAAGTAATTTGAAGTTTGGTAGGATTTGGTACAATTGTTCAGAATTTTCGTGTAACGGTAAGAAAAACGTGGGACATGCAGAATGCTGACTAAAAGCGTTGAAAATAAATCGGGTGGTCCCGACGATGATGGAAAGTACCTTATAGATTATCTGAAACACAAAAAAGAAGAAATATATAAATGTGGTTATCTGCGGTGGTAGATTAATTATGGAAAATAAAAAAATGTTAGAATGGCAATTTTCTGAAAAAGATGAATCGAATTTCGCCCAATAATCGGGAAAACTTCTTTAAATAAACAGGGAACGGTAACAGACACGGCAACAAATCTACTACCACAGATGGCCATGTTTATATATGTAGATTAAGAATCTCTTTTCCTTTTTGTGTTTCAGGTTAGTTTCAGGTAATCCTTAGGGTACTTTCCATCAACGCCAGGAGCTCCCGTTTTTTTCAACGCTTTCAGTCAGCATTCTGCATGTCCCACGTTTTTTTACCGTTATACGAAAATTCTGAACAATAGTACACGATGCTATGAAACAGCATACCAAACTTGAAATTAATTTGTCAAACAATTTTTGTATCAAAAATTCACATAAAAATCCACTCTTAGGTGCTGCGATATGTCGGGAACTGGAATAAACGCAACAATTAATGTTAACATCACCAGATTGAACTGATGTCATTGGCACTTGTTTCTTTAGCTAAAAACTTAATGTGTCTGTTTTTGTTCGTGCAAAAAGTTCTTTTGATCAGATTAATTACTTTTTTCCTATACTAAGTGGCAAATGAAATGTGTTAGTTTTAGAGGTACAATTAGACATGAAGTTGAGCTTCAAAATGCTATATTTAGTTATTTGGATATATCTTTCGCATGCCGAGATTTTTCCGTAACTCTGAAAAAAGTGGCACGTGGTTTTATGGACCGCGGTGGTCCATACTCCTACCTCTCTTACTTCATCAAGTAATTCTTTCCATTTTTATTTCTGAATGTTTCACTATGTCACTCCGTTTGCACTGGATGTGACAGTGACGTTTTTATTTGGGATTTCTGTTATAATTTTTAAAAAACTTGTATTAAATGCCAAATTTACATTAAATTTCATTAATAAATCACATTTTTTTTTAAAAAAAGTTCCTACGATTGTTTACTTTCTATTGCTCCTCATTTTCTCTCCTCAGTTTCACACTTTTTGCTATTTGCAATTTTTTTCATTTTTGTGACCTAAATAATTTTGAAATTTTACCTACATGTAATGACCGCAAACATGAAAGAAATGTTTTAATGTTAAAATACAAAATCTGTATTACTACAAATCTGTATTATATATCTGTATTACCCAATTAAGGGATGTTGTAAATACACTTATCTGTCTATTTGATAGTTTCCACTGTATGTATAGGTAATAACAACTGATGATTCTAATAATATACATTAAGGAAAGAAATATAGAAATATAGGTATATAATTTAACGGCAAGGAATATCCGAGGCGGAATAAAAAAAAGAATAGAAATGGGATAATTTAAGTGAAATAATAGAAGTCATTAATCATTATCCGAACTTATTTATTTACAAGACGAGTTAACACAAATTTATGGAAAATTATTCAGCGATATTTAAAAAAATGGAACTATTTTTTACTGTACAAGGATACACCAAACAAAGTAAACATAGATCTGCTTGTTATAACATGCAATTTTCACGTAACTCGAGACACAATTTTATTGTCTATGTGAAATTTTATCAATTTGCGGTTATTGATTCTGAGAGCGTTCACGCTACGAGCACTTCCACTCTTACTTCTTTCTTTTCACCTCTTTTTACTTCGAAGAACCACGAGAATGGTAAGGTCTAAAAGTCTCTATAATCATATAACAACCTTCTGTTTCCTCGTGGAACTATCATGAAGCAAAGTTTATTGTAAGTTTGCCCGACGCTTGCTACCAATGTTCTAAGTCAAATATCATTTTCAATTCTTTGCTTTTATTTTCTATTATCGTAGGCTATAGGTACCTCTATTGTTTTATTATCATGCACATGTTCTAATTTTGAGTATTGTTCATCATTCTCATCAAAATTGTTTAGCAGTAGCACATGGAAAATTTGCATTTCAACTGTTTTATTTTATTCACTTAAAAACATTTCGATTCGAAATATACCTACTATTTCCCATTTAGAAGTAGCGCAATTAGGCTTATTTATGTAGAAAGCTTCCGACCAACAATGATTTCACAGTGTAGAAATGATTTCATTGCTTTCTGCGTAAGTAGGACCAATTGTACATTCGTAAATAATTATAATACATCTAAAAATTTGAATATTTCGTTTATCGTTCTCTTCTCGTGATTATTCCATTTTGCTTTGTGCCAGGTGGTCGTCGTTTAATATTACATTCGTAGTCATCCTGTATGTGTAACACAATAAATACAGGCCATGCTTATACAAAAAGAGCCCCCCTGATCACATAACAATACTACAAATCAATTATTGTCGGAACACGTTCTATGCATTATAATGTTCTATAAGCTATTACGAACGACCCTTTGTTAAAATCACATTTATTATACATACACATGCGTGTAAAGTACGAATTGCATTCGTGTTTTAAACGTTGCTATTTATTATTATTAACACGGCTATAAAATAATTCGGATATTATTACAGTGAAAAGCGAAAGTAGAATTATTTACTGTTTATAATTTATTGCATTAATATTTGAACGTCTCAATAACTTTTATGCTTCTCTCACTTTTATAGCATGATAAATTACTGAAGCAATAGATTCAATTTACTATGTTGCAGGAAATCATTTGTCCTCGTTTACAAATTCGTACGTTAGTACGTTTTAAAAACTTTTCGTTTTAAAATATTCTTTAAGCTTAAGCAAAGTAAAACAATTGAATATTTTGAAATGAATATTTGTTATCAATTACATCAATAATATTCGACGGATTGCAACTTTAGAATGCTCGGAATTTATACACAAATCGACTTTTGAAAAAAAAAACGGTTTTCGGATTCCACTATTTCCCAAGAACCCGCTTAAACCGGTTCTCGAATTTCCACAAAAAAATATAACAAAAATAGTAAATATTATATTTTAGAATTATAATATTTTAAAAAATTACAGTTATTTTAATATTTATGGAATTACAAAAATATAACAAAATAAAACCCATACAAAAAATAAGATATAAATATCATTTAGTATTTTTCGTTCAGGAAATATGAACTCATGAAGATTAGTGTTATAGTAAACTGTTGCCTACTACAATGTGTTCAGTATATAAAACCTTTATTTTTTAAATTTAAACACCGGTTTTAGAATTTTACAGATTTATAAAAAGAAATCGGTGTTTAACCGCGTTTTTTAAAAACCGGCAAACCTTAGTTCGGCGATGCAATACTAACACGTTAAGTGGAAAGACTTAAATGGGACACCCTGTATGTGGCATGAGGCGGTTGGAATAATTTGATAGAACTAAGGGGGCGGTGGCCTGAAAAAGTTTGAGAAACACTAGTATAAACTGAAATTACACGTATACAGTTTTGTCTTGAGAAGAACCCGCACATCGGGACCTGGCACGAGCTCTTTTCAAGACGGGTAGTCTATTCGACTTGACTTTGCTCTCTCGCTCTCTGTCGTGGCGAGAGAGAATGAGTGAGAGCGGCACGACCACAGCGTCGTCTATCGAAAAAGGACGGAATAGGCCTCTCTGACAGTTCTCATTCGCCGCGGCAACTACTTACAAAAGAAGTAGCGAGGATAGCGACAGCTTTTTTTCAAGACAGAAGACGCAGTTTCTTTTCGAGACAGCAATGTATTTTAGTAAAAAAAAGAGGTACTTTTCTTATTTTATTGCATTGCTATTAAACATATTTTTCTACTACTTCAAGTATATGCTTATAGAATCTTTTATATTACCGTAGTAATGCAATATTCCGTTTAGATTCGCTTGTAACCTGTCACTGTTATCAACTTCCTTATTGAAAATCCTTATTCAATATCCCGCCGGATATTGAAAAGTTCTAAAAATTTCAAGAAATTCATTTTCCTCCTTTGTACGTCTTCTTTCTGTAATATGTAATACCAAATATATTCAATGCAATTTTAATGATTTTAGTTTTTCATAAATTTTTAAATACAACTGGGTTCGTTGCCATATTTGAATGTACTTTTCTCCTCGCCATACGTCATTGTTTATATTATACTACCAGAGCCGAATTATAATCTATAGTTTACAAGTGGTACTCCTTTTCCGCAATTATATTGATTCACAATAAAATGCTAATATCCTTAAATGCTAAGTAACTTCGATCCGTCGTAAATTATAACGCTAATACCGATCGTTTGTTCTATTTTTTTAATAGGAAAGGAAATTTGATTCATTCTATCGGTTGTAACTCAAAACAAGTTATGGGATGTTAAAAATATTGATGAAAAAATATCACATTGCCGACAATTGTTTGAAATCAATATTTTTTACTGGGGATATTAAATTACATACCTTTAATTTTTCATATCGTACTATAGCCACATATTTGTGACCGACGAGTCATAACATAATAATGCTATTATCGCATGTTTGCTATCGAATTAATATCGCTTATGAAAATGAATTTATTCGGGATTAATACAATCATTACACATATAATTAGATATTTCGTTCCTTTAAATAAGAAGCAAATGACATACACAGTGATATTCTACGGAAAACATCAGATTATTCATATTTATTGAGATATTTATTAACATGTAAATTAACAAAGTATGAAAATATTCTCAGTGATGGAAGTTTTCAATTTTCTTTGTCATTCTGACAAAGGTATTGTACGATCTCACTCAAACCTATTATTATTTTTCATTATAATTGCATCTCTTAAAAAAAGGTTTCATAAAATTTGAATTCGCTTTCCTAACTCATCTTTGAGTTCCATATAAGCACGATATGTGTCCATTTTTCCTTCTAAATATATCTAGTTATTCTTTAATGATTGCCATTAAGAAAGTGTTCACAAAATTAATACCAGAGCAATGCTCACACTAAAACAAACGATGCGCGCGTAATGAAACACATGACAGATTAGAAGGGATTATCAAAGAACAGTAAATAGTACATTAGAATTGTGAGTAGTCATTAAAAATAATCAGCATTATATAAATCACGTTATTTTCACCAGAAAAGCACCGGCAGTCTATTCGTGAGATTTTTATGACGATTTAATACGAAATATGTATAGAAATTGGCATTTCCGTTAGTGAATGGCCTACTCTGCCTCTGTTAATACGAAAGGGCGTATGCCATTGGTATTTTACACAAATCGGATTATGTTAAATATAAAACCTGGAAAAGAGGAATCTAAATATTTGTGAAAAAATATTTCATAAATCCCAGAGGAGATTTCACATATGTGCGTCCGAAATATAAACTGTTATATCTTTACATTCAATGCAGACATGACTTTCTATTTTTTGTGCTACCTAGCAGCAATAATTCAATTTAAGCAAAAGCTGCAGATACGCTTTTGCGAATTCACACATCAGTATTGTTCTCTTTGCCTTTTTGACTCTAGGGTTTAGGACACGTGAAGCTTCGTGGATCGAGAGCTTTCAACCGAGAACTTTTGATGGTCATAAAAAAGGCCCCTTTCAAGCGATTTTAACACACCGTCATGTCAGTGCAAAAGCCAAAATATCGTTGCCAACCAATTTTTTAGTTTTACCGTACGGATATGGGCTCCACACTCACATCCCTGACACGGACAAGTGTGAACTACTCCATTCCAAAACAAGCAAACGATATCTTTTACGACGACACTGGCGGAACGCAACTGGCACGGAACTGATATGTGTGCCCAGACCTTTAGTCTCCAAATGATCGCCATTTTGTAAGAGAATGAAATAGTAGAGCTTTTGCCTTCAGAGACACCCCTTGAACACGAAGAACGTCACAAAGCAACACATGTTCTCCTTCAATTACTATCAATTTTCGGCCAGAATTATGAATAACCTAATTAATAAATATACTTTATATTGGAAAAAAAATTTGGTATGTTTTCCACCTATAGGTATCATTTTCTCAAAAACATTTTGAGCCACTGGATACTTAGATGTAACCCCTTAATATCTAATCACTATTTACACTGAATACACAGTCGAATGGAAAATGCTGTAGCCTAAAAATAAGACAACAGAGACCGTTCATATGTTCACGAATATTTTCCAACATTCTTCATTCCTAAATTTACCATTAATATAATTCTCGCGTATTAACAAACTCTACACATTCCTGTCGCATCCCATACTTTTATTCCAAAAGGAGTGTAAAGTTCTAAAAATGTTTTCGCTTCAAATTTCCCGGTAAAGTTGCGTCGTAGAAGGCAAGAGGTTCTTGTAACTCAAGAATAACTCACACTTTTAACACTGCCAGTCGGTCGTTCAAAAGCAGTTACTTTACTCGTCTCTTACTTGAACTTTACTCCCTCGCCTTCCCCCCTTCTACATCGTGTCATCTTTCGTTTCATTTTCCTTTCATTCCATTACATTCCGTGGAAGTACCAAAGGCTACCTGCTGCTTTTGAACGCAACAACCGGCCATGGCGAGGAGCACGTGGCAATGCTCTACTGACTCCGTCAACAGAACAGACGCCAACGTCACTAATGCTGTTAACCGACCTAACACTAATGGATATAGCAACAGCGACAATAATAAAGAGCGGGGAGGGCCAGTAACACCGATGAAGATATGTGGTTGAAAGACCACAGGTCATCCACGTGCACGTTTTATTGCGCTACGTGACTTTTTCTCGTGTGTGGGGGTCAGCTATCTCCCGTATTGTTACTTTTACGTCACATATTTTCCCAGATGCCCACGCGTTTTTAATTACAAATTTATTCTGCACCGGAAACAATACATTATTTACCATTAACCTCTTGCATTATCATTTTTCTAAAGGTTAGATGCGCCAGAATTAACTGAAATGAAAAACAACAGATTTTAAAAAGTAATTAGTGAAATGTTGAAAACTGAATTCTTAAATGGAAAACTACTTAAGGATTCTCTAACTGTTTTTTTTTTTTTGAACCCCATCGTGTAAGGATTGTTGTAAAGTACAGGATTAAACGCTTCAACTTATTATGTAAATACTATCTTACACGATTAAAATAACTGTTTATATAATGTTCTTCAGTTCTGGTATTTCTAAGCCAGTAATCTACCATGTAGACTGCATAAAATATTACTCAAGGTGTTTTATGGTGGGAAACTATTAAAATAACGAGAAAGTTGTTCTTTAAGATTTTAGTACCCTATCATTTTTTTTTATATTTGTAGTACCATCTACCTAGGTATCTCCTAGTACTATGTAATAAGTGCTATTGCTAACTATAGTAGATGTAAGTGGTACTGTATCATGTTCTAAATGGAATTAATGACGTGCATAAATTTTAGATAATACCATTAAGAATATGTGTACCAAGTTTGAAATAAATGGGACAAATAATGTTGGAGATATTTGATACACAGCTCACGCGGAGGAGCTTCGCGGGACAATAAATAATTCGGTCATTTTTTAATTTTTTTGTATAATATTTATACAATATGTGCACTAATACATGCTCTACACATAAGAAGTATAGAAATATTTTTCAACCTCATAGTAGCAATAAAAAAAAAATCGTCTAAGGTCATGCGTCTCAATGTGACGTAACCCCTTAATTTCGTATTAAATGCTTAAACAGATTTTCATGTTTGTAAATGCGCGCATATTCTTACCAGATGATTCGCACCTTGTCAAATACTTTGTACCACTTTCTAATTAAAGTTCAACGATAAAAGTAATGATTAACAAGAGGAATGTTATTTTAATGTCATATTAAAACGTAAAACTTGCAGTAATATTTTACGGAGAATCGGCTAGTCACTTGCTGATGTATTTGCCACGTAAACAATAATTACCGCATGCAATTAAGAGGGTCTTTACTAGTCGAAGATGTTCGTTGGGGACTGATGATAGTCTGGCAACTTCTCCGTACACATACTACCGACTGAGGCATCGAAACGGAACGTCTGGCAGCGCGTGTCGACGCGAACGGATGAAGAGATTTCGACTTGGTTACGCTCGATCTTGTTACTCTGTGTCGGAGTTGCGAGCCTCCCGTAAAATTTGAGTTAGCCTCGTTACTCAGCGAACGAATTTCAACCTGCTTAGACTTTCTATCTAATCAGCACATACATCAGATGCAAGGTTGAAAAATTAACGAGATACTAGTTTACGATGACAGTCCAAGGTTGGCATATATAATGTTCATATGAGCCGTTGTTTTTCATTGTGGTATAAGTTCATTTACTCATGCATTGAGATATTTAAGGTTTTGTATTTTAATATATGTTAATCAATTCGGGTAATGTGCGGCATGAAAAAAGCGGCATGACAGCGTAAAAGAAATCCAAATGCCTGTGACGAGGGGGCAAACACACAATTTCAGAAACTGATTACAAGAACAGTTTCCAATGTTTTTCTTAACAGGCTCGAAAGTGTGTGGAGTTGGGTGGATATTGCATTAAAAGATACCTTTAATACAAATTTTTTATCTTAAGTTTTGTCTAAGTTTTTGGACAGACGGTGTACTTAACTGCTAATCGAAGTCGAATAAGTTTCACGGAAAAGGAAGGAACCAGTTGTTTTTGTATGTAGGTGCAAACAGTCATTAGGGATGCAGCCACTCCCTCGACTTCTTGAAGTAAGAAAACTGGTCATACTAATGCTATGCTAATGTCTTACACGGAAATAGAGGAAAAGCCCAGAATAGTAGTAGCATGAGTCAAATATATAAAATCATATAATATCAAATTTTAAAATTCTCATGTTTAAATAAAATAATTTATATTTTCAATTTTGCTGTTAAAATCGTATAACACACGTGTGCGTGTAACTCCTCTCATTTGTCCTTCCGCATTTGTATTCAGTAAGCGTAATATGTATAAAACAGAAACAATTAGAATATTCAGAACTCTAACTGTAATAATGAAGTGATCTTTATTATAGTACTTCTGCTTTTCTTTTAAATTTAATATTCTATACAAGTTAAAAGATTTTCTAAATCTACTAGTTGAATAAACACTGGGGAGCCTGCAAATGTAACTGAAACATTAATTCCAATTTCATAATTAGATAGATATGAAGATACAAAACATTTAACCATTCTTGTTTATTCTCTGCGCGTATGTATCTCGCAATACGATATTCCAGATTCAGGAAGATTGGAACACGTTCACGTAAACATTATTTCCAGCACACCGTCATATGCTTAATAACAAAAAGCATTGCTTTGCTCGGGTTTCACATAAAATTTACAGATTCCCGGTGCTCCAAAAATGAAAACTTGGGAATGTTTACGCAATGAAAATGAGAAAAATTTAAAAGGAAATTTTTTCGTTTGATGTATAGGTACCAACCTTGGTCGAAACAAACAGAATCGCGAATGCATGCAACCTAATAAAATGGTATATAAAATGATTAACGTGTCTACATTGATTTATAACGAAATTTTGGGTATTTTGAAAGTATTAAATGTTTTAATAGTTTTTATAAGTGGTGCTCCCTGCAGAATATTAAATATCGTAATAAGTTATTTACTGTTTGAAGCGACAAGCATAGAAGACTTAAAATGGCACATCAAATAATTTATAAAAATTAACCAACTGTCAACTAACACGCTAGTAACTAATTTGCCTTAGCAAAAAGTAGCATTTACAGTCTAATGGCAAGTATATTTATGAGGACTGCGTTTATATTGCACAAATTACAGTAATTAATGGAAGTGTTCCAGTTTCTTTAGACCTTAATCATCTTGTTGGATACCATTATCTGGAAGCATGTTACTCTTTCTTTATTAAAAACAATTACTCAAAATTTGGACACAGTACTACCACTACATTTTATACCACACAATTTTCTAATCATCATCAATTAATAAATGGCCCTTCGCGTTACATTCTACAATTAATTACTAGAATTACATGTTTCACTAGTAACGATAATAGCAATAACCCTGATTCCCTTTATTATACTGCATATTTTCACTATCGTCGCCTACTGGTTGCAAGTATTCACCTTCGCGAGATTAATTTATAGTGAATTTGGTCTCAAAAAGTAATGTCCAGTAATTATACTTACGTTCTTAACATCGTTTTAAAACTCCAACTATTTCTGGAACCGTATATTCCTGTCACAAAAACGAAAATACATAGTAAAAAAAAGCACTAAGAATTTTCTTCGTACGTACCAACACCATTTAATGTAATCGATTCGAAACAACCGGCCAGAAATATTGTTCGATTAACCGTTAATGATTTCACACAGGGAGCTCCATCTCATATTAGCTTCATTCTTGAACTTTGACTCGATCCTGCCCTCCCTTGACGTGTAGAAGGCGCATCAAGCGGAAAGGAATTCGAGGACGGAGCGATCCCCTTCGATATGAAAATCGTTCGACCGTGTGTGAGTCGTTGGGAGGAAAATATAACGTATTGTACGAATGTACGCGGGGGTATCCGGGTATATGACATATTGCATGTAATATTCCACGTACATGTGCGCACGCACTTACAGCCGAAATGAGTTACAGTCGCGTTGTGTGTGTGGTGGTGCACACCATGCCAGGAAAAATCGTGGCAAAACGCAGAAATTCGTTTAATTCCGTTCCACTAGATTTCACGTGGACTCTCGGTATTAGTTGTCAGAGGAAATTTAAAGCGCGCCAACTTCACCGAAATGGTCATTCCAAGTCGTTCGAGATGAATATGTTTCATATGGATTGTAAGTACTCGACATTCTTCGCGAGATGTTAGCTGCGTTGCCACGCGTCACATTAGGATGGCCCTTATTTTCAACCTGCGATTTCTTTTTCTCTCACCCCTAATATGGAACCGTATGAGAGCAAAGAAATTCAAAAAAAAAATTCGACACGTATAAATAAGGGCCACCCTATTGTGACATGTTATATGTACTAAAATAATGGTCTTTGAACAATTGTATAAGGTCGGTAGTTTATTGGCACTGTAACTTTGAATTGTGCAAATATATACGACATTTCAGAAAGGAAGTCAAGACCGTGGACATTGGTGGAATATACGCGCATCAAATGTCTATATTCTAACGCCTTTCAAGTCGGATCACTGAACTTGAAAAGGGCCTCCTGTCACGAACGAGGTGACAGCGCCTTGAAAACTCAAGTGGCCCAAATAAATAGACCGACACGGGCCGGGAAACGTGAGGTCGTTTCTGGTGCATGAAAGTGTAAACCCAGGTAACAAAGTGTGTCGCGGCACGAAATGCAATCTGTTACAAGTATCACATGCTGCTTCTTTGCCAACACATCCTGTTAGCAATAAACAAGGAACGTGGTGACAAGTGATCGCTTATACGCGTGTTCTTTTGCATACGACGCTTTGCGATACTACGGACAATTGATCGACGCCGTGTTCAGCATTCACTTAGGTAGCTTACCGAAATTTTTCAACTTCATACCTCATGAACGAAGAATTTCATTTAATTATTGCATATTAATCTTTATTTCTGTAGGCTTGGAACACTTTAAGAGAGAATTTAGTTTCTCCAAGTTTCACTAACTTTCGCATCCGCCAGAAAATTAGCTAACTAAACTACATCTAGTTTCGTGATTAAGTTCGTGAATTTCTTTGGAATTAGAAAAACAGAAGAGAATGTAATGATTTCTTATCTTATATGAAAGCATACATTTTGATTTACATATCACTGCTTCAGATTTTCAGCTACTGACAACACAGTTACACACCAGCAAGATGATATCACAGAAAAAAATAGTTGCCATCTTTATTAATTCATCATTTAATTTAGTAAAGTTTATGTGATTAATCTGATAATGAAAGAAAAATATAATTTAGAATCGTTCACATGATTTTAGCACTGACTTTGCAGATACTAGAAATATTGTTGGAACTAAATAAACTTCAACAGTGTGAATAATTCAAAAATCGGAGGTTCAGTTCGTGCAATGCAATAAGTTTAGCTGCAAACTTCAAATACTGGGTCCACTAAAGCGAGGAATGCTGTGAATTCTAATATCGATATTATACTACCTTTAGGTTTTGATTCTCACCTAGTAGGACGTGAGAATGTAACTGAAGATAATTTTGTCAAGTTTTCGAATTTTATGTGCGCTCTACACAAGTCTGTTGCATGAAACATGCAAGCATGCAGTTCAGGGACGTCGCGCACGTCCTTAATTTGAGTAACTGACTCACGATTCCATAGTTCCTGTCTGAAGTTTTGCGTCCTAGTGGCCTCTGGATATGTTAATTTCTATTGAGAAACAAGAAGAAACTTCGTGTCCTTCAAATTTTAATTAGAATTCAAAGCTTTATATCTATGACTAACTAATCTAAAGAGTAGAAAAGTGAAAAGATACACAAATATACTATTTTTAAACTTCTCCATGAATAATAATAAATATGACGATGACGAATCAAATGAAATTACGTTACAATATAAAATAATTCATGATTTGGCAAGGCAAATTAAAAGAACAGATACAAAAGTAATTCCTTTAAATTAAATTAAGGGTATTTTGCTAGTATTGCTAGTATTGCAATATTTGATAATATACGTTCTGGTGAAACCCATCACCTGGTGGTTGGCAAATTCTCGGCAGTATCGCGACAACAAATTGAACGGGGATTCTATTCTCATGTTTCCTCGTATGATTCGGCGAACGGGCGGAATGTTATGTCTACGGACAGAACGAGTTTCGAATGAGTTACCAGCGCGCTCATTAAAGCTGGTTGTAAATGTGGGAGAGCGAAGAGCGGCTGGAAAACAGGAGGGATACAGGCGAGACCAGAGGGGCAAGTTACTGGGAGCGAGCGCGAAGTGATTTCAGAGGATCGAGATATTTCAGGCACCAGGAATGGTGAAATAAAGCGGCCGTGTGTTGTGCTGTTTATGGCTCATTATTATGCTATATGCCGTGTCCTCGCTGCTACTATATAAGATCCTTGTCGTAATGGAAATGTGAAGAGGGACAGTGTGGGGAAGTTGCGCGGGCGAGAGATAAATGTAGGAATGAAAAGGCATGGTGTTTGCCGCGATACAGAGGAGCAAACGGAGATTTAACGGTGGTGAAGGAAGGTGACAATACGAGGCGGTTTATCGGTGGTGAAATTGAATGAAACGATCGAGCAGGAAAATGCGCGTGACGTAGATACTAAAGAGGATGCGCGTCTGCGAGGGAGTCTCTGTAACGAGCGAAGTACATTTTCAAATGTATGTATGCGAATGCGAACCCAATGGGAGTGATGTATTGTGACTCGACGGTTTCATCAAAAGAAGTTCTTTATGGAATATATTTTCATGAAGGTATATTACAGTGAGGTAAATGGCAACTGTAATTATAAACTTATGAGGTATTCCTTGCACATCGAGTTAAGGGTCCATTCTACTTTGCTTGTCCAAAAAGCAAAGTCTGACTGACTCGTCAACTACTTTCATGATTTCTTTTTCAAGAACGTTTTTAATGTTTTTCAGAAGTTAAATCTTTAGTATTCCTTGCTGTATAGAATCGTATTTTTCATGTTTCCAAAATATGATTACAAATGGTGTGGATTAAAATCTCAATGTTTGTGCTTCAGTGAGAACACGAACTTATTAATTATACTATACATCTAATACCTTATGAATAATATGAATCTTGTATGATAAAGTCTTTGAAATTGATTAGAAACAGTCAAAGGTCAAAACTACTAGGAACAGAACTTGGAAACCAGCATTGGAAGCCACTTGGAAGAGGACTTGTATTTTTGCGGACGTATTGAGAATGTAGAAGATTCTTCAAACAGATGTCGAAGTGAACTGTAGATGTTTAAACTCACTTCTATTGATGCTTTTTCAATTTATGTGATACTCAAAGACGATTACAGTTAGAAGAACTACAGTCAGGTATGCTAATATTAAAAGGCATCGTTATTTCATAGTCGTTTGGGGAGGAAATCGGCCGACGTGATCACACATTTTACGCTTATGTCGTAACTAAGCAGAAAATATAAGAATGGAATGAGTGAAGCGGGAATACGTAACTTTGTCTCCATTATCATCCTCTGGCCACAAGATTGGGCAAAGAAGACTGAAGAAGAAAATACTTCGCGACTTGGGGATCGAGCTATGCATATTTGCCAGCAGCTGGCATAAAGAGCCCGAGATACTGTCATCATAAATAGAGATGTAGGCACTCGCGGGACTAAGCAGACGAAACTCTTATTATTTTGCACCCTTATAAAGGGGATGAGGATAGAGGGGAGGGGCTCGACGTCGACGTCGCCAGTACACTGATTTCTAACCATGCCCGAAAATAATCTTACAGAAGCACCCAAATCTGATTCCCTTGCATTCTTTCCCACAGGATTCCCGGTTCCTTGATTATCTTCCATTGATTCTCTTATCAGTAGCTAACGTGTACTATACATTATTAAGGCGTTGATTCACGTAAAAGATAAATCGCCAAATCAAGTTATTGAATCTTTATTATTTACTAGCTGACCCGTTCCCCGGTTTCACCAAAGAATTATTGATGATAAAAATAAATAATAATGATTATTATCATTTATAATAATAATTATTTATTTATTTATTATTTATAAATAGTCTATAATCTAACTTCAAATATCTATAATATTAACTTCAAATATCCAAATTCGTGCTAAACTTCTTCTACTTATAATTGTTAAAAGACACTAACATTAAGCTTCCCGAAGTATCGTATGCTTTAACTCTACGTACATATCTCCCCCAAAACATTCATTCTACTATGAACTAGTGCAATCCCGATATTAATTTATCATAAAGTAAAAGCATAAAATGTAAAGGTTTCAACTTCAACATTTGTTCGCTACTATGTGCTACAACACTTTGCGTTACCATAAATTTTCTATAAAATGTTTGCGTAACTTTCAGAACAACACTTAGGATGGAATATTTTTCGGCGAAAAACTTTACGAACTCTCCATGTAATGTGCGAAATAGCATGATCCACCGTGCACACATAAATGAGGTCATAATGGCAGCTCATTCTACGCTACAAACCTCGCTGACGAAATTTTAAAAATGCTACGTAGCTCCGTGTCCCGAATCCGTGCGTGGATATAGTAATATATGACGTGGCTCTACAGAATATATTTTCCCAGTCTTAGAAAGATTTGTAGAATAGTTTCATATAATGGTATTGAATATAGGTATACTTCGATACTCTAACTAACTGTAATAAATATATATTAAAATAGTTAGTCATTTGCACTGTCCACATTTAGGGATAAGAAGTACATAATTAATATTACTGATAAAATGAAAAGGTATTTCTTTAAAAAAAGAAAAACTGCCACTTCATAAGAAAAAAATTCATGAATATTTTACTTCGATCTCCATCAAACAGTTAATGTCATTTTTAACTTGCAATGATTACTTTAGATGGAAATGCATTTTATCGTAAATTAAAAAGTTGTTGATCGAACATGTCGAGTAACAAAAATGTTTCATACGCAACTGTTTAATTATAGCGTTCCATGAACGAATTACAGAACTTTTAAAGGAAGTCAAAGGGATAATAATAAGTTCTAACTTCTTGTTTCCCGCATCGTTATAATTAGGTATGAGAAACTTGAAATAATAAGAAACTATATAAAAGTTATTGCACGCTTCAACTTTACCAGTGCAATTTTTTTATACCGTCAGCGAAACAAGAGATAAGACTTGTCTCATTTGGAATTTTGTATAACGCAGTCTATATGTATATTCAAAGTGTGCTGAAACAAATAAGAAGAGTGGCTGATAGTAACTTAATTCTAATAATTTTCACAAACAATAACCGATTTCCATTTAAATTGTATAAAAGAAAGCTTTAGTGTTGTCATTTTCTTTAGGTACTGACAATTAGTTACAGTCTCCGTCAAAGTACAGTACAAAAAGCTACTACCAACGTCTGTTACTTACAATTAGTAAAGTGAATACGCTGCACGTCAATTACTTACTCCACTGGCATACGTTGACTACATACAGATGGAAACATTCTGATTAAGTAGAAAGTTACAAATCGAACTGAACACTGTTCATGTATTCAATTCAATCTCTTGCGGTTACCTTTCAATTGAAGTAATTCAGTCTAATTAATCAGACTGCTGCAGCTAAGTTTTTGTTGAGGACAGCGACAGCCAATGGGTTTATCATGCACACGCAGCGTCTTCTCCATTCATGACAGTCAGAACTTCTATCTATCCTTCCTGTATTAGTTTTAGTTTATATTTATAGGCACACTAGCTGAAATGCCCGGTGTTACCCGGGTTAATGCAATTTTTAAAATTAAAGCGATAGTATTACCTATAGCCAGCGAAAAAGTTGAGAGAAAAGGAATAAAAGCAGATAAAATCAAAGATAAAAAAGATAGAATCAAAATATTGGCAAAAGTACCCCAGTGTAGACGAAAATACCCAAATATTGGGAAAATTATCCAAATATCAGGGAAAGGTACCAAAATATCAAATATCAATTAGTATAGGATTTTGCGAAAAAAAATTTCAGAGAAAAAAAAATACAAATGTGCTTTGCACAGGCAACTCGACTAGATCCAATCAGAAAAATACACAGCTCGGCACACAATAGTAGCAGTTAACAAAAAGTTGGACTTGATTGGTGGGTTATACTACACAGAATTGAAAAAATCTATTTTTGTTTAGGTATATCGAGTAGGTCGTTCACGAATTATAATTAAAAAAGCACAACAATACATTTGAAAAACCCGTACAGCGACCTCCGCTCGGATTTGTAGAACATATGTGGCAAATTTGAACAAAGTCCGTGCAGCAGAGGTGTATCTGGGTATTATGAACAAATAGACGAAAAATGAATTATATATATAGATTAACCAGGAATAGGTTACTTCAGAGTTTTAAATATAGCCGAGAAAATTTTAATCTTTCTCCTGTCTCTCAAGACACACTGATGTATTGCAAATTAATGAATCTTTCAAGCTTCTCAAGGATAAAACCGAGAGGATTTGTAATGCTTTATATACGTTGTCTGTTTCTCTGCTTCGTGAAACATAATTACGGGAGACTGGAGCTGGTTGGCCAGTTTTCCAGTTTTTAATTTTTCATAAATTATGTGGACGAAATGTCATTAAACCGGTTAGTATATTTGATAGGGCATACATTTGGCTATCTGATTAAATTATTAATGTTGACTCAATGTGCCAACAATTAAGGTATTTTAATGTTTTTCTAACACCTTCCATGCTGGTCAACCAGCTCCATAGTCGGTCTCCCCTACACAAGGCATATGTATGTAAATAGGATGCTCAAAATGTCTGCACTGACATCCATAAGCTTCTACTTTATCTATAACTCTCCAATATCATTTCGTTTCACCTTGATATTATTTCCCTCGAACGCGTTAATATATTTGTGGGTGAGTATTTAATTGAGGAGCTGTACGCTTTATGAACGTAAAATTGAACCTCTGCAACTACTGCCAATTGAAAACCTATGCGAGTTGTATTATTCTGATCCGTATAAAGTTAGAAAGCGCTAATACCCTTTCGCAAAATTTCGTAATGGAAATGTGAGCTTCAAAGGCGAAATGAATATGGAGGAGGTAAAGTATATCGTCGTGATATGTTTACAATGTTAATGTTGAGAGATCTGCCAACGATAAAAGAGGATTAAACGAAATGTTAGAAGGAATGAAAACAGTGCATATGAGTTGGAATATATTTTTTTGCCCTCGAAGCTGACCCTTTTTGCTGAGTATGTCGCGTGTGGAAATGATTTTGTACTATCCATACTTCAACTCCGCAGCGCATTTGACGTTCTCTTCCTGAAATATATGGCGTGAACTGCCTATCACATAACAATAACATTAGTAATTACATATTTGGTTAAGGAACGTTGTACACACATGCAGGGCGGCAAAAAGAAAATAGTGTCTCGTAAATACACTGTGATAAACTAATGGCTGATAATGAATATTTTATTTTAACGTTATGCTCCCAGAAAATGGCCTCATAGGTCACCGGATATGACACCCGTAAATATCAATTTTTGAGCAGCAGTTAAAATACGCAGATTTACTTCAATGAATTTAAATAATTACGAACAATTGTGCAATATTGTGCTATGCTGGAGGTCACAAATATTGTCCGGTCAGAGTGAGTGAGGGGTAACCCTCACTATGCCGCTTGCATGCCTCGACGCCCTGTATTGGCCTACGCAGGCCTTCGTCACGCACGACTACATATGTATTACGCTAAGCATAAACACAGGCACACGGCTACATACGCCACCTCACTATGTATACCCTTCGGGAGTCACGCAATTCGAAGTGACAAATCCATGAGTACGAGCAAGGCTCGGATGGAGAGGGTCGATTTCCCCTCGATCGCTGTTCGCGAAACCGCCCAGACCGGCCAATATCTGTGACCGCCATCATAGTCATAGGTAACAATAATGCACAAAATACGTTCCAATAGATGTATATACTAGGTGTCCTACTACAGGTGGGCATCCTTTTAGGAGATGATTCCGCAAGCCAAAATAATACGAAAAGTATAAATGACGGAATTGTGTTTGAGACTTTGCTTCCGAGTTATTAATTGTTGAAAATACGGGTGAAAAGTGTCTGATGCGAGGGACTTACAATTAGACTACAGTCATCTAAAAAGGCCAGCCTAATGGGTCGTATGTCATCAGTTTCTAGGTGGCTATAGCATTGTCCGCGCCGTGCCTGACCTGGCTAACTATGTACCACTGCGCGCCGGCAGTAGTCTAAGTCCGTCGCGTCAGACGCCCTGTGGCCCCTCAACGACCGATCCCTGAAACAAAAAACTAACCGTGAGGCCTGGATTCTTGAAACGAAAACCTCCACTGTTTTCCATGGCGATATAGAAAATGCGGCTTTAGGATCCGTACCAGATACTGAGGTGGTCGTTGAGCGGTTAGGCGTATTTTCAACATTTAATAAGAGACTCGGAACTGAAGTCTCTGCAGCAATGTCGACACTCTTGATTTCCGTATTAATTTAGCCTATAAAATCAACCCCCAAAAGGATGACCACCTGTAGTCCAACACATGGCATTTTTAATGGCATAAATCTTAGGAAGCATACGTTTTCGACTCCACGCTTATACAACTCCTTTTTCTCCCTTTCACGTCTCCAAACCAGTTCCTCTACGGAGACCAAAGATTTAAAAGACATCCTGTATATTTTCCCCTTATTATTCTCCAATGTAACGTGAAAGCACAACGAATAGTGTGACAGTCCTATGTACTACAAGTAATGATTCCGGGAAGAGAGCATGTTACTCGTTACATAGAAAGGAATATCAAGGAGAACAGACGGTAGATGCAGAGTCTAGGATATAATGTT
Organism: Andrena flavipes; assembly: GCA_963971345.1. Lineage (NCBI taxonomy): Eukaryota > Metazoa > Arthropoda > Insecta > Hymenoptera > Andrenidae > Andrena > Andrena flavipes. The sequence goes on from OZ020480.1 coordinate 63,221,534, forward strand.
CGAGGGTCGCAACCTAAAATGGCGCTGAAGTCGGTAGCCATTTCGAGACAGCCGATCCATCAAACCCGCCTAGATCGAGACTCTTAATACGCTCGAATTTCCCGCGAGAGCCCACCCCCTTGTGTGCACCCTCGATGGATAGGCACGTACGATGGAATTATAGTTCCCCTATGCTCCCATTACTGAGCCATCTACGTCCCACGTTATACGTGCCGTGGCTTTTCTCCTTTCTGTGGTCGTAACGACACCCTTCACTGTTTTATGTTCTCCGCAAATCATCTACGCGTAACTGACCGTGTATTCGCCTGGGGCACGGGTGATCTTTGGTCCATGACGCTTCCTTTTAATGCGTGATTCGATCGAGCCACAGGGTGCATTTAGGTTTATGTGTTACCTTACGGTGCATTAACTGACCCTGCATTTGAATGTCGTCCGTATTATTAGATTGCCGAGCAGACTGGACGAAATCGTTTGATAGTATTCGGGTACAAAAGGCATTGTTAGCTATACAACTTGTAACAATGTTGAGGATCAAAGGAAATACTGGATGAGAATATACGACACAGAAGCATGGTCATTTTCGCGGTTTATTTTTGAGTTGGGGAATGTTCCTTTTTGTTGTAATTTTTTCTTCCGAAATTCACGAAACAACTATTTTTTATATGAATTAATTATAATAACGAATAACTTCACGTACCTATATTTAATATTATTTAATGAGTTTTCATCTATTTTACTCTCCTAAAAATGAAAGCAATCCTAAAGTTAAAAATAAATTGCGAAATTGATCTTACTTGTTAGACCGACTCAGTGATTTACAAGTAAAGAGAATTTTATTTTCTACTACTTGGTTCGTTATTTTTAAGATGAACGAATGATGAAGTATCAAAATTCATATTATTTTCGAAAAGCTTTTAGATACACTTGTCTCGTGGTTCATAATATCTGTTTTACACGGTAAGTGGTGACAGATAAAACTATCTAAAAGCTTTTCAAAAATCACACATAAATAGAATACGAGTGTAAACATAGCGTGATGGAACTGCAGGTAATCGTTGATGGGAAGAAGAAAATATTCCTGCAATGAACGTTCCACAAATAGCATAGCACTTTATATTCTGTAATGAATATTGACACTTATAATTATAGAATACGTATCTTTACAAGAATTTAATAACACAGTTATAATTTATAGTTCGCGAAAGATGATTTAAATAAGGAGCTTGCTGGTTTCCAGAAGTTTCATTAAACCGTAACGTACCTAATAACTAGATAATTACTTAAACGTACTATAGTATTCTCTCGCAGGAACTTCCTTGCCTCTCATAGAGAGAGAATGACAGGAAAGGAATAAAAACGAAGTTAGAATATTTGTTCCCATTAGTGTGACAGCGTAAGAATAAAATTGTCAAATGCAATTTACAAATTATACCAAGCTATCAGTCATAAATTGAAATTTGTTCAGCCATAAAATTCTAGACTCCACGATTAATTGACAACAGAACATGACAAAGACGTCTTATTTCTTAGTTTCTGAAAGCGATTTAGTTTTAAACTTAGTATATAGGTTGTGCAAAAATTGTGGGATGATGCGGAACAGGCAAATATTCTGGTGCAAAAAGACATCGAAAAGTCCTTTACCGTTTTAGAATCTGAGGCTTCGTTTTCCAAAACAGTTGAATATTAGCGCCGGCACTTCCGGGTCCCGCAGGTTAAAGCCGAAATAGCTGAGCACGGAGGAGTGACTGACTCCTCGCACGAACGAGCACGAGGTACGCGTAGAATCAGACCCATACGCACAGTAGAGCCGACTGCGCTGCGCTGGTTCAAACCGTAGAAATGGATTAACGCGGTCGGCTCTTCTGTGTGTGTCGGTCTGTTTCTACGCGTGCCTTTTGCGTGCGCGTGCTTCCATACGCTGCCGCGCGCTCAGCTGACTCGGCTGTAAACTGCGGGACCCAGAAGTTGTACCGCTAATATCAGAGCTGTCGCACAGTGGTAAATAATGACATTTTTTCAAATCAGGCTATAGATCGTTATTTTTCAGTAAGCTTAACATTTTTTTTAATTCCTCGCAATTGAATTCTCTATAGAACTGTTCGGCACAAATTTTGAATTTCTATGTTGATTTTTTATACTTATTTTGCAAAATACACAGCATTTTAAGGAGATCAGTATCTGTGGGCTTTATTGGTCACCGAATCCGAATTTAAAGTAAGATTTTCGAAATTGAAGATGGTGAATCCAATATGTCGAAGCGATATTTCAGAAAATGGGCTTATTCGGAAGGAACTTTCGCCCTTTTACACTGTAATTTTCTCTAAATACAGAAAGCAAAACCTTTGATAATACCACTAACATCGCATTACAAAAATTGAAGGAATGAATTTTTTTTTTTTATTAACATATCAATTTATGGTTTTAAATCATGAAAATTTACTTTCAATGCAATTATATAATTTTTTTTGAATCACAATACAAAAAATAGACTACATAAAATAGTATTTTGGAAGCATACACTGTAGTAAAAATATCGATCAACTTTACATTAAAAAGATAGTTTATATCAAAGGAAAAGGCCGTAACAACTATTAACTGTTTGATTTTGTCTTCTTTTTAGGTCCGAATTTCAAGGAACCCATTGCCAATGTAACTGCATCAGTTGGGAGAGAAGCAATTCTAGCTTGTGTGGTTCAAGACTTAGCTGGATTCAAAGTGAGTCATAGAATATAGTAGATACATGTTACCACAAATTAACTAAAAAATCAATAGTTCAACTAACATGTTTAAAGAAAGTAATGAACATAAATATCGTCAAAATTCTATTGATATTAGTCTCTTATACATTAATTTACTTCATTCCATTTAGTTCGGTTCATTCCACTTTTCATTATTTCACTAGGTACATAATTTTTTATATTCTTTATTCTTCTGTTGAATATAAAGTGAGTTATTAATTTTTAAGTAATACTTATATGTAATACTATTCTAATACTGAGCCTTGTAATAAAAGGTTTGCATGAAGATTGCAAGTGTCAAAACGCTCGCGTAACAAATATTTATTTCTGCAAAGTTATTATTTCATAATAAATTAATATATTTCATCTACATTATACAGTGACATTAGGTGTATTTAAATTGTTATTTTAAAGTAGTTGATCCTCGCACCTGGTGATTAATTTTGTTCTGGAATTGAGTATATCATTTTCTTTTGTAAACAAAATATATTCTACTTTTTAAAAATGCTGTCATGTAAAACAACGTGAGCAAATAGAGAGCTACAGACAAAATAACAACACATGGAAATTTTTTTCAATATGATAAAATTATGTCTCCTCGTTGTATGCACATTGTTAAACGAGCTCAGGCGAGTAGCTTATGAATAAGTAGGTAAGAAATTGCCGTGAAATTTCTGGGCGGTCGTTCCGTCCCTGCGTATGTCCTTCACGATAACAGGTATCTGAATTGCCGTAAATCACCTTAAATGGCAGCACAGCTTCCGTGCTGATAATGCAAGACAACCAACAAAGAAACTCTATTAACGAACTGCCTGTTAAAAAATGAGGACGGGGTAATTATTACCTTCAACATATATTTTCATTAAATATTTCTTTTTTAAATGCTTTTTGTCTATTTTTTTAATTTATTGGTTACTCCTATTTGTAAAGCTATCTACCACATGCGCAAGAATTTTTTCGTATATTTTGTAGTAATTTTCACCCATTATTATGTGTCATAAATCACGATAAATATGAACAGAAAAAATGAAAAAATCGGATGATCTTTTTAATTTTATGATCGTGACGTTTGCAATTAACATTGATGTGAAAGTGTCTAGAGGAAATTATAAGTTATTAAATCAGGAGTTATATGTATATGTGCCTGTCTGTATTGAAAAGCGATTTTTCAATATTCCACCTCGTTGAATATTTAAGTACTACAGATACAAATCTAATTACAATTGCATTAATGTAATTAAGGGGATATTATAATATACGTCTGCGATTTATTACCAAATTATTATTTATAATGTTTAAAAATTAACCTCGCTTAAATATTAGTGAAGCTTCAGTAGGATATCCTAATCATTCTTAGATTACCAATTCTGCAAACTTCTATGACAATTATTCAACCGGAAGAATTTTCATAGTTCATAGAAACCATAAGAAACAGTTTAATGTTTAAAATAGTGCTGGGAAACAAATCTTGGTAAAGAATGGTGCACATTTTACACGGGAAACTTACAATTTATACAAAATATACACCTGTGTGTTTTTATTGAAAACCGATAGACCGCTTTCGAAGAATTCAATATTTATTGACAATAAACTAACCTCGTATAGTTCTGCCTAACTAATCCTTACCACATTGTCAAGAGTTGAAAGCTAATGATTTTGTTAGCAAATACGGTCAGCCACAAAAATCTACATACACCCATCAGAACTGTCGAAATTACTGATTTGGTTTACAATTTTCATGTCACAAAAACCACTATTCTGCCTAACAAAAATTTATTCAGGAATCTTCATTAGAAACAAGGGGAAAATAAACTCCGTACGATTGTTAGTTTCGGAGATAAAAGTTTAGCAAAACATGCACAAATAGCAAGCTGCAGCGGTGTGTATTTTTCGAACAATTTGGAAACCAGCTAAATGATGACTTAAATTCCCCCCATCCCCAAATATGACCTGAGTTCTTCCGCCGGTCTAGGCAAACATGATTTTTGCCGCCCTTTATATTTAATTATACATAATTATTTTAAAATATAATTTTTCACAGTGAGTGAAATTTTTTGCAGAATAAAGGGGCCAAATTTAATTTGTATTTGACCTTGCGGAGGGTGCATAAAATGTTAGAATGTGCTGATACTTTTCGCATGGGCTCCTTATTCCACTGTTTTCGTTTCGGCATCTACATAACATTAAACATTTCTCCTAAAATCGGTTGAAAAACAATAAAAGATAATTCACTCCTGTAACTGTTCATGTTTCAGCCCATTAAAAAAATTATGCAATTTTAAAAACTGTCCGAATATCTTCGTTACACATTGTACGTAGATTCTCTCGACAAAGTGCAGTGGAAGCGCAGTAGGGACCAGTGTTATGAATCATAAAGTGCATAACGCAAGTGGTGTGCAAGTTCTGAGACATAGCAAAGAGCAATCGGAGTTTGAAGTACGCGTGGAAATCAGCGAAAACCGCAATTCCGTTAAGGCGAACACTCCGTCCGTTTGCGTTAATGGCGCCCTCGAGCCCATCAATGGCAAAGATATTCGAAGATCTGTAATTTATAGGTCTTCGTAAATCCGGATTGGCAGGATCAGCCGACTCGAGTTAGAGGGATCGACGCGCCGTGTTTTCGGGATGGCAAACACTCGAATCTTATCGGATTGCACGGAGACTGGCATTCTTGCCGTTCTACAACCCGTCTTCTAAATTAGTTAACTTGGAACGTTTTCGTTGAAGTCGCCGCGGCAGATCCGCCAGAACGGAATTACATATACAGACATGACCAAGATTAACCGTCTGCCCCTTCATAGGCAGGTATAGGTAGGTTTTTATCCGTATCGCGTAATTTTCCTAATTAATTAACCGACTGCTTCGGTCCTAGACGAGTGGGGCTCTTGAAGCTCGAGATAGCTGGAGATAGGAGATAGGAACGAGTGAAAGGGGAAGGAACAGAGAAATATTCACTTAACTTTTTCGTGAGCGTTTAACGAGGTCAACGGGTTAAACAACCTTTCTGGATGTCCATGCTCTAGATTCCTTTTTGCTCCCCGAGCACTTTTAGTAATACCTATCTATCTAGGGAGAGCTTCAGTTACGTTTAAAATATCAGTAGCTGGTTTTAAGTAATGGGCTTTAATTAAAATGGGATAAAACATCAAGGATACCGTGGAAATCTATCAAAGGTACCCTCCATATTCATTGCCCTTTAACAATTAGACCCTTTCGCCGAACGCACCCGTCTGCCAGGAACAATTACGTATCGTAACGGGCGGCTGCTTCTTCTTAGAAAATGACAACGCGCTTTCGGTGTAAAACGTTAATTGCCTTTATTCTGGAGGAAGAAAAATTTCCTTGAAGGAATCTCGTCGTAAAGGGAGAGGTGTAATGAAAAATTACGAAAGCTCGACTTTCGTGAGAAAACCCTCTTCTGAGAAACGTTAAGGCATTGTTGGCTTTTTCGTTGCTTCCGAGTGGAATAAGGGTGTAACTGTACCCAGTGCTGTTTCTGTTGCAAGAATTCTGCAATAACACTTTGGGAGCAGAAGTAGCACAACAGTTTACCCCCCTTGTCAATATGACAAGGGTCAATGGAACGTACAAATAGCGAATTCAATATTTGATAGTCCATATGTAGAGGTAAATGTTATAATATACCTGTAATTTGAAACTTCAAACATTATTTTGCAATTTCTTTTAAATATTTCAAGGACAAGGTATAATTTTCTTAAATTCTTTTTTTTTATTTAATTATTTAATAGCACATACACCGTTAGGATATTTGTGACCACAATTTATAATACAGTACAACTTACAGTGACTAGCAAATGTTCTTTATATACTATTTTTGTATATGTCAGTTAAAATACAATTGTGTGTTAAATGTTGTAAATCGTGTGGGTGTTGAAGTAGTTGTGTTATATCTTATATGTGATGCAAGATGTCTTAAACACTGTGTAGTAGCTTTTCTCATATGTAATTAGGTAACTGGAGAATTCCACAGTAGGACGAATATTTCCCAAAATATTCGTGTGAATCGCGTCTGTAAAATTACCTCTTCATTATAAGTGATTTACCTTTTAACACCAGAGATTTTGAAGCTAATATGATCGCCAGCTGTTTCAGCCGGTTTCACATATTGTACGAAAGCTCTATCTTCAAATTTTCACATTTATAAGAGAAGCGTTGAATTCGCTGTGCAAAATGAATAATGTGGAAACGTGGGAATTTAAACCAACTAAATGGTGAAAGGAATTAATGTTTAAATGCTGTGAAATTAATAATATGTAGTATAAATATTAAAGGAATTGAAGGGGTAATAAAATATACTTGATATTGGAGGATTGTTATTAACACTGCGACGCACATACCTTTCAAAGCAAACCAGCATATTGTAAAGAGAATATAAATCTTTGAATATTATAGTTCTGTCGGTAAAAGATATAAAGTGAAATTGATTTCTTGGGCTCACAGAAAGAAAGTGGTAGATGGAAATCGTGAAATCACGCATAGGTACGTGACAGCGGCTGTAAAAGTGTGCACATTTATGCATAGAAAACATGGTTTGAGTATGTGTAACAAATTATCCATTAGAGCAGTTTTTAGTGTAAAGTAATTATAGTACGTGCTGTTTCGACATATATAATTGTCAGCTAGAATTATTAATTTATAAATAACTGGAAGAAGAAATCAGCTATTCGATTTAATAATAGAAAAGTAGTTGGAAAACGGGGTTAAAGTTGACATGCAACATGTAACCAACGGGCACGCCGTTTTATTAAATCGCTTAGGTAAATTAATTTGGTAATATTTTTGGTTTGGAAAGATCAACGACCACTGTATTTTATTAGCTGAAAATATTCGGCGTAGTTAAATGTGACCGTTTGACCCCATTTCATAGTAAACTTACAGTTGCATCTCTGATCCTTTGGAAGACGTGTATACAAAATTCATGCTTCTTAAATGGTTCTTCGTCAGTTGTGAATTCATATAGAACATTAATTTGAGGTACATGTGATAATATATGAAGTTGTTTCCATAAAATAAAAATGTTAACAAAAATTGCACTATAAATTACTATTACTCTTTGGAGCAAATAAACTGTATCACTCTTTAACCCCTTGAAACTGAATAGAAAGTTAATTTCAAATTACAAAGCTAAATTCTCTCACAAACCACCTACGTACCTGTTGAAGAAGTAAACAATTTGATCAGTGATGCAATAATTGTAACCCAATAATTGAAGTCACGCGTAGATTCCTAAGAATTACTTTTATTTTCAATGGAACATCATTATTTGCATCCCCACGGTCGTTCCGTTGATAAAATTATTGTAAGGGAGTGACACGGTTCGCAATCCCGAAAGATCAGCAGAATGGAAAGATATTGAAAAGTATTCTCCTGGTCGCGTGGTATGAAATTCAAATAGATGTATTTACAAAGGCTAGCAGGCAGGCCAGGCTGCAACCGACATTACACTCTTCTAGACGAAAAGGATAGGTTACCTTGGTTGGGGGTGGAGACATTGGCAAAGGGGTGGATGGGCCAGGTTGGAATAATCGCGCCGTTTATAAGCCGCTGGTGCGTCGCTCAGTCTTCCGGTTATGCATTAAGATGACGGATAACGGCTGCAACTATGCCGGAAGACTGCCAGCATCACGATCCAGAGATAACGACGCCTCTCCAGCCCCGTTTCGTTGGTTTACGTGTAATACGTAATAAAGATGTTAATGGTTTGCATCAAATATCCAGAAAGGTAACTTTGTTATAGCTATCGGAAGCTTATATGTGCAACTTTAATATTGTCTGCATTCAAGTAACAATATGTAACACGAAATCCTAGCACAGTGAACGAAACTAAAATGCGTGAAAGAGGTTTTGAAAACGGCACTTACAAAAGAAGATCTCCAAGCCGGAAAATCAAAAAATTATGAAACTTTCAAGGGGGTAAATTGGACTCCCAAAAATCCAGCTATTTTCCGATTTTGTGTCACAACTCGCGAACTGTAATCACTGTAAGTTGCCAATATTTCTGTAAATTTTTAGACCTTAATTTTAAAATTTATAAATTTGGTGAATTTTAACACAAAAATTGTTTTTTTACAATTAGAAAAAGACTATTAGAGCACAATTTTCTGAAAGTTACAAGTTGAAAGATTCAAAAATACGAACATGCTAACTCAAAAATGACGCTGGGGTGCTGTGAACGCCATGTGACCAATTTGTGATTATAAGAATGTGTGACTACGAAAGGTTAAAAGAAGTAAGTTTTGTCTGAAAACTTTTATCTATTTCTTACAGTTCGCGAGTTATAACACAAAGTTAGAAAATAGCCGGATTTTTAGGGGTCAATTTCACCCCCTTAAAGTGAATTTCAGTAGCAAAAAAATTGTGGGTTAGGGTTCTTCCCTTGTCAGCTTCTTTAGTAATTTATAAATATTTACAAGAAATACAGTAGAGTTTGTAAAATATTTGTATGAGGAATCACAATAGAAACTGGATTATCCGAACTATTATTCGGCTGACACAATGTTCGTGTATTAGTTATAAGTATGCATTAGTATTGAAGATTTCATTACTTTCTCGGTTTCTATTTGGCGTTCCCAATTTTTCTGAACCACTAGGTGGCATATTTTTCTCAATATCGTGGTTCCGACGGCATTACTTTCTTCTCTGTGCTTTATATCACTTCAAACTGGTTTGCGATACAGTGGATGCTTCAGTATCAGACGGAATATTATTTTCGGTATGATATTCTTCTTCTTTGTCAGCTTCATTTCCGCTGCTACTTATATTTATTCCTAATAATAATTCTTTTAATAAATAATTTTGTTTCATTTTATTTTACTCAGCTCTCCTTTGCCGGATTTTTATTTCTCTCAGAATTTTTATGATAACATAGTTACTATACATGAATAATTTAATTTAAAAATGCATAATACGTAAATATTACTACGATACTGTATGAATTTTGAGTTTGTTCTTTCTAATTGTATCATATTCGTTTTGGATTGGATTGTCACCACACTTTTCTCCAAAATCTCCTAAAATCGCTTTCACGTGGAGAAAAATTTGTTTCATCTAAAAATAGGAACTACTCATTCCTAACCTTGCCAATTTAAATATAGTTCCCCTTTAAATAACAAGGAATTTTTTAACCACGAACATCCATAGACAGTGAATAAAATTATTATCTATTACCACTCCTTAACAACAATAAATCACACGGTGATGATTTTGGCAAAATGCATGAAGTATCAATACCATATTTATTTTTGTGAAAAGTAATGTCCAAACACTCGGTAACGTCCATTATTAAATTTCATTATTTCAATTAATTTAAATATCAAAACCGTTTTCACCATATTATTATTTTTTAATGTTCAAAATGAATCCCACCCCATTTTACACACAAAACATTTAATTCATTTTCCAGAATGTTTCAGTTCAGCGCGCTAAAGTTCTACCTTGGCGTAGACAACTTGCAAAATACGGACGTTCTTTTAAATTGCAACCCCGTATGTTTCGCTTCGAAACGTTCAATTAAGTTTTAGATTAAACCGACGAGTAAAAAAATTTTTGATTTGACAGAAACCTCTTCCACTGTATTGAGGTTGAATTGATTCTGCGAGAATGAAATAGAACGTTTAAAGGGGATAGGAATCTATGATTCCCTAACGTTGCTAGATACACTATTGCAGTCTACCCCTCTGGTTGTGGTTGAATATGTATGCATCTATGCATGTGTTATAAATGGAATAAGTGCTAGTATTTGGAAACCAAGGAGACTTTGTTACTACTCCAAGCTATAATGGTCAACCAGCCTGATCGTTGCTTTTCTCGTGGTTTACGGTTCCAACGGAGAGCTATCGCGTGCTTTGAATTTTAATTACAAAGTTTAGGGGGTGCCTTTGGATCCTGGCGCTCGCTGAATCGAGAGCGTTAACTACGATCTCGCTTAATTCAGGTATACCGTATATATCGCACAAGTTGGTATCGATTATTATCGTTTACTAATCAGCTGTTTGTCATATTCCAAAAGTATTCAAACTTGTACGTTAGCTTATAATTTTATTGTTTTCGTCGCCGTAACTGATGTTAAAAAGTATGTATGCACAGTTAAAAAGCTCACGAATTCCTAAATTTTCATAACAAATTATAACTTTAATTAGAAGAAATCAGTAACTTTAAACAGAAATCACTAACGATGTGGACGTTTTCGTTTTTAATTCGTGAAAAATTAAACTTTATATATTCTGGAACTCTTTTTATTTTTATTCGTATCAAACTTAGTTATTTATCGGAACTTTTTGCCACGAAGAGAAAGTAATTTGGTTCAACATTCTTGTTAATAATGGTACTCTACTTTATTTATTGAATTTCGTTAACTCTCGACCAATGCAGAATCAAATTAACGCTGTCAATCCCACTGTCACGATGCGCGGAATTGCTTCGAGTCAATCTCTATTTGCACACATCGTCTCCATTTTGCCTTGCCCAGAGGCTATTCGATTCACCGGTTTTCAAGCTAGGATTAATCATAGCCCTCTATAAGAACTGATGCATCTGTTAATCCGTGACTCCCTCATTCAATTCAATCATTTCCCAAGCTCGATCTATTGTGCTGTTATATCACGATAACTGACTTCGCTCAAGCAAATCTACTAGCTACCAACTTACCAACTGTTCAAATATTCAATTTCAGTTTCCATTTAACTTCTGTTTATCTTAGATCCAGTAGTAAATTTAGATTTTTGGAACGGAATAATAGTACCTACATATTATACGTAGTAAGCAATGTTTAATGTTCAACACGTGAACAATCATCAAAATTTTTACATTTCTTTTAGATCATTTTGTTTATTTTGTTACTGTAATATATTTTTCTTCGGCTTACCTAATATCTTCCACTTTGTACAGGATAAACTCTTGCATAGCAAGCTGAAATTTCGCATAGGTACCAAGATCTTTATAATAAGTACAGAGGCAAATTTTCCAAGCACAGCAAGAAATCGTTTTTGCCATGAAAATTGAAAAAGCAATGTTTAAATTAAGCTTAAAGCTTGCCTTGAAATTTCTTTCTGAACCGTTAACCCGCGTCTACATATTCCAAACCGTTTCTGCAATAAATCCATCGAAAGTTAGAATTGGTGACAACCTGGAACACGTAAACTACATAAATTCGTGGAGTGCAGCCGAGATCCTTGTTAGTGGGTAACTAACGAACTCAAAAGTTTCCTACAAAGAAGCTTCTTCAGGATAAGCAGGCTTATTCGCACTATGGCGGGCTCGGCGAAGCATCAACGAGCATCGTGGTCTCGTAATTCAACTTGCTAATTTTCAGGCGATTGAAGCGTAACGAGATGAAGCAAAAGAACGGAAAAAGAGCATCGAAAATTCGTCGGGCCCTTTGGTGCGGCATGCGATAAACGAAACATTAATGCTGTAATTATGGTACGCTCGAGTGGCAGGGAAAAAAAGTAAATGTTTAAAGCGTCTGATATTCTGAAATGGCATTTAACGACTGTGCTGGTAGAACGAGTTACTCGCCAGCAAAGGAAGAATCCCCGAACCCCTTTGGTTTGACGAGCATCGAGTGTGTATCCTACTGGCGCAATTAAAACTTGTTTCGTAATCGCAGGAGATTCGAGAAATTCCACGTTTAATATTTCCCCCTAGTAGTAGTATTTCGATCGATGTTGGCTAAAGTATTTTTCATCCACGATAACGCACACTTTGGTTTTCGGGACGTTTTATGGAATATGTGATCGCTTTCAAATAAAGTTAGGGAAACTCTCTCGAAATAAGTAGCATGTATATATGGCGGACAAAAGTATTGGAACACTCTTTAGAATAGAAAAACTCTTTTATATTTGGTCCAAACGACTTTTTTAAATTTGGTCCAAACGACTTGAGTTTTTTTGAGAAGCTAGAAGGTCTCACTGAACTTTCTGTTGAAACATTATTAAAACAAAATTGTCCTCAATTAGTGCCTTTAATTTAAACTTTTAAAAATAGTGAGAAGTATTGTTTTTCATTTTTTATAATATCCGCTTTATATATTAAAATATTACTAATAATTTTAGTAATATAATTAAAGTGTCTTTCTGTTTCAGTGCTTCAAACGTTCATATTAGATTGTACCAGTAGAAATGAATGAAAGTGTTTTTGTATTGTTCTACATAGTAGATTTAACAGCTATAATAAATTAGAACTATGCATGTCAATATGTGATAAATACGAAAAAAATTTTGCTACTTCGTACAATGTGTTACTTGTTAGAAAAATAACTTTTCTGGAAGATATACTTATCGATTTGGCGTTACAGTGAACGAAGTATCATCTCGTTTCGTCCATTTGTCGTATACCACACGGTTTGCAGAGATTGTAATTATCGTAGAAACGTAGGAAAAGTATAAATTCTCTGCTGCTTGTAATTACGGTTACAATGGGATTTTGTATTCGGTACTCATGGGGCAAATATGCATTTAGATCGAACATTAGCGGAGAAATTAGCTGATCTTTATCCTTTCTAGAATGGCGCATAAGCGAAACGACGTAACGTTCATTCAAGAGATAAAGCAAATAGGAAACAGAGTACGTAAAAGGTTGAGCCACAGTTTAAGCATGTGATACTATTTCAACAATTAATGCTGCTTCAATTTGATTTATAGTATTTGACGATAACGTAATGTCCATTGTTGATATATTGACGCGGGGAAGTTCAGTCTTTTTTAAATTATAATTCATCTTTAAATCTTTCTGATTATATTTATATTGAAATTTAACACATTGGATATATTTAACGATATATTTATTAATTGAAGAGTCCTCGTAGAAAACACTGTAAGTGCCATAAATCAAATTCTATATTATAGTATTATCATTGGCACGTAGAACATTTTCGGATAAAAAATTTCTTTTTCAATTTTTGCACTTACAGTATTTTCTACACAGACTCTTCAATTCACAACCAGAGAAGTGATCTTGCATTGCTAATATTCTCTATTACAAGTGTAATTGCAGTGGCATCTCTTCCCTGAATACGTAGTTGCAATTTAACCTTGTTATTCATACTTTAAATACGTAATCATAGAGTTGTATACCCCGAAGCAACTCTACGCACAAGGTAAGTGGAACCTGTCAGCTGTTCACTTAGTTAACTAATTAGACACGGAACCTCTGCGCACACATCCCAGACAATCATACAATATTAATCTGACACGCCATGGAATAAGTGGATGTCTTTTTATAGCGTGAAAGTCTCTCATATCGATTGTGAAGTTTCTATATGAGGGAAAATGAAAATTAAGAGCCAGTCAAGCAAACTGCATAATAATTACTTCAAGCTTAGGTATTATCTTACGCCTCTTTAATTTGTTTTAATGACGACGTACACGCGTAATGTCGCCGATTATAACCAATTGGTGTAAAAAATCTTCTAAAAACATCAGCCTTGGATGTTTCAAAATCGCAAACAATTTGGAAAATCCACGTGTCGCGAAGCTTGAAGTAAAAGTATTTATAAAGGTAATGCAAGATTGCAAAAACAGGGGATGCATGAAGGAAGGGCTTTACTATCTCGTTTACGGGAATCACTTTTTTTATGACTTCCGTTGTACACACAGCAGTTAAGGTCAGATTCTAGACGTGCACCTAAGGCGGTATATATGTACTTCAGGGGCTATTGGCTCGTACGATGTACGCGAATTACTGTCTCCCTTACTTACCCAGATTTACTACAAACGTGAAAAATTTTAATCATTGATTGCATAAGCCGGTAATCGCCAAAGTGAAAATACAAAGATGTATCCTGCTAACCTGTCTATATTCAAGCGCTATTATCTAAAAAATGGTTGGAAGCACGAAAAAATGGTATATACAGTAATTGTGGAAAATTGAATGTTCTTTTAATATTATTTAAACAAAATTTCGATAGGCCATTTTTGAGAAATTCTGTAAATTCAAACTATTGATGTAACTATTGATGGTCGGCACAATGTTACTTTTGAAGGGTGAAACCTGTTTCCAACTGGATTTTTGAAGAATAAAACTTGGATTTTTTGTAAAGTATTGTGGCTTCTGCGCTGATTGAATCTTTGAACTGTTTGATCTTTCTGGATGTATGTATAGAACTTCCTGTAGCTATTGTGAAAATTTGGTGAATCTATAGAATTAGCACAAAACCCACCCGAATACTCGAACAGCTTTCAAAGGATTTACTCGAACGGTCAACACAGAAAAGTCTGTCACTAGTTCACTACTTTCATCCGTCTGAATCCGTCTGTCACTATTTTCCTGAATCGTCCATTTAAATGTTTTTATAGTAAAGTAGTTTGTATTGCGAATAATTGGTGTACTGATTTAAAGCTTCCATTCTCATCACCCTTTATTTTTAGTATTTAAGAAGTTTTATCTTTGTGTAGACCAATTAAAAAAATTGTAAATCGTTCTCGGTTTATATAGCAGCCATTCATAAGCTGTCAGCCTAATTGGCACGCTGCTTCGCTGTACAGAACAAATGTGACATAGATGATGTTTCATCCTGAAAAATTCTGTACAAATTAGAACGTAGGTCTGTAATACATTGTTTAATTTAGCGCATGTTAATTTAAGGATTTTCCTACATATATTGAATCATTTATATTAGAATATACATAGGATATAGTGAGAAAAGCATTATAAGATTCCTGTCGCTAGTATATCCGCCTTTTAACATTTCTTCGTTTCATTCTCTTCTTAACGATCATCATGACTGTGCTTGATATGCAATGTAAAAACGACAATAATCAGAAATGATATACAAGACGAAATTAAATCTTACCTTAGACACATAATCAAGGGTCTGTGCTTGAATGCGTAAAATTAACAGATTTTCTCTTTTCAGAATAAAACTGAGAACGTTTTATGGAACAGCACGGTAAATACATTTAAAATTATCGAGATATAAAGTGGAATATGTACCTATTACACCACAAAATGTGTATTACTTACCGATAACGCTGAAATGTACATATAAGAACCCTTTCCATAGATAAATGGTCCCATTTGTAAGTGCATAGTGCATGCCAAAAGTTTGGAACCACTTGTTGATTTTCATTAAAATCACATCGTATGACAAATGTTCTCAAGGCTGGCGCGAGGCGCGTTCAGCACATTCCCCGGATCTCGACCCCGCACTTTAAGGGGTCTCCCTACTTCGACGGTCTGAAAGGGCGTGCGATATTTCGGATTTATTTTTAGAAACCCTCAAATTATATTAATTCAAAACTTATGTCTATATTTGTACATATTTATGCAACATTATAAAAAAAATTAATTAAACAATAAGATTACCTCAAACTTTAAACGTGTTTTTCTCAAAACAATGTTTTTCGGATTAGTTAACATGATATCTCAAAAACAGATTACCCAAAAGAAGTCACAAAGCTGGAAGTAAATATATTTAATGGTTTTGTTTTAAAAAATTCACAAATTTCGTATTATTTTTCGTCCGTCAAGGTAGGGAAACCTCTTAAAAAGTCCCCCGGTCCACGAAAAGCTCATCTTAAATTTTTCGCAGCGCTATGCATAGATGTTTATTATTATAAATTTTAGAAGTACATATAAAAGCATTTTTTTGACTCCGCACAAATTGGGAACACAGCCCCGCAAAAGTTCACACCGCCCCGAATGGTCCCCCAATTTAAATTGTTAACCTGGATTTTCACATTTTCACCGATCGTTGCAATATGTGTAGGTATTCTTGTTTCCAATCAACTGGAATGTCTAACCACGCGAAAAGTGTACGTGAATTTATTTATTTAACAAAACAAACCCGTTTCCCTTAATCCGCAATGCTATTCGCAACTTTTAGCCGCTAGTGTACATGCGGCTTCGTATGTCCGGTGGCTTGACATTTAAACTACGCGCCCCGGAAGTGGAACTCCGGAATTTAAATTGCTTACATGTTGAAGGCGAAGTCTCGGATTGCAGAGTGCTGGAGGGGGCTTCTCGACTTACATTTCTATACTGAATTTTTGTATTTCGAGAAATGCTATAACAGTTTATCCAAAGTATCGAAGATGTACAAATAATATCTTGAAAATTGTAATTGCACATATCATACTGTAATATATTACACGATATAGGTATGCATACAATAGAATAGAACAGAAAATTGATATAGGTATTTCTGTGAAAATATTTATACTTCTCACAGTTTTTATTAGAGTGATAGTTTCAAATAGCTTAAAAATAGATTAAACATTCTATGGCATATAGTTTTTACGACACCATCGCCAAGCCTGCATTTATCATTCGTCATTAAAAGGGTGTTCACAAAAAATTACGATTTGAGTGAAAAATTGGTACAATGAGAGCACGATGTACTTCAATATTCACTTATACTTAATTTACTGAATGTAAGATATAAGTATTGAACAACGCCATTCATGAATATACACGCATTGCAAAGTTAGTAAGTCTAGGTACACAATTTTCAGTGACTTATCATGCTCTGATCGATATGTGCAATTCAAGTGTGCGTTCAGATCACGGATCAGTACATCAGTTCTGTTTGATCTTCATCCTTTTGTGCATAACTGGAACGGGAAGACGTAGAGGAAGCTTTGACTCAGGGTTTGTTGAAGAGCTAAAGGGAGAGTGGTGAAGAGCATTACTGGGGCCGCTCTTGTATGACATTTCGTACTGACATTTCGGGAGATTCCTTTGGGATCGTAATTAATGCTCTGCCACCCGTAGATTACTTTGAACATCGTAATGAACTTACAATCCCATCATTACGATAAGCTACTGTGTCTCTTATGTTACATATTTATGTGAATTATCTTACAAACATTTCGCGAACCATCCCTCTTTTTTTAATGTTCTAAACATTCTCTGAACATACACGCTACTCCGACCCGACCGCGTCTCCCGGGTTTACCCTAGTATTTTATCGTGCTCTCATTGTCATTTATTAAGTGTTAGAGTGATACAATGTCTACCGTAGCTCACCACGCCGATATCGAAACGCTGCGCGTGTATTCATTGCTCATTAAAATACCATCTGTCATTTAATAACAAAGCGTAAAAGTGAGCATGGTCAACGAAACCTATACAGTATACAGTGACTTCCGCTCGGACGTGTAGAACATATGTGTCAAATGTGAACGAAATCCGCGCAGCGGTGTAAATTTGCATGAAGAACAAACAAACAGAAAATTAATTTTATATAAGATTATACATTACAGTAATATTAAGAGGCCTTTCAAAGTCACGGTACACTTTTTCTTCAATCAATAATGTATATCCATTATCTGTAACATACAATTATGCAATCGAATATTCTGTTAGATATTAGCTCGTTATTGTTTCGAGCTTTACTGCGACTAGAGCTTGCACATTCAACGGATCTGTGCAATTTTAACAAATTTGCATTTGATACCGTGGTATTCGATGTCAGCACGGTTTAATGGTAATATGGCCAAATGAAACGGCGTCCAGTGGAGGAAGTTAACTCAGCCCAGATCCAGCTTAAGGGTTTGCGAAGGAGTTGAAGTGACTGAACGGTCAATTGTTCTGTGAGCTCTACTTAAACACAGATGGGACGGTTAAAGCTGGGTTCAACGTTATGACAATCGTTACACATTGTGAATATCCCTTCACTCATATTCTGTATCCCATAACTGAACCTTTTTGCTCTGGTCTCCTTTCCGAAATTTTAGATACGCCAGAAACCAAAGCATATTTTTGGAAAAATTGGGGTTGCATTATACATAGTATAATGTTATAAGCGTTATAACGTATACATAGTTTCCAATTGCAATTTACAGTAATTATAACTCATCAGTGATATAGATTGGAACAAAAATCGGCCTCGCTAAAAACATCATAGAATATCGAGCCAAGTTCAAATTAACGTACTTACTTATATTTTAAAAGTTACAACGAGAAAGGTTCATATATAATTTTATTATTTGCTATCACTTTTCAGTACCACTTATATCAACAAAATGGTTTAACCCAGTTATTAATTACATAGTTGCATTACGTGGTAGGCTTCGAAGTTGAGGAGTGCAAATAAATTTAACGAAAGTACTCTGCGTGATGCAAAACTGTCTGACTACCTAAATAGTGTATTTTCAAATTTGCTTATTACAAAATTAGAATCTTCATTATTGTTTTATTGTAGTTTTAATGTTTATGTGTTTCATTATCCATTAAGAATTTTAATTCTGTGTTTCTCCTCCTGCGGCGGAGGCCCGGCAACTGCGTGAGCGGAAAATATACGACAATCATACATATTCACGCCAAATATTCATACGACACTTCCGAGAACTTTGTTAAAATTATACTGAGTGAGTTCATCAAATTTTATTTCCATTTATGCAATGCTGTTCAATCGCGGGTATGTTAATTAATGGGTACCTATATATGGGAATATCCGATGTTATTTTGTCCATAGTCCAAAATTTCGAAATTATAGCTATTTACACTAACTATATAACACTATTTATCTACTATTAAATAAATCCTCGATACTACATTTTAGGGGTTTCATGTAATATGAGGTATAAAGTACCATGATAATTGGTATATTGTAAATTGATTACCAGACACAGTTTGATAATATTTATAAATACAAAAATTATTGTTGAAAGTGTGCAATTCCATTGTACTTAAAATCATACAGTTAAGTTTTGTTAAATTGTAACAACGTTCCATTCGAAAGTTTCTACTGCATACAGAATTAATACTTATGATTATAACATAACTAGATATGTGTTTCAATTTTGTTCAGATTTCTTCTGTATACTTTCCTTTAATTGAATTTTTGTATAATTTCAGTGCTTGGCCTCTTTCGCTGTTATTAATTTCAGTACAGCAAACTCATCGACACTTAGATGAATTAAACACACTAAAATAAAAATTACGGACATAATTAATGTAACGATCGCAGGGACTAAAGGTAGAAATCTTTATTCCCGTAAATCAAGGGAAAATTGATTTTTTTTTACTATTTGAAAATGTAATTCGCCAATGCAAGGCATTTACCTGTCGTTAATAAAGTTATAGCAGAAGCAAGTTTGAAAGTAGCTCAGTACAGTTATCGAACAACTTAAGAGTGGTTCCCGTGGATGCGAATCGACCCTGGAAAGTTGAGGGCGAGACGGTTTGGACGACTTGGCGGTGGTTAGTGGTTTTACTAACTTTATTTCAATGCAGACGGAACGAAGTGAAACGTCTACCACTCGGATGGAGGGTTCGATTCAAATTTCGTTTCTGCCACTCATACTGCTATTTCAATATGTAGAACATATCAGTTTTGAAACCCGATTCAAATTTCTTAAATACTACGGCACCTGCCTAATAATAGATGAAAGACTCCTTAACAATCAATATTTTAGAGACATCTAACAATGGACACTTCTGGGTAAAGTAAAAGTAGTTAATTGATAATAAATAATAATATGAATACCTATACATTGTAATTTTTATGAAAACTTCTTGCCGTAAAGTTGGTTGTTTTTCAATAAATGATGTTCAGTTCGAAAATATTGAAGAAATGGTAAAAAGCCTAATTAATTTATATGTGCACCAATGCAGCATCCAAGAAATCTGTATTAATTAAATATTCCGAATGCTGCCTGCTGTGAAACGTGACAAATTAATCATATATTTCCTTATTAAGTTTATAGGTGGATTACGCGTTACAATAGTATAATGTTATGAATAAATACAGATATAAATTATAATGCTTCGTAGCATCAGCTTAGTTAGTTGTACAACTATATTATTATAATAGATATATTGCAAGTTTATTACTCATTTTAAAGGAATATAAAATCGAATGCTGAGATTTATTTTAATTACTAAATCCGCATGTTTAGAAAGTAGCGTGAAACGAAAACCTGGAAACCTACTCTTCGAAGTAAGTGGTTTCAGCAAAATTCATATTTGCGTCGGGCAGAATGATACGTTGGAGTCGTTTGAAATACACGTTTTTATTTAATGAGTGCTATAATATGAGAACATTTGCGAAGCTGCGGCGCATACAATAATGTTCGGAAGTGTGTGAAAAACTTGATACTAAATTCTTTATTCCCAGAGATAAAAAATTTTGTTCACATAACTATAATGTTGTATATGGCTGCTATGTGTACTTTTGGTTATAGTTAATGTAATAGTTTACTATAATAGTTTGGTCTGCTCTATTCATTGCATTGTTTATCTACTGTTTATTGTTATTTAAGAGGTGGTAATGTAAAACGTTTCAGGTGTAATAATTTTGCAATTTTCCTGCGGTTATTTGCATCAAATTTTCCATGTGCTTAATATGGTATAAACTTCACGCTCTTTATAAGTAGCGCAATGTAATTACCTCAATCTTTCCTTGTGTTTATTACAAATATACTCCTGCTTTATACCTTCGTCCTCGTACACATATACACTGTCGCTCATAAGTAGACGCACACTTATCAACTTTAATGTCAGTATTAAACTCTAATTAAAGTAAATCAATTATCTGCTTGTAAGGGAACATATCGAACCCGGACGCACCGATTTTGGTGAAACTCTGCAAATTTGTAGAATAGTGAAAAATATTTGACACGTATGTTTTGTTATCCACAACCGTACATGTTGAAGGGGTGAAAATAGCCCCTAAAGTTGGGGTCGGAAACATATTTTCTGGAATATCTTTTTACACACTTTTTTAAAGTGTGTGTGTGTGTTTATAGGGGAATCCAACTACCTGCTTAATTTTTCGAAAGTTTCGTTTAAAAGAATATGTTTTTGACTCCAACTTTAGGGGCTCTTTTTACTCCTTTCAACATGGACGATTGCTGACAACAAAGAATACGTATCAAAGTGATATGTGTATATGTATTAGGTCGGTACAAAAGATCGTTCGCTTTATTGAACCAGTGTTTATTAAAAGTAAAAATATATTACAAGCTTTTTCCACCAAAAGCCAAAATTTGCCAAGCTTTGCCACTTTTCTGATAAAAGTACAAGTAGATGTGGCAAAAAAAAGACATTTTCCGTACACGTTTAATTTTCAATTAATCAGACTTACAGTGAGCGAAGTAACTTTTGCACCCATCTAATAAATAACTGTAATAAAAAGATAGGGTAATGTTGCTAAAAAAAATGCGTTTTATTAAATATTTCATATATATATATGAACACGCTTTTGAGTTTTTTTAGTCATGCTACCATGTCTGTGCTGCAGGCTGTGCAGCAACCTCAGAAACATATAATCCAAAATGGAGTTCTCGTGTAAAGCTATAGGACTCGTATCTAGTTTTTCGAATACCCACAGCAACATACAGTCGTCCATGTGTACGTGCGCAGTGTGTGAACATACACCCGCAAAAATTAATATCACGAACCTGGCCCAGTCTCAGATAATGGGGAATGTAATTTCGAGCATCGAAACATATTTATAAAAATTATAATAAATGCTGGCTACTGACTTTATGCATGTTTTTTAAAACTGTTGAGTGCCGAATAGTTTCATTGTACGTCGAATACAAAAATCTATTTCGACCAATAATTTCATTCATCATCAATACTCATCTCATAATGTATTCTCATATTAGATTTCAATCCTATTACGATTTCAAATTGTTATCCTTTCCAAAAAGTAATATTAATGATAACGAGCACACATGATTTAATATACAATAGGAGTTCAAACAAATTCTGTGCTCACCAAGCAATACTCTACTATATAAGATGGTATGGAATACTCTGGTATAAGATGGTATGGTCATGACCGAATCAGTGCGCCGATACCATCTTATTTAATTCTTACGGTCGAAAATTTTAAATTGAAAATTATAATACTCTACTATGTATAGGAACTTATATTTTATGGCCTAATTTAAAAATGTTGGTGTAAACTGAAGTCAAAAACAAATTTCTTCAAGAAATCAATTTAAAATTAGTATAGTAAATTTAATTTTATAGTTTCAAGTTTATAGTTGAGAAAGCAATCACCTCCAAAGCTGCGAAAGCGCTTACACCACGAATTCTTCGGAATATGCGTGTTAAGTATCTAACACTAAATTTTGCACAATATCCAAGTTATAATATAGCTGTGGGGCACGAAATTTCTCTTAAACTTGTTGGATACGCCACGAAAGTTTAGACGCTTGTCACTCCTCTATCATATCAACACGCATAAATAACGCGCACGTCTCAAGTTCTATACGTGTTTCTGGATTCTATATTTTAAGTATCATCAATGCAATGATTCTGTAAACAAACAATAATGCAGCACATATCTTAAAAATGTGTGCTTTTTACGTAGCCAATGTTTATAAGTATCTTAATAGATTCGTAGTATTTTTAAGGTACGTATATGTCTCACTATAGCAGATGAACAAACATAATTGCATGTAATTATCTTAAAAAAGCCTCCCCTTTCTGATGTGTACTATTCTTTTCAAAGCTTATGATGTTAATAAACTTCATGCCCAAGCACTAAGCCTGTTTCAATTTCTTTCTTTCTAATTAATTAAAACAGAAATGCTTCATATTAGACAGGAACGACTGCCAAGTACCCGCAATAAAAACTCCCCACAGTTTTCAGAAAAAAAAAACATTAAACCCCAAAAATATGTGAGTACTTTATTCAGGGAAATCTTACAATTACCTCCAAATAGTTTGTAACAAAAAACACAGCATCTAAAAGCATAGTGTATATCCAGGCGTCAAGTGTCAAATGTCGAAGTGCATAATTTGAAAATTGCACAGTTGCTCGTGTTCGTCCGCAGCTGAGTACCAGTACACGCATTCATACCTACGTGTGTACATCCGAGGAAGTTGCAGGACAATATACATTAGCGCAACAACGTAATCCTCGTGCGCTTGCTTAAAACATTGGCCCAGAGATCTCTGATTAGTCGGGCAGCTTGCTCGGTTCATTTATCTTAGGGGTGTCCTCGCGGGGTGACTCGCAAGTTGACGGAAAGTATACAGAGGATCCGGGACAGGTGGAACTAGCCCCGGACTCTCTCGGATGCAGATATCAAACGGGCGCGTCTGTAAATCTGCCAGGGACCGGTGTGAAACCGGTGGGTGGTTGGATTAGGAGGTAGAGGTCGAGGGCTGGTCGACCACCTAGTCGGAAGCGCACCATGAACTATTGCATTTGATATCCACTCCGATGAATGGAAACGGTGAAGCCATATCCATGGTTGTCGCCATCTCTGGCCACGATGTACGCGAATGTAGGTATAATGCCCCCTCCATGCTTCCGCCAAGTATGATAACCAAGTATTTACGGCTTCTCCGGCGAATTTCTGTAATTTACGTAGACACCGGCACAGTAGCCGCGCGTCCGCAACTATGCGTCACCTGTTATTTTTAATGGCGACTCTCTGCCCCTGTTCAGGACGATCTTTCGCCGGCGGTTTCTAACAATGATTTTTGGCCCCTCGGTTTCGGGGGTAAAGTGGATATTGAAAATTCTTCTTGCCTTTGAATTGCCTATACATCACTGCGAATATTTATTGCATTACACATCAATTTACGTAGCGTGCACAATTTTCGTTTATACATTATTTATAAAGAGGTTGGTATTATACTTGGTGTACATCAAACAGTGATGTTCAGAAGTGCAGAATAAAAATGGAATCTGAAAATCTGATTTTATTAGAATAATCATTTATCGCAAAAAGTACCAAATTTATATCAAATAAACAGCTGGTTGCAGCTTGGTTAAATATTAGTAATTAGTCAAGAAAAAAATCGTACGAAGGATTTGGAAAGATACGGCACCAATTTTATTTTTTATCTGTACTCGTATATTTAAACTTCTTACCTTCTATAACTTTTGAAGAAGCGCAAACATGTACTTGTACAAACATGGTATTTTTGTAACATGTTTCCGTAAGTGTAGCCAGGATGCTGCTAAAAACTGACCAATCAGTCAGAGTCACTAGGACTGATGCAAGAATGAGAAAACATTATAGGTATTGCTATCGAATAGCTAATAGCATATCAGTATCAAATAGAATCGATACCCATTCGATATCTATGTGAAAGTAAGCATGTGTGTTATTTACATGCAAATTAAGCATTACATCCATAATTCATAATGCTGCACGTTGATTGTGAGGCTATCAACGAGAAACTACAAATTTGATGAAAGCAAGGAAGTTAAGTTGACACTGATGACAGGGTTGAAGTAAATAACTGATATACTTGTAGCATTGAGGCAGTCAGAGCAACAACAGACTAACTTACATTTTTTTTTAAACTGAGTTAGTAGCAAACTTACATGCTTCGTTCCAGGCAGGAACGACTGCCTAGTACCCTTAATAATAACCACGATACGGAAAATTTTGAATATCGGGCAAACGAGTTTGTCGATAAAAAATTTTGATACTTTCTTTCAAAGAATGACGTCTTTCATTAAACAACCGGGGCCCGACTCGCGCAACGGGGGGCGAAAGTCACTGGCACGTCACTCTAGAAATTACAGGCTAAAAGATATCACGGGATAAATGTTTACCCACCGGAATGGCAATTCCATTATCCTTCGCCTTTGAAGGTAAATGCACGCGCCGCGAACGAAAATATTGCTGGCGCCAATACCAAAGCGCCTGTGCATATGAGCGTGGAAAATACGTGATCACGTGCTGGTATCCACGGCACAAAGGAGAGCCGGATATACAGACGCGTGCGGACGATTCAACATCGCCAGACGGAACAACCTCAATGCGGTCCCCGTGTGAATAGTTTTCGGTACTTTCAACGTTTTTTTTTTTTTTTTACAAACGGATCACATTTTCGTAACAGGCTTGATTTACTACAGGCGAACATCTACGCTTTTGTGCCAACCTACATACGTGGGCTTTTCGGGTTTCCATTTCCCCCAAACCCCTTTTCCTTTCCTTCGTCGACCCGATGCCAAAGTGCAGCTACGAAGGAGAGTGTTTACGTTTCCTTCCTCTCCCTCTTTTTCCACGTGGTTAGGCCGAATTACCGGCGTAGTCCAACTTCCTTCCAAAGGGGTAAGATTACTCTGATTATCCTGAGGGAATTTTCGGGCAATCACAGTCTATACAGAGGTGTAGGGAAATAAGTCTTTTCGATAGTAACTACTTTTCAAATACCTAAGAGAAAATTTATTTTCAGATTGATTTTTCGTTGGTATTGGTTCATTCCTACTACTTCGATACTTGTGTGCAAAGGCGGATTTGTGTATAGGCTAAAGTAGGCAGCAGCCTGGGGCGGAAAATTTTTAGGGGTAGAAATTTTGGGGAGCATCAAATTTTGAGAGACGGAAATTTAGAGAGTGGCAAATTTTGGAGGACGTGAATTTTGGAGAGCGACAAATTCTTGTGGAGCATTAAATTTGGGGGGCCGCAAATTTTGGGAAGCCATAAATTCTGGGAAGTGACAAATTTTGAGGAGCGATAAATTTTGAAGAGCATCAAGTTTTGGAGAGCGACAAATTTTGGGAGGTGCAAATGTTCGAGAACAGCAAATTTTAGGGAGCGATAAGTTTTCATGGGCGATAAATTTTGGTGTGCAGCAAATTTTGGAGAGCGACAAATTTTGAGCGAGAGAAATTGGAAAATGCATAAACATAGGGACTTGAGACAATTTTAAAAGCAATTAATTTTTTTCATGCAGCAAATTAGCAAAAACTCACATGCAGGTAGCTATGTATATTGAATTGGTTTTAAAATTTTCTCGACTCCTTTAAATTAAAATATTTGACGATATTTCACGAAAAGGGCGGCAGACTCTTGTTAGCCTAGGGGCGCCAAGTCTCAAAATACGCCCCTGCTTGTATGGAACCCCACTTCCTGTAACTAGTACCTTTTGGTGTAAGGGACGGGTATTGCGGAAAATGTTACCACTGGCGACAGTTTATGAGGACTTTATTTTGGTGGGTAGATTTCGTATACCTATGTATATGTACAGTATAGTCGGCATACAGAGATTCAGTATATTGTGCTATTTGGGTTTAGAACTGTGAGGGAGTCTAACTGAAATGTTCTTTTTTTTTCACGAATTTTTTGAATAAAAGAAATTGAATTCGATAAAATGATACAGCGTCAGAGTATTTTTTATGTTACTTTTGTTACTATTTTTGGTAATCATCCTGGTTGGGAAAATGCGTTACGATAATATGTAAATCGATAAACATTTGCTGGTGTCAATAAAATTCTAAAGAATCTCGTGGGACGATCCTCGTAGTTAATAGTCTCTTTCAGAGTGTTTTAGAAAAATGTATAAAAAATCCACTATATCTTTATTAAAATCAGACGATCACTTCTAGGCATGTTTTAAAAGAAACGTTCACCTTTGTTGCAGGTCGCATGGTTACGAGTAGACACACAAACCATATTGACAATAGCCAGCCACGTTATTACGAAAAACCACCGAATAACCATGTCTCACAGCGATCATCGTACATGGTTCCTCCACATACGAGAAGTCAGAGAATCCGACAGGGGATGGTACATGTGCCAGATTAATACAGATCCCATGAAAAGTCAGACTGGTTACCTCGAAGTTGTCGGTAAGTATGACATAACCGCTTCAAATTAGCTGAGTATACAGATAGTATGTAATTCACATTATCCATAGTTTCATAAATTTATAACACAGCACATTGCGGGAAATACACGTTCGCCTAATGCATTCATAGTTATTTTAAATAACGGATTACGATGCATAAAATTATATTGCAATGATTAAAACTACATGTAAATTGACAAGTAAAATATTTTCTTAATATAGATATTACTGCATCTTCATAATGAATGCTGGCGATGTTTAAGGGGTTATATCTAGATTTCGTTAATATATTAACGTATTTTTTGATTAACGGAGGGAATTTTCGAAATATTAATTTAAAATAAAAGGGCAGCTATTTAAAACTGAAATCTTGATTTTTTGCAAATCACGTGAAAAAAATCATGATTTCAACTTTAAATAGTACATTTTATTTTAAATTAATATTTCGGAAATAGCGCCACGTTCACCAAATTAATATTCAGCATGGGTCAAAATAGACCCCGTATCTGCGAGGCAAGGATTAAATATTAAATGTATTAGTGATAAATCCGCAATGGTTGTGTTATGAAAGTTGCAGTTACTCACGAAGCCCAGGTAAATTCGAATAAAATGATGCTTAAATTTAATTTATACAGATATACTTAGAAGAACCAATATCACAAACCATCATCTTTTATTGTTAAGATACTAAAGTTCTTTGATAAGAGTCAAAATTCTTAAAACTTATCAAATATGATTCCAAAATACCACTTATTACACTTAAAAATAAATACTTCTAATTAACTAACTCAAGTCACAAAGGAAATCTTTCGTTAATTGAATTGTTTTTAACTACTCAAAATAATATTTGGAACAATGTCGCAGTCACACTTCAATCACAGTCAAACAATATTTCGAAAAAAATATAGTCAGTGAATCCACCAATGGCGTTTGAACATTCGTCAAAGATACTTGAATTTTACGAACTATGCTGCGCATCAAAATCCTACACTTCGATCACTCACATCTCTATTCAGCTTGCTTTCAATAGACCAGTAACCATTCTCAATAGCATCGAAGTTCAGTTTTTTTTTATAACAATAATATGGCAGCTACATCGCAACGTCCATCGAAACACGAGCTTCGATCCATACCGCCAGTTAATAACGAACCATGTTTGTTATACTTCTTCCATGAGTCAAATACATATCGCGTATACATACTGAAACTCCTAATTATCTGGTAGTATTGATTTCAGGTGTGGAACGATGAACATCTTGTTGTACCTCGGTAAGTTATGATAGCGGTAAAATCATAGCGTATAAAAAATATGGGCTACTAGGTAGTATCAAGTTTTAAAAGCTAATCTGTTTTGAGATAATAATGTAAGGCTCGTGTAATTAGTGCGGTAAGGCGTTAGAAACGATCAAAATGTCATGTATTTATGGCGGTGCTGGGTATTAATTACACTGTCCAACAAAATTGAACTTTTTTTTTCTGTTCCGTAACATTCAATAGCCGTTTCTTATAGATTCTTGTGCGCTGATAACGAATAAGCAAACCGTTTGTCGCCATCACCTTCAAGTTTCGATAAATTCGATTTAAAAAAAATTGCAAATTTTCAAATTTGAACATCTTTTGTGTTCAAACAGTAATAGTACCCGTATAAAATACTAAAATCTGCAAATTAATTGTTACCTACTAACTTCATAAGCTTAAATTTGAAAATGCTTTTAATATAACTACATAACATTGAGTTCCAAGTAGATTCTAATTTTTAATTTTTATTGAGATTAAGCAATACGAAACTTTCCATTATTATTTAGATTGTTTTTACGACCAAAGAAATCATAAAAAGGCAAACAGTACTTAGAACATCTGTATCTATATCAAAAAAAAAAAATTTGGCTGTAGCTTTCTCACCTTGATTAGAAATGTAAACTATACGTATACCTTTCCTTAAACTTTTTTATTTCTTCTATTTCCTTTAATATTATATTAAATAATTTCATGAAAATTTTTTTCCTGTAGTATGGTAAACTAAGCCGAAATGGGATTTCAATTCCTAAAAATTAAAAAGTAGAAAGTGAATGACAAATCCATTATTAACATATGTAAAATTCCAATTAGTCACCATATGTTCAAGTTATGGATTAAATTGGATGAATTGACTGTGGTTTGGTCACACGCTAGACTCAGGTTTAATCGACCCTTGAATCGAAAGGGGAGAATATCGCGCACATATCGGTAGCAATAGGGGTAGGAATTGTTATAATCATCGTGTCATGTCAATGTTACATACTGATACACGGATGTAATTCGCAATATCTTAATCAACCTTGACAAGCTGTGAGAGTCTGATTCTGTTTCGGTCCATCTCCTTTCTCAAATGATTTGTTGCTCACGCAATTTGAATCAGTTGTAGGTAGGTACTTGGAACCTGAATTTGCATAACTCGTACATTCGCGTAGATAATTATTCTTCCTACATAAGTGCACATAATTATTAAAGAACATTTACAAACTCAGAAATTTTCAAAATTTTTTGAATTTCAGGATCTTCCCCTGTGAGAAATGTACGTGTAAACAAGATTCTATTAAGGGTTAAATTGACCTCCATACCCGGCGTCGATTGTTAAGCGACCCGTCATATAATATTTAACATGCACACGAAATGCAAACCTTCATAAGGAATAAATTAATTCTCTGTCATTAAACTCAAAAGCGTGGTATCACGTTTCTTTCATTCACCCAATGTACGTGATGTAGGAAATCTTTTTCTTCCTCTACTCTTCATATTTTCACGACTTTTACTATCCATATTAGTGCACAACAACTCTCTTTGTTATCTCTATAAACACAGAAGCGAATATTAATACAGGATTGAAGAGCTAAAAAAGTGACATGCTCTGGAATAGCTACTTTTATATGTATGTAAGATACATATTGGAATAAAAAATATTTGCTCCTCTCGGAGCCATTTCTGCATGGCAAGTTATCCTTCTTCCTTCCTTCAACGCCCAAGAATGGAGTACACGTTTCATTGTACGTGCATAATTCATCCCAGAAAAAATTGTGTAAAATTCTCTTACTTCCACAGTTAAGTGTTATGCGCTTCGTGAGCCTCTTATTGACATAGAATTTTAATAATTTAATAATTAACTCCGCTTTTCTAGCAAACAAGCTATTAATTACTCTCCAAGAGTGAAACGGAGATGGACTGCTTCTCATACAACGCATTATGATTTACAGTTTGCAGTATGACATAAATAAACTCGCTTAAAAAAATATGTATCAACTTGTAGACCACTTCTTAGGAGAGTTATGTGCAGAGGTTTTATAATACAGTTCACCATTATCAAGATATTAAAATCAATGTTGCCTTAAAAGCTTCACTCATCGATTCATATTTTCCAGACAAATTGATTGTGGAATTGGAAACTTGGCAATTGGCAATTTGCATTTAGGAATTACATGAATATTTCACGCTCTCTATCTTTAGAACTTTAATAGAACTAACAATTTTCAGTGATTTCTATGTACAGCCTTGATGACTTGAAATGATCTAATTTAGAGCAAACAGACTTCTAATTTACATTCGGTGAATTTCTGAGCAGGAATATTATCGCGTGGGTTATGTACCAGACGCTTTTAGCCAGATGAAGGACACATCAGTTTCATTTTTTTTTTTTTTTCGTGGAATGCCGTGTACAAAATGTCGCAGTTACGAGCCCAGTTAAGCCAAATGAGCATCGTCAGAATACCTTATCGTAACAATCGTGCATCATCGGGAAAGATCAAGCTTCAGCAGTTAAACGAACATAAAACCACGGGAAAGACCTTTCGCGTCTACTTAATTTGCAAGGCATTAACCTTATTATTATGAGGCAATATGGTCGCGAGTTTGCGAGAATGCCGTATGGAGGGTTGCACGCGAGCAATCTTTACAGCCCTTCTCGGAAATGAAACCTCGTATATGCCCTTTCACGAGTGCACGCTTCCCTTCTTTCGTTCTTTTAATTCTTTTAACTCCCGTATCTGTACACATTCCCGCCTATTTCATTTTCGGAATACGATGACACGGGGTGGTTCTTTTAAAGTGATTAAATTAGTTTGAAACTTCGAGGATAGGTGGGGAGTCTGGTCGCACGAAAAATATTCAGCTCGAAAGGGAACATCTTCAATCAAAAACAATTTCTAAATTAAATCCTGCAAAAGTGTCACTTTATTGGGATTTTGCATGACTTTTTGATTGAGCGAATAAGCTTAGACCGCCGTTATTGGAAGTGAAAGGTTTTGAAATCGAACCTTCAGTTTTCTCAGAAGCAACTTTGAAAGTTCATCAACTCCTCGTGCATTCAGTTGAAAATTTGCGTACGTAGTAGATCGTCCTTATCCAGGGGCACTAGTGATTCAAGGGTGCTTAAGAATCAAGTATGTTCAAATTCTTTTTTGATTTCAATCAATTGACAACCGTTAAATCTATACGATGTACCGCCTTGCACCGATTCGGAAGAAACTGAAGTCTATACGGCGTATACATAGAGTTGGTATTTACGTGAGGTGTTGGGGGGCCAAATTTGTTTAGCCCACAAGTGCACCATTGGGAAACTGACAATAGAAGTAAGGAACAGCATGCCAATATAAAAATTCTGTATCATCTATAAAGTGGATACTGAGTCATGTATGGTGACTAGACTGCGTAAGTTTATGCAAGTATAATATTTATTACGATAAAATTGGGAATGATCTCGTTATTGTAAAGAAATCAAATATACTATATCGTGGCTGTTACTGTGCTCGAGCTAATTTGTAAGCAAGTTCTGTATCTGCTAGAAATATGGAACATATGCAAAACATATACGATATGCAAAATAAGAAATATAATTTGAGAACCCTTTAATGATGAAACATATTTTTGAAGTTCCACTTGTTTAGTCCTTTCCTATAACAAATATATATTTGCATAAACTGTCACAGACATAATAGTAGCATTCAAGGGAAACCTAATTATCTATAATACAAAGTTATTAAAATTATTAAAGATAAATGAAGTAACCTTGATACCATGTTTTGTATTATATTTTCTGTTTTACAAACACATAAATTTAGAACTTTTAATTTATATGTAAAGAAGTTGCTCTTACAAGTACCTATCGTGAATCGTGATGTAGATTGAAAAATATGACATTCCATTAAGAAGAAAGTATCACTAACATTTTCGTAACAGTTTTATTGCTAAAGCTATTTGGACTGACTCATTTGCAGATAATCACTTCAGATAATTTGTAAATAAATTACGCAGTACTATATTTACATTCGCATCCTGGTAATAATAAATAATTGGCTTAAAAGCGTTCCCTGCACGCATGCTATACCTATATCTTGTAGAAAAATCGTATCCTGAAAATGTTGCGGTAATTATTGTTCGTTAGTAACTTTTTATATTCCTGTCTCCGTTGATACATACCACTGACGTTAATTTAGATACCACTATTTCTTTAAGCACTGCACGCGAATCACGATAGTACATTATCACAGAGGAAAAGCGGGGTTGTAGTAACATTTTCTATATTTTTGCTTGTGACAGCGAGGTGCAATCTCAATTATGTTGTCAGAATATGTACAGTGGAAATACGGTAAAAAGCGTTGAAATAAACACATGAATTGTTCATTTATTGAATTATAGCTACGTAGATACCTTAATAGACAATTGCAAAATAATTAAAAATTCTTATGTTCTTACATCTTGTGTAATGTTAATCCTGAGTATTCAGTATCCAATTTTCCCATTTAAATAGTTAAATAGTTGAGTTAAATTTTAATTTTTTCTGTAACTTTTCTGCATCTACGCCATCATAATCAATTTAATATACAGTGAATTTTAATTGCAACTATAATCTATATGTAGCAAAAATGAAGGTCCTGACAAATCTTGAAAATTTATATTTTCCGTTTCATGTATTAGTTACACATTTTTACTAAATTGTTTTGTTAAGTATTTCATTTCCTGTATGTGTAATTCACAACTGTTGCCTTGTTACTTAAAGTCAACCTATACTACATATTATATATAATTTAATATCTACATTGCCAGTATTATATATAATACAATTAAATTTATAGAATTGCATCTTAGGAAATATTTTAAGGAGCATTCTATAACGCAAACTCGTGAAATCCGATTTATATTGATGTCAGTTATATCACACATTTTTATATGGTTTCTGTTTCACGTAACATAATTATAATCAATTTACTTGAAATGTTAAATCAGCACAGTCATAATGTCTCATCACGGACTGAAATGATATGAAGATCAATACTCGAAAGAAACTAGCGAGAAATCAGAGACAGAGATTACATTCGGCTGTATATTCATGGGTTATACCGACTACAGAGCATCATGTATGTGTGTGTGTGTGTGTGTGGGTGTCTGTTCGTAAGCAGAACTTTGATGGGATCCAATAATTGGAACGTGAAAACATTTTCCGTTGAATCATCAAATTATCGACGCTGCAGGGAGACGCACTTTAATTAAATGCGATTAAGTTAAAGCTGGCAATGTAAATATGCAAAGATTCGAGTTTACCATGAAATCATGTAGAATTATAGGATTCAAGTAATACGTAATTACTACTTCGCCAACCTTAATCGCTTAATTCGATACATCCAACAAGGAACGAACATTTCTTTAATTTAATTTGAGAAATTATTAGAATCGTTTGTGCTAAATACACTGTCCAACAAAATTGAACTTTTTTCTGGTCTATAACATTCAATAGCCGTTTATTATAGATTTTTGTGTGCTATATTATTGAATTATAAACATTTAAATATGTTTAAACAACGATCAAATGGAAAAGGACACCTGAAATGCACCAATTTTTGCAGATATCTTTCTATATATTTAAAAAACTAAGGATCTACGGGAAAATATAAACAAAAGGTGTTTTTCCACTTTACCGCTGTTGGACAGAGATATTTATTACACAGCAGAGTAGTAATTCCCAATCTGTGGGTCGCAAAGTGTTTTCTGCGAAGTCGCTACGGTTTTTGGGGGGTTTTATTTTTAATATTATTAAGTTAGAATTATATTCTGAAATACCTATGTTTAATGTGTTTTTAACTTTTCTTTACCTTATTAAATTTACCTTACTATATATGCGGGAGAGGGTCGCAGGTTAATTGAATATTATAAAAGGGGATCGCGACTCCAAAAAGTTTGGGAAACACTGGAGTGGAGAGAAAAATTCTCTTTTTCTTAATAAAACTTTTACACATAAAAGAAATGAAAGACATACTTAATATTGCTGATATAATGTTACAAATGTAATATTAGGAAGATAATCTTTCTTCTCTTGGTAAATAGAAAAAATTGCTTCTGCATTGTAATGGGAGGTACACTCAACAACCTTTAATATAGTAACAGTTTTTAAAGTTAGAACATGCTACATTCAAGGTTTTACGACCCTTTATAAATCAATCATTCGCACCGTAAAAGTCTAGCTATACCTTTCCATAAATAAAAAATGAGTTTTGATATATCGTTCGTAAGTCGAGTGGCAATATGGAGGCTAATACCATGATGCGTGAAATGGTTTTTATTCGGAATATAAAACGGTGGAAAATTCATTATTTTTAATAGGTATCACATATAATGAATGAAAACAGATATGCTCCTTAAAGTTCTCATAGTCGCAGAAAATGTATTTCTACGAAAGTACAGAATTTTATAGGTACATATACATATATTTTGCACAGAACTTTGAGTACTGTACTATTCAATTGTAAAATTTGTATCCTACACCAGTTTCTTTTAAATGTAAATTAAAAGGAAATTGAAAAACCTTGTCCCAACATTGTTGCTCGCGACACTTGTGAAACAGTATTTTCGAACAAGTAATAAGTGAGATTTGTCAAATTAATTAAATAGTCTCAACAAAACGTATCTAAATTAAACTTCGAAGGCCCACTGTATGCAAATCGCATAAACATTGATATAATTATTAACATGAGATTGAAAGGGGAATTCGAATATAAAAGAAAGTTTAATCTCTTTATTTAAAAATACGATTCTATACGAACGTACGAAGGAAACCTAAAAAATAGAGAGAATGTAACCAAATTAAATAAATTTAATTCAGGATGTGTCTATGCCAAACATTTCAAGAGCCAGAAACACAAATGCTACGGAATTGGAGAAAACCGAGTGGTTTTCCCTTCAACGATTACGGTGAATCAACGTTTGTTAATGAAGCGGAAAGCGGTTTGTTCGGAACATCCTATGCAAAGTAACTCGGGAGAGATTGCAGTTGGAGTTCTTCCTGAAAAAGAAGTGATCGCTGCAATTTGACAAGATAAAGTATACACAAATATTACCATCAATCGAAGAATTAATATAAAAAATCGAAACGAGTGTGTATTATTAGTACATATGTAGTACATACAATATATACATGTTTAGCTCCAGTACATATTATATTCAATAGTATACATAGCAGAGTATAGTTTAGAAATTAATAAATACTTTTTATAGTATAAAGTGTTTTCTTGTAAATGCAGTAATACAGTTCAAATTAATGTAATTATTACATATTTTCGTGATTTAACATGACTGCTTATGTTATAGGTTTATAATTTTTCAGATATGGAAAATTGAGTTCTTTTGAGGAAATTAGTACTTTTTATACAAAGCGATGTTTGCGTGTGATTATAGTTGAAACATTTTTACATACAATAAATTCTTTTTCTCTACATTCATCACAGTAGGTACATTTAATCAAAAGTATTCCACTTGAGAAATTGATATTTTTGGTACTTTAATATTTAACAATAACGTACATAATAATATAGTTATTGTTAATGTTTAACAGTAACATATTTTAACAGAAATTTAACCTCATTGTAAGTTATTTGCTCTGCTTTAAAATGAATTACATTCTATGTGCCATCTAGAAGAACATGTGTTTTACACTCGAAATAATTTCATTATTATTTCTATAAGACTTGAGAATCGTCAAGTAAATTTATTTACTATTTAACTAACATTATTTAAATATGATTTACATACAACATTAAAATCTGATGTAGATATTATAAACGCCTAAATAAGTACTGCGTACATTAAATTCGTTTGGCCATTGTATTTCATTTTGTGTATTATTATTATTCTCTCCTGTACTCAAAGGAATATGCTCTGTGCATATTGATAAACAAATGAGTGCCACCGTAACGCGTTTACCTAAATCATTTTGTCTCTTAACATTTCCAGACAAACCGAATTTTATAGTACTATACAATATTCCTATTTTAAATAAAATGCTATTCATATGAACCTACGAAAGATATAATAATTCTAAAACCGACATCTATCGATCCACTAATAAATACATTAGGACTGGTGTCGGAGGACTGTTGTGTCCAAAAGCTGCCTCGAAACCGCATTAATGGCTTAATAAATTGCAATTAATACATTACTGCCAGCGTATTATTCTACTCGGAGATAGATTATTATTTAATGCGACTTAATATGACGGACATGAATTAGAACACTAATCTGAATCAGAAATAATTACTTGATAACCGCAATGAACACCACAAAGCACGCAAAATTTACGAAACTGAAATTGAGAAGTTATTATATTTACAAAACCCAATGACCCACTTCTAACAGCCGTGAATGCTACTATGTGCATTCCGAACGTAGCAGTGGAAATGTTACAGATCAATTGCTGTAGATATAACAGCATCAGTGGTTAAAGTGAGGCATTCAGAGCAGGCACAGACAATTCACATTGAAAAAGGATTAATTTTTCCTATTTTTTATGATTAGTACTGCCTGCTGGAATAGATTATTGCTGCTAACCCAACTTCGCAAAGAATGTGGGTTAGTTCATTTTTACTCTGAATGCCTCAAATGTCCAATGGAATGTTGAGCACGGCGTAGAAAATTGACAGAACAATGCACATCATCTGATATAACAAGAACTGGAAAAAGAACGCACGAGGATCCATCGTCTCTTCTTTAAGTGCGTTCATCATCTCCCCCTTTGCTCCAGCCTGCTCCAGCCTGCTCCAGCCTCCAGGACAGTGGATTCGCCAGTCCGGTCTCTGCAACGACAAGTAAGGATCGTTGGGCACGTTTATTGTATGCTTTACGAGCTTCCGGCTCCGTTTCCGACATTCGTACCGAAATCAAATTGGTATTCTCGAGATACGGGGGACTCCTGCATCCCATCTGCAGCAATATAATCCCGTGAGTTTCGTCCACGTAAACGTGCCCACTCTCCCTTCTGGCCTCGTGTTGCCCTTCTTCTGTCGCGTCGTAGCCCTCTTTGAGACACGAAATTGTCGGCATGCAAGGTACAGCCGACTGGCTACTTACGAAACTTCATCTCCCACGTGAAATCATTCTAGAGCTCCTCGTGCCGCCTACACACGACCCTTCGCCTTCCTCCTTACTGTATAGTGCAAAATTGAATGGGTTGTTCGAGGCGAGGATGTAAACTGCCCATTTTCTTCAGTAGCATTCATGTAACTAAAAAGTCGACTTAGTTGTTTATAAAGAATGTTAAAAGTCTCTTGTTTCTAATTGCCTTTAATTTTTTTATTCGTTGAGAGTTTCAACTTTATTGTCGAACAATTTTTTTAACTTTATTCGACGGTGTAATCATCGTCGAATAATTTTCTGGCGAGCGTTCGAGCCGTCGAAACCAGGACGTTGAGTCGTTGAGTCTGCAACACCCGGTCCTCGGTGGCTCGGACGCTCGCCAGAAATTATTCGGCGATGAATACACCGTCGAATAAAGTTAAAGTTATAGTAATAGTTAAAATTAAAAGAACGACGGATAAAAATATTAAATTTATTCATCGAAGAAAAAAAGTAACTTTGTTCGTCGAATAAAGCTAAATCGCGTTAGTTCTTTAAAGTTAACTCGGTTTAAGTTTATTTGATATATGATGAATAAATTTTTCACTTCTATTCGTTATGCGAAATTTTATTTAAATAAAAATTTTGTCCATGGCTGAAACAAAGGCATGTGGTTTTAAAATACAGCTAACTTATCTACATTTTATATTAACAACCAGTTTTCAAATAGGTATATTGCATAAATCGTAGGTTGGTCAAACAGCCGAACAAGTAAACTACTCCTTCACAGGCTTCTGGCACAACTTGCAAAGTACAAAGTGGCTTTTGCTGCTGTCGAGGAAACTCACTGGGTATTCGTGGACACCAAAAGATTCAGTCGTATATTGCCGCTCGAATGCCCTCACAAGTACATTATAATGCTAACAGGGCCGCTTTCATCAGTTCTATCGTTAAAGAAACTTCGTTTTGAGTTATGAACGGGCGGCTTCCTCTACGAGTCACTTAACTTTCTTATTTCTCCACTGGAAAGATTCGTAGTATCGTGCCCAAATGTTTGTTTCTAAGTCGCAACCAGTTCTTTAAGTATTGCAATGAAATATCACACGGAAAATTTTATTTCTTATAATATTTGTCACAATCATAGCACTTAAATAATGTATCCTGTAGGTATGGAAATATTCCAGATGTAATTCCAGTGGTTTATGCTGTTTAAATTTACATAATTTTTAGTACCTATATCTACTTTTTTAAGATCCTGGTTTAGTGTTTGAAAGAAGAACATAAAAATGATTAGTTTTTTGTAATTGCTTTATTATAGCTTGTCATAATAAGACTATTTCATTTATATTTTTAATTAATACCGTAGTTAACATTTTCTCATAATGTTTTTTTAGTACAAAAATCTTATTTTGACTGTAAATAGGAATTTATTTTCTCCACATGTTCAGCTTACAATTTCTTTTTTTTATGCAAATTGCAAATAGTAAACGTTCCTTTATAAAAGAAATTGGACATTAAAATTTTTTACATAACGCTTTGGCGAATTTTACACACGGGAGTCAGAATTATCTTAAGTTACCAGAATTCGTTATTCCTACAAGCCACTGAAGAAGTTCGCAACTTTTCGCTGTATGCTTTTCAAGTCCATTCTCGTTTCGTCAGTATCTTTATCTACGTGCATAAAGTGTGTAAGAGTGGAATAGTTGGACTGATGTTATTGCAGGCGCACTGCTATTCTATGTACCATTACATACATATATATATACCTCTTTTACTTTCGATGTACCGAAACGATCCATTAAAACTAGGAAGTAGGAAAAAAATACCTCCCTATATAGATATATAGCATTTCTTGTTCACTTTTCGTGGATAGGCATGAATATTTTATAAACAATTATAAATAGTTCTCATCTCCAATTCTTAATTTATAAAAATTCCTGTTATAAAATACCACTACAATTGCGTAAAGCTGCTATATCCCAATGCTATGTTACTTAATAATTACAAAAATCTGTTAACAGGTAAGCCGATAAGACGTACTCATTCACTCGTTTTCAATTGCTGACACTGTAAAACCAAAACCACTAGCGCTGAAATAAAAACAAAAAAAATGGTAACGGAATTTTAATTTGCACCTACAAAAGTGAAAAAACTACAGAAAATATATCATTAAAACAAAAAGAATGGAACAGAATATTAATTTGAACCTAAAAAGTGAAGAAAATAATTTCAAAAGATATATCATTGAACCGAAGGATAATGCCTAGATATTTTAATCATCATTGTCGCCACTGTTTCTAAGACTCTATAATAGCCTTCATAAACGTGCCGACAGCGAAAAATGGAGCCATTTGTATGGTCTTGAGTTCTCAGTATGCTTTGGAGCTAAACGCCAAATATTCGCATTGAAAGTTTTATTTGAATTTTGAGTATACCCGCTTAGGCATCGCTCTACGAGGTCTTGTTTTGAAAGAACTTCGTGTATTGGCCAAACTGCTTGCACAAGTACTGGTGCAAGCGGTGCTTTATGATCGAATATTTTGTGCTCCGGCGAATTCTGCGCGTCCCCATCCACATCAGCTTTCAGCATCGAGAGAGCATAGCGAGTGATTTGGTATATCGTTCGTCAAGGACATAATAGAGAAGCGTAGCCATAATCGCAATTTTCACATTTCTAACCTAATCTGTATGCTTTCTTATCGCCAAGCCTTAGTAGGTAGACAGATTTTTTATTAGGGCATCAGTCAACACTCCTCTACCAATTTTTTTTTCGTTTGTGTAAATTACGAACGACGCGCGACCATCCCTTTGTGCAGGTGATGTAAATTCATGCCAATTAAAGAAAACTTCGACTTTTTTATTTTAGGCAAAAATCGACACTGCGAAGATATACCAATAAAACAATATTAAATGAATTATTCTTGAATAAAAAAGTTATCTTGATTTCTAAATATACAATAAAAGACCCTTAAACTTTTGGAAAGATTCGCTTTATATTTGTGAAGAGAATAATTCTTTTCAGTGTCCTAAACCAGGTTTCGCCTTAACAGGATAGTGATTTTCCTTCGACGAAATGACAGAAACAATAACAAATATTGTTTACACAACTCTGCACGACATTGTGCACGTGGAAACAAGAC
Source organism: Andrena flavipes (assembly GCA_963971345.1). Classification (NCBI taxonomy): domain Eukaryota; kingdom Metazoa; phylum Arthropoda; class Insecta; order Hymenoptera; family Andrenidae; genus Andrena; species Andrena flavipes. The sequence continues at coordinate 63,262,278 of OZ020480.1, forward strand.
TTCCGCATACCGAAAAGGTCGAAACTATTAACTGGATTATTCTACGCCTCCACTTATAGACCGTATTGCGCGGGTCTCAATTGAAACATGCTAATTAAACGTTGTAAACAGAGGGCAGAGTGTTTGCACGGAAGTTCTTCTGTTGCCGGTGGCAAACACTTCATACCGTTGTTATTCATTACGTAACTCGGGGGACGGTTAAGCTCCACGTTAACCACTTCTTCTCATCTTTCGAGCTGTTGATCCGACCTTTTCCGACGCTACTCTCACCTCAGACCACCCTCCTACCGTGTTGCCACTCAGTGCCATTACTTTCCCTGTAATATCGTGAAACGCGCGCAATCTGGAACACTACTCGAGCAACCAAGAAAACCCTACGATTCCCTGCGCCACTGTGGAGTAATCAGGGGCCGAGGAGGACTTCTGGATTACCGGTTTTAAAGGTGCAAATATCACGCTTCGCTGGCGACCGTCGCGTCGTAAATCCCCCGTAAACCCTATCTTCGAGATTTCTTCGCACATCGAAGAGGGGAGGAGTTACGATCTTTAAACGGGGGTCTTCGATGTTTCCTTTAATTTTCGGCCGCGATGGATCTGCTTAACACAATACTCCTAAGTCTGCGTTCAGAAAGTTGGGGCGTAAAAGTCGGCTCGTTTCGTCTTTCTTACTTGAAGATTTGTTGTCTTCTTATTAGGAGCAGAGCTGGTAACATGGATCACTTTACTGTTTTACAGAAAATAATTCATTTCAAATGTACCTATTGCATCAACAATTATCAGTAATGTGAGCTAACATATATCTTATCATGTATCTTCGTGTTATTAGTCTTTTTGTTAGGATCTGGGGGTTTGTACCTAATATGAAACAGATACAAAGATTTACAAATAAGAAACATTAGTTTCACGGGTAATTATGGGAGAGTTGCCGCACCAATTTCTTTCCAAGGATACATATTATTAGTTGAACACATTGTGCTACTACTAACATTAAAGAATATAAAAATTGTAATATTTGTCACCCTCAAATAATTGAAACTAAAAACATCCTTTTATAGGAGAGATGCCACACATGCGCACAGGGTGGTGTCACATTTAGAAAAATGTACCTCGAAAAATAACAAAATCTTTAAATGTAATAAATCGACAATATTGTTATTTTATTACCGATAATCTTGAAATCCCGAAAGTGCGGCGTCTCTCTCAGTGCGGTATCTCTCCCATAATTACCCTGCCTACTAAGATGGTAAGATCACCTTGCTCTTTAAAAATACACATTACCATGAACCTGAAATATCAGGATTAAATGTTTCCTGGCATATTTAAACCTAGGACCTGTTAATTTCCAACAGTATGGCACATGTGCTACTCTAAACAGGAGGCACTTATATTTTCGTTTTATGTATCGCGTGAGTAGACACTCGTATCCATACCAGCCATACGTTTGGAATACGTACTGCAACGAATCGAACAATTTCGATTAGGACACTGAATTGTCCTGTAGATCGTGTGTCTGGGCGAAGTGATCTATTGTTCCCCGAACTCGATGTTCGATTCGGGTGTCGAACTTTCTCTGTTTTCTCCTCGCCACGTTACAAAGACCTTTCCCGTTCGCTTCCGCTGTTTCTGCTCTTTCTCCATTTCTCTTGTTCCTGTCTCCTTCCCTCTTTCACGTGGCCCGTAGCAGATAACAAGAAAGCAACAGACCGTGGAGGAAAATATCTTCCAGTGGAAAAAATTGTCCAGAACTCGTCATGGACAGCACGCGAGGTGCGCGAGGGCAAACAGTGAAATGGAAACAGAAAAACGAAGGTGGAACAGGTAGCAGGATGGAAAAAGATATAGAGGAAAGGAGAAGCTCCCTCGTTATCCACCGACATCGCCTGGACCTACATACGTATCATCAAATACATAATAAGGCGATCTACGTCTCTCTATCCCCCTGACGAAAAAGTGTCAGATTACCTTCCCTAGTTGTCTGGTCAGCAGAGCACTCGCTGTACACGTACGATCTGAAGTAAAGTGCACCTTGCAATATAGGGGGCACAAATGGGTTTCGAAGAATTCTGAGGGACGTCGAAGGGATCGAAATATTTAATATAGAATACACATTTTTGCTCGTGGGTATACCGAAGGACTAGTGACCTAAAAGCGAAGAATATGTTTATGTAAACCGTAGTGATTTATTTAGATGGAGTATGTACCGCGTCAGTTTAGCATTTTGTTACTTTAATAAGTAGTATCATCAAATATTGTATGCTTAATATTTTTACTTCAAAATTGTTTCATGTTTAAACATTTGAATAAATTTTTGCTAATAAATTAATTTTAATAACTATTTAGATTTTTACATACACAATGTTTCAGACCCGTTGATATTAATTGTATGAACTAGAATATTATTTTCAATTTATATATTATTTTGTATTAGGAGACAGTGTATTCTTTCACGTTCCAAAGATTCTTAATAATAATCTTATGGGTTTGTGATTATAGTTTGTAGTATACAAACATTCCGATTTTTTTGAAACTGTGCCAGTTTGTAGAGTAACAACTGAGTAAGTAGTTATTTATTATACGAGTGATTAAAATTCAAAATAAATCAATTTCAAGGCAAATAAAGAATTTTTCCGTGCATGTGCATTATGCAACTTTTAATAAATTAACCAGTAAAGTACCAAGCACTCTGAATTAATTACGAAATCGAGACGTGGTAATTAACCTACAGCCACAGGTATCGTGATAGGACTGTAAGGTTTCCCTATTAACAGGTAATTGAACATCGAAACAGCCACCGTGTTTAGTGTACCTACATACTAAATTTATTGATAATTTCGGCTAACTCTTATTAAAGTTATCAAATATTTATTGTACAGTTATCATTTCTTTCAGCACAAGAGATCACCATCTGCTCCGCTGCACCACCCGTCCTCACTTATCTCGTACAGACTCAAACCGCAGTCCATTAAATTGAATAATCGATCTCTTCTTTTCTGTACATACCTATAGTCAAATCAAATACTCGCTTCATCAAATCCACGAAACTTGCAGTTGAAGCGTACTCGGTTAATAAAAACGTTCTTTATCAGCGCATCACAACTGTGCGGGCGATTATGCGCGTGTGTACCTGCATGACACGCGTTAATCGCGATGAATAGCGGCATGCACCTTTCGAGCACTGCGGCATGGAAACACGAGTGATCCGCAAACGCCATATTCACGTGGCCATAGTTACGTTTTAATCATTTATTTGGCGAGCCAGTATGCAAACGTGGAAGCTTTTGTACGGCGAAAACGAACGGGCGCGTTTTATTTATAAATCCAATTTGTTCTACGACAAGTGAGAAAGGAGCTTTCTCTCTGTGGCTATAGCTTTCAATATTTTTCAACGAACAAACGCGCCGATTGTATCTCCACTGTAAGCGTGCGCCGGCGAAGTAGTGGTGAGGATTTAACGGACATAACATGGACAAACCACTGCCCTGACAAACCTTTGTGCGTTCATTTAGTCCGATGTTCGCGGAAGCGCCGTATGCGATTAAAAATCCGGGACAGCGGTTTTGCAGGGTTAGGTAGAATTACTGCAATGGAATGTTAACGATTCTATGATCAGGCTCTGAGTTTAATGGAACGTCAATAGTTCTTAATTCTTCAGATTATAGGGGAGGAGGAGAGGACGGCAGGTTAATTGCCCGAAAATTAAAGCTATCATTGGTAATTTATTAAAAGCAAACTACTTCATAAATCTTTATGAAACTTTCTGGATTTCTTATTGGATATTTAAGTTATCTGAATTTCCTTTTTGAAATATATTTAAAGCAGATTTATAAGCTGTACAGGATCAGTAAGCCATCGCTGTAGAAGATTTGGTTGACAGTTTTATGACGAAACGGTTCTTCTTAAAACAAAAAACCAAAATGTTTTAAAAATTACATGCGCATGGATATGACACGACGGGTGGGATTTAGAAAATTTTGAAAAATAATGAAATGGTAAGGTTAATTTCTTAACAAAATTTCACAATTTCCTTCGGAGCTTCAACATTTTGCATTTTTCAAAATTTTCATAATTAAATACGTCGTGCCATAACTATCCGCATATAGTTTCGAAAATTTTTGAGTTTTTTGATTTTAGAAGAAACATTTCGTCGGAATACTGTCAACCAGATATTCTGCAGCGCTAATTTTCAGTATAAATCAGCTTTAAATAAATTACAAAAATGATATTTGTGTAACTTAAGAATCCAATAAAAAGTCCCGAATGTTTCAAAAACATTCATTAAGTAATCCGCTTTTAATAAATTTTCATTAAAACAGATATGAAGATTTTACATTATTTTAATATCAACTATACCTGAAAAAGTCACTTTAAACGTAGACTGTGTGAAGTACAACGTTTATGTTGAAATTAATACCTTTTAACTCATTTATCAATCAAAATTCGAGAATATTGTTGATATTTCTACTGCCTTTTGAAGGCGTAATTTCAAAGAAATTATATCAACAGCATTTCAGATAAGTGCGGGTAATAAAATCCACCTAAGGATCTATAATTTTTTTTAAAAAAAAAACTTGTACACTTTCTTGAACATTTTTTTTATAAAAATCTGTGGACATTAAACTATAAACTGTAATATTTGTAACAATATATGAACACAACAAATACGAAAATTAATAGCTTTTTAAAAGCCTTGTAAACAGGCTTTGTTTCGTGTAGTGCAGGTAATAAGGCTCATCTATTTAGTATGTACAATTCGGATAAACAAAGACATCTTCCTCAGGTGTGAGCCCAACGGAATCCTCGTGTATCCAGGTGAGACACATGGCGCACTGTCGCACATCACTCTTGAATGCAGTTCTGCATAATTTGCAACACCAATTGTCTGCCGAGTTGCCGTCCTCGTTTTCCTGGAGGTGGATGGCATGGGCTCTTGCTCACACAATCTTGTCTTTTTTCTTCTGTTTCACGTGCTTTGGAGCTCTTCTCAATATCGTTCCTGCTTTGAAAGTGGTCTCTGGTTACTTCCTGAGCCTCAAAGCCCACTTAATATTTGCAGGAAAGAAGTCTCTGCAAACATATCGCAATGATAATAAGTCACGCACGAAGTGGAACAATTATTGTCGAAAGTTTTCCTTTTTACTTAGACCGTGCAAAAAATCCTTAAATTCCTAACGGAAATATTGAATTTCGTGGCATTGTTATACTCAGTGCACATAATGGAACAGGAAACTGTAACCTTACACCGAAAGATACACGATCCCTACGCTTCTATTAAACTCATTTTTTATATTTGTGTTCGAGTTATATTGCGTTATTGAATTTTTATTTCGATTTTCGTACTTTGACATCGCCGGGACGAGTAAAACACTCTTTGCGTCGCGTAACGAATTTAGGTTTATGAATATTCAAGCTAGATATGAAATTACAAGTGCCGGGACAACAAAGTTCTAATTAAAGCCCTGGAAACACTTTTGTTCTAGGGAACATCGTTCAGCTAAAAAAAAATTCTACCAGTTTTTCAGCATTTACTCGGTGGTTTCGAGACACTCCTAAAAACGAATTTTACGAAAAAAGTGATATTAGAGAAGAATAACTGAAAAGCAGAATATTCCTAAAATATTATTTCGACTGCCTGCCAGGATTAAAGCCATTTTCTCTTCATTAATACTCCATTTTCAAAAGCGTCCATACTCGGCTTCAAAATATCTTATGGATTTGCTAAATTGAGGACCAGAATGGATGCTCGTGAAATGTACTGTGCAACTTCTTTCGTTACTTTGCAATCTCCTTGTGGGAAGGTCGGACTCCCTCGTAGCATCAAACTTGTAACTTACATATTTTATCTGTGATAAAGTGCTCCGTCCTTGTATTCTACGGCAATACAGTTTAAATCTTTTGAGAACATGCTTCTTCTTCTGCAATTGCAGGCAGTTTTATTCAAATGCATCTAACTGTAAAACATAGAGGGCGTTTGTACTTTTAAAGTCTATTAAAAAACTGAGAGCGTTTCATGAAGAGATCGGAAAAAGCCAAGTGGTGAAAAATGTGCAACGTAGAAAATATAAAGCACTGCAAGGTATTTTCTTGAAAAATACTAAAACAGAGAAGATAAATTATTTATCAGAAAACGTGATTACTTGTACACGTTAATTGATGCTCGTTCTAAGCTACTGGTTTGAGCTAATCAATATAGAAGTTAAAAGAACTTTGGATATGATAATAAATTAAAACTATTTAATGATATTAAATGTCACTTTTTCTGTTCATACTAATATTACTTGATTGGTAAAAAATAAAAGCCTTTATAAACCTTATGTTAAGCTAAATTAAAAAACCAGGATATGGGTACTCGATTTCGTTAAAACGAGCTTTTCTTCTAAAAGTAATTTAATCTGCAAGTGATTTATCTGGAAATGTAAAATCCACTTTCAATGTGATACTATCTGTGTAAAAGCTGTACCTACCTTCCAAACTGCCAATTACCGTAATACGGATTTCTACCTCTTCGACGCGGTGTTAAAAATATTTCCATTGCGTTTCCATATTACATACATAATTTATGTAATAAAAATTAGACATGGATTTTAAAGCCTTATGACTGTCCAGACAAAACTAAACGTCTCCCGCTATCCACTTAACCAACAAAGAGCATTTTCAACATATTTAAATTCCCCAATGCCATAATTTTTAAACAAACTCTATGAAATTAAACTGAACTTGTTCCGTTTCATTTGAATTGATAACTGTTCTAAAGTTGTGTCACTAGCAGATAACCGTGCTGCAGAAAAACTTTCCCAACGCAAGTGTATTTTTTGCAAAGAAGACTTTCCTCGGATAGCAGATTTTCAGGGTTGATTTACCACGTGCTGCTCGACGTGATCGCCGAATGCGTTGGTTACAGTAGGTACCGTTCGAAGCCAATAACAAACTCTTTATTCTCGTACGTGCCGTGTCTAGCTTCAGCGCGAAAGCTTCGGATGGCCATTCGATTTACGCATCGAAATTAAGCCACGCTCGGCTTACGGTGATCGTCCAGTGAACGGCTCTTTTTTAATTCGAGTTTCAATCCTACACGGTACAAAATGCTGGTGCGATCGGTACGAAGGACGACGCTGCGTGATACTGGCTCGAGGTAATGGTGGAAAGGGACGGATTCAGGGGAGGGTGGTGTGGAACGGTGGAAGTGCTGGACAGGATAAACGAGGCAGATTCAGATTGATGCAGGATGCAAGAAGTTGCTTTCGAATGAGCAGACTGTTGCTAAACAAAGAGATAATGGGCGAAGAAAAATTTTCTCTGTTAACGATTATAAATTGTCTTGCCATACACAGTTTGAGCATGTCGCGAGCTTTATGGAAAAGTGGTTTCGTGAAATGTATGAGTATAATGTTTTTCGTTTTGCCTGGATGTTGGGAAGGTTTAGTGCTGATTTTTTTTTCATTTGTTGAAAGATAATTGTTTTATTACCTGCGTTTAATTGTTGTTACACACGGGATGAAGGTTGAAAGTAAAGAGTTACGTGGTTATTTGTGTTTAATGTTTAGATGCTGGCACAAATGTAACAGCATTGTGACATTATAGGGTGATTATTATAGTTTCGATAATAGAGGTAGACACTTCTAAAGAAGACTTTTCTCAAATATTATTCCTACAATATAATTTTTTTATATCTAAATAATTTTTTTTATTGAAACTATAGCAACTGATTTATTTGAAAACTAATATCGAAAGTGATTGTGGGAGTATAAAGTATTAATTTCAGTCGGTTATTAACACAAAATAATGCCTGTCTCGCGAATTTACATTTATTATATTTTATTTAGATCGATGCATTATGCTATACCTATAGTACCTACAGTTAGTATCATAATTCATTTACAAAACAAGAATATATACGTAATTGCAGGAAGGAAAACTGAGAAGGTGATTTAGTACAACGTGCTGGGGATACCTACCTATTAATTTTTATGAAATTATAGTAATACCAACTGTCCCAATTCGATAGTTTCACTTCCAACAGATATCATAGGTATATAAATCTATTACTATTACGAGGAAGTCTACACCGATAGCACTCCACTTGCTATCATATATCTTGCCTTCCTTTTCATTCTGTAACGAATTCCCTTTAATTCACGTCGAAAGCAATTTTACGAATATAAAGAATTCCTGATGACAAACATACGTAATTTGATATAGGTAGATACATTGTACTAAATCACACACATTTGAAGTAATTTTGTTCGTTTACATTCAGATAACAGCCATAGACGCTCTCACATTATTTAGTTGCTAGAATTATCCTGCGCATATGTTAACGCCAACGTGTTTATGAGTGGTGTCGAGGGCGGAAGCCTCGTGCAGTTCTGCCTTCGAGGATTTTATGACTGAGACTTAAGCCTGCCCTATACGATGAGACTTGCCTCGGGGCTTGCATCGAGACAGGTCTCTCTCTCTCTCTCTCTCTCTCTATCTATCTCTCTCTCTCCTTCTCTCCACCCTGCCAGCACGAGACACTTTAGACTGTGTATGGCGTTGAAGAGGGGTGCATAAGCCTAAACTGTCCTACCTCAGGCGATAGCTGGTGGCCACGTTGGATCTCTTAGGTATCGGGAGCTGAAGGATTGCTGGTTTGAATGAAGAGAGTAAGTTGAGAGATGGCAAGCGGCCTGACGCCCGTATTACTAAGGAATAGGAACTCTGATCCTTGAAGATCTGGCCACGGAGTGGGAAAGGGGAGGGTGCCTTCTGGTAAGAGGACTGTGATGATTGTGGTAACCCACAAGTGTGTCGGCCACAATCCACTCGGCACTTACCCCAGAACCTTCGAATTGAGCGGTTTTTCCAATATATTTCTAACATGTAGGGGGAGTAGGGGAATTACGAACACTTAAAGGAAAAGTCAAATTGAAACAAAAGTATTAATTCTAATCTGCTTTACTTTATAGATAAATGAACTTTGATTAATTATCTCCAAAGGCGACACAAAGAATTATAGATATTTTAATAAAGAAATCATTTTTTTGAAAGAAAAATAAAACTCTCTCTGTTCGCAATTACCCTTAGCTAGCGAGGTAAATGAGGACGGTTGCTTGAAGATCTCTTGATCTTTACTAAACACTGGTTTTCTTTTACGCTGTGTGTCTGACACAGTCTTTCTTCTTGTTTAATCGAATTTTGGTTGCTCGTGGGGTTGAATATCTATGTGCTGCCTGCCGGATTAAAAGTCTGTTATCTTTAACGTCTTTCACGGGTATCTCAAGATAAAAAAAATCGAAATGCTAAGAGATAAGGGTAGATGCTATCCGTAGTAGCCTCAAACACGTTGTTCGTAATTACTCCGAATGGACAGAAGTTAAGAAGTTTCAAATAAAACAAATACGAACATGTATACATATAAAGTGATTTTATTTAGAATTAAGTAACCGAACTACGAAAAAAATAATTAAAGCATTAAAATATTCGAGTGTAAAATTGTAAGAAAAGCTACGAAAACATTTCACGGCTCTTATCTTCGCGGTTGCGCGCAGCCTTCCGTTGTGACAGTTTCCTAGTTTCCTTAGTAGGTACTAAACATAGTTAACTACATCATGTAACAATATCGCGGGAGGTCAGAACAAGCGAAACCAGCGAATATCGCGGTGTTTTGGTTTATCCCGCGTTCGCATTTCCCCTACCTTAAGTACGATATGATACATGGCTGAAATGTTTAACCCTTTCGTGACGGCAGATTTTAATACATAATGCGTTTCCGTCCTTCTATTATGCTTTCTACATACTACACATTTGCGCCTCGCATGTTTTTTTTTTTAATCAGTATTCACTTACAATATTAATGTATGAGCGAAGTTCGTTGCAATTATTGCCAATGAGATTTGCCGGGCACCTATAGGCGCCTTCAGCTCACTTCGAGCAATTTCAAGTGAGCGTCTATAAGCACCTACAGTACATCAGAAGCAAATTTTCAAAGCGGTTTTACGCGCCAACAATAATGAAAGGGTTAATACATTATATGATTGAGACATATTACACACTTGTTGGTAAATATATCATTATGACGATGCTGGATGCTTTTGAAAAATAATCTGTTTCCTGTATTTTAAAAATACGTACACGCTTTTTTATTTACTCCATTACCCATGATTCTAAGTGAATTTAGATTTCAGTGTCGTTATTATAATTATTGTTTTCTTTATACAACTGAATGGTGAAGATATTTCAATAGCTTCAAAGAATATTAACTTTCAAATTACGTAAGGAAGACTCTTTATGGAATACATTTTGCTAGGCAAATTTTATCAACCTCAATCTTATTAACCTCTCGAAGTCCCTTGCAGAAAAGGTGACCCAACGTGCCACTCAGTTAACAGCAAGCAAATTACAAACATCTACAAATATATTTATTTTATATTGATAAATAAAAAATAACATTTTTCAAATTTTTAATTTTCAGTAATTTGTTAAGTTTAGTAATTACTTCATGGCGTATTCATACAAAGGAAGAGAACAGACTTTTCTGTGGCGAAAGAAATGGGTTATCCAAACATTAAAATTTTTAAATCCACCCTCTCGTTACAGTTTTATATACCATTCTACATTGCAGCATGTACTTAATATTCGAGTTTAATATAATACATTTTCTTCAGAAAAGAAATCAATTCAAGGGGATTTTTGGGCCTTTCGTATACATATCTTTTCAGAATTATCAATCTACGTAGCAGCTACGTCAATGATTCCCAACCGGTGGGTCGCAAAGTGTGTTCTGAAGGGTGGCCACGTTTTTCTTTTTTTAATATTATTAAGTTAGAATTATAATTTGAAATACTTATTTTTAATGTACCGTTTTTACCTTATTAAATTTACCTTACCTAATATGGGGGGGGGGGCGGCGCGTCGCAGGTTATTTGAATATCGTAAAAGGGGGTCGCGACTCCAAAGAGTTGGGAAACACTGAACTATGTCATCTTTCATATTACTTATTTCGTCCTAATATTCATTAACTTCATTACACATTTATCTTTAAATTAAATTGGAATGCTACTAATGGAAAGCGTTTCTTTACGGTGAACAGGTATTAATGGAAGGATACACATTCATCATCGTAGAATTACGTCGTATATTTCAAAGGAAGAAACTCGTTTACTCCGAATTAATTATATCACCGTAGGTAGTCAATCTTATCAGTCCAAAGGATGTTATGTAAATGAGTACACTACTGTATAGTATGTGCATTCATAAGATTTTGAAATAGTAAAGATTGCGGAATGGAATAACCATGCTATATTTAATTTAGATTATCAGCAGGATGAGAACATTCGCTCAGAGCTGGACCAGATATTGTAAGATAAAACTACTTAGATTTGTAATAAGAATTAAACAGCCTTCTACCCTTCAACTTAGCAAACTTCAACTTTACATATACAAATTATCAAGACAGTAGCATTACGTACGCAAAGTGGTAATTAGGTATCTCGCGATTATTAATTTTCAAACGGTACACCAATAACTTTATATTTAATTATTTGTTTCGTAATAGTATCATATTTGTAATATAGGTAACGCTGTAGGACTATATATATGTTATATTCGTTTGTAGTATTAACTAAATAATCGTTTATGTAAAGGATTAGCAAACTTCATTCCTTGATTTAAAATTAAATAGAATAAACTTTTCTGAAACTATTCGTGCCATATGCTACTATTCAAAACAATTCAACGAATATATGCAGGCAGTTTCGTTTAAACTAAATAGTAAATAGAAGTATCTAACATTTTTAAAATAAAAATAGTTTTGCTCTTTGGATATTCTCTAAAAGTAAAAGTTTTAAAAATCATTTAGTAAACACCCTCACGTTACATTCTGTATCCTGCAATTCAAATATTTTGTTTTAATTGGAATGTATTATTGAAAACGTTTTCACAACAAATTCATTTTGACGCTTGATTCTGTATTAAATTAATTCTACGATTACACGATTTTATTTAAAGTCATATATCACCATCGAAATTGTAGTACATGAAAATAATTATTTTTTACTTTGCAGTGCATTATTGATCAAATTAAATAAAATCGTTTCACTTAAATTTTGTTTACTTATTTGTCTATATTGTAATTCATGTAGGTATATATTGTACGAAAAAAGCTCAATTCAGCGAAAGTAATATTTGGTTCTCGACGTTTTGTATCGTTGGTCATCAAGTCAGTGTAGCTCTGCTTCACTTCCATTATAAAATTATAGTCACATCAACATATCCTAACTCGCCCTGCAGCCATTTAAAAAACATTCGAGAACAATCCGGATGGTTTCGTAGGGGGTGCACATCCCTCGGCGTGAATACGCGCCGACGCCATTGATAGTGTTAATCTCGATATTTACTGCTTTATCAAATCATTGATCCACGCTGGTACGACACATCTAACTCGATCGCGTCGAGTTAGCAGCTGTTGGGCAGGTAGTTCGGGGCACGTAGTGCGTCGCAGTCAAAATAGGGAGGTCAAAGAGTAAGTGTGTAAGCCGAAACGAGCGTATGGACATCTCCTGGATATGGCGTGGAAAACCAGTGCGGAGGGGAGAGCGATGATAGCGTACAAGTGAGAGGGTATCGATAGACTGACCGGGTGGCTTTGACCCGCCAATTCAGCATCACCCATACAGGCACTCAACCGCAAATCGAGTTCCGGCCGTAGGGCGGAATAAAATCGACCTCGTCCCTCCCATCCTCACCCCGGATAACCCTTCCCCCACCTACCATCACCCCCTTCGTACTAACCACGGTACCTTCGGGCCCGTTCGCATGTAGGCGAGTCCAGTAAGACATTACTCGCGAGGGACGCGTTTATTCGACGCTCCGGGATGGAGAGGAAGCTGGCGGGAGAGGAGAGAGGTCAGCAGGAGAGAAAGTCAGGTTGGCTTTAATGTACATGGTCGAATGGAAAGGTCTGATTGTAGGATATCCAGTTGCTGAATGTATGCCGGTGGTTTCACTTCTGGCGAGTCTAACGAGGAAGAAGATTCAGATTCCTGGCATGGCTCACCAAATCTCATAATGCCAGCGCGGCTTCGTTTGTGTGGTATGATATTAATGTACAGGGCATTCCTAAATTGGTTGGCCAAAACCTGATCTGTGTATTTTGATAACGACATTCCTGAAGCAATATCATAAATATGGGCTCCAAAGTGGTTCCTTTTTAAGTTGCAGGTTTCATTTGGGCACAACTAAAACTACCCTTAGATTAATTATTACTTATCAGTATTGCTGCTCTAGGGAAATAATTTTATCAGAACCTTTATCAGATCCTAGACCCTTAGGTTTTGAAATATATAGAAAGATATTTGCAAAAATTGGTGAATTTCGGGTGTCCTGTTCCATTTGATCTTTGTTTAAACATATTTGTATGTTTATAATTTACTAGTTGAACACAACAGATGTGCACAGTTGAAAATTTCCATTTTTTTTTCAAAATCGAAATTCTTAAAAACTGAGGGTGATTTAAGCGAACAAAAGTCTATAAGAAACGACTATTGAATGTTACAGACCAAAATGGTTGTTGGTCGGTATAATTTTTATTAAAGTTCATAACGGTTCACGGTTGACAAATATACAAGGCGTCTCAATAATTATAATACAACCAACAAATGAACTATTTTGTTAACGGCATCGTATTTTTTCCATCCCCCAAAATTAAAACGAACATTCCGAAACAGAAATACATAAATACGAGTATCTCTTTACTTAGGTATAATTATATCACCGAATGAAACAGGAAACCTGCACAACACATATTGTATTTGATACAACTTCACCTAATTATCGCTGAATTAATCTCATCGCAATCAATTTTAATAGCCATGCTAATTACGTTTAACTCGCTAAGGTCAGAAGCTTAAAGTAAAGTTTGGCGTTGCAAAAATCATGAAAAACGAATGAGAGCCTCTGCTCTTAATTCTTTAAACAAGAAATTCTGGACAAGCACGCAGAGTGGAATATGTTATAATTTCATTACGATAATGTACCTATATGTACCACTTTACGTTATTGTTCTCTACTTTATTACACCCATTGTTCGTCGCTTTACACACGCAAACGCTGTCCAGGAATATACACTATGCATTTCATTTGCACCCTGTGTGTGGGTTTGCGAACGAGTGGGCATACGATATACTAAAATTTATGGATGAACAGATATACTTACCCACCGTCGACGTTGTTGAGTACAAGTTCGGAACGTTATTGTTGCGTTAAGTGTTACGACAACCGATGAAACTTGCCTCGTAAGCGAAGTGGGAATGCAAGAGGGACAGGATTTATTGCTTTGAAATGCAGGAACGCGCCCATATGTGCGCGAGAACACGCGTTTCCGTGTTCAGAGTGAAGCACCGATTGTTTTTCCTGTTCACTGTTAATTTCATTTCGCGAAGCACTGAGGAAGCATCTTTTCACGCACTGCGAGTAGTATTAGTCAATAATTGCGCAGACACAGAAACAAGTGGTATCAGTCGTTGATAAGGTAGCCGGTTGGATGTGCTCCTAACTTCAAATAAATTCTTCCAATTCAACTAATTTCATTTAATATTTAACTGTATTCTAATGCACAGTGGTTAGTGTTACACAATTTTTCCTTCGATTACATTAACTTATGCTGCTTTCTGCTTTGTCCTCTCCTCAGTATGTTTAATTAACTTGTTCTAATAATAATACATCCTCTGTATATGTATATTGTTCCGTTAAACATTTCATGTTTTTTGTCACGGCAACTTGAGTTGATATATTCAATTACACATACACCAATTATTTAAAATATATTCGTCCAAGGGCGTCCGTAGTAAAAATATAGTAATGAAAAAACGAGTAACCAGTTTTTAACTCATTTTGTAGTACCATTTTAATTAAAAATTTAAATCCGAAATTTAGAAATATTCACTGTTTTATATGTTCCTATTTCAAGAAAACATCGATGATTTTTGAATCACGAAACGACAATCCTGGAAAATATTAAATTCCACCCTTCAAGCTGAGCAACTTTTGTTCTGACCAATTTCTTTTATTTCAAATTCACATGCAACAGAAATATTAAAACCTATTCCACTCGAGTAGCACACTTTGTATAACCATTTCTCCCAATTGTTTTCTCGCTGCAGTAATCTTTACATCAGTCAGAGCCTCTGCACATAGTACTTTCGAGGACAAATAAAAGGGTAAACGATTTAATGAGTGTATCTGATACCAATGGTGTCGAAAGAAAACATGTTTCCACACGCATTAATTAATAATTCCTTCAGTCCAACGCCTTCCTCGAAACAAACATAGAGTCACGCAAGAGCGAAAGCGTGGAATTCCAGATTAGGCAGCACGCATGACCTAACGCCGTATCAGGTGACACGAGGTCACCGTGTCGCTACCTCAAATAAAATGGTATAAAAGTGCACTATATTTTCTTCGTGTGGTTCAACCTCATGTGACAAGTGCGCCAATGCGGTCTGTTTGTACATTAAAATCAGATTGATTGCTCTGCAAATGAAGCTACTACATTAAAGCTTGAATGGCGAACGGTTCAACAGATCGCATAGAAATCGGTACTTAAATAAGGTCCGTTTGGATCTGTAGTCACTCGCCCACTAAACGTGTTTTAGACTTTGTTTTAGTAACAGCATTTCATTTTTTCAATTTCTGAAATTTTCGTTATAGTAATAGAGAAAAATTTCTCGATACTTTTCTATGTTTCTACAAAGAATATTTCGGAAATTGTAAAAATGGAATGCTCTAATAAAAACAAAATCATCTAAAATGTGTGTAGTGGAGTAGCAAATACGGATCGAAACCAGTAGCGCACCAAGGGAGGGAGGGGCAAGCGGTCCTAGCACCCTGCAAAGAAAAAGGAAAAAGGAGATTAATGTAACTACGACTGAAGTAATTCCAAATTTGTGAAAAGAAACGAAATCAGGATTTTATTTTATTTTCTGGATTATTATTTATTGGATTTGCATTAAAAATATTTTTATCCGTTCAATTCGGCTTCTCCGATGCGATCTCTTAAACTGCCCATCGTTAAAACTGTTAATATCGTAGTTCCGTTACAATTTGCAAAGCAAGCAATGTGATTTTGAGGCCCAAACACACCGCATTGATGCAATTGTCACGCGACAGATGTCGCGAAATCGGGCTGTAGTTGTGTAAGTAAATAGTAATTTACTGTTGTGCTTGGTAGCTTAACGTTTGAGTGTGCAAACATCCAGATTCCACTAGAAGAGGGTTAAGGGGAATGTGTGGAATTCGCAAGAAAATTATTTATGTAGCTTTTTGATTAATATATGATCGAGTCTACTAAATACAGTTTACTCTCTGAAATAAATATGTTTAGTGACGATTACTATAAGTTAAACAGTAAACTTTAGCTCTTTATATGTTACTTCTATCCTTTCTGTAAAAGTCTATAACGGAAGAGATTAAATAAAGCTTAAAATAAGGGAATTTGAAACATTGTAGTATTTCTACTATGTTTTAATTAATAAAGAATTATTTTTTGGAAGAAAATTTGTTATTACAAATTTTAGTACTTCAGGTTGTGGAAAAGTTAAATAACTTCACAGCATCGTACAATTAGTACAGAAATTTAACTGCCTTATGAAGAATATAATGTATATTCGTCTTCCTTATTTACAATATACATTATTATTAATTCTTATTAGTAATTCTGATTTCCCCAAATTTAAATTTATTATGCCAAAAATAACATACACAGTACAGTACCTAATGTAGGTGATCCAATGTCACGAAGAAATATTTTTCCAAGTATGTGCAACACATTGTCATTCCACAAATCACATAGAGACTGGTGTTTGCAATTCAACGTATAAGATCATTTCAGCAAATAAATCTAGATCTGTTTCGAAAACAGAAGATAGATTGTAATATTATTTTCACAGTATATTTGTTTACCGCGTTCTGTTTTGCAGGACTAATTTGAATTGATAATAATTACAAGTTACACGAAACAAAATATCAAACATTTTCAGTCTCGTATTTTCAATGGAAGCAGAAAGGGAATGTAATTTTAAGGAACGAAGCACTATTGTTTATTTAATGCGTAAGATAGTTTTAAAAAGTCAGATGAAATCAAAACGTAAATGAGAATGAATGAACGTGGTGTGTTTAAATTCTTTATAATTTAATTAAATCCTGTATATAAATAATGAACACTTTTCTGAAAAAAATCCTATACGTATAACTAATTCTTTTAAATACGATGGCAGGTTCGCTCTCGTTGAGTATATTTTATGGCCCCTTGAAATTAAGATAGTAAAAGTAATAAATCTGTATTCTCTGTAGGTAAAATTATAACTGAGGAGACAAAAGAAGCTTTCATAATACCTAACTTATTCGCTCAAAGAGCCAGCTTAGAGACATTCTGGGACTGATTCAGTCTTTAATCAATGCGTTTCAACAGAATGAAATTTGTTCTAATATTCTTAATTCGAACAAGTCAAAACGCAAGAACGAAACTAATCGGAACCTCTACTTTGTATTCCTAGTTCATGCACGCAACTCTGAAAGAATACGTCAGTCTGAATGGCACGGATATTCAAAGAAGCCTCTGTATTTATTCTTTGACCGAAATTCCAATTTCCTTTGTTGCGTACGTCAAGGGAGCAGCAATTTTCCGTTTTACGAACGTATAAAGAAGATGCACAATAAATATATATGGCAGAATTATTTCACATTTGCGGGCATTATTTTGATAACACTTATATTACCGATATTTTGTCGCAAATAACATATTTCTCTTCTCGTATCTATCTACTAACTTGCATGAAAACAAGCGAATATTTTATTGCAAAGCACGAGTTTTAAAGTTTAATTAATCAATGCTCCTAATTAAACAACGCTAAGGCATTAATGTCCTAGTAGAAATAACATTCTCCATGAAATATTAATGTAGCACATTCTCTGCAGAAGAGATTGAAGTTGATGTATAACATAGCTTCAAAAGATGAGACTGCATTATGTATATACTTGAGAATTGTCTGAGGACTAAGGGAGAAGAAACGTAGGATCTTGAGAGATTAGAAGAGGGAGTTGAACGACAAAAGTATAAAAGAGTGTGAAACAGAAATAAAACTAATCTCTCGGGATTAGAGATTAGTTTGATTTTTAGTTTATGGAATTGTAACTCTTAAGATCTCGTAGAGACTCGACTTACAAAATGAATGCTAGAGCACGTTATTTTTTAGGCTTATTTATAGGAAAATATTTGTGGTTCAAAACTGGAACATCTTACGAATAGGTATATTATCAAGTGGAGGCCAGAAGTCAAACTTATTAAAGTTGCTTTAGTGTCATAAAATTGCCGTGCACTTGCACTTATCGCGACTCATATTTTTCTCTTCTATACGAATCGGTGGAATCTGTATTCCATTCGTAACTCATTCTACATATATTTAATTGACGCGAGTTGATATCATTTTCGCGCCAATTAAAAATTTCTGGAGCAGTATTACACATTTAGTATATAATTTTCCAAATTCATTCTAATACATTGCATGCCATCTGTGGTTTACGTGGTTCGGAACATATTAATAGTGTAAGCTTTTCCGGAAATATAATTTTCAAAGGAATGAAATAAAGCAAATAAAATCCTCAATTTTTAACGTTTAAATAATTACCTTCTACAATTTGAATAGCTAACTTTTGAAATAATTGCGTTCCAGGGTTTAAATTATTAAATTATGGAAGTTAACCACAACTGCGGAGATACTTTCATTCCATAAACTCGTTACGTATCTCTGAAAAAAACGACGCAGAAATGCCAGAAATGGAGAGCAAAAAGGTATTTGTTTTAATATCTTTCAAGTGGAACACTGCAGAATACTGTAACAAAATAAATATCCACTATTATTATTATCGAAACAAGGATGTATACAGAGCGATGTCTGGCGTAGTGCAAACTTACACTAATCAGAAATACTTAGTAGGAAGACAGGGAGCATTCCTTGTCTTGTTCCAGTGGAGAGTGGACATTCCCTATTTTTAACCAGTACCCCAAATCTTTAACGTAGTCTTATGTGGACATTTCTACATTATAAACCTTTGTGATTCAATAGTTCTGTGATCGCAGTTGCCACCAAAAAAATACGCTATACGTCTCAGTCTTCATCTCATGTTTTTCAATTTCCAAATTAGTAGAGCTAGTAAATTGATAATGACCATGGTACGTTGCAAAGCTGGGGAAAGCTAACAAGACAGAAATATGGGGTTTGCGCGCTCTTGTTGGGACAAATAAGGCAGAAAAAGAATGACCCGCTCTGGACCTGCTTGTGGCTGGTGATGCTAACTGGTTCATCTATACATATAAGCGAAGAGACAGGAATACACATTTAAGTAGGTTGATCAATGTTCGGAGTCAGATGTAAAAGGTAATCCATCATGGTGGTGCCGTTGAAGATTCATGATAAGTACCTAATGGAATCCGAATGAGATTACGAAGACCTCTTCACGCGATACACTTCTGTGACTTACGATAATTAATTCAAATATACTCACGTTTCCCATTTTTTTCCTACCTTGTTTAAGGGGGAGCTTGGTGTATCGGGTTGGAAAAATCGATGGCTTTTTACATAAATCAATAGTTGAATATCACGGAAATATGCTCCCAAAACCGCAAAACGAAATTTTAAAAATTAAAACGGCTTTAGTCGGTTTTGCAACAGAGCAGCAGGTGAAGCAGGTTTACCAGAAAACTTTAAACGTGTTTTTCTGGAAACGACAGTTTTACAATTGACGGACAATGTACCTCTAAAAATATTCAATTTCTGAACATTAATGAAAAATAGATAATCTTTGTCAATTTTTTGTAAAAAGAAAAAACGGTTCGATAAATTAATTTGAGGTTTGGCAGGCTTTCATTGTATCTTGAGCTATTATTCTGAATTTTTGTGTGACCGTGAAATAAAAAACATGGCAGACACAGGGTGCTGACTGCGAGCGCTGAAAAAATATCGCATGGTCTTGGCGTTGACAGAGAATTCTGTAAGGGTTATCTGAAACACAAAAAGGAAAAGAGATTCTTAATGTACATGAGTGTGGCTATCTGTGATAGTAGATTTATTACCGTATCTCTTACCGTTCCTTTTTATTTAAAGAAGTTTTCCCGATTTTTGGGCGAAATTTTTTCAAATTCAAATCAGAGGGATTCATCTTTTCCAGAAGGCTGACATTTTAACATTTTTTTATTTTCCTTAGTAAATCTACTACCACAGATAGCCACATTCATCTTTCCAACCTACTTGGATTTATAAAGCCCAAGATTAACATTTCGAGTGGCGTCAGCGTGCCTTCACTCTCAGGGATTTACATTTTGTGCACAATTTTACCGTATTTTACCGTTCATAGTCTCTGAAAAGCATCCAAAGTATTGTCCGAGTGCATCCAAATGTTTGAATTCCACCGTCTTCTGGACATGTTTAATGATGACAGCAGAACTTTACGAATGACTTCAAGTAGTAAAGACGTACCGAGTAGGGTTTTGGGATGTGCTTTGATATTATTTTGAACGGTATACGACTATTTCAAAATGAGTACTTACTTCAAAATAGGTACTTCAACAACGAAATGAGTGAAAACACGTTTCATTTGGTACTGGTTCTGGTCACAATGTTTCTCTATTTTTGTATACCAATAATTGAAAACTACGGTAGATGTAAAAGAAATGGTAAAATGAAAATTTGATCGATTTCATACTCTATAACACTGTGCACTCAAAACATTGTTTATAATTTATAATTTACCAATATATCTTTTCCAATTTTCAAGATCTGTATTTCACAAGTGCAGAATGGAGCAAACAGTATCTGGTCGATTCTCGTCTTCGCGAGTAAATAAATTGGAAAGGAAAGAGTAACATTCTTTTTTATCAACAATGATCAGTAACAAGAGATTTGCAGGAAAATTGAATGTACCTAATAGTGTACAAATGTTAAAGTAAATCCATTTGAAGTAATTTTATGTTGATTTTGAATTCTATAGAATTTTGTTGTCTTTGGAAAGATGATGGGTTTGTGAAATATTTATTAACATAAATGAAACGAGTTAAATAGCGAAATTAAATTCCACCACCTACTTGTAAATAAACTAAATAAAGATTGCAAGCATTATGATAAGATGTACCATTTCCCCCACTTTTTACAGTGCCACCAGACATTCTGGACTATCAAACGAGTACGGACATGGTGGTGACAGAGGGTAGCAACGTAACTTTACGTTGTGCTGCGACAGGATCACCGGAACCTAGCATCACCTGGCGACGAGAGGATAGCCAGTTGATACTCTTGGGAAATGGGGAGAAAGGTCAGTCTTAATCCTTGTCAGTATACATACATACATATACAGGATGAGTCAGACAATTCGCACGGGTCATATCTCTTAACACGCTTGACGACGGAAGAAAACTGAGGAGCCTAAGAATATCTATCTTTCTATGACGCCATATTTTTTTAAACGCAACGATGCGCTACAGAAACCCAACTACGCTTCTTTTTAGATGGTGCTAATTTTCTAGAACTCAGAAAGACTCATATGCGAGACCTGTATTCGTGTAAAATTATTTAGTTAGTTTAGTTAGATCAGTAGATAGATTTTGTTTAAGAAGTAATGACATTTATGAATGATGCTGTATATTAGTAGAGTATATCAATATTCCTGTTTGTATGGCCACCTTTCATATACGTTCCCATATAAAATCTTCTATACTTATATAATCGGTGTGTCACTGATTTATCACCGTCCAGCCCAAACCGCTGACCTTAGAAACTTGAAATTCGGGGAGTATATTCCTTTTACGACGTAGGTGCTGGATAAGAATGGATTTTTTGAAATTCCATCCCCAAGGGAGTAGAAAGGGGTAAAGTGTATTTTCACGGAATTCTCAAAACCTCTTTGGCCCGATTAGATATCAACTTGGTTTTTACTTCGGAAGATTACCTACATAAATGCCTAAAAACCAATTTCAGGATTATGCCCTAATCAACCCCTAAGGGGGGTGAAATGGGGAGAACTGCGTTTTCATGGAGTCCTTAATATCTTTTAGACCCGATGTGACGCCCGGGGGTATTTTGGTATGGATAAACTAGAAGGAGAAATAAAATGATTCAACTCACAATCAGTAAATAGAAGAATCGCAAAATAACTTTTTAGTGCAAAATAAATTAAATCAAAGTGGTTGTAAAATGCAAATTAAAGTGCAGAGACAGTGTTTGCTTCGTTATTTAGAAGCTTTCGATTTCAATAAACGGATTTAAGGCATCCAAATATCCGCGTTAAACTGTGGAAGCATATTCTCGCCCGATTCGTGGTGCAGTAACCGAGTCTTGTAGTCTCCAGGGAGAGCAAACACACCGCGTTCGAGCAAGGCCAATAGGTTAGAGGGTGGTGATACGTTTGCATAGGCGGGGAAGATCTCCTATATTTGCATTGAAATTGGCAAACACCGAAAGGGTGCTATGCGTAGGTACTGAATTTCGCGTGCATGCCTCTTGCGCCCCGTTACAATGAAACACTGAATGACTTAACATTACTGTTTACTCAAACGTGTGTATTTGAACGATACCGCAAACTGGAGGAACATTGGTACGTTTTTGGGACATTTTGCTATATAATATAGAAATTAACTTCTTTACTTTTGCTTTAAGTATCCTATCATAACATTGCATCTTTTCTGATTGTACTACAAGTATCAAAATCCATAATAATAATAATGAAAACAATTTTGCTTTCTCTTTCTATTTGATTTATCAAATGTTCATGTTTAGGTTTTATCGTTTAACGTTCTGTACTTTGTGCAATATATTTCGAAGTAGGTACGTTGAGTATTTGTGATGTATAATATAAATTTACTTCCATTATAATGAGTATGTAATACTCACTAACTAACTAACTAAATAACTACTAACTAACGTTAAAATATATAGAATCATTTATCAATGGTAGACACAGACTTGGTTAGCTGATTGTGAGTTATTGATATAATTAACGCAAATTCAAATTGGCTACTCAGGGTCACTGATAGGTTATCACTAGTACACCGTTTGGCTACTCTATCGTTCTACCCTTCGTCTCCTGGTGCAAATCTACAAGAGCACGCCTTCTGCTTCTCAAGCAGGAAGTCAAGTTAGTAGGGCGTTAGATTAAGAGTCATGTTTGACATCACTTACAGTTGGGGAAGTGGCCTTAAGCAACCAGTTGATTTTAGGCTGACTGTGGGCACAGACACAACTAGAAATAAACTTTCGAGTGGAATAGTGATTCGTAACTATTTAAAGCACATAATACTACATTAAGTCCACGGCGCACAGTGGGTGATTTTGGAAATCTAGCTTTACTTTATTGAAATACAAATTGCTTCCTGAATATAACATTTTTTATTTCATAAAATAATATACGTGTAATTTTTAATATTCTCTCATTGTCATCGGAGCATTTTATGAGCATAAAATTTTTAATTATACTCACCTTTTGATTAAATTAAGAAATTGCGCAATTTGTTTGGGAATTTTTTCACTTATATTTGAATAAACCCTGATCGCATTTGGCGGTATGAGTGAAGTGGTGGGGATCAACGAATGCGCGTACGACACTGCGGAACAGGTGTGTTGATTGGAAGGGACATGGATGCGTAAACTCGGAACGGATGATAACGGAAGCGTACGAATCAATCCAAAGTATTCTATGACAACAAATCTCGTCGCGATTAATAAACTAATTATGACCGCACAAAAGAAACTCAACTGAATTTGACTTTTTAAATTCACCTTTTACATTCAGAAAATGTGTAGTTTGGGCCTGAATCTAAATTGAAGTTAATAGAAGTTCTCATTCTTTATGAAAAAAATCTAAAACATCATCTTCGTCTACCGAAAAATACACTTGTTTGATAAATCGCCATTTCGTAGCTGTCATTTTCATAATTTTGCTTTTTTTTATAGATATTCTAAAGTAGAAATTACAAGTAGGTCGTTGAATTTCGTTTCGTTTATTTTTTCGGAACGAGCTTCTTTTTTTAAAGCTTATGAAGTTAATAAACCTTGTGTCAATATACAAGTCTCAGCTTCAATTTATTTCTCTATTATTAAATGAAAAAAGAAATGCTTCATTTTCAGTGAAACCAACATTCTAAGTAGTGGTAAACAATTAATACAAAATTAGACAAATATTAACTTCATTTTTAAAATTTAAAGACAGAGCACATCTCTCAGTATACTTTGTATAAAGTAATTACACCCAACATCTTTGCGAGAATACGTTCACAGTTATAACATTTGAGTTTATATTTAAACGTTGGCAGCAGCTCTCCTGCAACGTCTCATGAAAGTGTTTATGTTATTATAGTAATAAAATGTTTAGAACAGAAAGTACGTAGCTTGTTAACTACGACTTGTTTCGTAAGAAAAGTAATGAAGGTGTGGTAGACCCCTCGTTATTCGTTAGGTCTCGCGCGGTTTTCGTTCTCTCGTATTTGAAATCCTCCAGCTTGTTAGTTAGAAGCAAATATTCCACCAGATTTAATTGCGGTTAACGGACGAATATAGACCACCTCGACTTCCAGGTAAGTAAACAAAATTTACTAACGTGGACAGAAGACAACACCAAAACTGTTTTACACCAGTTACCTGCTTCCTGTAATTTTCTGTTTGTACTTTGACCGTCCGGACGACAAATTTCACGCAGCACGAGATAACGTTAATTTTATATTTTCGTATTCCTCCTCGACAAAACTACCTTTCGGTTTTATGAAAAAATATCATGAATTCGCAATACCGTTTGAAAGAATTTCGCGATGCATGAAATGATACATAAATCACTGTTGCAAAATTGTAGGTAGATACCTGAAGAACCAAAAGAACAAAGGGAAAATTATTCCAGTTAAAGGAATACTCAAATTTACACTTTTCACTATTCGAGGAATGAAGAATTCAAGGGGACCCGCGGGTTAAAATTTTTCAGAAAATCGATTGTTTTATATATACATATATTTTTGTAGTATAACATTCCGAGAATACCCTGTGAAAGTTTCACACCAAAATTCATAACTAATTCAAACTCCGAACACAAGTATGAGTCGAGAACACTTTGGGCACGTATAATTTCTCGAAACACGATATTTCGAAACGGTAACCACGATTTCAGAAGAACTAATGAACCGATTCATAAAAACCTTGAGTCATTTCATTCGCAATTGGATTCACTATAGCAGCACCGTATAGCATCAATTTTTTAAACACAGGGAGTGCTGCGATAGCCATTAAAATAAATTTTAGGAAATTGTTCGAATTTTGGATTATGGACGATATTGTTTTTGCCTACGCCTGCACTAAGCGCCACCTAGAAAATGGATCAAGACCGAAAACATGAGACAAAAAAATTTTATGCACCTCAACAAGTGTATCAATAATTGCCACAAATATTTTTTTGGATATGTTATAACCTCTTCTTGGAAAAAATTCATAAAGATCACGTAGTTTTTAAGGGGTTTGACCGGAGGGTCCCCTTAAAAAACTGAAGGTTCATCAGAAATATTAGGTTTGGGTTAAGATGCAAGACGAGAGATTACAGATTTCACGTGTAAATATTAGTTTAAAAATCCTGTTGCAAATTTTATTTTTATATTGGTGAAATTTAAAGTAAAAGTATAGAAAATATAATGCAAAAGGATGCTGTTTACTTCAGTAAACAGCTCCAAATGTATTTTCCACGAAATTTTTTATAACTTTGCATGCTTACAACTTTCGTGGCACGAAGCGAATTGTAATTTAAAAATACAAAATCAGTGCATAACTTCGAATACGATCTAGGTATGCACACTCTAGTCTTCACCAAACACTGGAAAAAACACGGTTTTATTTATGGAAGTAATATTGCAGGGATGTGTGTTTGATTACATTTAAAAAAATGTAAAAGAATATTTTGACGTGGTTTCCATCGTATTCGTGATAGTACCTAGCGTCGGGAAATATACTGACGGTGAAAAAGTTGTTCAAGCCCATTTCAAAAACTTCACGCTCGTATACCAAACTGTCTGAAACTGTAACTTCACTGAAACTTTGAGAAAAAATAAAAATATACATTCAGGATGCTTGAACGAGCAGTATCGTGCCTCCGCACGCGTAAAATTCGTTTAAATCTAAAATATACTGTAGGGGCGATCACTTAACGAAGAAATAATAACACTATACATAATACCTACGTACCTACTCCTTTTCCTTCCCATAATATCCCAGTTTCTATTTGTAAATGGTCAAAGTAATGCTGTTTGCAGCAAAAGGTGCGGTGTAGAATTATGTAGAAGTATGTCATATTTCAATAATTATCTTAATAACAACTACGCGTTTAGTGCTGTCCATGTAATTTTGATCGTCCACGCGAACACGATCTTTTTCATGGGACATTATTGATATTTTACGTACACGAATTTCACAGAAATATAAGATGTTTCATAACGATCGGTAAAATAAAATGACTACGAGGGTTCAGCGAATGGAAGAAGAAGCAGTAATAAATATACCTTCGATAAATCAACTACATCCCGAGTCAATATTAAAAAAAATTCTAATAAGATAATTATCTCATGTGAACTTCGTCCCTCGCTTTTATTGTTCGTTTCACTTGGTCTTTCTCTTAATTTTTTACCACTACTGCTGAAAATATAAATAAAATATAAACATCAAAAGTGTGATGTGATCCATTTCGAAATTAGTATTAAATGCTATCACGTGAATATAGCTGATATAAGTTCACGAATTAAAAAATAGGGAAAATTCCTTTTGTCATTTTGTTAGCATTACAAGTGAGTTAAATTTGTGCCTATAATGCTAATTCATATGGCCATCATTGTTAGTAATTATTGCATGAATAAATAAAATCTTTTATAATTTATATTCCTATACCTACGAACCCATTAAAAGTAATCCACCCTCTCGTTATCTTTATTAAAGAGCAATAAGAAACTCTCACTATTAAAAATTTTGTTCTTAATCAACAACAGTAGTAACGTATCTTAATTACTGTTAAAATGTACGTTACAGTTACGAGCGTCGAGGGGCCAAATTTTAATATCACTAAAGTGAATCGGTTACATATGGGATCGTATCTTTGCATCGCATCTAATCATGTGCCACCCTCGGTCAGCAAAAGGATCATGTTAATTGTTCATTGTAAGTATACAATAATCTCTTTTGCTTCTTTATATTATATGACCTTTTTTTATAGGTGTGCATTAATTTTATAAAACCTACCTTTTATATATAGCTGTTGAAATTGAAATATTTCCTACAATTAAAGCATTCAAATTACTTTAATCAATCACATTCTTCATAACCATTATAATTTCTACACAAAACCTGACAAAAATTGAATGAAAAGAAATTAAGCTTTTATTATCGTAACACGAGAAACTTTTCCCTCTCCTTTCAGTTCCTCCCATGATTTGGGTGCCGAACCAACTAGTTGGTGCCCGAGAAGGACAACAGTTGACCTTGGAATGCCATTCGGAGGCTTATCCCAAATCCATCAATTACTGGACGAGGGATAAGGATGAAATAGTTCCACAGGGTAAGTCAAAATATATTTGCACGGACTTGCAACCTTCTCTGCAAACGTTCCAAATAAGCTAAACATATTAAATCCAACAATTCTGATTTCATCAAAATCAACTTGTCGATGAACAGCATCCACGGGTTACTGGGTCAAATCCCCATGACCATGCATTTCTGAAGCACATTTTTTTATTTTAAATTTCTCAAAAATTAGCGGCCTCTCTCCCGGGGTGCCGCTTTATAAATCTGGCTCCAACCAACTACCGATCAGAGTTTTTTGCCGATATATCTGAAACTACAGCCGAGCGGGCGTTGTACGTACAGGAAAAAATTTCTCAGAATCATAATCCTGACATATTAAAAAATCATTGAAATCGGTGAGGTGGATCCTGATCTGTATAATTACCTCCATATAGCAATTATTCCAGATGTATAGTCTATAGACATATTTCTACTTATTTTTCATCCCTCCTGTGATTATTTATTTAAATTGGTCCCACCTTCTCACGTATACGTCTACATAATATGCACATACAAAAGATTTGTGAACAATCAAATTTAGAATGCGACTTTCACGCAAAATTTTGAGTTGTTTACCCTATACATTTAACGGGTTACTATATATGACATGATTTACAAAATTTTAACAGTATCATCAATGCTTTAATAATAATTTGTAGTCGAAAAGTAGTCAGAAAAAATGCCTCCCTTTTTGTGAATCTTACCCATTTTCCTTTCACTTTTTCTAACAAATTTTATACCTTTGCTATCAGAGTTGTACCGAATAGTGGCGATTAGTCGGCTTTTTGGGAGCCGATTAATCGGCTAGTCAAGCTAGTCGGCCAAAACCCCAGTCGGTAGATCTCTAATCAATACTCATAAGGTTTGCACTTTATTCCAAATCCATCAATTACTGAACAATGGATAAGAATGAAATAGTCTCAGGTAAGTTAGAACGAAATTTCGCTCATTTTTTTTTCGGTTGTGCCATCGTAATCACGTATGTAAAACTGTATAATCGAAGAACGTGCGTACATCGTCATTTATAATTTACATTTCCGTGACCCTGCCGATTCTTATGATCTTCCAGGGTATAATTACGCGTCTACGTTGTACATATATTCGTTGCATACCGTATTCTCTAGGAAGAAAAGTAACCAGTTGTAACGAGCTGTTTGAGTAACGAACCCTTGATGCCGAACGCATAAACACGCGTACAGGCGAAGCGCGAGTATAAACGTTCCGCTCTGCTTTATGCCCGACCCATAAAAGGCAGCTTTAGTACTTTCCATCGATCCACCGTTCCTTTCAGATCCTCGTATTTTCCCAGTATCACGATATACTTACTCGCGGTTCACGTCAAACACGTTTTGACGCACAGCACCGCCAGATGCCGTCCTTCTCCACCTGTAAGGCCACGGCACCTTGGCTTCCATGTTATTCGAATTTATTTTCCTTCAATTGACGTTCTTGCTACGAACCACGCTGTTATAATTCTCTTCGTTGGATATTAGATGTGTGACATTTATATTGCAAATTAGTTTACCACAATTATATTATTAATTATTTTGTTTTTCACATACTTTAATATCTCAAGGCGAGTAAAGAAATTTGAAGGCTGCTCTGCTTTTAATTCTGCATTACAAGCAGGTGTGTGTAATATACAAAAATTAAAAAAAAGTCACACGATATCATTCAGGATGTTAGTAATTTAAGTTATCAGATCGCGTTTATTGACAAAAATAATGGCTGAAGTTTTATATTCTATGTTAAAGAATTTAAATATTTCTAAAAATAAAAAAATGTCTTTATTTAATCGTTCCCCAGTTTTTCTTCTTGTTATATGCTGTCGTATTAACGCTGTGCTACTGTGAAAAAAGTCTCATGTATTACGTGGACATGTACTTTATTTATGACCTGTGTATATATGGATACAGGATCAACTCGTGATACAACCAAAACAGTGCTGAATTTTTGCGTGAGAATAAATCAACGAGTAGAATAAAATTTTTTCGTACGAGACTTTTGTTGTCGATAATATCAGTTTTTAAGGTTCGCCAAGTACACATACTATTCACTATGATTTGGGGAGTATATGTATGTTATTATACCTACACCTTACTACATCCTCTTGCGTGCTAGAAGTTACAAGCATAGCTGGCAGTATGATTCAATATAATAAACTTTAACAGATTATTTGTTTTTTCCCAGATTAAAAATTCTTTTCAAAGCTTCCTTATCCAAGGTTTTCGCTAACAAGAACAAAGAGTTTTGCCAACAGCACAAAGGGAAGTTAGAAATCTTCTCCGAATTAAAAGAAAAAATTATGCAAGAAAAAGTATTCGTTGAGGGATATTAGTACCCATACATACAATGTGAATCCTTTGTCAAATAACTGCTTTATCATACTAATTCACATAGATACTGTAAACTGTTCTAAAAGCAGAAATACTTTCTGTTTATGAACTTACGTACGTACATGAAATCTTCGTGCAATTTCACAAAAATCCCTGTAGCCTTCTTATTGAGTGATATATCAATTGACGGAGTGAATCGACTGGCTAGTGCGTTTATTTAAGTGATACATCACACATGTAGCGAAATGTTTCGTCAGATTCCCCTTTCAATCAGTTATTCGAACAGAATTATCTTTTGAATAATGCATGAGAATCTGAACAGGACGTTAAAGGTATAACATGATTTTATCTGGCATTTATGAGGAAAGCCGAGGATGCGAGTATGTATGTATGTACACGAAGACCGAAACGACAGGCTCTGGTCTTTTCTCCTGCCGTTATTACGTCGTCCGCCTAGTCGGCATTTGCATCTGTATTGAAAGCAATAATAGTACATACAATGTGAATTTTGATCCTACAATCACGTTAGTGTGTAATTTCCAGTCGGGAAGCTGAACGCTCCGAAATGACTGCTGCAAATTCCTAGTGGTAAATTGAAAAACGACCATACACTGTAAAATATACTGTTGATTACGAAACAGATAGAAATATTTGGACCACTTATTGTTAAATTTAATTCGGTTCGATGACTTGTAAAAAATATTCTAAGCTATGGTTATCGTTAACAATCTGAATTGGAAAGAAACACAGCATAAAGTAAATAAAAAGTAAACTATATCATTAACTTGTTATTATTATTTAGTTAGTAATGAATTTTTTATATTTCTCTAATTTTTTTTCTATTCGTTTCTTTTACATTTTTTTCAGTTATGTCAAATTGAACGCATACAGAATATACAAGTATATGGGAGGAATCAACTTCATATTACTGGGTATTAACGTAAACTGCATTTTTTTTTAATGGTACCAAGCATAGAGTAATCGGTATATTACATAAAATATTCAGATAGTGATTTATCTCTATTAGATATCATCTTGATTAGTTTATCTGCTCCCAGTGCAATTTCATTCGCAAACACGTTCTCAATTTTTGTTTAGAGAACCAGCATTCAGAGGTTGCTGAGTGGCTTTACGCATACATTGAAATGCACGTTTTTATTAATATCGTGATGGTAGGATCTGCTGCTCGGTTCAGTAGGGTGTTTCATATTATAGGGCAAAAATTAAAATATTGTACCGCAACAGAACCGAATAGTGTGAAAGAAAGCGAATAATATTGTTGTGTTTGCATAGAATCCATGTAGTGTTACAATGGACTCGAGATCAAAAACGGTTGCAACACTTTACACTGTATCGTTAGGGTTATAACACCCCGCTTCTCATTTTTTATTAATAACATGGATATTACTTGACAAACAGTGAAACTGTTGTGATTCAATTATGTCAGATAAGTAAGTAACATTTCCGTATAAGTGTTTTTGTTGTAAATGCAATAATTTCTGCGTAATCGTATTCCCAAGCCAAATTCTTACTATCGCCTTAGACCTACCCTAGTGATAGCAATGTTATATGAAAATAACACCTTTGGAAAATTAAAACATCCTACGGTTCAATATACACAAATTGTATTTGGCAGTGGTATCCCAATAGTAAAAACTTTGAATCGATTTAAAGCCGATTCAGGGGCATTTCAGGCACTATTCAGTCCTCAGCGGTACTTTCCTTTCATTATTTCGCTTTGCATCCACGGAACCTTTCTATCCCTGAGAAGATCCCGCCATCGATGGATAGAGTCCCGAATCTTACAAGCTGGAGAACGGAAACGTCCCTGAATAGTGTCGATCTAAACAGAAATCACGTTAACTTAGATCTCTGCGCGGCGAATACTAAAATAAGGCAGACATGGGAACAAGCTGGTCCATCTTTCAAACTGATTGAACTATTGTGACGTTCCTTCAAAAGCTGCTGAAAATTCCTAGACTGGTCTCGTACGCTACACGACCGTTTCCGTTCAAAAAGACCAGCACAGCGTCATTTGTTATCCGTACGATCGATCAACCTGACTTACCACTCGTTTCGTTTGTGGTATTGGCAATCCTTGGACAGTGATGTACTTGCGATCATTACGAACTGTATTTAGGAAAAATAAATGTATCCTGGCGACTATTTGCTCCACTAATTTTATAATAGAATACGGAACGTAAAATGAAATTTAATAAAATATAATCTGCTTATTTCAAATTAATGAGAATTAGATCTACTAAACTGTTTAAAATTAATGAGAAATAATGTAATTATTTAAATTTAATATTTACTTATTTAGAGAAATAATTTCTTTACGAATAATTAGAGACGACTTGTAAAACAATATTAAACAAGTTGAAAAGGTTATAAATTTGTGATAGGCAGAATACTCCAAACAAAAAAACTTGAGCACATAAGTTTTATTATGAAAAGCTATTAGCTACTAAAAGCTAAAGCACTACTTACTCTGTTAGGGATACACAATGTAATGCTTACATGATCAAATTAAATTATTCCCATGATTTAACTAAATTTTTCATACTGAAAAATTGTATTTATTCACATTATGCACGTGGACGATAACTTTATATAATACAAGAAACAGATCTATTAGTATTCTCCTATTTGTTTAAGCTTATTACTTAACCAAGGATGCAAAACGTATTTCAACTATCTCTAAAGCAAAAGTAAAGACTTTTGAGACCTTCGGAATACTACAGTTATTGAATATATTGTGACAGAATTATAATTTCTTTCAGGTGGGAAATACGAACCTATTCTACTGGACAACGCGTTCAAAGTTCACATGAAACTAACAATAAGTTCCGTCAGTCCGTCGGATTTCGGATCGTATAAATGTGTTTCGAGAAACTCGCTGGGAGACACTGATGGGAGCATCAAAGTTTATCGTAAGTAGAGTCCAACAACCCTCAAACTATTATTAATTTGCTTCAGACAGTAATGCCTTTAACGAGTATTTTTGAAGAACCCTCTTCACAGAGTTCTACAAAGTTACTGGAGGGCAATGCTCTATACCTATGGTGGTACAGCAGAACGTTTCTAATCCGAAATAATAGGGGGGCAAATATTCTTGATAACTGAATTCTCGAATAATGAATGGAATCGATCAAAAATAACAAATTGGGGGTAGTTTTTTTTATAAAAAGTAACAAAGTGCTCAGCATAATAGCAGTAAGCTAAAAATTATTACAGTAATAGATATGATATAATTAAGGGTTCCTGGATGCAACTACTTTTGCCTGATTTATCTACTTCGTTCCGCATGTTTGCAGATTTTAATGCCACTTGCAATGCATTTAGACTATGAGACTTTATTTTAATACAACATTATTTTCATTGCTGGTGTAGTAAACGAGTCACTGGCATAATCAAAATCGAAGACTACTCTTATCTCCCATGAAAATAATTTTTCAACTTATGTTAGATTTTTTTTTTTAATATAGTAGTTAGGTACTATACAATATTTAAATCTTTAATTTATCTTAACATTATATTTAACAAGAATATTATAACAACAGATTTTACTATTGCTTGCTTAACACATTACGCTTGTATAAATTTAACATGTGTTATGTTCATAGATCTAATATTGATGTTAAATTCAAGTCTCTAACATTGTATCAAAGAGATTTAATATCAGTATTTTATATTCTCATCTCGCTAGATGAGATGATTATCCCCATTTACAAAGATGAGAAGATAATCTTCTCCTTTTAGAGCCAGTAAAGCTTACAAGAGATTATTGAAAATCGCTTTCTTGATCATGCTTCTTTGAACTTCTTTGAACTTTAATACTTGCCGATACGCCACATTGTCATTATCGTCATTACTTCATTTATTATAATGCACTAAAACATTAATTACAAATATCAATAGAGACAAAAATAGAAGCTAAATATTATTTTAACGCGTCGATTTATGGAAGAAACAGGATGGAAAAAGATTTGTGGTTTCATTTTGTAAACATTTGCGATTATCTTGCAAATATGACAATAATCTTCGCAATGAGATCGTAATCGAAGTACATTGTCAATTGTTATTTTATTTTATTGTTTCAGCAATAACAGCTAATTCCAGTTCCAGCAGTAATAATACAAAATACAAAGGTAAGTAACTGTATTTACGTTCAAACTGTGAATACAGTTTAGAAATTGGTTTCCCATAAACATTTATCACTACTTCAGCCTCATTATTAACAAAATCGTTTGCAATATCCA
Organism: Andrena flavipes; assembly: GCA_963971345.1. Taxonomy (NCBI): domain Eukaryota; kingdom Metazoa; phylum Arthropoda; class Insecta; order Hymenoptera; family Andrenidae; genus Andrena; species Andrena flavipes. The sequence goes on from OZ020480.1 coordinate 63,296,475, forward strand.
AATACATATCTACATCATAATCACACTCAAAATGAAATTTACACGTTTAAACGCAAACACTTGATTTATAACCATGCTCATCATTTCTATTTTACTGCATGGTTTTTGGTATCTAGTTTAACACATAAAGATTCGAATGTTACATTCTCGTGAATGAAATCGAAATTCGAAGGTTTAACATGTGTTTTTATTGTCGCTGATTGGAGGCCTAGAGCGTTCGGTTGATGCTTTATTTTTTATGGTAAACAAGCCAACCAGGAGTCAGGTACACAATCAGCCTCTGGTATTGCTCGCTTTGTGCCGAGTGGTACTTTCCGAATGATGCAGCGTAACGTACTCACGATGAAATAACGGGTCGCTGATTAATTAGATCGAGCATCTAGTTTGTGCATGCCAATCCACTCTGTGGATGTTCTCTGGAATCAGCTCCCCACAAAAGGTAGACACAAGTACTTGCTTTCATAGACACGACTCGCCGAAGCTTGTTTCACCCTCGAATGATTATTTGACACTTTCGAAAATAAAGCTGGCTTGCCTGGTCGCGACACCAGGCATTCAGAATAGAACCGTACAATAATAACACTGTCAGAATAAAGGTGGTTTAACGCATATCAATTTCGTCACGTCAGTGTCAGCGATAAAAAATATCATTATCTATATTTTAGCTACTGCCACTGATACAAACAGGCAAAATTTTTATATAAATAAATTTCTACTAACTAATAAAAAATAAAAATATTATTCGTCATGTGTCTGAAAAAATTAACTTTATTCTCTTTCTAAAAGAATTATCTTTGTCAAATAAAACAAATAAATTTACTCGTCAAGTAATCTAAAGTCAACGTAATTAATACGTCACTACATTTAAATTTATTGCAGGTTTTTGAATATTGATTTAAGGCGTCGTATCGTTAGTAAAAGATACCAAATACGTTTTCTATTCCATGTTTTTCTCGTACTTCTAAAAAAGGAATTCGGTGCAACAAGAGAACACGAACATTATGTGCAATGTAACTTGACTGCTTAAAGTCTTCCCAAGGACAGTTCAGTTTCGACGTTCGCGGCAGCCGTTTTTCAACACGAGACGGGATTATTTCTGTGTGAAGTCGCGAATGAATAGGAACCGCCGTGTCAGATTTACAAGCCGACCATCTCATTTGCTCCGACAGCCAGCTGGCTCAGAAAAAGATGTACAAAAGTCGACAGACACCGTTGCAGAAAGCTAGACGCTTAGAAGAACGGTTCTATAAAAACCCACGGGTGAATGCCATTTTGAACTTACACGTTGTTCATCAACTCTTTTCCCTTTCCAAGTAAAACGTGAAAGTTTCGCTAGTTTCCTTTTTATTCCTCAATGCATATAAACATTCACCGCCACGTTATTAATGTTTATAACGGAGTTATAAATAAATCATGCATTAACATACTTGGAACTGTATTAGAGATTCAAAAAAACCTATCTTTCAATCTGCATTTTAATTTCGGTTTTAATCTGCCTACTTCGTTTTCATAGTGAGTACAGTTACTTTTTAGTTAATAACAAGCCTTTTAACAAGTGGTTATTAATATTTGTGTTTCTATAAAGTGAAAGTTGCATTTTATTTTGACGTTTGAAATAATATAATTACGGTTCTTAACAGTACTATGTAAGTACTATAAATATGTTGCATACAGAAAAACAAATTAGTAGCAATTTGTGCGAAGTCAATGTGTAAAGCTTTTTATGAAATTTCTTCTTGTTCTCAGTCCAACTATGTATATTGAGAAAGAGAAAGAGATCAAATAGCATTTTCCCTTCTTTAGTGTCAACAACAGAGACGGTATAACAAGCTATTTTTATTTGTAATATTAAAATTGCAATCCTTTGTAGATAATCAATGTTCTCCTCCGAGATTTCGTGCTTTTATTATTAATAAATTATTAAGCAACTAATTTAAGTATTTTGGCCTTCTCTACAAACCTGCAAAGTTTTATCGAGATCGGAGGATGACAGTTCGCGAATGTTCCTTGTGAGTTTTAATTCTGTATAAAACATTTATTAAACTCTTATTAAATTATGAAATATCTAAGTATAATTATAAAAATTAATACAACCTAGAGATTATAGACGAAAGATTCTATTGACGACATTAAGTATCAATGAAAAATATGTTGAATAGAAACATTACTTTTCCAGATACAAAACAGTAGAATGCTTTCAGTATTGGTTTAATTTTAACTTTTCCTGGGAATTATTTCTCTTTCAACTTTTACATTCCAAGCAACTTCCCTCGAAAGTTTCTGCAATTAACCCCGAGACAAACAGAATGCAAGAGTATTTATTTCACTACGGAATTCATTGATTACGTTTTTCACATTTTCAACTATTTTTCCGCGAACAACAAATGGTATATACCGTTTGACACTATTTTTTACTAATCGGTCACGCGGAAAGTTAAAAGAAATTCATGTAAAGTAAATAGCGTATGTAAATTATCAATTCTTACATAGAAGAATCTGTGTTGGTTTTGTGAAGAACGTCTTGGTTTTTAAAACATTTATAAATTTTTATGTTTACGCACCGATACATTACTCAAGATTAACCCGATGAACTGTAACTCTTTAAACAAATAACCATCAATTATACCTAACCATCAAGTATACCTAAGTGTTAGTGAAATTATTTATAAAATATAATATATTCCTATTTCTTTTTATGTATGCCAAAAGTTCATTGAAATAAATTGTTCTCTCATTAGCTACAATTTGTAATTACGATTTTCAATAGTGAGCTGGAATAATTACGCATGCGTTTACAATTAAAAAAAATTACTCATTTTCATATTTTACGAATATCTATCCAATCGTAATGAAAAATCTCGGATTTATCATTGGTCTACCATCTATCTACATTTGCGTGTACACTCGATCGTGGGAAATCGATATATGCAAAATATTTTGATGCTAACAGATTGAGAAGCGACGTTGCGCTCGATGGAAGATTTATAGACCCGTCTGAGGCCATAGGTCAACTTTATTGAACTCTGTCCACTTTCGTGTGTAGAAGTACCTGCCCCGATGTTTAGCACAAATGTTGCGGTGTCAATATCAAACAAAGTTACAAAGTCAAAATGAACCGCCGGTCCTCATTAGTGAAATATTTGAACTTCAAGAGGGGAAGCCACTGTGACGGTCGGAAATAAAGGCTATTTTCAAGGGATCCTTTATAATGAAATGTAACTTTCCACGAAAAATCTTTATTACCAACTGAGAATGCATATATTTAAAAAATAATTTGTATTGGACAGATAATTTCAATTATGGAGTGACATTATCATATTATAATTGGTAGGAGACACATTATTTACATTTTCTCAAAGGATTTAAAAAGTTGTCAAAAATGACCGTTTCTACAAATATAAATTGGGTAATGAGAATCTTCGTCCCTTCTGGAATTGACTTGAAAGTAAAACAGGCAAGCAATTTCAAGCATTAATGACTTTCCAGGAAAACTACGAGCGTGCAAAAGTAGCAGAAAATACATTTAAAGTACTATATAGATAAACTAAATATACGATACTTCTTCTATAAAGTTTCAAGTAGAAAGTAATCCAATTAACAATGTCGAGAAGAGTAATACCTATATATTGGTATTTCTCATTTCGAAAAAGAGATCGGACGTCACGAAGGCTAACAAGGCTTAAACTGAAACTTTTATAAAATTCCCAACAATCTCCAATCTGCCATTCCTTGAACCGTACGACAATCCATATTATTTCTTATTGACCTCTAACGATTCTGTTCTCGTTCGTTTCCATCATTACTGCTATACCTATAGAGGGAACGCACAACTATAGGTACTGATATGATCCAGTTTTCATGGGAACAAACGAACTCAGTTTCCCACTCCAGCAAAATGTCTGATCGGTTTTCTAGTAACGGTGAAAAAGCAAACACATTTTTCCATCTTCATTCGTATTTAACGTCAGCTCCGTTTCAAGCGCGTTGGGCAAATAAACGTGGTGAAAATACGCGATACCATCTTTCCTCTGCCTCTTGCACGCTGAGAGAGAAAACAATGAATGGAACCATCGAGTGCAGCAGGATACCTATATTGACACTCTTACACGTAATATAGTACTGACTATATCTGTCGTTTATAAGTAAAATTACATTCATACAACAATAATCACAATGACAGAATTGTGTTACACAACGTTGCTAATGGATGTCTAATTTTCCATTACAGGAAAACTGAGGCATAATTCGAGGAACGAAATTTTTGATGGAAACCAGGACATGTTAAAAGAGCGTGGTAAGTCTCTGCTTATAAACAATATTACAAATTACTCAAATTTTGATTAAACGACTCACATCTTTAACAAAGAAGGAACTATAGAATTTTGTTAAAAGTAAAAGTTATTAAGGGAAATATTTTATGGAAAATCTAATGTATATTTTTTAGCAACTCTATAAAGACGCATATATTTAGCAACTCTCGGTGATTTTGTTATAGAAAAATATTAAAAAATGAACGAATAGCAGACACTCTCCCGGAAGCTACATATAGAAGTACAGAAATACTCGTAAAGAAGTACATATTATAGTTTTAAGAATTTTCATCACTATTTACTTATCTGTGGCTATACACATACCATTCGAGCAGGAAGTATCGTAATAGGGATGCGATTTCGTTTTGTAGATCTGAAGTTGCGAGGTCGAAAAGAAACCGACGGAAACGAAGTCGACGATTACGACGATTCCGGAGTGACGACGAAGGAGAAGCCTTTCACCCTGATTTTCGTCTTGGTCACATTTACCATCTACCTCCACCACTATCCACATTTAAGGACGCTTCACCCGGCTTGAAAATCGGCCATTCCCGTGTCGACGCGTCATCAAATCCTTCTTTCGATCGCGACTCATCGAAAATTTGTAAATCCACTTAGAAATCCATCGCTCAGGAACTCCATTCGTGGATAAGTAATCACGTATCGCGCTGACCACATACACATTACTGTAAATTAACATTGTAACGTGTAATGATATACTAGGTATTGTAAATTATTCGTGAACGGTGATTCGGTAGATCAAGAATGGAGGATCATTCTTTACCATGGAAAAGACACGCAGCAATTGATATATAACACGAACAATGAAACAAAAACACGGGAGGACTCCGCGTCAACGTGAATCCAATTTATAAAATAGCACGATGAATTGTGGTGAGCCTTGATCACGCTTAATTGCAATCGATGGGTGGTACTCCAAGCTAGTCAGCGTCGAAACTACTCGCTAAGTCTCGCAGAATTATTTATGTTGAAGTAGCGAAGAAAGAAAGCAGCGAACACTGCTAAACATGTATACCTAAATGTTGCTCCCTTGTCAGTTTGGCAGGACCTAAGGGTCGAACACTCACGATATGACAGACGTTGCGTTAAAACAACTAGTTATAATTTATATTATCTAATCACCCAGCGTTTTCATAAATATTTTTCCTTTAATACTAGCATACAAAATGTATCGACACTTTGTCTGGCACTATATTTTGTAAAAGCTTTAATAGTAATCAGTGATGATTCTTCAGGTAGCGTGTGTATTAAGTCAGAGTTAATGATTAGTTAACAATTGATTGCTATTTATAATATATGCATTTATGATATAGAAAGTATTACGAGAAAGGTGCAAGAAGAAGCGATTGAGACAATAGAACAATAAAGAGGTACAGTGAAACTGAGCGTGAGTGTCAGTTTTGGACGTCTGGGTCTAGCTTATCTTTTCGCAATTTTTCTTTGGAAAGTGCAGCAGGAAATTTTGTTATCAATGAATATTATTCCCATAGAGATTTTGGTACCTAGATCTTTTGGAAAAAGAAAATTATACAATCGATACACAAACGAATCATATCAGATTAAAGGAATTGAGTCACTCTACTTAACTTACTTTTACGCAACTATTCATATTTCAATATATTAGACTACAGAATTTATTACAGATTTCCGTAATAAACACGAAAATTCGAATTTGTTGACCATAAAGTAATATTAAGCCGTACGATCAATGCTCCGAAACGATGTCTCTGTATGATTTCAGCCTCATTCAAGGAACATCGTCAAATTGTAGAAATGTAGGTAGAGACGTTTTTATAAACATATAATAATAAGCGCTTAATCATTAGCACTAAAAACCTCGATGAAGATCTCCAATGATACGCATTTGTACCAAATAACAGTGTTTATTTATCAGAATAATTAGAGACACACATTATTGTAAATATACATATATAATATATATATATCTTATATATGTATATTATACATAATATTATACATAAACAAGGCATTCCATGTGTTTGTATAGCATACCGCATATGTGTATATAACATTCTATACATAGCATATTAGAATAGTAGTATTATTCAAAGACTGAGAGCGTAACATTCGAATGCCCTTAAATAATAATTTCTGACTGAGGCAAACAATTTTTAAAAAACATCCTGGGGCCACGAAAATCATGGATCAATTGAAAATGAAGATTCTAAAGTAATACTTGTTTTTATTAAAGAATACAAATTTAACTGTTTCATTAACATTTATCAATTAATTGATAAACTGTGATGATGAAATAATAAATATTAAAAAGTACACGTTACAACGGAAAGTTCAATAACACGTCGTTTGAATTGTACCTATCATATTTTCAGCGGTTAAAACAGTCTAGTGTGTCCCAATCTCCCAATAAATTATACACAAAAATATTAAAAAATTGATCCACGTTTCTCTTGGCATTCTATAAATTTCCATCTGGTGTGCTCTCACATCCTTACTTTCCTACATATACACGATGAAATGGAACAAAATGACGGCAAGGAATGAGGTATTTATTGTTATCAAGCTATGCGAGGTTTTTCAAAAATAAAGGAAAGCGTGAACAGATTCAATTAATAAATCTTCAAAATACATCATCATATAAATTATTTAACAACGTTTTACTTGTTGTGAGCAGTGTTTAATTAATTTATAGAAACGTCAATTGATTTCACAAAAGTGGACATTTCTTTGTTGCTTTCCATTATCAACTGAAATATCGTGCACAAGAAAATTATAAAGTGAAGTTTTCATTGCCTTGTGTCTTTACTAACACGTGTGAATGTATAATTTATACGATAAAGATTATCACTAGAAAAAACTGAATTCTGCGTTTATAGGAAAATTGTAGTCAAAATGCTTTATTTCTACTTGGTTTCATATAATTTCGTACGCAAGTTAAAAATTCGTGTGAAGGGTCAAGAATGTGTAATGTTATTGTTTGCCTAAGGAAGCTTACATAGAAAGTTATCTATGTGTATCTACTTATTTCATTTGCCATATAATATTAATACATGTATTTTAATCACTCTGAGTTTACAAAGATATTTTAGAATTATTAGAACTTATTATTTCCTTAAGTTACCTAAGCGTTTTACAAAACATTTAGCATTCAGAAATTAAAAAGTGTATAACTTTAGAACACAACAAAGTGAATACGTACATTTAGACAACCAAAAGATTAATTCACAATTTTAATTCTAATTAAATAGCTATTTAATTTTCAATTTTTTACAAAAATTTGAATGTAATAATTTTTACGTTCTATATAAAATTTTACAGTCTGCCGATTATTTCAGGATTATTTAGAATGTCCATAAATATATTAGTTATATATCGCAATATGTAAAGAGAAATAAAGCTGGTCACGTCGTAGAGAATAATATAAGAGGTAATATCGCGTGATCACAGAGCGGAATAAGGGGATTGCTCGTAACGTTACGTGCTATATTGTATTCTACTTTGAGATCACCTACGCATCCATTTTGCAGGGATCACAAAGGGATCGGATAGAAACGAATTTAAAATCTTTTGATTGTCGAAAGAAATACAGCATATCTGAGAACACGGATGCTTTCGTAAAGTTGCTGTGCTAGATCAGTGAATAACTTACCACAGAATGACTTATTTTTATTAGCTCGCAAGTACTTGCGATTTATTCCAGTGGAATAAACGTTGCAATGACTCAAAAACGAAAAAGAATGAAGCAATCATTTGAAGGAATAATATTGAATGTGTATAAAGTAATGTGAAACATAATAATGAAAAATGTTTATCAGTTTTTTAAATTTTTATGTTAATTTCGGTTAATAGTTTTATTATTTATTTTTCCGTCAGTAATTATTAACTGGTGGTTATATGTAAATTTTACACTATCTTGCATGGAAGATTTAACATATAACTGCCTTTTAATGGTCTGTTTATTTTGTATGTACAATATATACATAATATATATATTTAAAGTTGATAAATTGAGTACCTATTTAGTAGGACTCATACAGCCACTCACAAATTTGTTCACTAAAAACTCTCACTTTTGTTTAAACACATTATGCATGTAGTCTTATTTTTCGTATTAAAATTATAGGTCAAGTGATATTAATCTAGGCATCAAGAAACAAAAAGAAGGTGGTGACTTTCATTATTTTATTTAAATGAAATTAATAATTAAAGCTTGTGTTCAAGTAAAATTATGTAGGTACATGTACATAAAGACATGTTGTGAATAAGAACGTATAGAAAATTGTACTTATTAGTACACTAAACTTAGGACTTATTAGTAGAAGTTATTACCTCACCTTTCTAATTTTCTGGTTACACGTTATGATAAATTACATTTGTTCTGTTTATTTAAAAATTCTCTAACGTAATGCAATATACTTTTTAAAAGGATCACATCGTACGACATGTTCAGTTGTTGTCCTTTTGTTTCATGACCTTGAACATGACTGTACAGTCATGTACTTTACATTTTTTTTCATGTTGTTTAAGCAGAATGCTTGATGCGGGAAATTTGTGCTCTAAAATTAATGTATCCAACAAAACATATCGACTCTCCGTGTTCTTTTGTAATAAATATGTCCTTGTTCACACAGAGGGAATCTCTTTAGAAAAGTCAATTACAACTTGTGTGTTACTAATGCCATAATTGACGTATATTTACAACGTTTAATGTAATGTAACCAAATTCAACGTTTCGAATCGTTTCTTTTATTGCGATAAGTAAAATGTTAAACACATAGTTAGATCACTATCAGCCTTTTGGTGCAGTTATTTTACTACAGACGATTCATTAATAAAATTATAATTTCATTAAATTACATTTATATTATTCTATTTATACATTTAAATTTCTTGATATTCATAATTAGATGAATATTATCAGCTTTTCTTGTGCGACGAAATTCGTAATTAATATAATTTCCCTTGGCCTATTTGTGTATTCAATTCAACGCCTGCAACGATTAAACAATATACATATGAAAAATTTTGCGTAAAATATAACATACTTTTGTATCATCGGCATTGTAGATACCATTGTAACCAATGTTGAATGATTGATGTAATTTATTGTGATGCGAAACTGTGAGATTTGTAACAAAAGCGAACAATACGAATGCTTATAAATAGAAATTAAGTAACGAAAAGAGTGAAATAAGTTTAATGAGCATAGATGCAGGAAGTGAGGTATAATATATCCACATTATAGTGTACAGATAGACTGCATTGTCCCTGCTAAGTAGTGGCGTGATTATACATATACATATACCTCTATTATATATATAATATAATGCATAAATATACGCGAATGGAAATAAATATAGAAAGTAAATATACGTACATTGAAGTAAAATCTTAATTGCCACTATATGTAGTACATATCCTTCCGTTTGACCCGTGGCGAATTTAAGAAAGAAGGCCCAGGTGGCAAACGTTCTGAGGGGCCCATTTTTTCGGGAAAATTAACAGGTAGTTTACTAAAGGGGGGCAAGTGTACAGAAAAAATATAGTGCTTGGATAAAATCATGTTTTTTTTAAGACAGGGCCCTGGGAGTGCCTTCTGGGCAAGGGCCAATTTTTAGGAAAAATAAAGCAGTAGTTTACAAAAAACGGGTTCAGTGTAATAATACGAAAAAAAAAATACTTTGGATATAAACATAATTTTTTTCAAAAATTGGGTCCTGGGGACCTTCTGCGGTGGGGCCCAGGTGGCAACTGCTCACCGACCGCCCTGTTAAATCCGCCACTGCGTTTGACGATAACTTCTGGTTAAAATATTTCATTTATGTAGCACTTCTTTTTGAAATAAGATAAATTTAAGGTACTTAACTATAAACTATAAAAATACGTAAAGGTAAAAAATAGTCATTTCAGAATACAATTCTAAATTAATAATATATTTAAAAAAAACCCACGAAACCGTAACGACGCCCCAGAAAACACTTCGCAACACACAAGTTCGGAATCACTGTTTTAGTGACAATGGAAAATACTGTTACAGGTGATGACAACAAACTGAATAACTTGTATGAATATATGTTTTTATTTCATTACAACATTATTGCCGTTCTCATTGCTGTTGGTCATTTTCATTTTCTCGACGAAGGCTGTTTCTTGAAGGATATGGTCCACCTGCGATGGGTCTTGCATCCTGTCCCAGGACAATAGGGCCTCCAGCGGTTACGCATTTAGCCGCATATGTCAAGCACAAGAAAGGACGGCAGCAATCATCGGTCAATCGACACTAAAACGATACATAAATAATCAACATGCAATATTGAACATATTCGGAAACACTGTACCAACAGCAGAAATTTCTTTGCAAATTTCCATTCTAATAGTATAAGAATGAACTTACGTGTCCCCCCAACGGGCTACAAGCCACGTCTTCAGCAACGACGTTTGAAGCGATAGCAAACGTTGCTATACCAATGAAGATAAATGTGAGGGACTTCATTACGGCGAACGGATGCGAAAACTGCAAGTATGATGGAAAACAATTAAAAAACGATGTAAAAACGTCACTGAAGTAATTCATTCGCTTAAATGATAGCGTGTCTTACTGTAACAGCAATTCTAGGCTCGAGTTTCAATAATATTAAAAAAATTTACAAACTTCTTCTGCTCGCGAAAAATCCAACCTCTGATACCTATTAAAGTGGAGTCAGAACTGTATTGAAGGTTCAGCCCCACGTATTTATACGAGACGATTAATCAAGTGTACAATCATGCGCACACAGCTTTATCGTACATCTTTATTGCCTTAGCGATACAAATAGTTCAATGAATTCCTTGATGATGACGTGCACAGGCTTATGTAAGACGTGCTCAGTCGAAAGCGCAACACCTCCTTAAGTTTTGGGACTTGGGTCCCAACCGATCGCCGAACTTGTAGTAAGTACATTGTATAAGCATTGCGCTATACATAGTATAAGTACCTTGTTGCCCATGGGGTGGGCGAACTGTAATAGTGTGGGTAGTGTGAGTGGTATGAGCCTTACACGCACAGACAGTGTTGCAACCTTTCTACCCTTAACTGTGATTAGTTGTGGTTGTAGGGCGGGTCCCAAAACTTAAGGAGATCTTGTGCTCCCGACTGAGCACGCCTGATCTATGAATTCATTAGTACTTTGTTTAACAATGACGAAAGTATAGACAGAATATAGAATTCCTGAAGGTAAAGTGCAATCTGCAAATGTGTGCGCACTTACATTCAGCTCTGTAAAGTACTTACTGCAAGTTATCGTTTTAAGTACTCTCATTGACTCGTGTTTATTATTATTTTAAAGTGAAATTTACGCTGCAGATATTTGAACAATTTCATTCGCGCCTGCCAGCCATTTTGCTGAAGGTTCTTCTAGCAAACACAACAATCGCCCTTATCTTTATCAAATACCAGCGTCCCCCGTATCAGCTTCGTCCGAGATATTAGCGTGATTGATTCATGTTGATTAGAATTAATATATTTTAAGAAAATGAAGTGTTTTGAATAAAAGCTTAATTTCTTCATAATAGTTCGGGAAAGATAACATTTTTGGTAAGATAATTTTCTGATATTAGGATGAATTGTTGTTTGCGGATGACCTGTCGGAGCAACGATGGCAAATATTATCAATTACTCCTATTTTAACTTTTCGTAAGTTAACATAGTTAATTGCTGCAAACCTTCCGCTAACATTCACTCTTATGAGTCCAAGATTTACATTCCGAGAAAGAGGAGAAGCGGATGATTTTGATAAATTTGATCGCACTCGAGGCATAGTAACAACCAATGGTGGTACGGATAAATCTGCAAAAACAATTTGTAAGTCTTTTTTTTTCATTCATCATGAGTTCTGTTGTACCAGAGTAAACTTTAATCTTTGGGGATATGTGGAGGATATTTTGTTATGTATTACTCAATTTTTTGCTGCCTAAACTCACTCTAAGGGGATGAAATTAACCCCTGAAAATCAGTCTATTTTCCGATTTTGTGTTATAACTCGCAAACTGTAAGAGCTGTAACTTTAAAAAAATGTTTTCAAGAAAAAGTTACTTCTTTTAATTAAGACTATCATTTTGTATCTCCTAAAAATTTTCAAAAGTCAATTACACCCTCTTGGAGGGAATTTTGGCAGCAAACAATTTGCGCTGTATTCAGGGGGGCGTCCCCTACATATCCATAAAGTTTCATAATTTTCTGAATTTCCGGGTTCGAGATCGTAAGTATGATACTACCTATTTAAGCACATAAATTGGTAGCGTCATAAAAGTTAAAAGAATAAATTGATTTTATAATATATGTTTTTTATTTGTCCCTTCTATTACGGCAGAATTTGAGCGAATGGTGCTCATATTAACGCCTGTGTGAACATCTATTAACCAAGCAAACACAACAATTGAGCGTTCTTATCTCGTCGAAATAATAATTTCTTGGTGTTTTTGTCACGAATTCAAATTTCGCGCCAAATTGTACGTACGGGGTAAGATGCACTGACTGTTTACTTGTAGGTTAGAATTCAATGTGACAGTTTCCGTAACCTTAGTGAAATGCAAACGGGAATTCATGTTTCATAAAAGTTCTGTGATAATATTGTAATAAATGGAGGAAACCGTTGAAATCGAAGATTCTGGTCAGTCAAAGACTGAATTGTCAGTAGACATAGCTGAGGAAGAAGAGAATACACAGGTGAACGTGGAAGTTCTCGACGATGCAGAAACTGTAGCTCCTGAGCAGCCGGTTTATCAAATTCGCCCTCAATTACACGAGAAGTATTTTGGTTTAGTTAAAATCATATATTCCACAATTAAAATACACCTTCTTTTTAAGCATCCTTACAACATATTTCGGAAACAATTTATTTGCTTATTTCTTTCCTACTTCTTTAATAATTTCTGTGGAATAATTTTTTCTTTTTTACATTTTCAAAATAAAACGTTACGCCACATGTCATAAATTTACACAATACCAAAATTCTAATTCAGTATTACACAATTCATAACAGATTCTCCTAAATTACAATTGCATATAATAAACAAGTTTTTTAACAAAGTTTAATCTGTAATATTGAACTATAGTATAAATCTGATGAAAACTTTTCATGCAGGTTTAAACCCTTAAGTGCTAAAGAAGTTATACATAATGTGTTGTTCGATCAGCTTTCGGCAAAAACTTATGATGCTCAGGAAGCTATTCAATGGACTAAAGATATAGCAGACATAATTAGAGATAAAGTTAAAGGTGAAGTGTCTTTCGCTCAAATAGATATTTCAGTTGAGAAGTAAATTAAATTTTATTGTAAGAGCCGTAGTGTTAAATGAACTCTTGTATCATTTTAGAGCTAAAATTCAAACGATACAAATATCTTGTAAATGTGGTTTTGGGTGAGCAACATGGTGCTGGGGTAAAAATGGGTACAAGATGTATTTGGGATGCAGAGGCAGATGCTTACGCGTATGATAGTTTTGTAAATGTAAGAAATATTATTATAAATTTCATTGCTTTCATTTGTTGCATAGATTAATTAACCCTTCGTTGACACACTTCTTTTGACGATCAACTTTGACTCACGCCCCGTGACAACTAAGGGTTAAAACTGTAACGTGTATAGTACAGTGCGTTTAAAATTGGGTTGTTTTACAATATTAGTTATTGCATTTATATTCAATTTGCTTATAAACGTTGAGAAGTACATTTTGTGGTAGATACTTTTACGAGACAGTTTACTATAAAAATAAAATATTGTAGGGTCATGTACCTTGTAATACTGTTACTCACATTATGCAGTACATGTTTATAATTATTTTCGGATAATAAAATCCTTAGAAATTCGATAGAGTAGTTAAAAGATTAGATTAACAGATAAAGATTTGTTGTTTATAAAATAATTGATTAGGTAAAACTTAAACAATTTATTAAAATACGTAAATATGCATACCACGGTGGTACGGCGGTACGGTTGGTACGATTGAGTAAGACTGATTGTAGAAATAAAAATAAATTCAAAACGTGAAATAAAACATTTTCGCATATAACTGAATTGTCGAGAGAATCAAATTTGGAAATTCGTCGGGTACGCGTGTCACTTACATAAATCTCGCCTTAATAGATTTTGTTATACACTACTACCTGTAGTTAAAAAACTATCGGTTTTTTAGATTTAAAAACCGGTTTTCGAATTTTACAAGTTTATAAATAAACCCTGTACGTTACTATGTACTCTACGTAACATTGGGTCCGCAATCCTCTATCTATCTATAGCGAAATCCGTTAATTTGAAAGTGAGACGCGCGCATGGTTACCCCACGAATTTCTAAATTCGATTTTTTCGAAAATGTAAGTTCAGACAAATAAATTTATTTGTAATTTTATTGATATATTTTCGATTTATTTTCACGAGAACAATCTTCATCTACCTGGTTGTAATACCCCTCCCCCCGAGCTGCATATTTCACAAATTGTTGATTGAACATAATATGCACAATATTCGTAGATTTTCTTTACAATAGTAATATGAAATAAGTGATTTTTGAGTCTTTGCAATATTTCTGCACAGAGGAATTTTAAGCACATTGATAATATCTAATTGTAAGTTTTATGCATCGTATTAGATACATACAGAAAACATAACATTTTTTCAGGACACGATATTCTGTGTGGCTACTGTGTACGCAGTATATTTTTATTAAAACCGTGGCAACCTTCCCAATGCGCTATTAGAAGACTTAGTATTTATTAATACATATCATATTCTAGAATCTAGAATGTCATGGATGCAGAAAAAGATAGACATATGATCAGACTTATAGATGGAGCAGACACTTTATTAAAATAGAAGCTATTATCATTCGTTAACACACATTTTATATATATTGACATGGCACAATTTTTACATATATTTATAAATGGTATTTGCATTCATGTATTTTATAATGCACACGCTCATGTTTGTGATAAGAGTGCACTAAGTTTACATGTTTCGTGTTCACTACAATTACTATAGCACCATAATTCACGGTATCATTCTATTTATAGTTACAAAAAATTCTGTAATCATTATTCATTAAAGACTCTTGGTTTCGTGGTGATGACATTTACTTACATTTATTTATAATAAAGTTGCTCTAGAGTACGAAAAGTTTCTCGGCAATGGTATCGTATTACACTTTAAACATATCTTTAATTTATTGCGTATATTGTATTTATTCGCTATAAGCTCACGGCATGAGACCGACGGCGAAGTTACATCAGTTGAAAGGCCTGTTTCTACGGCTGATTTCCTCTTCTTACTCCCGTTCTTGGCAAGATAACCGCATATTACTTAGCTTTGCAGAAACACCGTAAATGGTGGGGAAATCGAGCTTATAGCGAGAGAATACAATGTACCTACTAAACGTTCCTAATAAATATACTAACTTGTTTACCTGTAAAATTTTGTAACTATGTGTATAGTATGTCAATAAATGGTTTATAAGAGCTGAAGATTAGAAAACAAGTATTATTTTTGTATTGTTGGTAAAATGTTGTACGTATAATATTAAAAAAATATATAATACTACAAAACAACATTTGTTAGTAAAATTATCCTGTCACGTTATTACACCAGCCCATATTCATTTCTTCGAATAAGTTTCAGATCTATTTCGTATATCTGCATATATATACAGATAAGTGTATAGTATAAGTGTCGTATATAAGCATTAAGTAGTATGTTCATGATGAAAAAAAGAAAAATAAATAAGACTTTTAATTCATACTAAATACAAGATGAGAATATAATAGGTTATTAAACGAAGCCTACTTGCATAATATAGGTATTCAGCAAAACATATTCAACATCACATATAAAAAACATTTTACATTGTACATTAAAATAATTTAACATTTAACAAAGACCAGAATAAAAGAGCATAGTCCATTGTGTGTTACTATAATTTTCAATATTTTCCACCTAAGAATTGTATAAAACACAACAGCAATAATTTCGAAAATGCTGCTAGTGTAGTATAAGCCTAAAATTTCTGTGACAATTTCACACAATTAAATCTAAACAAGACAACTTATAGTTACCATACTCGATCGTTTACCACTTCCTATTACCGTAGGTTTCATTATGTAGTACAAAATTATTTCTGTTAATTAAAATTATACCAATTTTATTGAGAATTGCGTAATTATTTATGCGTATAGTATGTACATAACGTTTGACAAACAGAGAACCAAAGAAGTTAGTTCTACTTGCCATTCTGTATTACCCTTAATTCATTCCAATTCTCCACTCTTTATTCCATTAAAGTTTCATTCCTGCTTTTTAGCGTACGTAAATGACGGAAGACCGTTATATTGAAACAAAATTTCGTTTAAAACAAGACTACTATGTTAACGTATTTATCCTAAACTCAGCAGTACGATAATATAAATGTTAAACCAAGTTACATAATTACACATGGCATGGCACAGCAAAGGGGCAAACAAACGGGAACCACAGCCCCGCCGCTTTTGGTTTTCGATTTACTTTTACTAGATGCTTCGTATTCGTATTTTGCGCTACCCTTCTGCCATCCTCCCTGTAAACACAAAAAAATATAGGTTTATTTAATTATAGAAAAATTATGAATGAATAAACAAAAATTTTAAGTGCTCAAAAAAAGCAGTTCAAAAACTGTTGAGTTGTTCATTGCTTTTTGTTTTCACTGCGTAAAAACTCAGTTCTTTGTGTCATGATTGATTCGGATAATCGAAGTTCTACCGTATCAAATGTGAGATCTACTTACGCTAGATTGCATCATCGCCGCACTGGCCTCTTCTTTCTTGGCGAATTCCGCTGATCCAGGAGGATAATAAACTGGAGGACCAGCAACATTTTTACTTTTTACTTTGGGTGGTGTATGCGGCACAAAATCAACTTCCTTCTTAACGGATGGTGAATCTTTTTGTTGTCTTTTCTCTCTTTTTTCGATGTCCTCTAATACTTCACGCTAATGATTAAAAACAATCTTTTATTAGGTTCTGTAATAATATTCGCAATTTAGGTATGCAAATATCGATATTTCGCCTATTTCTCGATACTCTTATTTCGTAGTTTAGTTTGATTTCGCTATTACAAACAGTACATGGAAAATTTTTAAACGTTGACTATTTGGAAGGGTTCATAGAATAATTTGACGGAACAAGCAACCGAATAACTATTCGTGTTTCGACACAAAAGTTGTTCAAAGCTGAAAATTGGCAGTTTTTTTTTGCAAAAAAAAAAACGATTTGGAGATTCGTTTGCAGCGCACGAAAACGTATAAGAAATGGCTATTGACTGTTACAAGTCAAAAGTCAAATTTTGTCCAACTGTGTTTTCTAAAAAATGTACTTTTTCCTCCTCTTATTTATTTGCGTACATCTTTTAGATATGATATTTGCGAAGCTCAAGAAATTCATTCTACTTACCTCAGAGTCAGAGAACGATGCCATAAGGTCCTCCAGCTTTTTAGGCGGAGTTTGCTCAGTAATAGCAGGCTTAGTTGGATAAACCTGAACTCCGGTTGGAAATGGTTTAGGTAACAGGACCTCGTGGTCTTCGGCATTCTTATTCGGCGGTGTCGTCGTGGTCGTGTTCGAGAATTTATATATAGTCGTGGAAGATTGTGGCGGGGTGGTTTGTGGCTGTACAGTGTAATAATTAACCGGTGTTCCTGGTTTATCAGGTGTCGGGTGTCGTCCACTGGACGGTGGCCGGTTGGGATAATGTTCCTCGATTCGATTTATGGTTGTGTGTGTCTCGTTTATGGTTGGTGGTTGGTTTTGATAAATAACCGTTTTGCCTGGGTGGTCTGGTCGATCACTAGGAATATGCCCGTTGGGATAAGCACCGTCCACTTGGTAGTACTTCTCATTTCGCGTAACTGTTGTCATAGTTTCTAGAGGTGGTGAGCCAGGATGATAGACAATCGTGGTTGGCTGTCCTGGTGAACCTCCATGATGCTCTTCGCGGTAGAATTTAGCCTCTTGGTGTAGCGTGGTAGACTTTTTAGTAATGTCCGTCACTGGAGGTGGACTATCATATCTGACTGGTGTTCTGGATGGGCCGCTTTCATTTACTGTCTGATAGGTGATCGTCTTATCTGTTGTAGAGGTGGAGCCTTTCGGTAATGTGTACGTGATAGTTTGATCACCTGGAAGCACAACAGTTCCTGGCACGCTGCCGCCTGGTAAATATGTTTCAGGCGCTCCTGGTAGCTCATAGGTGTACGTTTTAATGGTGGTCGTTACTTTCGTGTTTGGACCAGGTGCCAGATTGATTGGTATCGTTGGTGTTGGCGATGGAACTGGTATGTATTCCACATTTCCGTATTCTTGGGAGGCATTCGTGTGCACCGTAGTTACTGTACTCTGCACTGGCTCCGTTTGGTAACCTGTAACAGTTGACGGGTTCATACATTTAACGGAAAAAGTAAATTACCATGTTGAGTCTTGAAAGGACAATGGAGTTTATTGGTAAAAATCTACTTAAGTTATTGCTTAACATATTACTTACTCGAAGATTCATGGATATATTTTACATCCCTTTGCTGAGTACCTGGCAAAGGTGAAGTCTGTTTCGAACGAGATGCAGAACTGTCGTTGTATACCTGACACACAAGTAGACGTTTATAGTATTTAAATCAGATCAAATGATTTTATTATGCCGGAAATATTATGAAAATCAGGGTACCCACTAGTTCTCTATTAACTGTTCTGCTAATTGGCTCTGGACCTCGAGGATGTATTGTACTCTCTTCATACGTTCTTTCTCGAATGTCATCGCTGTAAAATATCCGACAATAATATTTAGTAAAGCGTAAAATCTTCGATTAATCTCTTGTTTGTAATTTTATGGCAAGTTAAGCAAAGGCCAAGTGTGCAGTTTCAGCAGCAGAGGAAATGCAAGGCCAGATGTTTCTTTCAACTAAGGTTTGAGGTATTGGTTTCTATTTTTATGGGAAGAATGGACTTCTTGGCAACGATTCAAACGGTGGGGATATTTTGAAGTATTCTTTGAGCAAGAACTTACATCAAGGCCGAACTAGTATTAGTCAATGCATTGTCCGTCGTTATCCACGGATCTGTGAAATAGAAAGAGAAGATGATATCTTGTAATTAATGACAAAGAGATTCATTTTATACTTGATTTAGTAACGAAAAATGAAACGAAAGCAATAAAGTGAAGAGTAAAGGCTGCCACACAAAATAGGCAACCAAAAATTTTAATTATCTTATCATAATATTTTGTTGCTGCCTCTATACGTAAACTTTATCTCACGCTCAAAATAAATACGCTTTCCGATTTTTATTTAACAAGTTCTTCATACTTCGTCTGTAGACGTGTCGTAGAGTGGGGAAATCGTCATTAGCGTACTGAATGTCAGTAAAATGTTGAAAAATAAAAAAATCCACAGGCAGTGACACTTTGCTCTTAACTTGATATTACATTTTTTTATCGATTTAACAAAATTCTGACAACTAATATCTGACTAAGCTGTACGCTGGTAACAGAGTGTAAGTTAAGTTTTGGATTTCTGCTGAACGGCCGTGACATGCTGGCCCCACAACAATCACCATCCTTGTATCTCAATGTCGCGGACTTTTCGCTTCCCACCCGTCATTTCCATTTTCTTTTTGATTTTATTTTCTCTTTCAAGTGTCGTAGAGGGTCGGAGAAATCAGGTCAATCTTCTGTTATACGCAGCCCTAATATGGATACGGTTGTGTACCGTGTGTTACCGCAAACAACACAGACTCCGGTCGCTACGTCACTTCCATATAGGGAGACAGTCAGCACGGAAATCTTCTCGGTATAATGGCGTTGTCGTGTTACTTGGGATCATGGTTTATTGGAATCTCCATAGAATTTTAACAGTCCTGACATTTATAACGCTGCGTTCCCTCTTTATGTAACGGATACTTGTTAGAAATTTCCTGTGTCACGAATTTGTGCTCAAATTTTAACCCATTATTAGTTGTTTCTTTAGTTTTTATTACAGTAGCTACACCGATTTTTAAAATACGGGTAATAATACGGAAATAATGTTTTAGAATATTTTATTTTCTCAACTTTTGAAATTAACGTTTTAAATTAAGAATGTTGCTTGAAGTTTTTAACAAATACTTGATTATTATTTGCTACACGAATACTTAACACTTAGAAAAGAAATTAATATTTTAGAATTCAAAAGTTAGAAATGAGTAGCCACATTTGAATTTCTCCCGTCCCAACAAAAATACTATTACCTCATTTTTTGAAAGACAGAAAAGTTATATCTCCTGGTGTTTCTATGAAGAAAAAACTACTAAACAAAATTATTAAATCTTTCTAGTATTAGTTTCAAGAGAAAATTTTCATCTCTTCAATTGAAACACTTTTTCAGTATAATAAAGTAATATAAAATATGATCACTCTACGCATAGAATCCAAAACAAGTGTCACATCGTTTTCAATGCGATTATAACGATAAAAGCTCCAGCCTTCCTATTGGTAAAAATAGTTACATTGGAAATTTCCCCACTTGTTCGTTTGTTTATCCACGCCGTTGCAGCTTGCTATTTATAGTAAACGTATTCACTTTAGAAAATTTTCAGAGTTACATGGTTCGTAATACGTTCTTCTACATATGATCCCAGTTCCGCCTTTTAGCATGCGGTAACAGAGCTCGATCGGAGCAAATGGTGCGAATTGAGTCTGGCGAGAATCTCGCGGCGAGCAACGAGCCTCCCTCGTTTTGTCGTTCTCATTGTTAATTAACAGTATACCTGCAAGGCCGTTCCGCGCCTTAAAAGGAGCGACACGAGTGACCAGCTCCCCTTCCTTCCACGATCGTACAAAACGCGCGAGCGCTTGCGCGCCATTCCTCGCGAACACACCCGAGGGTTTATAGTGGCATATCCAGCATAGTTCAGATATAAATCAGATACTTTTTACCAAAAATTCAGATACTTTGCCTATTGTTTTTCATCAATCCTCCCCTCACGTGGTATCCACTTTTTTAATTAATTCACTTTTCCTCTGGCAATTAGTATTTGGCTTGGATATCCCTATTAATTAATTAATTACCATTTGTCATTCTTTCCTTTTTCAATATTTCTATTAATACTTTGCGTTTGTCACGTGTGAGTTTTGGAAATTATTTTTTAAAGTAATTTTATAGTATTCTAAAGTCAGTCAATATCATCGGCTATTATATTTATTTAGGACTATAGATTAATATTATTATTGCGTGGTAATTTTACAGTATAATAAAGAGCTTGATTTGTACTTTGACAAGTAGAGTCACTCTCAAGTGCAGACAAGGAAACTGTGCAGAAATTAAAGGAGAGTATGTACTTACAATTACTTGTACGAATATAGTAAACATACCTATACATAATTTAAGTTATTCTTAACAACGACATTTTGCATATTTATTTTGAGCGAATATTTTCTAATGTATAAATTATGTTAAATATTAATTTATTAAAATTGAAGAAAATTCCAGAAAATAGTATGACAAAAAGGGAATTATTTAACAAGAACTTACCGACTGGCTTTCCATCCAGGCTCTTGTTATACTGGTACGACACCTGTTTATATGCAACGGTTTTGCTTTGACCGGGTTGTACCTGAAGTAAAAAAAAAACGTTTTTATTAAATACTTCTCTGAATATTAATGAAAACCTGTTTACGGAGGCCTTGTTTTCTGCCATAGCTTTTTCTATATCATTCCCGCTAGCAAGTATTATTCATAAATGCAAATATCCAACTGTATTACAAATTACAAATGTGTGTTATAAATACTTAATAAATTTTTTTTATGAATGAGTCCCTACGAAACATCAGGCGGACTGCTATTCGTAAAAAGTCAATTATTTCAGGTGTCATTCCAGTTAGACATGTTGAAAAAATCGATTTTTTCTAAACATTTTTCGAAAGTGCATATCCTCAAGAATATACTGTTAAATTTTCATGGAAAAATTCCGATTATTTTACCTTCTACAGAGGCATTTTGTATGGAGCGCAGGGGGTCGGCCTCTATATACTGCATTCCACATTAGAGCATACCGATTTCGCGCAGGCACGACCCTCAGGAGGCGTTGGTACGCTCGACTCCCCACTGAACCGCCTATGTTTCTCTCCGTCGCACGACCTTCTACTTATTCTCTCTGTTAACTTTTCGCGCACTGTTTACGTTGACAACGGTCAGATCCCGCGTTTGGGATGTACCAGTTATTCCTTGGAAATTACCACGACCAATCGCATGCAGTTCAAATTGTGGGTAGTAGTGGGAGCTGCGCAGATCGGTCGCAAATCGGTAGGGGCGTCGGTATGCTCTCATATGGAATGCAGTATAGATGAAAACTTTGAACGCGTTTTTCTCGAGACGTCGAGAATTAAAATTGCTGAATTTATCAGCGCGCTAACCGGAATGTCCCCTTAAAATATCTTGCTCGGTTTCAAATATTCAACTTCCTACTATATCTTTCGAAATTTATATCGTTTTCCGTTGAAATATTAATATTCTGTACTTATTGATACTATTATTATAACAAACAGAAATTACGTTAAGGGGAATCAAATGTTCATTATTTCACCAATGCGCAACGTCTGAAACTGAAAGTATTGCGTGTTTCGTGATCTGTGGATAATCAGTTAACGTGGAAAGCGTGGGTCGAGCATAGGCGACTCTCCTTATAAGATCGTAATTATAACGAATACTGCGTCACGGGCGTTGGCGGGTCTGTAGCCATGTTCGAAACACGTGGAATCTCAATACTATCAGAGCCAATAAAGATTTCATCGGTGGAAGAAAATTACGAAGGCAATTAAAGGATGAGTTTCAAGACTCTACAGCAGGGGTGCACAAGGGAGCTGTTTTAGCGCCTAGCTGCGAGCAACCCGTTTGTCCCGTTGCTAAGGTTAGAATCGGTGAGGAGAACTGCAGTAGTGTACGTACATTTGGTATGACTTGAACCCAGCCATATATACTGACGCTACGAGCCTACGAACACGCACGTACACTATTGCAGTTCTCCTCACCGATTCTAACCTTAGCAACGGGACAAACGGGTTGCTCGCAGCTAGGCGCTAAAACAGCTCCCTTGTGCACCCCTGCTCTACAGCGTACTAAATATATGTATTAGGTATAAATCGAATGATTTTGAACGGTTAATTCTATTATCTCAACTTTATTCTATAATTTCTCTAGTAATAGTAATTTCTATTAACGTAATTGGTTTTCTCTAAAAAAAATGTCTTTTGGAAAAAGTTGTCTACATATTCTATTTATTCTGTAAAAATATCATTCGCCTCAAAAGCCTTTTCTATTGTTAATGATAAAGGAAATTTTTAGGTACTTTGGTTCTAGTAGGCCATTTTGCAAACATTTATCAATGTCATTTATTTAACAATTCTAAAAATAAGGCAAGGGTATTTTGTGGTTATAAATGGCACATATTTGTACAGTTTGACGTTCTCTTTCGAGCTTTTACACTTTTATCTTTACATTGCTTTTTAATATATTGCAAACACACCAATGTGGACGTTTCCAGCAATGACGTAAATAGCACAAGTTATACTTACACACGAGTAAGTATAGATTTCGCGTTATGGTTAGCTTACGTGTGATTTATGAAAGAATAGAAACAAGTAGATAAATATTCTTTCGTTTGGGGAACTGTCTTAACCCAGCATGGATTCTACGAAATGATGAGAACGATCGAGCAATCAGTTTCAAATACGACTTAGTTCCACTGAAATATCTGTCATTTTAATTGGAATGTCATAGCAGAAAATGGGAAAAATATTTTGTGGGGATTAAAATACGTGACATTTAAATGAGGCAGGGGTTGTTCGAGCACAGCCATCCAAACTGGTATACGGTTAAACCGTAAACTAGACCGTAAATTCTAGGCGTTAATAATTTATATATTTAGCTTTTCATACTTGAAGCTGTTATTCCGTATGCAAATGAGAATAGGCGGTGCTCCTAGATACGTTAAGGGCTTGGAGGCTGAAAGTTATGTACAGCATTCGCAGGATATGTATTTGCAGAAAATTACACGTGCAGCTAATATACATTATCATTGAATGTTAGATCGCGAGCTGAACAGCCGAGAGACGTTGCAATTACCCTGAGCTGGTGTACGCGTAACAGCAATAATTTGGTATCTTCACATGATTTTCTAATAACTGATATGCCTTACAAAACATCAGATTTATGATACCACATTCCGCACGATACGAAATGCCTCTTTCTCTGATTATGGAGGTACAGTATAATCACTAAGTAGGGTATTGTTAATATCATAGAATTTGAAAGTTTGATTAATAATGATGATGGTGTGACGTAAACGTACGCTGTTCATTTTACTATTTTATAGTATAAGCATTGTAATAGAATGTTATAGTATTTAAGTATAGATTTTCAGATGTGATAATGGGTAACTTAATGCGTTAGATTTATGAGTAGAATAAGTTACCTATATATCAGTTGCACTTAGTATATTAAAATTTGTCTTCTGAAGCTTGTAATTGGAGTTTTATTAATTTTGACATTAATATTTCTGGGCCAATGGTTCCAACTTTATGTTGAAATAGATAATTACTTACATTATCACTTAAGTCTTTTGAAAAATTATTCCAACGTAAAAAGCAATTTAGGTGATCATTTTATAATATTTAATATAGTATGTATCTTATCCTAGGTAAAAGATCATTTTAAAAATATGTTATACCACTCAGAAACTAACTCACTACATCACAGAATAATTTATCGAATATTTATGCTATATTTTGC
This sequence comes from Andrena flavipes, assembly GCA_963971345.1. Taxonomy (NCBI): domain Eukaryota; kingdom Metazoa; phylum Arthropoda; class Insecta; order Hymenoptera; family Andrenidae; genus Andrena; species Andrena flavipes. The sequence goes on from OZ020480.1 coordinate 63,321,596, forward strand.
AATTAGATGAATAAATTTCCTAAAATCTTAAATGTTATCGATTTCACAGCATTCGAGTTAATACTTTTGGTTAACTTGCGCAAATATGAAGTATAAACTATAAGATGATTGACCTTAAAGTAATTTTGAAGTGTGCATAAGAATTCCAAGTAAATTGCACGCGCCAATTTATTTTAGTTCAGCATTAGATCGGAGCTTGTGGTAGTAGCAAACACAGAGATTACATTGCCTTCGACTATAAGAGTGATCTCACTGCTGAGATCTTTCTAATGTACCAAGTACCTACGTTACGTGCTTAGATATTACATTGGAGGTATTATACATACATGGAGACTCGTGCCTCGAGGTGAATCTCAAGCGATGCAATCTCTTTTGATATACATATAATTGGAACTGCCACATTTGAGCAAAGAAACATGAAAAAGGAGGAACTGAAATTATGGTGCTTGTCTATCCGTCTAGACGTTATTAACATACCTTACTACTTCGAGATTATATAGTTAATCTATGAAATACGTTAGGAAATATACTTTACGCAGATGAAGTACAAAGAAGTAGACGATGTGAAAATTTGTATTTTTGCGCAAATATTTGCAGGAAAGCAAAATATTTAAACGTCAAACAGTCAAAATTGATGCTATACTTATGCATAATTTACACATACATATAGAACATTAGTATAAACATACTTTATAAAAAAAAATATTCTTTTTATAGAATTTGTATTGAAAAAATTATATAGATATTTATTATAAAAAAGTATTTCTATTCATACTCAATAAATTATGCACATAGAAACCAGTAACATTAAAATCAGAAAATTTGAAAGACTTACATTTTGTAATTCCGATTCAATGAACTCCAAACCAGGTATGCCACTCGGTGCACCACTTGGTCCACTGCTCACGTATTTTTCTGTAGTGGTCGTCATCGCTCGAGATGGTGAAATGGGTCTAAAGTTGAATTTCCCCATTGAAACATGAGCTCTTCCTTCATCGGTTTCATAACAAAAGGTGTTCTTAACGCTCACTCACCTGCCCTCAGACACTACCTTGGTTGGATTCGCAGCTACACGATACTCTACCTGGGGTGAGCGTGCTCTGCCACCTCGACTCGGAGTGGCACTTCTCGAGACACTTGTTTGTAAGTCCTCAAGAAGAGCATCTAAAATAGTTAAAGGTATACTCGTATATTAGTTTCATTTAAAATATTATTTATGCAAATATGGCTTTATATGTTTTTATTTGAATAATGATATCATTTTAGTCATTTACAATTAGTAAATGTTAGAGATTAGTTTTTTCTCACTGATTGAGTGTATCACCGTGGAGAAATATATTTAACTAACGTTACGAAAGATGATATTATTTAAAGGCATTTTAATATCGCATATAGAGATGATGTAATTTGTTATGTGCTACATTAAATATAATTCACTCGTCATTCGGTTTGATAGTTCATCAAAATGCTTATGTAACACTGTAATTCAATATGTATGTCTTAATGATTGCTAATCAGTGTTTTTCTGACACAATATACGCGTGATACCAAATATGAAGTCACATTGTGTATGAATGTTGAGTAATTAATCACGAGTATTGGAGATTCTTGTACTTATAGTGTTACTCCAACAGTCAGTAAAATATATAGTAACATTTCATTTACATTTAAATTATTATAGTATTAAGTCCTTCTTTTTGAAATACAGTTTTACGTTTCGAAGTATCACGACCCAAAAATATGTATCTTAAACAAATTATAATCGTACTGAACTGGAGAAAAATAAATTTACTCCAATATCTAAAAAAAATTCAGCAGCATTAACTAAAATAATATTTATAACATGTATAAAATTCAGTAGGTACTATGTCCACTATTTAATTCCTGGGGTAATCTAAAGTGCGTTTCACATTGCTGAAATGTTTTCACTAAAATTCATGAGTAATATTGAAATTTTCTTTAAAGCATTTCTAACTATTTACCCGCAAATTCCTTTCGTCTTATATGCACACATTCCCCTAAAAAAGCTCAAAGTAAACAGTCGAACTTGAAAGGATTAAGCAATATTTATGTATTTACAGTTCTGGCAGTTTACGATCTAATTTTAGCGAAAACCTCAGGATCGTAAAAAGGTATTCGTACGTGTTCGGTGGAAAAAGAATAACCTAAGGATAGGATTACACATCCGATGGCACATTTAAAGGTTTACCTAAGTTGTTTTCGAGGCTGTTGGCCGTGGTTGCTGCCTGGCTCTGGCCAGATATAGGACCGCCATGACTCACGATCTTTCTGCTGGTGTGCGTTGTCGTCCTCTCCCTCACTGCTGCTGACATTGCGCTCCTCTTCGAGTTCCCTACCTCACGAAACCTGACAAACAATTTAAAAAAAAATCTTACATCGATTTTGTCCACGTATTTCTTTCTCTTAGGTAAACTGCTTGTAAAAAGCGAACAAAAAAAACGATCTTGAACTATATAGAAGTTTTACTAACAATTATGCCAAACATAAAGGTTTTCTAATGCATATGAAACATAAAAAAAACGTTGCAAGAACTCCTTATACTTTTATCCTGTTTATTACTTCTCAGCCATAAATTTCATTTTAATTGGAAGGTAATAGTAACTCGTGTTAATTCTGTAAATTATTTACCAAAGCAATGAAGTCCTCTTAAAATTATTCTTTTACTTCACGAGGGATAGTTCAGAAAGATCGCGACTTTCTTGGGAAGTCATTGCGTCAATTGAACGCTACGTGGCACGATACGAAAATAAGTGCAGCCTCAATAAATCTTATTTGGGGACAATGCGCGTTCTTATGTAAGCTTTATGCGTTGTGTCGGTAATCAGCGTGCACCGTGCGCTGATCAATGTTTCGTGAAACGGAGCACTTTTCTATCCGGCGGTACGATCTCTGGAACTTTTACTTAAATCCTGCTGCTACTATTCCTTCATGCATCCAATGTAACAGTGGGCCCTATTTATAGAAGCTGAACGTTTATAAATATGGCAGATTTGAAGAGATCGAGAACTGGATCCAGAGGTGCGGTGCAGGAACTTTCGCGATGAATACCTGAAGCCGGTTTATCGGTGGCACTAAAGTAAGTTGTGGTCTAGAGCAGTGGCATTTCAAATTAAGTGGGCGTGTGTAATGCCCGACGTTCTCGATAGAAACTTGCAAGCAGAGATTTATTTCTACTTGGCCGTTTTTATACGACCACTCGATTTTCCTTATGTGCTCTGTATGCCTAATGATCGATTATATTTCGACAACTAGTTACAAAACACATTCAACTGAAAGTATCTATTTTCCTATTGCGGATAGATTCGTCGAATTCACTTTAAATTATGCGAAACAAATGGGGAATTATTAGTCCCGTGAAAATAAACAGACGAATTTATGCGCGATTAAGACGAAAGTAAAAACAGAAATTTGATGGGTACCAAGTTACTTACAAAGGCATCTTCTTTCAAACTTAGGGCTGTCTTACATATATCTTATACTGATATATGTGTATATAATTAGGTAATTTCTATTTGATAGTTTAATGAAGATTGCGTGTTCGCATATGAAACAATTTAGGATTATTTGCAATCAATTTCTTTCTAAATAATGTATAAGTACATGTATAAGCAGTAGAGTATGCAAGCTTTCAAACGCCTACAGTTAAGAACTACTAATGGACAGGATATGCAAGTTATATTGATGTTATCAGAATATTCTTGTAGTAGTTGTAAGTTATAAGACACACCTGTCAAGTTTGAATCTACGGAATTTAAAGAAAACCTAGCAATAAAAGTAGTAATGAAATATTTATTGTTGCTTGATTGTAAAAAAATTTTTTACTATAAAGTATTTCATGTTTTTTAGTGAAAATATTGTATTGTCATTGGGACTATGTATGTGTGCAAAGTTACAAGTCCATCGGATATATTGAAGTGGGTCAAAATTAGCTTACAAGATTTCATTCTTAAAAACTAACGAACTCACAACTGAAACTGAATAGGGTGAACTCACCAATGAACGAACACTTAAGGCTAATGAATGAATACGATTATAAAATTCATAGCATTCGAATACTTGTAACATATTCGAATAGTCCCAGCCCTAATTCAAATAAGATTCTGCCATTTTTAAGATATCTGAATTCGCAATTTTCAGAGAGCAAAGGATCGGCCTTGAACTACGGAATGTGTTCAAAATCTGTTGCTTTTATTTGTTCGTTTAAAAGGGTCTGTTCTAAATATTGACTCGACGTTTCGAGTAAGTTAGAGAGTCTGGAGAGTATTTCCGAGGGAAATGCCAAAAGGTCGGTTGTGTTATTCCGGTGGAGACATCGATTCGAATGGGGCAAAGGGGCCAAGGAGGCCTTCCGAGAATCGTCTGTGGAGGAGACACGCACTCGTATGATCGCTACTAAACCTTGAAGCGTATATACCCGAACAGTTTCGAGAATTTGTATTCTCCTAACATGTCCGGCATATAAGGATTTTTTACTTGATCTAGTACGTGCCCGAAATTTCGAATTTTAAGATCATTGCTTGAAATATGATCTTCTGACCACTTACTTGCCCATCACTGAAACGTTAGTTTCGTTTCCCAATACGAGTAATTGTGGTGATATCTATGTATTCATTTTAAACAGATATTTACGAATTCCTAATACCATATTTCTTAATTATTGGAGATTTTACTTAATATTCTTTTGTTAATAGAAATAGCAGAAAGTATTTGTGTGTGTCTGGCGCCTAAAATCCTTCGAACAGTAAACTCTGGGGAAAATGTGTCCCAGCTCATTATGCCTAACTAATCCAGATGATTGTAACTATTTCCACAAAAAATAAATAAATAAAAAAAAATCATAAAATCGGAGCTTGTAGTATAATATAGTTAAGTGATCAAACTAATATGTTATAAATTACAAATGGTACTGTTTTGTAACATAACTGAAAACTCGTTTTAATCTTAAAATAGCTCAAAAGTATGACACAATTGGTATACAATACATACATACAATGTACGTACATGTGCTCTATCAGTAGGACGCAATTACCTCCACACAGCTCCATATTGTCCGCGAATGATAATTTGCAAAGAATATTGTTTAAAAAAGCATTACTCATAATCGTTCCGTATAAACGATTCTTCGTATTATTTTTCATTTTTGTGGCGCTGTTTTTCATTAAGCTTTTGAGGGCCAGGGTGACCACTATAGTAGCCCAAGGTAGACAACTATTTAATGTGCATATATAGGTATGTTTTACGTGCATATGCATATACGTCCGCGCACACGGGTAACGCCAAAGGAAAGTTTAATGCTTTCTTCGTGTAACCTACTGCAAACTATGGTAGGTAACAGAGTATATATAAATAAATTAATTTGTGAATATACGTACCTATAAATTAACAAATACAAAAATATTGTAGTATCTAAATATTATATGGAGTACTTGTTATCTATTAGAGCCAGTAAAATAAATAGAATAATTATACTAACAAAATGTACAAAAATTAATATTACCTACTACTTGGCAACGTTTATTTCTTCTCATTGTACACATTTGTGTTTTGATGGTGGTGAAGACGGTTTAATAAAGAACCACTCAAGCGTACTAATTTGAAACACTTGTAATTACTCGACTGATTGTGAGAGGCGACTACGTTTCTGTTTATGAACCTTAAGTAAGTATGGCCAATTGTAAGATGAAATTGTATGTATTTGCAATTGTGTATAAATTTTAATTTGCCTTTATATAACTTTATGCCATTCATCTACAATCTTTATCCTAAAAATTTGTAATGTACGTTACAAAATACAATGGCCATCCGAAACGCCATTGTAAATGTGCGATATGACCTCTCATGTCAGGTCGTTAACAGAGTGTCACAGTGGTAGTGACATTGTGCATCGGCGTTCAAGGCCTTCGTGTCAATCAAAATGATGATGACAGCGGTTGATCTGATTCCAAGAGCAGCAGTAGTTACGCGAATACGCACTCTGCATTAATGTCCGAGAATTTGTGTCAATTACACATGTTTTGTCATATTCTTTCATAGCTGGTAAATAATAACGGGATTGATAAGAAAGATCACTTATATAATGAAATTCTTTTCATATGCATTTATGTTAAAAAATATGTGCACACTGTGCTACCTAACACCGCACTTACGCAATGCAAAATTATAAGCTTAGTGTCTGCCGTTTTATTGTTTTTGAACATGTGCTTGCGTGCACGAGCTAATGAAAAAATATTTGCACGTTCAATGGGAATAATTTCATATTCAACGAAGCTCGAGCGACCTTACAATAATCAAAGCTTGCGAAATTTTTTGCCGCTCCCTGATATTAGTAAGCTCAAAATTATCTGACATATTTACGCGAAATTTACTAACAAATCTTTGCATCCAAAGCAAATTTTTACTTCGGTGGTAAACTTGAAGGAAAATTATTGATGACAGTGATGACGACTCATCTTGTACTTCCTCCTGTCGATATCGCAACGAGTACGCGGTCAAGTTTCAAGCATCTTTTCGACCGCATTCGCTGAAAGGCAACATTCGCGTCAATGCCAATGGAACGATCGAACATGAATGTAACGCGCGATTAAACGCGATTGTGATGCAACTAATCAACCATTGACAGGAGAACATTAGTGACATGTGTTAATTACATCACAACTATTGTGTTCATTTGTATGCATGTCCTTACGCACATATAAAGTGAAGAATGAATTATTAAGTTTGCTGGTAGGTTGCTTAAGTATGAATAAAAATATGAGCGTTCCTGTGTCTACCTTACGAATCAACACTTTTGGTCGTCCATTAAACGGTATAATATTTACACCTGGTACCGCAGCAGCCCACATCAGAGATTACGTCGCATAGGAATTACTGCATTTAACAGTATCTTTTAGTTTTTTTTTTTTTTAATGAAATGTATCAAATTTTTAGATGTAGATACATTTTTTGAATGTTGAAATGTTCACTTCGAAATGGAATTTACGTTCAATTTGCAAACACGAACAAGCAAAATGTGGCATACAACGAGATTTGCTATATTAATTCCAAACCCATTTTCTATTTGAAAAAATGACTTTGAATTTTTTTACAAATCTCCTTCATTAATTTAGATAATAAAACGTTACTGGAGAAATTTTTATCATATTTCTGGAGTCGTATTGTTAAAGTCTGTGGATTTTCGATTCAAGAAAATCGGAAAGGAAGCACAGCTCAGCTTGTGTAAATTTAACAGTGAGATTTGACATCACGTGGGTGGCACTGGTCCAGCCAACTGGCGCCCAGAGTTATATTCTATTTCCCCGTTTTTCTCCGGCGTCTGAGATACTCTCCCTCTCTTTGTTTAACTTACATAAATATAACCCGCCAACTTTTATGAAAGCGTAACGAGAAAAGAACCACGTGAATCCTCCATGTATTCCTTGCCAAGAAACCCTTAATTCTTAATTTGCACTCGATCTGTCATGATGCCGTTTTGGTATTTCATAACACGTTACACGTAGGTAGGTACTTAATAAAGTATTAAGGTACTACTTTATAGTAGTAGTAACTACTATAAATACTTGTTATCAATTCAAAATGATAAAAGAAAGTAACTGAAAGGTGAAAGAATATAAAATGTTTTGATTTCAAATTTAAAAAATGCAAATTAGTAATGAGATTAAACAATTAATAACTGTATGTTTAAACACCTGTGGCAAAATGTTAATGCAATGTAATACAAGAATAGACATATGATTCAGAAAATCCTGAATGATCTATCAACTGTTACGCCATATTTATTTATTCACCACACATTGAATAATGACAATTATTCGATTAGTAATAGTTTTACCGTGAATTTGTCACTTGCAGGAAGTCTCCCAACGACAGGAGAAATAAATTATATACTGAATCTGCGTTTTATTTCTAGCCCATTGCTCGGTGATGGGAGCTCTGCAAACTATAGGTTGATATGTATTTGGCGCAGCGCCTATTTTTGAGTCTGCTTTCGTTGCCCGTCGTCCTCTTTTCTTCGAAGATTAAAGGATCACAAATCTTAATATATATAGCAAAAAGTATTTGTGTGTTTGTCTGTCGCCTAAAAACTTTCGAACGGTAAACTCTGGGGTCACGAAATGTGTCTCATTATTTTGTCTAACTACTCCAAATGAATGTGATTATTTTCACCAAAAAAATAAATGAAATTTTTTTTTATAAAATCAGTATCTAAATTTCGGGCGAAGCCGAGTAGTAAAGCTAGTTATGTATATTCTTGCTGTTGTACTTTGTATTTGCTTCACGCGTTTTATATAAGTGTTACGAAACATTCACATGCAGATGCAGTTGAGAAAACGAAGATCGTTTAACAGTTAACAGAAATTTGAGTTTTAAGGAAGGGACAATTTTCAAATAATTTCCCACTTTTTGCAATGTTACATAATGGTTAATTTCTCTCACCGTTCTCGAAGTAATCCATGAAAAAGAAAATTCTGAATTGTTTCAACCCCCCAAAACTGCACTATGGCACCAACAAAAATAGGTTTGTTTTACGCATGAACTGCTCTGCTTGTACACAAAATTGCATATGTTTCTATTCCTGGGTTGCCTAACTTCTCTTGTATGTTGTACCCTGTGTAAGTTTGTTTGTGAGTCAAATCGATCGAAATAAAAATGTGTAGGTGGGTCCACCACAAGAGAAGTAAATAGAATATTCTCTTAAATCAACTGAAACCGTAAAATGATTAATATTGTTTAAAACAAACCATAAAAGCTTAAGATCCAGCTAGTTTCACAAAACTATAATTGTTCAGTGCTGTTAAGAAGACTAATTAACTTTCCTGTACACTATTTCCAAATAAGTAATCATCTTACATAGTTTTGTACAGTAGTTACATAGACAGCAACGGAAATCACAGACTCTTTTTATTCAAGTAATGCTTCAATGACGTGTAAATATTTGACAAAAATTTGTCCCGATTAAATACTAATTGAGTAAACAACCGATTTTTATTTTTAAAGAATTCTTAAACCCTCCTTTCCATTTCTATCAACTATAAGAAACTCATAAACTCTTTTCCAAAATTTCTGTTCCAGTTTCAACGAAAAGCTCTCACACCGTTATTATACTCCAGGAACAAACAAAATTTAAGTAAAATTGAACACTGCCCAAATAAATTACATATTTCAGTCTCAAAAGAAATAAAATAAATTATTGTCCTTCATTTCTCATCCCCACTTCAATGCTGGTTTCAATATTATACAACGTTTTCAATGGCATTGATTTAAAACTTATAAGGAAAGGGTGAAGTGTCCTGGAAAAATTTTATTTTAAATTTACGCTTTTGTGAATCTGAATGTCACTGAAGCTGTACTGCTGCAAGAGCATACCTACTCCGGGCGGTCCTTGAAACGCGCCTTACATGGATAAACCATCCACAAAGACGGAAAGTGGGATTTGACCTTCCGTCCATCTACTAAGAACCATCATCTGCTTACTGGGTTACGTGCACAACAAAGAATGTGTAGTAAACGTGGTTCGATCCCGTGCCCCATTCATGCCCATAATTAACTTGGATTTTTCATAATAAGATCGGATAAAATTATTTATTAAACCACAACAGAAACAATAAAATAAAATATATCATTTAAGTCAAATTTAGAAATTGAAAGAGGATAAAAGTGAAAATAGCTTGGCAAATAAAATTTCCAAATCTTACAAACTTTATTCTTTTATACGGTCACATAGAATGAATATTTTTTTTAACTGTAATAGATTCAAATATAATTCGAAATGAAAATTACCGAATGATGTTTGTCATCGAATACATCTGCAGCTTCAAACAAAATTCTCCAACCCGAATCGAAAGTGTCAGAAAACCTTTATTAATATCAAAATATTTTATTCACTAGGACAAGAAGAAAAAATTTATTCAGATACACGTTTTGTGTTGGATAAATTCCATTTCTGATTAAATTTTCGAGAAACACATTAGAATTGTTTAAAAAATATAGTACTACATTTGGATCACTCACATCCAGCTCGGCTCTAATAAATTTTTGTTAGTAAATACAACTGCGTTTTCAAAAGACTCCACCAATACTTTCACTAATCATTATAGTAGTAAACATTATATTAAAAAATATGAACATACAGCTAATTTTTTCTATCAATTGCTCAATTTTGAATACACGAACGTTTTAATTACATACATGTATTGCATTATAATGATAATATAGTGTATATTGTAATAAAGACTTTCAGGAAAAATTTGGAAAACACCAGACCAGAGTGCAGAGCCGTGCAGAAAATACACACTGAGTCACGCCTGTAAAATAAGCACGGCATATATTTAACGCTCGAAATTCGTGGCGCTCACTTTTGTGCCTTGTAACGTTAAAGGAGTGGAATCGAATTTAGATTGTGGGTTTTTACCTACTTGAAGACCTCTACAGGGACAACACGAGACGCGTTAAGCAGTAACATACGTATACGTGATATAACGATGGCCACTGTTCGTGCAGCCTCTCAAAGACGTCGAGGGTTTTTTTTAATGCGCCAAGATTAATTGCTTTACGGAACCGCTAGTGTGTCGACCACTGCATTTATAGTAATTCAATGGGAATGACGGCTCAGGCAGCTGAGATTAGCGAATGACTACCAACTACAACGTAAATATAATTGTTATATCGTAAATTGTATTTGTAAATATTCTTTTCAATGATTCCAAATTATAAATATTTTATTCCTTCTTGCATAGCATAATTGATAATTTGAGCGCTTATTTTTTTAACATAATTGTATCGGTATATTAAATGTTTTGCAGTTTACCCTACTTAATAATATTGAACTTGTATCACTTTCAAAAAACATTTATGGTATTCCGTTTGACAGCCAATCGTATATTGATTAATTCACAAGGATATCGTGATGTATCACGATAGTAGCAGTTACATATTTTTTCCGCGGCCATATTCTTTCATCGTATACGGATTTGAGTTGTTTAATGCAAATGTAGTATTAGTCAATTGTTTGTCTATTTGTTGTAACGCTACATCTCCAAAGTTTAACCTTCATTCTGTTTTGTGCAGGATTATAAGTCTATAGTCTTTTTTTACTTACACCACTTTGGCATTAAACGGCGCATTTAATGGCGCAGTTGACAAAGCAATCAACTGATACAGCCCCAGAAAAATATGAAATATTGTTATTTCCAATGCGATGCGTAATTCATTTGTCATTATATGCAAATGATATTACCACGAGGGGAGACTTATTTTTCACTTACAGAAGGGACATTTCTGCTCGCATCTAATTAATCAGCACAGAGGCATGCGTCGTGAAAAGACTTCATACTCCAATTTGTGAGGACTTCATACTCCAAGTCATGAGTTTTGCTCATGACTTTGATTTCAACACGTATAGAATGGTAACATTCGTCAGAGTGTAAAATATGTCTCAACTCCGAATTCAATTTATCGGAATGTGTGTATTTCTAAATGTGGGAGGTAAGAGTTTTGTGGAACTTACCTCGCGAGAAAGGGTAATCCGATATGTGTGGTGATGCACCGGTCGGTACACAGTTCGCTTTTTCGTTTTCGTTTCGTTGACAATTTTCGCGCGTCAAACTGATTTGATTGTCGAAGCTAAAGGACGGCACACGTGACCCCGCAGACTGCCCGTCCAATACTGGCTGGATCCATTTGGCGTTTCGCTCGCGGGAGCGCATCGCAGCGCAACATTAGCGTGGGCGCATGCGCAAACCAGTTCTCCTAGTCAGGTGCTCGATTCGTTGATCACGTCAGTTTCGAAGTAACTGACAATGGACCATCTGAAATGAATCTGTGTCTGAATCTGCGAAAACAATCTCAATGGCACTTCGTGGTCAGTGTGGTTAAAAGAAATATATTTAAGGAACCAGTGAAGACGTTGATAGTAAAGAGACAATAGTATTATTATGGATATCGTAAAATGTAAGGGGTGTGTAATATATAGTTGTTATTTATTTTCTATGCTATTAGAAATTAGGGCAAGAAGTTTGAGGAACGTTACTAAACACATATTACTGGACATATGTTACAAAATATTTTCCTTAAGTGGATAGCGTAAGCGCGTGAGAAATGTTTGAACTTATCAAATTGCGTCTCTGGAAGTGAGGGGGTACGAAAGAAAATTTCGTCTGATGCCTCACTTCTTTCAATTAAAATAAATAATTTCAATTTTAATATGGGAATTTGGGAATTAGAAAATATGTCAGCAAAGAAGAAATCAAACAAGTCCGAGTTTCAAAGGAGAAGGAACACCCTAATCATAAAATAGTTTGAGATTAAGATAGAAAATTACAGCAAGAAGCTGATCAGATAAGTGGAAATAATAAAATTGCTGATATCCACATGAGATGGACTTTAGAGTAGAGGAATGGAATAGAGAACTCCTACGATAAAAAGAATTTCTTCAGATAGTCCACATGGGCAATCATATTATGTTCATTTTCTTGGAGAGATTACCAAATTTAGCATGACATCTCAACTCGAGTTTACAGAACAGTGATATCGTCAATATCGTCATCTCAAGACATACATATTTCTAACAAGCGCTACTGGTTCTGAGGAATTGCTTTAAATGCAGAAACAAAAAGTCAATGCAATACTGAAAGTAGGACATTTGATATTCGTACGTGATCATATGGCTATCCGTACAGTCAGAATTCAGAGCAGAGAATGTAATGAAGTTTTGATTGGTCGTCGTTATATCCTAATTTAACTATTACAGAAAATCTCGTAGAGACGGCGAGGTAAAAATGTGTAACGTGCTAAACGGCAATGCATTACTTATACGGAGTTAATTGACGTTATCAATATGTAACGAAGTCTAAATTCTATGAATAGAGTTAAACGTTTATATATAGTAATATACATGCATATGAAGCAGAAAGCTTGTCTATGTTTGTGTGTTTGTCTGTAGCTAAAAACTTTCGAACGATAAACTCTGAAATCACGAAATGTGCCTCAGCTCATTAAGCCTGACTAATCCTATCTTCACAAAAAAACTAAAAAAAAATTTTTTTTATAAAATTAAGTAGAGTATACGTCAGCTGCTGTTTCTAGTGCGCGTGCGCGTGTGCGTTCGGAGAACCAGTGAGAAAAGCGCGCGCAAGCGTTATACGGCCAATGCGTTCGCAGAAGGCGTGCTACTCCTACGTACAGGAACGGACTTTCAATGTTTTCACGAAACGATTTATCGTGAAACGATTAAGCGGTTCCCACACTTTCTACATCTAGAATCATGATGAAATCGAAATTGTCCTTTTCCACTATTTTTCATAGCATAGGTTCAAGGCAATTTGATTTAACACTAATTATTTTCTACGTAAAAGTTGTTATCACTAAGAGACATTTTTTATTAGCTTTGTTGTCGTAAACAGACTTTACAATATTGAAGTGATATTTATCTTAGAATTACGATTTACAGCAAAAAATTAGACGTAAGAATATTTATTTTTATTTGTTGAAAATTTGCATTCTCAAGATCTGGTAATTTACTGTTCAGTTCAAGGTTTTGATTTTTCTTATTTTATTGGTTACAAATCAGTGGTAACTACTAAATAGGAAGAAGATTGATTTTGCACGAAATTGAGATTCTCAATCGAAATACGTCCCTGCTGTGCTATATTTCTTTTCTTTCGCCCACGGTGCAAGAGCGGGCCTCCCTTCCACTAGGTCCTTCCTACCTGAAGAATCGTTATTTATGGCAATAACGAAGCGTAGAGAATGCATTAATGCCTCTTTTACCAGTGGCACCAAGAAATGGCTCGCGTATGCACGTTTCTCATGCGATACAATAATGCGTTAAATTTACTGAATCCCTTAGGTACTGGTGCTTAATTTTTCATTACTACTACACTTGTTAGTTCACTTTGTAGCATCCTGGTTAAATACAGTAAAATTAAATTTGAAAAAATGAAATAAATGTAAACAATAACAAAGATTGAGTAGTAGATTTGTAAAAATGTTTAGCACATTTATTTTAATTCAACGAAATTAAAGTCAAATGAGTGTAGGTATAATTGTATAATTGATATGATACTTTGCATTAATTACTTAAGTTCTTCAATGTCAGTACATATTAACGTATGGTGCAATATTTTACTAAAATTCGTTATATTGGCACAAAAGTCAAGTGTTTAATAGTTATTAGATACAACTACAATTAAACATATGATATTGTAATTACAAAATAAGGAAGCTCGGCATCGTGCATACGCATATAAATATATTAAAATTAAATGTATGCTCCATTGTGTTCTAAAATCGTTTAAAAATTATTCAAATCGATATGCAAATGAAAGTATGTGCGAATAATAAGTCTACACTGACGGAACGGAACGAACTTGTTGGTGACATCATTCTTGTGATTCCTATTAACGTATTAAAGTAGAGCCCACACGATTTTTAATACATATTTATAATACAGTCCGTATCGAATGTAGCCGTTTACCAGATTTGAAACTTAATAGATGATAAATGGTTGTTTCAAAATCATCATAGTTAATGAATGAAATTCTAGTGCGAAGAAAAAATGATATCTTTAGAACATATGTAGGTACTTCAATACCTTTTTTCTTAAAATTCACCACTCCATCGAATGTTATCATAAAAAATGCTTTTAAATTAAAAAAAAATTAAGTTGACATTGAAATGTCGTTCATCCCTCCATTTGCAATAAAACTATTGCCACTACAGTATGTGTCCTCCAAACGGTAAAACTTTGTAACTTTTCGTAATGTTTAAAGTACCTATCCGGGATACTTTAGGAGGGCAGTGACCCACCCTATAAGGGTTTGTGCCAGTTTGTTTAAGTCGAATAAAAAATTAAAGCAGAGGATGGGAACAAATAAAATTGCATAATATCATAGGGAAACTAATAAACTTTTATATTTCAAACTCTCAGTAATAATTAAAACAAAAAGTTGCTGAAACTGTGGTCTTAATGAAAAGTGACACGAAGTATCGATTTCATTAAGATGCAGGTAATTTGGAATATCGGTATTCCAATTTACCTTCTCTTTATAAATTTAAAAAAAGAAATATATGTAATAAAATTCTTTTTTTATGACCTAATCAGACCGAAAAAACACAATATAGGAACAATTGTATGTAAATATAAATGGATGACGCTGACCGAAACCGACGCAGCGGTAGTCGTTACGCTACTACTGAAACAAAAGCATTGTTAAGCTTTGGAATATTCCAAATTACCTTCACCTTCGGTATTCCGAATTGGCAATATGGCATTGAAACCTAAAATTATACCGGTCACTGAATTGCACCTATTCACGATACATAAAACCCTACACAGAGTATTGATTTCTGCAAGTTTCCCGGTTTTGAAGAAGGTACATATGTAGCGATCTGTGTAATTTGTTGCTTCTACACATTCAATTTGAAAAGTGGAAAATAGCCGCTCCCACCTGGTGGGCCATCTGCAGGTATAGAACGAAATCAACTAATGAATTTTCTTGAATTTGCATTAAAAATATTTTTATCCTTTCAACTCGTCTTCCCCCCCCCCCCCCCCCCCAGATTAAATTCTGAGTGCATCACTGACCTATGAAAGTAATATCAATCACGCAAGTCATAAATTCATAAAGTGCATAAATTTGGCAAATATGGAAATTAAAGCTAAATATGACGGTTTAAGAGGATTGCCTTGTATCGGACGATTGCAATGGAATATATAAAACTTTAAAATATATAGGTTAGAATGAGTACATCACTTGGCTTTATAAATTTTATGTCTTTTATTAAATATTTTGTGTTGTAACATTTTATTTTCTGATTTCCCTAATTTCCATCAAAATATGCCCATAGAAAGAAATATGTAGTTAATTATGTTAATAAATTGGTCGTAAATGGATTTAGTTTCTTAGTGAAATTGCAGTCGTGCTGCGACGGTGGGCCACCGGCCTAAATGTTTCCAATGGTGAATACACGATCGAGGCATGGTAAGAGAAGAGCACTTCATTTCCTTCAAGCAGTAACATTCTCTTTATCGATAGGCGCTTCACGTTTTTGCAAATTCAATATACGAGTAAAATTCAAATTATAATCTTTTCAACTCTTATTTTGTTTGGTACAATTTTTTAATTGCTTTTTATTTATATCTACAGTGCAGTGTTTTCTTACAAAAGGAAAAGTTTGCTGCCAGACAGTGGGTGACCAAATTTTATTACAGCCACCTGCAGTTACACTGAAGTCTTATTATTTTTTATGACGTATTGATGTTTGCAAATTGTGAATTTATAATTAGCAACACTATGGGCAAAATTATCTGTCACATGGATGATTTTATTTTTACACAAACACATAAAACTTTTTTTCGCACTATTTTAGTGTATCTAATATTCAAACTTATTGCTAAAAAAATACAGAAATTTAAAACAAATTCTTTTTTCTTCTTCCATCCCATACACAATTTCAAGAATTGTGATAAGATTGGGAAAAGATGATTACTATTGTATTCAAAATAGTCTCGACATAAATGATGTTCTATCATGAATATTTAATCGCGATTCTCATATTTCTTTCAATTTAACACTATTACATTTTATATCACATTACAAACTAAATGTGTCTTTGAACAGTCCTAAGTCTTTAATAACATTACGTCAAGATATACCTACGTATTTTCTAGTTGCAGGTGCCTTTGTGTTGTGCTCCTTTACCAGAGCTCTTTGTGAACGGAGAGCGACTAACACAAACATGTACTGTCTAGTCGCACGTATAGCGCATGGGTGCGAGAGCTGGATATGGATAGGACCCTCTCACTTCAGGATTAAGGGTGAAGGGCTAACGTCGGTAGAGAACGACGCGATGGAAGTGGAAAGGAAGAAGCAATGGGCAAGGTTCTGTTGATACAAGTGGGAACACGTTTCGGATGCTTGTGTGCATATGGTATTAAATGTATAGCAACTCTCGCTTCGGATGAGAAGTGAGAATGCAAAAGTACGTGGCGAAGTGCGAATAAGAAGACGAGGAGGTGTGCCTGTCACAGTGCTTCATAAACACATGCACGACATTCTTACTTGCAAGGTCTGCGCATGATTCGCATTGACGTCACAACATGGCTGACGACGGAGTACAGAGGAACACTACTTACAGCGGTTTCGAATCAGCCACTAATGATGCCGTTCATTCCTGTCCCTTTTTTTTCGCCGTAAAGTAATTAACGTGGAAACGGTCGTTCGCTTTGAGAAACATTTCTCTTTTACATTTGCAGGGAGCAGTAAACCCTTAAAGTTCAGACGTGTCAATGGGAAGGAAACTGGTTTCTATTTTATATAAAAATTCGATTGCTTCACGTTGCCTTCGCAATTCCTCGAACCTGTGTTAAACCTCATTTCTTAATTTATTCCCTTGCTTCTAATAGAGAAACAAATCGCGAAGGTTCTACTCTTAATGGTGAAAGTACTACGTCCCTGGCTTTCATGGATAGGTAGTACTATTTTCAATTTGTGTAAATATCAGGTAGGTTTCAGCCACTGAGTGAATAGCAAAGGGCATTCAGGACTTGAGAAGCAGCGAAAATAATATAGTCTACGTTAAAAAAAGTAAAAAAGTGGACGGCTAGTTTTAATTCTTGCTGCAGGGAATAATTATGTTTATATTGTGTATACTCAGAATAAATACTTTTCAGAAGAACAGTTGGTAATTAATTAGAGAAATTTCTTAACCTAGCTCTTCAGTGCTATTCATCCTCAGTTTGCTTCCGATTTAACGCTTTCATAAACGCTCTGAATAAACTCTCCATCCAATATAATGAACCATATTACAAACCAACATATTAAATTGTAAGAAAACCCTCGAAACGGTTTCAACTTGACATTTAAACAATCGAGTAAAACTCATCCTGCAATATGCTTCACTGTATAATAAACGACACTCATAATTCTTTCAAACATGGAACATATCCTTTCTATATACAAATTTCAAGTTCACACACTCATTCTTTAACACATTCAACTTTTACTAAATTAAAAGTTTACCAAATTAAAACCACTACTTTTGCTCTTCTACCTCTTATACAACTTCAATAATCCAAGTCAGTCGCTTGTCAGTAAAAAGAAAGGGCCATTTTCCCTTTAGATTTTCGATTACCAGCAAACTGCAACGTCCGTTTATCAGAAGCAACGCTATTTAATTACGATAATTCCGAGTCTCGAATCTCTAGCAAACGAGTCATCGAACTCGGACAGTCTACCAAGAATCTTTCCAGCAAGCTACGTTCCTGGCTACTGGCCTGTACGTGCACGTATGTCCGATGGCTCTATCTGTGCGTTGGGTAGACGGTAGACTCCTAGCTCGAGGAACAGCAGCGAGGGAGGACAGAAGACAGAACAGCGGTTCGGAGCAGGGAATGCGAAAAGTGGTGGGAGTACGAGAAGCTAGGTTCCCGGTAGAAGTGGTGGGGGTGGCAGCAGGTGGTGGTGGGGGAAATAGTGGTGGTGGCCGCGTCGGGTATCCGGCCGGGGCTGCCGGCTCTCGGCAGTTCGGAAGATGTAAAGAGAGAGAGGGGGCGAGTGGAATGGAAAGGCAGTCAGGTCGGTCGTGCAACGGTGGGGGAGGCTAGGGACGAGGCAAGGCAAGCGATTTAGCTGCTGCTGGTTCGGCAAGCCACGAGTTGGAGTGCCGAGAGAGCAGCCGAGGTCCCGTTGGCCGTGTCTGTGCCGGGAGAAGCGTCATGAAAGCGCGCCAGTTCACCGAATACACCTATTCTTGGTGAAAAAAGCACGTATTTGCCGTGGTCGATCCACCGTTGCCCTTCGCCTTTTGCTTCCGTGGCGAAGATTTCACTCGTCTACCTCCTGGCCGTGGCTGTCACCACCTTGCTGCTCCATTCGGGTGTCGCTCTCTCATTTGGTATGTTCTGCTGTTCCGAGTCGGAGAAAGGAATACGGAAACGGGAGGGCCTGTGTCAGTGAAGAAAATACTCGCAGATCTTCGTTATAAGTTCACCTTTGCTGGTTTGCGAAAGTCGGTCCGCCTAGTGATGTGCCCCTGTTCTTCCACGATAGATTGAGAACGGATGTGCTGATAGTTCTGACATGACGCTGATTCAGTGAAAATAGGCCCGCAAAAGTGTCTACGTACGGGTGGGTCTATTCGCTCGATGAACAGATCCGCGGAGCGCGCGTGTGATATTTTTCGGCGGCTGTTCGTTTTCATGGCCGCGCGCCGAATCATATGACAGTTTTGATGTTGACATATTGCTTGTGCTGGTGCGGTCTTCGCGGCATCATTCGCTGTGGATCGAGCTAAAGAGTGACTGGGAAAAAATGAAAACTCGTTCCCGTCAGTACGTGCGCCTGCATCCAACGAAAGTATGAACGTTACTTTGGTCTCGTGCCGATAAGTTACGTTTCGTGCCCGGTATTTTACCTTGACGTTGAAACGTCGGACACGGTGGCCACGTTCCGACCGATACCCTGATAATGAATCAGTGTTGAAAGTGACAACCGCGCGTAAAAATCCTGTATTTCGATACAGGATCCATTTGGTACGGAACGCGAACTGCTGCGCTCGTTCTATCCGTTTTATTGGTTTCGTGACGAGAATTGGTATTTTGTGTAATTTCCAACACACAGCTACAGAAGAACGGGATGAAAAGAGGAAGTCGCGTTGGGCTTGTTTAAAGGTCGATTCGAATTCGCTTCGCGTTTTGTGACGTTTACTATTTGAATACTCCAACGTCATTAAGGCAGATAGTTTTAGACATTGTGATTAGTATTCCGGTACTGTCTCTGTTCTGTTTAAGAATTTCGTACATTCCAATTACCTCTGAAGGGTGTATCGAATCGAAGAAGAGAAATCATCTTTTAATGAGAATACCTAATATATTTACGCAAGGAACAAAGAGAAAGATCGAAGAGTACGGTGCCAACCATTCGCTCCTTTAACTAGGCAAATTTTAGGCTCCAAGGATTATCGGACGATCTCACGGTTAGTAACTGTGACATCTCTGATTTTGTGTCGCCTGGTTCGTTACCTTGTCGTTGTCTCGCCTCCGTTGAAGGGTGGCATCCCTCCGGGTCGTTATCCCATTCCGCGTGTTGAAGCACTCGGAGCGAGGAGCGATACAGGCGTGGGGAGAAAAATCTTATCTAACGATTTCACATCAGCTTTCAGATTCTCCAATGACAAGCGTAAGACACAGGATTAACGTACAAACCACTACGCGAGCGTGTTGTAAAACTTAACACGCCTATCGCCAATGAACACAGTTACCCATACTCCCTTCAACAATCCAATTCGTCAGTTGCTCAACTGCATGTCGCTTGTATCGTTTATAAGCGACTTCCTAGTGTGACATTCCATACGACTGGTGAAACGAGGAACAGCAACATCCTTCCGTCACTCGGTGAACGGATTAACAGCCCCCATAGTCATGACGGAAGGAAGGACCAAAGGCTTAATGAACGACAGAACGAGAAAAAAGAGACCCGCGTAATTTGTGTGCCACGTTTGCCAATAAAAGATTGATCGTCACGGACGCTCGCCGCGAGAGACTGGACAGGCGACGGAAATCGAGCGTGCCGCGTCAAAATATCCAACCCCTAGGAAGCAAGAACGTGTTCGTGAGATGGTGACACGTGGTCATCGTGTGCCGTTTGTAACATTCCTGCGAGTACAGTAGAGCAGACAAGGCAGGGGAGGGAGCGTCCTGGAAAAAAAGGAGTGTTTCGGTCAACCAAACTCGGTGTCAGGCTTGCCGATGGATATGGCAGCTATCGTTCATTCCGCTGTTCTTCTTCTGCACCGTCGCGCTTGCCACTGCTATCATCGACACCGTAGTACCTGCCTGTCGTGCGAACAGGTGTTGCCGCAAGGTGTCCAGGGTAGGATACGTGATTCCTTGTGATACGGAGCGCGCGGCTCGAACAGAGGGAGTTCCTGTGTCGTCGATCGATCGAGAGACACCAGCGTACCTCGCGCGCATTCTTAGTGACCGAAAGTGTTTACCGGCGGTGCGCGCGATACGCGAGGTGAGGTGAGGTAAATCAGTCAGCGTGAGGAAGTAGGCCAGGAATGGAGAGAATCGGCGGAAGGTTGGAAAGAACCGACCCAGGAGGATATTTTAAATCGTCGTTGCATCGGTTCCTGATGATTTCGTTAAGGATGAAGAGCGGCACTATCGATTCACCGCGGCCGATATCCAGGTTTAGCGGCACTCTTCTCTTGCTACTGACACTCCTTGCCGAGGTGAGTGGAACGAGGTGGTGGGTAATGGTATGAATCTAGGACGTGTTGTTGGAATGCTTTTCTGCGACAAAATGTGTGTACGTGTGAGAAACTACGACACCCGAGACGTCGTCTATCATTACCATCTTGGATATATGTAAAACGTTTTGGTCTGTTTACCAACGTCTTTCAAGACTTCCTGCAAATGAAGTTATCTTTTTCTTTTTTAACTTTTCTTTGGTATGGTGTGTACATATTTCGTTATTACCGTGGGCTGGGGAATCATTGCTAACATTTCGTCCAGGATTGTTTATCAGGAACACAGTATTCGATTGACATCTATGGACATTGCTAAATAGGTGAAAAAGAGTTGGAAATAGAATTTGAATGGTTCTTTGGGGGAATGTGACAGGGACGTGATTGTCTTCGAAGAGTTAATCAAAGGCAAAAGTTGACAATATTCTTTGAAATGAAATCATGTCTCTTTTTGTACGCGAAACTAAATTTTTCTTTAAAAAATTTAAGCGCGAATTGTACAATATGTACTTTTCTGTGATATTAAATGCTCACATCTATAGACTTTATCACTGTAGAGCTTGCTACAATTATTACCTAAGTAATTTGACAATAAAATACGTGTGTATTATACATTCTTCAGTTTGCTTAAAAGAATTACCAAATCATCTAATAAAAGACACATGATTTGGTTTCAGAAAATTCTATTTGGCTGGACTCGAGCATACGACCTTTTATCTGCTATATTATTCACACTGGTAACAGGTGGCAAACAGATATTTAGGGTGGTATACTATTGGTAGGGTTTCAGCAATAAATAAATTTTTAATGTTTCAAATGCGTACACGAGGATAATATTTCCATTTTTAAGGTCCTAGTACTACGTCATTTAACTTTTATAAACAGTATTATGCTCCACTGAAGTAGTTTCGATTCTAATATATAGTAATCACATATTTTAAGGGGACTAGCAATAAGTGGACAGTCAAGTCACTCGACAATCGAGTATTTTTTGCGATTTCGTTAGTTTCCGCTATGCTCGATGCAATAAAGCGATATTGGAAATGTTCAGCACGAATATTAGCTTCTGTGGAAACAGGAAAGGAATTATTGCCGGATTTCGTGGCTTAAAAGTTTCCTACCTCGGCAAGATTTTACGAACGTTCACGGTAAAGTCAGATCGCGTCTGAAGACGTGGTCAGCGATCGGTGAAGGGGAACACCGTCGTCGATATCTAGTCTTCTTTGCTTGACCGATTTGTGTCCCCAAGTTGCGAAACTCGCCTGGCTTTCCCAACAGTTGGGAACGAAGCCTCGTACGCTGATGCCCATTGACCTCTGAATTCGTGGTCCAACAAGTGATGAGCATACTTATTTAAATAGTCATCTAACATTCGCATCAGGCGCCTAACGCACTATATTTCCCCGGGGCGAAACGTTTCGGTTTCCGAGAATCACCGGTTGTGAAACTCATATCGCAATAACGTTTTTTACCTACATAAAATTGGCTGGGATTTCGTTTAATTATACGTTTCTATGTAGAGTCAGGTAACGTTTCTTTCGGGGGTATATTAAATGAAATTCTTGCTTTGAGTTATTCAGAATAGGTAGGTACTGTTTCTGCGATTGTGTTGCTGGAGTGAGTAAAAGTATGTTGGAGTTGTATGAATTAGGAAGTTTCGTATTTTGCATTGATTAGGAAATAGAGTGTTGATATTCTTTCGTTATATTTGTGGACAATGTCTTAGGTTTCACATCTTTGAAATATCCAAAAGAATTGAATGAGGACGTCACAATAGTGTAATGATGATACATAAGTAAATAGGAGATGTATAGAAGTTAGTAATAAATTAACAAATAGACAAATATTGTTCCTTTAAATTAACTCAGCGGGAGTGTGAATAAGTATGTATAATTAGAAAATATCTTCATCAGGAAAAGTCCACGTGATTATGAGTCAGTTTTATCGCCATGTACACAAGGTATAGTTGTACATAAGTTTATCTATAGTAATCTCAACAAACTGAATTCAAAGCCAAATACTAAGTACTTTCACTTTGCAATCTAAAGTCAAAACTATTAACTTTCATAAAATCTTTACAGATGTTCTAGTATTATAGTTTACATCAAATTAATTTCTGTAAGTATAAGTTAGGTATAATATTTACTTACATAAATTACCTTCAGCTTGTTTTGGAAGATATAAAGGTAGTAATGAAGAAATGAGTAATACATTTAGAATACACTCGTATTTTGTGCAATTTCCTCCTTTCCTCGAAGGGTTTTATTATTTCGTGTTACTGTTTCATTGCGTTTTATTTAATCATGGAAATTTCCAGGCATTAACTTGTGAGAATAATTTTATTCGATTGCTTGATAAAAAAGAAAGGAGTAGAGCAACGGGACTTGCAAGATTTTTCGTGGCTGGTCCTAGAATGTGGTTAGTTTGAATACCTCCTTAACGCGTTACGGCATACGAGTATTACGTGTGCTTAATTACGCAATCAGTTTTAATTTTCCTCTGGTGTAACAAAGGTTATTCGTTTTATCTAACGATGCCCATATGGTCTATGAATGTCTCTCAGAGGCTAAATTTTCCTAAATAAAGAATTAAAAAAGGTATTTTAATGTTCTTACGTTGAAACGTTCTTTATAATTTAGGCAGGAATTTGTAATTATGATTGCAGAGGATTATAGCAATTTATTATAAAAGTTTGGTATTTATGTATGTAATGTGAGGGGAAGTTGGTGAAACATCGTCGTGTAGAACAATTTGAATATATAAATTGGAGGAAGTTATAAGTTTTTTAATTTAAATGCTGGTTAGCTTTTACTTCATCCTATGTAACTCTAGCATTCACGGTTATCTGATATATGTAGCATCCAACTTTGTAATAATACGAAGCTGGTTTTAATTGTTTCATAAATGAATCATAGTATTTTTAGTATCTACGCTTCTTTGCCTTTTATTCTTTTAAAGTCTAGTTTTATATTACTTGATACGTGTAAGGTAGATTTTGTGCTTAAATGATTTGTCCATAACAACTGTTATTTCTTATATAATACGATTCTTTGATAGTCATCTGAATAAATGGAAGGAGAATTTAAGTACAACAGGAAAAGGTCTAACTTACGGGAAGTTATTTAATCTTACTGATTTTTAAACCTTTTATTTGTAAACAAATATTCGTGAAAAAGTTATTCGAATTCTTCACGACTTTGCTTTCAAATTACATTATTTTCCTTCTTGACAGTTTCATTGAGGATTAACTAAATAAAAAGTATTAAGTAAGATTAACAAAATAGATGTGAATAAGTAAGTATAAATGTCCCTCTTAAATAATTAAGAAAAATTATTTCGTCACTACAAATTTAGGATTATAACGCTCCCAGAAGAATTTCTGCAAATAAATTAATTTTTTTATTTTATATGTGATGTTGTTTCCATGCTTAAATCATTTCACACAAAATTCTGTCCGCTTTTTGTTAACTTTATCTTTAAAAATAAAAATAAACGTCAAATCACAGATTGATAGTTAACCTTTGAATATTATCCATTTAATTTTTATTTTCTGTTAAACGATGTGTCATCTTGAACTGACTATAAATAAACGGCAAATATCACCTTGAATGGTAGCGTAAAGATCAGGGACAAAATGGTAGTGAGTCGCAACCGTTCATTTCGTTTGATTTTTCAAGATTTTAACACTCAATACTTTAAAAGTTGTACGAGGTAGATGGCTGAAATTTTATGTAAAGGAGTTTCTTGAGAATCTCAATACATCCTTCGAGTTCGAAAAAGATTGATGACTGGTAACAAGTATACAATAGTATCTACAATTTTTGACACGAAACAATTTGTTTAAATTCATTAGGATTAATGGGATTTTGCAGTTTACATACCAAGCTCGATAACTACTACTTATTTTGTGAAAATATATATTTTTCAATTAGTGTTCTCTTTTTAACGTTAAGTGAAACCAATAATTTTATAAACAGTTTTATCTAATTTACTCGAAGTTGGTAAAGATAGAGCTGCGTCCCTTTTGCTGCAAGGTCCTCAATTTTATGTACATACACTAATAATGGGAAACGCGAAGTCATAGAATAATTCTTAAACCGAATGAAATTATGAGGCACAAAGGAAGTCAACTTAGGTGTATTATTATGATTTATCGACTAAAGGAAAGTTTCTTTGGGGAAAGTAAGTTGCTTTGTATCCAGTAAGGTTTGTAACAAATGAAACCATTGTACGCAAGAGCGATGGATAGTAACCATTTCAATTATTTTTAATTCTAAAATATAATCTTTGATGTTAAGTTTTATATCGGCTATTAATGATGAACCTACTTAGTGGATTCACTATGATCTGGCTTACTTTTCCAATGATCTTATTGATTATACAACTAGGATTTATAAAGACAATATTATTATTTATTGGATTTACATATTTGTATATTGAAGATTGAGGTTCGTGTATTATTGTGGAATCTACATATCTGCAGCCGCGTGTATAGGGATATTTAGATATGCTGTATAGTGGACAGTAACTAGGCTAAGTGAAAGTGAATAAAGTAAAGATCAGTATAAAAACAGTACAAAAGCGGATACTCGAGACAGCAGATGCAGTTTGAAGGGCAGAAAATTTGTTTTAATTTGCTGTAACCTGCTTATTTCCACAGCTAACTTCCCTGTATTTGTCGTTCCAGAAATCGTTTATGCAATGGGAGGAATTTGTGGTGAAATTTTATACTCGCGAAATATGTATGTATCTGCATACGTCAGCGTTATAACAGATCTCCATTTAGTAATTTCGAACGATATAAATGGTCTGATGGTCTGATACTCCAAAGGGGGATTAATAGTTTGTAAAATTGCGTTTACAATTCGTGTTTCCGTGTTCAGATATTGCGCAATATTCCCGACTTCCTCGTTGCAAATTGCGTGATATAAAACTACGTAACATTCTTGATACGATAATATTATATGCTAATTCGAAGAGATATTTTTATTTGTAGTCCTCTTAGTTCGTGGAATTTAGACGAAACTACTTAAATTTATGAAAATGTTACGAAAGGAGAAAAAACTAAGAACGATAGAACTGAAGTTAATGGTGTCTATTAATTTTGGATAATATTAGGTACTTGCTTTTAGTATCTAGCCCTAATAATTCCAGTATTTTCGAGTTATGCAGATTACCTTTTACATTATTTTCTAATTCTCTCCTTGTGCAGTGCACAGGTTTCTACTGCTATTTTATTTTACACATATATATAAATAAATATAAAATCAAGTGGCTCGTTATTTGAACACATTTAATGAAAAGATTTCTTTTTATAATAATGCTTAGTAAATAATTTTCACTTTCAAAGAGAAATCTTTGCTCGTTTACACTATTTTACATTAAGGAGGATTGGTAGTCAATTCTATCAGGTTTACAGAAAAATTCAGAACGATTTTCTATGCAAAGAAGCCTCAATTTTAGTTCTTCAAATTCTACAATAGATCAAGATATCCTCTCGTTTTTATTCAAGGCTGCCGTTTTTTTTTCAATGAAAAAGAGACGTGCCGGAAGTCCATTTCCTTCGTATGAACACAACGGCTACGAAATTTGCATCCGTTGCAGTTGAGGCAGCAGAGCATCCGACATTTGTTTGTCCGAATTGCAATAATTTCCTCCTTATTGTTGCGGGGTTTATAATGTTTTGTGGATGGACCATTGGTTCTATCATGCCGTCAACGTTAAATGTTTTCATTACTGTGGAGATTTACGTAACCATTTTCGTCACCGTAATATCTTCCTCGTCATAGCTTTAACAGATATGCACTTATGTACTTCCCTTATGTGTCGATACAACAACAGTATGATAAAGCTGAGGCTAGAACAGAGATATACCATCTCTACTAATACGTACGAATAACGTACGAGTAATGATATGACAATATGTGGACAATAGTAGGGAAACATATCGTTACATTTTTCCGTATTCCTAAGGGCCAGTGTTTCCCAACCTTTTTTGAGTCGCGATCCCATTTTATAATATTCAAATAACTTGCGACCCCCCCCCCCATGTAAGGTAAGGTAAATATTTTCTTGCTTTATTAATAAATAGACATCCATATTACTCGTAGTCGCATTACGTTTACTGTTTCATTCTGTCAATTTCGCCATATCAACAAGTGTCATTTTACGTTCTACTTTTTTTTTTTTTTTTTGGTAAATCATCACTTTTCGGGTTGCATCACTCAGTGTCACCCCTAGTCACCCATAATGAAAATTTCAATTTCTATATTTTCTATTAGATCTTCACGATAGTACCTACTTACTACCATAAGTTTGACAAAACTTTTCTAATTACAATGAGCTCAAATTCAACCTCGGTTGTACTATTTCCGATAATTCATGATGTACAATTTGTCAACGAAATTCAGAAGCGATTCTATTTATCTACCTATCTGTAATTAAAACTATCCCGAATAATGTCGCGTTTGGGCTCACTTTCATCGGCGAAACCTCGTCTATCCAACGATAGCACTCATGAACGCCTAATAAAAAAATATAGAAATTTCAATTTTCATTAGTATCGTCGTAATATGCCGATTATATCGAAAGTGCAGAGCGAGAGCTGGGCAAAGCTTTCTGGAGCAGAAGTAATCGCTCCAAAAGATGTGTGCCTAACTTGAAACAGCATGTATTTCGCCAAACCTTGGGCCACTCAAAGTATTCAATTATAGTACCTACCTCTGTCTTTGCCAAGCAAAATATCTGTCTGGCATACCAGCTGTGAGTCACAATAGTGTCTCATGCGAAAAAGTCCTTATCGCTCAGTAATTGTTTCGAAATCCACTTGTTCAAGCTACCTCGTGTGTATAAAGTACTTGTGTACTATTCTCACAACAGTAGGTAGAACTGATCGGTGTAACATTAATCATCCTGTGTTTGAATTGCTATAGGCATAGCGTGCGAATTGTTCATAGCATTTTCACTAGGCATGGTGGGCCTGGGAGAAAGCCGTGACATTATTGGCCCAGAATTCGGGGCTGATGACTGCGTGCTAAATTGAGCACTTACTACGAACACCCTCTTCGCCGAATGGTTCGCGTCTAACCAACATCGTCAGCTTTAAGCTGATTGTGAGCGTTACGTTACGCTTATGTATGTTGCGTGACGTTCGAGCGTGGGCGTTCAATTGGTTAACGTGCTGCGAAAAGCCTATGACAGTACCTTCTTCCGACGAAGGGTTTTCCACTAGTGTGACGCGGACCCCTTAGTACGTGCTGTACTTTGCCCCCTTATTGAGATAAAAATATGCCCGTCCACTCACTGGAAGGGTCAATGGCTTTAAACGTGAATTATTAGAAGCAGGAAAAATGTGACTCGTCACAAAAGCTGTTTGTATTTGTCTTGAGCTAGTTAAGATTAGGAAAGAAAATATTGTATCATGCAATTGGAATTATCCAATGTTTATTCAGGTGGGTGTTTGATTTGACGTTATGTAGATACATGTATTACATTGGCGTAGGTACTATTTTTCTCTAATTCTCTGCATTTTACACAAAATTTAAAGATAATGATTAAATCGGCGACCTTCCGCTTGCTCACATAATGTTAACCATCTCTGTAGCAAATTTTGCCGTTTTCAGATATAATTTTAATGCTATGGCTTATATCGTAAATTCTATGTATGTACTAATTCATTACGCGTTTCTGATATATCGTTGGTGTAAATTTCTGATTTCATGTGTTTTATGTAAAATGAAGTGAATAAATGAAAAAAGTTTGTTGGTATTACTTTATTGCTGTAATTATGCCAAGTCCGTTATTTGTGATACCTATAATTGGCTAACAAAGTGAAATAGACCTATAATGCATATTACATTTTTTGCCGAATATATAATTACGTATATATTAATTGCAAAATAAATGCCTAAGAAAAGGCATACACGATGTTCTTGAAAATCACAAATTTAGAAACCTTATAACGAGGGCTAACTTATTGCGACACATTTCTTTTGACGATAAAGTTTGTCTAATTTTTAAATTTGAAAGAATACACTATATTCTTCTAACTAATAATTGATAATTTAAAACAATGCCATCTATGTAGCAGACGATAAATACACTATTTACTTTACATGAATTTTCTTTAACTTTCGCGTGACTGGTTGGCAAAAAATAGCGTCCAACAGTATATGTTGAAGCTTGACTAGCTCATCGAAGCATGAAAATGTCAGTAGACTATGACATAAGTACTCGTACAGGACGAAAACTAGAACTGCAAGGAACAACTATAAAAATATAACTACAGAAAACTAGAACTACAAGGTACAACTATAAAAATATACAGAAAAATAAATGGAGCAATTAAAATCAAACATACGTGCCTCGTGTTTATCATTAATATTCATTATACGCGTCTATTTATACTCACTTTCGCGTAAATTTAATTTTATTTAATACACACCCTCACAGCGCGCTGTGGGCAAACGTTTTTAATCAACGTTATCATGCAATTAATTCAGTAACCGTAGTCCAATTAATCGACGTTTGAAGACCAGAAATTTTAAAGGAACGCGCAGTCGAATATTCTGATTTAATTTGATGCCTGATTGAACTGCGGCCCGAGTTGTAACGATATTGACGGCGATATAGCGTGTGACGAGTGTGTATGCGACAAGCAATCAGTTCGGGTTTAATGTAACGTACGCTACGCTGCTTACATGTTGGCTGGTATGCCGCGAAAAAGTTAGCGACCGACCAGGATGGTGACCCAGAAAATGCAACTGTTCACTCGACGTTTATTTACCACGAAGTATGCGGTGTTCGTTACTTAAGCAAATCAATAATGGTATTCGACTTTAAACAGTTGATATTTTCACGTCTCTGTTTCACGATTAAAGCTCCTCAACAGCTTCCAACATCTGAAGACTTAAGTCGTTTGGATTAAATTTTAAAAAAGTTATGCGATCTTAAAATGTGTCCGAATATTTTCGTTACTCACTATATATATGTATGCCTCGAGATCTCTTTTTCAACACCCTGTATACGCCATCGATTAACTATGCAAAATTTTTGCTGAGTCAGTGATTTAAAACTTCTGGCACTCCCCTTATCAGATTCGTGAGTGTACACCGCATATGGTGTTGGAGACCCGAATGTGAACCTTCGTATACCGATCAGGGCCGTTCGGAGGGGTGAGGGACAGAAGGGGCAGTTACCCCCCTAGCTTTTGAGTAAAAATCGCTTATTTTTCAAAACTGATCTTTATTAAGTTTTATACTAAACAAGGGAATATTCTTATATTTTGGTTTCAAATTTTTAATTAAATTGGCATTATAAAGTGGGTTAAAAAAAGCAAGAGGTTCTTTACCATCATCCCAAAGTTGCCCCCTCTGGAAAAAGTCTGCGGACGCCCCTGATACTGATTATACTTCGACGATACTACAATGCAATGCGATGTATGTAATATATTTAGCTGACGGTTCTATATACAATATAAGTTCTTAATCCTAACAAGCTGAACCGATTTGAAGGAAGTGCAATCGGAGTACCAAATGAAGTACACTGCACGAAAGAAATAAATCCATTGAAATATTCTTTAGAAAATTGGTACCAAAAATGTTGAGTCCTGCATCTGATGTACACTAGACATCTGCTGGGGAAAAAATTACCTTAGTAGTACGATGACTACTAACGTGACTGGAGCTGTCTTTGGCGGAATTGCTACAAAGTCTGTATCGACTAAATAAATAGAAGGATCCTCAAAGGGAAATAGTATAATGAGCCCTCTTCAAGTTCACACGAGAGGCGTACAAAGCTGTTTCGGCTAATTGTGGCGGGCTGCTTTGGGTTCAGGGAAGTCGTGCCGAAAATGCGTGTCGGCAAGGGCAAGTGCCGAGCACGCACGTGGTCGCCTGTCGTCTGTCACTCGATTCCGGTAGGCTCACATCCGGATGTGGGCTTGGAGTGCATCCTGGCCTAGCCAGAGAGGATGTAGCCGCGTGCACAACGAAAATAGAGCAGACGGGAGAAATAAATCAGCGAGGCACAGGGTGTACAGGAGAACTCGTGAGCCTCGGCTCCGGACCGACGCGACGTGCGTGCGGCAAATAACTCTAGAAAAACCGCTGGTTGGTATTGCACTAGCGCGAAATATGCACATCGAATTGAACGCGCGATGGACGATTGGCGTGAAGAGGAATTGCAATCGACACGCCAGAGATGCATACTACGTACGTGGTTCATTTGAGACCAATAGTAATCTCATGAGTGAACATTTTAATCACTGGTGTGTATTATATATTATAAAAATTAGCATATTTGCCCATACAAATACTTGATCTTTAGGAATTAATTAAAGGAAAAATACTACATATAATTAAACCTAAAATAATGGACTTACCAGGAAAATTACAAAAATTACATTTTTTGAGAAAATAACGACACTTGAAGTTTGAAATCACTTTTTCCTTATATTTTTCGTCCTTTCGAGGCCTTTTAAAATTACAAATTTTTAAAAATCTTTAAATGTTAGTGGTTTCTCCACTACCCAGAAGTATATTCTTTAAACTAGAAAAAAGTTTCTGTCAAATCGGATAACAACTTTTTGAGATATTGGTTCCACCGATTTTAAGAACACTGTTTCCAGGAAAATACGTGTAAAGTTTTACGTGAGCGCCGAGCGGCCCGGGTTTACTCATGGATTTGCCGCTACTCAAATGCCTACTTCGGGAATTTTACGAATTTCAAAACATCTTTTTAAACACGTATTCTGAAATAAAAAAATCGGTTATTGGCCTGGCATTGTCTTGTTATTGTTAGTTTTCAGTGACCCGTGTGTTCCATTTACGGTCAAGCTGCGTTACTGTACAAGCAAATGGAAAATTATACCGGTCATTGTGTTTGCCAACAAATGAATATTTAGAAATGCAAACTTATTCGTCAAAGTTCTTTCACAATCTTCTAAGAATTATATATGTATGTAATGATTAATCTGAATCCGGTTTGCTGTGATACAGAGAGTGGAATGAGTCACTAGTATCCACAGGTGAACCGTGATCTTCTCTCCGCCACTTTCACTTTCAAAGTAACGATTCCGTAAAAACTATTTTTCGTTTCATTACACCAAAAATTTTTGCACGTTATTTCCGCTGATTATTTTAATTACTGTAGAAAACAATGACCACGTGGGTTATCTGTGTCAAACGAGGAAAGTTGGCAGACGTTCTTTTGGGATTTGTATTTCATCGTTCGTACTGCTTTTATGACCTTAATTCTCACATACGCGAAATGAATACCTGAAAAGTAAATTCTTCCTTTATACAGGGTGTTAGAAAAAAGGGTCTGAGCTTTAGGGGGATGATATAGTACCTACTCAGCAAGAGAAGTAAAAGATATGCTCAGTCAACATAGGTCCTAAAACGAATCTTATCGATGTAAAACGCAAAAGTGTGTATTCCCATTGTTAAGACCCATGTTCACATTAGAATAATAGGCGGGCATTAATAACGAAGCGATAATAACATTTACCGTGATACGGATAAATACTGAAGACAAATAATCATTGTTGACATTAGTGATAATCTTTTGTTGTCAACTAAACCTTGAACTAATGTACTTCCAAACCGATTCTTTTATTTGCATTCAATGCTTTGCGAAGAAACACGATAACGAACGCACGTAAACACAAAAGTAGATTTTAAATCGAAGGATTTATTTTAGGACCTATGTCGATTCAGCATTTTTTATTCCTCCCGATGAGAATTACAGATAAGCCCCTAAAGTCTTATATCCTTATTTTTAACACCCTGTATGTAAATTAAGTATATGGTAGAACATATTTTTTCCATTGTGTTTGTAAAACTGTAAGCAAGTAGGTAAACACAGTATATGAACTATGAAGTAATGTTAACGTAATACTTGAAAGGTATCTTAACAAAACAAATCTGCAGAATAAAAAGGTGAATGCTGTCCAAAGGTCATTTGGATCGGAGAACTAAGGAGTTTTTGTCAGATTTTTTGTAGAAAAATTTATGCAACCAAATGAGTTCTGGTTTTTTATACATCTGATATATGTAATGAGGAAATTGCATACATATTTGTTCACACACAATAATCCATAATTATAGTAATACCTTCCTGTGTAAAATTCGTAGAATTTTTTGTAGAAATAAGATAGAGAGATGAATCTTTTTCGAAGAATAAGCCTAAGATTTTTTAGAATAAATTTGAATATCTGTCAAAAGAAGCCTGAAGGGCAAGGCAAATTTTGCTGCAAAAATTGAATCCAGCGCATCAAAATCTATGGGAAATGATGTATAACAAGTTAAGGAAAAACTTCAATCACACATTATAATAGAAAAATCGCAGTTTTCTACGAAAATATCAAACTTGATATATATTTTCAAGGTCAAAACTTTTCAATATTGTTTCTTTATTCTTTAACTTCGAAAAAGATTCATCCCTCTATCTTATTTCTGTGAAAAAATATATATGTAATTTCTTTATCGCATATATCAGATGTATGTAAAACCTGAACTCATAGAGTTTTCTATAAGGAATCTGAAAAATCTCATTTTTTTCTAGATCCGTGTGACCCCCCTCCCTTAAATTAAAAGCTATGTATAAAGTATCCTGTACTTGAAACAAGAGACTTGATTACTATCGTAGAATTTGCATGAGATGTGCGCGTCTGAATGTGTCTCACTAAAAAAAAAAAGAAAAAGACATGAGAGCATGCAACAGAACGGGGGTCGTTTAAATGCGGATGCATAATGAGAAAGTGTAAAAACATGGTGTTTGTCCAGGGAACCAGCCTGGCACCTTTTTTTTACTTGCATTGACGTCAGAATTCTGAGTTCCTTTGACTGCACGTGGTGCATTCGCCCGTATCATTTGTATTTTTATCTCGTACAATTTAATCTACTCTTGTGGAGCATCTCGCGGAAGTCTGCGTGACGAAGGAAGTTGGACGTTTACGAGTCTGGGAAAATTTTCAAGAAATTAGAACATTTAGGAAGTAATCGTTGATGTGAATACAGTAATTACACGCTTTGAATGGTTTGACGAATCAAACTCTAAAAAGGAAAATTGTAAGTGGATAAACATGCACGCATTAAATAAAGAGAATCTATCAAGATTTTGCTAATTCATTGAAACTTGATAAATTTCGTATATAATACAGGCATCTGTGATGAAAAACTTGAATATCTTATTTTTCATATTATATTTTATTTCTCACGTTTCTAACCCTTGCTTCAATTATGCTTCAAAATAGAGACAGAATTTTCAGTTATGATATATTCTACTGTTGTTCATATCGTATTTTTATCTTACTTTTATTTGTATTATATTTTATAATATAATTAAGGTATCACACTTGAAAGACTGGTTAATAACTTTTAAGTAATTTTGGTGACGTCTAACGTCGTTAAACGTTAAACTCGTAACTGGCACCGTGGGATTTTAAAGTGTGAGAAAATTTCATTCGCTTCATCTGTCTCCTCGATTATATCTGAGTAAGTTTTTATTAAGGTTCTCAAGAAACGCTCGTCACTTTCCTCCATGCTGTATACAATTTTGCTGTTATATTTATGGCCACAGTATGTAGGCACTATGGAAATCTAAAAAGTTGGGTTGTAAATAATCCTATTTCTATATTTATTGAGTTTCGCTTAAAATTCGAAGTTTTACATTTCGTTTTATTTTCTCCCTGCATCTATCGCATAATTAACGTAATTAGTGGAAATGTTGGGGACTAAAAGCTCGACTATATGGAAATTATTCAATAGTTCGGTGTCTTCTTGCCATTACTACTGAAGTTGAGCTTTCTTTATTTTTCTAGTGCTTTATAAATTGTGTAGGATACACTAGAATTTATTGCCTCTATTTAAAATTAGTCCTCTAAAAGACAGGATTTAATATAAAAAAAAAATTATTTAAAAACTGTTGAACAATTATTAACATACAAATAAACGCAACATAAAATGTAGAATTTGTTTTATTCTAAATATTAAACACGAGTCACGACCATTATACCTTCCAGGCTTTAACAATTCGAATCTGATATAGATACATATTCTGAGTATGTTTGCAAGTTCTTCCTTAGCAACGAACTTACGTGTACAAGAACCTTATTTTACATTGGTGATTTATTTATCAATTTAACCACCTTCACCTTGCATGTATAATGAATTGGTTGGTCATTTTTATTAATGACGTTGAAAGGTCGAAGAATGCATTACAACAGATGACTAGACATTTCAGGTCTTTATTATTCAAATTAATATTGAGTTAATGAAAAATCAGTTCAAGGGTCAAACTGTCTGGGTCAAATTGTAAATACTCATTTCAGCTTTCAAACGTAACATACAGCAGGCAAATAATGACTCGCGAATAACCATTGAATATCAATATTTTAATTATTGGCTAAAATATTGTTTTACATCAGTTGTACTGGTATTGGCATCCTTTGAACCTTTTCAGCATGGATGATGAATCAGAGATATATTTTGCTGGATTTTGCACGTGTTAAATATAGGAGAAATTGAATGGTAAAATGATTGCAATTTGCAAATCAAGCAATGTGCATACTTGATACTTCGAGTAATATATTTTCCATTTTTCAAGGTGTAACAATATTAATATGCACAATTAATTTAAACTTTTATGTAGGTACCTGAGACGCATGCTTGTAATTCCAAGGCACAATTACCTATATAATAAGGAAGCATGACATTGCGTTTAAGAAATACGAATGGCCTCGTTTACTCCAAAGAAATGACCTGAAAAGTGCCAATTTTAATACCTCGCGTTTTTCTCCTTGAAATCAACCTCGTGTCTCAGTAATACTTTTTAGCACCATTTAACCCGGGTTTAAGAAAGTATTTCCAGTGGATTAGCTAAGTAGTACTGTACATACATAGATGCGAAAAAGTGCCAGTGCCTACTTGAATTTGAGGTTACTTTTCACACCTTTAAAGGGCGATTGGGCACGAATGAAACGTACCGTTGTTCTTGCCTTGAGTCACTCTAAAAACCCACAAAGTTGCGTTGCAATCGGCGATTGCGGGTTCGCGGTGTTCCCGCGCAAGCGTAGCTACTTGTCCCAGGCAAATTGTGATTCCCCCCAGATCGCAAATTTATTCGTGCCTGATGAAAACCGCGTTCCGCTGAACTGCATTTGGCGTGTAGAAAACGACCTTATTGTGAAAGTCCGTACAATAGAGCTCTCGTGCAATCGGCAAATGGTCGCGCGTGAAATTTTTTAGCGCCAACAACCAGAGGATGAACGTTAACGCGAAAAGAAGCACGGTCGAATGTTGCGATCCTGGACGGCCAAGTAAATTAAAAGCATTTTGCGGCCGGTCGTAAGAAGAACCGTTCCTACCGCCTCCGCTCTCTCCAGCCGCGGCAAAAACAGTGTCCGCAGAGTTCCGTTATGTCGTACATAATCATGTGAGTCCAGCAGCAGACACCTTGAAACGTGTTGGCGTGGGTTCGCATACAATATCCACGATCCTGTATATGTATATACGTAATGCAATCGATAAAGAATATAACACCGTCTGTTGAAAGAGTTTTCCAGGAAGTGGACTTTGCAGAAAAGTAGCGCTGAATATCGCGTGTTTGGTAGCTGGAAGATGGCGCTTATAGAGAATGACGGTAGCAAAGAGAGAGTGGGTTTCATTTTATAGCTGTCGACACTCTACGTGGTGCACTTGTGTCTCGAATATAAAAATCTTTAATAGTATACATGACGAAGGATGAAAATGATGATACTGAGGGAAAGTCGAAGAGGTAGTAAAAAGGTAGCAAGTTTTCTTCCGTTGAAAAGTAGCGTTCTAAGTAGCAAATATAATGCTGGCAATGATGGTAGAAATTATTATGAAAGTTTCAACATTCTTCTGCTTTCTAATATTTTGTTCCTGGGTCATGTTTTCTTGAATGGAAACTACAACGTAGAAATGTAGACTTATTAATTTTGGTTTAGGTTCACGGAAATGAAAGAATTCGACTAGCATCGGATTGGGATAATTAGCATGGAAGTGGTTTACTGTAGCAGTTCCGATTTTAGTCTAAGCCACGCGTCAAATTTGTTTTTCCAATGGCGTTCCATTTTGTTCCGTTGTATTTGCTTGTCAGGTTTCCGAAAAGGCAATCACAAATGTGCCGACCTTAAGGTTTTAGACAGTCTTCACGCCTCGTATGTTGCTTCATCCGTCGGCGGGTGGTATGTAGTACACACTGCACCGTGATATCGGACCCGCACGTACCGTTGTCCACCGGTGACTCGCGGGACAATACAGTCAAGAGTGCTCGCGCTCTCGCCGATTAACTTAGGTAGCTTTGGGCAACCAGGTGTTGTATTTTCCTCCTCTACTTTGTCAAGAAGGAGAGGGTTCCTCCTCCAGCGATAAATTCGCAAATGGGAGGTCCCCTCCTTTTCGAGATAAATAGAAGCAATTGGGTTTTTCTAACACCTCTCAAAAGCAGAATTAGGCATTCACTAAGTAAAATTAAAAAATTATTTAAATGATATCAAATAAAAGTTACTTTAACTTTAAATTATATGACGTGGTAAAATTAATTTTGTTATTGAACAAGTAATTGTTTTAACTTTTAATTAAAATCTTTGCCTATCTCTGCTCAAAGGCAAATCACGTCCAATTTTAAAATGTCGAAAAAGTGGACTTTCATTCACTTCTTGATTATCTAATGGACCATAGAATCTTGCTGTGTTCGTTGAAGGAGAGTCTCTTGGTTAACATTCGGACAATAGCCACTTCCCTTAATCGGTCATACATATATGAACTTTATTTAGCACTAAGTAGGTCTACTGTCTTTTCAAAACAGTCATTCAAGATTATAGTTTGGCGAATGACAAGCCATTAATATACGTGCACCACGACGGTAAACCGGACTTGTCAACTCCAACAGGACTCAAAGACAGTTCGCGGGTGTGATAGTGACAAGTGTCGAGCAACACGGCGCGTACAAATTTTATAGTCTTTGACAACGTATTGTTGCGGGCTCGTAAAGTGTGTGCTTGCGAAATACGAGCTTTGAATCGGTGCGATTGCTATTATTATATAGTGCCATAGTCTACATTAGACTTCCATTCACCCTTCATAACCTCTTTCGGTATTGTGGAATTTTTTATCTTCAACACTGTGCTTTTTAAGGGATCATTGGTGGCTCGGAATTGTTGACGCCATGCGTTGTAAGCTCACCGTCAGCTCCGAGCGTGGAGCCTATAACGAGAATTGAGTGTACTATTCTAAGGAGTTAACTTCAAAAAGACTTTGCAAGGGCCTTTCATTCTGAAATAATAAAACACTCATATACGGAATAAAAAAAGATTATTTACCCCTTTTTGGAAATTCGGGGAGTGTTTATTAATCTTCAGTTATTTAGTTACGGTTATGCTTCTAACAGTATTGTACTACAGCCTAGTCTTTTACTTTGCTATGCTTTTTTACCAAGTAATATATACGAATAATAATAATAATAATAATAATAACAATAATAATATAAGTTATTTTCCTGTTTAAGGTAACACTAGTGCCTAGTAATTTGACGTAAACATCACCACGGTCCAAATACCTAGGCGGTTAAATTTCTACGATGATATTATCAGAAATGGACGCTAAATAAAATTGTGCCTTATATAGCGTCTCACCACTACATACTTTAAGACCTATGGCATAACTTCAAAGTTATGAGTCTTTTTCATTTGCAACGAGTCTTCATTCACATCGTGGCTTCCTATTAATCTCTACAGCAGACAGAACTGAGCCACAACAATAATTGTAGTTCCTTAACAATCAATTAATCGAGCGCCGCTGAAAACCTGCGTGATTTATGCGTTTCTAGAGTTGCACAGCCGAATTCACAATTACGTAAATGTAAATTACTCAAAGTTAAAAGTTGCGCGACCGCCTGCACGCCTTGATTGAACAGACTGGAACGCGCAGCGTGCGCATTTCTCACTTAAATGCGTTGGAAAACTGTCCATTTATGCATTACGCTGCTCCTTTCCCGATTAATTGTGTCACGGTTTCGTCACGGTTTCTATTTTTCGCTCAAGACCTCGGTCTCGCATTCGTACGAAATTTTTTTCAACAACACAGCTGCACTGCTTCCAACTTTCCAATCGAGTTTTGATAATTTCTAGATAACACTTTATTCGCTCAAGCGCAGCTCATTCCGTAGTTCGAGTAAATCGCAATTTGCGTGGATAATTCTGTTTAAGCTTTGTAAAAACACTTACAAACAATTAGTACCTGGAATGCGTTTTTTTGTACCTATACCAGACAGTAGCTTTTTTATGAATTTTCATTGTTTCCTGAAAGAGCTTCTAACTAATACCTTAATTTTCAAAATCGATATTTGTCTTTTATTAATTTTATTAATTGCGAATACCTCGGAGAATGTGTTATTTTTTTCAAATTTCTTTACAGAATAAATTAGGTGTTACGTTGCAGTAGTGAAATCATAAAGCCAGCGAATGTAGCTTTTCATGTTTTGGAAAACCAGAATTTTTCTTTAACACTAGTGGTAAACCGCTTTACGCCTAAAGACACTTTACTACCTATACATATGTATAGCAGCCATTTTCTTACCTGCATGTTTTTCAAACTCATGAGTTTTATAATTTGCGAGGTCGTTTCTAATGAATACCTGGAATTTCCATACGCGACAGCTGCGAGATTAGTTTTCTGCCTGGTGGGTGAGGTGGTCATTTGCCTTTAATAAAATAATTTTTCACCACTTAAATACACTGTCGTTGTCTTAATTTCCAAGCAAACTAATTGCTCATGGATATTTAATCCAATTAGCTATAATAATAATTATCTAAACAAGTATAAATCCAGCAACGCAATTTTTATGTGAGCTGTATTCAACCAAATTACAAATAATTTTTATATATATTTCGTAATCTTATAATATTACTGATATTCTTTATAAATCATTTTGCATAATGTTAAGTTAACAAGAATTTCATAGTCTTTAATAACTATATTATAATGCGAGATGCAATGATATTATATTCACGAAATCAAATGGAAAACATAACTCATTTACGATGCAAAGTTTTAATGAAGGTTTCCATTGCAATAAAACGTAAGCTTCTTCAATCTGACATTGATGGTTAACGGAAGTTCGATCTCTCGCGTTAGCGAACGCCGAGATCTCGAAGCATCTGCGCATTGTTTGATTTTTCTGTATTCTCTGATATTCCTGCGAGCCACTTCCGAAGTCTGTTACTATATGAGAAATAAGTATGCCAGTTAAATAATTCCTCCAGTGTCGAACATATCTTTTGGACTCCACGTGTGCGCAATAGGTTTTTCCGCAAAAATTCATTCATTGCGTAAAACTTCGGATTGCACAAGTTAGCAGAAACGTATCGAGCATCTGGAAAACAGGAAGGTGGATTGTTAAGCGCATGCAGATCTTATCCAACGATTACTGCTTGGATTCAGCTCTTTTCAAGATATTGCATCGTCCGATTAGATTGTTTCGAGGAAGAATCCTCCTTTCTGAAGGTTTCGCAGACTTGCGCATGATAGGGTAAACCCGGGAGACGCGGTCGACCTAATATAAAATGGCTATTAAAACTAATATAGACATTACTTATTTTATCCGAACAAACCTATGTATTCAGAATTTTATGCTGATTCAGAAAATATGGTCGATATTTGCTTTAAGACAATATTTACTGTAAATCGGGTTGAAAACTGAAGTCATGACATCTGACCACCTCTCCCGAGGTGCCGGGAGGAACGGTTTTCGTCGTTGGCAGAGGCCACTGACATAATTATCCATGGAAAATTAACAAACGATAAAGCAGAATTATTTATGAGTGAATACAATTACAAATTTATTGATATTTAATTTGTTTACGCTAAACAAGTAATGAATGCATCAAAGAAAATGTGAACTACCTGCTGGCGATTAGCAAGACAAATGAATGCAAAAGTGAAGAAATAAACTAAATAAACAAAAATAATAATAAAATAATAATAAAAAATAAAAAAATAAACAAAAATAATAAAGAAATCATAACTCGGCCATCTGTCCTTTCTGCAGCGAGAGATGGTCTTCTCGTTATCTTTGACAGGAAGAGTTGATACGGCCAAATACTTTGGCAGCATTGTCCCTCAATGTCTCTACTATCTTATTATCCCAAATATTAAACGAAAATAAACTTAGAAGTATATTTTAAATACGAGTCTGTACAACCACTGTTTGACAAAAGAGGTTAAATGTAACCCCAATTTACATTTTAAAGCCTATAAATCAAGAAAAACACAGAAGGAAGCGAAATGACGCTATTCATTCAACTGTTTGGATTCTAGAGAAGGAATTGGTCTGCACTTTAACGCATTTTTATGTACAGAGTCTGAAATATAGCGACTCGACCAACTCTCCGACCCGACCGCGTCTCCCGGGTTTACCCTAGTTGGCCGATCTGTATTTTCCAGTGGTCTTATGAAACTGTTAACTTTTATAGATAAAAGTTATTTATAAATGATTTAACTTTTAAATCATTTCTTTTCTGTTTTAAGTTAGCTTTGTAGGATGCATTAACACTTTAAGTCTGTTGTTCAGCTTTCATCTGTGGACAAGATGAATTCGTGTGCAAAACTGAATTCTAATAAAACAATTAGTTTTTAAGAGAATTAACTTTGAAGCTGGAACCCAATATAGAATTATTTTTTTTCAAGAACGGATCTTCAAAACGTGAAAACCATTTATAAAAGAGTTAGGACTAATAAATGAAACTATTTCTAGAGCCCTTTTAACCACATAAAGCATTCCAACTTTGTTTAAAAGGTGAAATACACGTGAAGCTCCAAATACTTCAAAACACTTTGAAAAATGAAAAATTGTTGGATACGACATTTTCACTAAGGAAGGCAAAATAACATTATACATAGCGTGTATGCTTTTGTTTTTTTAAACAGCTACGTATTCTACTGTAAAGTGAAACCTTTAAATTGTAAGATTACCCGTAGATTTGTAGCGTAGCTATGACCAATGACGATCGATAGCATCAAGGAGTGTTCGTCACGCGAGACGCGCGTGACAACAACCTTAACGATTACATATCCAACTTCACTATCCATTTTGTTATTAGCGTTTGATTGTTTAATTCCTGTAATTGTTATCTCCTTATTAGCTTCTAATTCGCAATTAAATGGTAATTAAAGGGCACGTTTATGAGATAACAAACAAAAGAGACGTTTTTCTAAAGTCTAAAGGTGGGCTCTCACTACGCCTCGCCACAATCGCGTCATACACAAATTTTTATTTAAAATAATTGTTTGCCCATCTCTACGTTAATCCTACATCTATATCCTGCTCTAAAAAATTATATAGCCTGTTATGAGATAATGGCTAAATTTTTTAAGTTTAGGGAAGGACAACAATTATAAAACCACATTTTTCTCGAATGTTTAAAAACGTTACTTAGGACAATTAAGGACGATAGTATACGTGCTTTCAGTTTTTAAAATTCTAAGTTAGATAAGAATTTCAAACGATTTGCTTATGTGAATAGACATATATATATAAAAATTGCCATGAAAGTAGCGTAATTTTGTGCTTCTACATATAGTAGATATCTTTTTATTTCAGAAGATATAATTTAATGCAACCTTATTTAAATTACTTAAATTACTTTATTTAAATTATTTCATTTATGTTAATTCTATTAGTTTGCATAATTCTTACAAATACCTTCTTCGAAAAGAGTATCTTTGTATGAGTGTTTCTATTATCTTGACTGAAAAGATTTTTGATTACCAAGACTGTCAACACGGAAACGCATTTATTAATTTATAATTGTTAATTGGAATAATAATTTGCCTGCGATGAAATAACACAGTTGTTGATTAATTTCCGATTATATTGTCATTTCACACGACGATTTATGAAACACTACAGCGGAACGATTTATGCATTAAAGTGATTCCCTGTGACGCGACGTGCGTATTATCTTTTGCTTATGCATATTTTCTTTTCTAATTAAAAAATACATATTGTTGTTAACGGATACAGGCATAATATTTACAAAATATTTCCCCCAGAATAAAGAACTTGAGGGAACATGAGTGTTGTAACAGTTAAGAAGTTATCTGCATCATAAATCGGAATTAATTTGCAATAGAAATCGCCTAAGTAGAAACATGTGCTTTTCAAGCTCAACTTCCACCATTCTTCAGAGTGTTATGCTATTATCGCAGCGATTGTACCACTTTCAACTTACATAATTAAAAATTGAATTCTTTCCACGTTTTTCAAGTCTCGTTGCTACAGTAAAAATTATTTATATAAGTATCCCTGTGTAAACTGTTGCCTGTTTGCAGATTTATTTTCTAAGAGCGTTTCTAGTATTTCTAATTATAAAGTCGACTTCAAAGTATTCTTTTCTGCATTTTCTTTCTACATCTCAATTCAATTACGTTGATGTTTCCATATGACCGGCAATATTTTCTCGAAGACGACGACTTTCTACCTGAAATTCAGGAGGGGCATCGTATCTACCTGCTCTCTAAGATATTTGCCTTTGACAACTCACCTCTATGCCTGGGACGGTTCAGGTATTCCACTCGAGACACCATGCACAATTTATTTAGGGATTCGGGGCTCATCCGTAAACCAGAACGAAACAACAAGAATATTGAAATATCCATGTGTTGTCGGATCCCAGAAACGCCCCGACTGTAACATGTAACGAACTTGAATTGGAGTACATTAACTTCAAGTCGAAAATCGACCTTTTTCAAAAACCTTTTTCAGATATCACAGTATAAAATATACTGAAATTATTCTGTCTTAATAAATTTTGCATAAATATTACATAAAACATTTGAATTCAAATTTTTTGCGAATAGCAATTCTGTATTTTAGTAGTAGGAAAACTAGTACACTGACATTATTTTTGTCGAGTAACATTTGCTCCCCTCCCCAATGCAGTTCGTGGAAAAGTAAACGATTTGGGTTTTCTTCGTAGTAGAAACATTTATAGATTTTAAAGGACAAATGCTAGATGATAAATTTATTTATTCTACTTTCATTATTCTACACTGTTGTTATTATTTTATACCGTTTAAAATTGTTAAATTAGAAGCTCTCTTATGTGTTTCATAAGAATTTATTTTTATCTTCGTTACCGGATACCATTTGATACCATTATTCTCTTATTCTGCTTACTTACTCTTTGTATTTCGTTTCCCTACGTGTAGCATACATTTACTAAGAGTATCTGTATCAATTTTAGAAATGTAAATTACATGACAAAAATTCAATTTTGCTTATTTTGAAAATCTATAGAATCATCGTGTATAACTTTCTGTAACGATAATTAGACGCTGCTAAACTAAATTTGCTCCACTCGCATTGCATTTTCAAAAGACCCCACGAAATTATTTTTCCCACATAAAACTAAAAAAATTTTAACACATAAATCCTTGTACATTATTCATTACATTT
This sequence comes from Andrena flavipes, assembly GCA_963971345.1. NCBI lineage: Eukaryota > Metazoa > Arthropoda > Insecta > Hymenoptera > Andrenidae > Andrena > Andrena flavipes. The sequence continues at coordinate 63,366,344 of OZ020480.1, forward strand.
TCCGCGTGTATTGATAATTGCTTATATTTCATAAATAATTTATGTAAACTGTATGCAATTTCGATAAATTAAAGGCAGCGTGTAACATGACCTTCCTACGGTCAAAGTATATCTATAACTTATATAAGTCATTAATGATATGGAAACAACACCGCAGTGTTATATCACGAATTATTGTCAACGATGCGGCTTACTTCCTGTCTACTGTCTGCTGGCATTCCCGCGTAAATTAGAAGAAAATGTCGCTTGCCTCAATCTCGTGTTTGTGGTCGGAAATGTGTAACTTACTCGCGGACGAAAAATAGAAGTAACTTTACTGTCAACAAAGTTGTCAGACCGACGAGCTTCCTTTCGGCGATTTTTTAGACACACTTCTTTAAAGAGAATTCTTCCTAAACATTTATATGTATACTTAATAGAATGGAGTAAAAGTGGACCATTCCATATAAAATCGATCACGTTCTACACTTGACATTAGGGGATTTGATGAAATTGAAATATAATCAAAGTGCATTTTGAAATTTAAGCATAATGAAATATAACATGTTGAAATTGAATTATAATACGAAATGTAATATAATGAACATTAAATGTAGTAATAATAAAGAAATATATAGTCCACGAGAAATTAGGGGAGTTTAAATTATCATTTTGATAAGTTTGAATTTATTTAAAAAATGTATGTTATTAAATTTTGAAATTCCTATCCACTTTTCTCGTGGAATTCAATGATCTTGAAATATTTTGTCAAGGCCAACATTCTGAACAACTTTTACCTATGCAAATAACCGTAGCTCCGATGTAGTTTTCGAGGTATTCGCAAAAAACTGAGATCGGTAGTTGCTGGGCGACAAATTTGTTTGCCGGACCCTCGTTAGCGAGGTCGGCAGCTTTTGAGAGATTCATAATAAAAAATTAAGAGTTGTATGATGGAAACGGGGGTCCGCTAAATAAATCTGTCCCAAACCAACTAACAACCACAGCTTTTTGCGAATACCTCGAAAATTAAAGCGGCGGTACCATAGGGAAAACTTGTTCAGAATGCTGACCTTGACAACATATTTCAAGGTCATTGAAATCCACGAGGAGAATGCTATTCGACAAGGTTACCCTAATTTTAATCGTGAAGAATTGTCACTTTAGAACAAATTTTTGTTTACACCTATTTCACAAGAAGTGTGCATGTGATTCAGGCTACCGATTTTATTCAAATTTTACATAGTCCACAGTACGTATAGTAATATATTAAACACACGCAGCAAAATGAAAAATAACTGAATTCGCAGTTTTGTGTGAACTTAAAAATGAAATTGCAATTAAGTTGCAGTGATAGCACAACAGTATTCTTCTGTATAAGAATTCTACTAATTTTTAATTTTTTCTACAATTCAGGGGCTCAGTGGGAAACAGGCTAATGCCACGCTTTTATAATTTTTTTCATTACACTGCAGGGACCTATTTTAATGATACAAACAAACGGAAATTTTTGTTTCCCACTGAGCCTCTCAATTAGTTATCCACGTTCATCTCGTCCGTATACATATATAGATCAATAAACAAGATCTGGAAAAGTCAAAACTTATAATTCGATTTTTTCACAAAATTTTAAGTAGTTCATCCTAAAAACTATGCATTGCGATGGTCTACATCAGCGGAACTTCTGAATGACACGGAACTTCTGTACTTCCCTGGTCAGGTGCCTTTCCAGGAAGAGTTATAACATAGAAAAAAAAGAGAAGATTAAAAAGTTGTGTACCCTGAGCGTCTGCCCATTTACAACCACACAGGATATTCTTAGCCAATGACAGTGTGTCAGCGTATATTCTTTCAATGCTTTCAGTATTCACTGACTCGTGCCGCCGTAATGCATAGAGCGTTGTATCCACCGCGCCATCATAATTTATCTTGTTAAACGGTGCGACGAACGCAACTTCATCCACACCGTGTGTTTGAATTCCAACAATTCACGTCGCGGAGACGAAGCGTTACGTTAAAATGGGAGAATGACGCGTGCACGGATGCACAGCGCTTTGGAATTTCACGCGACACGTCGGATAAGTTTGCTGCGCCCTGTAATCTTCGTATTCGCGCGTTACGTGTTCGGGGAATTCGTGACACGAATACTTCGCCGTTTTGCATGAGTATCGTTTGAAAGAATACATGAACGTCTTTCGCGAGCGCCGTCTGACGGATTAGTGTTCTCTTTTTACGTTACAAAATGAATGTGTAAGACCTAAGACCTATTAATGTATTAGCGAGATATTAGGAATTCAAGCTGGGCGAACGTGAAGGCTGAAGAATACTGTTCTTTGCCTCGGACACAACGATTCACTTGAGACGCAAAAGATCTCTCAACCATATCGGACCTATAAAGTATCATGTTTGTCCACTATGAGGCGGTCCGCTCGATATCTTTTATGTGAAATATTTCCTGGTATCGCTAATAATTTCAGCGATATTCCCGTGCATCGATTATAATGGTATGCCTTTTAGAATATTAAGGGGTCATTCCTGTAATTATGCCGCAAAATTCAGCAACATTCAGATTCCTTTCTCTCAGTGAATACAATGACTAACAATATCAAACTTTCTTTCATGTATTAAGCTACTTATGATGTATACGGAACAATTTTTTAAATACACTTTTAATTGTGTTTTTTCAATGGTTATCTGGAGGTAAAAATTGCGTTTTTTGAAAAGAAATACCTCCCTGGCGGGAGTGATTTCAGCTCACAGCTCATCTGAAACAAAAATCAACCTGATTCTTCAAGTCTTGTAATTTTCCATTTTTACTTGAAGTTTGAATGCGCGTAATTTTGTTAAATTTTAACTTAGGTATTAGGTAGAGTTTGGTTTTCTGTATTTCAGAAGAGTCTGTGAGTAATGATAAAAATAGAATGATTATGTCCTACAGTGGTGTACGTATAAAGTGGACTAGAATCATCCAAGTATCAAAAATAATTTCTGTTCCATCCTCAAAAAAATATCGAAAAGTGGGCAAAAAATCCGCAACTTGTTCTTTATAAGGCCGTTATTTTGAAACAGTGTGGATAAATCAATAATTCTAGTAGACATAATCATTCTATTTTTATCATTTTAGAACCACTTAATTTAGAACCACACATTTGAAATTATATTTTGGAAATATGAAAATTACAATTCTATACAACAAGGAATAATAAATATGTAACAAAAAAATAATACATAAAAACCCGTACAGTTCCTGAAAAATTTGAAAATAAGCTTCTCGTTCAATCGGAAAATATTAGAATGGACCCCCAGCACGGACTCCAAACATACTACAAATTTCTACTGACTTTATTAAAGGAATCACTGTCTGTTGAAATGGAAAATCATCTGCTCTGAAATAGAAATTGCATGAAAATTTATGGCGTTCGGTGACATTGCACACATTGAAACTATCCTTAGCACACGTGTCTATGTGTTACATAAAGGGAATTGTGGCATTTCTGTGTTACTATATTACGTATCTAAGTAGATCACGATACAGACGCGCGGCCAGACGAGGTCGTAGCCGGTGGCAGAGAGGCATAAACCTTTGTGGTATTTATAGTGCACATTGATAGTTACATTTATAGCACACATTAATCCCCGGAATTTGATAAAGTATACAATAGAATTGTGTTTGTTCGTGGTTCCGATTCATTTGTCATGAAACGATCGGTTGTAATGGAGGCCATTGAAGAAGTCGTATTATCGGGGCCTCGTTAATAGAATAATCCAATACCGAGTTCCTTCATCATCAGAAAGCTTTCTGGTCTGATTTACTAGTAATATAGGATGCGCCATTATTTGCGGTCTAATTAGAGAGATGACTTCAGGTACAAAAATAACTTGAAAGAGCGGAATAAAATTATTGCACGAATTTCTCTTACGTTACCAAATATATATTTAAAATACCCACACTTATATGGACAATAGGTTGTTTGAATTTTGTGGGTAAATTTAAAATTTATGAAAATTCTAAAATGACTAGTGACAAAGCAATGCTGCTTTTAACCCTGAATCTGAAACTGTCTTCGGAAATTGATTTGAGTGAGGTTTAGCTACTTCAAATCACAGTTGAAAATAGGGGATATTAAGTAAGATTTAACTACAAATTACACTATTCCAATAATACCCCTACACCCTATTATTACAAACAAGTTTTAAGTTCTCTTTAAGACGACTACAACTAATTTATTTCTCCCTACATCCTGTTGACCTCGATGAACAAATATCTTTTATACAAGATACAGAATAAGTACCTACCGCTTAGTACTTAGCAACAGTGCGATTAAAACACGCCACATAAGAATACATTCAACGAGCACACGATCTACAAAAACAGCCAAGCTTTCAATCCACGTGTTCCAGCATCTGGCCAGATATTACATGACAAAAGAAACACGCATATACACGATTCGGTAGACAGCATTTACGTAACGAAGGCAGAGGAAAAAACGTTCTTATTTGCGTCAGTTAGCGAACCGCTGTTGCGAAAAAATGTCTTTGAAGGAGCAAAGTTGCGAACGTTACTTTGGCGCGAGGTTTTCTATTTTTTATTACTTCGCCCGCAGTTCACGGAACAAGATCACGGAGGGGGTGAGTGGTGGCGTGGGAGTTAGCGTTGCGAGGGTTTTAAAAACGAGCAGCCACAGCTAGCTGCGAAACTTGAACAGCAAACCGTCCCGGAAAGTCTCTTTCCACTGGTGGCTGTATTTAATCACAGGCGATGCGCGTAGAAAATAATATCTGATGCCGTCTGAATTTCCTTTCTGGCCATCGAATTTCTCCGGTGGTTTCCCATATGGTAGTCGTCAGTTTCACGATTCACCCCCTCGCCCGGTCTCACCCCGTGACCGACCGACGAGCTGCAGTTATTCTCCTCTCCTTTTTATAATTAGGAGTTCCTGCCGTGGTTCCCGACGCAACGGCGACAGGCGTTGGCGGCGCGGCGGGGCGAATGCCAGATGGAAAGAGCTACGACGGAAAAGGGAGCGTGCGAGCCTCGGCTCGTGGAAGGGAGACGGCGAAGGGAAGAGGGATCGATATGCACCTCACCGTCGCGACCGGATGTAGGAAGAGCAGCTTCAACCTTTCGCGAACACGGGGGAGGGAGGGGCGCCGGAAATCTTTGGAAATGGGAAAACTTGGAAAAGTTGTCGCGTTATGGGAGAGGGGGGAGAACGGAGGCTCGGGGAATTGACGATGGTATTACATGGTGGCGGTGTTGGATGCTAGTGAAATCAGATTTCCGACTGCGAAGGGATTCAACGAGCTATGAAATTAGAATTAAAGTAGTACTGGAAGGCATTGATACTGTAGAGTGTAGGGCGATGCTGCGGATTCAGAGGATCGAAATGGTTTTGAGAAATGGTAGATTGTGTTGCAGGGGTGGTTGGAATATTGTGTTGGGTGGTGGCTGGTCCGATTTCTAGAAATAAATTCCACACTGATATTAATAAATTTTAATTTAAGCTTGGAGTAGATACTAAATTCTTTTATTTTTTTTTTTATTTGAGGGATGGACATTGTGATGTAAATAGCAAGGAATTTCGATATGCATAGTGATGATGTCATTACTAAATTCTTTCAAGATAGTTTGAGAAATGTTGAACGTCTCATGAAATTAGTAGATGGGAATGAGAAAATGGGTTACATGAAATCTATTATAAACTATCGTTTGTATCATTGTTAGACAGCTGGTTTGATTACTGTTTTTCTTAATTTTAATATTATCTTTTTTTCCTTAACTTTCTGTGTATTATCTATTCTTCTCACCTAATAATATGCTTTCGAGCTATCCCACAAAAGATCTCACAAACACAGTTCTGATTTCCAAGCATAATTTTTCATCTTTTTTTATAACTATCGCAGTGAATAAATTCAAGTAAAATTTAAAGTGTTCAAATCACCACGTTGCTTCAATTTTGGCAAATTACTTAATTGACTTCTCGATGGATTAAGTACTCGGCTTCACACCTGAAAAGTTCTCCGCCTCAATTCGGAGTTATTCAAATATTTTCTATATTCAGCTTCACGTAATCGATTCTTATCTCGAACATCTAACCATTCACATGTTCCGATTACTCGACTTCCTGAAACAGAATATTGCTCGTCTCGAATTTCGAGTTAACTGAATCTTCTCAATTCTCAGAGATCTCTAATATATCCACACCTCTGATTACTATATCAATATATCAGCTATTTTCATTAATATACTTAAAACTATAAACGCCCTTAGGTTTATTTGTTGATCCGGTGGCGTAGGTGTAGTTGACAGACAGGGTGGGTAAATTGATATCGTTTTTAATATATTCGCTGTCTGCTGCAGGCTGTTGTGCTACGGCTGAGTAACGGCATTATAGATTTGCGGTGCGCCTCTTTCCCACGTCTGTCCCACCGCTTCCGGCATACCGTGAACATACCAGCAATAGTACTCCATCAGAATTCATAGCTATAAATATCGCCACTCGTGATATTGCCGTGAGACGATATTTAAATGCGATAGAAAAAATGCATTCCCTGAATGGACTTCGAGCGATACAGATACCTAGTACACGAAATATTAGATGTAGGAGACGTTGATATAAAACGTTTAATGCCCATCCTGATGTATAGTAGGTTGCATAAAATTTGTATGCTTTCTTGTTTAACGAGGATTTGATTGTACTGGGTTTGATTGTTGTAAAATAAAAAGTAGTTGACTGTGTGAATATTGAATTTACAACATGTAGTAAACGTGACTGTATGTGATAGTAAAAAATTTTTATTGGGGGAGGGGAGTATTTGGTATTTGCTTAATCCATTTGACCTAAATATTACGGGTGCAGACCATGTACAGTAGTGTATTCTAAGATTCATGAACATTACTCACAATTTTATGAAAAATAGCGTTCAAAGATTTGTTCTGGCGGGGCCGCGATGCACAGAATGCTACTCCTTTGACGTGAAAATACGTGGATAGCAGTCAAAATGTTAAGAATTTTGAAAGTTGGAGAATGTTTGTCGGTTTGGGTTTCATTGTTATTACGGAATTGACGGTTAAATACGATTTCCGCCCAGTGTGTCGTTTATTTGTGCGTTACATCATTTACCAAAGGTTGTCATATCAAATGAAGACATTTAATGGTTTCAAAAGAAACTACGTGATAAGTTATGTTTTTTTATTAATGTTACTGTTCTGTATCAGCGATGATGAAATGCTGAATCACAGCTGGCTTAGAAATTTTTTTATCAGACGATAAATGGTTAGAATGAACTTAACTACATACGCTTGGCAGTAATCCAAGTAGAAAATCGAGGTCGTTCGCGAGGAACACACGATGGCTCAATAACTTATATCTGAAGCCCCAACTTTTTCGCACTAGAGATACTTTTTACGTGAAAAGGGGTTTATCCATTTGGGTTTATTTCCTTCCTCAAATAGATTCCAAATTGACTTCAAATAGACTCCAATCTTACATGATAAAAGAGTTTTATATTTGGCATCGAGTTTTGGTTTTAATTGCGTCCAAAGTACGTTTCAGATGGAAGAGAAAAAGATAATCGAAATAATGTTTAGCTAAATATTGAATTTGTGATGACTTCCGTGACTAAAATTCTTTAAATGAAATTTAATATAAATAATGCAAGTCAGTATGTATGTACTGATATCAATATTATGTTTGTGATACAAATAATAATTCAATCGCTACAATTTTTTTTCTTTTGTTGGAATTCTGCTGTATTTAATAGCAATCCTTACCTAAATAGCTTTAATGACTTACAAATCGTGCTTAATCTAATGATATCTATGGCTTATTGCTGTGTTTATTTTCGTTCCATCGTTTATAAATCGTTACATTATTAATAAACGCCATTTAAGTAATTTTTCATTATTTATGATGGGAAACGGGTTCTCCTAACTATTGTTATATCATCAGCATGTGCAGTACTATTGTACCGTTAGACGTACAGTACACACTATTTCTTTTAGGTTTCTCAGTTGCACATTTGCAAACAATATGCGTATTGTTGTGAAGTTCGCTTGCTTCTGTTTATGGTAAAAGATCTTCTTATCGTTAGTCGTGTTCCAGCAGTTGTTCCTATCGAATTTATATACTCTGTTAATATGCTCTTGGACTGCATTTATTATGATAAGCATCTAACTGTGTGTCACTATTAACATTACAATAGAACAGAATTTCCTACTACAATTAGAACACCACTTCACGTGGATTGTCTCAATATTATTTTGTTAAAAACAACTGCATCATTTGGCTACAAAATAATGAGAATATTTCTAACACGTATCTGTTTTTCCAATTCGTTCAAGATCATTTCCCAAAATTTTGCAGATCAATCGTAAAATATGCTTATTTCTTATAATTCTTGTGATTACATCCCCCATTTATATTTTTTTTGTCATTTGCACATTGGTATACCGACTAATTACTATAAAGAAGATATCACCAAATTAAAGAAAAGAACGGAAACAGAAAAAAGTGACGGAAAGTGATTTAAAAAACTGCTAAAATGTAAAGACAAGGTAACCGGAGATTTTAAAGAGACTTTCAGGGCTTTCTGTTTTTTATGTCAGTAATAATTGAATTCTAAAATAACTGAGAGGGAAGGTTTCAAAACACTTTTTTGAGACAGTGCAGGCGCACAGGTCGTTCCAGATTTAGAACACATTTAATTAACCTAGATGTCGCAGTCGATTCTGAGAAGCTGATACCTTGAAATTTTAAATATACCTTCCATTGTCTGAAATATTTATACAAGTTGAAACTACCGAAGCTTGGCATTTCGAATTACCAAGCAATAAAAGAAAAATGATTTTCAAGTTCAAATTTTGGGGTACAGTAAAATGTAATTATCTTTTGCATTTTGAAATAGTTATCATCACTGAATGTACTAATAACATAACGTATAATAAAAACACTATATTAAAAAAAAAATAATAAAGGCGTCAGTAAAATGTCTAATATACTAAATGTACGTCATGAACGTAAGTCATTAACCACGTTAATATTTTTTGTGCAGGTCACGTATTCAGCCGATCTCGCGATCCAGATACCAGGGAACTTGAGCCAAGGAGGCTCTTATCGTTTAGATTACAGCCCCCCTGTTGGTAATCCACGACCAAACACTACCATAAACGCCACTGACATAAGTAATGTCATTAAGTTCAAGGATTGCTCTCCTGGCACTAGATATGAATTTTGGTTGTATTATAGTAACGGTACACTTCAAGACTGGCTCACATGGACTGGCTCCATAATCACAGGTATGCATACCCATTACTCTCTTATCGATTATAAGTAGGTTTAGGGTTACAGTTCTACCTACCTGATACCCTTCTGGTTGGTACCTACAAAAAACATGTACAAAAAGTATCAGCCAAAGTTAAGTATTTATTTTAATTGTTTTTATGTAAAATAAATATTTAATTTTGGCTTATACTTTCCGTATATATGTTTTATATCAACCAGACGGGTATCAGACTTGCCGATATCATTTGTAGACATAATTTTAATAATGTAGGGTGCGAGCAGTATGGTCAGGCGCCCTTAGCAGCCGAGTACGTAGGCCGGTTGTATACTTGAAACGCAACGCACCGCAGATTTTAATTAATAGCTTGCGAAGTCAATTTAAACGTGTCCACCCTAGAGGAAGTCTTATTTTATAGCGAAAGCTTTGAACACTCCGGTCGTGTTTTGTTCGGATTTTAAAAATGCAGCTTTGGAGCGATATTTGAAAAACAAGAATTTGTTACTAATTTTCATGTTGTGAAAATGAGTTTTTGAAGAAAGTCAATCCTTTTTGATTAAAATAAAAGTAGAACAACAGTTCATTAGTACAACAGTTTTTAAACATTTCTCTTTAAACTTTTAAGATCAATAGTACCTACAATACATTAAGGTATACCATTGATTCACTCAACTTGTATAATATGTACCTAAAACGTATTCCTGACAGTTTTTTTAAAAATTAAGTTCCTCTTTTACATCCATAAAAAAAAAGAATTTTTTCCAAACCTTGGGACGATATAGCATAGTTCTGCATTTATAATATCGTAGGTATAAGATATGTTTCATTGAATTACGCTTTCTGAATCCTGGCCCCATTTGACAATTGTTTCTATTATCTCCAACGAGCGCACAAATATTTTAGTAACAATGAATACAATTGATTTTGCAGTACCGGATCCACCCTCGAACTTAACCGTCTCGGTGCGCAATGGAAAGACTGCAGTAGTCTATTGGGCACCGCCAGCCGAGGGCAATTATTCCGGTTTCCGGTTGAGGGTGCAAAGTTTCAGCGACACCGGAAATCCAAAAACAAGCGTCATCCCTGCGGATGCAGTGCCCTATGTGCTCCGTGATCTGATCCCCGGGGCGACGTATTCACTTCAACTTTTCACCGTGTTAGACACCAAAGAAAGTGTGGCTTACACCAGCAGGAATTTCACGACGAGTGAGTGATTTCAGTTCTACCATACAGATCCCATTACTTCCTGGTATAATTTTCCAGAATATTCTGTACTTTTAGAGAACACTCGGAATTATAATGTGACTTGAAAAGTGATTTGAGGTGTACAATTTATATGTATTTTGTTACTCTTTACCTTAATGCTTCTTAGTTATTTTATGTGGATTTAATTCGGTTTAATGATACTACAACAGAGCAGAAATGATAAATAATGATAATTGGTTTAGTTTTCGTGTTTCTGACGCGTAGCACATAAATTAATTTTTCTTTACTCTCGATAATCGTCGATTAAGTATTTATGGAAATGTGCTACATATATGTATACGAGCATCAATTCTATTTTTATTTTTACAGAACCCAACACACCTGGCAAGTTTATCGTATGGTTTAGGAATGAAACGACATTATTGGTCCTTTGGCAGCCGCCTTATCCTGCTGGGATTTACACCCATTATAAAGTTAGTACAGATCCTGCTGATGCCATAGAATCTGTTCTTTATGTGGAAAAGGAAGGAGAACCTCCTGGGCCTGCTCAGGCTGCTTTCAAAGGACTTGTGCCTGGTAAGCGATTTATTAAAACATTTTATTCTATTATGTATTTTATTGTTACTATATAAAAATAATGTTTATTATAAAAATTAGAACGATAGAAACAATAGCGTGAACATATTTAAAAAACAATTTGAAGCGAATATATAAAGTAACTTTATTTCAATTAATGTTAAAACTTTACTTTCTTTCGTAATAAAATCGCATGACATTGAACAATGAAAGAAATTCGATTTTTTGATCACGACAAAGATGAAACTCCCCTTAATGTTTGGCTTTCGCTCATTACAGGCAGAGCCTACAATATTTCCGTGCAGACGGTGTCGGAGGATGAAACTTCAGCCCCCACAACGGCTCAATATCGAACGGTGCCATTGCGTCCCTTGAACGTTACCTTCGACAAGTCTTCAATAACATCGACTTCCTTTCGAGTCTTCTGGAATCCCCCCGAAGGAATGTCCGAGTTCGATAAGTATCAAATATCTTTAGGGGGTAACAGAAGACTCGCACCAGTCACCAGAAATCGGGATGACGAGAGCAAATGCGAATTCAAGGACCTAGAACCAGGGAAAACGTACCAGGTGGTCGTGAAGACAGTTTCAGGAAAAGTTACCAGCTGGCCAGCTAGCGGGGACGTTACTTTAAGTAATTAGTTTGAATTTCTTTTTGTTCTTACCATTTGAAGGAACTCATTGCTTAATATGTATGAATAGAAGGGAAAGAAATTTTCTTGTAATTTGGGGGTGTATTGTGTATTATTTTACTGATCGTGAGGGTGATTTTAGAAAGTCGATTCGATTATAGCCATTCGATGTTCAAAAAATGCATTTGCCATTTGTATATTAAAGATACCTCTTTGCGCATTGCTAATGAAACATGGCCATAGAAAGATATTTTAATTAAATTAAAGATGATTGAATAATTTATATTTATTAAAGATAATTTTAATTAAATTAAGGATAATTTAATTAAACGGTACGTACAATATTTTTCACCGAGTTTCTTTTATCCTTGCTTTAAAAAAATATTAATATATGCTTTATTTTACAAAGTAGTTTATTGGTTGCAAGTATATATGAATTGTTGAGAATTTATTATTTTCCTACTAATATAAATATTTTAATATCAGAATAGCAATATTTGCCATATCAAAAGTATTTCTTATGAAATTCTGCTTCAAATCACGTATATGACAATTTGGTTGATATCTATTAATCGATTAGCACCTGGATACGTATAAAATGTTTCGTATTATATCTAAAAACAGTTAATTGGTTAACAAATTCACTTAAATAGTAAACCTTGTAATCATCTATGTATCCTACTAACCGAATAATAGAGGACCATCCAGTTAATGGATATTTGAGTGGCTGATAAAATCGATTCCCTTGATAACACAATTTTCCACTCATAAATGTTGTGTTTCATTATGTTCGTTTTTAATAAATTTGGTGGTCAATCGCAATTCTCCTTCCAATAAATTCGAACATAAAGTAATACCTATTGCTAATAATGTTTTTCTACTGATGTTATCAGAACCATTACCAGTGCGTGATCTTCGCGCTGTCATTGATGAGAAAACTGGGATGGTTGAAGTTTCTTGGCTTCCCGAAAATTCCAGTACGCAGGATAGTTATAAGTTGCAGTATCACGAAGTGGAAACAACGATAGGTGGTGATAGTAATACATTAACAATTGATAAGACTAAAGTACGTATTTTTTTTATTACTTCCTACAGCTAGACGAATTACCATGCGCTTATTGTGAGAAGTAGTATTTAGGCCATGAAACATTTTATTGCCATATAAGAGGAAACAAATTAGATAATATTTTTCTGAGTTTTGTAAAGGGTATTTAAAGTGATATGTTATGTATATTTTTTAAAACGAGATATGTATACAGTACCGGAAATATTTATTTTTCAACTGTGATAACGTGTTCATTGGAGTGAGGCAATAAATATTTTCAGTACTGTATATTTCCATATGCATGTCACATTCTCTGTAATTTTATATCGTCTTCTATAGCTGTTTTTAACACTCTACAAATTTTTTTATTTTCAGGTCACTCTGGAAGCCCTATTACCAGGCAGAAATTATTCTATAATAGTGCAAGCAATTAGCAACAAAGTGGAATCGAACGAAACCGTTTTGTACCAAATTACACGCCCTTCGAGTCCAATAATCGAGGATCTAAAGCCAACGGAGATAGGGCTGAACATCTCGTGGAAAAGTGACGTTAATTCGAAGCAAGAGAAATTTGAAGTAATACACAACAGAAATGATACTGGCGAGAGTGCGACGACACTAATCACAGAATCTCATATTGTATTGGAAGATCTTTATCCTGGTGCAGCGTACGAAGTTAAAGTTTTCGCCATTAGTCATGGTTTGAGAAGCGAGCCACATGACTACTTCCAAGCTGTTTGTAAGTAGCGTGAATCCTCTCCTCCGAATTACCAAGAGTCAACATAAAAGCGGTCAAATCCAAAAAATTTAATTTACTTCTAAAGAAAATATCTACCTTTAAAAATCGTTAAAATATTATTGCGCAAATATTTCATGAAATTAACTTATAATTAGTAATTTAACATTTAGCATTGCAAATTGTTACTCTGTATATTAGTAAACGATGAAAAGATTTCAATTTTACAAGTTTTAAGAAACATGTCCATTACAATATTTTTGTCGATCATGCTTCTTCTTCTGTGGTTAATATAACTATATAATTTCAGTACCTCATCCACCAAAAAATTTAAGCATTGAGAGAGTAACAAGCAACACTGTGGTTGTTCGCTGGAAAGTGCCAACGGATTCGTTGTTCACCGAATTTTCAATTAGATATCAAACAGAAGACGACCCAAGATGGGTGAAGCTGCCCAATGTTATAGACACAGAAGCAGAAGTGACGGATATGACGCCAGGGGAAAAATATACGATTCAAGTGAACACTGTGAGTTATGGAGTGGAAAGTCTTTACCCAGTTCAAGTGAACCATACAGTTCGTAAGTAAACAGAAAATGTTTCATGCCCAATAGCACTATAGAGTTTTCTAAAAAAATAATTTCACCCATAAGTTAATCAAGTATTCGCCATCACTTGTTAATTAGAAAAAATTTAATTGACATTATCCGTCGTTCATTTCCCAGCTATTCATTGATTCCACAGTTCCACAAACCGTTTACCGCCAACACCCTTAGTTTTTGAGAAATTTCATTTTGAGAAAAACTGCAAATTTTCACCTTTGAACATCTTCTGCGTCCAAACAAATTCAACTATCTTCACTTATACCTATTCCCTTTCGTTTATACCGTATAAATTCTTTTAGGTCCAAATTCAGTGCTGAACATCACTCCGATTATCGACTCCACAAACGTGACATTGGAGTGGCCGAGGCCAGAAGGTAGAATTGAAATCTACGTGGTAAAATGGTGGCCAGTAGATAATCCCGACGATGTACGATCGAAAAATGTTACGGAAAGCAACGATGTATCCAGCACCTCGTTCGATGAAAATACTATTCAAAAAGTTCTCGTGAGCGACCTTATACCAGGTGTTCAATACTCCTTTACGATCTACACATTGTCCTACGGCTTGGTCAGCGATGTCACCAATCTGACAACTAGGACAAGTAAGTTGAATCACAAATTATCGTAAAAATTGTCTACATATTACAGACAACAACAGCGTTATTCGTTTCGAATCGACTACTTATCTGTTTTATTAACGAATTAAGCCTATGCATGAGTGCTAACACGTGTGAAAAATTTGAATTCAGCACTAATCCAATATTTCTAGAGTCACTTAATATCTGATTTTCCGGGCGCATTTGTCTTACGCGAAACCTTACGAGCTATTTGTATTCGACGTATACAATTCACATACCGAAGCTCATTTTACTTCATCTTGTGAAGCAGTGCATAGCTTATTGTCAGTCACACGTAATTCTAGGCTATCATGTGATCATCGTTCAGATCAAGTCTTAAAATTGTATCGCAGTATATAATGTATAAATAATAAATATTGTGTATTTGAAATGAAAGCACATAGTTCTGATAGTAAAAAACTGTTGATGAGATCACAGTAGTATTCACATCGTGTGAATCGTGTCCTTTGAACTTCCCGTTTCTTTCCGTCCGTTTCTCTATTTATGGTTCAGACAAGATATAAAGAAAATGGTAACTGTAAAGTCAGCTTGGATAGGGAACACGGTGACTAAAGTTACTTAAAAAAAGATCACGACCCAACAAACACGAGTCTGTCAAATCCAGTGCCACTGATCCAATCGGAAGTCGTTGTGGTGGTCGATCGAGAACAGCCGGATGCTCTGACGTTGAGGTACACACGGACACCCAAATCGTCCAAGTTCGATTTGTATCGGTTCCGGATTAGCGATGAAAGCAACACGACGAAAGAACGACTGGTCGACGACACCGACACTAAGGTCACGTTCGTTGGCCTAACACCCGGTAAACTCTACAACGTGACTGTTTGGACTGTCAGCGATAACGTGGAGAGCAGACCTCTACTTAGACAGGATCGACTTTGTGAGTATTTTCTATGGAAGAATAACGATTCACGGTGAGAAACTCCGGGGTACATGAACACAAAAAATGTTGATAGCAGAGAAATGGTAAAATCCCGTATCGTTTATTAGTTTTGTATTAGCTGGAGCAGGAAATAAGAATATTTTAAACACAAATTATAAGTTATATGTTTCGTTATATAGAAGTTTCTTATTAATGTGAAAAAAAATATTTCATGTTCAGATTAATCCAGATACTCCTAAGTATTCGAATTTTCGAATCCCAAATTCAAATTCTCCGGCGTTCGAATATCCGAATATTCGAGTATTATTATATCTTGTAACAGTCCTATTTAGTTATCAAAACTCAGCGTGAACTGGATAACACTTTCTGACAAAACTTGAAATGATATTTCCCCTAATCTTGCGTCGCTCTGCCGCTCAAAGTGTTTATTTTCAACTATTTATAGTTAAGCGTTATGTTAATATAATTTTTATTTCCAATCCCATAGAAATTGAGTTACCGGTTTACAGTAGTGTATAGTTCTGGGAATCATATGTTTCTTTAAATTGTCATGTTAAAATTTTACCTTGTCGCGTGGCTTGTGTCAATGTTTTTAAAGCGTACATTAAGACAGTACGCATTCCTATGAAATTCCACTTAAGAACGTGGTATATCTTCTTTTAGAATCAGCCTTGCAGCTTGTGGTGCTCTACGTCGTGTATTAAAATGTAATTAACAAATGAAACTGGAAAGATAATAAAGTGTTTGTCAAGCACAATTTTTTTAATTTTTATATAAGTTACTTCAAATTAATATTGTATCTGGATTTTCCAATTGTATTGTTTCCTGTATAAGTTTTTGTTACACTAGCTTATATTCTGTATCTCGTGATTTATTAGTTAGTAGATAGCACTGGAAATTTTTTCGTGTCTTATCAGATTTGGTATCTTACGAGTTTATCACATAAAAGAGTTAATTTTATGGAAACATGATGAACTTTCGGTCTACGTTATATAAAGAATATGGTATCCTACCTAATGAATCCATATTTAAAGATGGTTCCATTTAATATACTTGTGAAAGCACGTAAATAGTGAACCATGTTTTTAAATTATTTTAAATTATCACTTGAGGAAGTGATTTTTTAACATTTTTCAGTGGTGTTACCATTTCTGAGAAACACAAGTCATAAAGTTTTACTCAATCGAATATTTTCAGCAAGATAATCATCCGCATATCTTGTTTTCCCGACACGCGTATATAAAATTGTGATAAAGTTGAGAATAATTCATCAAATAACAATACAAACCATTCCGACGCAACACGACCTGAAGTTGTATGTATTTATATTACAGGATGTTTCGAAAATGCTGTTATACCTATGTAATATGAAAATTAATTTATTTATAGCGTATTGTAATTATTAACACGAAACGAATGATTTTGAATAATAATTTTATAATATTCCTTTTTAGTAATAATATTTACTACCAAAAGGTGTACATCATTTAATAGCATTTAACATTTCTTAGAGTTCGTCGAATATCCTGAGGTGTTTACTTGATTTAACGTTAATGAGACACAAAAATATCTCGTAACTAGTATTCATATTAAATCATTCATTAAACTTTAGAGGAACTAGTTGCTCCTTGCAAATAAGATACTTATTTTACGTACATTAAACTATTTTCTTAACTTTTGAGTTTTAAAATCAAATAATATCATCTTTGGAACATCTTGTATAATTAGAACGTATATATGACATAAATTTTGTTTGACGAAATTGTACTATTTAGTACCTATCCACCTTCGCATAGTTCGCATAGAGATGAACCATAATCAAAACAGACTCAATTCCCCACAAATACGTAACGAACCTTAAGCTTAGTCCTGAATGGATGTTAATTACAATCCACCGTGAAACTTGGTTTCAGATCCTGAGCCAATTACAGCTATTCAGGCGATAGACATCAATGACACAAGAATCACACTAACTTGGGATATTCCGCGCGGGCAGTACGACGCCTTTGAAGTGCAATACATAAACACAGACGGAAATTTAATTCTGAACATTACGTCAGTCAATCTAATAACCATATCCGACTTAAAGCCTCATAGAAATTACACATTCACACTGGTGGTACGTTCTGGCACAGCATCCTCTTATCTCAGAGTGTCAAACCCTCTGAGCGCTAGTTTCACTACTAGTGAGTCCTATCCCGGCAAGGTGGAAAAGTTTCATCCCACAGACATCCAGCCGAGTGACATCAGCTTTGAGTGGTCCCTACCTAGCCAAGAGCAGAATGGTATCATCACGAAGTACACAATCACGTATGGGCTGGACGTAAGTCTTAGCAGACTTTTTTTGGTAATTTCAATACATTTACTTGAGAGGATTTGAGTTAGTTATAATGTTCCATCATCTTCAAATAATTTAAAATGCATATTATCCTGGCGATTGTAGGTTGGATTATTAGGAAATTGCATAATTGAACGACTTTATCGACTAGTAAGGCATCAAAGTGATTGTGATTCATGTGCGTGTTAAACCTCGCTTTATACAATGTGAGTCACCTAATTCTACCACTTGAAATTACTTATAAGCTGTGTGTTATATGAAAAAATATTTCACACAACAGTTGAAGGGGAGGAGTTGGTGCAATGCAATAATTAGTTTCTTGTTTGCCCCCTCATTTCGGAAGGTTATTAACAGTAATTTCATTTTTCATGTAATTTAAAGTGGTAGAGTTAGATGGCTCAGCCTGTAAAAAGCTACATGTCATTGAAATTAACGTACAAATTCGTGATCGTATCAATGATCAAAACTGAACGAAATATATTAGAGAAAGCATATTTAAAAAATTATCGCAATTATATGTCATAAATAAGGCCAACTCAGATTGACACGATGCCTTCATCTATTGCCATTAGGGGTCCGCCCACACTCAGACGCAAGACTTCGGGCCAGGCGAGTACCGCGGCGTCATCAAGTTTCTTATACCAGGAAAGACGTACATATTCCGCATCCAAGCCCAGACAAAAATTGGTTTCGGGCCTGAAGCAGTTTGGAAGCAAAAAATGCCAATTCTGGCACCGCCAAAACCACCCACCCAAGTAGTGCCGACAGAAGTTTGCAGAAGCAGTACGACAATTCAGATACGCTTCAGAAAGAACTACTTCAGTGAACAGAACGGCGCAGTGACGTCTTATACGATCATCGTGGCCGAGGATGACAGTAAAAATGCATCTGGTCTAGAAATGCCCAGCTGGAGAGATGTCCAAGCATACAGCATCTGGCCCCCGTATCAGGTGAGAGTTTGATTATTCGTAATTTTCTATACACTGCCGCTTAAGGGGGGAACCTGGTTTAGGACGCAGAAAAAATCGATTTTTTTATCGACAGTATAAATTCCCTTAAGGGTTTAGAATCACTCTGTGAATTCTAGAAAGTTGTAAAAACACCGTCGTGTAATTTTTTTATCTATTGTGTAGAGGAAGATAAATAATATTCATATTAAAGTAATTGATGTAAGGAATATTGCAATCACTGAATATATTATATAATTTCGAATTAGGAGGAAATTTGTCGTATAATGGAATATTAAAAAAAATTTGACAAGTAATTCCACTTTAAATAATCCATTTTGGTGGAGAGTATCATACGGTTAGGCAAAATTTTGTGATAACTTGCAATTTTTTGGAAATAAATAACAAAGAGAAATAAAGTACCTGTTATGAAATAAAAATAATTAACGGAAATTTTAAATACCATTGGACCAGTAAAATATTTGAGTAACACCATCAATTTCCTAGCCATTTTTCTGCCGTTTGATCTGGAATATTTTATTATGAGTGTTGGTATCAAGATAAAACATAACAATAGTGCTTACAGTGACATGTTTTATTCACGAATCGAGTAATCAAGTGCAACTTGTCATTGGCACGCGAACGATATTGCAATAGAGATGTAAACTAATTAATGCAGTGTATTTCGCAGAGTGACTCGTTAACTTGCACGATCACGAGCGAGTAACGCAAACAGCAGAGAAATACGTGCACTCGAGACTACGCATAAGCAATCACGTTCTCGCAATTGTTACATTACGTGTAATCCAGACGCAATAGTTGATCGTAGAATGCGCGTGATCCTAGGTGTCCTCAGTGCACGCAGTCGCCAATACACAACTATCGTAACAGTGATCCGTTTAGAAACCAATTTATCAGCGTCCTTGTGTCATATAAAAATAATGTGAAATTTTAACGTTTAATATTACAATTCCTATTCTAATTTAATAAAGTGGCAAACGTGCAAAGATTGTGATGAATGAACGAAGTACGGACACGTACACGTAAAAAGTTGTTCTTGAAGTGGGCATTGTGATGTGGGACATGTGATTTGCTGAAGAGTTTGATGTTAAGGGGAATGTGATCGTGTGTTTTGAGTAGAAGTTATACGATTTTTTTAATAAAAGATGGTGGAAGCAAGGGACAATTGAATTAAAATATCTTGTGACCATCACTTACTTTGTGAATGGTAACTATAAATGGCACCAGTCCAACGGCAGCGGTTGCCTGCACTGTGCTAACTATGGGATAGGTTTCACCACACATATTCCTTCAGTTTATTTATGTAAACGTATATGCGTGCATGCGCTGATATGTTTACTAAATTGGACCATGAATATTCTAGAGAATATGATTTCCAAAGCTGGGAAATTGTTTACACAGGTGACGAATGATAATGCTTTTTTTTTCTTTAGAATATTATTACTGTTAATTCACTAAATTGGTGATATACACGAATAATTAATTCATAGGGAAGTGAAATGTACTAAAAACAAAAAAGATAATATAGGTAGTAAAAAATATTTAAAGTTATCGTTTTGTGAATGAATACATCAGTCACTTAAACGCCAAGTATGTAGTTACTTCCTGTACGCCTTATAATGGTTTCTGATGAGTAATTTTCTTATGACGGGGAACATTTTACGACCATAGTATATCATGTAATCGTAATGAAAATAAACGTGTCAAAGTATTTGCGCCGCTTCGTGTGCATGTTCAAGGATAAGCTCGATAGAAGTGTAAAAAAGTACATACCTATTTGATGTGATTCTTATTATTGCTACTAAGATACATTCTTGTTTCATCAGAAAGTGATTCAATTCCTAGTAATTCTAATTTGAAATGCAACTGACGACGTACTAATCGGAAATAAGAAATTATTAATCGAACTAACAATACATGCAAACAACTGCATCAGATTTTCGTAAAAGTATGTCTTGTGTAATGGGTTGACAAAATTCTCTTAATGAAAATAAGCCTAAACCGGACGTAAAAGAAATTTACGCTTGCTGAGTATCCTTTTTGAATTTTTTACCTCTCCACTGATTTTTGAAAATCTTCAAAATTGCATCTTGTATATAAAGTCTAGGAAAATATTATAAATATCAGGAAAATATTATTGCCTGATTTCTGACTAGGTATTCAGTGTCCAAAATCCGAGTCGACTTGAGTTCGACACCAATCACTTTATCGATCATGCAGCTATTAAAAGTTTACACGCGCCGTGGATTTTTGAGGGGTGCAATAAATATTTCTAGTAGTATGTATCTAGTGGATGTTTTTTTTTGTATAAATCGATGTCATATTCTTAATTAAACAGTAAAGATTTTGCCGTTACTAACAATGCTTCCATGCGTTTACTTGATGAAATGTTTTATGTTTTATACGCAGGTGATGGATCCTTACTATCCTTTCAAAAATGGATCCGTGGAGGACTTCACAATCGGCGGTGAAAATTGCGATAATAAGAATGGATACTGCAATGGACCACTGAAATCTGGTTCCACCTACAAAGTCAAAGTTCGAGCTTTCACCGCCCCGGATAAATTCACGGACACCAGTTACAGTTTTCCAATTCAAACAGGTGAGAACAACCATGTGAAAAGCTAATTTTAAACATCTCTTCCATTCTGCTTTCTTCAAAACCCTTTAACAGATCATATTCATTTGAATAATTATATAGGAACAAGCGTCAGATTTGCAATTCATCCATTGTTCACTTTTAATTAGTTAAGTGTTTTCGAATAAAATATGGGTACAAAATTATGTAGTCTGTGTTGAAAAGATTAATAGCAACGATTGAAACTAAATTTTTAATGACTTCAGTAGGTTCAATTTTTTTCTCATTTCATTTTTAATCTGCGGTTTTTTCTCAAGTTCATATAATAGAAAATATTAAAAGATTTGAATGATCACGCGATGATCCCTAGCTATAAGAAGCTTGCTAAATTCATGCCTCATTATTTTATGTGCATGTCTGCCCAAGGATTGCTGCTGGCAGGTAAGACAATAAGTTTGTACATTGAAAAGGAAAAAGGTACAAATTATTATTGATTTAAGTAAATTATAATACAAAATTAATTGTTTCATTACGTGCAACGTGATTCTTCTCCTTTCATTAGAAATACTTAAAAACTGATTACAAGCTTCTGTCGAAATACTTTTCCTTAAAATGTTATCGATTGTTTTATTCTAAATTTTCAAACTTTTTAAAATACACATAATTTTTAAAGTTTGTTAAATATTAGACGTCTTACTAAATATAAAGTAAAACATTGCAGACAACCATACGTGAGAAACATATATGTGCCATTGATTATGAAAGTGGTGTATTTATTCATGTATTTTTTATTTCGCGTTTTCTTCCTTTTTTCTTTTCTTTCCCCACATCTAAGGTTAATACATGATACAAATATATGTAACTATTTCCTTTCTCACAAATTACTTTCAGAAAACAAATGAGTTAAGTGTTAACACCACTGTCGAAATGAAATTATCATGTCATTGCTTACATGACGGTTATTTTGCAACAATTCTTTCATAATATTGAAATGTAAATCAATATAACATAAAATAAGAGAAATCTTCCTTTTTAAGTTTTTTTCACTTAGGTAGGTACAGCACTTTCATAATCACCGGCACATATTTGTTTCTCCCAACTCATTCAAGCTTAAGGAATAAAAATCTCAACGTTCCATTCTTCTGATACTATCTAGGAACTATTAAATCACAATTTTCGAGATAAATGTTTTAAAATTTGTATGGATTGTACAAAGAATCCTTTGAATTGCTTGCATCATCATAGAAATCGAAGTCTCGTAGTTTAAGTTGAAACCATTTTACGAACAAAATGTTTGATTTCAAGCTAATTGTATCTACATGTTTAAGTAGATAAGGACAACACGGCCATCATAGTTGGAGTCACGGTTCCGATAGTGCTTTTGCTGACTTTGTTGGGTATTGGTTTGCTGATTAGAAGAAGAAGAAGTCAAGGTCGTAAAACAACTGAAACACGAACAACCGACAATTTGTCGTTACCAGATAGCGTGATCGACACCAGGTAAATTATTACATAAATAAAAATTGAAAATTACATTATGTAACAATAATTCTCCGATGTGGATTCGATAATTAATTTTGAGCATACGTTTCATTACTGGAGATTATGGATTAGGTACATTTTTTGCCCATTTATTGAAACATTCCAAGTTCCCAAAGCATAAATATTAATATACGTAGACATAAATATTGATTGTAAATGTTTTTACAATTGACAGCAACACGTTTAACAGGAAACAAATTTTACAAGGCTCTTAGCAAAAAACAGTTGTTATATAAATATATAAATTGAGTAAAAAATAGAGAAAAAATTAATAAAGTATTAGTTGAATGTATTTTGTGTATCAATAAAAACACAGGTAATATATTTTCTGGTCCTTATCGAAATAAAATTGAACAGACATGTACTAGATACATATTCCAAGCACGATCGACGGAAACGACTGATCTGCTATACTTTCTTTTTACAGTCGACCGATCAAAATCGAGGACTTTGCCGAACATTACCGCACGATGTCCGCGGATTCAGACTTTCGTTTCTCGGAGGAATTCGAAGAATTGAAGCATGTCGGAAGAGACCAGCCGTGCACAGCAGCGGACTTACCCTGTAACAGACCAAAGAATCGTTTCACAAATATTTTGCCCTACGACCACAGTAGATTTAAGCTCCAACCTGTGGATGATGAAGAGGGATCGGATTACATCAACGCCAATTACGTTCCTGTACGTTTCAATGCTTATACTTTTTCTAATACTTTTCTATACTTTTCTAAGGTTAATGTGTCTAAGGTTCATATATATTTTATATTAGGGGCACAATTCTCCAAGAGAATTTATCGTCACTCAAGGTCCTCTGCATTCGACACGCGATGATTTCTGGAGAATGGTCTGGGAGAGTAACAGTAGGGCGATTGTAATGCTGACAAGGTGTATTGAAAAGGGCAGAGAAAAATGTGATCGTTATTGGCCAGTGGATACTCTACCAGTCTACTATGGGGATATTTGTGTCACGATATTAAATGAGGCGCACTATCCTGACTGGAGTATTACCGAATTCATGTTGTGCAGAGTAAGTAATTTATGTTCCACTGATTTATTTAAATAACGGACCAAATGAAAGTTACTGTAACTTCATTCGTTATTCGATGTTCGAAAATCCGGGTCAACTTTATTCGACACATAAATAATTTTTTTAACTTTTATTCGTTATTCGAAACATTGCTCAACAATGATTTCCTATAGGGGGACGTCAAAAGAGTCATTCAACACTTCCATTTCACGACGTGGCCAGACTTCGGGGTACCCAGTCCCCCTCAGACGCTTGCACGATTCGTGCGAGCTTTCAGAGAAAGGGTCCGGCCTGATCAAAGGCCGATAGTCGTCCACTGTAGTGCTGGAGTGGGTCGTAGCGGCACTTTCATCACGTTGGACAGAATACTCCAGCAAATCTTGATGTCAAAATACGTCGACATCTTCGGGATAGTTTGGGCGATGAGGAAGGAACGCGTTTGGATGGTTCAAACGGAGCAACAGTACATTTGCATACATCAGTGCCTTTTGGCAGTTTTGGAGGGCCAAGATATGACTGGACCACCTCGGGAGATTCACGACAATCAAGGATTCGAGGGTAAGTCCTGTTTTCCATAAACGATCTCCAATTTTGTAATCTGGTTACCTTGCGAAAGAGTTTTGTAAAAGTGATACGATTTATATCCAGTACCATACAAAAGATATTAAAGACATCGTAACTAATATAAAGTGGAAAGCAACATTTGTAAATAATTTTGAATTGTTCTGGAAGTTTTGTATTTTGCATTTTTAACGATAAGTTCTTTACTATTGTCTTATATTCCCTTCTTGAAGTTTTTCATTAATATTTATGAATCCGTGTTCTTATGATTTTTTATGTGTTGACCATTATTTAGTTAAGAAAAATATGCGAAGGATTTATGTTGCCCCTAGAGTAGTTCAAGGTGGTTTGCATTGGCACATATTTCAAATCTAACCATGAGTTTCTAAAATCGAAATAAATTGTTAAAAAATTAGTGATGTGGTATTCGGGAGCTTCGACCTAAATATTTATACATCGCTATAGTAGAGCTCTCCGCCACTACGCTGTCACTGTACGGGACAGCCAGCCGCGAGTTTTTACACTTTACCGCGCGGTTAATCTAAATCTGTTTGTCGTATTATGCTATCTATCGGGTTGTCTACAAGTTATTTTAAATAGTATTAGCCATAATAAAGTTCAAGCAAGTCTTTTTAAAACATGTATAATTACATATCATTCAACATATTTTATTTATAAGTAAATTGTATTATATTGTGAGACTAACAGACAAACGAACCTCATTGTTATGCATTCACGACCAGAGTTGGGCATTAACTAAATAAAACATTATTTAAATAAGTATCAAATAAAAGTTACTTTAACTTTAGATTATTCGACGATTATAACGTTTATTTGACGAAGAAAGTTAACTCGGGATAACTTTATTTGACACATGACGAATAATGTTTCAACTTTAATTCGTCATTCGAAATTTTATTTAAATAAAAATTTTGCCCATCTCTGTTCACGACAAACTACTTATACTAACCGCGCCAGAGAGTGGGTTTGGTGCACGTATGGGCTGTCCATTATACATAATGGAAGGATATATGTATACAGTAAGTATTCGTTATATGTTCCCCAGACATATTTCCTCGGAACCAGTTGAATGTGAAAGGCGACACGTGTCAAAGCAGCGCAACCGTGAAATGAGACACACTGGCAGATATTTTGTAAGAAGCCAACGTCTGGCATTTAAAAACAAATTAAATGTTTATTATTATGAAAATATTTGTAACATATTAATGAGATTTTTCTTATGTAAATAAGACCAAACACGATGGGATTTGAATCATATTCGGTCATTTTCATATTCGACTGTCGTTCACTTTTTCTACTCGCTGTCGTTTTCTTCGACTGCCGACTGCTACTATCGGCGTAACATAAACACGAGCTCCGAGCCTCGACGGAATCGCTTGAATAAACACACGAGCTCGGCTAGAATTCGTGTCCCCGCCCGATATTATATCTTCGTGCTCAGTCCCGAGACTCCCGAGTGGTGAACATGTAACGAATATTCACTGTGTAATGGTTGTTCGTACACGGCGGTAGCCTCGACGGACGACCACTATAATGGCCATTCGTGCGTACATACACAGAGGTAGGTCTGCAGAAGGCCACTATAGCAGCTGTTAGTAGCGAAAAGATTAAAAGATATTGTGCATACGAATTTCTCAAGAAATGGGTTCTTATAGTTCGTTATATTATTTTCTTGGGTGGTAAATGCATTTGTTATTTGTCTTTCTTAAATAGAACAGGAGATAAAACAGTAGTGCATGGGTTATTCACGGTTGGGAAAGTGGTGATGGACCGAGGTGCTTCGAAGAAGCATAAGCTATTCGATAACGTTTATTAAAAATATTTTTTATACCTAATTTTAGTAATTTGAAGCGTTACGAATTATTAAAATTATGTTGAAAAGAATCACATCCAAATTTCATATGTATACACTCAATATGTTTTACAACTAAACTCAAAAGCATTAACACTTCAGAAAGTAAATCTACATTTTCTGATACAAAGTCTGGCAATGGTCGGTAGTAGTGGCATTGATACAAAAAAAAAAGGGTATATGCATTCGGTTTTGTGTCCCTTTGTAAAGGTGTGCTTTTGGTCAATTTTATTACATCCATAAGTAGCGAATCACTTTCCTTCTGCAACCTTGTACTTCCCTTTGAATCCAGGCAAGAATCGAAGCTTGGTTGAAAATACAAAGAGCCCTGTTGAAGATGAAAAGGAAAGGTGACCTTCGAACTGCAAATCCTGCGTCGATGGTAATTTTGATCCTCGCTTTTTTTCTCTTTCACCTGTTACGTATATCTAGTGTGTTGCATGTGATAACTATAATTACTGAGGCATGTAGTATGAAATATGATTAACGTAATCTAATACATATACACACAAAAGATACATCATATGATATGAGAAAACCACCTCAAGTAATTACTTTATTTTTAATCTACATAAAAGGAGAGTCGAAAACGTGTTTTCTCTAATTAGCACATTTCCAAGAAGTAAAATCAAGATCAAACTATTATATAACAGTTCATTTCCAAAAAATCTAAAGTGAATTTTAAATCTGAGAAAACATAAGACATTTATGAACTATAATCTTTGATATTTTACGAAATGAAATTTGGGTTATATAATACTTGCATTATATTAAATTTATTATATTAAAAAACACTTATTTCGAAACTGCCTCCACTAATTAGGTGAAACCGTATAAAACCACATTTTTGTAATTTTGAAGCATCCATGTTCTCATGTTAGTATGTAGTAAACATATAGTGCAAAATTACTTTTACATATATTCTTCGGATTATTAAGTACTATTTATCATTGATGTTTTTAAAACTTTGTGTATAATGTACAGTAAACAATTTCAAATAAGTAATTACAAAGATCCTGTCATTAGTAACGAATCACTCGCGATATTCACTAACATCTAATCACAACTATTACAATACAGAATACATTACTTTAAATTACTTTTCGCTTCGTGCATGCTTGCTTGCAATTAACAATAGCCCGTTATTAATTGACATGTCAGGTATAAGTTTACACAGATCGCAGCTGATTAAATTAAAACAAAAGCATTAATATTCTGCAAGCGCCTCCTGCATTTAATCAAACTGTTCTTCAATTAGCTTGTACAGTGTGCTTAGAGAGCATGGTTATAATTTAAGTCGCCCATTTCGACGATCTGATTTTAGCTGAATTTATGTTTGTTATATTCTTGCAGACGACGAAGGAATCGCTGAATCGGGGATGTGATGCTCGAATACCTAGTTGCATTTAGGGGTCAGCGAATGTGAGGATCTAGTAGGGGGACTTTGAAAATGTGCACTGCACCACGGAGTATCACCACGGTGAGATACTTGGACGATCAAAATACTGAAAGTGGAAGTAGAGATTAAAGATATAACGAAGAATAGTCATTGATCAAAGTTTTCGTCCGGTTGATGGCAGTTAGAAAGAGAGGGCGATATTTAACGAATGCTTCAGCAATTAGACGAGCAGTGGCCGCTGTGTTTTTAGATAAACGACAGAACTGTATAGGTAGCTTTTTCACAAATGATAACATAGAACCAAGTGATACAATTTTAGTTTCCTTTTTTTATAACGACGACTTGTGAAACTGTGAGCCATACATGTGATGCATGGAAAACTTGGGATGGACAAAGAGAAGAACTGATTTCAGCACGTGGAATGGACGTTCATTTATGGTTTTATGCAGACCTTCATCACGAGACGTATTCAATATTGTCTCGACAATTTGGGGATGATAAATTGTTCGACAATAATTATTTATTGGAAGAAAGCAACGGCCATTAAATAAGTGGCAGAGCTATTTAAGAAAAGAATCTCGAACTTCTAGAAAAGTTACACTAACGCGAGAAAAGGGGGAAGAAGCTACTACCTTTTCTACAGTAAGCAGTATATTCTAACTTCTCCACTTGTATTGAATAGAAACTTTTCTAAAAGAACCACGTGCAAGAGAAGGAGAACCTGAAGTTCTTGCGATGAAAATTCATGTTTCGACATTTAAAAATTCTCAAAACGATTAGACGATGATTGCTCCAAAAGCAGACGAAGAAAAACATTAGAATTCACTACGAGGAGCAACTCAAATTTAACAAATGAAATGAAAGAAATCTGCTAGTGTTTAATTTTCAATGTCCATTAACTATCAAAATGTATCGATCATTGTTTCCTAGATAGAAAAGGTGTTATTTGGTAAACGGGGGTAGTTAACGAATGGACAGTGATGAACGTCAACAGTTTCTTGTTTTCAACAATGGTGTACATGATCAGAGTTCAGAAGCCGGCACGGGCGTGGGTCTGGGAATGATGTTTTAACGTGAGAGCGGCATGTATTGTAGAACAAAATGTAGTAGGGTGAAGTAGCCTCACAAAAGCTTCTCAGAGGGCGTAACGTGTGTCTGGACTCTGGTCCGTAACATACTGTAAATATGAATCGCCGTATCGACCATTTCGAACGAATTAGACGATCTTAGGACGGTTCGCGGGAGCACGTTGACGGAATTAAATACATATATAGCGACATTTCGATTTCCAAGTATCATCGAGAGTGTGTCTGCCATTTAGAGCATATATACATGGAGGTCTCGGTGAGAGCTCGAAAGTGTAGCCAACATCGTGGGAACGAAAAAGAGATACTTTCTCGATGGTGCGAGCGAGAGAGGTAGAACGAGGAATTTCCAATCCGCCGGTGTACATCTCTCAGTTGCACCAGTTCGCACATGTCTTTCTCTCTCGCGTGATGTTGGCGACAGTTTCCAGGGATATACTATGGTATGACCCAACCAACGGAATGAACTGAAATTTTTAGGGGGAGAAAACCTTTAATATAAAATTTCAGCTGCGGATATTTGTTAGTTTCTGAGATGTTAATAAAAAATGCTTTACGCGCCCGCAAGCGACTAACTGGACGGCTGGTCAGTTATTGGGACAGCGTGCAGAGGACAAGAAATTTCTTAAGATTCTGTACATACGTTTTTTTTTCTCAGAAAAAACGTTATATAACGATTATTATCACCTTAACAACTAACTGTATTTTTCTTAAGAATTACTTAAGAACTCTACGCAAAATTCAAAGTGCAAGCACCTCCGATATTTAAAGACTGTTTTATATATTAAACTTTACATCTAGGTCTTTCTTAATTTTTTATATAAGAGATCAAGTTGCAAAATAACATATATTCCCAACAATATTGTTTTAAACTTTCTATGAAGCTTAGTAAAAATATAAATGTCATCGGTGTCCAGGTATTGGGACTTGTCCAGTTATTGGTACTTTTACCTTACTTTCATCTTTCATGCACGCACGCAAGATTTCGTTCATTCTAGTTCACACACCTTGTCCCCCGATCTATCGAGCACCGACGATGAAGAAGCCGCCGCGTCTCGGGTCTGTCTGCGTTTTTTTCGCGAGGACGTACACATCACTCGTCTTCCTTGCACTCGTCTACGGCTTATTCTGTCCTTCTTGCACTCGTCTAAGACTATATCCCCCGTTATCTCCAGCTAGTTGTTCGCACCTTTTTTTTCAAGCCCTCCAGTACCGAGAAAAAACTAAGCTACTTGTTCACACCTCGTTCCCCGATCTATCGAGCACCGACGACAAAGAAGCCGCCGCGTCTGGGGTCTGTCTGCGTTTTTTTTCGCAAGGACGTACACATCACTCGTCTTCCTTGCACTCGTCTACGGCTTATTCTGTCCTTCTTGCACTCGTCTAAGACTATGTCCCCCGTTATCTCCAGCTAGTTGTTCGCACCTTTTTTTTCAAGCCCCCCAATACCGAGAAAAAACTAACTCGCCTCGGGCTCACCTCTTTCCTCCTCGCCGTACGTAAACAACTCGGTTCGTCCTTCTCGCACGCACGCATATCTCCGCTCTCCTTCCTTGTTTACGTTCAAGACCCTGTCCGTCCTCTTTCCACGCGTTTAAAGACTGAATTTGTCCTTTTTTCTGGTATTGGTCGCGTTATCTCCCCTCGTTTCATTGGTCACCGAGCATAAACGTGGTCGCCAGGATTGACAGCTGCTCGTCTAATCCGCGCGGATAAGTTCGTTTGTCCTTTTCACACGCGTTTAAACTTAGTATTACTCTGCTTTCTTTCTAGCAGTAGATATTCTCAGTTTTGAACCCTTGCTCTTATTGGACATTTAGAAAATTCTGCTCTTCTCGATTGGCAGTCGCTTTTCTACTCCGCGTGGACAGCCTTGTCCTGTTTGCACGCAAGTGAAATTTCGCTTGTCCTACTTGCACCCATCTACGGTGTCTTCCGTCTTTTTTACACGCATGGAAGATTTAGACTGTCTCCTTTTATTCACACCTAGTTGTTCACACTTTTTTTCCTCGGCCTTTTAGGCGCCGCCAAAAAGGAGACCGCCGAGCCACAAGCTCGACTTACTCTTTATTCTACCGCGCGAATACGACTGTTACTGTTTCTTTTGCAAGTTTGGCTACTTGAAATTGAGATATGGCTTACGCAAAACCTAACTGAAAAGTAAATCTGACAAATTTTGGAAATGATCGACACATTTTGATTAACATACATTTATTTATTCACTTGAAGAAGATGATTGGCTTAGTAACGTCTGTATAGGTAAATTTCAATGTATTTTGTGTAAGTTTTTTATTAATATCTCAGAAACTAACAAATACCCGCAGCTGAAATTTTATATTAGAAGTTCTCTCCTCCTCCCGCCTAACCTCTCAAAATTTCAGTTCATTCCGTTGGTTGGGTAATACCGTAATACAGCCGCTTCGAGGACAGGAGACATAAGGCAATGAGACCTCCAGTAGTATACGCTCTAAGGTCTGGCACGGCAGTCGTTGTCGGTGATTGTTTCCACGTCGACACGATCGATGGTCGCGTTTAGGTACCTATCGTGATGTAGTTAAGTCCAAGTTGCATATCTTAAGGAATGTAAGATGCGTATCTAGCATTGGGTTGCCACATTTCGACCGACACTTTGAATTTGCAACAACTCGATGCATGCAAGTGCAATGATATTCGCGGAACATAAAATCACTCATAACGTTAATTATCATCAGCAATGTGTGTCCTCGTAGGTTATCGTGTGAATGATAATCATTTGTAGTAACGTATCTGTTCATTGATGTTAATTGTCATATTGGGATATGTTTCTTTAGAATGCTTGATGCTTCTTCAGCTTTCCGTAGATATTATTTCTGGACAGAGATGGGCAAAATTTTTCTTTAAATAAAAATTTCGAATAACGAATAAGAGTCAAAAAAAATTATTCGTCATGTAAAATTAACTCGGGTTAACATTATTCGGCGAATAAAATAATTAAGTTTATTCGTCAAATAATCGAAAGTTAAAGTAACTTTTATTTCATCGGCTATTTTAATAATTGTTTAGTTCGTTAATGCCTAACTATGTTTCTTTTCAATTTTTATCTGTTTAGGATGATCTTGGAAAAATTCTTAAACTCGAAATTTAAGGTTATACATCTACAGATTTTTCTTGTTTTATATACAACCAGACCGGTTTTATTAATAGTTAAAAATTTGATTTTCGTAATTCAGAAACATCAAGTTTGAAAAATTTCGGATATTCAAATCACAGAAATACATAACAAATTTGATAAGATATTTTATAATTTATATAAAACTGAATTTTTAATACACTCTTTAATTTTTAGATTTTTTTTTATAAACCGTATAAATCTTATTCGCATGGTTGTAGTCACAAATTGATTATTATTATAAATTCAAATATTAATAGATAAATAAGAATTTAGTTGTGACTGGTGAATATACGGTTATTGGAACAATTTACTCGATTGAATACCTAAATATTTATTTAGGTAAGTTATTATCTAAAAATCCAATAGAGTTGTATTCAATTGTTATGTATAAAATTTTATTTTGCCATCTATAACTTACCGCTACCATTATGGCACACTATTATTTAAAAAATCGGTCTGAGAAGCTATTCTATTCGGTTCATAACAAATGTTCATTTTCAAGCACATACCTGCATCATAATTTTCCCATAAGTGTAACTGTTAATACATAACATCTTCGTTGACTTACCTTGAGGTACATGAATACAGAGTTTTCCTGAATTATGAGTACAAACTTAATAGATTAGTAAATCTTATTAAAACCCTTAATGAATGTGTATCCATTACTTGATTATATGAGGTGTTCAATTTTTGCAATCGTAAGTTTATGCAATTATACGGGCTAATTTTACATGAATTTTCAATGGTAGCTATAACAAGGGGCAGAGTAGAATTAATTGGAAAACGTGCTCAAGATTATATTGAAATAATAAAAAACAAATTTACAAGATACTTCTCCTTTCCAAAAAAAAAACATATTTGTATACGAGCTGTACGGTTAAATTTCGAGCATGTTTTTAATATTTTTTTCTTCTATCTATGAGTTTCATTAATTGATTAAGTTTGTCTCTATAATTATGTATCACTTTAGTATGCAACTATTCGTTAGAGTAGTCCTACTAATTCCGCAATTATTGAACTTACTCGTCGATTTGTTGGGATTCGATATGACATCGTTGCTAATTGAATAACTGTCGTAAGTGGCAACCATCCGTCCAAGGGCTGTAGTAGAGACGAGAGTTAAATGTTAATCATTACCTAAAATGAAAAGAAGGATGGAAGAAGGTGAGAGACGAACATTTTCTGTCGACCCTCCTTTTTCATGATAGGGCAAAAAACATGTCAGTGGGAACAAGAAACTCGCATCTTCGTAGAAGTCATATCACTTTTCATGAGTCATTCAACGATCTGTAATATACATATTTATTACTTATCTCCATTGTATCGAAATGACGATTGCGAAATCGCCAGAACGATTAATTCGTCTAGATCGTTCGTTTTCTGTCACTGACGCCAACGTTTAAATAATAGTGTTTAAACTTTAAAATATATTCAAAGCAAATGTTGTTAATCGAACAAAATCTCGTGCAGTGTTTTAGAATTTTAAGAGTACAGTTTATGGAACATGAATAATTATTAAAAAAAAATTAAACCAAGAACTTCATTCTAATGATAACATAATAATCGAGCAAGTTGCATTGAGAGAGTGCTATAGAATGTTCTACGAGAACAATAAATTCATGATAAAAATCTCTTAAATTATTTACTAGGAAATGTATATCAGCCATTCCAAATTGAGTCAACCATTTCGAAAAAAAAATTTTAAGAGATAAATCTTCTCTCTACCTTTTATTTACTTCGTTGTAAAATCAAATAATTGCTTTCATTTAAAATAATGCGCGTTGCATCCATTAGCTCTCATTTCAACATCAATTAAAATTGAACTCAAGTTTTAATTATTAAATTCTCAGTTTATTTAACTTTACGCTGAATATTTAATTAGATATGCGGCTACTACCTTCAAAACCTGTTTAGTTAAAACTTCCACTCCTTTTATTGATCAATCATTGTCAATATAAGTTTAAAGTACCTACCTTTCTTTAACACTCTGTAGAACACCAGAAAAGTTTTTCTATCTAATCAAGGATTCTCAAAGCAGCTTGAAGAAAGAAGCAAATTACACAACAAGATACCTTCTTATATTATTCTTTACCGGACCATATAAATGATCTGTGTTGCCAATGGTAAAAACTAAAGTCACATTAGAATCGAAGTTAGAAAACGTTGAGCGTTGACACTTTGAGAACGAGCCAGGGCATCCGATCGTCACTTCCAGTACTTAGAGTCAGATTTCCTCGACGATACAAAGGCATGTACTTAATTTTGTATTTACGGCAAAGGAAAAGAAAAATGCGTGCACAAATTGTAGATGTTTAGGAACGACAGGGAAACCGATTGCTATCAGCAGGGTCAAATGAATTCTCTCTATCGCGTTTCTCGTAGAACAGATGAAAAAAATACCCGAGTGGGTCTGAAATTAACTACATACTGTATTTTTGGAGAAGTGTTTGTATATCGTTTAACTACGTGTAACGGCTCGCACATTCTTAAAAACGATCGTATCGATCGCGAAAGCTTGATTGTACATGTATTAGAGACAAGATCGTCCGGCTGATTCAATGCATTTATCGATCCGTCGAACGGGCATTGGTACCGTGAACCTTATGTCAGCCATTCTGTCGATCCTCGCGGTAGGATTCAACGCAGCGTATGAAAATTTTAATGGCAGTAAAAGCGACGTCAAAATTTTGCCCATTTTCACGCTTGAACTGTTAGAATTCACAGAGGTCCATTTTCCAATCCCAATTTTATGGAATGGCTGGCTTGACACGTTCGCTGTGGAATTTAATTTCACTGCTCCTCGGTGTGTGGCGATTCGGTATACGTACTTACATACGTGTATCCTATAATAGCATTCTAAAAAATCAGAAAGTATGCACCATCACTTCACTGACAAAGTCGATAAATACAAAAGTTAGTTTCGTCATCGCGACACAAAATATGATAGTAAATAAATGTATATGCCCTTTATCACAGGCAGAGTTGGGCGTTATTCGAATAAGTTTTTCTTCGAACAAAATATCGAATAAATTTTGCTTCGAAGGATATTCGAAGATAAACTACGAAAGGAATAATTTTTTGTAGAATAATATCGCTATTCGTTATTCGTTACTAGATCTTGAGGAATTATTCGTTATTCGAAATAAAATTTGGCCAACTCTGTCGCAGCGAACGTGTTAAGATATTCGTGGGGTGTACGCTGGTTGACGTGTACTACCAGGGAATATGGATATCAAAGATAATGTAACAAGGTATAACTGATATTATTACCGACGAATATTTTTATAACGCTTTGCGATGGATGAACACGATATTAACTAAGGGAATTGCCAATCAATTGCCAAACGCAATAGAGTATTATAGAAAGATAGAAGTCTGTATAATGGTATTTCATGTTTGTCCTGTTGTAGCTGTTTTATAGTGTACTAAATATGATAAAGCATCGTTAGACGTAGTCATACTTTTAGGAAATTAAAACGGACGGGTACCAAGCACGATGGATCGATAAAAAATTGACCAGACCACTGCAGTTTCCAATCCATCGAATTTCTTTGTTTATATACTATGCTATACATGTGTGTGCATATACTCGTGAACGTATTATTGGTGTTTCTCGTACAACAGATAATTACGAAGTCGCCAGATCAATCGAATTCACTTACAAAACCGCACAGTTCTTACGCTTCCCTCTTTTTCCGAAAGTGATGTTCGTCCAGTAGTAAATTCTTTGGATCCGAAACCTTTGTCACTAGTTTTTATTTTTTTAAGTAGGTATTTGATGAGTCGATGATCGATAAATATTTTATGTTGCATCTGTCGTGCTATCAGTATTGAATTATTCTGACGTAAAGCAAAGTGGAATATTTTAAAGCGCATTAGAGGAAAAGTATTGTTCGATGTAATATATTATTATATTACTGATAAATGGTTTTGATAAAATTTTTAATCAACACTGACCAAATTTTTCGTGATAATATAAGTATTACTGCTTCTATCGTGGCAACGAAGGAACATAATGTTCTACGTTTTTAATCTTCCGCTGATAAAACCATCCTTTCCGTATTCGGAAGGGTTGATTTTTGAAAATCCAGAACGAATATGGTATTAAAGAACGTAAAGGACTAACCGTAACGTAGGTACCCATTGATTTTCAAGAGTACATAATATGACTGATTGTACAACTTTTATTTATTACTTCAAAAGAATCTAGACTTGCAGAAAATGATTTTAGAATCAAGAGGTAGGACTGTAATTCGTTTTTACCACTGTAGCCTGGTAAATTTTTGTTAAATTTAATTCTTTTAGTGCCTTTGACAATCGTACGTAGCTTCGCATTATATTTATAATCAAATTTTTCGAAATAGTTTCGCAGTGTCTCATAATATTAAAATTGCAACGTCATAAAAAATGCTCAAACAACTGTGATTACATTAATTTCGAGAATACACATTTTACTGACTGTACATGTTTTCGAAATATTTATGTACCTATAGGTACCTATCTCTTTCTCAAATTACAAGAAATCGAAATTAATAATCTCTGAGATACTTGGTATCAATCTAACAAGCATTGATAAAAATTAAAAAATTAAAAAATTCAGGTCAAATAATGGCCCGAATCAAATATAAAATTTCTATCATCTACGTGATACCATTTTGTGCTGATACTTTTTGTCCATTATTAGCACTGATAATTACGTGTTAATAAAAAATACTTCCTTTGTACATGCTCGGCGATTGACTAAACCATTAATGTAATTAAATCGCCCGTAAAAAAGATTATATGTTTAATTATTGTTATATTATGATTCCAGTATAAATGTTCATACTGCTTTCGTTGAATGAAAGTCACGACGATTCCGTGAATTATCTTTTCTTGCTCAGGTTCTCGGTACATTTACAATGTAACGCATAAGTAATTAGGACATTTATACCGTTGTCTATGTAAGTGTGCTTCCGTAGATACCACGATCGTTATCAGCGTAACAAAACATAATGTAAAATCGATCTATCTGTAAGTTTTGTTCTATACTACGATGGACACTGCAATATTTCTCTGTATACAGCTTTTTGTATAAATTTTTTTACAAGTTAAATTCAGAGTGCTTGATAGATTCTGTCTCGGTAAATAAAACATTATTGCAGTACGAATGTTACTATTTTTGGTAATTGTGACGCATTCAAGAGTGGGGATAAATGTGATAGAAAATGTTACATGGCAAGTAAGATGAAATGCATCGCGCAAGGCAGTGGCGGATTTAGAAAAAAGGCTTACAAATTAAATTAATGTCACGAAGTGGGACTCACAGATTCTATTGCAATTGTAATTTGGCCACAGGCGTATTTTGTTGACGATAGTTTTTATAAAGTCATGAAACATTTTCTCCATTTCCATAAAAATAGAAAAACTATTTTCACCAAATATCTTAAATTATATTAAAAATCATTTGACACAATGCAGTAACAGACATTGCAATAAAATATTCTATAATTTCTTATTCATAACAAAATATTTGTTCACGTTTAATCATTGGATCGAGACAGAATTTACGTACCTAAATTCCATTTAAAGTTACCTCTTAATCTTTTAGTATGACGATTTTGGATATTTATACTCGACTTTGTATCTCGATTAAATGTATTTAATATTTATACGATTCAAATCGAAACCTGAAATTGTAAAAAGCTGTATAGATAAGGTTATTAGCCACGTGTCGTGTAATGCCAGCATAACAAACGTTTCCAGTTACATAATGCTCGATTTCAACATGAACAAATGAAATGTTCGCCGCATTTCTCATTGAATACAGTGAATGAGAGCATTGTTACAAAGACACAAAACATTTGTATAAAATTTGAGGTAAACGATATAGAATCGAGCTTGGGAGCATGCAGCGTGAAATTTGCGTCGTTATTATTATGATAATACGTTATTCTGTGATAGATTACTATTTTCGAACGTGAATGCAAAATTCAATGGAAGCGAGTTTCAAGGAACTTTGATATATACTCATGGATGATTAATTAATTTGTAACGATTATCGGTTCGTGCCAATTGCTTTTAGTCGATTAATTAAACACGAATAAACGATGTCGACATAAGGCTATTGTTGTATGATAAATGAATTAATTATTAATTAATTATAAGAAACAAACGCGCAGTGATACGCGATGTTGTACATAATACTATATTTAATATGGAAAAGTATACACATTTATATTTTTTAAACGGTGCGCTCAAATCACAGATTTTGAGTCTTGCGAAGCGTGCTTGATGTTAATGCCTGCGATCAACTGAAAAATATCGAACAAAAAAGTAAAATGTGCAAGTATGTACTTGGAATTAAATATGATTGTAGGAGGTTTAGTATAGAGCGTTGTATGTACCAAAATGAAGTGTTTTAAACAAGTTTGAATTTAAGTATCGAAAAACATTTTTTTTCCGTCTGTACAATCGTTTAGAGAGAAATGTAAAATAGTATGGTAGATATAAAAGATTGAAATCTAAGTTACAGTCAGAATACCAAAATTCTTGAATACATACATATATCAGCACTTTTGTTCCATTTTAATTTTTCCACCATATAATATAAGTTAGTACTAGATTTCAATCCATGAGTTATCACTAAAATGCATTACTCATAAAAAGATTTTATAACTCATTTCAAGTATTATTCTTTATCGAATCGTATGTTCTATTCGTAGGTACTCATTTAGTAGATTTTCATTAGTTTCGTACAAGTATATTAATACCTAAACAGCTGAAGATACTATACGTTTATTAATAACAAACACATTCCTTTCATATTCACATACGAGGTCAGTAAACGAAGAATAGAACGTGAATAAATTAAGTCAGTACATCGTTTAACATTTTTTTTTTCGCAGATAGACACCAAGTATTATGTTTCAACTAAAGTCACGTTGAAACTTTCATATTTTGGGTTCGTAGGTTTCTGTTGAGCACGCTCCGTTGCATTTTTTTTCCCGCGAAGAGCAAGAATTGAGATTTGCGTGCGCAAAGAAATCATATATGTATACCATGTAAGTCTACTGTTTCTTTTGTAAATATACAATTTTATACCAGCTGCAAGGACAGCCGACCGAACAGGATGATTTTGCGAATTAGCCAATCTGAATAATCCTCGGCACGATTCTTAAAACCACCCATGCTACTTTTGTCTTAACAATATCATGAAACATGTTAGTATGTGTCTGAAGAATTGTACAGCGTGCAAAGCGCGATGGGACACGGGTTGTCTCGCAAAAAAAAAAAGAAAAGAAAAGAAGACAAAGTATGTGTGCATAATAAACATGGTTCTTCCAATAAATATTGCGTCAATTCTTGCCTTCCTTTTGTGCAGTGTAATAATCATATCACGGTGATGCAAAACCCTAATAGAGTTTGTCAAAATGGGCCTCCTTTTTTAAAAAAAATTCAGTTGATTTTCGTCTTATTTTGGTGTCTAAAATCACCCCTTAAGGGGGGAACCTAGTTTAGGACTCTGAAAAAGGGTGATTTTCACGATATGTTTAACAAAATGAATAAAGTAGATCTTTCTGGGACTTTAGGGGTATATTAATGAGTTTATACCATACAAAAAAAAGTTTAATTGAAAAATTACAAGTTCATCAGGCCAGAATTGATTAATCATTTATGTGCCTCGCCACTGGAATTGTGAAATGGCGAGAAAAATAGAGGCTTTAATTTTTGCTTAAAATAAAACCGAAGCTTTTCGAAATTATCCTGAACTTACATCGTCGATGAACTAAAAAATTAAGAAAAGAGTGTAATATTTACAAAATTTTGCCACTTTAAAGGAAACCTTATGTCTTTGACGGCAAAATTTCGAGGTTTATATGTAAAAAAAATATAGTTTCATTTAATTTCTTCATAAATTGATTGGCCATTATTTTATACCAAAAAATCCCAGGAAAAGTCCAACGGTCAAATATCATTTCTGCTATTTTTCCCGCCAACTTAAAAAATTTTGATTTGTGAAAAAGCGTTTTAAAGTTTACGGTTTTTGGCAGGGCGCGTGTATACTACGTGAGGCATACCTGCTGACACTTCCGAAATACGTTGAATTTCACTCTGAAATTTTAGGAATATATTCTCTAAGAGTATTACTATCGATTAAAGCAGAAAAGAAGGAAAATCGAAAATTTCAACACTGTAACCTAGGTTCTCCCTTTAAATTTTCTCCCACATGTAGCCGAACACCCTGTATAGCCGATGCCACTGCTGGTCTTCAGTTTAAATCAGTAAAATCAACGAAACTTTAACG
The DNA here is from genome assembly GCA_963971345.1 of Andrena flavipes. Taxonomy (NCBI): domain Eukaryota; kingdom Metazoa; phylum Arthropoda; class Insecta; order Hymenoptera; family Andrenidae; genus Andrena; species Andrena flavipes. Next base: position 63,406,729 of record OZ020480.1, read on the forward strand.
AGCAAAATCTTCTTATTGACAAATGCACCCAATTATAAAGGATAGTGAAGATGCTCAGATACAAAGTTATATTAATTAAAGTCAATATGGACTTTTGTAATGTCTGTCACAGAAATCTTGAATTTTAGTAAACAATATTTAAGTTTATATATTAAGCTTGAATGTAAAAAATGAAATATGAGCAGAAAATGCTGGGGCCGACGTGTATAAACCAATTACAGAATATTAACTGTGAATGACCAGATATTTTTATGAAAAATGGTTTTGAACATTAAAATTATGAAGTCGTAGGATCGACTTCGTTCTTTTTTTAAATAGTAGATCTTGATTAAATGACCATGAGGACCGCAATAACCCTTCAGTAAAATGCCATACCTATAGGTATACAGTGTGCGTGTAAATTGAAGTGTCAATTTTACATCAATAAAAAAAGGTTTTTATTTTCAACTTTTTTGCATTTTATATTTTTATCACAGTACAAGAGAATACGTTTTTTTAATACGAGAACTATACTCGAAATCCGCATCGAACGGGAATGTAGCGGCGTTCGAGTATAGTCGAAAAACCCAGCGAAAGTATTAAACTGCGCGACCCGGAAGTTCTACCGCTAATATTTATCTGTTGATATCTCGAGAACGAAACTTCAGATCACAAAACGGTAAAAGACTTTTCGATGTCTTCTTGCATCGGGATTTCAGGATATTGCATGTTTCTGTTCTCCCCCAAGAGGTCTCCCCCAATTTTGGGACCGAATACGATCATAAGAATTTTTAAAAATACAATTGTGTTCCTACTTTGTATTATATTTGTTATAAATACATTTGTTATTTTCGTGATACAAGATGCTCATAATTTTAACAACACGATTTAAGCTGGCGAATGTATTTAGATGTATAGTATATCGATCGATTCTCAAAGTGGCGAAATATATCATTTTATTTATTATCTCTTAGTTAATATACTATACACATGAAGTTCCGTGCATCCTATTTAGTTGTCTTGACATGTATCTTACGTCTGAAAGAGTAAACAAATTCCTTGCTACAGAAATGCAATATGGTATATTTATTAAATGCAATAAATGGATATGCTGCAATATCTTGAATATGCTAATAGTTGGAGGTTGTTTACTTTTCATTACTATGCTTATATGGAGTATTCCAGAGTAGTCAACTGTTGCGACGACTCCGTGGCTGGAGACGGAGGTGGCGTGGCAGACATCGATGAAGACAAACTAGTCGGTTTCGACTTCAATGGTGCCTTTGGAGGTAATGATCTCATTTTGTCACGTGTCCTCATATTTGGTTCGGTCGTTATGTTTCCACTGTGAGGGCGTCCTGAGCATCACAATCATGAACATCAAATAAATTTCCATGCTTCTCTCTGTATATTTTCAGTTTGCTTTGAATATCAAATGCCAATGATTCATACAGCAACTTACGATTCGCAAGCACGCTATACATGAATATAATAACCGACCCTTGGTAAAAAGGTACAACCTTAATCACCTTGTGGATTAAGGGGGGTTGGGGCTATTTAGGACTCTAAGACTACGGTGAGTTTGGGGATTTTTTTTCCTAAGAAACTGTTAAGAGGATCTTTTCCAAACCTTCAGGGTATTTTAGTTCACATTCAAACAATAAAAATTAATTTTTTCATTACAAAGTGGTCGGTAGAAATGAAGATTGGATCAATAAAGCTTATTGAGCACTTAGAATTACATACTTTCTTGTAAGATTTATATGTTTTAAGATTTAATTGAAAAAAAAATCAATTTTTCAGCTGCACCTCTTTTTGTAATTGTCTACAGAGCGTAATATGAATGAAAATTTTCTCAAAGAAAAATTCATCTTGAACAAACCGGTATATTTTCAAAAGTTTACCTACTTAGTAAATTTCAAACTATTTATGGATATTCATTTTGTATTATGAACAAGAAAACTATCTGAGAGGAGAAACTCTGCCAACAATAAGTTCAAAGTAGTATACCTTGGAATGTAATAACTTTTACTTTCCTTTTAATTGGTTCAGCATTCTTGAGAAAATCCCTGGTGCGTTGTCTTCTGCCGGCTTCTTGTCTTCGTTGTCCTCATTATTGGGATGCCGACGCAAAATGCGACTCAAGGACCCTGCTCGAGGATGAAACAGCTTTTTGGGAGAGCCATCTTTATCTACAAGCTTCAACATTCTACCCAAAGAGTTGCTTTTGTCTTTTCTTGGAGCTTCCTGTGTGCAGTCCTCTACTGACTTAATCGTATTCTAATAACAGAGATTACAAGCAAAATTAGTTAACAAATACACAACGATCTCAGCTAGCACGACATACGTTCTAATTAATATGTTGTGTTTTATAATACTTTTCGGAAATCAATAATTAAATGGGAAATGAAGAAATAGTACAGTACTCGATATAAAAATGCTTTTAGTCAATGCCCTAATTGCGTAAGATGTTGTATTAAATAATGATATACATTAATGTACATATGTGTAGGAACTTTGTGTTTTAATTGTAATGCAACTGATTACTTACACACAAAGGCGTGGAGAGCCAACCCCAAATTATTTATATAAAATATCAAAAGAATTGTAAAACAATATCAGACCAGAAATCGAACTACAAATTACACGTAATACCACTTAAAAATTACAAATTGAAGCACTTGAAATTAAGAATTAAGAAATGATATTGTATATAAATGTTTATTTTTTTCCAAAAAAGGTGTTGCGATTCATCGGCTGAGCGACTCGGCGAAGATGAAACGACACCGCGTGATCGAACGTGAAGTATTCACTGCAGCATATTAAAAAATTCTTTGAAAAAAAAAATAGAAATTTTATTAAAATAAAGAATATATTGGTGCATACCCAGGCTCGGGGAATTCTAACCCACGTCAAAGCGTGTTCTACACTTGTGTAGTCAATTGCATTAAAATACACAGTTGTTACTTTGATGCAGCAAACACGATGTGCAACATGCGGCGTAGGAAACGTCCCTGTGTCCGAGGCCCCAATCAAATAATTTCTGACTTTAGTTTGTATATAAATAAGTATCTCTTAAAAGAATCCGAAAAAATAATTTCTGATACGGTGGTCTATGAGGCGCAAGGCTCGAAATCATATCAGTTCTGTGGTGAACGCTGTTAAAGTAATTAAAATGGTTGTTTTACAATTTCATATTGTACTTCCCGTTAATTTGTTCACAATAATAAATCCTTGTTTCAGACACATTCAAAATACAATTTGTCAAACTGAAAATCATATTATTTTATATGTAACAAATAACTGAAGAGAAACATTAGTTTGAAATAATTCATTGTGCTTTTGATTCAAAATAAGGTTACTTTTTCTACCTTAGTTTTAAAATAGGTATTGTAAAGTAATTCAAACCTTATTTTTTATTGTATTGTAAATAATTTTTTCCCTAGTCTGCTTACAGTTCAAGTTCACTATTAGTACTCTATTCGTAATAAATCGCTTACCACACCATCATCTATGTTCAGGAATGATTTATTCCCAACGGGCGTTTGTGAACGTAACTTAAACATTTTTCCCATTCTGTTAAGCGTGGCCATCTTCAATTTTCTGGCATCTTGTCTGACAGTCTCAGTCCTCGACGGTCTTTGTGTTAATTCTGGAGATCCTTCTTTCTCTTTGGAACGGACGTTTCCCTCGCTCGAACCTAACGCAAACAAATTGGAATCATTTTAATTTTGAAAGTAGCGTTTCATCCTCGGTATAGCTGCTTCTTCTTCAATAAGATATCATGAATCATTGGTGGCGAACGCTTAACGCATAGCGTCGACGATTCCGAGCTTCCGATAGTGCGAGAGAGGAACAGAGCGTAGGCACGTAAAGTAAGAAGTGGGACAAAGTATCATCATTTCTCTCTTTCGCTGATCAATATATAGAATTTCCACGTTTCTCATAAATATTTAGATAAGTTTTTATCCAGATTTAATATTTAACCTAATCCGATTTATATAAAAAACCGCTGGCGTAACACAAAATACTAAAAGTCATTTATCCCAGAACCACCTTTTCACCAGATACGCTATTTCGAATTACCACGGCAAATATTATAATGCGTAGGTTGCTCAGCATTTCCTTCACTCGCAATTAAAGTATGTAACGCGTAGCATGCGAATGAAACGTTATTCCTTTTTCAATTGGCATACGCAAATGACAAATTTTCCCTTCCGCTCGACAACACAGTTTCCACGGAATAACATTTGATCAGAATTACAAAGAAGGGAAAAAACAAAAATGTTAAAAACCCAACAGCCTGTTACGTTTGTGTCAGATCGTATAAACTTTTACGATTTTTTGCGCCAACTTCTCGCAAGTTTTTACGCGGAATCGTAAAAGCTTGTATGATTTCTGGTTATTTTCTTGTGTTGATAAACGTGTTACTGCACAGTATGCTTTTGCCAATTTCAGCTTGGGACTAAAGAGTAACGATTGGAAAATCGCAAGGGATTAATTACAATATTAATTTCTTTAACTATTTAAAAAATAAATATGTTTTTGTGCATGCAAAAATAAAAGTCGACTACCTAAGAGTTTTCATTTCTCCATCTACCATACATAACGATATCATTTTTCGAAACGTGAAACATAAATAATACTACTTTTTTAGTTGTGCTAACAATGAATTATTTGGAGAGTCATCAGGAATGTTACGTAATTAATAATCCAAAACACTTTAATTATTACATTAAAGGAGACGTCTGGAAAAAAATTAGATTTGGAAACACTGTGGTGTATTTGGTGGGAGGGGGGGTTCAAAGGAATGGGAATGTATTAACATTATAATTATTAACGTAATTAGACAGTTTTGTTCATAGCAGGGATAACGAATAGCAGTCAGTTATTTTCTCTGATACACTTCAACGGCAGTTGGTATCCTATGTTTTTGTTTCTGGCATCAAGATTGAACTTTCAAATGGAGGAATCTCACTAACTAATATAAACATCCTGCGGCTCAGGGAAATTGAGTTTGAAGGACTTTTTGCGGCAACAGAATTTTATTAACAGCACGTTCGGCGAGAGAATTAAAATTCTCAACGTATCCGTATATCTGTATCTTATAGTGAGAGTTTATGCTTTCTAAAACGTGATTGTATTATGAAAATTTTTACAAACAATTTCTACCTTGAATTAGCCTATTGCTCGTTGGATGTAGGTGATATTTATTTTATACTTAAGAAAGGTGTAAATGAATATCATGTTTAGCATATTTTATGTTATTTTAAGCTCATATTGGATTTTAAGCTAAAATATCATATTGGAGCTAATTGGGTAAGGTCAAAGTTTCTGAAATTTGCATCTTAGTATATAGCTTCCCAAAATAGATTCAATTTAATATATCGATTCTATGCCTAATTGTTAGTATAAATTTTAGTAAAAAGTTTTTTTATATTTCATTTTGTTTTTCGATAGACTGTCGTGGTTGTTTTATTTAACTCTTGAGCCTTATTTTAGGAACGAACAACAATGATTATTTGCCGATGAAAAACACATTTTACGTAGGTAGAATATTAGTTGACTTACTCGATACAGCGTGCAATGTGATTTGTTTCGAATCCTTAATTACTTCCTGCTGTTTTACAGTGCGATTTGCCGAACTGTGAGTTTCATCAAATACTGTTGTTCCAGGCGTACTCTGTCAAATAGTAGTTGTATGTAAATTCTTTATTTTAAAAAAGGATCAGTTTCATTGGAATACTACGTATAGTGCATACTTTAAAACTTTTCAACTTAATTTTGAAAATTCGATTTCCTGCCTTTCACCTCGACGCTATATCTGTTACGCGTTTCGTAACAAAATTAATGCCTACTGCGAGTCTGCGTCACTCTATGAATTACTTGTGAACTTTTGGACATACTTACAACAACGTATTGTAGATGAAATTCTCATCTTCCGATGAAATATTTTTGTAAAAATGAATATGAAATAAGGGTGCAATTCTAAGGTTGGTAGCTATAACGAATGAAATTCGTGAAAGAATATATGAGGTGGCCTGATAAAATGTATTTCGAATGCTTACAAACTGCAGATGAATTTGCGTCGGATTTTTAATTAATATTAATATGACCTGTGAACTTAAAATATTGGAAAAAATCATAATTAAGGAAGAGGCATCATTCAAACCCAAAGGAATGCATTTTCTTAAAAAAAAAAAAAGAATACTATTGTCAAAAATGTTGTTTATATTTTAGGTCTAATATATGGTCATATTAATAGTATTTAAAATTCCGTTTCGTTTTTTGTTCCCAAATTTTTAAAATTCCGTTCCATTTTACAGTGGCAACAGGTTATTTTTAAAACCTGAACTCATTTGGTTGTATAGATATTTCAACGAAAAATATTAATTATGTTTAAATTATTCGTCCGAAACAGTGGTTATCCACATATATACAGTCAAGTGTTAAATTTGTTATACAGTGTTTAATGTTGTGTAATCAATAATTTATATATCGCATGATATGTTAATACTTTGATTGGTGTATGATTTGGTGAAATAGATACCGTTTTAATGAATCAAGCCTGCCTCAGTGATCGCTCCAGCTGGGAAATTTTTGCTCAACTCCGCCATGCATTGCACAACTGTCATTACCTACTACCGAAAATTTAAATTTCTATATTTTCTATTAGATATCCATGATAGTACTACCAATGGATAGAGTGTTTTTTCTGATGCAAACGAGTTACAATTCGACTTTACTGACACTATTTTTAATTATGTATATACAAGTAAAATTACTTCTGAATTCCGTAGAATAATCGCATATTATGTAGAATTTAAAATAACCTGAGGACAGTCGAATTGGGACTCAGTTTCAGAAGGAAAACCTGGTTAATCCAATGGTAATACTTTTATGAAGAATCAATAGAAAATATAAATATTACCATTTTCATTGGCAGTACCAGTACCAGTATGATGTACAACTTGATCTCCATCCATGGTTTATTTATAATAATACAATACTTTCAATGTTATCCTGAAAATATCGACATTTTGACACTCCAAAGACTGGCACAGCGCTGAAATCCGTCAGCGTGAAAAGACGCCAACGCCACTCAAAGTCAAAATAAGAGTTGATGGGCAGGTATTGGTTATTTATCAATGAGACAATGAAAATGCCAGTGTTCCTGTCCATTTCTTACAAGCAGACATGTTTCACATTTGTTCATTTATTTCTACTCCATACGGTTCTTTCCGAATATGCCATCGTTATTGAATTAATAAAATGCATTGTTGTGTGTAAATAAATACCAACGGTATGTCTCAAAACAGATGTTTGAAAAGATATTTTAAGAAGAGTGTAAAACCAATTCCAATAAAGATATTTTATAAAAACTTTTAATTTACCAGAAACAAAGCCTCGGGATTAGCCGATTGGCAACCTGGTTTCAGTCCTTATAACAAGTAATGACATCAAACATCGAACGAAGCCGATGTCGTGCCATTATTTATATTGCAAAAGTTTATGAAGCAGCGCGAATTAAAATCCACTTCCAATAATAATTAATACCCCTCGATTTGTCTACCTCCCGGGCAATCCTTTATCAACGTATGCTGCTTCTACATTCGATATACGTATGTAACTTTAATAAAATTATGAATAATTTTATTATTGAAAGGCATTATTAATAAGTTAAAATAATCATATTATTGTTTGTCAATTTCCATCTATGGTGGAACAAACAGTACCACATACATACATGTTATTAATGTATTAGCAATATTCTGTGAACGATAATTCGAAGGAATGGGAAATTATTATTACGATTTCTTTCTGTTTTTCAAAATACAGAACTTCGATTATCCGAACTCCGTTTATTGGAAGAAAATTTTAGTCAACACCAGATTTATTGAACTCATTCTGAGCTTGTATTATCTGAACTTGAACAAAAAAAAAATAAAATATATAAATTGAAAAAAAAATATATGTTTAATCACTTAGATTTTATAATTATGTATTATATATTTCGTTATAAATTAAATCTAAAAGTTTTGAAACATTAGTATAATCGTAAGAACAAGCAAACGTATTTTCGAATTTGCTTATCCGAACAAACGCTTAGCCGGTTATTTCAACGAAAAGTTATAGATATAGTGAGAACATGAGTTTGCATTAATTATACTCGGCGTTTTACTGTAAATTTAGCGTACGTAATTAAAACCAACAAAACATGTAGTCTAAATATTGTATTGTCACCCAAACTACGCACGCCTGCCAGGTTTCAAGACAATTGGATAGTTGGAAGTGGGTTAAATTTGAGTTGCCAGATTTGAACCATACAAATGTACAAACAAACAAGCAGAGGATCGAAGCTGAATAAAATCGTTTAAAAAAAAGTAACTTACCGGTTTCTGTGATTTAACCCCTTTATGATCGGGTTTATTCATTTTTATCATCTCCATTTCACTTTCAGCTTTTTCAATACGATTTTTATATGTGATGGTTACCAGAATTTGCAGAATACAGCTTTCATTCACGTAAACTGAACCTCACTTGACCTGGCGCTCCGTTAAATTCAGAATATAATAACGTGGAAATTTTTAAAGCTATAACAAAATTATTAATAATTCTTAAAAATACTCTTTAGTTATACTTTTTCTTATTTATTATGATTAACATTCCTGCAGATATATGTACGTATTCACGATCTAAAGATAAAAGTTCTATGCATCCGCAATGTTCCACAACAACTACCTACTTAAGCAAGCATAAACTAATACTTTAAACTTATTTAAACCTTAAAAACTCTTTTATGTAACATTATACACGATTGATCGTATTCGGGACCCTACGAAGTATAGGCAAAAAGATACATCACTCGATATAAAAGAATGAACATAATCTTGACATCTCGGAAACATTTAAACCTATAAAAATTATTACTGCCACAAGCTGGCCCCTTCAGAATCTTTTATTTCTTAAAAAGATGTTTACTAACTGTTATAGTTATGGAGATATCAGTATAACAATAGTTGTGGAGTGGAAGTACCAAAAAGAGCTGAATGCCACATAAAAGTCCTCTAATTATAAAACAGAAACATTTAATTTCAGTTGCTATTATAACAGGAATAAAAAAATATAGGTGCGCTTTTAAATCACAGCGGAATTGCTGGCACATTCCTTTATAGGGTTGTCAGTAACGACATGTAATAATGTATATGTATTAAGTATTTTTCACAATGGTATCATTAACATTTATTTTATTTATCTACTCACATGTAATTTTAAACGCGTCAATTCCTAGCATCACCTAAGCAGAGAAATATAAATATGCTTTTTAAATTTATACGAACATGTGATCTCTTTTTTGTAGAATCTCACTGTTGAATATTCTTACCTATAGGGTGACAGATCGTAAGTCTAGGTCAGTCTTGGCAAGATATCTTGTTACCTCGAGACACGATCTTCGACGGCGTTGCTTCTATTCACCAATGAATGGAATGTCCAACCATAAAAATTCTAGAAGATCGAAGGTTCGTTTGTATTCTTGTCTGCTTTTTTATAGTTGTGTTTCGGTTGACGACGAACGTCGATCGTCCTCCGAAAGAAGTTGTTTTAGTGCTTGAACATTTGCCAGCGGTACATATCACTTCTTTCACGCAATTTCATAAGACACACGCCGAAAATATTTTTACGTAACAGGTTTATGACATTCTAATAGAAAAAAGTCAATCGTGTCCCGTCGAAACCGATGTTCGGGCGTTTCCTTTTCCCATTCGTAACCAACAATGCCGGAATGGCTGTTCGTTGTTTCATGAGCTGGAGACGCAGAGGGTATTGAATATTTTAAAGGCTTCTTCGCATGAGAAATCTCCACAATTTTTAAACTGACAAGAAGTTTTAGAATATTGAAATTGAACGTTGAAATACGAGAACATTATTTACGGCATTGTCGTATCCAGGAATGTCTACTTACAGCTCAGATATCAGTTTTGTTTATTAGTACTTTTAATGGGGTGGAGCGCCTGCACTTGAACCGATTTACTTTAAATTGTAAAACTATGTTTTTGATATTTCAAAGTTGCCCTTTGATATTTTCTAGAAATCTGGTGGATTATCTAAATATTTAAGATTTTTCAATGATAATAATTGTACATTCATAATATTCATTCAATCGTGCTCTAATAATCTTTTTCTAGAAATGTAAATTTTTATGTGATAAAGTTTGTAGTTGAAAAGGAGAGATTTTCTACGGTCGTGGAAAAAAGCGATTTTTTTATATTTTTTTTTGCGGTAAGTCCACCGGAAATCATAGAGGTACGACATTTGAATTGGAAAATTGCCGCTCGTGTGACCACGAGGGGTTAAAGTTATCACGTTCTTTTTTTCTATAACGTAACGGTGCGTGATAGAACAAAATGTTATATTAAAAAATTTGCTTAGTTTTTTTTAAACGATTTTATTCAGCTTCAATCCACTGTTTGTTTGGTTCAAATCTAGAAACTCAATTTTAACCTACTTCCAACTATCCAATACACTTGATACTTTCCAAGCGTACGTAGTTTGGATGACAATATAAAATTAAGAAAAAAAGCCGAGAGATTTAAAAAATTATCCAGGCATCAATAAATATAACCCATAACTTCAAATCCAAACGACTTGAAATCAGCCTATAACCAGAAATCAAATCAATTCAATCGACATGAAATCAGCATATACCCACAAATCGAAACTTATATATACATATAGACACTAACACGAAAATAATAAGAAATCTATAAAAAAAAATATAAGTTAAACGATTTTATTTAAAATGCATTAAAAACTAAAGCATAATTCTTTTCTTGTATCCGATTCCGACGGTATTTTTCACTTTAATTAAAATCGTGGAGCAGGATATTTCATAACAGTATATGAATCAATTGAATACAAAATCAAGCGTCGAGATGAATTTGTCGCGAGATATTCTGCTCCACGATTTTATTTAAAGTGAAAAAACACCGCCGAAATTGTAATACAAGAAAATAATTATTTTGTAGTTCTTAGTGCATTTCAAATAAAATTGTTTATCACACTAGCAAAAGAAAAATAAGGTTATAATACGGTGATGGAAAAATGGAATAACTTTAAGGGCTGATTTCACCCCATCAGGTGAATTTCCGTACCGCAAGAAATTGCTTCTTGCATACTCCAATATGCTCTACATTCACACGCATTTCCATTAAGATCAGAAGCTTCCTTGTAAGCCCAAAACATTTATGACCACCAATCGCTATCAGGGATTATGGCATTGTTACAACCTTACAACCCTCTACCACTTCTAAGTTCAAGAATTATAGTTTACAAGTAGCATTTTTCGAATAAAAGGAGGAAACATAGTAACGTGAGAAGACAAGGTGTAATAATTAGAGTTCAGAGTTTCCGCACTTCTCCTATTCAATAGCAAACAAAAATGTCGTTCTCCCAAGAGTTTCCAAAAGGCAAAGTGGAAATCATGTATATTAGTCAACGATAATTAATCAAGGCCACTACTCCAGAGCCATGGATTAAGGTCTGGAGGAAATTCTACGTTGTTAAGAAAGTTCTTTTTCATCACTGAATACAAGTTTGATATTATGAGATTGCCTCCTCTTCCCGGAGAAACGTACTGAAATGAGTCTCTTCGTTGTGTGTCGTCGTCTTGTGAACGTACAGATACAATTTACGTATTATTACTAAACTTCTTAATAAAATATATAGAATAAGAATAATTCCAAGGTTTTGAATATCTTAATTGTTATTTATTAACGTTATTGTAGTTGATATATTTGAAACTTGAAACTGATTTCTCTTTCATATGCGCTGTTAAAGGATGGATCAGAATTATAAAGAATAAGGGAGTAGGACAAGGTCCAGTTATCGAAGTTATAAAAATTTAGAATGCTCGCAGGGCGTAATCGCTGTGCAGAGTTTATGTGGAGGTGTGTGCCATTCTGCCTCCTGCCTCCATCCTGCACCACCCCTCGATCTCTTCGCCAAATCTGCTCAAATTGCATTTATTGCAAGGTTCGATTAAGATTGAACTGTAAAATTCTAAACAAAAGACACATACTTTTAAAATATCCAAAGCTGTGATTAACAGCTATCACATAGACCCACACATCTTGAAATTCACTTTTTAGTTTCTCAACTACTTAAATTCTTTGTATGATTACAGATACTGCAAGAGCAGTGTGTATCTCTACAGTTCAGAATATCCACAGTTTAAGTACGCATAAATTTTGGTTTATACCTTCAGTCTTCTGATGGAATCATGTCCCTTTTAAGAAGAAAACTCATTCGGAACTAAAACGATATATGAGGGAAGTATAATATGAGAATCAATCTTTACAATTCGTCCAAACAGTTTAGATAAATGAATCCAATCTTGTGTTTCACTTTAACCGATATTACTACTATATATATGTATAGGTAGGTACATATAGGAATTGTATCCTTCAACGAAACTGACGTAACCGTAATATGGATTTACAGCTACAGCTTTCTGCATATACATACGTATTAACCACCTGTTGCTTGGGGTTTCAATTCGTTCATAATTATCAATATACCGTACCAAATTACTTTGAGTACCTTCTTACCTCACGCTCGAGCACTGCATACGAATCATACTACCATGACTGAGGCTTGAGTAAAAATGTGTAAATTAAAGTAAATCTTGCAAACGTTATAATTGTGCCATACCTCGATGTGTCAGAATTGACGAAATTATTAGTGCAGGGAATAAGGAGAAGCAGTTCAATTAAAAATGGCGGTTTTAGTAACAAAAAATCATGGTAGAAATCATAAGCCAGCAAATCATGCAGCCAATGTCTGTTTTCCCAGTATTTCGATACATAGATAGATTATAATGCAAAACACCAACACTGCCAATTTAAAATTAAATTACTTCTATTCCTCGATACAAAATGCTCAGCCCCTGTGTGTCTTGCGAGCAACGTCATTTGCAAGAATTAGCAATTGAATAAATCATAATTTCACTTTCACTTCAGATTTGAAATGTGATATCAATCTAAAACTATGAGCGCCTTTGTTTCACTTTCACGGTTAAAGTTATCAGGTTGGGCAGACAGATGAGAATATACATTCGTGAACGAAAAGTGCAATCTAAAAGGATTTCTCAATCTCTCTCCGTATTCGCGACTATTCGAGAAACAAATCCGCGTCTCTGTGTTTCGTGAAATTACAATCTCTCCTTGAAGGCGTCTCAGGCATGGAAATTTCATTGTCTTGTCATGAAAGAATTCATGTGAAACGTATCAAAATAAAGTTAATAAAAACTCTTATCTTTTATGAAAAGAAACTAAACCCTCATGGTTGTCTAACGAAAAACACATTTTGTTGAAAACTTAAAAAATTAAAGTTCTATGAGCTTCACCGTTGAATTTACATTAATATTTTAAATCACTATTATGTGTAAGTTTCTATACTTTCAATTTAATGGTTAAAGAAATATTATGTTAAGATTTGTAGGTACATTTATCTTGTACTACCATTTGTTCTTCACGGCACAGTACTTCCATTAATCAATTTCGCCAGCTGTCGCTACATATTCTGTAAATAATTCTTCCTTGTAAACGGGAGTACATGAAATAGATAAAACATATAAATCTCCAGCGTTCACTACTAGATATCCGCTAAAGGTGTGAATTATGGTACGTTTCTATAGTTGAAAATCTTGTTCCTTCATTTTTATTTGTAATATCTCGTTGCATACGGTCATTTCGTAGTTATTATTTTTCATATTCATAAATACGAAAAGATTTTAAAAAGAAGAGCTACAATACTTTATTGCATGGACTGATTGCCTACGTCAAAATGTGCAAATTAGTTGGCCACGCATTTCTAAGCGGTCGCTTCTGCCAAAGAAGTTTCATCGAACTGACCTGGACGGTTTGAAGACATTTCAACACTAATGAAAACTTAATCTTCTATATTGGAACTTATTCAGGTTATTTTAAACTACAAATAGGTAATTTCTATCGATTTTGAATTTTTCAAATACACATCAAGTACCTATGATTATAAATAGCTCGAATGGAGTCGAGTTTGGATTCATTTTCATTAGGAGAATGATTTTTAATTCATTTTCAATTCATTCAGTCAATTAAATTTTAATTACCATCGAATTATCGGAGGCTCGATTGCCACACGAGAGGAGGATCGCTGTTTGTTTTCAAAGCAAACATTCAAAGACACTCAGGCAATATTTTCGATGCTCCTCATAAAATACCGGCGAGAAAACACACAAAAATTCTGCACAGTGTGGAAATTTCCTTGCGTGAAAACACGTCCACGCCATTCACAATGTTAATTATAAGTTAAAGGTGAATTTGTTTACAAATAATTTTAATAATTTCTACTCACAAGGAGACGTTCCCAAGTCATGTCTATTAGCTTTTTTTTCAGATTTCTAAACTTAACAACTTTTTAAGCTTAATGATAACAATTTTATGATGCCCGAGAGATTTGTTTCGGACATTCCTTATAATGCTTATTATTGTATTGTGTATGCTGCAACTGAATCTGCGTTTACGTTTGCTGCTGCTTCTAACGGAGAGTTTAAACTGGTGACGTGATCAATTACTTGGTGAAAGGTTTCAGCTAGTATATGCATAATTCAGCTTTATCTAAACCTGTCATCTGTACATTTCCGCGCGTGTCCTGTAGGGGCGGGAATTTCGAGAACTTTGGTTTAAATATCTTATATGTTTCCCAGAGAGTGCTATTTCTTATAGAAAGTTCTTTTAATTATCGTTGCCATGTTTGCAGAAAATAAATATTTTTGGTTCTTTGTTCTAAGTCAAACAGTATAGACGCGAGATTGAACACCGTGGAAAACGTCCCTCTTCAAGATTTTGCGTATCACAGCTCTACCGTCGTCATTTTCTAGGAAAAAAAATATAATTTTTTCCGGCGAGAGTTGTATAATAACAGGTTTCATATTAAATTTTCTGTTTATTTAATTATCATCTTAAAAAAAAATGCCGAAAATGACTGCAATTTTGTTCTGTCCAAGGTGGCCTAACCTCTTAATACAGAAAAGATGCACCTAAAAAGTTCTCGATTGGAATCAAAGGAAATACGTTCAAATCGTTCTAGCATTTCATCACAGGTTCAAATTGTTATTTCGTCAAGTTTTTGTTTACAATGTAACTGCAGGCGATATGTATATATAATGGCAGCAAAAGCATGTATAAGAGTCGATTATATATTGTATGTGGCGTGTTTAAATCGAACATCTCTCAAGCCACTGATATTCAGGAAATTGGCACATGTCATATGGTCATACGATCCTGAAGGGAATTCGAAAGCATGTCTCTGTACCAAACCAAAATCAATAACATATCTTCCTGTCTGAGATTTCGACAATATAACTGTTCGACAGAAAAAACGGTTCCTCGTGTTTTGGTCTTGCAGCGAGAATTGTAATCGTAATTAATTCATTGTCACTTCTGATGAAAATGGTGGATCACCGATAGCGCAAATAGCATAGGAGCTATTCAAAATTTTCACTTTGAATTTATTTTAAAATCTGGACCAGTGGTAGATTACTTCGATATAGCCCTCTGAATGTACGTCAAATGAAATGTGAAATATAGATAATCCTTTAAAAAAGTACATCATAAAACTCGTAAAATAGGAAGCCTCATCACCTGAGGCTCTGTTCGTAATTGAAAGAAGCAAGATTTTGAAACCCATTTACCGATAAATGTTCAATATAACGTGATACACAAAGAAGTATGTGATATGTAGCCTTCCACTATGGTCCTATAATATAGTGCAGTTGTATTTTGTGGAAAGTAGCGTAAATCAGTTTCTTATTACGCGACCATAATGCAGTTCGTCCAATATTATGTTTGGAATTCCACGAAAGTCTAAATAATTTTATTCTTCATTTTTGTCCGTCTCAAGTAATCTAACTTGATATTATCGTTTACTGGCGTTTATAATATAATTTACAAAAATGACCTTACCCTTCTTTTTATATTAGATCTGACAAGGTAAATAACGAAGAAGTATAACAAAATGAACAAAATATAATATTATAGGTATAACATTTGAAACCTGGCTCCCACTCCGAGAATACATTTCACGTCTGTCTATTGGCATTGCAAAGCTGGTACATAGATGACAGATCAGACTGGATTCCAGTAATCATAAAACAATTCTTTCAAAAATTGAAAATACATAAAATAGAATTCGGCTTGGCGCGATAACTTCGGTGCACAGTTATCCACCTCCTAATTCGGGGCACAAAATAGTCGTAAACTGCTCTCGGGCTTCTGTAAAAATTAACTAGTTACGTGTGTTTCGAATCCCGCCCGTCCACAAATCCAAGCACACGAGCTAGTAGCAGGAATATCGTGGAAAACATATTTCCCAATCAGTTTTACTGCAAACGTCAACGAATCGATAGGGTATTAATGACGGACAACTTTTCCAAATGTCAGCAACGCTCATGCCGATCTTATATCGTACAATTTCGTCTACGTATTTAAATCCTCACTTGATTATTAACGTGTTCGTTAACTGTTCGTGCTAAAGATTAAGATTCGACATTACTACATACAGGTATCAATAAGATTTAAACAGAAAATTAACTTCTTAGGTAATTCAGTTTAATACAGAATCTTTAAAGTAACATATAAATAATATGCCTGCATATTAAGGTATATTTGAAGTAATACTTATCGCATATATACATAGATATAGTCGGTGACGCAAGCTTCTTCAAAAAATTCTTTTTCGATGGGCGTTGATGTGGGAACTATTATAGTCATTCAAAATAGAAAAAGGTTTATTTTCTTTATTATAATTCTTGGTTCCAGGACACTAACCGCAATTACACAGTCAGCCGGCCCATACTTCGCGCGTCTGCGCGTGGGTGATACAGAGAGCAGCTTTTTCACTCTGTGAATGCGGCTGATGTCCGAGAATCAAGGGAACTCGGTATAATACACATGCTGATTTCAGATACGAAATCCACGACCGACTCGCGGAACAATGGGGTTATAATTCGCAATGCTGGCGGAATGCTTTCAGGCGGATTCACACGTATCAGTTCTGTGATGGTTGAGTGCTCAGTGGTAAGGAATATCGTTTCCTGATTTTGGAATGGAGCAGTAAACACTTGTCCGTGTCAGTCACTGATGCTGACACAAGGAGATCACTGTCACTGACAGCACTGAACCGTCACGGATCTGATACGTGTGAATCGGGCTTTAGCGGATCAACAGGGTTAATATTTAGGATCACGTGTCTGCATTTTCCATCTCTACTCTGTCTAGAATGAATGGGTTCCTCCTCTACCAACGAATTCATAGAGGGCCGGTCCCTCCCCCTTCAGGGAAATGCGATCAATTTGATTTTTATCGCATCCGAAAAATCTAACAGCACGTCCACTTTCGGAGCTTCGACAAACGTTGGACGTCATTCTCGTCGCGAACAGCAAAGCATTCGAAACAACGTACCTATTCTCATTGCGTCCGCAAAGGTCATCATTCGGACTACACAATGACATTCTCATTGCGAACAGCAAAGCATTTGAAACATTATTCTCGTCGCGAACAGTAAAGCAACCGGGTCTAAATATTTGTAATTAATTAACGTTCGAACTTTCGTACGGTCTATCATTCGAGACACGTTAGTTTGAACTATTTGTCACAGTCAATGGCCAGACCACAGTCATACCTTACGTCAGTTTTCAACAGTTATTGCGTTCCGTTAATTAATACAAACTTTATAACACAAAATTCAGCACTGTTAGCAATAGCGTATTTGGAGACTCATTTTCAGCAACCCTAGGCTAATAAGCGTCTGACACCCTTTCCATGAAATATCATCAAATATTTGAATTTCAAATAGTTGAGACAATTTTAAAATTTATTTCAATATGACAACTAAAGAGTTCTTGTAGAAAACACTGGAAGTGCCAAAGTTACGAAAATAAATTTATCGGAAAATGTTTTACGTGCCAATGGTAATACTGCGGTACCTATAGAATTTTAATCCAATTTCCTTTTGTAAATTTGTTACCAATGGTACTAAAAAATGGTATCGCTAATTGTAGAAAACAATCTAAGGGCCAATTAACTACTACTTACGTGGGATATTTAACTACTACTAAGGGCCAATTAACTACTACTGCTCGGAAAATAATTAGTGGTTCTCATATTCAATGTAAACGGTGGAAGGACGCCTCGGCAGTGGGTTTTAGCATTTTGGGAAAACCCTCTTTAAGCGCGCCCCTGACCGTCGCGTCGAAAAGGTTACTAGACTGTTAGAGCGTGTCCTGAATGTGAGAATGCGTGGTAACGGCGAGAGTATCGGAATGGTTAACAGATCTGGAGCGTAGCGCCGGGAGATCGCATCTCAAGTATAAAGGATGAAAGAATGAAAATGCGCGCACCTAATGACATCTTGCGTTGGTGGCTGGGGCACAATAATATTGCATCGTCAGCTTTTCTCGGAGCGGGCCTCGCGGCTGGACACTTTCCAGCAAAGGTGTCCGTGGATCGTAACAGTTTTTCATTATGTTTCGAGCCAGGGATTCGCCAAGTTTTTAATGAATGGTTTCAACCTTCCACGATAATTAGAGATAACTTCATCGTTTATTTCATGAAATAATTACATCTAATTACCTACGTTTTATATTCTTTTCAATATTTTCTATATTATACAACTTTGTATTATTTTGTCGCGGTGAAAATAATTTAACCCGAAGCTTCACCTCAATTATTCTGATTTTAAAATTTTGCTACTATTGTTCGTAAATATCGTATGTGAGTGTGTTTCCCTGTTTACCAGGCATTGAATTGGCGTTATATTTTTCGAAACCGAACGCCAAACGACGGATATCTTACAATACAAATAGACCGATATAGTGGGTGAGCTGTGCATTTTACCATAATATTATAATCTGAGTTGCGATGGGCGAGCGTCGCCTCACGTAAAATTGTTTTTGTGTTCTGTTAAAAAATTACAATCGCAGAGGTAACGGACAGTCAATATTGGTTAATGTAAATCACCAATAATCTGGGATGTCCTCTTGGCTACCCAACCTCTAAAACGTAGTAAAATCAAAGTAGTAGTTAGTAGGTATTTTTAGCTTCAAATATAATTGATGACTCATTGATTTGTTATTCGCACAATTGAATGAATTTTGTCGATTTTAATAACTCTTGATATGAATACGTATCCATACAATCTATACACTTTTTCGTTGTTATTCCGTTTCGCTGGCTTCATTGGTTTCCCTATTTGTACAGCAATACGCCGATTTATACAGCCGCTCCAAGCCGTTTGGCGTTTCCAGGGTTTGTCACGCCGCATCGAGCGCCACATCCACAAGTTTGTAGCTTCTGCTCCAGCAAGAAGCAGTCTGCCAGAACAGTTCAGTGAGATGCCGCACTCATTTGATTGTTTCATTAATTTTTCCTCCCGGTATCTATTCCTTAATCTTTTTTACGCAAAGTCTTTATTTGCATTGGCACAAATTTCACGTTTGCTAAATTCCATAAGTTCGTTTTCGTAATCTTCTGATTTTATTTTCTTCAGGCAAGGGAAAACTTTTATAAATTCCAATGAATTTTTTCTAAATTGTCTTTGAACCACATTTTGACTGCCATGCACGAACCGGCGCGTGACACATCGATCTGTCACGTCGAACGTGTCGAAATAAGGGTCGCGCGATTGTTCTTTATTGCGGCGCGGACTTTACACGTACAGTTTTGGAGCGCACACCTGGAGTGTACGCTGCGAAACTATGAAAAAAACGTCCTTTAAATCGGCATTTGTGTTGCGGTCTGCAGAGTCAATAAAATTGGCGCCCATCTATTACATCAACAAATTATCTTTATCGACCGTGATCATAACGTTCATTTGATTCTCAGACATCACTAGATCTACTGTTTTTAAATCAGACAATTAATATTAATTTGGCGAGTAACAGTCGCTAGCAGACACGTACTACTATAACTAGGTATTTACTTGGGCTTTACAACTCCAAGGGGATTAAAATTAAACCCCCGTATGTGTTTGCTACCCCCTTTACAAGCTTTAATTCTATTTTTGATATTGTATTCTCGTACCCATGTTCGTGACATTTTCAACAACGAAAATTATTTTGAAAATCAAACATTTTTGTTTAATTCATAAGTCTTACAAATAAAATACAAACTATTAGATGAATTCGTTTAATTTTGAAGCGGATTTTTACAACTTCCGTATAACAAGAGTTTGCTCAGTTCCTTAAAGTCTGATGTAGAGCATATTGGAAAATATTTTTTTAGCCAATTGTTTCATTTGTTTCTACGCATCATTTTGAATATCAATTAAATGTCCAATTACTTGATCTCACGGCAGCTATAATTTCGACACCTCGAATTGTCCATTTTCAAAATGAAGCATTATATTGAATATTCTGATCCGATAGAATTTAATTAATGCGTTGCGATTATACCTATTACCGCAGGTTTTATTTATTGTTGAACTTGATCCCCTGGCTTCTTCTGTCTGATTAAATTAATTCATTACAGTGCATGCTCGAGGACACCATTAACAATTAAGCGTCGCATAATCACAGCATTTTGCGATGCAATGAAAAAGTAGAAGCTTAATTATACCAGTTGCTTATCAAAATAGAGTAGATCAATTAGTCTATAACGTTTCACTTAAGTAGTGAAACGTTCCAATCGATTTGTACACGTGTATTCCATTACATAACTAGTTACATATTTATAGCAACTTCTGCAAACGTTATGGAAATACGATAATGCTTAAAAACATTTCTGCAAGTCATATTTTCAATCAGCGTGCGTGTACGTTTATGAAATCAATTTCCTCGACAATAATGCTCCAGGCGTAATAATTTTTCCACGCACTTTTGTCTTATATTTGCAGACAAAGTTGCGCTGTTATTCACGGCACTATAAATTTGCTTCCATATCGTGTAACTGTGTGTTCTCAAATCGATATTTAATTGATAAAACGTTCCACGTCGACATTGTGTCAATACACAAGGTATAGGAACAAAATAGACGTTAAATCCAGCTGAGCCCATCTGAGTTGAGAAAGGTGAAGCTTGAGGTTGAATAATATGCCAGTTCGAATTTCCTGAAAGAATATCTAATTACACGAAAAACAGTTAGGTAATCATGAATATACAATCATATTTCTTACATGCAGGACCGTTTACAGTATTTATTGCAAGTATTGATTGCATTACTCAAATAATCACGCGATACAACTTTTTTCTTAGACTATTCGCGATTCAGCTGGCCAAGAACATGAGCCCTATTATTGGTGTGTGATAACCGAAAGGCTTTTAGGGTGTTTTCCCTTCGCAAACGCGGGCTTGAATAAACGGTTGACAGCGGCGTATAGGAAAATTCCATGTAAGGATGATTGAAAGACTTGAGGGTTAAGTGTAGAAGAATTTGCAGTTTTTATACTTGTGTCGAGCAATATGGAAAATTTCTCAAAGATGCTGCGACACTCTCGAGTAGTAGAGCTGATTGTTGAATAAAGCGGCAGTTATAAATTCACTTTAATATTCTTACCGTGTTAAATTGCGGCGTAAGACAATAGCACATTCCCCTTCTCTAAAATTGAAGAATAACAAGTCGTAATTTCAACGCGCTATTATTTGTGAAATCAATAATCTGGATCTGTTCTTCCGTCCCTCAAGTTAGAGAACAATATCTAATATTAGTGTAAACGACAATAATTTTGCAAGAAAGAAATCTTAATTTGTAAGATAACCTATGTATAAAATATTCTGTATAAAATTATTTCTGGTCATCAAGAACTAAGAGAATCGAATGCGAAGTGTTTACCTCATCCTTCACATTAATTGGATTTTTCTTCCACCAATAATATAATCATTTGTATTTATTGTAACAGATAGGAAATTTTATTTTATTTTATCGATATTGTTTTTAGGATTTATAGCAGGTAGGTATTTTACATGACAGAAACATAAAAATTGTATTTAATTATGGCATCGTGAAAAATACAAACACTCACGAAGCATAATTTTTCTACAAAAAAAAAACTCTGAATAACCGAATAGATACCTTAAACGTCTTATTATATAGGATTGTTAAAAACTTTGAAAGAATGTTCGAAGTGCGCGGTCGATTGTGTATGTGCATGAGCGCGCGCTATGTTGTACCTATATGTATAAAGCTCGAGTCTTTGAAGCTTTAAACCTTAATCTTAAAGACTCAACCTTTAAGGCTAATATTATATGAAACTCGAGCTCTCGAAGCTCGAGGTTCAAGCTTCGAGGCTCAAGTCTCGAAGCTGGAGGCTCTTGTGTTTAATAGTAATGAGGTTAACTCCAAGTCCTTGATATTATATCTTATTTTGCGTAACACATAACATAACACGTGCAGGTTTTTAATTCACTATAAAGGGGCCCGGGTGCAAGAAATATTTTGGGGCCCCAAACAATTGTTAAACAGTAAAGAAACATAACTTCTTTTCATAGGGCGAAATCATGAAAAAAGTACTACCTAAGTAATAACAATAATACAAAAATAAAATAAATAAAGAAATAAACATTTTTTATTCCCGTATCATTAATAATATTTTATTATAATATTATTATATTAAAAATTATATTCTAAGTTCTTTTTTGACAGTCCCCGCATACTATGGAATGGTTACCACTACATAACCACAATTATGGTATAATAACATAGTGTAATAACAATTTATTCGTTCTCATTTTTTCCATTTTTGTTTTCTCTTTTCCTCAATTTTCCTGTTTCTGGGTTAGGTGCACTACTTTACGCCCCCCTTCTCCCTGTGGCCGGCCCTGTCCGTAGCATTATTCGTTCTTTAGACACAACCACGTTTTTGCTTCCGCCTTTGATACAGAATCTATGTACGAACCATTCACCCATTCATCACGATTGCCTTTGACAAATAAATTCGCTGGCGAATTGCAAATCCTGTTTTTCTTTGGCGTTATTTAGGTTCGAATTTTTACGAACAACTCTATTTACCATGGCATCTGCCTTGTGGTTTCAGAATATACTTGGATCAGTATCTTTCTTTTGCGTGTTTAATAATTGCTACTTATTGTGCAAATCATTTTCGAATATCGTGTTTGTAGAATTGTTTCAATAAAAAACTCAAAATTGTATTTCATTATAATTTTTACGGTACTCTTACTTAACCCTTCGTGGTAACACCTTCTTATACTCACAAATTGAGTCATTTGTGAGTTATCATTTTCGTATTTTTGAATCTTTTAAAGAGTGATAATTATTGGTACATTCGTAATAGTTACACAATCATGCTCTAATAGTCTTGCTCTAGAAATGTCAATTTTGATATGACGAAATTTGTAGTTGAAAAAGAGCGATTTTTGAAAAGGCAATTTTTCTTTTTTATTTTGGCCATAAAACCACTTTGGAAGGCGTGACATTTAAATTCGAAAATTGCTCTTGGGGTACGATTCACTCCGTGTGAGGCGGAGTTGGAAGATTATTGTAAATTAGTAGAATTAGTAGATACTTTGGTCAATGAAAAGCAATGGGTTGGAATTTCACGAACGAAGCTTTCTTCGATCGAAAGTTGATGCTAACTGTAATTTTGGTTTTCGCTGTTGTGCTTTGGGCTAATTCTTGGGGAAACAATTATCGTGTCGGTGGTAAACTGGTCCTTATGTAAATATGAGAACGGCACAAGGAGGGAAGATTTACGGCTCGCTGACGATTGGTCAGGCTAGAGAGGTGAGCAGTCGCCCCAACCAGTACGAACTAGTCCTGGTTTCAGTTGGCGGCCAGGACCCGTCGCGTGCGCTTCTCTATCCGCCGGCCGCTTCGAGCATCGACCGTGACTACTTGTGCCGCTGTAATCGTTGAGTGTTACCACCTGCAACTTCAAAACACGTCTCCAGAATTTGAATTTATAAGTGGAACAGCAACAAAGCACCTTCGCTAATTAAGCATAAATTAATCTACTAATTAAAAATGAATTATTCGGTGTGCAATGGCACGTATAATAATTGTAAAATTAATGTGAAAGACGAGGGATGACATCGTGCTTCTCCATTCAGAAAGTTCACGTGTTAAAATAACGCTACTCCTTCCTTGACCTAGACATTGAACATGTGAAATATATCTGCACAAATCTTGGAGGAATTATTACAATGTTAAAAGTGGTTCGAAGTGATTTCTGAGACGACGAAATGTCTCGTCGATATTTGTCGTATGTTATATTGTCCTACAATTTTTCAGTTGAAATCTATGCACTTCTTTTTCATAAAATCCTATAATTTATGCAGATCAGTTATTTGTTTCCAGAACAATCGTTCTGAATACATCCTACAATTTTATGTTCGATAGTTCTACAGTATACGAAGGAATTTGTATATTCGCGAATTGTTTTATTGGACCAGAGTCAAATAAGGGAAATTCGTGTCTTGAAACGTCGATTGATTGTTTTATTGGCCGACGTCGCGTCGTGGGGTGAATGTTCAGTAGTGATAGAAAAAATCGTTCTTCTCTTCTCTGTTCCCAACGATTTCTATTTTTCATTGGTAAATAAACGAAATTAAATGTTTATCTTTGTATAGAAATGATGTTCGATTATTGGCAGCCCAAATTGAATTTTGAGCAGCCATCTGCAAACATACGGGGCGGATTTTCAGATATTTTTTCAAAATTGATTCTGCGCTTTTGAAGCAAATCGAAATTCTGAACTAATTAAGAGCGCAGAATAAATTTTGTCAATATGGTATTTTATATTTAGAAACATTAATTTGAATATCCGTTCCGTATGCTCACAGATAGCGTCAAAGTCAGGCTGTTATATAAGTACATTCAGAATAAGTATCTATAAAAAGGTGTCATTTAACTTTCTTTAATTATTAATATAGAAATTTTTTAAAGTGCCATCCATATTGCTGCATGTATTATCTTTCTGCCAGAGTTCTAATTTAACAGCTATCGATACTATTTGGAATCTGGAACACAACAAACGGTGTATTGTCTGTAATGGAATTTCTTGTATTACTTTTTAACCAACTGCACGCACACCCTACAGATTTTCAGTTTTCTTTGTGTTAAGAAATAAAGAAAGTTTTCTAGAAAATGGAGACTGGTTTGCAGAAACTTTATGCTACTCTTTCGACTTAAATCTTCGCGAAGGAGCATACTTTCCGACATTATACTGCTAACAATGAAACATACTACAATCGATTGTAGGCTGGCAAATTAACTAGAATTGTGCATCAAGGTTTTCTCGAACCTTCACAAATGTTTCCGTATTTTATGTGAAAATTTGTGAAGATTTGTTAAATCGGTTTGAAACGGCAACCATGCGAGGGAGAATTGAGTAATTAAGAATGCAGTAACTGCGCTCAATCGTTCTATGTCTGATTTGATTTAAATATTCATTATTCATATTTATATTCATCTTTCTCAACCCCTTCAGATTCTGTGATTTCGCAATATATATGCAAAATACCACAACGAGCTTTTTATATTCATTGATATTTTCAGCCGGTTGTGTATGGAAAAAAACTACAAGTGTGTGGTTTAGTTGTGCTTTGGAATTAATAATCGGTACCAGCTGAAGAATTGATTCTGCTAGTTATCAATTACCTTTATCCGAAGGCATTTCTGTTTTTCATCGTGCTCGAAATGGATTAATTAAAAGGTGATTTAATCTCTGGCCATGCATTCTGAATGATATTTTCCACGATTTCTACGTAGAAATAAATTTTAGTCATAACGAATTTAATAAAAATAATACCTAGTATCGATATGTTCAACGAATAATGTGTGTATCATTTAATTGTATAAAACAAATGCAGCGTGTATACAATAATTATTTATCATAGCCATCAATTTCTGTTGCTAAAAAAGGAATGAATTGAATTATAGAATGCTTGTTTAAATTATGAAACGTCCTTCCAGAAAAGGAAGAAGTTTTGTGTTGAAAACTGTCATAGTCTATTTTCGCAAAGACAGTGAATGCAAGTAGTATCCGTAACAATATCATGAAATAAATTACAAACAAATAATTTGAGTAACTAATCAAATCAAAGCACACACTGAATAGAACAATTAAAAACAAAATGAAGGATTATAGAAACGCAATTTTATTATACATACCTACATCTTTTTGCTCATTTCCCTTTAAAGTTTGTCACTTAAATTTATGCAATTTATTGGCAATAGGTATATGAAAAACAAAATTAAAATTATTCCACCAGAAATAGCACAGCAATTACCGTTTATAATCACTAAACATTAAAGTTGATTGAAGCACACCGTTTCGATAGAAGCCTCCTATTTCCGCTTTACTTTCTTTATCTTCCAAAAAAAGATTGCCCACGCAATGAAAGTGATTCATCATGGATCACAAAGTTTACAACGTTGGCTTTAACATTCCCTCGGGGACATACCTACTTCGTACTTCTTGAAATTACAGAACTATAAAACTCTCCCTTAATGACTACTGGCGAAATGGAATTTAAAGTAAAGTTACCTTAAAAGAGCACAGGTCCAGCCTTTTGCTTCCTTCTTGAGCCGTGATCCATCTGAGAAGCTTCCTCGCGCGAATAATAATCGCCGCTGAGTGTGGGGCTTCGTGCCTTCGATGGATGAGATTATTTCGAATTTCCGCGATCGGTAGACGCGATTAATCACGAAGGAGACGCATCGGTGGATTATGATCAATTCATGAACGGAACTCCGGCAAAGTTTTAATGGTCCTTAAATATCATCTCATCGTTGCCACTATTCCCTGAACTTAACGCATCGCTATAAACGTGACATTTAACATATACATGGTGGCGTTATAACACGTATCCGCAGAGACATATTTTTGGAAAGCAAAATAAACGCCTAAACGCGCGTTAAACCAACGATAAATTAAACGTCATAAAATCAAGAATATTTTCGACCCGTTATGAACAAGTGTGAGTTAACGTTAACAATGGTGAATTATTTTAACGTCGTTAAAGATCGGGGTGAATGTGTCATGCAGAAATTCTTCCTTAAAAATTGTATTTCTATCCGACGGTTGCGTCAACTGGAAGTCGTATGACGTGATTTGTGCAAAGACCATAATGGTGAAAACCGCATCATTTCCAACTACGGATCACTAGTTCTATCGGTAAGCGATCATTTACCATTACTATACATAGTGCGGTATGGCAGCGGCGTAATTCCTGCGATATTTTGTCATCGAGCAAATTGGATTTGAAATTATTTCAGTCTAAATATTCTGTGCATAATGTAGTTAGGAGCTCTTTGGATAAATTTTATTGAAATTCATTTCCGAATAGAGCGTTAGAATAGAAATGGATAAATGGATTCTGCTGTGACGGGTATAGAAAAAGATTCCATAATGTGAGAGGGAAAAAATGATAGAAACTGTGAATAATAATTTATGTATTTTGGTTGAGAATTGTGAAAGATATTGCAGTCGTGCATATTATGTATAGTATTTTTATACTTAATGAAAACCAGAATTATTTGATATGGTAGTAAAAATAATATAGCACAAGAGTTTCAGTTTTCATTAAAGAACGTGGTTAAAAAATGTAAATCTATTGCACTGATCTCTACGAAAAGAAACTTTAATAGATCTTTTAGAAAAAAAAATACAAAACCAACTTCAAAGGTGCGCTAAAAGAATGAAATATTTTTTTTAAGTTAGTGTCAAAACAGAAACAAAATTAAATCGACTGGACGTGCAACGTTTCATTAAATTTTTGCGCGCTCTAATTCTTGGGCGCTAGTGTGCTAATAGACTATAATTGATAAAGGTTTAGAAATTTATTTAATTTTGTTTCTATTTTCACACCGACTTAAAAAATAGTATTGTATTCTTTTTAGCGCACTTTTGAAGTAGAATTTTTTACTTTTTCTAAAAAGTTCATTATTTTTTAATTGTTAGTTGTCTTCGGTTGAAGTCGGTTACTAAACATTTATCATGGTACCAATTGGGGAACATACCCTATATAAGAACGAAAGAATCATCCAAATCATGAAGAGATATAAACACTAGACAAATATATAGTACAATATTATACATTATAGTACGATTGGCAACGTATCATACTTTAACATATAATATCGTAAAATGACAAGAATTTCTTTTTCTTCGCTGAAACGTTCATATTCTCAACAATTTCCCATTTACATTGTAGATTCAAGCGTTTGCGGCACAGTCATTTTCATTTCATATAAGCTGCTTCCTTAACTTTCGTTGAGGAAACGAAGTATCTGCAATATGAATAATAATAAAATTAAAATTATTCTTAAAGAAACTAAATCGCATTTGGAACACTTTAGTCGCAACCAAGTAACGCCCACTGGCGAGCTAAAATAATGGAGAGCAATAAAATCCACTGCTGCAGCGACCAATGATTGGGCGGTGAACTCTACCAAAAATCCAATAACAGGGCCACCTTCCTTCCTTAAAATAGCTACTCTACCTCAGCAACTAGAACAAGGCAGGTTCTGATCCGAACTCACGTGATGGCAGCTATCCTTGTCAAGCCTGACTAGTTGTCGAGGAAAATCGGCGATCAGCTTCCAGGTCTTACAACACTAGGGCCGTCCTTGATTTCACCCGATAATTGAGGTTCTACCCTGTCTGCCATTTGTGCAGGTTCGAAACCCTTGGGACAATGCGACGTTCTATTAAACCTTTTGCCTATCAAACCATGCATATCCAGAGCTGTTGGATTCCAGAACACATAGTCTACTATTTAGTAAATACTAGAGATTGCATATTTATCGACTTTTTCAATTACCGGTAATTCGGTAAAATTTTCAATCAAAACCGGCTTACCGGTAATTTAAAGGTATTCTTTGAGGTATTGAAAATATAAGAGTAAGCATTACAAGAAAAACTTTTTTTAATTCATCTCAGCATTATAATAAATATATGCAAATAAAACTATTCTAAACATGAAATATAAATTGCACAAAATAGATATATTTGTATAACTGTTGACAGTACTTATTAATATGGATCTTTACCACGAAAACGTAATAAAAGGTAAAGGCGGTAGCATACTAAAGTATTTGAGTCCAGTTATAAGTCCAGGGACAGATTCTGTAAAGTTTTTGAACGTGGACACATACTTGCGCAAACTGAGGTTAATAGGCAGTTTAGATTTGCACGGCTGTACACATAATTAGTGGCGAAAGACGGATTTGGTGGCTTGCACCTTGGGGGAATCGCTTAACTGTTAATCCTTAACACACCGCTTGAGCGAGCCTCAAACATTAATGGGGATATAGCAACGTCATAAAAGCAGCATGTGGCAAGAGCAATGGTCCACTTGTGTATAGGAAGTCAACAGCCCATGGACGTTATTATCACACTTTTCTTGACACTATACGTATGTATAATATTGGAAGGCTGTGGTCACTAAAATTGTTTTCAAGATTTTCTTCGAGGCATCCTCCAGAATAGTTCCAAATAATTTAAACAAAATCTGTGTAATGTTAGCACGATCGGATAACAGGAAAAGATGTCCTTGGGCCCTTAAATATTTAAATCATTGTCCAAGAGCTCACAAAGTCGATTTTATATCCTTTAAGTTATTGATTACATAAAAAAAATATATCAAACAAATGTTGTAGATCCGGACAAGGATCTATATCTCGAGGCGGCACTATACCCGGGTATTTAAAATGTTTCGGGTATTTAATATGTTTGTGTAAGCAATTAATTATTTTGAATTAGGTATCCTTATTTTTGTATAGAAACACCAACAAATCAATACTCTCGAGTAGTAGGCTGCCACGTTTTGCGCTAACAATATACAGCGGGATGATTTGTATTCATTGGTTTCACTGGCATATTGATTCGATGAAGAATAAGAAGTTTTGAATATGCTGTAGTGAATACATATTCACGTTCGACCGCACGGGGCCGTTTCATCTTCACCCGGTTTCTCCGAGTCGCGCAGACGACGATTTACACCTTATGCGAAAAATTAAATTCTTTATTCTTCGTCAAATCGATATAGCAGTAGTACCAATGAATTCCTTATGTTTTTCCGATGAAAATAATACTAAATGTCATGTAAATCGGACTATTTTTAACGAAGTTAACTTGAAATTATGCAAATCAATTTTTCATGTAGGTAATTTCCTTAATTACAGCCTGAATTATATTGTTTTATTATCCAAATAAAATATTCTATACATGACTCGGCGAACTGGAATTTGTAATGTGTTGCGATGAATTCGTTTTGTATGGAGTGTAATAATTACGAATTACAGCTTTGACTTCAAATTTTAATAAGCAGAGTGACAAACTGGCTCAGGGTTTTCATGCACGAATAATATAAATACAAAATTGCAATAATACGTGCACACATTTTCTTATAATGCTTCGTAATCATGCTTCTACCTTATTACAATCGACTAATTTGCATAATTACGTTATGTAATATATGCATAGGTACTACAAACAAATTTTGATAAAAAATGCAAGAATTTAAAGTTGAGAACTGGCTGTCACGCTATTCAGTTTTAGGATAGTGGGAGTCAACCTTAAATGAATATATTAGATTTTCGAATTATACTAAATTGAATACAAACAAATACCAGTATCTACTTATGTACGTATAATTTCGATATTTTTTTCTCTTACAAAGCAGCGAGATATAAATTTTTTGTATATTTAATGAAAGCCTTCTTCCCTGAAGAACGTGACATGAAGCATCTAGTGTAGACTAACCATTCGTGTATGAAAGAAATATTTTATACAACTTTTCCAATATCCAGTAAAAGCACATATTCGTCCCTTCATCTAAGGCTAAGGGATTGATATTTAAACACGTCCATGCTTACATCTACTACCAAAAGCTTCTACTTTGATTCTACATAAATTAATAAACGCTCGTGTATTCAATGGACAAGTGTTTACATTGCATCCTATCAAAACTTTGAAATTGTATTTGATAGAGAAGAGATCACTGCTGGAAGGTATTCTCGCAAAACGGATATAGTATATGGTATTATACAATGAGTACGTATCACAAAACATATACCGAACGATCGATGGTGTCGTATATTAGAGTCCAACGTGTATCCATGACGAATGATAAATGTTAAAGACAAAAATGTGCACACATTTTACGTCAACAATTAAATGAACAACAAGAAGTTTTAAATTCTATGTAAAAACTAATAAAAATGAAGTATAGGTATGCATATTAGGAGCTGAAAAGTGTTACAGAAAAAAATGTTGTTAGTAAGTAATTAATATTAACAATAAAAACAGTAATGTACTTTATTCAACATTATTCTTAATTTTAATGTATTCATAAATATTAATATTTTTATAGTAATTTAATTGTGTTCACAATCATTAGTACAAAGATATCGCTTTTATTGGAATTAATAGTTCAATCAAGCATACTTAAGCAGACATTTCCTCTTACAAACAAGCTGTTGAAATTCGCTACATTTAACAGACAATTGACACGGTTGATTGATTCTGCAAATTTAGTGTGTACACGCATGAGAATCGAATAAATCAATATTAAACTTTGCCTTTACATGGCAGGATAAGTTTCGTAATACTAAAATATAATAGGAACTTCACACTCTCTAAAATAAATTTCAGTCCTACTACTGCGTGAAGCTGAGTTTTCCCCATACTAATAAAATTAAATTAAAACCAGACCCAGATGTGCAACGAACTAAAATGGCTTCTGAGTATTTAATTACAACGGTGTTATTATCGGCGCGTTTTTGGGTAACATTCATTTTTGTTATTTTTAATCTCTGTTGTGGCATAAATTGCATAATACACGTTTCAAAAACCAGTAACGGTTCCACATCTGCAAACCTCCCTCCCCACTGTGGGGTATTTGGCCATATAAGCTGGCCAAAATCCGATTTCAACAATTTTGCGTAAATCGTAAAATATCTGCTACGCGTGGCAGTTGAATATGTGAGGAATAATGTACCAATATTGTTTTTTTATCGAAGGTTGAAAGATTTTAGAGCACCCATTTCTGAAAATTCGTTGGCTTATTTGTGATTTTTACTTGTTCACTTTTTTACTTTTCACTTTTTCACTTTTTCATCATATATATTTGTATAGTTATTAACATTTGAAAAGAATCAAGAATTCAGTCAATTTTCTTTACGATTATAAGCTTTTATTAACAATTTTGCTATATTTCCGGGCGAGTCCCGATGCTTTTACTGGTGTCATTACATTTGATAATAGCTTCTCATCATAGTGCAAAAAAATTGGTTCCGGATTCGCCTGGATTGAAGTTTTATAGTTAATTTAGGTAGAAATGACAATTGAAAGTTAAGGTTGTCGCTCACTTGTCACTGAACGTATTAGTTCGGTGTCGACGTGCCAGTGGTCAGAAGAAGAGAATCTCTATCCCCTCGTTTTCTTACCATTGGACGTTGGCACGGAACTGACACATTCACTGACAAGTGAGCAACGACCTTTAAAGCGTCCCACGTACGCCTGCAGTACTGGCTCTGTACGGTCGCATTCAACTGGCCTCCCTGAGGTGCTAAGAAACTCTTCAAAGGAATTGTTTAGAATGTTTAGATTATGAAATGTTTATGCTATGGTGTGGATAAACCTTCGACGAACAATAAGACTCCTACTTTCTGTCTGCATTCGGTTGAAACAGTGTCATTAGAGTCTACGCAGCGAAATATTTTTACGAAATATTTTAAACATTTTGTACGTACTTATATGTTATATTGAAGGAAATGAAAATGAAAATGAAAGAAAATTAAAATATAATATAATATATAATATATATGATAGATAATATATTATATATATATATTATCTATTATATAATAGATAATATATTATATATAGATAATATATATGCAAGATAAATGCGGGATATATATATATACCGCATTTATCTTGCGGGATAGTATGCAGAAGATATATTTGCGTCAAAAAAATATAGTATGGTCATGAACGTATACAACACTTGAAGGTAAAGAAGGTAGGGTGATTGAAGATCGAGAGTCGGGAGCCCAGAGACACATTACGTATAGTTCTTCGACCAGGGCATCTTTAACCAACGGGCTGAATGGGTTATAGCCCAGGGGCGTCGGTGATCTAAGGGCGCTTAAGAATGAAGTATGTTGAAATCCTTTTTTTCCATTTTTTTTATGAGAGGAGAGACACGAAAACCGTTAAACCTATACGATGTACCGCCTTGCACCGATTGGAAAGAAATTGTAATCTGTACGGTGTATTGAATACGGTACGTGAAAGGTTCGGGCGCTAAATCATTTTAGCCCACGGCGCTCAAATTTGTTAAAGCGGCCCGTCTTCGACACTCTGCGTTAAGATCTTGGACGTACTAAACCAGATTTTGTAGGTCTTCCCGGTCCAATAACGAGGAGCGAGAAACACATTCAACGGTTTGTTCGCAGAAGGGCATTACGTTATGTACCACTTGAGGGTGCTTTGTGCAATTCAGTGAATCACTTTTGCTGTCCACTGTATGTACAATGTAAACCTTTTACCTGAAGACATTGAAGCAGCTTTCAGGCTTCTTTAATGGGTGATGAAAAATTTCTGGAGCAATTGGTATCATGTAATTATGGCATCATGCAATAAACAATAATAGGTGTATGTTTAAGGTCCTCTTCAATATTCTTCAAATTTTTTTAAAGATATTTTGTGATATAACTAATCCTTTGGTATAATATTCCTACAGACCAGTGAAAGTGGGATACACTGTAGTGCCAGCAGTGTCAGTATCGATCAGTTCTTTACTCTTCAAACGGTTCCCAAAACTTCAACAAGCCCAATAAATAATTGAACTTGACCCTTGCCAGACTTTGCTCTCAATACACGGGATAGCTGGCATACGAATGGGTTTCTTTATCTGTTCAATAAAGTAGAGCAACCACCAGATAGAAGAGTTAGTGTGATTGTGAATAATGCAACGGAATGTCTCGTTTGCGTACGTGTCATGAATCTCCTCAGGAGATAAATCGACACTCACTTTCGTGGCAGGCCTCTTATCTGAAGAGCCACCAATTCAATTCCCTCTTTTGCTATCTATCCGAAGCTCTGACTCTGTATCATCAGAAGTTTTGTGTAATGAACCGAGTGATGGGGGAGAATACGTGCAACGGTATCATGATAGGCGAATAGTGATGCGATTCCTGGAACAGCATGATGGATGAGCCTGTTTCCCCTGCTAATTATCGATGAATTTCCTCTCTCTGGCCTTCCGCTGTACTATCCTGACAGGTAGGTTATAGCCGTAAAGTCATTTAATCGAACAAATAGAACGAAATTAATAGGAAGGATATATTAGAATAGTTTGGGCTATTTTTTAGTACCTTCGGTATGCAAAATCTTTAGTATCCAAGCGTTATTTTTAATGTATGTTCTTTGGAATGTATTTGCTCCTATGAATGTTAGTTCTATTGCAAATGGTAGAATCTTTATTGAAAATTGTTCAGTATTCCTCAGAATCGTTATAACCATAAACTATAGAAACGTTTTCTACGAACTGTGCTTCAATTATTAGAGTATACTTATTGTAGAAGACATCGTACATAAGTAACTGAGGTGTAAATCAATCCTGTGTTTGCGAGGACCCGTGTGCGTCGCTGTAAATTTAAGCATTTATGTCAAGGTATAGCATAGGCACGTGTAATTTTCGTAATGAATAATGCCAAGAAGTCTCATATGCGTTATGTACGTGACCTCAGTCTCTGCTGTACCGTGAAATAAGGAAGCTACAGGAATTCTTCTTTTAATACAAACTGTTTACTATGTGTCGTGAATAAGAGTTTGGCGAGTGTTGTGAAATGGTTGTTAAGTAGGGCGGAAAGAGAGAAAAAGAAGATTGCGTTATGTCCTGGGCCTGATAGTGGACTGATTGGTAAAGGCTTACTTAACAGGCCCTGCTAGTGTTGCCGGGAAGTGGGATCCTGCAAACTATTCTTAGTGGAACACCTACGGGACGTAAATGTTCCCCCTCCACAAAGAATAATTTGCAGGAACCCACTTCCTGGCAACGCTGGGCCCTGCCTTAAATAATGCGAGAATGTTAGAAACAGGGGTGCCAGGAATTTCCCTACTGTAGTGGAGGGGGAACGCATACAGCAGTGGCGGTATATGGGTGTGAGATGACACACAGAGGCCGTCATTGCTGTAGGTATTCCCCCCACCACTACGCGTATGTTCCCTCTACACTGCGGTAGGGAAAAGCCTGGAATCCTTGGCTAAGAGGAAGAACGAAACTGGTACATGCGTATAGAAATCGGTAGTTGATGGAGAACTTGCGAGAGAGCGGGATTGGTAGAGATGCATTCTCCTGGCGAAGTCGGAGGTATCGCTACAGACTTTCATGGACGAGCCGTATTTCAAGTTTGACGCTGATTGTTGTCCTATGTGCCTGACTAATGCTCCACTGGTAGAAAGTCGTAGGTCGGTTTTTGGGGTGAGCGCGTCGTTGCTCGTGCCGTGTCCGTTATCGCTGAGGCATGGGCGTTGTTTGCTTGTGCCGTGTCGAACGCCGTTGAGGTGAGCGCGTTGTTGCTCGCGCCGTGTTGGTCGTCGTTGTGGCGAGCACGTTGCTCGAAACGATGGCGAGTCGTAGGGGAAACCTATCCAAAACCGTATACCGGGGCAAAACCGTAAACCTACTTATTTCTGAAAATAAATTAACTAAGCACCCACGCGTTTGGGAATTGTTTTCCGTCATATTGAACTGTTAGTCAACAGATCCTCTTGGCAAAATACATACGCTTCAACTAATTATAAAATTTATTATATTTCTACGTGCTGTGGTCTTATTTTCAACTGTACTTCCAGTGGACTATACATATATCGGTATAGTATACCGGTGAGAATAATAGTAAATCGCGGTTAGCTGTCCTTATGTAATTAATTCGATAATCGATCGTGGATTCCATCGAGATATCTAACTCCACCGTTCTATTTCAGAACAAGGAATATTCCACTTCATCATTTAATTACGTACACTTTCTACGTACCTATACACCTCCACAAAAGTTTATAACAATAATCTATAAAACTCTACTTTATTAAGTTTCATCTTGTTTTTTATAGGCTCAACGTCGCATCGACTGCATAGGTTATTAGTAACTATATACACAAGTTTTGTTTATTAATTTTATTGAACGATATATGTACCAAAATAATAGTGTGAAAATACAATTTTGCCCGATGTAATGTTTATTTATCATTCCTACTATCATTTATGTAAAATCAATGAGCCACCCTTTCACGTATAAACCAGAAGTACACAACGCAGAAACACAAAAATGCGACAGAACTGATGGCACGGCAATGAGAACAAAGGAATACTTGATTTCCTAAGTAAAAAGTTAACGTTCTCAATAATGACTTTCTGCACAAGAAACGTCTGACGAAGAATAGTAAAACATCTACCGCTGTGTCTGAGAAAAACGGAGTGGCCGGAAAGAAACTAGGAGAACGACTGGTTTTTGTATGGCGTGAAGTATGCTTGAATCATTTCTGCTTTATCAGGATAAAAGTTAATGGTTGAATGAATTACCGGGACTTCTTACGGAAGTCGGGAGTACTGATTTCCATGGAGAAATTTCGGATGTTGTGAGAAGAATGTATTTTAACATTCTGCATACGAACGGAATATAAGGAGGTCATGAATGGTAAAAATATGCAGCGGTAGACTGAAATGTTTACGTACCTGCAGCCCTGAGAGCAATTACAATTTGCAACTCGTGAAGATATAAAGTATTTTGTACGATATATTGCAGAGGAAACATTTCGCCTAACAGAGTTGTACATTCTTTTTATGAATACTAATTGGAGTTAGAGGAAGCTTCATTATGTATAATAATTAGGATAATGTAAAATGTGATTCTACTGATAAGAATGAAGGGTAAATAAAATTATTCCTTCGGCTAGTCCGCTCAACCGTAACGTTTGCATGAAGTTATTTTTTACGTATATTTATATTTTACTCTGTCGAAAAGATTCTACTATATTAACTTAGATAATCATTTGAACTGCTTTAATTAAACTATAAACAGACATCACTATTACCGTACTCATTAGACTTTGAAAATGGAAATTATGTAATGTAATTACATAATTTAAAAAGTATATTGCCGTCTCCGTTTTCTCGTAATTTTAACATTATTTGTTTAAGGAAGTTTAATGAAATGTAAGTAGTACTTCTAAGGGGGGTGAAAAGGGGTGAAATGTGTTTCATTCAGTCCTTAATATCTCTTATTTATCTTTCTTCAATAATATTTAACACTGGCAGCGAATATATTGGAATCGCTAATAAATCTAGAAATACTTCAAGGTTCATACATATTTCTTATTTTTCCTGAAAATCAGGATTTCCAATATGTATAATCATACCTTCTTATAAGTTTCGCGTGATATTTCTGTAAAGATGTGTAACTGCTAAAAACTGTTGAATCTCTTGAGAAAGTCTAGAGAACTTAATCCAGCTTCTTAATAACTTTGAGATTAATAAGTTCCGTAGAAGTGGAATGAAGCAGTTGCTCAATACAGTAAAAACGTTTCATTTATTTTTACATCTTTTCCTTCCCTACTTTAATGTTAAAAAAATAATTACCTACCCGAAATTTATTATAATCTACCTTATATATCAATGCTACAAAAAAAGTTCTATGAAATGAGTTCATTTGAACACTTTAGTGAAAAATCGCAACGCAGACATGTTTAATTTTGATCTACAATAAATTTGCTTAACCAATTTCCCGCTGGAATCGTCGAACTATTTCGTTTAAAATTCCTCTCATTAATCTTTGAAGAGAAGAATTGATGCGGGGGCAAAAATACTCTTAAACAATTTTCTACTAAGGGCAGTAATAAATTACTTACTTGCTCGTTTCTTAAAAGGGCGTACACGCTTGATTAAATTTGAAAGGATTAGTTCAGAAGTGTTCATGAGAGGAGTTTACAATGGTCTTAAAATAACTACAACTTGGAATTTGGAACCACCTCGACTTCATCAGTTATAGGTGCTTGCAAACATTCTTTCACGCTATGTATACAGCCACTCACAATGAAAATCGTACACGTCGTATCGTAAGAAATATTGAGTCGGTACAATTACAAGATAAGGAATTCCGTCGAAAGGAAATTACTAATCTATATATCTTAATTCTTTGTCCTTACTAATACTCAACAGAAAAAATTAAACATTATTCTTTATAAATAAAAAAATAAATAACGTCATAACTTACCATATTGCCGTGACACCCCAAATCATAAAGTAGAATAGCATCACGTTGCTTTAAACAAATGCCACATGATGTTTTGCTTTTCATTTGTTTCTCTATTGTTCGGCGTTCAGTCGAATTCTATTGTGCCAGTGGAAGACGGTCCTCTGAATAAATAAGTGAAATGTGAGACAAACAACGGTGGACGAACGTGAACTCGTAATTCAGCATTTTAATAATAATAAATCGTATAGATACATTGCTAAAATGTTAAACCGAAGTGCTTCGATTATACGCTATGAAGCAGAAAATCGTTTAAGAAATAAAATAAAAATCAACCCAAAGAATAAATTGATCGAAGCTGATGAGAGATGGCTACCTCGAAACGTAAAAAAGGATAAAAAAGTTAAGTGCTCCAGTCTTTGCAATTGACGTTGAACTATATCTAGAAAAATCCGCAAGTGCGGAAAATCTTATCATATATTTAAGAAGAAGTAAATATAATTACGTGATGAAGCACTTCTTGCTGATGTACTGAAGGAAGTTCTCTGCGAATGCGACTTAAGTAAATTTACTTATGGTACAATTTACCCCCTGTTACAACCTATCCTGGTCTCCCCTATATTTATTTTTACATGCTCAAACTTCAGTTACCTTCAAACGACTCTCTGTGCGCTGCAATACACTTATCGAGACGTTTTTCTCATTGCTCTAAACGGTTTGAGAACTTTTCGAGTTTGAGGCCTTTTAATGCTCGTGCCGTTTTTTCTTTCGTCTCCCTTTGAGGACTTTTATCTTCCGGGGAA
The DNA here is from genome assembly GCA_963971345.1 of Andrena flavipes. Lineage (NCBI taxonomy): Eukaryota > Metazoa > Arthropoda > Insecta > Hymenoptera > Andrenidae > Andrena > Andrena flavipes. The sequence continues at coordinate 63,445,769 of OZ020480.1, forward strand.
ACGAAAAAAGGCTCACTGGACGAGATCGGGTGAATAAGGAGGATGGGACATGGGGGTCCAGCCGTATTTGGTCAAAAACTGCTGAATACTCAGCGCGATGTGGGTTCATGCTTGAGCGAGCGAGACACGAATTTTGCTGCAAGTCGTTTCATGCCCAAATATTCCGATAAAATTTGCTGACAGGAATTCCACGACATCCCAGTTATCTCCACAAGTTTATCAACGGTGCGATGGAGATCTTTCATGGGGGCTGGACGATATGTTGTCATATTTTCGTTAGTTAGCCTGATTGAATAACGCGCCTGGAGCGAGGTTGATCGCCAATCGATATTTCGCCTCGTTTAAAACGGGAGAACCATTCCTACACTTGTATTTTATACAGGGTACCTTCTTTGTAAACTGTCTGTAGACCAGGAAACAAAATTTCACTGTCGTACACATACGTTGTTCGTATAAATCAGCTATCACTTCGTTGAAGGCGTCTCACAGAAGACTTGACTGAATCTGAACGCAACCTCTCGCAACAACGTTGGTACGCTCGTGCAGAAAGGTTCCCAGAACACTCACTTACCGGGGAAAACTTGTGCTACAAAGGGCCAACCCTTCAGAATGTAATTCCTGTATCTTGTAGGTCGCCCCTCGTATATCATATGGAAATAAGATAGGTGGCGCTAAATATTTATCATATAATAAGCTGGCAAGAAAGATCTGGCAATAGGCAGAAGATAGAAAGTTCTCTTTGTTTGCATCGTATATGTATAGCGCCAGCGGATAATAAATAGGCAGATATAGCCTATCTGGAATAAAGAATGAGGACATAGAATAGGAATGTAATAAAGCCTTTGATATAATCGTACGACAGTTTGGTAACTCATCCTTGATCTTTTCCTTGCAAAATGAATGCTAAAGGTATAAAATTTGTCTCTTGGAAGTCTGATTCAGGAGCGTTATAAATTGATACTTTTGCTATAAAATGGACAAATCTAAGTGATTAGGTATTTCATTCTTTTGGACTAGTTTTAAGAACATTAATAAAAATCAAAGAAGATAGGGCATCAAGCATTATTGTAGTACCTAATTGGCCAAGCCAATCATAGTACCCTTTTTTTTTAGACTTGCTTATAGGTGATCCTATTATTTTCCAACCAGATGTTAATTTATTATTGTCTCCATGCAGGAAAAAACCTCATCCACAAGCAAAACACCATTATTTAATGGCAGGCAGAGTATCGGCGAGGTCTGTTTAAGAGGCTGTAAACATTTTAATAGCATCTTTAGCTTCAGCTACAGCAAAACACCAATCAGCTTTACATCGATGGGGGCAATTTTGTGACGAAAATAATTTGGAGATCTATGCAACTTAAAGTCATCATAGTGATCCTACTTATTCAGTATAGCAGTAGCGTAATAATGCGGCTCATTAAACATTTGGGACCAGTTTTTTGCATGTATTCATTATCGGATATATTAAATATCTATGCATTACCAAATAAAGCTCTAGTGTTTGGTGCCGGAATTACTACGCTTCGATTCACAAAGCTAATTGTTTGGAACGCCGTTGTTCATATATTTATCGCTATGTACATTATTCAGTAAACTAACACGTCAATTAATATTCAATATTCGATATATATTTAATGATATGATTATACTGGAACATTTTTCATTTCTTTAACATCTTGGATGCTGATTTGGTGTTATTTCTTTGGCAGCACACCCTGTTTTATGAATTAAAAGTAGAATTAAAAATAAAAAAAATTATTCGCCAAAACGTTATCAAATTATACTGCAATACAATAAAAGTATTGTGTGCGCGAGCAAAGCACGAATTATGAAGAAAAATGATGAATTTCATGTGAAGTTAAACAGTGAGTTAAAATTAAATGAATTTTATTAGAAATGTTATACAAGAAGCCTGTTACTAATACTATATGCATTATCCCATAAAGAGTATAAAGAACTTGTCAAATAACTTGCCTTTATTTCCTTGTAGAATGAAGGATATTTAATAGCGCGATGTTCATTAAACTAGATGAAGACAGAAATATCCAAAGTTTTATAAAACATATAAAATTCCACTTCTTTGCCAACGGTTAAAGTAATGAAAGAATAAACTATAAGATATATCTGTCTACTTAACTACTCAATTCGTTAACTAATTTTCTTTAACGAAAATAGTACCTATATTTCCATAAAATCATACATATTTGCATCTGTAAAAAAGGGAATCCAATTAAAGTTTTTGAAAGCTGCCGTTTACACTGGAATCATAACAAACAGTTCAGAAGATTAATTTCGTTAAGAGAATTCTACAAATAGGAACAACATGGGGATAACTAATTGGATAGTTACGACTACGCTTATTCCTACGCAGAACTGCATGCAATCATTTCAAGAACTCGGTAGCTTGAAAGCAATACACAATGAGCAACTCAGTCCTTCTGATAAAATGGAAAACAAGTCTTATTGTAAACTGTTCTGGGGAAAATTACGCACTCGTCGCCTACGCAGAATCGGACTCAGTGATTCCATAGCAGTTCGTTAAATTCCAATTCATTAGTTTGGTTTCGACATTCCAATCCAATTGTTTGCGTGAAAATTATAAGGAGGAACTTCAACCAATAGCTTTAACGTTCAATTCAGAAAGCTTACTCTCAATTTATCGAGGTTGTTGCTAGGCTGCTTTTAAAGTAGTGTCTCGTTAGGTCTTCCGCATAGAAGATACCATTTTCTCATCGGTTTTATATCGGAGCGTCGTTACGGTTTGGTGGACAGCATAATAATACATATGATATGATGGTAATGTGTAGTGTTTGAAGTAGTACAAAGGCCTTGCAAAGGCTTGTTCAAAGTTGGGACTAATTAGATTTTTACATCACCATTTTGGTTTTAATTTTGTATGTGTATAGTATGACGTAGTACGGGTAGTAAAGGTGGAACAGCTTTTCGAAGTTGGAACTCAGTGACATAGTAGGACGTATAGTAGAAGGAGAATCCTCATATGTATAGTGCTATATGTATACTGTTACGATTCCACAGAGACTCCTCAGCTCAGGGATGTAGATCAATATATTCACAATGTACGTGACAATACAGTACACAGAGTAATAGTTACAAAAGGAGAGAATACAATACGTCTGTCCATTATGACGTTTAGACTAAGATTGACACCCCACCGATAACCAGCTGCCGTAGGCAGAGACAATCTACACCCGGTGCTCGCAACACTACTCCCTTCCTTTAAAAAACGAAATCCCGACCGCATCAACGTCTCTTCAAAATCTTCGTAGCCCTGTCCGAGAAAGGGTTGTGCAAGCAGTGTGGCTGCTACAGATATTCGCCTGGACATTTGCCTTCACGCTCAGGGCAAAACGACTTGTGCACACCATGCGAGTGGGCATTTGCCTTCACGCTCAGGGCAATACGACTTGTGCACACCATGCGAGTGGACATTTGCCTTCACGCTCAGGGCAATACGACTTGTGCACACCATGCGAGGATTCCCCCTTTACTAGGTCATTGAGTTCCAACTTCCAAAGCTATTCCCTTCTACATCATCACTTGCTGTTCTCCCACAACTCACGCAATGATTAGCCGGGTTTCAGAACCTAAGGAGGTTTTCGGCTCCCGAATAGCCAGCACTATATGAACACACTCGACTTGCGTTAGTTTTGCTAATCTCACGAGTCGAGCATTTTTACCCTTCGTTGATTCCACACACTAGCGAGCATGCTTGTTGGTGTATTACATGTATGGGGGCTTTCCGTTGCTAATCACAGCAAAGGGTGGGGGCAACTGCAAGCCCGCATCAGCGTACACTGTACGTCGTACACGCTCGTACCATGCACGCCGGAGATGCACAAAGAGTCGCCCGGACCTCTTTGCGATTCTGGGCGCCGGGTCAGAGCGGAGCCTGGAGCTGAGCAACGTAACAGCTCCACGCTCGGCTCTGACCCGGGCCCAGAATCACAAAGCGGTTCAAGCGGTTCTTTATACGCCTCTGATGCACACTGTTGAAATTTCCCAACAGCAAGCTCTGGTTATCAATATAATCGTTCCGCACTCGGTGCGGCCCGGGTTGCAGATCATAAAGAGGCCTTGTGGCACTGACTCAGCATGCCTGTTCTAGTGTTACGCAACGATGATGATTTCATGTTTAGCTACTTTTCCAATTCGTGATACAGAACACATTTAAAATATTTACAATTAAATGCGATAGCTGGTTGGAAGACAAATGTGAGAAGCAAATCTTTTTAAGTGTTACAGTAAATCACATGGGAATGCATTTTTAAAACTTGGAAACTATACACATTGTAGATATTGAAAGTCCCTGGTGGTTTATTCTGCTAATTGGGCATATGTAAATGAGGCTTAAGAATTAATGCTATAATCACGGCAGATGGCATAGTTGTGATGTAGCGAATTGAAAATGGATATACAACAACAATAAAGAACACTTGTAATCTTCTTACGATTAAATATTCATTCTAGTGCCACATATATAAATGCAGCTTTTCAAAGAGTGCGAGAAAGTGGAAGAAGAACATTTAGTTTCTGCCACATGGTCGACTGAAACATACTTTTCACAAACACGCGTTGAGATCCTATTGCGTTGTTGTGCGGTGCGCGTTCCCATGGTACATAGTTGTGCTTTAAACAGCATCCACAGTATAGGACAAACGCCACGTTTACAAAGCTTACCATCATCAGGATTAAATCTCGCTTTACGCCAGCAAATGCAGGATCGCAACCGGCAAAGGAGTCAGCAGTTAAAACCCCTTCAGAGTACCATTAAATTGTACCATATTTCTTACGCGATAAAATCGCGGAATAAGAAATAGAATTTAATCTCCTCTGGTGAGAGATGTCTCCGAGATCGTATTATCGAGCCGTAAAATTCATTAAAAAAAAAGTTGAAGTGGTAGCGAAATGAGTCTTTGCTTCTAATATCTTTCTTGTGATACAGCTTAAGTACCATTCATCATTCGGCAAAGTTTTTTTTACTACTTAATTGGTTTCTTTTATGCCTTTTAGTGACTTCTTCATTATATTCTGCGAATGCAATATGAAGTAGAGGAGTAGACATATGGTTCTATGTTTATATTATAACAGTTAATTTATTTATTATTTTGTTGACTCGGTATAACGTATGACCAATATTATCTCTTTCATTTATTTTAATATTACCAGTATTATTAATCATCAGGAAGATATCACTTTTTGGTTTTTAATATTCTAAAAATACGGTCGAAATTATAAATTCTTTAATCATGAGGAAGATGTTATACGTTGAAGAATTGGATCTTCTTTTAATGTTGAAATGTAAAATATATACCTAACGGTAATTAGGATGAACATTTCTTCTTGACGACTATGACCATACACCATACCCTCACACATCACTCGTACTATGCCCGGCTACATACACCTTCCCTTTTCGCCCATAGCGGTGTCACAATAAAGCAATCACGCATTCATTCACACATACCTCACAAGTTTTTTACTGTACCAATGCTGCATACATATTAAGGGCGTATACTGGTCTGACGAGTAAAAAAAAATTTTTTTTTGCATTTGCTACTGGTACATTATATGGGTCATACGTGTGCAAAAGGGTTTTCTCCAATTTGTAATATTTGCAGAGTTACAGGGTGCAGAATAGGTAGGTATCTATACGATGCGCTCACTGAGCGGGACGGGCGACGCATACAGTTTTGTTCCTGCAAGTGTAATTCAGCAAAGTTTCGGCGGGCTGTTTTTTCTGGGGGGGATTGTGCATTTTTATATTTTTTAGAACACAATAATCGACCATTTGGTTACAAAGAGACCGTTACTCTCCTAGGTCACAACTTAGTTGGGCTTCGAACGTTGAATAAACTTTAAACGCGATTTTCTCGATACCACGTTTTCCGAATCGGTGACCAGCATATTTCAAGATCGGCTGGACCAGCTCAGTCCAAGTTTTACATATATTATCAGCACACATGTCGCTATCGTCCCTGCCAGAATTATGATAAAATATTTTGTTTTCAAACTTTCACAGACCTTTAAATTTGAAAAAATGTATGAAGATCGAAACTTTATTTTCAAACCGCCGCCATTTCCTTAATTTTCAATATTTTTTTATCATTCTGGTAGTGACGATAGCCACAGGCATACAGATAAAGAAACTCTTTTCATTTTTATTTCTAATCACTAGAACGAGCCCAATCATGGTCACAGTTACCCTATGTTTTTTTCACCATTACTTTAAAACCTATTGCACCTTTTTAATACCTGTTGCAGATCTTTGTATTAAAAATAATATAAAGTGTACTATATATTATTGTAATTAACAAAAGTAACGGAGCTATAGTAAAAAATCAGAAATATAATTTCTCACTGCAAAAATAGCATATCACGCATATAAATTCGAGAAACGACAAAACGTAGTTTTAATAGAACCTAATTTTAAAACAAATGTAGCTCTGGTAAGAAACAGTTATTTAATGCATCGGAAAACGATTTTATACTATCAAAAGTAAATGAAAATCATAAAATGATCTAGGTAGTAATCTGAATGCAATGCATGAGTGCCTCTCTGAAAAAGCTGTTTCCAATAAAGCAATACGATGAGTGCTCCGTATTCACTTTTACAGTAGTCAGGTCGCCAGATGGTTATACATGAGTACTATTATTGAAAGCAACGATGGGAATTTGTTAAAAAATACGTATCAAGACATGCTAATTTTTGGTATAATGCTTTATACTGAGATAAAAGCAAATTTAATATTTGTACCGTAGATGTTTAAGTTAAAAATATTTAGAAAATTAAATAAAAATTTCAACACATTAATAATTTGTGACTCAGTATAAATATAAACTCCTTCCAATATGTTTTGAAGGGGGGCATCTTTTCTTCGGTATAAATGGAGCGCTAGATTCGCTCGCGACCTAATATTCTCATTATGGAAGTATCAGGAAGCAGACGTTCTTTATTCAGTTGCTATTGAAGGCCAGAAATGCGTATTATATCATCGTTATCCAATGACCTCATGTGTATAAAATAATTGGTGATGGAAGATGAAGAAGAAGAATTCATACTTTGTGCAAAACATTCGTGCAAGAAATATTTTAATGAGTGTTTCGTGGTATATATTTGTAAATTATAACTTATTTTGGATTTTTAATAGAAAACCATACTGTCAATCTAACATCTTACTAACAAACTTGTTAAATAACGAATATTCGAATATGTATTTGGGGTGATCGAATTTCGGATTGTACCGAATAGAAATCTGATCATGAAATATTGTTTCACACTTCATCAGACAAGAAATGATGTTACCCGTAACTGCGAAAAGAATTCCAAAATAAAGAGTTTCCATCTGTAACAAGCCCAGTTTCCACACATATTTCGAGAGATACTACTATGACTGTGCATATCTACTTCATACCGTTGGAAATTTACATTTATCTACTCACGATATCGTGCAGCGAACTGTATAGTCTCAAACTGTAGACATCACTATGATAAATGAAACTTGTAAATGAAAGGTGCATTATATAATTTAAAAAATTCGATAGTATGTATTCTTCTATATAAATATTTTTTCTCTCGTTATAAAAAGTGATATAGTATTTATAGTTTAAGAATTCAATAAGGGACCTCGTCCTTTAGACGCTACTGTTGCATTTAAGATCTTTTTTTAATATTTTGTATTTTGTTTTCTTTAGATGTGTTTAATAAAAATATTTTAGTATTATTGTAATACTTAATGTACTGCATGAACCTCAAAAAATAAATGTGGAAACTGAAATTTTCATAACAAAATCTTTAGAATCAACTTAAACAGATCTACAGTATTGGATACTGTATTTATTGGAACACAGTATTGGAAGAATATTGCCGTTTTTTGCCGCCTCTATCAGCACAATTCACATGGTACCACTCTTCTCAAACAATCTTTTGAAAGTGGACGAATTAATTTTTCACCACAGTTATATACCACTGTCAAAAACAACGGTTCATATTTAGGGTAATGATCCATATTTGCCTCGGTTGATATTCTGTTTAACAGATTCGATTAAGCATCCATTGGAATGACGGGCCATGAAAACTGGCAGATGTCCTAATTACTTCGTCAAATGTATTTTGCAATTTCAGTAATCAACTCTGCGTCAAACATCAATCGAGGAAATTAGATCTAGAAATAAATTTGATTTCTCTCAAGCGAAGTAGTTAAACTCGAAAAGCCGATAGATGTGGCAGTATTCTTCGTATTCTTTCCCCAGTCTCCTGGGCGTCGGAATAGTATTTAGTTGTACATGAACGTTAAAACGAATTAGAAATTTTCATAAAAGTTCAAAATTTAGATTCGAGTTCGTGAGAATAAGAATGTGGGTTAATTAAATTGGGAAAATAAGGCTTTAAAACATGCATACAATTTTATGATGCATTGCTTGGATATGTATTTGGAAGGAATCAAACTATTGTATTAAAGGGTGTATTATTATTACGATAACGTATTTTTCATAATTGCCATTTTTTTAAATCTGTGTACAAAATCATAGAATAACATTAAGTAAAATCAATTTTCGTTATATGGAAAATGTAAGGGAGCAGTAACAGTTTTAAATAGTAGCACTGAGGTCTGATTCGGAGAAGCTGAGGGAACAAAAACCACAAGTAATCGATACAGAAGGTCTTCCACTTTTGCGATTCAAAATTTGCAATTCAAACGACCATATAATGCAGTTTAATCTGAACAAAGCATAGTTGGTTTTCGTGTTTTATGGTTCTGTCTCAATTGTACATTTTCTTAAGTAACGCTAAATCCCGTCAGCGCGTATACATAAATACTCCTGGAGGACTAAGTAGGTCCTAAAACCATTTAAAACCACAGATACTTGTAGCTGAAGCATAGAATACTTAGCAGGCAGAGGTCGCAGCAGTGGAATCGCGAATTTCAAGCACCTTCGTCATGCTTCAGAAATTTAAAACATAAGTAAAAGACCCAGTAGTTGTGCCTATGTGCAATATTTAACAGAATGTTTAGCCTGAAAAATTAATTCTATGGCATAAGACAGCAAACTATATGTATATTATTATCACGATTCAATAAGTTACGCAATATGATTATTTGACAGTTCATTATTATTTTGAAATAGGTACTACTTACTATTTTGTTATAGGTGCATTATTAACTTAAAGTTATTAGTGGATTGTTAAACATAAGATACACCAAAAATAGTTTTTGTGTTATCACAAATTTGTGCAGAAATCCTATTAATTCTTATTATTTGAAAGATATCACAATAGCACAATTTCATTAATTGAAATATTCAATTATATTTCCGTTTATAATAATTCGTCTCCCTTTTTTTTTACAGATGTGGCGAGCAGCTCTTGCAACCTCAATGAAGAATACTGCAAAAAGTCCTAAGGCGAATACTACCGAAAAAGCTATAAACTCATTCGTTCGATGTGTACTCCATACTGTAAATACGTTTCAAAGAGTTTTAACAAGACTCGTTACCTCACTTCAACCGACCACTCGTGAGGAAGCAAATTATGCAACAACTAACATGCAATAATTTATTACCGAAGAAAGTACATAGTACGAAACACAAAGAATAATACAGAACGAACAAAATCAGAATGACGTATTTAGATTTCAATATGTCCGATAATGCAATATCCATAGACTACTTTGGCATCCATAATACCGACCAATCGTTCGTCAGCAATATACCGCAACTATCGACAATGACTTCCATCGTCGTTAACGTCACTTTATCCACTGTGGCACAACCTGGTCAAGCCAATCTTCTGGAGAGCCTAATTATACCATTATATGGGACAATATTTTTACTTTCTGTGGTGGGAAACTCCTTGGTGTTAATCACGTTGGCGCGTAACAAGAGGATGAGGACTGTCACCAACGTCTACCTGTTAAACCTGGTAGGTAAATGTTGTTAAGGCCATTGGTCATTTTTGAATACTTGATTTTATTGCAAAAGTTGCGTAGCTTTGTCGCATGCTTTTTGCAGATAAACATCCAAGCAGCAGGTATTGATTAACCGAGTAGATCTATGTGTAGGTACTTTTGTAGTTGACATAAAATTTCTCCTCTCATATTTTGAAAAATAATTGAGGATAATTTGAGGATAAATACTTTTAGGATGCGAAATATTACCAGCTACACGAGATAAGATTTTGTAGGATAATTAGTGTAAAAATTTGAAATTGAATTTAAAGCCGGGATTTTTTTTATATAAATGTAGGTGTTAATTTTTAATCTTTTCGCCGTTTAATCATATTATATATCTGGAAAATAGGAAATGTTCGTGACGGAAGTAGACAAATGGCATTTGTAAGTTATTCTTTTTCTCGTATGTTAAAAGTGGCATTGATTCTTCTTACGAACATATTTAACAATCTATAGTACCAAATTCATCTGTATTAAATAAGACGTACATAAAAAATTAACATCCACAGAAATGGAAGATTAGTTTAAAATGTATGGTATGAAAGGAGTACAAATCTTAAATAGTCCGACAGTGATCTCTACGAAGTGATCCTTTTTCTCAGCAAAATGATAGCAGAATTTTAGTATTCTTTTCAACCATCTTGATACTCCCATTCGAAATTTATATAAGTACTTAAAGCAACAATGTTCCGTAAGATATTACGCTTCGTTGAACTTCTTCGTTTTGATATTGCCCACTTGTCATTTTTACGTTGCCATTTTTCTGGTTCAAGTGAGGAAAGTGTCTTACGATAATCATACAAGAAGTGCGTTACGCAGTTGGGACGGGTCACATTCCTCTTGTTTCGTTGAAAATAAAAAAATATGATAGAGGAAGAAGTTAAATAGCATAAGAAATTTTATTTTTCCTGCACCTTCAATTGTTTCATGTTACATTCTGTTAATTGTTTACGGTATGCTTTATTTACATTCACTTAAAACTCTGCCTTCTAATATCAAGTAATACCCAAATTAATAATAAAAAATGAGAAGTGGAAGAAGTGTTAGAATCGACCCTGACCCCGTGTCGGTGGTAACACTGCATGGAGTCGATAGCAACACAAATTCAACTGTACAAAATTAAAGTATTTATAATAAATGAGAAAAATCAAAATTTCTAACCAATTATGCAGTATCGAAATTGTGGCAGAAATTAAAAATGGTGTGGCTGGTGCATTTTGCATGTGCTCAATCCCTACATTCAATACATTGCGTCCATTTTCCATTTTGTTTGCTGGTGCTTCGTTATAGGATTCCATGCAAACAAGACAACATTATTCGCCTCCTTTGTCACTATTCGGTTCTGTTGCGGTGCAACTGACCTCGACTGCCGCTGTTATTATCGCTCCTGACCATGCTTTTGAAGTTAAATTATAAATTTTGACTAACGAGACGCTTAAATGTGCTAATGGTAAATAACGTTCAGTATTATTTTAGAAAAGGTCAGATTACAGATTATAAAAATGAAAAAGCACGTACTTGCAAAGGGAGCGTTTATATTACAATTTTAAGTCAATAAGTTATTTTGTTTACTATCCATGTTTATTGAGTATCTAAAGTCTATACTGCTAGGAAATGGATGTGTGAATTCCAAATTTCATTTTTCATCATATATCCAAAAATGGTGTTAATATCTATTATATGTTTTGAGATATTTAGCGCGTTACTTGTTACGTTGTCATAGGGTAGACCGCACCCGGTCTACATTCTGACAAAATTAATGAGTTTCCAAGCGCCGTTTACTTTTTTCAAAGGTTTTTATGCCCTGGTCATCTTATATTTATGGCTTCACAAATTACAAGCGGGGGCAGGTACGACATACATAATTTGAAAGAAAAAACTTTGACCAGTTTTCAAGGTTTTCTAAAGGTCATTTGTTCGCCCTTAAAAATGAGTTCAAAATTAACCAATAGCAAATTGTCTGTTTGTAACGGTACACGATGCATATTTTATGGCTCCCTTATTTACTTTGAAGGAAATTCAGTTGATTACGCAACGTGGAAATGTTCAATAACTGAATGTAATAAAAGTTGCTTTCTCATACAATTAAAACATTCTTTGTACAAACGAAGCGATTGACATAACCTTCTCTCCAATTTGTACATAATTTTCGCTTACGTACGTTATTTGTATCTTTTTTTTTTGTTCAATTTTGAATGAAAAATAATGTAAATATATTGAATTGAAAACATTCATGATAATAATTTTGTAAATTGTTTACATGAATACCTAAATATTTCAGATCTTGGTATATTTATCATAATATTGTTTAAATCTTCATGGGATCCTGAATATGAAGGTCATGGGCCGATAATTAATACATTAACAATATATTTCGGCAACGTTTTCTATAAACAGCATCGGTCAGAAGTTAATTTGATTTGATTAAATGTGAATGATAACTAAGAAGGAACTGTTCCAAACCCGAAACTTTTAATAAAACTTTGTCTGAATGTAGAGCATATTGGAGTACGCAGGGATCACTTTTTTCTGCGGAAATTCACTCTGTAGGGTTGAAACCAGCCCTCACAGTCATTTCGTTTTTCCGTTTCTTAATATAACTAGGTAACGATGCACAATAGAAAAAGAATTTAAATAGGTGTAATAATTGTTCAGTTTTTTTTATGTTCTATCACACTACCAACAGAAAAATAAAAATATATTAAGAAAAACGAAAAAACACGATAACTTTAAGAGATGTTATTTCACTTCGGACTACATTTCCGCAAAAAGAATTGCTTCTTGCTAACTCCCATATGCCCTACATTTACATTTACACGAACTTTCATTAAAATCGTTGTAAATCAGGGTAATTGGATTACAGAGCTGATTTGAGTACTTTGCAAGGTTGGAATGAGTCCATAGGAATGGATTTTCAAAGGTGCTCTGAAATATGTGCTTGGAAATAGGTAACAATTTGTTTTGCGAAAAATGCTTGTGAAAATATTCCTCACTGTGCAGCAGCTGGGGTGTTAAATAAACTAGCCGTTTGGAGGAAGTCATAGCTTTTATAATATACAGTAACAATTCTAGGTACGAATTTCAATTTTAAAGTGGGCAGTGAACGTACAAACGTGTAACTTGTTTTTGACGGAATTGTTAGAAAGCCTACATCACTTTCATGCAAAGCAGATGGTTTCGGGTTCAGACCACGCATTTTATCAACTGTGGTATCAAAACGAGAGTCCATATTTCTCTGTAATGAAGTACAAGTAGATGCTTTGTGTATAAGGAGAAACTATATTTTTAAGTCGTGATTCTAGAACTTACAAAATTTTTATTTTTACCATATTTATTTCTAATTTCCATTGGTAAAAAATGTTCTTTGAAACTCATAATTTGTGTATATGAAGAATATCTGTTCGTTTATGAAGAAACGACAGAACTTTCGTGTGCACGTAATAATCGTTTCCATGGTAAAATTGTCTCTGAGAATCCTTAAATAATCGATTGTCGTAAAATATACTACGAGTCTGCAGCAGGAAGTAATTCCTCGGGGGAAACTGAATGAACAGTTATACCAAAGTGGAGATAATTTATCAAACATATAGACTTCTGTCTTTACGCCCCTTTGTTCGAACGTTTTGCCCATTCCATTAACATTTTCACTCATTATGAAACGGTTCACAAAACATTCGAGTACTCAGTGACACTTCAGCGTAGACTAAATAAATAATAGAATGTACATAAATTTGTAAAAAATATGAACGTAAACCCTATTAAACACATTAAATTGTTTTATGCAAAAATATATTTCACTCTAAAAATAAAATACAAATTGTAATATGTTAATACTGATCCTATACTTTATCTTAATTAGTTCATTTTCTGTTTTTCCCACATTTTATTTAACGTCACCTGTTATATGTATGTATACATATATAGTGGCTTAACAAAAGATGAACAAAGCATCCTAATGAAATACACGGGTTGTATGCCTGCGGCCATATAGTTTATTTCTTTTTATCATTCAGAATACCAAATTTAAAAATAATGAGAATAAAATTACATTCCATGTATACGAACCTTCAATAAAGTTCACTGGATGGTATTCAAAATCGATAAAAAAAATTGCAAAGATCTACATAGAATTTCAGTGGGATTTATAATGTTTCATATTGTTATTTATTTCAGACATTCAATACTGTACGCCCCATTTAACTATGACCACCCACAGTCAATTAGTCGCCTAAGGCAATTTCGCCAATTATGAACAAATGCCTGCAAATTTAAAAGCGCCGTGACCTGTATTACTTTACGTTATGTTAGTTTGTCTCTCTGTCTGGAAATAAGAGATGAGGATCGTGTGCCTGCACGTTAAATTTGGAACGACTATAAAAGCTTCAAGGGTTTTATTAAGCATGCATATTTCTTTTTTACTTGGGCACGACGAATGTCTCCCTTAGAACATAGCTCTCTACTTTTGACTTTTTCCTAGAATAACGAAATGGTATAATATAATTCTTATATTCGTGGTGGTATAAAATACAGCCATCAAGTTAATAATTCCCACGATATTTCCCAAAAATTTCACCCGGGATATACCAGAATTGCAACTCTTAAATGCAGACTTTGTTGCAATTTGTTTTACTGTAGGTAGATTTTTGTGGCTACAATGCCTATTCAATTTATAATTATATCTTTCGAATAATTTGGTTTTCGAACATATCTAATAGGTACTTCTATGTACAGTATACCTACTTAAAATTATCGGTCGACACCGATAATTACAGATAATGCAATCGTAGATTAAGGAAAACAATTATTTTTTACTTCTTCATGCATTTTTATTTTTTGAAGTCAGTTTTAATTTTTTTTATAGGATACTATATTACCCTTGCTAAAAGCTAAAGTTATAAATAGCTAAAGCTTTCTATGATATTCAATTGTTTTTTTAATAATTTTTCTTTCTTGAACCCATCAGGAAGTATGTCTCGTTCAAGTCTATACATAATTACCAACGTTACTTATTCATACTGACATTTTTTCTTAGGCATTGCAAATGACTCCAGCTTTAACGAAGAAATACGACAAATTCCTAAAAGGGGAGCACGTTAGGGTAGCTCTTGGTGTACAGTAACTTCTCCTGTTCGTTTTCACCACCCGATCGTGATCGCCAAAACACGAGTGTGCACTTTGACTTTACGTACCAGTGTCCATATTCCCTATTTTGCGCCCTCTCCCCCACCGTCGGTCTTATTGAGCCAACGATTCGCGACCAGCAATCGTCTATTTATATCAATGTCGTGTAAAAACCACAATCGTTAGGTGTGCCATTATTTTTACGTGAGAGGTGGCATTTTTCTACCCTTTAGAATCGTATACTATATGTTTCATATAACAAAGGAACACTTCGTTTCCCTTTCTCTAACTGCTCATTGTCACAGCATTGTCCCACTGCCTCCATTAAAATATATGGAGAAACCTTCTGACATAAACAAATACTTTTCAGCTGTAGGGCGTGTTTCACAATTCAGTCCATATTTAATACATAAATCACAGTTTACAACTATGTATGTAAATCAATATGTGATTTGGCGAAATCGATGTCCGTTATTTTTTCCATAATTATTACTATTTGAGTTTCCATGATTACTAAATACATAGTGTGATTTCGGTATACACCTTGTATAATTTCGTCCAGTTTGATATGTGCAGGGGCTGTTTGCTTTCCATTGAATCTAGAAGAGAATACCTATGTTGAATCGGGGCTGCATTAATATGTCTGTAACAAAGACTGAGTAGCTGTCAATTAATATAGTATCCTCCAAGTGCCGTTCTAGTTCTGTCATTTTACCCTCATGTTTATAATCACACAAGAACTACCAAAGCGACTTTTATTGCAATGTTTAAATGATCGAGCATGCTCGATTTAATTTCTCCATTTCACTTTTTTTTCGTAAATGATACGCGGGTTTTTCTTTATTCCGCGTTTGCTCCCATTTTTCGTCTGAATAAGTATCTTAAAAGAGCTTAGGGGGTCTTCCTGGTTTGACGGCTGAAAAATCTAGATTTTTTGAGAATTAAAAATAGAAACAAGTATCGCACGTTTGTATATTTATTCAATCATGTTTTAAGACAGTAAACAAATTGTATGAGTAAAAATATACATTTATAACGGAATAGGGACATCGTGAAGCGAACAATATCGTTCCGGATGTCAGGCCTGATTGCCAAAAAACAAAAAGTCCCGATCCATTTCAAATATATCAGGTATAGGTGGTCAGTAAACATTAGTTTATCGTTCGAACAAGAATTTTGCAAATATTTGCAAAATTCAATTACTACGGTCAACAAAACCATTGTATTTTTGTTAGAAATTGCTAAAAAATTTTAGACGTTGCCATTTCCCCGTTTGTCAATATTTTTTCATTTTTTCACACGCCTACGGATTACCAATCTTTTTGAATTTTGTGTTTGAGATAATTACAATTGCCGGTATCAGGTCTGGCATTCGGAAGGATATAGTTCTTTATTTACAGATATTTAAATATTTCAGATATTTTTACTTTCAAATTTTTATTAAAAGTGCAAAATGGTACGAGCAATACTTGTTTCTTTTTTTAATTGCCGAACAATTAAGTTCTTTTTTACGTCACACCAGGAAAACCTCTTGAAGCGTTTCACCGAGGTTGCGGATTACGAATGATGACTCTATTGTTCCGTAAGTTGGAAGTGGGAAACGGTGGATGCGGGTCTGAAATCATTGTGTGTATTACACCGAGTTCCTCTGATTCTCGGACACCAGCCGCACTCTGAGTGAAAGAGCGGCCCCTCCTAGGCGCTCCCTGCACAGTGTACCTATCACTCTTCAGCAGACTCGCAAAGGGTGCGCCGGCTCTATCGCTGTGTGATAGCGGTTGGTGTCCTAGAATCAAGGGAAGTCGTTGTACCACTTGCTACCAGAGTAATATACGAATTAACGAAAAACAGTGTGTTATTCGGAGCGAGGGACTTCTAAATTTTTATGAATGCACGTTTAGGATGCCTTTAGAAACAGATGAAAAGCAGATGCCTTCGAAGCGTTCTTCGAAAAGATGAAACCTTTCGTTTTGAATTGTCATGCTTCAGGCGTTCGAGTTTGAATTTTTAAATAATTTATGACTAAAAAACGAAGTCTTTATCGCAATTTCTATATTCTTGATTTCCATCTAATTTTGTCACGTAGAAACAATTAATTTTCTATTACTTGTTATCGAGCATCTTGTATATTGGAAACTTATTTGCTTGAGATATCGATCAATCACTGTTTTCGTATGCAGTCGTCGTTCATGCAAAAACACTGGAGGTTTATTCAAGAGATCCGATTAGAGAACCGAATGTAACTAATGTAATTAGAGTAGTCTGGGATTAACGCTGTTTGAGGTTGTTTCAACTGTCCACATTTAGTAAATATAAGGTTTAGTAGAAGTGATTTTGAAAATTGAACAATAATAATTTAAAAGGAGCTCCGGCATTCTTACATTTAGAAGTGATATCTATTATTGACATTTATAATTTATGATTTTATATCAACATTAATCTATGTATACTAAGTTATTGGCGAATTTGAAAAATAACTTTAAACTATCACCGAGAAATTTAATAGTGTTTGTATGCTGTAAATAACATTACTGTAGTTATTTCCGCAACATAATCGAACAGTAATACATTTTACTTTAGCACTTGGAAGGACGTGCACGTGTACCCTACTACTCTACTACTAATGCTGAAATGTCCTTTCTTCTTTAAACCAACAGCAATGAAGTGTGTCGTAATCAATTCTCACATTGAGCTTTCGAAGTAAACACGTGCAAGGAAGATAAACGAATCAAGGGAAACAGTTGTACTGTTTATCTATCAAAGTGTTGGTGGTTTTATGTAGGTACTCTTGTACTGTGAAAAACAAGAAATTTGGTATTGTATGATTGTAAATGTTATTTTAAAATTTCATTTACTTCTTTAACTTCTATTTTCTAATTATATTGTAGAGTAACTTTTTAATTTCTTATGTAAGTTGAATAAAGTAAAACGCTGTTTTCTGTACCATACCTTAATGCGTGAATCTAAAATAGAATAGATTTCAAATTTTTTTCTTTGCATAGGTACTAATTTTCATTCTGTAAATTTATCAGTTTAAGAATTATGTTTAAGACTTATCTTATCATTAAGCCCATGGGTTTCGTAGGGAAAAAGTATATGCCATATTAAAAATACAAGTAACCAAGACAAACAGAATTTGCCAGTTTATTTTCCCAGATTCTTGGATCAAGATATCACTGAAATTGCTAACCACATCGACCGTATTTTCTTCCACGTTTCCTGAATCCGTTCGTAATGTAAATCCACTGTATACAGCATGAACAATCGAGCATGTTACTTGAGAATAAACGGAGCGGAGTAAGAACTTTCCCGCCGACTCTCTTCGTACATATTGGGAGACTGGATATCACAGTTTCAACTTCTGATAGTGGCACATACCTTCCCCCCTAAACTATTTACTAAAGATACATCAACACAAATTTAATACAATATTCCGTTGCGAATAAATATAGTATACAAATACGTGCTCATTTCAAATGTATTTACAATAAACATAATACGTTTTTATTTTCCAACTGTTTTAAAAATATATTTTCTCGGTGTGTTTCTGAATTTATACGTACATATGAAACTGTCAAGTTATTTCAATTGTAGTTATTTCAACTGTTAAGGCATGTCAGAAGTGTCTTCATGCTAAAAAGTTCTTCTCTAATATGAATTTAAATTATAGTAAGTGAATTAAAACTGTTTTGCTATTTCGTGCATTAATCTTAGAATGAATATTGGTGTCAGTAATTATTAGAAATGTAATATGAATAGACAATTGTGTCTAGCACAGGTTGCAACGCCATATTGTTCAGTGAATGTTAAACGGCAATAATCAGAACATGCTTATCCGACTATAAACAATTAGCATTCGTTAAATTCTATATGCTCTGACAAACAATAATTTACAATCCGATTCAAGCCACATGTTTACATAAGTGATAGGTAGCTTGAGTTATGTAATATAATATCCTGTTCATTCATAGTTCGTTGGGTTGGCATAATAAAGACTACACAATTACTGCTTCTATATCACTACTGATTCGGTTTCATAAAATATTAAGCAATTTAGCCGCCAAAAGCGTTAATGTTTATGTGTGCATGCCACGAATAAGCGATATAACTTGATGGGAGTTATAGTTTTCGCTATTAGTATATAATCAAATTAAATATTATTATTGGGAAAAACTATAGCCATCATTAATTATTTAAACCACTTACTTATTTAACTATTAATTGGTATGTTCTAATACGGAGGAAGGTGATCAGTCAAAGAAATCAAACTCGACTCTTGTAACTAAAGTAAATAATATATACCTCGATTAATGGTGAAGCTAAAACAAAATTTAGTTTCCACAATATCAATGTGTTTGTTTTTTTTCGTTTCGCTTCAGCTCCGATAATAATAATTTCGTTTCAGTTAATATCGGTCCTGCTGAACAATATTTCGCTCCCATTGGAACGAAAAACAAATTTAGTTCCGGACTAATTATTCAATATTTATATAAAATCTCATATAAACTTATTTTTAGCAATATTGTATGCTGCAGAAAGTTATGAAGCTACCAAGACTTGAATATTTCCACCATAGCATAAACTATATGACCACGGTTATTCGCATTCATTTTATCGACATCTTAATCAATAGCAGTGATTAAACGATGTCCTCCATCTAGTGGGAAATTTGCCAGGTCTTAGATTTCCAACAATCAATAAAACCTTCACCACTGTAAATTTACAGTATTTAAAGAGTAACGATGACACGCAATGATCTGTTACAGGGGAACTTAGGTATTCCGGAAATTCAGAGAATTATGCAACTTTGTATGCAAGTAGGATAATTCATACGTAAGACAAACCTATTCTAAAATTGGGTGTCTATAAATTATATGCCACAACTACTAACATAATAAATGCAAAAGTGTGTGTTGGATGTTTGATTCAACCACGTCGTAATCACGCAACAGATCTCTCTGAAATTTTGTTTACGCGTAGTCTAGGACCAGGAACAAAATAGGTATAGGATACTTTTTATCCTGATTTTTTTTGACTGATCTGGACTAAATTTTTCCTAATTAGTCTTTATAACCCTGCGGAAAATATAGGCTACCATGAAATCTAGACATCCCACCCCCTTCACCCTTATTTCAGCCTCTTGACACTCCGTGGCAATTAATATTTTACCCGGGCAACGTCAGGTACTTTAAGCAATAATTATAATGTCACGCGAGTATATTGTACCATCGTTAATTAACAGTTTCAAAATTTCCTTAATTTCCATGGCTTTTCATTTCAGGCGGTTTCGGATTTGCTGCTTGGTGTCTTCTGCATGCCTTTCACACTTCTCGGACAGATGCTGAAGAACTTTGTCTTCGGTATTACGTTATGCAAACTTATACCGTACTTCCAAGGTACGTACCTATTGTAATTAAACTTCACCAACTACTATAATCTTATCACTTCTTCGACAACTCTGAAGCATAACGGGAATTTTAATTTGAATAACTGGAACCTTCCATACATACGAATATTGCACATCTGCAAACAAGATTTTGAAAATTTAATTACATTATAGTCGTAATAAATTGTATGAAACATTCACGTTTATTTAATAAAGTCAATATGAATCGAAACTCGCCAATTTAATGCTGCAATGGGTAATGTATTTTTAAAAAAAAAATTTATTAAGCGAACAATTTGAAAGCTTTTAATAAAATTCTATTTCAATAACAACAGATTCTCGAGAATCGAATTTGAAACAGTTATGAAGTTTGATATTGTGTTCAACATTCCGACGACCATTAATACGTAATACTGAAGCATTTGATAAAGAGAAGTTGATGCTTTTCGTGCAGGAATAAACATTATGTATCTACTTAGTATGCAATGATTACGTAAAAATAATTTGTAGGTGTAGGTACTTGTTTCATTGATAACGAACGTTTTAACTTTCCACAAACAATATAATAAATAATAGACTAAGGAAGAGATATAAGTATTTGTCATATTCATATCAAACTGAATTAGATTTCCAACATTAGCTTCGTGTAATTTTTCGAATTAGGTATATGGCAAAAAATACAGGAAATTTTAGACTGTCTACTATATCTTTGGCCGTTTGCCGTATGCCTCGGGCCGATCCGAAAGTTGTCGACGCATCAAAGAAAATTCGTGGTCACGTACGGGCACATCTAAAGCAAGGAAAAGACGAGCATTCTACTCTACATGTTTGTTTGTGTTATCTGGCACTGTCTGTTGGTTTCAGTGGCCGAAACAAGGGTTTCATGTTTCATACTTCATACTGCTTGAGATATACTAAGGGTGTTAACTGTGTCACACTCACCCAATGGCGAGATGCACGCTTCTGGTTTCTCGTATGGGACTTAGGTCCAACCAGGTGTCTCCGCATACATACATTCAGTAGTGGCTATAAAAATTGCACCACCTTGAAATTATTAATGTTTCTGGTTTAACTCTCACACGAGCAGTGGCCATCTGTGTTATTATATAGGCATTAAAGGTTTGATGTACATTAAATTAAATATTTATTACAATGAATCAACAGATATTTGAAAATAAATGTACCACTAAATTTCTAAATCGTGCATATTTTGGGGAAATCTAGATTGCGGATACATACGCCGGAATAAATTAAAAGTGTCCGGCTTTAAACATTGTTAGCTATTATCAATGAATAATAACTTGGCACTTTGATGCACCCCAATTGTATCGGATTATGTACAACTATTTAAAACGATATGTCACTCGGAAAATGATTAAAATTTTACACTCGCACGTGTGGACGCATTCGTGGAAATGTCCAAATGGTTTGTCCAAATTATAATAATATAATTAACACACACTGCTGTGACACAGTCGCAGCAATATTATTGGGAGTACGTAATCTGAAATGTTAAATACACCGTTACAGTATTAATTAGTTTACTTTAATAGTTTGGTGAGCACATCTCTGAAACTGTTTATGATATCAGTTGTTTCGATATTTTAAACAAATACCGCGAACTGGTGAATGAATGCCAGTTGCAAGGCGGGGCGGCTTCGCCTTTTTAGATATTTTATCTTTGACAGCATTTTAAAAAACGAACAGTGAAGTTTTCTTTCGATATTCTTATAAAAATTCTGAAATTATAGCCGTTTTCGTTTTTAACTATTTTTTTTAAATAAAAAGGTGTCGTTCACGTTACTGAATTTTCTCCAGTTTAAATACAACTGTGATGACCACCAACGCCTTCGCTTTTGCACTTTTTATTCCTCTTCAACAAACTGTACATAACAATGAAATTTGAACAAACCTCAGCTTGCCTGGCGCGCAGGGCGAAAAATCCGAATTTTTTCCAACCCGAGGTATTCGCTTCGGCCTCGGCTTGCCTCATTTGCGTTCGTTCTCAAGTCTGTGCGCGGCATTAGATTTACGTATAGAGAACCTCGCTTCGCTTTAAACAGGTTTACCTTTTCTTAATGTCTCAAAGAAAGAATTACTTTCTCGCGCAATAAATGCTAATATCCTCTTCCCCTTCTCTTTAAACTAACAAAGTTTAATGAAACCAATTAAAATGACTACATGGAAAAGGAAGAAACGGTCCATTCCAATATCGTTTTTATCCCCGCATATTAAAAGATAAATCATTTGTTCAAATTGGTTGTACCTAAGATCAACATTGTTAAGTGTTATTTAACTAGTGACCGGACCAGTGCGCCGATACCATTTCAGTTAAGATCTACGATCGAAATCCAATTTATAAAATTTGTTATTTAATTAGTATTCCTTTTCAGAATGTTACCATTCATGATACTTATTTTTTTGTTTGCCGTCATTTTGTATAATATTTGAAAAGAAACTTTTTTCTAGCAAAATAAAGATTGCTTTATAACTATATAAAAAATCCAAGGTTTATATTTTTATCTATACGAACAAAAAATCCCTAATTTTGTCTTTTGTTAGTGGCTTCAGGGTGGGGTCCCCCTTAAGAAATATTTAAAATATTTATTTCAATTTTTTTCGATATCTCTTGTAATTTATGAGTTATACGCGCATAAATAAAAGGGGTGGTTTCTCTCTTACAGTACAAAAGTAGCACCAAACAAATACGACAAAGTTTATAGATCGGTCCAATAAACAATTGTGCGAAGTTTCATCAAAATCGGCGTCACGTACCGATAGTCCCTTGTTAGTTTACACGCAAGCTTCGTGATTTAAACCCGTAAGCATTAGTTTTCTGCGAGCATGTACACGAAAAGGAATAATAAAACACTGAGAGTTTATGGCCGATATAAAGATTTTATTTACGCGTTGCTATTAAGACGACAATATTTTTTTAAACAAAAGTAGTAGCACTAAATGCTATTTGTATTTTACGAGGTAGGAATGTAGGTCTTATATTTCACGAAACATGAGAAACAGAATTAGACCGAATCATATTCAAAGTGGAAGAGCGGACACTGGAACTGTTTTGAAAACATATCGAGTCTGTTAGTTTTAAATTTTCTCATAGAAATAGTATTCTCATTTTTCGAGATTTAGGGGATTGAACGTTTTCGAAAAATCATTAATATTATTCTTTGCTAAGATTTAAATTATTTATTCGAGTAAGAATAAGTATTAGTTTGCTAAGTGACGTGTTTCGTCGTTTTTGAAAAAAATGCAATTGTTCGGAATAGCAAAAAAATAGTGAAGGTCGTTTTTTAAACTTTTTCCATGTAATGAATGAACTGATAGAAATAGAAAAAAATACTTTGGGAGAATATTTCTTATTCCGTGACACCCATGATTTGCCTTTTCCTATCCCCCCTTTTTTATTCATATCACTTATGATTCTAATAGCAAGAAAATATTATTCTTGCATCAATAGTTATGTACATCGGCGTTGGCGGCGATTAAAACACTGCCACGTTAAATTCGCGTAAAAGCAGAGTCTTTCGGTGAACAATATCTTTTATTGGTGGCGTTCAATGAATCCAATCCAATAGACTAACTCCCATTGCAAGGTGAGGGCAGGAGATTTCGACGAATCCGAGGGTGAGTGGTCGACGGTCGGAGGAGAAGCAGACGCTAAAACTTTCTGCTAGCGGAACGAAATCACCTGGCGCTGAAATACATTCTGGAATCGATTGAGCAAAAAATACGGGCTTGGGGATCGACCTTTCCGCGTGCCTGCATTATTCACGGAAATGAAAAACAACGTTTACGTTCCTGCTGCTCGTACGTGCTTTCACGACCAACGAAATGTGGTTCCCGCCCACGCGTGTACGTAAGGTATCATCTGTGTCAAGCTTTATCGAGTCTCTGAAATGTTGAGCCCCAATACTACGAATCATTTTTTCCCTTTGCTTCTCGTCACCAAAGAAACTTCGATCATTTCGAGTCACTGGTTCCCTGCATTTCAAATCGATCACAGATTTTGACGGTCCGCATTTTTAGCGAAATGATTAGATACTTGATTCTCTCCCTCTAATTTCACGCGACCTACGTCACGTTTTCATTTCGTCCAAATTTTCTCACATCGAACGAAAATAATCATCAATTTGATGTGGAATAGTCTCGCTACTGTCTATTTAAAAGTTGTATTTAATTAATGCCCCGTGATCTAGAATCTAGAACAATTAACTAGTTTAAAACACTTTTATTTAACCCAAATTATCGGAGAAATAACTTGGGGAAGGTTAGTACACCCAGGCGTAGTTTCAATTTTATCCTACGGTAAACATTATGTCGAAATTGGCGAACGATGTTTTATATCCTGGACTATTTAATTTTCATAAATTTTTATATTAAAGCATCTTCAGACATTTTGATTGATTTCGGCGTTTTATTGGTTTCATCGTATTACCATTCTAAAATTGATTTTATTGCTATCGCAGAAGTTACCTCGTCCACCTGACCGAAATTAAAGCAGTTTGAGATATTGGTAATTTAGCAATGCATTCGACGAAATCATTGCAGGTGTAATTGTTAAACATTTCGAAAACCAATTAGAAACCATTTCTAGTAAACTGCCAAATACACTGTTAATTTATCAGGAGAAATTGATTGGATTACTTTAAAAGTAAAATGAGGCTTTCACCGTTATTCACTGCAAACGCGTGTGCACGCGAGTTTTTATATGTACATATATGGAAATAAAACTTCCAATACATTAATGTCAGAGTTTTGATTGCAAATGAAATAAATACACAGGTATGGAAACGGCTGTTTATAATTTGCAGGGAAAATTCGAACCATAAAAATAGTTATAATAATTCTAAAATATGAATTTGTAATTTTATTGAAATAAAATAATTATCCTTGTCTTTGAAGATTCGAAAAATATACTTCTTCTAATTTGAAACTTATGATTAGTAAAATATGATTTCAATTACCATTAGGTGTGTCTTTAAGTATTATTAAAAGTGTTATTGCTAAATATTGAATTTTTTAAAGAAATGTGCCAATATCCCTAAATAGACATATTTTTCAATTATTTATTAAGAACTCTGATCATATCACCATCGAAATTGTAGTACAAGAAAAGAATTATTTTTTAGTAGATTTTAGTAAAATCGTTTAACATCAAATTTTTTTTATACATTTCTTTTATTATATAATAAGTGACATTGCAACTGCGGTAGAAGTAAATTGAGTACCAAGGCATTCATTGCCCGTTTGTTCCTTTTGGTATGGGAAATTCTTCGAATGACTTTATTAGATCTCATCCTTCGTGTAATAAAGTTAATTTCGAGAGGAACATACTCCACCATTCTGCCGTTTGGCGTTTACGTCTGAGAGGTTAAAGCAACGGCGCAATGAAGCGTGAACCTCTCCGACTGCAAAAAGCTCTACAGGAAAGTACTTCCCCACCATCACAGCGCGTGCACACTTATCCGTGAAGATTTATCCGTGGTCCGATTCGAAGCGCAGGAG
The DNA here is from genome assembly GCA_963971345.1 of Andrena flavipes. NCBI lineage: Eukaryota > Metazoa > Arthropoda > Insecta > Hymenoptera > Andrenidae > Andrena > Andrena flavipes. Next base: position 63,471,764 of record OZ020480.1, read on the forward strand.
AACCCCAAAAGTGCACTCCAATACATAATCGAACGTGATATATCGCGCTTCGCGTTACATTTCATTGCACCAGTTCTAAACTTGCATATATACTTTTTGTTGCAAAAATATTCAATGGAACACACAAAAGTCATGCGCATATAGGACAAGTTACAATGAACTGACATTCCGAATAAATCCAGTTTGTATCCTGAAGACATTGACTTTAGCATGTTTCTTTCGTAAATCGGTTCTGGTTATTAGATTCCATTGCTGTCTCGAAAAGAACCCGGTTTTTAGACAGCAATATATTTTCTCGCGTGTCGAATTTTCTTCAGACCTTGGATGTTCGTGTGTGCCGCTTTCGTTTAATCCGACAATCTCGATAATTCGAACTGTTTGCAATCCCGCTTACCCCAGATTATCGAGGCTTCACTAATACAAATCGTTTGGAGATGCAAGAACCGTATACATTTGGGAGCGGAGAGCAATTTTGAAACGTGGAAAGTTTGAAATTCAATACTCCAGTGTGTCATAAAAGTTACTAAAAAAATTAAAGCATTTCCTTAATTCTTAGCGGAGATTGCAGTAAAGCCAAGTAAACATGAATTTTTCAAGTAATATTCTCCCCTTTTGTAGATTTGCTTTGCACGTTTCATTTTTTTGTAACAAATAAGTGCAGCATTTATATTTTCTAAAGTACTAACGAAATCACTGAATTTTGTTTAAAATTTTGTTAGAGGAGAAATTAATTTAGAAGATTATAAATCGATTCAAGCGGATTTAAGTAAGTGGGAAAGTGGGGCAAAACGGAATACCTAAGTTTGGAGTGTGATAACAAAAACCTGCGGGAGAAAACGACGTGGGACTTTTCTAGGAGTTTAAGTACATCTTATTGTTAGCTTAGACTATAAGAAAATCAGAGACTATGTTAAGAAAAATATTTCACCAGGAGGGAAACACCCATTTAAAACCATGTAAAAGTACAAAACATGTATTTTTATGATTTAAAAAGGATTCATTTATGAAAAAATTATAAATGTAGGTTCTAAGCTTAACTATTATAGATAACATACAACACAAATATATATTAGTATATAGAGAAGAAAAAATATTATAAGATAACATGAAAACATTGAAGATATCTAAATATAAATATTATTACGATATATTCGCTAATTACATATTTGTTTGGAAATTTTATTTAACTCACGCATGTAATTTATTCCAAAATTAAATTGCAAAGTCAAGAGACTGCCATGACCCACGGTATATTCGTTGAGAGAGATATAGTAAACCCGTTAATTAAATAAAGCGTGAAGGCTGAATAACGTTCCTCTGTAAAATATCACAGGCCGTTAAATCTTCCAAAGATGGTTTCAGCGCGCACCTTACGATTTATAGTTTAAGGCTCCATGACCGAATAGGTATTATGCTCGGGTAGTAATGAGATTAGAAATTAGAATTTGGATAGTTTAATCTAGGCAAGTGCTGTGTATATAGTATCAGGATAAATTGACATATCGTGACGACCCAAGTTAGGAAATACTATCGCTTCTTGCTTCAAGCTATCAGTCACTGTCCAAAACTATCATTTTAACTTTAATGAAGTCGCATGAGAGATACGTTTAATCTGGTAGTAGTCATTACAGAGGATACAAGGTACCAGGTCTACAAAATATGAGGCCTATATTGTTAAATGATGGTCCTCTGTAAATAATAATATTTGGTAAAATGAAGACAAGGAAATACTATAATTCCCTGTTTACAGCTGTCACTCACAGTTTAAATCTACCATTTCGTTTTAATTTGGTCACATGACAAATACGTTTAATTTAATACTTTGTGACTATTAAATTAGTAGTAGGAATACGAGGACTTCAAAATACAAAGACATACCGTTGGTTGATGATCTTTTTTTAATAATGTTTTGGAAAAATTTAATGAAGCCATGAAAAGCTTGTAACACACCAAATAGTTTTATTGGTTTAAAATACAGGATTACTTAATTGTACCTCAGATTATAAAAGTGGTTGAAGTCGCATTTTTCGTTAGGAGATTTCGACTTCTCCATTTTTTAAGTATTGAAAAGTATAAGAAACATGGTAAATTTAATTGCGCCAGATTTTTTCTGTAGGTCACTTTCATAGTTACTGAAAATCTGTTTCCTTACTTTTCCGTGCAGAATCACTCCTTTCTGTGTTGAAAATTTGTACGGAGGTTTGGATGTGGAATAAATTCATTCAATCTTCCAACCGGTGTGTTTGATTTAAATTGCAATTTTATTGAAACATGATCCCAACCCAATATACTATTTATTTAAAATAGAACGACCTATTTTTGCAGACCTTATTCTAAAAACATTATTGTGTTCACTTGTGAAACATTTCAGTCAGCAAAACAGACTAAGAGATTGAATTTGTAGACAAAAAAGATAAGGAAGAATATGAAAGAAGAATATGAAACTAAAGTTTATGTATCCACAAACTTTAGAATAAGATTTGCACAAAGTATAAATAAAATTCTTAAAAAAGACTTCTTACGATAACTTACATGTCGAAAATTATTATACCGTTTCTTAGCTATCATATGAAAGACAAATTAGATGCGCATCTTCCAACGTGTAGAGGATCCAACGTATCTTCTATCTGGCCGGCGTATTTATTATCCAGTTACCATATATAATGTGGAAAATTTTTATGTAATCCGCCATGATGCAAAGATGGTATCTGGCAGAACCACAAAACAAGGGATCTCGGCCAAAATGCTAGTACGCGGATTCCCACACGATTCACTTCCGCGGTTGCAGTTTCAGCAGTAGCTTCCACATCCTGGCTAAGTATATCAACCGAGTTCAGTATGTTTATTCTCTCGGATCCTCTCCCCCTCGGTATCTCTTTTTTCGGTACACTTAATACACTTTCAAATACATAGGGAAGACTTGATTATTACAACTATATAGGCAGCAGTTTTCGCACAAATCAAACACTGTGGGCTAACGTGTCTACAACGAAAGAGATTTACATATGTACACATAAGGGTAATTGAAGAGTCCTTGTAGAAATCACTGTAAGTGCCAAAATTAAAAAATAATTTATCGGGAAATTTTCCACGTGCCAATGGTATCTAATGCAATTTTATTGTCTTGAATTTTAATACAATTTCCCTTTGTAAATAAGTTATCAATAATGCTAAAAGATGGTATCGCTGGCACGTCCAACGCCACTTCTTTAAAAAAACATTATAAGAGCCAATTAGCTAGGGACAGATAGAATTGTCACTTGCAGTGAGTGGAAATTTAATGAATGGCACGTTCAGTTTTCTCTGCAATTAAGAGGTGGCACATTCAGTTTTCTTTATAATTAAGAGGTGGCGCATACAAGCTTTTCTACAAATACAATTTTGTTTTTCACGAATATTTGCACATTAATGCAAAAAATTAAAAAACTTTATGATGCATTTGGGTTATTGTATACGTTCTTAAGCATATTTAGCAATCAAAACAAATCAAATTCTGTAAATAGTTTAAAGTCAGGGAAGTTTTTTCTCTCTGCTGAAAAATTTCATTTTTGCCACTTAATAGGCACAGTGTTTTCTATACAGGTTTTTCAACATCAATTTAATAATATGTAGTACGAGATATTTTCAGTTTAATCATGAATATAAATCCCATCAATCGTAATACTTTCATGAAACAATGTCTTGGGACATTTTTGCAAAGAATTTTCCAATATCACGAGTTCTAAAATGTGTCGATTCTCACATCATAGGAATAAAGTACGCGTATTTGTGTGAATAATAGAGCCTTTGACGGCATAATATTAGGTCTCGAGGAAATTCAAATTTCATTAAACTTCTATGAAAGTTACTTAACATTACCTATCACATATCAGCCTTGCCGTAATTATACTAACTAACTTCAGTGAAAGCTAATTCACAGTTTAGAATATTTTGACACAGCTTTATATTTCAAATATTTTTCAAATTGTCACCTGACGAAGTAAGTAAATTACGAAATGTAAAAATTCATTCAGCCTTTGTTAATTAATTAGTAATTCTAGTGACACAATCTGTCATATACAAAAATGAAATGATTTTTCTCTCCGCAACTTGCCTTTTTTTCGGATGAAAAGCGACAAATAAAGTAAATTCAATGAAGTGCTCCTGCCTTTGTATTGTATCCTATTCTCAGAACTGCTAACGAAGTAAATTTCTACATTACTTAATATCGTTCTAAAATTATTTGCGTAACAAGGGAACGAGCTTCTTCAAAAGTGCAAATTTTAATGAATGTTAACTGGCATGAAACGGGCTCGATAGACATAAAGCGTTTGTACGCAGGTAAAACATTTCTTTGATATAAATTGCACCAGCTTTTGATCATGTAAATTGACATTTCACTCGTTCTTAAGCCATGAAACGTATGGAAAATGTGGAGGAACAATCCTGTTTAATAAACGCTATATTAATATGATAACTGTATTTCAAGTATTTTTCTACTGTTAGAAATTACACAGTATTCTACACACCTTAAGCTTTCAAATAAAACAAAACAAAATGAATTTTTCAAAAATTTCTGTGTGAGGTCCCCCCTTAAATTATTTTATATTTCCTTATATGTTTAAGAAACTAATTTTCAAAAAATGCAAAAGGGTTTCAATTTCTGGAAAAAGAGAAACTTGTACTATCTTTATAGTGTTCATGAGACACAAAAATATTTATTGAGAATATTGTTATTGAAATATTATATCGAGTTTGCAAAATATTAGGTAAATATGAATTAATTGAATTTAATTCAAAGTACTTTCTTTACCCTAAAACCCGTGTTTGTGTCATAACAGAACATTTTTAACGTATTTAGTGAAACTTTCCACTATAGTAAAAGACGATTAAAATGTAAATTTTTAAGTTCCTGATATTTTTTGTGAGATATGATAAAGAAGTAGCCACACTAAAGTTACTTCTGGCTTTATTTGCAGAGTAAATTCTGCACACTAAATGATTTTTTTTTTATGTCTACATATCTATAACACATAAAAATTAATTTTTTTTATCGCGAATCAAATTACAACAAACCAATGGCCCATAGAAGTTCATGGTATCTGAATATTTAACCGACTCTCTAGGTCAAACTGCTACCGGCTTATAGTTAAAGCGGAGGTATCTATAAAGTTGGATCGTTGCACGAGTGCAGATATGCCAATCATATATGAGAATTCGAAGAAAAATTCAGGGACTGCTGAGAAACGTTTTATCATGAATATTTCACTCACTCGAGATTTATGCTTCATATTGGACTTCAGATTTGCTACACGTACTCGAATTGGTACCAAGCCACGTGTGAAGTGTAACGTATGCACGAAACTATAATAGAATTTTGTGTACATAGATTTACGCGAATAAAGAATGAGCACATATGAAAATTTTACTCGTTCAATTCATGAATTCCAATTGAAAGGAGAATATTTCAAAACTAACTGAACTGTAAAACTGTTACGAGGCGTATCTGAATGAAATTTGAGCTCATAAAAACAGTATGTTGAGACCTAATACCTTATTGTAATTTACCTACCCAGCAATGTATCGAATTTATAATTATTTACTGCATCGAAGTTTCTACTTTCGATGTCACTAAACTATTATACATTGTGGCTTTACAGATCTTTTATTTTCATAAATTTTTAAACATGCAGACCATTTTGTAAAATCTCAAAATTTTATGTACCTTCAAGCAGTGCGTTCCCAGAATATATTCTACTTTTTAATATTTTTGACGTGCTTTCGTATCGGAGAATTCCCGAATTCTGTGGACTCCTAGAAATCTATTCACGTACACGTGATTGAAGAGGAAGTTACGGAAAAACGAATTTACTGTCGCATATAAATGAGAACATTAAGATTAACCGTAATTGGCTTGGTGGCAACGCAACGATTACATCCCCGGGAACTTCGTTTCATTAATCTGAATGTTAGACGACTTGTCAACCTTAAGGACAATTACGACGTAATTAAGATGAAATTATAACTTTCATTCATTCTCGCCTTCTGAAATTTCATTTAATAATCTAGTGCAGTATGATTTTGTATAGCAACTATCGTTATCTTACAATTTTATTAAAACACCTATAATATAATTAAAACACTTATTCAAATTTAATTTACCTTTTGACATTATTCGATGTCGAAACTTAAATATTATTAGATATGCAAAGCTATTTATGCATACATTTATATACTGGTTAGCAGTTCTACGAATAGTCAGGATAGAATTTTCTGGAATGACGCTGGAAGACTAATTATTGCAAGCGTCATTTAAAAGAAAAAACATCAACATGTTTTTAGTGTTTTTAGTTTTCAAATACATATAATATATATAGCTTGAGAAGTATCTACATCATTAAAACTTTCTCGACATAGATACGTAATATCTGTCAAGTATATTAATTACAAGTCTAAGCTAATTATCCATGAAAGATAAGCGATTATTATGATGGGAATGTACTACCAATGACCTTCCCAGAATTTTTCAAATACGCTCCCGCGATTGTACGATCTTTCGCGCGATTACTTTTGGCAACGTCCAGTTTCCACATGCATTTAACTTAAAATATGTGGTTTCTTTTTCTTCCTCTGCCGTTAGGTATGCAGATTTTCACACGATTCTAGGAGTGCTGGAAAAAAATTTCAAGGGGGAGTGGCTGGAGCGACGATGAGTTAAAATTGTCGAGACTAGCACGGCTTCATCTCTCGGGGATACACTTTTAATAGATTTAAAGCTTTTAGGTGTTCATCCGTTTCAATATACATGCAAATGATATTGATTGACCTTTATGCCAAATGTTTACGTATGCACAAACACGTAACAATTGAAACTCTTCAAACGTCACTTTACACAAAGTTACGTATTTTGAAGGACATAAATTTAAAAAATGAAATATCAGTAATTTCTGTGATTATAATGTTTATTATATATAATAACTATTATTATGTTATTATTAATAGTATATATTATCATAGACATTAATTATGGGTATTGCAAATTTATTATTCATAACTTATGAATAATACTCCAAATATTTGGATATTAAATTTGCAAGATTTACAGATACTCCAAACATTTGGATATTAAATTTGCAATAAGTTTAACTTCCCAATATTCCTTCTTAATTTTATTTAAACTTTAATTTTAAATCAGTTCCCACTTTTAATAAGTTAACATTTGATTGTCGCATTTATAAGTATTTAAGTATTTATTCTAATATATAAATTTTGTTTAAACCTTAAATATTCGTGTATTGTGGTGTTTTGTTATGTCAACGTTTGTGTGTTGTTATAAGTTTATTACTTTGAAACACGCAACTAATGGAATTGTTTTGTTCAGAGTGTTTAACAGTTAAATAATTAAATGTCATATCAAACATTTCGTTAATTTATTAATGTGCATACGCGTGTTTCATTTAGAAATTAACCATTGCAACTTTTTGGTATGTTCTGCACTTTTTTAATTACACCATGTTGTCACAAAACACGTAATACAATGTTTTATACTTATGTATAACTAATGATTCACGATTGATATGTCATTTAAAAAATTTAGATCTTTGATTTTAAATGGACTAAAAGGTTACTACATTTTGGAATCTTTGTTATACATACAAAACACTATTGTGTCATTGCACTATTTCATTAATAATAATTTATGAGTTTCACTACAGGCGACAATCCCTATAAGGCATTAAAATAAGACGAAAATATAGAATAACATTTTGTTAATAAAAATTGACTTTGAGTTTTAATAAAAAAAAATGTTACAAGTATTTCCTTTAACCTTCTATTTTAAACTATCTTATCAAGTTTCTACATGTTCCGTGGATATCGTGCTGTGCCAGTCCATAGCCGCAATGCTGCAAAACGTTGGAAAACTTTTCTAACAGGCCATATCTTATATATTGACAACTCAAGCCAACATAATTTATGGTTATTCGTGAAAATTACTTGGGGCACGTTAGGAAACCACCTACTTGCTCGAAATGAAATAAATGTTATGTGCCCATTTTCAGAATATGCATATACAGGTCGTTATGATGACACTTAATTCTTTGAATGCATAGTGTTTTGAATTTCTACTGACTGTCAATTGAATTATTAACTCTGTACCCTATTTTTCTAGCTGTGTCCGTGTCTGTGGGCGTTTGGACACTCGTTGCCATTTCCTTGGAGCGCTACTTCGCTATTTGCAGGCCACTGAAGTCAAGACGGTGGCAGACTCAATTCCATGCTTACAAAATGATCGCTGTGGTCTGGACAGCCAGTCTAACGTGGAATGCGCCAATCCTGGTGTTTTCTCGACTTCAAAGCATACGAGGAGGTATTTATAAAATGTTTTTTAGCCATATTCATTTCTCCATATTATTAAATTCAAAAGTTACCTAATGCTTTAAGGTTCATGCGATACCTTGGCTTTTTTTTTTACAAAATCTAGATTTTGGGGGCTCAATTGTTAAAGGCAAGTTTTTTTCACTATTAGGAAACATTCACACAATTTTAATTTTTTCGTTTCACCCTAATACCTGCGTTACTTTAGACACCTTAACTCTTTCACGGCGTATTTAAATTCTCGGAAGATTCTTGAACAGTGTCAATTTTGCATCAATAAAAATCGTTTATAATTTTCAACTTTTTTTTTGCATTTTCCATTTATATCACAATACCAGAAAATACATTTTTTTAGCGGGAATATAACAGCGTTCGACTATAGTCGAAAAAGCAGGGAAAGCGTTAAGCCTGGTTTCACACGGCGAAACATGTATCGCGATTCTTTTATGATGGATACCGATTTCCACTGTTTTTACGCGAATCGTCGTCTGACCGATTCGATAATGATCAATGACCCATCATACAGGTATATATCACGATACATGTACCGCCTTGCGAGACCGGGTTTAGCGTTTATTTCTCCTTGACTGAAATGTTTTGCGCCTATCGTTTCAGGAAGGCGAAAGTGTCGAGAACAATGGCCGAGCGTCAGCGCCGATAGAGCTTACAATCTCTTCTTGGACGGAACGCTGCTTCTAGTTCCTTTAATTGTAATGAGCCTGGCTTATTCTTTAATCGCGGCAAAGCTGTGGCGTGGATTACGGCAGGAAATGCGACAAACATCAAATTGTCAACAACGACGTAAGTTTCGGGAGCTTTTAAAATATTTACGATTCCTTAATGCAGCTCCTTAACTATCAGGTCCTGAGTAAGGACATCGGGTTAACCTGTGAGAAATTGGTAAGCTTATAACGCGCCCACTTACTACTGACAATGATTTGTGGCCTTTAAATTAAAATGTTTCCTTATGCACTCCTGTTTACGAGTAATGCGACACTGTGTGCTGCGTATAAAGTGGGAAAGATGAAATTGAAACATTTATTCAGGAGAAAACGTAAAAAGAAATTCAGTTTATTAAAATTGTGAACTGATTCGTGCAATTTTCTTAAAGATTGTCCTTTATATTTTGCTGTCTTACAGGCTACTTAAAATAATTAGATAATTATTTACCCGATTAGCTCCACCACTAGGAGAATTACTTAGTATTTACTTTAAAATCTCTACAATAATGATTCCCCTTTCTTAATTGTTTAGTAATGCTATAGGCTGATTGTACTGTAGAGATTTTGAAGCTTCTGTTTTACAGAGGCAGATTCATTGCTGACATAATTAATGTTGTAATAATTATTGTAATTATTGGTGATTAATATTGGATAAAAAGAAACGTGAAAACAGTCGTTTTAAGTTTTAAAATCCAAACTTCAAGATTATAATAATGTTTTTTACGCATATACGGGGTGTACAAAATTACTTGTCACGGGTTTCGCAGCTAATTCTACAGACTTCCAATGCCAAAGATTTGTTACAGAAATGTGTCACAAAATTGACGTTGATATCGAAATTCACGGTCCAATTTTTTTAATAATAAAAACTGCCAAAGGAACTATTCTCTTTAGTTTGGTTCCGGGAAAGATGATCCCCTATAGGGAGAATTCCCCAGTGCCGGACGCTTAAAGTTTTTCTTTAGTAAGAAGAACGAAATAATATTAAAGCCATCTCCTTACCTGCACACACGCGACTGCGACGTGGCGAAACCTAATCGCTGTTTTCTCTATCCCCTTTACGATTTACGCGGAATAACGGCTCGGTGGCGTTTCAAATATCACAGATATAGCTAATTTCCGGTATTAGGTGACATCCGGCATTAAGGGGGATATTCTAGACTAAAAGCCCAAAAATTACTGATATTTAAGATTTTTTTGTGAAGAAACTGTTGGTCATATTGGATTGAACTTTTTTGTGATATAAGAAGGCATCTTTAAATTTACAGAAAATATTTTTTTATGTCGATAGGTACTTCTTGTTATTTATTAATTATTGTGGAATCTTGTCCACCTCTTTCACGATGTAACTCCTGCTGGCGGGATGTGTAGCACCTATCACAGTCATCTGATTGTAAAAAAAATAGAAGTTTCTTAAAGTTAGATAGTTTACACAGGGATTGATCCATTTAAAGAAAAAAAATTAAAAATTAGAAGAGTTATAGCGTTTGAATGGAAAAGTAAGTTTTTTCTCTCGAAATTTTTTTCATATTATTCTTTATATCGACGAAAAAAGTATTATAAATAAAAACTAAAATTAAAATTTTAATTTTAAGAAAATTTTCTTCTATTTGCAACCAGATGACTGTGACAGGTAGTACACGATTAACACGATTCCACAATAATTAAAAAATAATAAGAAGCACCGGTATAAAAAAAAATTCTACAAGTTTAAATTGGCCTCCTTATATCCCAAAAGTATTAATAATAGTTTTTAAAAAAAAAATCGTAACTTTGAGGGGTTGTTACGCGAGAATTGCCTCTTAAGGGGAAATCTCCTACACTTTTTATCGGAGGAGTGAGTACAGTGCATTACCACGAAAGAAATTGGACTCAATTTGAACAAATCTCCACAAATCCAAGTGCGTAGAATCGCCCGTGAACGCTGTGAGAAATATTTTTACATCCTTCACCCAGGCGGATATGTGAATTCGTGTTGAAAATTCAGAGACGGCTCTAAGGAGGACATTAGCAGCCAGGCACTTTCTGCACAAGCTTGGCCGATACAAATAACGGATCCATATTGCAGTGGAGAGAACAGAATCCAGGGGAACGGCGCAAGATTCAACGTACGACAAGGGTGATGGAGAAGCGGGCGCGACGGTTGTCCTGAATGCTTGCGGCGCATCCTCCAGATTAAGGCGAGGATTTTCCTCCTCGCATGGATACTTGCAAGGTGCTCCCCAGCGAGTACCATCCGGGGTGAGAAAGTGATAAACAAATATCGTCGGGGCAGGAAAGTGGGTTAGCAGGTTTTCAATGTCGAGGGGATCGATGGAAGTAACGAAATCATGTTTTTAATCGCATGCAAACTTGCAGATGTATCTTGTAGTTACTGTTACGTTTTCGAGTCGCGATTCCCTTTTATAATACTTACTCAAATAACCTGCGAACCTCTCTGCCCCTCCCTCCCCCACATATAAGGCAAGATAAATTTAAGAAGATAAAGAAAACATATTAAAAATAGACATTTCAGAAAATAAGATAAAGTAAATAAGTGCTAAAAATCGCCAACTAAAAATAAACGTGGCACCCCACCCGATTCATAGAATTTATGAGCAGAATGAGAACAGTTAATTTTTATGATATTGTTTCTTTTTTCCTAGCACACAAATTTTTGTTAGAGTTAGCAAGTCGGGTGAGATGGAACACACTTGTTACTATCAAAGTTTATAATTATATGAATTACATTTGCGTAAAATCCCTGCATACAGAACTGAATTAAAATCAGGACCATTGCAAAATTATGAGTAAATTTAATTTCTATAAAGATTCATAAAATTTTCATAGAGACTAATAAATTTCATCTTTAATTTCTTACGTAAAATCGGTAACTACGAATGCAAACGCTATTTATATATGTTGAAAAACTAATGTGTTTTATGAAAAAGAAAAGGTTTCAGCATTTTTCGTCTGCTGTTTCGCGAGCCGTGTTTATCTCGTGAGACAAATGCAGCCGTTATGTATGTCACGTCTTGATACGTTTATGCAAATTTACATGTATCCACGAAACACATTCAAAATTCAAATCTAGTAATGCACTTAAGTAATACCACCAGAGTGCTGGATGGAACTTAGAAATAACAATGGAACATTAATCATAACAAATGTTTTTGTTTTGAGATAGTCATTTTCATAGTCACTGAAAATATAATTAGATCGACTTAAATAATATAGACGTGATTTTATTATCTGAACATAAAATAGAAAAATAAATAACTATAACAATAGTAGCACTTATAATAACACCAATTTTGGCATGAGAGTAATTGTATTGTTGTTATGTACGTAGACTTATCTGTGACAGTTTAACCCTTTGGGGTGTCTGGAATGTACGTGACCCGTGGGATCACAGTTTCTTGCAGTGGTGTGGTGCAACCGAGGTTTCCCACAAAAACATAATATTCAATTGAAGGCATTCATGTCCCCACCACTTCCCAACCAAAGTTCATAGTATCAGATCCACGAATGCATACCCCGGAACTCATTTTAAGTCTAATACATTTAGACGCAAGAGGCTAACGAGATCCAGTTACATTCTCTTTCGAGTAACCAAGTTACGAGGACTAGGCAGTCAAATCCCTCGAAAATAAAGTATTCTTTGCGAATTAATTACAAGAAGATGAAAACAAGCACAGACTTTTCCTTTTATACAATGTTTATTACTATCACGTAAAGGAAAAAAATATTTGTTAAATATTGGCATTCTATCAACGAGAGGTGCAAATTAGTTTCCGCAACAATCATACACTAAGCAACTGTAAAGATCGAGCTTATTGCATACCTATACTTTATTATTTCTTATTCAGAGTTCTTTTATTACATAAACTCATCAGAGGTAAACCCATAGACACACATATTTACCACTCGACGTGTATAGTATTACAAAGTTACAAGGATAAACTAACATTCCTAAGTAGTAGCTCCTAGTCATACCAGACTCCGGTTCGTCCATTACTTCAACTTCCTAGCAGCTCCCTGTGCTACCAGACACCAATTCGTCGCGAACACTCGCCTTCCTAGTGGCTCCCGTTGATACCAGACACCGATTCGTTCACTCGTAACAAACTCTGAAACTAACAATCTCAAATCATCAGCTTCGCAGCCGCCAATCTCAAATACTTAAATCAAAAAAAGGAAAACTTTAGGAACAATAAATTAAATTTTGCCCTTATAGCCTGTAGTTATAACAAACTTAAATATTATATAAAATATAGTACATAAATATGGTCATTGGATATATACTATTAGCATTTAACAAATAATATTAAATACTAACACCTTAGCGACTAGGTGCGATGATGTTCTTCGATTTATAAATTAGAGAACAATTAATATCTTGCTTTTATAATGATGAGAAAACATCTCAATATTAATTTTTAAACGATAGTTCACTTTAACAAGATAAATTGAATTAAATGAATATTGGCGGAATTAATAACACATTTCATGAATTCGCTTGGTGTAATAAACTGATTAAAACGGTAATGCACTATAACAAAGTGGATATTACAGACCCTAATGGTCCCTAAATTAAGTGTGATAAGCAGTAAAAGCGCTGCAAAAATCCATTCGCTAATAACGTTCGTTACAAGGTAATTGAGAAGCAGTCGGCTTACCTAACACAAAATGACTATCAAAACTAATGTATACTGATATTATGTATTTTATTAGATTAAACCTAATATGCTCAGAATTTTTATGCTGATTCAGAAATTTTTTTCGAAATTTGCTTTAAGACAATATTTGCTGAAAATCGATTTGAAAACTGAAGTCGTGACATGTGATTATTTGATACCTACGCGTAAAATAATGACAAATAAATTTCCAAATTAAGTGCATGAATGTCAAATTTTGTTGCGACAAGTCATTAACTTAACAGTATTGTGCATTCTAATTATTGTGCGAATAAGAAAACGAATAATTTTCTCCTTTGTTTTTATAACGACAAAGCATTTTCAATTCCATTTGTGGTTCAATGAAAGCTAATTTACAATAGACTGAGTGAATCGTATCTGCGAAACTATTCTGGGCATTCAAGTATCCACAAACCAATTTATAATTTATATAGGTCAATTACTTTCGTGGTCGTATATAGTGGATCATAATTCACGCACATTTGAATTGTCATACATCCATTTGTTTCATACTCACCCACATACCTTTCACTTTGTCTGATACCGCACGCCAGTATCGGATTTCTAAATTTAAATAGCCGCTCTGATAATTCTCAGTATTAAACGGAATAATGATCTCGGTAAATTTCGAATTATATTCCAAGCATTATCTCTCACAATAAGCATTATTTTCTCGTATTTATAAATATTATTTTTCATATTTAAAATGATTTTATATTTTTTTTACTTATCCGTTCACAGTTACTGTACTTATCCTCGTTGAATATGTCTTCTATGTATTCTTCATTCGTTATTCGTAGTAAAATTTGCCCAGCTCTGATAAAACACAAATGCTGTTGGAAGCATTCTTTCTTGACAAGAATTGACAGGCAGTAGACAAAATGTTTATAATCCAAGAAATCATTTCCTCCTCTAATAAAAGTTACCATAAACCGTAAACCGTAATGACTCAGACAATTTTCAAAAAAAGGCAGTATTGTGCGTATTAAATTAATTAAATTTTCCTTTTTCTGTATCATTAGATACCTATTATCCGTAAAAAGATATTGGCTGGTAGGGATAAATGAAGTAGTCAGATTGGATATTTCTATTTGCGTTTTAAATTTTAGACATGTTAAGAAGATTGCAATATATTGTTGTCTATCCGAAACATAATCGCAGCATTTTACCAATATTCTAACAAATTTTTTCCCTATATTTCTCTAGATTATAATTGCATAACATTGACACTGCTTTCATATATTTGACAAGACTGCTCGCCGTTTAACAATGCATTTTATGCTGGATTTATGGTCATCTGCGTATGTACATCGTCGGTCAATTTGGTATTGATATATGTATACCGATATACAGTCGTTGTTCTTCGTACTCATATACAGTTTCATAATTTATAGTCCCTGGGGGAATATGCAGGGTGGTCCACGTAACTTGCACACTTCGAACAACTTCTAAAGTATACATTGTATGGAAAATAATGTTAACACAAAAGTTGTATGGTTTGAGGGGCTACATTATATAATGCATGTACATTTTTTAAAGATTGATGCATATCGAAGATATCAAGGTCAACTTCGTTATTTTAAATCGAATGTTATATTTTTTATGCCAGAATATTTGAAGAATATTGAATTGACAGTAAAAAATATATTGATCTTTATTAACCCTAAATCTAATAATTGACGAATAATATTTCTGAAATAATATTTTCAGGAATCGAGACGATATTATTCGTTAACCATTGGGTTTAGGGCTAATAGAGTTCAATACTTTTTTACTCAGAATTAAGAAAAAAATATAGCATTCCATTTAAAATAATGAAGTTGTTCCTGAAATCTCTGAAATGCCTCCATCTGTAAAGAAAGTACATGCACTATATAACGTGCCCCTCTAAACTATGCAACTCTCGTATTAATTTGTTTTTCATACAATCCATAGTTTAGAAGTTATTCTAGGTGTACAATTTGCGTGGACCACCCAGTATAATAGACGTTTTGCCAATTTCCAATCAGTTTCGCCAGAATTTACGTAGGAACGGTTCGATTGATTAGTGGCGCACGTTAAATCCGATACTATTGCAATTGATAAGCGCTTTAGGTACCTTGCGCATTAACGGTCAAGGTAATTTACCGTTCTCAGTTTGCTTTCCTGTCTCTAATTTCCTCGGCCCAGTTCTCTTGTTTTCGTTTTAAGGGTGGAACACTGTAAGAAATCGGAAAAATCGATTCTTTTTGCTTAAATTTTCTAAAAGACTCAAAAGTATTTTAAAAGTCTCAGAAGTATTTTAAAAAAGACTTCATTGAAAGATTCCAAAAATTGCGAGAGTTACAGTGTAAATAGCGGCAACATACTATTAACATCTCAGACTTATAATTTGGTTCAACTTGTATCTTTTCAATTCCTTATAACAACAAAAATACATTTCAAAAGTATATTTCTGAAAATAGAACCGTCCAGAAACTATTTAAATAATGCTATTATTAATAAAATACTAATGGATTCATCCAAAACTGACATTGCCACTACCAAAGTGTCCTTATCAGTAATACAGTTATCATGTTTTACGAGAAACGTAAAAGGAATTCACTTTGCATTCTCCAACGTACATTTACTTTTTAAACCAGCGTGTTCTGTTAATCGTTTCCGCCTCCGTTCTTTGCGAACACGTTGTGTTGTTGGCAATCAAAGTTGAATGGACGTGTAGCAAATCCTGAGTGCAACAGATTTATCACATTGTAATTTTCGCCACGTACTCCCTTATCTTGTAGCTGCACGTATCAGATCGTATGCTAATCCTCGTACACGCGGCGTGACCTACAAACACATCACTCTGACTTAAAGAATATATATATCATTACCCCAAATTGCCCGTGAAAATTCTTGAAGCAGCAACGGAGCCAGGAAATTTCTTTTTAAAATTTTTTTAACAGCAGAAAAGAAATTAGCAATAAAGAAGGTAACCTTGTGATGCACCAGTAAGATATTGGCTTAATCAATGTTTATCTTATAAATCAGAGTTTGTTGGTTCCGTGGTTTTATTAAAATTTATTTGGACGAATGTCGATTATACCCTCTGTGTATTCATAATCTGCTTCATAAAGGAGTTAAACGAAATTTATATACATATTCAGTTGAATGTTCATTTCGAATACTGAATCACGCGTAAGGAATATATTCATTTTAAAACCAGTTACGTATTTCAATTCAAAACCATGTATAATACATTAATTTTTAACGGTTAAGTCTCTTACATAGAACGCCACATTTTTGTGACAAATGTAGACCATATTCCACGTTGTCTTCATTGTCGAGTGAAGACTATTACCCCAAATTTTTGTATTCTAAAAAACTTTATTTTACTTAAAATCAGAATATTACGTTCCTGGCTGTAGCACTTATATTTGTGTTATGCTCATCGAAGAATCTGTAAACCCTGTAAATAAAATAATGACATCGTTTCGTTAACTAACTAAAATTCCACGATTTAAATATGTTTCGACACGTATTTATGGATGAAATCAGAGACAGGGGCTAAGAGTTCTACACTTAATGAACGCAAACTAAATAAGTACTGTTCTGATTAAGTGTCCATTCTACTTTGTTGGTCGAAAAGGAGGCTTATTTTCATGATTTTGTTTTAGGAACTATTGTAATGATTGGCATGTTTTTTATTCCTTGCCATATAGAATCATATTTTTCACGTCTCAAAAATGTAATCACAAATGCATGGATTGAAATCGCAATGTTTGTGCTTCAGTGAAATTATTTCTGAGAAAGAAATTCATCAATTCGACCGGCGAAGTAGAATGGATCCTTGATGGTCACAAGTGAGCATGAATGTTGGTTAGACTTTCAAATCACGAATTAGGTTTCGAACTAAGTGAGAAAATTCTATTGCAAGGCTGTTGAATCATTGAAGATTCCGGCGTGATGTCATTTCCTCAAATTAACGAGTACTTGTATGCTCTTCCTAAAAAGGTACGTATTCCGCGAACGAGAATCTCCAGAGTCCTCACTGGGAAATGTCACGGGCCCGATTTTCCTCAAGAATCAAGGATACAGGTTCGAACCAATGGAAGTAGCTGCTTGGCGAGAAATACGAAAGACTCCATCAACGAGGAACAGCAAGATTCCAGCTGTCCTCTTGGTAGGCGGCACGTGATACGTAGTAACTACATGGGCAAGAGTATCGAAGCTAAAAAGAAGGTACGTGAACGTTTATACTATTTATACTAACAATAAGTACCTAATCCCATAAGTAATATTATTTCTTCGGTATACAGTGGCGTGTAAAAGTATTCAGCCACCCTTTAAAACGGAATAACTTGTTTAAAATTGGCCCAAACGACTTGAGTTTTTTGAGAATATTCTACACATTTCACAGAACTGACGCCGGCCCTGACTGTACCTATATGACGGAGGTGAACTCGGAAAATATATATTTTCTTCGTAAATCCTTTACCATGTAGTTGTAGGTCATTGGGAATCATAACGATTTGTATTTAACTTTTTCTCAATAACTTTTACGGTGTCACGGACATGCAGTATGATTTAAAACCTCAGAACTTCTTTGAGCTGTCGCATCCTTCAGCCGCGTTTCATTACTGGAACTAAAGATAGGTGCACCATCGGAATCACATTAACTTCATGCTTCCGAAGTACTAGATTCCCTTGCATTTTTAAGTTATCCAACTCCCTTTTAAAAATTCACATTTCCAATTTATAAAATTCCTCGGATTTTCTATGAAAAAATCCTTAATTACATTTTCATAAATCTTGTCACCATATTAAGGGAAGAAAGCATTTGTTTTTGTCGAAAATGCAGCATTCCTTTTTCATGTAATTACAAAGAAATAAATTGAAGCTGAGATTTGTTCTTTGACACAAAGTTTATTAACATCGTGTTTAATAAAACATGTTTGTTTATTTAAAAATATGCATTGTATATGACGCTACAAATTCATTATTAAAGAGGCTTTGTAAAACAGTTTCTTTTGTTTTGCAGTGATAACTTAAAAAATGGAGATTTCAGTCGATTCAAATCAAATTCGAGCATGTTCACAAAATGTGTAGTTTCGGCCTGAACGTAAATGGAATTTTTCGCACTTATTTTAGTATTTATACGTTCTTGAAACAGAACTGTATAATATTCAAACGACACTTGCAATTTTGTACTGTAATATCTATATTCATCATTTTCCATCTAAATACACCAAGTTTGTTGTGCAAGTCCTATCTTACAACATATCCCCGTGACACATTCGTCTCCTAATACGTTACATCTTACTTTAAACCGCCCCAATGATATTACTTTATCATAAGAACAGTGGTGAATTACGGTAGAAGATGAACCAGCATCCATTTGAGTCCTTATGTCTACCATAACTGCGGCACATTATGGAACAAGCACAAAACTTCATAGTAACACCTGGTACAGAATTCCCCTCAGCACTGAAACTCCAATCATTTTATTGAATTGCTGTGAATCACGACCCCCTAGTTATTTCAAGCAGCGTACAACTACAAAGTGTCATGGTTTCTTTACAAGCTTTTATTTAGCTTTACTTGTGAGTTTGTTAATTTGTGAGGGTGAAAATTTGTAAGCTAATTTTGACCCACTTCCACGTAGGCGATCGACTTGAAACTTGGCACACATACGCAGTTCAGATGACAATACAATATTTTCACTAAAAAGTATAAAATAATTTATATAATTTATAAAATAATTATAAATTGTATTTTAATAAGTTATAAAATGTGAATTAGCGCATCTGATATTTGCCGTCCTTTTTCGTAGCAGCAGTTTCGAAGACGTACGTGGTTAAACATTAATCCCTTAACTGTAGAGGGCACCATGTGCTACGATAATAAAATTATAATTTATAAGCTACATATATTATGACATATACTGATTTGGGAAATTTGTTAAATTAAATGATACTAGAAATTAATATTATTGATATCATATAATTAATATAATAATTCATTAATATAATGATATTAGATATAATAATAATTTTCAATACAATCACTACAATAACTACGCAGATAAAGGATTAAAACTGAATTATTTCAATTAAAGTTAGCAGTGCCAATAATTATTTATGGTAACCATGACACTAAACGTACTTGCTAAGGGAAATTTTCATACTTTTCACTTTAGAACTTATATATGTTCGTACAAATATCATCGAAATTATCAGATTTAAAAATATAATATTAACTACCCGATTTGAACGTATGTTAACGGAATACTACTTAGTATAAGTTGTCCTCTTTTACAAGTAATAGCATTTTAAATATATGAATGCTCTAGTTCCGTTATAAATAAAACTGCATAAATTGTTTCCCTTTTCCAATAAAAAGGTTTTCCGCTTCTGCATAGCTTCAAAAGGCATAAACACGGTAACATTTATTTCTCGAGGTCGAAGTCGATTACATAATTAATTAATAAGATATTTCTGATAACTACATCTTGTATAATTCTGAACCCTGACTAACGTCGGCCACAGATTTTATACTTATATTTCCAGAAGCTGTAAAAGACTGCAAAATGTTCATAAATCTATTTAAAAAAAGGTAATTAATCCCAAATATTCGAAACGACTTAAACATTAAATAAGGTCTGCCCATTATATATAACATTCACCTGAAAGATTTTCGAATGTTTCTAACCATTTCAATGATATTTACATAAATAGACTAAATTAGAACTATTCCCATAACTGTTTTGAGATATCATTTCGTAACGAAGCACTATTTCAGCTACAACGAATTCCACTATTAAACATAACACAACCCCAAGACATCTTTGCGACTCGTAATAGGAATTTCAAATATATTCGCATACTTTTTATCTCTATCAACTGAACATCTGCGAAATTTCAGTGAGGAGTTACAGAAATGTCTCCTGTGGAATGGCCGTAACGGTTGATTGACTAAATTCCTCTGTGCACCTGGATTTCAGGTGATCAGAATGCTGTTCGTAATCGTGCTGGAATTTTTCGTCTGCTGGGCACCACTGCACGTGATCAATACGTGGCATCTTTTCGCCCCGGAATTGGTTTATTCCGTGGTAGGGAGCACAGGCATTAGCTTGGTGCAGCTTCTCGCCTACGTTTCCAGTTGCTGTAATCCCATCACGTACTGTTTCATGAACAGAAAGTTCCGCCAGGCATTCCTTGGCCTTTTCGACTGTCACCGATGTTGGAGGTAATCAAGGGTAATATATCGCATCACTTTTCGTTCGATCCACCCAGACCTTCAGGATAACTCCTTTCTGGCGTTTGCGGACCAGAGAAAATCGAACGCTATACATGCTACTTGATTACGCGATGGTATTTAGCTGCCACTATTTCTTTCAATCATCCTAATTTCCCATTTCGAGGAAAGGATTTATAAGGAGTAATAAGAATACGATTTGTATCTAAGTGGAGAGTAGAGCTGTAAATATTCGAACAATTTTTAATAGGAATGGTTTCTTCGAATAATTCGATCATTCGAACTTTCAAACATTCGAATATTCGAATATTTAGGAGTTTTCGAATATTCAAACATCTATATACTATTATATAAAATTGAAGTTGTATACTTTGAAATGCGATTTCTTAGTAAATATGAAGTGTGTTATATCACTTTGTTCGTCTTGACGAGAAGGTTCTAAAGTTTTTATTTTTCAAATAATGATTTTTAAATAATAGTAGCTCGCGACGCGACCACCAGAAGATGACTGGGCGAGCGCTTTCGCGCTTGCGAAATAGCACCGCGACGGGAGTAAGTAGCCGAGGGCGAGAAAGCCACGTCTTTGTTTTAACTATGTAAAAAAAATCGTTCACATAGAGAATGAAAGATTTAATATATGTACCGTGAAATTTTAATAGTGTACTTTTCCATCTCGCGTTAATTTTTAATGCGGGTATTGTGAAAACGGCTGACGTAATCGATGCACCGAAGAGAAAGTACCTTTTATTTTACAAAGCTTTAATGGTGCTGTGCCAGAGTTTCAATTGCTATTGGAAACAATTGAGGCATTTAAAAATCCGCGCTAATGGCGCTGTATTGTAAAAGATACATGTTTACATATATTCGTATGCAATCGAATGCACAAGTGCATTACTTAACCGAAAAATGTGTATTTAAATTTCAGAGTTGGGTGTAGAAACAGTGATGTTGCCATGACATCAACAAGGAATGCTGTGCAAGTTGGGAACAACAGTGAGTTGAGCGCGAATGAATCGACGATATACCTTGGGAAAGCTTCTCTCGTCGCCAGATCTGGTAATGAATTTTCTATTAATCCTAGAAAATACGAAATCAATTGCTTGTTCTATATTATTCTTGAAATAAAAGCATTTATTTTATTTACTATAATTGTAGTGAAATGGTTATAAATACATATGTGAAATTTTCTTGCGTGAAAAGAAGATGGATAAATTATTAAGTTGCTGCATGTCACTTGTCGAACACATAGAACACGTTTAATTACTCAAAGTGAAATCACGCTTCATAGATTATTATTTTTTTTATGCCTCTTATTTGTTTAATTTTTAAATGTGTATATTGTTGCAAGTACTCTTGCATTGTAAAAATTAAAAAGGTATTATCGCGTACTTCGTGTATATGTGAAGCGAAATAATGAAATTCAGTATCCAACTTTTAATAAATCAATTTCAGTTTTTGAGCATTTAATTGCAAATTATTGCTCATCATAAAACTATTGATTAAGACTTTTCAAGGAACATGACATTTCCTGCATTTATTATATTACCATTAATAAATAGTAATTACTTGTCAGGTACTAAAATTTAGATTCTAGATACATTATATAATAGAGGAGTGTTTTTTTCTGTATGCACATTTATGCACATATTTTACGGAAATAGTGTTTATTTCACAATAAAAAAGTGAATTATTGATTTCACTAATGGATTAAATATCTGAATATTTCAATCACAAAGAAAATTTTCGCAATTTACTCTGTGCTACTAACAATAAGTTCCAACGGAGATACCTAATAGAGGTTCCTTGCATTCTTTCGAATTAAATTCCTCCCTTTTGTCAGAGTTTCATACTGTAGAATTTCAGTAATATTTGTTCGGCATTTTCGACGCCACTGCGCTGAGAACTTACCTTAAAGTTCGTACATTATTAATGTTGCCCCAGAAATTTCCAAGGACGACACATTCGCTTAAAATTGAAGTGCATATTAGTTAACATTATGAATTCATATTATTATTATGGAAGTTGTATATAATGAATATGCCCGTAAAGTTTTTTAATTGTATTCAGGTTAGCTTCCTGTGATGAAGTATTCAATAACTCGTTGTATCGCAATTATTTTTTAAAGTATTTATGAGGAGAGCTTACATCAATAGAATCAAAAAATAAGAAGGATATTTAATACTAAACTTTCGTAAACTAAACATATAATCTGATTACCTAAGCTACAAACTTTATATCGTAATTTGACTGGTAGAAGAGCCAATTTACTAGTATATGGATTTCAAATTGGGGCATTGTAATTTCTGCACAGTGCATGTGCCTAATAGTACTTCTTACTAGATTTTTTGTATTTTAAATAACATTTTTTAAACACCCATTACTATTTGTTATTATCATGGAAGCTTTTTAAATTTTATTACGTACTATTTACTTGAAAATTTGTCACTTTACTAAATAAATTTGCATAATGAGGCGCATAGCAAAATAAACAAAATATGTAATTTGTATTCTAAAGAATCGCGATAAATAAATCTTTACAAGGAACACCTTTATAAACAGTTACAACCTTTCAAACAAAGCTTATTAATGACTGATTCGCTTCTGACTGTTATTTAAAATACTAATGCAATATTTTTTAACTATACACATAATTTCATTTAACGAATCAGAAATTCCCAGCGCGTGACTGTCAATTCATACGAAACATTCTAAGAGCTCGCTATGCAAGGGCTCGTCGGAATTTCAAGCTTTAAACATTTAAAGTTTAATTACAATCGCGTGATCCATAGTAGCAGAAGTTATAATTTGTGTACGCAAGTGTGGCACTTAATGTTAGTTTGAATGTGGTAGTTGCAGACCATTGAATTTCATGAAGCCTGAATAGCCCATTACTGTGACAAACCCTGGAAGAAATTATGTTCTTCAATTCGTTTCCTTTCTCGAGCAAATATTTAATAGATAAATTATTCAGTTTCCTCAAACAATTTCACACCTCAGAGTGAAATTCACGATTTATTTTACAATATTACAATCTTCGACGATCTTCAATATCCTGTAATAGCTCATCATGTAGAGAGGGTAATGAACATCATCCCTTGCACGTAATTAACTCCTGCTTAGGAGCAATCTCTAGTTGTCTTCCTCGTCTAACGCACTAACGCATAGATTAAAACGTTAAAAGTGGGCAAAAAATATTTGTGCACCAAGCCATCGATATGTAAATTCCAATTAACCTTTACCGGACCATTTTTGTCACTCACAAGTAAAAGTAACTGACTTTTCACGCTTGCACGCATCTTAAATTTTCTTCGTTACTAAAGGCTTGCTACCATTCTCTCCTATACTTATATACATATTTAATAATTTGAGTAACTTTTAACTTGTTTTCTCTGTGTGTTCTTTAGTGTGAAGTATGTACAATTTCTATTTTCATCCTCGAAACTAAATAACATAAGTACTCTTAACTATCGGAAGAAATACTTTGAACAAGAATTTTTAATCGTTTGTGCTTACCGTAAGTATCATTGAAATACAGCGTCAATAATTACAGTTGATATTACTTAATACCTTTCGAGATTTTTTCAAGTCGCTTATTTTTGGAATCTTCCGTTTCTAGCAAATAGTTCTTTTTTTTTAACGAGCAGCTCTTTCTGTAGACCTACCCATGTTTTTTTTTAAATAAATGTAGTTATGTAACTTAAATACCTGAAAAGTAAAAAATATTTTTTTTCGTCATTTATTGTCGAGGGACACAGTTCCGCGATACAACGAAGGTTAAATTTGTATGCAAAAAAATATGAATTATGCTGCTTCATAATTATTTAAACATCCTTCTCAGATTTCACGTGAAAAACGAATTTTAGAAAACATTATTCATATGTTTGCTTATATGTTTTTCCTAATTGTTTAAACAACTGATAAAACTTTTACCATTTCATAGATCTAATTAAAAGAAGTAACTTTTGTCTTGAAACAAGTTTTCTATCTCTTACAATTCGCGAGTTACAAAATAAGATCGAAAATACTCGAATCATCTGGGGTTAATTTCACCCCCTCAGAGTAAATTTGGGCAGCAAACAAAAATTGCGTTGTAATCAGGAGGAAATCCCCTGCTAATCCACAAAGTTTCAGAATTTTTTGAATTTCCGGGTTCGGGATCTTCCCTTTTAGTGACAGTCTCTCGAGGAGATTAAATCAAATCTCTCATTAAACTTCTCCAACCTCACTGAACAGTGAACAGTCTGGAAGTATTAGAGATAGCGCCATGGTGGTACATGTTACCTTTATGCAATGACAAAGATTTGGAAACCCGATTACGTTCCCTGTGAATTGCTTGGCTTCAACAAAGGAACCTGTCTCATAATGTGCGTCTCACTCATTCAGCGAAACGGGAGTGGACCATTAATTGGTTAAATTTACATACATGTGACGAGAAGCGAGTCCAGTGCAGCTGTAACGCACGACTGCCAATAGGTGTTAGTCGATACTCAATCGCAAACGATTCTATCTCCTTTGGCATCAAAGAGGGTACCTCTACTTTGACCTGGACACGAAAAATAATATACTATATTTGAGGTTTTGAACCAGGTCCAAACAATCACGACAGACATTTATTATACTATAGTAGATATTACGGTAAGCTCCAGATTAAGCAATCAGTTCCCTTCCGTTTGAGAATTTCTTTGTTGCTGCACAGCAACGCAGATCCCCACGCAGTATAAACTGAACCGCAGACTATTATACGGCGGATTATATCCACCGAACGTCTTATCATCGGATTACCAACCTCTTTTATGTATTCAGAACAATATGCAATACGAAACGTTCAACTGAAAATGAGCAGGTTTAGAAACCACGCTGAATGCTTCTCTTTATTCACTAAACAGTCCGATTTTATGGAAGACATTTGGGTGAAAAAGATCTCCGTATACCTCATTAAAATTGATTGACCGCAGGGTCTGTACGTTTTTAAAAAACATTTTTTTTTATAAATTTAATAATAAATAATTAAATTATTTACTACTTTCTGCATTGAAATTATACAACGCCAAATAAATTCTAATGAGGTGTGCAGAGTCTTTTTTTACGAAATGATAAGTAGGGTTATTTACATTGAAAAAGGATGATGTTTTGGTATACTTTATTGAAAGGTACCTACCTATTATTATAAAAAAAACGCGGAAACTATTCGCAGAACATGGTAGTTTGTAACCTGTGACTTCCTTCTGAATTTCGATGAAATATTGCATTCACGATATTTAGAAAATAAAATGATCTATTTAGATCGTTAATTCTATTTTCAGAGGTAGTAAGGCTTCTGGAGGAAGAAGATCGCGTCTAGTACAGGCAGGATGCTCCCAGCAGTGAAAGTTCGAGACCAGACGTTCCGTTGCTACAGACTGGTAACGAATATGATGAGTTTTTCTTATGGATATCGTGGCGTCCATCCACAGACAGGGTTACCTTGCCTAAAAGTGAAAAGGGGATCGCGAATAGTGATTCAAAGTCCTGTTCATTCAAATCTTCATGCGTGGACAATCTAAATTTCCTGTGTGACTGATAACAAAAGATTGCCCTTCGACTGTTCTAAGAACATGTATGTACATAATTCAAAGAGAAATATAAAGACATGACTTTTAAAGTTTCAAGATGCGTTCTTTTGGAACAAATGAAGAAATTTTATGATCTTTCCTATTCCTGTTACCCCTGCGAGCCCCACTAGGACCTGTGCCTACTGTTGCATTCAGAAGTTTCTCATATTGTTACATATTTATCACAATAATAAAATACAATTATTCTGAAGACATGAAAATTATAAACACTAAATGGTTGTACTTTTGAAAATTAGTTACTGTGCTAATAAATTTTATTTGACAGCTTCTTATGATATTGATTAAGACGCTGTACATTGTGCTCACAAATCACAAAAATATTCGGACACCCTTTAAAATAGAATAACTTTTTTAAAATTGGTTCAAACGACTTGAGCTTTTTTTTAAAAGCTGGAAGGATTAATTTACTAAGTGATGTGAAAAAATGCAATTGGTCGGAATGGCGAAGAAAATAGTCGAAATCTGTTAACGTAGCTATGAGCTACAGACAGTTGAATGTGGTGAAAATCACAATGTTCGATCGTTAACTGTAATAAATTTTACATATTTCGATGCATGTCGCGTTTTTCTGCATCAACCGATTTCGATGAAATTTTTCAGCACGTGTAGAATTTACTTAAATCTACAAAGAGAATTTTTCAATTTACTTTACAGGCTCAGATACAAAATTGAAAAAGCAACCTTCACTATTTTTTGTGCCATTCCGACTACCGTAATTTTTTTAAAAACAAGAAGTAATCCAATCCTTCTAGCTTCTAAAAAAAAACTCAAATCGTTTAGAGTTCGGACCAATTTTAAGAAAGTTATTCTGTTTTGAAGAATGTTTGGAATATTTTTATAATTTACTGTAGCTATTTTTCAAATGTATAATAGAAAATTAAATATTTCAACTTTATTATATCAAATCATAATCAATATTTTCAGCTATACGTCATCAAATTTCCACTGCCCCCCATTTCTCGCACATTTATGTGTATTTCAGAAAAGAAAAATTACCTTTGGATAATTACTCATTCATACATGTATGTATATATGTTAGATCCAGATAGAAAATATTGGCCTGTCGGGGGTACTTCCCGAATTGTGAATCACTGCCAAACATGGCTCCCACGTGTACCCCAAGCCAGTGTACCGTTGCCTCTTTGTTTGAGAAACAAAGACCGTGTGTTTTCAGGTACATCCCTTACGCGGATCGAAGAAACGGAGAAATGGAGTGTTTGGCGTAGTCAAACCGTAGAGTAGAAGCTACGCTATGATCTTGACTGATCAATATTTTCTGTTTCCAGTAAGGTACTTCAATATTCAGGTTATTAATAAAAAAAGGGAGCGGAGAAAGTGTTACAACTATCTCTGACCCTGGATACAAAATTAAAATATTTGTTGATTTTAATTATACTAATAATTGAAAAAGGTAAACTTTATGATCAATTATGCGATATCAAAATTGTGGCAGAAGTAGAAAACGTTTTGGCTGGTTCATTCTTCGTGTGATCAATCCTTACATTAAGTACATTGCACCCATTGCAACAACTTGAACAAAACTCATCTTAACAATATGTTAAGAGTGTTATAATTTATTCACGTATTAAAAGGAGATACATAGAATATATCGTGAAGTGTATAAACAAATTCAATCCTTGTAAGTGTGTAGAAGGTTTCACAAAATGTCAGCTAAACGTGCTCAATTGTTCAAATACGTGTCTGAAAAGCAGATGATCCTGAATGTAGGACGTCTAATGAACAAAGGGTCTATTTAATCAAGCGTTATTCCAAAAATGTACGTGTCTGACGTGTGAAATATATGGCTGCAAGCGTAGGTATGTATACAACATGAATTCGGTCATTCGTTGTCCTCGTTTCGTTATTATTCTTTTGTCTGGAGTCACTGCAACTTTTTATATTGTTACTCTATTTTCGTGTTAAAGCTTTAACATAAATTTAATTACATTTAGTGTGAAGCCTGGAATGTCCAACTGGAAGCGAAGTTAATTTATACTATGCTGTGCTATAAAACATAAAAAACATAGGACCGGTTAAGCTTTGCTTTTGGTAGAAACGGTTCCACAAAGATGTATTGAAGCTAATTTCTTAAAACTTAGCATAGCATATGTTAGCTTTCAGGTGGATTCCTTGCTTGTAGTTGCACACTTTTGAGAATTTAAAATTCACTGAATAACTGAAACAAGACAAACAAAGTTCCCTTTATATTGTATTTTTATGTTTAAAGTTATTTCAATATATTGACGACATAATGTATTGTGACGAATTTTATTAACACGACAAAATAAATTAACAATCGTAAATCTTAAGAGTTTGACAGCAGCTCATTATTCATACGATAAAATTTGTAAAATAACAGTAAACAATGAGTCATGGAAACTCGACCTATAATAATTAGCTTTACAGCTCTTCGGAATAATTCAAAATTACCATGGTTTACATTATAAGCACAGAGTCGAGATATCTTTTAGCTTGTGTCCTTTAGCATCATGGTGTTGGATTAAACCAATAAACCATAACAGTTAAGACGTAGTTATCAAAGTTGATATTCAACCTTAGTCAATCCACGCAAACAACGATTTCACCACTCCATAATAATATACTCGCACAACTTTTCGTTCTCAGTACAGTATTACTCACTGATCCCTTTTAGCACGAGAAATCCAAGTTTCGCGCGGAAGTTTCTAATTAGCTGCTCGTGAAATACGAGAAGCGTGAAGCATGTTCTTCTGATCCAGATAAACAGGAAAGTCTCTGGCTATTTACGCTTTCTGAAGTAACAAGGCAAGGTGGAAATATCTGCATACTTCCAAAGTTTCTGTATATGTATAGTTAATCAAGAATTTTGTCAGGAAGGAATGGCAAAAAGATATACCCTACAAAGCCTGAGGTATTACTGGTAACTTCTGTACAAACCACGCCACAGCCAAATTTAACGAAAATGACCAAGTAATACTAAACAGACTAATTGTTGAGCACACTGAGATTATTGTTAACACATTTTTAACAAAACAATTCCATCATGCTGTGAACCCTGCCAATAAAACTTAACCATTAAACACATTGTATTAGACTGCAAAAACACAAAAGATACTAGAAATCAGAAGAAAACCTCAAGAAAGTAATCGACCTTATCCTAGACTAAATCTTTATTGCGAACAATAACTCCATTGAGTTTGGTCGCTAATAATCACGAAGTTGATGCGACCGTAAAACCAAAAACAAAAAAAAAAGGGGAAATCTGTTAGCTTAATATGAATCGACCTAATTTACAGGGTAGCATTACAAAATATATAGGGTGGCATACGAAAGACTAAACGTGTCCATATCGCCACTTTGACGGCCGCTGATTTATTACCTTTCGTAAGTCTGAGAATTCTTAACTCATATTTCTCACTGATAAAACTATACCATTCAAAGATGTATATTCTATTTATAATATGCTGTTTTAATGGTTTTCAAAAACGAATGAATAATTGTCAAATATTGAAATGATCGACAGTGGACGTAAGTTTTCAGTAAAAGCCATCAAAGTGGTAATATCCCGAGTTCTAAGAGGTGATTAATTTTAATAGTTCTAATCTTAAATTTTATGGATCCTATATACCTTCAAATCGGTGTCAAGAATCACCAATATTCTCCTTCTACTCTTCCTCCTTCTTCTCCTGCTCCTCTCACCTGCACTGGAGGACAAAGCGGAGGATAACTTAATTTTCAAACGGGAACTTATGCAAATCCAATCATTTTCGTGATCTAAGTTTGAGAATAAGAAAATTTTGTCACAAGCATTTCATTCTAAAACTGTTGCTCCGAAAGTTGCAAAGGGTTTGAAGTTCGGATTTTTTATTACTTGTATCTACTTCATATCAGTACATTTTACTATTTTTTTATACTTTTCAATATTATCTTATAAACAAGTATAAAATTACTTCCTGTGTTAATTAATCTATATTCAGTTTATTTAGATAATATTGCTCCACTTTATTGAAACTGTGCTGTAATTTAAGAAAGTTTCCTTCATCCGGGCACTTATACATACAGCTTTTATCGGGTATTACAACGAGCTAATAATCTGATCTGCAGCAGGTCGAAAATTATTTTAGACTGCAGGAAATTAAATTTTAAATTAAAGTTCTAGACGAAGTGGTTCACGGTCTCCTCTTTCACATGTTTCAATTGAATAGTAATTGCGAGCGAAAAACGAACTTTTGACGTTTCAGATCTTTTTTCTATTATTCCCTCTAATTTCCTCAGAATACGAAATATTATATAGATGTTCACACACAATACTTAAATACAATAATTCTAAGAAAAATTATTTGGCTGGGCTTATATTCAATATCAAAGTACTTAATATTAAGTCTCTATTTTTAATTAGTAATATTATCACCAGATTTGTCTTTCAAAAGATTTTACTTATTATTGACTGTGATAATTAGGGGCGGAGAGGTTTTGATCATTTTTGCAGTGTCTCTATGCGAGATACCAGGAGATTTATAATAATTGAATTGTATATTTTTTATATGTGGATAATAGGTATTTGTTTTGCTTTCTAATTCCATCTCTAATTCATTAACAAAAGAAACAAGAAAGTAAAGGATATGGTACGAATGCAATGAGATCTCGGGAACCGCGAAATATAGATCATTTATTAGATCATTGCTATGCTCGAAAACAGTTCAAATTTGAAATATATTTCGAATAATTTTGCAATATTTAATTATTTCAATTGAAATGTAAATGTTAATTAAAATGAGATGGGTGTATTTAAAGCATAACGACCAGGGGATATGAATTATTTAACATTTCACTTTACAATTCAATATCTTGTGCTGCATGAATGCGGTTCATATCATTATCTTGAAGAAATTAACGTATGGAAAGAAAATTTCATATAAATTAACTACTCTCCAGAAGAACAGTAATTACGTGGTAATTGTTAATTACGTGATAATTATTTATTACGCATTAGTGGGATATTGCATTTTACGCCGAATACCTTCAACTAGGTAATTCCACATTTTTGCTCTTTATAAAAGGTACGAGAAAATCAGAGTTAACGAATAAAATTAGTCCCTTTGCAAAGGAATTTCTCAGCTCAAAAATGCTTTCTCACCCTTCAGATGTTCCTCATACAGAACTAATATTTTAAACCGCGACTCCGGAATAAAGGAAGGTTTATCGGTTTAGACGGAAGACTGCAAGACGAAGCTCAAGCAAAACGGATCTCGAGTAAGGTGGGAAAGTGTGCGTTTTTGGTGTACCTAAAATACGGGAATACTAAATAACAATAATTAGCCTGGAACACGAAACTCTCCAAGTGTAAGATTTACCGACATTTTCTTTGTGCAAACATTGTGAGATCTTAATGAGGAAAAATACTGTTTTTGAAATGATAATAGTACTTCTCTCCCCTTCAACACCAGCTCATTAAAAATCATAAAAATCGTAGATACGTGTATAACTGCACTGTGTAAAATACGGCGAAATGTGAATACGTTATGAGAGGAAAGATTAATATCGTGCAATAATCGTTGAGGACTCATTCAATAGTTAGACGCTGTAAATCTCTCAGACCTATTTATATTGAAAAGAAGTTTACACCCCAATAAGCGCTATTATACTAAAGCTTAAAATAAATGTATTAGAACAAACGTATGCAATGGAATACAAAACTATGCACATGCTTCTGCATAAACTATAGAAATATGCAGATAGATATCTATGGAAGAAATATGGTTCCAATTTATTCAGATATTCGAGACACTCGGAAGATATATTTTGGTATAAATACGTATCAGCTCATATTTCCCTAAAGTACCTACGTAGGTATTACGCTTTTAACTCGGGGCAGACGGAACTGTGATGTTCGGTAGTATCCGTTTACTCCTTTAAGTTGGCATATTTCCAAAGAAGCATCATTTTAAAATACCCATGTGCATGCGAGTGTTTCGTGCACTCGCTGGCTGTGTGTAGGTATGTATATATCGGCAGACGAACATTCGTTTAGAAATGTATGTACGTATGTAAGTAATGCTGTGTGCTTTTTCCGAGTGATGATAAATCAAATTTTGGAGGAAGATGTCTTATTATTTATTAAATAGATAGATTATTTAAAGTGCTAGGTAAGATCAGTTGTTAAAGTTTGGACGTGAAAGTTGATAACATATATGTTAAAAGGAACAAAAAAGAAACTGTTTAAGTTCAGGTAAAAGTTCACTTAGGTATACTCGTTCACCCGCCCATCAGAGAATATAGATGTGTAACATGCATAAAGGAAATTAAGAATGTGGCACATTTATTCAATACGTGAATTTATAAAAAAGAACTGCGAGACAATGTTAGTTACTGATGAAATATTGAGAAATTTTATTTGGCATTGTAATTTAACATTCCTGGGCTGCATTTCCAAATAAAACATCCGTAGCAATTGTATTACGCGGGAAGTTTTACGCAGACTCCCCAAATATGTCCAACCACTTCAAAAGTTCTGAATAATGAAGCACTATTAAGCTTACTTACAACAGTTGCATAGTTACATCGCTGTTGAAACACGAAGTTCCTCTGTTCACACTGCCATGAGTCGCAAACTCAAATTCCTACTTGCAGTAGGAAAATACACTTAATTGTAGATGTCCAACACGAAACTAGAATTAATTCACTTTAAAATAAGTGATGTACTCTCGTATACAGAGTTTCCTGCCTTTCTTGTGTACCTATGTACAATGCAGGAAATGAAGATAAACATAGTGGAAAATAAAATTAAGTTTACGAAGGAATCGCAATATAGACACATGTTCCGATGTTTCGTTAGTTAAAAATGAACACGGTAAGGGTAATACTTTTTTAATCGTTCAAATAGAGAAATTAATAATTAGCAAGAAAAATGAGTTTCATGGAGGGAAATGGGAAAGATAATTTATTCCAGAACATAAAGTAGACACATACATATGTATAATAGTATATAAAACTGAAACTGAAATTTCGTTAGCATGCGCAAGAAACATGTCTCTACTCTAATTATTTTCATGAATGACTCATCATTTTTAAATATTCTTTTATCCAACCTAACTTGAAACTTATTTCATTAATATCTATTGAAGTATTGGTCTGAGAATACCTTGATTTCCCACGCCAAGTATTTGACTTCAAGGCCGCGGACATCTAGGCAAATGTCTAGATATTACATTTTATCTTCACATTATTAAAATTTCCGCGATATGAATAATGGAATGTATGAACACAGAATTTTAGCTGTGTATATGTAGTTCTTCCATCTTAAGCGCAAGTGGAAAGCACCTTTATGTACTTGCAGCACATTTTGATTTCACATATATTTTTATATTGCATATTTTCTCTTATTTTTTTTTGTAATTTTTTTACTTTTTTGAAGTTTTTATGGGGATTAGATTTCCTTTCGTGTAGTTTTATGTTAGAAATAGATTCATATAATTTGCAAAAAAAACATGTTAATTTAAGAAACATTTGATGATATTGGAAATATATTTTATTGCCATATCGGTATATTGCTATTATTTAGACAATATCGTAGGAAAAGCACTTGGCCTCAGGCACCCTTGATTTTTATCAAGCTTGAATAATAATGCTGATGGATCGATGAACAAATTATGCGAACTATGATGAGCAGTTGCCTCAGGGCTCCATCTTCTAAAAGAAATTATGATTTTATGCAAATACTGTTTATCTTTGTTTCCCATATTTCGTATACTACACGCGCGTAAATTCATTTGTAATTCTGTTATGCATACAGGGTGCCCCAGAACGTTTGCCACCTGGGCCTTTCTCCTTCAAAACAAAATCCTTGTTTGGGATTTGTTTCATGAGAAACCGATAAACTTTTATTATTAAACTTCTTGTATCTACTTAAGTTAATGGCAATTAATTTATGCTTTTGACATTGGATTTGAAAATTTTCATTTTACACGCGAATATTTCATCGGTCACTTGAATATTTCATTTAATTTACAAAAGCTTAGTCTATTAATTTGTTCTGGTACAATGGTCTACCAACTTAAACTTAAAGCATACACTTATTGAGATCACTTTATGCTTATTGTAATACAATATTGTCTTCATAACAGTGTTTACCATTTTAATTTATTTATTGTACTCCAAATTCTTAAATTAACATAAGAATCTTAATCGCAAAAATAAAAGTTCACGCCTGTATGAACGAATAGCAGTACTTGCGGCATGCGGTTGCAATTTTAGCCTTTATTTCCATCGATTTCAAGGAGCGAACTCAACGTCTTCCTCGGCATGCGCTGCTCTGATTTACTAGCTTGGAACACGTCAGATGCACGATGTGTAAAAGATTTTACGATAGTTGGCCTCGATTTTGTTCCGTAAATTATCTGTGGGCCAATAAAATGCATTCTGAAGATTTACGTATACAATGGTCATTAGGAAAAACTATGAAACTCTTCTACCTTACATAAATGAAGGAGGTAAACGAAATTAATTAGTTATAAACAATAAGTATTAGTTATGCGTTCTTAATCAGTGTACAAGTTGTGAAGTAATTTAAAGAAATTAGCAAATTGTAACATACTTTTTCTTTAATTACAACTACTACTTTGTACTTGTTAAATAATTAGAAAGATCTATTATTTTACGAAATTCCTAATCCATTGCTAGCATATTTTGTACTTCCTGAAAAATACTCAAACTTGAACTCATAGTGAAACATAATATATATTAACGTTAACACATGTTTAGGAATTTCGAGGTACGTGAACTCGTAGATCGATAAGACGGCGACAAAGATAACGCTACGAAACATATGAAATGTTTCACGTAAGGCGAGGTAGAAATTCATGTTGATGTCATGATTAATTACCTACCATGTCCTCACTGCTATTTGAGGATGATGTATAGTTTCCCTCTGTTCAACTACGTTGGAGAATTTCAATTGTCTTTACACGAAAGCTAACTACGCGCAAATCAAATTCCTAATTCGCAGGGTACGTCGCGCGTCGAGTAATTGCCTTTCGTCGTTTTCATTAAGTAGATTCAAGCACATAAAAGGTTACTGCATAACGTTAAACAACAAAGGCACGAAAACGTTTCATCGTTCATATGAAGCGGCACTTCTTCCTTTTCTTTCATTTTTAAGAAATTGTTAAAAATGAATAAGGACAATTCAGCTGGAACCACGTCATATTTTTTACATTCGTTTGAACTGTTTTTAATACTTACACTTGTTAAAATAAGACCACGTACAAATTATTTACTGTGACATTTAAACATTTTAAAGGTATTAGAATTATTTTACCAATTATATGTAAATCTTCCAATTCTTTAATCTGCAATCTTTTTTAATTATTTGTTAATTGTAGCTAGTAATAAATAGAGACCGATGCCTAACGAATATTAAAAAGTAGGTATAACACAAGTTTCCATATCTATGTAAAAACTTCTTCATTCTGCTTTGTGAGTACATACTATATATTTACTACCATCTACATTTTGGATTTCTTTTATTGTAAACTATCCTACATTTGTGCAATAATATCAAATTATAAAACTCTTATGTTACACAGGACAATGTTCACAGAACAGAATCGTTTGAAACGTTACTCTTCGACTGTCATAGCAGTCTGCGAGTACAGTCAAAGCTCCGCCATAGGAAAGCACTCAATGCCTGTCGATTACAGTTGACACTTGTACCGATAGTGCTTAAAAAAGGGAAACTACGAATCAGTATTGACATTCACTGACATTTGTATATGACAACAATACATTTTACTTACCTCGCGTTAAGGTTGGACCATTTCAGAAATTTCGTTGTTGCAAACGTTGTTGCAAACAATTTACCTTGCACTGTTATCAATGCACCAACATTACCACATCGATTCGGACGAAGTGTAAAATGGATTTAGAATTTTTGGCGCGAAATCCGCACCACGAGTCTCACTCGATACTATAAAGCGAGGAGTTTAGGCGCGATCCCACGGCGATCCGGCCCATGGCTTGACGACCCGCGATCGTCGAACAGATTTTTTTCTCAAGTTTTTTATTCAAATACAATGATTATATTTATACATTGTACAATAGTAGTGAATAATCTACAATGATTTTTATCTATAGTAAAAGATTGCCCGATCGCGATGGTGACGCTCACAATCTGCACTCAGATTGGTTTTCCATTGAAATAATGAGTAATAAACAATATTGTAAAGGAGTGATTTCTGCAAAAATAGCTAACCAGCAAAAAACGGAAAGGTCTATTCTTAGTCTCGTAGTGCGGGGGATATATAATACAAAAGAAGGAAAACAGAAAAGAAAAAGAAAACACACACGCATACTCACACTACTTACACACTCATTCGGTACTCAGTCAAGCTTTCTTAATTCTCTATTTTATGTCTAAGAATTTACAGTATTTACATATATAACTTTATACATTTGTTGTTCACAATTAAAATACTATTATCTAGTATTATGCTCCGTATGGAATTACTTTGTTCTTGTTATGATGTGCTCTCATCGACCATCCACCAATATAATTCGTGGGAATGCACTTTTAGGAAGACCATCACTACCTACGAACAAGATCCTCACTTGTATCAACCAGGACGTGTCATCTTCACTGGGTTACCCCCACAAAGGGTTGAAAGCCGAACTGTATTCTCCTCGATTAACAAGGGATACTCGGTTGCCCGAGCACTCCGATTTTTTTGAAACTGTGCAGGTTTGTAGAGGACCTAAATAGAAGTATCAGGTGACTTTTCGTTTGTGCCCGTTTTCGTTTTTTTTTTCACAGTGAAATCACACTTTAAAGGTTAACGTGAATTTTTATACTTTGCTGTATATCTTGAAGACTGGAGTAGATATAAAAACATATTGCAATGAAAACTTAGCGGCTTTTTATGGTCTATTAATCTATACAATTAAATTATTTAAAAATTATAGTTTAAATAAAAAATCGTTCATCATTTATAACCGTTCGTGATTCGACAGTTCTGTAGCCCCAGTTACCACCAACAAAATATGCTTTGTTGGTGGAGATACCTCGTTTTTACCCCGTACCCTTTATATTTAAAATAAAGTTTTTGTAGTTGAAACACGATGATTTTTCTACATCGAATGCGTCGATCCGTCATGCGGCACCGTAGTTGCTGGAATATTCGCTTTAATGCTGAGGCTTCGTTACACGTTGTTTCGTGCAAATCGCGCGAAGCCAATAATTTACATATCGTGGTGCAAGCATCTACAAAGAAAGAACTCTACGTACTCTTATCTACCGCCCCGACTAATTTTAATGTGATTTATTCTAAATATCATTCTTCGATGCGGGTCACCAATATAAAAGAAACGTTCCCTTCATAAACCTCGTTCCTACAAGCAGCTTTTATTGTGGCCAAAGGATCGGTATAAAAGTTTCACTCGTTTTATTCTGAATTTATAGAAGGCTGCAGTCAACGTTGATATCGTACATACATACTTTTCCTGTGCTTTTCTTGAACGGTATCCCTTTACATGTATATACTGTTACTTGCTACTTCGCATGTATTACATTCAGCCAAAATATGAAGTTCACTTGACTTCGATCGAAGAGAAATTTCTGTCCTTCATACTCCTTATTTTATCTTTCCTTCCAATCTCTATTGATATTTCTTCTTTGTATGACCCGTAGGTAGGTAAGTAGTAATTTTTCTTCGTGAACGAAGATAAGCAAAAAAATACGTGAAACAGTGCATTTATCTCAAGGCTACATAGAATACTGATCGAAAATATAATATACTTTTTATAACCTCGTCGGCATGTAAAATAAGGTTCTACTTCTTTCATATTTATTTTTTCAGAGAATATGTTTTAAAAATTTTAAATATGGAAAAGATCTGTTCATAATCCTGATCACAAAATACGACGGGAATTTTATTCGTAGAATATGCAGATCCATTTTTTAAGTAATAACTGTTTATAAAATTATTGCTTTGACTTAACATTGAAAAGAGAACACAAATTGAAAAATATAAAAAGCTGGAGGGAGGGCTAAAGAAAACTCTTACTTATATAATATATAGGTGTATGCGTAATGTAAATAAAATTATAATATAAGCAGAATGTAATTTTTATTTCGGGTATGGTCATGTACCTATATTTATTTTTCTTAACTCGCGAGAGAACATTCATAACCCAAAAATTCTGATTATAATGAAACTTTGTGTAAAGGTAGAATATGCAAAGAGCAATTTGTTTCTCTGCGGAAATTTACTCTAAAGGGATGAAATAAACCCTTAAAGTTATCACATTTTTTCGTATTTGTTTTAGTATAACTTTATTTTTCTTACCGTTGCAAAGTTATACCAGAATCATGAGAAAACGCGATAACTTTAAATTAAGGGCTGATTTCAGGCCCTTCAATGGTTAAGCCGCAGACAGAAATCGTTCCTTGCATACTGCAGTATGTTCGACATTCGCGCGAAGTTTTATTAAAATCTGAACTTTCCAGTTAGGAATGTTCCCTTGTCAGTTTGATACATTAAATATTTTAATATCACAAAATTCAACACGGTCAAATCAACTGAATGATTGATAGGTCAAAGTTAAATCATTTAAAATCTTCTCTTCATTTCTCCAGTGTCCAAATAATATTACTCTAAACATAAACATTTTGTTAATAAACATTCTATCACGTTCTGATTTCTTATAGAGTTTTAACTTAAGCAAACGTGAAATTACGCTATTTTATAAACATTATTCGCATATCAGTTTGACTTCATAACACCTCCCGTTTTCATAAAAATTTATTTTATCTATTTAATGGCATACGCGACTCCTAAACTTTCCAGTATTGTGAATACGGTGCAAAACTTTACTTCGATAACATCGAGATCACTTTCCAAACTATTTTTCCTAGTGGAGTTCAGCAGAAAGGTAGAACTTGAGCCATTTCGTCGAGAATCGTTGCGCCCAACCTCTCAGAAACCAATATACAATCCGATATGAAACACAGTCACTTAAATGAAACACAGAACAGGACCCAGCTTGCATAGTACGCTATATATAGCTACTAATAATTAAAAATTAAGCAACAATAATATTATTAATTGCGAAAAATAGAATTAAAAATCAAGCAGAGACAATATTAATATTATATGCATTTATATGCATTTACGTACAAAGTCTGATCCAACATTTTGGGCACTTTGTTTATAAATTTTTTATTGGTAGTTTTACATCCATTTCCATAGCATTCCATTAAAAGTACCAGTGCTTTTCGAATGCTATACACCTGTGGAGTCTTTTTCTGCAATTTTTAAAAGCCGCCTGGTACCTACAAACTCCGAAACTAGGATTGAGTTCAGCACTTCACTCGATTTGTCAATAATTTCCATACGCGTAGCAAAACGTCTACCTTTTAACGTCCGTTTAAAGCACGGAAAAAGGTTTATACTTTGAGATCGATTTAATATGTAAAATATGTTACATACAGGGTGGAGGGATACTTTTGTGAGTAACTGTATATAATTTGCAGCTTCAATATCTGTGTATGTATAGCACCAATTACCGTGATGTGATATCGATGAAAATTCAATTGTTTCTCAGTGATGGAAGCACGATACATTCTGATGTATTGGTTTATAAAAGGACTACATGCCGAGAAGAGAGGGGCAACAAAACCGTGTTTCGATTACGCTGGTTTCAGTTTGTTCAGCACGCCAACCAATAATGAACGATACAAAATTTCTGATCACAGCTTCCATTTTCCGAAACTGCTTCCGTGTTTCAATTACTCGCTTCAAAACTCTTGTCAAATACGTATCTTGAAATTAATACACTTTAAAAAATTGTGGAAATTTTTTTCTTATCGAGTAGATTATTTACGACAAAACCTTTTTGCATCGAGGTATTGTAGTAGGGGAGAGCGCGGACAAAAGAAACATTTTTTACATTTGGCCTAGCCTACAATTATCTTTTATAGATATAAAAATGACAATTATGCGTTAAGATAGTATGTTTCTGGTCTACCATTTGAGCCCAGATTCAGCCTTACG
This sequence comes from Andrena flavipes, assembly GCA_963971345.1. Classification (NCBI taxonomy): domain Eukaryota; kingdom Metazoa; phylum Arthropoda; class Insecta; order Hymenoptera; family Andrenidae; genus Andrena; species Andrena flavipes. The sequence goes on from OZ020480.1 coordinate 63,512,371, forward strand.
TGATAAGTAATCAAAAGTTATGGCAGTTTTCCGTAGTGACTGTCATTGTTACTTTTGTCCTGCAGGGGTAGGATGCAAGTAACACTAATTATTTTGAGGAGAAGTAAGGAAAAACTGAGTAAATTACATTTTATAAAATATGTGACTTAAGTAAATTACACTTTATAGAATATTAGCCACCGTTCGACTATAGTTTCACACTACAAAATGAATATTGAATAAGTATACAATAATATATTCTAGATTCGTATTTTACAGTTTCTGAGAAGACTGTAAATAAATTCGCGCTAAAATATCTGGACCAATTAAAAATGACTAATACGAGTTATATGATGGACAATGCTTGTGTCTGTGAAGTTCCAACATAATTAATAGTCTTCGTATTCTGAGCACTGGTAACTGGCTATGGATTCTAACTCTGGGGATTCTCCTGCATAGTGGCAGGTGTTGTCCTAAACGAAGTTTACTCTTGCTAGGAAACCACTTAAATTTTTGAGAGGATATGTGGGAAGTTGTTGTAATCCTAGTGTAACTATGCTTTTGCATAAATGACGATGGAATGATGAAAGCGAGGACCACCGGGTGATACACATAAAGAGACCTCTCTGAGTCATCTGCTGCGAAAGGTTTCACCACTGATAACGATCCGCTCCAGGGGGAATTGATCTTTCTGAATCTGCAGTTTCAGATTAATCAACGTCAAAGTAAGTTAACGTATGAATTGATGCGAATTTAACTGTAGGTAGAGAGCCGGAAATTGGAATGCAGACTCAGTGGCCAAAATATTACCCTATACATACATAATATGTTAGAGATTGTATCGTAGTATAATTTCCTTTTCTACTGGACCATCTAAGTTACGTGAGGTAAACTACTTTTCTACGACCTTCACATAAATTTTAAAGCTGGCATTAAAATACATTTTCTGAAACATTTTATATATATTGTATGTGTATAACATTTTGACGTATTTATTAGAGACGTATCGACTAGGGTTTTAGCTGATTAGCTAATTAGTCAGCCCCCAAGAAGATACATCTCTAGTATTTACGAAAGAAGAATTGAGTAAGATTTCTGGTATTGTTTAATGTTTAACAACCTTATTGCCAGACCAAATTACTATCCCTTTCTAACTGTACTAACTCCTCCCTATCTTTCTCACAAATACCTAAGCTTATCTAGCCCCTACCCACCTCTTTCTGCTCCACTGCAGCTTATATCTGTCCTTTTTCCTATCTTCGTGTCTTCAGCTATATACAACCTAGTTCTATCTATACCAACCACCCCCTATCTATACTTATTACTCTATACTTCAACTTGTCTCTTTTTGCTTCTACGTCTGGTTGTTCTTTCTGATCAACCCTGGCACTCTGTATTTTTCCCTTAAGGGGGTATTCTACTGTGATATGCAATTTTTTCATCTTTTTCAGGAATTTTATTTATGGACATAATGAAAGATTTTTATGTTGAACTTTTTGCTGTACATTTATTATGCCTTAAACTATGAACAAAATTATTTTTGCTTGAAAATATGAATTAAAGATAGCACATGAATGCCGACCACCTTGAAAATATGCTTGATTTGTTGCGATGGTGCTGGTCTTTCTGTTTATCCGAAATAAAAAAAAAACAAACAGATTTTTAAATTATTCAGCCATGACTATCGTTGGTAGCAGATTTCTATCAAAGTGACAGAAGTTCTGGGGATTGAGAAGTGGCACGAAGGGAAGGACAGAGGAGTTAAAGAGGCGTGGGTATCACCAGGAATGCCAGGAAGAGATTAACCGAGACAAAGTACGAAGAGGAAGAGAAATGCTATGGAAGAATCGAGGGGTTTGGGAAGGGCGGGGAAAGACTACCCAAAAATAGGAGAGGATAAGGAGAATCGCGAGGTGGTAGGAGGAACACGACAGTTGTTCTTCAATCGTGATAACAGTATTGCCTTTCAGCATGTTACTTATTGACATTGCCAAGGTGTGTCACAAGTCTTAATTTACGTAGTAAGTGGGTGCAGGGTCATTTCATGAGAGACGCACCTGAAGGAGAGATGCACCAGTTCCTGTTTCGGCTACGCTAAACAATTGGCAGCATTCATTGAACTGTTATACTGGCATTCTTGTTTATGAATACATCGATCGTGTTGTTTAAGTGCATTAAAAATGAAAACACTTTTTATTGCTTTGGATTTTGTACGAAATATTGTTATCGTGTATATGTATTATAAAGCCGATAGTGCCGATACCTATACCCTTACAAGGCATCCCTTTGAGGCCGAGGGTATACATATACATATGTATAATAAAAGCAAATGCTACTGCCCGAGCGACATGGACAGACGAACAAATGAAAGAAGCTATTTCAAAGCCAAGAAGCAAAGAAATGCTGTTTCTAAGGAGTATTGCATATAAAAAAGATGTAGATCAGGTACCACCTAGTTTACAAAATATGCAGAAGAAAAAATGTGGTGCATATCTCCGGGAATGATCCTGCCAGTCTACATTATTTGCAGAAATATGGAGTGTCGAATATTTGGGAAACTGAAACGGCATCGTAAGTACCTTATAGGTACTCTGATTATTGATTTTACCATTTTCTTTCTTTTATGTATTATTTAAACAAAAACACAGTAGATACGGTGAAAAAAGGTACGCAGTCGAAAAGAGAGTAATCACGGAAGTAATTTGTTATAATGACAAGAGTGATGGAAAACCTCTAAGTAAGGGAGCGTTAGACATGTTAAGTGATTTTTCACTCGTCTCATCGATGCTAATTTACGGTTATTTTAAACACTTTTCACGTTATTTCGGAATTGTACAAATTACATTAGTTCTGTTGATGGATATCGTTAAAAGTGCAGGTTTGTAACACATTTGGTTAGATTTTAGTAAACACAAAATAAGGAAGCTTAAAATCAGAGGCATAAGATATTTAACAACTTAATTATTCCATTGATATTTAGAAAAAAATGCAACGAAATGTATAAAAGAAGTGTTCCTTTATGATGTATTTTGTGGCAACTTTGAAGTAAGCATGCAAGAAGTACTAATATAAACACTTATGTATATATAAATATTATTATTTATAGGCTGTAAATAGTAACAACAATAAATCATGGCAGTCATAGTCCATCCTAAATCCACTAAACAATCAAACTAAAACGATCAAACCGTACCTGATTAACATAGCTTACCGTTATCGCTTAACACAAACAGTACTTCAAAACTCTGACATAATTCTCCTATCAAAAGATCCAACTAGAATGAATTGTTTACGATCCGGGGCTGCGGCAACGCGAGAAGCCGGCGAGAGGGGTATGTCCCAAGGAATCTGATGCGAAATCAGGGAACCGCGGGAAATGTTAGTAATGCTTCGTAGCTCTTAATTAAAGTTTGATACAACTCGAGCGGTAAAGTGGTATCGGTGCGTATGTGCTACTAATATTATAAGGATCACTTGCTAAAAGATGGGTTTAGCGAATCTACTCGATTTACACGCGAACACCATTCAGATATTAAATGCCCCATCTTTATAAACAATCATATTGAAAAGTCTATTACCACCAAAAAACTTTCAATATTGATTCTATTTGCACTAGTTGGGAAGAACTCAAGGAATAGGATTGAAAGGGATTGGAAAGCTCATCCAGAATATAGCCAACTCTCAAAAATGCAGCCATATAAATCAACAAAAGTAATTAAATATGCTTTGATATTACTTTTTATTTATTATTGAGTAGTATATTAACAGTTATTCAAACATCATTTCCAGAATATACGGATTTAGTTATTCTACTTTATGCCAACCATTTGTTAAATATAGTGGGGTAATGTTACTGACGTCATTTGGACGATTCATTCATCCCAATTGCAGCAACCTTTAGGAACGCAGATCCCGTTCCTATTTGCCTCGTATCCAGGTTTACATATGCAGCCAGGTATGCAAATCTAAAATACAAATACTTTTTCATCAGAAACTATTTGTATAAATCCAATGTGTAGCAACATGTATGAAGTATGGATTTAAACAAGAAGGTAAGTATAGCGATTCTGATTCTACGAAAAAAGGTATTATCACCTATTGAATAAGGCAACAGTTTGCATATTTTGCTTAAATATAATTCAAATGTTTTATGTAGGATTTCAATAAAATGTAAATACTAACGCGGGGGCACACAGGAATTGGATCAGCACAAGTCGGTGGGCAATGACCATTACATGGGGACCACACTTCATTCCTCCCGCACGAACATACAGTTTCTTGGCTCAAAATCCCTGTAATATGTTACAAATAAGAGTCCATTTTATAGTTTATTGTCTTATGAAACTAAGTTGTATATAAAATATTGTATGTATACTATGACCGATAAATTATACATATGCATACATTTTTCAGAAAAAGTCCGAAAATATAATAAATTTAATGACATCTTCAATTTCATGTAATTACCATTTTAAATTGTAGAGGAGGTATATTTGGCATACCAGGTTGTTTTAGACGAATAAAAAATTACGGCAGAGGATGGAATCAAATAAAACTGCATAATATCACAGGAAAAATAATAAACTTTTATATTTCAATCTCTTAGTAATAATAAAAAACAAAAAGTAGCCGAAACTTTGGTCTAAATGAAAAATGATAGGAATATTATCAATATCGTTAAGGTGCAGGTAATTTTTAATACCTGTATTCTAATTTACCTTCACTTTATAAAACTGAAGAAATATGAAAACTAAAATTATCATCGTGAAATCTGTACAAACTATTGTGAAATGTACCTGGAAAAATATAATTTGGGTTTGACAACGTACCTGCAGTAGAAATTGCCAAGATGCAGAATAAAGTTATAAAGGTACGAGACATTGTGACTTTGTATTCTCCTTATATTTTCCTTGAATGTAGGAAAAATTTCGATGCAGTGTTTTTATACGTGCGCCGAACCTTATAATCTTTCCCAGGTACTGTTGTTTTCGTCTGAACAAGATATATCGCTCTGTATGGGAAACAAGATAAAAACCGTCCAAAATACATTTTGTCCATATTTGTCTTTATTCAGAAATTACTTTGTTTCTTGTGCGAGTATTTTTTTCTTAAACACATTCGTTACTAGATTTTCCTCTACAGCACGATTCATTTGATTATATCTTTAGTTTCAATGCAGATATGGTTTTCTTACTTAATATACGTTTAAATAAACTACCTCTGTGCTACGTGGCAGCAACAACTCAATTTAAGCGATAATTGGAGATTCCGTGTATCGGGTCGCGTCGTCCGTACGTGATATTTCCTAATGAACGTGTTAAGGGGGTAGTGGACTATTGGATAAGTAAAACCGTTAGTTTCTCTGTCGCTAAATTACTTCGATACCAAACAATCGTTATAGTCATGCTTTTGACAATCTATTGTGGGCACGTTTTCGAGTATTTACGAAAAAAATCGTCGAAATGTATAAAATTGTCGAAGTTATTAATCGTTGAAGATAGTTCTGTACGGTGCGCCGCTGCAGGTGGTGTACATCGATTCAGGTGAACCAATCATCTGAAAGCAAAATGCTTTGAGGTGATTACTCTGTACACAAATATGTACTGTGTGAAAACTTGCTGATGAATTTGAACAAAAATTGTGGAAGTTACACACGAATCAATTTTTTTCCACTTTTTCCAAACATCCAATGTTGATGCGGAATTTTTACACGATAGAGAATGGAATTCTAGAGCTCCAGTTAAAATTTTAAGTGAAAATATTCACTGGTTCAAGAGTTATGATGTACACCGTTTCTGAAAATCGTGTTTCGAGAAAACCGGCTTGAAAGTTAAGTGCCCTATGCCAATGCCGCTCTGCGACGCCGTTACTCGACGGTGCACTGAATTACGTTCGCTACTATGACTTCGACAAATATTTGAATTTCTTCATGAAATTTTGTTTAAAATTTTCTTAAAGGATAAGACTTTCAAAATCAGCAAAAAAAGTAATCGATTTTCTGAAGCTGAAATAGTCCACTACCCCCTTAAGGGGAGAAGCCGGTGTAAACAGTTTATTTTTGTATCAAGTTTTAAGAATTTTTTTGCAAAGATACCAATGCACTAATTCTTTCGTTACTTTAAGGGCACTTTATTTAACATTATAACAAGTAAAAAAGTTTTATAACAGTAAAATTATAATAAATAAAAAGAAATAGAGCAGTATCTGAAATAGGTTTTTTCAAGATGCAAAATGGCGCCGGTTTTAGCGTCTCTGGTAGTTACGTGAAACAGATAAATAATTTTTTTTTAAATTTTTGTGACAATTGTAAGAATACCTATGTACAATGATATAAATGGACGTCCAGAGGGGGGTGCAAAAGGGGCAGAACCCACCCCTCCCCACTTTAAGGAAAAAATCGCTTATTTCTCAAAACTGATCTATAACTTATATTAAGTTTATACTAAAAAAAGGTAATATTTTACAATTTCGGCTTTAAATTTATATTAAATGGGCACTACAAAATGGGTTATAAAAAGCAAGAGGGGTATATTTTTATTCGCCATCATCCCAAAGTTGTCCCACCTCCGCCAAGGAAAAAAGTCTCCGGTCGCATTTGATGATATACCTACTGATATAAACATGATATGTGAAAGTCCTTTTGCCTAAAAACTCTTTATTTTTCAATATATATTCTAAGAAAATGTATTTTAAGCAATCTGTACCGTGTAGAATAGATTAATAACATTTAAGTCACGAGATTACAATTAAATCGACGGTAGTAACAAGTTCAAATGTTGATAATACCATGATAAACATTGCTATAATAACACGGTGTGCTGTAGGCGTTGGTTCATTATTTTGTGTAATTTCTTTATCTGGTAACGGGAGATCATTTATTAAATCTCGGTTGAAAGAGACAGGATCATAAATATTGGTCTCTGCATGCTGTACACACACAAGACGTCACGCTAAAGCGTAGAATCGGCATAGTATAAAACAGATCCACTCCTTCAGTGTCATCAAGTTCACTGGAAACGTCCATACGAACGGCACACGCAGCTAATATGTCTCGCTTTCTTTTTGCTGCACTTACCTTCATGGTAATCTTTTCCCTGGGTATGTAATGAAGTTCGTGAAAGTCATTTTCCATATTGTCTTATGCACGTACATAGGTTTATTTTCTGTGCACTGACTTCCTTATATTTGTATTTACTATTCAATTACTATTAACAATTACCTACTAGTGCAATTACTTTTGTATTTGTAACACCAAAGCCAAAAATTATTACTTGTTTCTCCATTAAATTTTATAAGAAATAGTACGAATCGTGTAATGGTATTAATTTTTAGCAACTGCGGTTAGGTGTCCAGTAAATGAGGTTTATAGCAACTGCGGTAGTGCCTGCGAACCAACTTGCGAAGATCGTGGTCCTCAAATTTGTACTGCGGTAAGTACAGTAGTACACATATATTTTATTATTTACTCGAATATTCGAGACCATTCGCGTGTGATTTTCGGTACATTGTCACGATTTTTATCGCGGGCTCGAGCCTACCTACTGTTGAAGAAAGTAAACAAGGCTCGCCAAGTGTGAGTGATGTAGAACTCAAGTTGGGGATGTTAATCCTGCGTTTCCTAAGCGATAGACCCTGTGCAGTTTATGCTGCGCTACCGCATACCTATTCACATCAATAATCGATAAGTTTCAGCTACATGAAAGCTTCGTTGAAAGTGCTCATCTTTTCGTATGTTACAATATGATACTTCGATATCGCCACTATTATACTTTGACTTACGATTCAACAGAAAATATGACGTCGTGGGATTTTGAATTATTTTATGTTACTTTTGTGTATGTATAAATTTAATCGTTAAATTTGTCTTTTAGCAATGCGTCCAAGGCTGCTTCTGTAAGGGTGGTCTTGTAAGGAACTCTGAAGGAAGATGCGTTCCTCCTGTTGCATGTAACTGTGATGCTTAACTATGGAAGAATTTTTATCGACTATGAATGTCGTTTATCGAAGACTTGTCCAGTGTTATCATTTTCAGATGAATTCTTGCCGCACATAAAGTGCTCATTACTGTATTTAACTTTCATGGCCAAATAAATATTTATGTGAGCATACGTAGTAAAGAATATTTTGTTGTAAATTCCATAAGAAAAAGAAATTAACCCTGAATTCTGTTCATTCGGTACTTGTATAAATTTTTACGTCCTATGTAGTTCCAAAATATAAATGCATAAGGTAGTACATTGTTGTAGAATGTAGAAAATCAATAGAAAAATGTAAACAAAGACGTACTCGATATCCTCTTCATTGCGATGCACAGGATTTTTATACTTGAATAACTTCCAATGGATGATCTTCCACCTGAATGCAAACTTGTAACCATTGCCAAACAGAGCATCAAATCTCCTTTGTATTGTACGTATGTATCTACACAGAATGTAGAGAAAAGGAGGGGGGATTTTTAAAAGCTAAACGCGCATTTTCGTAAAGATTACAAAACGCAGATTAATGAAATTAACACTGTTTAACGTGGAAAAAACTGAGTCCATTCACTATAAATTTAAGAAACTCTGGCTCGAAATACTTTTAATAATTTAAAGAAAGAAGTCACGAATTCACGGACACCTTATCACGCTCTCCGCGATTGTACAACAAAGATTGAGTTCGGCTTCGCGCTCTCGGCCGCGTCTATCCGCGAGAACCGCTTAGGTGTTCGTATTATACATTTACTTAGGACGCGGTCCATTCGATGTTACGGTACGGATCTATTAACTACTCAGTTTCTAATTTTCAAAACGGAGTACACTCGCCTTATTATCACCATCATTCATTCTCATATTTTACAGTTCTTGTAGTCCTTTCGACGCGACGGTCGCGAGTACGCTCAACAAAGGTTTCCCAGTATGCTTAATGCATTGTAAAGACGCACCCCCTCCGCGTACATTAAATAAATTTCGCAGGGCATGACAACAGCTGATTATATCCAAAACGGTTTCTAAGAACAGTGCTGACGCCTCAGCACATTTCCACGATCAGAGTATGGCACAGCGACCGAGTGTCGCGACGACGGCGGTCCCAGTACCGGAGGTATCCGTTGCCAAAGATAAAAATTATTATTATACATTAAGCAAGAGTGGGCTCAACGAGATTTTCCCAGAATACTTAACGCATTCTCGAAGCACTCCCCGTTTATTAACAAAGAAAGAAAAAATAAAGGTATATTTCAGTACGTAACAATGCCGAAGATCTCAGACCCGACGACGAATAATAATTATTAGTATTATCTCATCGTTATAAACAATCATGATAAAAAAATCTATTAGCACCAAAAAAATTTCAATATTGATTCTATTGGCACTAGTTGGTAAGAACCCAAGGAAGAGGATTGGAACTCAAAAACACAGACATATTAATAAAAAAAAGTAATTAAATATTCTTTGATATTACTTTATATTTATTATTGAGTAGTACATTAAAAGTTATTCAAACATCATTTCCAGAATATACGGATTTAGTTATTCTACTTTATGCCAACCATATGTTAACAGTTAAATCATTGTAATCGGATGTCATTAAGGCGTTTCCTCATCCCAATCGCAGCAACCTTTAGGAACGCAGATACCGTTCCTATTTGCCAGGTAACCAGGTTTACATATGCAGCCAGATACGCAAATCTAAAATACAAATAGTATTTATCAGAAACTGTATGTTTAAATCCAATGTGTAGCAACATGTATAAAATATGGATTTAAACCAGAAGGTAAGTATAGCGATTTTGAATCTGCGGAAAAAAGTATTATCACCTACTGAATAAGGAAACAGTTTACATATTTTGCAAGCGAACCTTCGATATAGTTCAAATGTTTTATGTAGGATTTCAATAAAATGTAAATACTAACGAGGGGGCACGGAGGATTTGGATTAGCACAAGTCGGTGGGCAATGGCCACTACATGCGGACCACACTTCATTCCTTCCGCACGGACATACAGTTTCTTGGCTCAAAATTCCTGTAATATGTTACAAATAATATTACATTTTATAATTTATTATCGTATGAAACTAAATAGTATATAGAATATTGCATGTATACTATGACCGAAAAATTACACATATGCATACATATATACATGACTCTGACAATTTGTAAACAATGAGTTTGACCAAAAGCTCCCATTGACACATTTCCCATTAAACTGAGCATTCTGTGCTCTCGTTGCTTTTTTAGAATTTCAATCAAAATTCAATAGAATCAATTAAATAGTAACCTTTACAATTACCATCCCAAATTACATTTAAAAGACAAAATTCTATTTTGTCTACTCTAATTTTGGAATTTTTTGAAATTTTCAGTATTCAGTGAAAGAAAAAAAATCTTCGTGAACATACAAATGTAAAATCCCTATGTATATAAAATTATCATCGAAAAATCTGTACAAACGAATGTGAAATGTACCTGGAAAAATATAATTTGGTTTTGACAACGTACCTGCAGTAGAAATTGCCAAGATGAAGAATAAAGTTATAAAAGTACGAGACATGGTGACTTTGTATGCTCCTGGCGTAATATTTTTCTTGAATGTAGGAAAAATGTCGATGCACTGTTTTTATACGTGCGCTGTTCCTTATAATCTTTCCCAGATGCGGTTGTTTTCGTCTTAACAAGATATATCGCTCTGAATAGGAAACAAGATAAAAAAACGTCCAAGATACATTTTGTCCATATTTGTCTTTATTCAGAAATTACTTTGTTTCTTGTGCAAGTATTTTGTTACTAAAGACATTCGTTGCTCGATTTTGCTCAACAACAGATTCATCTGATCATATCTTCAGTTTCAATGCAGATAGGTATAGCTGTCTTACTTAATATGCGTATAGATGAACTATTCCTGTGCTACGTAGCAGCAATAACTCAATTCAAGCGATAGTTGCAGATTCTACGCCAGGAGCAGTGTGTTGGGTCGCGTCGCGCGTACGTGACATTTGCTAAGGAGTGACTATGTTAAGGGGAGAAGCTCGTATAAACGGCTTATTTTTGTATCAATTTTTAAGAATTTTTTGCAAAGATACAAATGCGCTAATCCTTTCGTAACTTTAAGGGTACTTTATTTGACATTATAACAAGTAAAAACAAGTTTTATGACAGTAAAATTATAATAAATGCAAAATAAATAGAGCAGCATCTGAAATAGGTTTTTTCGAGATGCAAAATGGCGCTGGTTAGGATATGAACTTCAAACATTTTCGAATGTTTGTGCCATGCATGTGCCGCTACTCAAATGCTTATAACTTCGAGAATTTTACGAACATCGAAATGTCCTTTTAAACACGTATTCCTAAAAGGTTGAACATTCGAAAACTTTACAGAAAAAATCACTTATTTCTCCAAACTGATCTTTATTAAGTTTATACTAAACAAGGTAATATTTTTCAATTTCGGTTTTAAATTTATATTAAATGGGCACACAATACAAAATGGGTTAAAAGAAGTAAGAGGGATGAATTTTTCTTCGCCATCATTCCAAAGTTGTCCTACCTCCGGCATGGAAAAAAGTCTCCGGTCCTGTGAAAGTCCTTTCACCTAAAAAATGATTATTTCTCAATTTATGTATATTATATTCTAAGAAAATGTATTTTAAGCAATCTGTACCGTGTAGAATAGATTAATAGCATTTAATTCACGTGATTACAATTAAATCAACGGTAGTAACAAGTTCAAATGTCGATAATACCATGATAAACATTGCTATAAGAACACAGTGTGCTGTAGGAGTTGGTTCATTATTTTGTGTAATTTCTTTATCTGGTAACGGGAGATCATTTTATAAATCTCGGTTCAACGAGACAGGATCATAAATATCGGCCTCTGCATGCTGTACACACACAAGACGTCACGCTAAAATGTAGGATCGGCATAGTATAAAACAGATTCACTCCTTCAGTGTCATCAAGTTCACTGGAAACGTCCATACGAACAGCACACACAGCTAATATGTCCCGCTTTCTGTTTGTTGCATTTACCTTCATGGCAATCTTCTCTCTGGGTAAGTAATGAAGTTCATGAAAGTCATTTTCCATATTGTCTTATGCACGTACATACGTTTATTTTGTGTGCACTGACTTCCTTATATTTTATTTTATTATTCAATTACTATTAACAAGTACCTACTAGTACAAATATTTTTTAAACCTTATTTGTCACATGGATCTACATTATATGCGCAAAAATTAGAAGTTGCATAATGTGTATTGCAATGAAGAATTAAAGTCAGAGCACAAAGATGTATCTTATTACTTGTTTCAACATCAAGTTTTATAAGAAACAATAGGAATCGTGTAATGGTATGAATTTTAGCAAAGGCGGCCAGCTGCCCACCAAATGAGGTTTATAGCGACTGTGGTACTGCCTGTCCAGCAACTTGCGATAATCCAAATCCCCAAGTTTGTACTCTGGTTAGTACAGTAGTGCATATATATTTCATTATTTATACGACCACTCGGGACTACGTATATGTATAAACCTAATCGTTAAATTTGTCTTTTAGCAATGCGTCCAAGGCTGCTTCTGTAAGGGTGGTCTTGTAAGGAACTCCAACGGAAGATGCGTTCCTCCTGTCGCATGTAACTGTGATGCTTAACTATGGAAGGATTTTTATCGACTATGATTGTCATTTATCGGAGACTTGTCCAGTGTTGTCATTTTAAGATGAATTCTTGCCACACATAAAGTGCTTCTTTCTGTATTTTACTTTCATGGCCAAATAAATATTTATGTCAGCATACGCAGCAGAGAAACCATAAAAAAAACTTGAAAAAAGTTAAAAAATTGCGCCAAAAAATCAAGGACGGAGAAGAGTATTATAAAATGAATCATAAAAAAATAGAAGTTAATAATAATTACAATAAAAAAAAATGTGAAATCAAAATGAGCTGCAAGTACATAAATGTGTTTTATAATAATCACGAACATTTTAATAATATAAAGATAAAGTTATCATCCAGACATTTTCCTAGATGTCCGTGGCCTGGAAGTCAAATACTTGGCGTGGCCAGGCAAGATTATTTCAGATCATCCCATACCCATACCTTTCCCCTCGCAGGCTTCCAGATAATTTGTCAATTTAAAACTCAAACAATACGAATACATTTTCATTATATTGCGTTTTAAAATAATTGTAATAATTGTAAATAATTGTAAAAATTCATAAGGTTAATAAAAATTATTTTTATGAACCTTATGAATTTTATTTTATCATGCGATAGCACTTATTTTTAAAAGACACTTACTCGTTAGATTTCGTAGCCGTGCATTCTCTCTCACTGTTATCCAACTACTGAAGGAAGGAAGGTCGGTCTGGACCGTCGTAGCGATGGAACCTGTTGCTAGTGTTTACGTGTGCAATATTGTGCCGTACAAGTGTCATAAACTATGATTTCGCGTTTCTTTTTTATAGCCGAATATCTAACATTACAATGTCTTCCTTAAAAGGGAACATACGCTCAAGTAGCTCAAAATGTCAATTTCCCGAAGAAAGAGCTAGCTGTTACGCGCCGCGGCCTTTATTGTTAGTGTTCGAGCGGCATGATTTATACACACAAATTCCGATTGGGGATATCCCACGGTCCTTAGACTACAGAAATTGTTGAATTAGATATATTTTGTTAGAAGAGCAAGGATGCTCGCCGCACTCGTAACAGTCAATTCTTTTAATTTTTAAATATCTAGGTACCTTATCAGAAGGATAAGGGGTAAATTTTGGGATCGTTGGTACTCTAGTCCCATATGAGTCTTTTCAATGGAATCAAATAGGTAATGAAAGAGTATAATTTAATGATAAATAAAGCTTTAATGTTGAAATAGTGGACGGAAGCAAAAGAACATAACAGAATAAAATATTGAAAAGATCAATCAATCAATCCCACAGTCGATTGACTGTCAGAAATTATTGTTATACACGGATTAATTGTAATAGTGTAGTAAAATGTACAGAAAGATATAAGGGGTGCAACTCACCAGACAGTAACAACAATGTAAATGACAATGCGTTTAAAGTTTCCTTTTTTAAGTTTGTAGTTCTGAGTCGCTGGTAAACCTGAATCGAAAAGAGGGATGAGACGCGTACACGCACACACCTGATTATAAGATCTAATACATACGAGTTGAACTATAAAGTGAAATCGAAATAATAATAATTTTAACTGAGAAATTCCAATGAGAATTTAGATTAAATTTTTAACAGAATAAATGTTTCAAAGTTATTATTAGAATAATTTGTTTCGCAAAGTTGAATCTTTCCACGTGGTTACACAGTAAACCGGAGAACTCTACCTCTAAAACACTTCGCGGAACCAGTGACACGCACCTCACGATTTACCGTCACAGAGTGTCGAAGCTTCACGCTCTCAGCGGCGGCCAGAGTGAGTCCGTGACAAAAGGCTGAAGGTAGGATTTCCTAAACACGATTCGCCGCGACGGCGGATCGCGGCAGTGAATCGCGGCCCGTCACCGCGGCGAGCAGACCTCAGGTACCGCGTTAAGGGACCCAGTGCACGCACTTCCGATATTTAAAGACTGTTTTATATATTAAACTTTACATCTAGGGCTTTCTTAATTTTTTATATAAGAGATCGAGTTGCAAAATAACATATATTTCCAACAACATTGTTCTAAACTTTCTATGAAGCTTAGTAAAAATATAAATGTCATTGGTGTTCAGGTACTGGGACGTGTCCAGTTATTGGTACTTTTACCTTACTAGCCGCGCGGACATCTGGTGTGGCCTCAGTTTTTTTTTGTTCATCCTTCATGCACACACGCACGATTTCGTTCATTCTTTTCGCACGTGTCTAGGTTACTCTTTTTTCTAGAGCTACTTGTTCACACCTTGTCCCCGATCTATCGAGCACCGACGATAAAGAAGCCGTCGCGTCTCGGGTCTGTCTTCGTTTTTTTTCGCGAGGACGTACACATCACTCGTCTTTCTTGCACTCGTCTACGGCTTATTCCGTCCTTCTTGCACTCGTCTGAGACTACGTCCCGCGTTATCTCCAGCTAGTTGTTCGCACCTTTTTATCAAGCCCTCCAGTACCGAGAAGAAAACGAAGCTACTTGTTCACACCTTGTCCCTCGATCTATCGAGCACCGACGATAAAGAAGCCGCCGCGTCTGCGGTCTGTCTTCGTTTTTTTCGCGAGGACGTACACATCACTCGTCTTCCTTGCACTCGTCTACGGCTTATTCCGTCCTTCTTGCACTCGTCTAAGACTACGTCCCGCGTTATCTCCAGCTAGTTGTTCGCACCTCTTTTTCAAGCCCTCCAATACCGAGAAAAAAACTAACTCGCTGCGGGCTCACCTCTTTCCTCCTCGCCGTGCCTAAACAACTCGGTTCGTCCTTCTCGCACGCACGCACATCTCCGCTCTCCTTCCTTGCTTACGTCCAAGACCCTGTCCGTCCTCTTTCCACGCGTTTAAAGACTGAATCTGTCCTTTTTCTGGTATTGGTTGGGTTATCTCCCCTCGTTTTTTTGGTCACCGAGCAAAAACGTGGTCGGCAGGATTGACAGCTGCTCATCTAATCCGCGCGAATAAGTTCGTTTGTCCTTTTCACACGCGTTTAAACTTAGTATTACTCTGCTTTCTTTCTAGCAGTAGATATCCTCAGTTTTGAACACTTGCTCTTATTGGACATTTAGAAAATCCTGCTCTTCTCGATTGGCAGCCGCTTTTCTATTCCGCGTGGACAGCCTCGTCCTGTTTGCACGCAAGTGCAATTTCGCTTGTCCTACTTACACCCATCTACGGTGTCTTCCGTCTTTTTTACACGCATGGAAGATTTAGACTGTCTCCTTTTATTCACACCTAGTTCACACTTTTTTTCCTCGGCCTTTTAGGCACCGCTAAAAAGGAGA
The DNA here is from genome assembly GCA_963971345.1 of Andrena flavipes. Lineage (NCBI taxonomy): Eukaryota > Metazoa > Arthropoda > Insecta > Hymenoptera > Andrenidae > Andrena > Andrena flavipes. The sequence continues at coordinate 63,528,254 of OZ020480.1, forward strand.
CCGCCGAGCCACAAGCTCGACTTACTGTTTATTCTACCGTGCGAATACGACTGTGACTGTTTCTTTTGCAAATTTGGCTACTTGAAATTAAGATTTGGCTTACGGAAAATATAACTGAAAAGTAAATCTGACAAATTTTGGAATTGATCGACGGTCAGAGGTGCGCTTAACGAGGGTTCTCCCACAATACTGCAAGGCATTGCTGAAACGCACTCCCGTCGCTTATACAGAGCAGATTCGACACAGCAGGAGAGCCACTGGGTCTTTTCGAACGCGACTCTGGTGAGAATGCCGCTGCGTCAGCACCGCCTTATCTTTATCGCGGGACGGCAATATGTCGAGATGACGACGCTTCAAAAAAAAAAGGATTCTTGTTCTACCAAAAATAATATTAACTAATAGACAGGAGTATGATCAACGAGGGATTTCCCAAAACACTATATAAGTGTTGTTGATGCATACCATGACCAGAAAGAATAATTTTACGTTCTGAGTGTAACATAGCTATCACCACAGATGCAGTTGAAGGTTTATCTATTAAAGAATACACACTAGCCATTGGTAGGCTGATTGGCCTCAGTTAAAACTACACTTTAAAACTCATGATGAAACTTTTTTTCAATCATGTTGAAAAAATCTATTAGCACCAAAAGAATTTCAATATTGATTCTATTCGCACTACTTGGGAAGAACCCAAGGAAGAGGATTCGAAGGGCTTGCAAGGCTCATCCAGAATATATGCAACTCTCAAAAACACAGCCATCTAAATCAACAAAAGTAATTAAATATGCTTTGATATTACTTTTTATTTATTATTGAGTAGTACATTAAGAGTTATTCAAACATCATTTCCAGAATATGCGGATTTAGTTATTCCACTTTATGCCAAACAAATGTTAAATCATCGTAATATAGTTGGGTAATGTTACAGGCGTCATTTGAACGATTCATGCATCCCAATCGCAGCAACCTTTAGGAACGCAGATACCGTTCCTATTTGCCAGGAAGCCAGGTTTACATATGCAGCCAGATACGCAAATCTAAAATACAAATAGTTCTTTATCAGAAACTGTATGTATAAATCCAATGTGCAGCAACATGTATGAAGTATGGATTTAAACCTGAAGGTAAGTATGACGATTGTGATTCTACGAAAAAAAAAGTATAAGGAAACAGTTTACATATTGTGCAAGCGAACCTTCGATATAATTCAAATGTTTTATGTAGGATTTCAACAAAATGAAAATACTAACGCGGGGGCACGCAGGAATTGGATCAGCACAAGTCGGTGGGCAATGGCCATTACATGCGGACCACACTTCATTCCTCTTGCACGGACATACAGTTTCTTGGCTCAAAATCCCTGTAGTATGTTACAAATCAAATTACATTTTATAATTTATTATCTTATGAAACTAAATAATAGGTATATAGAATATTGAATGTCTACTAGGACCGATAAATTATGTACATGTGTGTGCTACTTTTTTTAGAATTTCAATCAAAATTCAATAGAGTCAATTAAATAGTAACCTTTGCAATTACCACCCCAAATTACATTTAAACGACAAAATTCTATTACTAATTACAAAATTAAATGTGGTAATGAGAAACTAATTTTGGAATTTTGTGAAATTTTCAATATTTAGTGAAGGTAAAAAAATTCTTCAGGAATATGTAAATGTAAAATGCCTATTTATATAAAATTATCATCGAGGAATTTTTACAAACGAATGTGAAACGTATCTGGAAAAATATAATTTTTTTTTGACAGCGTACCTGCAGTAGAAATTGCCAAGATGAAGAATAAAGTTATAAAGGTTCGAGACATGGTGACTTTGTATGCTCCTGGCGCAATATTTTCCTTGAATGTAAGAATAATTTCGATGCACTGTTTTTATACGTGCGCTGTTCCTTATAATCTTTCCCAGGTGCGGTTGTTTTCGTCTTAACAAGATATATCGCTCTGAATAGGAAACAAGATAAAAAACGTCCAAGATACATTTTGTCCATATTTGTCTTTATTCAGAAATTACTTTGTTTCTTGTGCAAGTATTTTTTTACTAAAGACATTCGTTGCTCGATTTTGCTGTACAACAGATTCATCTGATCATATCTTCAGTTTCAATGCAGATAGGTATAGCTGTCTTACTTAATATGCGTATAGATAAACTATTTCTGTGCCACGTGGCAGCAATAACTCAATTTAAGCGATAGTTGCAGATTCTACGGCAGAATCGGAGTGTTGGGTCGCGTCGCGCGTACGTGACATTTGCCAATAGTGAACATGTTAAAAGGAGAAGCTGGGTATAAACGGCTTATTTTTGTATCAATTTTTAAGAATTTTTTGCAAACACCAATGCGATAATGCTTTCATAACTTTAAGGGTACTTTATTTAACATTATAACAAGTAAAGAAAGTTTTATAACAGTAAAATTGTAATAAATACAAAAGAAATAGAGCAGTATCTGAAATAGGTTTTTTCGAGATGCAAAATGGCGCCGGTTGTAGCGTCTTTGATAGTTACGTGAAACATATCAATAAATTTTTTTCAATTTGTGTTCTAATTGGAAGATTATGAACCTCAAGTGATGTAAAAAAATTGCATATTTTAAAAATGGCGGAACCAGAATATATTCTTCAAAATAAAGAAAGTTTCAGTCGATACAAATAATAACTTTTGGAGATACAGGTTCCACCGATTTTGAGAACACTGTTTCGAGATAAAAGCGTTTAAAATTTTACGTGAGTGCCGTTACCCATGCATGTGCCGCTACTCAAAGGCTTATAACTTCGAGAATTTTACGAATTTCAAAAAATCCTTTTAAACACGTATTTCTAAAAGGTTAAACATTCGAAAAATGAATTAAAAAAAAATATCAACATTTAGGACCTCCTTAAATTTATATTAAATGGGCACTAGATATATTTTTCTCCGCCACCATTCCAAAGTTTCCCCACCTCCGCCATGGAAAAAAGTCTCTAAGTGTTTTAATGTATTTTAAGCCATCTGTAACGTGTAGAATAGATTAATAGCATTTATTTCACGAGATTACAAATTAAATGAACTGCAGTAACAAATTCAAATGTCAATAATACCATGATAAACATTGCTATAATAACACGGGGTGTTGAAGGCGTTGGTTCATTATTTTCTGTAATTTCTTTATCTGGTAATGGGAGATCATTTTTTAAATCTCGGTTGAACGAGACAGGATCATAAATATCGGTCTCTGCATGCTGTACACACACAAGACGTCACGCTACGCGTAGGATCGGTATAGTATAAAACAGATTCACTCCTTCAGTGTCATCAAGTTCACTGGAAACGTCCATACGAACAGCACACACAGCTAATATGTCTCGCTTTCTTCTTGCTGCATTTACCTTCATGGTAATCTTCTCTCTGGGTAAGTAAGACGAATGAACGGGGAAGTTCATCAAAGTCATTTTCCATATTGTTATATGGACGTAGATACGTTTATTTTGTGTTCACTGACTTCCATATATTTTATTATTCAATTAATATTAACAAGTACCTACTTGTGCAAATACTTTTCAAACCTATTGTGACATGGGCTTATATTATATGCGTAACATAACGCAGGTAGCAAACTTACAGTATACACTCTTTAAAAATGTGCAATTACTTATTATTATATAAAAGACACTTTATTTATATGAAAACAATTATGTCGTAGACTTGTTCAATATTTTTAAGGAAGAAATGTATTCTACTTGCACAAAAACATTTTAAAATTATAGAGACAACCAATAGTTTTTCACATTGCATGAAATTAAAATCTTATATTAACAAATATTTGTGTTAGTTGCTTTCCTGCCTACAGTACTGCCGTATACATAATAACTCCTAACGTTTGTAACATTTATCTGAAACAATGCTTTTACTATGATTGATGATATACATATTGCAATGAAGCAAAGGGAAATGTCAGAATTTGTAACTCCAAAGCCAAAAATTAGAAGTTTCATAATGTGTATTGCAATGAAGTGTTAATGTCAGAGCACAGAGATGTATCTTATTACTTGTTTATCCATACAATTTTATAAGAAATAGTACAAATCGTGTAATGGTACGAATTTTAGCAACTGCGACTAGATGCCCACCAAATGAGGTTTATAGCGACTGCGGTACTGCCTGTCCAGCAACTTGCGATAATCCTGGTCCTCGAGTTTGTACTCTGGTTAGTACAGTAGTACATATATATATTTCATTATTTACGCGACCATTCGGGACCATTCACGTGTGATTTTCGGTACATTGTCACGATTTTTATCGCGGTCTCGAGCCTATCCACTATCGCGGTCGCGTTGGGTATGTCAATCGTGCGTTTCCTGGGGAATAGACCCTGTGCAGTATGCTGTACTATTGCATATCAATTCGCATCAATAATCGATAAGGTTCAGCTACATGAAAGCTTCGTTGAAAGTGCTAATCTTTTCGTATGTTAATATGATACTTCGATATCGCCACTGTTATACATTGTCTTAGATTTCAATAGAAAGCAGTATCCAGAACATTATATACCATTTTTCAAAAATTGACTTCGTATGATATATAACATCGTGTGATTTTGAATTATTTTGTTATTTTTGTATAGGTATGTATAAATCTAATCGTTAAATTTGTTTTTTAGCAATGCGTCCAAGGCTGCTTCTGTAAGGGTGGTCTTGTAAGGAATTCCAATGGAAGATGCGTTCCTCTTGTTGCATGTAACTGTGATGCTTAACTATGGAAGGATTTTTATCGACTATGAATGTCGTTTATCGAAGACTTGTCCAGTGTTATCATTTCCAGATGAATTGTTGCCGCACATAAAGTGCTTTTTTCTGTATTTTACTTTTATGGCCAAATAAATATTTATGTGAGCATACGTAGAAGAGAATATTTTGTTGTAAGTTCCATAAGAAAAACAAATTAACCCTGAATATGAATCCTTACATAAACAGGCCTCCAGTTGCCTGTTGCAGCTTATGTACCCATAAAAACACAGAAGAAACCGAATCAGGTTATTCGCAAATCTGTTTAGCTTGTACTGAAGAGATTGCTCTGCGATATAACACGCTCTTACGTGTAGAGTCTGAACTATAGCCACTGGGGACATCTTTCCTGTCGGGCCGTCGTGGCTGACTCTTTTTCTCTTACAATTGCAATGATGTTACTTATAACTACGTTCTTCTACAGAATATGTTTATTAAGTTTGTGACATTACGTAAACTTTGGTGTTTAGGAAAGAATGAAAAAATTAACTGCCTCAAGGTGACTGTGGCTTATTCACGTTTTGCACAATCGCTAATAGTAGAACCTCATTTAAAATTATAACCACTTTTTACAATTACGAAAGTACTTTGTATCTGAAAGTGTAGTGTAATAACTAGAAATATATTCTCCTTTTCCTAAATAATATTTTAAATTTTAAAGGGAAAGCACTTGCTACATTAGCTATTGTCTATAGTTTCTTCCATCTAATTCTAGTCTTCAAAGCAGTAGTATTCATATAAAAGTTATTAAATATCACAGCTGCTGTCTCCTCCCTTGGAATCACTTATGATGATTAATCCAAATATAGAAGATTCACTTTATTAAAATGTTGTAACACAAATAATTACCAATGTATTAACATTTTTCTTGTAATGTGACTTTTATGAGAAACAATGCCATTTTTGTTACGTTATAGTATTATATTTTTAGAAAATTTTATTTATATATTTCCGCTTCTGAAACCCAAGAGCGAGCGAGAGGAAACGAAAGAGCTTCTCGCTAGTTCTTGGGATCTCTCACTCTCGTCCGAAAGATTCCAAGAAATGGTGGGGATCGAGCGTACAACGCATGATAGAAACGGGCTTGTAACGAGTGCCTACTGTAGGTATTCAAAGAAAATGTATTTTATGCAGTCTATATTGTGTAGAATAGATTAATAGCATTTATTTAACGAGACAACAATTAAATCAATAGTGGTAACAAATTCAAATATCGATAATACCGTGATAAACATTGCTGTCATAACACTGTGTGCTGTAACCGTTTACTCATTATTTTTGATAATTTTTTTATCTGGTAACGGAGGATCAGTTTGTAACTCTATGTTCAACGCGGCAGGACCATAAATATCGGTCTGTACATGCTGAATACACACATGACGTGACACTACGCGTGGAAGGTTATAGTATAAAACAGAACCATTCCTCAAGTGCCGCCAAGTTCACTGGAAACTTCCGTACGAATAGCACACACAGCCAATATGTCTCGCTTCATTTTTGCTGCATTTACCTTCATGGTACTCTTCTCTGTGGGTAAGTAACCAACTTCATGGAAGTCACTTTCCATATCGTCTTATGTTTAATTTCTGCTTAATATTATTAATTTGTTTTGGAACACATTACGAGAATTTGAATATTCTTTATAACATTTCTAAATTAAGAGCAGCCTTTCTTAAATCAAGAGTGTAATTTTTATATTCGTAAAGACATTCTCATTAATTCAATACACAGTCTGACCGTTACAAAGCCTTCCCAAAAAATATTCTAAAATTTTTATGGCAACCGACAATTTTTAGTATTAACAAATTTTTATCAGTTTGTTACTGGCTTTCCTTCTTACAGTACTGCCATATACATACAACTCCTATCGTTTGTAACATTTGTCTGAAGCAATACTTTCAATACGCTTGGTGATATACATATTCGAATGGAGCAAAAGAAAATGGCAGCATTTGTAATGTCAGAAAGTGTATTGCATTGAAATATTAAAGTCAGAGCACAAAGATGTATCCTGTTACTTGTTCCACCCACAATTCTGCGTGTAGAATTTCATAAGAAATAATACGAATCGTGTAATGGTATGGATTTTAGTAACAGCGGATAAAAGATGCCCAACAAATGAGGTTTATACCGATTGCGGTACTGCCTGTCCAGCAACTTGCGATAAACCTGGTCCTCAAATTTGTACTCTGGTTAGTACAGTAGTACACATATATTTCATTATTTACTCGACCATTCGAGACCATTCGCGTGTGATTTTCGGTACATTGTCATGATTTTTATCGCGGGATCGAACCTACCCACTGTCGGGGACAGTAAACAAGACCCGCCGAGTGTGAGTGAGGTAGAACTCGCGTTGGAGATGTCAATTATGCGTTTCCTGAAGGATAGACCATGTGCAGTTTATGCTGCACTACTGCATATCAATTCACATCAATAATCGATAAGTTTCAGCTACACGAAAGCTTCGTTGAAAGTGATCACCTTTTCGTATGTCAGAATATGATACTTCGTTATCGCCACTATTATACATTGACTTACAATTCATAAATCGATTACATTTTTCATAAATCCTATGATATATGATATCGTATGATTCTGAATTATTTTGTTATTTTTGTGTATGTATAAATCGTAACGTTAAACAATTTGTCTTTTAGCAATGCGTCCAAGGCTGTTTCTGTAGGCCTGGTTTTCTAAGGGACTCCAATGGAAGATGCGTTCCTCCTGCTGCATGTGACCGCGGTTATTAACTCTAATCGGATATGGAAGGCGTTTATTGAAGATTTGTCCAGTGCTTCTTTGTGTATTTTACTTTTCTGTCCAAATAAATATTATGTGAAATATTATGTTACGTAAAAGGGAATATTTTGTTGTATATTCCATAAAAAAACAAATCTGACAACGCTGCAAAAAAAACGAAAACCATCTTAGATAAACCAAATTCTGTACATTCGTGTCACGGTACTCGTACAAATTTTTACGTCCTGCGTAATTCAAAAATATATTTCATAAGGTGGTACATTGTTGTAGAATGTAGAAAATCAATGGAAACCGATAATCAAGCACGTACTCGATATCCTCCTCTTTTCAAAGCACAGAATTTTCCTGTGGCTTTCTTCAGGGAGAGATAGAGTTTAATAATTCAGTCATCCGATGCAAGTACTTAGCCTTCATCCACCAATGGCGGAAACGTTTGTCAGTTGCATATATTGACTCAGCTGTTTTGGAAAGTTTACAAGTAAATTGCTTGCACATGAAGAACCAGTTGGCTATAGTTATAAACATTATTTAGGTCTAGCCAGAGACAGAGTCGTTTAGATAATAATAAGTTTTACAAGTTATTTATACATATAAGTTATTATTGTTATTATGCATATTTTTATAAGTTATTTATAAGTTAAATAGCATTTTTCAAAGGACAGTTTGATTATTTAGATAGTGCCACTGGGTGAAAAATATATTTTAAACACTATCTTTCCAATGTGAACAAAATGTGAAATAACAGCCTGAATGGACAATGGCGAAGAAATTAATATTCGAAAGAATTGATAGACCACATAGTAGTATACTACATTTCTACTACTACTATTAAAACTATGTATTACATTTTGATATTACAATTTCAAAAATAGTACTCCCGCATGTTTTGCGAATTTATAGCATCGGAAAGAGTCTTAATTAATACGAAGCGTAAAATAATAATCACCACGAAACTATAGTAATGGATACAACTTGATAATAATTTAATTTTGAATTCATAGATGATGCTTTAATCTGTATTATAGGCAAACTTGCATGAAAATAACAAAATATAATCTGCACCATTCCATTGTAAGAAAATCTACGCAATTTTTATTGGAAATGTTTTTTAAATATTTGAGACATTTTTTTATTACGTGCTGGATCTAGGACGGATGAAATCTGTAAATGGTTGGCATTCTTTCCTGCTTGTACTGCTCCCCCCACATATGAATTGCAATTTTGATTTTCGTATTTTCTTCACAATGTCTTATCTAGGTATATATGCACGCCTGATTCTCTTGTAAGAATTATTACATAAGTATCCAATTATTGTAATTACATGAATTATAATGATTGTATTGGTTGGAGAGCGGTGTCATTTCGGGAAACGGCTTAGCTTCCGGACGGCAGCAAAATTTATCATCATATGAGAATTATTATTTAACTAATTTAAACTTTACTCCTATAATTATTATTAGGGCAGCGCATGAAAACGATCATACAGAATATATCCAACTCCCAAAAACACCGCAATATAAATCAACAAAAGTAACTAAATATCGTTGATATTACTTTTTATTTATTATTTAGTAGTACATTAAGAGTTATTCAAACACCATCTCCAGAATACGTGGATTTAATTATTCTACTTTAATAGTAGTAATATATTGAGACAATATTACCGGCGTCATTCCGACGATTCCTCACTCGAATCGCAGCATTCTTGAGGAATGCACTGCCAATTTTTATTTCTCAGGTAACCAGATTCACATACGCAACCACTCGCGCAAATCTAAAAGTACAAATAGATTTGTATCAAGAACTGCATGTATAAATTCTTTGTGTAGTAACATGTATGAAGTATGGATTTAAACCAGAAGGTAAGCATGGTGATTGTGATTCTAAGAAAAAAGTATTATCACCAACTGAATAAAGAAACAGTTTGCATACTTTGCAAGTGAACCTTCGATGTAATTCAAACGTTTTATGCATGATTTCAACAAAATGTAGATACTAACTAAGGGGCAAATAGAATTTTGTTTGCCACAAGTTTGTTGACAACGACCGCCACATTCGGACCACACTTCGTTCTTCCCGCACAATCCTGGACCTCCAGTTGTTTGGCTCAAAACCGCTGTAATATGTTATAAATCATAGTTCATTTCATGATTTATTATCTTATGAAACTAAATTGTACAAAGCAGGATGTTGTATGTATACTATGGCCGATATATTATACATATCCATACATAAGCACATGCGTGTGTTTTCCTACCTGGTGGGCCATTTTCACATGAGATTATACAGAATAAATCCAAAAATATATTAATCTTAATGATATCTTCCATTTCATGTACTTACCATTTCAAATTTTATATTTCGCTTTTGCACATATTACCATTATATGTATAGCAGGTATTCATATGTAATTCAGGAGTACTTAAATGGCTGTCCTTGAATTAATGCCATAATGTCTTAAGGACTTATTATTTATTAAGAATACTTAGATATGGTTTCATTTAAAAAAAAATAAAACCTTGACAATTACCCTCCCAAGTGACATTTATGCGACAAAATCCTATTACAATAAGAAACCTAATTAAATAAATAAACTAATTTTGAAATTTCTTGTAAATTTTTAATATTTAATAAATTTAAAAAAGAATAACGTCAAAATAAATCTTCATGAACATATAAAAGTAAATGCCTGTACAAAGGAATGTGAAACGTATCTGGAAAAATATAATTTTGTTTCGACAACGTACCTGTGGTAGAAATTGCCAAGATGAGGAATAAAGTTACAAAGCTACGAGACATGGTGATTTCGTATGGTCTTCCTGCACTATGTTCCTTGAACGTAGAAAAAAAATCGGTGTCTGTTTTAGAGTATTTAACTAATGTAACATAAATAAAATTTATAGGTATGGAAAACAATTGTGTTAAAATAAATACAACCGATTTTAATTGTCAACACCAATTCCACAAAAACTTCGCGAAAAATTGTAATTAAATTTTGAAAAATCTAATAAATATGTCAATTAACACCGACTGGAATATGGACACAGGGCATGAAAATTGATTGAATATTTCCTACAATATCGAATTAATTAAAACTGAATAAATATTAAATAGAACCCATAATACAGAGTAAACGAGATTAGTTATTAATAATAGCATGAAATGTTGTCAGGACAGGCTACATACCTTACACGAACACTCACTAAATAGATATGTAAGTAAATCTTGACGCTTCAATGTTATATAAGAATGACAAGTCTTTCCTAGCTTGGTAAACGCTTGGTAAAGTGGGGACAAACTAACCACTGCCAGTTGAATTTCTTTCTATATAAAAATGTCGACGTCACTCGACATTCCATTTCGAATGTTTTCAATATGTCCGAACGAAACTAGGACAGGTGTAAGTTAAGCTTAGTGAAACAGAGTGAGTCGTAGATATGCATGCGCATGCCCGAAACGGAAAGTGGGAAAACGTAGAAAAAGACCTCTATTGGGTCTCTTCAACTCTTCACTATTTCTATCCTGAGGTGTCATATCTAAATGTGCGTTCAGAATTGACTGCATAATGCATATTTACCCTGCGTCAGGGATCTATGTAGCTATCTAGATTTTTAAACGAAAGTTAACATATGAATAAGAACCACTCTAATGGGACAAGCAAGGTTAGAAAATAGTGCAAATTATTATAAGCAATATAGTTCCTTTAAATCATAGGCACGAGCGCTCTTTCGAGACTGATTCCTATTTCGTATTTGATATTTGTAACAAGGTGCCATTTTCGGCTGTGATTATACCCGTTGTTATTAAGAATGTTATATACTTATATTTTTGGCTAAATAAACACATTTAACAAAAAAACTAGCGATGAAATCAGACTGGGTAGGTGTCAACCAAATATATTCCATGATTTCTTTCTCTCTAATTCGCTCTATTTTCCTGTAACAACGAGGGCTACAAACACGCGCAAGGGATACCACCATATAATAGGTCAAACAGTTAAGTAGAAACGTCAAGGGCTTATGCTGCGAACGTGTATAACACTTCAAATTGGAAGTTATAAGTATCAGTTAACCATTACATGTCATGTAGGTAGCACTGGAAAATAATTTTAAAAATTTTGAAATTATTAATTATTCACTTTTTATTGACTGTTTTACCATTGTGATCTTTATATGGTATGTAAAACCAAAAATCAAGATCTACCGTCTGATATTTCCCTTAAAACCAAATACACAGTCCCTAAAAGAAAATCAATATTTTATTTGAATTTAATTGATTTGAAAATTGTTAATAATCCTTAGGTATCGTGTCAGTACTAGAATTTTTCAAAATATGGTTAATTATGAGTTACGTTACCGTTTGTTGAGGAGTCATAGAACACTTATGGGATTATTCTACCAGTTAGAATAAAGATCAAAAAATAGAGTTGAACAATTTAGTCATCCAAGTAGCCTTCATCCACCAATGTCGGAAGCGTTTGTCAGTTGCATATATTGACTCAGCTGTTTTGGCAAGTTTTACAATTTAATTGCTTGCACATGAAGAACGAGTTGATTATACCTATAAATATTAATTAGGTCTAGCCAGATCAATAGCCATATGTAAGATAGTTCATTTCTGTTCTTCTACACAGTTGCAAAAACTGAAATATAAAATATAAAACTATAGTAACGGATACAAATTGACAATAATTTCAGTTTGAATTCATAAATGATGTTTCAATTCGTATTATAGGCAAACTTGCATCAAAATAATGGAATATAATCTGCAATATTTCATTGTAAAAAATGTTGCAAACTCATCGCCTGACACGACTAAAAAGGAATATACATATATATGTATGTAGCCCCTGCATTTTTGCGCAATTTTTATTGGAAAAGTTTATTAAATATTTGAGACATTTTTTTATTACGTGCTGGATCTAGGACGGATGAAATCTGTAAATGGTTGGCTTTGTTGCCTGCCTGTACTGCTCCCCTCACACATGAACTGCAGCTGTGATTTTCGTATTCTCTTCAGTATGTTTTATTTCGATGTACAGTGGCGGACAAAAGAAAGTTTACAACTTTTATAAAATTAATTCAAACGAGTTGGGTTTTTTTTTTGAGAAGCTACAAGGATTAATTTGCTACGTGACGTATTTCGTTGTTTTGAAATAAATGCACTTGGTCGGAATAGCAAACGGAAATAGTAAATGTCATTTTTGAAACTTTTTTTGTGAGCCTGTAATGAAAATTCAAAAAACCCGTTTGTACCCGGCCTAACGTGCGACGAAATCAGTCTCGGTTGTGTTCTGATTACCAAGTCTTCTCGCTCGTAGCTTGTACAGGATCTTATAGTTAATTCGGCGCGAAGCAGGGACCAGAGAGGTCGCCGCCTTCGGCTCGCTCTTCAGCGTTTTCGTTGAAACGCTGACGGTGCTCGCGAGTTGCTGCCCGCGCTTTGAGGTTCGTGCGTGGTATCGGAATGCTCAGCGGTTGTAACTTTCAGTCGTTAGTTGGGGTGCAACAGTTTAAAGCTGTATAAAACCCAGTTAAAGCTGGATTTATTGAACTAGAAAACAAAAGTTTTATATGGCATTGGACTGGAGAACACAATTTTGTAGCCGGAAAAGGAGTTACCTACCACCTTTTGTAATTTTTTAAACCGCCCTAAACGTGTCCCCGAAAACATTACATTTTTTACAACTTTTAAAAACTGGTAACTTTTCTTGGGCTTTAAAAGTGTGTTGGCTTCCTCAATGTTATATAAGGGTTTTAATTATTACTAAATAAATTCACCTCTAACTGGGTACTCTACAGCTTTTAATTCTCTATCAGAATATGTATAATGGACACATGCTGCAGTTTTGAGTTGATGTTAAAAAGTAATAGAAGTAGAGTAGATGGGAAAAGTGGTAAATGTTTTGCCCGACAACGCATTGAAAGGCTCTTCTAAAATATGTATAGATATTCAACTTTGACAAACACAGCAATATAAATCAATAAAAGTAACTAAATATCCTTTGATATTACTTTTTATTTATTATTCAGTAATACATTAAGAGTAATTCGAACATCGTCTCCAGAATATGTCGATTTAGTTATTCTACTTTAACCTTAATCGATCCTGGCGCCGAATTTAGTGGCAGCTCCGGTAGTCTATAAAAAAAAATTTAGATAAAAGCACTTATGCGGAAATGTACGCCGTAATGACAGGGTTAAGGCATCCATACGTGAAATCATCGTAATATTTTGAGGTAATTTTACAGGCGCCAATCCCCCCAGTCAACCGCTTCGCAGCATTCTTCAGGAATGCACTCTCCGTTTTCATCTCTCAGGTAAGTAGGTTCGCATACGCAGCCTTCTACACAAATCTAAAATGCAAATAGTTTTGTATCGGTAATTGTGTGTATAAATCCGATGTGTAGTAACGTGTATAAAGAATGGATTTAAACCAGAAGGTAAGCATGGCGATTGTGATTCTAAGAAAAAAGTATTATCACCAACTGAATAAAGAAACAGTTTGCATACTTTGCAAGTGAACCTTCGATGTAATTCAAACATTTTATGCATGATTTCAACAAAATGTAGATACTAACGAAGGGGCAAATAGGTCTTGGATTGGCACAAGAATGTTGACAATGACCGCCACATTCGGTCCACACTTCATTCTTCCCTGTGCACGGATCTCTATGTCTATGGCTCATAACCGCTGTAATATGTTACAAACCATAATTCATTTTATAATTTATTATCTTGTGTAACTATAAAATAGATCGAACCAGTGCGCCAAAATCATTTCTCTTTTAATTAGAACAATTTTTGCGGTCGAAATTCAATTTATATTGCTTATGTAACTATACTCGAGCTCATTTAAGAAGGAACTTAATTCGCGCATGTAGAATGCGTTCATTGGCTCCGAGGGAGCGTTTGTTTGTGGTATAGCCAATAGTAACTTGTTTCGTCGCCAACATGTGCAGAACCGATCTAAACTCGTCGGTCGGCAAGTTCCTTCTTAAATGAGCTCGAGTATAAATCGTATATAAAGTATTGTATGTATACTGTAAACGATAAATTCAACTGTCTGTCTGGTGAGCTATTTTCACATAAGATTTCTAATTTTAATGACATCTTTCATTTCATGTAATTACCATTTTAGATTATATATTTTGATTTGCAGACGATGACCTTGACCAAAATGAGCTTCCATTGCCACATTCCCCATTAAACTGAGCAGTCTGTGCTCTCGTTACTTTTTTAGAATTTTAATCAAAATTAAATAGAGTCACTTAAATAGGAACCTTCACAATTACCACCCCAAATAACATTTACACGACAAAATTCTATTTCTAATTAAAAAATTAAATCTTTTAATAAGAAACTAATGTTGGAATTTTTTGAAATTTTCAATATTTAGTGAAGGTAAAAAAATCTCCATGAACATGTAAAAGTGAAATTTCTATTTATATTAAATTATCATCGTGAAATCTGTACAAACGAATGTGTTACGTGTCTGGAAAAATATAATTTTGTTTTGACAACGTACCTACAGTAGAAATTGCCGAGATGAAGAATAAAATTATAATGGTACGGGACATGGTGACTTTGTATGGTCCTCCCGCAATATTTTTCTGGAATGTTGAAAAAAATTCGGTGTCAGTGTTTTTATACGTGCACTGAGACTTATAATCTTTCCTGGCGACGGCTGCTTTGGTCTTAACAAGATATATCACTGTGTATAGGAGACAAGATAAGAAAGCTCAAAATACATTTTGTTCATATTTCTCATTATTCATAAATTACTTTGTTTATTGTATGACTATGTTTTTCCTGCAGTGAAATACATGTTAAAAACATTGGTTACTGAATGGTGCAATGCACGATTTATCTGTCACGTTCTTATAAAACGTAATAGTAGAAACCTGTTCAGTAGACATTGAACTTTTAAGAAAAGAGTGAAATGTCTCCACAGTTTTCGAAATTGTCAATGCTGTTCAAATGAAGCGGTTTTAGTTGAGGAAAAAATGAAGCAAAAAATTTGTGGGCACATTATATTCGTGAACTTGTCTACAGAGCAAACACTCATAAATATTGAACAAATATAATAATCGTATTGTGATAAAAAGTTAATCGTGTATAATAATTACCGAGCACTCGATATTGATATTTTTACCATCATCAATATCAATAATTTTCAGTTCAAGGTAAAGATTCAACCTTTCAAAATAAGTTGTCCTACAACTTCATATCAAAAAGAAACGAAACTACTTAAAACAAAACAATTTATACATGAATTCATTTAACAAAGCTTGACAAGATTGAATTGTTATATGTAAAAGTCACCTGACTTCATGTTCTAACTTGAGACTGCAGAAGAAGTAGTGGGGATAGAAATATTCTCTCAACGGAGACATCACTGTATCTTACAGTGCACATGTGCTATGTCGCATATGTTGCATTAGATTTTGCTCGAAATCTAAGCCGAAAATTAAAAAATTTTATTTTATATTTTTTTCTTATTTTTTTATAAGGAATTAATAGGTTCCCGATTTTACATATTATTTAGCCAGTGCTTGTATATTATGGGGGAAAAAGTATTCGGATACATTTTAAAACAGAAAACTTTTTTAAAATTGGTCAGAACGGCTTTGAGTTTTTTTTTTTTTTTAAGCTGGAAGGATTAGTTTACTAGGTGGCGTGTTTCGTCGTTTTGAATAAAATTGCAATTGGTCGAAATAGAGCAGAAAATTTAAGGTTGTCTTTTCAACTGTTTTATCTGAGAATTCACAATTTCTTTGAAGGGGATGTTTTTCTCTAGGATCTTGTCATTGAAGAAACAAAAATGGTTACGTTATTAGCATCACATGAAGTATGTTTCCGTAGACATTGAAATTTTTTTTGAATTTTCGAATTGACGAGCATCCGTTGTTAATCGTTCTAGAAACCCACTTGAAGATAAAATTATTTATGAGTGAATAGAACTACAGATTCATTGATATTTGATTTGTTTACGCTAAACAAGTAAAGGATACATCAAAGAAAAAGTGAACTACCTATTGGCGATTAGCAAGGCAAATGAATACAACAGTGAATAAATAAACTAAATAAACAAAAATAATTCCTAATCAAAAGATAATAAAAATTAAAAAGATAACACATTTCTGCAGCGAGAGATGGTCTTCTCGTTAGCTCTACTATCTTATTATCCCAAATATTAAACGAAAATAAACTTAGAAGTACACTTTAAATACGACTCTGTATACCGATGATTGACATAAGATGTAACCTCAATTTACCTTTTATAACGTATAAATCCAGAAAAACACAGATAGAAGCGAAATGATGCTATTCATACAACTGTTTGGCTTCTAGAGCAATTGGTCTGCACTTTAACGCATTCTTACGTATAGAGTCTGAACTATAACGACTCGGCCAACTCTCCTTCCCGACGGCTTCTCCCGGATTTACCCTATCTTCAGTTTCAATGCAGATATGGCTTTCTTATTTAATAAACATATAGATGAACTATTTTTTACTAGCTGACAGCAATAACTCAATTTAAGCGAAAGATACAGATACACCCGTTTGAATTAACACGGCAGCATATGGAAGCCTGATTTCTGTGGCAGAATCGGTGCGTCCGATCGCGCCGCGCGGTACGTGGCGTTTGCTAGCGAACATATTAATCGTACATTTCACATTATGTATAAATATCTTAAATTTGTACATAACACGCTACAGTATCTACCTTGTAGCACTGATATACTGATTTAAACATGATATGTGAAAGTCCTTATGCCTAAAAAAGGTTAATTTCTCAATATATTCTAAGAAAACGTGTTTTAAGAAGTGTAGAGTAAATTAATAGCATTTATCAAACGAGATAACAATTAAATCAACGGTTGTAACAAATTCAAATATCGATAATTCCATGCTATGAATCGCTATGACGATACTGCATGCTGCAAGCGTTGGCTCATTATTTTGGGGAATTTCTTTTTCTGGTAACGGAGGATCATTCTTTAAATCTAGATTCAACGAAACAGGACCATAAATATAGGTCTGTGCATGCTGAATACACACAAGACGTGATACTAACGCGTGGAATGGTATAGTATAAAACAGAGCCATTCCACAAGTGTCACCAAGTTCACTGGAAACATCCGTACGAACAGCACACACAGCCAATATGTCTCGCTTCATTTTTGTTGCATTTGCCTGCATGGTACTCTTCTCTTTGGGTAAGTAACGAAGTTCACGAAAGTCACTTTCTATATTGTCTTATGGACGTACATAAGTTTATTTTGTGTCCACTGAATTCCTTATATTTTAATTTATTATTCAATTACTATTAACAAGTACTTCTATAAATATTTTTCAAACCCTAATCGTCACATGGGCCTACATTATATTCGTCATATAACACAGGTAGCAAACTTATAGTATACACATTTTAAAAATTTGCTATTATCGAAAAGTCACTTTAAACATCTGCTAATGTTGCGTAGTTATTAGAAATACGTGTGCAGAAATTAATTAAAGTGTGTTTCATAACACTCGTGAGACATCCACCATACTATATTTCTATGAAAACAATTATATGTCGTAGACCTGTTAAATATTTTTAAGGAAGGAACGTATTCTATTTACATTGACTACATTTTTTTATTTATTATTGTATTCGTACTGCACTTTATATATTATAGTCATGTTTGAGACATTAAGTTGTAATAATGTCAATAAAGAGCAATTTGTTTTGGAATATATTACGAGAACATTTCTAAAATAATCGCAGCGTTTCTTTCATCCTATTACTTGTTTCACCACGAAAACTGCATGCCAAATTTTATAAGAAATAATACGAATGGTGTAATGATATGAATTTTACCAACAGCGGCTGCATGCCCACCAAATGAGACTTATAAGGAGTGCGGTACTGCCTGTCCACCAACTTGCGAAAATCCTGATCCTCAAATTTGTACTCTGGTTAGTACAGTAGTGCATATATATTTAATTATTTATACGAAAATTCAAGACCATTCGCGTGTGATTTTCGGTACATTGTCACGATTTTTATCACGTCGAGGAAAGTAAACAAGACTCGCCAAGCGTGAGTGGGGTAGAATAGACCTTGTGTAGTTCATGCTGCACTACTGCATATCAAATCACATCAATAATCGATAAGTTTCAGCTAAATGAAAGCTTCGTTCACAGTGTTCTTCTTTTCGTATTACACTTTCACTTATAATTCAATAGAAAGCTGTATCCAGAACATTAAATACCGTTTTTCAAAAATAGACTTCCTATGATATATGACATCATGTGATTTTGAATTATTTTATGTTACTTTTGTATATATTTAATCTAATCGTTATATTTGTTTTTTAGCAATGCGTCCGAGGCTGCTTCTGTAACGATGGTCTTGTAAGGGCCTCCAATGGACAATGCATTCCTCCGGAGGAATGTGGCTGCGGTAATTAACTATGGAAGGATTCTTATCGAATATGAAAGTCGTTTATCGAAGACTTGTCCAGTGTTAGTATTTTCAGATGAATTATTGCCGCACATGAAGTGCTTCTTTCTGTATTATTTACTTTGAAGGACAAATAAATATTTATGTCAACATACATACCAGTATTTCATTATATATTCGATAATTTAATTTCATTATATATTTCGTTATATATTCCATAAGAAAAAACAAATTAACCCTGTAGCCTTCGAACGGGCGTTCAGGAATATTCCCTGTACTCTCCTCTCTCGAGGATCAGGTATCGAAGAATGTGCTGCGGATTCTATTCTAATTAGGCGTCCAGGAATTACTCTGTACTCTCCCGTTCGATTGGAGTCCAGGTATTATCGTCGAACTCTCCATATCTGTCAAGCATCCAGGAACAGATCCTAGTACGCTCTCTCTCCAGGCAGGCCTCAAGGTATTATCGCCGAACTCTCCTGCCGGAGTCCCTAGGCTGTCTGAGAGCGACCGTTGATTGTGCTTCGTCCTCCAGATTTATACCCGATGTTAAGGAGTTACATCTTAAATCCACCTAGAGGTCCAGAACAAGCATACAAGTTCAGGAATTTTTTGGGGGAAAAGTATAAGTGAAATTCATACACAATGTTTTAACTATATTATTCTAAATTTTCATGAGATGGCTTGGATGTGAGTTGTGTTTTTTAAGCATTAGCTGTTAGACCTTCCCTAGGCGAAACGATGCATTTGAAAGAAAAAATTGAAATAGAATTTAAAAATAAATAACTTACAGAAGTACCTGGCGTTCTCCGAATTTTAATATTGTATTTTGGTAAAAAAGGGTGACCGTTTGAAGTTGAAATATCGAATTTCGTAGGAATTTTTTTCTTTTTTTCTAGAAGGCTTTGCAACTATTTCCACTATTGCAAAATTGAAAGTAAAATTGAAAAATATGAAAACCTTTGGTATTTCTGAAAGTTATTTATTTATAAACCAAATTCTGTTCATTCGTGGGACGATACTCGTATAAATTTTTACGTCATGTGTACTTTGAAAAAAGTGCAAAAAGTGGTAAATATACTATTGCAAAATATAGAAAATCAATGAAAAACGATAAGCAAACACGGACTCTGTATCCCCTTCTTTTCGAAGCGCAGGATTTTCATGCTTGAATAACTTCCTGTCAGTGTACAAACGGATAATCTTCCACCTGACTGCAGACTTGTAAAGTAAACATTTCAAAACAGATCACCAGATATCTTTTTATGAAAGGTTTTCTTTAAATATAATGTATATATAATTTAAAGAAAGCCTTAAAGAAAATGTAATTTAAATATAATTTAAAAAAAAGAAGTGAAGGCCTTAAGTATATTTAATATATATATTAAAATAAATAAATATTATTAAATTAGAAATATATTCTGAAATTCCTATTATTAATGTGTTTTCTTCACTTACTGTATTAAATTTATGTTACCTTCACTTACTGTATTAAATTTATGTTACCTTAACTATATAGGGGACACAAATTATTTGATTATTATAAAAGGGACTCGTGCCTCAAAAAAAGGTTGGGAAACACTGATTTAAGCGCTTTAAAATTGAAAAGAAAAGAGAGTAACTTCTATTCAATTGGTTCATGTATGCACCAGTGTTGTAAACCTGTATAGACATTAATGTTTTTGTTATCAGTTTGTGTTGAAATAATTTCCATAGTTGGGATTCTATACGTTACGTAGGGGACATAGAACGCTACTTAAAACACACCCCATGGGAATAGCTAACTGGAGGCTACAAGTTGTTAATCTTCGTCTCAAGTAATCTGCCCTCCCGTAGGCGTTAGCTTGTTGATATGTTCGCCGATGCAGCTGCGATTTCGTGATCGCATTTGGAAGTGAAGTAAATAGTATTAAATAAACGATACATGCACAGCGCTATGTACACAGTAGGGTGAATGCCAACGCATTTTATCAAACCTCCAGAATGCTACGAAAAACAAGTGGAGCTTATAAAGATACTAGAAAGACAGTAAATGTTTTGCTCTTAATTATATGATCGCACATGTTCGTATTTTTGATAGGAATCGAAAGTTGGTATAATTATTGTCAATGTGTATAATGTATTTCTTTAAAAGGACAAACTAAATATAGAGTATGAAAAATGACCATAATACGTCTAGACAACTGATAAGATGCGACGAATATGTAGAATATAATTGTAAATTTCATGGAATTGTTATGCGTAAATTATAAAAATGTATAACAAGTAGTACAGTTGCATTTACATTGTGTATTCTTTATAAATAAACTCCATAATTTCCTGAGTAAATTGTGCATTTCATAAATATGTATGTATATTGTCAGGTACTGATGAAAATCTGAGAAAGTTCACTGTCTGATGTCTAGATAATCAAAGTTTACTGTGGGTCAGGAAAGCCCCGTTTGCACCTCTTATCTCACTGTCGGATTACAAATTTCTAAAAAGTGGAATACATAGTCATAATATCGCAGGAGAAAACCAACACTAAATTCTTTACTAATATAAAGCAGCTTAAATCATAAACAATTTATTGCAAATAAATTTTCGGGAATGTCGAAAATTTTGTTTTTGGAGGACACATAATTTTTTATCAGAATATTGTTCTCGATCTCATGGAACTCCCATGCCCATATTCATTTGTTTTCCACAAATCTTAATACTTATATCAAGCAGAAAGTGTTCGTGTGTTTTTCTGTCACCTAAAACCTTTGGAACGGTAAACTCTGGGGTCACGAAATGTGTCCCAGCTGATTATATCTAGCTAATCCAGATGAATGTGATTCTTAAAAAAAAAATAAAAACAATTTTTTTTATAAAATCATAATCTATATTTCGGGTGAACCGAAGTAGTAAAGCTAGTACATATTTCATAAAAATACTTTGCAAATCGTGCATTATCCTGGAGCATTATTATTCTCACATTATTACATGCCTATACAACATTTTCAATCTTCCTCTATTGTGTCACCGTCAGTCAACCCCAAAACGCCGTAAAGACTTAGATAATGTACATTCGCTGAATTGTAATTGATTCGCTGACACATTGCCATTGACATTGATCGATGATACACTGGCATACTTTGTCTCCCGCTTTAAATTTGTCGATTGAAGATACCCTGCTCATGCTCTTGAAAAATAGCTAGACCCAGAAGTCCTTAAATTAGGTTATATTTAGATATGATGCAGAATAAATATTAATTAATAAGGATTTAGGCAATAGATCCGCAGAGACAGGTACTCCCTGGACAGTAATGGCAGAATGAACATTCGCTGTTCTCTCACTGCTATAATGAGTCATTCTGGTGAATGATAAAACGTTTTATAAATGCAATTTTTTGCAGTAGAATGCGGAGGAGTAGGTACATGGCAAGGGCTTTCGCGGAAAACTTGATTTACAAGATAAACGTGTTTGTACGTACATTATGCGATAAGACATTTTAGTCACTCTAAGCTCCAAATAAATATATCACAGTGGGTATGTACCTGTGCTGCATTCAGCCAGATGGCAATGTAAACGTTGTAAATCAAAGTGACAAGCCTGTTCCAAGATCACTTCCGTTTAGTATAAATGAAATCTACCTGCTTTCACGCCAACAGAGATATCAAACATAAGTGGATGTTTGCGTGTGTCGTTGTAAAGGAAAAGTTTGTAAGTAAAATGATGAACTTAATGAAATTATTACAGTAAAAACTCCATTACCCGTGTACCCGTTACCCGAATATTCTATTAGGTTCAGCTCAGACGGACTAATTTAAAAGCCGACTACAACCATAAAAAACATAAAGGACATACCATATATTGTTATGACAAATATTTTATATTTTCTTATCAGGCCAATTGTGCCCACTGTATATTGTTTCACATGAAGGCTAACATAAACACAGATTCAGATGAGTTTTATCAGGTGCAACCAAAACATAGATATCTCGTTTTCTTCTTCTTCCTTTTTTCGCTGTAATCACTTATCTTGTTCACTCGGGAAGTACTTGGAATCGTAAATGTGTTTTTGAATATTCTTTAAACTTGAACTGAATAAAATGCGATCCCTAAAATTTGTTTATTTGCTTTACCATCGGCATGTTATTATGTTATTTCAATATTAATTCATTCTAGATATCCAAGGCGAATACATTGAGTAAAAAACGTGTAAAATATTTCTAGTTTTAATAAAGACTTCGGTTCAATAAAACGAACGAACTTTTGCACCGACCTAATAAGTTTCTACTGTAATAACTGAGTTCAAGAATATGCAGCATAATCTTGCGGTGGAGAAGTTTCTAGATACACAGCTTGTAATTTGGAAGGCACATATTTGCCAAAGTGTAGCAAGTCCTGAAACCATTAATTTACGAAATACCATAAGCAAGGATGGTAGTGGCACGTTACAACTGGCATGTCCATGAAGAACATCCAACTACATGGCTTGTCGAATTTGCAAATGGTGGCGACGACACTGCGGTTTGTACCCTTGAAAATTATATTGGATGCTTTCTATATCTCCCTTGTAAACTAAAGACACAACAAATTCCGTGGAATTAAACGAAGCGAATTTTGAAATTATACTACATATGCATGTTCATCATCACCAAGAGTGACAACTGTATTTAATATTTCGTTGGATTAAATGATGTATAATTTTTTCGAACATTGGAGTATTTATTTCAAGATGATACATTTATTTGTTGACTGGAAAATTAAATAATTATGGGAGAATATTAGTTAAAAAAATACGATGGAAGTATCCCCCTCATCAATTTCAATATATCGAAGTTTCACGAAACGCATCAAGCACAGTATGTTCCGTGCCAGAAACGATGTGCAGAATTGTTGAAATAACAACACTTCAGCATTGAGGAATGCATGAGAGTTCAGAAAGGTGTTGGTATAAAAGGTTAGGTGAAGAACGTATCAGCAAGTCAGGTAAAGTATAAAAAGAACGTTAGGTCCATAAGCAGTATAGATAAAGTTCAAGATAGAATAAAGTTTGCTACAGAAAAGAAAATATGAATTATTGATGTCTGGGAATTGATATCACAAATGTATTCATGACCCTCCAAGACTTTGGAGCTGAAAATTTTTGTTGCCGTAGTAACTTAGTTTATAGAATGACCAATATTTAACAAAAGTAACCTCTGTCTACTTCAAATGAAAGTTGACGTGAAAGAAATATATTTTTTTCGTACGAACCTTCGTTTTCGAAACAATCAATTTTTAAGATCCACAAGCTGTTTGCCCGATTACACGGCATGTCTGGCTATTACTCGGTATTTCCACTTAACGCGGCAGTGTTCGTTACCAGTGATGGGTGGTCTCGTACTCGCTCAAATATCACAACAAACGTTTACATGTTGATAAAGGGGAAAATCCACCGGGAATCTAAGCTAAGCTATGCTATGCGATGTTATGTTATGTTTTACCTTAACTCGAAGGGGGCCCCTCCTTTTTCCCGTAATTTAAATTGCAGAAATATAAATTGTAAATAGAAATGTAAATTAATATTACAGATTAAGTATTTTAATATTTACCAACGCAGCGTTAAAAGTTTCCAAACTTTCAGAGTTAACTAATTCCGGAAATGTAAAATTTGAAAGTCTAGCGATGTAGGAAACTGAAACGTTAATTGGAATTCCTGAAAAACCTGTGGCCTAGTTTTTTCATGAAAATGCGTATGCCACCACGAAAAGTAATAAAAAGACACTGACTCGCCAGACACGGATCGAGCATGGGGTAGATCACTGGAGAGATGTGGGTGACACATACAACCATGCGAGTGAGACAAGATAGGAAAGTTTTCAAGATTCGACATGCAATGGGAACCATGTTAAAGGAAAATACTTATTGTAAATAATAAGGTTTGAATGTAGGAAGGTCCACACTTCGCGTGTCCCACCTGTACGGCGTGACGTATTGTTTATTAATATCGGTCTTAAAAAGAGACGTGATCCAATTTCGCAGGTGTGACTCTTGATGTTACATCCGGAGTTTCCACCGGAACTTATAAAAACTGAAATTAAAACACAATTATTAAATTTGTGGCCGATGAACGGTTATTTTACGCAAAAAGAAAAAATTTGTTCTTTGTGTGCTACTAAAACTCGGCGACTTTTTAATTTTTTTGTGAAAATTTCGAACTTTTCCGGACTGGGTATGGATATCCTAGGTTCCGCAGGGAATGGCACATACTTTACATATCCTATCATTTATTT
The DNA here is from genome assembly GCA_963971345.1 of Andrena flavipes. Classification (NCBI taxonomy): domain Eukaryota; kingdom Metazoa; phylum Arthropoda; class Insecta; order Hymenoptera; family Andrenidae; genus Andrena; species Andrena flavipes. Next base: position 63,553,500 of record OZ020480.1, read on the forward strand.
TCAAATCGATCTGAACCTTCCTTCATTCGCAATCAGGTAAAACCGAGAGAGAGAAAAATGCGTTTAAAGTTTCTTTTACGTTTTAAAGTACTTTTACTTATATATATATATATATATATATCGCTTAATGAGCTGCAGCAGAGTAATACGATACTTTTAACTTTTAAAGCTTCCACGGCATCAGCCTGTTACTGCTGATCGATTCTTCTTTCGATCCGACTTACTTTAGACTTATTTTGTAACATGTAAGCTGGTATCAGAAACGGACAATCGTTCTATTGTCCACTAGCACGCATACCGCATCGGTGTGCGCTCATTACAGCCGTCATTAAATACAGCTGCTGATAAAAAAGTATCTACATATTTATTTTATTTCTTCGAACCATATTATTTAAACAATTTTTTGCGTTCCGTGTAAATCCATCGATGCACCAGCTATGTTCATAACTCGAAGTTTTATCTTTTCTTTTTAGAAAATAGTGATAAATTACATTTCATTTCTAACACAAGTATTTGTCACAAAATTTGTCATTTAAAATATGTACATTATACATTAAACGTGTTCAGAAATATTTATGTAATTACATTTTCAATTTGATACATTCACTCAAATTTCCACTCTTTGCTGAATTTGTTTTAATCGAGTGATTGCTGGACAGTTCCCTTGATTCTATATCTAAACAGACGAGATCGATGAAACTTTGTTTCCATCCATCTGTTTGGTTTAGTATATTAATGTGTTCATGTAAATGGAAATAGATGGAACTTTGATTCCATCTATCTCTCTGCGCATCTCCGAACGCAGCAACTTCCTTGCGGTGAAACCTGGTGAACAGTGAAAGCTGAGCCGATGACTGCGATTATCAATTATTCTACTTAGTTAGATACAAGAGTTTATGTATGTAACTTGGAAGACTTTGGTAGAATGTAAGAATAGATGTAACTTAAATTGTTTGTAACTTCTATAATCTATATGAAATAAAAATGTTATGTGAAATTATCAAGCGTTGTTGGATTATTCCTACCTAACCCAAGAATGCAAGTATTGTGTTACGTTGGAACTTGGAATATTTCAGAAGGATACAGGAACTGATGGAATTTTTAAAATGTTCAAAATCTTCTCTGTTTCAGCACCTCATTGAAATATATCAAGTTCCAATTGCTTGGTGAGGTATTCCAAGTTATATCATTAAAGCATTCCTTCCACAAATAACTTTGTTCTTTATATAAATGTTTACGTTAAATAAATTTGTTTTCCGTTAAGTAGACTCAAAGAGAACATCAAGGTTAAAGGGTGAATGTGTTTTCGTTTTGTTGCGATCCTTCTTCCTTTTGCGTTAATCGGAATTTAAATTGTTAATCTCACGGAAACATTTGTAAATCGCGGGTTTCGATTAATCAAATTTTACCCGTGTTAATTTTAACCACCAATCGAGACACCCCGTGTTTAAACTTTCACCGCTATTATAATTTTAATTCCCACCGCTATGAGTGCTGCAATCTTATTTCACACTCCACCGTTAACGTTGGACGTGACACGGAAATGGTAATAGCGCTCAGGAACCCCAAAGCCGTGGGACAGAAAATAACGCTGGGTGATAGGTCTATCCTATACTTTATCGATGATACAAGACAAAGAGCATCAGCCGAATGTTTGGCATCGAAAAAGTTCGTACTCAGTGCGCACTAAGCAGGTTGCCGAATTCGCTATAATAGAAATGGCTTACGAAAGCCTCATCAATTGCCACTTATGGTGCCTGCAGCCCTATCTAGAGACGCGGTAGCGTCTCGACGCCAAGTACATGAAAAAGACACCCTGTATATGTATATGTCGACTGTGGCTACCGCTATCATTTACTCGTCCCCGGGCTACTCCAACCTAACTTTTAAACTTATGTCATTAATTATGTCATGACGCCTGCAATATTTTCTAAATTTAAAGGCATTTTTCTTATGTAAACCGCATATCAGCTTTCGAATAAGACCAATTTCAATAAAATCGGTCCACGCATGACCGAGATATCATAATATCGTCTCGATGGAACTGTCAGAAAAGGTCAATTTTTAAGATTTTTCTTCTTCTCCTGATTCTCCAAGAAATTTTTCGTCAACCATAATACGTATATACGCGATACACGCACACCTTCAACCAAAACGAAACTACAAATGTTTCGTTTTTCTACGTATATACGCGTTACGCGCACACCTTCAGCCAAAACGAAACTAACACATGTTTCGTTCGTCGACTTCTGGTACGTGTTACACGCACACCTTCAGCCAACAGAAACTAACTCATATTTCGTTCGTCAATCGCTATCTTCACTATGCAATCTCCTCCAAATTTTGACAGTTTACCGTCAAGTTATAACCAAGTTATAAACGTGTTTTTACAAGTATGTATCGTTGTGCCATTGAATTGCAATCAAAATGCAGTCTCAAACACAAGGTAAGTTGTCGAAATTTGAATTGCGCCATGTGTAAATATCATCAAACTGTTTTTTATTTGTAAATAAACTGAGGATTTTATGTATATATAGATAATACTATAAGTTTACAGTCGTTTCTGTAGACTCCGCTATGAAATTCTTATGTAAGGTGGTCCCCTAAACGCAAAAATCGACACGAGATAAAATCCTATAGATACGTTTTTGAGATATTATTAGAAATTTTTAGAAAAATAGCCGTATTTTTAACCTTAAAATTATTATTATTATATTAATTATTAAATGAGTTTCTTCAGCTTCGATCCTCTGTTTTCTTCTTGTGTGTGCTTGCTTTATATCTGAAAATTCAAATTTAAATAAACCAATTCCATCAATCCCAATTATCCGAAGTTTATTTGTAGTTTACACATATATAGGTAGTAATATAATCAGTGAAAATAAATTTAAATGTATTTTATTTCATTTTTGAAAATAAATTCTATCTCTTTCTGTTTCTTTTGCCCGCATTAAGATCAGTTTGTTTTACAAGGAACCAGTCGTAGTCACCCATCACTGATTCATCCCAGAATCCTTGGTAGGGTCTCTCAATATTTTTCATCTGCGGATGAAGTCGCTCGCTATGTTCATCGATTATTACACCAAGATTTATTGGGAAGAAATCCAAAGGCGAGTGGAGGTAATGGATCTTCAAGGACTTGTTAACACCTATATTGAGAGAATAAATAAGTAAAAAGCATATTACAGCAGAAGATCGATACAAATGAAATTACTACAAACAGATGATGCATTCATATATTTGAAGACCATTTTCCCGACACATTCCGACGCCAAGATCAAGGAAGGCGTTTTCGATGAACCGCAGATCAAAAAGTTGCTGGAAAGTGAGCAATTTGAATTACATTCATCGCGAAATGAAGACGCCGCATTCAATTTGTTACGATTGGTCGGCGCTGGCTTTCTTGGCAACAATAAAAGTCCAAAATAATCAATGATTTGCTCGAGAACTATGTATAAGAAAATCGGTATGTAGTGCTGTTCGTAATAATTTCATTCGTATCGATCTCTTCCTGTAACATGCTTTTTACGTCTTTATTCTCTGAATATAGGTCTCTTGACATGTCCTTGAAAAGAAACTGATGTCGATGCGGGCAAAAGAAGCAGAAAGAGATAGAATTTATTTTAAAAAATAAAATAAAATACATTTAAATTTGGTTTCGCCAAGAAACAGGAAGAAATGAGAAAATAGGGAAAAAGTTGAAAATAGGCACTCCGACTCTATCGCCCATAACTTTATTGTTTGTGCATGGATTTTGATCAAGTTGGACTTGTTTTATTCGTAAAAGTGCGCGCTCTACGTAAAAAATAAGAAACTGAACGCCACATGATAATTTCTGTCTTTCAGGCCATGTAGTGAATTTTCGATTTCAATTTCGCCCCCAAAACATTACATTTTTCTTAAGTTTCGTTCGATTCCGTCTAAACTATTGATCCGATTGCAAAACACTGTGGAAATGAATTGTATGCAATTTAATTACCTTTAATTTAAGATTCATCGCGATCAAATTTTTCAACTCTAACGCGAGATATGGCCTAGAACGTCGGGTCGTCTTTTTAAAAAATTACCAAAATATTCATCGGACGATATCTCAAAAACGTATCCATAGGATTTTGTCTCGTGTCGATTTTTGAGTTTAGGGGATGACCTTACATAAGAATTTCATAGTGGAGCCTGGATCAAAAATAATTTTTTGGATTTTGTAAACTAGTGTAATCGAAGCGTAAAATGATGCTGTGACTGAATTTACCCTTAATTCTGTCCCGTGATAATTTGTAAGTTATAATATTAAAAATTATCTCAAGTCGTTCCCTATGCAAATAATCTTTGTAAAAAGAAGTGAGATCCTCATAAAAAACTTCAAAAAAGTAAAAAAATTACGCCAAGTACATGAAATCAATTAAATATAAAAAAATATGTGAAATCAAAATGAGCTGCAAGTACATAACGGAGCTTTCCAACAGCGCTCAAGATGACACAACTTCGTATACACAACTGAAATGCTGTGTTCATACATTCCATTACTCATATCCCGGACATTTTAATTAATGCATCAAAAAGAATCCCATTTAAAAACATTGTCGTAAATTAATTAATAGCTTTACAAAATTAACGATATAAAAAAATTGCGCCACTTATAACAATGGCTATGTATATAAAGAAAAAATGTATTAAATAATATTAAGCAGATTTATTTTTATACATATAAATATTTCAATACGAATAAATATTTTATTCAAAATACTTGGCGCTGCGAAACCGAAAGAAATGTTAATTGTCTTAGTATTAGTATTTTACAATAACTCCCTTACAATCTAAAATACGTAAACATATACATACACATATTAGAAACGCAGTCAAATTTATTCTACATATATTTAATTCTAATATCATACGTAGCATATGCACACGCACACATACACACATGCACGAACGCACGCCCAAGAAAGAAAGAAAAAGATTTAATGCAATTTATACATATTTATTCAGTTTAGCAACACCAGTTCGGAGCGCAGCGCCAAGTATTTTGAATAAAATATTTATTCGTATTGAAATATTTATATGTATAAAAATAAATCTGCTTAATATTATTTAATACATTTTTTCTTTATATACATAGCCATTGTTATAAGTGGCGCAATTTTTTTATATCGTTAATTTTGTAAAGCTATTAATTAATTTACGACAATGTTTTTAAATGGGATTCTTTTTGATGCATTAATTAAAATGTCCGGGATATGAGTAATGGAATGTATGAACACAGCATTTCAGTTGTGTATACGAAGTTGTGTCATCTTGAGCGCTGTTGGAAAGCTCCGTTATGTACTTGCAGCTCATTTTGATTTCACATATTTTTTTATATTTAATTGATTTCATGTACTTGGCGTAATTTTTTTACTTTTTTGAAGTTTTTTATGAGGTTTATATATACAATTTTGATTAAGAAGTGCCACCAATTGTGAGGTTCGGTTAGCTACCGTCGATCGATTGAAATGGCGCGCCGGTCGTCCGGAAATCCCCTCGAATTACCTTCGTGATCCGCGGATTCGTCGTCAACGTAAAGCAATTGTCATTAATTATTAATTTATATTTTTCAGAAATTATCATAGTTTTGTAACTCAAATGATGATAAATGGTTTCAGTTTTCGAAACACTTTAAAATCAATTTAAACACATTTTCGTATACAATAACATCTTTTATTATAAACACAACCTAGGAATAGTATATTGTTTTCATAATTTTTAAGGAATCCAATTGCTCCAATACGAAAGCTTATATTTAGTACAATATTTCTATAAAGTTATATTAATTACTTCCCCTAGTTTCTTTAACATTCGATTTCTTTAAATAGATTTTACTCATCACCAATTACAAAAAACCTTACGTACGATATAACATAACATACGTTATCTCGCGCTCATTTCATTACTTAACTCAGAGTATTAGTAACAGTAGATTTTAATCGTTTAAGATTAGACCCAATTAGAATTAGAAATCCTTGTCCAAAATTGGAAAATCTACAGTTTCGTTTCTCTTCGAAACCTCGTAACGAACAAGTACTATAACAGACACAAAGGAGCAAACGTTGAAATATTATCTAACGTCTCGTTTGAATATTCTGCTTGGTAATCGTTCATATTAATACCTAACACCTAGCACTAATATTGCACTAGATTTTGATCGTGCATGAACTGCTCGTACAGAGCCATACAATAAATGTTTCTATAAAATGCACACTAGATTATTGAAGTAAACAATCCCTTCGGACGCCTCCCTGCTTTTCGTTCGTTTTTCGTCACACTTTTCTGCTCGTCCGACAACGATCTGTTTCGTACAGCGGTATATTGATAATATATAAATAAGAAGATGAAATCACAGATACAGAAAAAGAAATTAAACAACCTTGAACGCCGTTCGTGCAGTTGTTACCGGATATCTGCCAAATACATGCTATTGGATCATACGCGTCGTCGTTCTCTTCAGGTAATCGGAAGGAAAACTTTGGTGTATAGTATAAAACGATTATACGATATGCGGAGCTACATCGACGCCGCATAACGCGATATCACTTAAACGTATATCGGGCACTATCCACACAATTATACTAAGCGAACTAGACCTCTGTCCTCGCTAGTTTTTTATCGTTATCGTAACTGAGCAGAACGTACGATTCCCGTGTGGCCAGAAATTTGTGCTGCCCATTGACCAGCAACATCGAACCTCTTCTGATGGTCTTCTTGCCCAACTCGATGGCTTCGTGCGTGAACTCCGTGTTGTTGTAGGTCTTCGCGGAAACTGTGACGATGATTATTATACCGACTAGAATTAAACCATACGAGGCACAGGGAACAGCGATATCGCTGAATGTCGTTGCTAAGTAGACCCATCTGCGGATAGAAGGTGTCAGTTCCTCGATACCTTCTTCCAGCCACATGATTGGGAACACGATGTCGGGGAAACTTGACACGACACCGATGTTTGGCTGATGCTCGACTTTTAAATTCAGTTGCAAGCGAACCTTTCCTTCTAACGGCACACCAAGCTTCTGTAACACGAAAGAATCGTATTCTAAATACAGTTAGAATTATAACGTTTTCACTGATCTCCTTTGATATTAAATCGGACGCTATCCCCTGAATCGTAACTATCTTTCTTATTTACTTCGAATTTTCAGAAAGCTAATATTAGTCATTGACTAGATTAAATCGATCTTCTAGGACAAGCTATTACGAAACAATACTTACCGATTGAATTTTGAAGTAAGTTCCATGCGTTTCTACGTTTGGATTCAATCCCTCAACAGCATCTAATAACTGACGGTCCGATTTATAGAAGTGTGGAAAGGAAAGGTAAACTGGCGCAGCTGGAAAGAGAAAAAATACAGAAATATTTATTGTAACATTGTAATTGTTGCTATATTTCATTTTCCTGCTTTCACTGTAATTGACTGCTTTGGCTGGTTGACGGGAAGAGCTATTTTAATGCGTCGACAATCACGCGTTACACATTTGTGATATCGATAATTTTATATTTTACGCCGATAAAACAAATGAAGTTTATTTCCTTGAAGTGTCTAAATCAGGCACTCTAGGGGCCTAGGGTATATTCAGAATAACAATTTGACCTGTTTATTATGCATTTTATGTACCTAATTAAAATATACACCATATTGAATAAAACTACTTGAAATGTTAATAGTAGTATAGCTTGGGACGGTGATTAAAATGGCATTTTAGGGAGTGAGAGCAAAGAAATAACAAAAAAAATTTCGACGCGTATAAATAAGGATCACCCTAATGCGTCATATTGGAAAATAGTCGAAATCATACGTACTATACTGGCATGGACTAATGTTTTGTAGTCCGCCTGATGGACAAGTCGACATGTCGTGAGAGCAAAAACATTCATTTTCCGGTGCTGTTTCATTAGGTCGTCCAAATACAACGTCAGAGGGAGTATAAAGGTCTGCTTTAATTCCTGATTTCTCAGTAGGGCCGCGATATTGTAAAGGTAAGGTGCGGCAAATATCCTTGTCCCAAAGATGAATGACATCGGCACCAGTTTTCTCGCGAGGTGGGAAGAAGGATCCTGAAATATAAGAAAAAAATATTGCAATTAATGTTATAGTAATAAAAGTAATAAACTTTTACTAATATTCAGGTAATGCCAATTTTAATTAGAACGATTGTACACAGAAAAAAGTGAAGCTTAAAAAATTTATAGACAGCATTTCTCTTGAAAACTTAATCGAATACTTGAAATAAGTAGTTGCGGAGAAAGTATGTAATCCATTTAATTTTAAGTAACAATGTATTTTACAAAATTATAATTTAGGACTTTGTATGTGGAACACTTTTCCTGAATAACAACTTTACTACTCCCAATTAGTGGTAGTTGGTACTCAGTGAAATATAAATTGAAGACGAATCTAATATTTTGTCAAAATTTGTATTATTGATAATAACTTCGAATTATCTCTTTGTGATACGTTGAAATAAGTCATAGTATTACCTTCCGAAGCTCGTATAGAATTACATGGTGCGTCTGCCCAATATGGCAAACGATCTAATCCATTCAACCGATTTATTAATCCAAATTCCTTCATGTCTGTATGTCCCGTGAAAATAGTAGACACTTCGTTTAATGTGCCATTTCTCTGCAATGATAATTATTATTATTTTCTTGCTTCGTAATTGCCGTCTGTTGAATATACATGATGCGTACATTTATTAATACAGTTCATATAACAAGTATGTACATATTTTTGCAGAAAATTAAACAAATCTAAAAAAATATAAAACATGTGGTGAAACATGAAAAGTCTCTTTGGTTCATATGAAAATGTTTGGTTTTAAATACTGCATGTTTTAAATACAGTGATTAATTTATATTGAGTTTTTTTCTCGTTGCTGAGATACATCTATCAGCAAATAGTAGATATAGAATTATTCAGATTGGTGTTTAAGGCCATTATATTATCCAGAATTTAATTTTCTAAACTTGACATAAGGTAATTTATATGACTACAAAAAAGGGTAATTCGTAGTATAAAGTAAAACATAGAGATAGTAATATTGAAAACATTAATAGAAGTTACTATAGTCTTCAAATTTTAGTAAATGCAATTCTCTGAAAGAACACCATTCTGTATCGTTGTAACGTGGTACTGTGCCATAATTATAAATTAAGATATTTCGATAATATTATCTAAGATTTCGAGGAAATTTTTTATGCACCTTCCTCTCCATCTTATTTCTACGAAGTATGACGTAGGACCATGATTTGTTCATAAATAATAAATTATTACCTACCCCAAGAAGGAGTCCCATTTTACTCATAGGACGTTGCGTTTTCGGAAAGAATGTGTGGGCAAAGCTAATTAATGGATCATCATATCCGAAAACTAGTTCTTGAGCAGTTACAGGAACAAATGGACTCACCTGTATACTGCTCAAGAACACGGATAATGCATAGGTAACATGGGACCACAGATTCTTGCTTTTTTTCGTCAGAGTCTAAAAAATACAAAATATGTTTTACATAGTAACAGACTAATTATTTTTATACGGAATCATAGAGAAATTTTCTTCAGCGTGCTGATACATGTTACGCGATACACGCATTAATAAAACAAATATTTTCATTTTTTTGGTGTGAATTTTCAAACTACTAGTAGTGATGGTACAAGTCAAATAATTAAAAGTTGCAGTAGATAAAGCAGGTATGAATATGATGAAATAGTTGATAACACTGGTATACATAATTAAGTCATTACAAATTCTCTACGATGTTGTATATGTACGTAGTTACAATGATAAAAAATTCACTTACAAGTAAGGGAATGTTTGGTACCATTAGCTTCACGTTTTTGTCCTTAGACAATTCTGGTACAAAATTCAATATTTTTTTGTGTTGGTAACTGACTGTACCATTGTCGTGGAAAACAATATTGACTTTCTCCATATCCTCTCTGTAAAATAGAAAGGATTCGTCCATTTATTGGATTACTTTCCCTTTCCTGAGGTTGCAAATATAGAAGCTAATAAAATTACTTAATTCCTGTGTAAAGTATTTACGGTTCTAAATTATGATGTAATTAAAAATAATGTAACTAATTATCGTCATGGATTTGATTTTTTGGTACGTGCAGCTTTAACCATCCGTGGTCACACCTTCTTTTAATCACGAATTGGTTACACGGGGTTCGCTGCATTTTCGTATTTTTGAATCTTTTAACTTTTGAGTGATAATTGTACATTCATAATACTCGTACAATCATGCTTTAAGTCTTTTTCTAGAAATATAAATTTTGATATGTTGAAATTTTGTATTTGAAGAAATAGTTGTGGAAGAAGGCGATTCTTTTGTTAAAACCCACCAAATTTTTCAATTTTATTATTAAGGTCTAAAAATTTACAGAAATATTGACGCAGACATACCCTAGGGGGTGCGCTACACTCCGTGCGACCACGAAGAGTTTAAGTGACTATGACCTACCATAATTTTATACTTTAGCAAATAAATTGAGAATTTATAAATTAATTATTTGTTATGTAACAATTATAAAGAATAATCGAGGAACAAAAGACGTAGTCGAATGTGAATGCACTGTGGATGTTGCTAAAGAGTAAGAGTGTTGCAACACTTAATCTGCTTAAACTGCTTTTTATATGAGGAAGTAATAAATTGCTAATAACGTTTGTCATGCGTTGGTGATTTCAAAGAATTTCTAAATATTTCGAAACGAAAGAAGGATCATTTCTGTGTAAATATGCACTCGGATACAAACAGGAAAACGGAATTTCCTGAATCCAATATTTGCACGTTAAACCGGAAGCAACCGATAAGCTACGCATAGGTAAATTTTTTAAAGTCCTGTAGTTATCATATTCAATTGGTGCAACGAATTATTCATTATATTACGTAACACTTAAAATGCTGTAAACATATTAAGGATGATTTGAAAAAAATTATTAGAAGAATACAACATTGTAGTATACAGGGATAATATCGAAAATTGAATTTATATCAATGAAAGAATGACTTCGTTAAAGATAATGTATGTTCATTATGTTACGCAAACGTACCTATAAACGAACGGACCAATTTCTTGCAGTTTTGGTTTCTCATTAAATTGCAAGAAATTTTCGGTGTTCGTCACGTTAAATATGTAGACTTTGGTCAGTCGAACTACACCAGGCTTTTGCCAATAGTGAAAAGAAAGTGAGCCATTCCACAATCGCAGTTGCTGAAAAAAAAATGAAAATCACATATATTTGCTAATTTTTTAAATGTAACTAAACATAAAGCAAACTTTCACAATGTACAAGTAAGTATCGTGCATATTGCAATTTTTAGAGGCAGATTAACATGCACGAATCTCTTATTTGATTTACCGTTTTAAATTAAAGGTAATTTTTTATAGTGTGAAGTGAGTATTCTTATACTTGTATATAGGGTGTTTCAAAAAGGGTTCAGGAATACTTCGGTAGAGAGAACTCACTAAATTAGTTAAAAAATGGTTAGTGATCATAAGAATTAATGTAAGCAGAGTTCGAAATTAATTTTAGTAAAATAAATGCTCCTTGTATATCAAGAAATTACTAGAAAATTTATTCTAAATATACTTCTTCAATAGAGGCTTCATACTTTTCAGTCCTAGACTTCCATACACCTCCAAAGGTTCGTGGCTGGGTATGACACAATTTTCTACTCACCATAGCATGAAAATATTCATTTTTGTAACATTACAACGTCATAAGACCATAAAAATTATTAATAGTAATATTTTATAAATGCAACTGTTAAGTCAGGCTTTTTTACTTTACATAATTATATCATTCATTTTGTATGAACAAGACAAATAGCTCGTGACTCTGGTAATGGTAATTTTCCAGCCTATTATCGCTAAACATTATTTACTTGGAATCAGTTTGAGAAATATTTAGCCTCTCATGAAGCCCACACTTTGTCAGCCGTTATATTTAAATAATCAGTTACGAGGAAACTAATATTGTACATTTTCAACTTATACAGTTAAACCTGAACTGAATAATGGCAGTGCCTTCAAATCCATATTAAATTTGATTTTTAAGTTGTTGGAAGGCAAAATGCATCCAAAATATCAGAATATGTAACAAGCTGGCACGGTCTGATTGTGGATGAAGAATTGGGTCATGACTTCCTTCCGCCGATGGAAGCAAAGTAACATCAAGGCACGATTAGGACATTTCTAGAAATATAGGAAATCGGTACCTTGAAACTGCAAATACAAAAACTGGTTTCAAAATTTAATAGCCATGATTAATGGGACACATTGTGAGTGAAACGTGTGAAATGCGTAACTTGTTCCTCGAGAAAGTGCAAGGCCGACAACGGAAATAAATTCTGTTTCTTCTTGATACTAGTAATTCACAACGTTACGTGTGCATCCACTATACACAGTGACTCATTTCAATCGAGCTATCCTGAATGCCATCGAAACACTTAGTGATACAAAAAATTCCAATTATCAAAATTCGACAAAATTTTTGTCGAAAATTTTTTTAAAATGGAATGTTCATATTGCACTAATAACTTATATCGTTGTATTCGGGAGGGTACATAGAATAATTTGGCGGGCCAAAAAAACCGAATAACTATTACTGTTTTGACACAAAAAATGTTCAAAATTTAAAATTTGCAGTTTTTTCAAAATCGAATTTCTCAAAAACTGAAGGTGATGGTGTCAAACGGTTTGCGGATTCGTTTTCAGCACATGAAAGTCTAGAACAAACCACTATTGATTGTTACAAGTCTAGATGACTGTTGAACTGTGTTATCCAAATTAACTTGAGGACATGATATTCAAATAAGAGATTCCATTGTAGATAATTGAAAGTTTGAACTTTAAAAGGAATGACCGATTATTATGTAATGGTACATTTGTAAATCTGAAACTAACTAAAAATTTAATGACTTCCATCGTTCAAGGATTTAGGAAAGCAATCCTTTTTGGCGACTAAACCGCAGAATTTTTACCTATATAAGTTTCAGTATCTTCAGTATCACTCCTTTTATTTCTGCTCAATTTCATTAGTGATTATGAATATTGAGTTTTTTTGTCGATAGCTATTTAAGTCAGGCTATTTTCGAATTATAAAAGAATCTAACGAAGTGACCGTCAAAATATTCGGCTCGATGCTTATAGCTGTCATCGCCTCGAATCCCCATAAATCGAGCTTATGATTTATATCATGGACACGGTTCGGACACGGAATTGGCACGGAACTGATATGTGTCTTCAGATCCTAAAGGTCTAAACACACTAATCAGTTCCGTGACGACACAGTGTCGGCACGCCAGTGGTAAAGAGAAGAGGGGATAGAGATACAGGATCTCTTCTTCTTACCACTGGCACTAGTGTTTATACAAAAACCGACTTTTGGAAAAACTGATTTCCGAATTTCACTATTCCCAAAAAGCCAGTTTAACCGGTTTTCTACTTTTGACAAAACTATATAATTAAAAGAGAAAATAAATATTAGTAATTATTTTAAAAATTTTCAGTTTTTTTAATATTTAAAAAAACCGAAATAGTATGTTTCTGGACACTTTCTAAGCCAGTTATTTTATCGAATAAACATTATTAGGACAATCAAAATTTTACGTGAGTGGTTTTCCAATGTTCGATTGAATGATGTTCGGCTAACTGAACGTTCATTTAATTAGTTTTTATTTCAGATGAAAATTAAAATTATTACGAAATCACAAATAATAGTGAGTAGCATAAAAAATTAATCCTATACCACAATATTGGTATGACACTCACTATAGGAATTTTTTAAGTAATTTGTTTTCGTTTAATTTGATGAAAAGGAATTATTTTACGTACCTTCAAAATAATATAATCCACCCAAGGTATGCTGCTCAAGATAATACCGATTACCAGCGTCAGAATTCCAATAAGGATTGCTGACACTCTGCCTGTAAAGCATAAAAATAGGCACTTACTTTTTGTTTATTTTCATTTACTTTGTTAATTTCTATTGCTTCTTAAATAAATACTTAGGAAGACTTTCAATAAACACTACTGTTTCTGGTTCCTTACGTCGTAAATACATTAATCCTTATATCAATAACTGGGTACAGTTGTACCCACCAAACAGTGCCCCTCAAAATTTTTTCTTCCCGTTAAAAAAAAATTTCGTCCTGCCAAATCGTCGATATTTAAGTTATTTACTATGTAATTTGTGCCCCTAGTTTTAAAATTTCTGGCTTGAATATATTACAAAATTGCAAACTTACGTTAACAAAATTGAAAAAAAAAAAATGTTTTTTTCGTCAAGTATTTTATTCAAACTCTTTTCAAAATTTTATTAATACAAGTTTGCAGCGCTTATTGTGCGATTATACTTTCGTTTGAAACCTTTCTTCTGTCTCCTGTACTTTAGAAGTTACACGCGAAAAAGTGGGAGTGTCTATGTGAATATGAGATTAGTTTTCACACCCTTAAAGGGTGGTAGGGTATGAATGAAGCATACCGTTGTTTTTGTCTTGAGTCACTCTATAAACCCACAAAGTTGAGTTCCAATCGGTGAGTGCGGGTTCGCGGTGTTTCCTTATGAGTTCGAAGAACTAAGTCAAGTACGATGCAGAGTCACTCCTCTAAAGAGACTTAAATACATGATTTCACCACGCGGGTACAGCTGTACCCCGGTTCATTGAACAACGTCGTAAATTTGGTTATTGACATAGGGTTAATAAATCAATATGAAGACACGTTGATACTTTCGTCGTGTGCAAGTTCCAATACGTGTGTAAGTTTAGTTTTATTGTCATAATATATTCTCATTAGATTATATTTCCAAACACCATTAACATTGTCAAGTAAAACTTTAATATCAATTTGTTATAATTTAATATATAATGTAATTATATATATATGTGAGGTAGCCAGTACGCAATAGTAGATTGATAATAATCTGAAACAACGTCCAAATGAGAGTTAGAATAATTTACATCTTTGTTATAAACTTGGAAAGTGGAGTTCAAGTACACGTCCATTTTAAAAGAACAAGACTGTTAAGAGTGAAAAGGATATATGTAAGTCTTTATAAGGTGTAGAGCACTCCTCGCGGGCAGATTTACTGATAACATTGCCTTACGGCTATTTAATTTCCATTTCTTTCAAGCAGTAAAACCTACAGCCTCATTAGAAATATTACAAACCCGTGTCAGAGGCATGAATGGGCTGCTTAATGTGCAAATGGGTAACTTTTTTCCTCTTTTAATGACTACAGTAACACATAAAACTAATGAAGCGAATCACACTCAAGCAAGGATTTCCTAATTTTTACATTTGAATAAACGTAAATTCATAGAAAAGGTTAAATTTTAAGTATTTTGAACTCCACTTAAGCTGTTCTTTGAAATTATAACAAATTCGGGACCAAGTAAAGGGGTATTTAGTATAAAAGTATAGGTAGAAGGAAAATTAAACTTTTATGTATAGGTACATATATGTAAAATTCAATAGAACGTGGAAATACAAAATTATTGACAGATAAAATTTCTTATTCATTTGAATAAAGCTATATAATAAGTCTTTTCGTAGAAATAGGATTATTGCGACTCAAAATGAAGCCAAAAATATTTTCTTCCTCTATACTAAATAATGTGTCTGTCGAAATTAAATTTTTACATATGTTTATAAGTAATAACAAAGAAACAGGAGGAATAAAGATGGTAGAGAAATGTACCTAATAGGACTTTTAAAACGCCTACCTACTATGTGAAACTTTTATTTAGAAATGTTGCATGTACATGTTCAAATTTAATATCAAACATCTTCGTATAGTAAAAGCGTGAATATTTCCAAACAGTGCGAAATAACCACCAATTTGTTTTTATAAAATCAAAAAACGACAACGTACTTCTCTGACTTTCTTCAAAATTAAAGGGAAACGAACCGAAATGCACTGCATGTTACATACACAATCTGATACATGTAAACGGATAAAAAGTTCCTAATTCGTGAACTTCGTAATATAAAATAGACAGTCCTTTAGAATATACAAGAGTAAAAATTTCTGCACAAGATTCTTATAAGTATAATTTTAAAGTACAATAGATTTGAAGGTTACTAGGATTAAGGATCTGCGTCTATTGCTTATATTAGTTTACAATTGAATGTGCGTGTCAAGAAAGTAGGATAATATGAAGAAAGTATACGATCAGCGTCCGTCAATGCAATTGCATTGACCTGGTGTGCTCATTTGTAATTCGCAGCAGTGAAATATGCGGAAGACTAATATTTTATTACACTCGCTACTATTTCGCTAATAATCCTAATTGTTACGATCTGGTAAATGTAAAACTCCGTGTTTTTTTAATAAAACGAATTCGCAACACAGTTCATCCATTTAAAAGAGTTACAAAAACCTAGAAAACTCGCACGAAACAAATTACACAAATCACACCAAGTTCACTAAATGCGTAATTATTTACAAAAGGTCAGTCCTCACAGATTTCAATGATCTTGAAATATGCTGCCAAAGTTCGAGATATTTGCAAAAAACAAAATATTAGCGTTAGATGATTTAGCCCGCATAAACTACCGATTACAGCTTTTTGCGAATATCTCGGAAACAAAAACCGGGCGACGATAAAATGTATAGGAAAAAGTTGATCAGAATCAAGCTCTCGACAACATATTTCAAGGTCATCGAAATCGGTGAGGACGACTTTTTTCTAAATAATTACCAAAGCTGTAATCGGCAATTGGTGTGGGTGAGACGCTTCAGTGGCACCCCGGCAGGGAATCGGTAACTTTCCAGAAATTTAAGATAAAAAACCTGTAAATCTCTCTATAGTTGACGACCCATCCCACGGGGGGGGGGGGGGGGAGCTAAACCATCTACCCCAAATCAACTACCGATCACAGTTTTTTGCGAATATCTCGAAAAATAAAGGCAAGCGACGGCAACATGCATAGGATAGAGTTGATCAGCACCATGGCCCCGACACACATTCCAAGGTTATCGAAATTGGTATAGATTCCTCTTGCGTAAATAGTTACCCAAATTAGTTCAACGTACTTATTAGTATTAGTTCATTTGCCATTACCTATCTACACTTGAAATTTACAAAATAATTATGTAGTACATATTACGCAGTGCATGTGTATTTATCATAAACGAAATTTGGATTAATAAGGGTCCATTGTGATTTCTTCATGTACTATAGGTATTCTTAATGTTCAATTTCGAATTGAACCTATAATATTAATTATACTTGTTAAAAAGACTTTGAACTGTAGAACTCAGTTCTCAATAGCGTCCAATGCTCGATTGTTCAAATTTAACGTGAAATATTAAATAGTGAACTGTAATATTATAAATGAATAATAGGTAATTGAGTAGGGTGAGTGGGCACAAAAGAGTGCAGGACAAAAAGTTATGGCAAGAAAAGAAGTTCATCTCATAAATAACGACTATCTTATTGTTATCTTCATTATAATGGGTGGGGCCCCACTACACAGAGGTGTCATAAATAAATTTAATTATAATATAAACGTTGAAGGTAAATAAATCAGGCAACATTTCTGACTTCAACAATGCATTCTAAATATAAATTCACTCTCCTGACTTTAGATTGTCCACCAACGCTATGCCAATACCTGGTCAGTGGGAATTGCGAATTTCCGTTCCTTAATTTATTTGCAACCGTGTTTTACTCTCACTTCAAGGTTAATTAATAGAAAGGCAAAGACGGACGATGAGATATTTCGTACACTTTTTTTAGGGTCCTCCAGACACGTTTCTTTTTGTGTTAAGAGTGCCAGTATTTTAAGCACCTTGGATTGCACAATATTCCTGTACAACGTACCCACCAGGACTTCGTAGGAAATTAGCCTAATAGATTATGCCAAGGATATTTCGTTAACTCCGTATCAAGGACGTTACAGTTTTGAATATTCAACTGCTTGTCTGCTGAAATTGTTACCTGTACGCACATTCAGCCAAATTAAAGAACATTCTTTAATAGAATAACTTTCTGGAAAGAACAGTGAAGAAATTGGGATATTTATTATTGTCGTGTAAAATATCATTATTTTTGGCTGACTAGATTGATGTGCGTTAGAAGGACCTACAAATTGTCACATCTAAAGACCATCTTTTCCTAATTTGTACTTAAACTTCGCACGTGTATTTTTTCTATTAAGTGACAGAATTGAAACTTTTGACTTTCAATTGTAAAAGTTTTATAAATACCTAAATGTTTGTATACATGCAGCTCTGTATCAAGAAGCTTATTATACCTCACTTTGTTGCACGAGTATCAAACTACATATCTATCTGTGTTTCAAATAAAGAATTTAGAATTTAGATTTAGGTTCGGTCATATAAACAAATGTGTTTCGAATTAAATCGACGATGTAGGTGTTGGGTTTCGTCACAATTTTGAAGAAATTGTGTGGGCAGCGCAAAGAGTAACGTATAAATTACTGACTCCAATCCCAGACGAAAATGTCAACATTGCTTTTCGCACAACGGAAATTCCCGGATTCTTACCTCCTAATTAAAATTTTGAGAACGTGATGTAAGTGTGCTTAACTGTGACTCACTCCTGTATACCGTCACCTCTGTTACTGACACGAAAGTTTCCACGTGGTGTGAAAAAAAGCAAGATATGACTGTCTTATTTTTAGTTTAAAAGAAACAGTAGGTGTGTCGATTTAGGCGCAGGTACGAATTAGGCAAGTTTACCATATGAGGTTGGTACACACGGTTCAACAGGAGATTACATAGTTTTGAAGTAGACAGTGCTAGCATTGATATACTCTTTGAACCTGCAAAGGAGTCCTTCAACTCCTTTTTTATGGACCTCCAAACTTTTAGAATCTAGAAGCTATAACAGCATTTCCAAGGAATCCTCTGCTATAGAATCTTTTGTTGTAGAAATAGTGATTGAGAGATTTAAATAAATGATAATTAGTGGGTAAAATATCAGAAAGTTATGGTAGATGACGAAATGTTCCAAGTTTATACTTCAAATCACATAGTTTATCATACATCAGTTACTTTATGTATGAATAAGCATTATCATACAGAAAGACTTCTTCTCCCTTGACCTTCTTCGACTAATACCTTCTCACCTCCGTCACGTTGGTAAACAATAGTATTCAACAGGCATTCATAGTTTTATCCATTAAATGGAGCTTCATAATTTTACTTGAAGTTCGGCTCGATATACCGGGATCAAACTTTTTGCATCAACCTAATTAATTTAATTTAATACTTGGAGTAAAATGAGTTGACTTCTAGGTTCTTGCTGGATTCAAAAATCCGGCGCAAATTAAATCAAAACGATCCGTATGGTGTAATTGAAAGAATGCTAAATAACTTGTTACTCAGAAAGGTGCGGTACATGGTGTTCCTTAGCCGTTCGTGGTATAAATTACCGTAGCCGTTGCATAATTTTACGATCTCTCCTTTCTCAGACGCTGCTGTTTGACCGCCTCCGTTAAAATTCATTTTCCTCGCGTGTCCTCGAATAAAGGAAGACTTCGAGATGAAGATCTTTCGACCAGACATATCTAAATGCAAGCCTTCCAATTGCCGTAATCTCACTTTCAGCAATTTCTTTATTGTGCTTGGCGAATTGCTTAAGGGATATTCACAGATTAGGATTTCTAGGATCTCAGACTAGGTTTTAATTGTTTTTGTACAGTATCAATATGGTTAGTAGCGCGGAACACTACAGTATAATCACGAGTAGAATCCCGTTTGAATTTTTAGATTCGGTCAAGAGTTGCATTTTTTATCGTGACGATAGTCCGCGAAAAACGTACTCAATGTTTGACGTCGAGCGCGTTCGTCTAGTGACGGGGACTTGTCCGTTAGCGCCCCATTTTTCATGGGTTTATTCGATTAAAACAAAAAATTGATTCCTGTTTTAGACCAATAAATGTCTTATTAATTAAAACAAAAATCACATTTCTATCTATTATACCTGCGTCATAATTCGTCTTAAAAAAAAACACCTGTTTTTAAGGTCGTCACACTGATGGCTCCATTAAACTGCCTGTAAAATCTGTGCCGTTAGCAATTTCGTTCTAAAATTTTACTTGAGATGCTTTGGGATGAAAATATGTAAAAAAAAATTTTGATGTTTTGATCGGGGAGTACCATTAAAAGAGCGAGTTCTCCGTTTCGTTAAGAGCTACTGCTTCTATAGTTGCCACAGCGAGTACAAGAAACTCATAATAAGCGAGAGGGCATGCGACAGCAATAAGCCATTTCCATTTCAAATAGGGACGGCACCGTATGTTTTACTAAAAGAAGATGACATAGAGAAAAGGCGAGCCGAATAGTATACCTATACCAATAACCTTGTCCCTCGAGCGGCGTTCTTACAACGGGACCCATCAAAATTCCCGATATATTTGGATTTTCCACTTATTGAAGTATGAAGTTTTTGATTTACAATTTTAATTTAGTGAGTAAAGTAAAAGTATTGAATAAATTTCTTAATAGACAAAGTAGCGAAGCTAAACGTCACTTTATATTAGACACATTGAGTCAGAGCTCTTATATTTCACTAAACAGCCACTTATTGGTACAAGTATTGTGAAAGGAGACTGGAAAAACCTAGTCTACGTATGAATATTTATTATTACTATAAGGCAACAAGCTCGTTATAATTCTGTATCGATCAATAAATATGCAAGAATAATCACGAATGTTTCTAGAGACCTATACGTTTTTCTTTTTTGTATAAACGGTCAATATATGCAATTTTTAAAGCGTTACAATAGAGAAATATGAATAATACATAGGAACATTAGGCAACATGTTAAGAAATTCATTGATTTTATTGTATATCATTAAACAGATATATCGTCCAAGTTAATAAACAATCATTCTATTGTATTTGTAATTTATTAGATCATTCCATTTCCATACAACATGTGTATAAAGCTATTCCATATCTACTATTTACCATGAATTACCATCCGAAGCAAATTAATCACGCTATTCGACTATATTCATATACAAGTTGCGTTAATGGGAAAATTATAAGGTGCATGATACAGATGCTATATATGAGTTAGTAATTATTCATTCCACTTCGTGTGTTGCAATTTTTGCGTAATGCACTATTTACTGAAAAATGAGGAGAACGACACAAGAGAGTTTGATGCAAGCATTCGCCGACGATTTGTTTGAAAAATAAGAAAGAACAGTTAAAGAAAGACTTTTTACTAAGAAGGTTGTTGTTCCACGTGGAATTCGAAAAGAAAACTTGGATCGAACGTAACCAAGATCGTCCGTGAAAATTGCTCACTCGTCAAGGATCGCTGCACGGAAGCTACGTTTGCAATCATTTTTTGCATGCCTTAAGGTCGATGGTCTCTGGAGAATGAAATTCACAGTTTACTTACATTTTATGATATCTTACATTTACATCAACCTAGATTACTTTAGTCTGATATCACTGACAGTATACACAATTAGTTCAAATTGTATAAAATATATTATTTTAGTATTTAGTTAGGTATGCGTAACAAGTGACAGGAATATAATTATGAATAATGAAACTGAAGTGAAGCTTTTGTTGTGTTATATTTCCTACTTATGTATATCACCACTTCAACAAATTATAAATGTATTGATAATATTATTGATAAAATATAGAATTAGTAAAGAACGAATAAGAATAACAAATGATTTTTCAGTCGTTAATATGTGAATCAAAGTAAAGTAAAAAACAGTGATCATTGAAAAATAGAAAAATAAATTCTTTAAAGATAATTAAAGAATAACATTGTAATAATACAAAACTTTTTTTTCTTTACAACTCAAGTGCATTAAACTTAAATTTCAAATATAAAAAATTGATTTCTTAGTCAAAAATTTAACACAGTATTGAATCTCTACGTAATCAGAATTTCCCGTGCTGTACGGAATACTAATGAGCAAAGAGGATGAATCACATTCCAGTACCTAATAAAAGGTGTAGACATCAATAACTGTTCAATTATGCCGTACGTCCGCATTAATTACTACGTTCATACCTACGTGTTTACCGATCTTTATCTGTTCTTATCGAATGCAATGAGGTAAATTTATATCGTACTATGTGATCTTTAATTAATGCAATAAATTACCATGCAAATAGCTAACAGAATTGTGTATTATTTATTCTATATTCATACTGCAAGTAACTGTTAAAGACATCAATTAATTCCTCCTTCCCATGATACTATTTTGAATACTTCTAATATCCACCCCCTCTTAAACCCGAGCAATTTTTTATATATTATCTCAATAATTTTAAGGGAGATAATGTAAGAAAAATTGAATGTAATTTAATTCGTATAGAAATCGTATTACCATTAAATTTGAGAAGAAATATTCATTCGAAATCTACTCGGTTTCTGTTAAATAAAGTGATTAAAAGCCTTCATTGTAAATTTAATCCTTAAAGATATTAGATACTTAAAAATATAACGTGGAATTTTTAAAACTTTAGTAAAAAAAATTCACTCAAACAAACGAGACAGAATAATAGAAAAATAACTAAAAAAAAATGATTATTCGGTTGCTTCAAAGTTAATTCATATCATCAACACTGTATACTTTGCCTGTACTTGCTTGGAATGATCTTCATCTTGTGAAATTAGAACTCCAATTCTAAGTTTTTTATAGTTTCGCAAGAAACTAGAGAAAAGAACGTAATAACTCATTTTAAATTGGCCGGGCTTGCTTTGGACTGAATGTCGCGACGATTAATTTAACGAACTGTTATTAAGAAAATATGCGAAAGGCTTGATCGCTGACGCACGACACAATAATTTGTGAGGCATACCTGACTGTTTTTACTTTTCTTTTTCAGCTGACATATCTAGAGCAGAAGATATCCTTAGATATTAACATACTCACGAACTTAATTAAACGCATTCTTAAACCTTATTGATTTTTGATAAGTATTTATTTTAAATAGAAAATGCTGACCCACTACGAGATCTTTAGCTATGTAAATGCTGATTTAGTGATTAAAACTGAATGTTTTCTCAATAGACACTAACCAACGACATTGTGCAACAGAGGTTCAACACTCGAAAATTCGAAACAAATTTGATACTTTACAGAAATACCTACAGTTCAGATCGACTCAATTGCATACCCATATTTTATTTCAGCAATCAAACGTGTTTAAGGGTGAAAAACTCAAAACACTCTCTCAACGAAATTGTGAGCTTTCATATTATCGAGCATATCTAAGTAGGTAATCGTAAAAGATACCGGAAAAATGTAAAATACAAAGCTTTATAATTTTGAAAGGCATATGGTGATGAAGATTTTATGAAATTTTTTTCAGAATTCACCCCGGTCACACATTTTTTTTTAAATCATTAGTAACATTGACTAAGCTCATTCCCTTACAAAATCTAGTATTTACCCTACATGACAAATCGTAAATGGTTTTCAGAAAGGAAGTGCATTTCTATGCGGCATTATTATTGACTTTGCCGTCGATAGTTCCGTATAAAAATGGTGTAATGAGGAACATCCTCGAGGAAGTCACGTGTCATTTCCGGTACCCATAGGTAGAAGTGGAGTTATCTTAGAAGTACTAGGACAGAATACGAGCGTATGAACTTTTTATTGTAATAATATACACTCTGATCACTAATCTCACAAAATTACATTTCTGTAAAAGAAAAAAGAAAAAATGTTCACAAACCCTTACCTGTCTTTTTACCATGTAAGCACATTGCGAATAAATTAAGAATTATATTTAGATAAAATACCTCGATTAAACAAATTTCAAATATGAAGTGCGTAGCATAATTATTTTGTAATGTTATTATTATAAATGGTTTTCACTTCATTCCTCGCAGTTTTAACTGATGATTTTTACCGATAACACTATCTTCGACTAATTATTATGATAGAACCATATTTTTTTGTATTTCCATTACATTATATGTATAAAAATAAGATTATCAAAATTGCTCCTTATGCTGAGGAGTTGTGCGGGGGCAAACATAAAAAAAATACAAACGGGTCGAATCTATGACCTCCTCCTTTTTGAAGTCGGTTAAAAAGCACGAGAAAGTTGGATTTCACATCTTGGGCGACCTCCAAAAAGTTGAAAATGACACACTAATTTAATTATCTTTTCCTTATTGATTCAATAAATATAATGGCTCACCTTGAACTATGACATTCTTGTTAAGACATGCAATTAACTTAATGAGAATCAGTTGGGTAAATGTAAAAGTTCGGTAAACAGGTAGCACAACTACGTAGCAACCCTAATGCATTCCGTAATGCATTGCGTTAGTTTTAATTTACGGTTCAGAAATCACTATTAACTATGCAATCACGATTATTGTAATTAATTAGGTGGCCGTTATCGTGAAACAATTTGATTAAAGCATTCTTGATTTACAACTTTGTAGAGCGTAAATAGACCACATGTTCATGATTGTTAACTCAGAAAATATACAAATTAAGTTCCGTTGAATATAGCTCGTTAGAAACCTTTAACATTGGTAAATGTTCACGGCGTACCATCTAATTTTAATCATCCAGATTTTTTTGTAAACTACATACTAGCAGGACAAGAATTAAGAAAGTAGCCGCAGGTTGTTCCAATGCACTCATATGCAACTCAACATATTCGACCCACATTTCTAAGCGTGTTTCACTAATTTTACGTGGAGTAGGTATATTGCAATATTTCTATATTTTTTACTTCACACTTTTTCTTTACTGTTATTTTTTAATTTTATGGTACTGTTACAAAATTCAAGACTAATTTTAACAATTCTAAAAAACTGTCTCAATAAGAAAAACGTCATTCTGTACAGATACAATATGTTTTGATAGGAGAATATTCGAATAGTAGACCATTTAGTTACAGTCTTACTGTACATTTGGAAAAAATAAAAAAATAAGCGAAACTTTGTGGCACATTGTTCGTTAATATTCTTTGCCATCAGTGAAGCTATAAAGTTGTTTTTAAATGGCATCTACAAAGAAAATGATAAGCATGAATTAAATATTTCTCTGTAAATTATGTTACAAAAATATTACTAAATTTTCTAAGTCGTAACCATTAATTATATTAAAGTAAATAGTACTTCTTCGAACAGAGCTATTCGATGGTAAAACAATATTGATTATCTAAAATTAAGAACGTGATCAAAAAATTATATTTACAATGGATTACTAATTGATATTTAATTTAATTAAAACGTATCTCTGATTACATAACCTTGAGCGAATCTTTTGAAAAGTATACAATCCCTGTGTGCATTTTGCTTACCAATTCCTGCGCAAATATGTAGAAGTAAGTTGGCGCAAAAATTGAGAAACCTGTAACTATAGAAAGTGTGGAAGCTTTCAAGAGGAATAACGGTCAATGTATTCAAGAAATTCTTGTGCAGCAAATTGCTCGTATTTTATTTGTTACGCACATCGTCTATGTCAAATCGTTCTAGATTTCCTTTATCACGAATTCAAACAGCATACAGTTGCAGAATGTTTTAACAATATCACAGGACGCTTTCATTAACAAAATTAACAACAAAATAAAATAAAATGCGCAATTCGGCGTTGCACTTGCATGAAAGTTCACAATGACATCTCACAGAGGTATTTTATTTTAAGGGACTAATATTTACGATCATTTATTTAGTATACTTTTTTCCTTCCAACTTTATGAAAGTTCAGTTTGAACCCTCGACGCTTCCGTTTCCGGAACGTGCAGCTCGTTAAAATTTTCACTTCCGTCGTTTACAGAACACATCACAATTTTCACTGACTTCCGTTACAGTTTCGTCGCCTATCACAATTCAATAATTCCACGATATAAATTCCCATCCTACGTTATTTTTCTTCTCCTTCTACGTTCGTTAAAGTTCATTAAAGTATTACACTTTAAAAATTTCGAAGAACCTTCATCTAACGAAACTAATCAGTATTTATATTCCTACTCCTCCGTTGCTCGACATTGAATAGTAGAATTACACAAATTTCAGTGGAAGATCGTTACGTTAACGATATAACGCATTAGCATTGTAAACCATAGGTACCAGCGTATTTCCCAAGAAATGGTCAGCAGAACGTCAACCGCCGTTGCATATTACAATGTTATCTCATCAGTGCGGTTACTTAACAACCATCGAAACACGTAATATCGAAGACCTGGTGAGTCCAGTCAACCGTGCCAAAAATGGCCGGGTTACGCTGGACCGTGTCTCGTCCAGCGTTTCTCCGAACGGGCGGGAGTGAAAGTGATCTCAAAATTGTTTAAGCGCGCATACATGCGTGCCCCTCGGGTTTCATACTTCATAAGTAACGGCCCCCACGTTTTGCAACGCGCCGTGTAAAAATGTTTGGACAGGTGCGGTTTTGTAACCCTGACTGCATTCCGCTGAAGGGGTCTGCCATTGATCAGGATACGAACGCTTCGAAGCAACACGACCCATCGTGAACTCTTTTCTCTTGTGATTGCCAGTAGTTGCAAGCAGGGATCGAGAAGATTCTGGACATCTTATTTTTAAAAAAATTCTGTTAGAACTTATATGTTTCCTGCAAGAAAATATCTGTTCCTGTGCAATGTTTATTGTAAGAAATGTTACCCTTAGGAACTTCTTTAGAAAATGTTCTCATGGAACAGATATTTTAGAAGCTATGTAATAAAATTACATGAAAACAGTTACGTATATTAGAACATTTATTAAAAAAGGTTCCATAAGATAAAGAAAAGTACTAAACTATTAGGTTGTCATGGGAACTTATAATGTGAGAACATTTTTATAAAAGGTTCCAAGGTCCATGTTTCAAATAGAACCTATTGAAATGTTTCAGAATTCTTTTGAGCCCAGGTTGTAAAGTAACTAGCAACGGTACGCCATTGTAATATTGTTCAATGTTGCAATACGACAGTTTTACTTGAGTATGCTTTTGTATACAAGACTACTCGTGGAGAAAGGCCTGTTTTTGTACAGTTTTGCCGAAATATATTTTAGTTACAGGGTGACTTATAAGTCAGCTCCTGTTCGAAGTTTAAAAAGAAAAGGAATGCAACGGTGACACATATATTTCTGATGCAGTAGCCAGGCTACAGTTATCAGTTAATACATTTAATAACTTATGGTTAATAGAAAACTGATCCCCCAACAAAATAGAAACATATCTCTGAATTCAGTTTTATTAAAATACATGTGTCATGTTACACATTCTTCATCCCCTCAGCTTTTCATTATTTTACCGCTCTTTCTCAGCAGATTTTCTTTCCTATTGCGTGTCAGGCGTCTATCTATCATTTTCACATCCTGCGCCTCGAGCGCTCTCAATAATACAACGCGTAATTATTTGGAGATTCGCGTGGGAATAGCTTTAGAGGTTATACATTTGTCGATGATTTGACAATCGTGAAGCATGTGTGTGGGCTGTCACCTAATATTCATCGACATTTGACATTTCCCTTGGATAGATTATAAACTTTTTCTTTGTTGTGAAAACGAACACGTGTCGCAGTCTGTTTGCGTACAATTAATGTATTTTGATCGCATTCTTACTGTCGCCGACTTTTCCTACAAATGATTAAAAATATTAAGTATATGTAGGTATCTGACGTAAAAGTAAGAAGAAGTTTGTTTACAATTATTAAACACTGTTATTGAAGCGTGTGTTCTTGTGCTTCTATGGCTAATTCTTACAGAACTGCATAAAAGGATTCCATACCGTGTATATTTGTATGATTTGTAAAATTAACAGAAGAAATTTGAGCAAGGAGCTGTGACAGATAATTCAATTGGTGATGTTAATAAATTTAAGGAGAATCAAAATTTTGTTTTTCAGCTTATGACAGGAACAATTGAATTGATCCACTTTGATTACATTATTATTAATCTCCCTTTTTCACCTTTTTCATATTCATGTCCTTCTTTTCATTTTAT
The DNA here is from genome assembly GCA_963971345.1 of Andrena flavipes. Taxonomy (NCBI): domain Eukaryota; kingdom Metazoa; phylum Arthropoda; class Insecta; order Hymenoptera; family Andrenidae; genus Andrena; species Andrena flavipes. The sequence goes on from OZ020480.1 coordinate 63,581,465, forward strand.
CTTTCTTTTCTTCTTACTTTTTTCTTTCTTTCTTTTCCTTTTTTGTATGAGTTATACTTTTGTCGCGTCACTGTTAAAAGGTGTCACAGATTAGTAGATATTCTGATCTTACATTAACTAAATAAAAAAATTAAATTGGAAAAATGAAGTATGCAAGATTTAGATATTCAAACATTTACAAATACTTCACAATCACTTATTTATTTCCCTTGTTAACAGTGATGTGACAGAAATATAACCAATATGGAACGGAAAGAAGAAAAAAGTAAGAAGAAAAGAAAGAAAAGTACGAGGAATATGTTCATACATACGTGAAAAAGATAAACAAACAGAGATTTGAATCTACTACTCATATTTTCAATATTCACAGAATATTTTCATTTACAGTTTACGTTTTAATTATTCACATTATTTAAGGACCATTATTTACATTCCAGTAGATAAACATTGTCTAAAATATTCGAAACATTCGTACTGCCCGAAACGTTCGAGCTTCAAGCTGGTCGACACAATCGAACTGCTCGAGGTATCTAAGTACCTATATTATACATTCGAGCCGTTCGAAAAAATTCGAGGTATTCGGCCCTTTTCAAGCCGCTCGATTTTTACCAGTGCTCGGCCCGGCTGGGTTCAGATTTCGCGCTGCCCAAATATTCGAGTACTTACTAGAGTACTGTAGTAAGTACAAGTACTCGTACCAGAGTGCTAGAACAGCCGTAATTGTACATGATTGATGAAAAGTGGACTATAATTTACCTTTTTAAATCCGCTTTGTACCCCACCATATGATGGACACGATAATAATATGTGGTTATATAGTAAAAAAACGTAGGTGACACTTAAATCTCTATAGCATGATTTTAGAAAATATTCAAGTCTCACAGCATATCTTCCGGTCAAATCGAGTGACATTCATGAAAACAACTTTCTTATATCTTCAATAGCTTAAGAAATAATTATGTGCATACACGCAACAGGAAAAGCTGTGAGTATGTTATAATGCTATTCAAATAATTAATTCAGTAATAATTTAACATATGTTTCAATGAAATTAAAGAAGGAAATGCAAGCAGCCACTAAATTTTCCACAAAATTTACATCTCGTTTTGTACGAAATTAATAATTAATTTATGTACACTTAAGAAAAAAATTCTAAATTTCGCTATGTTTTTAGTCCAAAGAATAGAATTCCCCCTTAAAAGAATTCTACACCATTAAAGCGACATGAATCAGAATATTATTATACTCAAAATTATAAGTTTCCTCAGTACCTACTTTTCATATCACAATTCCTCTCATAACGTAATATTTATTTCACTGAAAAACATTTTGCTGTATACTCGATTTAACATTGCAATATTATATAACATCGCCAAAAAGCACGTACACCGTTGTCACTAAAAAAGCATTCCAAACAAAATTAAATAACTCTTTATGGAAAATGAAGTTTTATTGAAAACTAATAAAATATTCTCAATTACTTTTAAAGACTATTAGCACAATAAACAGAAGAAATAGCTTCTCGTGGCTTTGACCATCGAGGAAAAGTCACGAGTCACAAGAATGACGTCATAGATCTCAATCGCCTTTTCTCTTTATACATCTCCAGTGGAAATGGGCCATTGACCGTATCAGACCACCTGCTTTTCCCAGACTTATCTCCTAGAAATTCCTATTTACTTCTTACAGTTTATTTTTTATCAAGCACGCGTGAGCAATATTTTCGATTTTGAACCAATAGGAATTAGACTATACAGGATGTTGGTAATGCTAAACAAATTAAGTACACCATGTTATTAATTGAAATTTGTGATCTTCTATTATTGTCATGCATGCCATCACTCGCATAAAACCATACTGTATTTTTCTTCTAGAATGTAAGCCGACACAAGAAATTATTACGAAGGAAAATAATGAGAAAGGATTTAACGAAACAAATTGTACAGAAAATTGCTCGTCGCAATTGGTTCTAATACGGTAGTTGCTTGTTGTTGGAACGCACTGAAAATGCACCGCTCGGAAATTACACCGATTCAAACAGTACCAATCATGAATAAGCTACACTTTTTCCTCATTATTAGTATGTATTGCTTCTTAAAGGAAATAAAATTATTAAACCTGTTAATGTGCTAAATCCCTCATATATTTAGCCCGTCTGCTGAAAAATTTCCATGAAGACACTGTATTGCAAAATCAACTCACTCCAACCATCAGCTCGCGGATCAACCACTAAGATCGCGGTACAAAAACAAGCAGGCATTCGGACAAGCGTGCAATCGAAACCCGCATTCTTCTACGCCATTACACGGTTGCTCTTAGAAACGGAAAAGGTGGCATTTCCTTTCAGATCGTGAAAAGTTCAACGTCACACCGTCCCATTTCATCCGATTTCTTTCCAATCGATTTCATTAAATGCAAACTTGTTTAAGGAAGCTTCTATGAACGCGTACTAGGGTGACTTTTATTTTCGACTTTTGAATTTTGAAATAATTAAAAAAAAATCTATGTAAAGTTTGAGCTTTTAAATCATTATTTAACAGCTCGCGAAGTCGATTTTATATAATATCCTCCAAGTTATTGATTAAACAAAAAAATATGCCATACAGAAGTTTTAGATCCGGACAAGGAGCATATTTTATGTTCTATTACTTTTCCTCGTGCGACAAATGGTTTTCAAAAAAAAATCCGAAGAACTAAAAAATACTATTTTTCTTCCAATTTTGAAAGTTTAAATGCTTCTAGAACACTGTTTATTTGTGAAAAAAAAGTTTTTTGTAGTTTTCGGACTTTTTTCAAAAATCGTTTCTCGTACTAGAAAAATTAATAGAACATCCTTGTCCGGATCTACAACTTTTGTTTAACATATTTTTTTATATAATCAATAACTTGGAGAATTATATAAAATCGACTTCGCGAGCTGTTAAATAACGATTTAAATGTTTAAGGACCCAGGGGCACCCTTTCCCGTTTCCCGAGCTCATCTTGAAAGAAAATTTTACCAAGAGTAACGAGGTTGATTTAAACCACCACTTTCACAACCTTGAAACGGATAATCGAACTTGAATGTCCGCCTTCGAAGAAGGACGCTTCTATGAAGAGATTGCTCCTGCAAGAAATCGGTAATTCGTGCCGGCAAGAGAGAATTCTTGTCAGAAACTTCTGTCAACTGTGGTTTCTAGAAATTGGCGGTGGCATTTCTTCTTAATATTCTCACGGACAGTAATGCACGATGGCTGTCAATCGGACAATATCATATTGACAACGTGTAATAACGAAGGTCGGGGTGCAGTGGGTTAGTGAAACAGGTGATGGTGGTCGATTGCCCTACAATCGCTCGTACCGCATCGACTGGATTATGGTCGGCTATCGCCAGCACACTTTAGAAGTAGGATTCGCCGTCTCCGGCAATCTCTGAATACGGTGCCACAGGTTCTAATAGATACTGGTTCCGTTCTCTTCAAACAGTTCAATCGAACTAAAGGAAACTCTCAGAAAAAGCTATTAAAACAAAATAGAAACCTTGAAGAAATAATATAATTTGACACTTGTCGATAATTGTGCATCATTATTCGCTTCGGTTCATATTTTAATGTAATTTAACCCGTTAAATTATGGTATTTTTTATGCAATTTTTAGCGATTATAATTTTTTACGAATCGAGACGTGGGATTTTTAGATAAGTTACGAATTATACATGTTGATGATTATTATGGAATTTAGAATGATGATTGTACAGAGTAAAGAGACTAAGTGTACGTGAAAGGTCAATTTCAAGTTCAGTGAAAAAATGTTACGTATGGTCGACCAAGCTTGTTCGTTGAATCAATTCGTAAGCAGAAAACAGGAACAGATGCATTCTTTGCGTTGGAGAAAACGAGATCTACTTATGATAATTCAAGTTTCTCTAACAGAGTGAAGAATTTCTTCCTGATTTCTAGGTAGGAAGAAGGAAACTAACGCCATTACACATTTTGGAATCAAGTAAGTACGTTAAAGGACTATTTCCTCAAACAGTGTTAATAACCAAAGTTTCTACATGTTTAACTATGTTACATATATATTTTTTAATTAAATTGATTGGACATTTTATGGTATAAAAATGGTACAGAGGTATATTAATATACACGCTTTTATAAACTATTACCCAATCAATTTTTTTATCTATTCTGATTTAAAAAAAAAACCTACTATATTGCATTCTGAAATTGTGTCATATCAAGTAATATAACAAAAAATATAACCATGAGAAAACAGGTCTTCCTTAACAATGCAACGTTTCCCTGTACCAATTTACTTCATCTTCATACAGAAAGCAGATATATCCCAATACATAAACAATTGAAAGCTAATTTTTTTATTAATCTCTAAATAGTATCCAATTTGCGATAGAAAATATAATATGGAATTCTAATGTTCTTTTAAATCATTATCGACCACCCTGAAATCCTTTAAATTTCATCTTCGACACAGCGTTGAATGTCATCGCGTATTACTGACATTCAAACAGAGATACAATACTTCGACCATAGTGTTTGGCTATACTTTCGCAATTGAAGCCATACGTTAAAGTCTGTAAACGGCATTTGACCATAGTAGGTATAATGGAATCATGCAGTCTGTGTATCATCAGGGCGTAACTTACCGTGTTTCAGCCTCCCGTTCTTGGAAATGAGGAGAGATAGTGGTTCAGGCACCTTTTTTGTACACACACTGTCACGTTGATCTGTCCTTAGACCGAATAAAGCGTTCCTCCCCACTTTCATGTACTGCTTGCCCATCGTCTTGGGCGATCTGATCCCGAACAAAGACCCTATCAACTTCATTTTGAGCTTTTTTTGAGCAACAGGAGACCTTCGAAAACCACACGGATGTCTACTCTTCTTCAAACGTTCTCACTAACAGACTGGCTCATAACCGTACTCCTTCTTGAAGTCGTTTGCTTCTGTTGGATTGTATCTCCGGATCACGAGACTGATAACACAAATAATTCTTTCCTTTTCGTTCCACTATTGAGTTGTGATAATTAAGTTAATTGGCGATTTTGTGCTCTGTTTAGCGTCACGTCGTAGAAATCTCGTCACAGCTAATCTACGATGTGTTACGTTTGGAAAGTATTGGCTCACGTCACTTCTCCAAACATCGTTCCCAGGGGTACATCCGGTCTGCTCTTAAAATATAATTAACAGACATTTTGTTTCCTATGTGCCGCTGTGATCTTGACTTTGGCTGTTCCTTCCTGACTTTTTCTTATTCTCTTCTCTTCCGGCTAATTCGTTTAAGCAAATTGCACTTTCGATGTAGTCTCCGCTCAAGTACTGCTTGCTCCTTCCTTTATCGGTGTTCAAAATTGCTTCGGGGTTTCGGTTCCAACCTCGTTAGCTGAGTACAGATCCTTGAACTGTTCTGTCCTGAAACATACAAGCAAATGGATACTATTTAAAGAGGGTTATGGTCTCGAAGTGGAAATACATTGCTTTCTTAATTGAATCTTCCTTGCCAACAAATTATTATTTTATAAAAACAATTAACGCTTCTTAACAACCTATGGTTTAGGGGAGAAACTCTTAATTTTGTGGTCTAAACTTCGTAACTCTGTCGAGATGACGGTAATCCCTCGATAGAAGAATAAATCAAAATCGTGCAATAATATTCTTTTCGTCCAAACTTTATCTTCTGCAGTGGAGCTACGTTAAAGTAGTTACCGTCAAAGCGAGTAGAAATCTTCTGGAGTTGGGGCGTTGCGCGGATCGAAATGTAATGACTGGTCGAATATCTCTGGTCATCTAGACAGGTGTTTCAAGTTGACCATACAAATTAATTGTAGCTTCTTATTTTCCTTACTAATTACACTATTATTCATGCGCATGTAAACATATAGCTGGTTAAGATAAATAGCGTTCTAACGTCATCATAATGGAAATGTTTTCTATTGAAAACAGTGTCAGTTCGAAGTCTATTCATTATATAAAAATTAAGTTTCACAATACAATAATTATCTTGTTATTAAGTGACGTAGGAAATTAAGTATTCGTCCTGTAAATATATCGGTCACTCTGAAAAATAATAGCCTATGTTAACCACGGAAATCTGAAAATGAGCATTTCTAACGTAGCTTCTACCTTTTTGAGATTTTAGATATCTACTTATTTTTCGCTTTTTTGTCTGATTCGTGTAAAAATTCTCAACTGAAGTGAGATGGGGTCTTCTGGAGGCCGTTACCATTACTTTTACCCAATAATACCAATAACCAATAAATTACTTTTCAACGGTTTTTAGATAGTGTTTATTTCTACACACTGTTGCACAACTTTTTAGATCATTATCTGATATAGAAACAAAAATTTTGCCAATAAAGTAAAAAATAATTGTTTCTCTTATTTAATCTACGACTCTCAATTTAGTTATTTAAGTTATTTAACTACATTTACTTTTTAAAAAATGGGAGGGTCTACAAAAGGAGTTGTTCGTAAAAAAGAACCGTATCTAGAAACGGAAGATTCACAAAATAAGCGACTTGAAAAAGTGAGAATAAGGATGTCTCAAATTCGTTATTATTAACCAATACTGGCAAAGTATTGGGCCAATATTGATGCAGTGTAGGATGGCACCACCGGGGCATCGCCTAATTAGCTATCGTTTTCTCAATCGAATAACTAATTAATATTATGTTAGCAGCCTACTTTTCTATTGATAGCTGGGTTTTATATAATACACATTAGTTATATTTAATTCCGCAGTTACGCTTCAACTGGAACAAAATATACGTTTCCACTGTTCCAGTTTCATGCTTACTTCAATGACGAAGTGAATATTTAACCAAGTATTTACAAATACCTTAATTTTGATAATAAATAAACAGTTTATATGCATAATAATGAGTAATAAAACGAGCATGAGTTAGAGCTACTGAAAGGTCACTCCTTTCAGGTGTCTCAAGTTTCGTTTCCGTTTTACTGCCGTTACGCCACTTTTATCTATATTATTGGTCAATAAAGACTAATTCCGTCATTCGGTAATTTCATATAAATACCTTCAATAGGTTGAACCGATAAAAACAAATTATAAACAATAGAGTAATTAAGCGAACAACATTACTATAAAAAGGAACAATGATTGAGTAAAAAACAATTTATTCAATTAAATAAATTATTGAGCCTTATCGGAATCCTTGATATTTTATCATAAAACGTGATTTTCAGTAACTTGATACTCAACCTGTTATAGCGTAATGAGACTGTAAATAAAATTATAGTCTGCTTAATTTACACGTTCACACTGAAGTTTTTGTCACGTTTTACGACTTCATTATGTGACTGAGTTTGATCTTTAATCTTCTATTACTTTCCTGTCGTATAATAAAAAGACAAAAAACGGTATGCTAAGTAAATTCTAATGCCAAGTGTTATATTGTGTACGTTTTAAACATTTTTCCCTTGAAAATGAAACAGTGGTAACATCTTACACCATCAATGACGGGGAAATTATGGTAACCTTGTTTTTGCTGGACCATCCGATACATTTCTGAAATGTTCACCGATGCTTCACTTCAAGAATAAATTACCACAATCCTAAAACGTAAAAGATTTCAGGGCCTCAAGTTTTACCACTGTGACTACGCTGACTGCATACCTTAGCGAAATTGGAACATCATTTTATCGCAACTCAAGTTTCACAATTATTTATGTAAACGTAATACCATGGATGACGATATAAACAAAGCATTACATGTGTTCAAATATAAACAATACATTGGCAGAATGCCATATTAAATACGGTACTGCCGTCGATAAAATGAATCCTTGCGTAAAAATAATTCGAAATTGCTGAATAACGTTTTTTTTTTCGAGGAAGTTTCGTTTTAATGAAAATTGATGCAGTTTTTCTGGAGAAGAAACGAAGCCTCATATATTATGTTGTTTTTATATGTCCTACTTAACTATGAAGTTAATTTTTAATTATATATACTTTTACCATTATTTCAGATACATGTACTTATATGTACATTTATATACATATGTATACTTGTAGATACCTAAAAAATTTTATGACTTTTAAATGTGTACTTCAAGTCAAATATTAATCAAAATTAACCTCTAGCTACTATGGAAGAGGAATTTTGTAAGCACTATAATACTATTGATCAAAAATATTGCAATTCATTAAAAACGAATAGTACTTAGTACTTACAAATGTATACCTATAAAATAAATATTAAATTACATCATTTGCCGTCCAGTCAAAAGAACAATTTTTTCGATACTTTGAGTTCAGCTATATAGAATATATTCAATACTTAAGGTTACATATGAAAAATACGGGGGAAAAACGTGCAATGTCCATTTTTCGTGATTTTGCGATTTATATCACATTCTTTGGTGGGAACTGCGACTACAGAACTGTCGAATCACAAAGGATTATGAAGTTCAAATGCCCCTGTAAGATAACGTTAAAGATTTGGCATACTGGTTAAAAACAGGAAATGTCCACTCTGCACTGGAAAAACACGGAACGTCCCCACTCTTTGCCTAAGCATAAGCTACTGTCGCCAAGGTACAACGAGGAATGAAGATCTGTCCTACGAAATAAAATTGTTGAAAGATACCCATTCCCCAATCAGTATGTGAAGGAACTGCGAAATTTATGTGATATTTTTATTGAACCATCTACAACGGTTGTTGGTCGAATACCCTCATTACCATTAAAAACCAAAGACGGGACGGTTGAACTTCCCAATAAAGCATTCAAAGAACTCCTGCCTATTTCAAAAACAAAATATGGAGACCGTACCTATTATCTTGAAAAAATTTAACGATCCTATAGTTCAGCGATGTTATGAGACGTTATCTCGTGCATAACAAGTAAGTGAGAAGCATAATATCTGATAATAAAATGTAAAAGTAGCTTTTCTAAAGTAGCTTACGTGTTTTTGGTAAATATAAAAGTGGAAATTTCTTATTTTGTTTCAGTATGCTGTCCTCTTCAAACTTAAAAAATATTATAATAATGTAAAACAATTACTATTCTCTTTCTTATTTTTATCTGACACCTAATTAGTGTATAAAATTCATATTACGAAGAATGCACATAAATGCATTCAACCTTGATTCTTTACTGATGGACTAAAGTACTAAAACTTATTTTTCTCGATAAAGCTGTTTTGTGACATTCCCTGTTTTTTCCTTACCCTTAATGTAATAGTATTAATAAGAGTAAAATAGAAATGATGGTAACATTCAGAGTAAACAATTCGAAACGGTTTTCGTTTTCAATTACATAACTGGACTGAACTTGTTCTGTGACTGCTATGCATTTTGTATTTAGAAGGCATAAAGCACCATCATTAGTCGTGTGAAGAAATTAATTGATCATTCAAGTGTAAACCGCGATGCGTTAAAGATATGCAGCCACGTAATTACTTATGAACTATGGTACTGCTGCATCCGTATAACTTTCGATCTGAAAAAGAAAGTTGTCTGTCCTTTATATTATGTAACTGCCTTTGGGAGTATCGATTCTGCATCGCATACGCGAATGCAGAGATCAAGGATTATCCAATAAACGTTCAGCGGTCATTTCTTACAATATCATGAATTCAATATATCCTGTTTGTAAAAATAATAGAAATACATAACAGTATTTGTAATATTTCTTTAATTTATCATGATGATTTACTAAAGACTTTGAAATACACATTTAAATTACATTGTTAAAATGTTGAGACAACTTAATAGTTGCTACTAATAAGAATATAAATATTGTATTTTTGCAGGATATATGTAAAGAATTTGTAAATATCAATGTCTTAGTAAAAGGAAGTGAATTTCATGTATATGTATTGTAAAATTTAATATATGTTACTGCTGAAAGCCAAAACCATTGCGTTTGTGCAAAATTTGATTACAGGAAGTATGATATATTATGATATCATTCCCAGATTATGTGAGACACTCGTTTTTTGCAAACTAGGGTGTATTCATTAATTCGAAACAGAAAAAGTAGAGTTGCACATAAAATATGAGAGGTAAAGTGTAACTAATGAAGCATTGATCACGTAATAACTCAAAACTTTAGAAAACGTAACATAGCTATTTTAAAAAATGTGTTCCTCAGTGTATAATTCTCATTACAGGATACGTTGCCTCACAAATTTTTTGAAAGAAGTTTCTGCATCGATAAATTTCGATCATTTTCAAGTTTCGAAATGAATTTTTATGCTGTGTAAAAGATCGAGGAAACTATATATTACTTCGAATTAGACAATTAAGACTATCAATAACGGTTTCACTTTCGAGATTAAAATCTTTATTTTACAGCTATTTAACTTTTCCTCTCTTACGTAAGTTCACAAAATTAACACACAATTTCCGCATCGTCTGCATTGAAATTCGAAATTAAATACAGATTTGCCCAGTTATGTTGATAATTTTACCCCGGATAGGTTGATTCAAAATCATTTCCACTACCATTCCTTGCTTACTTAGGACGTGGGAAATGGGAACCTTCACATTCTTCACAAGCGAGCGCTCGGCGCTCGAAGATAAGGCACCGGGAAGACTGGGCCTTAAGAAGTGAAAAATGTCCTAGTCGGTCTGATCTAGTCGGACATAATTCAGGCTATAACCCAGATAACACACGTCGTTTATAAGCCGTCTTTAAAACGTCTTGAAAGTCGTAAGACGTCTTAAAGACGGCTTATAGACGTCGAGGGCTATCTGGGATTTAACGAAATTACCTATAAAATGAACTTGCAAATTTTGAAACTTGCTGTAATACATTTATGTATATGTATATAAAAACTCGATATATATATATAAATAAAGTAGTCAGAAAACATATTGGGAAACAAGATAATATTCGACAAAAGGACGTACCTAATCGTGAAAAGTGAAAATAATTTTTTTATAGCACCTGCAAGTTGCTTCTTTAAGTAACTACTTGGCTTTCCAAATAGTTTCGTTCACAACGGCGCTATAAGTTGAGTGAAATAATACTGGATAGAGAATTCGCTAGGAAGAAAAAAACAAACTACGAAAACTGGTAGCACTCACACTTTCACTACTTATTAGCACAAGTACTTAGTATTTACTCACGTCCTACACAGTTCCGCATCTGAGAAAGTAGCAACATACATTTCTCTCATTATAATACAACATCACATTATATTACATAACTTGTAAAAAAATTTAAAACTGTTTTCAAAAAATCAAATCTATTATTTTAACGAAATTTGTTACCCCCAACATAGTTAATATTTTGATTAATTCTTATGATGCACGTATTATCACACGTATATACATTTCAACAGTGTTATATAAATGTTTCAACGTTTCACATAGGTAGATTATGGAACGTCACACAGAGTTCTGGATCGTTTTTTTAAATTTTTGTTTTATTTAATTCTACATAATCGTGCATGTAGAATACAAAATATGATGTTCCTGTTATGATTTCAATCTTTTTGCGGAACGTGAATCCTACAATAAAGCATTAAAGTTCCTTCGAGATGAATGTACTTTAAATGAATTACGTATAATGTACCTACTTATCATATTATAGTAGACCTTCGAATTAATGTAACAGCATGGCTGTTACGAGTATTAAACTCGTTGATGTAGGTATTACTATTATTTATCCTTTATGAAAAACAAGGCGTTTCAAATTCATTTAACACAAGTGTAGTAAATAAAAAATTGCTATAATGAGAAAACTGGTAATGATGTTTTTAACAAGCACTACTTAACAAATAAACACATAAGTTTGTAGGAAACATTTATTATTATGAATAATTAATCTATATTTCTTTATAATTAGAAAGAGTCTTGTTAATAAGTAAATTTGAAGGTAAATTGTTGATTATAGTCGATAAGATTGTTCAAATACTAAAATTTGAATACCTTCCGTACAATTCCAATAAACATCAAATTGTAAATATGAACATTAGACGAGACTGATATTTACTGGACGATAACCTTAATTCTTTTATGCAGTTAGTAATTACGAGAAAATAATGGTTTCGTTGGATTATTACTTAACTTAGTTTTTCTACGCTCTTTAGCTAGCATAATTCTTGTGTAACAAAATTATGACGCAAGTGAATCGTGCATGTACATACGTCTGCGGAATCTGAAAAGGCTCGGTTTGCCACATACGAAATATTCGTTCTTAATTGAACTTCATATTGTTTACCAGCTTCCACTCACTTTCAGAATTTTAATCAAAACAGTTTCCATATTACTCTCTTGCACTTTCTCCAGCAATCAGTTACCTTCATTACCTATATCATTTTGAATAGTATACATATGCATGAAAGCTAAGAGTACTGACCATACAATGATTTTCAAGAACTTTCGCTTTTGAATAATTCGTCTTATAAAAAATTCCTTAAATATTTCGATCCATAGTGATGGCGATTTCCTCATGTAGATTATATTAGAATTATTAAGATGCATGTTATTTATTGCCTACTTTCATAAATAATTTCCTAGTAGATTCTTTGGTGAAATGTGTAAATTTCTACTAGAAGTTGAACAGTGTATCCAGTCCGTTAAAATAAAAAAATAAAAGATTTTGATTTTGTTGGCATTTTGTATCCAATATTGGTAAACACTTCTGTTAGGTTAAAAAATATAGCGAAAAAGTTCAGCATATAACCAGTGAATTATAAGCTAGAGCCTATATTATTTTTTAATAAGATGACATAATGTGCATATCCAATATTTAGTAGTTTAATTTTGAATTAAAAAACTAAAATTTTTAAATATCAATTTCACTGGTGTATACTGTAACGACAAGATGAATGCAAATTACTTGGTGTCGCCTTCTATTTGGAGAAAACTACTTAGGTACCTATATATGTGTATATGTATATATGTACATACGTATATCTACACTAATAAGCAGTTGACTCACAACGCACTGAGCTCTCTAAATATCATCAATATTACGTATCTGAAGTCAAGATGAGTTCCAAAAATGAATTTAAAAATTACAAGGTGCTGCACAGAATTACGAAATGCGAGGTTCCCATAATCTTTGTACATGTTTGATGTGTAGAATAAAAATTATTTCCGATTAAATGCTATGTACTAATCTAGTGAAACTTACTAAACTTGAAGTAATACCACATCCATGATACAATCATGATGGTAGGAGATTTATTAATCTTCACGCGATAAATAAATTTTTTTATCACGAAGTCAGTGTCAGTTGCTAAAATCTGCATATTTATCAAATGTTTTTATTGTGCTATCATCCTTGTTTTGTATCGTATTAATCACGTCCACGGTCAGTAAATAATTCTTTTTCTACAACCAGGTAGATATGGTGACTGCATCACCCCAATTTGCAACAGATGTAACGGTAGTAAACAATAACAGAAAATAATTAAACTGTTATTGTGTTTACTGAGATTATTACAGAGGTTACCCCTATAAATAAATAAGTAAATGTTAAGTATTTTACAGATACCTAAAAGCAGATGTAGCTTTTCATTACTATCAGTAAATTCGTCATATTCAATCTAGTAAATTAACCCTTCGTTGACTCTCTGGGTGTGAACCACCCATAAGCTAATTTTGACCTTTTATATGCAAAATAAATAACTATTTTTCAAAGCCAACTTACAAACTATTTTTTCTCTCGAAATATTATATCCGAACATCAACTCTGTAGATTTTTAACTTCTAATATTGAAATTTGTAAAATTTACAATTTTTTTACGATTTTCTTCGTTTGTTCTCGACATGTGGTAATCTAGAATTATTTTACAAAAACTGTGATAAAATTTTAATAAAAAAATTATTGGAGTACATTCTAAAGACCTTGAAATTATCCAATGATTTTTTTCATAATAATTGGATTCTTTGGATGAGTATGGCACTCGTTCAAAAATTGCTCTGCGTGTGCGCCACCCAGGTATGTCAAAATTGATCGAAAAAAGCGCTAAAAAAAGAACTGTTTTTTAACCAAAATTAAAAAATACTTGATTTCTAAGCATGTCTCAAATCATACATTGATACTCAGTATCCTGTAACTGTACTTTATTCAAATTTTAAATTCTATTATTGGAACGTTTGTGCATCAGAACATTTTACAATTCAAATAACTTCGCGTGTACTTGAAGTAACTTTATTGATGTACCCATTATTAGTGACATTAAGCACTCGAATTACTACATCAACAATTAATTATGCATCACAGTTGCATGCATTATATTTATCATATGAATTATTATCAAGGTTATTTTTTCTGCATTTTAAGGTTATTTTTTACACACCATTTTCTAACTCAGAAATATTGAAAATATGCAAAAATTATTCAACATTACTTTCGACGCGAATGTTTAAGCTACATACGTAAGTGTACATGGATTTCATATTAAGTTTATTGAGTGTTGACACTCGCCATCAAACAAGTTCATCAATATCAAAATAATTTACTCAAAAACTTTCTTTTTGGATGTAAAATTATTTTGGCTACTAAAAATGTTGACGTCTAAGGCTAATAACATCCACTATACCTACTGCATCATTTTCTTGAATTTTCATTAAAAATATCCGTACAATGACAGAATTCTTTTTACAGCAAGCTTTGGAAAACATGTTCGTCACTTTCTATGGACTTGATGAGTGCAATTTCGGTTGAAAGTGGACTAAAATTTTCTGTTGTAAATTTTCTCAATCTTTACCATAGACGTAGTACCTGATCTAAAAATACGACACAGTCGACTGGTTATATCATTCATAAAATTTTTAGTGTACACAGTACCATAAGCTTTTTACCCAGAAGCACATTTATAAAAACGTTAGCACTAATAAGCAAATTACCTGAGCACACAACACTGCCGTTTTGTAGTATTTACGTCCCCATCAAGCGGAGAAAACTGCTAATTTCGATATCCTCATCATGGGAAAACCTATATGTAATGCTTCACAACACGTCATAATTTTAATACTTACAAAATTAAACGTTACATTGTTACTAACTCTGAGGAACTATGCTCATAATATAAACGTCGCCTTTTAGCGCTAATTAAACTTCAAGTACAGACGGTAGACAAATGTGATTCCTATTATTACAAAACACTTGGGTAAATTTAGTATACTCCACATTCTATTTTAGAAATATGAATGATTTTCTTTCTCATTTGCCACTAAAAATGTAAATGAATAAATACAACTGATAACTCGTATCTCAACCAATGTGAATATTTTATTTTGCAAGAGATATTTCGAACTAAAACCACTTCATATACTTATAGGTATACATATATTCTCCTTTGCTCACCAATTTAGAAATTATCTAAAATGCCCTTAGCCTATACGGGGACGAAATCTGAAGAAAGTGACTTCTTTATAAAATTGCTCATGTTTTCATTATTACCTCCATTACAACGCTTGTATTTAATTTTATAGGTACATTATATTTCGTGCAAGAATGCAATGTGCATTTAACGAGACTCTATATAGAACTTTCTTCCACCACTTTCTTCTGTGTACATGCATCAAGGTTCAAGCCACGTGAACCAATGTACAACACATTCCCGACTGTCTTCTGACATAAATTTTATCCATTTTTATTGAGAGATCAGATCTGACCACCTCTCTCATCTATGGACGTGGTTCTTGAAATTATTGTACACCAGTACCTACTCCGTGACAGTTAATGATGCACAAGGTGATACTTGTTAAGTGCATACGAAAAACGTTATTAAGTAATCCATTCGTTTCAGGTAAACATTTATGTTGCATGTAGAACAGACAATATCAATCTTGTGTGTCCCTGAGAATACATAATTGTGTAAACAACGAGCAAAACATAAGTTCTGCAAGAATCCCCGTTAGCATTACGCAAACATCACACTAATAGACATTTTGTCATCTTATTTGCGTTAATAAATAATTTCACAAGGACATAATACGACATGAATGTACAGTTTCAGAAATTTACTCAAAAAGTGTAATGTGTTTCCTGAGTTCCTTCAAGCAATGAGGGGCACTTCACTTTCAGAAATTCTTTCTTTATTAGCACAAATTTCTTCACATGAAACGTCAAAATGACGGCATTTTTTGGTGCCACGAATATTTTTTTCGAAATTTGCGACACCATTGTATTACATATTCGTATTTTAATTTTATATATCACTTAAATTATTTTGCTCAAATCGATTGAGATATGAAGAGAACACAGCTAAGTAGTATTTATATGAACAAAATAATTTAAGTGATATATAAAAACAAAATACGAATTAAAGATTCATCTACCCCCACTTACTGTACTATATTTTTCTAATTTATTCTTGATTTATTCTAATTTATTCTATATTTACATTTTTATTTACAAACCCTCCCATATATTCGTACTTTTACTGTGCTTCTTATTGCACTATCCTGTTTTTGTACCTTCCTCCTTTTCCTTTCCAGTTTTGTATCATATACCATTCCTTACATACGTAAAGGCCAGGTATAAATTTTATTTCATTCAAATTTATATTATATAGTGTGAACATGATTCATTGTTAAGGGCCCCATACGTGTTGAGATATATATCGATACATGTATCGATACAGATAGCGATACAGGTTTCATGAAACTGGCATCTTGCTCACCAGCCAGAAGGTGAGCAAGATGCAAGATACATAAATCAATGTTTCGAAACTGAGACAATTAAATACACATTGAGATTTGTATCGCGATACTGATGCCAGCAACATGTATCGATACAGATCTCAACGTGCATGGGCTCCTTTAGAATCGTTACACGTAATTAATTAAATCACAATGTACGTGTAAATCAACATCTTTATATTAATCAATTGTTTTTCTCATATCAAATAAATTGTATGTATGATATAGTTCACTCATTTCATGATAAAATATATGATACCACGGGCTACTGAACTTATTTAAAAAAAGTACAAAATAATTAAAAAAATTATAATTGCATCTGATTTATTGTACGTTTGTCTTTCGACAGCTTTTGTAGAGCGAACATGTTTTTGAATTCTGAACGGAGAAAGAAAATAGTTACGACCAGGTATGAAAAACTTGTTTTATATCTCCACCTATGAATAATACATATGTATATATTGTCGCTTCCAGGGCCTACATCCCTACAAGATACAGACGAAAGATAAAAAAACCTTATTCGACAGTGATGACAAAGGATCCCACGAACAAAGAAAAGTGTTTTCATTCGCAACACAGAATCATCGCAATCAATTCATCAGCTACTCACGAAATAAAAATAACTAGAATTTTTCGAAAGTTTTAATAACGAAAAAAGATGAAGTATCTGTTCTTGGTATTCTTATTTAAATTATTTTTTGTTTACATAATACCCAATTCTGTTTTAGACGAAAAACACAATACTATGTAGTAAACACTGTGCAGTAAACATACACGTTATAGCAAAACAGCGGTTCACAATTGCGCTAAAGGCTTTGCAAGACTAGATAAATTAGGAAAGAATTACGTTGCATTGCTTCAAGGCCTTTAGAAATATTTAATGACATATACGTGGCTGCTACAGATACCGATTGCATTGAAATGTGTACATACATATTAATGTATATACATATAGAGTAAAACCGGGTGAGTCGGTCGAGTCGCTATACACCTTGTATACGCCTTTCTCATGCAAAGGGTTAAAACTGAAAAGTAAATGTCAAAACAACTAATCCCATCATATTTGTCAACTAACCCCGGAGCCGGGGTTTGTATACCTAATGATATTTGTAAACTTTTGGTATGCAGCAAGTCAACAAAATACCAATGGTCTATTTATAAAAATTAGAAATATAAAAAATTAGTCAATTAGCCCCTTTTGTATAAAGTTATTGCAAAAAACTAGGTGTGCAAATACTTTTTTTCGACTCACTGCATGTATAGCAAATAATAATATAATAGTGGAATAGAAGTTTTAGGAAATTGTCAATGCAACTGGCTCGATATTCTCATTACATAAGAATAATTTCATGAAATATCGAAATCGTCGTTGGATACAGATCTGGAATAATTGTGCAACAATGCATGCTACAATTTCTGCATTGAATGGGCATAAATCAACTCAAGCCCACTTCAATTATTCGACACAATATGTGACATCAATATTATTTCACTTTGATCGTATCGAACATTTCAGAGAAAGTTGTAATGCATGGCTGCGCTTGGTTTCTGTCATTTTTTACGTATCTGGAGCGTAAACGGTTTCTGAAATTTGGCAATAACCATGATCTTGTGCAACACAATCCAACATAGCTTACACCTACTGTTACAATTGTAGCGCAAAGTATCTACTTTCAATGTTTTAACATTAAATTGTGAAAAACTAAAAAAAGAAAAAAAGGAAATTATTTATAAAAGGGTCACCAATCTCGATGACCCTGGAATATGTTGTCGGGGGCATGATTCTGAACAACTGTTTCCTATGCATGTTGCCGTTGGTCGGCTATAGTTTTCAAGATATTGGCAAAAAACTGCGATCAGTAGTTGATTTGGGTTAGATGGTTCAGCCCTCCCCCCCCCCCCCCTCCCGTTAGGTGAGCCGCCAACTTTTGGAAGATTTACACACTCTTTTATCTTGACATCAGCAGGGTCCGCTAAATCAAACCATCTGCCAAACTCAGTTTTTTGCAAATATCTCGAAAACTAAACCCGAGCGACCCGTGAATAGGAAAAAAGTTGTCCAGAATGTTAACTTTGACAACATATTTCAAGGACATCGAAATCGGGGAGAACTGCCCCTTTGTAAAGAATTACCAAAAGAAATAAACGTCGTTTGAAGCGAGCGACCTGTATCATTCTTTTCACAACCAAATGATTCATACTTTCCATAAATCAAAGTTTTTTTAAAAAACTGAATATTTCTTTTGGACAAAATGAAAAGATGGAAACAGTAAAATGAGACATGAAAACGAGACAGAAATATTAATAAAATATCAACGTTAATATTTCAGAAAATGTGAAAATGCTACGCATTGCATACCTAGTACTACATTTGCCTACCCCCTTTGAACGATTGTAATTATTATTACGACAACAAATTACCATAGGCATTTTCAAATACCTATTAAGTTAGCTTGCCTTCCCTAATTAACCAGTTTATAAAGCTGTTAACACACTTTCGACCGGAAACTTTATGCAAAAACTAAGCCCTGCCACTGTCTGGTTTTCCATAATTGAATATTAAAGTGCATAAATCTGCAGTTGTTTTATATTCTTCCATAACACGAGTCTACACATGACCGAGCAGCAAATTGTTAATGAGGATAACTAGATAGCAATAATAATGAGAGTAGTTCTTGCTTTGTACTATGAAGCTCTCCAAGTCTCCTCACTTCTCAATTCGTATGTAATAAATACTCTGCTGTTGAATGAATTTCACACAGATCAGGAAATGATATTACAAAGATATGGTAGGTAAGTAAACTTGGTTGTTATTGCTATCAGACTCAAATTGTTTTGTCTGCGTTTCATGGCCCGCAGTACGGAAACATAATAACCGCAAGGACAAATGGACTGCTCGACATATAGTTCCTGGCCATCTACTTGCGAAGAAGGAACTCTGACTTCAGACTTTCCATTCGCGTCGAGGGTGGAAGGGGTAAAACAAGTATGACGCACATTTCCTACTGTTACTGCATCGCGAACTTAAACCAGATTGTGCTTTCACAACGTTTCGACGTTTCCAAAAGAAGTGAAATCATACGGGGTGATATATGCGTGCAACGGAACAGTTCCTTGCTATAATAATTTTTGCGAAATCGTTGAAACTTCCCGGCGTAAAGTGTAATTTAGAATAAAACGATACCAGAGCTCGAGCCAAGACAATACACCTGCAAGTAGTTCAGCTATCGAACATCGGGATAACTTTCCGCTCCTATTCCAAGCCGGGCAACTTCGACCAGGATAAAGACATTTCTACATCAGTTTCTGTATATAAATTTTCACTCAATTTTATGGAAATAAAAATTATTCGCATGAGAAATTAAAAAACAAATTTGGGGCTGAAGGAGAGGAACAAATTTTTCTATTAATAATATTATTGAGAAACACAACCAAATTCATAGTTTGAATTTTACACTATTTATTTGAAATTTCAAATAGAGGCACAAATAACAATAAAAACCTTCTTTAAAGGTAATGTTTTTTCACTGAATAGAAATAATCCTTGTTAATGAAAAATCATCGGTTACTCGAATTTTGATGTGAATAATTTCTTTATCTAAGTAATGCCTGGCATTGTTACCGTCTAGCTACCTCAAGAATTAAAGTAATTAGAAAATTTGGGTGGCTCAAACAAATTCAGTTTGTTAACAAGTTAGCTGGGATTATATACTTCCCTGACAGCACCATACATCTCAAGGACGTCCGTTTCATATCAAGTTTATATCCGAACACCCTACGTCCGTTTCGAACGTACCTAGGATATTCTTAAGACTTAAAATTCGTATGTTCTAGGAACGTTCGTCTCGCAAATTTTATAAATGTTCAGAAGAATGAAATTTCGAATGTTCCGGAAACATCCACCTTGTCTTATGAATGTTTTGAAGAACAAAAATTCAGATGTTCTAAGATCAACTGTCTTGTAGGTTTTGCAACAAATTTCTTGAAGCAGAAACAGAACTTTTCTATTCATCTATTTTCTTAAAAAAAATACTACAATTGTTTAAAAGTAATATAAGATGCATATGTTGTTTAATATATCTACTACAAAGTGACTCTTTGCTTCCTCTTTTTTGGTAACGTATCATGTTTCTATTTAGATTTATATATGTTACTACTTTCCTATATAAAAAAAGAATCTGGCAAATTTAATAAAATCAATTTTGTGCACACATAATATTGTAAAATATTTGAAAAATCCTAGTCATAATTTTGATAATTTTTTATTTTATTTAGAGTAAGACGCTGAAATTCAATACGAAGTGAATTGATTCTTCGACAGAACCTTTTGCGCATATCTGAATTTCGCTGTCAGATTGCATATTGCCACGCATTCCACACTCAGGTGTTAGGCCAATCGAATATCTCATTTACATCGTGCATTAGTATCCGTTCGTGCTACCGCTTGGCGGCAAATTGTACGTTGTGATGCAGTAATAATCTGCCTTAACATACACAGCGTAGCGTTTGATGCAACTCGTTTCAGTATGAGTAACGATGGGAAGAGAGCACTTTACGATGGAATTAATGATAGAGCGGTTTGAAGAGACATTACGAATCGTTTTTCGCAAGATTCTAGATTACTTCGCAAACACTAGTTTTGAAATCGAGAAATCCGAAATGAATTTGGTAATGTACCTATACTAATTGAAAAATGGAAACGTGTTAAATAAAAAGTAACGATACTGAAATCCTTACATGTTTGTACCTTCATTTTATAGTACAATTATTAATTGTTTGTATATTACTAAATATAAATTCTTGATAAAAGATAACTTAAAATGTGAATATTAAAAATGTTAAGATACACCACGGTATACCATTCTTTATTCTTATTCGCTTATGTATTATTTCATTTTCCAAATTTATTGAATGTTTATGAAAAAAATTACACTATTACTAATTTTATTTTATTTATTTAGGGCTGAATATATTAGCTCTTGATTCTATAGAACTATCGATAGTCATCATATGCGTGGTAAATACTGAAATGGGGAAATTCTATTTGAAAGTATAAATAAGAAAATTTACTTATTTATAAAATTCTTGCTGATATAAATTGAACTGCCACTGTTTCAGTTAGAAATGAACGTTGTACGTTTGCTCAGAAACTAATGTGTTTGTTTACGAAGCCAAGTATAGCATTCAAAACATACGTGCTCCATTTATTTTCAAAATTGTTCTACTAAAAGATGAGGACACGTACAAACAATTTTATTTAACATCTTATAAATATTTTTTCGGAAATCATAACTCTTTTCGAGTTGTACTACCTATTCTAATGTTTCCTTTCAGTTTATGGGTTTTTTAAACTTAAAATTTCTCAGATGTGCATTACACGAAATAATAACGATTATTTGTCAACAATTCAATGAAGAATGTTCAGTTGAATGGAATAATGTTCGTAAGGTGGACCATTGCTATGAAGAATATGTCTAATTCAAGGAATAAAAAAAATTTTAAAAATTAAAACCGACTTCAAAGAAATTTAAAAATTCGCTAAAAAGTAAAAAATAATTTTGTTCCTTATTTAATCTACGACTCTCAATTTTTTATTTCGGCGCCTCATTATTTGCACTGTGTAAATCTGGCGCCGTCTTAAAAAAATTGAGAGTCATAAATTATACAAGGAGCAAAATAATTTTTTACTTTTTAGCAAATCTTTTTTACTTTTTAATTATGTAAGTTATACAACTACATTGATTGATTTAAGTTATATAATTACATAAATGTAAATAATGAAGTCGGTTAATGAAACAGATTTCTTATTTTTGGTGTAACTTCAAAACTACTTAACCGATTTTGATAATTCTTTCTCCATGACCTAAGTTGATTGAAGCTAAACTAAATGCAATAAATTTTACGAAAATCGGTCCAGTAGTTACGGAGAAATATACGGACAAACATAATACATACTAACATACATACATAAACATCAAACGTATAACATCTTTCTTTTTGAAGTCTGCTAAAAATAGAAATTCTACATGTTTTTCGGAGAACTAATACGGAAGCATTCATTCTGGGCTTGTGGTTTTGATCTGCAGCCGCGAGCTCAGTATTTTTACGCTCTTTGCATTCAGTAAATGTCAGTTTTATGCGTGAACGGTGTTTCACAATACCAACGATTAACTGGTCTGTGAAATTGAGTCAGAGATCTATTTTATTATTACGCATAAAACGAAGTATACAACTGACAATGAAGCAAACATGTAAAAGCCCATTCACGCGAGACAGCTTTTATGGCTTACGACTGGAATTTATTTCAGATACTCAAAAGTATCAACCCATCGACCGCGGATAATATATTTTACATATTCAGCCAATATTAAAGCTAAATCATCAAGTCTGATTCGTGTTAATAGGAAGCTTGATTAATATACTTTCAGTTAGTATCGTCTATCAAAGAAATGCTGGAATAAATTTTGATAGAAGAATGTAACAAGATAAGAACGAATTCAGCTAAAAAAATAGTTCAATCTACATAAGTGTAACACACTAAAACTTGTAATAAAATTTGGTACATATTTTTGAATTCGGTCGAATATTTTTGTGCACGTTCTTTGGTGCTTCCACGAATAACAATAATTTTTTAAACCACCTGAATATAATTATGTAATTAGACGTCTTCTAATCTAAAGTATATTAATCAAAGTTTAGACTAATACGTATTAGAATTGGCAATTCTAACAGTAAAAATGATTACACATGTAAAATAAACATGAAACATTGTATAACAACAAGTTTACATATGAGGTTGACAGATACTTTTGTGAATAACTGTATATTTAGAAGGAAAGAAGGAAAAAAAATAAAAATTTGATGGATTTTGACCCTTGTAGTCCAATCACAGAGGAAGCAATGTTATGATAGGCTAATTTAATCTAACAGTTTTTCTACTTCGCAGATGTGAAAACACAGAGCCATCACGTCCATGTTTGTAGTCTAACTAATTGGTTAGTTTCTTCTGTTTCTAGGAAGAAGCTCCATTCATTCTTTTTGTAAAATTAATTGGATCGATCGACAACTTTTTGTACAAAAATTAGCATCAGAGAAAGCAAAGGAAACTAAGGTTGCAACAAAAAGGTCAAGTACCCTAATTAAGCACTAACGTATTAGCGTAATGTCGTCACTGGATGTGGTACGTTTGCGGCATTTAGAAAAAGTTGAACGTAATTACAATCACGTTACGGTAGTTTCCACAGAAAAATTGTTTGCTACCGGCACTAACAGAGTCGTTTTTGCTTTCTATTAAAAACTGTCACTGTATTACAAGATATTTAAATGGATGCAGTTGCAACGTGAGGCTTCCGTATGTTATGCCGTTGGTAAGCTAAGAGTTGTCATTTCACGCGCCTCCTACTCGCGTTTCAAATTTTCGTACGTGAAACAGTACCCTACAGTGCTGAACACAATTTTTTCCCGATCGGTCACGCGAAAAGTTAAACGAAATTAGTATAAACTAAGTTTTAAATTATTAATTAATTAGTTAGACAAAACTGGCGTATTATTTCATGACAATTTGATGGCCAACTAATTCCTAACTTGGGGACACTGTGAGTCAACCAGAAATGCTACTAGGCTAAGGTTGGACGTTTCGTTTGTGTTGCGCAAGTACCGATAAATTAATGTCACATTGAACTATGTTTTCGAGCATCTACGATAAATTGTTTAATCCATTACACTGCGACCGATGGCCTCTGATTTAATGAATTTTCACGAATCGTTATGGGATCAAATAAAGTCCGATTGATTTATGAGTGTGCATTTTGTTAAGAATGTTTTCAAGATTTTAGTTTAACGAATATTGAAGATATTACGTTGTTGTAAATGAAATGGTTGTTTCTGATTTTTTAATTTAAACTTTTATTTGACAAACCTAATACGTATTTCATCAATCGAAATAGTCACCATCGACTTCCGTACACTTCAATGCACCAATGTCTTTCTGAAAGAAATCCAGACTACGAGAGGCAGTAAATTCAGCGAATGCAGTTTTTACATCCATTTCTTCTCGAAACGCTTGTCCAATCAAAAAGCTATTTAGGTGCTTGAGAAAATGGTAGTCAGTAGGTGAAAGGTCGGCAGAATAAGGAGGGTGAGGGAGAACATCCCACTTCAATTCCGCTAACCTTTTAAAGGTTTGTTTTGCAGTGTGTGGTCGAGCATTATCATGAAGCAATAACACACCACGTCTATTAACCAATGCCGCCTGTTGAATACGCAGTTTTTCATACATGATATCAATTTATTGTCCAAATCACGTGTGAGACTTTTCAAATGATACAAATACAACGCCATCTGCACGGAAAAGAGCTAAGCTACAAAGCCGTGAAGTTTAAATTGTAGAAGACGGCCTTTCCATTTGCAACAACTTAATATTTAAAAATTTTTCAATAAAATTTATTGAAATACTGAATAGAAAGGAGACGATGTACCATCACTCTTTTGTTTTTTTGGTAGCCACACCTTCTGAAAGATATTAACTACAGTTTATTCTATTCATTTTAGTATCATCTGTTCTTTCAAATTTTCCATTTTCCCAACACACATTCAATAATTCCTAAGATAACAGTATTGGATATCTATCTAAACAGATTATTTCATTGATAAATAGAAAATTGTTTATGCCAGTTGATTTCAATGAAGTTGTAATGCACTTGACAAATGATTACCTTGCTTCATACGGTACTCGGCTCCAGCATTGAGAAATTCCAGTATAATCGATTATCTCTTTCAACAGTGTGCAATTCACTTGAACCCTATGCGCTCGTGTGTTTTTGCAACAGCAAAAAAAATAGTCTTTTTCTAGAAAGTAAACGTGTTTCGTAAGTACTCCCAATACCGTAGCCCTCGTTCTATCTTACATCGCAATGCTGGCCAAGATCGCGATTTTCTTTTACGACTATGTTGAAACTATGGTGTCTGGTTAACAATATTCCAGCATTCCTCTGCTACACACATCAGTTCCAGATTTCTGTAACTTCTAGTGTTTATTTTCCCACTAATTCACCTTCGTTTATATACAACTAACTTTATTATCCGGCTTCACCGATTTTACAAGTATATAACTTAAATATTTGAAAATTGTTATATTGTAGGCTGACGTGTTAATAAACCCCAGTAATTTCAATGAAATATATCTGTTGAAGGAACTCATAACAAAATGAAGAGGAATGTAATCGTGAGAGATACAATTATCCTCCAAACAGAAAAATACTCGACCACGTGAAAAATTTCACTGGCATTAACTCCACGGAAGGGAACTTTGTAATCGTTCAAATACCAACTGGTTTTAACGACAAGTTAAATTACACCAAGGCATACGGAAATAATTTTCATAACGATATCTACTTTCCATGCACGTGTGGCTGATAAACGGAAGATCACAAAACATATGTACAAGCACCTTTTGGATGAAATCAGATTGAAACTGCAGAATCCTCTGAATATAGAGAATTATTTAAGTAGCAGTTCCTGGTGGTTGCTTAAAAATATTCTCTGCTGGATCGATACACATTTTCTTCATTTTGAATACTTTATTAAATAGAGATTCGTAGTTTAAACACAGGTCATATGCCTACTGATGTAAAATATTACCCCTTAAGAATTAAAATTTCATAAATTATTTATTTCTCTACAGAGCAATTAACAATGAGTAGCTGTTAATTGTATTTCCTACAAGTTCGTAATCTATTTAATACATTAGAATAACGAACATCCTCTACTTCGTAGAATTAGCAGAATTAATAGCAGTTCTTTGCACTTCTTTCTTTCGAGTGTGACGAATGTACTACAATATTTAAGTGCACGCAACGCAATGGCTTATTTTACCAATGTATTCTGAATTAAATAATTTTGAGTATGTACGTACGAACACTTTTGTATTTTCTATAACGGTGATTTGACGGACAATTTTGCGCGGTAACAATATAAAACGGTAACAAAACCGTGGTAGATATTCTATAATATCATCACAAGTCCATTAAGAGGGGATTACGCTTTGCTCGACCGAAAAATGACCTATTTTTCTGCACCACTTCATGAAAAGTTGTTATAAATTGTAAAATACAATCACCGCAATTAAACGACGAATAAACCAGTACAGTTAGTAAAGTGACGTTACGTCAAAACGTTGAAAGCTTATCGTTTATTAATCATATTTTTCGCTTGTAATGTCTGCAGTGAAGGTTATATAAGGGGGCATAATGCAATATGCCAAAATCATTTCGTGTTAAAACGAGAGAGGTCGAAAAACTGCGTTGCGTTACCGGGGTACTTAAAAATAAAGAGAAAGCCGAATTTCTTCTTTTTTCCAGAATGTTGCTTTACCTTCATCTTCAATCCACTCATTTTATGTAACATGTGATAACATTTTAATATAATCCTTGTGGACGTTTTCAAAATCGCGCCTGTTACATAAATATTAATCATTTAATGATGTGTCGAGGTAATTAGATGCTATCAAGCTTATGCAAATTGACGATTGCAATACCATAGTAGTATTAAAATAGAAGTAGAATTTCTAAACCTATTAAAATTATCGATTTCTATGAATTCATTCATCTAGCCATACAATCATTTATAACAACATTGCAATTTTTAGTAATGTTGTTAATAGGGAATAATATAAATCTAAAAATGTAAACCACGTATATAAAATTCTGTCCACTTCTAAAAAAAATTCTTTGTGTACTTTAACATGTAAAGGATTGATACGAATTTTATTCGCGTATACTTTCATCACCTTCATCCTTTTTAGATTTCTGAAGTTTTTTCCCAAATTTAAGACGACTTGTAATTTTTTTCTCAAACTATACATCTACTACGAAAAACAATAAAATATCTCCCCACTATAAAAGATTGGAAGTAGGTAATACATTTGTATGATAATTTTAGAAGGCACAATTCTTTGTCCTTTTCAATTTTATCAGAAATATATTTTTATTAATTCTGTTTCACGAAGTTTAAAACAGCATGGAACCTTTCAACAGTGGCGACCACGAGACTTGTAATTACGGTTAAACTGTTGGAGGGACCTGATGAACGCTGCGAGGCAGTTGAACTTGCCCTAAATATCAAATAATAGTTCTAGTAGCTCGACTCGACGTACCGTGTAATAGTGAACCAAAACATGTCCGGGTAAAACAATGCGAAAGAAAGTGCGCTCCGATAGTTTCTTACAAAATCACCATAAGAAGGCGTGAATATTCGCTGCTGACACGAGATACTGTTACACATGAAAGAACAGCAAGTGTTTCGCAGATAATCTGATCTCGATTATAGGGACCTCCGAAGATAAATTATAACAAAATAGTTAATAGAGAAAGTAAGAAGGAGAAATTGTAAATTGTAAATGTAAATTAGAAATGAAAGTAAAAGCAATACATGAAAGAGAATGTACTTTTCTCTACTAAACGTACATGTAGACCTCTATTGATTTAGAATCAAGAGTGTCGCAAAAAAATTATTTCACTTCTACTTGTTGCAAGTCAATCTGACTTTTTCATGTTTCAGTTGAATCAATCCTTTTGTATATTCAACGTATGTAAATATACACGGCACATTTTTTAATACGACATATTTATGCACTAATACATTTCTTTGCGTATATTTTCATAACACGATATCGAAGCCAGGCCGTTTTAACTCTAATCTTCTGAATCTTTTTCTTTTCATTACTTCGAACAAAAACGTTGCCTGATTGTACCAGGAAACTGATAGTGAAGAATTCATTAATGAAGACGTTCATTCCTCGAGTATACATATACGTATACTCCGGAATGACTAAATTATTAATTTTTAAAACTTTGAACATTTTGCCATTATAATCGAATTAATCAAGACAGTGTAATTCCTCATATAGATATATCTTGCACTTTCACATTGAACGGCTGAATTATTTTTATATTTAGGGGCACTGATAAAGGAACATCCCGAACCCAGAAATTCGGAAAAATCTGAAACTTCGTGAATTTGGAGGGAATTTCCTCCTGATTGCAACCCAATTTTTGTTTGCTTTGTAATTGACCGCTGGAAATCCGGTTATTTTCCGATTTTGTGTTATAACTACTGAACTGCAAAATAATATTTTCACCAAATGATAGATCTAATTAAAAGAAGTAACTTTTGTCTTGAAACTTTTTTTATATCTCTTACAGTTTGTAAATTATAACACAAAATCGGAAAATAGCCCCTCGAAAATTACATCCCTTTCGAGTGAATTTGGGCAGCAGACAAAAATTGTGTTGTAATCAAAAAGAAATCCCCTACATATCGACAAAGTTTCAAAATTTTTTTATTTTTCGTGTTCGGGATCTTCCCTTATGAATAAATTCCAGAATGTCGTTATTTCAGTTTAAAGCGTTATAGTTGAACTCGTAGAAACGCAGGCAATAGCATAACATAATACTACTTAGAAAAGAGCATACGAAAGTTTGTTGTAAACAGAAATTTTACTTGAACTTTACAGTATTCGTAATGTGAAAGGTCGCCCTCTGTAACCTGTTGCGTGTAACACATAGGTAACGTAATGCTTAAATCTACGCCGAAACTTCACATTTTAAGACTTGTGCAAGAATTTTACTAACCAGACGAACATAAATTTCTTTAGGACCTGTCTACAAGAAACAAGTTGTTCATATAATCAAACCATCTAAATAGCCCTAAAAATTCTCCTTTGACGGTGCCCTAACTGTTCTAATACTCAACGTGAACGAATACTTTCAAATACCCGAAGAATAAGTATAAAATCAAGTCACTGATCTATGGTGAAACTTACAGGTAGGGCAACCTAAATTTTTAGAAGTTGTTTCCTAGAGAACTATTGGCCATACTGACTGAAAGTTTTTTTTATTATGTTGCTCGGTTCAGTGGGTCTTCTTATGTGATATATATATAGAGTATAGAGTATCAGTGTCATCAGCTCTGGGGGCGATGGAAACCCAACTTCCGTTGTTTAACTGAAACGGTATATAAATCTTTGCAAAGGATAGCTCTTTTAGGGTCGATGAATGTGTATTTAAAAACTGTTTGCATAGTTTGCATTTGTTTGCACAAGAATTCCTTTCGATTGTAAGTTGACGAAGACGTCAGAAAATCGACCAGATTTTAGTATCAAGTATTATGCTGAATTTGCAATATTGCATATCGTACGAAAGTTACATGTATTTATACATCAACAATATTATCTAGAATCACGTGTCATGAATTCAACAATGTACCCTTACAATTACGTACTTGCTGACTTAAAAGATTGATAAACTGGCATCAATCAATCCATATATGCCCTAACAAAAGAAGTCACTTAGAAGCTTAGCTGCTACAAAGGACTTCTTTCGTTCGTAAGATGGGCAACTTTCCACTAATACAGTTATCGCTGTGATGACATCGACTTAACGATTTTAATATGTTAAGGACGAGGGACGTGACAGTCATTTGAAGACCGCGGTGTTACATGCAGAATCGTATTCTTTGCTCTATCCTACGCAATTTCCACATTCTTCACCACTTTCAGATAAGAAATTATGCATATTTACTTACGTAAGGTCGCTGACAGACGCAGCCTATATGTGTATACGACCGGGTTCATTAACTGGCCAGTAAAATCCGCGTTTATGTAACACACAACAGTTCTATGGTGGCGAGCGAACGAGAAGAAGAAAACCACGAGAGACAAGTTTCTCTATCGGCAAGGTGCTACGCGAACAGTTTCGTCCGCCGTGCCCGTTTAGAATGCGATTGCCATTTCCCTCGGTCACGATATCCTTTCGAGTATTTCCTCTTCAACGGCTTCCCATCCTTTTTCACGCTTCAGCGCAAGTACGGTTATCACGGTACTGTCGGCCGGTTCCTCTTCCACCGCCTGATGATTACTCCGCGCCGTGCTGAAAATCCGCACCCTCGGTCAGACCGTCGGCATTGCGTACCTTGCCTCGCAGTCAACACCAAAACCAACAACTTTCACGCTCATAGAATCTCGGTCAATCGTCGGGGAACGCGACTAGTGGCTGCAGCTCGAAGAGGGTGTCAGATACGTACTCGGCAAGTAGGAGCGCTAAATCGCGACTGAGGAACGAAGAAGAACGACAGCCATCGAAGGTATCGTTCTATTCGTCCGAATCCCCTCTAATTACACGAAGTCCCAGAATTATTCTCCCCGCGTTCGTTCCTTTTCTTTCTCGTGCACTTCCCCAACGAGGACAAAAGTTTGAAAGTAACCAGTGAGCAACACTTCTCGTGTACGATCAACGAAATCACCGATTAGGCGCGAAAGGGGCTGACTCTACGCTGGATCGATCACTTTCGCGTTACGAACATTTCGAAGAAATCTCGGAGCTCCTGCTGAAATCCGCGCACTGTGGATGAAGGGTTACGTTCGAACGAATGCTCGCTCGTTCCCGAAAGCTCAGGTGTTGGAACTCGAAGGTGAGCCCAGATGCGCGCGTGCTCCTCGATCTTGTCGAAGCACCAAGTGAATGAGGAGATAGTAGAACGGTAGTGCAGCGTGGACCACGGTAACGAGAACGCACTGCCCACCAAGCGGCCAAAGAAAGTGGTAGGGACGCCAGGTAAACGTACGACCCGTGGATTGCCTGTATGCGCGCATCGAAGCCACGGCTCTGGTGGCGGCTTCTCTTTCGCAAAATGAATGACTTGTGTCGTTCGACTCTGCTGACTAAGTATACTTCACCGATACACGCTGGAATTTCCTTTATCGCATACGACCAGCGAATGTAACCGATTTCACAAACACGTCCCAACCCTTGGAAGGTCGCGTCGCGGTTCCACGGAAATACACGCACCTTTATTCGCACGCGCGTCGAACTCGAGCTGTGCACATTTCGGTTTGAACTTTGCACTTTGAAATCGTGCGATCTGGGATCTTCATCGTTTGGCACGATTGATTTCGTTGTGTTTGCGTTAGATTTGTGCAAAAGGTTTGCTGTGTGTGGTAAAAAGCATTGAAATGGACGGAAATATAAGCTATAAACAGTTGAAAGTGATGGAAATCAGGTTTAGACTCATACACATAACTTTGATAATCGTAAAGATTTTTTCATATTTTGATATCTGTCGCTTGTTTCTGTATCAAAGAGCTGATATTTAAATTGTCATTATATACTCAAATAAAAAGGTTGAAAAAGTGATTTCAATATTTTCTTCGCTATTCAGACCAATTTCCATTTTTTTTTTCAAAATGAAGAAACACGCCAACTACTTAGTAAACTGATTCTCCTAGCTTCTCAAAAAACTCAAGTCGTTCGGACCAATTTTAAAATAGTTACTCTGTTTTACATTGTGTTCGACTATTTTCGCGAGCCACTGTTTTTAAAGATTTTTCTCTGAGTAAATACAACATATAATGAAATAAATCTTTTTAGTATTTCTTAAGCTAATTTGCTTTAATTGCTTTTTTACAGCGTCAATATGGCACCTAGAACGAGGTATTTTCGTGACACATCGATAATTTTGGTAATTAATATTCATAGGTTGATAATACTTCGGTGCTAGGACACAGTTTTATATTTTAATTCACTTAGCACCGCACACTTGTGTGCCACACAGGATTGACTCTGTCATTCTGATAGTGAGATGTTCCGTTACATGTTTTCGTACTCGTCGTTAGTGTACTGTGTGCTAAATTCCCCTAATCTCGTGGGACTTCGTTCTGATGTTTCCAAGTTAAGTCGCAGAACAGGGTTGAGAGAAGTTTTCGATTACTGTAAGAAACACGGGCAATAGGAAGCAACAGTGAATGAAGAATTTCCTCTTAGTTCAAGGTGGGAGAACGCCCGACATGTATATCCTGTACCTGTAAACGAGGTGGCAGAATTTCATTAATTACCTAGCAGAAATAAGGCCAGAGATAATGTGTCTCTCTTTTGACAGTCTGAAAATCTGGGCAATGCGATGGACCCATATTTGCGATCATATCGACACGGAAGATAACCCGCTTTACGAACGACAGAGTGGAGAAACTTTAAACGTCTGAGCACACATATTAGTTCCGCGAGACTTCAGTGCCGTCAGTATTAGTGGTACGAAATCGTTTCCCTTTTTTGGAATCGGCAATTCACACTTAACCGTGCCAATGAAGTCTTCTTCCTTCAGGGATCCGTACTCGTACTTTTAAATTCGTTGGCTTTATTCTGGCTTTCTTACTGATGTTCTCTTGAAATCGGTTGTTCAGGGGCATTTTTTATGACATTGATAGGTTCTCGAATCGAAGCTATCGAACGACGCTCTTCGAGAGAACTGGAGTCATAAAAACAGAGACATCAATAGGCCATTCATTATTGAAAATGCAATTTTTATATATTATAATAGATCTTCGTGCAACTATCACAATGGATTGCTGGTGGTTTTGTGAAAAAAATGACCCCAAACCTGATATAATTTTGATTGTTAAATTATTTTTCCACCAATCTAATTGTTTTGAAACTTCGCATTCGTGCGTAGGTTGGATGACAATACAATTTTTAAAAAAAAAGTCAAAAATGAAAAGTTCAAAAGAAATGTATAGAAAAATCCGCAAACACTAAACGTACGCTATTTAAAGTTAAACAAATTAAATTTATTTATTTTTACGGATAATGGTGGACTTATATAATTGATGATAAGTATAGTAAAAATGAATTGTTACAAGTTTTCTGTATGTTGGCTGTTACGGACTAATCCGTAAAATGACATATCGAATGTTCATAAAATCTAATATTTACTGTCTAAGAGACGTCATTTTGTAGTTTACTAAAAATGAACGACTTCAGGCGACAAAATGATATGGTAAATTTGTCCAAATGAAAAAAGTGCCAATATCAACACAATATCTCATGTCTCATTTTCAATTCACGTAGAAAACACCAAACAGGAAGGGTTTCTTGGAAAAACTATCATAGAATAAACACGTAAAACAAATATGGCTATGAAAACGAATTGGAACTGTGTGTTCTACATATTATGTAAAATGTCTAAGTAAAATACGTCACCAAATACAATCCCAGTATATTTTGTATATTTTTAATTAGGTAATAATTTGGCCAAAAAACGATGAACGCAGCCAACACCTTTCTATTTAGTGGAACCATATTTCAAAATATATACTGTTAATCATTCATTTTTTATTCTTTATTACATTTCGAAATTAAATTAAATTTGCTATGTTATTCGTACCCATTTTTATACCAAGAAAAACTCTATAGAGATTTTCTAGATATTACGGTATTAAAACCTCACAAACATAATGGCCTTTTATCCAAAAATCAAAAAATTTAAAATAGCAGATATTTATATAAACAACATTTACTGCTGTAAAACTTCTTTTATCGATATATGTGGAATATCCAGATTTTAATACAACATAGCATCTATGTAAACTTCGCTTTTTTAGGAAAATATGAATTGTATTAAATATGTTAACCTTGAGTAGAAAGAAATGTCAGAATCTTGTTGCTAAATATTCTATAACATTATCCTCGGGAGAACCGCAAAAATATTAAAATAAAATATGCACATTTTCAATGGTTGCGGTTTGACACAGTATCGTTTATGACGTATATTTACAAAATTCTAAAATTAAATTAGGCGTGAGAGCCAAAAATTGTTTTGACAAATTCCACGAATGTTTCCTTGACATAACGTGAAATTTTTAAGTAATTTTCAAGGTTGCGGTTTAACAGAATTGCGCGTGTTCCTTTTTACGGAAAGATTAATATTTATAATCCAACTAGAAGTGCTCGTTGGACACTTTTTTACAAATCCCCAGTAATATTTTTTTCTTAGAAAAATCATCCAGTTTTCGGAGAAAGCAGGTAGAGTTTTTTTAAATCTTCGTACACTACAGTGACGTATATTACGTTTATACGCAAATTGTGTGAAATGTAAAATTAAACTAAAAATGAAGTTTGGAAGTTCTTAGAAAAATTCTTCACACACTATTCCTCCTAGAATAATTCACTATGCATCACGTGTTCTTCTATGAAGTTCATTTCTTCCTATGCTTTTTCCAATCTGAAAGATAATACCAATCGTGCTGTTTCTATTGTTAACAACAATTATTCTAAAGATAATTTTATTCTTGGCAGATATAGTATTAAGTACTTAATTCGTAGAAAACATGAAGTACCATAATCTATGCAATATTAATTTGTTGACTATATAAATGATTTATGAATAATGTGTCTACGTCGTCTTTAAAATGTTTAAACTATCAAGTTCCTGTAACTTATTAAGATTTTAACCTAATAAAATTTTGAAAGAAAATACCAGGACGATCCTTTAACACATAACAAGTATACATTCGAAGAGTGAACTGATAAAAGGGCACTTTATCACTCAAATTGTACGATACTTGCTCAAATACAAGTATTTTTTCCTAATTGTATATTAAAAAGGTAGCATAATGAGATAAAAATCTTCAATTAAAATACGTCAGTTAAGAAACTTTGGAACATATAACAGTTCCGGACTGCAAAAATATAATGTTTAATATTACAGCTTTAATTAAGGAAGTAACGGGATATTTTTCCATTGATAAAATTTACCTCATATCATAAAAGAGAAACCGTCTCAATTACTTTCTTCTTTCGAACAAAATTATACGCTGCTCCAGGAATAAAGATAAATGATTGTATATAAGCCTTATATAACAAAAACTCCATACGTTTTACATTGTATGAGAAACAAATGACATTAAAGGCTTTTAAATCTCATGGAGACTTAAAAGTTTTGAGCTTTGAACAATGTTCGAAATGATTTGGGCAGGACAAATATTGCATTGTTTAAATATTTATAACAAAGCTGATTGATTGCCCATTGCTAGATACAACCAATAAAGGGATGATTTATGAATATAACTCGTAAGAAAAGAAGCAAAAATATGTAATATTTTTTAATTTATCGCGTTGTCTTTGAACATGAAATTAACTATTGTATAAAGCGTTTTATTATAACACACTTGCTTGCTGTATTAACTTATCGAGAAAGCAGAGGAACATGACCATAACGCAATTAATCGAGAATATATTCGATGTTAGTCACTAGATTTGGTTACTTAACACAGTAGATACAGCTGAAATAAAGTGGACGCCCTAGACTAACGAGTCATTCTGATTGCCACATGCAAAACGGATGCTGCAGATGACGTGCACGGAAATTCCGCTTGCTGTTTGCAGACTTACATGTTGTAGACTCAGTAAATTCATAGATCTGAAAAATATGATTATGAATTATTATGATATATAAAATAGAATACAAATAATCACTGCTCAATTATCGCGAATTTCCTACTTTTAATTCAATTGGGCTTGGATTAATTCAGAATTTATAACATATCAACACTTACAGTTAGTGTGTTTTATATTCTAAATTACCTATATTACTTTAACTTAATTGGTAATAAAAATCTTCAGCTTGATCAAGTTTATTCGTCGTCTGCAGTGACTAAAAAAATAAAGATCTTGAAATTTTCTTTCAAATTTCAGATCGAATCCATCGTTCGTCCTTGCGGTCCTGCTGCATACGACTTTCCTTTTTTAATTGCATTAAAAAGGTGAAAGTACATTGCCATTTGCAGGTGTTCTTACGTGTATTGTATAATCATGATCCTTATTCGTAACCTACTTTTCACAGATTCAATGCCAACCAGGCAGATTTATCGATTACATTTTTACTTTACTTTCCACATGCATTATGGCTTCGTGAAAAAGTTGTTCGTAATTTGTGTTTCGCCTGACCTGAATATGTATTTGAAAATAATTTATGAAATATGACATGTTTTTTTGGAACCTTACTGTTCTCCGTTACGACATATTATAAATTAAACTTGAACATGTACATATCAAAAAGGCATGGTCGGATCCAGAGGGGGGCGATATGGGCGATCGCCCCCCCCCCTCCCCAAGAATAATAAAATAGAAAAATATTATGACATTGTGTATTATTCTGTATAAATAATTAATGGGAATGTAATTATTTAGACTCCCGAATCCGCCTTTGCAGAAAGGCAAGTTCAGCAAGTAAACCAGTAAAAGTTTCTTCAGATGTAAAGGTAAGAATAAAATACCTGACTTATAGTTGTAAATTCAGCATGTAAGGGATGCAAAGATACAAGGATAGAAAATTATATTCTTGGACGGAAGAAACTTATTTATTTCCAATATTCAGCTACGATGGTCCATAGCCTGCATGAATGGCGCATAAAAAGTACTCTCACTCGTTTATTGTTTTCTTACTCTCGACCTCAGAAATTATCATCACGGGCTGGGTGTCATCTATGTATCTACATATAGTAAGCATTTTGCTGTAGAGTGCTCGAAATGGTTAATGACAGATAGTGTTTAGAGTAGTGGAGGCTGAAGGTTTAACTGCCATATGGCACAGAGAAAGGGGACTCGGTCCCATGACATAAGAAAATGTAGGCTCACTGCGATACTCGAACTGGTTCGAGCCAATGTTAGTTTTCAGCGATCCCATTAAAGGAATGACACACCAACACATCCCCTATCACTTGTGCCAACATAACTTGCTGTCACCCTTGACATTGTAGATGTCAAATAGTTAAAAGAATCAATATAGGTATATTGAAGTTTGATCTACTCTTCAAATGCTTCAAATCCTTCCAAAAAAATTGAATACGTTGGAATAATTGGAACAGTATTGGAATATTCGTGACATTTGTCATTTGAAATATTGCATTATTTTTTCATGATTTCTAAATCACTTTCTAATAAATAAATCGATATATTTTCAGTTGGTTTATTCCACACGTCTCGCATCGTATGTTCATACTCTGAAAAATAAAAAAGGCACTCTAGCGGGGCACCCCTTATATACGAAACTTTTACACTTTTACGGTGATAAGGTAGAAATATTTTCTCGAATCGCAGACGAGGTATAGGATGGACCTATCACCACAGGCGAGGTATAGGGTAGACCTATCACCTTATGGATGTTCGTATCACCACAAACCAGGTATGAATACCTGGTCAGTGGTTTTACCCGTGCTGAATTCTAATTCCTACCACGCGTAGCGTAACGATCTGTTTCAAGACTTTGCCGGTAACGTTGCATGTGATGTTACAATGATAATGGCAAAGACTATGGTAATGGGGCCCCAGGACCTCACAAACCGGTGACAAAAAATGGTGATAGGTCTATCCTATGCCTCGACTGTGCCTATACATACGATACATTGTCGATGGTTTAGATTTTAAATGTTTCCGATAACGGTTAATTTTAATTCCCACCACTCGCAGCATTGTAATCTTATTCTAGACTGAACCGGTAACGTTGAGTGTGACACGAAAATGGTGAGGGGGCTCGCGAGCCCTCCGAGCGTGAAACACAAAATTACATTGGATGATATGTCTATCCTATACTTCGTCCACGGTTTTATGTAGCAACACAGACCAGATATATGATAGACCCATCATGCAATGTAATTTTGTGTCACACACTCGGGGGACTCGCGAGCCCCCTTACCATTTTCATGTCACACCCAACGTTATCGATTCAGTCTAAAATAAGATTGTAACGCTACGCGTGGTAGGAATTAGAATTTAACACGGGTAAAACCCGCGATTTATGAATGATTCTGTTAGAGTAACAATTTAAAGATCGTTTTATAAACCTATTCCGTGCAACGACACAGAAAGAAGGTTCACAACAAAACAAGAACACATTCGCTCTTTACCCTTGCTTTCTATTTCAGTTTGTTTAACGCAAAATGAATTTATTGAGCATAAAAATTTATACAAACAACAACATTATTTGTCGAAGACATGCTTTTATGATGTAACGTGGAATACCTCGCTAAGGAATTGTAACTTGGTATGTTTCAATAAGGTGCTGAAGCAGAGAGGACTTTAAAAATTGTCGAAAACCCATCAGTTCCAGTATCTCGCTAAAAGTTTCTAACTTGCACATCCTTCTATCTTAACACTATACGCGTGCTTTTGGGTCGGGTAGGAACAATCAAATAACATTTCAAGTTACATATTTTATTCTCACATTTCACCAATGTATTGCAACTCAAACAAATTCTTATACAATCGCAGCTATCGGCTCGGTTCTCACCGATTACCAGGTCTCACCGCGTGGAGGTTACTGCGTTTTGAGACCCGTAGAGAGATAGATGGAATCATAGTTCCGTCGATCTCCCTGTACATGAAACCCTTAGCCTACTAAACCAAAGAGATGGATGGAAACAAAGATCCATCGATCCCTTCGGTTCGGATATCGAATCGGAGATGAGGAACCAACAAAAGGTTCATCCCGAAAAAAAACTCTAATTCCATCCACCCTCCATTATAATCAACTCATCGCGTCCCGCATTGCAAGCAATGAGGGAAGCGGCAATCTCACTCTACTATTTAAAAAAAAATCCGCGGACGCGAAAGAGATTTTACAATTTCATAGACTTAACAGACTATGCTTCGGTATATTAACCCTTCGGACTGTGATTGCAATATACGGTAAAAGGCTACTAAAATTCTTTCAACAGACTTTACTTTAAAGTCTAAAGGGTTAACATACACGCGTGAAAGAAATAGACGAGAGAGGTTCTCGTCGATCTCTTTGCTTTGCTCGATGCTTTCGAGTGACAAACAGATTCTAAATATCTCATTGCAGAGATAGAAAAGAATTGACAAACGCACTTGCGTAACTTTCGAGGGATATGCGAAAGCTAAGAATCTCCCGATTGAGATTGCAAAAGAGACTAAACGCGACATTCACTCTGGATGCACGGAATTTTCGTTTCTACATGTCGTGCGTGGCCGAGAACGAGCCATCTGAGACTACAGAGCGCATCGACTTGGAAGCCCGGTATAGAAGCCCGGTATTCGACAGGATATAGAACTCAGAATGGTCATGAACTGGCGCACATCATCGACTTACAAGGGTCTTCTGTCTAAAACCGACAGACCCGACATTCACTCTCGATGCACGGAATTTTCTTTTCTACATGTCGCGTGTGGCCGAGAACGAGCCATCTGAGACTACAGAGCGCATCGACTTGGAAGCCCGGTATAGAAGCCCGGTATTCGACAGGATATAGAACTCAGAATGGTCATGAACTGGCGCACATCATCGACTTACAAGGGTCTTCTGTCTAAAGTCGACAGACGCGACATTCACTCTCGATGCACGGGATTTTCGTTTCTACATGTCGCGCGTGGCCAAGAACGAGCCATCTGAGACTACAGAGCGCATCGACTTGGAAGCCCGGTATAGAAGCCCGGTATTCGACAGGATATAGAACTCAGAATGGTCATGAACTGGCGGGCATCATCGACTAACAATGGTCTTGACTAACAATGGTCAGACGGGACGCGACGCGACGCGACGCGACGCGACATTCACCCTTGATGCACCGCGACGCGACATTCGCCCTCGATGCACCGAAATTTCGTTTCTACATGGAGACTCAGGTAAGTACTACGACTTTAGACACTCGTAAAAAGCCGTGATACCAGCACAGTCTGTCGCGCTCTACAGTCGAGCAACACCTTGCGCGAAATCGAAATCAGTGGTCGAAGGCGAATTGTATTTCTAGAAAAGTGCATTTGGCACTCTTATATGTAAAAAGAACGAGACGGAACAGAAGCTTATCGCTCGAGTTACGCAAGTGCATTTTTTAATAGATGTCGCGGACGCGAAAGAGATATACACTTTCCATTCTCGTCTATGTCTCTGTACGTACGTAGGTCTTTACAATTCTCTTACTTAAATCTAAACGCACGATTTCCTGAAAATCTTGCGAAAATATATTAACCCTTTGAACTTTGGTTGCAATATTTAGAGAGAAAAGGCTACTATGTTCTTTCAAAAGATTTTAATTTAAAGTTCAAAGGGTTAATAAGTGTATACACGCCGCGGGGTATATAGGGGTGGCTCTAATTCGAAAAAGGAGTAGCAACTTTTGGCCCTCTTGTATTTTAAACGCGCCATTTCAAGTATTTCATATTCCTTGCTCCCGGAATGGACTCGTTGGGCAAAGTCTTTTTGTTTGCATTTTGTAGGATGCATATCCTACCAAAATGCACTGCGTGCAATTAAGTAGGATGCTTACCCTTCCAAAATGCACGCACAAAGATTACTACCCAGGAATACAAGGTACTCGTGTCTACAATCGCATGCAAGTAGGCCCTCTTTAGGGCCTATGCTGCAGGCCCTCTCTAAGGCCCACGTTTTAGGCCCTCTCTAGGGCCTATGGCAGGCCCTCTCTAGGGTCCCCATTTGGACCCTCTCTAGGGCCTACGCGCTAGGCCCTCTCTAGGGTCCATTTGTTGGGCCTTCTCCAGGGCCCACAGCTAGGCCCTCTCTAGGGCCTAGAATCTCCTTGGCAAGTCTAAGCTGAAAATTGAAGCTAAGCGAAAATTTGACTCTACATCCGCGATAAAAAAGCAATTAGAGCACCGGTGCTCTGGACGAACTTTATATGCGCAGAAAATTGGCTCTACTTTCGCGAAGAAAATTCAACTGGAGCTTCGGTGCTCTGAACAAGTCTTAGATACGCAAAAATTTGACTCTAAATTCGCGGTAATACTACTCTAAGTAAGAGCCACGGTGCTCTGCAATACATGGACCCGAAAAAAGCGGGGACTCTACGATCGCATTACAAATTTTTCGCGGTGACTCTACTCGACCCGGTCGATTCGGTTATTTTATGAATTATTAATCGGAATTGTCAAAATCGCGAGCAACTGATTTAATTTTCTGATTTTAAAGCAGACACATGCATGTCACTATCTACGAGTACCTTGTATGGTCAGCTCATTTGATTCTGCTCTTTCCAACACATATGCGCGGCGGTTAGTGGCCTATTTCATATAACTGGCATTCGTTTTAGGAATATTTCTGCAATATTTCGTGAATATGGTTTAGAAAAGAGCCACGTCACGAGGCTATTGCCTAGACGCCCTAAGCCATACTCGCGAAATATTGCGTAAGTGTTCCCAAAACGAATGTCGACCATGTGAAATGGGTCCCTGCATGTCGCGCATTTGTGTTAGAACGGCCAGAATCGAAAGAGCTGGCTACGCTACGTTTTCTACAGAAACCATTTTATTCTCTTGCATGCACCCACATTCAAAGAATTATAAAGTGACTTATCGTTCGCTGTCATCAAGAGTACTGCATCTCTGCAAACTCGAACCCCTGACCAGCACCCCTGGGACCAGCAACTCTGTGACCAGCACCCCTCGAACCGGCATCCATCGGACCAGCACCCATCGGATCAGCACCCATCGGACCAGCACCCATCGGACCAGCACCCATCGGACCAGCTCCCCTCAGCTCAGCACCCCTCAGCCCAGCAGCTCCAGTTGGACTCGTGCATGACTCTACTTTCGCGGTCAAAAATCTATTAGAGCACCGAAGCTCTCAACTAGTTTTACTTGCGCAAAAACACTGACTCTACGATTGCATTACGGGCAATCACAAATACTATCACTGAAACAGACAATTTGTATTTAAGCAAGTTCCAAAAAATTTTCTTTAAATTCCAGCCACATTGGGCGCTTAATGATTCTTAACATTCATAGAAAAAAGGAGTGGCCCCTTTGGGCGTATAATACTTTTCAATTTTAATGAGAAGAAAAAACGAGAGTCCTCTATGGACGCTTAACGATTCTTAAGACTGATAGAAAAAAGGAGTGGCCCCTTTGGGCGCCTAATACTTTTCAATTTTAATAAGAAAAGAAACGGCAGCGTCTATGCGCGCTTAACGATGTCTAATCACAAAACGGAAGAACAGCAGCCTCCTTGGGCGCATAATAATTCCGAATTGTAACGTGAAAAAAGCAGCCTCGTCAGGCGCTAATGGCATGGAATGCCAGAAAAATGTTCTAATTCTACTCTACAATGTTAGTAATCCCGAGCCCGCCAA
Organism: Andrena flavipes; assembly: GCA_963971345.1. Taxonomy (NCBI): domain Eukaryota; kingdom Metazoa; phylum Arthropoda; class Insecta; order Hymenoptera; family Andrenidae; genus Andrena; species Andrena flavipes. The sequence goes on from OZ020480.1 coordinate 63,624,017, forward strand.
CGAAATTCTGAGTGAATCTGTTAAAGAATTCACCAGAAAACTCTTCGGTGAATCCCTCGGCGAATCCCTCGGCGAATCCCTCGGCGAATCCCTCGGCGAATCCCTCGGTGAATCCCCCGGCGAATTCTTCGATGGAACGCTTAAAACTAGTGTTGCCTGCCCAAGTTTTCTAAGTTACATGCGGTTACAATTTCTTTCGCATATTTTAGAGGTACGCTTGCAATGCTTTCGAGTGACAAACAGATTCTAAATATCTCATTGCAGAGATAGAAAAGAATTGACAAACGGACACGGATTCGCCGTCTCCGTCTTCGGAATCATATTTCCGGAAAGAAAGAAAAGACAATCGAAAGTAGGGAATATAAAAGTCACTATGACAAGTGTTTAAAAGTATGCTAAATGAGAAACGGCATGGTGCACGGTCAAGCTAATTGTAAGAGAAAGCAAAAGCAAAAGGTGTCACTCTCGACAAGCAAGCCTACCTCTACCCTTAAATTTAGCCTATCGCACTCTTTACAATGAGCCCTAGTGGCATAATCTATCGCAAATATCCACTTGCGTAATGATTGCAATGTACGGTAAAAGGCTACTAAAATTCTTTCAAAAGACTTTACTTTAAAGTCTAAAGGGTTAACATACACGCGTGAGAGAAATAGACGAGAGGTTCTCGTCGATCAACAAAGAAGGAAAGACTACGGGTGAGCATGCAACGAGTATTGAATGGCGCAATTCCTACCACCATGCTGAACGAGTCGAAAGGGAAAAGCGCACGGCATCTCTCAGGCGATCCTACTTGCTCCGACGCGTGCGACCCGCCAGGTGTAACCGGTGGGAAACACCCCGGCCGAACTTACTGTGCGTAGTTAGCAATCACAGCCCGAGTGACCTACGCAGGCAGCTTCCAAACGGTACACCCCCTACGCCCGAAACCTTTCCCTTTCGACAAGAACAAGGGATGAAACTGATCCACCCATACACATTCCATGCCTAGCTAGAGCATGAAACGAGTAATGAATGGCGCAATTCCTACCACCCTGAAGGAGTCGAAATGGAAAAGCGCACGGCATCTCTCAGGCGATCACTGTTGCTCCGACCACATGCGAACCTGCGAGCTCCCCCAGCCGCGTGTACCCTGGCTCAAGCCTACTTACGCGGAGATTGGGCAATCGGCCCGAGTGACCTACGCAGGCAGTGCACCAAAAGGTGCACCCCCTACGCCCGAAACTTTTCCCTTTCGACAAGAACACCAGGGGATGAAACTGATCCACCCATACAGATTCCATGCTCAGTCGCTTGCTTCCAGAAACGGAAACAGCGGCGACCTCCTCATAAGAGATGAGGAGCCAACGAAACAGCGACAAAGCTAATAAAATTCTGTAACTACTTGGCAACTGTACATGAAACGCGAAAGAGAGGTACTCTTTACAATTTTATAGTCTTAACAGACTATGCTTCGGTATATTAACCCTTCGGACTGTGATTGCAATATACGGTAAAAGGCTACTAAAATTCTTTCAAAAGACTTTACTTTAATGTCTAGAAGATTAACATACACGCGTGAGAGAAATAGACGAGAGTTTCTCGTCGATCTCTTTGCTTTGCTCGATGCTTTCGAGTGACAAACAGATTCTAAGTATCTCATTGCAGAGATAGAAAAGAATTGACAAACGCACTTGCGTAACTTACGAGGGATATGCGAAAGCTAAGAATCTCCCGATTGAGATTGCAAATGAGACTAAACGCGACATTCACTCTCGATGCACGGGATTTTCGTTTCTACATGTCGTGTGTGGCCGAGAACGAGCCATCTGAGACTACAGAGCGCATCGCCTTGGAAGCCCGGTATAGAAGCCCGGTATTCGACAGGATATAGAACTCAGAATGGTCATGAACTGGCGCACATCATCGACTTACAAGGGTCTTCTGTCTAAAGCCGACAGACGCGACATTCACTCTCGATGCACGGAATTTTCTTTTCTACATGTCGCGTGTGGCCGAGAACGAGCCATCTGAGACTACAGAGCGCATCGACTTGGAAGCCCGGTATAGAAGCCCGGTATTCGACAGGATATAGAACTCAGAATGGTCATGAACTGGCGCACATCATCGACTTACAAGGGTCTTCTGTCTAAAGCCGACAGGCGCGACATTCACTCTCGATGCACCGAATTTTCGTTTCTACATGTTACGCGTGGCCGAGAACGAGCCATCTGAGACTACAGAGCGCATCGACTTGGAAGCCCGGTATAGAAGCCCGGTATTCGACAGGATATAGAACTCAGAATGGTCATGAACTGGCGGGCATCATCGACTAACAATGGTCTTGACTAACAATGGTCAGACGGGACGCGACGCGACGCGACGCGACATTCACCCTCGACGCACCGAAATTTCGTTTCTACATGGAGACTCAGGTAAGTACTACGACTTTAGACACTCGTAAAAAGCCGTGATACCAGCACAGTCTGTCGCGCTCTACAGTCGAGCAACACCTTGCTCGAAATCGAAATCAGTGGTCGAAGGCGAATTGTATTTCTAGAAAAGTGCATTTGGCACTCTTATATGTAAAAAGAACGAGACGGAACAAAAGCTTATCGCTCGAATTACGCAAGTGCATTTTTTAATAGATGTCGCGGACGCGAAAGAGATATACACTTTCCATTCTCGTCTATGTCTCTGTACGTACGTAGGTCTTTACAATTCTCTTACTTAAATCAAAACGCACGATTTCCTGAAAATCTTGCGAAAATATATTAACCCTTTGAACTTTGGTTGCAATATTTAGAGAGAAAAGGCTACTATGTTCTTTCAAAAGATTTTAATTTAAAGTCCAAAGGGTTAATAAGTGTATACACGCCGCGGGGTATATAGGGGTGACTCTAATTCGAAAAAGGAGTAGCAACTTTTACGCAAGTGCATTTTTGAATAGATGTCCAGACCGAACCAAGCTCACCGAATGTGAGTTTGGCTTGATCTGGACCCTTAAACTAGATCGTAGGCTTTAGCTTGATTCCGTTTCGAAAGTCTCAATGCTTTGGGAAACGTTACCAAGGAGCCGAGCACACCACTTGGAGGTACCTACGAAAGTGACCCATTTCTACGAAATATTTCTGGTCTATGTTCGACCAATGCTTTGCGCATTTTTGAAAATTTGGAAAAAGTCTTATGGCTAAAGTTCATAAACTATGACTTATTGCCAGACTGGTTTAAATATTGTAAAGAGAGAGAATAGTAGAAGTAGCGAGCACAGTGACCAAGTAGTATCAATATCAACTGTCATTCTCAATTATTAATATTTGTATGAGAAAGAGCTGCAAGTAATATAGTTGAAAATCCATAAGAAATTAATGCTTTCCATTCTCGTTTTATTGAGATAATCTAATGACTCGAATATAATTAAACTTGAGAAGTGTAACTCGTATTCAAAGCATCAAGCTTTGATTATAAAATTCAAGAAAAATAATTTCTAATATTTAAAACACGATATTAGCACTCTGACCTCGAATTTGAAATTTATTGTTACTGTTTACGAGAACTAAGTATGTATTCGTGGTCACTGTGCTTGCTACAGCAATCATTTGTTCAATAGCATGCAGAAAAATTGAAAAAATGAAAATGTACCACTCACCGATCGTTGAACACAGTCTCACTACTATCCATGCAAACAGGAAGCTTGATTTCACTGAGATCCGATCACTATCGCATGTAAATTTCAACTGGCAGATCACGAATTTGGTAAAGGTTGTTGACGTTCTGTCTCGCTCCAACGACTCCCAGCTCTTCGAGAAAAGTATTGCTCGAGGAGTCTTCTAGGTACTGGTTGAATTGTAGTGGAATCTTGTTAAGCGACCTCCCACATGGTCCAGTAATCGATGCAATTAATCCAGGAATCGAGATATCACGAAATAATATGCTCACGCGTTCACAGACATCCGATCACTATCGCAAGTAAAGTTCAACTGGCAGATCACGAATTCGGTAGAGGTTGTTGACGTTCTGTCTCGCTCCAACGACTCCCAGCTCTTCGAGAAAAGTATTGTTCGAGAAGTCTTCTAGATACTGGGTGAATTGTAGTAGAATCTTGTTAAGCGACCTCCCACATGGTCCAGTAATCGATGCAATTAATCCAGGAATCGAGATATCACGAAATAATATGCTCACGCGTTCACAGACATCCGATCACTGCCGCAGGTAAAGTTCAACTGGCAGATCGCGAATTTGGTAGAGGTTGTTGACGTTCTGTCTCGCTCCAACGATTCCCAACTAACTTGAAATTCGTTCAGGCCAGAAATAATTTGATACAGCAATGTGCATTGCAAAATATGTACTTTTCGCAGCTGCAGCCATGTACCCTGCATTTTCTTGTATATGTCTTTCACTACTGGGGAGATTCCATATCTGGAGAGGTATCAAATGAAATAAATCATGTAAACCTATCGAAGAAATGCATCAAATAAAATAAATCATGCAATCCCATCGAAGAAATACACGAAATAGAACGACTCATGCAAAAATCTACGAAGGAATGTATAAAATAGGACAGATGATGGAAAACAATCGAAGAAATCAGTTAAGAAGGAAGAGAAATCGGTTTTGGCCTTGGCAGAATATTAACATTTTGAATGGCTTTTAACGAACCCGAAAATTTCATCGGCACCAAAAGAATAAGCTAACCTAGGCTAGGGGGCCGAGGGGGGGGGGGGGCAGGAATGACCAGGGTTAAAACCGTGAAGAGGTCCCCAGGAAGTCCAAGTTGTCCAGTAGGTCCGAATGGTCCAGGTGGCGCAGGAGGTCCAGGATGTCCAGCAGGTCCAGCAGGTCCAGCAGGTCCAGCAAGTCCAGCAGGTCCAGCAGGTCCAGCAGGTCCAGCAGCTCCAGCTGCTCCACGTGGCTCGGCAGCTCCAGGGTCTCCGGATGTCCAGGAGGTCCACCAGCTCCACGTGCTCGGCAGCTCCAGGGTCCCCGGAGGTCCTCCCGGCCCGTAGGACCGACGACGACTGAGTACATGGAGCTCCGTGAGCTTAGTATATACACTTCGAGAAACTATGTCCTCCAATCAAAACAAAGTCGATGGTTGATTACAACTGCGAAATCGAACGAATTCTTCGGCAAAAATGGATTTTCTGCTAAAATATCCATTCCAGTGGCTATTACTATGACAAATAATGTTAAGAACATTTGCACTAACCGGCCAGTATAAATTATTATTAACTATGATCGATACAACTCGAGATATCAAGCAATTAGTAAGCTTTGGCCTTGGATTTGCAAATGATTTTCTATGGCAATTGAATTCTATTTTATTCTCAATGTTTAATCGTTCGATAAATTAATGTTAATACTTATACATATTACATAGTATTATTTATACTGTATAAATACATTTTAGTTGAACTTTCTGTACTAAATGAATAGCGCTTCGAATCTACATATATGACGAAAACTTCCAAGCACTTCGAACATTATTCGAAGCTTAAAACTTTTAAATTCTTGATAGGTCTTGAAAATGAACATCTGGTTGTCAAAAATTAGCCAGGTTGATCGACCATTTTGAGAATTCTTTGTCGAGAATTTCTCGAGAAATATTATATATGCTTATTTCTTATTTCTCGAGAAATACTGTTTTTCTCGAGAAATTTTAGTCTAGCAAATCGCGAACGTATAAACACATGTACAATTTATAATAAATCTTATTAGTAACATTAGAACCTATATGAATTATAATAGAAAATCTCAGTAGAGAAGATTCTACATTATTGACTGCAAAATTCTTAACTGTAGAACTCTTAAATTCTTATTTAACAATTTAGAAAAATTGTATAACTACTGAATTAAGTAATGAGTTTCTTGTGGCTACGAAAGGAAAAATATCGAAAAGAAGAGACAAAACTATTGTCTCCCTAAGAAAATGTTTGCAAAGGTACCTAATCCAGAACCTCTTTAAAAAGATTCAAAAGACGCGTTTTTTCATTTAATTCCAAGACAGATATGTATAAAACGGCAAAGCAAATTTTAAGTAGCTAGACTTTTTGGAAAATATAACGGTAACTTGCGGATCTTCAAAATGAGGAATTACCATTAAGAACACAATTCCAAAAATTTAGTTTCAACCTAGAGAAAGATAAATTCCCGACTTTAACTAAGGAATTTCATATTTTTCAGTCCACTGGAAGGACACCCAATATACCATAACTTTTGAATGTACTACATACGATCAAGTTAACGTCCAATCAAAACGAAAGGAAATTTTCTACGGCTACTGATTTTATCCACCAAAAAAAAGAAGGAAAGAAATAGATTAAAAATTATTTTACGACAAAGAAGTAATGTTTCACTTTGCACAAAATTTTGCAATAAATAAATAATCAATTATATTTAATATCTGTTTTTCATTTATACAAGTTTTGTGCAAAGTGGACAGTAATAAACAATTAGTTAAAGTTTTCTGGTGTTTATGATAAATATTATCAACATTATTCCGAAAATATCAATTTTGTAATATTTCCTTAAATTTTTCGAGAGTTCTCAAGACGTATGATCTGATTTCTGATTTCTCGAGAAATCAAGAACACTATTTATGACTGTATTGTCCCGCGAGTCGGCGGTGGACGTAGATACGGGTCCAAAACCTACCAAGCCTTTGAAGCAAGAGTTTCAAGACTTTCAACACATTCAAGATCTATCAAGACTTTTCAAGACTTTCAAGATCTATCAAGACTCTACTCTTTTCAAGACTTTCAAGAGTTTTAAGTTTCGAATCATGTTAAAAGTGCTTAAAAGTACTCGCCCGATATTCAAGACAGATTCGAAGCGGTTCGAATCCCATCACTATCTGCGGGACTGTCAGTAACAGCGTGAATTTTTAATACGTTTCGGCGTACGATACGTGAAAGGGTTCTACTACTCGGAAAGTACTGATAAACAATGTCGTCTTGCAATTTATAGCCTACACGGGTTTTGAAGAAATACATACCTTTTTTAAGCGCCATAGTGTCTTGATCCCTGAAATGGATTTCTGGAGAGAAATCCGCGTGAGTCGTTGAGAAGCCGAGCCAAAGGATAGCGTTGCAAAAGCCTGCCTTTAAACAAGTCACACGTATACAAGCATGCACACAACTTTCAGCGTTTCAACAGATTTCAGAGTAGTTGCTGAGTTGAACGCTGTTGATGAGCAGAGGCCGCTAAATTCAGTCCTCGAGTTATGGGTCGGTAATATAGTTTGGGTGGTGACAAGAAGTCCCATGAGGTGATAGCTCTATTCTATACTTCGTCGATGGTAGCAAATACATTGATACATACATATCGTAAACAAAATATAAGACGCACGAATTGAAATTAAGGCATTACGATTGGCTGCTGTCGGTATAAATGTGTATCTGCTAAACTTGTTCCTGTCTTCGTGGAAGATGTCACTGCGTACACCTTTACTATGGTAGATTTTGTTCCTTACGACACTTGTTATTCATGATAATTATTCCAAGTTCTTCGATAAGAAATTCTTAAAATTCAAACGTATGTTCAACCTGAGTGCAATATATAAAATTTAAATCATTGTTACAAAACGAGAAATTTGTCATATAAATATATATTTAAGAAACACTTTTTAGACGTGTAGGATTCAATATGAATTAAAACAGTAGTCTGTCAGTCATTGATTTACCACCAGACTAAAGTATCTTTGCTCCGCACTCCCAAGAGTCCAGCTTACTGATTTTATATGCACCAAATTTTCGTATCATCAATCGTAAAAAATAGTAAAAATATCTCTAAGAAGGGGAAAGGGAGATCTTTTCCATCATTGGCTTCCGTGTATTTGCGGTAGTTTGATACGACTTACTTGAGTCGTGTGCACTATTTATAAAGAACTTCAATATATCGTAAAAAACACAAACTAAAAGACTAACAAAATTTCTACTACATATCGCTGCAATGCAGAGTAATCAAACTTTTTCTATTACCGTACTCACTTAAACCAACAAAAATACCATAACTTAACTAGGAAAATTTATGCACTTATTCTTATTACATAGAGTAAAAGCGATTCATAAGAAAGACAAATACTAATACATTTAGAAAAACCTAGTGTGAAGGTGAATTATATACATGTATAAAAAAATCGGATTTAACGTTGTATTTAATACGTCGTATTTAATACTTAATACTAATAATAATAATACTGGTCAAAATAACTATTATACATTATTAATCATATTTCCCAGTATTTGGTGCCCACGGTGTGCACCAATTCTCGTGCACATGGTGTTACCATATCTGGTACACAAATCACGTTATCGCAAGACCATCGACATGCAATAATCTCTTGAAATTTGCATCCCAACGCGCACGGTTACTGTGTAACACATGGCGTCGATGCGAACACCGCGAAACAAAATACACAGAAGCAATGCGATATTGAACGCGCGTCGACAGCGAAATGGACCTTGCGTCCAGTCAAGATCAAGGTGCCTCATGGAGCCTCGTTCGAAGTCACTGTTCTCCATGAGCACGATAATGCCCCGTTGGTGTTGGCGTGTGCGCGCGCCGCGCACACCGAGGCATCCTCGCCGCCTGACTTACGTCTGCGTGACCTACTAACTCGTCAGGTGCGCGCACATACATAGGCGGATGCACATTCAGCGCATACATCCTATAAGTGCTACATAAGTGCACGAACAACACCCAGGACACGCCGCGACATTTTTCCTCCCCGCTCGACTTTCGGTTTACGTATCCTTTATTGCATCGCCTCCTGGCAAACGTAACAGTGACACTGATTTCGCCTTGAAAATCGGAATGTCTGCGCGATGGAATTTCGATAGCGATCGGAACGTTCCCTGGCGGGGAAGAACGCGCATACACGCCGAGCGATCTTCGTTATCGATCGTTAAACGACGGAGTCGGATTCGACACGCGCCACTTCGAGATTCCCTGTAATTTAAGGAGCTCCCGAGAGGAAAGGATTCCTTCGCCGTTCTTTGCGCAGCGCTAGGCATCGCGTAGCCGTTCCACGCGATATAAGGAACACCCAGAAACAGTAATTTCTCTTTTCAACAGATCCAGACGTTCAATTCGAAATCCATGAAACCAACATCGTCCGTTCCCCCTCCTTCGTCTTCCGTCGATCCTCGGATACGCGATTCTGCGTTCAGGGCTATTCAAAATATTTCTCAAGCTTTCCTCCGGTGGCCTGCTAATTAGTACGAATTCCCTGCGATTCGCTTGGGAGGCATGCATCGGCTCGTCATAATCCGTAGAAGAGGATTAAGTATTATTCTCGTCGATTCTCATGGGACTTGTACGCAAGGCCTGGCAAAACTCTCTCGCTGATAGACGCTTACACTCTATACGCGGCTGCAGTTGTGTCACGCGTACTAAGAAGGGCCATCTTCTTTGGTTCATCTTGTGCACGCTTATCAGTGTACAACTAATAACGAAGGTACGTGCAGGTACATGCAGGCACATGCAGGTAGCGTATCGCTGGGAGCAGTGGGGGCAGGTCGGGCCTCCTGAGTTGCGGTTAGGTGGGAAGGCGGGGAGGGGGCACGTGGGGTCCCATAGAGCGGCGAGTAGCTCGCAGTGGCCCGCACCCATACGTTCGCGAGCCCTGAGTAGTGTTAACGGCCTTGCTTTATGTGGGTCATGAAACAAGGTCCCGCCAGCACGAGGAGCACGAAAGAACATAGCACGTTTAACTCGGGCCCCGCTTGCTGTATACCTCCATAGACCCCCACACGCGCTCTCTCGTGCGTGTACGTGTGTGAGTACAATAGCGCTCGATCCTATGGAAACAAAAAGTCAAATAGTATCGCAGGAGAAGAACGTTGTCTTCTCTTATTGACACACATTTCTCTGAACGATTCGTGTCTTACCGTCTCCTCGTATAGAGTGTCTAGTGGTGGGGCCAAATTCAGCAAGGATACACGTCACTGTTGATTAATTCAAAGTAAAGGAAGGTTAGAAGACACACTTCTGTAGATCGCGACTAATATTTTGCATCTTTTCTTTTTTCCTGCATGGTTTAAATATCTCTGTTTTTACAGTCGGAACATGTCCGAAATTTGAGACATAAGCCACAAAAATGTTTCGTGCGAAACGGGCTTAAGGTTCGTTTAAGGAATTTTCTGTGCTTGTAAAAACAGACTTGGCGCTGCTCGATAAATTATGAAATTTTGGGGATATATAGATAATTGATCAGTGACGCACTCAGAGGGGAGGGGTGGGGGTATCCCCCAAAAAAAAAGAAAAAAGGAGATTAATGTAACCACGATTGAAGTAATTCAAGAGCTTCGTGAAAAGCAAAGAAAATTGGATATTATTCTTTAAATCAATTTTTATAAGTACCTAATGAACTTTATTGAATTACATTAAAAATATTTTTATCCGTTCAACTCGGTACGCTCCAAGGATTAAATTCTGAGTGCGCCACTGCCAGCATTTATTGTTGGCATTTTGATGGCCAATTAATTTCCAACTTAGGGATACTACTATGGATAAGATCGAACCTTGAAGATGCAAGGGGTTCTCGTTTCTATGCTATTCCTCGTAAACAATAGGACGTGAAAGAATTTGCGGTCAATGCAGATTTAAGATGAACGAAGGGATTGCTAATCCAATTAATATAATTTTCGCTTATCAGTATCGGTACAGACAACCGTTAGATGTTGTCCGTTTGCAAAGGCCTCGCAGATGTTTGGTTCTAGGTTAATAAGCTGATCTAATGTGGATTAGGCACTGACGAAGGCCACTCTGGCAGAGTTAAGGAGTTTAACTGTTATAATGCCTAACGAAGTCTTCTATACACGTCGTGTCAGAGTGATTAGACTGTAGTTTAACGACAACTTAGGTTTCTTTCCCTACCTTAGAATTTGAATGACGATCGCTTCTTTGTAGATAGAAGGAGATGCATTGTAATCTTACATAAAATTTGTTGTTTCTAATTCTCCTGTAAACAAGACAACGAAGGATCAATAGTGCTCCCTCTGCATAGTAGAGAGGGAAAGTAACGTATCTAACACCTAATTAACTTCTCAACTTGACCGAATCCTCGATGAAACTGTTCGACTAGAAATATAATTTGAAATCGCAGATAATTGCAGGGTTTGCAGAATACACAAATGGAATGATAACGAGGTGTCGATCAGCGATTCCTGATTTTGTGGATTATCGAGCTCGCGGGCATCGATAATAACGGCAATAGACGCGGCGGAAATACTGGGCTAGTGGTAACAGTATCGGGGGCACAGTTATCGTACAGATTGTGATAATAACTCAAAACACGGAATGCCACAGCGGCATTGATTCTGATACTGATATTATGCATATGTATAATGACGAGAAACTTTCGCCACTGGTAATACTTTACGGTAACACTCCCACTACAACTACCTATATATATATTTTTTGGGCAGGGTATGAAATGGCCTGTAGATAAGTAGTCTATCGTAGAACTCGCTCGGTTGAAGAATCATTGAAAATGTTTGATTTGATTTTTAATCATGCTGATAGCATGTCTCCTTGCTTGGCGATGGTTGGTTTATTTAACGGGTGTCGTGGTAAGTGGTGACACTGAAAGGAAAGATTTTTGTAACCTACGTGGACTAGAAAGACTAAAAGAGTTGAAAAATTGTGAAATCATAACGTTGCAAAGTCTGATTTGAATTTGGCCATTTAATTCACCATCTTATCCAGATCTGCTGCATCTTTAAGAAAATCATGTAACTATATGTTCACAAGATTGTGACACCTATTATGTAACAGAAATCTTATCTTTGAGTAGAAGCTGTTTAACAAGAGTGTAACTTATTTGGAGAAAATTACGAGAAAATGGCAACAAAGTTGAATTCAGATGTGTCTTTACCTACTTGCTTGAGTAACAGTTTTTTTGTCCTTTTCAAAGTATGCATGAAGTACCTGCACGCAGAAATGTTTAACTTGAGTTACAAGGGCAGAGAATTATGCAGTTATCTAAATTTACAGATCTAAAATAGCTGCACTATTTTTGGTGATACGAAAAAGTGTCATAATCTTTCTTTTAAGGAGGCAAATCGTGTGTTGCAAAATATTTTTACTCGACATTACATTTTCCACGATTTTAGCGACACTAAGGTTTTTATTAATAGGGTGGTATATATTTTCATCGTTACATATTAGAGCTGAGAAAATAAAAATTCAACTACCTATTATAAAGTGAAAATAAAGAAAACGCGTATTTGTCAACAAATCTTCCTTTGTAAAATTCAACAAAACCTTGTGTTTGTAGAATTCAAATCGGCTCAAAAATGATATTTCATAAATTGAAATTGAAATTGAATTGAACTATTCAGAATCGTATAGGCAACCCGGTCGTCAAAGTGTTAAAGGGGGAAGGATTAAGATGAACATTGATTATCACTGTGGGACAGTGTTTAGGGACCCAAGGTGCTCCTAGTCGCGGAAGGTGGTCCGTTCACGTGTGAACTTAAACGGCAATAATTTTTGACGGTACACCGTAGGATTTTCACCCGTGCGTGTGCACGCACGGTAGCCACGGTGCCAAGAGAAATCGAACTTGATCGTTAAGCGAGCCGCGACGTGAGCTCGGCCCATTAGCCGCGATCGAGGCTGTTCCGTCGTGCACAAGAACGGGCTATAAAGACCAAAGAGGTACGAGCCCTGTCACACGGTGGGACGAAACTCAAAAACGCGCGCGGGGCAACCGATTGAGAGACAGACGATCGAGTCTTTTGTGATAAAAAAACGCTACATTCGGAGAAAATGAAAAGTTAAATAGGTAGTATGAGGGAGGAACGGTGCCTTAAACATTTTTACTTAAAGTTTAAAATGAAATATTGAAACTTTCAATCTCAAGTTCATTCTGGAAATATATTGTAATTTTTAATTTTTAAAGCAGAAAATTTAAAATTTTCAATTTTTAAAGTTAAAAATTTAAAGTTCTTAATTTTTAATCTTAAAAATTTAAAATTCTTAATTATATAAAGTTAAAAAATTTAAATTCTTAAGTTGTAAAGTTAAAAATTTAATATTCTTAATGTTTAAATTTAAAAACTTAAAATTCTTAATTTTCAATTACACGATGTTTAATTTAATATCCTTTTAAACCTTAGACAATTTTTATTAAATAATTTTTCACTTCATCATATGAGGTCTGGTTTTCGAAGAAACTGAGTTTGGCTGTTCATGAAATAACATATCTTCTAACTTACTAGTTTAATTTCGAAGTGTTGATATGTATAACATTTATTCGATAATATCCCCAATAATTAATTCTTATTCCTAATCAATATTGTCACAATTTACCACAGAATTCTAACTCTAAATACGAGTACATGTATTCTTATTACAAGTCTAGAAAAAGAGAAGTTCATAAGAATAGCAATTTCCCTAATAGCTTGCAAATTGAACTTGTGCGCGATGCAATTCAGATGTACTTGATTAATAGACACTTGTCGTACATAATTATAGAAACATGTGGGTGAAACCCTTCTGACGATATTATTGACGGTGAAATCTACAGAAATACGATACGAGTATCGACAAATATGTCGAGTCCAATATCTTGTACGAAATGTATACGAGGCAAAGAAAGTAAAAAGGAAATGTCTCCCATTCGCGCGCGACGAGAGAAAAAGTACTAATCGAATCGGTTTCGAAAGTTAGATGATTGCAGATGTAATTCACACTTGTCACATATCGAGAGTTCTATTATTAAAACTCTTTTACCTGCACCTAATCTTTCACGTATTGCTCTTATGCTCGTTTTTATTTTGTTTCTATTTGTATTAGCTTGCTTTTTTTTATTTGCCTCACTAGCGCTCAATGTTAAATTTTGTTCCTAAATACAAGAATTATATGTATGTCCTAAAAAAGTAACGCAATATTATTAACGATATTTTAGCAACACGCGAGGAACCTACCAGGCAACTCGAAATATTTAGGTAGACATCGTTATAAAATCACTCGTTCATTGACCACACGATAGATCAAAACAATTTAAAACATTCGCTAACGCGCGTATCGCGTTTCAGCGAGTATCATGAATCACGCGGACTCACAATTAATCTCATCGATCATTAAGATGTCACAAAGGGACGCGACAGGCGCTCTGGCAATAAGATTGTTTTTAAAGGTCACGGACAAGAATCAAATCTTTTTTTAATCGTTCTGTATGTAGGTACATTCAAGGATTTCACTGATAATTTTACAACACATCATTTAGCACATATGAAATACAGTCAACCTACCGCAAGTGTAAGTAGTATTTCTGAAACACAGTGTTGAGCGAAGTTATTTTACAATAATTAGAATACGGAGTACAGGATATATAAAACCACAAATTGCATTTTAACGACTAACATTGGTGTCGATATTTGTGTACACATAGAGGGTTAATGTCTTATATCTGCAAGGTTTTCGAGGCACTTGTGATAATCTAGAAAACTGAGATGCAAGTAGAAGATTCTGTCTGTTGCAGAAATTTCGAAAACACTTCTGCCATTGTTCGAGGATCAATCTTGCCCTAAATTCCTTTTGTATTACACTCTAGAAATTATACCAAATTCGATGAATGTCAACCGAGCCACTCTCATTTTCACATGAACGAAAAACAATATTTGAATTACTTAATATTCAAACAAGTCCTCCACAACTTTAACCAGTTACTTATACATATTAAAACGTAATCAGTCGCGAATTAATACGAGTTACTAAAGTCTCCCCCTCCCCTTTAAAGCAGCGTGATTATTAAGTTCTCGCGATTAATTCATTCATTTCGCCCAAAGTGAACTGGATTTTTAATTGACGAATTACCTCGTCTTCCTCTGTTAACAGGTCAACCAACAATCCTATTCCTCGTTAGTATACTATCGATCAAGGGTTTCGATGGCTGGATCCATCGTCCATCATTCGACCATGCGTAATGTAATAAATTACCCATTACACGCGCGTTAAAATGTGCTAATGCTCGCGTACGGTACCGTTAGAGGCGATAGAAGGAAAAAGAAGGAACGGCGTTCGAAGAATCGTCGACGCAGGTGCCCTTAAACGATACCGACGACGGCCTGACGGCCGATCGTTGTCATTCCTCCGTGTAGATCCGCCGATCCACGGCAAATCGTAAGGCCCCTGTGGAGGGGAGGGCGCACAATGGTAATTAGGAATTCTTATTTAAATGGAGCATCAGATAAGGGCAAGAACAGCTAGATATAGCCATTCCACGTGCGACGAATTCTTAACTGTATTTTCTCTGTTCGCCTCTACCCCACCCTTTCTCCCTCGTTTCCAAACCCGTTCCCAGCGATCAACCTCAAACACCGATTCTAAGGCCCATTCACGAGCCGGCGCGCTGCTAATTCCACCTAAGCTCGCGGTAACGCTTAATGGCGCCTTAATTAGGGACTGCCGCGACTCGAACGCTGACGGTGAAGATTTATCAGCGACACTAAAACTCTGGCTGATGATCAGACGGTAAGGCCGAAAATTAACGGGGCCTCGTATGGGGCACGGATGATGGTTACTGAGAGGCGTATATTGGTTGAACTAGTGATCCTCTAGGTAGTGATCGGAAAATGTGTTCCGCGTTTTCTATTGGTCGAATCCATTTGTGGCAAAAGCGGAAGTAGACAGAGAAAGAAACTGTAAAAAAGAAAGAGACAGAAATACGGATAGAAAGAGATAGATAAACATTCAGCTTGGGAAGCAGACGATTTAATCAATGTGTAGTTTATGTTATTTCCGGTTTTGACACAAATAGTACCAAGAAAGAAGAAATTATAATGTTAATGATAACCTCACCGATATACGTACCTACGTAGATCTGTATCGTACCAGGAAGACGTAATGGAATTTTGAAAAAAAACAGCAGATTCCTTAATGACATACAGTTACTCACAAAAGTCTCCGCCCACCTTATATGGGTATTCACATTAATATAAACCTTGACTATGGAGGGACATTTTGGATGCATGAAAATCGTAAGTTCATTTAGCAATTCTGCTCTTTTAAATGGGAGGGGGGGGGGGCAAGTAAACCAATGTGTTTTAACTATGGAGAGAAATTTCGAAATTGCTCTTTAAGATCAACTTTCTTGCAAAAGGGTTATTATAATAGGTGTGTTATTAGTTTTCACTCAACGTTGCCCTAAAGAGTTGCATATTATTCTCCAATTCGTCATTAAACTAATGATGGGAAACCATTAGTACCTCCGTGTACTGATGTTGGATTGCGATAATATTTTAGTGATTGGTGGCAAATTCTGTAACCATTTTTTTTTCAATTTTGTGTTCATAAACTTAGACGTTCTTAAACTGAATTATACGTTAAAGGAAATTGTTGCTTTATATTAATATTCTCCTTCTGTTACTAATATTTGCGTCAAAATATAATATGAACATAAGAAAATGATTACAGAAGTGATGAGAATTTGTATTTTACCCTAGTAATTAGTTTCTTATGTACATCAGCACGTGACATGCCACGACAATTAAATGCAACAAAAGTGTGCACCATTAACTCCTTAACCCTCGAACAACAAATAATTTGAAAGTTGATGCGAGCTGGAAAAAACTTTAAAATTATCTTTTGATCTTATTACGATCTTTTACTTTTAAATTCTTAAACAAATAATACTCCTAAATTTAAGAGGAATAAATGTATTCAAGAATCTTGATACATAATAAAAATTCTCTACGTTCAAATTTTGAAAGATCTGACAGTACCTACCTAATTGAGAAAAAATCCACGGATCATAATCCGACATTGTTATTGAAAGAATAAGTGACTCGTGAGAAAGGATCAAGGCAATCAAATGTGGATTTATAGAATTCAGGTCTAAAGAGAAGGAAGAATCTTCCTTATCGTTGTACGAGGTACAAAGAAGTTGGCATTAAATGGTAATCAAGGATATCTTAAATGCCAATTAATGTATTCAAACAAAGAAAAAGTTAAATTAAGTTATACAGTAACTTATGTAAATAGGAAATAGTTTAATATACAGGTTTTGCATGAAAGAGACTTTTGCAGGATAGAAAAAAATCTTGTATCAACATACCGTCAAAAACGCATATTTAATTAGATAAATTGTGAAACTGTGAGGCAATTAGTTTAGACAACTGCGTTAAAAAAATCAAGAGGAATTATGGAATTTCATCGTAGCTGTAAGTAAAAGTAGTACCGCAGATATATTACAGCAGACTTAGCTCTGCGTACAAGCAAATAGTGGTCATATTGAAAATTTCTTACAACTATTAATCTGATTAAATATACATTTTCGACACTATTTTAATGAAAGATTTTTTACTTCATTTTACCTCTCCTAATTCTCCCTTAAGGAGGCCATCCTTTTCAGGGACACTCCTTATATCAGGAACGGGTGGAAATAGACCCTGCGAGCATAGGTGAAACATAAACGCCCAATAGGGGAAAGTATTAACTTGTTGGCTTTTTTATTTCTGCTCGACCCGTGGCCTAATGTGTCACGAATCTTTTGACACAATCTCGGAGCGAGGTTGCGTTGAAAGCACCGAAGAACGATACGCCAGGCGATGGGAACTTTACCACGGGAATGGAGAATCCTATTACGGAGTCAGAAGTATGATGCGGGCCTATGCACGGGTGCATACATGTAGACCGTGTATGCGCATCTTCGTCTTTAAGAGGCATAACCCGCTGACGTCCATTGAGAAGGCGCTCAAAACGTAATTGTGTGAACAGCGCCACTCACATGATCCGAATCGCCTTTGATTATTCGTCCATTTGCGAAATTTCCCTCCTACCCCGTTGCACGCGCAATCGACGGATGGATGGAGGGGCGATGAACGGGGCAAGCGTCCTTTTTTTCCTTTTGACGCGTTGCGAAGGTGCAATTTAAAAGTAGAAAAAAGTACACTGACTGTAAACTTAATTTTCAATCTTCCTCAAGTTTTACAATTTCGAGTACCTACCTTGCGGGCTGCAGAGAATTTTGCGTTGCCAGAGACTTTCTTTAAATGGTCGAAAGCGTGTCGAACTTGAAACGAGCGATTCGACGTAATTTCGATTTCTCAGCGGGAATTCGAAATATGTTGCTGTTTCATCGCGTCGTGACACCGCGGTCCGTCAAACGCCACCGAATATCGTCGAAGGCGTCCATTATCGTGCCACCATCCCCCAGTTTCCTTAACATAATGAATACTGGATAAGACCAAAAAATAAGCTTTTATTCACAGTAAACAAATAAGTTCTTCATCGAATTGGAATTTATTTTAGCAGCATGGCGGGTGGAATAATTATTTATTTCTCAGTTGCATTATTTGTCATCTGAATCTTCTGTTATTCGCCTGGTCTTGTACGTAGTCTTTATTATTTGTGAAAACAGTTGTTTGTCAAGAGACTTGTTCGCATGATTATTTGAATAATTCTTAAATAGTTATTCGAATGAGTTTTTTTATTTGAGGTCAAAAAATCTTTCAATAGAAAGTTATAAAACTTTACATGGATTTATACATTTTTTAAAATAAATAATTGTTTACCTTAGCTTTGTTCGATTAAATTATCCGATTAATCAATGATGAATTGTTCAAGGAACGTAGTAGAATTGATTTGGATAACTATGTTGGAGAAATATTTATTCGAAACTATTCGAATAATCCCCAAATGTGTGTTTCACGATGAAGAAGGAACCACTCGAATTCGAACGCGCGGCCAGAAGTGTGTCAAATTTCGACTTGGCCTAGTTTCTGCATAATCTTCGAGACGCGGACTGACCGCAACTCGGACACAGCACGCGTTTGCCTCGTCGCTGATTATGAATTCCTAACCGCTGAAATGTTTGCTCGAATCGTTTTTCGCAGTCTCATCTAATGAATGTTGTAATCATTTAGGGAACGTTGAAAAATTGTAACTTTGAGATTAAATAACGAGCTTTGAGTTGGTAGGATATAATACAAAAAAAATATGCAGTGTATCCTGTTTAAGTTCACCTTAATATCTTAATTGAAAAAATATGACGATCCAAAGGTCATTCTTGTTAAAGTCATATTCGACTTTTCAAAATTAATATTATAACATTAAAAACGGGACATGTATTTTATTCCACCGCTCAAACTTACAAAATCTCAAACCTTTTTGTTTCAGTATAATAATTTGACCACCTACTCTAATCTTGTACATCAAGTAAGAGTAATGTAAATGGAAGTAGATGTGAGTGTTTCGCCATCTATTTTATATAATATAAATTAAAGGAGAAATGATTTCGGCGCACTGGAGTTTTTTCAAGTCAATATCAAGACAGTTTGGACCTGAAACGTTAAAAAATCTCAAGGACTTATCGAGCAACAGATTGAATATGGTTAAGATAAGTAATAGCAAATTATTCTTATTAAAATGTAAAACCAATAATATTGTCATCAGTGCGTTGAAATCATTTCTCCTTTAATTAGGGTAAATAGAAGTAATTTGATTCGGAATAATTTTAATGAAAGTAGGTGCATAATCCTAATATGTATAAGTAACCCTAGTACAAATAAGTAATTCCAGTATAAGTAATCCTTATAGATATAATCAAAATAGCAATAATCTTAATAAAAACGATCTTCCCAATGCAATTTAATTTGACATATTTGTCTACAACTATATCTAATGTACGTACTACACATCATTTCGAAAGACGGCGGTATAGAAACGCAACCACTGGAGCAAGAACACATTGCCGTCATTCTGCGACACGCAATTGTTATGTTAATTACCTCGCGCGTTTCGTGTACCGAAACACAGCGATGCCCTAGAACCTTCAACCTGTGAGAATCAGTTCGTATGTACATTACGTTCAGCTCGTAACACAATAATTTCTCTTCGCCTAATCGCGCTACGTCTATCGCGTGAGCTGCGCATCATTTGCAACCTGTAAATGGTAAAAGAATCTGTATATCTTTATGACAAAATTTGCACAACATTGAAAAAGACCTTACCTCAGATGAAAGACAGTAATTTTGATTTTTTTTTATAACACGCAGCGCTGATATTTACATGGTACTTCGTGCGACACTTGACGACGTACGGGCTGAACTTTAAAAATCGATATTACAAAATAGCACGACTAATACCCCAGAACAGCCAGGAATCATTTTACCACGAGGGATTTAGACAGCTTTCCCGTAATAAGCAGATATTATTTATATCGACTTAGTATTTGGGGTTGTTATTCAGGGAAGTGAAGAGAAAACCTTGTGTTTTTGAGTCTGCGTCGTTTTTAATCAAGCAACATACAGTGAAATAAGAGAAAGACGTATCGAATATCTTCTATGATAAATAAATATATTTGTATTTTATACCTTTAACCAAATACTCTACTATTTCAATGTTGTATTATCTGAACAGAGCATATCCTTATTGAACACCACTTTTCATATTCAACAGCACTAATTTTAGAATAGTTATTTATTGTCACTAAAGCTGTCGTAAAATCTTAAAAGTATTCATAAAACAATTTGCCAATTAATAAATTCGGATAGCGCGTGTGAATTAAAAAAAAATATCTTAATACCATCTATTCATATGTCTTGTTAAATCGCCTTTATCCGAAAAATAAGATAATAATCGCCAAGGAAACTAGCGATCCATCAGCTCTACTCTACTTCTCCGTTTATTTCGAGAAGCTCTAGACGCAAAGTCTCCACCAGGAATTTGCAAGCCCGCTGTACAGAAGCACGATCCCAACATCTACCGGTCGTTCTAAAAACACGCCAACAACTCGCATGTGCCCAAGCTCGCTATAAAACTATAAACGCTTGGCACTGTAAAGCTGGCTGAGAGGCCAGAAAAAAATAGAGAAGAAAGAAAATAGAATCCAGCACAACGGAGTATGAATCTCGACGATAACCATCTTTATCCCAAGCGCGCGTGCACGCCAATTCCCCTGGTTTCTAGCGGCGAGTTCGTCATTTCCTAAGGAAGCGTCCGCGTCGTGCTGGCCGCCTCTCTCGAGCTCTATCACGAATTTCACGTCGGAACAGCCGAGGCCTGTACACGGCTGAGTAGCAAACGACGCGATCGGAGCCGTAGGATAGACCCACTCTTCAGGATCCTGAACCGAGGCGGGTTGCTAAGTGTGCCGTGTAAGTGGAACATCGCTGCCTGGTACCGACCATCAAGTATACCAACGTAGTATAACATCGTCCTCCTCCTTCGCTGTTCCTCTTTGCCCTTCCACCACCAGCCACCCTCCTCCTCTCCCCTTCCACCCAGCCACCTTGCCCCTCGCGGGGCACTCCCCCTTAGCCGGGCCCGCGTATACACACGGTGAAAGACTTTCTTTAAGGTGGCTCCGCGGCGAGCGGAGGGCCCAGCACGCTACCGTCTGCCACGTTTTGCCCGATGGTAAAACCCGTCCATCGAGCTGCACAAGAGGATGTCCATTGTCTCTCTCGACGAGGCCATAATCGAGCCAGATCTTCCGCGCATCCGCTTCGCCGTCCCTTCCTTCCTGGACGAGCGATCCTTTTGCGGTGTCCTCCCGACGAAAATGGTACTTACATCCACTTCCGCGTGTCACTGCCGCCAATGCCCCGAACGTCCTGGTAAAGGACGGCTGGTAAATGATCGGTGTCGGGGTCGAACGGCGGAAATGGTGGCGCGTTTACCTTTCGGGTAGCCAGTGGGTTTTGAGCGACAACGGAGCACGCCTCTGTAGGAAGATTTTGCGGAGTTATCGATAAGAGGGAATGGAATGTGGGCAGAGTTGCGTGAACCGCGAGTACGAGTGCATAGCCAGGCCACTTTCCAGCTAGTAAATCAGATGTTCAGATGGGTATTCTGGAACTTTCGTAATTCTAACGAACGCGGCTGCAGCGAATCGTCGCTGGTGATCCAGATGTTGCAATTGAATCCGGAGAATCGAACACTGTTTCTCGATTAACGCGGTTTCTTAATTAAGATGATGTTGCGGGCTTCGGTAGGTGTGAGTTTTATGTAGAAAAGGAACGGTGAAAGGGGAACAGCGGAATTCACCAATATGTATCGAGCAGCGAGTAACGTATCGACCTGGCGTCGAGTTCGCCATCAATTCCGAGTCTCCGGTTTCCTGGAGCGTCTGGAATCCTCTTGCGTTACGCTGCCGCGCTACAGGAGTCAAGGAACCAGTCTCCTAGAAAAGGTGTAACACGCGTTACGAAGCTGACCCAGCGATCTCGAGTGGGAAGCCCTACCTGGCCCAACGGGCCCCAAAAATCTAGGTCATTGGCCTGGCTGGGCTACGTAAACCGTGATGGGACTCGTGGTACCACGGTCCCTTTCCTCCATCACGGTTTAGCCTCTAACTGTTCGGAATCACAAACCTCCTCTGGTTCCGTCCCATCTTTTTCTCGTCCCTCTTTGTCTTCTCCTTCTCCCAACTGTTCTATCTCCTGCTCCTACGTTACTGCCTTAACCCTAGGGCAACTTCTACGATCTCTACTGACCCCACATACTTCGATATTACTCGCAACTTGCTTGGCTTCCTTCGATTTATTAGCTTCTTACTGCTGCTAAATATTACTACTCTGCAGAAATAGTTTCCACTTTATTGGTGCAGCATTTGTCAGCTAAAGTAGCCGAATACTTTTATCGTGTGACCACTCAGTCGTTACTACTTGCTACCCTCATTTAGTGACTCATGTAACATATACAAGAAATATCAATATTTGGATCATATATACTATAAATCCGCCTAATTCAAAACCGATGAAATCTAAGTGTCCGAGAAGTCAAATGTCGCAGAAATCATGTTGCGTTTAAAACGAGTAGTGTAGCGTACCCTAGCTTCTCATTTATCCTTCGACATTTGCGCCGGTGATTTTAAAAGTGTCGTTTACTTTCGCGTGCATTAAAAAATACAAAAAAAGTGATACATTCAATTTTTTAATTTTTTCTTACGCTATCTGTTTTCGTTGTTATTAACAGACTTTCATCCCACGTTTGATACAAATCTGTTCAGGGGTTCTGCCACCACAGGAACTTCAAAGCGCCCATTTATACGTATTATACATAGGTACATACCTGTAATTTGCGCCTGTGGTTTTAACGGGTCTCGGGAGACAGACCAAAATAAGAAGATCAGCCCGTCTCGTTTCCCCTTTTGTCTGCTCCTTTCCTGCCTTAATCTCCGTATCTACCCGCGGAGACAACGTCACGAGGGGCCTTATAACCTTTGGGACCGTAACCCCGTTATATTATTACATGTAACAATAGTCCGTGGTCTTTATTCTAACCAATGCACCGTTTCTACAACCTGTTGCCGAAGCTGGATCTCATCCTTTTCTTCTTCAACTCTTCTGTCATGACTTCCCGCGTAATTTCGCGCGTCTTCGAGTTGAACTGACGCTTGGAACGTACGCAGGATACGCGCGCAATGATTCGATGACACACCGCGACGTAGAAATCGGCTCATTTCGTTGATAGGAGACCTATGAACTTGCAGCGTTCGGGAAATGATGATCAAGAGATCGAGAAAGGGATTCCACTTTGGCGAAACCAGTTTTATAAATGTGGGAGGAACTGAATTATGCAAGCCTATATACGTAATAACAGTGGTAATGTGGCAATTAAAGGAAAAGTTTCTAGCGGTGACGAGAGTGAAGAATTTGGATGTGAATTTGTTAGGAGTAGGGTTGAGAAGAAAATTCAGAGTGCGGAGGAGTGTGATCAGTGGTACGAAATGATTGTTTCAAGATCGGTTAAACGAATGAGAAATGACGTCATGCAAGTACGATTTTGGGAAAAGGTAATCGTGTGCACGTTTCTGGGTAATGGAAAGGAAAGTTAAACGCATCGTGGGTTTCGTTTTTATGAAAATGAGTAAAACAATCAATATCACTTACAGTGGCTCACACCCACAATCGTACGCTCTTTACAATTGCATAGCATTTTTAATATTGGTCCAAACGACTTGAGTTTTTTTGAGAAGCTAGAGGATTAGTTTGCTAGACCAATTTTAAAAATGTTAAATTTTAACAAAGACACGACTTTCACTACAATATAAATTCTAAGTCCCAGAAATGAAAGAAATGAAAGGTGATCAGTGTGTATTAAACATCGAGGATTTTGCAACAATCTCTTCCTATAACTTATACCAATAAAATGAGGGTATTCAAAATTTAGTAAAATTTCGAGACATTTTCCTTGAAAATTAATACCTACTTTTGTCATTTTTCTCCAGAAAAATATGCTCGTGACAGACGAATTTTCGTTTTATTTTGCAAAACATTTACGTCATCTAGTAACCTTCGTTATTAAATCGGGAGTTGTAAGTCTGGCTTTTAGGCCCTCAAGTGATCCAAGTCTACAATTATTAATCCTTTGACCATTACTGATAACTATAATTGAATGTCGAAGGGAGTCTGGTTTTCGAGAAATCAATACAGGCAACGTGACCATTATGTCAAGTAAACGCAGAATCCGGACGCCGGCCTCTCCGAGCCGCTGCCACACTTAAAGTGAAATAAAAGTAAGAAAACGAGCACATACACGAGAGAGGAGATCCGGATACGCGGAACACGCAACGAGGAGCCGAGATGTTTGTGGGGTTTCTGATTGGCTAGTCCCATAAAATGCGCGGAGGGTACGTTTTCGTCGTCAAGTATTACAACCTGATTATAACTTGCTAACTTTCACCTCGCCAATGTCGACACGCTCCGCTTCGATTAAGCTTACGCGATAAATGGCAATTGTTACGATGAATGATGACAATTTTCCGTGCTCTAGACTTTGTGCGATGAACAAAGGATACCGTGTTAAAATTACGATTCGTAAAGTATCAGCGCACGTTTCGACTCTAATTCTTCTATCCAGCATCTGCAAGGAATACATAGTACGTATTTTAAAGGAAAAAGTAGCCATTTCGTGCTTAATTTGAGCACCTCGGAAGCCAAAGTGATCAACTCCATGAAATAAAAATTCGTAAGTTAAGAACAGATTTTGAGTACTAAAATTGAGAAATCTACGGGAAATGGAATCGATGAAATTGACTTCTGGGACGATCATTTCAGAATTTATGGGGGAAATGGCGTTGCTCGAAGGAAAAGGATTGATGGAGATTATGAATAAGGGATCGAAAGGTATTGAAAAGAAAAACGAGCTGGAAACTTCGTATTACGGTAACAATCATTTAATCGAACATCAGTTTTTTAAATAATCCACATTTTTCTGACTTTATACAAATTACAATTCCGCAGCCACCGAGCATCGTAACGCAGGACACAGTGTCGACGAGAATTCGTTGGATCGAATGAGGAAGGACGATAGAGCGAATAAGTTAATGTTAGGGTCTGAGCCCGACACCTGTCGATCGATGAGTATTATTTCTCTGAAGTAACGCGATTCGAAAACGGCATTTAGCGGGCGTCGTCATCCTCCGTCGGTCGATCCATCGAAATCTCGAAATTCGTCCTTGGACGACGATTCAAGAATAGAATATACGCTGGGTACATGATTTTTCTTGCCTTGGATGAAAATTTCTTCGTCGAAGGGAAAGGGGTAAGAAAGAACCCGTAAAGAAGCCTCGACAGACCCGACTGGTCGTATAGAGGGGAGTAGCGTAGCGTCGTATCGTTCGAACGACTTCGAAAAGTATACACGCCCTTGAACGATTCTATGAAATTGTCGTCGTACATGTAACGATACGGTGCGCCCGTACGATCGAAAGCTAACCGGGAGGCTGAAGGAAATATAGAAAAGGATAGGATGAGAAACTTAAATAAGAAGTGACAAAACGATCGACTATCTTACAAAGAGGCAAGCCAACAAGAAAGGTAGGCGAGTCGGATGGAAATAAATAACAAAGAAACAGAAAGGACTGCGGACAATGAGACCGTGAAAATATATAATATAAAAGCGTTATAAATAAAAAAGAAAAATAAAAGAACAAGCGATAGAGTCTACACGATAACGTATTTGGAAGAGCTTAGGTACATCCGTAGCGAGGCCATGCGCATGGCCGCGCCTCGCGTAGTTTTCGTCACTTCCTTCTACGTCTGTTATATGTTACAACCTAACTATGTATATGTATACATATGAATGTATATATACTCTGTTTTTTAAACATCCTCTCTCTTGAAACGTTAAACGTTCTCGCTTCTTCCCACGTGTATATACGCACGTACCCGCGTACGTGTGCTCTGTTATCGTCGATACGTATATATGTACACACCGTGCTATCAGGAGTAGTCGTTATAACACAGCACGAGAGATCATCTCACCATTTACCTGTCTCGTTCTCATACGTCATCCATGGCCCCATAGAAGAACCGCTGCGCGATCGAGCCCCCGTTGGAAGGTTTCATACCTGTTCTACGAAAGCCTCGATCTTCCTTCGATATTGCACCTGGGACTTTGCACTGTCAACTCCTCCTCCGCGATGTCGACCGGCGTTCTGGACAGTTTCTCGGGGTGCATCGACTCACCAGATTCGTCGCCTGAGCCCTCCTCCCCCTGCGCAACATCAGTGACGTGAAAGCTTGTCGTCGATCGCCATCGAGCGAGTCGATCCGCGGATCGCAGTGGACAATGACGATCAGTTCGCCAATCTCTCTCCATCTCCGATCGGGGGTCACATCTGTTCGACGTTACTTCGTCATAGGTACTTACGGTAATATAGGTACATCCAAAACATACTCCCAGAACAGAGGGAAGGACCGTCGCGAGCCTAATCCCTACCGATCCTCTTGTGAATTTGTTGATGCTTGATCAGATGTGCCTTCTGCCTGAATGCTTTCCCGCAGACCTCGCACCTGAACGGTTTCTCGCCCGTGTGGGTCCTTAGGTGCACCTTGATATTGCTCTTGTTGAGGAATCCACGGTTGCAGATGGAACACCTGTGCACGGGCTTCTCCTTGCCACCGATCAGCCCGGACTCCGTCCCGTAAGGTAGGGCCGTCGCTCCAGTGCCTGGGCTCTTCTTGGAGGGATTCTGGGAGCCGGGAGTGGGTCGTGACCTCTTTCTGGGGTGCGACGGCGCGGCGAACGACGAGTGCAACAGGTGATCGGGGCTGCACGAGGTCGAAACTCTGCCAGGTGGGCTGACAGGTGGGTAGGGGCTCGTCGACGACGGTGTCTCCCCACAGGATGCATTTTGAAGGCCAGCGTTGGCCGACTGTAGCCTGGCGTTCAGCAACGGCGCGTAGCCGTGCGTCAGCAAGCTCTGCAATGTTGATCCGTGCTGCTGCGCCTGTGACGAGGGAGTCGCGGTGGCGTATATCTGCGAGTACGGGCTGGGTGACGTGGTCTCTTGCGCTTTCGGCGAACACGCGGTGTCGATCCATTCGGCAATGTCGATCCAATCGCGCGACGCGTCAGGATCGTGCTCCGAGCCTGCCCCGTTACCACCGCCGGGCACCGTCGTGTCTGCTATCGCGGACCCAATGATTTCCGCTATGTCCTCGATGTCGTAGTCCACTTGCTGCGTGGACTGCGGCAGCTGTTGCTGTTGGTGGTGATGATGATGCTGTTGCTGCTGCTGTTGCTGCTGCTGGTGCTGATGGTGTTGGTGCTGCTGCTGCTGTTGTTGTTGCTGCTGCTGCTGTTGCTGCTTCTGGCTGCCCTGGGGACAGGGCGTGCTGGAGGACACGACTGGCGACTCGTAGTACTCTTGATTGGAAGAAGATGTCGGCGATGAGGACGGTAACGAGGGCCTCTGCGCGGACGACGCTATCGTGTGATAGTGATGGCCGGGTATACCGTTGATGCTCAGGTGGCCCGTGTACCCTGTGAAGGGTGGAAGAGGTTTTAGCTCCGCCAACGACTGCGCCGAGGCTACGCCGACTGACGAGCCGAGGAGGAGAGTGTCCCACGCATCGTGCAGACCAGCTGCCGTTTGCTTGACGTCGGGTGGCTCGAGAAAATCTGGACCAGTCGCTCCCCAGGGCGACAGCAGCAAACTGTCGACGCCCACTACTTCAGCGGGAGAACCCCCGACGACGATGCCCGTCCCCTGGCTACTATGAGGTGGCTCGACTCCAGAGGACGTCAGATGCGGTGGCGCGGCCGGTGGGCCTGACTGGGTCTCGTACTTCATCTCGATCACGATATCTGAGGCTGGTGAGACGATGTTCGTACAGGGTGGCACGGTGACGTCCTTCACCAACGAGCTCGCTTGGCTTTTACCGCCGCAAGTGGTCTGTTTTGGTAAACACCGACCAGGGTTCCCAGTGATTATATCGTACGGCGACGTGGCAGTTAGTTCCTCTTCCTCACTGGCCTCCAGAACGTCTCGTGACGAGTGCCTGAGTGGGTACTCTACTTTGATGTTGCGCACCACTGTCTGCACCTCCGACTGGTCACGACTGTGCGGCGTGTCCGTGGGCGGGTACTCTAGCTTGATGCAGGACCTTGAGAGGATGTCGTCGCTGTCGTTTCTGCAGGGGCCCGTCGAGATGCGCGATGTGGACAGCAGTGAGCTGAGCAGGGAGGCGTTGAAGGTAGATGCCGAGGATGAAGACAGCGACGGTGACGCTGATGATAGTGTCGCGTTTGTCGCTCTTCGCTCCTCCGAGCGTAGCTTCGAGTATTCCTCCGTCTTGATCCGGACGTTTAGAGACGACAGGATTCCGTTCAAGGAATCAGCCGACGCGATGCTCCTGCTGTAGATGTTCCGTGTGCTTGCGGAGCTGAGGGATGCTATGGACGTGGATGGTAACGCGTTGCCGTGGCCAGTGGTCGTTGGACCGCTCCGTGATGCTTGAATGTTGCCCTCTGTCGACGACGCGGTTGTTAACAAGGCCGAGAGTATGAGGTTGCTGGCCGAGGATGGTTCCGGTGACGACGAGGCGATGCCGTACGCGCTGGCAGGCGAACCTACGGCATCAGCACCTCGCGCTACCGTATCGACGTGACCGAGGCTCGACGACGAGCACGAAGAGGCCGAGGTCGAGGCGATGCTGTAAGCCGTACAGACGTTCCTGGCCGTGTTCGGCTGACTCTGAGGATGCTGCGACTGCTGGCGTTGATGGGGGTGATGCTGATGGTGCTGGTGAGTCTGTTGGGACGGACTATTCGCGGTACGGCTCGGTGGGCTGCAGAACTGAAAACCACCGCTACCGTTATCCGGTGCCCCCTCGTCGATCCTTGGGGGCCCAGGGGTCGAGGGGAAGAGGGTACCAGGATTCCACCAGGGATCCACTCTACTGCCGGGGGTGCTGCAACCGCCAACGGCGCCGCGGGGACCTGTAACATGAAGTTCGACTTTGGAGAGGGACAAGTCAATTGAAGTATGATTCGTTATTTGTGAAAGGCGAAGGAATTCTAGATTATCCGTTTCAGAAATTAAAAATCATTTAGATAGGTTTCTTGCTTCCGTGATGCTGAAGCGAGAAATATTATACGAAGATGAAAGTTGATTGATAGTTAAAAAAAGTAGACGGCAGTAGTATGCTTGGAATTTCCAAGTCAACGCCAACGTTCATTGCTAAAAGACAAGTAAGAAGTCTAATAGTAATTCATCTCCAAAAGGACGAGCACAAAACAGATCTAAAAATTTGATGGGATAATAAGTTAAGATATCATACAGTATTGTCGCGAATGATACCAGTAAGATTGTGTGGTAGACTGGTTGCTATAAGTTTCTATGTTCGTGTACACGTACCGAAGTGCCTTTGCGCGTGTCTGCCCGACGGCATTATAAACGACATTTTTTTATGTACATCAAGCGTATCCACGTATAAAGGTGTACAGTACACATACGTATAAATACATATGTATATCAGCGTGTATCGTGAAGTTAAGTAGGCAGATACCACTTCTCTCAAGAAGAAAGGGACTTGCTCCCGCTAACTAGGTTAGTGGCACACTAGCCAGCCACGGCCGGGTACACTCGACCAACCAAATTGCCACGTTTAAAAATACATTTTCGTGTTGCGAATAGCGAGCCACCACCGTCCTATACACTATTGCCAATCAGGAAAATGGCAAGATTAACATTAAAAATGCTCGTTGCAGGCAACACAAACTCGAAAGACCGCGCGCGCCTATCTGCCTCCCAGAAAGTCTCATTCTCAGTCGCGCCACGCAAATACCGGATGTGGACGTTTGTTAGTTACCATCACCAACAAGCAATTAATAAGAAGACTGAACCTAACCGGACATTTCTTTTCTACCGACTGCAAACGCGTCCCAGAATGGTACGCGCATCCTCCGCCGCAGAAGCGTTGCAAAAGCCGCGATAACAAGTCCCACAATCCGTGAACATCGTTCCAGATACGGTACCGCGGAGTTAACCGCACTTCCTGATCGGTGACAACCGAATCTCTTCGAGGTATCCAGACAAAAGGACGTTTATTTACATCGACGGAGAAGCGGCCGCGATCCCCACATCCTGCCACGAAAAACGCGAATCGGGTCTTTCTCTCCTCTCGTTCCGATTGACACATCCGCGTGGCCGTAGGAGCCACATCATGGGAATCATGCAAATGGTCGCTGGCACACACATATGGCCCCGACTGTGCCCGCCACGAGGTTCCTTCCTTGCCCCCCTCCCCCCCACTTACACCCTCTCTCTCGTGCTTCCCGCCCCTTTCTGTTCGAGTGAACCCGCCGTGTCCGTCCTTGTCGCCGGTTAGAGCCCGTCCTTGTCGATTGCCAGTGGATGGTAGACGCGTTGGAGGTCCCCACTTGGGGGACCAAAGGGGAGAGAATACGGGGGTCCCGTCGAGCCGTGACGTGTTCACCGTGTACCGTTATCCAGTGGCGTGAACTCGCTCGAGGAAGCCTCGTAGGCTCCGTCACCACTGGCACCGGCGGCGGGCAGCTCGCTTCGCGCGCGTGCGCCGCGGTCCAACTTTTTTCGGGCCTACGACAATGTCTCGGTGAACCACTTATCAATGGGATCACCGGGTATCCGCGCGACGCGACCAATTCGGCCGTATCGATTCGCGCGGGGCCCACGATCCAGGTTTACGATGTGCCCACCTATACGCGCCGCGCGCCCGTGCTCGTGTCTCGCGCGCGCGTTTTCAGTTGCCATTAAGTCGCCAGCTGGACCCGTCCGCGCTGGCAGACGTATTTATTGAATTTCTTGGCGACGATCGCGACCGAGATCTCGGACATAGCCGGTTCAGTGGTCCCCTTTTGGCGGGAGGGAGTATAGTTTTCGATTGCTCCACTGAGACGGCGGTAAGCTTTAGCGATTACGATGATCACGGAATATGGACGTTTTTGATATCAACTTTTCAAAAATGATATCAACTATGTAACACACACATATATATATATATATATAGTAGTTACGTACTGAAAAATTCGCCTCGTGTTACGTTATTTATCGTGACCGATAGAAAATGGAGAGAACCAAGGATGTCGATCGCGTTCGATACACGTGGTGGTGTACCGAAATTAAACGGCCGCCAGTACACGCACGTGTGCCAGTGGTGCACGAGCGAGGTGGACCTACATACATCGTTGGTCCCAGCTCGCAAGCACTTCTGCCCGTGACTATACGCCGAAACTATACCGCGCTCGTGCTCGCGTATAGTGGGGACCGAAGTAGGCCGAAGCACCGTTACAGCCCGCTGCACGGTCGAAGCCTACGCAAATCGGCTAGATTTTGCCCACATGGCTTTCCTTTTCGTTGTGAAAAATGGCGCGTGCGAGTCATGGTTTCCGTATTGATCCACTTTTGCCGCCCAATGTGCCAACATTAGAAGGCTCCTTTGACCCACTGCACGCAGGGATCTCCACTTAATCACCTCCTCCCGTGCGTCATTAAATTTTCACGTTCCCATAAGGAACGATAGCTTGGGAAGTTTCGAGGAGCGAGGAGATCCCTCTCCTCGCGATGGTCATTTTAGAGGATATTCAAATTATCGTTAAAAATGAATGATCTTATGCGTAGGCGTCATTGAAAGGTTTAATAGGAGCGCGCACGCTTGAAATTCGATTTTCTGGAACAGTTGAACGAGAGGAACGCGCGTGGTCACGTGACACGGCGGCACTTGTTCGCGCTACTATACACGGCTAAACTATATCCGAGCGTGTGGTGTATAGTGGGGAACGGAAGTAGGTCGAAGCACCGTTACGCGTTGCGCTCGACGGCGAGGAGGCCTACGCAAAACCAGTCGTATTTTGCTAGGCGCGTGAGCCATGGCTTTCCTTTTCGTTGCGAAAAATGGCGCGTGCGAATCGCGGTTCCCCACGGTGACCCACATACGGGGAACGAGTTGGCGCGTCTCGATCTGTACGGGCGCACCGCGGACGCTGGGGAAGGCAGCGACACACGACGTGTCCCCCGTAACACGTAAAACCAGAAACGAGTAAACGTGAAATTCACTTCCGCGCGCTTCCGCGTCCGACATGAATGACGAATTGCTCGCGCGTTTCGACGAATTTACGAGGTCGACCCCGTTCTTTCGCTTTTCAACGTGCTCGAAATTTTATGGTAATAGCGGCAGCGTGCAACAAACGCATGCAAATTGCCGTTCCTTTTCTTCTATGGCTCCTGGACTTTTTAGAAATTCCGGGGACTAATTGATCCTTCTCTAAAATTCGGGGACGCTCGTGTCCTCTTCAAATGATTAGGTGGTATGGAATAGGGGTAGCGAGGTTTGAAGAATTTCCTGGGAAATGCCAGCGAGAAACTGCTTTCCTAACGGCGGAAGTCACTTTGCGTTGACTTCTCGAATTCCATTGGCGAGGAATGCAGGACGGCAACAGCTACGCGCCGCGCCGATCAGTCTCGTCGTCGACTTTCGCATTAATACGCTTTAAAGGCAAACACGCGAAATGGGGGTACTATCTTTTATCTATTATAGCGGTATACTCGAACACGGTTATATTTAGCGCGTTCATTAGTACTCGCCGACCGATTAGCGTCATTATGTGGGCAGGAGAGGAATATCGGTGGAACGTACGCGCCTCCAGCATCGTGTTAACGATCGATTACTTTCTATCACGCTCGGGAATGCTTGGTACCGACCAACGAAATTCCCAAAGTCGTTGGAACTCGCAGACATCCGTCCCAGTAGCAGCAATTTATTTACGCGCGCATGGAAATCGGAGATTTGAATGCCAGCACTAAGCGCACCGTCCGCAACACTTCGCATTCCTCACGCGGATACTTCATGTTTGAGTCATGATGCTCGTAACGACTCATTAATATTCCGTCGAACGGAATTCTGCGATCGCACGAGACAATTTCCAGCTGTACATGGACAGCCACGAAACCCGAAGGATGACGAAATGGGTAGCAATTTGGAACACTTGAAATTCACTTTTTCTATGCGATTAGAGAATTCAACGGACATCTATAGCAGTCGCTGATCTCGACATAGAGCAGAAAGTTACATCAGCAACGTTTCGCGCGCGTGAAGCACGGTCGTCATTGAGAAGATTCGAGAAAGACCTGCACCCTTCGATCGGGGAAATTGGACGCTGCTCGTGACGTGGACATCAGAATGCGTCGTAGCTCATAGACGCGTACTTACATGCGAGCGTGTACAAGGGAGCCTGGCACCGCGCTGCCAACGGAGAAAGTGCGGCAACCATTAAGGTAAAGATTAAAGAAGACGAAGAGCGACGTGAAGGGGGCGTATCTCATGAAGTGCTATCGCCGAATACTGCAACAGCTACGACCAACTTCAGAGACGATTGAGATCCTTACGATACAGGTGCCCAAAAGAAATACCCTCGACTTCAGAACCATTGCTAAGCAATAGTTCGTAAGTTAGGGAACCAGTGGAAAAATTCCTTGAAGCGATAGCGCGATTCTTCAATGGTAATTGCAACGGACTATTTCGGGAATGTCTCCAACGAGTGGTTACAATTCGGGCAAGTACGTCGGTGTACCGGTACTCGACCATGCAACTGAACAAAGCAGTTACCTATGTCCGTGGATGAGAAGCGAGGCGGGCATGGACGCGACCGTGGTCGGAGCAGCGAGTAGGTATATCTATAGGACTATAGGCGCTTGCGGAACTGACGAGTCGGAAGCCCCCCTACTCCGCTGGAATACCGGTTAATGTGGTACACTGACCTACTCTCCAGCCACCGCGGGTACCACTGGGAGTACCCCACCACACTGTTATTCTCTCGTCCTTCTCTCCCCCGCAAGCTTCTCTCTCTCGCTGCTCGGTTCCTCTCTCTTTCCTCGTCTCACTGGCATTCCCTTTCTGCGTCTCGCTGTAATACTCCCCTCCGCCCTGGCTTTACCCCTTTTCTCTGGCGCGAGAGTCCTAGCTCTCGTTTCTTTCTCTCCCGCGAATAATTCGCTCGTATCCTGGTTCTTCGTCCCGTAAAAAGAGGGACTCGAATATCTGGTGTTCCGTTGTTCCTCGTTGGTCCATTTGCTTACGGAAATATTGAGAGATTGAATTTTGGATGGGTCTGAGAACCGTTTGCATCGGGTAATTTTGGTCCCTTCGATGTTGCATGGCGCTATGCACCAGCTTTCGATGGAAAATAGAGCCAGAGGTGTTTGCGAGCCGAAGAATTGTAAATGCGAATCGGACGGGCGAGATTTTCCTCGCGCGCGACGTGCACGCGCAGGAAATGATTAACGCTGGAAAGGAAATTGTCAGTTTCGCGAGTTTTCGTCGGGGAAAAAATGGACGAGGGAGAGAAGGCATAGCAAAGCTGTTTCCGATAGCTGTTTCCGCTTAAACGGGCACGATCACGTGGATATAATAGCTGGCGATTTATAGGGAAAAAGTCCTTCCGTCGCGATTGTTCGTGCTTCGCGGCTACCAGCGGCTGGCTGGAGAGTGGAAGCTTTCGACGGATGATCGTAGCCACGAGAAATCGACGTTCTGACACTGACACTGGCTCGGGCCAATCGTGAATTGCCATGGAGGAGCAACGAACCGCCTTGCAAGATGTCTACAACCTCGCGCCAACACGTCGATTCCCCACTCGCGACAGCCCGGCAACTCGCCGCGGAGAGATTTCACCGCGAACCGAGCAGCCTCCGTCTTTGTCGCCTCCATCGGACGTACATACGCGGCTGTCCTCCTCTTCATCGTCGATACTCCAATACCTAATAGCCGAGTCAGCTTCTAAATGTCAAAGCACCACTGAGATGTATCGGGACGCGGCTAGCGCGGAGAATACAATGGGAACTTTCGTGTCGGGGAGATCCGCTCGCGTTCCTGGAGTCGAGACCCCAAATGCCCTGGTCTCGGCCAAGGGCAAGGACGTCCATCGAAATTTGAATTTCGCGCGGCGCTGGAGCGCCACGTTCTCTAGTCAGATCGACCACGAGACACATGCACAAGGCCCAATCGCTATCGTACGATTTATACGGGACCTCGCGAGCGGCGACTAAAATTTACTCGATGGAAAACGGCCCAGAACGTTCCCCCGCGGACACGCGTATGATTTGTTGTCCGAAGAAACGGCGAGATGCTCGAAACCTCTGGCTACCGTTGCGCCACGTCGCGGTGCTCGTTAAATAAATTTCTTCCAGAAACGTATTACGCTCGTTATTATTCAACCGTGGGCAACAAGTTTGACACCCTTCGCGCGCGCCGTGGGTTTCCTAACTAAATATATAGTCCCATTCATGGCGCGATTAAAAGTCGCCATTGGCGTGGATACTAGGGCAGAACAGTGTTTTGGGCAAGCCGGCGCGTGGAATACTGTTATTCGCGCGTGGATAATACGAGGACGGAGACGCGATCTCTGGTTAGCGATTTTTTATTTTTTTTTTTTTTATCATTCTAGGACAGATGCAGGCCTCGGGGAAAATTTTTACGACGAGGTTGCAGTTTGGCCGTTAACGTACCGAGTACACGCGGTCCGAAATACCGAAATGCTTTCGTGCTACGGAGGATCCTCCTTTATGACACGGTTACCAGTACCCGTTACTAACTGTTAGGTTTTAGTGCCAGGTCCCACTGACACGTTGCGAGCGGCCTCTTGAAACCATTCGAAGGATAACGATGTACATATCTCCGATTATTTCGTTCATCGGTCGAGGAATCGAATTGTCAAAAATACCACGAACAAAGATTAATCTCTTTCAAAATATTTTATACTTCATTTCGACTTTTTTAAAAATGTCCACTTTATTTCGCTGCTCGTTGCGTCTACTATAATGAATTCACGAAATCGGTAAGATTTAAAGGAAGGCGCGTTGTCGAGTGATCGACGGTCGTACGCGCCGCGATCCCTCGATTTCCCAAGCCGCAGTGTCTTCGACTTCTTACTGGGTCGCATCGGTAGAGCACTCTCTAAAGAATTTCCTTCTGTTCCGGAAGAATTCTAGTCCATTCAAACAAGTAGACCTGACCTTCCTTACGATATCGTCCGCGGCCGTTGCGAAAGGCCAAGGACACCCAGGGCAGCGACGATTTAATTCTTCTACGCGAAGACGGCCCGGTCGCGGCCGTTGAACGAGACTGGTTAAAGTTCCTTGCGAGTGGAACGGAGGAGGGAAAAAAAAAGTCGACCGGAATCCGCGACTTCGATCGTGAATACGAGACACGGGTTCTATCGTTAGAAAGCGTGGTAACTCGAGTGACGTATGTGGTACAAGAAATTCTGAGCGGGAATCGATTCATAAAAATGCAACAACGTTTGCAAAACGTTCATGGAATCGTATCCCGAATATTTTCGTGGGGCCACCGTCCACGGTAAGTGTCGTTAAACGTTCATCGAGTGGCCATATTGTGGCACCGAGCGGGTGTCACTTACAATTTGGTACTCGATGGAACAA
The DNA here is from genome assembly GCA_963971345.1 of Andrena flavipes. Classification (NCBI taxonomy): domain Eukaryota; kingdom Metazoa; phylum Arthropoda; class Insecta; order Hymenoptera; family Andrenidae; genus Andrena; species Andrena flavipes. The sequence goes on from OZ020480.1 coordinate 63,660,657, forward strand.
TTATGTAATCGAATCGAGGGGGGGTGGGGATGAGAGGGGGGTGATATTCGCGCGATTGCGACGCTTTAATTTACGATTAAGCATAAAACGTTGGCGTTCGAGTTTTATCCGGGACTTGAAGCACAGGCAAAAAGTATTTACACAATTCCTTTTGGGAGCAAAAATGGGAGCAAGAAACGTGGGGCAGCGTAGAGTGTACGAATGGTAAAAGGAAAGGCGTGAGGTGCCGTGGCATTGTTAACTTACATATGAGCAGCGTGGTATCCAGAGTGGAATTGTTGATGTTCTCAGGACCTCCTCTTTAAAATCTATCCACAGAACGAGACACTGTTCACCGGTGGATCCGCTTCCTTCGACAACGATTCGTTGTAAGATCACTTTATACAGACTTCACCTCTCACGGCGCAGCACCGACCAAAGCGGCGTGAAGAGGTCAGCAAGATGTATATATTATGCGTGTGTATATGTATATATTTCCTTTGTCGCGATAAACCAGCAACGAGGGTCAAGAGAGGCACAAGATCACCGAATAGTCTGTCAGTCTGTCGGTCCACACACTGGTCGATCGATCCTATCGAGGACAATTAACGACCTCGTCCGATTCCCCTAGAAAACCGGAAGCTAGGAGAGGACCACGAAACTTTCACTGACGCTCTTCCTCTTCTTCTCCTTTCTTGTGTTCTCCGGACGAGCCGTACGAACGCGTCGTTCTTCGCGAGGTTGGCGCGCAAATCGAGCTCGGGGCCCGTGATCGATCCGCCGTGGATCAGGAAGAGGAATTCCCGCGGGACAGGGTCCTTGACCTTGCCCAGAGTCTCCTCCCTTGCCACCACGAGCACTGTCGATCGTTCATCAGCCACCCGGTGGTCTTCATCGGCCGCTACGCCGTCTCTCTATCCACGGCCACCCCTTTTCGCTCCGTTCACCTCTGGATGCCCTGCTGCCTTCGGATCCCCGGCTACGTGGATCGCGACCCAGAATCAGCGTGGTCCCTCGGGCACGATCACTCGCGATCCTTATCTCGCGGTCGATCGACCCCGCCGGAACTATCGTGCGCGAGATCGACGATCACGGTCACTGTCGCGCGGAAATTCGTCAACAGGAGCACCGGTTGCCCCCTCAGTTCGAAACTTGCACACTCCTCTCGTTCCTTCAGTCCCGTGACTTGTGACCGATTTCACGTTCCAGTCGATAACGTCGGGGAAAACGGAGAAAGACAGAGAAAGAGAGAAAGAGAGAGAAAGAGGGAGAGAGAGAGAAAAAGAGAAAGAGAGAGTGAGGTAGAGAGAGAGAGAGAGAAAAGGAAGATAGGGAGAAAGAGAAAGACAGAGTGATAGGGGGAGAGAGAGAGAAAAAGGAGGGAGGCCTTGTCGATGTGACACGAGCAGGAGAGAGGCCTCGCTCGCCTGGCGCCGGACGAGATGCGACTAATTCCTAAAAGTAGGCGAGGAAGAAACGAACTGGATGGCCTGTGGGCCCTTACTGCGAGGGGCCTTACGTGCTGCCGACCGACAGGGGCCCCTACTTCGAGAGGCCTCCTTGCGTATTGAGCCGGGGGGGACCGTGGACCCCCCACCTCAAACTTCACCTACCCCCTTCCCTCTCGGTACAGTCCCACTCCCCCATCCCCCTCCTCCCCGTTGCTGCTCTTCTTCCACCACCTTGGCGTTTCGTGCATCGTCCACCACCGGTGTTAAATCACCGTCTACCGATTCCCTCTGACATCGGATCGCACCGTGACGTCGATGGAGTGCCGAGTACCACATGCGAATAAAGCTTCTCCCGATTTCTTGATCAATCAGAGGGGGGTGGAGATAAATCCCTTGGACAGGGCACGTAAGGGTGTCTGAAATTTAGATTTACATCTTTGGCTACGCGTTTGATTATTATTTGGCAAAGTTGAAATGTTTTTGGAGGTCTTCTTTTCAGGTACACAAATTTATATCGAGATATAAGAGAATTATACGTACCTTTCCATATTAGTTAGTGGTCAACTCTATGAATTGGAGAGGTAGGACTTTTATAATCAATTATATTGTGGTGAAATATCAAATACCTGTTTCAAGACGATAAAACATATTTTTCGACAGAAAGAATATTTCGTCATTAGTAGATAATGCTGCTTTAACGTCACGTTAACACGTTTTGTTGTAGCTGTTAAGTTTAATAATCCATCGTTGTGGCAATTTGTGATTCCCACGTCCCATAGAATTTTATAAAGGATCAGAGAGTATGTACGATCATCCTTATTCGAGATGCTTCGAAGCTTGTACGTAAACATTGGAAGCACATTTGTTATTAAATTTTCTTCGTATGATAAGTAGAATACATTTTAAAGTTCAATCCCTTATCTTAGAAACCACTTGTACATCGAGCTAAAATGTTTTTGAGAAGTAATTAAATTATTTTTCCATTTATGATGCCTAAAGTTCAAAGGAGGAAAATTATGGAAATTTATTCTGATCTGTAAGGGAAGAAAAGTAATTGAAAATCGAAATTATGAATGAGAAGAGGAAAATTAATAATTGATCTCATTTTCATAATTTTTTTTTATGGAAGATTAGATACAGAGAGTTTTAATAGTACAGTCGAACCTCGATAACTCGAATCTCAAAGGAAGGGAATAAAAATTTATTGCAACAATGCCTAACTCTGACTTAACCCAACGAATGATCGAGAACTTCATTTGCCCAGCGTTGCTTTCGATAAAACACTGTAATTAAAAAAATGAATTAAATATTTGTCTGATTCAGCAGTGGACAGTATTGGTAGCGCGACTAATTGGGGAGCAGCCTCGACGTACCGATTCGAGCGGATCGACGCTTTCGACGGAAGTTTCGCGGTCGTACCGAAAATTGTAGATATCTACAAACGCCTTCTTCGTTTCGACACAGACAGAACGGGAAGATCGATAAAGTCACGTCGATGGAAATTCGCGAATGTGCTCGCGAGCACGGTACCGTCGGGCTGGCGCGAATTGGCCAACGAGGAATTCGTGCTTGCTCCGCGGCCCGTCTGTGTCCGAGTTTTGAATCTAATTGGCAGTGCCGAGGATTTCGCAATTTTTACCTTCACCGGGTACGTCGACGCGCACCTACACGCATCTGCCGCGAGCGAATGGGCAAGGAAAAGCGTAAAAGCGCATACACGCATCACCCTTCCTCGCACTCGTCGATTTACAACAATTTCTTTGTTCGTTGACGGCTCCTCGTCGTAGCAAGTTAGCCCTTTGTATTTTACGGGTACCCTTCCATTAATATACTTCAAAATGTATATACAATGTGGTAGTACAATACCAACTGAAGAATGGTCAGTTAAAATTTGGTGTCAAAATTAATTAACCATTAAGGGGAGGTTCCGGTTTCAAAACCGACTTTTTTATTCCATTCTTCGAATGTTTAACCTGTTAAGAATACGTGTTTAAAAGGATTTTTTGAAATTCGTAAAATTCTCGAAGTTATAGGCATTTGAGTAGTGGCAAATGCAGGAGTAACAGCCGGCCGGTTATTATCTGATTCGGCTGAAACTTTTTTATTTTGAAGAATATACTTCTGGCTCGTGGAGAAACTAGTAAAATTTTAAAGAAATTGAAAATTTCTAATTTTTAAAGGCGTTGAAAGGACGAAAAATGTAGGGAAAAATTAATTTCAAACTTCAAGTGTAGTTATTTTCTCAAAAATGTAATTTTTCTAATTTTTCCTGTTAAGTCCACGAGCGAGTTTCATACCCTTTAATAATCTGGCATTGCTTTTTAATTCAGACCAGTAGGTGCTACAGGTTCCACCGTTTTGGATGAATTTTTTGACCCCCCAACTTTAATGCCTCCGCAATACCGTCAGCAATGATTAATTATAAAACAAAAAATAAATTTCTATACTTTAAAGGTACGAATACACGACGACACTTTTGTGTCTAGATCCAAGTGTATACATCAAGTGTCGGCGTGGGGACAGTGTCCTAGACTGGTGTTGACGCTATGTGTCTTGATCTAGACACTTGATCTAGACACAAAAGTGTCGTCGTGTATTCGTACCTTAAGACTTCCTAAATACACTGCAATAAATTCCATTAAATTACATATAGTAGTTTTCCTTTAATTAATTCCTGAAAATTGCCTATTTTTATGGGCTCTAGACCGGAACAGCCCCTTAAACTTCAACAGACTTGTTGCTAAACGCTGCACTTATTAGCTGAAGTTAGAATTCTAGAATAGGCAAAAATATTGTAGATGTGAAACTCCATAAATTATTTGACTTTACGAATCACAAATTATACCGCTCTGACTTTCCTGTGCCTGGGACACATATTCGATGTGACGAGTAAAATCTCGTGGAGATTTTATGTTCATTTGACATAGCTGACACTAAATAGTTTAAGGAAAGTAGAAAGAAATGGGAGTTTGAAAAGGCCATTGCGTAAATGAATATGCATTTATACACCAAGCAGTAGCGAGAAAAAAGTTTTTTTAAATAAGAAAAATACATAATACCATGGTCCACGGGGATGGAAACACAAGTGGAAAGGTGGAGAATATTGTGATTTCCCATTGAGAAGACAGCCAGCTATACAGAGAAGTGGAAGGAATGATAAAAAGAGACTTTGGTATTTTAAGAAGCATAAAAAGATATTAGAATGGGAGAACAGTAGGAAGTAGTGCTGTGTGGTAGAAGAAGTTTTAAATGCATGAGAAGAGCGTCTTGTAGTGCGAAAAGTAAAAGTAAATCCTAGAATCGGTATTCCTATACTAAATGCAATGCTCGAACGTTTTTTTGTTGTTGAAAAAAACATTTCTGATGAAACAATTCAAGAAGTGTATATATTCTGTATATATAAATACGCGATTATTGTTAATAAATATAGAAACGAATGAGTAGAAATTGCAAGAATCACAAAGATATTCTATTTTGCAATGAAAACATTTTTAATATCTAGAGGTAAAAATCAAAAAGGCTCTGCCAAGTATTATAATACGTAATACTTGCATTATAATTATATTCTGCGTTACTAATACGTATGATTGGAACATTCTTCGACCAGGAGTTCATGTTCATTAAGATCTTTTTAAAAATTGAAATTGGTCGTTTCAATTTCTCTACCAGAATTAAAATTCACCAATATTCTATACCCTACTATTTACACAATACTTCCTTTTTTATTTCTAAATTCACAGCAATTAAGGCACAATTTCTGTTCTAAGAATCACAATCTCTAGATAAGTAAACAAATTAAATTTAAAATCACATTTTTTATGTCCCTTGGACATATTAAGTGTTTCTCTCTGCGCGAATTATATTTCGTGGATTTTTGTCGAGTGCCTAGGAAATCGATGAAGTGGATTCATGATATAGATCCTTACACAGAGATCCAAGGATCAAAGGGTCGTTCCTACGGTTTCAGTGCATACATACCTCGTCATGGCAATTTCTTACAACTATTCAAAGCGCTTTTGCACGCTCGTATTAAACGCCAAGACGCGCCGCGTTCGGTTACTGCACCAGATATTAATAAACATTAAAATCGCATGCTTTCGCGGTATATTTTTCTAGTGCAACATAGTAAGATAATAATGTTATTCCGTGCGATGAAACAGTAATCGTTGGTTGAGAAATCGCTGATCTTCAAGAAATTTAGAAAATTCCAAACAAAGACCTTAATATTCAAAACTGCATATCTGATTACACATAACAGAAGAAACGTATTCATTAATAAATCATTTCTATGTTATTGATACCACACTAGAATTATGATTTATAATATCGAACGCTAATTTCATTATTTTATTTGTCGTTTTACGTGACAAGGGAAGATTAAATTAACCCCTGAAAATTCGGCTTTTTTCCAATTTTGTGTTATAACTCACGAACTGTAAGAGATAGAAAAATAGTTTCAAGACAAAAGTTACTTCTTTTATTTTTAACCGGATTTTCAGGGGTCAATTCCACCCTCTCAAAGTGAATTTGGGCAGCAAATAAAAATTACGTTATAGCTAGGAGAAAATTCCCGAAGTTTCAGAATTTTTTGAATTTCCGGGTTGGGGATGTTTCCTTGTGAGTAATATTGTTACCTACTGATTATAAATAGGCGAAGCTTGTTAATAACAAGTTTCTTGTATCTTCACGGAAAGATCCACATCTTTCCATGAAATTTTACTCTTCGACGAAGTTGCTCTCCGAAGGTAATAAACTGCACGCCAGGTAACAGAGTCCTGGTTGACATTAAAAAAAGGGCAGCCAGTAACCCTTCAACGGGAAATGCATTTACAGTTACCCTACAATCCGTGACAGTCGCGTCCGTTTTTGTCAGATGAAAAACGGGACTTTCGGGGATTTCGGGATGAAAAAAAAGTTCGGCACCGCTAGTTTACAAAATACAGTAACCCAAGCCTATCGACACGGTCCTTGACGAAAGGATCTCCGGTCAGATTTTTTCCTCTCCGCCAGCGTTACGACCTAATCCAGCAAGACGAACCATCCGTGGTATATACCGTACCCCCTTGGAACAACCGTTCTGTACCGCGCAACCGCGCGGCTCCTTCGGGGGACACGAAAACTGCGAGACCACTTTCAAGCCAAAAGCTCGACAGAACGTCGACCAAATTTTCCACAAATATCAAAAGGTACCCGGAGCCTTCGTCGAGTCTTCTACCCGTCAACGAAATTATTAAGGTCGACTTCGCCGTCGGCCAAGTTTTCCCGCCATACTTTTCCGCCCGGCACGGTTGTTAACAAGTCGGCTGCCAGTGAACACCGCGGCGCCCAATTTATTCCGACGAGCGCCGCTGAATCAAACGTGAATTACCGTTTGTGATTGCGATATGGGTGAGCCGCGGCATAACCGTCGCGCTTGCCACGGATCGCAGCCATTTGCGTCATAATAATTGTTGTATAACTTTCGATTAATTAGGCGTCGAATAATGCCCCAGCTCCGCAACCTCGTTCCTCCTCTCCTCCCCACACCTGCGCGTCGTCGGGCCTTTTTTTCCTTGACGCAACGTAACGACGAGACAGGCGATCGTTCGTCGTTGGGCCTTCCCCCGTCCCCCACTATTTTTTTACCGTCGATTCGAAGGAACGGGGGCCCCACTTCTGCGCGAATCGGTTACACTTTCGTTGCTGCGACTAGTGGTACCACTCGACCGCGTTCCTCCTCCGCCAGGGATCGCTAACCAGATCGACCTAATTGTTTCCAAGTTTATTTTAAAGTATGTGAACCGTGAGAGACTACTCTTGTGGATTCAGAGACGGCGCTGGGCCGCGCTCGAGGAAGGTTCCCGCGGTTCCTTCGACTTCCACGAGTAGTATGTTTCCTTCAATGATGGCTTCTCATTTATTCGTTAGGGAGCCGAACGGATGTGATCATGATGGTCACAAGGGTTCATGCACACTCTGCTTTTCGTAATGTTGAGTTGAGCGCAAAAGTTTTGCGCTGCTCTTTTATTAGATATCACTATGTTATTCTCGTAGAGACGCATTAAACTTCGTCACGCGTTCTCTAGTAGTTCTAGTAGGGATGACTCATCTGTTGCCTTTATCATTACAGTTACAGTCTAACCCGAAGTCTCCCGTTTGGAATTTTTTGAAACCGTATCTGATACACTCGAATTTTAATGTCACCTTCTTTATAAACCTCGCGAATGTTACTTTTACCCTAGTTTCGTTTCTGTGACCCTAGTGAAACTCATAAAGTAGTATAATATAGTTTCTAACTAACATGTTTGGACGAATTTTAGAGCAACAGAATTAAATAGAACACTCGAAATATAAATGTAGACACGGCACGTGATGGAATAGTAGATCAGGTTATGAAGAACAAAAGAATAATTACTAAGGAATTACGTAATGATTGTGTAATGTCCGACCCAATACTTCGCATTTGCTGTATGCGAGTATCAGAAATCTTTTCGAATGAAAGGTAGAATACTCGTATTGTTCTTGCACAATAAGTTATGATTTTATGGGGGTAGGTCTTCAGGAGATTACATTCAGATTAATCTGCATGTTACCCTTCCACTGTTGTACACAAGAAAGGAATGATTCTATGAGAAGATACTCCTCATTATGATATTCTAGTTATCTCCCCATCATTTTTTTGTTGCTTCACGTAGAAAAAACTACAGCTTCTCCAAATGTCTAAAATAAAAAAATGAAGTCGTGGACTTTCATAAATGAAGAATGGCGTGCCGCTAAATATTGCGAATTAAATATTACTTAATTGAAATCTTACTGAAGTACCATCTCAAATGATCGACATACAAAAAAGTTCACCTTAGTGCAATTTATTCTGCTTCTTTCAATTCTATCGCCGAAGACAATGAATATTACGGAGGGAAATTTTATCCTAGACCGTTCTCAACGATTGGCGCAAGAATGAGCCTGCTGAAAAGGGGCATAAGTAAGGATCACTCGTGATTCTTCATAAAAGTCAAGAGAAACAGCAGCGCAGGGACGTGTTTATTGTTGCCAATAAAGTCGTGCAATCGTCAGATCCTAACGGTCCTTCCGAAACTCGTAGTCCTTCGAAGGACCTCTGGTCGACCGTCACCCAGCAACTTGCAAAAGGGGGTACCATAAATCTCGCCCCCTCGGGATGTCCCGAGGTGGCACTGTCATAATATTTAGGTACCCAAATGCCCTAGGTATCTGCGCCTACGACTGCGCCCACTTATTCGATTGTATGCAAACGAGATTGGTGGATATGTATCTACACCCTTGACACGTGGAATATGATACGTAATTAACTAATTGCATTTCCTCCTGGTAAACATAAATTTTGAACCACATCGTAACGCTAAAGTCATTTTAAGAATATTTTCGACCAAGTAGCAATTCTGGTTGACCCACAGTATGCCCAAGTTGGGAATTAGTTGGTCATCAAAATGACAACAATAAATGCTACTAAGGTATATTAAGGTATGTGACATAGGCTGATTACACAGTAAGTACACAGTCGATCAATTCCCCCCCTTCTTGTGAGTGCACGGCACTTTCAAAGCTCCAGTTGTTGAAATAGATAAATAAACAAATAATTTTCGTGCTGGACCTTAAGGTAATCTGTGAGATGTGTTACCACCTTGATATTAGCATTGAGTCTGCTAATTTTTCTTCGAGCAATTTTTCTTCATTTATTTTTAGGAATTAATTAAAAGAAAACTGCTACATATAACTGAGTGGGATCTTTTGCATTGTATTAAGGATGTCTTAAACAATAGAATTCATTTTTTTTTGTTTTAAAATTGATCATCACTGCAGGCAGCACTTGTAAGTCGTTAAAATCGGTGCGTCGCATCGCGAATCCTGCTTGTGGGGTAGTCGAGTTGCCGTGTTCGAGGCTGAACAACGAAACATTCGCTCTATACCTGGCCCGTGCCTGCTGGTAGTGATGAGAAGACGAATTGCACGTATTGTTCAGGGAAACGCTTGGGCATAAAGTGCCCATGACCTGTGACGCGTGGACGGTATCCTGGAAGTACGACCCGAAGCGTGCCCGTCCGCGCGGGGAAACACGTGTGTCCCAGACGAGGGTGCAATATTTATTGCGAATCCTTCAGCGTTTACAATGGTCACGCGTCAATTATACGACGGGCGTGACGACTTCCTCCAAATATTTACGCTCCTCTAAATTGGGTATTCCGTAAAAATCTTTAGGGCCCTGTTCTTTCTTCCACATGCTACGGACCTCTGACGCGAGGCTCCGTGTTTTCCTATGGATGCTCACAACTAAATGGCACTTTACAAGCGTCATTCTTTCGCCCCTATCGCACTTATCTTCAAAATGGTACCAAGCTGGTGAATAATTTTGAGAGTGTTCGGTTTAATCTTCCTGAGGTGCTCCAAAAATTTTAAACGAACTCACTAAACGGTTGCTGAGTTATAACGATTTTAATTTTCACTGATTTTACACGTACTTTTATGGAAAGAGACGATCTTGACAGATAAATCCGCTGAAAAAATGTTGAAGAAAAAAACACTTTTTTCAATTTATTTGTATATGTAGAATATGGATAGATGAAGTTTCAATTATTTTCACTGCACCATTTTAAAGAAATAAATTGTAACATGAGAAAATTGTAAATACAAGGCATTTTCACTGCCAAAAGTTCAACAAATAATGCTTGAAAAACCATTTGTAAAGTGAATAATACCTTTCTAGGAGTAAAAGTAAGACTCCAACTGTCGTTCGAGTTCCTTACATTTAGATTTAGTATGCGTAAGACGTAGATATTCAAGTATTTCAAATTTCATATACTTTGTGTAAATGAACATAATTTTAAAAGTTGACAAAAATTTAATAAAATGAAGTTTATATATGTTTTAAACGATTCTAGTAGAAATTAGATATGTTTGTCTGTTAGATGATTTTCTTTTAAAACTGTAAACCGCAGAATAACGCGCGTGAGACGTAGAAACTGTCGAAGGATAAGTTAGCCTCGTGTCATTGCTCGTGGAACACAACAAGGACCTCACGAGGAAACAATTAAACAAATCGAGGCGACTCAAATAATCGGTGAAGCGATTAAACGACAATTCACACGCGGCTTCAAGGTGGAGGCGATAAAACCAACAGAGGCCAAACAAATCAACATTTACTCATCAAACGTGTTTCCTTGATTCGCAAATAGCAACGTGCCTTATTTTCCTCTCACTCTGTTAACTCCGGCCATTAGGCGTGGTTCAAACGAACCAGGAAGTCGTATCGCGAGCAACGAAACGCTTGGAAATTTGCGTTTCATTGATCTTTGTTACATTCTCTCCTTCGACGACTATTCGGCAAAAACTGCAGTAAACTCAAGACCCAGTTAATAGTGATTACTGCCAGGGATTTTTCCAAATTTGCAATTAACACTTTTATAGATTTGATACATTTTTTGGATGTACTGATAGAAATAAAAAGAAATATAAATTCAGATAAATATTTTGTAAAATATCTCGAAACAGTTTGATGCCTTGGCCAATTAAATATTTCACACGTTTCATCTAGAAACCTGTAAATTATGTTTCAAAAGAAATAACAAAGTAAGTAAGAATTTTAAATAATTAAAAAAGAAAAAGGATTTCTACAAATAAAATCAATTAACAATCCTACAGTAACAAAAAGTAGAAGTGAAAATCTCACATTCCACAAATCCTTAATTGTTACATAACACTATACAACAATAGCAATAGCATATTTATACATTTCTTTTACACATATTTTATTCGCACACGCTATTTTACGAATCCCTCTATACACGTACGTAAAGGCGGTAGCAGGCTTTCGGTATAAAATACTGCGTTCAGATCGAACCGATACCACCAAAATATTGCTACACATAATTTCCATTAAGTTTTGGTATTCCCTATACTGGATTCCGGGATTCGTAAGAAACCTGCGAGCGAAGCGCGAGAGTAAATCAACGCGCGACTCGAAGCATCAGCCTGATCCAATTACCCAAGATACGAATGGAATGTGCGGAGTAGTTCGGGCCAGTGGACCACCCGGAAGTTTTCCGCGTGGATAGAAGAAAGAGGGGCGAGAAGCTACCTGCGAAACGCGCCGAAACTTCCTTATTGTCGGTGCAACGAACCCGAAAGGGAGCCTCTTCCGGGTGTACCTCGAAAAGTCACGGGACGAAAAGGGCCGTGGATAATCGGCCGTCGCCGACAGGCTCGCCTACATGCGCGGCAAGTAGTACAAGTCTAAATATTGCGAGGCGCGATTTCTTACGGTCGGCCCCGGCTGCGGGGATCCCAATGGTCCACGACCGAAAATATTTTGCCACGCGGGATTCGTTACGGCATTTTCAATGCATCACATTTCGACTCCCTTCTGGAGACCGACGACAGCTTCGTTGTCGCGATCTTTACATTCGAAGCAGATACGCGTTATTTAAAGTGGATTGTATGTAGATACAACAGGGTGATTCTAGGTTGTAGCTCTTTTCTACAGGGAGATAGAAAGAATTAGGAGAGGGAAGAGTTGAAAGTCGTTATATAGCAGTAGTAACTGTATTGTTTCCTTTTATCATTTATTCTTAATAAAATTTTTAGATGTAAACTTAAACCTAAAGATCATTTTATTTTGCAAAGTGTTTGCTGTTTTATTTAAATTATTGCGTTTATATTTACCTCGTAATTATTACTTTTTTCAGTCTCTTTTAATTCACCTTGACCGTACTTTTTTAACGTCTAACTCGTCGTCCAAAATTTATTTCACGTCCCTTGACCAGTTACTCGCTGGGCTCTTTAGTACATCATTCACTTCAGTGTATCTTGCAACTTTTTACCTGAAAAGGGCGCTTTTTTTATCACATAATTTTCTTCTTGCAGCAAACGGCGCAACTGCAATTTGCAATATAATGTGATACACTTATAAAATATCTCATTGTTCATCCCTTTGCATTTCCATATGCCGAATGATAAGAAGAATCGATTTATTTAAAGAAAGGGTACAAGTGTTATTTGCATTTAAATTGGTGCATTTTTTTTACGAAGCTCGCGCTTTTTAATAAATAAGCACCGTCATCGTTGAAAGCAGTCATTTCTAAAAGAAAGTCGATGGCGAACGATGGACCGTCTATCGTTACGAACAGCGATATCACAAATTTACGACGCCAGGAAAGTAGGTTCGCATACATAAAGCAACGCGCGTGCGAAAAAGTCAGGTGTGAATCGCGCTTTAGGTAATTGTACTCTATGGTAGACAGCCTGCGAAAAATACATATTTTTAAAACTTGCAGAAAATATTTTGTTTATGTCCATTCTTCTTATTATTTATTAAGTATTTACGATAATATTATGACGAAAAGTTAATATTAGTTAATTTTGGAGCTGTTAGACAAGAATCCCCCTTTAAGTCAATTCCTAACTATAATAGAACGTCAAGCGGGAAACGCAGTTCGTAAATTTACTGATATCCCTACAAGCTCTACTCCCAAAAGGCCATCTTATCGCGGAAATAAAATGGTCCACCGACTGCCGGTTATTTATTCGGTCCAGGTACAAGGCCGCAGTGCTGTTTACTTCGCACAGAAGGCCGTAAATAATTCGACAGGTCTCTATGACACTTAAATCCCCCGACGCTTCTTGGCCGTCACGACAGGAGAATTTCGGCTTTCGAAACAGTGACGTTCCATCCGCAGACGCATCTGAAAATTTACGGTGGTTCTGCACGGTGGAACGGTTTGCGGCCCTTGATGTGGCCACTGGACACCATTTCGGCACCGCCATTACGAATCCACCTGACAATATGAATCCCGTGACCTTGGCCAAGGGATAATGTGCCACTTCCAAAGAATATCATAAAGAATCATAAAAAGCGGTCATCTGTGACCCCAGGATTTCCTCTGGGAGATATTGCGCGGAAAGATAACGTTGCATCGATATTCAGAGTTTCCTCGTTGTTCATACTACTTTTTAAATTAAGTACCTGCCAGGTCTATATTTTTCAATGTGCTGAATTTAGTACTTTTATTTTTAACGAGGAATAAAAAAATATTGACTTCACCTAAGCTGATGATAGAGCTGATATCTACGCAATGCAATGGGAAGAATCGATTCGCGTAAAGTGAGTTAACTGTAATTTCATTTAGAGGAGAAATAATTATATACCTACTAGTATTTAGTTTGCAGGTAGATTTAGAAGAAAAGTGTGGTTAGAGGTGGCTGTTTGATGTTACTATATGATCTACCTTGATTCTGTAAGTACCTAAGGAAAACAGTGAAATCTTCATAGATTTTTGCAGAGGCACTACAATATTTCCCTAGCAGTGGAGAGGACGAAGGTGCAGAGAATCGAGGAGATCTCGCGGCTGCCGCAAACGGCACAGGTCTGTTGTAAAACTTTACCGTAGTAAATCGACCGAAAACGGTCTGTGGGCCTAGATGTGGCCACCGAGCATCCTTTCATTGCGCTTTACGACACCCAGGAAGCTGTGCACTTAGCCAATTCGATTTTGACGAGTGCTTGCTACGAGGAGGAACCCCGCGGATCGCCGCCATAAATTTCGCAAATCGGAGCCTCGGTACCTCCATCGTCCCTGGCTCTTGGAAAATTTTATTGCGCCCCGCGATAATCGTTTTTCGTTACCAAGGTACAGGGTCAACATTTTATCTTGCAACCCGCGCTCGCGCGAGCAGGAAGACTGGCAACAGCGCCTCACGGACACATTCCACTACAACCATGCACAATTATGGTTAAAGAATTGATAAAAGAAAAATTAGAAGAAATTGTTCCCAAGCTATTGTTCCTCCCTTAGATACAATAATCCTGACAGAGCCCATAGTTCAACGGCTACACGCGACAAGCGCCAGAAACGCTGACGCGCGCGCAGTGCCCGAATATACCTATATGCGCAACGGACTCAGGAGTGTCAGATCCGTCTCGGTGGTACTACAGCCACTAGAGGCGAGCGCTAGTGTGTCGGGTTCATAGGAAGCCGGTAGTCGATTACCAGAAGTCCGCTAATTGGAAAAAGGTGGTCGGATGATGTCTCGATCGGCCTTGCCAAGGACTTGGCTTGCCGTTCTCCGATCGAGCGGCCGGTAGCACGCATGTCTGCCCACGTTCCCGTGTGCGCGTATATACCGTACGTATCGGGTACGTACGTAGGTACGTACATACACCGAGGGACCGTAGCCGAGTGAAACTTCTTTCGTGGCACACGAGCGCCGGCGACGATCCTACCACGTTCGTCGGTGGCTAGAGACAGGCGTTAAGTGTGACGCACACGTGGACACCGGGCAGCTAGGCGTACGTGCCGGCGTACAGGTGTGCTGGCAAGAGCAACAGGTAGACAACGGGTGGGAGCTTGCACACAGGCGCACCCGCGACACGGATGTTACCGCGAACTTACGAGGAAACTTACTCGCGTTGCCGTTACACGCTCGTGGGTACTGCGCCTCCACCACCGTTACATAAATATGCGCGAGCCGTATTGCTTCCTTTTTTAACAATCCGTTTCGTAATTGTTTATCACGCCGAGACGGTCGGCCGTTGATCGCTGGTTCGCTGTTTCTGCCGGTGGTTTCGACGCCACTCGGCTGACAATGAGAATCGCGCCGTCGCCGAGTCCGTTTGGCCACTCGCGCTGCAAACTAATTAGGATTCATTCAGCGCCTTGCGGAGCTGCTACATAATCAGGTTTAATATTTAATAAACCGGGAATAATTCCTGAATGGCGGTTAGCGGGATCTATTTTAATTCAGAATGTAGTATCGTTGATATTATTCTGAGAATAAGATTTTATGATAGATTTTAATATAATGTCATGAATAGAGGAATAAATTGGCAGCCCACACTAAAACAACTCAATTTCAATTTAATCACTAAGAGCTTAAGGCGTGGTAATCTTTTTAACGTATGTAGCATTGTTAATTAATTGTACCAAAGGGTTGTCTAGCCCGTTTATTGTAATTAAAATTATAAATAAAATTAAAAATGATCTAAGATTCTAATTTTCTTAGACTAGTGACACTGATAAGGTGTGAGTGACATAATTATATGTAGTTTCGGAAGGGTTCAAATATGCAAGAATATGTCTCACGTATATTCAGCACGTTGGACGCCCACTGTCCCACCGATAGTTAATGGTGTACCAACAGTAATTTTCTAAATCAGGGTTGACTAACTGGTGGCTCGCGAGCCACCGGGGGCCCCTCCGCCTTGCTGCCACGCTGAACGGCCCCCTCCATACCTACCAGACTCTGACGATCGCAGTCGAAAGAAGAAGGAAAGAAGTAGGAATCGACTGCGATCGTCAGAGTCTGGTAGGTATGGAGGGGGGTCGTTCAACGTGGCAGCAAGGCGGAGGGGTCCCCGGTGGCTCGCGAGCTACCAGTTAGTCAACCCTGTTCTAAATGGTTTATTCATTAGAAGAAACTCTTTATTAAATAATAGTATTTATCCAATTTTTTTAACAGAAGAACAAATACAAAAAATAACGATTTACAATATGATCCGTTTTTACGGTTTTATCCCATAGTACCTATAACAACGAAACTCATTCTTAAGTCTCCCAACCAGTCAATTATCTATTGTTGATAAAATAATGGACATCCTTACAATATGTCGCTGCAACAACGCGAGAAAATTTAAGGCTGTTTAAAAAATAATATTACGACACGGTTTTACTCAGGTACCCGGTTTTGTCCAAGTTCCCCGCCACCATTACCCTAATCACAAAAACGATAAGTCAACTTTCCATAGCTATACAACTTTACACCTACAAAATATGAACTTTTATACCCATACATTATAAACTCTATGGACATTAAGCCTTTCAGTTGCAACCACTGAAATAATTCCAAACGTAATAATACTAAACTTCGATTCCAAAAGCAATCATCCTCTCGTAAAGTGTCTTCACTTGAAACTTCAACTAACTACACTTGTGCAACGAATTCCTTTCCGAGTCACTGAACTATAATTGAAGGTGGATATGTCCGAAGGGAAAAAGCTGTTTTGCTGGAGCACAGTAAACGTAGTGCCAGGAGACGGATTTCAAAGCTCACGTGGTGCTACATCGCGGTTCCCCGTTTACAACGTTGAGGAAGTCACGCGATCCTCGAGGCCCCCGAGGCCCCCCGAAAAAAAATGAGGACATTCCGTGGAGCGTGGGGAGGTAGGGGGAGGAGGGGGGGAGGGGTGTACACCAAACGAGGTTCCGGATTTGGGTAGACAGAACCGGCGCGGAGGAGGGAGAAATTTGGGCAACGGAGCGGCGCCCAAAGTGGCGCGAAGTAGCGCTGTCCGAATTTTTCGAAAGTGTAACATCCGAAGGTCCGTTTGTCGTCTATTGCCCTAGCCAGGGCGGAGGGAACGTGACCCAGTTGGGTTCACCGAGCGTACGAAAAAACACGCGCATGACTAGTTCGATTTCTGGTATGCGGCGTCGCTCGACGTGATCGTAAAGGTAAACCCCAAGCGTGGCGGCCGCCGCTTCTCGTAAAATCTTTTTATCAAGAACCGCCGGCAAAAAGTGTCCCGAATACCACGATAAAAGAAGGAGACCACCGACCGTTCGTTATTAATTATAATCTCAACTTGAAGTGGAACGAAGAGCGTTGCGGGTGAAAATCAAACCCAACCCTCGATTGAAATTTACTTGCGGTTAGCGAAAATGCCAAGTTGGTGCCCTGAAATCTTTGAAACTGAAGTATGCGCATGCATATGTTGAGATATTTCAAATTTTCAATCGATACGCCACCTGCTTTCTGCTCGAATGTGTCGCGCGATTATATCCGGTCCGCGGTCTATCGAGACCAACGAAGCTTTTGTTCCCAGCAACCCGATGGGTTGGAGAACAAAGTCGACGAGAGGATGGTAAGGAGGTGGCGGGTGAAGATTGCTTCCAGTTTATTTTCCCCCCCAGAAACCAAGAGTGGGTCGCGGCATTCAGAGTTGTGGGACGGCGATAACGAATCGCTCACGATTTTAACGTGGGTTTCCTCTTCCGCCCGTCGTTTCCTGGTGGCGCTCCTTCCATCGCGATGCTCCTCGGCTTCGATTCGTGACGATGGTAAAAAGTTGAACGGATCGGCTGCCCCCCTTTTCCCGCAACCCCGAGCCGCGGCAGGACCAGCCTTGCTCTTCCAGTTTTGTCCTGTTTACCAAGTGGGCCAATCGAGATGGAGAGTAAAACGCGGGAGGACGACAGACGGGGATTACACGCGTATACGTCTCTGCAGGCACAGTTACGCAGTTGCCCGCAATTTTCACGGGCTCGTGTTTTTCGCGATAGTTTCATGCGGTCTGGATTTGCTCTCGCACGCCTGTACTCTCATCTACGCGAGGCATCTGTGCAGCTTCTTACTGAGCGCCTGTTTTTTACACTGAACTTGAGACATTATGAGTCACTTTGAAAGATACGCGATTTCAAAAAGTGCTGACTGGATTGTTCGGTAATTTCTTCGGTACGGTCATTGGAATGGAATGGAAAATAATTTTTTGGTACCTATGTATTTTACTTCTCGATGAATATTGAGTGTGGAAACATCTTTGCAGAAGATTTATTATCGATCTATGATACAAAATTAAATAGATAATAAGTATAGCAATTTTAAGAAGTAAGTTTGAATCGGATAGGAGGAGACACTGAAACACAAGTGTACACTCTGTACCATGTTTTATGTATATCCCTGGACATTATTTTTTGCAGATCGCTCTCGCAAAAAGTTAAACAACATTCAGGTAAAGTAAATAGTATAATAGAAGGTGGAGTATTGTTTCAAATTTATGAATTAGTAAACAAGTGACAAACTTTGTCAAAAAAATGTGTCGGAATAAATTAGCCTTCGTTATAAGTTTTCTAAAGTGCATTCAAATTGTTTTCTCCAGTCTTCTGCGATAAAAATCCTCTTTTATAAGTAATTAACGTAAATAATGTATTCGAAAATAATTCTGAATACAGTAAGGAATATTGCGAAATTTTTTAAAATTGGTAAAAGTTTCCCCAACATACCACTTAAAACACTTAAAAGGGGCATTAAATAAAGTACCAAATAACCAGTTTCCAAATATTTTTTGTCACGATTAAGTTAAAAAAAAATGAAAGACAAATAAATAAACAAGTCTAAAAAATATTAAATTGTACATCATTAGAAAGGAATAATATTATCCTATTTTTTGGCGCAAATTTCATTCCAAATATCTTAAAAGCTATACCCAAATGTCACTAAATTCTTCAATCCAGTCGACTGTGCCCACGATATTCACCGTTGGAGAACCGTTTATTCAACAAAAGAAAGGTGTTCCTCGATCCAACGTCGAAATCAAAATACAATAAAAAGGAGCTGAAACTATAACCAATATTAGATACTCAACCACTATTTTCCTACAATCGAATATCGCAATTTATTTTTCTCATCGCTTTTTATAATCCTACCAAGCCTCTGACTGTCCACCTCGGCACGGACCGTTTTAAGAACCTCAGAAGAATTCCCTTCGCAAAAGAAAATACAAGAACGATACCGCAGAAAAAAGCGATGCGGCGGTTAAACCCACG
Organism: Andrena flavipes; assembly: GCA_963971345.1. Lineage (NCBI taxonomy): Eukaryota > Metazoa > Arthropoda > Insecta > Hymenoptera > Andrenidae > Andrena > Andrena flavipes. Next base: position 63,679,636 of record OZ020480.1, read on the forward strand.
CCAGGAAGAAACACGCGTAAATGTGTACGTAATAACGCCGCCCGTCTCGCGGGGCCTTTAATGTCACCGTAGGGGGTGTCATTTAACGGTAACCACGGTGGTACGGACGTAAAACGAAATTGTAAGTAAATTAAAGGGTCCGTGGTACATCCGGCAAGATATGTTCCTTCGCCCCGAGATTCTAATTCCAATCTGCGGGATCGGTTTGGGTCAGAAGGGGCGCTGGAACGTGGCCGTCGTGCCGCTGACGGATATTTAGCATACAATTACCCGGCTCCCTTCGGTAACGAGTCACTTTCAGTTCACGGTGGGGCTGGTACGAATGAAAAATTCAAGAGGCGGCATCGGGAGCACGATCAGGCCGGCGAGTAAATCTTCCAAGGACGACGTACGCGGGCGGAAACACGGTGTGCACGGGCATTAAGGCATAGCGACAACGGCAGAACGGCGTGTACAGCCAGGCATAGTATAACATAGGTAAGTGTGTTTGTGGGTCAGTGGCACGAGAGCCTGCCCGCTACCACCGCCACCGCCTCCGCCACCACAATCAGCCGGCACCGTCGCCTGGCAAAATCCTACCTACATTATACAGATCGTGAAGTGCCATTGTTCTTGAACTTGCACGCTCACGCACCAACGACCTACGCACCGCCACGCGTCCGCGGGCTCTTGCCGTGTGTTTTACAGACCAGGCAGCAGGGACAACCGCGATCCCTGATACAGGAGAAATTGGGCCCGCTCGGAGGTTGCCGGGGACCTCTTCTTTTCATCGCGTTTGATCGATCGCCATATTGTGCTAATGATTTACGTGCACCGCCTGGTGATTCTACCGATAGCGTAAGACGGTTCAAGGCACCGTTCAGCTGAAATTTATGTCGCGCGAATTGCGGCGAGGAGATGAAGGAGAGATCTGTGCAAATGATAATTGCAGCGTCTTGTATTTTAGGAGTGTTAGTTATTGTAGCTTTACGCGTTTAATATGTTCACTGTGTGAGTTATATGATCGTTATTGTGACTAGCAGGATCGTTAAAAAATGTGCAAGTCGTTGCAGAGGGTAAACGCTACGTTTTCGTTGTAATACAAAATTCTGCTGCGTGGTAAATAAATATTAATTTTTACTTAATGATCTTTCTCCAATCTTTTTTTAACTGTTATTTTGGGTCTCCCGCGGAGAGCGACGCGTTAATTTAATTTCGAAATTTAAATGAACGTTCGGTCTCCAGTGTCGTTGGAGGAAGAATCGAAACTGTACATTTCTTTATTAAATTATGACATCAGCAGCCGCATTTCACAGTAACGCCTATTCTTCTGAATATTTCCTTGTTATTGGACATTTGTGTTACAAAATGTCCCATTTTTTTCTAATTTGTGCATATAGAACTCCTTCTCTGAGCTATTGCCTCAAAAGAATATATCGCTAAACGCACAACTAATTACTACTCAGCAGATGCATGTAATTATACATATAGCATTAGAGAAGCACACGAAGTTTCCTTAGTTAGTACATTAATTAAATGCCTAATGCTAGGTTTTATAGCGTCACATTGAAACGACCACTTCGCTTCAGCTCTTAAAGGTACTAAGTAGGTAGTCGCAACTTTTTTAAAAAGGCTCTTGAATAATCCATCTGTAGCGTCATCTATCACACATATTTTTGGCGAAACAAACGTGTTTTCTTAAAGCTTATGATGTTAATAAACATTGTGTCAAAGAAGAAGCCTGAGCTTCTTTGTAATTAATTTTAAAAGAAATGCTTCATTTTCCACAAAAACAACTGCCTAGTACCCTTCTCAAGTCTTTGCCTAGCAGTGATGCCTTTTCGCGTCAAAAGTCTCCATCCTGTCCCCGGCATTGACGCGTTTCCACGTCAATAGAGACACTCGAAGCCACCGTTAACTATAACGTAGATATCATCAGTTTTAGCCTAACTGAACTTGTCTGAAATGAAAGCTGTCTTAATGCAACGCCCAAGTTTAATGAGGTTTAGGTTCACAGTCAAAAATTATGCTGGACAATGCCTTCTTGCAGATAATAAACGTGTGAAAAAGCGTGTCAGCCTTGAAACCCACTTCCGGATTCTCGCTGCCAGTCAAACAGTTAACTTCATCTCGCGATGATCATCAAAATTTAGAAGTGTGAACGTCCTAGTCGCACTTTCAAGACAAAACTTAACATTTTGGGGCAAACTTACGTCTATCATTTCCAATTTCCCACCTATTCATTTGTTCTTTAAAACCATGAAAACAGCATATCATAAATGAGATATAAACAAGAGTGGATTTGTGTATAGGCTAAGTAGGCTGAAGCTTAGGGCGGCAAATTTTTAAGGGCGACAAATTTTGAGGAGCGACAAATTTTGAGCGAAAGAAATTGGAAAAGGTTTAAACACAGGGGCTCAGACAACTTTAAACCCAATTAATTTTTAAATTGCCTCGACTCTTTTAAATCAAGATATCTGATGATATTTCACGGACTGGATGGCAGACTTTGAATGCTATAGCTTTGTTGGAGAGTAAAATATGAAATAGAATTGATTCCTTAGGCTGACGGAAAGTGCTAAATGAGAATCGAGGAACCACACATAGGTACGCGACAGCGGCCGAAGTCTTAACTTCTTTCGAGGCGTGGAACCGCGATGCGTGAGTCCCGCGATATTGCAGCAACGAATTCCCGCCACGAAACCAGAGAAAAAAGTAGCGGCGATTCGAGGAGGCACGAACGAACGATCGTAACCAATCGGCCAGGTCGGTGCCCAATTCCTCGGTAGCTTAGGCAAGTAGGTATCCTCGAGGTTCCCAGCAACGCGGCAGAACGCGCTTTTTGTATGCCGCGGTGATTTTTGCTCGGATTTTACATAACGTAGTTCGTTCCCGTACAGCCACACGTTGCGCCACGATCGCCCAAGGAAAATATGCTCCCGATCGGGTCTCCGTCGGCGTATCGGCGACGTATCTTAAACCGCATTTACGGACAAGCGCAAAGGAAAATGTCACCGCATGATCTTAGGTGGAAGGTTGCTCATCTCTCGGCTCTCATCCGCCTCCTTATGTCAGCTTCGCGTGTTAGATGCGTGCACAAGTGAAAGCATGTCGGCAGGGCCACGCAGACGGCATGAAATTAACGAAACGAACGATTCGACGGGTTTTCCCGAAGTATTGAATCACCGGAGCGTCGTTTCGCCCTCGCCTGGCGAAAAAGGGCACATTTGGATAAGATTCCCGATTTCCGGGGACAGTCCCAGGACACGGTGCGTGTTCCCGATAACTTTTGTCCTCAATTCTGAATTTAAGGTAATTATTTGTCCCAGATTCTGTATTTATTCTTTAAAGTTATAAAATAATCAATGCAAAACCGAAGCCACGAGGTTTATATTCAAATTCTACTAATTTGGCAACAGTGGAGCTAAGTTTACGAGGAGTGGTCCCTAAAAAAAGTTTCATTTTCCCGGACAGCCCAAGAAAAAAATGGTTACCTTAATTTGAACCCACCCTGTATGTTACTCATTACATATTAGTGTCAGTTCCAGTGGCGAATTTAAGGAAAAAGGCCCAGGTGGCAAACGTTCTGGAACACCCTGTATACATAACAGAATTACAAATAAATTTACGCGCGTGTGGTATGAAAATTACGGGAAACAAAGGAAATATAGTGTTTAGATAAAATTCTAATTTTTTTTTGGAAGATGGGGCCCTGGTGTGGACTTCTCGGCAGGGGCCCAGGCGTCGACTGCTCCTCGGCCACCCGTTAAATCCGCCACTGATCAGTTCTTTATAAGAAGTAAGAATTTTGGATCTTAACAAGATCAAGATCCAGTGTAAGTGTACCTATGTGAATGAAATTATATTGTGGGTCAAATATTGCCCCCTTGTCTCCCGTCTATGGGTTGATAAAACCCTATCGTCTGTGTTATCTTTTGGAAAACATCGCATTCAATGAGAAACGGAATAAATTTCGCAGTTTCCAAAAGTACAACATAGTACGTATCTGTTACACAAAATATTCTTGATTCGATGGATTCGAAGATACGTCGCGACGATTATTAGAATACAGATGTCTTTGTCAGTACCTTTGTAAAACTCATTCATACGCAGTGTGCACCGCGAAACACTGCGTATACAGAATTTTTAGAAAGTTTTATGTCCCGTTCGGCTTGGAAGATAATTGATTACGAGGCTGATTTCATACGAAATCGTAGACGTGCACAGTTGCGATCATTCCTTTAAAACAGCGACTGCCATCATTAATATTAAATCATAATAATTTTGAATTATCCTTGAACAAACGTTCTACAATGATAGCCGAAAGGAAGTTTAAACGCTAACGGTAACAAGGGTACCATAATTTCGCAAAAAGCAACTATACACATTAGCACGTCAGAGTCCCCAGCAGACCAGTGATACCAACGTGGTAAACAATATTTCTTGTTAAAGCTACTTCTGCAAATACTGTAAACCGGGATTACTTTGCACCTGTGAATTATCTTTGCACTGAAACTTGAAAAAGATTAATTCTACTGCCTCCTTACTGAATCTAATTTTTACCGGGAACTAAACAGGTCACAAATTGACCCCATAGCATCTGTTATAATAAAAACCAAGCAGTATTTAACTTAATTGTATAATATGTCATTAAAGTAAATCTTTCATTTATGAGGGATTTATAATACCAATGTTGTTGTGGTGAGTACTGAGTACTGGTTTAACTTTGCACCAAAATAGAATACTGTGTAATACAGACCAGATGAATCATTTTATGCAAATTATGATTAACATAGCTTCGTTTAAGGCTATCTAACAGAAAGTGAATGATTCCAGATTTTATGAATTTTTCAAAAACAAATTTTTCTTACATAGTGTACAAACACCTGAAAAATTGGTGAAAACTGACTCCCGGTTTAAGGTGTATAAAAATATCAATTTCAAACTTTCTTTCGCTCATTGGCAAGATGAAAATTTTGTGGACCATGAAGGAAGGCGAAGTGTGACTGTAAAGACTTTCTACAATTAGTGTAGGTATATGTGTGGAAGCAAACTCTATTGTCAAGCAACCGTTCCCGAAACGTATGGAAAGATGTTTCATAACAATTGGACTGTTCACCGGCAGAATCATGGTACGGCACATTCGTGAGTTCGTTGCACCGGCTGGCGTTGCAACATTTTATAATTACGCCGTGGCTACGCCACCGTTACGTTCTGCGAGTGGCGCGCAAAAATAAACGATATCATTGGGGGACATTCGACACAGCGCAGCGCGCTGGCGGGAATTGGCCAATTGCCGTTGATCTACACAAATACGATCATTTTTCTCGATACGAACAGTAGCGAAGCGAAACGACGAGCGCGAGTCCTTCGGCTGCCTGCAACGTCCCGCGCTGCAAGGACTTATCAAGGACGTTCTACATATTTCGTAAAAAAAAATCGACTTCGATCGCCGTTCTATTCTTTGCGGCATATAGCTTCTCAATCGCGTGATTCAATGAACTTAGGCTTCTTTGATATATTCTTGCAAAATAATATTTTCCTTGGATACAAAAAGTTTGAATTTTCTTTTTTGATCAATGTTAATGACACCGTTTTTTTTATTAGTATCGTTTTTATTAGTAACGTTGTTATCAAAATTAAAAATATATTGCATTTTTTTTTTTAATCAATGTATGTATTTTTTGGGGGTATGTATGACCTTTTGCCAGTTTTTCTGGTAAAAGTAGGAATAGGTGTGATAAAAAAGATATCTGTAAAATATTCTTCTGCCGAGGAGTACCAACTTTACTTGAAACGTTGGTGGAAAATTTGATAATAGTAAATGTATGCCCGATCAGAAGATATAAATGTGGGTGGAGTCTAGGGTTGCCACCCGTACTATATTATATGGTATTGCACTATATTTCGGTAAATTGTGTTATGTGCATACTGTGGAAACAAATTATAGTACGCAAAATAATGTTTTCACTTCATAGTTACTTAAAAAAAAATTGAATTATCAACCAAAATAATGTAATTTAATTGCAGCAAGTCTCAGTGCATAAAATTTTGCTAAAGGATACACATGGAAGCCTGCTGGCTTGCGGTGTGATCTTATATTCCGCTACTTGAACAAGTTTATTATCTGACCATCAGATAATCACGAGCAAGCATGGACGAAAGTAAACGGTGAGTTGGAACCAAAAATATATCTGTGCCAATAATTTTGTGAGTCACTGTACCTATAAGGAGAACGACAGCCTCCGGATGTTATTTTCGGAGAACTCTGCGCGCATTAATTCACGAAACGTCAGAGAAAGGGCGATGCGAGAGGGCAAGGGAAAGAAGGGGGGGAGGTTTCGTACAGGTTGCGCCACGATTATACAGTTAAACGTTGGCCTAACGGTCGTGCCCAGAATTTCGGGCATTTGACGGCGGCGAATAGGCACGCACGCGGTACACGGGCCCCAATGACGGAACCTACACCTTGACATTCGACCGACAAATAGAGAAAATTGTGTCGAACTCACACTGTTCGTGACTTCCTCGACCTAAATCCTGCGAGGCGCATTAGTGGGGCCCAAAGGGGGGAAACGATGAAACGAAAAGGAGAGAAAAGGCACAAAGGGCAATGGTTCGTAAACGCTTCTTGCACGGGGGTTATCTTTTGCCCCCCCCCCCCCGCAAACTTTTTTATTTAATTAGAGACACGAGGAGATCGCGAAACCATATGGATCTGTTTAATGCCCCGACACGTGTATTTACAGCTTTATGTACTGTTTATCTGGGACTCACTTTTACTCGAGCATAAAACGGGCCTGAAAACGGGCACACTGATGGACACGTAAGGATTCACCTCTGCCAGGGCCACTGGGACAAAGATCCTCCTCTCGTTTTTTGTGTCGCTTCTTTAACCACTTCACAGGCGAGTTAATTCTGTAAGTAACAGCAGTATAATTTCTGTCAAAAGCGTTGATATTTGGCATACGAAAATGGCGGAGATGGTGAAGAGAAGCACACAGTAAGAGATGTTGAACGACACATAAATATATACACTAGGGTGGCTCTTATTTTCGACTTTTCAATTTTCTTCGGGGCACCGGAGAGAATAGTTCAAATAATTAAAAAATATCTATGTAAAGTTTGAGCCCGATCGGATAACGGGAAAAGGTGCCCCTGGGTTCTTGAACATTTAAATAATTATTTAACAGCTCAAAAAGTCGGTTTTATATAAAAAAAAATTTTATCAAGAGTAAATAAGAGCCACCTTAATGTACGCAATTGTGAATAGAATGTTCTAATTTGAATACATATAGGAAACATTAATTTTTTTCAATGTGAGTTAGTTCGTTTTTGCTCTCAATGCCTCATATGTCGTATAGCGTGAAGAATATAGTTCCCCTTTATACAATCATGGTCATTTTATTACTATTTATCTTTTAAAGTTCCTTTTGTCAAACAATGTATTAGCGGATACTAAATAGAAAATTATTCACGATAATTGAACGTCTGATACTATAATTTACTCTCGAAATACATAAGACTGATCTCTTACTATTCTCATTATTACTTTCATTGTTACTTTCGTTGCGATCTAAAACCTCTCCTCTTTTATTTTTCCAATTACTCCGGCCCACTCACTCAACGCCTCAGTACACGTTTCACTCAGATTCTATATATATCGATCTTAAACAAGACAGTAAATTTTCAATCAACCTTTCCAAAAATCAGCACAGAAACCACTGCCAAATAGCTTTATGTTTAAAATTAGAATCTTCGAAATCTCACGAACTCCTCTGTTCTTATCACTCTTTAAATCTTCAATAGTAAAAGAATATTCATTATGTGCGCTGGAAAATATGGATAATTTTGAAGAGCAAATAAAAAAACCAACTCCAACGAAATGAAAACCAAGAAACCCTTAAATTCGTCTTCTTTTTTAGGATTCGAAAGTTTAGTTCCGGCTTAGACCTCGCGATGGTCAGTTAAAAAGTAAATTGCCTTCTGCGCAGCAACAATATCAACGCAAGTAGGCCAAACACTCAACACAGTTTTCGCACATCATAAGCTAGATAATCTTAAAAAAGAAGTCAACAATTCAGTCCACAACTGCATCATAAGGAAAGGAGCCAGCAGCGCCATCTGGAACATACGAGTCCTTTGCTTCTTTCAGCATTTGGCAATGGTTCGTCAAACGCGTTCGAACGGATTGAACATGTTTGGTATCTGTTCACAATCGAAGCGCGGGAGACAGTAACGATGTCACGATTTCGCACGATCTCCTTTTTTTTTGTTCTTTCGTTTTAGACCGGTCGAAGAAAAAGAGTGCGCGGCCAGTGGTGTGTGTCGAAGCGTAACACGCTACAGCCCCCGATGGCATTACTACTTCGTTACGCTCGTGTATTTTTCCGAATCCGTATTACACGAGCGTTGTGCTTCGCGGCGAGGAAGGCCCGTCGACCGTAGAAAAATTAACGACGTCTTACCCGCGTAATTAATTAACCTACCCAGAAAATTCGTACGACGAACATGATCCAATCCCTTTTGCGAAAATGCATGATCGAATGCGTGGCAAATCGACCAAACAGCCATACAAATATCTTTCTGTTTGGGAAGGAACAAACGATCAGTCTTTACGAAGTTAACAACTCGGCAGTGTAATAATGTCGGGCACTACTTAGCGTTTAGAATTTTGTCGCTGAAAAACTGTATGATTTTGTATTATTTTGATGGTTCAAATGATTTTCTGGGACTTATAAAGCCTTATGAAGACTTTACGTGTTCAAACAAGTTGCGATTTGCAACTCGCGCAATTTTAAAATAGCGGAAAGCAAAAATATCATTGTAAAAATATAGTTTAATTGGTTATATGCGACTAAATATTATTATTTAAATGAACCATTATTATTATTATTGTCATTATTGTTATGAAATGGCTATGTTTATTTTCGAATTTTTCAGGTGTTCAAGTTGCATTCCTCATTTTTGAAATACCACCGCCTTCAGGGTGTACCATCACTAACGAACTAATAAAATATTCCCAGTTCACATTGCAGAGGCATTGTTCGATTTCGTTTCCATGGAGAGCATATCCCTTTAGTTTTGGGCCTTTACCCAATTCCTTGAGATTTTCACAGACCCACTGTCGGGCAATGTTTCGCTGAAACTCGTTCCGCCATTTACAGCACAAAGGCAGGAACGGACACGGAAGCGGCGCGTTGTGGAATTGCGGTGAACGGAGGGTTGAAAGACTACCGATAGCTTCTCTTTCGACTTCCTGGTTCACCTGAGAAACACCCCCCGTGGGTCTAGCGATCCGACCCCTGGCCACAGAACTGCGCAAATTGTCTGTCAATCCGGTGCAGTAAACAACATTGTCCCCCGCGGGCCAGGTAAGCGGGCTCGAGGACTACCGTGCACCCGAATTTCGCAACCGAATCTAATTTAGGGGTGACGTTCACGGAAGCTCGTTGGCGTGTGCACGCTTTAAAACGCCTGTTGCGTTTCTATCCTCGGTAATTCGGTACAGGTGCTCGACAGGGAGGGACAACTTCCTATGGGCAAACTGACAAAGGAAACAGTCACCAATCCGAAGATTCTGATTTCAACGAAGCTTCGTGTGCGTTAACTTTCTGTCTATGATTCTGGACAGCCCTGTTTAGTCAAAAACAAATTGCGAACGGTACGGGAAAAGTAAAGAAGCATTTGGAGAAATAACCAACACTGTACTTGGCTCGGAAGATAAGGTCAACTGTGCGATTTATATTTTAGTTTGGTAGGCAATGCTTTCTTTATTGTCGTTCGTTAATGTAATAAATATGCATTCTTCGAATGTGTGTCACACATTGTGAAACAACAATTTACAACAAAATAGCTACCACGTAAATATGATACTTTCATTTTTCACATGAAATTTTTCAACTTTTTCTTTAATAATTTAAAATTGGAACAAATGATAAAATGAGAAAGGGTCACGATTGAACAATAAACAATATATAGTGGAATAAACCATGGAAAATTGATGTCAATGACTTCATTAGGTTCTGATAAATCTTGCAATCACTAACTTGGACGATAATAACTTTACATTATATTAATATTTTGCAATGATTTCAGTGTTATTTGAATGTTTGAAGAATGCATTTTTAGTACATTTATACACTGTACTAAAAAATGGCTTTACTAAATTGAAAAATAAATAATGTTAACCTTCCTTTTTCCACGTGCCACAGTAATTGTTTCAATTAATAAAGAAATGTGCATGGCGTAGGTTCATAGATAAGAATCTTAGCTTTCTTTTGCAGCACTATATGATAAGCTGTATTTTATTCGTGTAAACATAATAACACGTCTTGGAACTTGCAAACCACAGAATATGTTTCAGTATAATCATTTTGAATAACTTTGAACGAAATTGAAAGTTTGATATAAAAACATTACAGTAGTTTCGGTGCGATAAGACTTCATATTAACTACTCGTGTCTATTTGTAAAGCAGAAAAGCACGATTCAATTGTAAACAGTTAAAAGGAACATAAAAGTAGAACCTCCCATATTTTCCGAAAATTCATTGCAAATATAAAGAACTTGGAACAGAAGGAACTGTTAAAAACTGAAATATTTGAAGAATCCGAGATACGCGGTTGTTTCAATTATCCTAAAAGACGATAAAAGTTTCACAGAACATTTAACTAAGCAGATAACAAAATTACTTGAAAACTTATTTCGATCGCCCTAACGGATGCGTATATTTTGCGTTTTAAAATAACGTTCGTCGGTGGAACCAATCACTGTTACCTCGTCAAAAATTTCTCGCTCCTGTTGGAAGGAAAAAGAGTTTGCACGATTTTACTTTTTAATGTACGCGCATACATCCTATGGTGTATTTGAAGCGCGCGCTGAGTCCCACCGTCATAGATACCGGGGAGTAATCCAGGCCAGTGTGCCACCATGACTCGCGGGGTACGAGGTACGAGATACCAACGGAAAGGAGAAGAAGGACGCACGGTATGTCTCCCGAGACCAAAGTAGATTGTTTGATCCCGCGCCTTCCGGTTCGCGGCGACCATGCTGTAGCGCTCGTCACAGTCCTTAGACCGGCCTAACCGGCCCAACTCAACGATTCGCCTAGAAAAGAGAAGCGAGTCCTCTTCACTTTTACCGCGAAACACACTGAAAAGCGCGAGCTACTCTAACCGTTTTTCGCGTATAGCTACGCGATCTGGGGATGCCTGGCTGCTTCGTAAAGATACTACCAAACACAAGTAAATAGGCACGTACGTTCTTGCGCAGCTATTTGTTCATAGACTATACAAGATGTAGATATATCGTGATGTGCGCAATTTTTAATGGGTCTCTGCACAAATCGCTCGAAAATCAAGTATTTCTTGCGAATTAATTATAAAGAGATGAAAGCAAGCACCGAGTTTTCCGTTTACACAATGTTTATTACTATCGCGTAGAGTGAAACAATTTTTTTTTGTCTATATATATGTACTATGCAGATGGCGCCACACGAGGTTGATTATATAGTGTTTTAGAAAAAGTGTCTTTGGTTTTGACCTGATATTGAGTTAAAAAATAAAGATACAACGGTTTCCTTGGAATATGTTTCTCCTAGTACCTGGGTTGTTGGAGGGGACCTCTGAAAAAATAATTGAACTAAAATTCTTAAAATAGCGACTAGAAAAAGGCGATTTGTCCAATAAATGTCGATTTTCGGAATGCACAGTCGATCCGATATTCAAGTCGATCCGAACTGCGGTTTTTTCAGGGAAAAGCACCGTCATATGTATAAGTACTTGTATATATTCTCAAAGAATTTTTTTCACCGTTTATAGTATTAATAAAAATTATCCAATAGTATTAGTTCCAATTTGGGATTCATCTCCTTGGAATTAATTCGCAAAAAAAAATATTTAATCTTATTTCCGAGGACATATTCAAGAGAATCGTTTGTGAGAAAAATGGCCGATTTACAGCCGAAGAACTATTTGAACTAAGTACTTACTAATTTCTTAAAATAGTAAACTCTGTAAAAGTGGAAACAAACATCGATTTTTTGGTTCAAAATTATTTCTGTCCGCTGTTATTACAGATACATGCCTGATTAAAAGACTGTTCTAAAATTTCTGCCTTTGTATCTGTGAATAAAAATCATTTCAATTCGGGTAGACTCAAGGAAAACAGCAGACTTACGGGGATAAATCTACCGTTGATTTTATTTTAATTTAAAGAACAATACCTTCGAATTAGATGATATAAAAATATTCGCAGCAGGTGCGAATACCTGTAGCATGTTGCGTCAATAAATTGACTCGAACGTCCAATACCGTACTTATCATCATCCTAATTCTACACCTTGGTTCGTTGTTTTGCTTTCTCTTTCGGGAGTGGCATGCTCTAGTTCACCTGGCCACGAAACCGTCCATCCGTCAGTACGGTACGTCCTCCGCCTCTTGTTTCTCGGCTTGAATTTTGCGCGATTCACGCGCAAAGTATACCGATCCAAATCGGTGGAAAGCCAGCTGAATCGTTAAATGAATCGAGACAAGGATCCCAAGCGGAGAAACAACAAATATATTTTGTACTGTTACAGAGCTGGGTATATACAGAGTTATATAAATTGTGAAAAATATACTTTGTGTACAATATACAACAATATGTAAAATATTATATTATTTATATACGTGCAAAAATAATATTTCACTTATTATTCTATCATTCGTTTAGAAGGGAAAAATAATTTCCCCCGCGTAGTATTTGTTGGAAACACACGCTACGCAAGAATCGTATATAAACAACAATATGATACACAATGGAATACCCTGCTATACGCCATGTATTATTCGAGATAAATCTACGCCAAGCATACCTACTTATTATAAATACTATTGACAGCGCCGTAGTCGTCTATTTTGTGCAAACAAGTTTGTAATATGAATCTCGGTAAAAAAGGGGATAGAGAATTCACTACTTTCACATCCAGGTACATTATATGGTCTTCAATAGGTCGAACATCTAAGCCCGTAGTTACTCTACGATCGAAGATTCTTGATGAATTCAAAGAATCGATCTTGCTCAGTCTTGATCCCTAAAGTTACGAGATATTTTCTCCCTTGATAAGCGAAACGTTTTAAGAATAATATTTCTTAACCTCCCCGAGCAAGGACGGTTCGTTTGTTTCGTTTATTTCGACGAATCTTTTTTGCGCTCTACTGAAATAATAAATGTCGCCCGTATAAATATCGAACCACAGCGCGTGAATGTGCAGATCGTGCCTTTCCAGACGTTTCTTTAGAAACCCGTACGAAGCTACGTTTTGCAGTTGTTGCAGAGTATTAACCTGAAATTAAAAACGATATTTCTATATATGTTGAAAGTAAATTACAATCGACGGATGGAACAAGATGAATTTGGTCAAAGAAGACGTACCAATGAATTAACACGTTCACAACATCCGAGATTATAAAAGTCATTATATATTAATTAATTTTTACTAAAAATCACCCTTAGGTAATTTAAGGACAGCCGCTAAACAGAGTGTCAAAAACGCAACTATAATAAAATAAATCTCAATATACATATGTACAAGGTCTTCTAAGAGATACAGTTAGAAAATAAGAAGTGTGCGCTTACTACAGCGTGTATTTTGAAAATTAACACTTCTTAAAATATACGATTTTTATAAAAATAATAACTGCTTCCATCAAAATGAACTAAAAATGGGCTGCAAATGTCTCGTCAGTGTATTCCACCTCCAAAAGTAATGGGCCGCCAGGAACCAGGAGCCGTGAACGTGTTAAATTTCAATTAAACTCGCTCTCATGCTTATACTGACTTGTGACAATTTATCCTCTATAGCAAATTTATCCTCGGGGTCGATGTAAGCCACGAACTTCCGTAATGGCGTCTCCGCTTGGAAGAGTATCGGCTGATGGAAGCCGGTGAGTTCGAGCTGCTGAAACTTTGCCAAGCTGCTGCTACAATGTGCGCATAGCCACGCTCTTAATGGCGATATCCTCCGATTTGCCTGCAAATCAAATATTACTCTAAAGTGGACTAACGAGTCAAAATAAAGTACACTTAACCGATAGCACCCTGTTATAAATGTGGGGTATTGTAGTGAACGATACAATGAACACTTTTTCTTAGTTCCATTTCGCTATATGACTTCATATGAAGAAGTTACAGACTTTTGAGAATATAGGTAGACTCTCATTACGCCTCGCCTCGACGCAACTCCTTTTCGCGTCGTCTCGATTTTTTCGTACCTGAAGTTAATGTGCGTATCGACTTTGCGAGGCTTCCTCGCGAGGTCTCTTCTTTATCTGAGCTTTCCTCGCTTCATGTATTTGATCAGTTGTTCAGAGAACCTCTTCCTGTGCAGTGACATTGCATCCACTCACACTACGCCTCGCCTCGCCTCTCTTCCTTAAAATATTTTCAAGGAAAAATCCGCGGCTCGGAGTCGCGCCGAGGCGAGGCGAGGCGCAGTGAGAGCCTGCCTTCATATGCCTGAGCGCCTGGAGGTAGGCAACCTGCCGCGCACTTGCGCACGCATACCGCTCTGACTCCCTCTTCTATATCATCTTATTGTCGTAACTCATACATAGTTAAAGATTTTAAAGCATCGTAAGCTGTGCTCGCAGTTATAACAGCGCTTTCTTCGCACTTCAAACGTATTCGTGCTGTAAGGGATTAAGTCGATCAGAAATGCTTACTTTAGACGCAAATTCCTCGTCCCGCAGAGCGTATAACAAATTCATAGCTTTGCAGTCGCTGTGCCCGCAAACTATAACATGCCTTATGTCGTTTACTACACAGCCAAGCTCTAAAGCTGCCGGCTCGCACATGGTCAGCTCGTCCACGAAATGCTGAGAGTGAGGAACAACGTTACCGGCGTTCCTGACTGGAAAATAAAACGGAAATAAAATCTATGGTATTTTAGCGTTTTGTAAAAGAAAACTGCGACTATCAGTACTCCAAATTGGCCATTCTCAAATTCAACACCTTCCACGAAATGTTATTAGGTACGCCGCCTATCTCATATAAAGTGTTAGCAGCTCTGGAAAACTGTTAAGGACAACGAAGAAATTCTTTACATAACAGCGAGTTATTAAAGTATTGCCACGAATATACACTTTATGTTCCAATTCTTCCTTTACTTTCGTACATATCGTCCAATTTACTGTCATCGTAAAATATACCATTTTACGTGCATCAATAATCTTCTTAAAGATGATCGTAGCAGTTGCTTTCCAAGCATCGTATTTTTCAATTTCGATAAGTAAAAGCATTGTATTTTTATGTAATCTGAACTATAAAAAAAAAGAATTTTGTACCATCCCCAACAATTTTCGAAAAATCTGCTTTTAACACTTTATGTGAGGCACTCTCATATGTTACAATATGTGTAGCATCCCCAGAGGCTTCGATGAATTTTGGAGGATTGATTCTAGGGATAGAATGATGAATATTTTGTGCCAATGTGCATTTTTTATAAACAATTATTAATAATCATTGATACGTATATAAGTGAAGGCTCGTTGCTTCTTCGTCAGCGGAAAGTCCGAGATTCGCATACGGTCACCGCGAAATACTTTCTCTCATTTTTGCGTCACATATTTAAATTATGTTACTCCTTTATTTAAACATTGTATTTATTTTACACAATTGTTCGCTATATTTAATATGTACGTAACAAAGCTTGTCAGGTGTACGTACTAATTGTTCTAAATAATACGTTTGTAACATAAAACTATTAAGCAAAGATAAAACTTGCAATATTGTATCATAAAAATAAAAATCCGGAGTGAATAGAAAATTTTTCGAACGTTTGTGTTAGAAGAATGGTGAATAACGTTTGTGTTCTGTGCTTAAGTTTATAGGGTGCATCATACTTTACAGTAGGTATAGAGTAAGTGCACTTAATATCACCAACCGTAATATATCGTGAACTAAGTGCTGACATGTGTTAGTAATGAACTGAATTAATAGGCAAGCATGTGTAGGCAGACATACATACTATACTGTGGTTGCAATGTCACTTGAGCAACGTCCTAGAGTAGAAGTATTTTAGCGATTCTTGATAGTTTACAAATTTATTCAACCGTGACAATTTTACATCACATTGGGAGAAGGTAAGTTTAAGAAGCCTATGAATGCATGAATATTTACTGGGAGTATTTAATTAATGACATGCTTGAGCAATTTAATCGGTTTCAACATTTTTATTAACGGAAACAGTTTTTTTGTGTCTCGACCAGCGTACACTCAATACAGCCTATCAAGTGAGTGGTTTCAGTGTGGTATTTGCTACAAATGGGGACACGAAATTTGCGCAGCTACAGAGCTGAACTTCGTTTGCCCAGCATGTAAATGCGATTGTATAAAAAAATATGTAATAATATAAATATTTTGAAATTGTATTGCTTTATTTTTATAATGAAGTCATTTTTTTTTAATATGACGTGTTTTTTTATTTAATACTAATTAGAAACATATTTAAATATCAATTACCCTTCAATTGAGAACAATTTGAATTTCTAAATTAAGAGCACCACTTACATATATTTGTTACGTATTTGCGAGCGAACGTTTACGTAAAAGAGTTGCAATATTTGTAAAATAAAGTTGTATAAAATTTAAATATTTGAAACAAAAATGTAGACCAAGTATTTTTTGCATTAATAAGATCAAACTTCGACTCTCTGCACTGCCACACAATAGACTGTTTCGCGAATATTTTCAATATATCAGTTACATATACATAGACATTTCTTCAGTGATTAATATCAGGTATTCATAAAAATTGTGCATTGGCGCGAAACATATTTTCGAAAATTTCATCATTCAACCCCTCAATTCTCTCCGTCAAATTTCGTCAGAATTATATTATGCACGGTATTTATTTGAGAAAGGCTACTTTTAAGAAGCACCCGTATTTCGGTTCGGAGTGATAACAGTGAAACGTGTTGCTACATGAGAATGCCAAAAAAGCCAAGCTTCACGTCCAATTGAATAATGTCATAGTGAAGTCTCGTACCGACAAACATATCTCCAACGTTCGTTTCCGTAAATCTAGTTGGGATCATCCGGGAGTCCATGCAGGTAAAGAATACTGCCTTTGGCTGTGGTAAGAGTAACGACACAAGTCAATTACGGCAGCAATTGTTAACACGTTTTGCGCCGATCCAGTAAAAATACGATTTTCCATATTATTCTCACTTAACTGCCGGTCACGTAAAATTACGAGTTTTTTGTTTCAATACTTTTAGTAGTAAAAATAAAACGGATATTAATATTTGACGTAATCAGAGCTCAAAATGTTGTAAGTCTTCAGTTAAAATTTCATACCAATATATCGAATGCATTTTTTCAGATATACATAGCAATTTCGGTAACAGATGCAGCGCGAAATGCGTCAATATTTCCATAGCATCAACGATTCAATTTTTTAAATCACTCTTCGCTAATGCATTTTTTAAACACGGATTTTATTTCAGGTGCAACTTTATTACAAAACATTAACACTGAACCTAAACGTATACATAACCTCCACGTGTAATCATAAAAAAGAAAAAGTGAAAACGGAACAGACATTCTGCATAATAATTAGCTGCATGAAACAGTAAAAAAGTTTGTGAATATCGATCACAAGTTGCTCGTTTCAGATGCAGTAAAATACCTATTTTGAGTTTTATTTAAAAGCATTTAAACCGTAACGAACATAACGTAAGTTTTGAAAATCTTTCGTTCGAATGTTGAATCCGATTTTGTTTATATCTTAAATTATTCCTGATTAATCAATACACCACATAATTATAAACTCGCGCTTTCACGAACTGTATAAGTGCGCATGTACAAATATTTTACTTCCGTTATCAGTCATTGCCTGGTTCAAGGACAAACTATTAGGGCACTGTCGTAAGACACTTGATCTGTTGTGAAAATGTGTTGTTCTACAAGTATTTCAAACCACACAATTGATATTTCTTTTTATTAGATTTGTTTACATATTTGTATTGAATTTTGCGCGCGATTATTGTCAAAAATGGTAATCGCGATTTCTCTCAGTAGAAACGATAACTGTGGTCTTTAAGGCTAATATTATGTTAATAAGAAAGAATTGAACATTACAATATTTTCGTACCTCAGGATGATCTTTAACTTTTTGAAACTGTTTCACCATTCCTTCCCTATGGCATCTTCTATATTGCATTATTCCTTTGATTATTCTATCCATAGTAACGTTTGCGAACACTACAACTGCACTTGTCAACCTGAAATGGTGACGGTTGGTGACGGTACATAAATCCGCCATTATCATACGAATAGCGGGAAATTCGAATTCACTTGAAAATTAATAAAACTGGCAACGAGACCCGATTCAGACGAGCGATGCGGAGTCACTTGTTGCCATATCATACCGATACATACGTATTTTCCGATAATAGCCCTTTCACAGATTTCTCTTCCATATTTCAGATTTTCATAAATTTTTAAACGGAAACCACGGGCGTTCCGGGCGAGTTGGGCGTAAGTGGAATTCGCCCTTAATTGGCGCTAAATGCTGATTCGGATACGTCCAGTAATTTAGTTGAGTACTTTAGTAAAACAATGGTAAATTACTCGCCACTCGACTAAGTTACTCGAAGTGTGTAAATCAGTCTTAATTGTATATTTGTTAAAATTTACACGCAGCTTGCTCGACTTAACAGATTTTACCTCTTATTTAAACATATTAGAAACAAATCAATTTCCACGTTTTTCTTTATTCGTACAGTTAAAAAATACAGTTTAACAATACATGTTTAAGCATAGTTTCTTATTATACGGCGTTTATCTTTTCAAATATTATTAATAGATACAGCTATACATGAACTCTTATCAATTTTATATTCGTTCCCTTATGTTACAAGTATCATAAAACGAACATTTTGTACAAATAGCATCTATACTATTGTTTATATAAATTGAAAGATACAATCGCGAGCGATTCAGTTAATTCTAACCGTAATAGAGTAGTACAATCGCTATAATAAGTACGCTATTATAGTAAGTGAATATAACGTAGGAAAATATATGTCTTTATAACAGGCCAGAATAATTGCTGTACAGAAATGAGATGTGTGATAACATGGGCTCAAGAAAATTCATTAACCCATGATACCATGCGTGATCTAAGAGCCAAGAAAGAGAGCATTTGCCACAAGTGAACAGTGAAATATATTCACCCAGTACAATATCAATAGTTAAATTCCGAGTAGCATTGTCGGTGGACTCCTTGCATTCGTATTTATGATTGCATTTCTATGCGTTTATACATATATGTATGCATTTAGGTTTAACATCAACTAAACTATAAATACGAACTGTAAAATTCTTTTCTTTATCGGGAAATAATAAAAGCCTCTTGGAAAACATCATCGTTATATCGTTATTGATGGTCTACGTCACAAAATTGCACATGGAAAGTACGAGTTCATTGGCAAAAAAAAATTATCAATACACGCTGATTGATAAATAAGAAAAATCTCGTATAACTGCACTTGCATTCTGGTGACTCCATTTCAAAGTAACTCTTAGACTCAACAGTGATTGACAGCTTGGACCCGGGCGACAACGCACCTGGGCCGAACTGACTTCTATCTACTTAATGCCGAGCTTTGACTAGCACGTTCCAGTTTCTCGAAATGCTTTCGTGCATTACGAATATTGATTAACGTTGCTGCTGACGCTGAAACGTCATGGAGAAGCGTGTTAGAATATATTGGAAGGAAATTTTGAATTTAGGATACTTACGAATAGCTGGATCCGACATAATAACCATCACATATGTATTCGATGTAAATACATCGATAAAAGCGGCGAAGTTCGTGTTTCTAACTTCCATACTTTGAAATTGTGCAGCCAATTTGCTAGAATTATGATTATTCGGTCATATCTTATATTTAAACCTTCGTGGTCACATTAAAGCCCCGCGGTGGTCACATTGAGTCCAATGAACCCAGTCGATTTTTAAACAGTTACCGTACGAACTGTATCAGTCCAATCGATTCCCAAAAATTATAATACACCCTTTGAACATTGTAGAATACGGAATAGCCGCGTTTAAGTAAGAAATGAAATGACAACATGTTCTAAAAAAATCGGAAAGGAAAGCCACGAACTTACCGGTATCAAGCTCTAAAGTTAAAAAGCGAATCTATTGAACCCAGTGTGACCATAAAGTGTTAAATTAATATCGTTATATGTATTTTTCATCAAATTTACCTGCAACTTAACTTAAATTGCTTTATTATATTGGAGACTTTTTCAAATCGATGTACATCTCTGTGATGTTGCCTTTGACAATAACTAATTACTAAAAATGTTGCTCTCTCAAACAGAAGTACTTCATCAGCATCAATGATGTTTGTGAATTGTTTCAAACTTTGTTCAAGCTCTTTAACATTAGGAATTAACATGTACACGATCGAAGACCATGCCCTGAATGTAACAATTTACATGAAATTCTGTGATCTTATAAATTGAAACGAACGTACAATTACGAAGACATACCTGTACAGTGTTTCGTCCCATATACTAGTCCTGAAACAAGTGCATTCGAGCGGCAGACTGAGTCTTTTTAAGTCTTCTTCCCTCTCTCTAAATATTACGTCTCGCTGGTCTTCTTGCACCAAATCCATCTTATGTACTAAGCAGAATATTTTCGCTTCTGGACTATTCTGCAGTATCGCTTCTAAGCAGCTTTGATAATAATGCATATCTTTATCTAATTCCCTCGATTCTACGTCGAAAACATAAATCAGAACTTCTACGTTCCTGAATATATTGTCGCGCTGCGATGCGAAATAATTCTCCATAAATGCTTCTTGACCACCGCAATCCCAGAGATTTAACACCAGGTTTCCAAGGAATCTTACATGACTGTGCTCAACGTCGACTGTAATACGTACAAATAAATAAGTATACGTAATACGACAATGGAAGGTTAATGTTAATAGTACTCACTTGTTGCTCCGAGGCGTCGAGTATCGCGAGCAATGTAATTAGCAAAGATAATGCTACGCATGCTGGTTTTTCCTGAGCCGCTCTTACCCATTAGAAGGACCTGAAAGAATTTTAGAGTTAAAGACGCAGACCATAAAATTTCATTGAATTAGATGGAAACAAGCATTACGCGTTCTAATTTCGTATAAATAAAAATGTATACCTTCTTCTTCATCTTGAATTAATATTATTAAACGTAAAATTTATTCAAAGTTTATATAAATGATCGTTCCCCCGTGACAAACGATTAATCAGTCGTCCTGCCTTGTCTGTAACAAATCGAACAAAACACTGACTAATGTAATGTAGTCATCCAGTGAAACAACTTCCTCTACTTTCATTATGGCAGTATATCGCTCGCATACATACGTGAAATGCGTGGTCAAATGTCAAATTTCATATCGAGGTTATTCCAAACTATCTGATGAATCAGAAATGTAGATACGACTTTATGACAGATAATTGAAACGCAACAGTCTTTTCATTCACGACCAAACGGTGCTAAGTACGATTAAGAACGGTGCGATTGTTAAAAAAAATATTGGTCGTTACAAACGTGGGTTGTGATTGCTATCAATAGTAAACAGTCTTATGATGTAGAAATTACGATTATCCTTTATTTTCTTGCTACATAATTATGAACTGTAGTAGCTAACTTCACATATGTTGTCGCCACTCCAGCGCCACTGAGATAGTATATGATAACAGAAAGGAATGATGGTTACACGAATTGTTCTAGATGATAAATTAATCTTAATCAAATATATTTCTATTATGGGCTTATCAGCACTATAGTGGGTATGAAATGTCATCGTTCTGAAATTTCAGTGTTAGGATATCGTAATATAACCTTAACTACATTTAATTATTAATTTTTAACCATATTAGAAAAGAAAGGGTTTGTTATAATAATAATAATCTTATATAAATATTCGCAGTTTCTCATGATTCTTGTATTTCATAGAATAAATAGCAATTAAAATATTCTTTATGAATTCTAAGTATGTATAGGTAGCCCAGACACATTGATATACGAGGCGGTCACAGCAACACGGACCAACCTACATTAAAAAAGAAAATTTCTTTCCTATTTTATGTAGTTAGTAGAGCCTACTGGAATACGTTATTGCTACTAATTCAATTTCGAAAAAAATGTGTGTTAGTCCGTTGGTGTTCTGACTGCCTCATATAACACCGGATGCGGAATTGCCTCCTACAGCGTCTGATACCACAAAGTGGGCAGCCATGTTTGAGAATGAACTACATGCGCCATCTGAACAGCGTCTTAAGAACTACGCAGTTTTTTCGAAGACGTGCTCCGTGGCGTCATTTGAAAGGACCCCTTTCTTCATTCTTGTTCGAGACGTTGTAGCGTGCATATATCAGTGTAAGGAATGCTTTCAAAGGACGCAGAGGAGGACACCTTCGAAAAACTGCATAGTTGTTGAGACACTATTCAGACATGGCTGCCCGCTTTGTGACTTCAGACGCTGTAGGTTATATATCAGTGCCCACACAGCACAGACGTCTTATAGCGAATTCGGTACCTCGCACTGACTCTGCACTGGTTCCAGAAAATAATTTGAATTAGTTGTTTCTGATAGAAACGAAGAAGCTCTATAAGAATCAACTAATCCAAGTCATTTTCTGGCACGAGCACAGAGTCAGTGCAAGATATCGAATTCGCTAGGTCTGAACAGATTTAGAACGTCTTTGCACGTTCCTTGGACGTCTGTGTGTTATCTGGGAGGTAGTATGTAGTACGTAGTAGTAAGTACATACATTATTGTTGAAAGTAAATTCAATATTTGAATACAGCTGTGTTAATGTAACAACAAATCGGTCTTACGACCGATTTCTTCACCTTCAGTAATCTTCCGGTCAGTGAATGACCAATTGGCTTAGAGCATTTAAATGCACTAAACCAATAGGACTCTATCATTTGGCAGTTATGTGGAACATAACTCCAACTGGAAGATTACCGAAGGTGAAGAAATCGGCCGTTAGTATTGAAAATATAAAAATTTTATTATTAACCAATCATAATTTCAAATTTAAAGATATATAATCGTAGATAAGCTATCGGATAGACGTACTATCTATTGTTAATTTATGTCACCACGGACGAGGTATAATAGCGAATTCGGTATCTTGCACTGACTCTGTACTCGTGCTAGAAAATGACTTGGATTGGTTGTTTCTGATATAAACGAAGAAGCTCTATCAGAATCAACCAATTCAAGTCATTTTCTGGCACAAGCACAGAGTCAGTGCAAGATACCGAATTCGCTATAAGAAAGACCTAACATCATATGGGAATTCTTGTCCTAGGAACTGAAATATCGACTTCGTCGAACTTCAACGGTTATGTCGCACACTCCACGTTAAATAACGGTGACTTTGGGAACTATCTTCTAGTCAATGTTAGAAGCCGGTAAGATCAATGGATCGTCACAACATCGACGAAGTCTATGACTTGACAGCTAACCCGATATAACCGTTTTTAATTTTCGCCACCAGATCGCGAAGCAGGAATATGTAAAAATACAAATACCTGGTCCGTGGCAGCACCAGTTCCCCGACAGACAGTAACGTACGTGTACAGT
This sequence comes from Andrena flavipes, assembly GCA_963971345.1. Taxonomy (NCBI): domain Eukaryota; kingdom Metazoa; phylum Arthropoda; class Insecta; order Hymenoptera; family Andrenidae; genus Andrena; species Andrena flavipes. The sequence goes on from OZ020480.1 coordinate 63,703,259, forward strand.
GGTCGAAGGCGGGTCCGACAAAGCACGAGTCTATGGTAAGTAGAACCGATATCTGCATGCGCTTTGAAATTACGATCCGGGACGTGACATTACCTTATACCGGGTCTATGGCTATGCACATTACTTACGCATGATAGCTCATCACACGAGTTTTTTTCTGGTGGAATCATTTTTAGCTATAATGGATAATATAATCATTTGCTAGTAAAATAACTTTCTGTTAAATTACTTCGGAGTACATCATACGTCCGTTTTCTCCAAAAGCGAGTGCCACTTAATATCATTCGAAATAGTTTCTCCTGCGTAATAGAAAAAGTAACTGTTGTTTTATGAATTTCATATAACTATTTCAACATATTTTTTGCCGTTATTAATATTCTAAATAGTCTATCAGAAATGTATTTTATGTATTCCATAAACGAAGAACAGGATTTTTGCATCAAATACCCAAGTACTTATATGTACGTCTCTTAAGTGCACGTTTCTGGCACTAGATTTCGCAAAAAGTATATCCGGCTCTGTACCTATCGGATGAAGTCAGATTTTAGTGGAAAAAATAGGGTGTTTGCTATAAAAAATAACTTTTAATTTCAATACAAACGAGGAAATCAACTTCTAAAATATCTCATGTTGTTATTTATAATTCGTTCATTTGGCAGGGGTATAGGTGATAGGTATAAAAAATAATTTACATATTTAATTGAATAAAAAATTATTTATGGTCTACATTCTAAATATTCAATTCAATGGAACTGAAGGATTTGTTTTAATTATATTGGTTGATATTATTAGTCTTATACATATTCCTGCATCTTTATCTTAGAAATATTACAATTTATTTATGTTCTTATTTATCATAGTATTGATATAAATATAAATCGTAAAATGCTTGTTTAAATATAAAATATTTTCTAGATCGCACAATTTTCATATCTCTTATGCACTATGCCTATTGTGAGTTCTGTATTGTCAAGCCTGTACAAAATCATATGCGTTGGTCTTTCAATATTTTAAAACCCTTTCATACACGACTATAAAAAATTACATTTTTTCTTGACCAAGCAAAATATTAATTCTAATTTATTCAAGTAGAAAACGAAATACACTTAACATTCATGAGTGACAGATTGATTTTCATTTCCCAGTCCTTATGATCGATGTTATTTTAATGGCTATTTGACATCACGCCTGGACAGATTCTATTTGCGATTAAAATACGAAATAACGAATTGAAGTAGCGTTTCAGTCTATTATTTATAACGAAAATCTCTAAAAAAATGAATGGTTAAATATAATAGGCATTTCAAACATTGTCACAAAAATCACCTCTTCAAACGAAACAACATGAAAGTATTTAAAGAATTATATTCAACTTTATCTTTGAAATGAAGTAAAACACTATTCACAATAATCACTCAAAGATTATTTCAAACACCGTTACTCAAAGTTTCCCTAATGCTACTGCCTTTGTAGCAATCAGGATTTGCAAAGTGTTCCACGTTCAATAATTATAAACATCACAAGTGTGCAATATTCGATAGATAAAAGTCTCCAGCTAATGCAATCATCTTAATCCCCGTTTGTTTTCATATGAATGATATTATTTAACTCGGTTAGCGGCGACAACGTATGCTTCTCGTGTCGCTTCGTTCCGCTGTACGACGAGGATGGAAGGAAATCTTCGTGTGATTAGGCCAGTGTGCGTGCACCCGCTTAAGTACAAATGATCATAATACATACAAACAAGCGCAAACGAGCGTTTGAGCGGTATAGAATAGTCAGAATTGTCATTAAGCCCCGAGGATGGTACCCCGTTGGGACCCGTGGGATCCCCCGGTTGCGCCTACATGCGTCCGCGTTCGGCCGAGCCCATGCACACGTACGATACACACGCGGATATCCTCCGATTCCCTTGATTCTTACTTCGACCCCGACAGATCTGATATCATCCACCGCTATCCCCAGGGCTCTCACTCATCTGCCGACAAAAGAGCATCTGCGCGATCCGATCTGTAATGCTGCTGCAACCTGTTCACGAGTAGGTTGCCCTATGCACAGCATGAATTCATTATCAGTCTAGTATAAACATATTGCCACTATAAGCGGGGCAGGGGAACGCTGTCAGCGGGCGGAAGCTACGCTACCAAAATCCGAGTCGTGTTCCTACCTATTATCCGTCCTCCCCCCGGGGCCGCCTATCTATTCCACGGCTTACTATTCTTTCATGCGTCAATCAGCTTACGGAATATTGTGATTTAGTCAATTCGAAAGGTGAGAGCCTACCCGCGATCCATGATACCGATGACTGTTACGTGTACGCAGAAACAATATCATCGGGTCTGGGTACTCGCGAGTCTGCCATTTATTCTGCGTGTATACAGGTGTCGAACTCTAGTGTAAAAAGTTACAGGTCAATTCGGGGGGTGTTCCTAGCAAGGAAACGTTTCCCAACCGAAAATTCTGGTTTTAATAATACATCGTGTGAATGTAGAGAGCATAGTGGGGTATGAAAGGGTTTCGGCGGAATTTCACTCTGAATGGGGTGAAATCAGCCCTTACAGTTATCGCGTTTTTTTAATGTTGGTACCTAACTTTAGTTTTCTTTTGGTAGTGTGATCGAGCAGAAAAAACTGAAATTGTTCAGAATAAGAATTGTTTTAGATTTAAAGTTTTACAAAGTTATGTTACAAAGAACTGTTTAGAGGGCTCGGAATTTTTTGAATATTCCTTTTGAAGATTCTTAAGGATTTTGTACAATTACTATTTGTGAGAATGAGTGAAACAAATTTCTGTGTGAAACTACGTCTATTTTCAAGATTATTTCTTGTTTTGACATCAACGAACAGTGCCCTATATTTTAGCGCCATAAATTAGAAATCAAATTGTCCTATGTGCTTATTTAGTACCACTGTGTGTAAGTTTAAATCATACTGGCACGAACATACAAAAATAATCTAGAAGAAAAATTGGGCGAGGCTAAAAAGAAAATCATAAACAGAAAGATCAGAACAGCAAAGAAATCTCGTAAGAAAAAGAGTACCGCCAAAACCAATATACAAGAAAAGAAAAGAAGGAGGAGAAAGATGATGAACACTCAATGAAAGTGAGACATTTAAAGCACAGCCCAAGAACTTCCTTCTCTAATCCCGACTGACTACGCTGCTCACAAAGTGGCATTAAATTCCATTCATTTACATCTTCAACAGAGTCTTAATTTCTCCTTGTTAAAGAAATTTGTTCGCCATTGGACCCCTTGTATCACCGAAAAAGCTCCATATTTCATACACGTGTCAGACGATCGTAACTCGATGACCACGCGACGCTTATCCAGTTACTTTTAAAGCAGTGAATCTATGTGAACGGGATTCCTGACTGGAGGAACGTTCGCCGGGGAAACCTAGTAAACCATTTTAAACGATTTCGACCGAAATCCGTGGCTAATAAGTTTTGGCAGCGCAACGACCCGAATCGACGCGGATGACAGGGAAACCGAAGTGTTATCTAAAAAAAAAAAAGAAGAGAATTCTTGGTAGATATAGCTGTGGGCACATGCACAGACATGGGCACACGTATGTGGTCAATGGCAGGCTGACTGTGTATGCAGGACTGCGGTGGCAGGTGACGGCGTGTTGTGAGCTGCATAATGAATAATGCCAAAGCCGAACCACAAGCCGTTCCTGTCCTTCCACTTGGCTGACTGAATGACAGCCAGTCTAGGAAAAACCGCTGATTGGCTGAACATGCTTCTGGCTCTCGTGCCTGTCACAGTCTCTGTGTCTACCTATGTGGAGCTCGATCGAAATCAAGCTGCACGCCGGCCGGGGCTGATTTTCGTGTTTCCGGGGAATGCGAATTTGTTGAATTCCTAGATTAGGTACTTTCAAAATATTGTCTATCATCGGGATAGAACGTTCAGCTCCGAGACTTCGCGAGTCGGTTGAAATCTGTGCCTGAGCAAATTAACGTGGGCACATCTGACGGAGAGAAAGACGAATTTTCTTGATCTTAATACGTTTCGATGTGAGAGACTTTTATCGTCAAGCTGAAAGTCTCTTCATGAGTGAAAATTTTGTGTTAATTTATTTGTAAAATTCGTGTAGATAATTTCGGCATCCAGTTCTATCACTTGCGAGTAAAAAGCAGATATGGGAATATATAAGAAACACTTACGTTATAAATTTAAAGAGAAATGTTAGTTAATGTTTACATTCGATTAAAATTTTATTTCTTGAGTAATATTTAAAGAATTGAGGAACATTTAAGAGGGAATGTACAGGCACGGGTGGGAAGAATTTTACCATTTGTTAAATGTAGTTGCGACGAACAGAGAGATACATATTTATATATAAACAAAACCGTAGTTACCGCGCACAGCGTTGCGAAAGTTTTCCTGGCACTTTCGCGTGTATGGTGCCACCTCTGAAGCTGTATGGTCGATGTGATGTTGTTACTGCCACGATATAAATTATAATTAGTGGAGCCCCGTAATACCCTTTGAATAAATAATCAACGAGTAGCAGCAACTACCCGTACGCTCGCCTCCATTTAAGTCAAGGTCTCGGAACTCATTCCTTGTCACACCTTTATGCTCCCGTTAAGTATAAATTTATGCGATCCTCGCACCACGGAAGGCAAATAAAGGGTAATGAGCCGATAACTTGGGAAAGAATGATTCGTTTTATGGAAATGATTTGTTATCCTTCCAGATCATCATACTTTAATGTTCAACTCCTCTTTAAAAACGTTTCAGCATCCAGTAACAATTATTTTGATAAAATGTATTCATCTGCAGATTAAAAATTGAGACTTTATTTCATATAATTGATAGTTTTGACAGCCTTCGATTAGGCTAATAGTATTAGGCCATGCCATGAGTTTAAGTTTAATCATGAATAAGATTTCTCTGATTTTGTTTGAAAAGCTCCTTCAAGTACATTTCCGACTTGCTGATGTCTTGATCTCATTTTTTAAACCAGCTTTAATGACAGAATTTGACTAAAAATCTTCCCATAGCCTGACACACGGTTTTTACAACTACAATTGCATTATTTTCTTTAGTAACTTTGCATGATATAACATGTAATTATTATTGCTTGCATAAAAAAGGTGCCCATCATAGAAAATTATAGAACAAATAGCAGAGACTTATGCATAAACTGTTTATATATTTTTTGGAAGTTATGAAACAAAAAAATCGACAGAAAACGTAGAAACTTCTTACTTCAAATTGAGAATATAATTTAGAATTTCTGACTGTATCATTAACCCTGCACTCAAACGTAAAAGATACTGAAATTCCTGGCTTGCAACCCTCGATAACCGAGGCGGTGCTTGGAGAATTGAAAACTACTTTAAAGTAATTAGCGGATTGTCAACCCATCCCAACCCATTGCCTGTTCCCATTAGGGATGTTCTTCAAGTGCAGACTCGAGTGGGATGAGCGAGGAAAATCCTAGCTCTCGAACCCTCTCGCATCAGAAATCAGACTAAAATTGCAGCTGGATATCATTTTAGACAGCAGAAAGTGCTACCAACTTCTGTCAGCCGTCACATGGGCGTTACATAGAATGAATGAATACATAGAAGAAAGAGAGTGCTTATATAGAATTCGGAATTCACGAACAATATCGTTTCTGTACTTGAAAATATTTTCTCGAAATAAACGTTTGGATAATTCGTTGCAATCATGGCATGGACGAAACTACTATTTTTTAATTTGGATGTAGTTGGGTATTTGAAATTCTACTCAATTTTTTAATCTTTGTCTTATTGAAAAATACATCACACAAATAAGTTTAAGTTCAGATTAAGGTGTTAAAAAATAGTACACCTCTTCGTTATGACAAAAGATGAAACGATATATCGTTTCTGTGTCTTGGAAATTCGAACGGTTTAAGATTCGCAACTTGTCACACAATTCTAAGCAGATTTCCCGAATACATACAAAGAGAAATAGATCCAGAGTCCATGCTCAAGAACCGTGACTGGTATCAGGAACTATTTAAAAATTAAAATTTAAAAAACGTTTAGGACATTTAGAAATTTTCATAGATCCGTAGTTAATGTTGAATTTTTCAATATCCATTGTTGATCTCTGGCAACGAATGACGGATGCTTTCGAAATGAGCTTCTGGACACTTCTCTTCTTCGGAATTTGGCGAATTCGAAATGGTATCGCGGTCTCAGTTTCCTAGAACACTCCTTGCACGCAAATTGGGTTCAACGTGAATACTTAATGTGAAACCGTGGTCGAGCAGGAGTCAAGGTGCAGTGATGGGAGACAGAGAGGAAAAGGTCGTTTGGCGTCCGTCCGAGGTGCCAACTTAGTTAGACCGTCTAACCAGGCGACTTCACACGCTATATCACGTGCGATGTACGATCGACATTTTCCCTCGTTTACAGCGTTTTCCTGAAATTGCTTTATTAACGTAAAATTGAAATATTTCGACTCCGAATAAATGAATCATGACGTGTGGAAAATGATTTACCATGATGTTTAAACAAATTTTTTTAATTCTGTGTAGTTTGCTGTAGGTATATATATATTGGTACACGACTCAAGAGTAATATTGGAGTACTTACCCAATATGCTGCTTCGTATCGTCATTATTGATTAAATATAATGGATAATGATGAAGTTGCAATTTAAATGGAATTTATACGTAAAAAAATATACGAACAATTTTTTAGATAACTAAGTAAAAATGGTAGGTCATGTTATAAAGAAATCGCGTGTTTTTCACTGCCGAGGCTTGTATCTAAAGAGAATAAAGAAAATCAGAATTAGTGGAATAATGGATATGCATTAGCATAATGTATAAGAGTGAAGAAAATGCTATGTCGGACTTCATAGCAACATCTCTTTATCGAATACGATACTAAAGGAACAGCTTACATATTAAAGAAGATCCTACTTTTAAAGCCGCGTGATTCGTCTTCGAGAAAAGTCAGAAGAATACGTGATGTAATATGGTTCTTATTCCTTAATGTAAACTGATTGATTTTGCTATGTATATAAATAAAAATTCGACAGATATATTTAGCTTGCTAAGAGTATTCATACAAACAACTATAAAATTTACAATTTTTTCGTAACACAGTGTCGTAGGTTATTTAAATAAATGTTAGGCTATCATTCCAAATCGCTTATGATTGAAAATAGGATCAGAAGGTTAATTTCCTGTTTTAACGAGAATATTATGAATTAATTTATTTTGTTATTGAGGGGGGAGTAAATTCAATTACATCTAATGAAAATTGTTCTTTCCCTGTAGTAATCTTATTATACGAAAAAGAATGATAATGAAAAGCATAATACAGTGAAAATAACAGAATTTCACGCACAAATTGTAACTGAATTAAAAATATTAAATGTAGTACTTTATAGAATTAATATAACAAAAACAAGTGCCTTTCACCATAACTCCAAAAGTAGTAGAAATTAATTCGATTTTGGAAGAGTAATAGAAACTACTAAATAACTTCCACATAACCACAGTAAGAACATAGAATGAAAATTACAATTCCATACTACTTCCAGAAATGTCAACAAAATACACCATTTTCTAACTTTTTTCTTTTTAATCAACTAATATCATTATAGTATCATATAAGTTCAATTTTCTTAAATTCAAACATACCACCCACAGAAAGATAAAGATTCACATGGTGAATTCATTTTCGATCTTAGAAATCTGGCAAAAGTAAATTTCACAAAAAAATTCAATGAGTAAATAAAAAAGTTAGCATGCCTGAAAGACACATAATTGATATATTTTTCACTTCTCCCTCTAACGTGTATGCACATGTTCCCTAGTTTCACAGTCTGTAGCGAAAAACAATTAACCGAACCTAGCGTAAAGTTTAAAAAAAAAATGGGGGGCAATTAAAAGAAAGTCCAGTGTCAGCGAGGAAGACGTAATAATCGTGAGCGAAGGATGATGCTTATCCTCTAATACAACATTCCGGATGTCCTCGGGTATCGTGGTCACTGCAGTCGCATTAGTTAGGACTAACAACGCTGGCGGACAATCAAAAGCTGATGGGCCATGATTCGCTATGATAATGAACCATGAATACGGCATGAGGCGAGTGAGTTGGGGATGGCAACTCCTCGCTTCGCTCGCTAGGCTCCATACCATAGCCAATGGTTGGGGTTAAAGGGAGTTGAGGTGGGAATATGAAGGGATGAGAAGAGTCGGGGCACCGATGCTCGGTAATACCTCTGTTGACGCTCGGATTAAAGTCTTTTTCCACGCATACATCGAACTGGCTCCGCCGGTATCGAGGCTCCCATTCTCTGGCCACCCTTTCTGTCACAAGTCGCCAACCCGGCCGAGAGTTATCCGTTAGAATCTGAGTGCGATCATACGTTCAGGTAAAATTCACGGATGTTCGTTGGACTTCCACATTTTTCTACTTTTCTATTTTGTAACAACATATCGCGGAGTTGAGTTTGGCAAACGGTTTCAAGATGTATTGGCGAAGTGTTCCTTTTTTTTTTTCGGGGGAAATAAGAATTAGAAGACAGATTTTATGTCTTTTTATATATCTTGGAAATTCGATTTATATGTAAAGTCTGCTGCTGGTAATAAAACGAGGTTAAGAAATTATAGAAGGTATTAGACTCAATAAAGAAGGAACGTGTTGACGAAATGACATTTATTTCCAAGAATTTTCTGGAAGTAGAAAGTTTCGAGCCTAAATCTTCCATTTTAAGATAAGATACATCTTTAAAGTGATGAAATTGAAGTTCAATCTGCAAAGGCTTATGTCTATTCAGAAGAATATGCATTCCCTCATACACGTACACACGATCAATAAATTATTCGTTTGAAGTTTGAATATATCTGCACACTTATCAACATTTAATGCGATGTGCACAGTCTGTCATTTTTTAAACGAAATTGATTGCAGCACTAAATTACACAGTTCGACAATATTTGACTTTACTTCGGACTTGTAACATTCAACAGCCGTTTCTCTAGGCTTCTGTGCGTTAAAAACGAATCTGCAAACCGTTAGTCGCCATCACCCTCAGTTATTGAGAAATTCGATTTTGAAAAAAAAAAACTGCAAATCTTCATCTTTGAACATCGCTTGTGTCGAAACAGTAATAGTTATTAGATTGCTTTATGCGTCAAAATATTCTATAAACCCTCCCGAATATAACAATATAAGTTATTGGTGCATTATGAACATTTAAATACGTTTAAAATTTAACTGAAAACTCAAAATGTAGAAAATCTGACCACTCTACGCGATGCAGTAGACATTTTTCCTACAGAAAGCATCAACAGAAGTGGTAAGTCACGTTTTGTTTTCAATACAGAAGCGAAATAGTTTGGCAAAATGTGTGGCGTCGACAGTGGTAGTCACGCGCGTTAAGCAATTGTTTTACGCTGAGCGCCAGTGGATCGCGCGCCGCCGTTGACTATCACTGTCGACGCCGCACGTTTTGCCAAACTATTTCGCTTCTGTATTGAAAACAAAACGTGACTTACCACTTCTGTTGATGCTTTCCGAAGGAAAAATGTTTGCTGCATCGCGTGGAGCAGTCAGATTTTTTCCTAGACCCTTAATTTTGGAAATAAATTTAAAGACATCTGCAAAAATGGATGCATATCAGGTGTTCTTTTCACTTTGATCATTGTTTAAACATATTTAAATGTTTATAATGCACTAATAACTTATATCATTGTATTCGGGTGGATTTACAGAATAATTTAACGCAACAAGCAACCAAATAACTATTACTGTTTCGACACAAAAAATGTTCAAAGTTGAAAATTTGCAGTTCTTTTTCAAACTCGAATTTCTCAAAAACTGATGGTCATGACGACAAACGGTTTGCGGATTCGTTTTCAGCGCACGAAAACTTATAAGAAACAGCTGTTCAATATCACAAGTCCAGATGGTTGCCGAACCGTGTTATTCTATACTTTCGGCTTACCTTTTACCATTTACATAAAAATCACATTTAAAACTCACCCAGTTTGATCAAACGAATCGAGCATATAGCAGCGTAAGTTCTTAAAACTATGAAACCGAATTTATAAAATTCCACTGTAAATTTCTCTGATATTCACTTCGGAACGTACGGCAGGTAGCCCCGTTTCCAATGTTGGTTACTAAAGCGGACCTCCGCGTTTGTGGATTTACGGAAAAACCATGCTACCGAATAGAAACGCCAGTCAGAATAAATGTCGCCTTGGCGGGAAGAAAAAGGTAGCGCGAGACATTGTCCATGACTGTAAACCGTGGAAAAGTGCATAAAGCAAGATCGTGAACGCTGTTGGCAATACAGGCGGGGGTTAGAGCGCGAGGGCGAAGTTAAGGGTGAAATAAGCGGGCGCGGTAGGCGAAAGGGGAAATGGAAAGGGGGTTGGGTAGGGTGGGCGAAGAAGAAGGAATATGCGTGCACGCGAAGGTGCGTGCGCTGTATAACCGCGGAGGCACTGTTTCAGCGTTTCACAGAGCAGAGCGGAGCGGAGCGGAGCCGAATGACTGAGCGAGGGTGCGGACTCGCGTGGCCCGCATTGGCTGCTGAATTATAAATGAATGGAGCGTAAGGGCTGTCGCCTAGCAACCGTATACACCACGTTAAGACAAAATGGAGAAGCACGCAGCATCCGTGCGCGGCCTTCGCTGCGTTCTCCCATTCTCTGTCTCTTTTCTATTCTGCCGTTTTCCATCGTCTCGGGGATTTCAAGCGAGACACCCCTCCGCTCCTCGAACCCACCCCGTCCCGCCCGTGCCTTTTCTTTTACCAACATGACCGTTTTGCTTCGGTCGGCAATGAAGTTCCACGGGGCATTTTTCCTGATTGACTTTGGATTCAGAGGGATGACGCTTACCGCGCTTGATGTTCCAGTCTGATCGCTCTTGAATGAGTAGAAATCTTGAGTAGAACAAGTAGAAATTTGGATACTCGAGGGAAGCCATGGTGCAAAACAATGGGAAGGACTAGGTTCGCAATGCGTTTAAATTGAGACTTCCCTGTCTATTTACTTTCTATTTTAATTCTCTCACTTTATAGCGTTTAAAGAGAATTATTGCAAGTAAATTTACAGAGTATAGGTTGACTGTATAGTTATTATAATTGCTTTGTTAGCATCTTACGTTTAGTATGGATCTGCGGCAACATGCTGCCTCGCTCTCTGCCGATTTAAAGGCACAATGTGATATTATATTTTTTTATGTGCGCTACTTCTACTGTTTTACATACGTGCCCATTAAGCTGATAAGTAGACGTATCTTTGACAAGAGCAATGGACGTCCATTAGCAAGCTTTGTACCGATCTCTGTAGCCCCCTACCCCGCTCACCAGCTCCCTCCCTCCCCAAGCTCTCTACCCCAACCATTATGTCTCGACTATATCGTACGCGGCAAGCCACGTAGTGTTTTTCTTCCCATGAGCGCCATTATTCGTTCCTTCTCCGTCTTTGAAATATACTTATTGTTAGGCTGTTCCTCGGTTGCTTCTCTATGGATCTTGATCTCGTAGATCGCCCAATGCTACTGTGCACAGCGAAGCATACATTGTTTCCATAAATTTGTACATGTCAACAGTATACTTATTTATCTATCAACAAATGGTGTTTTATTGCAACCACTATCTTCGACACACAATCAGTATTTGAAACAGCAGACCGAGATTGATACATTTTAGGTTTTCAATTTGTGATGTGAAAGAGGTGTAATTATTAAACAATTTTATTGCGTTCATGGAAAAATCATAAAGCATGTGTTTAAATATGTACAGTATTTGAATGAATATGTCTGATCACTTTAAATTATTCTACTGCCCAAGGCAATAGCGGAGTGAATGTCTGACTTGTTACAAACCAGTTCTACTGCGCCGTCTGATATTGGAGTGAATGTCTGACTAGTACATGCCGTTGCTATTTATATATTTCTGCCGCGGTGATGTCTGACTAGTAATGAATCGATTCTACTTACGAGTGTAATATTAAGTGGAGACATATTAATAGGCCCCAAAGTTTACGATTTTTTTTTTAAAAAACTATTGTTAATATTGTATTAAACTCTTTTGTGGTACAAGGAGGCATCTTTAAACTTGTAGAATTTTTTTTATGTCCACCGTTTTTATTATTTATTAATTACTGTGGTGTAGCACCTGTCACAGTCATCTGATTGCATCATACAGGTTCCTCGAATAGCTCCTTCCTATTTATTTATAGATAGTCAAATATGTTTAAAATAATTTCATACCAAAACGAAACGTCAGACGGGGATCGTGTTTTATTTCTACTTTTTCATCTGTTTGGCATATAGTGCCATGTTCTTAGAGACATTTTTATCAGTACGTAAGGCACAAAATAAACAGTTGATGTTATTTAAGACTCTTGTTATGGATATTGTGACTAGTGAACTTTTGTCGCGAAATTATATAATAAATGGGGATGAATCCTCCCCTTCCAGTTCTAGCTATATCACTATACGAACGTTTTATTAACCCTGCGTGGTCACATCTTATAATCACAAATTGTTCACATGGGGTTCACTGCAACCCAACGTCACTTTTGAGTTACATTTTTCGTATTTTTGAATCTCTCAACTTTTGAATGATAATTGTATATTCGAATTACTCATACAATCATCCTCTACTAGTCTTTTTCTAGAAATGTAAATTTTGATATGATGAAGTTTATAGTTGAAAAAAATAGCTGTGGAAAAAAAAGATTTTTTGTTAAAATTCACCAAATCTTAAAATTTTAATATTAAGGACAAAAAGTGTACGGAAATATTGGCAAAGAAAAAATGCTTGAGGCCCGATACACACCGTGTGACCACGAAGGGTTAAAGATTATTAATACATCATTTATTTATTTCCACGAAATGTACTATTTCGTGAAACAAGATACACATGATAAAAAAAAGATTTTGTCAGAAATCTTTCACTTCAGTAGCTATGTATTCATCTAACTCTGTCTTTAAATTGTTTTGCATTAATACCTATATCAATTACATGAAAATAAAACATACACGAATACGTGAATAAAAAATTCACCGAAGTACTATTGACTATAGATTTAGTGAACTCCTGAATTACCATTTTAGGATAGGTCAGTAAATACTTAATACCATATGCCATGCGTTGCAGCACATTTCTACATGTTCTGTATGTATTTCCATAGTTCACTCTCTTCTACAGCTGCTTTACATTCTTTTCTACTACGAACACAGTCCCACATTTATCCAATTCTAGACCTTCGAATGGTTCTGTATACTTTTTTCAGATTCTGCATTATTCCGTGTTTGCAGCAATAGATCTCAGAAAAAAAATTATTAATAAAATCGTAATATTACACAATATTACACGTAACATAATACACAAAAAGTAACAGAATTATGTATTAAAAGTTTTTTACATTCGTTATAAAATACTATCTACATTTTGTATTAATTATCGTAACTCTTTGCGTGAAACGGAACTTTTTTAATGCAAGAAATATTAATAATTTTTACGGTGGTTACACCGTGCGGTACCAAGTTTGAAATGCACTCTGTATATTTCATATTTATTAGGCAACGTTATACTCTAGAAAATATTGTGTTAAAATTATTTCAGAAAATAACGTCGCTTCTATAATACATGTCTAACAAAATGCATTAAAAAGTTTCATAACCACAGTAACCAGAGTACGTACGACTGAGAAGGAATTAATCGTTCAAGCAAAAAGAGATTAAGACTGCAGCATAACATTTTTTGTTTGTAGAGGAATTTTTGCGTCGAGCTCTTCAATGCCATTAATCAAAAACATTTAACAAAAATTGCTCGCATGTCCGACACATTTTGAAACTTACTTTTCTCGAAAACGATCATAGGAAATATTGTCATTTTACAGTTTCAGTTTATTTATACATGAAAGACCACCCCCTCTCACATCCTTGTAAAATCATGAATTTTGTTGGCTGGTTTTTCTCTGATAGAAAAATCGGATAATCAATTTTAGTCCCAAAACACAGTGATCGAAGAATCGACGTACTTTCCCTTCCCATGAGCATAGTCTCTCATCTTTCTTCCTTCACAATCCACTTGAACCGGTCCTCTCGGAACCTTTTTTCACCCGGAGGATCACATCACAGATTACGACCGCTTCCTGGTGACACATATAAGAGACCAGTTCCAGTCCCAATACGGCCGAGGCAAGCCGATCATCTCAAATTACAAAGGGTATCGGAAACGGATTTATTTCGCCGCCCTCTTCCACTCTATTATACGCTTAATAGCCTGTATATAAGCTCCGTATGGATCTTTCTTCTGCGAATGGATCTGATTCTGCGAAATTCAAGAGAGTATTATGTATTATATATTCGCATATATTCCCGATTTTGCGTAATACAGACAATATCATAACAAGAATATTATTGTTAACATAAATATAGATATTAATAATAATGATACTATTATTATAGTAACTGACTAATAATTGCTTTCCATATTGGGACACTTGTCGACACAGTATAAATCAACAAATATCAGCGACAAGAATAAATTATGGCAGTTGGTTTTATAACTTCCCCACGTACATAAAACAGAATATGTATAATGTATAGCTGTAGATTTTAACATCTGTAATGATTAACGAACTTGGGTATAGTTAATTATATCTGAATGATTTGATGCTTGAAATCCAACGATTGTATTAATGATTACAAGTGATTAAGTTATAGCTTCGAATGAAGCAGATTTGAAAATATTTGCAAAGATGCATGTTGAATTCAAATAACGTAGATTGGCTAAAAATATGTTACGAATTATGTGCTCAGAAATTACCTGAAAATAGGATCACAAAATTATTGTCTAATGCAGGTTACTTACCTATTTCTTATTACTCCGAAAAAATTAAGTAAATCTATTACTACTAAACAAACTACTTTTCTCCCAAGCCTGATACTCACATACTTGAAATACTGTTTGTGGCACCCTTCGAGAACTTAAGTATGGATTAACATATTCTTCAATTTCTTTTGTCTTTCCCCTGGAATATACTTGCAGATCCACTATCTTCAACCGATGTTAATTGATTCGAATTGGCATTGAATTCGAGATATGGCTATAAAGTAATCTCACTTTTATTTAATCTCGTTAATTATTAATACAGTCGCGAGTGTTAGTCAGCTGCATATCGAATCTTCCTTAAAACCGCGCCGCTGTGATTAAATTATGAGTGTACTGGTTAACGATGCAGGATATAATCGCTCGATCGCAGTTCGGGTTAGAAAATGTTTGGCCTGTAGTCAGATTAAAAGGGTAATAATCAAATATGGTACGCTTAATTCCCTTGTATCCCAGCATAATTCCATGGAAAATATATTTCTCCCCCAATCTGAAGACCCCACCCAAGCTGTTAAATATAATCTGGTACCGCGTTTGTTACTTCTTACTCTTCCATCTCCTCCTCGCAGTATTCAAGCTCCCAGTTTCCTCGTGTAGGCTTTGTGGAGGCAGAACAAGGGGTTAACCTCCTACATTATTCAGCCGTTCATTATATATGAATAAATTTTCGAGTAATGCCGAGATAAAGCTGCCAAGTTTTAGGTACCTGCTCCGCTTGAATATTTAGGAGACACTGTCACGCAGTACCGTTATGCTCCGTCTTCTCCTTAACTTTCTGAGATTCGTATATAACTATAGCCTTTGCCGATACGTATTATGACGGTTCATTTTGCGCCTCATAAATTTGTTTCCACTTCGAGCTTGTTTTATGCTCATGTTTAACTCAATGTTAATTACAAACGTCTGTGTAAGTTGATAACTTAAGTTTAACAACAGTGTATTGAGTATGTCACACGTTTTATTATCTTTAGTCCAGAATCCTTACACAATGTTTATTCGAAATTGCGTCGAAATTACGTATACAATGTAATTAAGAAAACACAGGGAAAAGTATGACGCAATTCAAAAAGGGGTCACTATTTTAATAGAAAAGTGGATCGAAACTGTCGAATAACAGTTTTGAACGAGGATTCTTTTGAGACAAAATCCGCGGATGTGTATAAAAAGAAATCTGGTACGTAGTCAATTTTTTTAATTGAAATTAATATTGTACAGATAACTAGTTTGATGTAACATGTTTTTAACGCATTATTTATTAAACCACTTTCCAGCATTATGCTATTTGAAATCATGAGTTAAAATTAAGTAGAATTTCCTTATAGCATTTAAATTATTTAAATAAGGATATTATACATTACAGAAAACTGAGCTGAAAATTCTAGAAATGGCAAATTTTAAAAAATTTATAGTGATAGATAATTAAATCAAACCACGTTGAAGATTATGTAGTCCTTTATAAACTTGATATTATTTCTGACCACTAATTTAAAATCGACGATTTAAACATTAATAATTTCTACATGTTTTATGAATCTTACCATTTTTAGATAATCATACCTTTCGCGATGACTCTACTTAGTTAATTATTACGTTGACAAAATAAAAATGAAACACAGCTTTAAATTGCATCGCGCCAAATGGTCAGCATAGTTTGCAGTCATTATCCTCGCAAGACCCATATCGGGCAATGGGGAAGAATATAGGTGCAGAGAACTACGGCCAGTCGATACTCGTTACTTTCGACTAATTTAACGTGATAACGTGACGGCAGACGGGTCAATAGGAATTTACAGTGTTTGCCGACGGAAATCAAAGCGGGGCACTTAACTGTGTAGACAGACGACAGGCGACGGAGAGGAGCAGCCTGACTGCCGCAGGAGAGGCAATACGAGGCAGAAGGGAAAAGAGTGAGAGAGGGAATCGTAAAGATAGAGGGAATGGGGAAAATCTAGGAGGGGTCGGAGTGGCTGAGGAACGAGAGAAACGCCAGAGCGACTATAAAGAAAACGGTGAAGGGAAGAAGAGAAGAAGGCCGAAGAATAGCAGGACGAGGACGGGCGACAGAGGTGAAGAAAGATTGAAAGAGGAGTTGAAAAACGTCACGCGTTATCGCTTGGAAAAAAGGAAATAAACTGGGGTCGAGAGAAAGGAGCAGAGTAGAAGCGAGTGATGAGAAGAGAGCGTAGATTGGAGAATGATGAAGATACTGGAGGACTTACAACAAAGAAGCGGAATGACCGGTAGTCCAGCGAGTACTCGAGCAACCGTGCACCCTGGCCAAAGACTATCGGTCGAAAGACCAATCAGATTACCGAATCAGAGGGCAACATCAGCCACTGTGCTTGTCGGAACAGCCAACTACTACGGCAGCCAACATAGTTACTCTTCTTTTAATGTCACGTCACTACCTAGAAAAGAAACACGTTAATCTTTTAAGAGTATTGGCTGACCGACCCTCAGCAATTCCCTGGGTAAACCGCCGCCGCCTCAATTGGCCATTCCTTCGAGTTTTATATACGGCCAGCAATCGGTCTGCCCCCCGGCCGGCTTGATACAGTGGAAACGTAAGGAAGCGTAGTTTACAGTCGTACAATTGTTCGCTCCGCAATAACGTCATTTGAATCACGCGAAACTGAATTAAAGTGGGAAGCACGCGATACACGTCCCTGACGTGGATTCGTTTGCTTGTCTGTTCTGTCTAGCGGCAGCAGGACAAGTTTAGATTTAGGCTATGCAGGGTATTACGCAGTTCGAAGAGGTTCATATTTATGTGCTACTGTTGAAGTTAAAATGCACGCTATTTAGCGAAGAAAATGCAAGTAAACAGGGGCACGAAGTGCATATTAATTCTTCCTCGCGAACACGTTAATAATTAATGACACTATAGTTCAGCGTTCTGCCTCAAGAAGTCTGCACATAAAACTGTCATTAAGGTGGGCAACTTTTGCTCTGTTTGAGGAGCGAGAGAGAGGTGAGGAGGAACGTGTTAATAAGATGACAGGGATAGAGGTATAGCCGGGCGATTTGAAGTGGTTAGAAGAAGAATACAAGGGGCGAGACTGCATCAACATGGGGTGGCCGTACGAGTTTTTGTATTATACGGAGATTATCAACCTGTTCGGTTCCATTTCGAGGGTGCACAGGCCCAGGGGGGTGGTAAGGTAGGGGGGGGACCGGGCGGGCGGGAGGGGCGGAGGGGTGACGGAGGGCAAGGGAGTCAGTGTGATGGCACATAGAACGAAAGGGGGACGCTTGTAGCGGAGCGAGGAAAGTTGGAAGGGGTCGTGGAGGAGGTAGAACGGCGAGGGTCGTCGAGAAGGGGGTTTGTCCCAAGTTGGGGGGTCGCGAATAGAGCATGCAAGCACGCACACGCTGCATTCCCTTGGGACGAGGCCGCTCTTTATGCTCGATATAATACCGCTCTCAAAACATACACACTTCTCCTGTTCTCTTAACGTGTGTAGCCAGGCACACGCCGGGGAGTGAGCCGAACCAGGGTAGGTGGGGTACCTCCAGCTATATCGCCTCTCCATGGCACAACAATACGCTTCCTACGCGACCGCGACCCGAGTCTACATAGCCGAACGTAACCAGCAGCAGAGTCTGGATCAACCCTGTAATTGATTTGTGAATCGCGAACAATTTCGATGCCTGAGAAAGTCTCCGATTCGAGGGATCCGGTCGCGTATATCGAGGGTTTAGGAGGATTACAGTAATGGCAGGTGATTCCTTTTGTCGGCGAAGAACGTTTACTAATGTTTATATTCTAGATTTGAAATATAACCTATATGATGTGTCGGAGTATATAACTCGTTTTTTATAACGCAGGGACCCACGAAGAAAGGATTTTTGGAAATTCCGTCTTTAAGGGGGTGGAAAGGGGTAAAATGTATTTCCTCGGACTTCTTAATATTTCCTAGGCCCGATTAGATATCAACTTGGTTTTTATTTACAAAGGTTACCCACACAAATGCCTAAAAACTAATTTCAGGACTTAGCTCTAATTAACCCCTAAGGGGGTGGAAAGGGGTAAAATGTGCTTTCTCAGGGCCATTAATATCTCCTAGGCCCGAAGTGTCATATAAGAAAGTATCCAACTAATATTATCTATTCAAAGCAACTAGTTTGTATCCTTAACTTGTATAAGAATATTTCAGTCCTCTATTTGGAATGTGTACGTTATTTTCGTACTAACATTTTAAATGAAAACTATAATATCGAAAGTTTAGTTGTGGGAGGATTTTTTTTGGTAGTATCATCGAATTAACAATAATAATATGTTTATAATGTATCTGAATTTTCAACTGAAGATATTAGAATCATCCATGCTACCCAGAAATGTTTCAGAGCTACGTAGACTCAAAACTGGACCTTTCTCTTAGATCCTTAGCTGTGATTTAAAAAATGTACAGTGTACGAATATATCTGAAATACCACAGAAGTGTCTCGTGTGAAAAGGCCTTTACTGGAAAAGTGCCCCAAACGTTTCTCTTTTTTCTCAACTCCCGTGTCATACCGTTCCTCGGTAACATCATACCACTTTGTTTCCACCACCCCCGTGCACGTCGTTGCCTCGTATTGCGACTAATTATAAGGTGATTCCTTACTCTCGCGTGTCAAACGTCCGTCACTGCGAATTGTCACCCATCTACGGTCTTTACATCAGCCATGTGCTTCTCTCTATGTATATTTCTTACAGTAGTTACTAATAGTTACTCACACGGCAATTAACTGTAGCTTCTACTTTTACAACATTAACATTCTACGTTTGTCAGACAAAACTACCAAGGGATATCATCCAACTGATTGCGATTAAACTCGGTATGCAGGTGAAGTACCTAAATATTATATTAGACACACATTCTTTTTTAGCGTCCGAAATTCATGTTTAGGGATGAAATTTCCCTTCGAAATAAGTGATTGGAAAACTATGCTGTCGTATAACTCCAAGATGAGTAGGGATGGGGAAAAATGATAAACAAGAACGTTGCATCATTTTTTAATTTACCAATTAACAATTATGGGGATTCGTTTGAAATTACCGCAAGTGTTAATTATTTTGAAGAGATTACGTTAATAGAGCATTAGTTATACATTCCATTATCCATTTTAATACCAACCAACGCGTTTCGGGGGTTAGATTTAAAAATGCTCGCGCAGATCGCGCACGTCAAGGAAGATAGCCGAAAATGCTTTCTTTGGCAATGCATCACACGCGTTGCACATATACCAACGAAGAAAGCTCCTCGGCAGTCTTATCCTATTACAGTCAAGCTTGGCACTTTCTAGCTAAGTCGAAGACAAGACCCTCCGTGCTCCCATTTAGTAATCCCCAACGTTGGACGGAAGTTTACAAGGAATATTTAAGTCTCCGCTAAGCTAGGATTAAGCGAAGACAAACACTTTGATTAGCGGCGGCCAAGTCTCGTTTTTCCTACCGCCGTCGTCTTTTAACTGCCGCGGCAATTGGGATTTGGGATTAGCATTAACTAGTCTTTAAAGCAATGGCTCAACGTGGAATAGTGACTTTTACATGCCTGCTATTTTAATAAATATCTGTTTGCGAAGCAACCAAGACAATATTTGGTGCGATTCCTACTTTGAATCACTGTTGACGTGCAACATATACCAATACATAAACATTGCATGGTAATTCATAAGCATATCTAAGAAGATACTAATTGTAATTTTAGTAATCGTGAATACTGATTGCGAATTCTAAGAAGGGCAACGGGTGCCGGAAGTTGTACCTCCGCTGTTAAACAAGCGTTGAACTATGCATGACATACTCGTATTTATTTCGGGAATACACTTTCTTTCCTTTCTTTTTTTATTTGCCTGAATGTGTGGAGAATAAGTATAGGCAGTAAAATTATAAAAACTCTTTCTGTTTGTAGGCTTTCATACATTATGATAAAGAATTTTGTGGACCCACGTAAGATATAAAAATGAAGTAGAGGAATAAAAAAGAGATGTGTTGTAAGGAGAATACATAATGTTCTACTGAATTTCTGTGTATTAAATAGTCTGTCTGTGAAGGTATGATAATATTAATTAAGGTGTAGAAATTAGGAAATGATATATTAATAATGTCATTACAGTGATAAAAATGTAAAGGAAGGTGGAATTCGATGAGGCGAATAATTGAGTGGTTACGTCCGGTGGATTCTGGGACCGAACATGGGAAAGGAAAAGGTGTTACTGTCATACCTCCGATTGGACATGAAAAGATGTACTTACTTTAAATCGTGGTTTCATTAATTTCCTCTAACAATGAGGAATTCTCGTTTCTTTTTCTTTTCTAAAAAGAGTTAGAAGACATATAATACATACTAATGTGACACATAATTCAAATCAATGACGAAATTAATAAAATATATAGCTTACTGTTTATAACTGTTCCATGAAAAAAAATATGTAAGAAAAGTAAATTACGAGAAAATAGAAATTGTAAGATATAAATTCAGAACAGGATATATTAATGACATAAAATACCAGTGATATATATATTTCTCTGCCGAAACGACGTAAATCAATTTTCTCTTATGGTGTGGGAGAATCGAGCTTAATCTTTCGCGCGGAAAACTACAATGTTTTATAATAACGCGGCAAGTAAGACAGCGGTGGTATTAAGGGGGAACAAAGTACTCTCCGGCGACGACAAAAAAGTTCATATTTTTTCAATTAAGACGGGCAAAGAAGCGAGGGTAGATTCTCGTCAAGGCGAGAGAGGGTCTTTCGACACCATTAGCGCTCTCGTAAAAATACGGAGGAGCGTCGTCTACGTCGCGTGAACTCTTTCCCACTTAAATATGAGATCAAGGATTAACAGTCGGTGCTGGAAGTAGTTGCATTTAATCTGTTACAAACGAACTGAGTTTTAGTTTCTCTTTCTCCTTTTCTTCTAATGATTAACCTAAATGCGATGTAAACTTCGTTCACTGTGCCCTTAATTGTTTATTCGATGACGAAACGAAAATACATATACTACGAAAACAAAAGATAGTTCGTAAAAGCCTAGAATTATAAAATCGAATGAAATTAGTAATGTGTGTGCACGAACATACCTACATGGGTGAGATGGATTGAAATGGATGAGATATATTTTTATGAGCGTTGTTTACTCAGTGAAAATAGGAACCAGGACATTTTTTAGCGGCTTCGAATTATTAATTTCTATTGCATTCACGTTTGCACATACTAAAAGTTTCAGCCTGCTGCTGAATGATTGCTAGGTGAAAGGTAAATAGTTGAAACTAGTTGGCAACACTTTAATGTTTTATTAGAAAAGCTGTAGTGTTAAAACGTGCAGACATTTTTCGAGAATATTTGAACACGAAATGTATTTTTCAGAACGTTCAAAATTTCATAAGTTTCATTGTATTTCTGCCGCTTTTTTTTTATCAATCGAGGAAACTGATCCCACTTTTTTTCAGATAGCCTACCTCTACGTTGTCTATAATATAATAAAACTTGTAAAGATTTATACAGTTTACCAGTGAAAAAACATATTCACAAATAAAATACATATGAAATAGCGAAGCACAATAATAAAATAGATAATTCCTAACGCCACATCGATTCCTCGCATAGTGAGTGTGGCAAACTATAAATATCAGAAATCTCGTCAAACCATTACAAACTTCTGTGTTCGCCCGCGCGAAATACATTGCTATTACTATAATCTGTAAATTGTTTACAAAACTGCGTATACGTTTATTGAATTATTTGAGATTAACCAACAGTATCGCAGAGGATGTTCGATCTGTTGGAGACTCGTGCGAGCAAGGGATCGGAAATTCGAGAAAAGAAGCAGTTGGTCGACAGGTCGCCCTGTCGGAGGCTCGAGGAGATGGTCGAGTATCGGCATCTATGCGGACAGTTGGAAGTTGAGGGGCGGTTTTCGGGCGAGTTAGGAAGGTCGAGCGGGGCGATTGTGTTCTGTATCATGTATAATTCACTAGCATAGCTCGGGTCTCGCTTCAGCAACTACTGCGCCGTGCCCGTTATATGTATCTGCTGTACCGGTCCCTCACCAGAGTATATGCAACCTCTTCGCTGTCACGACATCTTAGATATTTTCCCTACCCCTAACGGCCCCACTTTTTCCTTTCCAAGCCCTTCTTCCTTACCCATTCACCCGTTCCTCTATTTCCATTCCACTTGCATCCTTCGCCTCCTCTCATTTCCCTCCCCCGTTTCCTTCGTTCCCGCGTTTGCTCATCCTTCCGGTCGCATCGTTCTTTTAGCTTCTCCCTTTGGTCAATTTTGCGTGTCACGGAGTCCTTCGTGTACCGGGCCACGTGTGCCGTGGCCATACGATGCCACATAACTTTGATAATTCCGTGTCCGTGTGCATCATTCATGAGATGGTCATTGTATCGCAATAACTTTTGTGATGAGATCGCGAGGTAATGTCCCCGGGTATTCTTGGAAACTTACCGTCGCGGGGTTATTCTTTTTCTACCATCCGCCTGCTGCGACGTCACAGCGTTGGTTTTCGCTTTCCGAGAATGTACAGGACGCTCTGGGAATCAGGGAGTTTCGAAATACGAAGTTTCCTTGCGGTTTTAAGTGTTGCACTGGGTTTTCGTGGCGTTTTTTTTTTTTTGTTCTTTTGCGAACGTCGGGATATAGGTATACAGTTTATAAACTCACAATGGGAGGGCTTGCGGCCTAGGTCATCCATTTGACTAAAGTTTTGTATATAATTAAACCTATAGTATATATAATAATTTTTCATTTCGATTAGTCACGGTTTTGTGTTCACAAGCGTATGCGTGTACCGAGGATCTGGGAAAAACCAGACATTGGAATTTAATTTTCTTGAAAAATTCTGAGGAATGAAGTGTTTAACAACACTTCATTATATGCAAACCTCGTGCACGCCCCTTGTCAGTGGGAGAACCCTATTATTCCTGTAATTGTAGAACAATATAAATTTCGCATTTCTTGTTTTTTTTTTTTTTTTTTTAATTTTATTTTGCTTTGCGAGTGCAACTGTTTCTAATAGTTCTATAGACCCCTGTTTCTATAGTTTCTAACAATTACAAACAGTTTTTAGAAAATCATCTCACCTACTTATACAGATTTCAATAATAATTATACGCTCCGCTGAAAATATTCCTTCACAAACCATTGTTAATACCACATTGTGAAGTCGCACGAATACGTGCAACTTTTTCAATTCCGAGAAACAATGCTTCCCGTCGAGTCAATATTCGCGAACCGATACAGTGATGAAATTTGCACCGTATAACGATTACAGCTACCGTAGGACCTACTGCTAACTATCGTTCCGTTACACACATTCCTCTACAATGGAAAGCTGTCCGAGTCGATACCTAATGCAGAGCGTTTTAATAACTCTGTAGCAGTAGACTCTGTCCCGCCCCTTCTAATTGTAAGACGAACGTTTGCGAGACTGGTAACTCGACCGACCGAGAACTACGTAGCTACCAAGATTGCAGGGAACCCTCTGCAACCGCCCCTCCGGTTAAATGACTGCTGGCCAAAACGAATCCGGAAATTAAACTAATCAAGCTAGGCCTGAAGGCAAATTGGCTCTTTTCCCCAGGCTATTGGGTCATCGAGAACGAGTGCGCGCATAGTGCACCGGTTAGAGCCGCACAAGTGTAACGATAATGTAAACATGATTTGTAACACAAAGGCTACATGGGTTAGGCACGCCTGCCACATGTTCGGGCCCTGAGTGCACGAGTGTGTCGTGCCAGCGTAGGCTCGTTCGCGTATTGAACGACCCCCGTGTACTCCTCCATCCTTATGAGCAGTGTGTACACAGGCAAACAAGCCTTAGGTACTGAACGGTGTTTACATGCCGTACCAATTAATCAGCAGATACTATAAACTCGTTTCCCCCGCGGCTTTCTCTTTCTAAACTTCGGCTCTGACACTATGGCAGGTTATTCTGGGTGACTGCAGCTGCTGAAGATGCCGGGCTGTCGCTGGCTGCTGGCTGAACTTTGATCTTTGCTACTTTCACTTGAACGTCGTTAACTAGAATGCAGAATACTTGTGTGGGGTGGGTCACTGGTCTTTTTAATGTTATCGAGGCATTGTATTTTAAGAATTAAATCATATTTGACCACTGAGAGTATTTTCAGAGGGGGTCAAGAAGAGATGCTCATGCACTGACACTCTGGACTAAATTTTGAATTGTATTCCAAGAAAATGGAAATTGCGGTTGAAAGTCGGATGTAAGATGGATGGAGTCCAAAGTTGAGCTTGTGACTTATTATACTTTGAAATGTATGTCGTTATTTGAGTAGATTTGACGTACCAGATTACTTTAGTGTTTAGTAGGAAAATAGTTGACAAGAATTTTCCCCCATTAGAAACAGGTGCAATCACATGTACTAAAGATGAAAAATGTATGGGATAATTCTTAGCATAAATAAATATATTAGGCACCACAAACAACTACAAGATTTAGAATTAATTTCTTGCGACAAACGTGTCTGGAATTAAGGGAAAAGCATTAACCTAATTATATAGTAGGAGGGTATTAATCGAAAACCTTTTGACCATGTTAGTCATGTTTCTCGGTAGCCACCGCATATCGCGACGATATCGTTACCCACTTTACGAGGAGCGTGCGTTGAACTACGATTTTCTGATTTGGATAAATAATCCTTTTAACGGTGTATTCGTGTCCGTATTATAAATTTATAATTCCACATAATACTTGATAGTGTCACGACACGCAACGCGTCTGCCTGCTGTGCCTGGATTTTCTATATGAACAGAAAGTGATCTAGAAAATATTAAAAGAGCAGTTCAGGACTTAGAAAAGTGTTTGCCGGTTAACAATTACTTGAAGGATAAAAATATTATATTTTTCAGAGTTAGGCACGATTTTTGGTTTTGGTAATACCACCAGGTTACGTGCTTCTTCAAAAATAGAAATAATATTAAAATATTATGAAATATATAAGTACTACAATTGTTTTAACGGCGAAATTAAAAAAACAGAAACAAAATTTGGTATGTATTGCAGGAGTATAATCAAAAGAAAATTAAAGAATTATTAAAAATCGATATATAAACTATTATGAATTCTGGAAAGAACAATATGATAATTTTTTAATTTCACACTAGAAAATTAATATTTCAATTGAATTACTTATTTCTCTTTAGTAAGAACCATTTCATTATCGTTCGTGTTTCAACATCAATATTTAGATGTAACTTTTCCTGAAAATTCTGTATAACTCCAACAATCGTTTTATTATGTAAGTATGAAATACTATTCCGCAGTTGCAAAAAATGGTTGAGTTGAGTCCACGAGTAATAATTAACATCTATTGTACGTGAACGTTGTAATTTACTGGAAGTTTTTGTGCGAATTACATAAAATAAAAGACTTTTTCCAGTATGTTTTAAGCGAAGTAATTTTGCGTGATTGCATAATAAATGTGTTTAAAATTATAGAGCAAAAGCAGTACGTGGTCTTGGTATGAAACAAATTGTTAACTTCAGTGCAAATATACTTACATGATAAATTTCATCAATGTATTAAAATATTTATCTGTTCTCTGTGAATGCACATTTGCACTTGTTCTTTTGCATGTGAATGGATATTACAGCAGTCGTCTATCTATAATTTAATTGGCCTGCCCCGGAAATTGAACTCCGAAAAACTGCTTGTATTTAAAAAAATTCTTTCGATATTAAAACGACAAACATTTTAATCTCTTTTATTCGAGGAAGCAAAGTTGAGTATTTGGAAAATTGCATTATGGAAAATATTATTTCAGATAACGTCTTATTTTATTTTTCTGTTATCCTATTGCATTTCAATAAATAATCTATGAAATAGTAATTGTCTGTCTGGAATAATGAAATTATAAAATAATTGATCCATAAATTGGCACGAATATTTTAATTGGGTACACTGTCACATTGTCCTCAAATTATAATTCAATCATCCGAATGCTTAAATTTATTATGAAATTTATTATCCGCAGAGAAAAGTAATAGAGCAATTCATAAAGAAGTGATTATTTAATTAGGAATTTATGATTCAGTTGAAGAACTTAACGAATCTAAAATTGAGTAGGAAAATCTTTATCGTTTCAAATGATGTACGCAAATCTGGTTTCGCAAATCACTAAAACAAACTGTTAATCATTAAGGGTGACCTGCATGGGAATTTCGGGCCTAGAAAATTTGGAATTTTGATGATTTCCCCACAAGTCTTAGAAGTATTTTAAAAAAATTTCAAAATCAGAAAAATGCGAGAATTAAAGCGGTTTTTCTCAAAAACTATGTTTCTTAAGGCGATGAACATCATGACTCGAGAACGGATCGATATTTTTTGTTGAAATTTTAACTGAACCTACAAAAAAAAAAATTTTCACAAGATGGAATTCGGTTACTAAAATCGCATAACTTTAACAACATTTAAAATAACATTTATCACAGAATTATTTCAGGAAAATTCTTCAAAGTCGATATTTGTTGTACAACACCGTGAATTTTTATTAAAATTTTCGACCGAGTTCCACTTTGTAAATTTTGAGTTAAAGGATACGTATATACAGCGATTTTGCTTTTAGATCAGTTGGTCAATCGGAATCGTGTTAAGCCCATAGAGGCACACATTACGCATTAATTAATTTTTTAAATTTTGTAAACATTCTTATTTGAAAATACGTCTTGTATCCCTAAGAAAGAAATGTTAAAAAAAATGGTTTGAGTTATTACTGGCTCTAGAATTACGTCCAAAAGAAACCGTTGATTTTAGCTGTCTAATACCCATGTACCCCTTTAAAGAAAAGTATGTCTGAACATACTTTAATCTTAAAATTCCATTTATTGATCAACCCTTATAAAATGATCTTATAAAAGGAAAATTAATAAATCTCTTGTGCTTAAACCTAAATTATAGGCAAGTCTAAAAGTCTGAACACACTTGGAAAATGTGGTGTGATTAAATATAGGTAAAAAGGAAAGTACTGTAATTTGGTTTTACATAAGTGCAACTGGTGAAATTGTGCATTCAGATGAATGGAAGGGTAAAATAATAATCCAGATTTATCAATAACATCAAAGTTTACTTTATTATACTATAATATTTATAGTTGAGTAGGTACTTGGAACAAAGTTGGACACAAAGTGTGGTAAATGAGTTATGGCACATGATATGTACAGTATGGAGGAAAATTGTTTCCCTTTTTCTTTGTCTTACATTGCGCGCAATTTGGTATACTCAAAAAACGTTGCTCTCGTGTCTATTTCGTTTTAAGAAAGCATTGCTACAGAAGTGTCGCCTGCCCTTACATATAACCCTACCCCTATATGTAATTCACAGACATCGTTTGCTTCGATAGGTAAAAGATAGTCTTGATCATTCGTTCCAGATCTGAAATGAAAGTCCACAAGCAGCTATCGTACAGTATAAGTTGACGAGTTTACAAAAGTCCTTTGTATTATGAAACAACATGAGAAATTCTTCCTGACGTGAACGCCGTTGCTTTTCACGCCGACACGTATCGTAGATAAAAAGCGAATAGAATTTAACTAGTGCATCAATTATTACATAACAATTTACAATGACATATACGTTCTTGGTTATATATACAAATTCATGAATAGTGTCTACGACGAATAGAATTAATGAAAGTCTTATCTGCATTAAATGAGAATGTGATAACGGCGGTGGTGTGTTGCTACCTGTCTCAAATAATCCATTAACATTACATCGCCTCAGAACGTTGCTCCAAGTTGCACGCAACATATTTACATATAAACTCTACGCTGTCTGGCAATTAAACTAATACTTGATGATATGTCTTTATTATATTATTATATCGTTCGTCAATTACGCTCTTACTCGTAAATGGTGTTCGGATACTTTTACAGTATATCCAGTTAAACTTGTTATATTTTACAGAACCATTTTACCAAACCGCGCTCGTTTCCCTATACAACGAATCTTTGTAAAAATGAGTAAATACTCTCGAATGCTTACAGCTATATACCCAAATATATTTATTTTCCGAGGAATTTGTTAACGATAACCAACAGAAGTCTCAATGTTTGTACAAATAAAATTGGAGATCTTGGCCGTGCGTGATTCGTGATTCGTTCTCTTACTCATCGATGCAACACGCGAGATAGCTTATTTTCGTAGTTTACATGGAATGTGTGTCGCATGTAATATATCTTCTTTTAGTCACATACAAAACCCTACGAACGCAATAAACAACAAAAATCGTTCGATCGAGATCGAACTTATCGAAGAAAATATACGAAAGCGTCTCCAATTCGTACGTTAAGACGACGAAAACTATACTTGTAATTTCGAACAATAATTACATTTCTAAAGCATCCTTGGAATCAATTTACCTATTAATTTTACATTTTAAAATAGTCGTTCTTTATATCCACTCCAGAGCTTGCTTTCAAATATCCCATCTTTATTACCACTGTGGATTCTGCGTGATTCAACTATGTAACGCGAAAAAGGAGCAGTGGAATCAACGAATGCGTAATTCTTGGAAATATATTAAACCGCTAAACGATTCCATCGATTGATACATTGCGTTAATGGGTGTGTCGCTGTGCAATAAGAGCGGCCACTGGAAACTGATCACGCCATACACCTATGAGTAATGATTCTAAGTTTAACAATTCAGTTTGGCTTCTTTAGATTTATTATAAACATTCAATCTAATTGCTGATAGTAATTATTTATACTAATTAGTAGTTCTCGAAATCCTTTATACAAACCTTTTTTTTTTTATAATCGTACATGTCAACGTAATACTCTTTGGTTATATTCAGGGATGCCAGAACTAGGGACACTAGGGGCGACTTATGACGAATCGGGAGTAGTAGAGGGAGCATCCTCGCGTGTGTGCACAAGTAGTATAGTATACGTAGCTAACGGTCGGGACGACGGGGACAAGGGATGACGTACGCGCCCCTAAATCGCGTCCCCAATTCTGGCAACGCTGGTTATATTACTAGTTTTTAGCCTTCGACAAGCATTCGAAACTATCGTCGCTGTTGCGTGCGACCATGTTACAAATAAAGAAACGATTCGCACGTATATATATATTTTATATATATATACACAGGAATGTCCGATCTTTACGCACGAAGGATTACGCAACCCTTCCCGTATAATTTCTGTCTTTTTTTTTTATTTTTTGTCTCGCGCCTTCGGAAAATTCGAATCGACTATATGCAGCGTTAGTACAGGACGATCCATGCTAGCTCACTTGGGAAGTCACCTTATGAAACGTTGATCGATATAGAATTTATGGTTGCCTAAGGGAACGTTAGTTTCACTGTTTTTCATTTTTAATTTAACGCACCAATGTGGCTCCAGTGCACGTGAAAGGCATAGTGGTGTTCTTAAAACCTTGTATAACTTTCGAAAAGTTTGATGAAGATAAAGAAAATGCAATAATTGGTTCATTCATTTCTTATTATAATATTCTTTTAGTAATTGAGCATTTTTTAATAATTAATACTCTGACTGTCGTATTGGTCGTGGCTGACTAGTAGGGTGGCCCTGATTTTCAACCTGCAATTTCTTCTGCTCTCACCCGCTAATATGGTTCCATTTTATAAAACAATAGTCCTTGAAAAAGATGATTGCAAGCGGACAACAGAAAGGGTGACGACCAGGCCTTAAAGTTTAAAATTCATCAATGGTTTGAATTTCAAGAATTTCTAAAAAATGGTAAGCCCTATCGAAATTTTGTTGAAACAATATTAAAAGTGCAATTGGTGAATTCTAAACTTTAAGGCCTTTACCCTTAAGTCGGTACCCTTCCCTGTTGTCCGATTGCAATAAACTTTCTCAAGGACTATTATTTTATCAAATGGCACTGTTGGGGGTGAGAGCAAAAGGAATACAAAACAAAATTCGGCACGTATAAACAAGACCCACCCTATTGACTATATGCATCTAATTTTTAAAAGCATTAGTGGTGACTTTCGAAAATGAATCAAAACAATTACATCGATTAAACTTTAATAATTATAAAAGACTCAGCAGCTAAGAAAAGTTTAAAAGTATTTTGTAAATACTTAAATTGCAAAGTCTCTGAATTTATTCATTCATTTTTGCAAAATATTATTGAAAGATAATAATGTTTCAGGTGTCCAGATATTCTAGTAACAAAATCAATTCTTAATGTTTTGATTCCTCGTTGATTAATAAATATACCTAACACATCTCATGATAATATAACCATCGCGTGTTTGAAATAATGTAAATTTTGTTATGGCACAAATGATGACATTCACAAAACTGGCACGTCAGTCAGAGTATTAAGCATTTGTTAGTAGAATTTTCAGTAATAGGTACTTAAGATTTAAATGCTAATTGGCATTATTTTATTGTACATAATTATTATTAACATGGTAATGCTTTTTTCTTTATTTCATCAAAATGGACAGATCACACTTAATTCCACTGTAGACATTTTATTCCAGATCGTTTATTGAAAAGTCAAACTATCAATCGTTACCAGAATTTCGAATGAATTTTGAAAGCAGAAGACACGCTTTTATGGATCGTCCTACGTGTATACGATTATGTTTGCAATTATTGTAAGTGCAGAATGTATGTACACAAGGTTCATACCCGATTTATTCACGAGTAAAAGGTTCGAGAGTGACTCCTTACTGCTAACAAGTTCGAGGACATACCGGATTGTACATGCATTTGAATATAATTGTATGTTTCGTTACGGGTTTGTTAACGTTGCTTCGAAGTACTTGGCACGCAGAACACATGAAAGAGAGGTTCGAGTTTCATTAAATTTGTAATTGTGTACAAGACGACGATATCCTTAACAAATAATACCGTTCACCGATTATTACACAACATAGCTAACGATGTTTCTTCGCATTCGATACCTTTGATATATTGCATCGAGAATCCCGTTTCTCATTTGCAACTAACTTGAAAATCAGGAAACACTCAGGTCTATTTGAACCATTTATTCAGTCGTCAATGATTGCTTCCATTCTTTCCTCAATGGCTGTATATACACGTGTATGCAAAATAGTGGACTAGAGTTTTTTTTTTCTCGTTCCTTTCTCAGATAGGTGTGCCGCCACTTCTTTAAAGATCGCTTGGGATCACGTGAAAATAAATCACGGCACGTACAACTATTCGCGCCAAACAGCAAGACACCTAGGTGTACATGACGATAATAATAATTGTTAAAAGGATACTGCGATATGACTTGTTACCCTGTCTTTAGTATCTACATAACATTTTCTTGGTTAGAACGTTTCTGTACGAGCAATCTAGCATGGCTGCCTGAGAAGATAAACCTCTTATGCCCGTGTTGAATCGTCGCGAGAAGAGGAAGAGGTGTTTGGATAATTGTTACGAGCAAGTTGCGCCGTGCATTTCTGACTACTCGTTCACTGGTTCAATAAAAGCGAACCTCTTGAAAGAATGGAAAGAATACGCGTGAAAATTTTCGTACACGAAAGGATGGCATGCTCACTTATGGAATATTTTTCTAGCTGCGTCGCGAAGAACGAAGAAAGACGAGAAATCTTCAATGGCGAGTATCTACTCGTAGTATTTTATCGATGAGAGTTGCTGTGAAAGTGCTACTACGACTATTTAAAATGACGAACGGATGTTGATGTTCTAATTACGAGAGAAATGGAAAGGATTAATATTTTGAAAGACCATAGCCGCGGGGTTGTCGATTTCAAACAACCTACATAAATAGTAGAAGATCTATTAAATCAACGATAAAAAATAAAAATTAAAATTTGAATGTAAAAGAAAAATATC
Source organism: Andrena flavipes (assembly GCA_963971345.1). Lineage (NCBI taxonomy): Eukaryota > Metazoa > Arthropoda > Insecta > Hymenoptera > Andrenidae > Andrena > Andrena flavipes. The sequence goes on from OZ020480.1 coordinate 63,735,925, forward strand.
ATGATAGTATCTATATAAAGCTATTACTATTCTATTATAGCTGTTACAATTGGAACAAAAATGTAGCAATTAAAATTCACAGTATCAATAATTACAATAGTATTAAAAGCCATAAATACATTTCTACAGTAAACAAATTTTCTTCTATAAAAGTATCAATATTGCTAATTACTGATACATGTGTACCTTTATAAATTTATCAAAACAATGTTGTCCGAAATCAGAGATCCCTCGAATATGGTACCTACTTAATTCCCCAATTACACGCGAGACATATGTTTCAAAATCGTTCCTCAATAAATTTAATACTCTTTCATCGCGTATCACGGCAGAAATAAATGAGCATACCATCCAATGTTAGGCAAGATGCACATAAAAATAAAACAGCAAGTAGTACAACTTCTACCTACGTCAGTGCGTGCTATTCAGCAGAATGTTCACTCATTTGTATACTTCAGCTTTGTAAGTGATGCCATGCACCACACCATCCGCCGTTCCACTTCTGTGCGCACCTTGCCTCAGGGATTTAAAAGCGTGGCAAGTGTTCGACGAGTCAAGAACACGTATCCTTGGTGCACGCGCGTAATGATACCGTTCGAAACGTATATTCTGATCAGTGTACAGAAGAGTTGAACGATACCTACTTACAGATTTGTCGGTATCGCGTTGTTTGGTTGTTCCATGAAGGACAAAGAAGAATAAAAAATCAACGAAATGTACGTACACACGTACCTACGCACCTATCCATTCTCGAAATGAAGAAACGACATTGATATACTTCGAAGCATCACAGTAATTGCGCACTGCAAATCGTGCACGCGGGAACACTGCAATTTTCGAAGGAAACCGACAGATCGATAAACGAATGAAACCAGCTACGATGGACTCTGTCATTTCCCTCTGATTCGAAACGATACTCGTGATTCTATGTAGAATATTTCAGAGTGTTGCGATAAACCGGTCCCTTCTTCCATTCTGTCCTCTTAGCTATTTCTGTATCATGCAAACACATGCCCAAGACAAGGTTGCTGTCGCCAGTGGCACGCGATCTATTAAACTGTCATACGAATTGCGAAAGTAATTGGCGATAGTTGAAAAGAATAGTTATGTATCCTGTACGTAAATCAGACGAGGTTTCAAATATAGGTCTGGGGTGGCTGATAGACGCGGCAATGGTAGCCTAGTGCGGCCAGACATAGAGACAAAATAACGAGCAATAAAGAATATAATAATAATATTAATAATAATGACGATGATGGTAATAATAATAAATTGTCGTTAGACTTTATATTGCACTAGAATTTTTCTTCCATTACCTAGCAGAGTGGCAATAGACTATTATTCTTCTAGAAAATACCTATCCTCTTACGTATGTACAATTTAAAAATTACTACTACCCTCCCTCTTACTTTTAACTATCGTAATGACATATCGTTTCCATTTCGTCGAACATCCTCGTGGTATTGCTCGATGCACGCGACAAATTTTAGCGTGATCACTCGGCTGTGCTGTCGAGTTCTAATTCTTTGATTGTTCGGCACCCAAACTGGCTCGCCGCGCCGCCCGGCTTGCCCGTCATCAGCCCCGACATGCACAGTTGTACGAGGATATCGTCTTTCTCACGACGATCGAGTTTCGTTGTCAGCGAAGGACACCGAAATCGTTCGGGGGAAACAGAAAATAAAACGTGCTCGCTCGCGGTACGGCCAGCGATTTTTCTCATTTTCAAGAATCGAAAGATCAATTTCTGAGTTGCTCGTTGAGCGATCAACCGCGCTCCCGATGTCACGCGAGTAATCCGCGAAGCATAGCTCTATCGGTTATGCGTTCAACCATTTGTTTTTTTGTCATCGAAAATATTGGGTCTGGGATTGATTTGTTTCGAGGGCACTCGATCGAATGGCCTCTCGCAGCTTTCCTCTATTTTTTTCCCCCCGTCTTTCTTACGGTACGAAAGCAACCCTCGAGTGCACAAGGAACGCGCGGTCGATCACGAAGAATATAAATAAAGTTCATCAATTCGTCGACTAATGCTACAGTATTGCTTCAATATGATATGATACAGTCTTTTCACTGATTGTCCAATATCACTACGTAACACATTCTCTTATTTCTTTTCTTTTCCTTCGTCGTGGTTCCCTACCCTCTTTCTCCCTTTCATTCTCACCTCGCGCGTTTTTGTCCATCGATACATTTTACTGGGACCAATAGCATTCCAGATCAAATGCAGCGTTTACTATGGAAACGAAACAAAGGATTTCTAAAATTTTTGAAAATTTTCAAACCTTCATGATTTGGATAATGTTTGTTTAGCCAGAAAATACAGAAAAATACACGTGTAACAATCTATAACACTTTTGAAATTGATTTGAATTCAGAGTCAAGATTGAAAATTCTTCTTGTGGAGTAGGTCTTTAGAGTTTGTTAAAGACAGTACTGTGCAAAATTTATAGATTATTTCGTGTGGCTGTTGAATCAAAATATATATTACTGAATAGGGTAAAGGACCCAATTACTGCCACCTACACAATTACTGTCACCCTAAGTTGTTTTACGTAAAATAACGAATAAATCTTATAAAATGATGCATAAAAAAAATTAGCACACAATTCAAACTGTTATATATACGATACAAAAAACAGTATTTAATGTTTTCTTCGTTAACTTGAATAAAACAATAAAAAAATTTAAGCGAATATTAGAAGAATGTAACCGATGACTTCCTTACTAGCGAAACAGAAAACAAGGCATTAAAAAATGCTGTAATTGTAATATTTAAGCTATTAACATAACAAAATATAATGTTTTGAATAATATAAGCATCGTAGAAAATAATAATGATTCAATGATACAATGTCAGCGTCAACGCTTAATGTGTCAGTAATTGGGTCCTTTATCCAAGATTAAAAATATTTGTTCGACAATTAAAAATTTCTTTTGAGATTAGCGTCATTAATTTTAATAAAATTTATACACCAATCATCAAGGTTTGTTTGCATCAAGTTTATAGAAACTGTAAGATAGCGATTAAATTTTTCTCCGCGAATAAAAATCACAGAGAATAGTGTACAGAAGTATAAATATTGTTCTACCATTAAATATATCGATGTTTTACACTTTTACTTTTACCACGCACACGCATATACATATTCTTTTCTCTCTTTTTTCTAGCTTTTCACTTTTTACACTGCACTGAGTGTCTTCATTAGGATTAATATCACTTATTTCTTCGGCGCGACGTACCCGCGCGTCAGCTTTATAACAATACGTACTTTTTATACTTTTAATTGTTTCGAATTGTACTTTCCAAGACGCGTCGACGATTATTCGACTACATCGTTGCAACTGGCTCTTCTTCATACGCGGAATCTTCCCTCTTCTTCGATGGCTTTGTAAAACAATGTATTATTGAAATGCTATTTCCTGGTCTCTTTAATTTCATAACTTTATAATTCTTTTGTTATATGACCATGTCAATTTGCCCTATCACGAATTACACAGAATTGTTTAGAAATACAAATTATAAACACATGTTTGTCTGTATTCGAAGGGAAATAATGAATTGTATAAATTACATTTCACCTTCTATCTAATAAATTAAATACATTTCATAGAGAAATGAAACATTTGATATGTTTAAACGTTAAAAGTTAAATAGCAGACATATAATTTACCTTTCTTTCTATGTGTCAAATATCTAAATGTAGCTGTATCGTGCTAGATCCAGTATATATGACTTAAAACAAATTATACACGACTCAACAATTCTATCAGTTTGAAAAATTGTTGTAATATTGCGTAGAAAGAAATATGTGGTTTCAGATACCTGCATGTTGACTTTGGTAACCTTCGGCGGAACCCTTGATCATGAAAATCGGCATCAACCACAATTTCAACGAGTTTACACGAGAGCTGTCTCGGGATGGATACGCTCGTAAACTGTTTTATCGCGATCGTAACTGATACACTTCGCAAATTCTATCTCACTTTGCAGAGTATTCGAACCAAGGTTTCCGCCAGGGTTATTTCACACGATTTTATACAAAAAATTTATATAATACGAACCCCATCTTCTACTTCTCAACATGAAATGTTGATTCATATCATTCAGACTGCTGAATTTTCCTCTAATTTTTCCAAACATATTGTTATTACTTGCATATTTTCATCCCAAATCCCGTAGCAATTTGTTCAACACAGAGAATTTAATGGAGTTAAATACAGAAGTAATAATCAAGAAAATAAAATTGTAAATAGATTAAGAAAATAACAAGTGATCCTGGATATATTTCGATAACAACGTATCTTAATATATTCCATTTTCATACAATATGGAAAACATAATTACCGTCTCAACAACGCCTATTTAAACAGCAAGTCGTTCAATAATGAAGATCGTTGTGCACTCCAAGACCAGGTGAACATAGCAAACCAGTAAACACCGTTTTACAAAACGGTATCAGTCCGCAATTGATGAGAGATAGGTCGCAACGCCCGAGGGAAGATACTCGCTAGCCGATGAGCTAAGAAATCGTTTCTGCCAATCGAAAATTCTGCAGGAGACGCGTCGAGAACATCACGCGCGCGCACGCGACCACCACACAACATTATGTTCATTTTAAGCCTGTGACAGTTTGGCTATCGTCTGTTTGCCCACAATATCGAGTTACCGTTTAAGCGACCCAATTGAAACCGAGTTGCCTTCGCGGATCGAGCCAGCCGACGGTTGCACCGCGAACCGTCAAGCGTCTTCGAATCCAGCCGACGGTTGTCTTCTCGCCGAGATGGCGCCGTCCGTATCTGTTTACGGCCATCCCTGAAACTCGGTCAAGGGTTCTGGTTTAGGCTCGAGACTGGGCAACTGATACGGTCAGTTTTGCTGTCACAAGCCACCCTCGGGTCAATGCTGGGCGGCGAATTTCATACGCTTCTGCTTCTGTCGCTGGTTGCAGAACCAGACCCTGACGACGTTCTTCTTCAGGTCGAGCTTCTCCGCGATCGCGGCGATCTTCTCGCCCGACGGCCGCGGCTGCACGGCGAAGTACGCCTCCAGCGAGCGTTTCTCGGGCGCGGCTATGCTCGTCCTTTTTCGCTTCTTCTCGCCAGCGGGTAGCACGGACGGGGCGTCCGGGTCTCGCCTTTTGTTCTTCGCCTGGGCCTCTGCTTCCTCGAGCCACGCCTGGAGTATCGGCTTCAGGGCGATCATGTTGTTGTGCGACAACGTCAGCGACTCGAATCGACATATCGTTGACTGGGACAGGGCGCCGACACCTGGTAGCTTGAGGTTCGCGAGCGCCTTACCTACGTCAGCCTGAGTCACTCCGAGCTTTATGCGTCTCTGCTTAAACCGCTCGGCGAACGCCTCCAGTTCTCGAGGGTCCGTGTCCGCGTCAGGGTGGAGGCCCGCGGCGGCCGCAGCTGCCGCGGCTGCAGCCATGGCTGGATGGTGGTGGGCCGGATGCGGCACGCTACCGCCTCCGCCGCCGAGGTTCCCGTGGTGGTGATGGTGACCCATCATGCCATTCATACCTCCGTAAACGGAGGGGCCGTGGATGCCGGCGTGGTGGCCTGGACCACCGCCGGTGTTCTCTGACATCGGCGTCAGTGTAGTCATCGAGTTCGCTGGGTCCAGCATGTCCAAGCTCTCCATTCCTGGATGACTCATCTGGAAAAGATACATACACTTTCGATTCGTGCGATACAGCGAGTATTTTTGTGGTTGCATTGCCTTTTTAATATTTAGAATTCTAACGTACAGCTAGACTCCGTGTAGCGTGTACTTCGTTCCAGCTTGTTGCGGAGTGTAAAGGGTTGAGTTTAAAATTCCTGTGTGCGTGGTTGTTGGAAAGCTATCTTGTTCGTAATTAAAGGGAAGTTGGGAATAGGTGGTAATGGGAGGTACCTAGTTACTGTAGGATAAAGAGGTCTTTCCACTGTGACGCTCCGATAAAGTACCGCTGTTTGGAACATTTTGTGTCGCAAAAAGAATATGTTTTCAAAATTGAAATTTTTTTCTATTTATTATATGTGTTTTGAGAATGCAACAATTTTTTTCTTCATATTTTTTTAATGCATGCTTACCCCTAAATTGGGGGGCACAATTTGCGCTGTGATAAAAGATGCCTCGACTGCGAGGTCGATTTTGGAGGAAGCATATATCTGGGGCAGTGGTGGCAGGGAGGTTTGTAATCAGTAGGGGACATCGGAGTCTCCTTCTAATAAATAGAAAATTTTTTAATTTAGTAAACACCTTTTTTTTGTGACAAGAAGAAGTTCGAAACAGCGGTACTTTATCAAGGCGTCACAGTGGAAAGACGACTTAAGTTATTTTTGGAAGTCATGTTTAGTTATAGATTATTCAAGAGCTATATGGTTGTTTTATTCTTATGGGAGAGTATATATTAACAATTGCACACAAGAATTTTTTAATTTTTAGCAGTGTTTATATATGTAAGTATCTATAAAAACAGACATGCTTTCTTTCTTAAGAATTTAGAGTAAGCTGCTGAATATTATGTAATACTTATTTCTACATTGCAATTAGAAACACTGGCACGTGTGATGGTATTATTATGTTACTCTTAAATATATTTTCATATCCTCCATTAAATGAAGTTTAGTGACATTAGATCAAGATAGTTCTACATGTATAGTCTGTATGTGATTAATCTTCGGAAAAAGAAAGTTTGCATCTGATATTTTACATCGAAAGATTTAGCTATGATTTCTCACATACTAACTGCAATGATTGATTTAAATTGTTTATGATTGCCAATAAAGATTTGGCTAGTTCTTTTGTATACAGAGAAGTGAGACTTTTAATCAAATTAAAAGTACGAATTGCAAACCAAAATGTGGTATAAATAGTGTTAATTAGAATAAAAAAATACTATTTCATATCTAATGAATCTTCGATATTAAATTATTAATGAATAAAATGAAGCAGAAAATAATTAACACATAAGTGAATACATACATACGAATAACGTTAATCTACATATACTTCACAAATGTAAATTGGAAGAAAAAATTAAAAATCTAATATTTATTTCAGGAATGATGGCATATTTATATAAACATATACCTATTCACATATTTCAGATATTTAAATAATGGTCAGTCATAATAGTCGCTCTTCCGTTCTACTATAAATTATGCACCACCCTATATAATATTTGTAAATGACTTGCTACTTCATTCAATGGTATTAATAAATTTTCAGTTTTGAAGTACTGCAACCGTAAAATTACGTTAAGTACATAGTTATTGCAAGGATCAATATCGTGATCTTTAAGAGAAAAATGACCCTAGCGAGCTGGTTGTATGATTGCATTAATTACCATTGTTAAAAGGAAGGGATGAATGGAAGAGGCGGTTTGTGGAGGGGAGGGACGAGGATGCAAAGATGAAGAAACGTGTACAAACTAGTACGCACAATTATGCAGCACGTGGCGTAGTTGTCGTTGCGAGCCGTGTGCGCGTCCCCTTACAAATTATTTATGAGCTCCCTTCATATTTTTCCTCTCAGTTGCATCACGTCAAGTGGTGTCCGTGTGCTTTGCTTTCATAAGCCTATTACAATGCTCACGCTATAATTTCCGCATTAGAAGAACGAGGATTACAGACTTTTATACAAAATTTAGGATTTCTTTAAGAAACTAGCCGCGGAAAACTCGTCGTCTGCTGGTGTGCATGATATTTGCCTTCCAGGTAATCTGGAACCAGAATACCGCTAAGTCTATACTTCTTTTGTTACATAAGAAAATTGGCACAAAATTGGCTTACAAAAATTAAAGATTCAGACCATTCAATTTGAAAACTCTCCACACTGCTCAATAATTTTTTTGTTCTTTGCTGGTTCATCAATTTCGTGCTACATATGTATAAAATAAAACGCCGTTTCATTTTTCTGTTTCGGATTACCTGATAATTAAATATCATGCACACCAACGTGCGACGAATTTTGCGCGGCATGATGGTCAATCACGCATAACTACTATATTTATGGTTAAAAATTAATAAAAAAAATATCTACAGCTTCCTCAAAGATGCACCAAAACATGGTTAAAATTTCAGATGAATCGGAACGCTGGTTTCTTAAGAAAAAAATCCCAAATTTTGCTATGTTTTTAGTCCAAAGAATAGGATTCCCCTTAAGTATATCGTCCCTTTATCCCCAACCGGTCTCACTACTCCCGCCTTTCTGTATACTACTTTCGTATTGTATACAATTCTATCTGTCATTCCACACTAAAGGCATTAATAATAGCAATAGGTAATACTTGAAACACGGGTATACAGTCCCAGAACTATATGCCACTCTATACCACATCGTGATTTCAGGTATTACCAGTTTCTATCACGACGCCCAAGATTTTTCAGCGCACTCGCGATCTTGGAACCACGGGGGGGTGGGGGTAGGCGTACGAGAGGGGCCGTAAAAAAGGAAAGTGTCTTTCAATTCCTGCGCGAACGCACGGCAACGTGACGTTCGCGATACGGTACGTAGGGCGTGACACGTACGCCTACGCATATATGCAACATTTACACTCGCAATGTACGCAACATTTATTCTCACGAGGGTATGCAGTATAGCGGCCTAACTGGATGGCACGATTTCAGTCCTGGGGTGCTCCGGAATAGCATAGTTACATCAGAAATGCAGGGGGCTGGGGGTGGCGGCAAGCAGCATGAAAGAGGAAGAAGGAACGGGGTTGGAAGAGGATGGTGGCAAATATGGAGTGAGCCAGGGACTAGCCCAGGGGCGTATAAGGTAGGACCCCAGAGACCCCCGCAATATTTCATCATTACGCTGACACGACGGTAGGGTTAGTCGATTTCCTCCCCTTTCTCCCTCGTGCTCTCTCGCTCTAACCACCCCCTCTCTCTATCTCTCTCTCTCTCTCTCTTTCCAACTATCTATCTGTCTATCTGTCTATCCTTTTCGTTATATCCTCCCTCTCTATCACGCTTGCTCCCTTGCACCGCCTATCACTCGTCACGATTCCTCTCTCTCTCTCTCCCGCTCTCGTTTGCTCCCCAAGCTTGTGCCAATGATACAAAACTCGTTACATGCGTCCGTGAACGTAATACGTTGCGCGTTTGGCGGGTCGCCGGTAGGACACCGCCGTTATTGAATTCGTCAGCCTCGCGTATAAAAACAGACTTTATGGGACACTTGCTGTTTGGCCATCTGTACGGGGAGATCCGCGCGAAAGAGCGAGAGGGCGAGCTGTAAGCGAGAAGGGGGCTGTTTCATGCCACCGCACTGCGGGAAGCCAGAACTGCGATCTATACAGCCACTTGATGGTCAACGGGGTACACCTCCGGACCAACAGTCAACCAATTCTCATCAGGATCGATGGGCCAGCCTTATTTTTTTAGTCTTTCTTGCTGGCGGTGTCTTTGGGCGATTTGCTATTTTGGAGCTTTGTCTTCGTTTAGTAATTGATTTCCTGTATTATTATTGGTGACTTCTTGCGGTGGAAAACTCTTTGGAGAATTATTAGCTTATGTTCGGTTCTATCACTGTGTCAGCATCTTTCTTTCCTTCGTCGTATTAAAATATTATGTATACACGTAATAAATAAATAGAGTATGGAATATGGATATCACACAAGGGAAGCAAACGGTTGTTGCCGTAATTCTCTTTCATGAAAATCTATTGTTAGGTATTACTATATAGGATATTTTTATTTTTGGCATGGTTTTTAAGTGGATACGACGACTGGTACCTGTATGATGGTATGAAAGTCTTTATTTCTATTCCTTGCGCAGCATTACTTTATTCATAACTTGAAAATTTCCAAAATTAAATTTTATTCAAATTATTCAAATCATTTTATTAGAAACTATATTTTCGATTCGTAAGAATTGTGCTAGTAGGTACTTGTAGTAACAAACTAGAAACTCCGAAGCAGGTTGTAGTATTTGATTTCCCCTGTTCTGACAGTAAATTCATAAACGTAAGAGTGTTCCGTTAATGTAAATTTCGAATTCGATGAGTATCTGATTCTCCAATTTTTTTTACATGGTTACTAAGTAGTTTTCTTAGTTCACGATTTCACTGCGGATGTCAAGACTTGCAAAATCATCTCACGTTCGCTACTATTCAAAAGAAAGATGTTCACCTGTGTAACATTTAAGATCCAAGAGCCATTTTTTGATAAATAAAATGACCTTCGAGAATAGTACATCATGATTAAAGTTCAGTATTAGTATTATATTATAATTACTATGACGTAGACTGTAATTATTATGTTGGTGTCATTGATTGGTTCCAGATAATCTGATGATTTTGAACAGCATAGTGATACAGTTTCCTCTGGTTAAATTGTGGCATTTTTGTTATCGTTCGCCTTTTAAACTGTCTTTCGACCGTCATTGGTTTTCTTCCTGTCATCCACATTTCGCTCCTCCAACTTCTTAAGTGAATCGATCGAACGACATTAACTTGACGTATGATATCCGCTCGGATTTCGTTATGATTTAATGTAACTGGGGTTTAGAGCTTTGTGACATTCGTTTCATTTACAGTGTACATACATGTCGCAATATAAAACTGATTAAAAAATTCTGATCATTGTGAGAACAAGGAAACGAAGTTTTGAAAAACATTTTGTTTGATATTAAATAACCCTCGTTTCTGTGTAGTTTCCATAGTAATAATTGTTAGTAATAATTAGATAAAATTTCCACGCAATTTTGTTCTATGAAATGATACCTATTACATGTTGTCACCAAACTAATAAAGGTACCTTTTTAAAACTACTTAACACAAAAACTAGAACACTAGGAAACATTAATATAGAAAGGAATGATTTGCATTGATGTTCTCAAGATTACATAAATTAATATACTTCAACAAATTCTCTCATAACTTTTACAACTGTTAACGACTCCTTCACTGTATTTAAAAATTCTCAATGCAGTTAAAGTTCCACTGACTTGTACTAGCCTACATCTCCGTCATCCTTTGAAATTTAAAACGTGTTTAAACAATGATTCATCGATCTTTCCTGTAAAATTCACACATAGGTACTTCGTAAATGTAATTTGTGAGACAGTTTTCTGTGATCAACTAAATGAATTTTTTGTGCGTTACGGATTAGATGGTGTGCCCAACCTTGGTACTATAGAAACAACATTCTGTCAAAATTGATTGCGTTCCGCCCAGTATGTTACGAATTGTCTCGATGTCGAGATAATATACGAGCAACGCCCCTGTGCTCAAGAAGATCATTCCGGGTCGCTGCACATTGGTTACTTCACCCTACTGTCGTCCTCTCCTCCATTCATCGGCCTCAGATTGCTTGTATTAGCATAAAACCCCCGAAACAACAAGTAGCAAATTGTAATTGAATTTGTGCGCGGTCGTAACTTTCCCACTTACGTACACCAGTTCTTTTGAGAGTTATTTGCTTGTTTATCTAGTACAGGTTTTACTATCATTTCTATCTTTTCTCTTTGTTGTGTCTTTCTCTTGTTTTATGCACTTCCTTTGGGCTTTCCTTGTCTTCTTATAGAACTTATTCTTAGTATACTAAAGCAACTGTTATTTATACTTTTGTTAATAGCCTGACATTATTGCAAAAAATTATCAAAGCACATATTTACCTACAATAGAATTGTATATCTTCCTTATGGCTTATTTTTGTAAATTATGGAAGTAAATTTAATAATATAGGTATGTTTATTTATATAATTCTTACTTAGTATTCCAAAGGAGGGATACGTTCTTTTTCATCTTCCATGCTTTTGAACCAATTGTGCATTCACAGCAATACAAATCTTTAACTCTCTTTTGACCACTACTACTTTAATTTATCCATGCCCACCAAAATGTTTCTTTTTCAACGGACGTATATTTTGCAGCGATGAATAACTGTTAATGGAATGGGACATTCAATTTTCACATTTAAATGTACAAAATTGCTTGCACACGTGGGAATACTGAAGTTATCAATGATTAAAGTCTGAAAACAAAAACTGCTGCCCGTATTGTTACGGGCATTCATGAAAAATCGACAGAGCTGAATGTTTCAGCTGCGAGATTAATTATGTATGGTGATTAATTGCTGCGCATAATCAATTATTGTACGCGATTTTAATTCACTGCTAGAATTCGTTGCAATCTATAACCATATTTAAACGTTGAATTTTCCGAAACTGCAGTAACAACGGTCAAATGCATTTGTGATAATTATTTCATAGATAAACATTACCGTTGGAAACAATATCAGGCTTTAATATAATTAGTATTCCCTGGAAACCATTTACGCGTATCATTATTTATTGGAATGCAGCGGTATTGGCGTTAGTACAATTTACTTTACTTTGTCAATACCAATAACTATTAACAAAAACTTAAATTATCTATTGTATACAGTTAACTGTTAAAGTTTACAAATAATATAATTCTTAAATTTCAACAATTAAGACAGGTATGCAATAGTTTTCTTTCTTTTCACTTTTTTCATTTATTTAGTATTTTACTTCAATTCTCATCTAAAAGGTTATCGAAAATTTCGAAATTTTTTATGCGTGTCTTCATTTAACGAAAGTCGATTTTTGGAGATTCTACATCTCCTTTCTCCTTCTCGATACTATCCTGAATCACATTCCACCTGAGACGAATAACCCAAAGCATTCGATAAGCAACCAAATCAAACAAAAGATTGATTTTATCAGTCAAGCCCTCTCTGTCCATCACTATTTCCCTAATCACTAGTAGTCTCTCTATTTACAGTTTTCGAAGAAAATTACTATATTCATATATTATTCTCCTAAACGCTTTAATCGTTCTAGCCCTTCTGCATAGTTACTCTCTAGGACTCTGCGAAAAATAATACAGACTACCATGAAACCCCTCCCTCTAATTTCAACCGCTTGACACTTTGTGATAATTGAAATTTAGTGCGTTATTATATAAGTAAGCATTGCGTAATAATTACTGAACGTGCCAGTTATTTTTAAATTATTATATTACTATATTTCGACATTCACACTTCCACAAATGCTGATGATCTAAGTAGATATAAGAAGCCCGTGCAACGCCGGTTAGTTTAAACTAGTACCTACATTATAAATCGGACTCAAACAAATTGTACACATCTATATAGAATATTCATTAAAAGTCTCAGTGCCCTCATAAACGACGACTATAATTTACCAAGTTAACTAACGTAATAATTCATCAGTGGCATGAACCACGCATACGCATAAGAAATATTCATACGAGAGAGTAATATGTCAAAAAAAGCAGACTCACAAAGAGGTGTGAATGTACCTGATGATGTGGCCGGTTATTTGGATGGGGGGTTGGCATGTGGGCTCCGTGATGATAGACGGAGACAGGGTCGTGCTTCAAAGGCATCGGAGTGCCCGCGTTGTGTTTTCCTAAATCCGCAGCCAAAGCCTCCGCCCTCGAGAGTAAGCCGTCTTGTAGGCCGCTGTTCAAGCCCCCGAATAAGTCACCCTGAAACGTTAAAAGGGACACGTGACACTGATTGAAGAATCAAGGATCACGCGTTAAGGCTGGAATAACAGAATTCAGAAAGAGGCCTCTCGCCTTTTTAAACGAAGTTAAATCGTATCAGAGAAATCTTGTAACGTCAGCAGTTGATACCGTGCAATCTCCACAGTTACGATTTTTCGATGAGGGTTGTTAAATCGGGTGGATAAAAAAGTGGATGATAAGTTACACGTTAGAAATTTATTTAAGTAGGTTGTCGAATTCTGAGAAACTTTCAGTGAATGGATTTAAGTTAACGTTGATATTTATAATATACTCTGTATACGGAAAGAACATTATTTAAAAATTCGTGGCAATGTCATTTTATGCGAAAGAGTTCGCGACTCGTTTGTGTAAAAGCACCCGGTCAGAGGTCACTCCACGTACTCAACATGGCCGTGCGATCGATATTCTAAAAATAGTTTTGACACTGGAAACTTGAATTTTAGCTTTTCCCAGACTTCGATTTAAACGGAAGCTGAACTGTGTTGAGATTTTTAACTCAGGTTAATTTTACGCTTATGGTATAGTACTATTGTGTTGATTACTTTTAACAATTTAGTGACAATCCTTTAGCAACTGCTAATCTCGATTGAATTACTGATGCATATAACACATGAATAATAATAATAATAATAATCTTGTCGATGAATTTACATACAAGTGATTCAGTAATTAAATATGAATTTCTTATTAATTAGTGTGTGACTGAAGAATTAACGGTACACATCTCATTTTATTTTTTGTTCCTTAGTTCTTTGAGGGAAATCGGTTTTGTTTAAATTAACTTTAATTTCAGTATTCTTGGATACTTGCAAATGTCATTGTTAGGTATACTGTTCATGGCGAATTGCTCAGATATAAGGAAGTGTGGCAAATTCTACATTTCAGTGAATGTTGTTAATAATTTCCTGTACGTTTTATCATCTCACTGACAGTTGTACGTCAGAGTACAGCCCACGTTATAGTGTAGGTACATGAGACATAAAATGTGGCTTACTGGGGCGAAATTAATGTTGTTTGAAAAGCAACTGCGTGTGACCTACGAAACTCGCTAATCAAGTTCGTTTGCTTGTCAAATGTCGCTGGGGTTGCTGACTAGACTGTTTTGGGGTGTTATTAGAACCGGACGCGCGAAAGGGTCTGCCAATCCTTTCATGTGTTTGGAAACATGCACAATGAAAACGACTTTCGCAAATAACAGTATAATCGATAGAAAAATTTCAAAGTTACAAAACAGAGGGTTTCAGACGTATAATAAAGATATAACTATACTGCATTGTTAAATACAAAAAAATTGGTAGTGGAATACAACTTGTTACGATACATAACAACATATGTATAATATACTAAAACAATTAAGATGAAGGAGACTAAAATTAAAAAAATCTGAAACTTTGTGAATATGTATGAGATTTCCTCCTAATTACAGCGCAATTTTTATTTACTGCCCAAATTCACTCGAAGGGGGTGAAATTAACCCCTGAAAATTCAACTATTCTTCGATTTTATTTTGTAACTCGTGAACTATAAGGTATAGGAATGAAAATTCAAGACAAAAATTACTTCCCTTAATTAGATCTATCATTTGGTGGAAAAAAAATTTTACAGTTCGCGAGTTACAAGACAAAATCGGAAAATAGCCAGAATTTATGGGTCCAATTTCACCCTCATAGAATGAATTTGGGCAGCAAAAAAAATGCGTTGTAATCAAGAGGAAATCCACTATATATTCGCAAAGTCTCAGATTTTTTCCTTGTGACTCAACTGATATTATTTTCATTTACGTCAAATATTATCTACCTATAGAGAAAAATTGATTAAAGTAAAGTTGCATGGTCCCAAGAGATACAGAAGATGGGTTAAACAAAATTTTGGGTCAAACCCCTTTTTCTGAGTGGAGACGCTTCGGAGATTCGAAGGTGCCTTTTGACTTTTTAAATGAGGACACATGCTTTTTTATAGCAGGATTGTAGTACATTTTTTTCTGAATACAACCAAGGTCTCACTGGTCAAGCTGATACAAGCTTATAGTAACTTTTATATTAGGTCAACGATTTCATTAAGTCTACCATAAAAATACTTTTATAAATATCTCGAATTCGTTTGTGATGATCACCATCGCAAAAGCAGATATAGAACATTTCGTACGTTAGTGTTAATATAAATACTACATTCGAGGTGGAACAAACGAGGACGTTGACGAAGATGAATCACATAATTTTATATGGAATAATGATAAACGGAGCACGACCGAGGGTGAAGGAGTAATACGATCTTTTTCCCGTTGATATATTAATAACAGTTGTGAAGCGAATTCACGGTTTCGTTTTGTCCAGATACACCTCTATACCGAGGCAATCGATATTATATGGGATATTTTGCGTCAACTGCATCTGTCACTCGTGTCGCATTGCAAGGTTTGGCGGCCACGCAAGGAACATCGTCACATTATTCGAGGAAAATCGAAACAACTCTAATGCGAAGCAACTTGGAACTCTAATAAAACGAAGGAACTTTATGATATGAAAGCGCTACATCACTTTTGAAGTTTGATTGCAATGTGAAAAAGTCATACATTTTATCGACCACCAACAATTGCTTCGAGGGGTAGTATTTTTTATACGAATATTCGAGCTGTTCCATTGACTAGTGGTATAAACCCAAAATGATGAAAAATGAATTTAGCATAAAAATAGTAGGTACTTATTAGGAATAACAATTTTCTTAACATTTTAAATAATATGACTGTAAAAGTGTCTTATAAATGTATAATAAAAGTATAGAAAGTCTATTCTTTATACATATTTTCATAATATCTTATTTAATTAGAAATGCTCAGAACAATATGTGAAAATAGTCATGGTCATTATTTAATAGTTAAACATTTTTTTATTTTTTTTAATGCGTCTTCTACCACCCATAGCCACATGCATATAGTTTAAGAATCTCTTATTATCTTAAATTGATTTGTCGAACCGTTTTTGTACCAAAAATTCCCAAAGAATTACCTATTTTTCGGTCCAACAAGACGCAATCCCCCCTTAAAGGAACCCGAAAATAGAATACAGGCGAACAGTGTCATCGATTTCTTGGCTTTATTAAATATCGATAAAGGCCGATTCATTGTCAAAACAGTTTAACGGAAACCATCTGTGCTATGGAGTCCGCTTAAAGTTTTATAAATCCGTCTTAATCAAATCGCCGCCAAATCGCATCACCAAAACGTTTTAACTCGATAATTATAGACTGTGTAACTGAAACTCTGAAAGCATACTTTCCATGTGCGACTTGAAACTTGTATCTAAGAAATAAATGTTAAACCACAACTAAAAAAATTTCTCGTAACTTCTGTTACTACGCGTATCCAATGTCACATTTATGTATACATATACAGTTACACGCAAAAGTATCCACCCACCACATACATGTAACATACATATTTTACACATTTAATCAATGTTAGAGTTAGAGTTACCACTCCTAGCTCACATTCTCACTTGAGTAATGTACTTGTAGTTATTTAGTACCATCTACTAAAGAAATTTTAGTAGAGGAATGGATCAAATTAACGTGACTTCTAGAAAAAAAACTATATCAATTTATACGAAATAGAGTAAAAGTTTATATAAAATAAATATTAAATTTGGAGAATATTTTTGTACACGTTTTTTATGACTCCCATAGATGACAATATTTTTTTAAACAAATTATGTATAATTTTGCAATTAAACTCCAGCTAATTTAAAGTGTATGAATCTCTGTCTATAATAATGTAAATTAGAATTGATTCTAACTTTAACATTGATTAAATATGTAAAATATGTTACACTTATACAGTGGGTGAATTCTTTTGTACGTAACTGTATATAATACTGATTTTAAATAACATTTTGAAGAAATTTAAACAATGTAAAAGGAAAGTTTCTTCCTCAGTTGCTATTACACGAAAAATATTAAAAATTGATATTAATATACTTTTAGGGTAGGTACTCATGAGAGCGTCGATAGTTTCGTTCAGTCACTCGAAGCCAACAGCGATTCACTATCCACTTACTTCATTATAAACTGTAATGTCCGCATCGGTCGATCAATGTTTCATGTGAAAACCACCGTCGTGCTTCAGCGCTTCGATTATTTATGAACTCCTCGGGTCTTCGTCGAGTACGTGTACTGTACTGTTCGTCTGTAGGTTGCTGAACTACCGGCACTTTTTCTAATTTTGAAGTTTCGCATCGTGTTTCCCTTCCTGCGTGCCATGAAATTGACACTTACAGAGTATTTTGCTTTCAATTTCGTAGCGCGACGGACTATTTCTTGCCAATATATATCCTCGACTTTGTGCAGTAGTCTATAATTATGTTCAAACAGGAAAGGTTACGTTTCACTTTGATATAATTTTCCAGTATACTTGTACACTTACATGACACGAAACTTTCCATTTTTGCTACTGAAACCTCAATAGAAATCTCAATAGAAACACGTCTTACAAGGATTGTGATCGAACTTGGCACAATCATGGTAAAAGCTATTGGAAAACTTGAGACACGTATTTTTCTTATCAATTGAAATTCATAGTCAGGGGATGAAGAATGCCTTGAATATTCTGTTTTCGAATTTTGGCTTTGAAATAAATCGTGAGCACAGTAATGAAATTTTTAAAAAACAACTGCTACAAATTGTTATTTTTATAATAAGATTCTTATCCTGAAATAAATGAATAAACCACAAATTCAGATAAAAAAAATAAAACTTTTGTTTAGTAGTTACATCTTTTTTTCATTTTTTCTACTAAGAGAATGAATTCCAGAAGGTGATACGGGTGATTAATCGTTTTAGAATTTAATTTGTGCAAAGGTATCATTTTAAGATAAAATTATCTAATCAAATAGGAAACAGTGATTTTTCTCACAATACGTTGTAGCTGTCATTATAGACCATATCAATTGAAAATATTCAATATTTAATTTTAGATTAAATTCCGAATTGTAATCGAGATGTAGGTAATAATATAGCTCGTTCCTTGCGTGACAGAAAGTGTTCGTCACTGAGACGAATGCTTTACCTAAACGAAGTGTTAATAGGACGATCAATTTTAAACTGCGTTTTCTCTTGGACTGAGAGTGAAGACCATTAGTTAAAGATAACTCTAACCTCGCACTCTGCATGTGCATAGGTACAAGCGAGTCTATATTCCGACTAGTTACGACTAAGTACAAAGTTATCCGTGGAACCTACATTTCAATAAAATTATACTTCCCAAGAATCCTAATTTTGGAAATAGTATTTCATATATTTTTCTGTTGCTGCGTACACGGAATAGATTCTAACTTAACCATTTGTTATTCAGCATATCTTTTCAACAGTATAAAATTAGTTACTCGTTTTCAGTTAATGTTATTAAATCTTTAACAATTTTTCCTAACCAAAGGGTCCGCTGGTGCCATATGACTTCTTTCAAACTTCTCACTTCTCAGCTCGCAGAATACGTTGATGTAAAAAAAATACTTTAACATTAATTTTCAATGTTACAAACAATTTTGCGGAAAGTTTTTTAACCGTATGTCTACTGATCCAGTGTTTTAAATTGACCCCTAAAACTCACGACCAATAATATTTTTACATCTAGTATTTTTTAAAAAAAAATCTTTACATTCCAAATAGAAAAAAGAAATACAAATGAAGTTTTATTATTTATCCGAAACGATATTGCTACGTCTATCTTTCAGTTGCTAACACACCGCAATATAGGTACGCCAGTGCAGCTAGGTTTTGCTAAGGCATCGTTTGGCAGAAAAAGGGCAGAGATGAGAAAAGCGGCGGCAATGCCCAGCAACGGATACAGATTGCTCTTGTTAGCTGCGTAGTTAGCACCTCGTGCAGTTGTTTAGCAAAGTTTCTACGGAGTCCCCCTTCGAGCCTCGATTCAGTACGTCCCCGTGGTTAATAGAGTCATTTTTCCGAGCTGCCTGCGGCCAACCCACCCGTTAAATACGTCTTCCAGCCACGGCACGTTAAAGATTAGCCAATTACAATTGAATTATCGCACCCTACAAGCCGTCCGTGTAATTTATCTGCCCGAGTTGATTCGCGAAAAGGCGGGAATGATTAAGCTCGTAATGTACCACGCGAAACAAAGTGTTACATCAACCTGTTCCCCCCGTTCCCCCAGACAATAATTCCACCATCCTCGCAAGTGATTATAGCATAAATTGGGAATACTCGAGTACTCGAGAAGATGGGGTAATGCAAAGTGGTTCGATATTTAGGAGAAAATAGGGTGGAATTGCTCTTTTGTGCGGGAAGGAAATTTGTCAAGAATTCACGAAAAAGTGAAAAGGATTTTGGAAATTAATTGCAACTGAATCATTGTAAAGTTTAATAACTTATATAAATTTTAATTACTTTATGCCTGATAAAACTTACATAAACACTTGAAAATTGTTTGTTTAGCAAGACTGTACGTATTTAATGATGGGAGTAAATTATAAAGTGCAAACGTTTCTTGTCAATTTTAAATAAATCATATGAATTTCAATGATCTCATTCTGTATTTGAATTTGCAATAATTCCTATTCAGTATTCACAAACGGAATAAAAATTGTCGGGACTTTTAATCCAATATAGTGCATATTTAGTATTCGTTATGTAAATTTTATTTCACTTAAAATGTTTGAATTAACAAACAATGTTATTAGTCATTACTTTTCAAACAATATTATTTTTCAATATTCATAGTTTCCATTTTCATATATTTTATTAAAAAATTCATCCCTCATCATTTAATTAGTAGCATTGCTCTGCGAGCCAACGTTTATTTGATTTCAGAGTATAACACTATTCATAAAATAGCATCTGCGATATATATCTTTGTCCCAGAGCCATTTACGAGTCGATCAAAATTCGTTTCGATTGCTTTGCAACGAAGAACATGAATTTCGTAAATTTTCGCGACTGATGGAAAAGGTGGCGTGCTAGCCAAATGTTTATTACATTTTTTTACTGCTCCATCCGTCATTCCATGATGCAATCCGCTCCTATCTCTTATGCACAATGTTTCGCATCGAAAAAAAAAGAGAAAAATCTGAGCCACTTTTGTCAGAATGAAATAAACTGCATAAATAAAGTACGCATACTTGAAAGCTAAGATGAATGGAGCACAACTCGATGCAATTGAACACGACGTGCACATTCATGACTATATAATGCATGCAGTACTGGTTTCCATTTACGTTTCACCAGATGAAAACAAACTCACAGTTTAAAATAAAGGCGATAAAAAATTCAATCTGGAGGAATACAAAATAAGGCAGAGGAAATTGATTTGTTTTTTTAATTTGTTTGCCTCAATCACGGAAATGTCAAAGATCAAACTGACTCTAATGATTCTGTTTGTTCTAAACTTTTGTGTTTTCCAACACGTGGCAAACAAAACCCATTTCATTATTTGCATATAGAAAGGAGAATGCAATAGAAAATACACGTACTAATTACTAAATGCTTAAACTTAGAAAACAGTAATATACTTTCATTGAGTAATATAATTTCAGGGAGGAAGTTCAAGTATACATCCTTGACATTTATTGAATATGTATTTCACTCTTAAGGAAATATTATACAAATAGTTCACCATCCCTTTTTATATTTTCATAATCGTTCTATACGTATTTTTAGCAGAAACTTTTCATGTTTTTAGGTAAGTGGAGTTGTCATTGTGAACCTAACAGTGTTCGATAATTATGTACGAGTTACTGTGAGTAAATTAACAGTTACTAATATTGCTTCCCATTATTATTTTCCGACGGAACAAACCTCTGTTTCTTACGTGAGGATTTGTCAATAAAACACTAAGTTTATGCATGTGTATAAAATAATACTTTTTAAAATTAAATTTTAAAGTCATGTAACTATTTAAAAATCTAAAATAAGAATCATTTATATTATTTTTTTACCTTTACATACATCAACAGCGAATTGGCTTTATTACTCCACTGTGATAAAAAAAGAAATCCCGAATAGCAAGAACTCATGAATGGTCCAAGAAATGGAAATCTGAGTATGAAAATTAGAAAAAGAGGGAGGAAGTTATAATCTTGAGATTCTAATTCCTAAAGTGGGGAAACAAGGGTGTCTGTTTGAAAAAAATTGATTTTTGTTTATTTTCTTATTCTTTGGGATCTCAATAATGTGCCATTAAATATTAAATAATGCAACGCTCAAAATCGGCCGCTCGCAGGTAACCGGAACTACTTTTAAAAATTTAAACGCGTTTTTCTCGAAACGACGTTTTTCAAATTGGCCGGACGAATAACACAGTTAATTCTTATCCGATTTACTTCAAATTTTTATGCCGGCTGCAAATAAGATTATCTTCAGTTAAGCGCACGGAATTTTTGATTGGGTAATCAGTTTCTTCGTAATGATGAAAAAAGTATCGATTTTTCTTACTGATTTCCGAAACTTTTATTTTAAAAGTCCATTTTTTTGTAACAAATTCTTTTGAAACCATATGTCCAGCTGAAAATATGGACCCAGATTTTAAGAATTCGTTCCAAATTTTTATTTTAGGGCTAGCGTTGCAATGTTTGATGTTCGTCTGATTTAAACAAATTACTGAAAAACAATATTTCTAGACGATATTTTAAGAAAAATTTTGTTCAAAATATGTATTTTCCGACACCAATTTTGAAAACGTGGTCAGAGGTGCGCTGACTTACCAGACTATAGTATCGATACGAAATTAAATTTCGGCCTATTACTTTGTAAATATATTTTTGAATTTTCAATTTTTTTTTCGATTTTTCGGTCGATTTATAGGGTCTTCTCCCCTTAAGTTATTACATATCGGATTATTATACTTAAAAGTTTTGATATCTAACGTTCAAATTGAAATTGATTCTTATTTCTATTATAATTAACTATGGAGTTTCATTCGCGTTTTATTATACTAATTGTCGTTCCCTTTTGATGATAGTGCTCCAATAAGTATGTGAACGATAATTTGATGGTAGCGTGGCAAGTGCAGGCAATTATTTTATTCTCATACGAATGACGCTGACGCTAGTATTATTTCCTATTACAGTATTATTAAATGTAATATCAATGTTGAACATTTCCACTTCTCATCTGTTTTAATACCTTTAATGACAGTATAGAATTAACGTCCTCAAAGTAAAATATTCAATATTCTATAAAGTTGCGACAAATAATAGATGTTGAATTTATACTCTGACCAATGACGTGAAAACCATATCTGGCAATCTACAGTGACGCCGCTTATAACTTCCAAGGGAACATTTCCAACCCCAAAAATTTGGATTTTAATGAAGCTTCGTGAGAATACAGTGCATATTGGAGTTTTTTGTCTGTCGAAATTCACTCTGCAAGGGTAAAATCAGCCCTTAAAGTTATCGTGATTTTTTAATATAACTTTATTTTTAAACAATTTTATTTTCTTTTAGAAGTGTGATAGAGATTAAAAAACTAAACAATTCTTATATGTAAAGTTCTGTTCTATATCGCATCGTTATAAAGTCAGATTAAAACGAAAGAAAAAAACGAGAAAATCCGATAGTTCTGATCACTTTTTTGGAGTGAATTTCCGGAGACCAAAAAAACTTTTACCTGGCACACTCCTATCTAGGTACATTCACACGAAGTTTCATTAGAATCAGAATTTTCGGGTTAGAAATACATTTTTATTAGTCAAATACCAAGTACTTTTTGCATTAAACGTCTTTTTCTATTCTCACTAGATTAGTAAGATGCAGTAGTGTTTCATTATTCGTACGACCATTCGGTATCGGTCGCGTGCGATTTTCGTTGCATGGTCACGATTGTTATCGCGGCTACGAGTCTACCCACCGTGCTACGCCGCCGAGTACAGTATTTAAACAAGAGACACCGAGACTGATAAGGGACGATCCCAAACCCGAAAATTAAAAAAATTCTGAAACTATGTGCATAGGGGACTTCTCATTACTGGTGAAAATTCTGATATTTTCCGATTTTGTGTTGCAATTCGCGAACCGTAAGCGATAGAAACAAGTTTCAAGATAAATTATACTTCTTTTAATTAGATCTATGATTTAGTAAAAAATTATTTTACAGTTTACGAGTTATAATACAAAATTGGAAACTAACAATATTTTCAGGGGTCAATTACAACCCCTTAGAGTGAATTTGTGTGAAGTGTGAAAACAAAACTTGGGCTGTAATCAGGAAGAAATTCCTTACATATTCACAAAGTTCTAGAATTTTTTGAATTTCCGGCTTCGGGATCTTCCCTTGTAAGACATAGAACTCGAAGTGGGGATGTCGAAACTCGAATGTCGATCGTGCGTTTCCTAAAGTATAGACTCCTCGCAGTTCATACTCCTCCAAGCACGACCGTATTTAACTGACCAGGTTTTCCATCCTCAATTTTAGAGACGATCTTCAACCCTTTACATAAATTTCAGCTAATAAAAAACGACGCGTCTAATATCGTACTACTCTACCCATGTGTTAAGTTTCACCAAACTCGGAAAATGTCAATTAGGTAAATGACATTCTTTGTAAGACATGTACTGAAATCTACTTTCTTCTTAAAATTAAATTACCTAAGCGTATTCAAAATATAGCAAATATTATCCAGACATCCCTATAATTTATGAAGTATTCAAAGTTGGGCGCGGTTTAAGTTACCGCCTCGAACCGACGGTTTAATTACGCAACCCTGAATAATTCGAAAAATAATCAATAAATAACCGGATCGTAGCGATGACTCTCTACTTTATTATCCAGCCGAGTTTGCGATTAAAAGCTGGTCCACGATCGAAACGTCGGTTACTAGTGGCTAAATGCAGAGTGTTCGAGGGCCGACGGCCAACGGATATTGCAAATTGGGACAATTATGTTATTTCCGTCCGATAACCTACATCGCGAAGTAGTCTGACGAATGAATAAGTAAATTCTTCCAGAAAATCTGACGTCTGACACGAAAACCAGCAGACTGTTCGAATTATCACTTGCATGGCGGAGTACCTGCTGTCTAGAGTAACGGGTATATTATCCCCGTGGTGCCGGGTCCTGTCATGATGAAATTCAGTTTCACTTGTGACACAGACGCGACTGGACCTCGCCGTCACCGTCATCGATTTAGAAACGATCCAGATTTATATAGCGCTCGATATTTTCCTGCAGGAAGCACTCTGCCGGCGCGGCGTCTGGTCTGACGCCGTAACTCGTCGCCGCGTCGCGTCGGTGGCTCGTTCGACATTGTGCGCAAATAATTGATGCCGTTCATTCGATAACGCAATTATTGCATTATTATTGATGCAAGCTACGAAATACTGCGCCCTATTGTAAATTACCATCGGCTGAACGTGTGGGGGCCGCCATACGAAACATTGCCATACATCAGGCGGCGATACAAAATGCTCGTGGTGCATTCCGCGACAGGGACAAGAGACACGAGAGACATCCATCGATTCTAGCAGCTCTAATGCGAATACTCGATGGAGAATGGCGCGACTTCAAGCGGTTGGTATTTTTGGGAATGTTTTTAATGCAAACTGCATTTGTGTTAAGTTGGCAAAGGAAGAAGAACGTGTTTTGCTGAAGAACTGTTTTCTTATTTTAGAAGTGCATATATTTAGCAATCCTCAGGAATTTTGTTATAGGAAGATATTAAATAGTGAAGGAATAACAAGCCACTCTCGCGGAAGCTGTTTTTATAATGGCTCTGCGCGGTGAACACAATTTTTCTGAGACAGATCATTTGAAATCAAGAAGTGAAGAAGATTCTGTTAATATACGAGTTTATCTGGTTCGTAAATGAAGGATATTTCAAAAAAATAATTTCAGACGAAATGGGGCTGTTTAACGCAAAATCATGATTTTTGTATGTCTGAATTGTTCGTTTCTCGTCTAAAATTAATAAATATAGAAAACCCATTTTAATGATGACAATTGTCAATTTTATTAGTAATAACTAAAACTGCTATGCATTAATGATTAAATATTCTCGTAAAGTTCAGAAGAGTGTGTTGCGAAATGAAAGAAAAGTTTGGTAAATTTTTAAGTATCCAGTATTTGTAATGAGAACCGTAAGAAATTAAATTATCTTATGATTATTGCCAGAAAGCATAAATCGATTAATTAAGAGTGCTGAGTGGGTCATGCGAAAGATGTTACGGTTGCAACTGTTTGCCGCATTTGCGGGAGGCATAAGCGACCCATAGCTCTTTTTACGACACTCCAACTATCCCGCATCACCTCATCGTATGTCTAAATAATCAATTTACTACTGGCCATAATCGTAACCACGAGTTAGCAAGTTTATGTCAGCGAAGGCATCATAACTACGTGGCTTCGTAAAGCATAAATATGATTATGGAATATTTTGCCTAAAGCAACAGAGTCCGGAGTTTTGTCTCTTCATCTGTCTTTTGCTCGTACATTCCTTCTTCACATTACACTATAGCTCCTTTTCTTTTGTAATACGTCCTCGCCCAGTAGTAATTTTGACGCCTTCACTCGTCGGGTCGAAAGGGTACATGGTTCTATATTTTTCTTGTTCTGTTTATTTATTTCTTTTGTTAAGTGCTATTTTTAAACTCGTAAGGGCAGAAATTTATTAAATGCTAAAGTGGTAGCAATTCTTTAGTTGATGAATATACCATTGAGAAACTACAAATATGTATCTATAAGTATGTGTGCACAATATCCTCCCCTTAACGATGTGCAGTAATGTAAAATTAAATATTCCTCAGTATTTTTTAAATAGAAGTGGTTCTATTTTTATAATAATAACAACTTATACACATAATCGTTATTTGTATAATGAAATATGCCGAATACGAAAAGAATGAACTGTTTCAGTTAATAATATTATTACAAAATACTAGATTGTTAATGAATATTATTCTAAATATCATGTATATAGGTACGACAGTCATTCCTGTCATTCTTAATTTATTCCTTACCTGTAAATCAATAATTAAAACAACTACTACAATTATTCTTAGAAAGGATACTCAAAGATTTTATTGTATTTGAGTAATTATACAAGGTATAAGAAAATTCTCGCATGCATAATTCATTATCGTAATCAATTAAATTATTCACTATTAAATTTATATTAATTTCATTTGTCTAGTCGTAGTAATTGCTTTTCTAAAACCGAAAAGCTTATTAATTATCAACCAAGAATAATTTACGAATGTCTCACAGAGACACTACATTTTTGTGTCGATCAATGTACGATGAATATAATCAATGTTATTCTCTACTTACGTTATGCCTTGGTGACCAGGAATTGCACATAATGGAGGCATCTTCCAATATACGACTCTGTAAAAAGAAAAGGTTTCGATTTTTAACAGTTTCACATTCTTCGATACATTCATAAATTTTTTTCTTAAATTCTAATTCATTAATATTTTAACATCTAATTCATTAATATGTTTCTTCATTTAATTGATTATAGTAAACTCATTTTCTTATAATTCAAAATCTGTACATTAAATTTATTTACATATTTATTTATATAACTAAACTACTAGCTTAATGAAATCAGAGCTTCGCTTTCTAATTTCATATTTCAAGTTCAAGCTGCTCAGGAATTCTCATATTTCATCCTTAAGTAATTTCTGTTTCATTACAGCCCCAGTCACATTATAATTATTTTTTAACACATTATACAATATTTAAGAATTCTCCAACTAGAAGCATCAGATGCAAATTAATTCTTTATCCGCGAAAGCCGGATTAACTTTTAATTTGTGATAAACTTTACGGACTCTAATGAAAAGAACGTATTGAATTTTTCGACCCTCTAAAAAATATTTATACGAAATTGAAATAGAGAGTGTAATATGTGTGTGTATTATATGTGTAGGTCAGTTCTATGTATAGGTATCTAAGCTCGTCCATGCTTGTCTCTTTATAAGTTTTAAATGTCGTTGAACTCTCAGTGATAGGTGATAGACTGCTTAGAGACCAAATCGAGACTGGAGACCTGGTAAAATTTTCCAACCTGACGGTTTGACCCCGATAATCTGTCTAGACTAGTAGTCATAAATATTAATTGCTCATGGAGCACTGTCGTACATTTTTCTTCTACAGTATCCACTTTTCTTTTACATATTTAGCATATGCTTAAATTAAACTAGAAACATAATTAAATACGCACAAGTATTGGAAAAATGTTTATTATTATAATTTACAAAAAAGGGGTCGTTTAAATTAAGTTTCGCTCTTTATTACTAGTTGATATAATATTGGGTTACATTCATCTGTGCATACACATAACAAATTATAGTAGTACCTATTGTTGTCCATTGAATCGATTGAAGATATTCATGTTCACTAATAGGTACTTAATATCTCTGCTATCTCAAAAATAACTGCAGACGATTTCAGTAATGAACTTAACTTGCCTTAATTATAATGAATGAAGTGATAACAAAATGATGAAACTGTTATTCGTCTAATTG
The DNA here is from genome assembly GCA_963971345.1 of Andrena flavipes. Classification (NCBI taxonomy): domain Eukaryota; kingdom Metazoa; phylum Arthropoda; class Insecta; order Hymenoptera; family Andrenidae; genus Andrena; species Andrena flavipes. The sequence goes on from OZ020480.1 coordinate 63,763,918, forward strand.
TAAGTAAATGAAATCATGTTTTACTTTCTTGACCCCGGCTAATTAATGGAGATAATTGATACTGTAATTTTGAAGCGATGTTGTTATAAGTCCTTCAGGTAATTTGATTCTTATTTCAGTGTCAAACTGTAGCAAATATAGCTAATAGATATCATTCAGCTTATTCTGTAAGTTGTCTGTGTCATTATTCCACTCTTATTCATTCGGTTTTTCTCCGAAAATACAGTTTTTATTGTTCGAGATTTCCAAATTTGAAATTACGTTGTCCCATAAAAAAAGAGACATTCACTGATACAAGAGGGATGAATTTTAGACTATGTTGGTCTGTAACAAAGGATCCTCATGTTTTTTTGGGAAATGCTATTAGGTATAGCATTTATTACAATATTGTCAAATGTAGGTAAACCAGTTGAATTTCCCATATCCAAATACAATACAATTTTATAGTAATCTTTTCCTGCCTTTCCTCCAAAATTTCATATTAAAGTAACGAATGAGATTCAATAAGCTTGATAATTTTGAAATCCAATAATTAGAATTTCAACCGTAAAGAATTTTTAAAAATTTTGAAATCCCTTTATTCCAAATCTGTCACGTAAAATCAATCTCGAAACGACTATGCATCGCCGTGATGATTAATGCTTCCATAAATCAACCGATGATCTATGCGGCGATATATTTTCCATCTGCCAGAAATCTGTGTATATCGGTGCAGTTTATCTGTCAACGGGGCTTAATATTCATCTAGTCTGCATATTTTATTCTCAGCAATCGCGTGATGTGTATATTTAAAGCGCGCCACTAAGATTGACAGAATCGGGCCATTGCAGCGTCGCGACGCCGCGCCGGCGGGCATCACAAATTAAATGAGTCATTTTAGGATTCGCGCAGAACTCGATATCGTTCTCATTAAAGTGCCGGTCAATTCTGTATTCAATCGCTGCTGATGACAATGATCGTGTCATTGTACGAATCGCGACTGACATCAATGCTTCATATTATCGTCTTTATTAATATGCCAACTTCTCCAACGTGCTTTTATACAATCATTTTTAATACCGTTACATCCTTTTTACGCGAATCTCATACGATCTTGTTGCGTCATAAAATATACATACCTACACACGTTCGGTAGAATACGACATGGATAGCAAAGTTCATATCTTTCGCGATAAGTGAATTTATCCTATATATAAACAAGAATAATATGTTCGAACAAAATTGAGTACTATTTTTTATAAGAATTTAGAAAAGAATTTATTTCAATAATGCATTATTCTTGATAAGTCGGTTTAGAAGTATTGTGACATTTTTATTTCTTCATTTATTTCTATATTCATTCGTCCTATTAATGTTAAGGAAGGTTGTCTATATCGTATCACTTAAGGGGGTACTCCACTGTGAACTTAAATTAAAAATTTTTATTGACAAATAACAAAATGGCGCCTGTTTGAAGGAAAAAGTTCCCCAAAATGGTGTTTCTCAAATGTTCCCCGAGAAAAATCTCGGTTATTTTTCAATAAAAATTGTTAATTGAGGTACGGACGATAGCGACACTCATACAGATTAAGAATCTTTTCGAATTTTTTGTTTCGGATAAGCCCAAGCCGGGAAATCACCTGCACCACGAACACACTGTTTTTGTTGAAGTGCCATATTGATGCTGTAAAAAAACAAGTAACACACATTGAAAATATTCTTTTTAATTTTTTTGGTATAATATAAGAGTAGCTTAATAAATATCAAAAAAAATTATTTCATTATATGTTGTATTTAGTGAGAAAAAAATCTTTAAAAATAGTTTGATTTTTCGACCGTTCACAGTGGAGTACCCCCTTAAGATATTTTACGTTATATCTCGTATTTGATACTAATTTGAATGCAAGTTAATATTGGATATTACTCGGAACAAATTAATTTGTTAGTAATCTTTTTGATAACCGGTCTCCTAAATCGCATCTCTCGGTATCCAAAATCGCACCTCCCCTAAAAAAAAATAATTTCCCCTTAGGAGGACAAAAATTTCTAATAGGAATTTTTTTTTAATTCTTTGTTTCTCTCCACAAGCCTGTTTTTGTTCCTTACTTTTCAATTCTTAAGTTTTAAAAAAACAGTCATTATAAGGGACACCCTAGCCTACGTAAATTTGCAATTGCTGCGTTAGAAATATTGCTTCTCCAAATTTCATTCACGTTTTAACGTAGCTCTGCGCCCACATTTAATATAGATATAGGTGGATACATATTATGTATTCACCTGTATGCATTTGTATCTTTCGCGGGTATGCCAACAGCACAATCGACGCGTGTATACCTACACATGTGTACACATGTGCGTTCCCGTATGTATGTAGACATATCCTGTGTGCTTTGCTGCAAGCTGTACAGAGTACATCAAATGTAAATACAAAGCTTGGCTAACATCGACGCCGTTTGCACACACATGACCATAGATGTGCGTGTATTTGTACATTGCCATTGTTGTGTATCCATTAAAATTGTTTCGAATATGTATTTAGACGTTTCATCTGCAAGTGGTGAATTCAATTTTGCATTGAGACACTGCAATTAATCTTTTGCACAGCAACCATGCTTGCCAGTTCTAAGCAATATTTAGTATCCTGTTCCAATTAGATCTCACAGACACATTGATGATTAAAGCACTGTTATACGTAGATCATATTATATTTTGGAATTGAAATACTCACAAGCGTATAGAAAAATGAAAAATATTTTTATATCCTAGTAACTTCTACGCCAGTAGTTATGCACGAAGAATATATTTTTATCCCTTTGTTCTACCGTGGCCTGAACAATATAACCTTGTTTAGTAACCAAAATTAATAACCAAATATTTATTTTCTCAAAAGTAAAAAGCTATGTGTATTTACTGAACTGACATTTTATTTCAGTGATATACTTAGTTTAAATGAAATGAACACACATTTCAAGGATTATCGTACTGTTTTATTTATTTCAGATTTTACCTAATTTACGGTCCATGCTAATAACCATTGACGGATAATTAATTAAAGAATTTAATTTAAATTTAATTATATTAATCTGTGGAATTCGCCCAATAGGTACTATTTGTAACTCCTTTGCCAATTGGCTTCACTTAAAAAGTTCAAGGTAAAAGAACAACTTATAAAGAATGCTTAAATACTGTATTTAAAATTTTCATTTAATTGCCAGTATTTATAATTTTCAGCCAATTTTTGGTAATACTAATATTGATGGATTCGTCAGAATGCAGTAAATTATTATTCTGGCGATGACGGAGCGGGATTATGTAAATCAAAGGAATTTTAAATTATATAGTTCTTAAGATAGATATTATCGCGTGTTAAAAGTTCCCATTATAGAGCAAATTGGACAAAATCGAATGATTATTAAGAGATATACATGGGGTTATTCCAACGAAAATAATACTACAGTACTGCAGGTATATTTATTCTATGAATTTAGTCAAACCAATAAGTAATAATTTATTAAATCGTATATTAATAATGCTGTATGCCCCTTTTTCTTGATCTGTTTCGGTTCATTTACGCGTCTTTGTCTTCACATGTCATAATTCTAATTTGCAATAATGTCAATCGTTTCATGAAAAAATTAATAATGACGTATTAAACACTGAAAATAAGGATTTTTTTATCGTTTTCGCATATTTCGGTATATGCCCGCCCCCTTAAATGTTTAAAAAATAGTACTCCAAAATAAAAATCCCATTTTTTGTACGTCTTCATAAGTAAAAAGTGTTCGAGAAGCATTTAAACTTTCAAAATTTGAAAAAAAAACAAACGTTATACTTTTTCCGATTGTTTTCGAAAACCGTTTGTCGTACGAGAAAAAGTAATACCACATAAAAAGTGCTCCTCGTTCGGATCTACAACTTTTATTCGACAAATTTTCTTATTTAATCACTAACTTGGAGGATATTACATAAAATCGACTTCGTGAGCTGTTAAATAATGATTTAAATATTTAAGTGCCCAGGGGCACCTTTCCCCGATATCCGATCGAGCTCAAACTTTACAAATTTGGAACTATTCTAGAGGGTGCCCGAAGAAAATTCAAAAATAAGATCCACCCAAATTTGTTCCTTTCTTCGTCACATAGGTACCATCTACAACTGTCCAGCGAAAGTACAGAATAACTTTACCGTGCCTATGCCGAGCAACAAAATAACAAACAATTAACTGTGCCAAGTGCTTCCTCGTATGATTGCAATCAACAGAACTGAAAATCTGCCATACGCCTATGGGCATCACGAAACCGTTTACACTCGAAATACCGTGGCATTTCTACGTTATCGCTAGCGTTTCAATTTCCCCCGAACAATTTCGAATTCTCGTGCCGCGTGTCCGCGTGTGCAATCAGCCAACGCTCCACGCTCACGGAAACATCGGTGTTACAACGGGCCACCGGTGCGTTATGCTGCGGCGCTGGCGTAGGTCGCTCGGTGGCCCGGTTGTAAGCGCACAGGGGCGGTGTGTGTGCACGCAGGTACGCAGGTACCCGTGCACACTGTGGCGCTGGGACATGTATCCAGATTCGAGACGAAACACATTGCCGACTCCCGCGAGCGGGCAAACAGCCGCAGTCGAAACAATTTGCCCGGCTAATTGATTTTCCTTGGTATCCCCGATTCGGCGTAACCTGGTGCATGCACGCGCTGCTGCGCCGACGGATACGGGAGAGACAACCATGCCGCCCATCGTGCAAATCCAATCGGAAACTCCCGTTTGATTATCAAAGAGGCTGCACCCGGCCGATTGTAAATCAACCCCCAAAACTCCGCTTCGCGAAATTATACGGGACACGGCCGATCGTTCTGTCAATCGATCGCCGGACTCGCTGTGGTAGCGATGTGTATTAGGTACGTGCAAAAGCTTTGCCGTTTGTACAGGGAATCCTACTTTCACATTGCTACAATCTTCGGTTCACTTCTGTGTTTAACGTAAAGCCAAGAAACGAGAAACACGTGCACTGTACAGTAGTGTCTTCTGTGTGTGTTTCTTATTGAAATTAGAAAAGTTTTGTAAAGATGTAAGAAGTGATTGGGTAGATCGTAGAAGAAGACCCGTGGCCCATAGATAGTAGGGTTAAATAAAATTATAATATCAAGTTTCATTGGATAAAAATACTAGGAATACAGAACAGAATATAGTCAAGAAGAAAAATAGTGAAACTAATAAGTCAATAATGAACCATAATCTTCAGGGTTTAAAATGGAAACGCCTTGATATTCACTGTAGGTACTCTTCCAATCTTCCAATCCCTGAATTTCACTTATTTCAGCATCTCGAGTATTGTTTACTGCATAAGAGATACAGTTCAATTGTAGAAATCTGAAATTCTATAATTCCTCAACGACTGACCCCTGAAACAAAAACCTGACCGTGTGGTCCGGGGCCTTGGAACGAATACCTCCACTGTACCTTCTCCCGGGCAGTATAGGAACCAGTGGAACAATTAAAAGTCTGCGCACACATATCAGTTCCGTGTCAGTACCGTTCCAGCGTAGCAGTGGTAAGAAGAAGAGACCCTCTAGCCTCCTCTTCTTCTTACCAGTACGGAACGGTACTGACACGGAACTGATATGTGTGCGCAGACCTTTAAGGTCCGTACGAGATACTGAGGTGGTCGTTGAGGGGATAAAGAAGATACTGTAAAATTGATTTTCAGATTCAGAAAATATATAGGAGCTACTGGAGACTACTTCGAGTACCCAAAATTGCTTAGATACTATTGTAACACAATTTTCTGTTCAACCTTCTTTAACGACTGCTACAAATCTTTTTCACCCAACGTAATATATCGAGTGTAGAGGGTATCCATTGTAGCGACAGCGTAAAGCCTCGTTCACATTAGTCAAGTTTACTGGCTTCAAATCGCTTGAATTCAAGTATACTGACTTCAAGTTAGTGTTCAGATATTTTTAGCTCACTTCAAGTTACATACAAGTGTACTTGAAGCTTGAAGCTGAAGAGTGAAGCAAGTAGATTAAGATATCTAAAATAGCGTCAAAGGAAGTGGTAATTTCAGGGTTGTACATAATACAACATGAAATTCGGAATGAATTATTGAACATTTTTTAAAAAAATAGACAGTCGGCTTACCTTCGTGACTCTTGAACATACGTTCACACTATTCAAGTTATATTATTTCAAGGCAAGGAAAGTTGGAACACTCTCTACTTCGCTTGAAACTTGAAAGGATATTTCAAGCCAAATGAATGAAAGGTTCACAGTAGTCGAGTTTATTGCTTCAAGCCAGTAAACTTGACTAATGTGAACGAGGCATAAGATTTGCGAAGGTTCGTTGGAAGGAAATAAAATTACTCGACAAATCAAGTCGGTCGATATCGATAAAACCTTGCGGTCCCTTTCTGGCCTCGGGAGGCAACTTTACGCAAGCCGTATTCTTCGATGCTTCCATACTCCTCAGATTCTTATTTGCGTCTTGAGAGATGCATTTTCACGATGTCTTTTTGCTTCTTTGAAACCTTCGTCATAAATGGTGGACGCTTCTAATATTAGAGGATGATATTAGTATGCATTAATATTCATAGCTTTTGCGTCTGTACAGTGAGGATCAATAATTTCGGTATGCAAGTCAATAAAGATGAAATTTTGAATATTTTTACATCATAAGCAAAATTGGGACAGAAATGTTATTGTTTTTATGAAATTCGTTAACATTGATGTTTTTACTTAAATGTAATTCTATACTATATTTTCTTTAATATGATACTTTACTATTTTCTATTTACATTATAATACTTTTATTCTAATTTAAATGCTTCCTTAGCTAGAATAATTCGCATTTCAAATAAAACCTACCACTGTAGAAACCTAAGATGTAAAATGTAGAATCTCGATCTAAGTCATTCCATTTCACAATGCCCAGAATAACTGTCCTATATAGAAACTGCTCCTCAGACGCCAAGCATTGGCGACCATATATCATTAATTCATTTTTGTGTGAACTAGATATTGCAGCATTAAAAATTGTTCACAATATTCTCAGAAAGTGTAGAATACGAAACTAAGAAATATTACTGTATACTTATTCAATATCTATTTTTAGTTACAACCTGTAAATAATTAAAGTAACGATAAATAAATTATAACAACATTTTCTGGGCCGTTCATACATAATGTTAGGAAAGTTCCTCCACTCTACAGTATATTAAAAGTCATCGAAGGCTGAAAAAATTATGCTTCCATACCAATATCTCATTGATAATTCACTATTGCTGAGAGGCTTTCATAATAATCGGTATTAATTTTCCAAAATCGGTTTTATTATTTTAAACATCCTTCCTTTCGTTTATACCGTCTATAATTAAGAAGTACTTAATCGAATGATTAATGTAATAATTAATCTTTCGTACCAAAGTAATATAATATTGCACCTATGTACAACTTGTTCATAATGACCGTTTCCAACACTTTGCACCCTGTCCGCGACTTCCTCTTTACTCAAAGATGCAATGCCATTACGGTCTGAGAATTGTCACACCCGGTCTTACGTATGGCACAGCCAACTGTTTTTTTTTCCAAGGGTTCGAAGGACCAGTCGCAATAACACGTAGGAAATGTCTGACAGTAATTTATTTAATGATAATAACCAAGTTATCGTGCTAAATACAATCTGTCAAATCTTCACAATAATCGATCGTCAATCTTAATGGAACCTGTTGCATCAAGTTAATTACGATGTATCATTACTCGATTTGATTAAATTGTCGATCGAAAACTGTTGCCTCCAATCAGTAAAATACCGTGGAGTATTGAATAAAAAACTGAATAATTTGTGACGAGTAAAATGAAAAACGTATTGCACCTTGCCTGTTAATATTGCAAGCCTTTTTATCAAATCCTAATATTACAGAAACTGAAATTATTGCAAACCTGATGAAAATAAACTTCATAACAAAATAAAAATTTCTCATTCACAATTGTAGTTTGTACACATATGCATAATTGTTCAACACAATTTGAAATATTTGTGTTAGAGCCTTGGAATTTGATGCCTGAATCCAAGTGTAGCAAACGGTAATTGAAATAAAATTCTCCTCCTGGAAGAGGAAAGAGCATTCGAGAAACGGGAGGACAGAGGAAGCGAGGTTCTTCGCGGAAGTTTGACTGATAATTAACTAAATTTACCAAGGGTTGCGAGTCAAAGTGTGAAGTCGTGTTCCAAGTCTTTCTGCACTTCGACGCTCCACTACGCTGGTTAATAACAAATGAGCCGAGCTTCTCCCCCTTCACTTTTGTTATAATCGGAGACACTTGCTCCCTTACAGTAACTGTCTACCAGCCTGTATTATTCAACGGATCCGTTTGAGCCATTCTAAACATCGCTCGGACGTGCTACCCACCTTCAATCTTCATATCGCAATTTTTCTTCTTGCCTTATGTAACTTTACTCTCCTGCTACGCGTTTCTACTGCCTTTCAGCAAGACAGTAATTCTTGTTTCCACGGCAAAAATATGCGTTATTAGCTGTGTCCCGAACCTGAAAATTCAAAAACTTCTGAAACTTTGTGAATATGTAGAGGACTTCCTCCTGATTACAACGCAATTTTTGTTTGCTGCCCAAATTCAATCGAAGGGGGTGAAATTAACCCCTGAAACTTCGGCTATTTTTCGATTTTGTGATATAATTCGCGAACTGTAAGAGACAGAAAAAAAGTTTCAAGACAACAGTTATTTCTTAAGATCTATCATTTGGTAAAAAAATTATTTTACAGTTCGCGAGTTATAACACAAAATTAGAAAATACCCGGATTTTCAGGGGTCAATTACACACCCTTAGAGTGAATTTGGGCGACAAACAAAAATTGCCTTGTAATCAGGAGGAAATTCCCTACATATTCACAAGGTACCAGAATTTTTTGAATATCCAAGTTCGGGATGTTCTCCTGTGAGTCGGAAGGAAAAGCCAACTTTACATTTTATTTTTAAAAAATAAATTGTACAGTTGACCCTAGGCTTGGGTCTAGTATATTGTTTATTCCTCTTATAAAACAAAGCATGGAAGTTGAAGCAAAAGTCCCATTAAACGTTTCTACATGAATCATACGTAGCAGAAACTTTGTTATGTCACTCATTTGATATGATTTCATCGTCAGTCATAATATATGTCGGCTCATCTACGTTCCTTCAAGTATGTCGTTAGATACTTTTCGATGGTACCAAAAATGAAGGGGGCAAGTAGCTGCACCGAATTTATGTTCGCTCGAGTCATTACCATTTCAAGCGAAAAACACAGGTCTTGACGAAGCGCGAACCGTCTAAGAGCCGTCATAAAGAGAATTTATGAAATTTCGTAATGTAGTATTCTGATTCGTAGGCGCTCCTCCTGCTCCCTGTCAACTCTTTACCCGAGTGATTTTTTGCTTTTAATGTAGAATACGATTAAGTCGCCCGAGGAACATCGTTTCAGCTGATTCGCGTTGCGAAACGAGTTACTCTAATTCTGAGAATTTCCAACGCGATGGTATGTAACTTCTGGTCAAAAATTATTTACAAACATAACATTGCAATGTGCGATAATCTTTAAACCTAATTCTTTATTAAATTATAGTTTCACTGCTGGGTTATTTACGTCAAAAATCACAGAAACCACCGAAAACTATGTTCGTAATAGGAATTATTCATAAGTACCTATAAAATACAAAGAATACTTTTTAAAATACAATTCTTAGTGTTGCTAAAGTTATTGGTAGGTGATTCGGAACAAAAGTTTAGAAAAGGGAACTGAAAGCATAACATTTTATCAAAATGATTTTGGGTTAATGTTCCTTTAAACACGTGTCTAAGCACCAACATTTTTAAAAAAATCTATTTAATTCTACAGAAACGTATATACATATATTATGTATATGTATGATTTATCATTGATTATTCTACTTAGAAGCACGAGTTTAAAAGTTTTCAATTACATAGTGCGCTTTATTCCATTTACTATTAACTGTTTTCACTTTACAGCTATTAAATGTCCCAGACATATTTAAATATTCTAATAATCGATTTTCCTGTGCGAAATCGATAGAGCAAAAATATCTGCATCACGGACAAATTTTCCCACGATTTGTCGTTAAAGTCGTTTATCTCCGTCCAGGTATGATTTAATAACACCACCTACTAATTCGATGGTCAATAATACGCGGTATACTGGAATTATCGTTCGAATCGATATGAAGTCGCGTTCTGTTGTTGCAGTATCATAATTGTTATCCGTCACGTGACGCATGAAATCTAGCACAGAAATCGTGGGTTTGTACGTATGTACGGCGCTAGAACGTCCCCGGTTTATCGACCAGCGTTGCCCCTGTTATCCCTTCATTTCCAAAAATACAAATATTTATCTCTTCGTGTAGCATTTTTAAACTTTATATATTTGGTGGAGGCGCCATCAAATGTCACGTCTGCCTTTAAATTTAGTGTTGTATAAACGCAAGCTGGATTATTAGTCGCGGCGAAAATATCACTTTGCGCTCGTCGAGTAACGAAGTAGATGCCTTTATTGATATGAAATTTCACTCATCATGTTCGTTTTACGGCTATGCTGCTTTATGGACGCTTAAATTCATGCGACCACTGCAGCGAAAAGGAGATAACAACGAAATAATGTGTACTGTTTCGTGGTAACGTATCACTTGGCGCAAGACGATTTTTGTTGTGCGCTGTTATAAATAAAAAGAGTGGTACAGAAATTTAATGTCATTCTGTGAGATTAAGAAAAGAATAGTTTTTGTACGCAAAAGAGGAACTTCAGATGTGTGAATGTGAATGTTCGGATATTTTAATAAAGTTGAGAAAACGTTATTTCTGTCAGGAATTGTTATTTCTGTCCCCCCCAAAGAAGGGCCTTGGTAAGAAGAAAAGAAAATTTAATCTTCAAATAAATTTTATAATCACCTAATGAATTTTATTGAATTTGCATTAAAATATTTGTATCCATTCATCTCGGCGCCCCCAAAGATTCAATCCTAAGTTATCGAGTAATGTTTTCTCAGAATTTCAAATGCAGATTATCGACTAAAAATTTCCACAGAAACAATCTGAAGTATTCCAGAACAATTACACAAATTTTGAAATAGTTAGATGAAAGTTAACAGATCAAACTCAAAACCAGAATAATTGCTGTAATTTTTTTCTCATGCGAATACATTCGCGATTTTTTAAGGTGCAAAATTTTAGCTAATTAACTTTAGCGTGATATTTTCTTTCGCGGGGTGGATAGCTTCCTCTTCTTGAACGTCGATTGTGGGCTTGGAGAGGTTGTACAAAGTTATTTCTGAAATTTGCGACTTGGTTAATCGTCACTGTGACTCTCCCAACTTATTCACAGTGTTGTACCATGCAACTTTGTAGATTGTTATAGACACATCACAGACTACTACCTTATAGTACGTTGTAGAAAGTATACAGAAACTTTCTTACAAGGGAAGATCCCGAACCCGGAAATTCAAAAAATTCTGAAACTTTGTGAATATATAGGGAATTTCCTCCTGATCACAACGCAATTTTTGCTTGCCGCCCAAATTCACTCTAAAGGGGTGTAATTCACCCCCAAAAATCCGGTTATTTTCCGACTTTGTGTTAACTCGTGAACTTTAAATTTTTTTAACCAAATGATACCTAGATCTAATTAAAATACGTAACTTTTATCTTCAAACTTTTCTCCATCTCTTACAGTTCTCGAATTTTCAAGGGGTTAATTTCACCCCTTCCAGTGAATTTGTGCCGCAAACAAAAATTGCATTGTAATCAGGAGGAAATCCCCTACATAATCGCAAAGTTTCAGAATTTTTTGAATTTCCGGATTCAGCATCTTCCCTTATTATATATAAATTGTTCATTATTCCCAACATTATTTCATTACGACATATTATTATTTCTTCAAACTGCCAAACTCTCAGATATTTTATTCAAGTTACTTGTACCTACATATACTTAACGTTCTTAGTAGAAAGCTAACAAAATATTGACCTAATCCTTAAAAATTGACACTCATCTCAAATGACAGTACATCTTCCCAAAAAAATGTTTAATTGCTTCAGATATTCAAACAAAACCTATCTTACTTATTTCCACTCCGAAGGTTCTCCAAACCCTCGCATTAGTAAGTACCTAAATACAAAAGGAATTAAAAGCGAGCCGGTCAAATTTCACCCATTAAATAATCATCAGGGGCAAGAACAGACAGTGCACAGTATGCCGGGGGCAAAATTCGCTGCTCGATACAAGGGTTGCAGCGCGCAACGTTGTTCGCCAAAAAAAAATTGTGACTCTTATCACTGGGCATGGGGATGATTCGAGGACGATCCATAAATCATGATGATTCGCTTTATGGTATTTACAGTTAAACCGAAATTGACGGTTGCCCAGCGTAAAATTCAGTGATTTCGTTACCACGAGTAGATGTATCGAGGGATAGACACGCTCATTGGCTACGTGGTGTTCCGCCCCCGCAGCCCCGCCAATCAGACCAGCCGCTCTCTCTCATCGATCCAAACCATCTACACTATAGTCAGCCGCCATGCTCAACTTGCCCATTCCCCTATCCTTCGCAGACCATACACCGATCTGGACTATACATATAACAATCTGTAAGACTCGGGGGCAACAAAGCTCTACCCGCGGCTAAATTTGTTGATCAACATTTGAGGTGATCGGTGGTGTTCGTTGACACCGTGCCAGAAAGAACTTTGACTCGGGACCAGTTCTTTCAGCCTGATTCCGCTCAGGAGTGTCATGCCTTCTCCGCGTGGAGTGTCATTAATAGGTGGTGTGTCAATTTGCGCATTTGTCTCTTCTTCGTTAAGAAGGAAGCTTCTCTGACCCACGAAGTAGGTTGCCAACTGGTCTGATTTGTCTCAGGCTAATGCTGAGCGACAAAATGACACCTACAGTCTTCAGCACCTCACGTTCTTGCAGGGCAGACGTATGGCTTACTCGGATCATGATTACCGTAGTATTTTGTCTCGTTTAAAAATGGGCACCTTGGAAGATGGTAGATCTGTTCTTGATCTCAGCTTTTTGCGAAATTTGCTGCACAATGAGATTGAATGATGTGATATTCTAGGTCTGGTGGGGCTGAACGCTCAGTCTAGGACACTCCGTTACAAACAGCTTTTTCATATCAGGTTCTTTAGTCGAATCTGACGGGGACCGAGCCGATAAATTCCCTGACTTATTTTTCACTGTGCCCCGCTGGTGGGGTAAAGTGAGAAAATAGTAGGAGATATTTTAAACAAATATTTTATCGAATTCTGAAGTGACAGAGCTGTTGTACTGTGGATTTTAGAAAGCAAAAGTGTGTAATTCAATATAATAAAAAAATATGCTTGTTTCTGTTGTCTTGGTGACTTTTGTGTGCTATTAAATCTTAAATGTCTGACTTTGCCCCAGGCTTCCCTACTTTTGTTTTAGAATTAGTATACTCCAATAAACTACTTAATGGATAAATTATATTCTATCTTTTATCTAAATTGCAAACTGTGCAACGATACGGAAAAAGTTCTTTGACGAAATAGAGCGTCAGGGTGGAAATTAGGGTAAAGAGAATTGTTTTCCTACCTCCAATGTATAGTGAATAGAATAAGTAGGAAACTACTTAGTGGAAATTGTAACGAGGCAGCCATAAACCCTGATTTTACACGAGGCACGAATTATGCGAATAACCTTAAATATACAATATTCTCAACATTAAATAGAGCCAGAATAGGGGGTTGGTTTATCCCAAGGTAAACTGTCCAACGAGGCGAATGAAAACAAACTAATATAAACTCAATTTAAAATTGGGGCTTCCCTAGTTATAGTGAAAATGTGTATGTATTATCAGAACGCGATCGTATATAAGTCGGCTCGATTTAAACTGAACAAAAAGGATCGCCTAAAGTAGCTACAGTATACGAAACAGAGGAGAGAAAGAGAGAGGTGATTGAAGAGAAAGTATCAAGCGCTCGTATTTCCTGACACCCGTTTTATAAAGAGGCAATCTCAGATTACTTTTCGGGCAACGTTACTTATTTAAACACCGAGGAAGCTTAACTCGATTCGCGTAAGATTTTGGAGTTCGTTTCACATTGAAGCGCGCCAAAACTTGATTACTCTTTTGAATCTGTCGATGAGTAAAAGGGACAAATTTTTATATTGTATTTTATATGTATTTCTTGATAGTATTTAGTATCTTTATTATTAATAATAATTTAAATATTTTCCGAAATGCCGTGCAAGAAATATGAATAATATCGAAATTCTGTTTCTAGATTGTAAACTTTAATTTTTATTTATTCCTTGAAAATAAATACTTTATAACAACGCAAAGATAAAGTTGCCACGTTGAGGTTTTTGGAGGATAAAAGCAAGAGAACATTTCTTCAACCGGCTGACATAATCATTTTGATTGCACGCAATTGAAGGGTGAAATGGAAAGGGTATGAATGTCACTCATAAGTAGAACTGGGAATACAGTATATGTGTATGATAGATGGAGTATACTACACTCACATCCTTTATCACGCGAAACTAGTTGGAAACATGTATTTGCTATTCTGCATGATCGTGACTTCAATAAACTGATTTCTTTGTTCTGTTCGGTTCATAACATAATTACTACCGTTACTAAAATATTAGATGTGTATCTATAAATAGGTGTAATTTCATATCGTCGTTGCAATGGTACAATTGCGAAACTGCAATTTTTGCGAATCTGAGCTAAATTTGATTGTTCGTCATCAACGTATACCTAAGGTAAAGTAACCCAATACGAAACCCATTTCTTAAAAACGTCATAACTCTTGACTAAGGACAGTTTTATTAAAATCGATCCCGTTTTAAAAGTAGAATATGTATTCTTTAGCAACCCACTGAAAAGTACTATAACTACATTGATTTCGAACCTGGTATTCCCTTGTTACACATTCGATCAGCTCGCGTGGGGAGGTCTAGAAGATTAATTAATATATTAAAATTTATGGATGTTTTTCTATTTTTTTTTGTATATTCTCTTAAGACAGTGTACTAAAGATAGGTAATAAAAATTTTCTATGGAAACTGTAAATTATTCCAGAAAAAAATTGGTGTTGCCTCTTAACCCATTGTTCATCTACCACATCTGAAAAATAACTTGTGCAAAACAGGCATTCTGTATCATAATTTTCATTCTTAATCACTTTCGTCATTCAGAATATTTTCTTCATCACTGTCATCAGTTAAACTTTCACGGGTCTGATATTCGGAAACAATAACATGATAACTATTAAGTAGCTACGAAGTTAAGTCTTCATCATTTACTGATATACAACTAGTGAATACAACTAGTATTCACTTACGACTTTAAACGTATTTGTAATTTAATCGAACCACTTCAAAAACTTTCTGCAACGTACATATTTCAGAAGTATGTACTTGCTCAAGACGCTTACTTGATTACAATGCCACTATGTGGACAAAACAATGAATAGTTATTAGTTAGTAAAGAAATAGCTTCACTATAACATTCAAAAGTTCTGTAGCGGAAATAAGCTGGGGTCTCATATTAGAAAAGGTGATAAACTTTTAAAGTTAATTAAGTTTTTGCAGTTTCGCGACTTTAATTATACTACTTCACAAATTGCATTTATTTTATTTGGGGATCCTTCTGCAATGAATTGCAGTCTTTCAACACGATCCGGATATGCTCTAAAAAAATTTGTCAATAAAGTTTTTAATGCCTTGACTACCACAATATCACCAGTACCGTGTTTTTTACACAAATGACTCCACATTCAATTATTGTAAAATGGGTATCACAGACCCCTGTAATAATGAAATGTTTATTAAATGTAATTGAAACGCTCCTCTGAATTCATATGCAGTAGGTACTTAATCTCTACCAAACTTCGTATTATATTCTTACATCTATGCCCTTGCGAACACGTCGCTGAATCTTGTTAACGGAATCGTATTATTTGTTGCGCGAATCGTTACAACGCGGCCAATGTGACATGTCACAGGAGGGACCGCAAGTGCAATGAATTGCTCTTAAGTGTGATGGAGCGATATTCTTGTGTAATCGTTTCTCATCCATCATACGCTAGTTGACAAGAACGGGTGTAGATTTCCCAGACGGAAGGATATATTTTGTTGTCGATTCAGAAGTTACCATGCGCTGCGTAACTAAACGATTGATAACCCACGGGGCACAAACACATTCCATATTGCATCCTGCTTCAGAATCATAGTGAAAGTACCTATCTATCCTATATTAACGAGCTTATTAGTAGGTATAATCATAACGACATTAGCATGTTTACGATGTAAGCACGCAACGTGTTACTTCTCCTCACAGTAATATTATAATTGTAACAAGCGAATCCGTAAGCTGTAACGACGTGTACAAATGTCCTCGTGAACTTGTTGCATTCGATACATTGCTGTATTATTTTCGTTCTGTATGATAATCTCAAGAGTTAGCCTTAAAGCACATATAATACATAAACAAACAAACGTCCACAATTAGCACGAAGAATTTCAGAAATAATGCGCTGCTAGAACAAAAACGCTCTCGATCTATCACACTAATTTCAATCGACTGATTTTTTACCGCATCATAAACTAGGAGACCAACGCTATCTATTAGTTGTTTTTTTTAACTAAATTGAGTCTCGCAACTTCGAGTTACAGACGAATAAAAAAATATCACGGAATAACCACTATCGCGGACTAAGCCCAATGTACCCTACATCATTGCAAATGTTTGAAATTAAAAACTAATCACAAAAGTGTCTATTATTTGCAAAATGTACCTATACAGTAAGTACAAATACTAAATAATGTTTTAGTTTCCACGACAATCAAACACCATGAATTATACTTGCAGCTGATATCACACCTACCCCAATTGTTGCCACCTACGTAGAGCAAACATTAAGTTCCAGACAAATAAGGTTTTAGAATCGCGAGGTTACGGGCAGCATGTGTGGAGCCGGAGTAAAAAATATGTCAGAATAGAATAGACGATAATAGCAGGGCTAATCATGAAAAGTGATTATCTATGCGAGTTCTATCTAGTTAACACGCAGCCTCGTCATTACTGTGGCCGCAGTAACGGCCGTAGATGGCGATGGCAGAGTTCCTCTAATGGAGGTCTGCTTCCATCTACTCGGCCCGCGCACCTATCCGCGCAACCTCATCTACGCCACCACCCTAACGACTAAAATCGCCCTCTTCTACTTCTGTCCTTCTCTGATTCGCCCTCTACCACCCTCTACCCCTCTTCCACTTTTCCCTCCGCGTCTCTCTTCGCTCCTCTGGCTTGCTACCCCTCTCGTTCCTGCTTCCCTGCCAACCCCTCCCTTCTGTACCACCATCTTTATTTATCCTTGTTTTTATTACCTCTTCCTCGCCTTTTTCATCATCCACACTGCCCATTCACTTGTCTCAATTTTTCACTTAGTCTCTCTGTCGTTGTTCACGTTTTTCTACCCTTTCGTTCAGTCATTCCCCTCTGTTCTTGATCCCACTGTTTTTGTATTATGTATTAATAGGTCACTCTATCAGTGATGTTGTGTTTCTCGGTATATGTTTAAGATTTATGCCTTGTCTAGCCTAGCTTCATTATTGCTTTGACCTTGTCTTGGAGATGATACCATAAATCGATTTATTTCCGCCGTTATTATCGTCGTTTATTTCCCTTTTATAGAACTGTAGATGTAAAGACTTCACGTTTTTTTTTTTGATAGAACAAGATTTTGCTTATATGGACTTCGCACGGATTAATTTTGTTATAATGAAACTTTTTAATTATTATTTGACCGCAGGCTATAATAATAGTTTGTAATGGATAATTTTTTATTAAACAAATGATACAGCTTGCTGATTGTCCTTCTTGTCCTCTAAATATTTTATAATTATTGAATGTATAGATATTTACATACATCTTCAGGTAACAGCATCCTTTTATTTTAGGAAAAAATTAAAGTACAGAAAAGGCGAAAGGAATAAGTCATTTGTATCGCCACAGTCGCAATGTAACAGCGACTTTGGGGAAATCTAATCAATCTTGTTTTCCTGTTCCTTTATCCAACATTTTAGGGTCTATCTTGTACAAAACATTAACATTCAAAGTAACAAAACTTGTAAAAGTGGTGTAAAAAAGTTATGAAATAAAGAAACGAAAAATAGGGACAGAAGTATACAAAAGAAAGAGGAGTAGGAATTAAGGAGCAGAATGTGGATGAGAGAATATGATTTTGAAGCGACTGGTAATTAATCTGATTTGATTAAATGATTAAAGCCAACGTCTGGAAATAAAATCCTTGAAGAATGAAAGCGTGTATGAAAGTGAAATCCTGACAGACACGATGTTCGCGAAGGGGAATATGAAAAAGCAGAAAAGACAGTAGTTGTGGTTTCGGGTGCGGAAGAGATACCAACGTTCAAAGGCACGAAAGAATCACTAAAAAACTTTCTCAACCCCAGCTTCTTAAACTTTGCCCTGGCTTATCACCCTCATTTCAACTTCATACCAGCTTCAAAAACCCGCGCCATTTCTTAGCTAACACAAATCTAACTCTTGCTTCACTTCTGTATGAATAGCAATTCTAATTATACTTAAATTTAGTTAACACGTACAATCTCTTTTGTACAGAAAAAAGACACATAAGCGACCAAAATACAAAATTCAAGTTAGAAATTATTTATTCTAAAATTTTACTTTTTTTCTGACTGTTCAGAAAAAGGTGAAAGAAAATTCTGATAATAAACGTAAAATATATAAACGAATAATCTAACTGTAATTGATGTAAACGTCTGTCTCTGCTAGTCAACTTCTTCGTTCTGATCTATCTTCTTTTGATACATTTCGTGTAGCAGCAATTAGGTACGACGTATTAAAGTGACCTGTTTTTGATGGATCACTTTGTATAACGAGACTTGTTCGTCATTTCTCCCATCTCGCGTCTTCATTTGTCCTTATCCCGGTTAGCTCACTGGGATCGCAGTTCTGGCACTTTCGTCTGATTTTCCTTCTAGTTCTCCAGCCCGATGTTTCACGTCATTTCGGTTAGCAGGAACGTGGCAGACCCCGTCCTCCATTTTCCCCGTTTTCTTCCGACGGCACGGCTGCCAAGCCAGAAACTACTTTCCGGACCTCGGTCGCCCGAGGCATTTATTAAAATAGAATCTTCCAGTAGCCTGCTTGATTTCGTTGCAGGTAAATTAAACAGCCCTGATTGTCACGTCCCCATTAAGGGTTCTAGGTTTTCGTCAACCCAGTTGCTATTAACAGATTCCTAGTTGGAGTTCAAGGAATTTTTTATATTATCTTACACTACTCTGCAAATGAAAGGTACTCAGGTTCTTAGGGAGATTAAAGAAATGTGAAATTGTAGCAGTTCCTGGTTTCGCATCAAATTTTTATTTACGAAGTTACATTAGGGATACCGCAGAATGGCTTAGGAACGATGAAAAGGATCACGTTTGTGTTCGCAGATTCTAAATGATGGCGAACTTGTAGCTAATGATTCAGAAGCGGAAAATGAAAAAGAAATAGAAGATTGCAAAAAAAAATATAAAAAAAAATTTAAGTTACACGATTTTATTTAAAATGCACTAAAACGAAAAAATAATTATATTCTTGTACTACAATTTCGATGCTGATATATCACTTTATATAAGTAAAATCGTGGTTGTACGCCTGCAAAGTTTCAAGACAATTGGACAGTTGGGAGTGGGTTAAAATTGAGTTTGAACCAAACAAACAAACATTAATTCCTAAACATATTGACACGTTGTGTTTATTACACTTTACACACAATCACTAAATGAAGCGAGACACAACCACTGCCAAATATAACTGCTTTGCAATATCTACAAAATTTAAAGGAACTCGCATTTATGAAGTCTTTCATTAGTCGACTAAATTTTGTTTCGTTGAAGAATAATCACTTAAATAAGTGATTTTTTAATTGTTTCAAACCCTGCCTACTTAAACACTATTACTACTGCCTCTGCCACTACCTTCAAATGGAATATTTTGTAGGAAAACAGTTTCCCCTCGTGCTTCTAACGAAGTGTATAAAGTAAAATGTTTAAATTCATTAATTCCCTTATTACCATGTTTTACAAACGTGTAGTATATAACAAACTCTTTACGCAATTCTAAATTTGATAGCATTGCACAAATTCTAAATATGTATGTACGATGTAACATCAGCATCGAGGAGAAGGTCAAGCTTTTACAGGTCAGACACGATTGTTATTTCATCGATCATAGCTATCGCCCGAACCTTCTTACACGCTGATTTTACGGTGAAAATCGCGCTGGCTGGTATCGTTATTGAATAATAAAGCAGACCACGTAAAAATATACCTATTACCAGACACCATACCCTTGAAAAACTTCAAAATATACGAATACAGATTAAAATTAGTAATTCGCAGGTGGCCGGCGAAGAGAACGTAACGTAGTACCGGGGGGGGGGGGGGGGAGAACAAATACGACGCCTTAGCCTGGCAATATTAGAGAAATTCAAATTACTCTGCCTTAAAAAAAGAATTTAGAGTTTATAAATTGCTCACGAATGAAACCTTCACATTCTTTTGACGTAGAATTACGCCTTTGCCCGCACCAGATACGCAGCGGGCATGTGGGGTAAAATTGGGAATTTGGATGTCACGAAAAAGTGCAACCCTTTTCGCCGCTACTACTCGCAAACGGAAAGAAATAGAGAGATGATTAATATAGCAATAGATAGAGGAAGAGACTCTGAAAATAAAACTATAGGAACCGTTAATATCAGCTGAATCTGGACGAGTTGTGTTAGCAGTGGAGTTCGTAGCGAGACTGCTGCGGTATCGGACGTGTATAACGCGTTGTGTTTAAAGTAAATACAAATTTTGTTACAGAGCTCGATAACAATTCACGAGTACAGTTATTTGCAAAATTCCGATAAGGCGCGACGCAAAACACTACAGAGATTGGCATGCTTGGCTCTGGGAGTCCCAAAAAGATCAGTAAAGTAAATCGTGAGCAACGTGCATGGAAGAAGGCGACACGAGAGCGCGAAAAATTGATTCAGATGGCGTCAGAGTCACAACCGTAGTTTTACGTGAAATATTAAGCATAATATGTACATTTATGCTTAAGACTTCTCTTTCCAATGGTGTAAAAACTCTTTACTGGTGAAAATAATCGAGGAAAAACAAATTGAATGCAGGAGAGTTAAATTTATTCATTCCATTGTTTACGCGTCATAATGTCATTTTGTGAAAGAATATCAAGCCGTTTCCACAGAGTTTTTTAATTCGTGGTGAACAAGTGATTTATGATTCACTAATAATATAACGGGCATTGTCCGCTTTACTTTTCACTGATTTTAAACAATCACGAGTATAGGTGATTTTGTTCGAAATTCGAAGGCAAAAGCAATGCTTTTATCTATCTAAAAAAAATAATTGTTTCAAGTAATTATTTATTAAAAATATTTTTATGTATGCGTAGGTACGTATTGTTACTGTATTTCGTATATTTCACAGTGTATAATTGTTTTATTCTGTATTTTGTTGTATCTACACAGATTGCAACGTAATTCGTGATATATTTGAATAGGAGTATGTTGTTTATGAAAGAACCAGCCGATATACCCGCTTCATGTTGTTAATCAAATTTTAGTTCGTACATAAATATAGGTTATGATATTCTGAATAAATAAGCAGTATAGGTTTTCGAATTGGTAAAACAATTGATAACTACAGACACGCAAAGTATGACCACTTTACAGCCATTGTTATACAAGTAAAATAATTGAGAACTATGTTTTGGCCCCTCCGCTGGTAAAGCGAGATAGTTAAATAGCTTAAAACGTTTCCTGGGAATTGGAATGTAAGTTAAAAAAATCCACATCGAAATTTATCTATTAGTTCCTGAATTATAAAAGGCAACAGACAGAGAAACGGTTCCATTGTATATATTTAAAGAAGAAGAGAAGAAAAGAAGAAGAGAAGGAGGGAAGAAGAGAAGAAGGGAAGAAGGGAAGAAGGGAAGAAGGGAAGAAGAGAAGAAATAGTACAAAGTGGAATAAGATTTTCATTTCTCATAATAGACTTTCATTTCATGCAACTGGCTAATCTTAGAAAATCTTTTATAATTTAATGAAATGTATGCTAGTATATCACAATGATTTAACACGTTTGCGATGATAATCACTAAAAATTTACCATAATCACTAAAAATGCACTAATCATAATAAATTTATGAACTGTTGTGTCGCTTGTTTCTTTATTATACAAACATTTTTTGTGTCATCCTGCACAAAGTAGAAACAAGTATATTAAAATGTCTGGAACGGAAACACTACTTTCAAATTAAAAACTAAGAACTTTTTCACACGATACATGTATATAGTTCACAATTATACGCGTAATATTATGTATGTAAAAACCGTAGCACCATCTCCATAAACTAAATATGTCTGAAATGCTAGTTATAAACTATAGAAAACTTTCGAGTAAGAAATCTTGTAATTTCTTCTTTCAGTGTTTTATTTTAACCCCCCGATTAACGCCATACACTCGCAAGATGAGACACGCGTGACTTTTTTTCTTTTTTCCACATGAGCTTCCAAATCTTAAGGTATAACAATAATACTCTTGGAATGAAATGTACATCGTTTTTGTAGCGTTTTTGTATTCTTTGTATTGCTTTCGTGGCATCC
Organism: Andrena flavipes; assembly: GCA_963971345.1. Taxonomy (NCBI): domain Eukaryota; kingdom Metazoa; phylum Arthropoda; class Insecta; order Hymenoptera; family Andrenidae; genus Andrena; species Andrena flavipes. Next base: position 63,786,640 of record OZ020480.1, read on the forward strand.
TTATTCCCCCCTTTCCTTGTATCGAGTAAATATTTCAAAATGGCTTTTGATCCTCTATCTCACTAACCGTACGTCAACCAATGACCGACTTAAATAGATATTCGTGACATCCCCGATAGCGTATACGACAAATGTATGCTAACGATGGGACGCTTGAATATTTCAGAGTTTGTACACGGTAGTCACGTACCGAATAATAAGCAAAATCAAATTGGCTGCAGGTCTGCTGATTAATAGTTCATCAGTTTTACAGACGTCCCACTCGTTGCGGAGCATGAACCAGCTGTGAGGATAGTACTTTACCAAACAATATTGCTTCTAAATGTTCACGTTGCCTTAAAGTATTTCGTTAATATTATTACGAGATAAATAATTATCTTATAGTAACATAACACGATAGCCTTTTGATCATATTCAAAGGATTTCATTTTTAATATATTAAGCATGTTTTAGTCATGCATGACTTTTATTTGATATTTAATTAATGTGAATTATTTATTACAAATTATCTTCCATAACATCTATATTGATAGTATTGTCTGATATATTGAACATTCATTTCATTCTGCTAAAAGTGAACTTACGAGAGAGAGCAGCCCCCGAAATTTATGATTATTTTTTAAAAAACTATTATGTTAATAATATTAATAAAAACTATTATTAATCTCTTTTGGGATATAAGGAGGTATCTATACTTTTGCATTTACTACCAGTGTATTTAAAGTCTGTGATATTACGCTCATCTTGATATGAATTTCTTCTAAGCTAAACAGATTTCCTTAAACTATCTAAAACCAAGGACACTACCAACTCTGAAATATCGCATTCAAAATTTCCTTCTTCAAACACACTATAAAGATCTTCACTACGTAACATTTTCCTAAACAAATAATATACCTCTCTCTGTCACAGCAAATCACTAGTAAGTCCTCCAACTTCCAAGAATCAACAGCATCATTCCCCCTATTCAAGATCGCTAATCATTTTGAAACACTCGACTCCCAAGGAATCGTTAGAACCGTCCCAAACGAGTCATATTATTGACCCACTTCTAAAAACAAAACAGGAAATGGGGTACATCCGTTCGGAGGGGGGAAGGAGCCACGGAGGGGTGCAAGGAAAATAATTCGAATGACACGTAAATTCAGTGGGCCTGTAATTGCAATGGTAGTAATGCACTTAAGGAAGGATGAGAGCAAACAGCGGGTAGCAGGTCGGTCACGTGGCAGGGCACGCGACGACACGTGGCAGCGACACCCAACTGTAGCGTGTCGTGTTGTCCGGTGCTCGGATACTTGTCCGTGGCACGGGGATTTCGCTGGAGCAACGGGAGAACGGAGCGTGCCCTTACGACCCACGGCTACATCTTTCGGGGGCTACGAAGGGCGGCCGCCCGCCAATATCCCACCGGGGAGATGAGCGCATTAAGAAAATTGAAACGTCGATTTGTCCTCGAAACTCGGCCTGACGATAATTTCATTAAGACCTGGGGGTGAAACCCTGACGCCGGGAGAATAGACACCGCGGAAGATGTACAACGGTCGATATTGCTTTAACCAGGGATGATGCTAATTTCAGCGGACGTTCAGCCACTTCGGCTGCGTTCCACCAGAAGGATCTCCTTCTATCCGAGGAGAAGAGGCTTACATTTATAAAGCGTCATAGCGGGACTGCTTTCTCATTGCTTTTAAGGCCATGTTACGTGCAGTGATTTATGGGTTCCGGATATCTGATGGATATCGTGGCTTCCCGTTCGACTAGAATGCTAACCGTGCAGATTGCTTTCGGTGGATAGGATGGAGACGTTTACTTGGATATCGATCAATTTCGGCTTGATTATCTGAAGTTCAGCTTTGGTTCAAACGTTCAGTTTGTTTGAACGATTTGTTAGAAATATGTGAACTCCTGACGGATATGTAAGTGATAGGATTCCTTAGAAGAATTTGATGTAGTTTGCTTATGGATTTTGAAATTATTCTCCCAAAATATTAAGATACATCTTTGTGTCTTTCATTGGTGCTATATATTTTCTTCGTGCAAAAAGTTTATTATTATTTATGAGACTCATTTGGTGTTCAAAAGAAATTCAAATTTCCAACTATGAATATCTTTTGTGTTCAAACAGTAATAGTTATTCGGTTGTTTCTCTGTCAAATTATTCTATGAACCCTCGCAAACACAACGATATAAGTTATTATTGAATTAAAATCATTTAAATATGTTTAATATGCTACATTATTTGTTATTTAATATTCTACATTATTTAATATTTGAACATTTGAGATCATGACACTGTTAAATTTTTTTAGCAGGGAGGTAGGAACTTTTATCAAGGAAAAATTTTAACAAGGAGAATTACTGCGTGATTAAAAAGTCGTTAAATATATTTTCTAACATATCAAATAACAACTATTCCTTTCACATATTTCCTTTTACTTATTTTTTACTATTCATTGTAAATTTTCAACATTATTAATTTAAATTTCATATTTAAATATTTCTGGATAGAGAAATTTAGCCCTGCTACATTCTGCCTTCCGTTTTCATTGAAGGTATCACTAAATAGAATGTTCACCATTTAGTTTTAAGTAGGTATTCATATCTTCTGAATAATTCCATAATGGAAAATTTGTTAATGTTCAAGGCCTGTAGTATTAAACATTGCATTCATAGGCGTAGTCACGTCACATAATTACATAAAAGTATTAGAGTCTCGCTATTAATAAATGAACACAATAACATGTAACATAAAAGGATTGCAATGCATTATTTACGAACTGTTCTCCAACTATTATCTCTTTTACTCATTTACATATACTATTCATTTATCAGATTTGCTTGTGCATGTATATTACATTTAATAATTTCACACCTGAAGCTTCACAATATTCTCAATTCTTAATTTCACAAAATGTAGTGTAATATGAGAAATTATGTTAAACGATTACTTCACAAGTTACTGTTTAAGAACATTTACCATGATGGTCTCATAAATTCAATAAAAAGACCCAAACTGCTAATACCTAATATTGAATAACCAGCTTTTTCCTAGCATTTTGCTAATCAGCAAGCATACCTTCGATAGAGCTTGATAAAAAATCTGACCAAAACAACTAACTCATCCCCATATATTCTACTTCAAGTTTCAAATTCACAATATTACCAAGGTCAACGACCTCCTCTCCCCATCAATCCTGCACTTCTACTCATTGTTAAATAACATACGTTCCATCAACTGGATTCAGAATAAAGTGGCAACTGTGTGTGCTTCTAGAAACATTACTAAATACGTTATACGGTCAAAGTATAGTAATAAATTCTCACAAAAGAGAAGAAACAGGAATAATAAGAATATAGGATATATATTGAGCGAATACGTAGCCAAAATGTATCGCCCAAAAAGTACACGAGTACAACAGCAACGCGAATAATTGTCAATAAGCAGTACAGTATACCGTTTTGTTTGAAGAGTGACACATATCCTATGTGAATGTTTATTCTGCCCACGCATTCTACTCTTACACATGTATTGTCGTGTTCGAGCAGGTGTACGACTGCACCCCTGGCCCGGGCACGTTTCTCCCTCTTCGTCAAGATACAATCGTGGCATAAACATATGGTCATAATAATAGACTCTTGATTTTGACGAGGGGTGCTCCCTTTGAGTGTTTCGTGATTGTTTCTCCAGTGCCTAAACATAAAACGCACGGATGGCCTTGCATTAGGCCGGTCGCTTATACCATGAAAAATGGATTTTAGTTGAAAAGAGACACTAGCAAGTGGCCTAACTCCTCTTCCCATCTATCGGATTTAAAGATTCAGGAGATAAAGTGTACATCAGCATAATTTACCAGAGGAATTTTGAATTTAAATTTGCAAAAAGTTATGGAATTTTGGGAATGTACGAGGGTTACTTGGTAAATACTAAGTAGTATGTTATTCTTTTTCTCTGTCCGAATTCAGTTTAAAGAGGTAAAATCAAGCCCCAAGTTTGAGGTGTTTGTCTTTACTTCATTCTTCGTGAGCTGCTCGAAATATGGAACAGTTTATACAGAAATATTTTTCAAACACTAGATTTCTATTATACATGAGATACGGAGTAAAGAAGAAACATAAAATTAGTAAAGAGAGTATTAATTGTTAATATTTATTCAAAAACACTTTGATTTCGTGGCATTAGAACTCATGGAAGAAACAAATGGAAGATGGAACAAGCTCTGATTCAGCAATAATAGATCTTTGCTAAAGCCAACTGACGAAGTGTCAAAGTCAAAATCATTTTTCCAAAAAAATCCACAGAATTATGTTGTGAAGTCTCCTACATCTTCAACTCAATCTGTGGTCAGTTTCAACAGAAACATAAAAAATCAAAGAAAAATTGCTTACTAAAATGCATTTACTTTATCCTCCACTAACTTCAACTGTATTTCAAACACAGCTACACGTAACTTGTCTGAGGAATGGTAACACTTTCCCTGAACCTTTGCTTTGAACCACTGACAATGAATAATTTCGTTCCTACCACTACCAACTACCACCACCCAGCTCCCAAACCCACGCCGAAGCTCCCATCGCAAAGATGTTCCCCGCGACACAATTTTAATTACTTAATGACTATCCACAGCGCGGAATTCAGCCATGCAACATCGAACAGTTCCCAAGGAAAGTATCAACTGGCTGTTTCGTCGAAGTGAGTAGTTTCACCTACGGTGGTGGTTATGCTTCGCACGACATAAAATATATCGAGAAGCTGTATCCTTATCCGGGAGGCGGCACACGTGTGACCCGTATGTATCTCGTTGTACATGGCCAAGGGGGATGGGACACTGGTACGTGTACGGGGTGCCGTTCGGTCTGCGTGAGGGGGATGAAGCTAACGGAGTAGACACAAGCACGGACCATTCCCCATCCGAACTCCATCGGAACTTGGCAATTCTCGCATTTAAGAGTTCAGTCACGTATACGTCTGCCCCGTACTGTAACACACACACACACACCACGGAATTGCTTATGTTTTATAATCGTCCACGACCACTCCAACTCGTATCTCCATAAGGCTGCGATCATACAGGCGAAGTTGTCAGGGAAGAAATATTTTTACGTGGAAATATCATGGGTTCTAATCAATTGAGTGCTACAGCCCGTGCTGGTTATTCGTCTGCTAGTGAAAGTGTAATTTTTCAGTGAAAGTACCAAAAGAGATAAGTGCCAAAATTAAGTGGAATTGAAAATATGTAAATGACGAGTCGAAGTTTTTGAACTTCCCTTGTCAGATGAGCTCGCACTTTTACTGGAGCACATTTTCGATTTTCTGAAGTTTTGGTGAAGTGAGAAGTCGTGGAAGCGTACTTCCAAAATGTTTGTACATCGAAATCTGTATAATTATGAAGGTAGTGGAATTTTAAGTGGACCAACTCCCCAGCACACGAGACCCCTTTGCCCCTACGTTGGGGTAGGGTATCGAATTTTATTATGTTTTCTGGATTATCTTCTCTCATTTATTATCGTATACAACGTATATCATGTAAAGCGTTAAAATCTGTTTTTTTCTGAAACAGAGGGATGGAAGCAGGTAGTGCTAAAACTTTTAGTGCAATTTTTATTGATTACTCGAGCTTTTTATATGACAAAGAGAGTGCTAGCTTTGTCACCCTCACAAAAGGGAGAAAAAAGGTGAAACCCCATTCTGTTAAATATAATACTATATAAATTTTAGTATTTTCAAATAGATCCGAAGATTTGGTGCAGTGCATCAAATGCAAGGGTTAGGCTCACGAGGACAGTACAGACCAAGAAAATATCGATCATTTTGCCTGTGATATTTGTAGACGTGCCTAAATAAATTTTCTATTATATTTTTAAATGCTTTTACTAAGATTATTAATTACTTAGACCTTAAAATCTACTAAGTAGTTGAACAACAATTTTTCGTTCGCTGCGAATTACTTTTTTATTCCAGCGAATTATTAATCTTTATGGTAAAATTTAAGAAAAACGATTCGTTCCTTTTTATTAAGCACAACTTGTATTACAAATTACTGTTTTGAAATTTGATCTTTACCAACAATAGCCCAAGTTATACTACAAAAACCTAGAGTGGCCAGTGGTGCATAACTCTTCCCTACATATGTAAATAATTGCAACGAAAAACATTTGACGAAAGTTTGCAAGAATATTTAAAAAGTTACGAATCACGTCGCAGACCTGGCATTGACCTTAAGTAGTCTTGCACACAAATTACTTTCGTATTATAATTTGTATAAATTTCAACTAAAAATATACCATCCGTCGAATATTTTCGCATGCCTGTGCATATATTCGAAGCAGGATAGCGACAATCCCCTCGACCTGCTACAGTTAAAGTAGCACGTCTAACGATAACCGATAATCAATGGCATTCACGATGTTACACTGTCAGCGTATCGTATGAAACGGAGAATCCATGTTCCAGGAGCATATTCGATCGTTCTAGCGTCTGTCTGTACAATGGAAGGAATAACGATTTAACCGTAATACTTTTATGCCCCGTTCGGGTACAGTTTTGCATAAAACATATCATACCGGAGACACTACATTCTTACACTGTAAGAAGTCATTTTCCATGTAGTATAACACCCTCCTAACTTTCACAAGTATGCATCTATTTTAGTAGTTTCTCTGGTTAAGCCTACAGAGATATTCAACCGATTAAGCCACTATCCACTATGCTATTCCGATTAATTATCTTTTACCTATTAAGTGGACGTACAGTGAACGTTAGTAGAAATGTTCACTTAGTAGAAAGCAACTATTTAGTTATATTATACATATGACACTTTGTATGGTGTATGGGGAGGCGAAATACCGTTTCAAGTCTACGAAAGTTTTGTTCAACTCGCCCCGAGCAAACATTAGGGGACAATCGGATAATACGATCGATGCTCTCCTGAATATATGGACTTGAAGACACGCCAAAGCCATGTACCAAGTGGAAAGCTCTCGGCGTGAAAATACGCCGACGACGGCACGCAAAGTGTTGAAGTAGTATAAGGATTAGTACTGCTCGTTTGTATCTTTCTGTTGAAAGGTGCTAGAGGCTGAGCTGACAGCCGTCACAGATTGAGGATTCTCTTATAGTGCTGGACACTATTTTTTTCCAATCGGTCGCGCATGTATTTGCTGATACATAAATGGCATTGTTTTAAATTATCAATTATTAGAAGAAAATGACGTGTTGTTTAAAATTTAAAAATTAGTAAACAAAAAATGTGTCGTAATAAATTAGAATAAGCTATAAGTTTTCTAAAGTTGTATGTAAATTTCGTGCATTCCAATTGTTTTTTCTGCTTTATTTACTTCTTACGTGATTTTTAAGAAGATTGTATAATGCCTTTTCTGGGGTATTTATGCTTCAACTAGTAAAATACCCCAGCGTTTCGCTTCGAGCCTAAGAGATACTAAGGACTCCGTGAAAACACATATCATCCCTTTTCACCGCCTCCTTAGGGGTTGATTAGAGCAAAATCCTGAAATTGTTTTTCAGACATTTGTGTAAATAATTTTTGTAAGTAAGAAACAAGTTGATATCTAATCGGACCTAAGAGATATCAGGGAGTCCGAGAAAATACGTTTTACTCCTTTTCACCCCCTTGGGGATGGAATTTCTAAAACCCCTTTCCTCTTTTATATATATTGTAGATTAATGTATACATAGTCATATATTCGGCAAAAAATAGTATCGAGCACTATATCTCATCGTTCCGCAACGGTCCTCAAATATGAATTAACATATTTGTTCGTGTATAAATATGCGAGAAAGATACAAAGAATTAGGGATAATCAGGAAAGGAAAGGGAGTTTCAGTTAAATGGATTTGCGAAGAGCGAAGAAGGAGAAAAGGGAAGAAGATTGGGCATGTTGAAAGCAAGAAACGACAGAAAAGGAAAGGAGTCCACAATTAGTCGTGGAGGGAAGGAGAAATAGAGGGTGTAGGAGACGGGCGTGGGGGGACGGTGGGGGTCTATAGGAGGGTGTGGAAGAAAGGGGGTTGAGGAAGGGGAGAAAACCCACGCAGGGATCTCGGTAAGTATTATTGTAATTATACACTTAGGTTTATTTCCTGCGTGCCCGCCCTTCCAGGGGCTGATAGCATTATATACTGCGGCTCCCTAATAAAAATAATAATAAGAGCGTTAAACCGCGGAGGACCGAGCGGAAGTAATGTTCGCCCTTTCTGGTAGCCCACACCGCGTACCTGTTCCAGACCAACGATGGACATTTCTGCCCCATTGCAGCAAACCCTCGTAATACACGCGTATTAATAATGCCGGCTTGCCTGCGAATGTGTGTGTTCTGCACGTACGAAAAGCGTTCTAACAGATTTAGTGCTTTTCGTATTTCGCTGGTTTAACATGCTGCGAATATTGTACTATTAATTTTGTAGGATCTGTCTGAAAACATAATACATTTTGCTGAATATATGCTTCCGAATTTAGATGGACTTTTGTACACATTTATTTATCTCCACACGACGTTCTTAAAAGGAATATGTTTTTATTCAAGTTTGCAGATATATAATTTTCAATAAAGTAAAAAATAAAAGAAATTAAAAACCCGACTGCTTAAAAAGCTAACAAAAATAACAAAAATAAGATTTAATTTATTTATACATAGTGTATTATTTATTATAAATAGGATAATAATAAGATGACAATTTAAATTATCGCGATTGCCTGCAGTCGGAGGCCTTATTAATAAATAAATTAAATCTTGTTTTTCTTATTTTTGTTCGCTTTTAAGCAGTCGAGTTTTTAAAATTTCTTTATATTTTTTTATTGACATTCATTTGTACTTATTGGAAAAGGAACATTTATTTATAATATATTTGAGCTTTTCGATTACCTTACCGTGAATTTTTATTCGCAGCTTAAATCATTTGTAGTACAACTTGTGATGTTCCATTTAAAACTTTATTCTAAAAAATGCCAACAACGAAAAGACCAATTTGCGCTTCTTGTCAACTTTGTGCCCTAGTCGGCTGCCTAATTTTCCATAGGTATAGAGACGAGCCAGGCCTGAGAAGAAGCATTAGAGATATAGGCGAAGAAGAAGAAACTACTGAATTTCGAAATCTGTCTTCAATAATTGATATAAATATTCCACGCGTGAGTGGAGTAACCTATGACGGTTACAAGTGGAGTAGTCACGTTGCGTATCAAAAATCTATACGCGTTTCTGGCATAGTATGTTGATGTAAAGGTTCCATTAGTATCGTTCGAACATATGTGCGTGACTAAACCTCTCCTCTCCTTTTACACCTGCTATTAGCAAGTACCACTTCAAGTCCCTAATTCATTCTACCCGCCACCACTTATTTCTTGCCCTAACGTGATCCATCCCCTCGTCCACCTGTACTTCTGTGCTTTCGATGAACTCGTAGCTATCTGCTTTTAACGTAGTAGGTACATTCGATACGGTTTTATAGAGCACTACTTTTGACTTAAAACGTTATAATTATTCATCATCATTAGCTTTATCCGCATAATTTTCACAGAATTATTTATATTGTTTAAACAACTCAATATTTCTTGCGTTATTTCACATATATGAAGTATTTTCAGTGATACTTCTTTAAATATAATAGAAAGTGATTTTCTTGTTCCACTTTATATAAACTATATGTGTAAGTCGTACACCTCTTTTATACAAGTACAATGAATATTATATTTAAAGTAGTGTTAATATTATTTTTAAGTTTTATTCTATTATGTGCAATAGAATTTTTTAAATAACAGTAGCATATCAGTCTTCGGTACTATAAATACCTCTGTAAAATGGTGCATATTGCTTACGAAGTATATTTAAATATTTGATAAATATAAATACAGCAGTATATTAAATGAATCCTTCTTTGACACGTGCGCTGTCAAAAGTTAAATAATTCTCCTAAGCAAAGAATTCCAGTATTAAATTCTAAAACAAAATACTGTAATATCTAAACCTAAACTAAACTACCACGATGTTAGCAATTACGCTGAATTTTTACATCTCTCCGCTGAAGCAGAAACCACTAAACGACCCATTGCATCTTGCTCCGCTCAGAAAATGTCAATTATTCTCACCGCGTTGGAACGTAAGTCGCTTAAAATTCACGACTCACCCTGAGCGTTTTATCATCAAAAGAGAAGAAAGCGACCGAAGGAGAGAGGATCGTAATATCGCCAACCGATTGCCATAAAACCAGCCAATTAAGACTAGCGGCACGCGCGCGCGAACTACGCGACGGGTGAAATCGGGAAACTGGAGGCCGGCTAATTCCCTCGGAACGAGAGGTGCGTCGATAACTCTTCTCGTGGAAGTTCCTTCCACCGATGACTCTTGTCTTCGGTCGCGCTCCATAATTTTCAATTTGTGCAAATTAACGTTCCTGTTCTCCGCGCGTCTCCGTCAAGCGCGATAAATAAGGGGCCACGCGAGTAGTAAATATAAATCAGGAGTGATTGGATGTAAGTGGGGAGCGTTATGTGTCCCCAGTGTCCCGTGTGTGGGATCGTCCGCGGCTGTTCTATGGCTGTGGGACACACGTACGCAGGGCAGGGGGTAGGTGAGCGGTTCTTGAGACGATGCACTATCCACGTACTTTCGCCACCGGAGGGACCCAGCTATACCACCCCGTTTACCTCGCATCGATGTTCCTTCGGATCGGGAACCCTACTACACAACGCGACCGACTCTCACGTCTGCAATATATTATACGAGGAGACACTATTATTATACATATAGTGTCTAATATTATTTAACATTTTTTTTTAAGAATAGTGTGTTGTAATAATCAAAGCTGGTGGTGAGCTGTTAGTTCTTAACGAGACATTCAAGATAACAGTTAGCTACACTCTCACTTAGATAATTTTAGTACACTCTCTTCAAGAAACACTTTGGTTACAGATTTGACACACTACTTAATAAATTACAAAATATATTTCAGTTCTCCTGTATTGATAGTACAAATTTTACATTATTCCATTCTGTAAATTATCTTGTTTTTAATAGGACAAAACGTCGTCGTTCTTTCTCACACTTACTTCAGGGCAGAGTTGAGAAAAATGTAATCTAATTACAAATTACAAATTGCGATTAAAATGTAATTGTGTAATTGATTACATATCATTTTCTGTAATTGTTAATTTAGATAGTTGGCCATAATTTTGTCCACTACCTAAATTAACGATTACAGATAATAATGTGTAATCAATTATACATTTACATTTTAATCGTAATTTGTAATTAGATTACATTTTGCCCAACTCTGCTTCGGGGTAACTTCTACGTAGGTATGTACGCGTGTACGTGTCTATTGTATTCGTTTGCCAACTGCAGTTTTGCCATTGCAAACGTTCGATACTTATTGCCAATGAAGTACAATTTATTACAATGTTTATTATATTCTTATGCGCTATAGTTATACAACACCGAGATTTGTAAATTCAGAGTGTTCTATTTATCGAACGTGTTTCGTACGTACATAATAACATTGTAAATTGTATGCAGTATAAATTTCCAATCCTGGAACGAAACACATGGGAGATTTGGAACTTTGTTAAACGAGGTCACATAGAAAATTCTATTTGGGAAACCTAATTTTCTATTATTTCAGAGCAATGGAGTCAACGGAACCAATCAATAAATTATGCTCGCGTATACCTATTACTATTCACGGTAATATATACATTTAAATCAAAGTACATATTTCGATATTCTTATAATTTTAAAAACCTCGGATTCTTTTAAACTCCAGCTTAGTGCACAATATGACTAAAGAACAGTATGATTTTTATAAAAAAAAATTATATTTATCTCAAACGAGATAAATTTACAGCAACGAAGCAAGTCTTTGTATGCTTTATGGAAGAAAAATATTGAAACAGAATTTTTTGAAAAATCTTTATAAAGTCCTATTGCTTTTTCACAAGAATATACTCAGTAAAGAGAAAATAATTACGTTTCTGCGTACGAGTGTATATATGAAGGGTGCAGAAAGTACAAAACTATGAACTCTATTTTCTCGAAAGATATTAAAGATATTAAGATAACATAATTTATCATCATGCATGCTGTGCGTTAACTATATGCAAACTTTGAAGCAAAATAGTACCCCAAACCACGTACACCCACCTTGCAAATACAAAGGAAACACTGCGGTATTCTAGAAGAAAAAGTTCGACAGGTATTTAAGCGTGATTTCTCAGCAAAAATCACGGTATGGAATTTACATTCTAATCGATGATCGTCACAATACGCAAGTGAATAGAAGAAAAGAACTTATGGTTACGCGTTGAAGGTGAAGTGATCAATTCACCCGGCCCTTGAGGATGCATAAATATACCGATGATAAGCATCCATGGATGACCTTTTTCAAACGCGTTCACCTTCCCGCCACAACCCTCGCCCCTCCCCCAACCCCTGTACACAGGTGCGCACTTGTGAGTGGCACAGGTGTGGGCGAGATATCGATTATGCAATCTCGTGGCCTGCAACCCCCCGTACGAACGGTAATACATGTATACGCGTGCATCCCTGCTGCCCTGTGAGCCACCCCACTACATATAAACCGGCCCGAGCCCAGTCTGTCAAACAGTCCTGACGTTAATTATCGCCTTACTACCGCTTCACGAAAACACCATGCCATCCACTTGAAGCATATGCCACTTTTCAGATTTCCCGATACACCTTCCATTCCATGCAGCCCATTCTTCCTACTTTTTAAATTCTTCCAGCGCCGGGCTACAGGGAACCCAGTCATCTGAAGCGACGGGTAAACCGAGCAGGCTACGCTGAGCGAGCGGAGATCCACGGAAGTGGATCGTTCCCTTCATACACGGGCAACGATTTAGTCTTTACATATACTACTGGAATTTCTATCGACGCTGAACTTCGATTGGTAGATAGATTATTCGTTGCTTTCATTGTGGCAAATATGAATGATTTTGATTTATTAAGATTTCTGCTGCTTTCGACTTTCTGCGATGTAAAGTTTCCCGAATTTTGGTGTTTTAGGAGTGGAGTGATTTTGAAATACCTATACTTGGATAGTTGTCTAATAACTGTACAAAGTTTTACTTGTAATGCTGTTAGTATTTTAATAAATTATTTAGTTTCCGGGAGCAATTACTTGGTATTGTAATTGCAATTATAGAGATGTTTTTCACTTATAAGAATGAAATATTAATGGTTGTAATTTGCTTTATTGAATCGAACTTTAATAATTTCAGATTTTTAGGAAAAAGATTTTTCGGTGAACTTAAGTTTTGCAACCTTCTTTATACTCTCTTTACTACTAAATATTTCTCCATTCAGGATAAAATAATGAAACATGATATTTGTACGTATAGAATACAAATCTGATGAAGTACTTGATAGTCTAACACAAACCACAATAATCTAAATCATATGACTGACTAAAAAGATCAGTACAACGTGATTAGTGGAAGCATTGAAGAAACTTCATCAAAGAAATAAGTAATTAAAATCCCCACGTGACATCCTCGATCAACAGAAGAATTCTTTGAATTAACCTCATATCTAAATTCCACTGGCGGCTTTCTTTTCTGTGACAACTATCGAATTCTGCACTAACAGTAAATGTACTATCCTCATTGTTTGTCAGTTCCGTGTTTCCTTCCCGAATAAAAATTCAATCCCATTTCGTACCCAACGCGAAGGTTTACAAATCTGACGTATAGGAATCGGGTGCACAACATTCTTCATACAGAGTAATATCTCGCTAGAATAACTGTAGAAACGGCAGAAACTGACTGCACGTTTCCTTGGTAAAGGAAAAATGCAGAACAGTGTTTCGCATCGAGAAAGATTTTACAAATCTGACAGATATGCAGTGTGTGCACAACCCGTTCATCAAAAACGTAACAGTAGAGACAGTACAGACTAGCGTCAGTTGGCGTACTCGGTTGCAAGGATTTTCTGGTAGTTTAGGTAGAAATGTACGACTTAAACAAATATTGGGTTTCACGAAAATTCTGAAAATCAGGCCACTGGGCGTGTGGTGTCGGTAGAATAGCAGCCATTGTACGGTGGCTTGTTACTAACGTAAGGGGAACACTGTTTAAGTTCCAACTATTGACAAGGCTGATTCTACTTGGTTTGACTTGCTCCTCTTCGTTTTCGTACTTTGACGTCCGTTTGTAACATCTGCTCGTTATAATACGCTTGTATGCCCTCCCTTAACTGAAGTTACAATGAAGGCTTCAGTAGGAAGAAGCTGTGGAGAAGATTGAAAATCCTTTATATTATTAAAGTTCTTCAGTGGGGTTGTCCCTAAAAACGTTTCAAAATTATACATGGTATCTAAGCTAAACTATTATAAGCTATTTTCGTCGAAATCATCAAGAGTACAAATTACTGAGGCTCCATGAAAATTCAAATATAAATTAAATCATATCGCGTATAGAGGTGAAGTAATTTGCTGATATCGAATGCTTTTATGGAACGCTATATGTATGCAAAAGAATGTGTAATGAGATTGATGAGGATAATTAATTAAAATTTTCTAAAATCTGATTATTGTTGTTATTTTAGAGATATATTAAAATTGCATAAATGTTGAAGATATTATACACAAAGCAGGATGTGGTTTATTGTATGTATACAATACAGAAATGATTATTTAGTAATTAGTATTGTGTAATAATATTTAATGGCAAATTAAATTCTCTACCTTTGTTTTCAGTTTGAACTGCTGATAATTAAATATTTATGAGCTTATGAAAACATTCATTTCCTGGCACAATAGAACGCCCAATGAAGAAATGAAATCTGTATTTGTATCAAAGAAAAAATGCTTCGAAAATTTGTTATTAAAACCACGTAGTCCTCGATTCCTAAATTAAATATTATAATTTTTCAATTAGTAAGGGGATAGTGATTAGTATTAATTTGCAATAATGTTTTTTTTATGAAGTTTACTTTAAGATCGCACATTCGTAGCTCCTAACAAGTGAAACTCAACAAAGATTTAATAGTCAAAACTTTCTGAATATTGCAAAACATTATGAACATTGCCAAGTAGCACATAAAAATAATATATCCTGATGGAAATCTTAATAGTATAAAAATACAGAAAAGAAATTGATTATTGGAGAATGTAGAAAGTTCGTGATAAAATGTTTATGTAACAATTAAAGTTAAGATAGAAGTGTTCACTATTCCACTTTCATCAACGTACTACGTTTTTAATAGGTATTTCAAAATAATTGAATGGTTGTCAGTTATCTTATACTTATTACTAGATAATTGTCGAAATAGTGTATTACACGAGACTGATGATGTTATTATTAACTTTGATAGAATTATCACATGTGAATAGCATGGATTTCATGAGTAACATTAGGATTTTACATTAGCACTTTACGAAGTTCACTAAAAACTTTTGAATTCTAATAAGATGTGACACTGTAGAGACTCCGATTAAAATACTAATAAGCGATTGTCTTATCTGTCGTCTCCTCATTTTCACAATAACAAGTTACGTTTCAAAATCAAAATTTACCACACCCGATACGATTCTCATTCAATTTTTAATGGAAGCAAGCCCGACGGCGACGGTAGAATTGCAAATAAAATTCTACCGATTTCCGGTGACGTTGTTTCGCGGTTTCCGCCACTCCATCAGGGAAAAAAGAGCGTTCACTTTTAATGGTTAATAGCTGATGACGCGGTGAATGTAGTCGAGCAATCGATAATCGCCGCCGCCGTGTGTCCCTCAAGAGTCGTTACACTTATCGGTGCTACAATTTTTCCTGCGATATTTCGCTCGGACGTTCGGACACAATAATCACAAACGATTTTTCCTACTGCTTTATCCAAACTTTACTGTGGGAAGATTACTAGTTAATTAAAAAATTATCGGGGAAGGTAAATCCTATTCGATAACGACAACTGCATGAGCAATAGTTCTTTGTCATTGTCATTGTTCATTAATATTGGTAATACTACATATGCAAAGATAAAATGACGTTTAGGCTCGCTGTGCTTTGAGACTTGAGCGAATATGTACTGTAAATGAAAATTGCGAAGGTAATAAGATTCAGGAACGTTCAAAGAACAAAAATATAATTTTTGACAAATTTATGAAATATATATAAATATGATTTTTATACAGCGTAAAAAAACAATCAGTAACTATCTATTGCTGATAAGTACTTAAATTTCACAAAAAGTGGATATAAAATATTTGTGCACTAAGCCATCGATGTGTGAAACGATGGTCATCGAATTGTGAATAATTACTAGCCATATGGTAAATGCGTAATACGAATCTGTATTAATTATCATAGATAATTAACACCATGTACATAATGGTACATAAACGTATTCTGCGCTTACGGACGAATAATGTTATCAACGAGTTAACGATTGCAATTAAGCTTTGACAAAATCTTATAAAAGCGTTGATTCCTCGTAAACGAATTTTGAAATTATTTAACTTCCCAATGACGTTCATTTGATTAACTATTTAAAGCACTGGATCATTGCTGTACAGGATAATACAATAAATACTTTTAGTTCTGATTTTGAAATGAGTTTGTGCACTGGTACCATTCGTAAACTCGAAATCGAAGTGACACAAGTGAAGAGAGAAATTGATGCAGTTTAATGGAAGACATAGGTACAACGTTAGGCGCTTATAAAAATTGATTAGAAGATAGTATCTTTGGCTCTGTAGAATTACCAGAATTCTAGTAGAAAATTTCTTATATTCGGAGAAAATTAAACAGCGGATTCTTTATGATGTAGTCGTAAGGTGCTTGGTTAGCCAGTTCGAATAATAATAACTCGTAACAACTGCTTTATACGTATGCAGTGAAATTAAAATATGCTTACATTTTAATTCATAGAATTCAAAACACGTTTCTCAAGATTGGTTCACCACGTATGTACGTACATATGTACATCATTAACATTCAAGACTAAACGTTAGAGAAGTATACATTGGTACCACAAACACAGCTGGGCTTTTCTGAGAGAATTTATGATTGCAATGAAAGCTTTGAGAAATCAGCATTTAAATTTATAGTAACAAGTATAAGCGCATTTGGAATATATGTTGAAGGATAGCAATGGGCAAAATGAACGAAGAGATAGAAACATAGAAACGGTCAACTAAAACCTAAACAAGTATAACAATTCTCGTATTAAAAAACACACTAATCCCACTTTCTACTAACATTATTTTCACGAAACGTAGCTGAAGTAACATAAAATAAAAATACCAATAAAACACCATAACTAGTGACATATACCAAAAATACTGTATCCAAACCTGACCATAAAGATCCACTGAAATAACGAAAAATTAACTTACAACTGACAATGACACTAACACTACCGAGGTCTGACACTCACTTTTCAATAAGCTCTCACAGAGAGATAGTACTCGAAACACTGAAGCTCGTGATCCCTAGTTTTCAATCGCAGACAGTTAATAATTATCCTAAAACTACGACTACAACTAAAATACCAGGTAGGGTATTAAGGACAGCGCAGGAGAACCAACCACATGAATCCACGAATCGATATCGATAGTGCTGATTCCGCACGACGAAACACGGTTAAATTCGCCGTGGAGGATCCAATCGACAGGAGAAAAAGGTGGTAGCACGAACGAAGGCGAAGAAAAAACGACACTCGTTGCGAGGACTACGGTAAAGATAGCCGAAAAATCGGAGGAAGAAGCGATTATGCTGGATTCGCGTTACCGGGCGTAACAGTACGGCTGTAATCTCATCTAGGCACTCAGCTCGTAGCGACGGTTTTTATCCTATTACGTCACATGAATAAACTAAAGACCGTGGAGTCCGCGATATAGCGGAGGAAAGAGATCGCGGGATTGAGGGGGAGAAGGTGGGGAGGATGGGACAGGTCGGTTCGACGTGTGCCACGGTTTGCAGCTTTGCGGAGGGACGCGGGGCCAGCCTGCAGAGGGATCCGAGCTGCGGATGGATACATCGAGGTGAGTGCGGGACCTGTCAGGCCAGGGGAGGGGGGGGAGACGCAGGGCTGCCAGCGTGACTGTGAGCTTCGATTGATTCTGTTTAGACGCCTGCTACTTTGGTGTACTTCCCCGGTTACGTCATGAAACGTGTATTGCCGACGACACGGATGACCGACCGCTCGAGGGTGTGCGCGTTTTCTCTCCAACTTCGATGGTTTTGTAGGGTGTCGAATCTAGGGAACTTGAGCGGACGCTGTGCTTTCCCGGCAGTCGTCCCTTCTGTCGCGATTTTCCACTCTTTCAGATCGGTCGCTTTGACTCGTCGCAACAGCGAATCTTTGGGTCAGACTTCTTCAGGCAAGGCTGGTCAAGGTGGAATAGTATGGACGTTTGAAGAACATTGATGTGGTAGGTCATCTTGGGAGGCTTGTTAAATAAGCTTGCATTTCCTAAAGAGATTCTAGACCACCCAGACTGATTTGTTCGATATCGTTTTGGGCATCAGAAATTTTTTAGAAGCATACCTAATTTGATTTGATTTCTCTATTATGATGTAGTATGTTTCTTCAGAAAACGTGTTCGTTTAATAATCCAGTAGCATTGATTTTTTTCTTATAATCATTCTAAGGCATAAATCGGTGAGATATGAATAATCTTCAATCTTCAAACAACCCCATACGTATATCTTCAACGTCTTACAACCCAGAAATGAATGAAATTCATACTCATGTTTAGATATGTACTACATATCTTGATGTAAAAAGAAACACTGAGACGATCTAATCACATCAGCTTAAAATATGATTTTAATCATTTCTCCCCCAGTTGCGATTATCCAATTTGCATCGTACCTCAATCATACATGATTCTTACAGTCATCGGTTTTTATCCTTCTCAACTACAATTATTCCTCTCAGACATGCTAAAGCTTAAATTAATATTACATACCGATACCACTAAATATCGGAAAAGTGACTTAACCCAGACAAATTGAGTTTGTATCTTATGGAGTTAAATGAATTATTGATTTTGAATTCACTACATATACTATATTTGTTCCTATTACGACATTCTGTAGTTAATGAGTGCAACACGGAGCAAAAGATTTCTGGTCGATCGAGGGACAAATAAGTTGATGTACAAAAGATTAAAATCGTAAATATATTGCAGGATTTTTTTAAATGATCGATTTGCTATCGCAGTCTTCAGTGAGACTATGTCATGTAGATACACCAGTGTTTCTTACTATGCAATTATGATCTCAGTTTTGCAGTTCTTATAATGTGATTTCATCGACATTTACAATATTCTACAAACATCCAATTTACATACTCCGATTCTACAATCTGTTCAAAACACAAAGATTAAGAATCTGTGCTGTGCTAAACGTTACTGAAGCTGAGTTGACAATTAGAAAATAATTGTTACACTCTTTTGCATTATTGGAAATCAAATTAATTGCCGTTAATACTTTAATTTGCACTTTATGGAAATTTCGATTGATCAATTATTCTATCTCATAAAATAACAACTAGGTAGAAGGGAATTCTTAGAACAAGCAACTTAATAAATCATGGTATTCATAATTTACAGATTACTTAATAGTAATGTTGGTATTTTGTTATGAACTTCTTACATTTCTTGGTTAAAATCCTTATCAGTGGCAATGAAACCACTATCACACACATTGAAATCAGTAACATTAGGAAATAGTGTTCGAGACCGCAATGCTCAGACATTTCTGAAAAATTCCAGGCATTGGCGAAAAGTATGGTAACCAACGGATATACGGGGCGTGTAATATATATGACAAGGGAAGCTTGTGGTCAATGAAAATGTATGATGCGAACTTTCAATGTCTTTTTTATCGCTACCTTACATTCCAAATATATAGGGGAATTCCTCGAGCCCACCAACCTCTATTCATGTATAATGTATTGTTCCTTGCGGAGTTTAATCGCAACCTGATTTGTGTTACTGCTTTGAAGAATTTTGCACACGTTTTATGATGGAATAGCATCGTAATGAAATCATTAAATTGACTTAAGGGATTCTTAATAGTCACTTCGCATTCTTATTCTGTCACTTATGTGTATCCATTAGAACTGGCAATTATATTTAAAAAATGGCTTGTGCCCAATTTCATCCCCTATATGGATCCTATGTGTTCTACGTGGCAAGCAATTCTCGAGCAATGTCAAGGGAGAAAAATGGGTTAGATGCACTGGGTGATTCAGACGGTGCTTTGAGTTGTGTACATTCACACCGCAAAGAAAGAAATTGTTATACAATTTTTACATAAATCCATGATTCGACTCTGAATTGAAAGCATTATTTTTGTAGTTTATATGTTAATAAAACATTTTTTAAGCACATAAAAAACGACTATGCAATTTTTTCGACGTTTCCCCACTGGATCCAGGGGACGAAGTTCGGAACACTTTTTTTAACAATTGAAAAACGCATCCCTTTACATATATATTTTTTACTTTGTTTATGTGCATTTTTATAGAACATTACTAAGCTTTCAAGGTAATTATATCAATTTCTGAGATTAAAAAATTGATTTGGTTTTGGAGAAGTGCTAAAAAGACTTTCAGGGGATGAAATTTTGACCCTACCATAAAATTATAATGTTTCACGAAATTAGCACCTATAAACACAAGTATACCTGATTTATTTTACTTTCCTTAATTTTAAATAAATAAACTACAGAAGTTATGGACGTATTTGAAGAGTACTCAATGTCATTGCTACATTGATTGCTCCGAATCAATAAATTCGTAAAAATAATGATGTTGACGAATGTTATGCAACATTTAATTACGTTTTATTCCAAAACTGTACGGAAAAAACTCTTTTTAATTAATTATTTATAAATTATCATAAGCTGCGTTCCATTGTAAGATCACATGTGTGCGGTTTTCACACACTTTGAATTTGGAGTTACCCTGTTTAAATCAACGTCAATATTCACACATGAAGCTATTAGCGTAATAGTGGCGTAACCTACAATCTTGAATGAATTGACATTTCATCCAAAACCACAGCTTATTCAGCAAAATTTTAATTCTACAATGTCCTGAGCAACCCTACAAAAACATACAGAAAACAGCAACACAAATACCTGTTTTTGCACTGAGCATTTTGTTGATTTACATCACAAAATACTTGCCTGTGCAACATTGGTCATTATTTTATATTCTAATAATATACACCTCAACAATTATATTTTGTAAAAAATCATACCTATGTACCTAAAACTAAACATTTTAAACAACGTCTTTAAAACGTCAATAATTTCATCAGTCGTTATCTTTAAACAAAATTTTTTGGTTTACACCAGAACTGCGCTGATACCCTCAAATACCACTAATACAATTAAAATGAAATACCATTAGTATATTGAAATGCACAAAAGCCAAAATGCTTCTAACAAACTGATTTTTATTTCCTCGGTCTACATTACAAAATACAACAATAAAATCTTCCCATTAAACAGTCTCCCAAGAAAGTGCCTCGTTTGAACTAAGAAACAACTGCTAAGAATAATTTACCAAAGTAAGTGTCAGCAAGTTCTGAAGTGCGTCTACCACATACATCGAATAGCCTAACAAGAAGAAATCTCCAATTAAAGAAGAAGCCCACTTCCCAAAGAAAGCTGCCTGAGCAAGCATATTTGACGTATAGAATTTTCCTTCTTAAGCATAACATTTCTTAAGAAATGTTTAAAATATTCAACCACCAGCTGTAATGACCCCACGGACACCGCTGGAAGGTATCATTTAACGACGCATGTGTTCCATCGATAACGGGGCATCGAATCGCGATGCATCCAACTCAGAAGAGTAATCACCGTCGTTTCCGTAATGAAAAAGGGCAAGTGCAAAGAGAAAAGGTGGGACGAGGTGGTGATTACTCACCGTAGGATTCGGCATACAGCGTCGCGGCGGTGGCGGCATGGGGTCCGGGGCAGCGCGATAAGGCGGCGGCGAATACCTTCCCGAAGGGAAGCAGCCCGGGGCCGTGATAGGTGCCCCGTGAAGCCCCTTGCTCCCCATCATCTTGTCCGGCGAATACATCATCTTGCAGCCAGCTAAGTCTAAGCTGTCGGGCTTAGACCTAAACCAGTCGGAAACCGGCAGCCTCAAACGGAACGGTACCAGCAGCGGTAGCTGCGCTTCTTCACGTCAGCAGTCGCGGTTCGCATCTGTGTGAACAACAATCCTCAATGACCCCGCACCCTACGAAAGTACATCCACCTTCACTTTCACTTTCCCTCGTGATAAGATGCAGTCGCACCGATGGTACGTTAGACGCGTCACCATAAACGGTTGGCGCACTCGGCTAGCGGATTACTATTACACTCCTCCTTTATCAGTTACCAACACTCATCCTAATCGCCGCGGAGCGGAGGACCGATCAGTCCGCCGGTTCTACGACGATCGAGCGAAGAGAACGCGGACCTCTCATGTTGCACATAATCGCGCACACGATGGCTCGGTCCGCACAGTTGTTCGACCGATGTCCTATGTCCTAACCATCACAATTCCAGCTGGCTCGTACGCAACCAGCGATCTTACACTTCACAGGCGGAACGCAGACGCGCAGAGGGTGGCGCGGCGTTCTTCGATGGGTATGAATAAATAATCTCCTGACGAGGAGCAGCTGATTCCGATCAAGTCCACCGACGCGAGGCTACGCCGTGGGAAGAGAAACAGAACCCGATCGGACCGTTCGCGCCCGCAGGGGAGAATCACCGGACGGTCACCGACGTGGGGAGTGAAGGATGTTTAAAAATCTCTGTCCCCACTATCGACGATGTTCTAATTAGCCACGTAGAACCGTCCGCGGATGTTGTCCTGAGGCTTTGCACTTTTTGGTGCTGACTGGCCGGCGAAGAGTGGTCCGCGGATGAACTCTTCCACGGGGGATGGCGGGAGTGAACGAAGAAGACGAAAGCGCCGGGGTAGGGGTTGCTGGCGATCTAGGAGATTCGCGGAGCAGCGCGTGCTCGCAAAGAGAGGGGTTGTTCGCCACGGGGTGAACCGAGAACAACCGGAACGGAGGGGTAAGCCGTGCGTAGGCGGAGTCTGACACGGTCACGCTTGCGCCCCTGTCCGATACCTGTCGGCCATCTTTGCACTTGCCTTCGTGTTTGGTATGGGTGTCGCTAGCCGCGACCACCCGTTCGTCCGTCCTTCCTGCATTCTACCCTCTCTCTGACCTCTGCACACCCTGTCCTTTACCTTCTACGCAGCCTCCGCCGTTCTCTCTCTCTCTCTCATCCACCCCTCCCGAAAATCCTACACGCCCTTCCAAGCCACCCCCGTGCCGCCCCCGCACGTAGCAAACCTTGCCCCGTTGCAACCTTGTCTCGTCGAAGGCTCCTCGTGTCTTCTACCTACTTTTCTTCTCCCACGTCGTGCTTTTGTTCGACCACCACGAAATCTCTCGCTCGGCTGTCGCCGTTACTGGTCTTCGGATGAGTAGTTATGTCGTAAACTGGCCAGACCCAGTCGTTCCTCGGTTTAACACCAAGGCCGCCGCTGCTGGCGTACCGTTCGTCATCTATCTTCGATGACCTGTGAATCGCAACCGTATCGCCCAGCAGTTCTGGCATTTTTGCTTACCGACACCCTCTCCCCTCCAGGTTTCGCTTTCGCACTGCGCCCCTCTCCGGAACGCTACCCTCGATACGTACGGTTCCGTGTAGTATCCTAACTCGTTGAAACATCTGTTGATTACATCGGCGTGTTGTACAAACCAAGTGTCGTGCTTTAGGCTTGATTGCTGTCGAATGGTTGACAGAGTTTAGTAGTTCGATTTAATGATAATGTTGAGATCTGATGATTTGTATAGTGGGTAGGTATTGTATGCCATATTTTAGTAGTGTAGTTTTTGGTAAAAGATGTTCGTACTGACAGAGAATTTAATAGGCATTTTTTTACTTATTAAACGTGGGCTACTGCTGCAAGAAAAACATATGAATATGACTGCTTTTATTATATCCCTCGATATAATTGCGGGAGTACCTACTTACTGGAATGAGATAACAAGTATTTTCAAAGGTAATAATACTATATTATGAACATTAAATATTCAATACGAATTCTATTGTGTGTATGCGCTCGAATTGGTGAGTAGAAAGTGACAAGAAAATTAGATGTCGATATATGTACGTAGTACTTATATGTATGATTACAAGAAATAAGTAGTTGTATTAAATTGTTCATAATTTCAGCTGCTTTATCCCATATTTTGATTTTAACATCAAATTGAAAAATATGCTAATCCGTATTACTTTATTTTAAGCTTGATTAAAGGTTGTACTAAATGTTATGAGTCACTTGTGACCCAAATAGCACGAAACGTGTTAAATATGCACTGCCTTAAGTATTGTTGTTCTCTATTTGATCCGCATAATTGGTTTATTCCTCAGAAATTGAATTATTTAGTCTATGCTACAAAATTCAATGTCTCTATTTATTTTAACTTATGTACGTACATTTGAAAAAGGAAATAAATTTTGCTAGGAATTCTTACGCTGACAATTTTTTATAGAAATCTACAACGTCAGTTTGATTGATTCATACAAAGCTGTACCTAATAAAATGTAAAGTATCGTGATAAGAATAAAATTGTATTTAAGAAGATATGAGGATAATATTTACAAGGTACAAAAATAGTTTAATTCCAAGAAGGTGAAAGGATATTTTATAATTGTATGATTATAGAATGCCATTTTCCGAGCATTTTATTTATTTTGTCTGTATACTGTAATACAATTAAAACCAATAAATAACTCGATTATAACTGCTACGCATAAACTTCGTGGGAAATTGTAATCAAGTTTACTATCCGATTCACGGTGCTTTCATTTCAAAGTAGGAAACAATTAAATATTTCAATTGAAATCAGTTCTGTTTTATCTTCGTGCACTTTTATCATAAAAACCCCCATGCATTAATTGGGGGAATGATTGATTCACCAGTGTTAGCGTTCGATTGTGGTTAACCTATATCGATTCGAATAATTACTATTTAAAATAGCCTTTTGCGTCACGTATGAAAGGGATTTCAAATATTGCGTTATCGTAAATAATACGTTACTGATGATGTTGAAAACTTGAGTTCCGATAAACAACTTTATTATTACTGACCACACAACAATGTAACTGTTTAAAAACATGTATTTACATATAAGAAAAAATAATACGAAGCCTACCTATATGTTAGTGAATCTTAATCTTTTCAGTTTTCAAATACGATTGACTTTTAAGTATACTGGATGTCCCAGAATAAGACGGAAAATTTTAAGGAGTGATTATTCAGCACATTTAAATAATAAAAAAAGCTTCATATAAACATATGTTGCATTTGACTTTGTATTCAAAATCCAGTCTCTTCAGACATGATAAAACTGACTCACATCATTGTGACTTTTTATAGTTAATTACATTGTATCATCAGATTATATAGTTATTTTTAATTATAAAACAATTCAGAGAATTTTACCGATCAGTCACACTGCTATTTGATCGGTTGTATCTTCGTAGTAAGTGCAGATTTGTGTGAGCTATTTCATAATAAATTTTTAAGGTGTCATGGACCCTTCGTAACCCAGATCCCCTCTGTTACTCACAAAGCTCCGGGACTTTCGTCGATCCAATAAACGAATAAAGCCGTTTCACGCTATTCTTGACTCCCGGATTCCAATCCGACTGACCAACACAGAAGTTGATTTTGCCAGTCTTTTCCGCTCACCCCATCTACAGTAGACATACTCGTATATAGGATAGGTACAAGTCAAATTTACAAGTATAACAAACATAGAACGTTTATAATATAAACCCTTTGCGTTTGCTTTAAAGGAAAAGCCTGATGAAACTAGCTGAAAATCGAGGCATTTTTCGGGAATTTTTTTTTAAAGGAACTATTTAATCGATCTTTCTGAAATTTTCAGGATATTGTATTATCAGATTAAGGTAGATAAAAAAAATATTTTTTTAAAAAAACGCAGCAAATAACAGAGTTATACGGGCTTGTGCCCAGTCCGTTGTCGACGCAATTGTTCCACTGCGGGCAACGTAGCGTCTATTGTATTCATCTAAAATCAAAAATCGAACAATTTTTGTGTATTTTATGAGTGCACGCACAAATCGTATAAATTAATAACTTAAAAGATGCAAAATTGAACAAACGGCAGCCCCTTGAAAAAAAATTCACTTTTTCCAACGAAATTTTGCCTTAAATGTGTAAAAAAAGTTATTTATTTAAACAATATCATTATGCCAATAGCTATGCTCTGTGAAGAAAATGTTCACAAATATCCATGCACAAGGCCAAGTCGAGGGGTAGAATATTTTTGGAGTTACATTGCCCGCAAATTGTAAAACTGTCGTTTCGAGAAAAACGTTTTCTGGAAACCTGGTGCTCCGTAGCAAAACCAGCTATATCCCCTTTAATTTTTCGAATTTCGTTTTGCAGTTTTGGGAACATATTATCATCATGTTCAACTATTGATTTTTGCAAAAAAAAATCAGTTTCTAGGCCCCGCTGCACCAGGCTCTCCCCCAATATTATTTTATGCAATTTTACACGATGGTTATGGGAGCATTTTCAAAGCAAAGGGAAAGGTTTGTCATGACTGATAAAGACTTAATAAATATTATACCCTCATTATAGTAAATTTGTGCCCGAATCTGGCGTCAATTACACTAATTGCTTTCATTCTCAAAAAATGTAATTTCCGAGAATCTAAAAAAGCTGAACTAAAATAAATAGAAATGTTAATTATATTCACAGCCACTCCTAAATAACAATACATACAGCTCAACGTGAACTGTTTTGACCTTATATAAAAATCAATATCGTAATGAAAGTTTAATTCACGGACAATTTTTATGTGCAGATTCTAAATATATTTGTGTTTAAAAATGTATTTCTTTCGTTTCATTTATTCCCCATTTGTATGCTTCAAAATAGTTTCATTCACTTTTATAAATATCTTTTAATTTCACACTGTGTCCAAATGCATCGCAACTACCACTAGAAATTAATACTTTCACAATCTCATTGCAACATACTTCCATACGTCATAGTTTTCAGCAAACCTACACTAACGCTCGCAAAAAGAAATACTAGTATTAATTTTCTTGATGATACGTGACAACACACACCAGTATTTCTACGTAACAGCACCCTCACTGAACAATACAGTAATTACCACTCAACTATTATCCACTGCTTGAAATCAGTACCCAGTCTCTTCCACTCGTAACGCAGTCTACGCCCCGTTCTCCAGAACCATGGAAATCCATATT
Organism: Andrena flavipes; assembly: GCA_963971345.1. Classification (NCBI taxonomy): domain Eukaryota; kingdom Metazoa; phylum Arthropoda; class Insecta; order Hymenoptera; family Andrenidae; genus Andrena; species Andrena flavipes. The sequence goes on from OZ020480.1 coordinate 63,813,951, forward strand.
TCAGGGCCCAACAACAATAGGACTCCGACACAGCGCAACCAGTACCCCCCTCAAGTAGGATAAGTAAGGATAACTGTATTTACGGGACAGAGAGGTACACGGGCAATCATTCATTTGGACGAAAAAGGGGAAAGGGCAATAGGAAAAGCAACGATGGTGTGGTTGCGCGGCTAGACGGGTCAGCAGAGGGAAGACAGGAAGGACAGGGCAACCGTACACGAGATGGAATGTGAACGATGGAAGAGGAAGCGCGGAGAGGCGGTCGGGAGGGAGGTGGTGGGCGCAGCGAGTTTGGCGGCAGTCGTTTTCCGAGGGATGTTGGGCGGAAGGTTCCCGCGGGGCCTGTGTTATCGCCTCGGCAGGATGACCAGCCCGCGGTATCAAATATTAAACCTACTTGCACCGGCAGCCTATCCTCGACAAGGTATCCAAACCTTCCCTCCGACCCGATCCCCCAGCTTACCCTCGTCCTCGGCCCACCGCTGACTCGCCACCGCTGTCTGCCATCAAAACCTACGCCTAGTAGGTTTACTGCCGCGTCTCGATCTCTCCGGTTCTCCGTGATGCTTAGGCTGTTTCCACGCCTCGCCACGAACGACGGGACGCGGCGATCGCCCGCGAGAAACGACTCCTTCCTTCGCCCGCGGCCAAATTGATTCCCAAGGCTTAAAGGGAAGAAATGCTAACGCGTACGCGGCTCGTGGGATTTTCTCTGCTCTCGGATGTAAGATCTGTGGAGAAGAAACGGGGATGTACTCGTTGGAAACTATCCTCAGATTCCAGATCCCTCTACCGTTATCTGGACCTGGCACGATCGCAGGTCTCGGAGAGCCCCGAAATTTTACAGCGCCACCGATTTTGGTATGACAACCGTGGACCAAGAAACTCGACACTTTTTGTTAATGAATTCGGCATCTCGCACTGACTCTGTGCTGGTGAGAAAAAATTACTTGAATCGGTGGATTCTTATGGAGCTATCTTTGTCTCTATCAGAAACAACCAATCTAAGCCATTTTCTGGCACCAGTCGAGTGTCAGTAAGAGATACCGAATTCGATATTGTCGCTTGGCCCGGTGGGTTTATTTGTGGTCTCGAAACTGTAAGTAACACTGCTGTTGCTGATAAAGACAATTATGCTGAAGGAAGAGTAAGTGAAGAGTCCTTTTAGAAAACACTATAAGAGACAAAAATGAAATTCTCTGCTGTAGTAGGTGTTACCATTAGCACGTAGAATATTTTCTGATTAAATTTTCTTTAAATTTTGGCACTTACCTATAGTGTTCTCTGCAAGGACTCTTCGACTGATTTGAACGCAGAACCAAAAGAAAAAAATTGCAAGATATGTCACGGTGTGTGGGAAGGAAAAGAGGAAGGCTAGCTTGTCATGTGACTATGACGCATTTCCAGTGAAATGGAAGGGCTTGAAATGCGAACATATGTAATCATGCCGGTTGACGGCTACAAGCCGCAATTGGTAGCCCCGCAGGAACGAAGGTAACAATTACACTAGAGAAGCTGGCCGGTGCGGCTGTTTAAAAAATGGAGCAAATGAAAGTTAACCTGGAATTATATGACCGCGATATGTCAGTTTTCTAATTAACGTAATAAGTACATTTGACTATCCATCAGGAGTAGGTAACAGGTTTCATCGGTACAGCGTTACGAGGGTTGTAACATCGAAGGAACCACACGCGATAATTGATCCACGAGAGCCTTGAAATTCTCAGAATTAAAATTCCATGCTATCGTTTCGCATATTCTTTAATGAAGTCATAAATAAACTAGTGTGGTTGAGTTCGTCTCATTATCCTTAATGGTAGGAACAAATATTTCACGTACTATCTACATAAAAAAAAACGTATGCGACATTCGTTTGACCTTAGCATGTGCCCCTGAGAAAGTTCTACCTGCATACTGCGATATCCCCTTCGAACTCCTGTAACCCCTTTGAGGGTGTATTCTGGACTGACGAGACGTTTTCGTCACGTTATTTCGGATTTTTTTTACAAAGAACCCATCAATTTTATTATTATTCAATTTATCGCTACATGCTTATTGATATTAAAAATATCTTTACAAATTTTGTCGATAGGGAAAAATGAAAATCAAACGTAGTTGACTGCTTTAAAGTAATCGTGAAAAAACATGGGGTCACTGCAGCCATGATTAGGCTCGTTGTGGTGATCTGAAACAAAAAATGTAACAAGATTATTTATTTGTATGCCTTTGGCTATCGTCACTACTAGAATTATTATAAAATGTTTTGTTTTTAAATCTTCGACTTATTAAAATTGGTCTGATTTTCAGCGCCCATTTTCTCGAAAACCTAAACCGCGTAGAAAAAAAACTTTATTCTACATGATTTCCACCTATTTTTACAAAAGAAATCACAACGTGCCCGGTCTTACCATCACTGTCACATTTTGCCAATTCTGGATCGGACGATCAAGTACTTATCGCTTATTGATTGTCAATGTTTTCGAAAATAAAACCCTATATTAAAAAATGTTATTCCACAACTCGAACTTATTTTTTCATGTAAAATCATCACCTTTCGGATTATATCACCAGTTACAAGGCACCCTGAATAATGCATTCGAAATGACATTCGTACAATATTCTGTTATCACGACAGCGTAGGCTGGTTTCCGATTTCTAGCTCACGACAACTCATCATTTTTACATGGCTGGTTTTTCACAAATGACGTTCTCCCTCTTTCTTGATCGTTCGATGTCTCACTTTTTCTAGCACTGGCCATTCACTCTCTCGTGAATAAAAAAGTTCAGTACAGAGTTCTGTGTGACTTTCGTCAACGACTGATAGATTCCTTGCACAATTCTAACTGTTTATCACTTGACGTGAAAATTGAAATTAACGAAAAATACCATATATGTACTTATACAATTACAAAATCATTATTATCAATCACGAAGAAAATACAAGTCACAAATATGTTATGATTTATGAAGAAATTTAAATTATTCGTTTTTCCGCGGTTTATAAATCATTTTAGAAATGAGCCATCTAAAGTAACTATGAAAATAGAATGTTAAGATTTTGTTTTAGAAAGGATTGCAAAATTTCTGATAACATTGCACATTAATTCAAGTAGAAAATATTGAAGAAAACTTGTATTCTGTATATTATAACTGTATTATGTGTGTAGTGAATTAGTATACACTCGCTAATAGTAGTTAAAGATATTGCAAAATGCTATGATAGAATAGTATTACATAAAGTGTTGTAATAAAAAACGCTACAAAATTATCATTATAACTATTGAGTTATGCGATTGCGATTGTATAGGTTTCGAGCGTGATTTCCAGACGACGAAATCACAGCAATAATGCTACTATAGGTATAGTAAGAGGTAACATGGGCGAAATAACCAGTAAGCCTAACCCCAAGAGACTACAACCCATAGAGTATTGCTTAATATTTACTTGACGGATTGATATGTTTTATCAGTTATCCTTTTTCCTGAACTTCTTCAGAATTACAATTACATACAATACGGGACTTTGGCGAAACTTTAAGAAATAGAAAAGAGATTTCTGTAATGTAGAGCCTTGTATAATTTCATTTATATAATAATGTTTGCGATGTTACTAAGTATTCATTTATTACCCATTCATATAATAATTATTTTGGTGACTTATTGTTTGTACTGTAGTACTAATGCAATGAGTTAGTTACAGTATTAGTAGTTCTAGTTCATTTTCTATGCAGGTATTTCAAATTATTTTACTTACCATTACCATTATTCCTAGGTAAAGGTTGTGAAATAAAATTATATTCGTATAAATTAATACCATTTGCTACAGGATTAATTTCAGTTAAGGAGAACTGTGTCGGGTAATTGCAAAAACTGGGCAGGGCTACAGCTTTTTTTACGCGAACTTTAAGAAAATTGATAAAAGAGAATGTTTCCCAATTTAGCAAAGTCTATCTTTCTATAATTATATTCTGCAACTTGATTGTTTCTTAAACAGCACTATATACGTACCCTCTTTTTACATAAATTAACATTTATTGTTATTCTGCATTTACCTATAATTATAAAAGTGCCTTTCCTATAAGCACTTATCCAAAATTGAACCTAGATTTATAACTATACCGCCTTCTTTCATTACGTATTTACGAACATTTCCCAAATGGTGTAATCAAAGAATATAAACTCTCATAAACATCTAAAATTTCGTTCCACTTACTCCGAACGTACACAAAGGGAACTATGGAGAAGCGTTTAATCAACTTGAATTAACTTCGATCAACCAAAATCAATATCTCAGTCAATCTTCTGCCAATACTATGTTCCACTTCATTATCAATCCATACCAGTGACAGGTTCCGCTGACTGTAACTATTTAGTACTAAGTACTACATAACGCAAGTCATCAGTCCCACGACTTTCAGCCTACAAATTAACACATTCCTATTTGCGACGCCTAAAATTCTCATAACTATAAAATTAAAAAATATCACGAAATAAATTAATCCCATTCTCTATACAGCACATGTAACGCGACAACAATTGAATCCATTCATTCAACCAAACAGTATTTCCATGAATGAATTAATATCCACCAGAACAGACAGAAATACGTAACAACACACGAATCCCGCCGAAACATATTACAGGCACTGATAAAGCCCTGACATTTCAAAGAAAGTCGATTTCCACGTCCATGGAGGCGCCTGAATATTTCACAAATGCTAGCGATTTTTTCGACAATTAAGAGCCATGGGATCGGTCCTCTAATTGTGCCCGCAGAAAATTGCTTTATTTTACATGGCGCCGTGAATCGATATCACGGCCGTTCACGTACGTATAATCATCCGGGCGCCGTTGAAAATCTATGAAAACCCGTGGCCAAGTTCCATCCCCGATAGCCGTGCAATATTAATAAACCGTACAAATCACCGTGGCTCAATTCCACGGTTAAATCCACGGGCATAGGCCATAGATTACAGCAATTGAGGCCGGAAAAAGGTGGAAGCCTGTAGCGGAAGCGGAGAACGTAAGGGGTGGGAAAGGGGGGGGATGGTTAGACTCCACCGGTGGCACGAAGGGTAAACCGGCTGAAGTCAGGAATAAGGAGGAAGAGTCTAGCAGGTTCGGGTACACGAAAAGAATTCACGGGAGAAAACGGGCAGATCGTGGGGCGGTTTGAACACGGCGAGAGGAAACGTAGGACCACGTTTCACCATACAATACACACACGTAGGAGGGGGAGGAGGGTGTGCGGGCGCGATCGCGTGTGCGCCCCCGCCACCCATACATCCTGCGCCCCCGTGGCACACCAGCCGGCCGCGCTTTCACATGTACGATCACGCAGACAGGGATACGGTCACACCGACGCATAGATTGCATACTTATGCCGGCACTGTGCACATAAAGTTAGGGAGGCGCGCGCTCTCCTTCGCTGCCGCACAAGAATAAGAAACGGTAGCATACATAAACAAGGAGGTTGGGGATGCAGCAATTTAAAACGTACCCCGGAATTCCTCCCAGCGGGGTCGTAGAGCGGCCCTCTATATTACGAATTCCTCCCTTCCTCTCTCCGCCCATGCTGCCGCCCTCTCCTTCGCCACCTTTGCTTCTTCCTTCTGCCAGTGTCCTTTTGCATCTTACTGAGAATTTCGGTCGTATAAAGTGGGTCTATGAGCGCGGGAGCCCGTCCATTAGCGGGGACCGTCCCTGGAAATCGAGCTTATCCCGGTGGAAACTAGATTTCGATAACATCGAATCCGCGGGAACCGGCGGAGCTACTGGAGATCATGCGGTGATGGCATGGAAGGTGACGACTGGGGAGTCCGCCAATCCTTACCGGGGTTTTATTATTTATATCGTGCTTTGGAACTTTACAGGTTGCTTTGCTGTTTCAGTCATGCTCGTATAAAGCGATTATTGATTAATTGACTTTTGTTGCGCGGCGATGCGGGATGGAAGGTGGAAGGATGAATGAGTAAATAGCGGTGGGCATTGCAAATGGGAAAGAATGCAAAGGCATGTGAGTAGCGTGCACAGAACTTGGATAATGCAAGGAGACGATAAATACACCGGGATGTGATCTTAGCTTTGTTGTACTTTTCATGTCGTAAAGAATAGTGCAGTTTTTCAACATTTTGTAGGTATTTGTGATATAGAAAGAATAGTGGGAGGAAAATTTTGATTTGTGTACTGAAATTCTCGGTGAGCGCAAAATTGGTAGACTATAATCTATTGTAAATATATCTACTCGTTGTTGGATTTTGTTTTTATAATCGTTAGGATTAACTTAGTCCCTCAGTCTCATAAATTCTTTAGCTAGATTACATTTGCATGCATTTACGAAAAAAAAGTATAGAAATATTGTAAGGAAGCCTTTAATCTTCTTTTCCTATTTCATTAATTTAAGGGGGAATCCTATTCTTTGGGATAAAAACATAGCAAAATTTGGGATTTTTTTTTGGAACCCAGCGATTCGATTCATCTGAAATTTGTACCATGTTTTGATGCATTTTTGGAGGAGCTGCAGGTTTTTTTTAATTCATTTTTAAACATAAATATAGTAGTTATGCATGATTGACCGTCACGAAGCACAAAATTTGTGTTGGTGTGCAAGATATTTATCTACTAGGTAATCTGGAACAGAAAAATGAAACAGCATTTTATTTTATATGTATGTAGCTTGAAATTGATGAACTAGAAAAAAAAACAAAAAAATTATTGAGCAGTGTAGAGAGCTTTCAAACTGAAAGTTCTGAACCTTTAATGTTTGCGATTCAATTTTGCTCTAATTTTCTTATGTAACAAAAGAATAAAGAACTTAGGTACAAAATAAAACGCCGTTTCATTTTTGCGTGATGTATACCTCCTATATTTATTATAAAAAATGAATAAAAAAGAAACTACAGCTTCCTCAAAGATGCATCAAAACATAGTCCAAATTTCAGATAAATCAAAATACTAGTTCCTCAAAAAAAATCCTAAATTTTACTATGTTTTTATCCCATAAAATAGGCTTCCCCTTAATACTTCGACTCCCTCCCTTTGCCATAATCCGGTCAGGCCATTAACGCAATACAAATAAATTACAACATGAACTGCGAACCACGCCACAACAGCCTGCATCACACATTGCGATAAAATATCACAAAAAAATCACTCGGTCGAAATTTTTCCAACAAATCAAAATCTCCCAACGCAGAATCGTTTCCCAAAGAGATAGACACCTACCACAAACCGACCTCATTGTGCAAGATTAATCATCCAGAAAACTGTTGGAACACGTGCTCCATCGGTGGAATTAGTTCCGCCGAGGTTGCCATGGAATGGCTGATCACTTTCTTTCGTAGGAGTAAGTACGAGACGCGGGTTACTACAACGTGTGCCGAAGTTTCGATGGCTAGGAGACTTAATCAAGCCGGGTCGAGAAGTTATCCCAGCAGGGCTGAAGTTCGACTCCTTTCGGGTTAATACCTATTATGCAGATCAGCGTAGCCGATGCAGGGCTAAGTCAAATAACGTGAACAATGGAGAATATGCAAGTTGCTTCATCGCTGTGAATCGAGCGATTGGGTGTTTGAACGGCGATGTCGCCTCGGGCGGCTCTGTTTGTAGGCATAAGGGAGTCGAGCCGTGCTGAGGGCGAGCCGAGGGAGCTCAATTGGTGGCGGCAATCCTAGTAATGTACCCGTGGGGCTCTGTCAAAGTGCTTTCTGGAAGAGAACGATGTTGCATTCAGCATTCGGAAAGTTCATTCTTGGCGGAAGTGCCGCCTTGGCGCCGAAATATCTGTACTCCAACGGCGAGGCTGCCTCTGGATTCAAACTCCTTCCGATTCCGTCCAACGGCTTTGGAATCGGCGGAGGCAAAACGCGGAGAGAAATAGTATCCCTGAAAATGGGAACTGACATTACTGATTTATTAAGATTCCGGGGAAAATGGAGAATACAGAGAGACGCTAATTAAACACCTTTTGAGTTCAACATTTCATTTAGTTTCTTCGATATGTTTCTGTAACATATTTTACTAGATTTATATTTTATTTTTTAGCAGACTTAGTCAGACTTAAGGAAAAACTGTAGAAGTATCTGTTAGAAGCAATTTCGGACGCAGGAAAGCAATAATTAAAATTTCAAATGATAAGTAGATGTTAATTAAACTACCGAGGATATAAAAAAGCAGCTCTCAATACGCTATACTTACACCCTTGCCAGAAGAAGCATAAAACCGCTTCTTAGTTTAAAGAAACTTACACGAAAGTTACAACGTAAACTACCAAAATCGTGTTCACCGAGCGATAGAAGTTCCACAGCACGCCACTATTGCTATAAATTCGTGCCAAGGAAGAATATTATACCTAATTGTTGTTTAGTCGTACGTTAGCAAGACCACCGTGGTCATGACATATGTTTAAAGGAAAGTTCGTTCCCATCCGCATCTCCAAGAGGGATGCGGAAACATAAATTACAATAGACTAAGAAGTCCTTGACTCGCGCTATCATCCTCGGAGCGCCGAGTCTTGACACACCCCAGACCGTGAAATTGGGCTCTTGACGAACACCATGGGTTCGACCGTTCAACGGTTTTCGCCAGCTAGTGGGCCGCCGGTGACGTCAGGGACCGAGGGTTTTTCCCATGCAGTGCCGAGTCACTATAAACAATCGGAGGAGGCCAACGCCAACGCATCCACTCCAGGAAGGCACGCTCAGGGCGCAATGGAGGGGTACGACCAAGACGCGGAACACTGATTGGGCAAGGCCATTTTCCGGACTGGGAAGGAGGGCTAGGAGATTTGAAGGAAGCTCGACGATTGAGCGATAGGCAGAACTCGAAAAACCTTGGAGAGATAGACTTCTGCTCGTACGAACGAGGACATAGAAATTGTATCATGAACTCTACAGTTCTTTTGGAATTAAGTTAATTGTCTAAGTTAAGTTTTGTTAATAAACGTTTTGGAAAAGTGATTGAACATAGTCCCTATTTGAGGGTGGTCCTTCATAGTCGGCACTTAGTTGCAAAATAACCAATCCCGAACGAGTTTCATCTCATCCTTGGGAATTAACATTGGTCCTTCGAGCCGGATTAGTTACCAGTGAAGCAAACAACCAAGGACATTGAGTCCGTGTCTGGATATTGGGTGCTCACAGCAGCACTATTTCCACAATTCTCGAGACTGTGAGCAAGGACGACATTGTGGGTGAAGAACGCATCCCTTGTGCGGTAGCAGAGGCTGAACCGACATCCAGTAGGCAGCAGTGCACGTCATCATTACGAAGCGTCACCGCCCTGGACGGTGAATCAAGCGGCACCGGACGAGTCGTCGATAGCGGTCTTCACAGCGAACGTGGACGGAACGAGCCATCGTCGCCAGCAAATAGCAACTTTCCTTTCGTAAGTCCTTTACAAGTTATCTATTGCGTGAATCGTATACAATGGAGGGTGAATTGAAACCTCTCGTCGCTGCACGCGGAACCATAAAGTCAAGACTGACAATGTTTAAAAAATTTGTTGAGTCATCGGCTAGTGAAACTGATATAATTGCGCTTGAGAAACGGGTAAAGGCAAACGAAGGATTGTACGAAAAATTCGATGCCGTACAATCGCAGATTGAAGTATTAGTGGTAGATTCATCAGTAGAGACGGCGCATTCCAATGAACGCGACGCATTCGAAACGACATTTTTTAATGTAATGGCATCAGCGGAAAGATGTATTACAAATAGACAAGGTCCTCCAACCGTACCTGCACCATCAAGTGCGTCAGTAACGGATGCTCCGTCGCCGGTCCCTGGTGAAACTCAAGTCTTACCGCGATTACCAACAATTGCACTACCCACATTTGACGGGAGTTATAGTAAGTGGGTACGGTTTCGCGACACATTCCTGTCATTGATTCATACAAATGAAAAATTGACAGATATGCAACGGTTTCAATATTTGAGCTCTGCACTGAAGGGTCCGGCGGCTCGAGTTATAGAATCATTAGGTGTTTCGGAGGCAAATTATCGGGTTGCATGGCCAAGGCTGAAGGATAGGTATGAGGATTCTCAAGCGCTAGTGCACCATCACACTAATGCACTGTTAGATTTGCCGTCCATAAAAAAGCCGTCAGGTACCGTGCTTCGAGAGTTTGTGGACGACATTCAGAACCATATCGCTGCATTGGGTGCTCTTGGTCAACCGGTTACCTCTTGGGATACTATTGTAATATTAATGTTATCCAAAAAACTGGATTCGACGACTATGATAGAGTGGGAGAAGTATCTCCTCCAAATATCGGAAGGTCCGCAATTCAGTGATTTCGTGAAGTTCCTGGAAAAACGGTCAAAGCTCCTCGAGCGAACGGTTAGTGGTAAACAGGCGATAGGCGACGGGCCTCAGTCAAGCAACAAATTCGAATCTCATAAGCAGAGAAATAAGCACCAATTAGCAGTATCAGCGCATGTCGCGAGTAATTCGGATAACTGTTTGCATTGCAAGGGTGATCATTTGCTGCAGCACTGCGCTGAGCTGAAATCCATGCCTCACACTGAGATGCATGCTACAATTAAAAGGTTAAGATGTTGTTTCAATTGTTTTCAACTAGGACATAATGTCAAGGCATGCACGCGCGGGACATGCCGAAAATGTGGGCGAAAACATAATACATTGCTACACCGGAATGACTTAGTTGAAGGTAGTACGACCGAGATTAAAGATCAATCTGGGGGTTCAGAATCTCAGTCCGATGATAAGGAGCCTACTTTACATGCCCACATTTCGAATTCGCGAACTTCCGAACTAGAATTCACAGTGCTATCAACAGCATTGGTATATTTGGAAGATGAAGTGGGAAATCGGCATGAGTGTTGCGCATTGCTAGACGCTGGGTCACAAGCCCATTTCATTACGGAGCAATTTAGCAAAAGGTTAGGGCTTAGACAATCGAGTGTCACCACTACCGTGGGCGGATTAGGCAGGGCAATCAACACAATTGAGGCAAAGACGCAGGTAGTAGTACACGCGAGATCAGGTAGCTTCCGTTCAAGTTTGTCCTGTTTGATTATACCGAATATAACTGACCGTATGCCGAACGCGCCGCTAAGGCGGGCGGATATTGCCATACCAGCTGGCATTACGCTGGCCGACCCGCGGTTCGCAGAACCTAAACGCGTTGACTTGTTAATAGGGGCTGCGCTTTTCTGGCAGTTATTGTGCATTGGGCAGCACCAGGTAACTGCGGGGCTGGTATGGCAGAAGACTCGGCTTGGTTGGGTGTTAGGAGGTAGTTTGAATTGGCCGGTGAGTGTTCCATCAGGGAATATCACCGCTTGTCATGCGATTGTAACCGATGAATTACACCACGCGGTCGAAAGGTTTTGGGAGATCGAAGACGGATATTCGACTCCGCGCGACCAGGCAGACCTTTTGCAGGATGCCTGCGAACGGCATTTTAGTAAAAATACGGTACGCGACTATGATGGACGGTTTGTTGTAGGCATTCCGTTCAATGGTAGCATCGGCAAGTTAGGAGAGTCCAGAGCCCAAGCTGAGAAACGCTTGCTGGCAATGGAACGGAAATTCGTTAGGCAACCAAACCTACGACAGCAATATGTCGAATTCATGAACGAATACGTGGAACTAGGTCACATGACGCGTATCGACGAATCGACGCGTGTAGTAGAACCAAATTATTACTTGCCTCATCATGCAGTTTTTAAGGAAGCCAGTACAACGACAAAAATGCGAGTTGTTTTCGATGGTTCCGCGAAGTCGTCTTCAGGGATCTCGTTAAACGAGACCCAGATGGTAGGTCCAACCGTTCAGAGTGACCTATTTGCAATTTTGATTCGTTTCCGTAAACATAAATTCGTGTTATCGGCCGATATAACAAAAATGTATCGGCAAATACGCGTACGTCGAGAAGATCGGAGGTTTCAGCGGATTCTTTGGCGCTGCGATTCCAAACTTCCTATTGACGCGTACGAGTTAAACACCGTCACATACGGTACTGCTTCCGCTCCGTATTTGGCAACACGCGTGTTGAATCAAATAGGGCGAGAACAACTAGAACAGTCTCCAGTAACCGCGCAAGTCATTATGACTGATTTTTATGTGGATGACTTGTTGACGGGATGTGAGACTTTGACAGAAGCACGTAAGCTCCGGGACGATTTGACGCACATTTTGGGACAGGCAGGGTTCCCTTTACGGAAATGGGCTAGTAATGACCATAGGACGTTGACGCGGACACCTGACTCGCGAAGTAAAATCGAATTTCATACCGGGGACAAAGATCCAAAAACATTAGGGTTACTGTGGCTAACACATCCAGACGAGCTTGGGTATACAGCAAAGGTCTCCTTACAGAAATCGATAACCAAGCGTAGTATCCTGTCACAAATTGCTCAAATTTTTGACCCGCTCGGTCTAATAGGACCGGTCGTTGTAAAGGCTAAGATGATCATGCAGCAATTGTGGCAGATGCAACTAGGTTGGGATGAATCTCTACCGCAAGACCTGCATACAGAATGGTCAATGTTTCAAACGGAGTTAGATCGGGTTCGTGAAATCAGGATTCCACGTCGTGTCTCATGTGATGATAGTGAGGTGGTGGAATTACATGGATTCGCAGATGCGTCGGAAAAGGCATATGGGGCCTGCATCTACCTTCGATCTCTGCAAAAAACAGGCACGTGGGTGGTTCGGTTGTTATGTGCTAAGTCTCGTGTAGCACCTTTAAGGTCTGTCTCGTTGCCTCGATTAGAGTTGTGCGCCGCGTTAACGTTGGCACAACTTGCAGATAGGGTTAAACGCGTGCTCCAACTTGATCTGAAACATGAACACTATTGGTCTGACTCCATGATTGTCTTAGCATGGATTCAGAACCAGCCTACGAAATGGAAAACGTTTGTGGCCAATCGTTCTGCCGAAGTCCAACGATTAACACCTGTCGGGAACTGGAGTCATGTCGTATCGGAAGAAAATCCCGCGGACATTATTTCACGAGGTGTTAATCCTAGTAATTTAATTGACAATGGACTTTGGTGGTTCGGGCCTCGATGGTTGTCGCAGGAAATTGAGCACTGGCCTACAGTAGAAGGCACAGTCGAGAATTTACCTGAAGAACGACAGACTAGGACCACCTGCTGTGTGACAGCAGGTATGGTGGCCGCGGAGGGTTTTAATCTCTTTGACCGTTTTTCAAGTTACTCGAGATTACGTAGGGTTCTCGCATATTGTCTTCGATTTATCAGGAGACTTGTAAACCGAAGTCGTAAGGGCATAACTGTTGGAACAGCACCAGCAGACTGGCAGTATTTGACCTCCAAGGAGATTTCAGAAGCTGAATTCGCATTGGTGCGACTCGCGCAAAGGGAAACATTTTCGAAGGAGATTGTGTTGCTGGCGTCCGACAAATCTCTACCTGATAAGGGGAGATTAAGTTCACTCAATCCATTTTTAGACGACACTGGGATTCTCAGGGTGGGCGGGAGACTCGTAAATGCGCCTATAGTATATGACCACAAGCACCCAATGATATTAGCGTCGGATCATCCGCTCACTACTTTACTAGTCAAATATGAGCATTGTAGATTATTGCACGCTGGTTGCCAGCATACATTAGCTTCATTGCGCACACGGTTTTGGCCAATATCAGGCAAACGTGTGGTAAAGAAGGTTCTCCATCGATGCCTAAGGTGTTTTAAAACAAATCCCATTGGCACAAAGTACCTGATGGGCAACTTGCCTAGCGCTCGGGTCACTCCTGCTCGCGCTTTTACCACCTGCGGAGTAGATTATGCAGGTCCGTTTCTTATCAAGGAAAAGGGACGTTCACGTGTAACGCATAAGACCTATATGTGTTTGTTTGTCTGTCTTGTAACCAAGGCGGTACATATCGAGCTGGCAACGGATTTGAGTACTGACGCGTTTCTGAATTGTTTGCATCGTTTTATAGCACGACGGGGACGGAGCCATTGTATTTATTCGGATAACGGAACCAATTTTATTGGAGCCCGAAACGAGCTTAATGAATTGGGAATTTTGTTGCATGATAAGCATCATAATGATCAAGTGAAATCATTGCTAACGGGGGAGCAAATACAATGGCACTTGATTCCACCATATTCGCCTCATTTCGGAGGCCTTTGGGAAAGCGCAGTTAAATCAGTTAAACGACACTTAAGGAGAGTTATAGGTGACCAGAGATTGACGTTTGAGGAGTTGTATACGATTCTTACGCAGGTAGAAGCTTGTTTAAACTCCCGTCCTCTGCACCCTTTGTCAAGCGATCCTATGGACCTCACACCCTTAACCCCAGGTCATTTCCTAATTGGTGCTGAATTGATGGCTCTTCCTCAACCGGACCTGCTACATTTGCGGCAGAACAGGCTGAACAGATATCACCTGATTCAGCAGACAATACAGCACTTTTGGAAGCGATGGCAAAATGAGTATTTACATGAGTTGCAGCAACGCCATAAATGGCAATCAGATTCACCAGATGTTCTTGCGATTGGCACTCTGGTACTCATTCGCGAAGACAACTTGCCTCCTTTACGATGGCGGCTAGGAAGGGTTGCGGAGCTACATCCAGGAGCAGATGGGATTACTCGGGTGGCGTCTGTCCGAATTGCTGATGGAGTCATAAAGCGTCCTGTGACGAAATTATGTATTCTTCCGTTGGCGACGGAAGACACCACGAAATGATACATATTGTATTGTCATATTATATTTGTGTGTTTTTATATGTAATATAAGCATTAACACTTGTACGGAATGTATCATTGTTCAAGAGTTTAGAATCTAACTTATCTGTGTAAGAACATTTATAATACTGGATTAGGATAATCATACTTAGTATTATTGAACGCCTGTGTGTTCAAGGTGGGCGGAATGTTTAGTCGTACGTTAGCAAGACCACCGTGGTCATGACATATGTTTAAAGGAAAGTTCGTTCCCATCCGCATCTCCAAGAGGGATGCGGAAACATAAATTACAATAGACTAAGAAGTCCTTGACTCGCGCTATCATCCTCGGAGCGCCGAGTCTTGACACACCCCAGACCGTGAAATTGGGCTCTTGACGAACACCATGGGTTCGACCGTTCAACGGTTTTCGCCAGCTAGTGGGCCGCCGGTGACGTCAGGGACCGAGGGTTTTTCCCATGCAGTGCCGAGTCACTATAAACAATCGGAGGAGGCCAACGCCAACGCATCCACTCCAGGAAGGCACGCTCAGGGCGCAATGGAGGGGTACGACCAAGACGCGGAACACTGATTGGGCAAGGCCATTTTCCGGACTGGGAAGGAGGGCTAGGAGATTTGAAGGAAGCTCGACGATTGAGCGATAGGCAGAACTCGAAAAACCTTGGAGAGATAGACTTCTGCTCGTACGAACGAGGACATAGAAATTGTATCATGAACTCTACAGTTCTTTTGGAATTAAGTTAATTGTCTAAGTTAAGTTTTGTTAATAAACGTTTTGGAAAAGTGATTGAACATAGTCCCTATTTGAGGGTGGTCCTTCATAGTCGGCACTTAGTTGCAAAATAACCAATCCCGAACGAGTTTCATCTCATCCTTGGGAATTAACAATTGTTTCTTCGTTGAAACAGAACTGTCTGGCATTTAAATTTGACGCGTGGATAAGGGGGAGTTAACGAAGGAAAGAATAGGGTAATCTGCTTCTATCAGAGAAGCGGGTGCATCCCCAATAGTTCCCTCCGTCTTTTCACACCTCCATGTCCAGGGACTTAAGTTTAAAAACCTGCAGCTAAATAATGTATATCACAGCGGCAACAGCGGGCGGTAAAACAGTTATAAAAACACCGGCAACTACGTTAGAATCAATTATTTAAGATGTACAGCTCCGTAAAGAGACAGTAGACCAGTCGTAAAGGGGGCGGAAGAAAGTAACGCTTCTAGGACGAACCGGAAGGGTAGGGAAGAGGTGGAGGGCATCGCGGGAGTTATAAAGGTTGCAGTTAAAAGTTGCCTGAATTATCAAGGGACTGACTGCTTCGAGACGATGGCAACCGTTATTTTTGAGTTGCCGCGTATTGGAATTTTGTACGTGGAAGTTGGTGTCATCTTGCCAGCGTGACAAAATTGTTGGATAACAGATAGATCAAAAATCCGATGTCCCTTACGTAGAAAACTGTGTGTACTGCTCGCAACTGTCGGTAGACTATACTTTTATAAACAGGTTCGTGCATTACTGAAACGTCAGAGATAAAATAATATATTGTGCATTTTATGCGAGGAACTTCTATTTTAAAATATGTTTTTGGACGAAAATTAAATTGTAAAGCAAATAGTAATAATGGCAGCTTAATTAATAGAAGTGTAATTATTCGATTTTATCCAAAAAAATATCACTTTTCGGTACACAGTATCCTACAATAAACTTGCATAATAAAGCATCTACTGTATAATTTATAGAATCTAAGAGTTAAGGTGATATTTGGAATTAAGGCGCATTTAGATTTCACGATAATGGTTGTAGAATAGTTATAAATGTATATCTTATTACTGGTATTATATTTATTTGTAGTATTACTAGAAATTATTGTATCTATATAGTGCTAATTAAATTACAATTATAATATGTGGCATTGCAAATCTTCTCGATAAAGAGACAATGAATTTTTAGAGATGAAAAATCAAATGGATTCAAAATTAAGCACTCTTGGTAGAAGATATCTGTAAAATACTTATATGAATTAAGTCACTTTGAAAACTCGAAGTGTGCATGATGAAATGATATTTCTTGCTCCTTCAACGCGGTTCTTACGTTGCCAACTTCAAGTAGAAATTCATTATGAACCTGTATAATTTTATCTAAAGCAGAATAAGTTTTCAAATAATGGCACATATGGCTGCTGACTTTATTGATGAAGAATTCGTTACAGAGGACGACAACGACTTTGATGTTATAATTATAGGAGCTGGTTTAACTGGTCTTACTTGCGCATATAATATTCTAAAGAAAAGAACTGGGTTAGATGTATTGATCATCGAAGCAAATAGTAATTACAATTCGAGATTTACTAATTAATCATTTTTTTTTTCAGTAATTTCGTTTCAATCTGTCACTGTTGCTCCTAGAATTACTATACAAAAGTCATTATTCAAAAAAAAAAACTTTCACTTCAATCTTTCTTTATATACACTAGGCATTAAATATTTATAATTTTTAAAATTCAAACTTGTACATAGTTGACGAAGAAAGTACTTTGGAGTATGTAACGACACAGGTTCAAATTATTCATAATTTAAAAATCGACAAATATATTATAGCAGTACTTAAAATTTAAAATCCCCATTTGGTAAATTTAGTTAATGAATCATATAATTCTGAATAATTAACAACATGTTTAGTCAAATTGTATAGTTACGACATTCAAATACATATGTTTTTCTTATACTTCTTAATATGATATTCATAATATATTTCCTTTTGTTTTAAGTATGATTACGATTTACTCACTACGTTCCATTCTATATCACATTATTCCACTACTGAAAGCTCGCGAATGTTTATTCACTTTCAATTGTAAAATGTTGCATGTTTATTATAAAAGAATTTTATTTGAAGTATGAAAGATGCTCTCGCCAGAATAATGTTGTCTAATAATACAACTGTGTCAATTATATGTACTTGAAAATAGATGAGATAGGGGGTCGTATTCTACCGAAAGATTCTAGTGATACTTTCCACGCCAATTCGTTGCAAAAGCACATAACGGAACTAGTGAACACGCTGCGTATAGAAACTGTTCGTGGACAAAATATTGACGCTAAGAAAAGGATACTTTACACAAAACGAGGACCTTTGCAGAAATTACCGAGATTTTATGGTGCAGAAGTTTATAATTTTCTACAAACGGTAACATAAATTTTGTTTACAGCTTTCTATCATCTTTGGGATATTTCTGCTTAAAAATTTATGCAGATAACAAGAAAATCTGACAAATAGGTATCCAACAGTAGAATTCAATTTTTTTTACTTTCTCCATTGACCAATTTTAATACATAATATTTTAATCGTTTAAAAAGTTGAAATGACATAAACGAAACAAATGTTGCAGAATGAAAACAGTCATTCCATTTAAATATAGACGGCCATGTTTCATTCGCCTTGAATACTAGATAACCATTAAAATTGTAAAATATATATTCTGAAATATATAGGTATATATATTTCGAATAAGTTTAAAATAAATCGCTAATTCTGTATTTTGGTCCTGCTTATATACCTTGAAAATAAAACAAATTCCTACGGTTCCAAACTAGAACTCAACGTGAATAGTACCTCATACATTTTCACAGAGTTTAACACCTTCCTTTGTATTACTTTAGACGCGTCAAAATGATGATATATACATACAGAGTGTCAAAAAATACGTAATACTTAATAATACTAAGTGATTGCTGTTGAAAAAATAAATAAAGCACGTAGTTTAAAATTTTCGTCTACTGGCTTGTGTTTTAGGGTCGTTTTATAAAAAATAATCATATAGATATCATATAGATATGTGATTACTTTAATTGTTTTCGGTGGTGCAGTATTGGATTATGGATATTTATATTTTGTTTCTAAAATTTATTCTTTTAGATTGAGGAAAATTCGTTAGATCCTAGGTTTGGTTCATATATTCAACATGAAGACGCAAAACAACTTGCAGAAATGAGTGTCAATCAGTTATTATATAAAATCACTTGCATTCCATACGTACGATACTTATGCAGAGCCTTTATTAGCAGCACATGTGGTAAATTTATATCTCCCGAATTGGCTACTAGCAATAATCTTGTTTATTATTGGAACGAATGTCTTTAAACCACAGTTAATCGCATTCTAAAAATACATTTGAAAAAATGGTAAATAATAACTAACTCAACATGTTCGAATAAAATATTTCAAACTGGTTACCAGCTAAGGAACTAAAATGAGATTCTATATTTATGAATTACTCAACATCAATTGTTATACACAACATATGTATTGTTTTTTACAGCTATGAGAAATCTCGACGACATTTCAGCCCTTTGGTTCCTTGTTATGCTAAATGGGGCAAACGGTGTCTTGAACAGATTAAAAATCACAATGGGTGACAGTAACCGATATTTCATACAAGTATATGCATACTTAATTTATATTATTTTTGTATCGATATTTATTTTTAACAATATACAAAATTTGGTTATTTTAATGTCCGAAATGTTATGAATTATTTACTCATAATTGATTGTAACGTAATTATTTGGAAATGTTGTTGTAAAAGTATTCACATAAATATTTTTAACAACTTTTGCCATTTAAAGATTTATCCATTTGAGATGTTTTTGAAATATTTATATATTTGTACGCAATACTTGGTACTACAAAATAGTACGGTCTCCTTAATGTAATTTTATCAATTACAGGGTGGCATAACAACAGTTGCACAGACACTACTAAAGACGATTTTAGTTGAACATGGAGAAATGAGATACATAGAATCTGTTAATGCGATTAAATTCAACGACGATCGGGCATATGTACTGACAGAAAAAGAAATTTATAAGTAATATGAATAGACTGATATTATACTACATTCTAACCTTAAAATTATTTATATGAAACTTAATTTTATTTCACTCTAAAATTAATAAAATTATATCATTTCGAATATTTTACTTTTATTTATATCCTTACTTTCTCAGCCCGTGTACTCTGTGAAATTTATATCAAGTTGTTGAAGTATATTTAATTGCTTTTAATTGTAACTTTATCATTAAAAAGGAAAAGTCGAAGCAATAATTGAATGAGAGCGTTGAATATTCAACATGTACCTATATACATACCCACATGCGCTTATTCATACAGTAAAACCAATTCGAAATAGAATATATGCAAATTTTTAACTGACCATCGCCACCTCTCGACTTGAATATCAAAGCAAATCAATGAATTTAACTAAAGAGTTGTATCGTGAAAAATGATAAAATAATACTAGGGGAGAGTAGCCTATATTGGACCGGCTCCTTAATTGGACCATTTGTGTATTTCGATAAACAAATAATTTGCAGTGGTTTTTTCGGCTACACTGATTTAGGAAGTCGAGATGAACCATGCGAGAGCAGCTTCCTAAATCAGTGTAGCCGAAAAAACCACTGCAAATATATTTGTTTATCGAGATACACAAATGGTCCAATTAAGGAGCCGGTCCAAAATAGGCTACTCTCCCCTATACAGTACAGAATTAATTGACATGGTCAATGTACCGTTAAGGCAAATTCTTATAAATAGAATTATACATTTATAGAATAGAATTTCAACTAAGGTATTTAAAGCTTTGAAGCTCTACACGTAAACGGCAAAAATACCTACTATTAATACAAAATGTGGGCATAAAAAACCTTTAAGTGATTCACGAGTTTTATTAATTTCCGTGACCAAACAGTTGCTGCGCGTGTATACTGGGTGTTTGATACTGGATATTTTGATCTTGTCGTCGAGTTACAGGTATTTTTGTGATTTCATAAATCTGGTTATATGTTAACCCACATACATATATACAAGTATGCAAAACAATAATGAGGTTTACAGTCAGATATGTAACAAAACTTGAGTTTACTTGAACTTCAATGCACATGTATCAGTCATTAAATTGTTTTTTACTTATGGGATTAATTTTGCTAGCCTACTTTATCGTATTAGTTATTAAAATTCAAAAAGACCATTAACTAGGAACGAGACCAAATGACATACGTTTCTAGGAATCATTTTCATTATTTCTGCAAGCATAATTCATTCTTGGAGTTATACCTCTATGTTAAAAATCAGTCTGGCACGATAATTCATTAAAGTATTTCATATGGGGATTATATTTACCGCGTTATTTATCATATTTCTTGACCTGACTTGCAATAACGTAAGAAATAAAGGTAGGGCAGTGCATTTTACGCATCCCTTATATTTCACGATATACATAATAAAACGCGGATGGACTCAAACGGTTGTCGGACAGTATACCATAGTTTCTGACTCATACAAAATTAAAGAGAATGCTCAAACTGTCTGTCCCCGTGCCTCGGCACAAGCTACGGCACTTCTTAACATTGAGTCTCACATTTGGTGGAAAATAATAGGTGTCCTTCAAACAATTTCGATAATCGACGCTGTGGATTAACACTACCCTATCCGTAGTTTTTACTCTACGATTAACAAATAAAAAATAAGTTTCATATAAAATCAAATGTATTGTTCCATTTTCTTTTACAGGTGCGAATTTGTGATCGTAGCTGTACCTCCGCCAATGCATAATCGTATTGTCGTTCATTCGCCATCGCAATATTTATTATTAAACTCACAAAATGAATACACGTCAGATAAAAACGTATTCTTTAATATGACTTACAAAACACCACTCTGGGGTAACAGTTTCTCAGGGGACATTATGACTACATGGGATTCCAGTAGCAATCTAAATATGGCGTACAATGCGACGCATAATGATAAGGGAGAATTTGTACTTGCTGGGTACCTTGCTCAAGTTAATTCCACCCACACACAAGAAAAAGGGTTGTTTGATACATTGAATAAGTGTTTCGAAACCACTGAAGCCTCGAACTATCTGAAGTATACGGAACGTAATCACAATTTGTCGAATGTAAAAATTGATAGCAGCCCAATGAGCGTTATGAAGCCAACTGCCAATATCAATAGTATCAATTGCATAGGTGTTCCTACTGGAAGGTGTGTGCATATTTTAAATACTAATATAAATAGAGCATCTTTTATGTTCTATTACTTTCTCTCGTGCGACAAATGGTTTTCGAAAAAAGTCCGAAATACTAAAAATAAAAAACATTTTTATTTTATAAATTTTGAAAGTTTGTATCCTTTACGAACACTTTTTATTTATGAAAGCGAAAAAAATTGTAATTTTTAGCTTCGATATTTTTGCGAATTTCGGTCCCACATTTTCAGGAAACATTCATGGCATATCAAACACTAAAATTTTGTAAAAAAAATTATCTTTTATCACTTTTTTGGCCTTCATAAATAAAAAGTGTTCAAGAAGGAATTAAACTTTCAATATTTGAAAAATAAATTTTTTTTTTAGTTTATCGGACTTTTCGAAAGCCGTTTGTCGCACGGGAAAAAATTATAGAATGTAAAACATGCTCCTAGTCGGGATTTACAACTTTTGTTTGAAACTACAACATAGTACCTTGGGATATGTTTAATTTTATTAATGAGCCCTTGTTTTACAAGGATTTTCTTCGCCTCAAGCGAATACGCTGTCAATTGGCCAGGAACGATAGACGGTGCAATCGAAGCTGGCAAAGTCACTGCCTACTCGATCCTTACGAGAATTAGACCACAAGCACTTACCTCTTATGAGTTGAGCAGCATGTAGGTACTTCAAGTTAAACTAATATTAATATTTGTATTAATTGCAAGCTTGAACGTTCTAATATTTATATTAATCACAAGATTAAACATAAATGAAGTATATTATTAAAATACTTGTACAAACATCCGAATCAATGCATTATCTCACAGAAAATATATAACAACTTACATTCAATTACATTCTATAATAATCGTTATAATAATATATAATAGTTTTATTAAAAATGCTGTGAATAGGCTCAGCCTTGTGAATAGGCTCACCCCCAATATATTTTTATATTTGATTTTTTGTGGATATATAAGTACTTTTTATTTGGATCATATATTTGTGTACATCACTTAATTAAAAAATATTCTGCTAGGTGGCCGCCACCCAAAAGGGAGCAACGAGTACCTTTCGCGATACGTGGTATTCAGTATTTAGGATTGATACTCAATATTGCTGTCCTTTTATCCTTCTTGGACAATACTTATACTAACACATAATACATATACCTTCTGTAATGGAAAAAAGCACATGAAATAAAACATTTATCGTCATATAAATTTTACTTGTTTGTCTTAAATAAGTATGTGAACCAAACGCCTCCGCGTGTGAACACGTGAATGTCAGTGAAAGAGGTAATTATCAATTAAATGTAAGTTTTGCGTATTCTACTACGATGATACTATGAAATTTGTTAATATGTGGATACGTCAATGATCATTGAAATATCTAATATTAAAATTACATTTCAAAGATCACCATGTGCGACCAAATACCGTAACTTTGAAAACTGTGTACATGAAACACAATTTAAGTACATACATCACACGTAAACACATAAACGTTAAATTTGACCCCTACCAGGAACAGGAAAGTTGAAATCATGCGATATCAAACGCAGTTCCTTGCCTTTACACCTTCCGTTTACACGTAAATAGCCCGATCAGAATTGCAATGTTCGAAATTCTTTGATAATTTATCCATTTATACAGTGCAACTGTGCCGCCAAGGACTACTTAAAGTGACAGTTTTGCCTACAGCTACTTCATCGTAAGTGATACTTCCTAATTATTTAGAAATGTTTGCCTTACAAATATTATCCAGTCTTCGTGTATACCAATTCTATCAATAACGTTGATCATTCGAGGATTCGAAGATCGGCGCACTGACTTTCAAAACTTAAATAAAGAATTTTTAGTGATTGAATAATTATATGTAGGATATATAGCAAGTATATTTATATTTAGTGAAATAAAGAATGATTTTATTTATATAGGTGTATGGGTTTCTGACAACGCATCGCGTTATCTCCGTGTTTCTACTGTTAATTCAAATAACTATACTTTAAAGTTATTTTTGTTTAAGAGATTTCTTTGCTTTCGATTCAGTAACAATAAATTCAGATCTTCCCAAGAACATAGATTTTTAGCATTTGATAAAAAGTTGCGTGTCTTCTGCTACTCACTTCCTACCTCGCTGATGTTTGGATGACTCCAAAAAAAATTTGATGAATGCATTGGTGACCATTACACACAGTTGAAAATTTTCATATTAAAAATTTATATATTATTAGGTACATGCAAAGCATAACGAGTCGAAGCTGGAAACCAAATTTCCTTTCAAATTCTTAATGCACTGCGAATAAACCATAAATAACCACAGTGAGCAATTTGTTTACAAGTCAGGAAATACACAGCTCTAGAATTACATAAAATATTTAGTATCACATGGGAATGAAACAGATAAAAGCAACTAATTAATAGATTCTAATGCTAACTATTGAAAATTAATTAACAAGTAGGTCTAACCACGAACATGTCCCCAAACGACACGAGTGAAGATGAAACCGGATTGCAAACACCGATGTTTCTCAGGAAAGGATCTCGGTGCAGTCGAGGAACACCAGGTACGTTAAACCATGTTCCCTCAGACAGAACGCGCGACATAAAGGACACTGACGACCCCCTTTGATGTTCGAAAAATGAACTTTTTCAAATTTCTCAAATGAATTAAAGAATACATAGAACAGAGAAATTTGAATATCACATTCACATAATTCATTATTCATTATACGAGAACGAGAAGTGTTAGAAAAATTATGATACAAATCAAACATAAATAAATATTGAAAACAATAACAGTGTGCCATATAATACACGTAAGTGTACAAAATGATCCTTTAGTATGCCTTCACAAAAATGCGAATAAAAAATATAATTGATCAGGTAGCAAAATTTGATCTAAGCCAAGAATAAGATAGGTAAACTAACTTACAAAAACTACTTTACTTTTATTTAAATAATAGGCATTTGTATTTTTTATACGAATTACGCCTTAAGGGAATCGTTTTAGACACCTTTCCCCTACATGCTACGTCTGAGGCAACTTAACTTTTAGGGTTCACTTAACGATAGCTTATAACGAGATGCAATATGCACATAGCAATTCAATCTCTTCTTTCACCGTTTATTCATTTCGCTACAGGAACTCCATCATCTGTATCGAGCTCGGTAATATTCGGTCAGGTTCCAGAGGAGGTACTTCGTGTTTGGAGTCAACTGCCAGAAGCTATACGTTTAGACCCTAGCTTGGCAGTTTTTCAAAGGGAATACGATCGAGTTCATGAAACTGCGGCAGGAAAGTTGGTATTTTTCAAATACACGTGCTGTACAAAAAGGAAAATTGCTTCTTGACCATCCTCTTGATCACCCAATAAAAAGATTTCAGTGATATATCGTTTTTGAACAATTTAGATTGTTACATTGCGTTACTAACTGTCCATGGTTGTGCAAAATTATTTCGATAAATGTATGCTTCAATTATTTTAAGTATTCTCCTTTTTATAGGTCGTCAGAGGGTATGAAAAAAGATTGTTTGATAGTTAACATGTCTCTTGGAAAACAAGCTACCTTGCCTAAGAGGTAAATATCGAGAGAATATCCACTTTTCCTTAATTAGCTTAGAAATGTTTGCATTGAAATCTTAACAATTTTGGGATAGTCCTCACTAATATGAAATATCGCTATTAGTATCAGTCCAACACTTAACAACGCTTTCACGAGGTTATTTTTTAAGAAAACGTATGTTCACTTACATCTTTATCTAAAATACAATGCATAATATCATTGAATGCAAATATTATTTTAGCAAGTTTCATAATTAAAAAAGATATTATGGGAATGTTCAGATACCTATCGTCAATAACTACTTGACTCGCTTTTCTTTTGTGTAGTTTTTTTATGTCTTCAAATAGAAAATAATCACCATATTTTATCGTACGTTTAAAAGAGGAGATTCGGGGAACAGTGTAAATATTTTTAAGCCCTAATATTATTGTTCTAATTTGATGTCACACGTTGAAATTAGATCACAAAATGAAGAAATCACCGACGATGATACACAGAACGATATTACGCAAGTGCCTCATGAAGTTAAACAGAAGCCATTTTATCGTTATACGAAGTTGATTTTATTGTCTTGTTGCTGGTTCATATTCACTGTAAGTTTATTCGTGCAATAAATTATTTTTATAAACAATGTAAATTTAGACTTTGCTGATTCCGTTCGTTACACGATAAGATTCTTCAATTAAAAGTTTGGTAATATCATCGAGAGGCAGATAATATAATGTTAATTAAATAATTTGGCAATGATATAATATTTCGTGATTACAGGCACTACTGATTATAAAAAGTGAGAAGGTCGAGACGATGCATCAAATCTCAATACCAAAACACCAGATAAGAAGTATCCTTTAACTAATTAATAAAAATATCGGTAAAACGTAACTTACCAATCTGAGATTTAAAAGAAACATGATAAACAAATTGCATTAAGATCTAAGCATGATTTGACATTTCTTCTTTGTAATACAGTAATAATGATATAATTTTAGAATTTTTATGAGAAATACGCATTAGACGCGATATTCCTTTACCATAGAATCGTACAGCAAAACATTTCTCGATTGTTCCTTAAATTATCGTAGATTACAAAATGTATGGCGACATCTCTGGCAAACAGATTAGTGTAACGATAGAAGGTTCACTACTTCCGTCAAATAAATTAGACGACCATACTAATGTATCTGAAAGATACTTAATGTTATGGTTAGAACTACTAATTACCGAAGGAAATGATACTTATCAGTCTCCATACGGATACTCTAAACAGATTAAGGTAAAATGCTTGAAATATTAATTCATAAAAATATAGTAATAAGAAAGTGACATACATAAATATTACAGAATTATTACAGAAATAATGTACCATACGAAATGCATGAATTTCGTAATATCAATCTTCTCGTTTATAATGTCACTAATGTATCCCCGACATGATTTGGTCCGTTTTAAAATTAATTATTATTTTTAGTCAAGTATGATTTAATCAAAATTCTAGCATCTAATTTAGCTATATACTCTAATATTCTTTAAATTTCTGATATTTCGTGCGTAGAACATAAGCAATGTATGGATGTTGCCAGTACTTCCGGAAAATCTGATGGACCTTTTCCCAGGGCAGAGGCACCATAAAATGTTCAAATTGGAGAACGTTGATAAAAAGTATGTTCAACTGAATCTATTTAGTCAGTAGCAATGTTTTCAGGCTCTTTGATTACGAATCACTGATAAAAAAAATTTCTTGAGGTACGACATAAATTATTTAAAATATTACTTTCTGAAAGATTGTAGTCTCATATTTTATAGGTCATTGGAACAAGGTATGATCTCGATGAACTTAAAAACAAACCTGGAATCCGGTTTCGCAATTTCCATGGCTTACGATTTATCTTCAATAGACAAAGATGATGGTATAGGGTACGCTGCAATAGTTTTACTCGGTTTATACATATTGATAGTATTTGAGGTAATTACTTTACACAATATCTATTAACAAAATACGTTGCTAATTTCTATAAAACATTTCAGTGCATGTGAGTAATCAGTACATCTGAGATATCAAATTAATTTACATCTTTCTATTGTTTATTATAACACATGACTTGTATAGTTATACTTCTAACATATTTCTACAAAAATAATTCTACGAAGTATTTCTTAATATTAAAATATTTCAGACCTATTTACTGTTAGTACACTACAAAATCTATATAGTACTTCCATATTTATTTGATTTCAGGTTGTGCATAGAACTCTTGCTGCCATGTTAGCGTCCACCATGTCTATTGCAATACTCGCAGCTCTAAATGAGGTATTTTAAGTGGATGTAACGAAAAAAATACATAAAAATGTAACAGGCATTATTTATCGAATATAAGTAATTCGTGTGATAAAACAATTTCGTTCCACAGAGGCCAACAATGGGAGAATTGATTTCTTGGATAGACGTCGATACATTGATGTTATTGTTTTCTATGATGATACTTGTTGCTGTCGTCGCTGAAACGGGCATATTCGACTGGCTGGCCGTGTACGCTTATAAGGTAACATTCGGTTCAGTCAAAAAACATTTGGAAAGCTACAAATGATTTATGGGATCATGCCTATTTAGTTAGCAAGCGAAATAGAACGTGATTTTCGGAAATTTTTTGTGGAAAATCTAATGTATATCTTTTGCAACTATTTCCTTATTTTAAAAGTACATGTATTCAGCAACTCTCAGTAATTTTATTATAGAAAAATATTAAAAAATGGACGAATAATACCCACTTGATAAAAATTAACTTTAACTATTACTTTCAGATAACTGGAGGAAAATTGTGGCCACTAATAAGCACACTGTGTTTCTTCGCGACGTTTATTTCGGCTGTGTTAGATAACGTTACAACAGTACTTTTAATGACACCAGTGACCATCCGGTTATGCGAAGTAATGGAAATAAATCCCGTGCCGATATTGACCTCTATGGTGGTTTTTTCTAATATCGGAGGCGCTATGACACCAGTAGGGGATCCGCCCAACGTAATAATTGCATCCAATCGTGACGTTATAAACAACGTAAGTATTCTTTTAAATACTGGCAGAAATGTCTAACAATATTCTTTACGGTAAATCATAGTTGGTCTGTATTTTTTTTAGGGTGTCGATTTTAGTACATTCACAATACATATGAGTATTGGTATTATATTAGTACTAATCGTAGTCTATGCTCAGGTACGATTTATCTTTCGAGATGTATCTGTGCTTAGATTCGACGAGCCACAAGATGTACAGGTATCTATGTTTTCTAATTATTTTCATTGAGCCATTCATGTTGTGCACAGGGAAGCTACCTCTGTAAGAATCGTTCAAACTACTTATTTTGCCAATAATGACGATGCTTTTAACGATAGAATAATGTTTAAAAGTTTTAAAATGTGTTTTCAATCATTAATTTTATATTGTATTTTATCCTCATATATTTCGCAGATGCGCAAAAAAAGATGATGCAGAAAGTTTTATTATACTGTATTTCACAAATATGTTTGACCTATTTCTTCGTCAATTTATTCTAGGAGTTAAGGCACGAAATTGCCGTTTGGCAAAGAGCCGCGGCCAGTTTGTCGAGTTACAGTAAGGATGAAAATTTAGTAAGGGAAACCTTATTAAAAAAAGTTCAACGGTTACTCTCGCAATTAAAGAAGAAGTTAATGACGGGTAGCGTCGCGCTCGAAAGGTACAAAACTACGCTGGAAGAGCTTCAAGAAAAGGTAAGTAAGAAATTAATACAGATACCACAATTATTCAATGTATGTTCTGATTAGAAATTATTTAAAATAAACTAAATTTTGTAAATGAGTATACGCAGAATTGATCAAGTGGTTCCATTTTCTATCATTTTCTAACATTTTCAATCGAAATTAATAAACACTGATTAAATTATATTTCATTTTGCAGTATCCAATTCGAGACAAGTGGTTACTAGTAAAGTCTGGCTTCACATTGTCGTTGGTGATCACCCTTTTCTTTCTGCACAGTATTCCAAATTTGCATTTATCATTAGGCTGGACCGCTTTAGTTGGTGTTCTTTTATTACTAATTTTAGCAGATAGCGCAGATCTGGATGGTCTTATGGCACGAGTGGAATGGAGCACCCTGTTATTCTTTGCATCCTTATTTGTTCTCATGGAGGTAATAAATACTTCTTTATTACATTTACCATTACTGCTTTTAAAGTATATTCGCTCTTTTAACAGAAGATAATTAGGTGGTCTAGTAATTAGTTTATGCGGAACATCGTTTATTTAATTCTTTTTTTACGCCAAGCATTGTATAATCATCAATTCGATGAGTCCTCTGTATCATATCATTATTACAAAAATAAGTGTCTTTTCAAATGGGTCACTTCTATGGTTCACGCCTAGTATTTCCAACACATTCCCACATACCCTGTTTACCTCTATCATTTTTCAATCAACGCTACCTTTACGAAGTAAATATATTCAAAAGTTTAAATTTCGGTGATATTTTCGACACGTTGCAGGCTCTTTCACGACTGGGTCTTATCGCTTGGATAGGACAACAAACGGAAATAATTATCCTATCCGTGAATGAAGAGTCGCGATTAGCGGTTGCTATTTTACTGCTACTTTGGGTGTCAGCATTTGCGAGCGCTTTCGTCGATAATGTGCCTTTATCAACTATGATGATAAGAATCGTAACTAATCTGGCACGCAACCGCGAACTTGGATTGCCACTGCAGCCGTTAATATGGGCTTTAGCTTTTGGCGCTTGCATGGGAGGTAAGGGGGAAAATGATTTTCAAACTATTATTATCGATTCCAGAAAACAACTCATTTGGAGATATAAATCACTGTTAATCACATCATTGTAAATAATAATTGTTTCATATCGTTGCACAAATTATAAGAATACTTCTTATGATTCTTGTTTGTAACTCAGATATAAAAATATTGTGTACTCCTACTACAATTGTACACTGAAAATACAATATAGGTATAATTGAACTTTTTTTACAAACTCCACGAATTTCATATGTTGCTAGAACGAATCAATCCGCGATATTATTTATTCATTGAAAACGCACCAAATCGTAAAAGTTCAATGAACCCCGATAGGTGGTATTGTTATTTCTGTGGTTGAATTGGTGGATATATTTGCAGGAAATGGAACTTTGATTGGAGGTACTGCTAATGTAGTTTGCGTGGGTGTTGCCGAGCAACATGGATACAAATTCACTTTTATGCAGTTCTTCAAGTAAGTACACTTTTATCGTATTTGTTTACTAAGGTGGCTCTTATTTTTGACTTTTGACTTTTCTTCGCGACATCCCCCAAAATAGTTCCAATTAATAAAAAATATTCCGTGAAAAGTTTGAGCCCGATTGGATATGGAGAAAGGAGCCCCTAGGCCCTTAAACATTTAAGTAATTACTTAAAACCGCACAAAGTCGATTTTATTTAATTATCCTCTAAGTTATTGATTATATAACAAAACGTGTCAAATGAAAGTTGTAGATCCAGACCAGGAGCACATTTCTTATTGTATTACTTTTTCTCGTACGGCAAACGGTTTTCGAGAAAGAAACGAATAACTGGAAACGTGAACAAATTTTTTCTAAATTTGAAAGTTTAAGTGCTTCCAGAACACTTTTTACTATAAATGCTAAAAGAAATGTGTATTTTTTAGTAGTAACTATTATCGCTTCATATACACAGGACTGGGACTGTGTAATTACTACAATGAGACTTATTTGTCTCTCAATTTGCAGAGACAGTGTCATATCACTCCAGTGTATATATGACAATTATGAAGTAATGAAATTAAATTTAAATTAACTAAATCGCAATAGAGTTAATTAATCCAATACACTGCGTCAGACATGTTTTGAGTAGAATTTCCAAATGCAGATCGAATAACAAATCGCGGATAAATTAAGTTCTCTCCACAAAAACACGTGACTAATTTATTCTTTGTTGTCATAATAATTTCATTAATTCGGCAAATAATTTTCGATGCATTCATTTCAGAGTGGGCTTTCCAATTATGCTAACGAGTAATATAATAATAACCATATACTTAATGATCGCTCATGTCCTTTTCAACTGGAACGGATAATGTTATCGTTTCGATGTGCATTTAATATAAAAATTCAGTCATGTTTTGGCAGGCGTCCAAAGGTAGAATAATATATAAAAAAAGAGTAATCATTTTAAAATTATATTACTTATTTTATTAGGAGATACTATTACAAGAAACTTATTGCGAAGATCATTTTGCTATCTTATTGTAATATCGTATACCAATCATTTGTCACAAAATGTTATACATGGTGCAATATTTGCTTGAGTAATGAAATATAAAGAAATATATTGTTATACTGATCGTATTAAACGGTGATTAATAAGACAGCAATTTGAAAAATCAATAGATCGGAGATTTTTTAAATATCATTTTACATTCAATGAATATATACATTTCTTTGATAGATTTATTTATCATCCTTAAATGTTAAATACAAATTTGTAACCGTTTAATTTTTATTTGGTAACAAATATCGTAAATGTTGAGAACATTTAAATGTTCGCATAAAATAAGGTTGGAAGGTGTTTCACATTTTTTAGTAAATTAAAGTTAATAGTCAAAATGCACCACTAGGGAAACTAAAAATACCTTTTTAGCTCATTCAAATCCAATTTTAATTTTAACAATTCTATTATACGCCGAAACAGTTGAAACTAAGAAAGATAAAATTACTTCGTAAAGCAAGAAGGATAAGATTGTAAAAATACATTTTCATATTTTCTTTTATTTGAAGTATTTCCATTATACCAAGTAATTAAATGAAACTGGACTTTATTTTTAATTATGTCGCACTTCTGTCACCTAATAAATGTAAAACAAATTAAAAGAAATAGTGAAAATGAGTTTTATGTAGGTATTATGTACATATAACAACAATGTATCCTTATACATGTACATTAAATAAATTATTATTACTATTTAACAATACATTAGCTGTTCTATGTATAATACTTAAGGTAAATGTGTGTTAATAGATAATTGTATTGTTAATAAATTAATTTAAAAATACAGAAGATTCATTAATACTTTCTGAATTGAAAAATATATCACGGTTCCTAACAAGGGGCCGGATGAGTATATTAGATCTGTTACGCTCAGATTTTTGTAAAACTTTGCAGGCACATAGATCAAAGAATAAAAAATTATTTAACTCGGGTTCAGCTATAGTGTGGTTACAATTTACGTGAGATTTAACCCGAAAACATATTTTTCAGCGCATCGCCATTCTGTAATTTTTGTGATTTTGAATTTTTTCGATCGATATGTAATAGAGATAGGCTTCTAGTTTCTATTTTTTTTTTTAATTCGGATTAACCATATATAATATGATTTTGCCACAACGCACATTTTGACGAAGAGCATACAAGAAACGGATTTATGAATTTGATTGAAAAAGTTGTTTTTTACTCTTTGATATGTACATATCAACTATACTAAGCAATACATTGATTTACTTACGTTGTTTGGTTGAAATAAATTCGGACCGTTACAGTGATCTGCCCCCTTAAGTAAATGCGGATAGGATGAGTAGTAATAATAATGATCATAAATAATATAAAATATGAATCATTATATAATGTCTCATATTTGTATTCGAAATTCGTGAAATATATTTATTTTTCCTTCATGATTTCCACAATAACGTAATTATTTCATTATTGCTGTCTGCGCGGAGCACATTAATTTTTACAAACAAATCAGATACATTTTTCACACTGTCTGGACAATTTACTTGCATTTTTTTATTTGCAAACTTAAAATACCATGATCGTTTAGTTTCGAGTATGTTGTACAGTTTTAGCTTGAAATACCAAAGTGCAATTGTTTTGCTTCGTAAAATGTGATGCTACGGTAATACATTTCCCATTTCAATTAGATAAAGCTATATCTTCTGAAATATTTACTGATATCCTACATTTTGATTACTTCGCATTATAATACGTAACCGTTATATTTAGATATATCTAAATAATAGAAGATGAAGCAACTGACCACCATTTTGTTTTATGCTTATACATATAATTCGTGATTAATAAATTGATTCAGTACATCCTCTCTTTTCTCACTTTCGTTACTGTTGAATCTTTCCAATCATCATTCAACCTTTCATTTATGTAAGTGCTCGATACTCGTTATGTGCTCGAAGTAGATCATCAGTTTGATATGAACAACATCTTCAACAACATGATTACTATTTCTATGTTAATTAAATAAAACTAAAATCTAGGATTTTAAATTTTCATTAGTTTACGTCGATAATAAGACAGCAGACGCAAAGCAAATCACGGTCTTATTAATCTTTATAAATACAAGCGAGAACAGGGAGAGAAATATAAGTACATACATATGTATATCTAAATACGTGAGAGCAAAACTCAATCAAGTATACACGTACCTGACGAAGTATCCAAATTTATCCAAATTTTCCCGAAAATGAAGCCTTTTATAACAAAATTGTATTCTCTGCCATTCATCTATTTTTACACAAAGAATAATACAGGGTGAACGATGTACCAGAAATATGGGGGAACACTGGATTAACTCGAAAGTATGAAGTTTTGGAAAAAAATGTTTCAGGCAAAAGTTGCAGGGCTGGGAAAGAGGAATTTAATTGTGATCTTCGCTAAGACCTAAGGGTCAAATAGAGGTCATCACAAAGTCAACTTGATTTTTTTAAATGGGAACCCCTATTTTCGGCACCTGATTTGAAAAGAAGAGAAAATTGTAAGTTTAAATATGTGGTTTGATATTTAAATCGTGTATTTGATATTCAAAATTTATCGGATGTTTGGTTCCGATTTATGACTACTACGCTACTTTGATTACTACCCCTAGGCCATAGTCAACATTATCAGCAAATACCTCTTTCCAAACCCTAAAACTTTTGTCTGAAATATTTTTTACGAAAACTTCATACTTTCGAATTAATTCGGGGTTCCCATCGTTCTGGTACACACTGTAATATCTTCTACTCTCTAGTATTCTATCTCGTGGGACACGCTTGATATCGATTGTTACTAGCTACTTGAAGATATGATAAAAGTATAACTCGAGTAGTATGTTACTGTACAAGAAACAAAAATGGTTTGTCGTTTGATTTGAGATCAAAACTGCCTAAATTATGCAGAAGGGCCAACACATTGTGTTGAAAGACTACTTAATCATACACACTTCTTATATATATTTTGTAATTTATTTCGTGTAGAATTATTCTAAATATATCAACAAATTTCAGTCTTGTAAAATATACATTTCGAATCCATTTAAATACAAGGAAAAATGTTTCTTACAATGAATTTCTTCGTAATCAGAAAAGTAACCAAACCTGCTATTCGTTACAACAGTAAAAGAATTATAACAAGGAATGTTTATTGATAATATCTCAGGAAAATAGGTGGAAAATTAAATTATATACCTTGCATTTATTAATTATTTCCATTAAAGTTTCGCCGAGGTTTCATTACTTTCGAATATGAACATATTGTGCCCCGAATTATATATAATACACCGATTATGACAAAAGTGTAATAATATCTTCCTTTAAAAAAGTTTGCCGGACGCTTAACTATTTTTTTACTTTCTAACGTCAAGTAAGTTAATAAACAATATGAAGAACTCATATATTTTCGCATAAAGTATTCAAATTTTGTTGAATCGATTACACAAGTAGAGCTAAACTTTACAACCTGAAGAATGAAATTGTACCAAATTACAAGTACTGTAAACATCGTTATTAATTCCCAAATTGAATTGGCATTCTATAAACCGAAATAATCTTGAAACAGTTACGAGTGAAAAAGGTTCTGGTCCATATCGGTTCCGATTCCGGTTCCACAGAACCGATATTATATCGGTTCCATAACGATTATATATCGGGTATACAGTAAACTCTTAGAACCGGCACATAGATTAAGCCGGGAATCCACCGAGAAGCTAAACTGTGCTATGCTATGCCATGCTACGTTTTAACAAAATTAGCTTCAAGTGCCAATTTGACTTTAAGGTTAGTTTTAACCACCTTAAAGGCCGATAAGGCCCAAATGAAACACACCGTTGTTCTTGTTTTGAGTCACTCTAAAAGCCCACAAAGTTGAGTTCCAATCGGTGAGTCCGGGTTCGCGATGTTCCCTTGTTAGCTTAGCCTTCTCGGTGGATCCCCGGCTTTACTATTATAAAATCCATATATATATAACTGTTGTGGAACTGATATAATATCAATTCTATAGAACCGTAACCGAAATCGATATAGTCTAAAACCTCGGTTCCTTATAACAATTATAACAATATCGGTTCTTCATAACTGTTTTAATCAGAACCGATATAAAACAGTTTAAAACAGTTATGTTCGGAACCGTTTCAACACCTGACATATTTTCACTTTCATTCTTCAATATCTGTTATACATAAATATAATTGATTGCAAAGCTCATAAAAAAAGTACTTTACTCCTACATGCATACATTTACATTGACGTTGTTAACTGAATTCATAATCTGATGGAAATAGATATATATATATCCGAGTAGGTAGTAAAGTACTGCACTTACGAATGTCATTGCATATTATATGTATATAATTTTAGACTAAAATCATGATTATGATAAGAAAACAAACAAATATTCAAATATTTTACGGAAATAATACGGAGTCTCCAGATTCACGTTCAAAAAGTTTCTGAAACCGATCTACTGATTCTTGGAAACATATTTACCTACAAAATCAAAATACTTTACAAGACCACTAAATTTGTATACTATAAATAAAACATAAATACACCATCTTCAATGCCGCTATGTATATAAAATTGATTACATACATGATTATTATATAGCCCTATGTTGGCAACAATATGCTGGTTAACGCAATTTTTGAATTATAAGTTAAATTAAAAGAAACTAAGCGAGCCTAAGTTATACTCTAATACATAGCGATAATAATATTTAATTGTCCAAATATTCATTTTCTTTTTTAATTTTTTTTTTTAATTACAACGGACGTATAACATAATTTTCACAGTTCTAACTTATTATGCATAATAAATAGAAAACTGATTATGACATTTTGTTCATATTCTTTCACTTATTTTATATTTAATGAATATGTCCGAATTGAGCTCACATTGGATTGACAAAATTAAAAAATTACATTTGTCGTTACTTATAAAATAAAATTTCAAAATCTATAACATACGGTTCCGTGATGATAAAGTAAATAAAATGTAAATTACGTAGAATTCCTATTTATGTAACATATCCTGTATACAGTGGAAGAGATACTTATAATGAAATTGTAAATGCGGTAATTAAATGACGATATCTAGTGGAGCCAGATGACCCAAAGCCATATATGAACCTGGAGAAAGTCAAACTGATCAACTCCACTTGGTGTAAATTTCTCAATTTTAGTACTTCAAGGCATGATTACTGCCAGACTATCAATTGTTTCTAGTTTGATTAATTTCATAGAGTTGACCAGTTTGGCTTCCGACTGGCTCACATATATATATATACATATTCCATTTTAGGATTCCGAACATCCTGCAATGAAATTAATGGGAACTAAATTAGTGTTAAAATACTTCAGGCGCGACTTAGAATAAGACCTGGGTCCTGGGTAATTATCACCCCATATTTTGTTAAAGTCACTTGCAACTTCGTTACATCTCTTCCACTTACCACATATTGTTACAGATATATGCTTTCGAAAAAAGAGATTTTTTTACTCGCCCAGTATCAACTGCATGACGATGTTGTATATAATCCTATTCTTAGTTGTAAATAAAAGAGTGAATGTATACTATACACATTACTCAATATACATTCCGATTGAAATACAAATAAAATATCTTCGAAACGGATTGTACATAATTTAAGCTGATAAAAGTTGCAATTCTTCGACAACAATTATATAAAAAAAATCAACGTTTCATACTAAACTCATATAAGCAATTATAAATTCTGCATACACATACGTATATCATGCATTAGACAAAGTAACAATAATTCCATATAATATTTCATTACTGTCTGCTATTTAAATCAAAATTTACAAAAATATTAATTTGCAGCATCTAGATTTATTTATATTCGCATATTCGGCTAACTATATATTTAAATGACCTGAAACTTACAGCTTTACCATGTCTGATGGCAATGCTACCCCGCGTCTTGGGCCCCTTGCTTGCCTTCGCCCCCTCCCCCCCCCCCCCCCCCCCCTCTCTATATCGCATTTTGTTTGTGTGAAGTGCGCACACGACGCGTTATCAACTAACGTTTCTATGCAGACCAACAGCGATAGAATGGGAAAAGGTATTTATGATCTGGGGCATAAGTTGGGCAGCACTGCCTTACAGCATTCTTTTGAAAACTTGTTGAATGCTGTTATGAAGTAAATATTATAATTTTCTAAATATTGTTAATTCGCATCGATTTTCTTTATAATTAAGAAAGCATTTTCAATGCATTATTACATGTTTCATTCACTGCTTATAAATATACTTCATCTTTATATGGATCCGTAACGCGTGATATTATCAACACTTTAGATCTATTGTGACTCATAAAAGAATGCAAAGTACACATTACAATCTTAATACTAGCAATCGTTTAAATTTTAGTCGGCTTTTAGGATATTTATTCTGTTATATACCTTCCTAGATATCCTCACAAACAAATATTTACAATTGTAATCTAACGAAATTAATGAATCACAGCAACAAATGGTGCATATTTAGTATGTACGCAACTTTGAATTTTTTTTACATGGATAAATATTACTAAACACTGTAATTATATGAGCTGTAAAATAGAATGCTGATTCATTTAAATCAGTGAACCCAACGAGAAAAGATTTCATGGCTTTATGAAGTACTTTATTTAGAAAGGGAAATCACGAACTGGACGCACGTTTCTCCGAGCTTAACTTTATTAAAGTCTAGCAATAAATGATTTCTACATCACTTAATAACCACAGTTAACGTCCTGGATTAAACTACGGAATCCAAATTTTTAATCCTTAAAGAGATAATTTTGTTTTCCGTCCACTTTGTGCCACATTTTACCAAATTCAAGATTCTATAAGCCGCAATTCATTATTACAGATTTTCTATTTTTATTCAAGAACGACCATAAGTAACCTAGGGTTTCCAGTAATTATGCGTACTACATGTAAATAATTCCAATTATTGTAACTACTAGTGAAGAAATTAATTTGTCAACTATAATATCAAATACAATATAGCAAAAAACTACAATGATTGAAGCCGGTTTTTTTTATAACAACGATACATTCTAAAAATATTCGGCGTTTGCATTTCAAACCCGAATACAGTCGAATATGAAAAGGCGTTCGTTCAGTGCGCGATCACCCCTTGTCAGATGTTACTTTCTTCGACTAAGAAAAAATATCCTCAACATTGCTACTTAAGTTACAGTTCATAATTTACTTTAAATGAGAAATATTATGACGGTTTGCTTGACATTCCTTTATAAGAAAAGTTCGGTATGATTTGTAAAAGATCTAAATATTTATATCCTTCCTTCTGTATACTTTATGAACCTGATTATAATATTTACAGCAGATTTAAACTGTAGAATATTTGGGTATGTTGAATTTGAATAATTTCGAAATCCCTAACACAGTATGTGTATGTCATGAGAACACATTTCCGATCAGAAAACATTATTTCGTTAGTATACGAAATAACAGAAAGTGTGAACTGACATGAAATATTTATACATAAACGTAACATGAATTATGAATTGATGCATGACTTACACAAGATGCTGAATATTACCAATAATTGTATAAACTACCGTTTGTAACGTCCTTTTATTAGTTGCAGAGCTTTCGCCATTAAAGGTGCTTTCGTTTTCTTCATAACACCAGACGCTGTGAAGTAATTGAAAAATTGTATCATAAAAAAATATGTCTTTAAACACTTAAAGATATTTTAACATCAATTTGGTTTGTTAGAAAAGTCAATTGTATAATATTTTAATTCCGGAATTATGCACTTTTACACATTTCGAAAATAACTATCAAACATAAAAACACTTACATGTTTTGGTGCGAGCTATAGGTGGCGGCGGAACTGCAATATTCGTTGCAGCTGCAGGACCTCCACCACTAATTAATTTCTTTTTTAAACTAGATGCCGTATTAGGCACACAATTTGCAGTGCCATATTTAGCTTGTTTTTTAAGGACATTCCTTGGAGGTTTAACAACATTATCCACATATGCAAGCTTAGTAGATCTTACTGGGAGAGATTTGTCTATCGACTGTTTTATATTAGCAGTAAGCGTTTTCAGTTTTGCTTCCCTTTCATCCAGACAGCGCTATCATACATAAAAAAAATCATATATTATATAGAAACGATATATATGTCAGTAATATATTTAGTAAACTGTTATGAATATATATTTTTATTGCTCCAGTAAGAATTGTATAAACTGTACCAAAAATTGATGTTTATAATTATTTTACAGAAAATACATACCATGTACATTTCACGCCACGTTTCCATTTCTTCCCTTTGTTTATTTCTAAATTCGCGATTAGAATGAAACTGCCATAAACTATCTGTATCGCCGATTAAATAAGGATTGTAATGTTCCAGCATAAATAATTGATCTGATGTGGCACGTTCCAAAACTGGTTTTATTATGTCATAAGGCACACCACCAGTAAATTCAAGTGCTACATGAAAGAGAAACATAAAAAATCAGAATACATAGCAAATAATTCTACAAAAATCATACAAGATAAACAGGTTGATACACTTAATACGAGACACCAAAATATGTAACTCCTTCCTTTTTAGGGGTATAAAAATGGTTCAGGGAATAGTTTGGTTTTGAATAGTTTTGCTTTTAAATACAAGTATCAAGAATACTTCACACCACTATCTTTTGTTTCTCAAGTGATATAATACTTTTTTATTTATCTGATGCTTTCCCTTAAAAACAAAGCAATAGCAATCTACACCGTTTTTTGTCAACAAAGATACAGAAGTTATTCAACTAACTTGTTTTAATTGCTTTATCCTGTATGAAATATTTGGATTGGGATTTAAAATTATAAAAAAAAGGATTTGTATAGTTCTCTTGTGCTTAAGTAATATGTAACGGTTGTACTTTAGGCACAAAGAAAAGTGAAGAATTATTACTGTATATTGTTCCATACATTATTAATAAATCTAGTGAAGAAATCACTTACCATCAATGTTCTCTATTAGCACTCTTATACACAATTCAAACAGAGTTGGCACGGTCGTATAACTAGATTTATTTCCAGAATAGACTTTTGTCCTGCAATTAAAAATCAGTGTATTAGCCCTTATTAATATTCCTACAATTATTGAAAGTTTCTGAGAAATACGAATATTGCTGTACCTTTGATTTTTCACATAAATCACATCGGTAAGAACTTTGTCCTCTTCCTTGCGATGCATAGGGTTGATATATGGCAGTGGCTTATAATTGGGACTAATTTCAGGCAGAGTAGATGCCAAATCCACGCTTAACGGTTCTAATCTTATATTTGATGATAAAAGAGATGGTGGCTGTAACCAAAAATATTCATTACATTTATAAGCTCACAAATTTTGTAACTTTGTCATAACAATACACCTCAAACAGCTGTAAATTGTTATGTACTATATTATATTGTGCAAATTACTTGTAAAGGATCACTACTCGTTGGTTCAGGTTTCACCTGAACTACTGGTTTTTTAATATTCGTAGTCGTCGGTTCTGGTTTAACAATTTTTGCTGAAGTTGCGTTTGTAGAGGTATTATTAATGCGTTTTCTAGATGGCTGAGCCATTGTGCACATACCAAGTGCCTCTGCAAAACTAGCACCTATATGTGAAAATAAGATATACCGATAAGCATTAATGAAAAACTTTATAGAGTTGAAAAATGTATATCACAGCAATAAACTAAATTTCTCAAATCGGTATTAAAAAGGGAGTATTCTTTTAATGCACCAACATTGTAGAAAAATATACTAACACTTTATTTAAAACATTTTATGCATATAAGTGTTTCAAACGCATAACATACAATAACTCAGTTATTGTAAGCACATAGTAATACATTAGTAAATTAAATTTATTCAACGTTATTTAAATAAAAAAAACCACAACAGTTACAAAGTTTTTTAGTTGTCTTGAAAGTGATATATATGTTTATAAACTAACCGGAATTGCAATCGATTCCTTCATCGCCATTAATTTCTTGCTTAATCTTTACTACTTCCTTTGGTTCCTTTGACCCATGTTTTAAGTGCTTTGCATCTTTACTACCTTTGCTTTCGTGTTTACCTTTCCCTTCTTTACAATCCTTTTTTTTACTTCTATCCTTACTTTTATCACAATGCTTATCGCTAGAGGAACTATTGTGATGCTTTGACTCCGAGGATTCTAAGTTGGAATGAGAGCTATCTGCTTTTTTAATATCGTCTTTACTATGACTCGCTTGAGCTTCGGGTTTATGCTTATGTTTCTCTCCGCTGTCTTTCAACTTACTACTAGACGAATCGCTCTTTTTAGAGCACACCTTCAATTTCTCTTGGACATCTTTCTTTTCCTGCTTAATCTCGTTCTTAATTATCATATCTTTGTCCTTGGGCTCTTCCTTTATTTTAATTGTACTATATGTAGCATTATTCTTATGCTTTTCGGAACTAGAAGATACGTGAAGTTTGCCTTCGTCACTTTCGCTCTCCGAGTTCTTTCTCCGTTTATTCTCCTTCCGCGTACTACCTGAACCGTCGTTCTTTCGTTTCTTATGATTCTCTTCATTGGTTTTATGTAGATCACCATTATCGGGCTTATTGGAGTATTTTTCTAAGCTCTCAGATTTTGTATGACTCTGGTGCTTAGACCCATAAACTTCATCTTTCTTAGAGGCACTTTTATTATCCTTCGCACATTCTTTCTCGCTTTTCGAATGATGTTTGTGACTATGTTTATTTTTATCATGCTTCTTTGGTTTCTCTGATTCGCCGCTTGAACTTTTAGCAACATCGCAGCTACTTTTCGACGGAGTCTTTTCAGATTTTACTTTGAGTTCTTGTTTGGAAGCATACTTACTACTGTGAGCTGTATTTGATATCTCACTTTTCTCTGCCTTATGCCTATGTAATTGTTTTCCAGTTTCTTCGCTTTTGTGTCTGGAAAAATCACATTAAATGTATGCCCTTTTATTTGCACCAAAAGAACAATTACTAGTTATCGCTACTCCACCGCTGTACAAAATAATAAATCCTATCCGTTAATAATGTAAATTTAATATCTAATATGTAAATTTATATTTAATATGTTTACATTTCTTTTGCATCTGACAACAACATAAAAATTCTCTAATTTCAGAAATCATATTAATCTGAAGATAAATCATACTTTAAATAGATAATAAAAAAAATCTGTACCTTATAGAGTTTTCGTCATGTTTCGGAGATTCTCGATCATCGCTGTAACTTTCAGGTGCATCAGGAACGCAAGCTTCATCCTCGTCCTCACCTTCGCTAGTTTCTTCGCTGGCAACCATTGCCTTCCATTTAGCGACAAGTGCTTTAGCTGCATCCCCTATACCACCGTCATATTTTCTTAAAGCATTTACTGTGCGTCCTACACCAGTCTCCTGTAGGTGCTGCACTGTCACTGGCAAATTGGATAGCTTCGAAATACAATGTAGTATCTGTAACATATCGAAAGACAGAAATATTAAATTCATTATGTTAACGCAACAAACGAATACATCGATAAATTATGAACGTCAAATATGAAGAGAGGACGAGTAAGTAAAATGCAGAGGCTATAAAATACAAATGCATAGATATTTATTAAAAAAATATTATCATTCGATACATAT
Source organism: Andrena flavipes (assembly GCA_963971345.1). NCBI lineage: Eukaryota > Metazoa > Arthropoda > Insecta > Hymenoptera > Andrenidae > Andrena > Andrena flavipes. The sequence goes on from OZ020480.1 coordinate 63,857,184, forward strand.
AAATAGTAAAATTAATACAAATAAAATCAGCTAAAGGATCGTACATTTCCCTATAAATTGTTGTTTTTGGAGGAGAAATAAAGCATAATCAAAATAAATTGCCGCAAACTTTGATGAAATTTATTTATATCTTAGAGCCAAGAAAAAATAAGATAATGGTTTGTTGTGTACACATTACAATTGTGAAAATAATTCATTTGATTTAAATATCATCGTCACTGTGTTTAGACATCGTCGCGAGGTTATACTGAAACGATATTACGGGAACTGCATCGTCGTATACGTCGCTAGAAATTAGGGGAGGTGAATATTAGTTGAGTAATACATACTCTATCCTCATTGTCATCGCATTTTTCAATATTTCGCTGATAATGCTTAATTTTATCCTCTACAGACATTGTTGCGGCTGCCAGCTGCTGACTGCTGTTGTCCCGTATTCATGGACAGATGGATACGACGATCGGACGAGAAAGGTAGTTTCAATAGAAATTTACTTCTATTAGACACAAGGTAAATTCCATCAACTATTTTACAATCGTAAGAGGTTCAGGAAATAGTCAATATTATCTTGCACAAAGTGAATTGAAAATAATGAACGATCATTTTTACCGATTCAGTGGAATTATTTTATTTCTAAGTAGAAATTAATATCATAAAATCGCCTCAAGGGCACAATGATTTACACCGTGTAATAATAAATCTGATTGCAGAATGAGCTTAATATGTACGGAAGAAATTGCGCAAAATTATTAATTCCGAGGATTCGCTCTCAACCAGTTAGTGCTACGCAACACGCAGCAAGCGCAGCAACACGTCATATGAAAGTACGCGTATGTGTACACCTACACTAGGACCCCAAAGAGGTGAGTAATACTCACTGAGTATGCGCATCCGCCATATTGGGTCCTCTCCTCTAGAGAGAGAACAAGAGAGAAGATTATTGAGTACCCGCCTTTTTAAGTATTGCCAAATTTTATTGTCAAATTTACTTTATAAACAAAATCTGCGTTGTTGATATTGATATTTGGTAGCATGGCACACTATTGGAGTATTTTATTACATTTAAGTTTGTATTTTGTTTATAAAGTGAATTTGACAATACTCGAAAAGGCGAGTACTAATAATCTTCTCTCTGCAGAGGATCCAACATGGCAATTTTTTCGTGGTCTGGAACATTCTAGAAACAGGCGATTCCCTTTCCGTTTTTTGCTCTAATAACACATTTTCGGCAACCTGCACTAGTGCGCACTGAATGCGAACGCTTTACCTAGTTTCCAATTGGATAAAATTGGAAAATCATATGCTCCGTATCAGGCTCATGCATTAGTGCGCATCTGCGAATGTTTTTGCGCGCAACAATATGACTGAAGTTAGATCATATTCATAATATCTGTTCTAATTGAAATTTGTGTTATATTAATAATTTTATAAGAGTCAACGTGATTGGTGGCTGAGTAAATATTTAAAAGAATGTTCATGAAATATAGTAGAAATGTTCGCCAACAAAAGGCCAACCATGTGAAGTTGGCCCCTAATCGTAGACACACACCACACACATACTATATAGTAAGTACATACAATTACTTCAAAGGTAGTGTAGTATGTAGTTCGTGAATTTGCGAAAATATGACGTAATTTTGTGCTTCTCATCAGTAAGCGGATTATTTGGGGGCGTAAAAATGCCATTCTGGAATTTCATTCGTGACATATTTACTGGACGAAATTCAGGAGAACCCAAAAACAATGGGTAAGGTTTATTTATTTATTAAAAATATACGTATCATGTGACGATGTTATTTTGACAGTCTGCGCTTGTCAGCTGCCTACTCTTTATGTCATACTCTCGTACATATTATTTGAAATTGACTTCGTAAAATATCGCAGGTTCTCCGATTATCAAGACGATTATGACAGATACAATTTTAGAAATCCAATCTGGCAAAATGACGAAGATGATGATATTGATGACTTCAGGTGATGTATATCTCGTATTATACAATATTAGATATATAACTCCCAGACCATTCGTATGCATTGTCATTTACAGTAATTTGATAATTTGCATATTGTTAAATATAGGCGTTCCAGGGGAAATATGCAATTTCACATTTTCAGTGATCCGTTAGAAATAACCAAATACTTTGAATCTCAAATCGATGACATATTAAAAAACTTTGTTTTTGGATTTAACAATGACGGTATGTTTTTATCTATAGATACACAGTGGGTATAAAAAGTATTTGTACATTGTCTGATGTCAACAAAAACCTAAGATTTAAAGCAATTATACAGTCAAAATGCCATCCAACTAAATATCAAAGGTGTTGACAAGTTAATTAGAATTTTCACAGGAATTTGTGTATGTACATTAGAACCATTTTTGCAAATAAAAATTATAAGATTAGAACTGTAAAGGTACTCATAGTAGAAATATTTTACCATATTTTCGCATTCTTGTTAATATTTTTGGACAGGATACCAAAATGTGCTCGCATAAAATTTATTCTAAATGTTTCTTGAAATATATAAAAATTACTTGTTTTATGAAAATGTATTAATACATGGTTTTTGTTAAAATTAATCACTGTATGAATAGTTACACTCATTCTATGTGTATGGTTAAATTTAAGAGTACATTCATTACATTTTTAGGTCATAATACGTTTACAAATGTACCTCCATTTCCATCTCTGCAGGATGAAAATTTACGTGACAAAATGTTGAAATCAAATAAGAGTGATTTCAATGAAACAAAGGCAAAAGTGGATACAGACTTAGATGGAAAGTTAGTATTGAAATAGTATACACTGATTTTATTTGAGAGCAACGGTTATTAAATACAACATCTAAAATTAATGCAAACAATCTTTGGTCTCTTAAACAGGGTTACTGCGGATAATTTTTCTAACGTATGGGAGGAATATAGTAAACCAAAATCGGTAGAAGTGTTTGTCCCGCAGCAACGCATTATTGGGAAATCCATAAGAAAGGAATATGTTCGTAGATCTGATGGAACAATAGAACAGAAACAAGTATTTAGAGACAGTGAAGGAAATGAAAAAGTAACTGTATCTCATCAAATTGGTGACAAAATACATACTGTTACCACAAACAGAGATAAGAATGGGGTAGAAACTAAAACAGAGGAATTCGTTAATATCGATGAAAGTAAGTAAATTAAGATTATAACTTCGTATTGTCTAATACATGTTTATTATCACGTGGATAATTATAACTACGTGGATTTCAGGTGAAATAAAAGGAAATAACTGGTTACCATCAAATGACAACAGTAGTTCTAATAATACACACTTGAATTATTTTCCATGGGAAAAATTTTTTAAACCAGACCCAAAATTATAGTCAAAGTGAATATCACAGTTTTATTATAGCTAAAATTTATTATTAGATAATAGATGGCTTCATTCTGAAAAAAGTAAAATTCTGGATCTATGTAATATATAGTATGTAATAAAGTTATTTCACTATTATATATTACTGTAAGTTGTTTTTCTTTACTAGTCTACTAGAGTAGTAAATGATGCTGAATGCTTGAAAACAGTCACTCTTAAAATTCGGTTCCGGCATCGATTGTAAAGATAAATATTGTAGGCGTTTGGCGCTCGCGAGGCAGCCTATTGTGCGAGTGGTCCATAAGTGGCGTCCATTAAGTAGGAGTTCGGAACCAAGAGATCTCGAGAAGTCAGCGTGAGGGAATCTAATACCGGCACCACGGTTCCCCCCTCTGTTTCCCTTTTTTCCGGCTCCTACAACGTGGTAGAATACAGTCAGAATTCACTTTGCATCTGGAAAACTTAAGCTAGAAATTGTCGAGGTTCTGTTATAATTCCGGTGCCGACATCGATTGTGTAAAGGAGGGAAGGGATCACTTTTAGAAATCGATGCAGGCACCGAATTTTAACAATACCTCGATAATTTCTAGCTTAGGTTTTTCACAAGCAAACTGAAGCGTTGTTTTACCATATTTTCATCTTTACAATCGATGCCGGCAGACAGAATGGCCAGAGCTGATGCCTTTACATCATGGGGAATCCCATGCCACCAACGCCATCAATGCATGCATTAATTAAAACAAAACGGTTTTCTATGCAATCTATGCATTCAATGCGCGAAAGAAACACTATACAAATAAAACAAAATACTCCAGTTGCTTTCACAATGTTTTTGTAACTTAACATTTTTTACATTATGTCATCTTAAAATTAACAAGTACTTTATTATCATAAATAGAAACATTAATAGATTAAAATGGCCACAATACAACTCACTAATCCAGCAGCTATAATTTGCGAATTAAAAGCAGCCGTAACAGCATTAGAATGGTTAGTTCAAAAAGTTCATCTAATATATTGGTTTTTTAAAATTTTAAAAAATCCTTCGAAATACGTTTATACCTATATCACTAGAGATTATAGTATTTAGGTGCCCTAAATTAAACAGCATTTTTACCGTTAAATTATTTATTAAACTTACATTACGAAAATTTTTGATTTTTGTAAAATGTATAAGCTGCTTTCACGACCGCAAATGGTTGCAAGTCATAGCATTACTGTTGCGAATAGATGCCAAATGTAATTTCATATTACCAACTCTTCCCCGATTAATCTCTTTTATAAGTTTTTTATAGTTTCGATTATTTTATTACGGTATCTGCAAATGTGTTAATTGTTTTATTCAATAGTTATCATAACATGGGTCTGATACAACAAAATCAACGAAGTCCAAGAAGGCAACCTCCACCAATGAGAATGTTAGATCTTGAGTGTCCAAAAGAGTGTGCAGATTCAATGGTAATTCTAATAAACTTAAAAATCAACCTTGATAACCAGGTTTGCCGGCAGATCCGGTGCCGTCTGTGTCCGCATTCAACTACGGTTCTGCCGGCAGACCCTGCCTTGTCATACAATATGTATATTGAAGACATTTTACTCGTGCTTAAGTTTACTGAGCATCTGCTCGCATCCCACCGTGACATTAATCTTACACGTATAAAATTAATTCTGTAGCTGTGGCGGGCAAGAGTGCTCTTGATTGCTCGTGAACAAAGCGAAGAGCAACGCCGTGAGCAGTTCTCCCACCCTGTGGCCACTAGCTGCCGTAGTATGCGTGCAAACTGTAAAGTCAGTTGCTGCGTTTAGCGGCACACTGCACTCACGAATACTCCCCACCACGGCACTGTTGCTCTTGAAGGCGTGGTTTAACGCTTACGACGCTCTTTCCCCACGCTCTCGAAAATTTTTGCTCGGCGGGCATTCAACCGTTCAGGACTGCCACTATAAGAAGATGCAAAAAAAAACGCCGGTTAAACATTAATTCTTATTTTAGTGTGCACCTGAATTGAAATTTCCTGAAATGAGAGGTGGGATTTTGTATACGAGATGCTATTGTGTGCACAGAGATGGCCTCCAAGATGATTGTCCGTTGACCCTATGTCAAGGACAACCTGATTGTCTCGTTAAACCATGGCCTGTTTGTCCACCCGCAAGATATTTACGACTTCGACATCCACAACAATATCCAGCAGAATAAAATTCAAATAATATTGGAAACCACTCTGTTTGGTACGGACACACACAATAATACTACTACATATATTACATAAGGTATATATGTTCTGCTTACATTTTCTATTAAATTAAAAATGTACACTGTACAGGTACTTGATGATCTAATGTTATGTACCACCCTCGGGACTCTAAGAAACCGAAATGAAGCCCAAGCGCATGAAGCGGAAATAAACATGAGCCGAATGATTCCATTGGTAACATTCTAATAAAAAAGTAATAAAAAGTATAAAAATTGAAATTTCGACTAATGAATCACGGACGCCCAGGCTTATTCCTTTAGACCAAGCCCAATCAACTCGTTCTTTCCCGGAGCATCTTGTGGTGAGCACGAGCAGAGATCATTCAAGAACGTGCATGCAACACCTTTGAGAACAACTGATTTGTGCTGGGGACTGTTTGTGGGTGTACAAACATAAGCCCCTTGAAGGTACATATTTAGCAATATGCTTTGAATTTAGAATTCGATTTTTTTCTGTTTATAGACGGTTAATTTCGAAAGATCGAGTTGGAACACGTATGATAACCAGTTCTCGAAAAGATGAAAATCACATCGATACCGTAAACCCCTAATTCATATTACTGAAACCCGATAAGCTATTGTTGGTTCCTTTTACAGAAAACATATGTGAAAAATGTAATAATTAAAGAAAAGAAACGTAGCAGTTGACTTTTTAATCAATCGCCCTTTTTCGTGGGGAACTCTTCGAAAGACGCTCCAGCATCTCCTCGGGAAGGTTTCGCCGGGATCATGGACGTAAAGGAGTGTCCTTCAGGTCCATGGTCCCTCCCCGCAGAGATCTTCACTCCCCGTGTCGATAAGTCTACTTTATGCACCGTGATGCATCGTCCTTTAGGCCCATGATACCGATACATAAAATAAAAAACAATAACAAATTCAAGATTTAATTAAAGTTGTTTTAAAGTTATAATGTAAGTCCGCACGAGGGTCGAGATCGAGCTCGAAGACGAAGCGAGGTAAAGTATCATGCTTTCATGACCATCTTCAGCGCTTAATAATTTCAACAAATTTGAACATTTTAACAATTTTTTTGTTGGCAATTACTCGGAAGCGCGTTCACAATAAACATCTGTTGCTACATCTGTAGATCGGTTTTCGTGTTTCAGCATCAGAAGCGCAACTGGCATCTTACTTACCAGCTATTTACATTAAATTACATTAATATAAAACAACATAAAAATTTCCTTATTTTTCATAATATGTTGAGGAAAGTATTATCATTGTCTTGCTGAAATTACAAATATGTTAATTCTTTGCTCGTACTCTCCATTACATATATTCTACTTATATTGAGAAAATGACACATTCTATCACGTATTTTACATTTATTACCACTCCGATAATATACATTAGTTGGATTAATGTATTCCTATGTAAACAGAAAAAGTGCAAAACGCATGTAAATATTACAAAATACATTTCAAATTTTTATATAGTAATTTGCTAAGCAAAGATCGTGCTGTGTTTATTCTACCCAGAAGATTAAATATTTTAAATAAAATACATTCATGACTCGTGAAGAAAAGAAATTGTATGATGAGATTCACAGAGTTAGAGGGTTGGGAGATATAGTAATGGACAACAAAAATTACACGGAGAAAGAGTACAAGGGAACGTAAAATAGTAGACGAAAACAATAAATAGGAATACAAAATCAACTTGGTCATAAACAATTGAATACATAAGGTGGTGGACAACATGGTACACATAATGACGGACATGGTGGTACACAACATGGTGGGCAACATGGTGGGCACGGTGGTGGACACGGTGGTGGACAAGGTGGTGGGCAGGGTGGTGGGCAACATGGCATGCATGGTGGAGGACAAAGTGGTGCACATACTGGCATACAGGGTGGTGGACAACATGGTATACATGGTGGTGGGCATGGTGGCGGGCATGGTGGCGGGCATGGTGGTGGGCAACATGGCATACATGGTGGTGGACATGGTGGAGGACATGGTGGTGGGCAACATGGCATACATGGTGGTGGACATGGTGGAGGACATGGTGGTGGGCAACATGGCATGCATGGTGGTGGACATGGCGGTGGACATGGTGGAGGACACGGTGGTGGACATGGCGCACAAACATTGTAAGAAATGCAAGGGGGTGGTGGAGTACAGTAGGTAATGCAGGGTGGACAACATGGTGGTTCAACACAACAAGGATCACAATTTGAGTTATTAGATCCGCTTGAACCGCAAACCTGTTTACTCGGGCTAGGATTACTACATACTAGTCTACAATATGCAGCTAAAGCGGCTTCTCTTGCTTGATCAGCACAGTAATATTTTCTCAAGGCAACTTCTGTGTCTCCTAAATCAGTTAACTTCAATAATGCATTGCGACCAGGACCACAAACAGGATACAATTTCGTCATGCACTCTGGTCTACCCATGCAATCCCACATCATGCACCTGTCTTGTAAACCATTTCTTTTGATACACTCACATCTGTATATAATACTTGCACGAAAGTCAAAACTTTTGCAACGTTTTACTGCACCCTAAAATATGGAATACAATATACACAATCAATTTTAATTAAAAGGATAGTATCTGTAAATATATGTATACATACATAGGTATACTCAAGTTAAAAAAAAAGTGGAAGTTTAGAAAAGATGCGATTTGTTGACAGTACTAAAATGTATTCGTGCTATCTGAGTTGTTACATTTTTTGCGAGTGTGTGATATTCGAGATATGAACAAAGTGTTTTCCGTTCCTAGTAGCATATACTAATTTTTATTGTGTAACCTCCGAATAGTTACATGCATGTATTACGGAGTCCCCGGACGCCGTAAAAAAGAGGACAAATTCGGGGAAACCCGGACGGATGGCAGCCCTAGGTCAGGACCCTTTCCCACCAATAATTACCGCCTCCCAAAGACTAAACGTTCTCCAGTAACACGACTTCTACCCTCTCCATACCCAACCCCAATTCCTATCTATGAATCATGAGAAACCAGTTATACTCACACAACACGGAAGATCATCAGCGCAAGGCGAAGTAGGACAAACAACAGGAGGTGGACAAAATGGCTCATCCCATTCACATGGCTTCCTATAACAAATAGTTTACAAGTTAGCCTCCAATGATTTCATTTAAATATGTTCTTACTTTCTTTCCATAGATCCAATTAAACATTTTAGCTGCGATAATAATTCTCGTCTTTTATCACAATTTGGATTCTTTCCATCGCACGGCATTTTTACTAATAATTTAGTTTAAATGATCATACACAAAAATTTTGACTGTATTGCGAATATTATAGAGTTTCTATCTTTTTTATACTTTCATTTTGTTTCTTTGAATACTTTTTACTCGATTAATTTAGCATTAATCTTGAAACTGGAATGGTATATTTCAAGATAATTGATATGGTCTGAACATATGTAAATATATGAGATATGTAACAAGTGAATAGTTATTTTATTTAAAACATCAATTGTTTGGCATCACTTTATATGGAAACAGTTGTCAAAATTTAAAGTTCTCATATACATAATAAAATCGAATAAAATAAAGTAAATACATAAAAAGACAGTAGTCTAACTGGAAGGAGAAATATGTCTTGTGGAAATTCACCTTGTGTGCAACCACCTTGTTCACCCTGTGCGCAACCACCTTGTTCACCTTGTGTAATCCAGTACCGTTCACCATCCTGCCCATCGTGTGTACCTTATTCACCCTGTTCGCCACCTTGCGTTTGTTGTCCGCCAAAATGCATAGCTTGCCCACCACCATGTAAAATTACGATATGTACTCCACCAGTGCCGTGCGGACCGTGTCCACCGAAATGTATTCCCTGTTGTCCACCCGCATGTTCAATAAGATGTCTAGCGAGAGCCACAACACGCCCTCTTAAGTGGACCATAAACTTCTAACAAAGATTATCTATTTACTAAAATAAATCTTTATCATTTTATCCGCTCGGCACAACCTGGAAACAAATTACTTGCTTGAATGTAATTATATTTCACTATTATTACATTTGTTTAATTTGAAATAATATACTTAAGCGGGTTTTAATTTTGAATATCGAGTAACAAAGTATAATTGAGAAAAATGGTCGATATAAAATCTGCACGTATCGTAACAGTCTAACAAATAATAGTTAACAATTAATGAATCATAATCATTATAAATTATATGTAAAAATTACAAAGTGATTTTGTTAAACAGATTCTGCAAGGTCACCATACCTTCTACACCAGTTCCAAGATCAAAAATATATATTCCCAAACAACCTTGCTGCAGGCCTGGTTGTTTTCATGTCCCAAGACCAACTTGTTGCTTTTATGTACATTGGCGCTTACCATGTAAAGCACATTGTTTTGAAGTGTAAAACCAAATAAGTAGTAAGTTTGATAGAGATTCACATTTATTTAATGATACAAAAGAAATTAAATTAATTATATTACATAATAATGCGAAATTCCATATCAATAAAATATTATGTACTATAAGATTTTTTTACTCATTTATTCTTATAGAATAATTTTTTTTTCAAAGAATCTTAATATATGAAAATTGTTATCCACGATCTGTGCACAAAACACTGTTAAGGAGGAACAAATGTAAAAGTATTACGTCCTCTCTTCAATAAAATACCTTGTTCGTTTAATTTTGATATTACTTGAGAAAAATCATTTGTTAAAACATTTGCATCCAAAGCAATTTCACGTAATCTTTCTGTAGAGAATAAATCTGTTTCATTGGAAACCGTTTCCGTTCTTAATAACTGTATAAATCCTTGAACCTTCGCAAAGAATATATGCATTATTATTTCACAAACCTCTGGAAAAATAAAAATATATAGAACTACTTAGCTTACTTGTTTCTTATTGATTCTGTTTTTGTTTACTGGCTGGCAACCAATCATATTATTATCAAATGTATATCTTAAGATTTCTATTACATCTGCAGCATGCGCTTCAGTTGCTTCTGCACGTAATTCTAGTTTTGCTCTGGCCTGTGTTAATATTAATATTAATATTACTTGTTCAAGGAACAAAATTTCAATTCAATATCTGTGTAAGAATTAAAGAAGGCTGAACCTCGGTTAATCTTATCATAGCTTCCAATTTCCTATTATAAACAGATAATCCACCACATTTATCCCTTCTACTTCGAAGTTCTAAATAATAATTTTGTAGCATTGCGCCTGCCTCCTTAGTCAATTTTGGCTTAACATATTGTCGTGCGTATGAAATGTATTTTCGTAGAGCTAACGGTGGAAGAATATTAATATTTTCAGTTACAGCAGACATAAGTCTCTTCCTAGAAAATTATTTATATTTTAGCACAAACTAAATAAATACCATATTAATGATAATTATTATTGTAATAAAACTAATGTTTTTAAATTACCTCAATGTGCATGTAACATTACTTGATATATTTGAATATTGAGATGTATTTGGTTGTGTTTTGTTCGTTCTATTTAAACCCTTATGAAACGACATTACATGCTTACTTAACAAGTCATCTATGTGCTATTACAAAAAAAAATGTGTAATGTTACTGCACTGTTAATAAATTTTGTCATGAATGTGTATTCTCATGACTAGTAAAATAACATAATGATAAACATGCACCTCGTTTGGTTCATCTAACAATAAAAATACTAAATCAAACCGTGACAAGAGTGGCGGACTCATCTTCAAATTTTGCAAAATTGTTTTACTTTTATTAAATCGACCATTAATTGGATTTGCAGCTGCAAGAATTGTAGTCCTAGTAGGAAAAGAGCAAACTATCCCTGATTTAGCAATGCTTACAGTTTGCTGTTCCATAGATTCTAATAAAGCCTATAATTAAATATTTATTTTTATAATATAGATAAATAAAAGATAAAGAATTTTATGAACTACAAAAATTTATTTTTTTAGATATTAACTTTCAAATATTTCATATTAAAATATATATTACCGCATATTGTTTAGACATTTTATCAAATTCATCTATACAACAACAGCCTCTATCAGCCAAAACTAATGCACCTGGTTCTAAACCATAGTTGTTGCTTTTTTTGTCTTTTGTAAGTGTTATTGTCAATCCAGATGATGTACTTGTATTCCCACAAACATACACGCCTTTAAAAATTATTGTTATAGAATATCTCAAATTAAATGTAGAAAGATGACAATGAAACTGTAGTTCTAATGTTATACCTTTTGCAGCTATTTTTGCACAGGCCTTCAACATTTGTGATTTTCCAAGACCAGGGTCACCAACCATTAATGTATGTATATTATCTCTTAACTTTGAATGTCCAGCATTTCCACCAAATAAACTTAATAGCAGTCCAGCTTTAATCATTTCATGACCATATATACTTGGACAAAGCGAATGAACCAAAAGTGAAAAAATATTCGGTGTATTATAAATTTCCTATTGTATAGCCAAAGAAAAATATATATACATATATTCATTTAATAATGTTAATAAACTCTCAAAATTATCACGAAAAAGTATGTTAATATTTTTAATACCTTTATTGCTAAATAATCTCTTACTGTCATATCATTGTCTCCTTTTTTACTTCTAAACCTTTGTTTATTATTAATTATAGTGATAGCTTCCATGTACAAAGAAAATGCAACTTTCTTGCGTGATTTAGTGTCCCTGGTCCCCTGTATTACATACTATGTATGAAACTTTAACGACAATTAAACCTTAAATTACAACTTTCTATTTTCTTTAAATGTACACTTATTAATGAAATCAGTTTAATAGTTACAAGTTAATATAAGATCTGCAAGCTCCCACGGATCTGACCAATCTCTACCAATCAACAGTATATCCCTGCGCGGAACGAGTCTACTCTAAAGTGGAATGCAGTATACGGCTCTACGGAGCAGGCGAAGAGGAGAAAAGCCACTGGGGCTCACGAGCCGCTAGTTCGACACCCCTGTTTTAAATGGAACTACAGTAATTCCTCGATACAAAACCCGGCGAACGGGGCATGGCGGCGGGCGAACGGCGTGATGCGGACACTATTCCCTTAGAGTAGTATATGTTCTAAGCCTATTCCGTGCGGCTGATGCCGTAAGTAAGAAAACCCAAGAGCCGAGCGAGAGGGAACTAAACAGTTGACACAAAGTTGCCGTCTACTCTTTCATCCTCTCACTCTCGACCGAAGGATTTTAAGAAATGGTAGGGATAGTCACCGGGCGTACTACGCATGGTAAAAACGGGACTATAACGAGGATATACTGTATATGCTTTTATTCGGATAAACGAAAAGCCCGTTCCGTATCGAATTCATCGGCCTATAATATGTTGGTGTTCCAAGGTCATTTTTGTCAATACATTGATTAACACTATCCCTAAAAGATAGTTGAACCCTCTCCAATGTTACAGAAGTAATTTGTTGGCAGGCATTCTCAATACGATTTTTCATATTATCAGGGGTAGTGGGTTCCTCCCGATAAACTTGATCTGTTATGAAACCCCAGAAGAAGTTTACAGGTGTGAAATCCGGAGACCTTGGCGGGAAGGGTATCCTGCTTTCTTTTCCTATCATTATTTCGAATACCGAAGATAGGGAGCAATTTCTAGGCGTTCACCGAAGATAACTTTTGAACGGCAATGAATGACCTTGAATGACCTTCAAACACCTAAGTACATATTATGAATCTATGAATTCTTCACGGAGCGGGCTACACATCCATCTTAATAAAAGCATATAGTTCAATTTAAGTGATACCTGTCTAGAATTACATATCTTAATACATAAAGCAGAAAGTGTTTGTGTGTTTGTCTGTCGCCTAAAAACTTTCGAACGGTAAACTCTGGGGTCACGAAATGTGTTCCAGCTCATTATGCCTAGCTAATCCAGATGAATGTGACTATTTTCACAACAAAAAGAATTGAAAAATTTTCTTTTATAAAATCATAATCTAAATTTCGGGCGAAGCCGATTAGTGAAGCTAGTACGTGAATAATATCAAATGAAGTAGTGAATTCGTAATTTTCATTGCATGACTTACTTTTATAATTCCTGTCACAGTAATATCATCTCCAGGCATACAAGTATTAACTAAATAATCCAATAATTCAACTTCAAGTATTCTAGGCATACAACCTTTGCTGTTCTATAATGCAAAAAATAGATGATATTAATGCTAAAATATTTATAAGGAAACATGAATTAATCTGTGGAACTGCTACCAGTTGTATTTTACTTGTGATGAAAATAAAGACCTGCTCATTGTCCAAAAGCTCTTGTATCTTAATAGTTTGGTAAAAAACAGATTTTACTTGTGGTGCATCTAGCATTGCACGAAACTTAGATACACCACATATACTACATTTCTTTGGGACAGTATAAATTCCTCCTGGTTGCCTTATTATCATTTGTAAAGAACATTTGCGGCAAATGAACACAATCCATTCCGCGAGATGTTTCACACGACCTACTCTTATTACAGACCCTCTAATAGACACCAATTTCCCTGATAGAATAAAAGAGACGATTGAGTACAACAGTTTGTCACTATTCAAAAGAGTACATACTTACCACAAAAACTTGCTTTTAGATCTGGCAGACATATAAGTGATTCATAATTTAATATCTTTAATCTAACAGTAGACAATTTACTTATAATAACCATAGATTTCGACAAGTCCTCTTTTGGTACAGCATCTAATATTTTCTAAATGAATTAAATGTTTACTATAAACATTCATATAGCATATCGCATTAAAGCTGCTATTAATAAAATATACCTGATGGATGGAAAGTTTAAAACAATTCAACGTGTGTAACGGATTGTCGAAGATATTCTTTTTGAAATTGAACCATTCCTCCAAAAAAATGTTATCACTGTATATCTCATTCATGTCAATCGTAAAAACTATTCCAGTTTCTAAGTTTTCTACTGTAAGCGAAGATGACAACCGCTGGTGTCTATTTATAAAGTTCGTCATCGCTTGAACTTTTTTAAGAGTGTCAGAAGCCTTTTCATACTCTGAAGAATAAAATAAATAAAATGTTTACAATTGACATAATTATTATTTGTTTAGCGACTCTTTATATTGTCACTAAATTCTAAATTTTAAAAACTACGGTAGAATTTTTAATATTGATTGAAAATACAATATTTCTACCTTCACCATCAAAAAATAGTTTCCACCCGTAATAATGGATATTCAAATCCACATGAGTGTCATATGCCTCCAATAAATTACTTGCTTCGATGGGATCTAACTTTTGATGTGTGTTTTCAACATTTTGATCACCTTTATTTTTGCGCTCTGTAAAATATTAATTGCTTGTATGAAAAGTGGAATTTATGTAAGAAGCATTTTCATAAATTATGTATAACAAATTTAAATATTAATATGTAAAAATGTAATTATTTGAAGTATCTATTTAAATCATGTATAAATCATTATATTACGATATAATTCACATAAATTATTGTACGAGTACTTTCGTTTTACTTAGATAACGCAAACTTAAAAAGTACATATATATAAAATATAAATTAATAAATAAATCTTTTTACTATAAAATTTCTTTGATATCTTTGTGGTCGAATAGCGCTTCCTCGAAGAATTTTCCGATCTTTTGTCACTCATAATTATGAGTGTTATTATTGAAAGTATATGTATGTATTGTGCAGTTCTTGATCTTCGTTTGAATTTTATCAATGATTATGACAGCCTAAGTAAATCTTTTAAAGCGATTGATTAATAGAATAAATGTCTTATGATCCATTATTCGTTATTTTGCCTGATTTTTATTTGTGTATATTTTCTAATAAAAGGTTTGATCACATCATCCGCGCAAAATACTTGTTGATCTTGTAAACTGTTGTCAACCCCACTCCTGCCTTCCCCGAGTGAGATGACTGTGAGTGACTGACAAGGACAAGAGTCACAAGAGTGACAAGAGAGAACGCCACGTGATCGCGGCGCTGTGGACCGCGCCACAGAACCACGTTCATAGATGGAAATGCCGTTTTCCTAACGTGCCTCGGCAAAAAGGAGTGGAGGCCGAATTTTACGCTATTTTACAATCAATCATATCCTAATATGTGTTCTCTTATTTACCTATCATTATTTTATAACGATTTAATTACAAACTTTTATTATAACACTTTTTTATATAATACGGTATAATAATATTTGCAACAATACTTCAGCATTCAATAATACAAGAAGCGAACTTATACTTTAGTAAACTAAAATGTAAGTATTTTATAACATAAAAATGATTATAAACTATTGCCATCATTTTCGATTCGTGATATTTGTTTGACAATCTAGGGTAAATAGTTTATGGTCCTTTGCCAGTAGATGACGCTGACTATGTCACAAGCTTCCATTATTTTTATGCGTAACCGAACTTGTAATTTCTTTTCGTATGCGAGGGGCGCACTTGAAGGTAGGTTAATTTAGAGATTTTTTGAAATTGTTATAAAACAATGATTATTTCGGTACATTTCTTACTCGCTTATATTTTATAATTCGTACAGACGCGTTTATGATATTCATAATATGAACAATCATTCTATTTCAATGTGTCTTCTAAAGTAAAGTGCGGATGAACACATGGCACGTTGCAAGCAATCTGATTGCGTATTATTATTTAAGAAATTTGCGGAACTAATGTCTGTACGTTCCTAAGAAATGATTTACTGATAAATTTCGTGAATATTAGTTTTCCATTACATTTTACACGAATGTAAAATTTTATTAGTAATCGTCAGACTTGCATCAACATTTGCCTAGATTTCGATCCTGGGAAGTAAGGATAAATAAGTTTTCATTTGCGCCTAGTTTGCGAAGTATGTGAATGCTGAAGTTGATAACTACATTATTATTGGATATAAAGCAACTAGTATCGCAAAGAAGTGTATTGTTTAAATTCAAAAAAAAAAAAAAATACAAGCAAGAAGATATAGCATAGGTAAGTATATTTTATATATCTAAATTTATTACACATATTGCTTAGGTTACAATTTGATTTTTTATTCTTCGGTTTTTTTTTCTAATTCATATATATACATATACGTCATTATCTTAACAGTTATAGCAAGAAAACTTATCTTTTCTTAAAATTGAATTTATTAAAATAGTGTATATTTGCAACTAATTAGGATTAAGATTATTAAACGAATTATATGTATGAGGTAAGTTTGCAACAAATTAAACATATATCGATTATCTTTTAAAGTTAAAATTTTTCTCATTTTCAGAAATTGTAAAGTTAACAAATTATTTAATTTAGAAGCAAAAGTTATTCGCAAAGGGAAACTTCCATCATGCCACAAAACGAGTATATCGAAAGACACCGTAAGCTATACGGGCGACGGTTAGATTATGAGGAAAGAAAAAGGAAAAGGGAGGCCCGTGAGCCGCATAAAAGAGCGGAGCGGGCTCGTACTTTACGTGGTATAAAGGCAAAAATCTTTAATAAGGAACGACGCAATGAGAAGATCCAAATGAAAAAGAAGATTAAGTCTCACATGGACAAGAAGGTGAAAGAAACGTCGGACAATGTACCAACTGGAGCGTTACCTGTATATCTATTGGACCGTGATGTTAAGAGAGACGCAAAGGTATTATCGAACATGATAAAACAGAAACGTAAAGAAAAAGCTGGTAAATGGGACGTACCGATACCTAAAGTAAAATCGCAATCAGAATCCGAAGTTTTCAAAATAATGAGAACTGGAAAAACTAGACGTAAATCTTGGAAGAGAATGGTGACCAAAGTAACATTCGTCGGCGAGAACTTTACAAGAAAGCCACCAAAATTTGAACGATTTGTTAGACCAATGGCATTGCGTTTTAAAAAGGCGCACGTAACTCATCCCGAATTAAAAGCCACGTTCTGCGTACCTATTATTGGAGTAAAAAAGAATCCAAGTTCGTCGATGTATACAAGTTTAGGTGTCATTACAAAGGGAACAATCATCGAAGTAAACATTTCAGAATTGGGTCTAGTAACGCAATCTGGGAAAGTAGTTTGGGGAAAATATGCTCAGGTTACGAATAATCCTGAAAATGATGGTTGCATTAATGCTGTATTGCTTGTATAAATTATCAATATTGTATCATTGTATTATTACCCCGAGTTATTGACATGAAGAATTTACAATAAAGACATATGAACACAAATATCTTGTTTAATTATTCCTACACAATATTTTTAAGTATAATAGTTAAAGAATCAGGAATTCTGTAACTTAATAGATCTTTTTATCGTAGAAATTTGAGATGCTGCAAAACTTAGATAATTCTCTTGTTTCTTTGCAGTGATACATGCTACTGACTTCACCATGCAGATTTTTGTGAAGACCCTTACGGGGAAGACCATCACTCTAGAAGTTGAGGCATCGGATACTATCGAAAATGTCAAAGCTAAAATTCAAGATAAAGAAGGTAGCAATCTGAGATCTATTTAACAGTGAACAGAATTTAAGGAGACGTATATTTCAGGCATTCCACCAAATCAGCAAAGATTAATCTTTGCTGGCAAGCAATTGGAAGATGGCAGAACACTGTCAGACTATAATATTCAGAAAGAATCTACGTTGCATTTGGTCCTACGTTTACGAGGTGGAGCTAAGAAACGCAAGAAGAAGAATTACTCCACTCCTAAAAAAATTAAGCACAAAAAGAAGAAGGTCAAACTTGCAGTACTCAAATTTTACAAGGTACGTTGAACACGTTTATAATTTTAATTCTATGAAACTAGTGTTTAAACATTAATGGTGATGGTAATCAGAATCTACGTAGTAAGGGATTTTTTGAACATGAGTAAAATTGCCATGAATTTTAGAGTTTACGAAAGATATTGAAATTGAGCAGGCTGTCATTGCCATATATAATACCTAATACTTATTCTGATTTCGTCTCCGATATATTTGTTGCTTCTAATGAGAAAGAGAGATAGAAATATTTTCGAACATGATTCAAAATAACTTGTATCTGTTATTTATTTGTTTTTATCTATATGGCTTTTATTGTAGAGATACTAATAACTAGATACCGTTCAGCAAAGGAATAAATCTAACTACTTCTTTTCACTGTCTTAATCGTCACAGAACACCGAAAATATTTGACATGTCAAGAATAAGAATTTTGTATAAAGCAATATCGCTTCGTTACGAATGTGCATACTTTAAAAATGTTCTATTAAATAGGTGGACGAAAATGGAAAAATACATCGGCTGAGACGGGAGTGTCCAATGGAACAATGCGGAGCAGGAGTTTTTATGGCTGCAATGGAAGATCGCCATTACTGTGGCAAATGCGGTTATACGCTTGTATTCAACAAGCCTGAAGACAAATAAGTTGAAAACATGTGACTTTACTTAATAAAAGAAATTCCATGAATACAAACGTGTTATTTCTTATTTTACATATCTACGTATTGTTTTGGAATCTTTCAGATAAATTTACCATTTTCGATTACGAAAGCTATTTACAATGTCTGAACGCGAAGTATCAAATACAGTGATACAAAAACTCCTCTTCCATTAGAATGGTATATGTTTAAAATATATTGCCTTGAAAATCATTTATTTTTCCCTTTACAACGTACTAATATACATCATCTATACACATACACAAATATACACATGCATGCATGTATGTGTGCATTTATTACAAATAACAGTATTATTACGAAAGAAAATTTAATAAATTTAATATTTTATAAGAAAGAAGATAACTGCAAGTATTCAAAACTATAGAAATCAATAAATTTAAGATATATTTTCTATGTGTCATAAACAGTTCGCGTGTGTTGCGCAATTGGAGCTTAAAGGATCAACATCACGAAGCACTCTTCTCCCTAATTATAAATTATATGCGAATACAGTAATTTATTAATATTACTGTATTACAGTAGTGATCCGTTAACTGCTCGCTGAACTGATCCGATAGCTACTCGTGAGTTACCCCTACCAACTTGAGGCAGTCTTGGGACTGCTTTAAACGTGCAAATCTTCGGGCGGCCCACCTGCACTTGACGCAAGAATTAAGGTCTTTGCACACGTCAGTTCCGTTCCGTCATATACCTCGCAGAATTCAAGTACTCGTTTCCATTACGATCATTAAAAATAATCAGAATTATATCACGATTCTTGTATTTTTCATCAACAAATCATTGGAGATACTTCTACGAACATCTAATACGAAATATAGAAATTGGCATTTACATTACTGAATAGCTTATTGCTGTCTTTGTCTTTATGACTCTGGCTCAGAGGTGTACAGAGAGCCGCTTGGAGCCGGAGATTTCTTTGCGATCCTGGGCGCCGAGTCAGAGTCGAGGGTGGAACTGTTACGTTGTTAACCACAGTATGGGTTTGCGGGAACTAAAATAGTGCGCGCGCTACGAATCTGCACGCACAGCAGTTTTGCAATTAGGTACCCCCACACTTAGCTGTGGTTAGCAACGTAGCATTTCGGTGCTCAGTTCTAATCCGGATCTCAAAACCTAAAGGTGAACTCCCACTTGATGTAGGAAAAAATAAATTTTCATAATTTTAATTTTATCTCAATGAAACAGTTTTTACTGAATTGGTAAAACCTTCCCGATGAAAATGAGTTCAAGCAAGTCTTCAATCTTTGGGTAGGGTGTCCCTTAGAATTGAAGGTGCGTTAAAATGTTGGGACGTCCGCTAATTTTATTACTTTTGCTGTGCTAAGTATGCAAAATTTCGGCACTATCGGATGTCTCAAGATGCTTAAAGTTACGATATACTGTGAACTTATTATTTTTTTATTTTTTATTTTTTTTTTCATTTTTTTATATTTTTTTATTCACCTTTAGAAAATAATCGTTCACTTGGAACAGAAGTTGCTGGAATGTATAAATATTTTACCGGCATAGTCCAAAGACTGGAGAAATGCATAACTTTTAACACCTCCGTTCTTCCACCATTTAACGATATCTTAACAATATTATTGATATATCGTCGAGTATCAATAAGTTATCGATAATTAATTCTAAGTCCCAACTCCAGTTCCATCACACATTTGCTTACTTACAGGGTTGCATATTAAAAAATCGTTTGATCGAATCGAAATTATATTTATCACACCAAAAGGAAATCAGGGGGCGTCTCGGTCCGAATTCTTAAATTTAAAAGTCATTATAAGGGACACCCTACCTTTGGCGTTGCAATGTTTTCGTATGATATTTATAAGTTTTAGCAGAAACTTATATTTTTATGAAAAATAGAAGATGATCATTACTTTTAGTTGGAACTTTTCAATAGGTTCTATTTGAAACATGGACCGTGAACTTTATTAAAAATGTTCTCACATTCTAAGTTCCCATAAGAACAGATAAAGTAAAAGTTCTTGAAAATAAAAGTTCTAGTTGGAATGGAACTTATAAAATATAAAAATAAAAATTTCTCTTTAACAGGAACAGATATTTTCTTAGATGAAACCTAAGTTCTAACAGAATTTTTTTAAAACTAAGAGTTCCAGAACCTTTTCGATCCCTGATGAAATCTATTGTTACCAATCCATTCACGATTCTCCTGAAACTTATAAATATAATACACAAACTGTTTGGACTCATTTTCATCAGAAAAATATTACCAACTCGTTAAGAATCATTTCAGTGAGATAAAATTAAAGTTACAATCTTATTTTTCATACAGAAGAATGATGACTCATCGCCTACCAGCTTCCAGCGCAGGTAATAGAGGTTTGTTCCCACCACCATCCCTAGCAATTAGGGTCGGCAGCAACGCGAGCCGAGTTCGGGCGATTCTTGGAAGAGATGCTCGCTCACTGATTCGATAACTGCTCAGCACCAATCCCGAGCCATGAGAAGTTATCGGAACACTACTGCATTAAGTAAAATTTGTTATAATAATGCATCTTAATTGCAGTGGCGGATTTAACAGGACGCCTCATGAGCAGTTGCTGCCTGGGCTCCTGCCCAGAACACCTCCCAGGACCCACCTTCAAAAAAAATTATGATTAGATATAAATATACAAACACTACTTTTTTTTTTGTACTACGACACTTGGCGTCCGTTTGTTGTAAACTACTTGTTCATTTTCCCGAAAAAATGGGCCCCTCGGAACATTTTTTACCTGGGCCTTTTTCCTTAAATCCGCCACTGCTTCATTGCATATTGTGTAGCAATACTTACTTTATCGAAATATTTTACTTGTTTTTTTTTTATAGTTCTGAATGACTTCGCTGTTCTGTATACGAGTTCAAATCTTTTAAATTTGGTTTCAAGACCGAAAACATTTTTTCTGTCGCTGTAGGATGAATACTCATTTGTAATTCCATTAGTGATTCTTCTGTCTTCAGCACCGAAAGAAAAGTTATAATTAATTTACACAGCATAATATTATAATTTTATAAAGATGCGATATATGACATACTTGTCTAAGTAATTGTGCAGCAGTATGCAGTACTCTTTGCCATTTTCTCATCTCTACATTATGTAAACTTTCTTGCTGTTGTAGTAAATGAATCCAATCTTCCTCAGTCTTAGGAGTACTTCTAGAAATTCCACAATTTTAAATTGTCTGCAGGTACATATGTTAAATACTACATAAGTAATACATACTTTAATACATGTAAGTCCATAATTGTATAAGCTGCAGCTTCTTCTAAACTCCACAGTTTATAATATAGTAGGCCATTAATAATCATCAAACACAGTACAGCAATCAAAAGTATTGAACTAACTATCATATTGGAATCGCCTCGAACACCAGAAACTATATATTTAAAAAATACACGTTATGTCTTTTAAGTTACACTTACCAATAGTTCCTAATCTTACAATATATTAACAAAGAAAGATCGTAGCTATAGGTTAACCGTCTTCCTCGAAACTTTTTGTAGTTTATGTAGAGCGAAAATGAGCAGACATAATATGTATACAGAGTCTCCCATAATTCAGGAACTTTCCGGAACGTGCAATATTCTGATGCAAAAAGACATCGAAAAGTCCTTTACCGTTTTGTGATCCGAGGCTTCGTTCTCGAGATATTAACAGTTGAATATTAGCGGTCGAACTTTCGGGCCGCGCAGTTTAAAAGCTGAGCACGATGCAGTGATCTCTAGCACGCATACGCAGGAGGCACGCGTGGATACAGACCAACGCACACAGTAGAGCCCGCTGGTTCAAACCGTGACAATGAACCAGCGCGGTCGGCTCAACTGTGTGTGAATCTGTATCTCCATGTTCCTCCTGTGTGTGCGTGCAAGCGTCAACTGCCGCGCGCTCAGCTGACTCGGCTTTAACCTGCGCGGCCCGGAAATCCCACCGCTAATATTCAACTGTTAATATCTTGAGAACGAAGCCTCGGATTTCAAAACGGTAAAGAACTTTTTGGTGTCTTTGATGCATCAGGATATAGCATATTCCGGGAAGCCCTGCATTTTGTGATACCCTGGAGTTGGCACGGAATGTTTCCGATACAACATTAATGTTAAATGTCTATGTAAATAATTCGCATTGACACGAACACACAGATATCTATCTGTTTATTTTCGCTGTAGATGCATTACAAAAGGTTCCATTGACATCGGCGAGCCTACAGCTGTGATCTCTCTTGAGATATTACAATACAATGTTGTATTGTTTTCGTACCAGTTGTGTCATTAATATGTGCCAAATTTAAAGAAGCTTGTAAATTGGAAGATGTATGATCTGAAGCATGACTTTGCAGAGTGATACCAGGTCCTGTAGCGCGACGTCTTCTTCTTGCTTTTCTTTTTAATCCAACTGTATTCATACTCTCTTCACATTCCACAGCTAATGCCTTCATCAAACTCGAAAAATATTCCTCCATTCCAGTCCAACAATTTTTTTCGATAACGCCTATTTGAATAGGTTAAAAGTTAATAAACATTACATATAGAAAGAAATATTAATTCTATATTTTTTACCTTTTACAAACCCCCAAACATTCTTTTTGTACTTTATTTGAGCATAGATTGCGATACTTGTTTCATTTTCAGAAAGACTGGTTATACAGTAATGAAGTAATACGCTAAATGAATCTGCATATGGAATTCCAGCATTTGCACTCTCTACATCGATACTATATAAATGACCTGGTTTGCTACATGGCAGCATTATCTAAAAATTAATATTAAAATCATATATAAATGGAATAAATATTTTTTAGGTAATTAAATTGTATTATAAAATATGGAATAGAAACTGATATTATACAGAGTGGATCAATAAGAATTACCACCTTGAATATTTCAGGAACCGTGGGAGTCCCTAAAATGGGGACAACAAAACAAATATTACGCAAGTAAGAATAAACAAGTAAAGTAAACTTAACTAAATTAAAGTAATATCAGCTTGTGACTTTAAGCTAAACACGAGAAACACAAAAATGAAGTTAAGCAAGAGTAAAGTAGAAATAAAAAATAAACCACCTGCAAAAAAAAATCATTATAACTCTGCCACCCAAGTTGCATTCGAAAGACTGTCCTCATCCTTCACTGACTCCAGAGATATTCAAGATGATAATTCTTATTGATCCGTCCCTTATAAGTAATTATTAACTTAACAGTAACCTGAGTTTCTGTAATGTGAGATGTTCTTGGTCCAATTGCTTGGGACAGTGCTATTGTAAATGAAAGATTTCTAACTTTCTGACCTGTTTGCTCATTTTGTGTCCATGCTGATTGTATTAAATCTAGATTAATAAAAGCGTATGTTATAATAATTTCTTAAAATAATATTTTATCACAAGAATGTTTAAATCATAAAGAGAAGTTTAATTTACTAAAATCATATTGTTTTTACTTTACTAGTTACTATTGTATCTTACCAGTAGTTTTGCGAGCAGTTTGAAAATCTAAGAAGAACTTTGAATTTGTAAATAATAGGGTGAATAACTGATCAATATGAATAGGAAATGAAGCCTTGCTTATCTGTCGACCTTCGTGTGGTGCAGCGCATACTATACCGCATCGAATGCTTGGTTTCACTGAAATCACAATAATTAAATATGTTATATAACCATCGATAATATACATTCTTCGTTTCATTTTTATTTCTTGATAATACGTAAAAGTGCTGCTTAAGGGACCCACCTTCAACGGCCTTGACATTTACATATGTTGTCAAGGTCATGCTCCTAAGTAACCTTCAGAAGGTTTTAGTTGTCGCTCGTTATTTGTTAAAAAGTTATTAGTGCCTCGTGCAGATCGGTAGTTGGTTGGGGCCCGAACTGTTTAGCGTTCCCCCACATTTTAAGACGCAAAATGTCTTCCAGAAACATACTCTCTCTGAAGAATAACATCCAGATAAGCAACATATTTCTTCCACAGATGCAAAGGCCTCACGAGGCACCGCTATAGAATTCTAGCCCCAACCAACTACCAATCAGAGTTTTTAACAAACAACCAGCGACGGCCAAAATCTTTTGAAGGTTTCTCAGCAGGGTGACCTTGATAACATATGTCAAGATTAGTAGAGGTGGGCCTCCTAAACAGCATGTTTAGCGATACTTAGGGAATTCAATCCCGGGATACGGGATCCCGTAATCCCGGCTGTTTTTTGGACTCCAAAAATCCCGGGATTTGATATAACTAATCCCGAGAATTTCGGAATTTTTTAAAAATGTGAATTACTTTATGAACACCTAAAAAATATATAAATAAACATAGTCATTTCATAATAATAAAGACAATAATAATTATGATGTATTTAAATAATAATATTAAATCATGTGTAACTAACTAAACTTTTTTTAAGTTTAACAATGATATTTTCACTTTAAGTTATTTCGACATTGCGCTAATTGCAAATCGAAACTTATCTTATCACGTAAAGTCGGAATCCCGAGATGGACTTTAAAAAATCTCGCAATCCCGGGATACTAAATAATGACCGGGTTTGAATACCCTAGCGATAATACATATAGTTTTTAAAATTATAATCTCTGAACATTTTATTGAATTTTCTATAAGAGATTTGGTTTGTGAAAAAAGTGAATTTGAACATTTGTCGAGTACGCGTACATTGAAATATAGATTTTAACACTCAAGGGGCACCATGATATAAGGGGGAAAGCTTTTCAAATCATTGTCAGACCGTGTACCGTAGACCAGTAGGTACTTACTGTTCAAGCCTTATTGTTAGGCGCGAATAAAATGAATTTCCCCTACCCTATCTCCGTTGCAATGTAAGTAGATGAACGTTAATTGATGCCTTGTTGTGTGCCCCTCCCGTATAAATAAAAGATGGTGTTTAAAAGTGGAGAAAAGCCATTTCGGACCCTATAATGCTCCATGTTCCTACGTGTGATATGCGTACCGACTTTCGTAGTAAGTACACTGTGTTTTCACGGCCTTATCAATATATCTTAGGCGATTAGATATCAACTTGATTTTTGCGTACAAAGATTTCCCACATAAATCTCTAAAAATAAATTTTAGGATTTTGCACTAATCAACTCCTAAGGGGGTGAAAAGGGGTAAAATGTATTCTCACGGATTCTTCAAAATATTTTAGGCTCAATTAGATATCAAGTTGGTTTTTTACTACGAAAGGTTACCCACATAAATGCCTAAAAACCATATTTCAAGATTTTGCCCTAATCAACTCCTACGGGGTGTTAAAAGGTGTGAAATGTGTTTTTATAGAGTCCTTAATATTTCCTAGGCCCGAAGCGAAGCGCGGGTATATTTTGTTAGTAATATAATAACGAATTGTAATCTTGAAAAATCATCACAGTTTGAGTGGCGTTGGCGTGCTTTCGCGCCCTATTAATTCTATTATATATAATAGTATAATAATAATATACAATTATTAATTTAATGCAAATGTGGAAGATTATTTTCCGAAAAATGATTTTAATTATAAGAAATGTGCTAATATTCAGAGTACATACATCCATGCTTTTCAGCCTCACTTTCCGTTGTATCACTTAGGTCTGTTGCATCAAGAATAGGATCTGCTCGAGGCCGGTGTTGAATTCCTGTTTTTGATGAAAGAATTGCATCTGCTGCTCCAGTCCCCGAATTTTCCACGTTACTTTCTACCTTCATTGTTTAAATAAACATAAAAATCGTACATATTAATCCAGGGACGATATATTTCTATACATTATTCTATATACAGTCATCTTTGAAATTACCTCAGAAAATGATTCGACAGATAATCTCGTTGATAACTTCTCCTCATCAGCGTGGGGTAACGGTGGTACATAATCTTCATCATCCGATGTTAAACCCAATTCATCTCCATAGCAAGAGTGAACAAGTTGCCACATTTCAGCTGCATTCATTGACTAGAATATTTTACGTTCAGAATTATAATCTGAACATAATTTTTTATAGATGAAATAAATGTTCATACTTTTTGCATATTTTTAATCTTATATGTATTTCTGAGAATTGTATATGATGCGAAACATGCAAATCTCTTGACGCAAAAACAACAAATTTCTAAGTAATGAATTTTGGCGATACGATTTCAGAAAATTTAATACGGAATGGAATTACGTGGATTACAGTTTACGCCAATCTGTTAAACATCTAGAGTATAGAGAATCACAGACTACAAAATTACATGTGTACAGTGTGAAGTCAAAAAACCGACTGTCGAATAAACAGTATACGAGGATAAGGCAAAGGAGAGGTGAATTATCGAGAAAAGAGGGGTGGCGTTTAAAGTGTGACAAGGCAGTGTTAAGAAGACAAGGAAGAATATAAACACGTAAACATGGCTTTGTTTAGGTAGGTTCTACAGCCTTCCCAAGAGTAAAGATAGGTACAAAAAGAGTAGATAGGCAAGAGGCAGAGCGCAAATAGTATGTAGTATAATTCCATTAAGGGATGTATAATAGAAATTGGGAAGAGTGAACAGTGGGAAATATATTGTGTAAGTGGGAAATATTGCGCGGTAACTGTTTGGGCCCATTCGCGCGTTATTAAGGCATAAAGGGTGTGTAAAATATACTGTCTGTCATTTGTTTCTTATATTACTACAAGTTGCGCCAAAAAAAAGGAAATTCGTAGCAAATATAAACTACATTGGCGTGCAAAAGTATTCGGCCACCCTTTAAAATCGCATAACTTGGTCGCAATAGATTCGACGAATCACATCATTTAGCAAACTAATCCCTCTAGCTTCTCAAAAAAACTCAAGTCGTTTGGATTAATTTTAAAAAAGTTATGCGATTTTAAAGAGTAGCCGAATACTTTTTGCACGCCACTGATGTTGTTTTTCTTTTATAAACGTGTCAGCAGAGGCAGCTTCATTTCAGTGAAATACTGTTTGCATTTCTGTGTGTACAGGTAATCGGTCGGGGTTCGTTTCATCGAGCGGAATCGAAGCTGTGAATGCATAAGAGCCGAAGAGGATAACGGGAAGGGTTGCTATTACACATTGTATAAACAGTCATCAGTGATACTAAACGTATTATGAGCCACTGCATGCAAAATGCATCAGTTTTGGCTGTCGATGCCAGAAATTTTGATGAAGTAAAAATTGGACGTAGTTCACGTGAATTGGGAGGGCGTTTAATCGTTGCAAAAACGATTTTTTACAATGAAAACAGGACGAACGTTTCGGAGCTAGAAATTCATTTCCACAGCATGTTTTCGCGAAAATAGGCAAGAATTACAAACTTTTGATGGCCCGTATTTTCTAAATAAATTCGAAACCGGCTAAATGATGATTGGACTCCTTTCGCCTAATTTCAGTTTCATCAAAATCACTGACATGGACCGCTATAAGTGATCGATTTCCCCTGGAATGGGTCTTGTAAGTTATATTACACCAGTTCTTTTAAATAAGCCCAGATAGCACAAAGACGTCTTAAAGACGTCCATCATTCTGATTCTTCTGGCATTTTCATCACTGCAGTATCCCTCCCTTAAGATTCTAATATTGTTAATTCCGTCTTGTACACAACGTATCGAAATAAGACACAGAGTGTTTTGTTTATTCTATAGAAATAAGCGTTAAACTAATAAAAAATAATAATGAAATAAAGTAGAGATTTTTTGAAAATAGGTATAAATGCACTTATTTCTCGATGGACAAAATGTATCATTTGTGACAAATAAAGTGTATTTAATAGAAATACAGCCGCTCAAAGTTTCATACCTGTATAATTCGGAAATTTGATCTGCACCAAGCTAATAGTAGAATAAGAAATAAAGAAATGTGGACAATGTACATTATATTACGGTATGCTTAATAAAACGCGGTGGAGCCCAAGTAGTTCTTACGCAGTGTAGGTACATATGTCAGAATTCCTTACTGAAAGTATGTTTCATAACGAAGCTAGTCATTTTTCATAGCAAAAGGAGGTGAAAACTCCTTTGCTATTGTGCAATCGAAAACTTCGTTCTCCGAATATAAGCAATCAAAATTTCGGAGTCTCGTTTTAGGCGCACACTGTTTAAAGGCGAGTGTACGGCACATACACACATTGATGCAGAGCAAATACGGGTAGAAATTTTCTGAAATAAACAATGTTATTAGTAGTAAATGTTTCAAAATGTATTCAATGTGTGTTAATAATGTTTAATAAACGCTCCTTTGAATTACGTCTCTGGTAATTTTAACTTCATTAAACTTAAGAAATCTTTGGTGTTATGCATATATCTTTGTTTAAAAGGAAATAAACTAAACCGAATTTGTTTAACTCGTTCGTGCTGGCATTTTTCAACACGTCCGCGCACATGGCTTGGAGAATTAACAAAAATCTCGCCCTCGTGGGCAACAGGCCCACGACGATGTTAGTCTATGATTCTAGAAACCGCAGATTAGTTATACAATTGACGGCAGCTTCTAAAGATGTATAATGATAAGACTCGCTTCGTTTCTCGTTTATTACTGACAACATCATTTAAGTGCCTGCAGTTTTATTGTCAGCTTTACACATGGGTACGTAACGGCGGCCCACCATGCTTGCGAGAGGGTCAATTGACAAGATTTGCGCTAAGCAAATATACTTTATATTAGTATACATATACCTACATTCTATTTGGTCGGTGCATAAATAACATTGATTATGTCCCAAAGGCTCTAAGTGAAGTCTGACTTTTTATTTCATACAATACGATGTCGATACCAGATAAAAAATTTTAAATGCGTTTTTCTCGAAACCACGTTTTCCGAAACGGTGTACATTCCAACTTGAATAAAACTCTATGGATTTTTATACAAAGTATATTAAATATCTTTACGTATATTTAATATATGTATTAAGATAATTAAATATTATTATTAAGGATAGAATTATATTCTGAAATACCTATTTTACTGTGTTTTCTTTACCTTATTAAATTTACATAATATATAATATAAAATCGGGTCGCGACTCAAACGACGTTGGGAAACACTGAATTAAATGTTCATTTCAGTGACGAATAAAAAGTAAAATTCAGTTATTAAGTTAATTAATAAGTTATTAAAGTAAGCTACTAATTAATTAGAGACTTCTTTTCATTTCTTGCTTCATATCCAAACAATTTTTGCAGCACGTGAAATCAATCGCGCTGCAAACATAATTTTATAATAGTGTTCATTCATTAAGTGTTCATTTACTGGTGCGTTTACCCTAGTATGAAATAAAAATTCCTGTTTTACTTGCATTTGTAGCCTTTAATACATCATACCCAAACGATCGTAGATACTTATGGACCGACCAAAATATTTGCACATAATGTACACGTTTCAACGATAAGAGTAGTACAACTATTAATAGGGTGATACCTTGTGCAAAATAAAGAAGCAACGGATATCTTATATTACATTCTCTCTAACTTGGTTTCGATTACGAAGAAATTAATTTTGATAATCCGCCAAGCGAGTCAAAGTCAATTTTTCAGATTCGCTCAGAAATTTGAATCGACTGTATTCCTATCTGTTATGAATTCTGGGTGACCGTATTTCTATCCCTCAAGAATTTAGGATCACCGTATTTTTATCTCTCAAGAAATTCTCTCACCAATTTCGGTTGAGAGGAAACTCTCGACCTGTTATCGCTCACCAATTCCGGTTGGGACAATTGCAAATGTCATTTCGGCCAATCAATTTCCATGAAAACAAAACCTCAGACCAAAATTCGTATACTGTTTAATATATATAATTCTTATAGCATATGTTTGCACAAGGTGTTACCCCTTTTTTAGTTATACAACTTTGTTCCCAGCCTGTATAGACAGTACGCGTCAAAGACAAGTCCCAAAATTTTAGTTGCTTATATTTCCAAAAAAATACTACACAATATCTACTGAATACAAAGTGATTAGATATTTTAAATGTTTTTATCATACAAAATTTACACATTTCAGACTGTCAATGATTTTGGAGAATAATATATAGACAGTTTGTATCCGAGTTATAATTTACTGAACAACTTGTTTTTAACCCTTCGACCGTGCTCTATGAGCTGAGTACGCCCAGTACCACGCAGTCTGTCAATTTATTTAAACAACTTATTGTTTCTTCAATTGTTATTATGTCATAGTTACGTGATATTTCAATATACAATACTGAGAACCAGAGAGGGAAAGAATAAGCAACTAATTGTAAGCGGAGTTCGGTAACCATTTAATTCCCTGAACAGGAAATAGTAAGCGTACATGTATAGTTCTAATCGCCCATTCGAAGAGTTAATAGTTGTATGAATGATAAGTGTATGTTGATATTTACTAATTGTGTGAAAATTATTGTAATGATCCGCTGATTATAAATTTTTCGTGCAAAAGACACTAATTCATGACACAATAAATAAGCATATATTGAATTTGGAATTTTATATAAAACTAATTTAAATTAATCGTTGTGAGGTTCATAATTTATATGAAATTTTCATACCTTACCAATAAGAGCATTTTGCCAAACACGAAATAACATTACGTATGTTTTATCTCTTGCTCCAAAAGATGTCAAAAAAAACTTTTCAGAGGCAGTGCATATCAAAATCGCATTAGGAATAACAAGGGCAGTTTTCTCTTTGGTAATAGATGTAACATCCTTCCAACGTAATGATACTAAGGTTTCCCAACTGAAGATATTCGCATAAAAGCATACATAATTTTGAGAAACATAGAGCCTCCCATGAACTAATATTTCACGCTGTAGCGCACATGAATAATCTAAAAATTACCAACTGTGACATACATTTGTAGTTTAATACAACTAATATATAGTTATTACTATACATGGAAATAATATTTTCATGTAGAAATATTTAAAAAAAATACTATTAATTATTGGTGGTGACAGTATTTGTCATTCTACAGGGTGAGTCACTGAAGATTAGAACTTAATATATCTCCATTGCTTTTCATTATATAAATAAAATCTGTAATGATTTGCTGAATATGTGTCCGCAAATTATAATTCGCGAACATTAATGTAACGGCTTCACTACTACTATTATTACCCCCCTCCCCGGAATTCCGGGAGTTCTTTGGAGCAAGTAAAATAACATGACAAGCGCTAGGAAGAGAAGATCCCAAGGTTTAATGCTGGCTTTTAATAAGCTTTTGCACAAATGTAGAGCTTGAAATGATGAAGCTATAGGCATAGATGGTTAATAGTGTGCAAGGTGTTTAATGTTAATGTTTGAAACGGTTAGTATCGTTTGGTGTATAAAGTAGGTTGACGACTGAGCATGTGGCATGAGTGATATGGTGCTTGTATGTCAGTGTCACTCTTTCTATGTACATTCAAAACTAAATTATTTCCTATCATTCGTGTTTTTTTTTTGTTTACAAGGTACTTTTCTTTATCTCCATGCTTTAAACTCTAAATCTATATGTTTAATTAAAAATTATATTTAACTATTACTCTTTATTATAACTTCTGCGTCCACTGACACAATATTTGGAGTAAAAACATGTAAAATATGAAAATTGCAAACACTAGGAATATTTTAGAAATGATCCATCATTATACTGACACATTTTATTTTTTATCTCTGGTGAGAATGCCACCTCATTCACTCTTACAAAATATGACCTAGCGGTCGTCAATTATTTTCTACGCCAGGCGTATCTGCAAAGAAAGTGATAGATTTAATATTATTCCTTAAACGTAAAATAGTTAGTTTTCGTGTTATGACACTGCCTACAAAGGCTACAAGACAAAAGACACTGTCGAGTCGGGGACACAATAAACCTTCGTTCTAGACTCCCTGATGTATTTTCACTAAATATAAAAAGAGAATCTTGTATGTATATTGGAAAACATTCACAATTTCATCGCAAGTTATTGTGTATAAAAATCGTATCTATGTTTTACATGTTTTTAGTCCAAATATCATCCCAGCAAATGTAAGAGTTATGATAAAAAGATGGTAGTTAAATATAATTTATAATTATTAATTTATAATTGTTTTTGGACTCAATTTTGGTCCTAGTTTCTTTCTTCTAATAGAACATAGTATGAAAAAAATCGTGTGAAACTTAGCTTACGGGGTTACGCCACCCTGAGACGCTCAAAACAGTACCAAATTTCACGATTTTTTTCTGGTACTATGAGGTTGAAAATTATTTCTATAATTCTTATGCTTATGGCATGTATTAATGAATATATTGTATAAATATTATACAGAAATATTAAAAAATGGCCTAATTATGTGTTGTTCCGGGAAGCACCTCCGCGTGAGCGGTTTATCAAATGATGACGCCCACGTTCGTGTGCAATTAGATAGACCACGATTTTATCGTTCATTGATAAAATGTCTAAAATGTAGCATACGATTTTTTTGATGCGATAACCCATTTGTTTAAAATAGATATTTTACCTTCCCCTTGTTACGTGAAAAATGAATCTAATTTTCATCTTGCTCTCATTTGTACAATACATTTTTTTCCTCAAATATTTTCCTAGATATTTTATCAATGAACAATACGATCCTATTTAGTCTTTTTAATTTTAGATGAACGTGGGCATCAGAATATGATACCTCACTCACGCGGAGGAGCTTCGCGGGACAACACAAACCTCGCCCACTTTTTAATATTTCTGTACAATATTTATACAATAAATATTTATTGTCCTGGCAGGCGAGATCGCTCAGAGAGTCTTGATCGACTTGAAAGGGCATTTGTCAAACCCTTGCGCCACTCAAAGTGTTAACATACGATTCAGCTTGTTGTTAGCTACAGGCCTTATAGCTCCCGACTGTCTACAGCTGGTCGTAGGTAGGCCGAGGGTCCTATTAAAAACTTTCTAGCTATCCTATTTTGCTTACTCTTGGTGTATACTGTCCTCTCCAGTCAAAAATTCAAACGTAAACCCACCCAGGTGCGAGATACATTGGTGCAAAAGCAGTACCAATTTTCATTCGCGGATCATCATGGACCTGATCCGTTATTTAGCAGCAACGCGTTAATGTGTACAGGTTGTATGATTTTAGTGAAGAACATAGAAATAAAATGCGTTTAATGTTGTGCCAAGGAAATATATAGCGTATATCAGTTTTCTTTTTTGAAGACATTCCATGCAGGCGGAGTGTTGCAACATGGAAAAAGGATCAACAATAAATAATATAATATGAGTTTACTGATACCTGAATCTTTTTAAATCCAACTTTACAAGGGCCTAACATCACTGTTTGGCACATGATAGTTAAACTAATATTTATGTTGTAATATCAAAAACATGAGTGTGCTTCGAAGTTCGTTTAAACCAAACGAACGAATGCTCGTTCGCCCCTCACTTCGACATAATTCAAGTAATGAGAAGTTGCAAATGATGATTGCCGTTTACACTAAATGAGCACACGAATTTTGCCAAAATTACGGGCGAACGAGCATTCCTTTCGTTTGGTGTAAACGCACCATTAAAGAAACGTTCTCTAGCTTTTTTCGATGTGAAAATAGAAATTATACAGGGTTATTCATAAAAATATATCAATACTTCGAGGAAGTAAATCTACATACTTAAATAAGTAACAAATATTATATTATGAACTATAAGAGTTGGTCTGATTCTTGTTCATAGAGTTTTCTATACTTATTTTAGTGTAGATTTTCGCAAACTGGAGTACTGATATGCATTTAATTATACTGCCTGCATAAAACATTTTATGCTTTCCGTATTTTTTGCAGATCAGTATCAATAAAAAAGACGAATAAAAAAGAAGATACTGCAGTTTCGCATGGACCTATATAACGAGGGAAGGGAAGGCTACGTTCGGAAGAAACGAAATTTGACCAAAATCGGGATAAAAATACTGGGGACAATGGGTATGAACAAATTCCACAACAGTAAAAATGGTTACTATTCTAGGGTATGTTCATACCCATCGTCCCAAATATTTTTAGCCTGATTTTGTTGAAACGTCGTTCATCCTATTCTTAAAGTCCTCTGATAAGCATTGCTATATGTGTATCATCAAAACCATCTGCCCTTCAAGAGTAAATATTTTTCTTTGGAATGTAGAAGAAATTTTCAAATCTCAAAGACTATAATATTGAGGAGAATCTGATGCTCATCATACTATTTGCTCGTTTGGAGTACATATTTTTTTACACTAACGAAAATAAGAGATATTTTAAGTTCTAGCATTAGACTGCATTCTAATATGTGCAACACGCTGTATAGAACACAATTAAAATATCTTGAAAAGCAATTCATTTCAAGCGTTTTAAGTATGTTTTATACCGCACACTGCCCATGTGGGAACATTATCATAGGTGCTTCGCCCTGTATTATGAAACTAATTTACAATAATAAAAAACATACGATGTTAATAATGATTAATCAGTCACTTACCAACAACTAATCTTTCATCATCTGGCACATCTTTAAATATTCGTTTAAAATCTTCTGATCTAGATTTATACGTCGGATAAAGAACATTGTACCAAGATGATTTCTTTTTGCTTCGCTCACTACCACGCGTTTCTTTTTTACCTTCGTGTGAAACTTTTATAGTTTGGGAAGAATCTGACAACTTGTTTGTAATATCCTATTGTTTGCAAAGAGTACATGTTTTAAGAAATAATATAAATTATGTAGTAAAAAAGTCTTTAATACTTCTGCTGTGGATGACATCATTTGGCAGCATGACGGCGCTTCGCTACGCGCGAACAACGCCAATTGTCAAAAGTTACAATAACACTAATATTATAAAATTATGATCGAAATTCAATCAATGTTCTGCTCGATAACCAACAGCAAATGTATTAAATCAATTCGAGTGATGGATTTAAAAACTCACATGCAACTGATGTTCATCGAATTTGTTTACACTGTTAGATTCCTTAATAGCTGAATCAGAATTTCCTTTAGAATGATCTCGTTTACTACGTGCTTTTGGACTAGGGCGCGGAGATAAATTTGGACTTGAAACTGGACTACTTCTTTCTCCACCAACTCCGGTGGATGTGTCTTGAATGTTATCCGTCACACCATTCCCCATAGTCGTTGTTGTATTTGGACTTTCCAAACCAGTGGAACTTATGTTATTCATTACTTCGCGACTAGATATTAATAAATCCTCCACTGACTTATTCCTGCCAGAATAATATGGCAAAATTTAAGAATGGAATGTTAAAAGCCTTTGTGAGGTATGATCAGTATAAAGAAATTACGAATAATACGAAATGAAAAATACTTGAGAATTTATTATAAAATTACGCACATGTTTGTGGTTGGATATTTTTGAGGAGATTCCACTTCAAAGTACATAATAATTATATGTATAGTGTTGTCATAAATTCTGTTTGACAGATCTGTTTATTTTATATGGCAACTTTACCAAACAACAACAGTATAATTCAATAACAATTTAATAATGCGAATGATACAACGCTCTATGTTTATTGTAATTACATTTTGACAAATCAACATATGTGTACTTTTCACAAAATATGCAATCGTTACGATGATAATTCATTTCAAGTAAAAATATACAGTGTTATGAAACACACATCATTTCCTCAAATGTACGCAGAGTGACATAAGTGCTATATCTTTCATGATCAGCACATTCTTATCGGAAATTTCACTAACGTGTAGCACTTTTTAAAACAAAACAGAAAATAGTGCGCGTATCAAAAAGTTCCACCATACTGAATTGTAGACCTCGTTCAGCTTAACTGATATATGTAAGCTACATATGTCAAACTTGATAAAATTATAATAAAAATATTACGATAAAAAGATATTTATAATTTTTATAAATACAATATTATCCTTGTGTTAAATTAACGAATATTTTATTTATGAGTTTATTTAAGCAATGTAATTATAGTTGTACAGAAAGGTAAAATTTTTCACTAAAGCATTACGTATTTCAGACATTCTAAAATTATCAATGCTAATCGATTGGTACTTGAATTTCAACGCGATATTTTCAATGCGATATACGCATAAGGATTCGTGCAAATATTATCACGTGTTTGCTTTTCGCAAACGGAATTATTCTGAATGTGATGTTGAACCATGGACCTGAACACATATCCACATATCAATCGAAAGGATAAAAAGTTTAGCGGTGTTTGGTATTTTAGCGGGAATTTTGTGAATGCAGACGTGAGTTGGTGCCCATGGAGAGCTGAATGGAATTGAACCGTCATGACCCGCCATGGGTCTGTTCCGTTTCACGCATAGGGTGCATATAATACAGGGAGTGTATTCCGATTCGTGCATTGAGCGCATGAAATTGGTGGCATCGTACCCACACAGCACAACGTCCCAGGGACGTCGACAGACCGTCCCAGGTACGTCTTTGATCAGTAACAAGACGTACCTGGGACGTTCCTGGGACGGTCTGTCGACGTCCCTGGGACGTTGTGCTGTGTGGGACGTAAGTAGCAAATGAGAGAAATTCTAGGGAATCGTACGGTGCCATCAATTTCATGCGCTCAATGCGCGAATCGGAACGTTGGACCGTTGGGAACGGTGCAGACATCTTTCCGTATAGGCTCTGCTCCGAAGATCGAGAAAAAGAACCATTGAGGGAAATTTATGACCATACATACACAACTTACAAGGCATGTGCAAACGTTTGCTTTCAAGTTTCGTTCCTCTTTTAAATACATAGGTATCG
Organism: Andrena flavipes; assembly: GCA_963971345.1. Classification (NCBI taxonomy): domain Eukaryota; kingdom Metazoa; phylum Arthropoda; class Insecta; order Hymenoptera; family Andrenidae; genus Andrena; species Andrena flavipes. The sequence goes on from OZ020480.1 coordinate 63,894,808, forward strand.
ATTGCTGCATATAATTCTACAGCTACGTTCACGCGATAGCGTAACTAGGGCCGTTCCTGGCGAGGGTGCAGAAGGTGCCCCGCACTTGGGCGACGAAACCTAGAGCCGACTGCAGGCCATTTATTATATGTAAAGATTTTTACTAATAAGGATATTAATCAAAACTTTTATGATGATTATTAATGATACCATTCCTTTACTCATTTATTTTTTTCTTAAATATCCAACGATGGTTCTCAAGATAAAAATTCACAAGTAAACTACAACCCATTCTCACGGAAATAAGCAAAAATCGAAAAATTCAAGGCCCTGTAATTTTGAAATAAATTCGTAATCGGCAAAATGATAACTTAACTCCTCCCCTAATTTTTAAGAAAATCTGTTTCTTCAATCTATTTCTTTTGCATGATAACTTTTTAAAACTGTGTATATATAGATAGATATAAAAGTAAACACTGCATATCAAGTTCTTAATTAAAGAATATTAAATCAATAACGCCGGCAATATTGTTTTTGCATCTGGGCGGCAAAAACCCGGGAACAGTCCTGAGGATAACAGTGGCGACTAGCGTATGCTATGTGCGATCATATATAGATAATCATAGAAGCCCGTTAGAGACACAGTGGTGTAATTTGTGCGATTATACATAATCTTATCTATATTGTACGTAAGTGTAATAGCACATTTCTATAATCACTAATAAAACAAAGTCAAAGGTTATATTGCTACCACAAAACTTCGATTCCATCGAAGCCGAAAGGAGTATAACATTAAAAAAAATTGTATACAATTGTGTATTGGTCATCGAAGCTAATAAAATCGTATATATCGAACTAAATCGTGTTTAGAGTGAAATAAACATTATTATAATGGAATCGGCACGACCAGACCTGCCCAGCCGTTGCACGTGGAAACCAAATGCAAAAAATTCACCACATACTTGTAGAACAGAGTAAGTTCAAAAAATAGATACATAATATGACTAAATTAATTGTATAATTGGTAAAGTGATTCGGTAATTATTGTTTAGTATGTCCCATGCTTCCATTTTGAAGACATAGCCACTTCGTAAAATATGTAACAAAACTATATCAATAATAATGTCAAATAACAATATAAAATTTATAATTGTACAATAATACACTTTTCTCTTTGCTGCCTATTGCATTACTACATTTGATTGCTCGTTGAGATGATAATTTTCAGATAAACCCTATATAAAAAATAATATGTACACTGTAAAGAAAACTTCAAAGAATCTTATGATATTTTTTTTGAGATTTTTAATAGTCGGTTTTGTACTGAAAACTGCAAAACACGAAGTTATTTATCATTTATGGATTGGAAAAATACATTCACATTTCAACAGAAATATTCAGATTCATCTTCCATACTAAAATTGTATTTCCAAGTTTCCACATAATACATTGTTCACTTGAATTTATTTTATAGTTATTTATGTATAAATTAAAAATTTATAAATTCCATTTTAAAGCACATAAATGATTTTCAAATTTTTAAAATTATTATCCTCAGGAAAGTGGCAAACTAGCTTGAATATGGTATTTTTACTTGTTCTAGAATTATTAATTCGTGAATATAATTCTATACGTCGTTCCACTTATTTTCAATATTAACATTGATTCTTTTACCACTGGTATTATTTAGAATTTTTGTTTTAGACACGAAGATCGCAATAAAATAATGCCTGATATTTTAACAGCTATTGGAAAGACACCAATGATAAAATTGAACAATATTCCCAAGGCTTATGGAATTAAGTGTGAGATGTGTGAGTATAAATTGTATATAATGAAAGGGTTGTTTGTACAACTGGCTTATTTGTTTCTGAACTCTCTAACGCAAAAGCATAATGTAGCCCAATTTCCCATGATTGATATTCGTTTTGTGAACTCTTCTACGATATTTCGACAAAATGGTGTAGAACAGGACTGCATTGTAAACTCTTACCAACATATACATTCACAAAATATTGTACAAGTATTCATGAAATTGTTGTCAAACATGCAAATTAAAGTCACTTGATGCTGCTGTGTTTGTGTTACAAAAGTCACAGTTGAATAAAACGATTAAACACACATTGCAAATAGAAAATTGAATTTTTAGATGCAAAATGTGAGTTCCTCAATCCCGGTGGTTCTGTGAAAGACAGAATTGGATATAGAATGATTCAAGATGCAGAAGAGGCAGGCTTATTAAAACCAGGATACACCATTATTGAGCCTACGAGTGGTAATACAGGAATTGGTTTAGCAATGGCTGCTGCAGTGAAAGGTTACAGATGTATTATCGTCATGCCAGAGAAAATGTCTAACGAGAAGGTATCCACGCTACGTGCGCTTGGTGCCGAAATTGTACGAACTCCGACAGAAGCAGCTTGGGATAGTCCAGAAGCACATATTAATGTTGCACAAAAATTAAAAACAGAAATCCCAAATTCTGTTGTTTTAGATCAGGTAATGTGTCCTTGTGTATCTTACTTATTTAAGTTTATATTACATAATTATATTACTGATTTTGTGCGTTTAGTACGTAAACCCTGGAAATCCACTGGCGCATTACGATCAAACTGCGCTTGAAATTTGGGAGCAGTGTGACGGAAAAATAGATTATTTTGTGGCCGGTACAGGTACTGGTGGCACTATGACTGGTATTGGACGAAAGTTGAAGGAATTATCACCAGATACAACAATTGTTGCTGTAGACCCTGTAGGGAGTATTTTAGCTCAATCACCCGAATTGCAGGATGTCGGTTTTTACGAAGTAGAAGGAATTGGGTAAAAAGCTTATTATATTCTAATGACAGACAGTATTTTTATTTATATATTTAATAATTGCAAAAATTATTTTTAGCTATGACTTTATACCTACAGTTTTAGATCATAATGTTATTGATAAATGGATAAAAACTAATGATAATGAATCATTAAAAGCTGCTAGAATGCTTATACGTCAAGAAGGATTATTATGCGGCGGTAGTAGCGGAGCTGCGCTTATAGCTGCACTTGAAATAGCTAAAGATCTTCCGGAGGGAAAACGCGTTGTTCTTATTTTACCCGATGGAATACGAAATTATATGACTAAGTTTGTGTCGGACCATTGGATGGAAGCTAGGGGATTCTTAGTAAGTTACAATTATATCGTATATAAACATATAAATTTGTTCATTTTTTCATAATAATTGTTAATAATTAATTTTTATAACGATTTGTAGAAATCTACGTGCCAAAATGAAGGGAACAAGTGGTGGTGGAATATCGACATTTCACATTTATCTTTTGATAAAACGCCATTGTTTAAGGATAGTATAACATGTGAAGAAGCTATTCGTAATTTGGAAAACGAAAAATCTAACCAATTAATTGTTAGCAATGATGATGTACACGTAAAAGGTGTGGTCGTTCGAAATATACTTATGTCAAATTTAATATCTGGTGCAATAAAGTTTACAGATAGTGTAGAAAAAGGTATGATTAAACATTACGTAAAAGTTAAACTCTCGGCAACACTTGGCCAATTATCGCGTGTTCTTGAAAAAGAACCATATGCAGTTATCTTGGACGAAGAACATGACAATGCTTTCGTCGGAGTTATAGACCAATCTCACATTTTAAACTTTATTACCAAAAGTAATGGTTCAATAAAAATCTAACAACTAGTTACCTGTTACGTATATAGATAGCTAAATATTTTAAAATCATTACTTTCTAAGCCGTTTTTTATATATTATTATCATCGATCTATATTATTTACTTTTTATATCGTGCAGCTTTTGGTAATTTTAAACATTACAGCACACACACTTTTAATATAAAATACTTGTACTATATACATTATAATTAAACGAACATTTATAAACGACATTTATTTGTGGAATTCTATTAATATAATAAATTGGTTTTATTAAACTAATTATTCATATACATGTACATATAATCTTACAATTTTTTAGCACAACTGTATTCGTACTTATAGATTGTCGCTCAAAATTCTTGGGACACATTTTTTTAGCAAACCTCTAGTACACGACGTAAAATTAGGAACTTTAAATATACATATTTAATGTTAGCCATGTAGTATGATTCGAGTAATAATAAGTATATGAACTAGTAATAAATATGCAGGGTGTTAAATAATGCCTATATTAAGTACTCGCTAAGAGTAGAAAATGCAGAATCAATATACAGTCACTCAAATGTCAAGAGTTTAGGGTCTTATTCTTATAGTGTTCAAGTATCTTATTTGTTTTGGATCTCACAATTGAGAGGTGAGATCCTCTATCGTGCATTGTAAGTAATGAAAATATTTTGAAACTATGCAAACTTATGACGAGTGGCAAAAAATACATTTGTTAGCTTATAGCCTGAAGGATATCAATTTTCAGAACACTTCAATATCTGACGCATCTCACTGTGTTCCTTCTATCCACAATATGACACTGGTGGAAGTATATTATTACATAATTTACAGTAACACGTGAGATGCAGAAAAGACATTTACTACTTCTATCATTTACGAAACAACTTATGAATCTGCTTCATAATTATTCTATCATACGAGTTTACTTTGTCTCTAATCTATAGTGAATAATTAAGATCATTATTAAATTCGTTGTACTTGCACATGGAATTTGCAACTTGGTAATGTGGAAATCTCAGCATTAACAGTACTAATTATTCCAAGATTTGCTAAACTCCCTCTCAAAAGTCCACATGTAAATGCTAATAAGCGTGGACTTTCTTGAAGATATTGTTTATTGTTATTGGTGCCTACTTTATCTAATAATCGAAAGGAGTTATCTTGCAATACATATACACCATGGTGGTTTGTTCTTAAATTATCAATTTGTTTATGATAAAGACTGGACCAGAAATCTGTGCAAATAAATTTTATCATGTCCAGCTCGTCTTTAAATCGATTCCATTCTCGTGTCAATCTTTCAATGATTCTGTAGCCAACACTGAATCCCATCCATTCCAGTCGACAAAGTTCTTCTTCCTTCTCCTTTATAGATTAAAGTCACATTTCAAATGTTGTATAGAAATTTATTGCACTTATATTAACAGTAAATTAATAAAGTGGAAAATGTTAAGCATTTTCCGATAATCATGTTTAAAATTTTGGAGCATAAAACACTTTTTAGATGTAATTTAAAATTTAATACTATCATTAATAATTTTAATACATTATGAAAGCAGACCTAGTAATATTAACTATTCATAATATTTTGCAAATTATAAAAATCTAATACACTTTGAAAATAATATTAATTGAGTATTATGCTTGTCATGCATATATAAAAACTTAAATTGGAATTGAATAAATAACATTGTTATGGTCAAATCAATTTTGGTACGAATAAAGTAAACTAATCTACAAATAAAATACCCTAATGGAAGTAATGACTGTGTACGTTTTGACCAACTAGACTTGATGGGAGTTTACTCTTTCATTAACATAAAAAAATATCTGTAGGTTAGAAAATTTCTCAGCATTCTATTTCCAATTAGGTTAACGTAAAGATACAATAGCTAAATAAGGTACATTATTTGTTACAGCTACTTTTAAAATCGATACCTCTTAATATTACGATATCACTATAGAATAAGGAAAAATAAAATCATCGAGTATAATTGGCTGTTCTATATAAGTAGTTACCTTTTTTTCAAATGTTTTGCTGAGAGTATAATTAACCATCTCTGTGTGCAAATATTCAAAAAGACATTCATCAGCTTCTCCGAATGCATGAGAATTGACCTTTGAATCAATTATTTGTTGTCTCATTTTGGCTTTTTATAAAATCAGACAACAAGTATTATCTATTACGAAAAAAGTTCATACGCATGTTATCAATAAGATATCGAGGAAAGGATCGCTTGATTGACTTATTGCGCAAGTAAAAAGCAGAACATGTTATTTGTAAAACAAAAGTAGTCTAACCTCAATTGTTGCACTTGTAGCACAATAAAGAATCTGATACAGCTCAAATGCAATTTCGTAGAAATATGACAAGCAGAGTAGTTCTATATATACACTCTTATTCTACGTTTCCCCTTCGGTAAAACTTTAAAACATATGTAGTATATTAATATGTTTCTAACGTAAAAATGTAACTACTTAATCAACTGTGATTCTCAGTACTGCAAATGCACTTTGAACATCCCGGCAAAATTGTTTTTGCTCTTATTTACTTTACCGATTTTTTATAAGGTTAATTTGTAACACTAATTTATATGTTTATAAATTATTATCGAATGACGGATCGGTAAAAGAGGATGCAAATGGTGGGGGAAATTTGAATCATGAGTGTGCGTGAGAGCATCGTTCTCCACCTTATCTTTTGCAACTTCGAACTCTGCTCAGGCAAGTAAAGTATTACATGCATAGAATACTTTATTAATTTCGAGCAAAGCATAAGAAATATTTCACAACTGCCAAATTAATATTTATTATTACCACGACCCTTATTATTTTACATATATATATACCCACACAGCACAACGTTCGTAGACGTCCCAGGGACTTTGCCGGACGTTGTGTTGTGTGGGATACGCCGGGCAATGATGAATTTCGAACAACTCGCACTTACGCGCGTGAAAAAGGCACGAAGTGCGGCATTCCCATCTATGATACAACGGGTGCATTCAGCCAATACGACCGGTGAGTAATCGGTGAGTGATTTCACTAGATTTTACTCGCGTCGACCAATGAACGAGCAAGTTCATTCTATTCGACTCTTTTCAAATTTTCACTTCTTTTATAACAATTTTTTTTCGAATTATACACTGATAATAATGCTAATATAAAAATACTAAGAATAGCGAATAGATTACTTTAGACGTTTGTGTGCTATCTGGCCATATCTGGGGAACTACGCATACACCTGGTGTCGTGATCCACGCCACAGAACATTATATCATAGATCGGAATACCTCGCTTCCTGCCTCTTTCACTGTGTGCGTGCGAGCTATTCGAAATTCACCTTCGCCCGGTGTATATACATACCTAAATACACACATACATACATATTTTGTTTAACTTATGGTTGGTTTGCTTCGGTTTAGTTATGATTGTAGGGAATTTGCAATAGGGACTTAATCTGGTTTACATTTTGTCACATGCCACGAAACGCACACACGCAAACCAATCGCGTTGTACATGCATATGCGCATTTACGTTTAAATATATCTACTTTGTCTAGTGATTTACATATTACAAAAGATTCCTACCTTTGACGTATGAAAAGATGGTGACCTACTGATAAAGAAGTTTTGCGATAACGAATAACATGATGCGTAAGGAACGCCTTTCAAAGTGAATATATTGCTAATACATGGAGCAGGAGATGCACTGGAACTGGACATATTTCACGCAATCCATTTTAATTATATCCGTGTGTATTGTTATGTGTTTGTTCATTAGTCAAGTGCTTCATTGCTCAATCGTCTTGAAAACCTGATGATAATAACAATGTTTTTAATTCGATATCGATAATATCGTGGACTATTTTGCCAATGTATTACGTTGCACAATAATGTACATGTTTGTTATTAATTTCATAGTTTGGATTTTGTAGTAGCATTGTATTGTTCTGTTTATCTTGTCAAAGAACAATTTTTCCGATAGATTTTCCAGTTTTACAAGATTACAGAGTGGTATAGAGATTCAGTTGACTCGTATAATTTGTCGTTTTGACAACAATCTCGTACTTCATATTAGATTCTGAACTCTTATTATATGTGTATAATAAAAACATGTTCATATGGATATTTTCGAACATCAATAATTTAGTTATTTCTAAATAAATTATTTCTATTCCAGGTAACACTAATATATAATAAGAAAGGAATTATGAATTCTCATAAACCAGCATATTGAATTTTCACAATGTCCCATTGTGAAGAAGACGTGGTATCATCTGGTTTCCACCAATTAAGTGTTACAAGTAGGTTATAACTAATTTTTGGATAAACTTTAATTTTAACGTATACTAAAATTTTTACAATTACTCCATGTTATACTTCTATGTATTTAAATAACAGTCGATTATATGTCGAGGGATATTTAACAATTGACGACATAGACTGCATTAGTGTATAGTGTCTTTTATAATAAATAATTATATTAAATAATCCTTTAAATTCTAAAGATATTATTATTAGGTATTAATCAACTGCTTTTTGTTTTTATAATTAAATTTTTCGTATTTCAGTTGAAGGTGCTATATTAACAAATTCAACTTTTCTAAAACCTAATCCTTATATAGAATTTTCTGTTGACGATAAAAGTCCTCGGAAGACAGAAGTTTCAAAATCCACATATCAACCGAAATGGAACGAGGAATTTACGATACTTGTGACCCCACATTCGCAGTTACACTTTCGCCTATTAGATCACAGTACATTTCGAAAAGATACATTGATAGGAGAGAAACGAATAAGTCTCTCTCAAGTATTATCTCATTACAATGGGAAATTGGAAAATGTGGAAGTAACCTTTGATCTAATGAGTGAAAATAAACACGATTCTCAATTATGCAAAGTTGGAGAATTGATTACAGTATTCGACGGTTTAAGAATCAACATGCCAAATGTCCCATCGTTAAATATCAATGAACCATTGTGCCAGACGCAGTGTATGTCTTCTGATGGTAAGGAATGCAAATCTCATGTACATTGATCCATGAATGATACGTTAAATATATGATCTGAAATATATGAGAAAAAACTGTAATAAACAATCTTTATTCATATGTATGTAATGTGATTTTAGGTGTCGCGAATAACGATACCACCAGTAATCGTAGCATTCTTAACGGAGGAGTTCGTGCTCGCATGAGATTACATGGAACAGAAAATGTTGCGTCAAATTCTTTGTCGAACGGACATGCGGTATCACCTACGGACAAGTCTGTTGTTTTTTTATCAGGGCGTCACGCGGTATCTTTATTAGATGGACGCCAAATATCTCGGACAGATATGTCTACACCTGGAACGATAGATGGACGAATCGGTGGATCCGCAGAACAGTTTTCTAAGATTTCTGCCTCCGAAGGTCGTAATAATATTTCTCCAGTAGAGCAATCAATATTGCCTGGAGCAGTTGGAATATCCAGATCAGACCAGTTAATCGCAACTAACATAGACATACGTTCCCATAATAGAACAGAACTGTCTGCTCCTAGTGGACGTAACTCTAGAACAGAACAGTTGATAGCTACTCCCGTTACAGACAGTTTTGGAACTGTGAGAGTGGATCAACTAAGTACTCCTTTAGTAGATGGATGTGTAGCTTCTAGAGTAGACCAACCTACCACTTCTACTATAACAGATGATCAGGGAATTTCACACTTGGAACAGCCTGCGCTATTTACGTTACCAGATGGAACTAGCATTTCTCATTTAGAGCAAGCTGGAGTGTGTCAAAATGTTCAAAATAGTTCAGAACAATCTACAGCATTATCTATGGCAGAAGGACGTAGACCTCCTCGCTCTGACCAGACTGCAACTTCTACGTCAAATGCTCGTTCGAATCCTCGAATAGTGCAACGCGTAGCTTCGTTGACGGGTCAAACTGCCATGCTACCTGGTCAATCGACTCCTCAGTCCGGGTCCTCGATAATACTAGCGGAAGTTGAACCTACAAATCATTCAGAAGAACCTTTACCACCTGGTTGGGAAGTGAGATATGATATCTATAGAAGAAGGTTATATTATTTTAAAACATTATATAATGAAGTCATTTTTCGTTAAATTTCAATAATCTGACAAATCGACAAGAAATATGTAACGTTCTTTCTTTTCTCTTTGCCACATTTTTAATTAGATATTATGTTGACCATAATACACGAAGTACTGCTTGGGAAAGACCACAACCGTTGCCACCGGGATGGGAAGTTCGTCGAGATCCGAGAGGTAGAATTTACTACGTGGATCATAATACAAGGAGCACTACGTGGCAAAGACCGAATACAGAAAGATTACAACATTTTCAACATTGGCAAGGTGAAAGGCAACATGTGGTGCAACAAGGTAACCAACGGTTTCTTTATCCTCAAGTAAGTAATAAATAATATACAATACAAGAATTATCTAAATATTTCCATTTATCTTTCTAATAATACTTATAAATGCGTTAATTAAAACACATTTAGGCTCACGGAGGTCAAACAGCTATAGCGGGACCGTCAACATCAACGGCTGATGATGATGATGCTTTGGGGCCATTACCCGCTGGATGGGAAAGACGTAAACAACCGGAAGGAAGAGTTTATTATGTGAATCATAAGAATCGTACAACTCAGTGGGAGGATCCTAGGACTCAAGGACAGGAAATTGGAATCGATGAACCGCCATTACCGGATGGTTGGGAGATACGATTAACCGAAGACGGAGTCCGATATTTTGTAGATCACAATACGAGAACAACTACTTTCCAAGATCCAAGACCCGGTGCACCTAAAGGGTTTGTACAGCTTCCTTGATACATCTTGAAGTATGTTTTTTCCTGTTCCTTATTTCCTTTATTATACTGCTTATTATTGTTTAGTCCAAAAGGTATTTATCGCGTACCAAGAGCATACGAAAGATCATTCCGGTGGAAGTTATCACAGTTCCGTTTCTTGTGTCAAACCAATGCACTGCCGAACCACATAAAGATCAGCGTCAACCGACAAACATTATTTGAAGATTCGTATCATCAAATAATGAACGCAGAGGCTTTTGCATTAAGACGCAGGTTATATATAATATTTAAAGGCGAAGAAGGACTGGATTACGGAGGTGTTTCTAGGTAAGAATAACAAAAAAATTCCCACGATGAAACATTGTTCTAAAGAAAAAATACAATCAATTCTGATTTCAGAGAATGGTTTTTCTTATTGAGCCACGAAGTATTGAATCCAATGTATTGCTTGTTTGAATATGCCAATAAAAGTAATTATAGCTTGCAAATTAATCCAGCATCTTACGTGAATCCAGACCATTTACAATATTTTAAATTTATTGGAAGGTTTATAGCAATGGTATGGTATTAATTATTTCTGTTTTGTTTTATATAGGATTAATATTATCAACCCTCCCCTGGCAGATACAGGGTCCGTGCGGACCCATCGTAAATATCAGAAATTTAATTAAATATCATTAAATTTACACGCGTTACTTGTTATTAGTATTGTCCCTTGAAAGAGACGAGAAATTTAGACGACGATGCGCTCAGATATCTGCCGTTCAAGGGTTAATAATTGCCGCTCCCAAAAGGACTGTATTCAATAATGCATTTTTTTGTAGGCTCTTTATCATGGACGGTTTATCTATAGCGGATTCACTATGCCATTTTACAAACGTATGTTGAACAAGAAATTAGTTATGAAAGATATAGAATCAATTGATCCAGAATTTTATAAATCTCTGGTATGGATAAAGGAAAATAATATCGACGAATGTGGCCTGGAATTATATTATAGTGTTGATTTTGAAATCCTTGGTCAAGTAATACATCACGAATTAAAAGATGGCGGTGACAAAATTAGGGTTATTGAAGACAACAAAGAAGAATATATTAGGTATTATTCTTAACATTTCATTGATTGCATGATATTTTAAGGAGACGTGATTCATTGGGCTTTGCTATTGCTTAAAGGTTGATGACGGAGTGGAGAATGACAAGAGGTATAGAGGACCAAACTAAGGCATTTTTAGAAGGTTTTAATTCAGTTGTACCATTAGAATGGTTAAAGTACTTTGATGAACGTGAATTGGAACTTATGCTTTGTGGTATGCAAGAAATAGATGTGGAAGACTGGCAACGTAATACGATTTACAGACATTATACACGAAACAGTAAACAAATCTTATGGTTCTGGCAGGTTCGTTATTATGTACATGAGTATATAGTAAGTTTAGAAAATTAGTAAATATACTGTTTATTACATTCAATGTATTCTATTTAGTTCGTAACAAGAACGGATAGTGAAAAACGAGCTCGCCTTTTACAATTTGTAACGGGCACGTGTCGAGTACCTGTTGGAGGATTTGCAGAATTAATGGGTAAATATTACATTCTCGCAATGGAAGGTAAAACAATTACGTTTTAGATTTGCCAGCATGTTTATCTTGATTTTTATGTTTTAGGGAGTAATGGTCCCCAAAGATTTTGCATAGAAAAGGTAGGAAAGGACACGTGGTTACCGAGATCACATACATGCTTCAATAGATTGGATTTGCCGCCATATAAGAGTTATGAACAATTAGTAGAAAAGTTAAATTACGCGATCGAGGAAACGGAAGGTTTTGGTCAAGAATAATTGCAGCTGTTGTTAAGTATAATATCTAACTGTGTACGGGCTGAAATCTAGTGTAATGATACAAGGTCACTATATTTTTGTTCGTTTTATTTTCGGTAATAATATATAAGTTCTAAGTAACATCTACTTAGAGTTTATGAATACAGTAAGCGAGGTGTATTGGAAATACCGATAATTCCATATGAAATTCCTGTAGTAGCTGTAATTGAAAATGTTTTATCTTACGTTCTATTTCACTTATTTTCGATACTGCAATTTAAGCGAGAAATTTAAAATTCGTAGAAAATATCAATGAAACGCAAATGAATTTATAGAAGTACACGTAGCGAAACGCTAACGAACACTTTATAGAATAAAATGGTAATAAAGTTGCCAAAATAAACACAGGTAGTTCCTTTCTACTTTTTATTGTTAGAATTTTTAAATATTTTCGTTAAAAAAAATGATATTTTCTTACAAAACATTTTTCTCTAATCTGTATAAATGGCTTTTAGTGTGTACAATATATAAAATTATGAATTTTTATTATTTCAAACAATTTATTGTGTCGGTAAATCTATTAATTGTAATTTCTTAATCGAAACAATTTATTGATACTTTCTATGATCTATTGATGATATTGTCCAAGTATTAAAGGGTTTGGAAATTACAATAATAAATATTGTACATATTGATTATTAATATGTAATATATTATAAACAATTAACAATTTCATGGTTTGTCCTAGGTAATTAGTCATAAAATACTATTAGTTTTCTGTACATATTGTATAACAATGTTTACGTAATTTGCCAGTAAATTTCTTAACAGAATTATAAAATCACTTATATGTATGTATCTTATGATTGATCGAATAATTTATATTAAAACTGTGCTTGTGTTTGCTATTGCAGGTTTTATAGTAATGTGTCTTTTTCGACGGCTTTAAATTAAATCCTGAAATAAATTAATATCTGTGATACCAAACATGTTCAATTCTTAGGATTATAAACATGGAATTTGTTAATTTGTTTATGAGTAATTTGTGCGTCCGTGTGTACGCACATGTATGTACAAATAAGTATTGTAATTAATGTAACAAATAAATAATGCATTAATATATATATATATATATACATATATATATATATATATATATATATATATATATATATATATACATACACATATGTATACACTTGCATGCATGCAGTATAAAACTGTACACGTGTATTCACAAATTAAATACACGCAATGCATAGTGCGATATCAACTTAATGTTTTCAAGGTAGTTATGAAAGATATGTGGTACTACTGAAAAAATTAAATACATTTAATTGAAGAAAATTCAAGAAATTCTGAAACTTTGTGAATATGTAGGGAATTTCTTCCTGGTTACAACGCAATTTTTGTTTGCTGTCGAAATTCACTCGAAGGGGGTGAAATTAACCCCTTAAAATTCGGCTATTTTCCGATTTTGTGTTATAACTCGCGAACTGTAAGAGATAGAAAAATGTTTCAAGACAGAAGTTACTTCCTTCCATTAGATCATTTCGTAAAAAAATTATTTTGTATGTCACGATTTATAACACAAAATCAGAAAATAACCGGATTTTCAGGGGTCAAGTACACCCCCTTAGAGTGAATTTGCACAGCAAACAAAAATTGCGTTATAATCAGGAGGAAATTCCCTATATATTTACAAAGTGTCCAAATTTTTTCGATTTCCGGCTTCGGGATGGTCCCTTGTTAGAGGGCAGGCTTTCGCTACGCTACGCTTTAGCTCGGTTTGTCAACGACTCACATGGATTTCTCTCCGAAAATCTATTTCGGAAAAATAAATTTATTGAACATAAAAATTTATACAAACAACAACATTATTTGTCGAAGACATGCTTTTATGATGTAACGTGGAATACCTCGCTAAGGAATTGTAACTTGGTATGTTTCAATAAGGTGCTGAAGCAGAGAGGACTTTAAAAATTGTCGAAAACCCATCAGTTCCAGTATCTCGCTAAAAGTTTCTAACTTGCACATCCTTCTATCTTAACACTATACGCGTGCTTTTGGGTCGGGTAGGAACAATCAAATAACATTTCAAGTTACATATTTTATTCTCACATTTCACCAATGTATTGTAACTCAAACAAATTCTTATACAATCGCAGCTATCGGCTCGGTTCTCACCGATTACCAGGTCTCACCGCGTGGAGGTTACTGCGTTTTGAGACCCGTAGAGAGATAGATGGAATCATAGTTCCGTCGATCTCCCTGTACATGAAACCCTTAGCCTACTAAACCAAAGAGATGGATGGAAACAAAGATCCATCGATCCCTTCGGTTCGGATATCGAATCGGAGATGAGGAACCAACAAAAGGTTCATCCCGAAAAAAAACTCTAATCCCATCCACCCTCCATTATAATCAACTCATCGCGTCCCGCATTGCAAGCAATGAGGGAAGCGGCAATCTCACTCTACTATTTAAAAAAAAATCCGCGGACGCGAAAGAGATTTTACAATTTCATAGTCTTAACAGACTATGCTTCGGTATATTAACCCTTCGGACTGTGATTGCAATATACGGTAAAAGGCTACTAAAATTCTTTCAAAAGACTTTACTTTAAAGTCTAAAGGGTTAACATTCACGCGTGAGAGAAATAGACGAGAGAGGTTCTCGTCGATCTCTTTGCTTTGCTCGATGCTTTCGAGTGACAAACAGATTCTAAATATCTCATTGCAGAGATAGAAAAGAATTGACAAACGCACTTGCGTAACTTTTGAGGGATATGCGAAAGCTAAGAATCTCCCGATTGAGATTGCAAAAGAGACTAAACGCGACATTCACTCTGGATGCACGGAATTTTCGTTTCTACATGTCGCGTGTGGCCGAGAACGAGCCATCTGAGACTACAGAGCGCATCGACTTGGAAGCCCGGTATAGAAGCCCGGTATTCGACAGGATATAGAACTCAGAATGGTCATGAACTGGCGCACATCATCGACTTACAAGGGTCTTCTGTCTAAAACCGACAGACCCGACATTCACTCTCGATGCACGGAATTTTCTTTTCTACGTGTCGCGTGTGGCCGAGAACGAGCCATCTGAGACTACAGAGCGCATCGACTTGGAAGCCCGGTATAGAAGCCCGGTATTCGACAGGATATAGAACTCAGAATGGTCATGAACTGGCGCACATCATCGACTTACAAGGGTCTTCTGTCTAAAGCCGACAGACGCGACATTCACTCTCGATGCACGGGATTTTCGTTTCTACATGTCGCGCGTGGCCAAGAACGAGCCATCTGAGACTACAGAGCGCATCGACTTGGAAGCCCGGTATAGAAGCCCGGTATTCGACAGGATATAGAACTCAGAATGGTCATGAACTGGCGGGCATCATCGACTAACAATGGTCTTGACTAACAATGGTCAGACGGGACGCGACGCGACGCGACGCGACATTCACCCTTGATGCACCGCGACGCGACATTCGCCCTCGATGCACCGAAATTTCGTTTCTACATGGAGACTCAGGTAAGTACTACGACTTTAGACACTCGTAAAAAGCCGTGATACCAGCACAGTCTGTCGCGCTCTACAGTCGAGCAACACCTTGCGCGAAATCGAAATCAGTGGTCGAAGGCGAATTGTATTTCTAGAAAAGTGCATTTGGCACTCTTATATGTAAAAAGAACGAGACGGAACAGAAGCTTATCGCTCGAGTTACGCAAGTGCATTTTTTAATAGATGTCGCGGACGCGAAAGAGATATACACTTTCCATTCTCGTCTATGTCTCTGTACGTACGTAGGTCTTTACAATTCTCTTACTTAAATCTAAACGCACGATTTCCTGAAAATCTTGCGAAAATATATTAACCCTTTGAACTTTGGTTGCAATATTTAGAGAGAAAAGGCTACTATGTTCTTTCAAAAGATTTTAATTTAAAGTTCAAAGGGTTAATAAGTGTATACACGCCGCGGGGTATATAGGGGTGGCTCTAATTCGAAAAAGGAGTAGCAACTTTTGGCCCTCTTGTATTTTAAACGCGCCATTTCAAGTATTTCATATTCCTTGCTCCCGGAATGGACTCGTTGGGCAAAGTCTTTTTGTTTGCATTTTGTAGGATGCATATCCTACCAAAATGCACTGCGTGCAATTAAGTAGGATGCTTACCCTTCCAAAATGCACGCACAAAGATTACTACCCAGGAATACAAGGTACTCGTGTCTACAATCGCATGCAAGTAGGCCCTCTTTAGGGCCTATGCTGCAGGCCCTCTCTAAGGCCCACGTTTTAGGCCCTCTCTAGGGCCTATGGCAGGCTCTCTCTAGGGTCCCCATTTGGACCCTCTCTAGGGCCTACGCGCTAGGCCCTCTCTAGGGTCCATTTGTTGGGCCTTCTCCAGGGCCCACAGCTAGGCCCTCTCTAGGGCCTAGAATCTCCTTGGCAAGTCTAAGCTGAAAATTGAAGCTAAGCGAAAATTTGACTCTACATCCGCGATAAAAAAGCAATTAGAGCACCGGTGCTCTGGACGAACTTTATATGCGCAGAAAATTGGCTCTACTTTCGCGAAGAAAATTCAACTGGAGCTTCGGTGCTCTGAACAAGTCTTAGATACGCAAAAATTTGACTTTAAATTCGCGGTAATACTACTCTAAGTAAGAGCCACGGTGCTCTGCAATACATGGACCCGAAAAAAGCGGGGACTCTACGATCGCATTACAAATTTTTCGCGGTGACTCTACTCGACCCGGTCGATTCGGTTATTTTATGAATTATTAATCGGAATTGTCAAAATCGCGAGCAACTGATTTAATTTTCTGATTTTAAAGCAGACACATGCATGTCACTATCTACGAGTACCTTGTATGGTCAGCTCATTTGATTCTGCTCTTTCCAACACATATGCGCGGCGGTTAGTGGCCTATTTCATATAACTGGCATTCGTTTTAGGAATATTTCTGCAATATTTCGTGAATATGGTTTAGAAAAGAGCCACGTCACGAGGCTATTGCCTAGACGCCCTAAGCCATACTCGCGAAATATTGCGTAAGTGTTCCCAAAACGAATGTCGACCATGTGAAATGGGTCCCTGCATGTCGCGCATTTGTGTTAGAACGGCCAGAATCGAAAGAGCTGGCTACGCTACGTTTTCTACAGAAACCATTTTATTCTCTTGCATGCACCCACATTCAAAGAATTATAAAGTGACTTATCGTTCGCTGTCATCAAGAGTACTGCATCTCTGCAAACTCGAACCCCTGACCAGCACCCCTGGGACCAGCAACTCTGTGACCAGCACCCCTCGAACCGGCATCCATCGGACCAGCACCCATCGGATCAGCACCCATCGGACCAGCACCCATCGGACCAGCACCCATCGGACCAGCTCCCCTCAGCTCAGCACCCCTCAGCCCAGCAGCTCCAGTTGGACTCGTGCATGACTCTACTTTCGCGGTCAAAAATCTATTAGAGCACCGAAGCTCTCAACTAGTTTTACTTGCGCAAAAACACTGACTCTACGATTGCATTACGGGCAATCACAAATACTATCACTGAAACAGACAATTTGTATTTAAGCAAGTTCCAAAAAATTTTCTTTAAATTCCAGCCACATTGGGCGCTTAATGATTCTTAACATTCATAGAAAAAAGGAGTGGCCCCTTTGGGCGTATAATACTTTTCAATTTTAATGAGAAGAAAAAACGAGAGTCCTCTATGGACGCTTAACGATTCTTAAGACTGATAGAAAAAAGGAGTGGCCCCTTTGGGCGCCTAATACTTTTCAATTTTAATAAGAAAAGAAACGGCAGCGTCTATGCGCGCTTAACGATGTCTAATCACAAAACGGAAGAACAGCAGCCTCCTTGGGCGCATAATAATTCCGAATTGTAACGTGAAAAAAGCAGCCTCGTCAGGCGCTAATGGCATGGAATGCCAGAAAAATGTTCTAATTCTACTCTACAATGTTAGTAATCCCGAGCCCGCCAACGAAATTCTGAGTGAATCTGTTAAAGAATTCACCAGAAAACTCTTCGGTGAATCCCTCGGCGAATCCCTCGGCGAATCCCTCGGCGAATCCCTCGGCGAATCCCTCGGTGAATCCCCCGGCGAATTCTTCGATGGAACGCTTAAAACTAGTGTTGCCTGCCCAAGTTTTCTAAGTTACATGCGGTTACAATTTCTTTCGCATATTTTAGAGGTACGCTTGCAATGCTTTCGAGTGACAAACAGATTCTAAATATCTCATTGCAGAGATAGAAAAGAATTGACAAACGGACACGGATTCGCCGTCTCCGTCTTCGGAATCATATTTCCGGAAAGAAAGAAAAGACAATCGAAAGTAGGGAATATAAAAGTCACTATGACAAGTGTTTAAAAGTATGCTAAATGAGAAACGGCATGGTGCACGGTCAAGCTAATTGTAAGAGAAAGCAAAAGCAAAAGGTGTCACTCTCGACAAGCAAGCCTACCTCTACCCTTAAATTTAGCCTATCGCACTCTTTACAATGAGCCCTAGTGGCATAATCTATCGCAAATATCCACTTGCGTAATGATTGCAATGTACGGTAAAAGGCTACTAAAATTCTTTCAAAAGACTTTACTTTAAAGTCTAAAGGGTTAACATACACGCGTGAGAGAAATAGACGAGAGGTTCTCGTCGATCAACAAAGAAGGAAAGACTACGGGTGAGCATGCAACGAGTATTGAATGGCGCAATTCCTACCACCATGCTGAACGAGTCGAAAGGGAAAAGCGCACGGCATCTCTCAGGCGATCCTACTTGCTCCGACGCGTGCGACCCGCCAGGTGTAACCGGTGGGAAACACCCCGGCCGAACTTACTGTGCGTAGTTAGCAATCACAGCCCGAGTGACCTACGCAGGCAGCTTCCAAACGGTACACCCCCTACGCCCGAAACCTTTCCCTTTCGACAAGAACAAGGGATGAAACTGATCCACCCATACACATTCCATGCCTAGCTAGAGCATGAAACGAGTAATGAATGGCGCAATTCCTACCACCCTGAAGGAGTCGAAATGGAAAAGCGCACGGCATCTCTCAGGCGATCACTGTTGCTCCGACCACATGCGAACCTGCGAGCTCCCCCAGCCGCGTGTACCCTGGCTCAAGCCTACTTACGCGGAGATTGGGCAATCGGCCCGAGTGACCTACGCAGGCAGTGCACCAAAAGGTGCACCCCCTACGCCCGAAACTTTTCCCTTTCGACAAGAACACCAGGGGATGAAACTGATCCACCCATACAAATTCCATGCTCAGTCGCTTGCTTCCAGAAACGGAAACAGCGGCGACCTCCTCATAAGAGATGAGGAGCCAACGAAACAGCGACAAAGCTAATAAAATTCTGTAACTACTTGGCAACTGTACATGAAACGCGAAAGAGAGGTACTCTTTACAATTTTATAGTCTTAACAGACTATGCTTCGGTATATTAACCCTTCGGACTGTGATTGCAATATACGGTAAAAGGCTACTAAAATTCTTTCAAAAGACTTTACTTTAATGTCTAGAAGATTAACATACACGCGTGAGAGAAATAGACGAGAGTTTCTCGTCGATCTCTTTGCTTTGCTCGATGCTTTCGAGTGACAAACAGATTCTAAGTATCTCATTGCAGAGATAGAAAAGAATTGACAAACGCACTTGCGTAACTTACGAGGGATATGCGAAAGCTAAGAATCTCCCGATTGAGATTGCAAATGAGACTAAACGCGACATTCACTCTCGATGCACGGGATTTTCGTTTCTACATGTCGTGTGTGGCCGAGAACGAGCCATCTGAGACTACAGAGCGCATCGCCTTGGAAGCCCGGTATAGAAGCCCGGTATTCGACAGGATATAGAACTCAGAATGGTCATGAACTGGCGGGCATCATCGACTAACAATGGTCTTGACTAACAATGGTCAGACGGGACGCGACGCGACGCGACGCGACATTCACCCTCGACGCACCGAAATTTCGTTTCTACATGGAGACTCAGGTAAGTACTACGACTTTAGACACTCGTAAAAAGCCGTGATACCAGCACAGTCTGTCGCGCTCTACAGTCGAGCAACACCTTGCTCGAAATCGAAATCAGTGGTCGAAGGCGAATTGTATTTCTAGAAAAGTGCATTTGGCACTCTTATATGTAAAAAGAACGAGACGGAACAAAAGCTTATCGCTCGAATTACGCAAGTGCATTTTTTAATAGATGTCGCGGACGCGAAAGAGATATACACTTTCCATTCTCGTCTATGTCTCTGTACGTACGTAGGTCTTTACAATTCTCTTACTTAAATCAAAACGCACGATTTCCTGAAAATCTTGCGAAAATATATTAACCCTTTGAACTTTGGTTGCAATATTTAGAGAGAAAAGGCTACTATGTTCTTTCAAAAGATTTTAATTTAAAGTCCAAAGGGTTAATAAGTGTATACACGCCGCGGGGTATATAGGGGTGACTCTAATTCGAAAAAGGAGTAGCAACTTTTACGCTAGTGCATTTTTGAATAGATGTCCAGACCGAACCAAGCTCACCGAATGTGAGTTTGGCTTGATCTGGACCCTTAAACTAGATCGTAGGCTTTAGCTTGATTCCGTTTCGAAAGTCTCAATGCTTTGGGAAACGTTACCAAGGAGCCGAGCACACCACTTGGAGGTACCTACGAAAGTGACCCATTTCTACGAAATATTTCTGGTCTATGTTCGACCAATGCTTTGCGCATTTTTGAAAATTTGGAAAAAGTCTTATGGCTAAAGTTCATAAACTATGACTTATTGCCAGACTGGTTTAAATATTGTAAAGAGAGAGAATAGTAGAAGTAGCGAGCACAGTGACCAAGTAGTATCAATATCAACTGTCATTCTCAATTATTAATATTTGTATGAGAAAGAGCTGCAAGTAATATAGTTGAAAATCCATAAGAAATTAATGCTTTCCATTCTCGTTTTATTGAGATAATCTAATGACTCGAATATAATTAAACTTGAGAAGTGTAACTCGTATTCAAAGCATCAAGCTTTGATTATAAAATTCAAGAAAAATAATTTCTAATATTTAAAACACGATATTAGCACTCTGACCTCGAATTTGAAATTTATTGTTACTGTTTACGAGAACTAAGTATGTATTCGTGGTCACTGTGCTTGCTACAGCAATCATTTGTTCAATAGCATGCAGAAAAATTGAAAAAATGAAAATGTACCACTCACCGATCGTTGAACACAGTCTCACTACTATCCATGCAGACAGGAAGCTTGATTTCACTGAGATCCGATCACTATCGCATGTAAATTTCAACTGGCAGATCACGAATTTGGTAAAGGTTGTTGACGTTCTGTCTCGCTCCAACGACTCCCAGCTCTTCGAGAAAAGTATTGCTCGAGAAGTCTTCTAGGTACTGGTTGAATTGTAGTGGAATCTTGTTAAGCGACCTCCCACATGGTCCAGTAATCGATGCAATTAATCCAGGAATCGAGATATCACGAAATAATATGCTCACGCGTTCACAGACATCCGATCACTATCGCAAGTAAAGTTCAACTGGCAGATCACGAATTCGGTAGAGGTTGTTGACGTTCTGTCTCGCTCCAACGACTCCCAGCTCTTCGAGAAAAGTATTGCTCGAGAAGTCTTCTAGGTACTGGTTGAATTGTAGTGGAATCTTGTTAAGCGACCTCCCACATGGTCCAGTAATCGATGCAATTAATCCAGGAATCGAGATATCACGAAATAATATGCTCACGCGTTCACAGACATCCGATCACTGCCGCAGGTAAAGTTCAACTGGCAGATCGCGAATTTGGTAGAGGTTGTTGACGTTCTGTCTCGCTCCAACGATTCCCAACTAACTTGAAATTCGTTCAGGCCAGAAATAATTTGATATAGCAATGTGCATTGCAAAATATGTACTTTTCGCAGCTGCAGCCATGTACCCTGCATTTTCTTGTATATGTCTTTCACTACTGGGGAGATTCCATATCTGGAGAGGTATCAAATGAAATAAATCATGTAAACCTATCGAAGAAATGCATCAAATAAAATAAATCATGCAATCCCATCGAAGAAATACACGAAATAGAACGACTCATGCAAAAATCTACGAAGGAATGTATAAAATAGGACAGATGATGGAAAACAATCGAAGAAATCAGTTAAGAAGGAAGAGAAATCGGTTTTGGCCTTGGCAGAATATTAACATTTTGAATGGCTTTTAACGAACCCGAAAATTTCATCGGCACCAAAAGAATAAGCTAACCTAGGCTAGGGGGCCGAGGGGGGGGGGGGGGGCAGGAATGACCAGGGTTAAAACCGTGAAGAGGTCCCCAGGAAGTCCAAGTTGTCCAGTAGGTCCGAATGGTCCAGGTGGCGCAGGAGGTCCAGGATGTCCAGCAGGTCCAGCAGGTCCAGCAGGTCCAGCAGCTCCAGCTGCTCCACGTGGCTCGGCAGCTCCAGGGTCTCCGGATGTCCAGGAGGTCCACCAGCTCCACGTGCTCGGCAGCTCCAGGGTCCCCGGAGGTCCTCCCGGCCCGTAGGACCGACGACGACTGAGTACATGGAGCTCCGTGAGCTTAGTATATACACTTCGAGAAACTATGTCCTCCAATCAAAACAAAGTCGATGGTTGATTACAACTGCGAAATCGAACGAATTCTTCGGCAAAAATGGATTTTCTGCTAAAATATCCATTCCAGTGGCTATTACTATGACAAATAATGTTAAGAACATTTGCACTAACCGGCCAGTATAAATTATTATTAACTATGATCGATACAACTCGAGATATCAAGCAATTAGTAAGCTTTGGCCTTGGATTTGCAAATGATTTTCTATGGCAATTGAATTCTATTTTATTCTCAATGTTTAATCGTTCGATAAATTAATGTTAATACTTATACATATTACATAGTATTATTTATACTGTATAAATACATTTTAGTTGAACTTTCTGTACTAAATGAATAGCGCTTCGAATCTACATATATGACGAAAACTTCCAAGCACTTCGAACATTATTCGAAGCTTAAAACTTTTAAATTCTTGATAGGTCTTGAAAATGAACATCTGGTTGTCAAAAATTAGCCAGGTTGATCGACCATTTTGAGAATTCTTTGTCGAGAATTTCTCGAGAAATATTATATATGCTTATTTCTTATTTCTCGAGAAATACTGTTTTTCTCGAGAAATTTTAGTCTAGCAAATCGCGAACGTATAAACACATGTACAATTTATAATAAATCTTATTAGTAACATTAGAACCTATATGAATTATAATAGAAAATCTCAGTAGAGAAGATTCTACATTATTGACTGCAAAATTCTTAACTGTAGAACTCTTAAATTCTTATTTAACAATTTAGAAAAATTGTATAACTACTGAATTAAGTAATGAGTTTCTTGTGGCTACGAAAGGAAAAATATCGAAAAGAAGAGACAAAACTATTGTCTCCCTAAGAAAATGTTTGCAAAGGTAATCCAGAACCTCTTTAAAAAGATTCAAAAGACGCGTTTTTTCATTTAATTCCAAGACAGATATGTATAAAACGGCAAAGCAAATTTTAAGTAGCTAGACTTTTTGGAAAATATAACGGTAACTTGCGGATCTTCAAAATGAGGAATTACCATTAAGAACACAATTCCAAAAATTTAGTTTCAACCTAGAGAAAGATAAATTCCCGACTTTAACTAAGGAATTTCATACTTTTCAGTCCACTGGAAGGACACCCAATATACCATAACTTTTGAATGTGCTACATACGATCAAGTTAACGTCCAATCAAAACGAAAGGAAATTTTCTACGGCTACTGATTTTATCCACCAAAAAAAAGAAGGAAAGAAATAGATTAAAAATTATTTTACGACAAAGAAGTAATGTTTCACTTTGCACAAAATTTTGCAATAAATAAATAATCAATTATATTTAATATCTGTTTTTCATTTATACAAGTTTTGTGCAAAGTGGACAGTAATAAACAATTAGTTAAAGTTTTCTGGTGTTTATGATAAATATTATCAACATTATTCCGAAAATATCAATTTTGTAATATTTCCTTAAATTTTTCGAGAGTTCTCAAGACGTATGATCTGATTTCTGATTTCTCGAGAAATCAAGAACACTATTTATGACTGTATTGTCCCGCGAGTCGGCGGTGGACGTAGATACGGGTCCAAAACCTACCAAGCCTTTGAAGCAAGAGTTTCAAGACTTTCAACACATTCAAGATCTATCAAGACTTTTCAAGACTTTCAAGATCTATCAAGACTCTACTCTTTTCAAGACTTTCAAGAGTTTTAAGTTTCGAATCATGTTAAAAGTGCTTAAAAGTACTCGCCCGATATTCAAGACAGATTCGAAGCGGTTTGAATCCCATCACTATCTGCGGGACTGTCAGTAACAGCGTGAATTTTTAATACGTTTCGGCGTACGATACGTGAAAGGGTTCTACTACACGTAAAGTAATAATAAACAATGTCATCTTGCATTTTATAGCTTACACGGGCTTTGAAGAAATACCATTTTTGAGTGCAATAGTGTCTTGATCCCTGAAATGGATTTCCGGAGAGAAATCCGCGTGAGTCGTTGACAAGCCGAGCCAAAGCATATACAATCGACGAAGCTTGAGTGTTCACATAGGACCGTGATTCTCGTCACCGTTTCAAAGAATCGTTAATAACTAATTAATTGTAATAAAAATCTACGCGAAAACCACATAGGAAAGTAACCAAGGGTCTATTCTTCGAGACGCGATTCTGAAAGTTCATAAAATATACGCGAGAAATGAGAAATTCGTGAATTTACAGTGACTGTGTGATATTTCTATTTCCCTCCTTGTCGCGCACACTAGCGTTCTCTCTCTCGCTCACGCCACCTATCTCCCTCCTTGCCGCACACACTAGCGTTCTCTCTCGCACAGCTCAGCCGTGCCACCTCTTCTAGTACTAGGTCTCCTATTAACTCGGAGAATTTACTGGTCTCAACCCAAATTGTGGGTAACATAGGGATCGCGATCATCGGTAATCTAACCTATATAAAAGGCTTTTTTTATTAGTAACTATGTAGAGATTCGTAAATAAAACGCATACAACTGATTGCTGAACGTTGTCACAAGACTATATTCTCGAATCTACATGTACAAATATACAAATCATTTTGAAAAGATCGAGAATCCTTGAAGAAAGTGTGCATTTACTAAACGCGGAGTGGAACTTGTATATCTGTTCAAAAACACTTCGTAGCTGCTTAATTCTAATCAGAATCATTACAACTCTCACGTAGGAAAGTAGTGAAGGGTTCATACTTCAAGATGAAATTGCAAAAGTTGATAAATTACATCTATATAGCAAAAGCCTGCCTTCAAACAAGTCGGACGCACACCGCTTTCAGCATTTCAACACATTTTAGAGTAGTTGCTGAGTTGGATGCTGTTCATGAGCAGATGCCACTACATTCAGTCCTCAAATTATGGTTCGGTAACACAGTTTGGGTGGCGACACGAACATCCAGAAGGTGATAGGTCTATCCTATACCTCGTCTGTGGTTACATCATGGTCTTACCGACCCACAATTTGAAGACTGAATGCAGTGGCACCTGCTCATGAATAGCGTCCACCTCAGCAACTACTCTGAAATGTGTTGAAATGCTGAAAGGTGTGTGCGTGATTGTATACGTGTGACTTGTTTGAAGGCAGGCTTTTGCTACGCAATGCTTTAGCTCGGCTTGTCAACGACTAACGCGGATTTCTCTCCGGAAATCCATTTCAGGAATCAAGACACTATGACGCTTAAAAATGGTATTTCTTCAAAGCCCGTGTAACATGGTTTCCCGAAGTGTATATGTATACAGTATAATTAAAACAACTGAAAACACAGGATAGTAATAAAATTCTGTATTGATTTCTAAGCTTTTATTTGATAAATAATACATTACAATTGACTATTGTGCTTTGGTATTTTTATGTTTACTTCAAAATGATAATATATATGTCATATGATATCGTTTCCTTTTCTGTATAGCTTTATTAAAATAAAATTTCATGATTTCTTAAATCTTGTGCCATTTGTTACTCACACACAATATTCACCACAATGTAATGGCAGTAAGGACATCACTTACATTGATGGAGATCACTAACATTGAAAGTCAATTGAATACCTTCTTTCGGCAATTATGTTTCTAATTTTTTGTTATTTTACATCGTCGTAATATGCTCTGTAAGTGGGATGCCAGTTGTGTATATGAATTGTTGGTTGCCTGTTTTCCCATCTTGTTTGATGCGTCGAAATGTCCAGTGTAATTGGTTTACGATTTTGTTCCCGCTGTGGTTTAACATTGATTTCCAATTTGGGTACACGCGAAGGATTGTGACCTGCAAAATTGCACCAATTAATCGTCTGCTATCAATCAATAAGCATGGTTGCAACCAGAGTTGGGCAAAATGTAATCTAATTACAACTTACAAATTACGATTAAACTGTAATTGTGTAGTTGATTACACATTATTTTCTATAGTTGTTAATGTAAGTGGTTGATCACAATTTTATCAACCACCTAAATTAACGATTACAGAAAATAATGTGTAATCAACTACATAATTACAGTTTAATCGTAATCCGCCCGAAATTTAGATTCTGATTTCATAGAAACTTTTTTTTTGAAAATGGTCACATTCATCTGTATTAGTCAGAGTTTATCATTCGAATTTTTTTAGAAACATATAGAAGCTTTCTGCTTTATATATTAAAATTGTGCACTAAGATACAAAATTTGGCCCAAATCAGTGACCCAAATCTTATTGACTCCCCTTGTAAGTGAATTGAAACACTTTTCTAAACTAACAAAGTAAGACCCATGCTAGAAACATTATATAAAAAAATACAAACATAAATAGCGCAATCAATATTCGACATGCGATCTAAATCAAAACAAACGTGGGATCATTTAAGTGGGCCATGACGCCTCTACATCAGCTACCAGATTAAAATCACGCATACGTGACAGTGGCGGTGAAAGTGTTAAAGTAAAAAATTCTGTCTACGCAACGTGATAACAACGATTATTTTTATTAGGATTCCGGGTACCATTAGTGTTATGATTTGAATGAACGTTGGTCCAAGTCAGTTGTGTGTGATGGCTTTGCCCTGGGAACCGGATATTCGTTCCCTGAGAGTGTCCTGCATTTGCCACACTGGACGAAGCGGAAGAGTGCGCAGAACCGGCAGAGGACGCGGCCGCAGATGCTACATGGCCAATCTGGACGACGCCGGGCGTAGAAGCAGCCGCGTTACCAAAACCAAATCCTTGGCTGTTCACATTCCCTTGATTGCCATGAACAAGATGATGTTGTCCGACAGCTTGTGCCACAGCGCCAGAAACTCCTGCTGATCCGGCGGCGAACGACACTGATTGACTTTCCGAAATGGCCCTGAGAAAGAACATTTACATCCTCTCCGATTACACAATCGTTTCTGTCGTTATTTCACGAAGCAATGGTATCTCAGTCGAAATCGTGTTGACAATTTGGCTAATCAGAGAAACATCAAGCGGTTATACATATGTAGTGTGCGCTGTTTCCCAGAAAAAATGTCAGTTAATCGTTTCACTTACGTTTTATTGACATTATATTATTGACCACTCCTAATAAAAATAGTATTTTAAAAAGGAAGGCAGCGTAATAATTATCTTTCAAAATAGAGCAGGTCCAAAAATAAGGGATGACTAAAAATACTCTGAATGGCTTGATATAAGGTAATCCGTCAAGCAGAAATAAATGAAATCATATTGTAGATTTCTGTCTTTGAATTTCACATATAAAACGCTAAGTATGCGATTGAATGAAATTGGTAGCGATAAATGAAAGGTGGTATGAAATTCTTCTCGAGTTTTTTTGAATTCAATACTCGAAAATATATAAAAAAAAAACTAAAATATGTCTCTAATTTACGTATAGGTATGTACATATTTTATTAAGAATAAAATCAAACTATATATTTTGCAATAATATTAACGTGAAATTATAAAATTACGAGTTTATCATCTAAAAACTTTTATGTTCACTGCATTTTTTAAAAGTGTAAAAGAAAAGTCTAAATATAATAATTTTATTTTGCATTCTTGATTTGTTTATTAACGAAGGATCAAATTCTTCTCTGTACCACTTATTTCACGACACCCTATATAGCAATACTTATTAACTTTATATACTACCTACTATGCGTAATACTCGTTTATACACATTTTCTATATTTTTTTTAATTCCACCACATGAAAGGCGTTGCATTAAAGAAACATAATTAACCTTCAGATCTTGATAAAAAATGCAGTGTAATAACAAATTCGTATTTTTACCACATATCCCTGTAATATTACCCAGCATGTACCTGAAACTTTTTCGTACGACAAACAGGTTCACAAGTAGTTTCAGTGCCTCGCTGCACATTTTACATCCCATGTTCCACTACATTCTTTATTTCTTAAATTTATAATTCACTTTGTTTGTCTGTACATTGCCACGTTTGGTAATAAAAATTTCAACAACCAAATTAAGTTTCTTTATAACTATAATTAAACGGTGAACATTTTCACTCCGATTGAATTTTCATTCTCCAAACAATAACTTGATTTTTCCAAGTGAAGTGATTAATTAATTTTCATTTTTCCACGCACTGTCACATCTTTTCCTCGTATCCCCGATCAAAAATACTTACGCATGGTTGAAGCTGTTGCTTTCGGAGTAGCTAATGCCTCCGGGGCCTACTTGGAAACCCAAGGAGTGCGCATTGTTCCCCGTGTTCAGGTTGATATTTGCTGTGATCGGGATGGACAACGATCGTCCGTTCTTCGCGTCAGGTTCCTGGATGACTTGCTCCGGTATGAGCTCTGGTGGCGTGTTCCATAGTCGTTCGTCTTCTTCTGTGAGAAGAATGCGATCGTCTGCGGCATGACATGTTCGTTCGTGACACATTTACATAGGACAAAATATTCCCTCTGCCTATAACTTTACCCTGATTCTTTCTGTTCTTAAAGGGAACAAAAAATAAAAAAAAAAAAAGAAAAAGGAAACTTTGCTACTGCTTCAAAGAAACTTTCTACAGTGAAGCGAATGGTAAACGCACAAAAGGCTGTTTAATAATATTGACACGTTCTACTGCATCATCTGTATCTATGTGTCAAAGTAGTTCCTTCACGATTGTCGAGTAGTATCAGTATTTTCTATTTTTTAACCGTACGCCGCGCCGTGTGCGGGTCGCCTCCGGTCGCTACTCTTAACCACAGTCACTGAACGCCTATAGGCGTTTCCCGCACACACTACATGGCACTGAACGAACGAATACATGCACCCATAACAACAAAAGGGCCAATTAGTTGCTATACTGCGCCATGGAACGTTCACTATTCATTTTGTATGATCCCTTGAAAATTTACGCGAACCTCTGACGTTGCACTGAACAGAAATCTCAGGTTAAATGCAACTGATTGCGAGGATTCATATTTTTCTAGCTTAAGAAGATGTTAGTTTTACCTGCCCACGCGACTAACAATACGAAACAGAATGGTACGACGTGAAGGCTGCTCCTCGCCATGTCTCAGAGCGTTCTGACTTTCGCACGCCTCTCCTACGCCCTTTTTCAATAAGTATGAACGACCTTAAAGTCCTGATTGATATTCTACGTATGTCCACCCACGTAATACTTTTCAACGAACAGAGTTACAATCACTCCGATGACTCGTACGCACGTAGAGAAATGTGATTTTCGGTGAGTGCGCAGCTTATTTAACAGGCTGCATTTGTGCAGAAGCAAATAATAATAATAATAGTAATGTGACTTTATTACATCAGGTAAAATGTACAATAACAAATAGGAAAACACAGCATAAGCAATGAAAGAGATTAACAAAGATGAGGATAGTGGTGTAATATTACGTTGTTATTAAATTTTACTCTGATATTGGATACCAAATTCGCATGCATTAATTAGCGTTATATTAACAAGTGCCGTGTGGAGATTTGGCCACAATTATGTACCATTAATTTCTATTAATTCGTGATTTGTTGCTCAAATTCAAGTTTGAGAGGTCAATTGTTTATTGTATACCTATAATCAAATATACCTACAACTTATGAAATATTACTTTTTATTACATCTTAAAAAAAATTGTGATTTTGCTTTGTGCTAGTCTTTTAGTGTATTGTAAATCAATATCATTTTTAATCGTGAATAATACAGAGAAAACATTTTCCTCAATATTTTGAGATCTTTCTACGAAATTTCATAATACATATGTAGAAGTAAACTTCGACTTGTAGAGGTCGTAGTTCTTCTAAATTCGAGTTGTAGAGGTGAATTACATAAATTAACATGCAAAACATAGTTCCAGTTGAGGAAGTTTTATTTCGATTTTTAGAGGTGTTTACAGCGCAGCGGAAAGGAATGAAGAAAATTTTCCTGTTATAGAGGTTTTCAAGTTATTGAGTTTCGACTGTATTTTACAAGAACTTCTCCATTGGAACATTATTAATGCTCCTTAATGTCGGAAATTTTATTTCAGTTTACGTTCATTTATAATAGTTTTATTTAGTCAATGTGAAACTCGACATCATAAAACGCCGTGATGTCAACTACCATACAACTATAAATCACATTACTATCTCATTAAATCACTATTACCCTAAAAAGTATATTTTCAAACCTGTTTCACCTTCGCATCGCTATTCGGAGATGTTACAAATGCGATGATCGGCGCAGTCTCATCAGCGCCCTCATTCCCTGGCTTCTGCCCCTCAGAATTGCTTTCCACTTTCGTGCCATTTTCCACGCTATTCTGATGAACCGCTGGTGTGTTACTCTCATTGTCAGTGGTATCATTTTCGAGGCTTCCAGGTCGCTCATCCTTTTCCATGGAAAGGTTGTACCGCGGTTTCGCGGGTTCCTGTGTTGCGTCTGAATCTATCTGCTTTTCCTCTCTCTTCCGCTTTTCCAGGTCCCTCTGACGACCCTGCCTTTTCACCATTCCCCTCTGTCGTTTCGTTCTCCTCGTTACCATTCAGGGCTCCGTGAGTCTGTGCATCATCATTTTTCGGCGCCGTCTCCTTCTTTTCATCCACTTTGCCTGGCGCTGCGCTGCCTTTACCACCGTCCGTCGCAACCGCTCCCGTACTGTCGCCATTTATCGTTGCAGAAATGCTTTGTGCCTGGTTTTCCTTTGAGCCTTCCGACGCCCCTTCGTTTTTATCGTCTGCAATACCGCTGGTCCCTGGCTTCATTTGGCCGTCTTTCACGACTTCGGGCACTTCCTCAGCTTGCGCGCTGCGGATTGCAACAACTGCTTTATCGTTGCCAGGGGTTTTACTCGCTGCTTGGAAATTCGCGTTGTTCGAGGCTATCAGCGTCGAGAAATCATTTAGACCTAGCGCGTAACACCGACTGAACTGTTTACTTGAATCGAGCGTCGGCTCCCATTAGACTACTTTGTCGAGTCGATGAGCAATCAAGAAATACGAAGGTTTCCGTGCAAGACCATATCTGTCGGTCGATAGAAAGTCGAAAGCCTTGAGGCCTTTTCAGAAGAGACACTTTCGTGGCTTACAATTGTTATTTCGTATAAATTCACACGTTTCGTATTTATTTATGTCGGTTTTAATTATAGGATAACTTCTGCCATATTTCACTGCTAAAATCGATCGGAACCTTTGGACCGAGATTTTAACAGTTTAAAACATTCCAAAATGGAAAAACTAAGGTTTATTTTCTTTATTATTAATTCTTTATAATTAATTTTATACGAGATAGAAACTCGTACGATAGTTGAAACGTTAGTAATGAATGTTTTCGCCCATTGGTGTCCGTATAAACATATTCGTAATTATAAGAATGCAACGAGAATGTTCTACGTTTTGTATCGCGACGAAAGCTTTGATGTTCACGAATAACTTTTTCGAAATTCTGACAGTGAGCGGTTTGTAGATTTTTGAGGAGGCGATAAAAATCTGATTGATCGAATTTTTCTGAGAGAAGAGTGAATATATGGTAGGGGAGAAGGAAACCTCTCCTTCAAGTTGAAAGCAAGGAGAAAATTCGAAAATCTGGTGGTACCAAAAATTATAGCAATATACGGATTAACAAATATGGTGTAAAGTAAAATTTATTGTTCAGAACGAAGAATGTCTAAAGTCTTGAAAACTGCACCTTTTGGTCATGCGCATGTCTTTGAAGCATTCCTTGAAAAATAAGAAATTCCATGTCGTAAAACAATGAATGGATGTTCAGCTGTAGTTGACGCATTTGAACGAAAGGTGACATGGGAGGGATAACCGAACAATATGGTGGGAAAAACCTATTATTTAGTTAGCTCTTGAGCAGCCAGTTGATTTTTATCCAACTATGATAACCTTTGACAAGTGTGATTTATGATATTGCAACGTCAAATGAAACAAGAGTCGATCAAGTAATTACTAACTTTATTTTATCCATTATTACTATTTACTTTTAAAGTAGGTAACGAAATTTTATAAAAATTTAAAGCCCACAATCCCATCCTTTTCATTTTTATGAATTAGTGGAATTATATATCAACAGAATAATTTGACAAATTCCTAATTAGAATCCTAAAATATATGGTATATTTATAATGGAGAAACGAAGATGATATTTTAATGGAAATAAAGTTACGCATATGGTATCGTAGGAACTCAAAAGCGAAAACTAACATTTCTCACCCTTTGCCAAATTAATGATAAATTAAAACAAGCTTCTCGCAGTTTTTAATTCCCATTTGTATTATTGACTGAACTGTACAAATTTGTGGAATTACATATCTAAATACATTTCTTTCATGCACTAATCTATGGAAGCATCGCAAATATTATAACATTTATAAGAAATTTAATTCAGAGCAACAAATAGTATAAAACTTTTGTCTGATAGTGTACTTTTGTATTTTCTATATCTCTTCTTACGATTCCTTGCCGATAAATAGTGTGAGTCATTCACGGATGCGAATTTTCCTCATATTCTTTTTTGTTTTTCGCCCTTAGCGTTAACGGCACGTTAATAGCTCTCCTCAAAATTCAGATGGCTGTAATCAAGTTTCAATGTCTGCTCGACAAATTAAAAAATGAATTTCAAACCGAATTTAAGTAACAACGAATATTACCCTTGGCTTGTTAGTATTACTTGGTTCAAAAGGCACCGATGTATTACATTGTTGCTTGAAAAACTACGTGCGTCATTGGATATCCACGAACCGTCAGACGATTGGGCATATTGTGGGTAATATTTAATCATAGGAATATACGATAAATCATGAGATAATCAATACTACGTCTGCGACGAAATGATGTAGTTGCAATTCTCGGTTTTTAGTCAATTAACGCTGCTGATTCACGTTAGTTATTCTCTAAAACCATATCGTACTCGTACTCATTTTTGG
This sequence comes from Andrena flavipes, assembly GCA_963971345.1. Taxonomy (NCBI): domain Eukaryota; kingdom Metazoa; phylum Arthropoda; class Insecta; order Hymenoptera; family Andrenidae; genus Andrena; species Andrena flavipes. The sequence goes on from OZ020480.1 coordinate 63,928,552, forward strand.
CCACCCTTGATTCACTTACAACCCGCAACAATAAAACAGGGCAATTGAAATTTTTCAATGTTCTTTAAAATTAGAATCATCTCATCATTAGACTGCGGAAGTTTATGCAAGTATGATATTTATTACAATAATTACGACTTCCCTATTGTAAGAAAATCGAAAATACTAATAATAACTTTACAAATACACGAGATAATTATCGAAAGATTTGTTGCACACACTTTTAAAACAGTACTAAAGACGTGATGTAAAATTCATATTCCTTGGTCTTACAACCTTGTTTATAGTAAATGGGAATCTCTCACACCTTGAATATCAATTCAATAAAAAAAAGCACGCTTATCGTAACCGAAGAACTACATATATCCATCGCAAACCGAAAGATTGAGTTAAGCGAGCAAATCGACCGTGATTGCGTTAATAAACGATGTAAACAAAATTCCCATGGGATTTTGGGACAATTTTGTTCTAGACAACAACCGCGTGGCGTCAAGTTCGATACGAAAGAAATCTTCGGGCGAAGACTAGGAGTCGTGATTCTTGTTACGTAGGCAATGTGAGACAATGAGCCCACGTAGACGTTATTTCGTAATTGCGCTGGCTTGACATTGAACCCGTGAGGCAGATGTTATGTACATACATATGTACCTCACCTTCAGAGACAATAGACACCTCTGGTACAACGGAAAGAGCGGCTGTCTATAGCCACTGCTGGATTAATGCGCAGAAGGTAATCAACTTTCGCGTTTGGGTATTTCCCGGCGTCATCATCCGACCGTTCAAAGGCAAGAAATCCGTCTGCCAGCAATCCGATTAAGGATTTACGATTTTACGTAAATTGTTTGGCTCGCTCGGTGTTGCTGACAACTGTCAGATGATGGCTGTACGAGATGTTTATATGTATTATCGTACACAAACGTAAGGATAAAAAATCAATGATAAGGAGATCATTGATGAGCTGAGGTTTGAATGTCTAGTTGGACGTATTGCAAGCAGATATTACTAATCTAGACTATTTAGTTTCATTTAACATTGAAATACAGGGGATGGGTTTGTAAATTATTGTGGCTTCTTTTTTATTCTTTAATATATTTTTGGGCAAAATTTAAAATACCGAAAAGTATTGAATTTCATCCACTCAAAGTCGTTCAGGACACTTCTCTTTTTTATGTTGAACACCATAAACTAATCACTCGTTTATACGAATTACGTTAGGTAACAAGAGCATTATTGCATTAATAACACTGTCAATAATTACTTAACAGTACAAGACACGTGAAATGGTAATTGATTTGGGAAAAGATTAAACAGAATTTACGTAATGCTTGTATAAATAATATTCTTATGTATTTGGAAGCTTTCCCAAGTTCAGGAAACTAGTTTGACCAGTTTTTGCAATGAATCACATAAAGACAAAAATACCATGAAAATGGTTTTAAATTAAATATGGATCTGCATAACTCAGGATACGGGTACTGCGGCACGCGACAGAGGAAACTTTTAAGTTTGTAATTTTTATCGAATTACAAATGCCATATCACATGATAAATAAACGTTCGTGTTCAAATGCAATCGTTTTATTATCGGAGTACAGAGGCCACTAATTATTTTAAAAGTATTATGTTTTTATTTCGTGTTAATATTTAATTACTGCCTATGTATAAGTGAAAAGAATAAGGAACTTTATCGATCAAACAACTCTAAACCCTGCCTGAAGAGGCAAGGTTTCGTCACGAAATTGTGCTCTTGTAAACAGATGATTTTTTTATATGCAACACTGTATGTAAACAAAAGTGTGATGGAACTACAGTTGGAACTATCAATTTCTTATCGATAACTTAATGATACTTAACGATAATCGATAAAATCGTTAAGATATTGTTAAGTGGTGAAAGAACGAAGGCGGTAAAAGTTTTCCATTTCTCCAGTCCTTGGACTATGGCGGTAATATATTTATACATTCTAGGAACCTCTGCCCCAAGTGAATGATTATTTAGCTGGACAAATAAGTTTATAGTATATCGCAAATTTAAGCTTCTTGATGCAGGATTCAGAATAACCCGATTATGCCAAAATGTTGCATACCTACTTCCTTAGCACACCAAAAGGAATAAAATTAGCGGGTGTCCCAACATTTTATCGCGCATTCAATTCTAAGGGACACCCTAACCGCAGTGTATTTCCTGCTAACGGAAGTGTCTTCCTGGAGGCTGACAGTCCCGCAACCCCCTGGGCCTTTCCCGGAAGTCGCCAGCAAGGCGGACCCGATTTTTGAGTCCCTCGGAACGATTATGCGTTTATGTCTGCCGTGACTTAGCCCATTCAGGGCGGATTAAGACTTGCCCTACGTGCAATGCAGATGTGTAGGCTCCTAAATTCCTGCTCCTTATTCGGCTTGCTTCCTGATTGACGGAAATATTTCACCCGGGTTGAATGCAACGCGGAACAAGATAAGGCTCACAAATATGGCTATACAATTTTTCAGAACTTTACACCATTCAGCAGGGTTCATTTAGCTCCATACTTTCTTTCAACATACTTTTATATTAGCTTCTAATGTTGCTAAGATGGAAAATCTTTATCATATTCAAAAAGCAATAGGTACTAATAATAGATAACATATGTAATTTGATTCAATATTTTTAATCTGTCCAAATCGTCGCTATTATGTTACATAACGAACTAATAATGTACTTCCCTTCATTCAAGTCGTTACTTTGAAATAATATTTTCGTTGATTTCACAATTTTTCACTGTGAGTAAGAAACAACGTGAAAAATTGTGCAACGATATTTCAACGTATTTGCTCTTCTCTTTTTCAGATGAACCGTTTTGTCGACAGTAAATTCAACGAATAGATAATCGGAAGGTATCAATTTGTTCCTTGCTACCCTATAATCAATTAACCGCAGAATTATCTCAACCGATACGTTGATCGGGTCGATGAAGAAAAACGCGTCATTGGTTTGCACATCTTTATGTAAAATTTCGCTCTTTTTTTGAAAACAGAAGAATTATTATTCTTGGTCGATTGCCAGGTACAACAGGATACAGGAACGATGACGATTCGATGTATCGATTATTATTTATGACTAATATGAAGTGCGATTCCTCACCATTGACAGTAATAAGGAATGAAAAGCTGATTTGTACTAGGTATGAACCGTTTGAGTAATTTATTCTGATTCATCCTTTCAGAGATCTCAATATTTAAATATTTCTGTTCTAATGTTTTGTGATTTAAAATCCTCAAAATTGGTCCTATACTTCTTCGAAAGGATATGCTAAATTTCCCCAGAAATTAATACAAATCTTCGAGTGAAAAAAGTGAAAGCGTGAACGACATTTGGGTTCTTTTATTTTGGAAAGTAAAAAATGTTCCAAAACACTTTAAATTGGATTTAAATAATCATCAAAGGAATATCTATTTTTATTATTTACGAGCTTGAATAAAAGAGAAAACTTAGAAGTTGCTGTGATTCATATAAGAAAGCTGAATGCAGAGTTCCACTCACGTTTCATTTCGTACGCAGGTGTTCTTCGACCACGCTTGACCTCTCTAACAGAATTTTGAAATGTTTTGGTCATTCACGCGTCGGAAAAAAACTGATGATTTAACTATGTGATTTGGCTGATCGACGTTTAGTGGTGTCGAGCACCGTCGAACGCCCGTTAGCGTTGGCACAAATAATGATTTGTGCCTTTCTCAAAATCAAACGGTGCTTCTACGATTCATATTATATAAGATAATCTTCCTCAAAGTGTTACTTCACAATTGTGCGTGTTTCCCACTCGCGGAGGAAAACTATTGAACCTATTAGTTTTCCTTTTTTTTCTTCACTGTCACCGGGTTATCGAGAATCGATGTAAGCATTACAGTGGAAGCATTACGAACAAGACGAAAACTAGATTTTGTTTGTTTGAAATTATAAACAATTATATCCTAACGACTGAATTTATTTGAGGAAAAACAATTTTTTTAGGCTCGATTACATTGGAATGCTTTAATTATGTAGTCACATAAAAATAATTTTAAATTCATAGTATTTGCATGATTTATACCCCCATTGATGATTTAATTAACTGAAACAAAGGCAAATAAGGAGATTCTAATATACATTGTTATTAAACATATATCAAATTTGTTGAACAAAAGAGGCAGTTGTAGGTTGAAATGAAACTAAGGACAGAGGAATGAAGAGTAGTCATAAAAATTATTGAATTTACAATTCTCTGAAAGATACTTCATTTTCAGGTACTATATTTTATGTATTCAGTCGTTATGTATTTAGCTTTCTCTTAATTGTGAAAGTTTGCTTACAAAACAAATTTTACCATAGGTACGTGTATTTATCATTCATTTAAAAAGAGTTGTAATAATTTTATATGGACACACTATTACTTCTTTAACAAATAAACTAAAATTTCACAAGGAGAACATCCGTACCGGACGTTCTTGTATACATTCAAAGGATGTCCTGAGATAATCCAGATGTTCTCTGTACATCCTCGTTAAGATATTTAAGTGTTGTAGGAAGGTCCCATTTACAAAGTGAGTCATCCTGAAGACGTGCTGTGCCAACATCCTCGGAACATTTTCAGAATGTTCAGAATGAACGGTCTTAAAGACGTCGTAAAGACGTCCTCAGCAGGTCTGGGTTTGGACATTATGGGGGGAATCCTATTCTTTGGGCTCAAAACATAGCGAATCTTTAGATTTTTTTTATGAAACTAGCGATTCGAATGATCTGAAATTTGGACCATGTTTATATGCATTTTTGAAGAAGTTTTAGTTTCTTTTATTTTTAACAATAGGTAAATGTAGGAGTTATCAATGATCCAGTTATCTGCTGGTGTGCACGATATTTTTGTAACCACTGAACCGATTACCTTAAAATTTCGTCTGTATATCTAAAAAACATTACTTCATACTTTGATGAACCATTCTGATAAGTTATCTACTTCTTTGACTATATAAGAAAATTGACTCAGAATTGTATAGCAAAAGTTAAAGTTTTAGACCTTTCAATTTGAAAACCCTTCACACTCTTCAAAAAAATTTTATATTTTTCCCGGCTCGTCAAATTATGGCTATATATGTATACAGTGAAACGCCGTTTCATTTTTCTGTTTCAGATTACCAGGAAGATAAAATTAATAAAAGAATTATGTATTGCCCCCACAAAGATGCATCAAAACCTGGTCCAAATTTCAGATGACTCAAATCCCTAGTTTCTTAAAAAAAAAACTAATTTTTCTATGTTTTTAACACAAAAAATATAATTCCCCCTTAAGAAAAACATATTTGCCAGTAACGGAAATCGACTCAGACTTCCAGTTTACGAAGCAATATAGCATTGTTTTATATATTGTTTACAACATATATTGTTTTCCTCAATATAGCATTTGAGTTATAACGAATGGCTGCAGTTTCTTTTATGCACGCGGATAAAATTTGAAAGTCAACTCTGAAAACCGTGAAAAAACTCAAAACATACATATCAAAATCTAATTAAACCTATCTAAAGTTTTGATTTTACGTATAAAACTTGCCTTTGGATTCCCTTAAAAAATACGACAAAACTTTTTAGCCAACCCAATAGATTACCAGAAAATAGTTACGAAATCTACACTCATTTACAATAATGGAATATTAATTTGAAGGAATAATTACTCGAAATAGCAGCCTATTAATTTTATGGGATAATCATTCACAATAATGGAATAACACCCATACAGTTAAACGAATAAAACTTCCGTTACATTATTACCCACTTTTCATAATCTCATGCGCCCGTCCGTGCGATTTTTTGCACGGACAAAATGTGCCGAAAGGAGCGGAGGCAACGGTGCCGATACGACCGAATGCTATATAAGATGACGGAGGCGGCAATGTAGTCAGTCATTCTCTTACACACTGCGGCTGCGTCAGGATCATTCGAATTCGCGTGTTCGGTAGTGACAACCAGCGACAAGTTATACACTATTTTTATCTCGAGCAATATCCAGCTGATTACTTTCCAGTAACATGGATATCAGGATCTTGACATTGCTGATGTTAATCAGCGTCGCTGGATCTATGGCCGACCTTCGCTCGCCTCTCCTCAGGATACGCAGAAGTGAGTAGCTGTTGAGTGATACCAAACGCACACATGCAGCCGAACACCCAGCGCTTGATAATAACAATAATAAAGAAACGTTGAACATTTCTGTTTTAACAATGTGAAAGCACGAATTTTCTTTTCCCGCGATAGTTGCACTCTGTCTCGTGTTGATCGTTAATTACGCACTCGTAGCTAACAATCCCGATACCCAACAGGCAATTTCTGACGTAGCAAATGAAGTCGTTCCTAAGCGATGCGAGTTAGTTCCATGTGACACTTTGCTTCCATGGCGTGGTGTGTAATTCCGTCAAAATAATATGTTTCCTGTATGTACACGAGTGACTCACTCTGCACACAGAGGTGTCGTTCAATCGTTTCACGTTGCGATAACCATCGAATATTATTTCCAAAGAAATCGTCTTTCGTTGCGTAAGGCAGCGATGAAAAATAAAATTGTGGCCAACAATAAGTTACATAATGAGCGTCGTGCATTTAAACCGGATTCGCGGCGGGATACGGAAAATTCAGGGTAATTGTGAGAATGGCAGCTGGTTGTAGTTCGTGAAATAGAGAAATGTTAATAGATTTCAGATGGCGGGTGTTGGAAAAAATGTTTTCGCGCGTTTGGTGAATAATTGCGTGTTTAAAGCTGTACCTGGATAGGGCTGCCATCCGTAAAATTATTAATCTAGGACAGAGAGCATTAAAACTCCGGACATTTCCACTCCAAACCCGGACACTTTTAACTATTTCTTGTATGAGACAGTGAGAGCAATGACTCACATTTCTTTTCGGAATTGAGTTAGTAGCAATAACGTATTACAATAGGTTCTACTAATCATATAAAATAGGAAAAAAATTGTAATGTGGGTTGTTCCGTTGTTGCTTTCCCTGTCTCATATAAGATATTTCCTGAATCGGTACTGAAATCAGAAAGTATCGTCTCGCAGAGAAACATTTTTCCTATATACCTACACATATTTATTACCACGCAAAGAAATTCAGATAAAATCAGTTTTTCCTCTTAATATAACAGCACATCTGCTAATTATTAGAATTAAAAGTAAACGGTAGCATAATTTAACAAAAACAATATATCACGAAGTTGTTTTTCTTCATAAAATATTTTTAAAAATATTCAAATCACCGATTAGCAATTAATCACAATGAACGATTAAGAAATTAATTTATTTGTCTGTTTTCATCAGTGCAAAGTGCCGTCAGACGTTTGTGAATTATGTTTGAGTAGTAATATCGATAATCGATATCCTTAAGTGTGTAACATTAACAATGTCATTCCTACAGTACATTCTCCTTTGTATGCAAATGTCGTGTACATATATATGTGCTGATGCACAACGAGCGAAGATAATTCGTCACGACGTTTACGAACCGTGGCCTTATTACATTTTCAACCTTGACCCCTACCAAGATAATACTACACTTTCTTTCAACTTCCTTTGCTTTTCTTATTTCTGTGGCTCTATCGCAACGTCCTCCCTCCACCTTTCCTCCTTTTAATATAACTACCTCATTCAGAAAGAAAAAAGAAGAAGAAATGGTTCTATAAATACGCTATCAACAGCGTATACTATTGGATAAACGCTGTCAAAAATATAATCAGAGAAACGATAATCGTAATCTTGATATGTAAATAGAAATTTAATTATATTTAGTACTTGTGAAAAGAATGCTCCTATAAAATGATCCTCCTAGATTGCCGACTATGTAGACTTAGACACAGTAGTCCTAAACACCTGTTTCCAAGGTGCATTAAAACAAGAAGTATACTGTATAGCCTCTAAGGGATTTGTGAATCACGAGGATGTATAGAATCCTGTATTAGCTAGAAGTAAAAATATTTTACCGCGTATATCCCAATAAATAATTCAGTTTTGCAATGAATTGAACTTTGTATGTAGGAAAGCATTGGTTATTTTGATTATTTTTTGTATTTTTTTATCATTAGTCTTATAAGTATGCATTTTAGTCCTCTTTTCTTCTGCTTACTACTGCAACCAGCTCCTGCAAGGAAACCAGAGAATTAAGGGACACCTTCTATATGTTCGTAAATCTTTAGGGCACACTTTATAATCGTCTATTTTATTCAGGAACAGTCTTGATCATGTTCAGAACTCGATAGCTGCTTCCTGTTTACCGAAAGCCAGTTTCCAAGGAATACCACGTTGTATATAAAGTCGCCTGAAAAATGTTGAAAAATTTTAGTGAAATCCCGAGTCGAGTCATTCAACCTGTACGATAAATTACGATGACGGCATATTAAAAACCAAATATTTCCTGTTTCCTGCTGATGAGTTGTTTTAACTGAAAAAGAAATTATTTTTCATTGAAGATACTGAGTGGTTATGAAATATAACAAATAGAATACACTATTAGTAAAATATTTAACAACTTTAATATTAAGTTAATAATGGTTTTATACCTGCTCGATATGGTCCAAAGAATTTAACCAATTTCTGCAGGTAACAATTTCCCTGAAATCTATTTATTAATATCAGGTTAAATGTATCTTTATTTATATTTTAGCCTACTACTAACAAAGTTCTCCACGTTCATTCTTAATGTTCACATTTATTCCACAAAGCAATGGGGAAAACCCGTTTCTATACGAAGCAATTACTGTTGATACTCCAAATTTTTGTTAACAATTTAAATGTGTATTATCGAATCAGTGTTACGTTGAAAACTTTCCTGCATGCATGTGTTGTCTGTGTGTGTGTGTGTGTGTCACTCATAGATCATTCGGAGTTAGATTTCCCATAAAAATAAAAGGAAGAATACACTATGGAAAATGTTGGATTAAAGTTTCCATCGAAAGGAACTACAGAGCGCGTCGACATTAACATCTGTGCCTGAACTTCGATGTGTTGAAACTATTTTCCGTCCTGCATGCACAGGCCTGGTGGAGGAACTTTCACGGGCAGCGACACTCGAAACGCATGTTGGCAGTAACACTGAAGCGTGCGAACCCCCATAAACCCCACATCGTGACCCGTTTTACCGGGAATAATTAACAAAACGAAATATGGTATTTTGTTTCTTTTCATCGGCGAAGATGGATTGCAAGAAACTGGTAAATCACGTGTCGTGGAATTCCTTGGAATGCCGAGGGCGAAACGGGAGTCCCCGACTGCTGAAAGCACTGCTAAAACCACTGCTACACCCAACTCCACCTCAGACCCACCTACCACTGCCTCCGCTGCACTCAGCACAAATCCTGCAACGAAAAAACCAGATCCAACAACTAGGTCTACGCCCACGTCATATCCCACAACCAAATCCACACCTGATTCAAGTTCAACGACACCTAAACCGAGACCATCCACCGGATCTACAGCCGCCGCTTCCACCGCGTCGCCCAAAGCCACGGCAGCGCCAACGACCACGCCCGCGACGTCGAAAAAGCCAACGGATTCTGGAAAATCAAAGAAACCAGGATCATCGACCGCGTCGCCGGCACTAGGCTCGCGCATCAATCCTGAGGAGTCCGACGAGAAGCCTGAACCGAAGCCTGACATGCCACCGTCCCAAGGAAGTCCCAGCGTTCTTGGAGTCCAAAATCCCCATCCAGTGCCTCCTCCATCCTTCCTTCAAAGCTTCGGTCCTGACACGATGTTCCCTTATAATCCTTACGGTGACCCTACGTTCAACTCTATACCAGGTCCCAACAACTACGCGTGGACAGGGACCAACAACGGACCCGGAGCTGCATCGTCCTTTGCTAGTTCGTCAGCTGGAGGCTTCGGCAGCTCAGGCTTCGACAAAACGCCGTTGTTCGGTGAACGCGGAGCATTTGTCGACAACACGCCCAGTATGTCCAACTTCCCCGGTGCGTCTAACATGCCCAATGTGGTTAGCACAGGGGGGTACGATAACAATAGAGGAGGTAATATTAAGTGGGTAAATTCGAGCTGAAGAATTCCATCCGGATGACTGTCGAATGAATAATGCATGCATGCACACTGACGTTCCACGTTTAGGGAAATTAGTGGAACTTCGCGAAATTTGGGTATCAATAAGAACTAAAGCAGGATATTTCAAAGGTAGAGTAATTGACGAATGTAGGTATCATGGATCCGCTTTGTTGAGAGACGTATTGGCTCAAACGATGATATGGCACTATTTCGTGTAACTTTTAGCGAGTTAATTTTTCTTTTTTTCTGGCATAATCTGATCAGCGTTAGGTATATGTAATTATGTAGAAAATTGAGTGAAATTTCGGGAATATTGAAGGAAAGACTTCGTTTTGATTCGTACCTTAATTTTTACAGGCGCGGGAGTCGATCAAAATTCATTCGTCTTCCCTGGGTTCAATGTGGACGCTTTTCAGAGGCAAATGGAGGATCATTTCAGACAGTTGCAAGCTCAGTTCCAGCAACAGCAACAGTCGTAAGTTGAAAAGCTTTCGCGAAGATGTGATAAATTTAATTATTTACCTAGGTCATTTTCATAATCACTGGCAAATATTAAATAATATATACATATTGCATCATTTTATTATTATACTATGTCTACTATGTAAGCTTTAAAATTTCATCGAAAAGTGAGTCATTTATAATAACAGTGTTACTCTACAGTCTACAATAGTATTACTATTATATGAGGCAGTCAGAGCAACAACGGACCAACCCACATTAAATTTTTTTTTCCTATTTTATATTGTTAGTAGAGCCTACTGGAATATGTTATTGCTACTAATTCAATTTCGAAAAAAGTGTGGGTTAGTCCGTTGTTGCTCTGACTGCCTCATATAATAGTAATACTATTGTAGAGTAACACTGTTATTATGAATGACTCACTTTTCGATGAAATTTTAAAGCTTACATAGTAGACATAGTATAATAATAAAATGATACAATATGTATATATCATTTAATATTTTCCAGTGATTATGAAAGTGACCTAGTTAAATAATTAAATTTATCACATTTTTTAACACAAGCAAATGCAAAAATCGAAGTGTATTGTAATGGAAATTCTTAAATAATTTCATCTTAAACGAATTTGAAAGTTGGGTATTGAGAAGCCTTCTATAAAAACAACAAAAACAAGTATTTGGCGTAATGTACAATCTATCATATGCGAGGTAATATATACTTAAAATATTACACATCTGGTGTATTACATTAAACACTTAAAACTCTTTACTTTTAACCGAGGCGAGTTTTCGAAAACTCCAAGTAGTTTGAACGATCGATTTGTTTGGTTTTTCGAGCAACTTAAATTTTCTGTAGAAAAGTCGAGAAATATTCCGTAATAACAATTCAACTAAGTACCTATATGACTGAATACTTAAAGTCAGGTCAATCTAGCAAGCCAGGTATTCTCTCCACTTGAATTTCGAGCTATTTGAATGTTCGAGTACACACTCAGACAGGTTTTGCTTACGGGGCTTTCCTCAGTATGCCTACCTACTCATCTCAGCATACACATACATATTTACATGTATGCATTCCACAGATGGAAGCACGAAATATTGAGTAGTGGGAAGACGGAGCCACGTGTGGGGCTTCATCCGTAGCAACGCTGATTTAAAGTATTAACGATCCATAGCCTTGACACTTCTAAGGAAACTGATTCCAAGACTGATCATTCTTATTTTTACTCAACCTTCACTAGTTTTTTACATTATTAAAGCAATGGAAATTTTAACTATTCCACTGTGGCTATCGTAACGCTTGTACCTAGAAAATAAGATATAGATATCTTATTATAAAACATATAATCTCTGGAAAGTTACCAGGCAGCTGAAATTTGTTTTGTTTTTACCTGTTACGTGCAATGTATACAGAATTTAATAGTAGGTACAGGCATTTAGTTCCCACAATTTATTTCCTTATTCTTTCGACACGTGTGCAATTTAAACCACCGATAATTAACGAGTGAAAATGTTACAGCACGTTCGTTATAGTTATAATGACAGGCCTTATTTAGTTAAACTATACATCGTAACAACTACCAATCCATAAACTCATTTTTCATTTCAATTCTCAATATTTCACATTAACGAGGGAATCAATTAAGCCTATAGAAAATCTGAGAACTCTTAAATTAATTCCTAAGTAGTAAAATCATAAATGCAATGGATTAATGAGTTTATAATTACAGTAGTAAGAGGTAGTTATCGTTCAAATTCATTCATATTTTCCAACCCAGCTAATGCCAACGGATTATATTGCAACCCACCAATAACAAATTAATATTTACAAACTCACAATGTCCATCCAATTTAAAAAGTATTGCTACGTACCACTGTATCAAAAAATAATCGGTGTCTACTCTACAAAAGTGTATGGATTTTATTAATACTACTCTTTGTACAGGACACCTCAGAATAAAATGTTTTCGGGGGGAAGGGGGTTAAAATACAGCAAAATCTATTCTATAAGCATAGTGTCGATGCGTATATTTACCGAGGTACCTAAACGGTGTTACAGAAATTGTCCAAGCTGTCAATATCTAGCGTTATGACTTTAAAAATTGATAAATTTTTGCAGAACAGAAATCTCATAAAAAATTTAGTGCACGGCAATGAATGTCAAATGTTTTAATAGATAACGCTATTAAATAAATTGACTAAAAACTGACTTCGACAATTTCTTCGTTTATATTTACGTAAATATATATTTCGTTAAATATACAATTTCGATACTATGTTTATAAGATACTTTTCACTGTATATAATACCTTTTGCATCCTTTGATAGCACGCCAGTTTTAAGATTTCGACGAGATTTTAAACTATAACTATAATATGCAAAAATTTAAATAAAATAAAAAGCTTTGTACGCAGTCGTTTAGTTTTCGTTATGGTTCAGCTACTTCTCAGAATTGCTATGTACTCACCGAACCTATTTACAAAATGTGAAAGGTGAATCACAGTGGTTAATATGGTGTTTTTTTTTTTAATAGGCTTTTTAACACAGCTAACCGCATAGGCAGCGATGGATACTCAGGTGGTGGTTCCAACCCTGGTGTACACAGTGCAGTCTCCAGCATCGGTTTAGGACCAGGTGGTGGCTATCAAGCCGGTGCAATCAACCCGGTAAGTTAGAAAATCTAATATAGCTGCTTACCAAGTTAAATTATTTGTGTCACGTCACATTTTTGCGAAATCCAAATAATTTTTGGTATAACTATTGTATCGCGCTGTATAAACACTACAAGAATGATATTTTTCCTGTAGCAATTATTTAACAGTTATATCCTTTTAAATAGTTTTTTACTTTTTCGTGGCACATTTCGTGACCCCAGAGTTTATCGTTCGAAAGTTTTTAGGCGACAGACAAACACACAAACATACACAAGCTTTCTGCTTTACATATTAAGATAATAACTATGTTCCTTAACTTTTAAATAAAATGATTGAAAACTTTCGACCGGAAAATTTTTAAAAAAACTTTTAAAACAGAAACTTTTTTTTAAAAGTTTCCTTAACTTTTATTCTAATCTACTCCTTTTTTTTTTAATTTTACAGGCTGCACCAGGAATAGCCTCAAGATTTTCTGACGACCTTCCCGCACCGTCTGGAAATAGTTACGGAGTATTTGCTGGCTCCAGTTCGAAAACCGTTGTAGGCCCAGATGGCAAACCTGTCTCGCATAAGATTTCCACGACCGGGGTCAACGACAATGGGAAGATTACATTCCGCACCGTTCAGGATTGAAACCTATGTACTATCGATTGGATCTGCACAGAGAATAACCGCTTTACTGGAATCCACGCGTGTTGCAGTAAAATGCAACAAACCCCTCTTTCCCACCCCTCTTTCCCTTGTAAATCGCAGTCCTCTGTAACTCAGGGTTATGAACAATACTTTTAATAATTTACTTATCAAATATACTTACACGATAGCCATAAAATACTCGCTGTATTTAAACGCAACTGAAAGCATGAAACGCGTAGAATATTGTTGCACACTTCGACAACTAATAGAGCTGTCGTCTGCTTCCAGGAAAGAGACCCATAGACAATTTTAAATTTAAGGACATAATACATAGACTTGCATTTCATAGTCGATTTTACCGAAGAAATTACTCCCCCCAGTACGTCCTTTTCCTACCAGCTGAATTATTAATACTTTATCTATTTACTGATTTATTTAAGACCAAATAATTCGTAGTGTCTGTCGATTTAAATTTCAGGACACGCAATTCGTTGCGTGTACTTCCTCTCTCCCTCGAAACATGTTTTTGTAAGGAATGAACGTCAAATACATCACTGTTTAATACAACTTGTATTTTATTAATCACCATTGCAATATTTAACACAAATGGATGGAGGAATCATGATTTGTTGCTTGTTAATCGTTGCTCCCCCGGTGCTTGCTAAGTGGTGGTTCAATTTTATCGTCAACGACGGGTTTGCTGTGTGGCCATCCACCATGATCTGGGAAACTTCTGGCTGCTATTTCTCCAAGACGATGGTAACGCCAGATAGTCGGAGGACTTTGGAAGGTACCTCGACCTTGAATCCAAGGTTGTCCGTCTCGATAACGTGTTTGAATCTGAAACGTTTTATTTTAGTCTTTATTCGTAATGGATGGAGTATAAATATGGATGTAACATCAACATCTTCGGAGTTGTATGTCAATATGTTCTGTAAGTGGGAATAAGAAAGTGTGTTTATACTTGCATCTCAAATTATCTTTTTGTAACGAAAGTTATACATATATGTAATGGGATCTCTACTATTTTTCGCGTAAACGAATTTTCGAATAATAAAACGATCGCTATTCCGTTGCTGATCATTTTGTATTTTAGACAAAATAATTTATTTGCAAATAGTAGAAGCGAAAAATAGATAGTTCTCGGGTAGTTCACATATGCATAAATTTTCGTTTCTTAAAAATCCATAATCTTTTTTTTTTTTTTTCAAGAAAAATTATACATATTTTTGCGAACTGTTCAATATAATATATTAAAATGTTCAAAAATATATTATAATTTTTGCGAAGTCCACGACAATATTGGAATTCGAATGAAAATGTTCAATTTACATTCCGTAAACAAAGAAAATTTCCCTTTGTCTAGTCTATATTGAAATGTCACTAAAATGCCACTTAATTACATAAATTTAGTCTGAATTGAATAAATGAATCAATATCGAATATGATTCAAAGTGAAATATGGAATAGGAGGAAGTAGAACTAAGGACATAAATCATTTGAACCGTGAACGTTTACCTGTGGAATGTCGTTATGCAAATAATATATCGGTGTATGTGAAGGATTCACGCGCTGGAAATCAGCCGGCTGGCTGTAAGTATCTTCTATGCCACGAACTCCGTCAACAACTGGAATATCATTCATCTGAGAATCAGTCTCCAGCTTTCTTACTATTTTCACATGCACGTCAGTTATTATGTTGCCTTCCTCGTCTCTGTGGGATGACACGGTAACCTCACAGACACCATTTTTACATGTGAGCACACTTGGTTTCGTTCCGTTTCCATTTAAAACGATTTGAATATTCTCGCCACATGCGCTCGGTTCTTTCGTTGAATCGTCCTAGAAATTTTTTTTTTTTTTCAACAATTGGATTTAAATTCTACCGTCTATAAAACAAGACTCCCGTTTATGGAACACCAGTTTTACTACTCGGTTTCGCTCGAAATTTAGATCCCGATTTTATAAAAAAAAGATGTATTTATTTATTTTTCTTTTGTTGAAAATAGTCACTTTCACCTGGATTAGCTAGGCATAATGTGCTGGGACACATCTTGTGACAGTTTGAAATGAGTTTACAAACATTTTCCGCTTTGTATAGGTATTAAGATTTTATAATATCTACCTAAGTGAATATCACTCCTGTTTATTTACCTACATTCTGCAGAATGAACGTTAAATTTTTAGCTACTTATTACCGTTAACCACGAAACTTTGTACATTTATTGGTGATTTTTCATCAGATTCCATTTACATCAGAAAAGGACGACGACGACTGAATAAAATTGATGTGTCTGACTTATGGCGTTTAAGCGGAGCTAGCTGTAAATCCGTTAACGAACCGTTTTACGACCTTGTTCGTCAAATAGGAGCAAAACTCGCTTTGGCGGGGCCGACTTTATGTAATTTGCAGAACGATTTTAGATACCTAAGGAGTCGAATGGATCCTAGTTAACCTTCCTGCTATGAATTCTCATTTCAGGGAATGAAGGATTAATTGATTTTTAAAATCCTTCATTTACAAATCTATATAATTCACAAGCATAATGCGCAAAGATTATTGATTTTACCCTGAATTATTCTAATTCTTTTCTACGGGGGAAGGAGGGAACTGTTTGCCTAACTTTTCGAACATGATTCCAAAAGGAAATCTGAAATAGTGAGTAGGTCGCTTAAGGATCGAGGATCTCTTTGAGCTTATACTAAATTAGAAACCCTTTCAAGTAACAAGATTAAGCAGCAACTTATTCCTTTCGTACAGTATTAATTAATTTTAAGATGTTGAATAACGTCGAGTAATGCACATAATTATTACTGGGTGTCTAAAACTACAGTGCAACAAAAAGACCTCTGCTTCCATTAAGCATCAAGAAATTGTAAAACTTTTATTGTATTATTGTCTCCATTTCTTTGCAATATTCATGTCGCTAACAATGAAAGTGTAATCCGACATTCTCATTTTACTGCGTGTCATAACAAGCCTAGTCATAGACCCAGGGACGTGATTAGGTACTTCTTGTGTTAATTGGAAAAATGTCCCTGAATATCTTTAAGAAATGTCTAGGCATTGTTTTCATCTTCTCTGAATCAACAATAATAGCTAGGAAAAGTACGAAGTTCTCTTTTAAAAAAAAGATAATAATATTGAAATATTATTCAAATAAAAGTATTTAAATATTTTTTAAAATTATTAAAATAATAATATTCAAATAATATTTTCAATGTATTTTAATATTCATCTAAATCATTCTTTGATACCATTACCTACATCTTGACCATATTCATATAGATTAATTAAACAGGGAACCTTTGCATATTCTTAAAACTTAATTATTTATTTCTTGGTTACTAATTTCATTAATAATTAAGGTGATATTTAAAAATTATTAAATTTGAAGCCCATGCACTAATCTGTTGTAATCAGTGGTGTATAAAATCCGAAGTAAAGTAATATTCTTGCTTCATGAGATACTTTAATGTAGAAATTTCATTTGCAACATAGAACCGAAGAAAATTAAACTAAAGTCCTTTGATTGTCAGTATAATATCAATTTTTACAATAAATTTCATGGGCATTAAAATATTACATTTCTAACAAACCATGCCACTACTTTTCGGTCCAGTAATTAAATTTGAAAAAGTCAAAAAGTTTACTCACTTGTACAGAATTACTTGTGCTCTTCTTCAGATCCTCGGCCCTGATGAAGACATTCTCACCGTTTGGTCTGAAAACAAAAGAATTGGAAATCTGATCGGGTCGACCATCGACCTCGTTCAAGTTTACAGAAACTTTCGAACTGAAGTCACTAGAACTCCGTTCATCTTCTTGCAAGTCAAGGCCGATCTGTGACGAAATTCGCGCGCACGACACAAAATTTCTCGCCGCGAATGCCATCCAAAGAACAACGAGGATCATTCTTATCGTCTGTTTTTCCATGCCTTACTTGACTGGCACTGTATTTTTCGCCCAGAGCTTTGACGGTTGTAGCAAAGAAATCGTCTCAAAGAAGGGATAAGTATTGTGACAGGATGTGTATAGTACAGTAATGACAATGATTACCGTGCGCGTGTAAGAAAATTACAATGACCTCCGTGTATGCGACTGCCAGAACGCTAAAAAGAAATAGCGGGGATCTGACGTGCGAAAAGACGGCTCTTGGGGTACTGATACGAATCGGTAATCTTAATTACTTCCTGAAGCGCTATCTGAGGCACGATCTGAGGTAATGTCGAGCATTTCGATGTTATGACCAATTAACGCGATCGTGTGGAAGTAACGATCATTATATGGAGATAGTAAAATGGCAGGGAACAGTTCCTTCGAATAACTCATGTTTCACTTACAATTTCCGAATGTTTTATACACAGGGTGTCGCACCTAAACCAGGCCATCTAAATAGCTCGTCTAGTTGTGGTAATTCTCTCTTTTTTTATAGGTAGAGAAAATTTTTATATACATACACATTTTGTAATAATTATTAGTTAACAGACGAATGTTTTTTAGTTATTGCGATAGTTTTTAGGGAGGGGCCATTTTTGGGGCTATTTTGTGGCTTTGGACAATATGTCAAAAGTCCCCATCGATCTGACATCCATTAAAAATTTTAAAGAGGGTTGATGGTAAAAAAACGTTTTTTCGCGAATATCTCGTTATTTAACTGTTTTTGGGCAAAAATAGTTATTATCAAGTTTATAGCTTAGGAAATTTTCTACAAAAAAGGTGATATGACCTTCTTCGTAGAAGTCACCATTTTCATGTATGACGACTTACAAAGCTTCAACCCTTATCTTTTGACAAGGGAAGATGAAGGGGTGTATATGGATGTAAAAGAGGAATTAGAAAAAACAAGTGTATTATTCAACAGTATGGTAAAGTACTTAGGAATCATCATATTTCTCAAAAAAATAATACATCGAATAATACTTAAAATAATAATAATATTGTGTTGTTATTAAAATTTTCAGAGATGTATTTATTTATTTAAAATTATTACATATATGATTCATAATTAACTTAAAATGTATATGAAATCTATATTAAATCTTCATAATTTAGGTAACTAAGTATTTTTTCAGTACATTCAGGTGGTAACCAAGGTAAATTTTTATTAAAGAGTAAACCAAAAATTTTATCACCTTTTTCCATAAACTCTTTCTCCTTTTCCCCCTTTCTAAAATTCCTTTTTATCATACTAGCATATATTGGAAATTTTATTTTATAATTATCTGACCCGAAAGCCTCTACTATACTTTCATTTGTTGCATACATTGCTACTTGACGTACACTTCCAGTCAAGATATCATAAAATGTGATATTATCATTAATAACCTCGCTCTTCATGCATGTTATTTCCTTCCTGCATTCAATCTGATAATGACTTAATTCTTTATCACCGTTGCCAAATGTAAGTGAAGAAATGGATAATATATTCTTGTTAACTGCATATAAATTTGCAGCTTTTATCTTAACCATGTGACGTTTAAGAATCTTAACAACGTTTACACGACCATAATTACGATACAAATAATTATTACGAAATGATTTATGAAGACACATAGCGAAATCAAGTGCGGTGTAATTTTTTTTACTCGTAATAGTAGTATCAGAACCGTGTTCTAGAAGAGTCTTAACAGTTTTTTCGCGACCTTTCTTAGAAGCAATATGAAGTGCTGTTCGACCATGTTCATCTGTAGAATTAACTTTGGCACCATATTTTAAGAGCAACTTGATAACATCTAGACGATCACTTTTGACAGCAAAGTGCAATGGTGTATAACCTTTCTCACTTCTAGAGTTATATACAGCATTAACATTAGCTCCACATTTTAGAAGGTGTTCAACAATTTTTAACTGTGCCATCTGTGTAGCAAGATGAAGAGCAGTTGTACCATCTTTTGCTTCAGCATTCACATTAGCACCTTTACTCAAAAGCAATTTGATAATTTCTTCGCTATGATTTCTAGCAGCAAGGTGCAATGGTGTGTAACCTTCCTCCATTCCAAAGGTATTATACACAGTATTAACATTAGCTCCATAATTTAGAAGGTGTTCAGCAATTTGTTCACACCCATGAAATAATGTGATATGAAGAGCAGTTGTACCATCTTTTGCTTCAGCATTCACATTAGCACCTTTACTTAAAAGCAATTTGATAATTTCTTCGCTATGATTTCTAGCAGCAAGGTGCAGTGGTGTGTAACCTTCCTCCATTCCAAAGGTATTATACACAGTATTAACATCAGCTCCATAATTTAGAAGCTGTTCAGCAACTTGTTCACATCCATGAAATAATGCGATATGAAGAGAAGTTCTACCATCTTTTGCTTCAGCATTTACATTAGCACCTCTACTTAAGAGCAAGTTGATAGTTTCTATGTTGCCATTTCTGGAAGCAAGGTGCAGTGGTGTATAACCTTCTTCCCTTCCAGAGGTATTATACACAGTATTAACATTAGCTCCATAATTTAGAAGGTGTTCAACAATTTGTTCACACCCATGAAATAATGCGATATGAAGAGAAGTTCTACCATCTTTTGCTTCAGCATTTACATCAGCACCTCTACTTAAAAGCAATTTGATAATTTCTTCGCTATAATTTTCAGCAGCAAAGTGCAGTGGTGTATAACCATTCACATTGTCACAGGCATTAACATCAGCTCCGCGTGTTAAAAGATGCTCAACAATTCGTGAATACCGTCTCTTTGTTGCCAAATGAAGAGCGGTTTTACCATCTGCACTTTCAGCATTTACATTAGCTCCTTTGCTTAGAAGAAGATCTATAATTTCTTCGCTACCAATGACAGCAGCAATGTGCATAGGAATTACACTGCATCCGCTGGTAGGTTCAACTCTCGCGCCCCGATTTAAAAGTATGCGAATAATTTCCATTTTCATACATACGAGTGCAAAGTGAAATGGAGTATGGCCATAAATATTTGGAGTATTAATATTAGCATCTTTATCCAGAAGCATTTGAATAATCTCTATGTCGCCATTTTCAACAGCAAAATGAAGTGGAGTCTCGGAAGGATTCTTGCTTTCGCTGTTAACTCTGGAGCCATTTGTTAAAAGTAGTTTGGCAATCTCTGTGTGTTTCTTCTCAATAGCAGTGCAAAGTAAAGCGTATCCACCTGACGCATCTGTCCATTCTTGTGAGTAATGTAGATTGCGAGAACTAATTATCTCTCTTACTCTTTCTATACGTCCTTCGCAAACTGCTTTCTTTAAACTGTGTTCATATGGTGTATACCGAACACCTTTCATTTTTCGTAAATAAATTCGTGATTCCGTGAAATAAATTCAAACTCGATTCGGACGACGCGAGATGCACTGCGCACACCTACGCAGCGATGGCTATCACTGGCCAATCACTGGCTATCACTGATTATCACTGACGAATGACTATATATGAAGGGAATTCGTATTGAACGAATTCGCCTTATAAATCAACGGGAGAAAATGCGTTTTATTCTCGCGACTTGCACAGTCAGCTGCATACAGCTGAATCATGATTCTCGAATCTTCAACCGAGTGCTGCTATCAGTTGCTATGCCGAGGAAGTCCCCCCGCGCTCGCCGCTATCTTTCACGAACCTTCTCAAAACTTGCCGAAGAGTCACGAGCAGTCTTTGGTTCTTTGCGCGCGCCTTACGAATCTGACTGACGCCACATATTACTTCGTCAAGTTCTTGAGGATCGAGACTTTTCGGTAGGTTTGCAGCTGCAGCCACGTTGTCTAGTATAAAATACAGGAAGGTCTTCGCCTCTTCCAATTTCTTGGTAATTTTTCAAAATTAAACTTAAAATCGCCACGGTTTAATGTTATTCAAATAAACTGAACCTTTGCACATCACTGTATTGAATGAAATGAAACAAAATTAGGGGTGGTCCCACGGAAGATTTGAATTTTCTTTGATAAATAAATAAGTGGCACCCTAATTTACATGGTAAAAACAAAACAAATGGGGACACAGATAACAAATTCCACGTCGTCATTGTTGAAAGGAATTGTACATTCACTGATAACTTTTCCCTAAAGCAGAACTCGGAAGCGAGATGGCACGCAACATTGCTCTCGTGTTGGAAAAGGAACTTCCTGAATGAACTGGAAAACGCACAGACACCGTAAGTGACATCGCTGTTGCTCTTTCCAAGCGAGAAACAAAGAGTGACTACTATGAAATGCACCCCGCTACAGTGTATGTAATCGTAGCTAGCACACAAGGGTTGAAGCAATTTTAAATTCCCTCGTTCTCGTTTAACGTTTGGCTAAGCCCCTGTGTAAACCAGGGACCCTGAAAGCTCATTGAAATTCGTTGAAGCCCTCGTCGCAGCTACATATTCACCCTCGCAGTCTGTAATAAACGATTCCTTAATCATCGTTCTGGCTTAAGCTGAATTTAACAAGATGTTGTGAAACGCAGTAATATAACCTTTTGTATTGTAATACGGCGGAAGTATATAATGCTGCGCAACCAAGGTGAATAAAGACCACGTTTACTGTTCGTAAAATGCTATTATACCTATGTATTTAAGTATAAGTAGCCGGAATTGAAAGCGAAGTAATTATGATAATGTAAATTGGCATTTAAAAATTACTCTACATAAGAAATCTATTAAACAATTTTGGCGACTTACCTTGTTAATTGAGACAATAATTCAGTCTCCTATTTAGTGTAAAAACTCTTGACATTTCAAATTTGAACAACTTACATTATTTGACACTTGACAGGTTAAGATTGATTGACACTTGACAGTTTATAATTCAATATATGTTCGAATACTCAAATATTTGGAGTTTATTCGTAGTATTCGAATACTTGTAAAATATTCGAATATTAAATTATTCAAATTGTCCTAGCCCTAGTCGACATATACAGGATATTGCTACAGCGTCTCTAGCCATAGTATTTTTCATCTGTTAATATATATTTAAAAATGCACAGCCAGTGATTCTGGCAAAAAACAATGACCGAGTTAACAGGTAACGAGTTAACTGGGAAAGGAGAAGCCACACTTTTGAGGCGCCGGTCGATGAGTAAACGTGTAATTATTTAGAACTGCATGCTGCGATAAATTATCCGTCAGGTGATGGAAATCCCGTTACGTAAATCTTCTAAATAACATCGCGTCAGAAAAGTTGCCACAACATTGTATTCACAGAAGCAAATGAAAGGTTTAACTAAAAGTTTGCAACACAATTTTAAACTTAGGCGTACATTGAGCTATGTTTTATAAAGAGGCAGTTTCTATTTTAGCATCTAATTATTTATTGATCAGCATCCTATATTTTATTGCACTCTTGTTCTACATCCCAGATTTCTGCAATTAAATATAGGCACCTGCCTAACAATAATAATACATTTCATATTGAAAGTATGTTTTAATTAATTAAAAAAATCGCGATATTCTCAACGTCGTATTTATTGAATTCAGAATAATTTAATCAGGGATTAAATTTATTGTAGATATCAATCACTTGCATAGTCAAAATGAAAATGTTCAATATTTATTTCTAATTTACCCGAGGAAGTATTTCTTCAACCAGAAAAAAGATAAATTAAATAAAAAATGTTCAACTAGAGATAAAATAATGGAGTAAGTAGAACAGACATTATTTTGTTTCTTGAATAAACTAATGAAAAATAATTTTATTCGAATAAATCATAGCTCTGGGCCAAGTTACGTTCGAGCGATTGAACTTCATTTGACCGTTGAACCGTAGGTACCGTTTTTCGCGCTTTTACACACGTATTGTGTGATCACTGGCATCCGGTTTCCCAAGAACCACGGGTACGATGCGCTTCCAGACACATTTACTGTTGATGGAGCGTAGAAAACGGAGTGGCTAATGTACCATGCCTAATCGGACTCGCGTTATTGAGGAATCACAAGGGCTGGGCGTATGCTGCTCACCGCTGGATATCAACAATGCAAATATGCGAGAAATTTATGTCCTGGCACCCCATGCATTCCCATCATTTCCACAAGAAATATCTTGCAATGAACTTTTATTTACGATCAACCGTTTTATCTTTATGAAACTGCTCCTCCAGGCTCAACGCGTAACGTAGATAATAAAATTGTAATACTAATCGAGCCTGCTTATGGCACTGAATACGATTATAGTTGTAATAAATTTTTATTTCAACGCAAACATGTTGAATAGATTCATGATGCTGTAGAATCCAATGATTGATCTGTCGTGAGTTCTATGAAAAATACTAAACGCAAAATTCTGACTCCTGATGTGCTGTTCCGTTAAAGAGAATGGGAGCTCCATTAATATTTTATACGAAGCTTCATATTCCCATGGAACAGAGTAACATACCGTGGCCAACAAGAGGTTAATTATCGACAATTATGGTACTTGCGATTCCCATACCTCAATCTAGATTCTAGATTAAACTAAATATCCAAGATTTTAAAACCTTAATTAATTTCACTTTGACTTCACTGCGTCTACATTTCACTGGGATTAAATATTTTCTTATCTGCACAGAAGTATAAAGTAAGTACCTTCCAAGATATAAATGACCTTTAAAATTCCAATTTCTTGACAGCTATCACATTGAAAAAGAAATATCTTATTAACAAATACAATTGATTTGAAACTATTTCAAAATAATGCCCAATGTTTCACTACAAATTCCATGAACCAACTTCTAAATTTGTACTTTTTGAATTCTTTTGGCTACGTAAAGGGGATACAAAATAATTGAGTCAGTGTATCCAGCAATAGAAGAAGAAAGGGACATCGGGAAGATGATGTAGGTACTCTCGAAACCCGTTCCTTTATCGCGGAACGATGCCCAGAAACATTAGACACCAGCAGGAGACACCAGAAAAATTAGGCCCAGCCTCATCTGTCATTTTAAACAAGACGTCGGAAAGGTGCCATTAATTTTGTCAACCGACGTCCCGGGGCGTGCAAGGGTGCACGAATTACAGGAGTCGTTTACGAGACGATATCTCACGCTTTGATAAACGATTTCCGAGAAAACAGAAACTCTTTCGGCGTCCCTTCCCCTCGTTTCTGTTGCTTCAGCCACGATGAAGAAGAATCCCCAAAAATAGCTTGGCGAAGGAATCGACCGCCCTTCGTGGAAAAAAGAAGGGAAGAAGAAACTGGGAGAGCCTCGCGATATTGTTGGATTTACGGCTGCTAGGAACAATGAACAATAACAATCGTGTATCAATCGGTTTATTGTACTCGTGACGCCTGCTATTTGTACACTATATCCTTTCATCTCCTACCGTTGCTTCCCCTCCTTTTTCTTTTCTATGTACACAGATTTCTCCGGAGTTAGGCGTACAAGCGGCACGCATTATTTATAACTAACGGGTGCATACGTATGTATATTACACGTACATGTAAAATATGTACAAAAATACAAGGATATTGGCACACTCGAAACACTAACGCGGCAAGCGAAGCGCGTCCCGCGTCGCTGGGGATTCCCGTCGGCGGTTTTATCGCTCGATTATACGACTTCCTGAGCACGAAATTGGCAGCCGACGGTGACCTACGGTTTTGGCAGTTTCTCGGAATATGCTCGGCGAACACGTGTCGCTTGGCGGATATTTGATTCAGTCTTAACGTTTAAAAATGGAAGCAAGGCGCGCGCGCGGCGTGCACGTCGATCTGCAACCATTACTCTTTGCTGCCAGCTATTATAAGAATTAACACGCGCTACATGCCCGTGCCTACTTAACGCCGTATAGAATAGTTTGCTTGGCAAGATCTACGAGAACGACTTCCAAGGCAATATTTATGCCCGGTTTGTAAAAATTCGTTCCCTTTTCTGTATAAAATAATGTGCAGAACTATTTAAATACGTTTCTACAGTCACAGATATTTGCTAGACTTTCCTGGCGATCTTAACATTAACTTTAAGTACTTCTATTATATGTATATGTACACCTGCTTAAAACTTATTACGTCAGCGTCTGCCTGCATGGTATATGTTTCGAAGAACGTATCGAGAATGAAACTCGTGTTTCTCTTTGCTCGAGTCGCGTGTCCTTTTCGCGATTACACGTATCTGGTCAACTGAGTGTGAAAGTCTTGTAGGCAAACTATCAGCTGGCTAAACGTCGGCCTCTCGTCTGCTGACATCGCCCAGCAGTAAGCCATCACAGCGAACAGCTCGTCTGGACAATTTATTGGCTGGGCCAGTCTATATCCATCTCTGAGGTATGAGGCCATTTCAAACGCATCCACTTCTACGTACGGCTGCTGCGCCAGCGTCGTTAGTTCCCACAACAAGACCCCGAATGCCCACTGGAAAATCAGCAAAAACATGTTGTCTCACTTTGACGACGATCAATTAATCTGCGACTGTCGCGGAATTCCCACACTTCCCACGCGTTTGATCCAATTTCTTGTATCTTTCCACCACTGTTGTTAATTTTAAGCACGTTACAATCGAAAGTATGAGATGAAAATGTACTTGCAAGGGAAGATTCCGTAACCGGAAGTTTAAAAAAATCTGAAACTTTGTGAATTTCTGGGGGATTCACTTCTGAGGAGGTGAAATTAAACCCTGAAAATTTTACTGTTTTCTGATTTTGTGTAGTCAAATTCTGATTTTGTGTAGCTTTATCACTTGCAAACTGTTAACATTTGCATTTTATAACATAGTTTATACATTTCTATATTCGAATGATTCTCAAAAATATGAATTACAAAAGAAATACTTAAGGACAAGTACCTTCATTGACGAAGTAAATCGAGGTCTACTTTAACGAAACCAGATAGCTTATTGGGACATTGAGAACGCTTACTTGACCCCTATATTACTTTTCTCATACCTCCCTCGAAACATGCATTGCGCTGAACAAGCTACTTAAAATGATCTGTGACTAAAGTGCACTTTAGTTGTAACCGTGTCAATTGAATACAGATAGAAAGGAAAGTAGAAGGCTTGATTTTATCACGACTATCAGCAGAAACTGAGGAGAAAATAAATAAATGCTTAAATTACAGATTTCAGGAAAGCAGTTAAAATTACAAAACACAATTTTGTTCGATCTTCAATTGTCTGTTCAGATTAAAAAAAAAACTCCAGTTTCAAAAATACACAACACGTAAAAACAAATAAATATCAATCGATAATGTACCTATTAAATATAATTATCAATTAAATAAAAGTTGAATTTCTAATTAAGAGACGCTAATTACTCACCACATCGGAGGCTGTGCTGAACGCCTTATTGAGCAGGCTTTCGATCGCAAGCCATTTGATCGGACGATTCTCGTTATCGCCCAGACAATGGTAATCTTGAGGAAACAGGTCCCTGGCCAGAGCGTTGTCCGTGATTTGAACCCTCAGATCATCGTCAACGCTAATAAAATGGAACATCGATCGTTAAACGTCTCCGAGGCGTCCCGTGGCTTAATATAAATGTTGTGAGACACAAGATAGGGGCGAGGCACACGCAACAACCGTAGCCCGGTTTAAATTTGTCGATTGGTTCGCGTGGGCAGCGCAAAAAGTCGCGCAAGAAGAAGCTGCCGCGAGCTTTATTAAAGTCATCTCTGCGAGACGAAACAGTAGCGACGGCTAATTAAACAGACTCGGAGCCGGTGTATTTATTGCTAATTAATACCGCACGGCCAATTAATTTCGTAACGAAACGTAACGACCCCAGGTTTATGGCGTTTCAACCGATGCTTCACTAAAATATTCAGCGTAGCACGTATCCTACGGAAGGTGCACCTTGTACGCAAACAAAAGTTCGATATAATAGGTGTAATTGAGGAATCTCCGTACTAATTGGGCGCTTCGTTAAGGCTTCCCGATTACGCGCCGAAATTCGCCTTTATCGCGTGAAAACACGAAGGTAAATGCTTTTAGTAGGCGTGAAGCATTGAATAATTTCCCTTCGTACTTACACGCAGTTCCTAGCGGCCAGATCTCGGTGCACTAGTCTCTTTCTGTGAAGATACTGGACCCCTTTGGCAGCTTGAAGGGCCATTTCCACGACTTCTTGCGTAGTGAGAGCCCTTGGTGGCCCTTCGCTGTTCAGCTTGCATCTCAGCAAGAACCTCTTCATGTTCTTGTAGCCGGTGTGAGGATACAAAAGAAAAGGCGCGCTTCTGTCTTCGATGGATACACCCAAAACGGGGAGAAGAGCGGGATGGCTTAAACCGTACAGCGCTAAACCCTCTCGCAGGAGGAGGGCGACCTTGAAAAGCAGAATTGAAGTTCACGTTAAAACGTTGATGCCGCTGTTTAAAGGTAATTTGTTGGCGATGCTTTGAAAAGTTCTGCAGGTGTGTTCTACGATTAAAAAAGGTAGGTATGCTATTTTAATTGGTCATTCTGAATATTTCTGTTGCTGTTTGTATTGGGGCTACTTCAGAGACGTATCTAAAAGAAGTAATTTATTTTGAGGGAACAGATATTCTGTTGTTTTTTTTTTTTAAAGAACCTTCGAGTGATGGACAATAACTTAGTTATTGATAAATATTTTTAAATGAATAAAATTACGATGCACGGTAATAGATGCAATCCTTGAAAGGAAACAAGATTTTTTGAGAAATGTGTTATAGCTATTAAGCAAAAAATTTCCAAAGACCACCCTTTCTTCGGCCTCCTGACTAAGCATAACTCTTTAATAAACTATTATAGATGACCATGTAGTGACAAAGAAATGTGAATTTGAGACAAATGCTTCGCTGATCACAATATTTGACCCTTTCACGCAAGCAATTATTTTCCATGAATACTTAAGTTGGCATGAAATATTATTTCTAACTTAATTTTTTACAAGAATATTTACTTGCATAAGTATACAAAACCACTAAGACAGGATGGACAGAAACATCTTCAAGCGTTAAAACAATAATTTGTATACCAGATTGGAGAATAAAGAGCAGTGCAGTAAACTGATTACTTGTGCTATTTTGTGGTTGCGTGAAATTGAGAGGGAATACCAGAGCACACATAATTACATGCTAATATTCGACCAAGCTAATTACAAGTCAGTTTGGAGGAAATTCTAAATAATTTAATTAACGGTTTTCAAAGAAGATTGCCTTAATTGGCGGGAGAAGGAAAAATTATTTACTTGCGATTGCGATGCATGTTCAGCAGCAGTTTTCACCAGGACATCCCTCGGGGAAGACGCGCCCTCTTCGTGATAACTGCCTCTATACACGCGACCGAATGTACCCTCCATTTCGATGCTGAGAAGGCGTACCCTGCATCTGTAACAAGTGCAAAACGAGATTACCTCGAGATTCGTGACTCCCAGCATCACGGAAACCGATAATTATTCTGTACAAACTTTGAGATCCTCCTTTACGAAATTACGGAGAAGCTGAATCGATCATCTATTTAACTAATGAGAGGAGAGCCAAGTCGACGTTGACACAGACTTCAACGTCGAAGAAGGTCGATGCACTAGGTATTTTTTTTTATAAATTCATGAATAAGTGGGCCTCTATTCTTCTAACTTTTTATTTGAAAACTTATTTCAATTTTAGTCACACGTATTGAAGTAAGTAGGAGAGAATTTTAATATTCTATAGAGAAGCTCTTAAGATCCCGTTCTTGAAAGTGAATTGGATATACTTATTTCGAGATAAATTACGAGGCGTTTTAAAAGCGTTGCTGAAAGTTAGATGAGTTTGATAACTCTCGCGTCGATCGATCGTTGAACAGTTCTCTTGCGCTTTCAATGTGCTCGAACTCGCTAGATGCAAAGATTTCTTTATTCTGCCTTCCAGAGCAAGCCACTTAACCTGGAAACGCGACCCAGCGTTCTGTCGCAGCATGCAAAAGCTTTGTCAAAGGAAAATTCATTGAATTAAGAGACTGAAGGTTCTTGGTAATTCTGAATTCACTAGCCAATTAGACGTGTAATAATAGTATTTTGAATACGTCTGCATCACAATTGATTTAATTTGCATTGGTAATACGTATTGAAAGATATTAATAATCTCATAAAAATGAAAATATTTTTATTAATTAATGAATCAGACCTTCGACAGAAAACGCTTGATTTCATTTATCAATGTGTTACAAGATTGTAAAACCAATTCTACTTACCTTTGGACTGTGATTTCTTGAATTCTTTCGTGCAATTCTCGACTAGGCCGATCGTCCAGTCTCCTGTAAGCGGAAGTAGAAGTTGTGGATGTCGGCGGAGGTGTTTCAGAAGACAAAAATGTTTGCGCTGGTCCGACTCCTGTACCCCTTTCCACGCTACACGCCGAGCTGAGACCCCTCGATTCCCTGCGAACATGAAAACAATATCTTCGTTAATAAAATTTCATTGATAAAGTAAATATTACTAAGTAGAAATGAAATAATAAATCGCTGTATCAGTTTTAGGATGAATAGTAATCAAATCAAATATACATATTGGATTAACTGAAATGTCTTCTCGTTATTTTCAATATCATATTTCATGAAAAGTTTTAGTTTAACATATACATAGAACTTGACTGTGAGCTTCCTTAATTAAAACCTACGAGAATTTTTTTAGCCACTCAGTAAAAAGCTTAATGATTTTAGCTGAGTTCAACGTTTGATTAAAATGTCAGTAATGTCTCATAGAAATAAGAGAAATAATGAGAGGAATGTTACTTACTGAAGGGGGTCGCGATGTCTCCTATTTTTCTTATCGCGCACGTAGTAAGCGATGACCAGCACAACAATGGCAGCGATGAAGGCACAGGCACAACCAACGGCAGCGTAAAACACTTGCCCGCCAGAGGAGGAGCCAGAAGCAGCCACCAGAACTTCCTCTGCTCCTATGTTGCTCTTATCTTTCAAGCAGATTTTCTTCCGTTTGAAGTCTAGGCTTGTCGTGTTCCGTCTCGATAGGGAGACGTTTATTCGAAGACTGAGATTGACTTCCGCGTCGTAGGGGCCGCAATGCAACGCCAAAGCCCAAGTCTGCAGCCCGCCGACAGGGATTTCGCCTGCTTGAGATATATTCAGGGAACTGCTTAGGGCTGACGGGTTGCTGATGTCCACCAGCATTGTATACGGCAACTGAGGAGAATATATATTTTACATTCGCCTGTCTATTATCTTCTTAACCCTTAACTGGTAGGGGAGAGTTGCCAATATCGTACTGGTCACCTAAATCGTACCTCACCAATTTCTCAGTAATTAATGAATATAAACGGCATTTAATAATAAAAATTTCAAGTAAATGCGAAATATGAAATAGAAACGACACCTTATAAATGCTATAAACATTTAAAAAAATCAGGTATGATTGATGTAACGTTTTACCAGCTTATTTTAACTGATAATAATCAAACAATGTAATTTTGTCCTGTATTTTTGTATTTTTCTAAAAGCGGGTTAAATGTAAAATATTTCACATTCATTTTAAGTACATATTATATTCATTATGAAGTTTAAATTGATATTCATAAATAAATTCACCATACTATATAACAAACTATATAACTTTACAAACTCGTTTACAAACTCGGTTTGGCTTATTTCCAAACGGTTTCATACGAAAGGGATTACTTCCAAACATTTTTTTAAATAACTATTAAAACAATGGAAGAATAAAATACTAATAAAAAGAAAAATGATTTTTTTTAATAAACATAAGTACCAACCACGATTTTTTGCGGTTACTGAAAAAATTTCTATGTGGAAATGAGCCCTTTTGAAACATCACTCCTCAAATATGATTTTAGTACTCTTCCAAAGTGATAAAAATGAATAAAAAAATGTTTCACCGACTCTACTAAATCGCAATGCCACGCGTTTCAGCGCCATCAACGAACCGAGCACGTATGAACCCGCAATTCCGCATGGAGCCAGGCGTTTACGCGCACCCGTTACGAGCAAAAGGTTTGTGCAATTTCCCAGACTCCAGAAGAAGCCTACCAGACGTGCAAATTGCTGGAAACTCCTAATCTGCATAAGAACGAGGGTCTTCGCGAACCGGAGGAGAACAAAAGTGGAGAAAGAGACGGAGGATGAAGAAAAGACCAAATGGAGGGATGAACGGTGCATGAGCATTTCTGTAAGACCACCGAATAGACGATGGGCGAAAAAGAAAGGGAGCAACGCCGTAGAACGCGAGGGGCGAGAGTAGAGCTGCTACTCGCTCGAAATCACGCGAACGT
The DNA here is from genome assembly GCA_963971345.1 of Andrena flavipes. Lineage (NCBI taxonomy): Eukaryota > Metazoa > Arthropoda > Insecta > Hymenoptera > Andrenidae > Andrena > Andrena flavipes. The sequence continues at coordinate 63,960,454 of OZ020480.1, forward strand.
TGAACTCTTCCTATAATCTGAAACGTACCATTCCGGGAAGACAATTTGCGTCGAACAGAGGGCAAAGTGAATCTGGAGGACCGCGGACAACACAGAAGCCTGCAGGCAGAGCGACGCGACGGGGAGCAAGTGGAAAGAAGAAACGGCTGAAAGGAGGAGGGAAACAAGAAAGAAGGAACAAGAACAAGGAGCTGAGAAGCAAGGGATTCGGTGGACGAGGGAAGGCTAGACCAAAGAAAGAAGATCACAAGAGGGAGAGCCCGAGGCTGATTACCAGCTCGCAACGATGATCGGTTCCCCAACTTGTAAGTTGTAAGTAGCTGCAGAGAAGACACACCTCGTCAACCTGCCTGCTTGTTCTTACTTCGCTACTGCCGATACTTACGCGCCCTGCGCTATTCGCCTGATAGTCAGTGCCTCTGTAAACCTGGCTAACTATTCTATTTCAACAGCCAGAGATTTTTACGTTTTTTTTTCTCCTTATATCTGCGAACTATGAGCAGTTCGTTAATGGACAAGCTTGAGAGAAGATTTCCATAGATTTTATTCTTGGAACTAGGGCGAAATGTTCTGGGAAAAAAGTGTTTTTTGTTTTGTGAGATGCTTAAATTTCGAGCAATTCATCTGGTGTGGGTATTTTTATATCAAAATCCTGAGTGTCTGAATTTTTAAATTTTACTTTCTACAGTTCGGTGGATATAGTAAAGGAGGAAGTAAGTAAAGAAATATGTAATCGCAAGTGAATTACGTAGGGTATATTGAACTCGGAAATACTGCCGCTAAAAATGTTTCTTCTTCAGCCTCAGGCGTTTCGTATCAAGTATTTAAGAGATATGCGACGTGCAAACTCGTCTTATCTGACACGGAGACTCGCCCTCCCCAGTGAACAGGTTAATTCGCATGAAACGAGGAAAATTCTAATTGGGTCGCTAAGATATTTGAACTCCTGTAAAACTATAAATTATGTCAATCGTCTAGTATCATTTGAGAATCCGGTTCAGGGTTTTAATCGAGTCCTTCAGAAACCAACCTGATCAACAATAATCTAAAAAGTAGCAACTTAGTATGTGCTTAAGTAGGCACCTATCAAATCTGAGAAAACAGAAAGTGGAATTTGTCAATTGGGCATTTGAAAGGCTCAGTTGAAGAATATGCAACGGATTTGTCTAAGGGAAGGGTCGGTGCAGCCAAAAGTCGTCAGTTTGATTGGCAGGTAGCCGGTGTGTTCCAGAAGCGTTCGGGGACACTCAGTTTTGTCTCTTAGGTGACGGATGTCTCCGCGCTGGTCATCAGTCTCCAGCTTTCTTCCTCCCCTTCTTCTTTTTCGTTCCACCGAGACAACTCGAAGAAGTGGCTGGACCACTTTGTCCTACTCTCGGACCTGCTCTTCTTTTTTCTGCACATTGTCGACGAGTCAATCCGACACCGTGCCGCATTCTACCCACTTTTCGCCGCCACTTTGTCAAAGTACCTTCATCCTCAACGAGAACGTACTGATAGAGTTTCCTCGATACGTACAAACCGGCGATTTACTTGCTAGTGGGTATGAGTATAACCCCCCCTCCCACCTCATTTCTTTCATTATCACCCAAGATAATATTGATTTCCTTATGAAAAGAAGTTAGTTACTTAAGCTGGGAATCCACCGGGAAGCTAAAGCTAAGCTATGCTATGTGATGGTATGTTTTCACGTAGCTTTTGGTGGAAACTGTTCCAGAAGAATGTATTGAAGCTAATTTTTTTAAAACGTAGCATTGCATAGCAAAGCATAGCTTAGCTTATTTCTGGTGCTATTAACTCAATCGTAAAACTCGGTTATAGATCGCAGAAGATTCGCTGATTCGTTATTAAAAATTTCGTCGAGAACAGCTCAGACTGATGAATGTTAGCAGTCTTAATAAAAGTGTTCTTATCAGGAAGCAAGCCATTCAGAGATTTCATTTCAGTAAAATGGCGAATATTGAAGAGCTTCGTACAAATATAAAACTAAATACTGAGTATTATAAAATTTGTTCACTTCGATGTTATCTCTGAGATTTTGAAAATGATGTCTCCTAATAATTTCTCATCGAAAAATAAAACAAAAGACATAATAAAAAAGAAAAATTGACTAAATGGATAATATAAGAATTGTCTTAAAGTCAAATGAACGAAAGCAACAAAAATCAATGCAGAATTTTGAACCTAATTTTAAAACCGGTCATTTGACATCCGTGGTACGTTTAGTGTCAATGCGCGTCGAAAACTATTACTCATAATTTTCAGTAGACGGAACAGAATCGAATGAGCCGCTGCGCCATTGCTTCGTGCCAAGAACCTGGGAAACGGGAAGGACCAGCATGCCTCGGTAATCCGGATAAGTGTGTCTCAGAAGGAGGCGTAAGAAACGGGGGACGAGGATCGACGAAGGATTTCGAATGGTTGCTCTGTGTCCGTTCAAGCCTGAAGTGTGCTCGTCGAGGATTCATCCGACCACGGAGGGTTCCCGTCCGTGAGACGCGCGAAGACGTGGATTCCTTCGTTAACGAGCGAATTCATCGTTCCTTCGCCCTGGGTGACTTTGATCCAGCACACCGTGCTATCAAAGAAACGTAAACGAGAACCAAAGTACACGGAAGATACGGCAGCCGGTAACGTTCTGAAAGCTGACGTGGCTTCTCTTTTCCCATTACCGTTTCGCGATTTTCATACGCCTCAAAGTCGCCCTCGCTTTTCAAGCACCTTTTCCCTCGGAGGATTTACATCGACGGAACTGTTTCGTAGGCTCTGCCAAAAGACTTTGTGAAACTTACCGGCCTGCCAGCCAGATTTTCCCAGGTGAAATGCAGCTTGTGGACCTGCGCTGGCACGGGGACGACGAACTTAATCGCGTACTCGTTTATAACGCCCTCCCTCACGTAAAACAATTCCGCCTGGAGACCTGCAACGAAAAACAAGCCTTTCTTTTAGGGAAATCCTTGGCACAGCTGTTGGTACTCTGCATCGCCTTGGTGCACGTGGATTACGGAGTCTTTTTAAGTTTTACGTCGTTACCGTTAGAGGAAGTAGCAAATTTCTTTGAGCAACTTCTTTGACGCGTTACGAGAAATGAAAATGTGTCGGGTTTAACTAAAATAACTTGGTACTGGGGTCATTTTTGTCCCAACGGTTTTGATCCTCCTTTCTAACTTTTGTTAATTGTTAGGACACTCAATGACTTTGGACTGTTATATGATAGGAAAAATATTTTGTATATTTTGTATTATTGTTGGTTAGATGGGTCTGACTACATTTGCGTGCTTTTCTTGATCGAAGGATACAGTTATTAAATAGTTGAATATTTTTAAGAGTCTCATTTTATAGTTTCATAGCAAGTATTATTGGGCTTATATAAAGAATAACACTTTACAAAGTGAAAACGCATTTTATTACAAGCTTCTATTTAGCTTCACTTGTGAGTTTGTTTGTTAGTTAGTTAGTTTGTGAGGATGGAATCTTGTAAGCTAATTTTGATCCACTTCCACATATCCGATTGACTTGAAATATAAATATAATGTATATATAATAAAAATTTGAAAAAGTATTTACTTTCGTTTTTTTTTTATCTTCAACAATTTTCGTATTTCTAAATTAATTTTAACCCATATAAATGTAATCAATGATACTATTTGAGATTATAAGAATGATAAATCTCTTATTTAATTTTTCAATATTTCCCTCTTAATTTAAATAACTTCCAATATACATTTTTCTATTAGATATAAATTTTATTTGCACGTTAATAACTTGGACTTCTGTGGATAACGATTAGTAATGCGAGATATCGTTCGTGTCCACGTAATACAGAAGAAATGACGTCATTACGAAAAGGGGCGAGGGCTATTTATTGGTGGTCGATTTCGTGTGCGGAGATAGTCCTCCGCTACTTATCCAGAGATGACTCATAATGGTCCCTTCGTGTTACTATTATCCTGCCGTGTGTTCCTCCTACAAATCTAGAAAAGTGACGTATCTATGATGACATTCGTCGCGACAGAACAATAGAGAAAATAACGAATTTTAAGCAAGAAAATCGGCTCCCGAATCGCAAATCTAGTTCCGCAATTTCGGTTACCCGCGCAACACCAACGAATACAAATCATGTGAACTAAAGTGAAACAGGAGAAAGACCCTGTTTCTTCTTGCGACGATTTACCCAGCGTGAAAGGATAAGTAGCGAAGGCAGAACCGCCATTGTCTTGAGGGAAAGAAGGTAGTTTCGATTCAATGGGCTTATTATTTTCTTGCTCGCGCTTTTATAACGCTTCTGCGAGTTCTAAAGAAACAATGAAATGCAGGTTTTGCCCTACGTCGCTTAAATCCGCCTCGTGCTCAAAGTAAGTTTTCCGTTTCTTTACACAAAGTTTCTGTAAGAGAGTAATTCAGTTTTCATAAACATTAAATTCTCCGCCCTGTCCCTCTGCAAAGACATGGTGTGTAAAATATTTACTATACAAGTGATGTATAGTAAACTACGAAGCTTAATTTTATTTATGCAAACATTGAAATACTCAAGGTGCTTCGTAACAGAATAAATGGTTATACTTAACAGGTAAAAGATTTGAAAGATTGTATTTACACTTGTAGCGTTAAAATAACGTAAAGCCATTAACTTTCGAATCTCCAATTCATATGAAACACAATACAGAGATCGCAGGCTGGTGCGATTGCATTATAGATGCAATACAAAGCAATAGTGAGATTTGTAGGAGAAGGTGAGAGCTCGGGGTGCAAAACAAAGGACTCATGGGAGGTCTTTAGTTCCAATAATAAAGGCTCAATACTACGTGACCTACCAAACCTTGAATCTAATCATCTCTATCGTCATTGAACTGGCACTGTGAAGTTCCCCTGCCCAGTATATCAGTAACTACCAAACTGATTATAATTACAAACTAACATTCCACGCTTAATTAAACCCGAAAGTTAATCAATATGCTGCATACTACAAAAAACACATATTTTATTGCATCAACAGTCTACATCAGCAAGTGCCTTCTCTACTTTTAAAACGGCGATCCAAAAACTAAAACTTTTGTATATCGAGTATTTTGAGCATCAAAAAATCAGATAGGCATCATTATTGCAAGTAATATACTTGACGTTTTACACGTTACGCATTCCACTAGGTGCGGAACATCGCACAAAAAGATATTAAATACATTCACTCGAAGGGGTAACGGATAGAGCCCGAGCAACACGACGTTCATAAACACCGTGGCAATTCGATGTTACGCTACCAAGTAATCCCTAGCAGGGTTCGCATTCAGGAGCCGCAAGGTTACGTGGGCGAGTCGGCGAAGGAACCGGAGAAAAGGAAAAGGTAAGAAGCAGGGAAGGCGGAGGGGGAGGAGGGGAAAGGACGCGAGCACACATCGTGTACTCCTTTGGAGGGTATATGCTCGTTGTATCAGATAGGACGGTTAACGAGGCACGAGTTGGATTTTTAAGTCACCCGAAGACAATGTGCCGTGCCCCCACAATCGTGTCTTTGCTTTTGGTCCTTCTTCTTCGTTCGCCATCCCTTGCCCCACGGTACCATCGGCCTTCGGCCTTTACCGGTTTTCTGCATCAGATATCACATACCCACGACCTCAGCGCTGGCCATTCCTCCAGCCCAAACATCTCTCGCCTTCCCTGCTGGCGACCAAGCGCAGTGTGCCCGTCGTAAAAAGGATGCCGGATACCCAGTGGGATCCTCTCGGGAAATAATTACCTTCGGATCGTCGAAACCACGCTGGGTTATCGCTGGTAAAAATCGAACCTTCGTCCCTCGTGAGTGGGACACTTTTATAGATGCCCGGAGTATTGATGATCCTCACTTTTCTCGAGGGTCACTGCGTCATTGAGGGGAGACCCCTCCTGGCTGTTGCGAGCTGGAGGACCGGGAACCATTCTCTAAACAATACGGTTCCTCGAGAAGTCCACCTCGATATTCCAGGACAGAATGTCATGCTTCGGAGTCGTTACAATAGACAGTTCCTAATAAAGATGTTTCTCAGAACTCTCGTTGGTAGAGTTGAATTTGAATAGAGTTTCGGGGCTGGTGTCTGAGATTTACGAGCACAACTTAGTGAATTATGTTTACTTTTGTATCGGAGAATTGGACAAAATCTTCGAGTAACATTCACCCTTTTTCCATTCACAACAGAAGTTGCGAGAATCTACCATTGACTTCCCAGTAGCTTCAGATTCGTTTCAAGGAAACAACACTGGAAATCACAGGACACGAAGCGGCGAGTCGAGCGCAATCATCGGATTGGCGTGGTAGCCTAGCCGTGACCTCGTTACCAGTTTACGTGTCCTTAAAGCCCTTATCTAGTCAAAGCTGCCGTTGGATCTTCTTTCGCGCATTTATACGGGAGCTTTGCATGTGGCTAACCGAGGGGTGGCGACTACCAAAGATTCTTTGATGTCTGGTACGCCTACAGCGGGCCAAAGTGCAAGCAAGGCCAGTAAAGGGAAAAGAAAAAGACGGAGGAAAGGCAGAAAGAGAGAGAGAGCCCTTTCAACGAAGGCGTCGACCCTCGACAACGAGTGCCAGACACAATTGTCACGAGGGGTTCCGCGGCACTTGGAACCTTTTCCTCTTGGAACATGTACGATCTGTAACTACAGCGACTGACGCGCCTACCAGGAGAACTCTCAAACTGTTACGGATCTCTTACAGCCTGCTGACATCCGGAAAACGTGCGGGATCAAAGCTAAGGAACTAAGGAAACTCGAATGGCCGACAGTGGCCTGGGCTCTGCGAGCACGCTCGCGAAACGGTATCGATCAACGACGTCTAGAAGATGGAATAGAAGTGGAAAAGACCCCTGCGAGAGTTCTCTGACGTGCACTCTCTTCTGTGCCTCTGACTTCTTTGATATGCTTACCGAACGCACCATAGAGGAGTCAGTTACTTCGGAAGTAGAGGAGAGGGCACGAATATGGAATACTCATTTTATTTTCTAGTGTAGGAAGTCTGAGGGTAGTCGTAAATAGAAGAATCAAACGATGAAGTTTGAGGAATTTCGTGTGGAACGTACTGCAAAAATATAAATATTGTGGATCTTACAAAACTTTTGATTTTTTTACTTTTCAACTAAATAAGTTATGAAACTGTGTTAAAATATTAATAGAAAGGTTACGACGATTATGTCAAATATAATAAATCAATGACATTAATTTTGTTTTGCAATAGTCGTATATGTAAACCACAACTCGCCTTTAAAACCTTCGAAAAATTTTATTTTTTCGAGTACCTACATACCTCATATATCTACCAATTTTCCATTTCACTTATTCTTATTATATCATAATCAAAAGCACAATGAACTTTAAATCTCCATTAATATACTGAAACTGTGATTGTAAGAAAATCACAGAATAAACCAAAGTAAATTTCACTTTAATAAGCACTAGAAGCTTCCTGTTATGGCTGAAACGTGAAACGTCCATTAAACAAAACAACAATAACTGTCAATAACGGTTGCGATTTATGGGAGAGCGTTTCAGTCATCATAATACTTAATTTACAATCATTGTGAAAACTGTCAAAACTGTGTACAGGTGAAGACCTTGGTGTCTCATAATTCTACCCTCTCTCGTATTTCTACCCTCTCCTCTACACAATGTTAAAAGGAAGAAAACTAACGGCACCTGCTTTTGAAATTTTGGACAATTTATGGAATATTTAAAACAGCTTTAACATAGATTAAAGATGCATGAAGAATAAAGGAAAAGTAGAGAGAAGCGAAACGATACGAAACTTTCTACACGACGACTTTGTGAATACATTATGCGTTTCAAACTTGTTCAACGCCATAGCGTGATATGTATGTTTAATATTGAGCACCCTCGACGACTGCTCAGAGGCGTATTATTTCCGAAGACATATTCTGTGGACGTTGCTTGAAGGTAATACACTGAATGTAAACGATCATGCCACACATCGGATTCTACGCTGTCAAAAATACAACACTGATTGTAAGATAATTTGGCAATCATGTGCCTCACTGAACAAAGGGGCTGTTAAGATCATTTCACACGAGACGCTTCTAGAAATTAGAAAATTCCACGTGTGGTCCCCTAAAATGTCAAGAAAATTGTGAAATATGACAACTGCCAACATGCGATACAATTATTTCAATGCATTTAATTTTCATAAATCCCCTACTCTGTCGGCACTCTATAAATTTAGAAATCTCGATGCTGTCAGAAAATGATTTGAAATAAAAAAATTATCACGTCCGTACAAAAACTGGATTCTCTAGAAGTGACTCCGATGTGCCTACAAACCACTGTGTTACTAAGGGCTGTCGCGATGAATTCATAAAGTTCTAAGGTGTTCGACCGTGCGACGAACAAAAGACGGAAAAAAATTTGTGGCACAAAGGTCCGAGACAAAGACGGGAAGCGCGCAGGCGTCTTCGTTTCGCGAGGCGCGAAACAGCCGGCAGAATTTCGCAGGGCACCGTGTCCCCCGCTGTCAAAATATAGTATAGAGGCGAGTTGACGAGCGAAGCTTCAAGAGTCGCGTTATAAAGAGGAACAGAAAAAAGGGCCCGTTGAATTGCGGCCTAGCTGCGGGGGCCCCAGTTCTCTGCCCCCTCCCGCCTGCTCCCCCTCTCTCACTCTCTTCGCCTCCCGGGGCCCAGGGCTTTGGGTCAGAAACCCAACACCTTTCGAGCTGGAAACCCACGGTACGCTTATAACGACGCCTTTCCCTCGCCGAGGGGTTTTAAAAAGAGATGACGGCGGGTGGCGGGGGAATGTAGAAAGAGGAGAAGGCAGAAGGGTGAAGTGCAGGTCGAAGGAACAGGAAATATTAGGTTTGCACGTCGTGACGCCTGCTTACAATGCACCCGCCCCGATTTCGCTCGAACGATTTCACTGCGACTCTGAACCATCGACCTTTATGCGTACGCCGTCGTGTTTGAACCGAACACGGCTTTGTGTAAAGTACATTTCGTTAAGCTTCGCGAAAGTTCAGGGAAACATGAAGAACTCAGGGACAACAGTTCATGTGGAAATGGAAAATTCATGATCCAATTTATAGAACGAAACGTGCCTTTTGAAGATGTTTCTTTTTGCATGAAAATAGGATTTATGTAATACAGAGAAATGTAGGGGTAAGTGTGGGTATTAAGGTAGGACTTTTAAGGTAGGTTAACTTTAGAACCCTCGATGCGGCGTTCAAATGAATGAAAGTTAATCCTTTTTTTTTTTAAAGAAAGGTGGGACCTTAATAATTCCATAAAAAAAAATATGAGGGCGGGGTAATGAGCACAGTTCATTAAAAACAGAGATGTGTCGATCAATGTAATTGCAGGAGTTACTGCGGACATGCATGCATTACCTTAGTACAAATATCACTTGTTGATAGAAAAATTATTTAACTTAAAATCAGCAGGAATGAGTAATAATTTAAATCTTAGTAAGTTCACAGTAAATACCTACTGCACCTAATACTGCGGTGAGAAATAAAAATTAAAACTAAAAATTATCTATAATAGAGTTTAAAATAATTTTATCAAAAATTATCAAGAGTTTATATACTTTCTAACATTAAATATGATCTGTTTTAGAATATCCGCAGTAATACCCACACTTAATCTCCCTATATGTATTTAATATTTCCATTTCGAGTTTTTGTACAGAGAAGTACCAATAACATTCGAGATTTCCTTGGAAGATAAAAGATCCAAGGCGTATCTTCTCATAAAAACATTTTTCCTAAGTACACACCACTCTTCCAAATTTAACCACATGTTTTTTCTCAAATAAGGATCGTCTCGCTTCTTTTTCCCGTATAAAATGATGGGAGGCAGGTGTTCGATGAATGAATATTTCACAAGATATTTCAAACACCGTAATGAAACATGTGCTTCGCTAAATATGTTCAAACATTTCACCATCTCGTAACAAGCATCCCGTGAGCACGTGTAAGTGGTTGTGCTACTTGCTCGCTTCGGAAAGCAGCGGCAACGCTCAAAACAAACTTCATCTCGTGGATGTATACGCGAAACTTCGGGGCTCCCGGGTTCCCGAGCACAGCATGACCGGACGCGATCAATGATTTACGAGAAATTCAACGTGGATCTACGACGGAGGGGGGAGGGGGTTCCCGCGGAAACTCAAACTCGTCAGGCTGATCCAAAAATGATCCGCGAGGTGAGGTTAACGACCAGATCAGGCAGCTGGTTCTCGCCGATACCTCGACACGCAGCCCTCGGGAGATCTAATAACGTATCCACGTATGCTTGTACAAACGAGTTCGCATTTATATGCGCATGCACATGTATGTATATAAACGCGTGCTGCCGCTGCATGGGATATTTTTCACTTTCGCCAGCGCGTACAAACGACGTGGGCGTGCGTATATACCCGGTGCACATATACATGCGGCCTTATATTGCTCAAGTCTCACCCACGTGCGAGGACAGTGCCGTACTCACACAGATGCAGGATAGTGTTTGCAGTTTTGCAGCTTTTTCAAATCATCTATCAAAATTCTTGCACTCTGCGGTTGATATTTTCAGTTCTGCTCTCGTCATCATTCGTACTGTCAATATTGAAAATCTATTGACGTTGGAAATAAGGAATGAACCAGTAACACCTTGTCGACAGAATCCTTTGGCAAATACAAATACATATTTTTGGGGAACTTGTGAATATCTTCGGTAGTAAAATTAAGGGGGTTACGTTTATATCCGCAACGTTCGTCACTCGTATTCTCACCTGTTTTTACACTCACAGCTATCAAGATCTGCTGTCTATTTTCTTGTGTAATTTGTGATTGATATAATGTAAATTTATCAAACTTTTTACTTTCTTCTATTGACATTCGAGGTACAAAGAGTAGTAAATCTTGCTCTTTTAATGATTTTCCAGACCACGTGTTTGAGCTTGGTAATTGAAAGAAATTCAGATGTAAGAATCATTGAAAATTTTTATTAAGTACCAGAAACTTTGTGGGCCATTTAGCGATATTACTTCCATTGTAAGCATGCTTATAAAGGGCAAGTGTGCTACATTAGGCTCACCCTCTATACGTATAATACAGAAGGCTGGCTGCTTAGCATATATCGAACGAATACGTGGGCTCTTCCTCCGCCGATGGGGGTCTCTCCTGAATAACCCATAAGTCCTGGCCAAGTCCTGGACGTCGTTTGTACTCCCCCTCTTTCCTTCTCATTTTATCCTCCTCCATTATCGCAAGACCGATTCCTTCTCCGTCCCTCTTCGCATAGGTCACATGCAGGAAGGCGTAACTTCACACGACACCAGTTATAATTCACTCCGGAGGATCGTAAGCAACGAGGCACAGAGGGAGACAGAACGAGGAAAAAAAAAAGAAAGAGTGCAAGCATACGCCCGTTGAGTTATTTCGTCGTTTCAGGGATGCCTTTTCGTGTCTTTTCAAAACTTAACCGTCTGCTTTATAGCCTTAGCCAGCGGAAGGATTAAGGGAGCTTTTCTGCCAGGGTGTCTTGTTACGGTGAGATCCTTGACACCTCTCACTGTCGATCGTAAAGGATTGGGATGGTACACCGAGCTTGAGCGTTGGGCGAACCCTTTGGCCATTCTTCAGCAATTTCTTTAGCTCACTTTAGTGGCAGAACTTATATTTATTATTTGCGATCCAAGTACACCTCTCAAGCACACTGAAATTTTAATTGTCATTCCATTTCACTATTATCATCTTGTAAAACTCAAGGGATTTCTGATTCCTTTAATCACTGGATTTTCAATCACTTTGCTGCATCGCGTTCCAAAGTTCTACACCCAATAAGGGCAGCACTGAGGAAGAGGTATTTGTGGTCAATCAACTAACGAATAAAATGGAGTTTATATAATAAATATTCCTCGGTAAAAACTATATTACATATCTTGTATATATCAATTCTTCATAGTTCCGACAATATTTTACTTAAATATCTCATTCTTCCTTCTCTGTACTAATATCTTTCATTTCCAATTCCACAAGAATCGACATCGCCGCGAACGTTTCACCAAGAATGCAACAAACGCGTGACAATAATTTCCCGCACCATCGATCATCGCTCAAACTCCTTCCCACTAACGACGTGCCCATTTATCTTCATACGCCCGTGCGAAATATGTTTCGCCTCGGTCGCGGTTAAATCTGGTTCATTGTCCTGTGGACGAACAGCAGCGGCGGGAGATGGACTCTCCGCGCTATAGGTAAACCCCGGTAGTTGCCGTTTATTTGTCGAGGGTAGAAAAGCAGCGAAACGGGAAGCAAAGCAAACTGGCGACGGGGCCGGGACGTGATTCTGGCATCGGGAGCTAAAATAATATTGTTCCTGACGTGTGCACCCTCGAAATGCGATTGCGGGCTTTCGTTCAGGCCGCTATATCGCGGGCGGTAGCGATCGTAAAAGCCCGGCCGAACGAGGGCTGACAGATGGGTGGGCTGATTGAGACGTTGTCGCCACTGCGCTGGGGACATATGGCGCCGTACTGGCAATCAGAACTCGGATGTGAAGAGGATTACGCGACGACTGAGTTTATCGTGACGTTGGATCGGATGTCCTTTCGTTGGGGCACGTCCGTGTCCTTCGATCGACAGCGCTCGTTAAGAAGGATTCGCTAGGAAGTCGACTCCAAAAGGACCGGCCATCCTGATCCTTTCGAGCCTTTTGCGAGCAATCTTCCTTTTCCACGGGTTTAATCCTTCGAGCTGTCAGCTCCGCCACGTCCCTCTAATCCTCTTATTTCCAAATTACATAACGGGAAAATTCCTTTCAGCTGCTGCCCGCGACGGGGATCTTTCTTGGTAAATGCACGCACGTAATATTATTATGAGATTAGAATGTTTTCTTTGAAATACTAGCGGCACGGCTGTAAGAGGTAAGAAGGTAATACATTTTTTGAAAGTAATACATATTTTTTATATATATGTGTGTGTGTCTAAGTCATAAATAATGCAATTTTTTAATAGTGTAGAATACACTTGCCAGGTCCAAATGGGTAAAAATAGAATTTCCAGGTATTACAAATATATTAACAGTTTATAAATATGACGTTGCAAATATAATTGTTATATAAGTTATTTAATTATTCTGTAAATATTCAATATTTATAAGCGCATTAGGAGTTATGAATGGCTCATAAAAAAGGATTTGCAAAAGAGAATTGCATATTCAAACTCGTAAAGTACAATAAAATTAACAAGAGTTCCAAAAGTAAAATTTTTAAAATCTTCTGAAACAATTCTAATACAATACATATTTGGTATAAAATGTACGCTTGCAGTAAACTACCAAAGTTTACTAAACTCCCTATAACATCTCATTTTCATCGTTGCACTAAAAAGAAATATGGTAAGAAAATTATGAAATAATCAACAACTGGCCAAACGTCAGCTTAAACCACATCTGTATGTAGACTGTAGATACTGTCTACGCAGAATATACTGAAATGCAAACGCTTCATGGACCAATCATCGTACCGTGAAAGCGATCCGCAGATTCTAACCGCTGGAAACGCATCCACGAAGTAATGAAAGCATTTATTGCGCCTTTCAGAGATACAGGCACTAACATTAAATCTACTGAAGTGGTGTATTAAACTATATTCTTGCAAGTATAAGTCTGCACTTACATATCTGGTCATATTCCCACAAGGCTCAAGGCTTAACGCTCTTCTCTAGCGGTTGCGCGGGCCACTTACAAGGGGACTTTCAGGCTTGGCAACTTCAGATAATTTTGATACTTAGTGTACGTGAAGGTCTTCACTCTGACATTAATTTCCCAAAACATTAAGACGCGCTTTTAAGCTGAATTCGAGAAAATCGTCTTTGAAAAATTCTAAGTTCCCTTATATACAAGGGAAGGAGCTGATTATACAGGCAAAAATAAGACGAAAATCAAGAGTGACAAAATTGCGGTAAAGGCTTCGTTTTCAAGAAAATTGACTTTGAATTTCACCCAAATACGCGAGCATCGTAAGCGCGTGCCCCTCAAGCGCGTGACCCTCCAACGCCTACGATGCCCGCGTATTTAGGTGAGATTCAAAGTGAATTTTCTCAAAAACGAAGCCTTTACCGCAATTTCGTCACTCTTAATTTTCGTCTTATTTTTGCCCGTATAATCATTCCCTAGAGTATTAACCATAGTTAGAGGAACACCCTGCATATAAAGGAACTCAGAATTTTTCAAAGTCGATTTTTTCGAATTTAGCTAAAAAGCACATCCTACAGCTTTGAGAAATTACTGTCCGAGTGAAGACCTTCACGTATACTAAGTATCAAAATTTTCTGAAATTGTCAAACTTATCCATCAGGATTGCCTGAGTTGTCAACTTGTCTGCAACGCGCTCAACGGTGCTACTGACTTTGTCCCCTACTACTTTTACGTGGAACCCAGGATACTCTTCTTCCATGCTCCTCGACTCATGGCTGGCGTATGAATGCACCCTGAATTCCAGGGAAAGAACTGACCTACGGGTACACGTGTCCCCCGACAACCTGGCCGCTTCTCTTCGTGTCCCTGGAGAGATCAATCTTCCGTCAGGGGGCCCACTGGCTGCGCGAGGGTTTGTCACGTGCGATTTATTACTAGAGACTGCGGGGGGATGAGTCCTCCTAGAATCTCGAAGGACGATCACGGACGAGGCGAAGGAAGGACACATCGAACAGAAAAAGGCAGACCATCCCCCGCTGTGGAACACCCGTAGACCCCGGATGAGATACTATCTACAGTTTCGAGTCTTTGAATTTTTAAATGGGGGCCTCACCACGTGTTCCTTGCCCCGGTGCCTTGATAATTTCAGAGACCCACTCGCAATTCCGTCTGCTGTCAGGAACATGACATAGAACAAGACAGTATACTCGCCGGACGCACAACCGTGTTTGTGCTTGTGTACGTGCCACTTTTCCGGCTCTATTTTTGTGTCTAGTGTAACGTATAAGCATGGCCTTTGTGGGGATACGGCATTCGAGTTTTTAAATAAAATTCTTTTTGATAAAACTTGACAAGGATGTTATCGTGAATGACAGGTGATTTGCAATAAACATTACTACATTGCAATAAAGTTCCCAAAGTTAGAAATTATATAAGGTTAATTTCAGGAGGAGAGTTGTACACGAAAGTACTCTGCTGAGCTGGATTTATTGGTAAGACAACTGTCTTCGTGAAACCTGATGTGCTTGTTGTGTATATGGGCAAAATAAACCATACCACTGGTGCTACAATGTTAAACAGGTTTAGCAAGGTAAGCTGTCGAATAAAAGTGGCAGCATTTGAAATAAAACGATAAACATATATCGTAGTGGTTACCTGATTGCTTTCGACGCCTTATAACTAACAATTATTTTACGTAAAACGTGTTCGATATAATGTTCGAATGCGAAAATTTTGGTCATTTTCAAATGGCTATATCTCCGCGAAAAGTGGTCGAAAAAATACTTTGAAAAAGCATTTTAACGCTTGACGTTTCTAGTTTTTGAATCAATGACTCATTTTTCATCCCTTATGATACTGTTTTATCAAAATGAAGTGCAGGGAACGAAATCTCAAAATTAAAAATTGTTTTTTAGGTAAATCCAATGGAGGGCTCTTAGAGAGCAAAAAATTCTCATTAACTTCGATTTTTTTTGTTTTGTTGTATGATTTTTATTGGCAGCGTTATTCAATGCAAAAAAGGTATTTTTTACTTTGAACACCTATAACTTGCGAACGCATGATTGTAGAAAAATTTTCATGAGTGTTTGGGAATGCTAATAAAAATTCCTT
The DNA here is from genome assembly GCA_963971345.1 of Andrena flavipes. Classification (NCBI taxonomy): domain Eukaryota; kingdom Metazoa; phylum Arthropoda; class Insecta; order Hymenoptera; family Andrenidae; genus Andrena; species Andrena flavipes. Next base: position 63,976,218 of record OZ020480.1, read on the forward strand.
TCGGAGCCCTTAGTGTCCAATTTAAGAAGATTTTTTCAAAGTATAAAATCCATTTTAAAATGATCCCAAAAATGGCATATTCTCAATTTTCTGAATACTTGTTGCAACTTCAAGGGAAATCATGGATTCAAGCGTTAAAATGCTTTTTTAAAATATCCTTTACAACCATTTTTTGCAGAAATACAGCCTTTTGAAAGTGACCAAAATTTTCAGAAAATTATATTAGTGTTTCTTTAATTTTGACCACCAGTTTAGAATACGTGGAAACAATCTGGTCGTTAAACTTTAGGAAACTATGTAAAGATGATAATAATAATAAGGTTTTTATTGCGCAAATAAAGGAAGAGAAGAAACATATATATTTCTTATTCACCGTCGTCCAAGTCAGAAATTTGAAACGCGAGTTCCGTCACTTGTATCGCAGAAGAGTAAATCCAAGTTAATCATTCCAATTATAGAAGTTACATTTGCATGTTTCTCCATACTAAAACCGCCACACGAACCCGCAATTTGCAAGAGAATAAACCAAATTCGGCACAACTGTCAAAAACTAGTGTATAAATACTGGACGTGCTGGTCACGATCCCCGAGCGACTAGTTTTTGTGAAATGCAGTCACGAAACGTCGAATTACCCGAAGCTTCCAGAACGGCGGTATTTTCGAGTTCCCTTCTTCCACGGTAGTTAGTTCTAGGTAGCAGGCGAAAGGCGAGGAGGGGTATACCACTTAAGGGCCCATTTGTCAGGAACTGTTTGTGGTCCTTCGAAAGCGTTCGAGTTCTTATTTGCCGAGTCACCTGGTATAAGGGCCGATGCTTTGATGTCTATACGCCAGAAAAGTCTGCCCATCACAAGCGCGTAGTTAGTATTGGAGCGAACGGTGTTTATGGATTTAAAAAAGAAAAACGATAGATTTTATTCTCCCGAAGGTCCTGAATCACGATCTTGTATTGAATCAGGGGAAAGCTCCACGGCACGAAACTACTCGAAGTGCGCGAGATGTTTTTCTCAGAAGATCCAGAAGGAACGACGACTCATCTTCGAGAAGCAGATGCTCGTTAAGATCCTGTCACTCAGGACTCTCTATGTGGAAGCCAAAACAGACGCAGCAACGGGGATTAAAAGATTCTTTGCATGGATAACGCTGAGAAATTGATGAATACTTTCTTCACTGTATAAGAAGAGGACGGGGTGGAAACGACAAGGGAGGAAAGTGCAACTTTGATCGAATTTAATTTCAACGCCACTTTCTTGCGAGCCTTTATCGACGGCTATGAAGAAGCTAGATGATGGATTGATTCGTAAACGTCGGCATCGAGGTTCCCGATATCACCGAAGGAAATTATTTTCACTTAGTTCGATGCACCTTGTGCCCCTACAATCATACTTAAGTATTCGGGAGAGATTAAATTTAGAAAGCATCGTATAGACACAGATCCCCTCGGGGCGCGTATCTTTTTTCATGATAGCTCTTGACAGAAACCTCCCGAGTGCCCTTGGGAAACTAGGGAACAGCATTTTCACCCTCCTGCTGTACATACACATATTTGTGGCCTCTGGAGGAATACGAGGTCCAAGTAACAGTTAATCTTGTCATAGTTTCATTAGATTCACGAGGCTCCCCAACTTTATTACCGACCGCTTCAGGTTAATACACACGTAAAGAACATTTATATCCTCAACAAGCTCTTTCATCTAACCTCTTCAAGTGAAATACAGTGAAACGAATTAATTCCTAAAATATTCAGGATTCCCAGCTGAAGAGATTTCTGGATGCTATTTGTACAAACATTTCGGTCACAGAATATTCTCAATTTTGCGTGGAATGCATCATGGAGCCACACTCGAGAATCAGTGTACCGCTTACCGAGCAGTGAAGAAACACGAGCAACCACTTGACTCTCTCTTCCCTGGGAAAAGTTACACGTGTTACGTATCGAAACTCCCCGGAGTCGTCGTTGCAGGGTTTTCTTCTGTCGCGCGTCATAAGTAAAAAAAAAGAAGAGAGGGAAGAAAGGCAAGGAAGGACGCGCGGGAAGAAAATCCACGGGGGACCAGCATCTCCTCCAACCAGGCTCCTCGTGTAAAATGTCCGACCAACACACCCCGCGGAGTGTCCCTGGCACGTAAGCTAAACGAGACGAGCCGGCGCACACCAGCGAAAACTTAAGGCGCGGATCTTAACGAGGAGTCGAAGATTGATGCGGACAACGGTGCAGCATCCGCCCGCCGGTCCATCTTCAAACCGTACACGAGAATTTCTACTCTGCCTTTCCCTCGTAACGCATCGCCCTGTGTCGTGTTCTGCATCGACAGATACCATCTTCCAACATTTCTCTGCCTCTGAACACCGTCTCTTTTTTTATACTACCACCTGTACCTACTCGCGCGAGTCATCTGTCCGCCTCGTCGAATGGTGGACAACGTGGCTATTCAAATTTCTAAAGAATTCAAGGCACAAGGGCTGCAGTGAATCATTCGGATTCGCCATGTTTGTTTTCTAAACGGTTTGTTGATGGGAGGCTGCGGAGTGTATATAATGGGATTTTGGAGGTCGAGCAAAACGCGGTTGTACTTCGTGGTATATTTTCAGGGCTCGAGCGTAGTGTTTTATGATTCCGTGGAGCCGCCGTTCGCTACGCCACTGTGCGTGCATAAACGTTTTCACGGAGCCTCGGCGGGACCTTTGAGGCCGCCCCACTCCTAAAGTAACATCACGAGGGGCCTGTCAGGCCCTAACTAGCTAAGGTCGGGCTCGAGCCGGACTCACACGAGCAGAACACCGCCGCAGGCACCAGATTGTTCCGAGTGCACATTACTTTCGTGTTTTGACACGGACTTCTGACGGATGATGCTCGTGCGTGAATCGTCGCCGTTTGACGTTTTCCTGATTGAACGTATTAATTTTGCAACGACCTTACATTTCGCATACAAGTTTCTCGAATGGTAAGTTACTGGTCCCAGGAATGTTACCTAACATTGTTTCTAATAATATCATCTTGATTAGACATCTCCGTGGTTTTTATTGAAAGATTCTATTATATCAATGGTAGAATTGTTTCCACATTTTTTTTATAAATTGCAAAACTTTTTACATTCGAATGACAAAATGCTCTTGCCCCTCCCCCCTCCCCCCCCCCAATTGGTAGTATACTATTGGTTAGGTAGCTTGAAGTAGTTTTTTGGTATCATTTATGATCCAAATACACTTTTCAATTGACAATTGATATATTTCTGCTTAATTTTATGAACATTTTTAAATAAACTTTAAATAAACAAATTCGAATCAGAGATGGGCAAAATTTTTATTTAGATCAAATTTCGAATAACGAATGAAAGGTAAAAAATTACTCGTCATTTGTCGAATAAAGCTAACTCTAGTTAACCTACGAATGACGAATAATTTTTTTAACTTACATTCGTTATTCAAAATTTAATTTAAAAAAAAATTCCCCTCTTTGGATATGCAAATGTTTTTTATTCGCATTGAACGCATTGTAAATATAAAGTCCAATGCGCGATGTACATTACAGCTAAGATAATGTACACTCTTGTAATTAATTTTAACTTCGATTATAATATCTCAGCGCAATAACTAACCATCTGTTAAAAAATATCGTTACATTAACGATACAATTACTTTTTAAACCTGTATGTCATTTATCACAATCCGTTTTAATCATTCAATCTTTTTCGAAAGGTTACAAGTAAATTGAGTGTGTAAACATAAATAAGCACCATAAAATGATTCAAGGAAAGCCAGTGAAAAAAAAACGGCGAATGCCACTCGTTGGTGCGTACGCAGCTGCTGGACTATCGCAATTAATTACGGGGATAATAAATTAATCTTGAAACAGCCGAGATACATTACCGTCTCGCTGTAGCGTTGATATCGGCGACAGTGTGGTTAAAAACTATTATTCCCCGTAAATATTAATGACGTTCGATAAAGGAAAAGTTACTTCGACACGAAGATAGAGTTCCTACGACCAACAGACAATAAATTATTAATTACTCCGCGCAAAGAATCTTTCTTAATCGGCACAAAGTGCGTCTTTATACAGAATCGAACGAACCAATTCCACAGCTGTGTCGTGTTGAATATTCGATCTTCCGACATAGTTTCCTTGTCCATTGCAAAATCAAGAAGTTAGAGAAATAGGAATGCAACACCACACCGATGGAATTCAGAGTTATCTTATCCAAAGTATACCTTACAGTCTGTTACACGATACTAGAGTGGCAGCAAACTCGTAGGGTTGCAATGCTTTCTGATAGGATTAAAATTTAGATTCGACCTAACGAAAAAGACCACGTGAAGAAAAATAAAAGATTATACATACCTACAACAAATTCAGATAATACAGAAATACAATGAATCTCCGCAGATATTCAAGTAGGTACCCAATACGCAGGACCTAACCATGTACATGAAAAGTGTAGAGAAATTCAGAACTCTTCAACGTTCAGACAAGGTACTTTATATTTGTAGTTTTTTGAATCGTAAAAAGGTAACGCGTTTCTTGTAAGCATCCTCTAAAAGTCTACTTGATATTTGATTCCCGATAAACCCAATTCCAGTCACCCTAACCACCGTACGTTTTTTGCTTCGTAATACTTAAGTGTCCGACGACTGCTTTGAGGTCTAATAGAGGCGATAGCCATGATTAATCAATATCTTCATCGGCAGTTCTTTCCATTATGATTGCGCCGAACGAGGCAACAAACTGGAACACACTCTCGATCCAAGGATCGATTTCTTGCCGCGCTGGATCGTGAAGGAACGCGAGCCGAGACGGGAAACCTTATAGTAAATACCGAAATTGGAAACCTCCTTCTTCCAGGAAGCGTGAGCGCGGCTCAAAAAACCCCATGGGTCCATATGGAGAGCGACCCAAGGGGCTCCACCGAAATCGGTATCAGAGGCTCTATCTAAGGGGACTTGTGCGCCGTGCAGCGGCGTGGCCATCGGGCTGAAATGAGAAAGCAACGAAAAGGAGCAACGCGACGGGGCGACCCGCGAGGGCAGCAAAACCAAAAAAGGCTATCGATTATTCGGTGTCTAAACAAACTAGACCGGTCCTGGGGCCCCACCACGCTACATTTGCTTAACAAGGACCTCGTTATAATATTTTATTGCATCCCCTGTACATTACGAAGCGCCTTGTCGATTCTGACCGAGCCTCGTTTCATGTTCGACATTTTTCTTCGTCGACGCGATCCGCGTTATCACGAATCGGCGACAAAACAGTCGTACCGATAAGAGAGCAGGTCAGAAAAGAATCGATGTAACTTCTTAAGTGGAAATCCCACACTCCGTGGTGACTGGTGGTGCATTTTAAGAAGAAACTACTTTCAGAGCCAAACAAGTTTACAGTCGACGTAGTAGTACCTAACGATTCTCTATGACATTTAAATATTCCTTTGTTCGCGTGCTTTACCTGTGGCTTTGTGATGCATACTTCTACCTCTGACGGCGTTGACTTTCCCAGTCAATAAGTCTAAGTTCTCTTTTTAAAAACACCCCGTACAAGTCTCGCCATTCGATCGTTTCAATCGAAACGCTCGACACGAAAGCTTCGCCATCGACGTTTAAGTCAGCGAGTGAAGCCGCGGGCCTACACCAAAACTCTTTCGACTCCGCGTTTGTGCGCGGCGGAGAAACTACCGGCGGCCGAATTTACAGGCGCGATTTTAATAACGCCGTGCCTGAATAGCGAACGGTGCAGCCTGATTCCTTTCATTTGCTCGGAACTCGGCGCACCACTGAACACAATTCGATTTCACACGAGCCTCTTGACGGTGCCAGGGCTGGCAAGCCAGCCGGAGAGAGGCTGTACGTGCCAGATGCATATGGAATATTACGCGTGGTCGACCGTGGAACGAGGCGCAAAGTGTGTGCCTGAAAATGCGCAATCCCACGCGCGAGCGCGTTCCCCGCAGGGGCGAGTCGCCGATACGTGGCGCTGCTTCAGGTGTCGTCGGAATACACACGCGGATCTCCTCCTCCACACACCTCCGCCGTTTTGCATCGCGTGCGAACCGATGCAAGGCAACGAGCTGAATGCTTTTCGCGGATCAACGAGCCGTGAGCGAATTATCCGGCGCCGTGGAAGCTATCAGGGAAATATTGGAAAGTTCGTGGCGTTGAGTGGCTTTTACCCCCGTATTCTGATACGACGATTCGCCCCGCGCAACAGCGTCAGCGACGATTCCTAGTTAGCAGCGCTTACAAATGAAATCGGGCCCGAGAACACGCGGCACGGGAGGGGGGGGAGAGAAAATCGAGAACGTGAGAATAAAAGAGGCGCGCACCGGTATATACAGCCCAGTTTATTGTGTTGCTTGAAATCAGCGGCGCTGTTCGTCAGATTTCAATCGGGTCGTTGAATCTGTACATCGGCTGATACGCGCGCCTAGTCGCGCCCCGATTACGCAATTGTCGCGCAGGAGTAATCGCGAGTTCTAGGACTTGAGTCGTTCTTTAATATGGGGAGCACGTGAACTGTTGCGCGCCGATGCTTAATGAAACTTTGTAGGTGGATAAGGAGCCAAAAAATGTATGAGCCATGTCTGGTCATTCTTGAAGACACACGATAGCTGATGAGATATTTGACAATAAAGATCGTGGCGTACTATATAAATCCCGGAATGCCACACTTTCCAATCCGGAAATTCGAATATAAACTCGGAGATAGAAAAAGCAAGAAAAGTTTTGTTTTTGAATATCCAGAAAACAGATGTGCAATTCTTTTAAGCTCTAACAATTCAGAATTTAAAAGTATCTGTGTCTTAATTAATAACTATTATTGTATATAAAATTGATTATTTCTTTTTAACATTCTTATAACACGTGTCAACTATGACATTTGCTTTCGTGAAACGCGTAATTAAATCTTGTACATTCCACAAGTGTTGATTTTATGAGTCTATCCCTATTAACATAATTCGTCAAGTTTTATGAATAATACAATTCCCCTCAAGTCGAACTTTTCTGTAGATCGACATATGTATACATATATCAAATAGAATATTATTTAAACCAGTTCAGCCAGTCATGTAATGGGTTTACTGTATGAGCAAAGTACCGCAATAATTCATTAGATGGCTTCAATTAGTACTATGAACGTTTGATGTGTTCCATTATTCACTGTCCAGTGCTCAATTATAATGCTGAGCATTACTACTTGTAATGAACTTTCAATCGTTGGTTAAACTTTCACCAACGACTCCGTACTCCAATGGATTCATTAAAGTGGTTCAATTAAAAGCCTTCCCCTAATTACATGTTAAGTATTCACATTTCAATTTCATCAGTGCAGAGCACTCGTTTCACGGATAAAAGAATGAATAATCTTGGAAATATTATTGAAAAAGCTACGGGATGCACTTTTGTGTTAATTAATATACAGATTGACCTGACAGGTTGGTGCCAATCAGCAACTCTACAGAGGCATACAACAGAAGAGTAGGTATCTATTGTACAATTTTACTGAATGAGTAACAAATCTCTGCTTTCTTATAACTGCTTAACCCTCTTTTATTCCTCATTTCATGAACTGAATCTGTTCTTCGGTGTCAGATTGACACAGTGGTAAAAGATCGATGAAATCACAAGATAAGCAGTTATTTTTCTATATTTTTTATCACAAATAATAGAGCAGAATAACTTATTCCAGGAAAACTGTCAAATTGACACGAGGGACGGATGAGGGTTAAATAAATCATTTTCGGACATGGGTTCATATAAACTTTTCTCATCTATTCCACCTCCTGAATACACTGTGTTAATTTGGCACCAAGCTGTCGGGACAGTGGACACATCCTATAGATATATCTGAAGATATGATATGAACTTCTCTGTACAATTTACTCGAATAACACAACAGTCATTAGCAATGTTCCTCCGCAGTATTAAAAGTGGCATAATACTGGGTGACTATAATCGAGTGCCAGTGATCAGAAATAAAAGAAAATAACAGAAAATAGCAACAGAGAACACTGATGTTTACAAGTACTTTTGCACCTGCATTATAACCGAAAGCTTTGAATGTATTAAGGTCCATGAGCGTCCGGAGGGGGGGAGCAAAAGGGGTTGTTGTATCCTTCCTGGCGTTTATTTTTAAAAACTGGTCTTCTTTAGTTTATATTAAAAAAGTGAAATATTTTTAAATTTCTGTTTTAAATTTTCATTAAATTGGCACTACAAAATGTGTTCAAAAAAGCAAGAGAGCTCCAATCGCACCGCGTGTTTCATGATTCGTCGATGTCATCGCCAAGGTTGTTATTTCATTAAATACTATATTCTTCCTGATCGCCAGCCCAAAGTTCCCCCTCCCTAGAAAAAAGTCTGCGGACGCCCTTGTTAAGGTCATTCTGGTATAGACTGAGAAAGGCTATTTATTGTAATTTACATGAAGTCGATAAAAAGAACGCATTTGAGGTTTAGTAAAGGCCTACATTTTTGCGAATTTTTTTAACTTCAGCAACACATTTTAAAAATGCACTTCTGATAGCTACTCCAATCAATAAATGCTCAGATGCTGTTTTAATGCTGCCTCGATACGATAAACATTTGAACAGCATTAATCCTACAATTGTGAGCTACATAAAGTACAATGTAAACACTAGTATGAAGCCATTTATCTCTAAAGAACTACCTTTGCTTTTATAATCTCCATTGTAATCTCAAATTATCCATCTCCTACAAGAAATTGCAGTAATCTTTATGGGGAAAATAACGAATGAAGGTAACTTTTTCTCATTTCCTACTGTATGTTGAAAGCGTTGAGAAAATTTGTTACTCCAGGCATTCTTATATAAAAACGAAGATAATATTCATACGAAATTTCAGGTGTGAAATTTTTAGAAATTTTCAAAATCTCACCATTCATTCTTTGAAAGAAATTATTCCGATAAAAGTGACTCTTGTATTCAGTACTTATTACATAGTGTCAAAAACGCCCGCCGTCATGTCGACAGCAATGACGTTCGACCGAAGAAGTAAGAAATGTAATATTGTATATCACTAACCAGGAATTGAAGTGTTTCAAAACACATTATTCACAATAAACAAAAGAAGTTACCTAACACATTTGAAGAGTCCAAGGGAAAACCGATCATAGTCACAACAACTAAAATTTTCAGTATTTTGAAAATAACCTTTATGAACTACCTTCCCCAACCACATTATGTACGATCTAAAATATCATATTCTTCTTGTTTCATAATTCACCTCTCAATCTTTTTAAGAACATTTAATATTCTTGAAAAGTCTGTTCATAAATTGTATGTAAGTAAAAATTCCAGAAGGAAAATTCATTCACCGATACAGCTTGGCCCTTAATTCTTCAGAACCGTGCCCGCTTTTCCCCCTCTTATTATACTACAGTTCGATAGCTTCTTCTAAGCCCTAACACACGATGGTAATATCTCAATTTCAATTTACAATGGCCTGTGATCGTTTTTCCCCTGGACTTTTCATTTAAAATAGTAAACTGCATTGCACCGGAAAGTTCGAGGCGATTTAGCGTAGGCGCAAAGGGAAATTCGAAAGAACTGAATAGTTTTGCTTACCCATTAGTTTCCGTACTTCTGCTTGGCTGAGAAAGAGGTTGAAGTAGCTTGCACCTGGCCGCACGAGGACGGACAGCAACACTGCCAATTTTAGGAGCATCGTGGCCACCACGTGCTTAACCGGTCCTACGCGTATTGTACAGCACTCGTAAACACGCGTCGCGTTACGCCGTAAACAACGTTAAAGTCTTCGAAGTCGACTCATGGTCCACGGCAATCGTGAATTATCACCGATCTCACGAGTGGTAGGATGCACGTGACAGCACGGTGTACACCGACGGACGAGGGATACGCTACGGTTAGGATTGTGTCGTTCAGCCTCTTCCGACCGACCGGGCCTTTTGACAGTTCGTCGCATGAAACTCGAGTTTTGTCGCGTAACGGCACTCCGGGTGTCGCGATCGTGAAACGTTGTTGAGGCGCATCGGCAGCGTTCGTTCGACCGCGAGCAAGCGTGCAAAACGAACGAGGGAAACGAGGAACATGTAACAGAAGACAGAGCTAAGGAGCGAGAATGCACGAACGAAGGAGCGCGCAACGGTACCTGCCTCGTGAAAGCCACAACCAGTTGTGTGCTCCGACCGCCATGGGTCGTCCGAGGTCGACGCAGCCTCGCCGAGCCGAAACTAGCCGAGGCCGGCCGAATTCGGCCGAGGTCCACCCACAAGAGACGCTCGGTTCCAGGCGCGTCGCGCGGATCGGATGACCTCGGTCTTTCGTGGCGACGACAGCCAAGGGGAGAATTAAAATTTGCGATTCGCAAACAAGCCGAGAAGATTTACGAAAGGGAACAATCAGCCGGCATTTCTCGAGATACCGGCTACTCGCCATGAAAAGCGCACTGGTGCGTGCTTTTCGGTAGGCATCGGCGGGTGTCGGAGAAAATCGGGCAAGCAGAGCGAAGCTCGCGAATCAAATGCAGCGCGCGCGCGCTTTTGTCTTGAGCCCTCGGTTGTTACTTGTTGCATTTTCCCCGACACGTAGGTAATTGCGGAGTGAATTGCTTTTGAATTTCGAGATTCGTGAAAGTCAAGTGTGCAGTAACTTGTTTTTTATTAACGCTTGCTTTTGTATAATGCGAATTCTTCTGAAATGTAATGTAGCTAAATTGTTTGGTATAGACGATAATTAATTTTTTTAAATTCTTGGCGCAATGAATGAAGTTAACACTACTTAGAACCGGCAGAAGTTTAACCTACCTAAAAGCGCCAAATACTGGTCATATTGACCAGTACTAAAACACATAATATAAAGTTCTACTATTTGTTTTAATAATTATGTAACTATATATTTGCTTAAAGTTATTAATATAAAATAGCATTATAGCATATTAACATTATAGCTACACAGCACATTCATTGCAGTAGACAATTTTTTTCTTTACAGATTGAAGGAAAAATCACAGACACACATATGTTCAATTTCAAAAATAAAAAAATTATAAAGACACAAAATCTATAAACAGTCAAAATGACCGGTGCGGAGGTTCTAGTATTAAATGTAGGGTTTGTTGGTATTATATACTAGAACTTTTATGCAAAAATGAATTAATTATTTAATTAAAAACGTTAACATTTTGACTTGAAATGTTGTAGTAGGTAACACTTTACTGTAAAACATGAGTTCATATTTTCAGAAGAAAAATACTAAATGAAATAATTATTTTTAATTTATATTTTGAAGGGATTTAAGTTATTTTTTTTAAATTTGGTTTTGTATAGATAGAGTAGCTACATTTTATTTTGATGCATGTATACTTAAATATAAAATGAAGTTTTATCATCCCCATCGACTATAGCCCGATATCTCCACGCGATCGAGTTCACATAATCGATACTGCCATACGAATTTCACGTGTATTTAATCGGCAAAAGAGTCGACTATAATTTCTGTGCTCATCATTTACATAATTTGAGATCCACTAGGGATGGCAAGAACGCCCACGTAGCGTTTGCGAATCGCGATCTTCCTTCGTCCACCTTTTTCTTTTCTCCCTCCTAGTCTATCAGAGCACGCTTGATTACCAAACGTCGTTATTACGAGCTATGGGCTGAAACGAGATGGGAGTATCTGCTGCGAGGGGAAAAGAAACAGAAAGTGAAAAGGGACGAGGGAAGGTGGGGGAGAGAGAATGCGCGCAGCGCGAGGCTCGTTTTGCAAATTCGCGGTTGATTGAAAAGCTCGCGACGAGCAAAAAGACGAGATAACCGAGGACAAGGAGGAAAAAAAGCGACAGTGATTGCTCTGTTGTACAGCGTGCATCGCAAGGAGCATTGCTCCAGAGCGTTCATGTGCGAGCTCGATCTCTCGCCATTGCTGCTTGGTAGCTGCCTGTAAGAAAAGCAAATTCGTTCCATCGCCTTTCCCTCTCATCTCCCATCCTTTCCTGTCTCGTACAAGTGCTCGCCACGCGGCCATTAACTTATTTAATCTCGACCATTATATGGCTCAGGCCATTATTATTTTATATTTTATCGATACCCCTCGAGGGTCTCTGTACTTTCTGTGCGTATGACTCCAACACTGGGACATGATGTATAGGCATTTATCGATGAATATCGCGTAACTGTTACCAACTTATCGCATGTCAAGCACTCGGAGTGAAACGATTTTGGGGGAGGTGACTTGGTAACTTCTTGACTCGAGTAGGTACAGTTCAACATAATATCATGTGCAGAACATATTGAATCAATATATGTGTATTTTCAGATGGTAAAGACACGGATAAAAAATAAAATAAATTTTTAGATAAACGATTTGAAAATGCACAAAAAACAATAAAAAATATTTATATTCTTGTACTACAATTTCGATGGTGATATGTCACTTTAAAGAAAATCGTGGAGCAGGATATTTCATCGCTCATTTTGAGGCTTGATTCTGTATTAAATTGAATCGTATCCATCCTGTTATAAAATTTCTGGTTCCACGATTTTCTTTAATGTGACATTTCATCGTCGTAATTGTAGTACGAGAAAAGAATTATTTTTTAGTTTTTAGTTTTTACTTCTTAAAATCAATATTTCTTTACGATTTTCCTGACAAAATGTTAATTGATTTTCAAAAACGCGGATATTATTAATAAAGATTATTATACGCGTAGTTTTTTCCATTCCTATTATGGTGTTTTGGGTAATTACACTATGGTATATATTGTAGTGTAAAGGTTTGAAGACCAGTAAATTTTAGAATCTAAAGAATTTACACTAAAACATTGTTAACATAAAACGAGAATTGTCAAAAGATCAGAAGTGCTTCAAGAATCGACAACCTAATCCAGGCTAGTCGATTAGTCGGTCAGGAAAAGGGTTGCGGGATAGGGGGACCAGCTCCAGGTGCTTGCCTCGGATAACACAGACCTAACTTAGACCTAAGCCCGAAGTTCAAATATTTTATAAGGTATTTCGGACTTCTACCGCCCAGTAGCGGAAAATTCACCGGTCTTCGAACATTTACCATATAACATATTGGAATGGAGTGATACTAATTCCCAAGGGCGTCCGGAGACTTTTTCCAGGGGGGGAGGGGCAACTTTAGGATGATGGTAAAGAAAAATATACCCCTCCTGCTTTTCTAACCCATTTTAGAGTGCCAATTTAATTAAACATTTGAAAACCAAAATTTAAAAATATTCCCTGTTTTTAGTATAAGCTTAATAAAGATCAGTTATGAAAAATAAGCCCTTTTTCTCAACACACAGAGAAATTGCCCATTTTGCATCCCCCCTCCGGATAGTAAGCGTATGTTGCGGTCGAATTTGCACTTACGGTCGTTGCCAGAAATATGGTAGCTCTGAAAACCATATTATTATCAACGTGGAAAACCTGAGTTTCCACAGCACAATTATTGTAACAATATTCTCGCCGCTGAACGCGTTACGAATACAATGTACAATATAAAGGACTGTAATATATTGTGGCAGATATCGTAGAGAGGACGCCGCGCCTGTGCTACGAAGCTCCATTTAATCTAGAGCAAATACAGGACGCTTCGCTTAAATCAAGACAGAGTCAAGAAGGGAGAACAGTTTCCTTTGTCGGTTCTAATCTGGACAAACAGTCGTATATCACGGTAGTATCATCCAGATTCTTGTTTTATCCGCTTTTATCCTAGAACGGCTACTGAAGAACTTCAGGTGAGCAGAAATACCTTTAAACGTTTTCTTTACATTTTAAAGATTATACGCGTTTCCTGATGGACGTGTATTGAATTTTCTTTTACAGAAAAATGAAATTATAGGCATAAATCTTTCTCTCCTTTGATAATAAGAATAAAAAGATTATATATGATTAATATATGTGTTTAATAAGAATTATTGTTTCTTGATCTTTCTTCTTATGCCAGTAATTTGCAAAAAAATTACCAAATATTCTTTAAATGTTACTCTATAAAGTGCAAAAATTTCTATAAAAATATATGCTTCCGCTTTTTCAAAAAAAATCACAAACTTTCGCCTCTTGTCGGCCTTCTGACTTGGTATAACCCCTTAAGAGAAAAGTTTAAAACAAAGTTATCGATAGTATCAAGCAGACAAATTTTTAACTACACAGCTCTAAAACACTATTACCCAAATTCTTTCATTTGAATTTGTCTCCTTTTAGGACACATTGCTGAATGAATTTACTTAAAATTATTCTACTTGTTCTACTGTTAAAACGTATTTCCGAAAAATTTGCGACACCATTGGTAACAGAGAGCTGATGTGACTGAGCAAATACTTGTGTCTGGTAGTGCACGTGTCAGTCGTGTCAGTAAGGAAGGAACGGCGTTTTCTGCTTATCCTGGAAAAAAGCTGGTGGCACTATATCACACGGAGGTTTCCGCGCTTTGAAAAGCTTTCTTTGCCCGATCGTGGCGCAGTCTCCAATTAACGTTTTCCGCCCTGTCAAAAGAGCCGACACGGTGCGGTTGTAAAGTGAATTAAAGCGTGCTCCGTTTGCTACCGCCTTTTACAACATTCACAGATGCAAATCTATGCACGTACGGCTGCTTGGTCCCCACGCACGATGCCGTTCTTTGCTCGTCTGTGCATATTCTTATTCCTTGCACCCTTTCCTAGGTCCATTCAATCCACTGAAATGCAAAAACTTCCCCATCCAACTTCAGATAGCGTGGTTCAAGGAAACACGCGTTGCTCTCAAGTTCAATTTCAATTAACGAGACAGAATCGTTTGTACGTTTTAATTGAGCTTTGTGTACAACAATTATTTTGTTCATGTACGTTCGAAAGCATATTTGGCACCCTGACTGACCATTTTTAGCGTCCACAAGTCTTTGATCCTTTTTCAAATGTTTCAACGGTAGAAAATAGGCTTTGATTAAACGTTGTTTAAATATTAGACGAAGGAGCTTGGAATAAAGATTTCCTTAAGCGAGGACACCACTGTAATGGCCCGTTAAAGTAAAGGTATCTTTGGAAATTTGTTAAAAGCAAACTCCGTAAGGAATCTTTTTTAAATTTTCAGGACTTTTTATTGGGTATTTAAGTTATACGACTATCTTTTTTTTAAATCTTTTGAAGCAGATTTACAAGCCGTACAGAATCAGTAACTTTGCGCTGCAAAAAATCTGGTTGACAGATTTCTGACGAAAGAAGTGACTAAAATAATTAAGCTTTGCAAAGTTTCAGAAATGTTCTGTTAAGAAAAGAATCGTCCATCTATTGTTATCAAATTCGTTTGTCACACACACGCGGTTGTTTTCGAAGATGAACCGCAAATGTAAGTACAAAGCACGTTAAAACAAATGAAAAAGTCGATAGAAAGACAAATGGCGCACATCTACAAATAAAAGCACATACAAAACAAATGCTGATTGCATGCCTTTCTTAAAATTCGGCGCACTCGTCTTCACCTGATCTGACGGCGGTGCAAAGGGGTTGAAAGTAGAAATTGCAGTAGGCCAGGGATACAGGGGGATGGGCCTGAAAATAAGAAGATACAGATAAAAGGAGCTGCCTGCACGTTGGACTAACAAGACTCAGGACTCAGGAGCTATTATCATAATTGTGGGCTGCAGGCAGCGGCTGTGCCCACAAACCAGAATGCCTCTTGTCTCATCTACCTCCGTTCTCTCTTTCTTCTTTATTGCACCCTCCTTCGTCCGCCGTTCCTTCCTACCTCCTCTTCTTTTTCCCGTCTTTTTAGTCAAACCCTCGTACACTCGCATTTTGCGCGTCTCTTCGCTGGTCTTTTGCACGTGCTAAAGACAAATGGATCGCCTACCGAGGCATTTAACTTCTGCGCCACGTATTTCCATTTAGATTAAGAAGCTCCCGCGATATTTTAGGCATTCCCAGCAAAATAAGACACTGCTCACCAATGTAGCGCACGTGTGCAGACATTCATAAGCTTTAATCGTAGCGCCGCGTCGTTAGAATTCCGTGGCTGTGCCTCGAAATGAAGAAAGCGTAGCAAGTATCCTTAAGGATATTGAGAGAGCCGCAGATAGGTATACAATGCTGGTGTCTATTCAGAAACAATGCAGAAATCCAAGATGTAACGTCTGCCGACCATCGTTTCATTCTCCCGTGTCTTTACTCTCCTTGATTGCATGGCGGGCTTTGAGATCCTCCCAAGCCCTGCGCACCTATTTTGGCTTTCATTTTAGGAAATGGTCAGGGAAACGCGGAGCAAATCCACATCAAACGTCAAGATTGCAATTCTTGTAATTCAACGCCTTGCACGAGATTACGGAGAGAGCTGTCTTTTGAAATTCATTGTTATTAAATCCGCGGGATGCAAATGGTCTACGTACATATTTTATCTAAAATAAATTTATCTCTGTCTGGCCAGTGTGGGGATTTAAAAAAATCCTCGCCAGCAACGTTTCGTCTCGTTTGCTGTAAGAAATCGGTCCAAAAGGACTTGAAAAACGCCAACCCGCTTACGTGCACGAAAAAACTGTTCTCCGATCTGATCGAATTCGCGGAAGCAATTTCAAGGAACCATGTACAACACATTTATTTGCCTTTGGGTAAATTGTGAATATCGAGGAAAGATTTATACCTCCAGTACACAAAAGACTCGCAATCAGTAATTTCGCTTCTCAGTTGTATTTTTAAAATTTGCAACTTATATTTCATCCCCAAATGTATTTACAATATATTCTTTTTGCCCACCATAAACGTGCTTCTTCCGTCATCCCTTCGAGGAAATACCATTGAAAATGAAACATCGCAATTTCGACGCGTATTGAAAATCGAGAAAACTGTAACTGAATTATTATTTCTAAGGTTTCATTTGAAATTTTACCAGCGCTGTATATTTCGACCAGCCTAAGCATGCAGCCGATTTGCTGTTTAATCTTCCGGTACCTATCGTACCTCACCTCGCCTCCTCTAAGTGGCGTGGCTAAATAGTTTCTTTTTGTTTTACATTTCTTCCCGTGTGTTCTTTCAACAAGAGATGCCAGGGGCGTGTATGTTTGTTTATCCTCGGTGTACCCTATTATTAGGGGCCGGGGCTCCTTGAAAACCGAAGGGCCCACGCTGATATTCGGGCCTGGAGAGACGATCGCGCATCCCCTGTCCTCTCTCCTCTCTACCCCAGCCCGTCGTTCGTCCCTCTTCCTCCGAGTCGTGTCTCCATCATGCTTTATTCCGCGAGTAAGAGCAGTCCGAGATGAAAGGGATAGGCAGATAAATTTGAAGGGGGGCCCACGGTACCCCGGCGGGGCCTTTTGCCTGCCTCTTTAGATTCTGATTTAGACTCTGCCGCATTTTAATTTATCGCCGACGATCGTGTCGATTATAGAAACGCCTATTCGCGAGAAAGAAAACGACCCCCGTCGTCACTTATAAACAGTTAATCTGCTGGTGGAAAGGTGTAGATACATGTGCCGCTTCTGGGACGGCTTTTGAAAAGTCTCACCTGGATCTCTTCTGGATGCGCAGCGGATATTATTATGAAAACCACAATGTTGTTATTGAGGCGCAGTGTTTACCTTCTAGGATGTGTCCCATAGGAGAATCATCAATTAAGCCTGGTTGGACATGGTCCATGGCAGATATAATCATACGCCCCATTTTTTTCAATCGGTCCTGTTTTCGTAGGGGGATTCGTGGGATCTTTCGTCTCTTCTCTCTGTACAATGCGCCGCTGATGACATATCCTGCGGCTCCCGCTATTGAATGGTGTCTGTTTGCACGGACGACACGTGACACAGCGTTAGGAACTGCTAAAGCAAGGCCACACCCTACACGTGCGTTATTTGTTTAATTTAACAGTATTGTGACGCGATGTTTTCGCCCGTGGACGCTCGATTTATTTCGCTCGTGCCTATTTCCTGCATTTTTAACGTGGGAGAATGTAACGATGAGAGCGGGTGTCACTTCCGCCGTATTTATTGCCGGCTTTTGGTGGGGTCTCGTGTGAAAATCTGTGCACGTTGCGTGGGTTCATTCTTATTACTATACATGTATACATGTATTTAGGTACATACGTGTTTCTTTGTATGGTCATATTAAGGATATTAAATTTTAGATACAAAATGCTATTAACTAATTATCTGAATGCTTTGCATGTTTAATGCTTATTCCGTGGTCTGTTGTAATGGTAAATGTAACAGTTGTTTCGTATTTGGTAATGTTAATAAGTGTAAATAGTTTGTGTTTAATCGTAAATCTTTTTTGTACAATTACCAACTAATAGGTATCTGTCTTGGTCGGTTATTAATTAGTGGCTATCGGCGAGGATGGCCGCATCTGATAATGTTGCCCTTCGCATCAGCACAGACCAGGTATAGGTATCCTACACCTTGTCTGTGATAGGTTTATCCTATACCTCGTCTGTGGCGTCATCGACGAAGTATAGAATAGACCTATCACCTTATGGGACTTCGTGTCACCACCCAAACTGTATTACCGACCATAACTCGAGGACTGAATTTAACTGCCTGAAATATGATAGTACTTCTTGAAAACTTGTACACGCTATAAATTGCAAGATGAAATTGATTGTTAGTATTTTACGTGTACTTAATAACAAATTAAGGAAAAAGTTTGTCACTGCAAGTTATATGTACCTCAAAATTGCCTCGATACTTTTTAACGGCGAACGTTGAAAAACATGAGTTATGTACAGTGTTACTTTTTAATTAAATATTATTACATTTTTTAACATAAGAGTTTTGTGCATACATTTTACGGCTTCGCTAGAATTTTCTGAGTTTTATGTTTCAAGTCTCATAACGATCCGTTAATATTTACTCAAGTTATCGCAAGTTATGTTTAAAAAGATATTGACTTTGGTCGACAAAGTTTTGTTGTTTATAATTTTTTATCTCGAATACTAATGATTCGATAAAAAAAATCTGTAAATAGAAAAAATATGTGCCGTGGCGAGCTTTAAAACACTATATATTTTAAAATACATTTTAACAACATTTAATTTTCCAATTCTTCTTAGCGATCGGACAATACTTTTTCACATTTTCGAGCGCTACTGCCCTTATTGCATCCAACCCTTCAATTATTCACTAATTGGGAATGAAAAAAAGAATAAAGGGGCAATATTTGAAACATTCGCAAAAGTATTAATAAAAATTCCGTGAGATTTCGTTTCTCAAGGATGATGAACCTGAAATCCTATTTTTAGTAGATAATCAAAAACTTTTATGCAAATGTTGAAGATTGGAATAATTGCACTTTACTGCACAGTAATCGAAGTTACATTCATACAGAAAGTAGCAACAACGAGCACGCGTTAATATTGACTATCACTATCACTTTGCACTAACACGTTTCACTATTACTTTTCACTATCACTTTTATTTTTAAATATATTATTTTATTAAGTCTCTTCACCGCGAAGGTATAACTACGTTATGTTAGTAATAGTGAGACCAGCCTACAGGACATAAAATAAATCACGCAAAACCATAGACGAAATACACGAAATAAAACAAATTACGCAAATTAGCAATTGATATTCATAATATTAAGCACATTGGGTGCTTTGTTACATCAACTCAATAATTTCCTTGTAGTTTCTCATTAATTAGCATTTTTTGCAAAATATGAATATACTTTCAAAACATAAATATATTATTTTATTAAGTCTCTTCACCGCGACGGTATAACTACGTTACGTTAGTAGTAGTGAGACCAGCCTGGAAGGAAATTAAATAAACATAATAAAATACTGGACATAAAATAAATCACGCAAAACCATAGACGAAATACATGAAATAAAATCAATTACGCATATTAGCAATTGATATTCATAATATTAAGCACATTGGGTGCTTTGTTATATCAACTCAATAATTTCCTTGTAGTTTTTCATTAATTGGAATTTTTTGCAAAATATGAATATACTTTAAAAACAATATTTCCAGTGACAAACACTCGATTCAAAAGCGGGTAGATGGTGGAAGTAGAAGAAGGATGGTGCAGCCACTTAGGGCTGCTCCATGATCATTGTCCACTCATTAATGCAAGAAAACCGTGAGTGGACCGTTTCTTTCTTTCGCAACGCTAGCTTATTACAGACTAAAATCAACTCCCGAGCATAGTCACTAGGACTTTGGACTACTCGCAGCACTAATTTCTCAAACAACTCCAAAATTCCCGAATGGTGCTTCATTACTGAAAATTCTACTATACTTAATACTCTCAAGCAGCTACATTACTCTAACAAGTATAAAAAGCTACAGAGAACCACCACGTGGGTGGTTTCATTTTTCGCAACACTAATAAAAATTCAATGCACCTGTGTCTCGTAACACGCAACTCTAACTTTAAATCGTTGCAGCCTTCCTAAAGGCTGTGTAGAGTCCCATGCGCAGCAAGTCCAGCTGCTCGGGACTCTTTTTCCCCAGGAACATGTCTCTGGACATGTCCCAGGGCAGTTTTGGGGCATTGGGGGCTGGGGGTCGCAACTCTAATTACAAACGCGATCAATCATCATCGCAACACTAACTCAAAAAAATATTAAGAATCAAACTAGAACGAGTAATTAAAAAAACGCGGTCAGTCGCATCGCAACTCTAATAAAAAGAATACAATGAATCAAAATTAATGCTATAAATCAAACTCTAGTAACTTTAATTCAAAATACAAGAACAATCTCAAAAACAATCGCGACTCTTTTTTCGAAACACTACAAGCAATCACGTTCGATATTTATTCGCAACGCTATGCTGGTACCAAACGCGGGGAATACTCGATTCGCAACGCTAATTCAAACCGTGATTAACATTTAGTCGCAACACTAACTGAAAACGCGTAATCTTCTTCGCAACCCTAATTGAAAACGCGGTGTGCTCAATTTCATGGGAGGGGGTATCGATGGGTCAGCCTATGGCCAACCAAACTACTACTACTACTACTACGAGCATAATGGCAAAGTAATACCTACGAAGAATGACCCTGCACCCGAGGATGCAGGGCCATTCTTGGTAGCCCACATGATGTGGCCGTTTTACTGGCCGGGCTATCTTCGGCTCTTTGGCCACTTCTTTGCTTCGGGCGGTCCGCCCTTCTGAAAGTTAAGGGGGTACTCCACAGTGAACGGATTTTTTTCTCAGTAAATACAACATATAACAAAATAAATCTTTTTGGTGTTTATAAAGCTACTCTTATATTATATAAAAAAAAATTAAAAAAATATTTTAATTTGTTTTACTTGTTTTTTTTTTACAAAGCGTCAATATGGCACCTAAACAAAAACGTGGCTTAGGCTTATCTGAAACAAAAAATCCGAAAACATTCTTAATCTGTATGAGTGTCGCTATCGCCCGTAGATCAATTAACAATTTTTGTTGAAAAATAACAAAATGGCGCCTGTTTGAAGGAAAAAGTTCTCCAAATAATGGTGCTTCTCGAATGTTCCCCGAGAAAAATCTCGGTTATTTTTCGGAAAAAATTGTTAATTGAGGAACGGACGAGAGACACTTATACAGATTAAGAATCTCTTAGAATTTTTAGTTTTGGATCAGCCTAAGCCAGGAAATCACCTGTACCACGAACATACCGTTTTTGTTTAAGTGCCATATTAACGCTGTAAAAAAACAAGTAACACAAATTGGAAATATTCTTTTTAATTTTTTTGGTATAATATAAGAGTAGCTTAATAAATATCGAAAAGATTTATTTCATTATATGTTGTATTTACTGAGAAAAAAATCTTTAAAAATAGCTTGATTTTTCGACCGTTCACAGTGGAGTACCCCCTTAATAGCGTGCCCAAGCCCGTCCTGCCGACCGCGACCAGCGACAATGTGCAATGTCCCACTGGCGTCAAAAAGTCGACATAGCGGGGCTAGAAGCGAGGGCATACCCCACTCGCGCTAGTCTGGCCGTCGACTTTTCTCACAAATTTCCTGAAAGCAGGTCATCGCAGGGGGGAACATGCGATCAGAGAATACGATGACCTGCCCCGGCCCTACCTACTTATATTTAAGTCACACATTCGTACCAGAAGGTAAGTTACCTATCCTCCCGAACAGCTAGGTTACCCATCCTACCGGACAGCTAAGTTACCTATCCTACCGAACAGCTAAGTTACCCATCCTACCTAACAGCTATGTATATTTAAAAAATGGCAAAACAGTCTCTCACACACAATCACACTCTAATAAGTACGTACCAGTTTTCACTGAAATCGGCTAGCAAAGGCAGTGACCATTGCGTATAAGTATGATTTACAAAACAATTAACTATTTTCAATTTCAAACAATGGATTACTTGATAATGTGCATTGTACATATGTATTATGTACATACATGAATCGTTATTACTATCTGGTTTGATTGTACGCGATTGATTAAATATCATATTCCCAGATTATTTACTAGAATGATCATCGTGTGCAACAAGGAATATGATATATTGGTATCGTAATATTATAGTTTCGTTAAAATGGTCTTTGATGAAAATTTTTCACCGACGCAAATTCCACCGCCTAACCACACAAACACACATAGGTGGAAAATGCGGCGTGCACGATACACTAACGCAATGCTAGCCGCCGACATGTAATTATTTAGTAAAGAAAGTCATCGTGCCCCATTGCCTTCACCCACCCAAGTAGCACCTGGGCACGTGGATGAGTTAAAAGGCAATGAGTACGGAAAGATATCCTAAAAATCCTCAACTAGAAAATATCATTAGTTTGTATAGTGTCTAGCATGCTAATATTCTTTCATTTTACATTATTAAACAAAGTGACTCGACTTTCAACTTGTGAATAGTTTAAAGTTTGATAAATAAGAAAGGACTCTACTTTAGATCAAGAAAAAGGACTCTACTCGACATTCAATTAGCGAGAAGAAAGACTCTAAAATTCAATTGTTTATGAAAATCAATCAAAATCATAAAGAATTTACTTTAAGAATTTAAAACGGGCTATTCCATCGTCAAAGTAAATTTCATAAAACAAGAAAGTATGATCTCATGCTAATTACTTTGAATCTGAAATTTCCCAACCCTCAATTGTCTTCTTGCACATGGAAATTAATTATTCTATTGTGTACGCAAACGAGTGACCTTTTTAAGAAAGGAATTACATTTTTATGTATATTATCATCATTTAGAAATCAAGTTACTTTTGAACACGTAGTATCAGAAAAATAAAAGAAATTCAAGTCATTATAATCGTTCCACTACATATTAAATCAAAATGATCGTAGCTGTGGAGTCTGAGAGTATCAGACTTCTTCGCTACATAAAAATTAGCATTCAATCGTATTGATATTCGTACCAATACCTTCCGAGCTGCTATGCACCTTTATGTGCATTATTTAATAAATATCTACATCAATGTATGATCAATGATAAATATTCGCGTTAGGAACCGTTTATCTTGGAAATTATGATTATAATGTGATTCTATTGAAAAGGCGCGGTGTACAAGAAGGCCCTAGCCTCGTCTAATAAATACATACACAGACAAAAATGTTATAATTCACGGGCATGGTTATCATACCCGTGGTCATTATGCTCGTCAAATATACAACCGGTCACTCGTGTCGATTCGGACCAAACGTCCTACGACATGATTGAGTGACCAGAGGAACCATAATGCATGCGCACTCACATTTCGTTGGGCCCCAGTGCCGGATACGCCAACACCCCTGCTACTGCTCAGGAGAAGTCACCAAGCTGCTCAGCTGCGCCCAAACTGTAACGAAGGAACAGAACACGATTATAATTTCTTTCTAAAGTTACGATTGTTTCTCTCTAATATAGAAAACCACGAAGCAATTCAAAACTAACGAAACATTTTATCATTTAGACATTTTAAGAAAAAAATTGAAAAAATGAAACATTAAACATTAAAATTAACAAAAGTTCTTTCTTACAATGTCTAAATGATAAAAAGTTTCGTTAGTTTTGAATTTCTTGTTGATTCTATTCTAAAAATTAATTTGTTTAAAATTGTTTGTTTTCTAAAATTTTGAAGAATGAACTCTACTTTAAAGGAATTAAATCAAATACATAGATACTTACATCTTTCCATCAATATTCTGCGTACAAATCTCCTCTTCAGCTGACGCACTGACTCTAATTTCCGACGAGTTTCTCTTTCAAAAGTAAAAAAAAAATAAAGAAATACTAGACTACAAACGCGCCGCAAAGATCATAATCGACGAACAAAGCAGTGAATTTATTCTCGCGATTCGAAGGTCAGAGCCGCGACGCTCGTGAAAGAATATAAATTGCGTAGAAAACACTGGCTCTACCCTCGCGTATCCCGAAATTGTTAACGAAACTCTACTATGAGCAACTGTGCTCTTCAAAACGAAAAACTTCGTACGTCATAAACACTGACTCTATTTGGCCGCATTGCACGCGGTCACAATCTCTGAAAAATAAGTAGGATAAGAAGGTGGGGTGGGTGTGGTTTCATCGAGTGTTTGTCACGAGGAAATATTGTTTTTCGTCAAACCAGCCAAGGGACTTTCGCTCCTTGTTATTTAGAATACAAGGTGTGATGCGAAAATACAGAATGCTCGTTCGATAGGAGCACTTTGTATTTCAGTAACACGATATTATCCAGAATATACTACTGCAGATATAATTATAACATTTAAATGAATCATAGTATTTTTATAAATATCGAAAATTCATGGCAAGAATAAAAATTCTTTAATTATTCATGCTTGAATAGCATGTCCTCGATCAACTACGCAGTTTCTGAACATAAAGAATAAAAGTTGCATCCAAAACCGAAGGTAAATGCAATTACAACAGCTTCATAGAGATAAATTCTTAAAAATCATTGAAATATCAGTGAATTCTACGTAAACGCGACCGAAATGCAATAGAATTCCATCATTCCAATATTTCGTAAACATCTACAGACGCCATTTTAAAACTTTTAAACAAATCTGATTAAAATTATTCAATTTATCATAATTCAATCTTTTCCTATTTGAAAAGATCGAATTATGAGACTGCAAAATTACCCATCACCCTCACAGCCAACAATGATTCAATAAAATAATGAGAAAAATACGTATACCACACGTATTGTCATCTTCTTTTTCCAAGGAATGACCAGACGTCATCCAAGCATCGTACAAATTAACCGTTAACTGTCATGGCGTCGCCTGCCCTTTGCTTTCGATTTCCGCCTCAACGTCTGTTTGAAATAAAAGCATTAAAACATTCGTAAGGCAATTAAACAAGAAATAAACTTGAAATATGCCCGAAAAGTGATGTATTTGAATACCGAGACACGATATGTGTGCACTAAATGTGCAGAAATATCGGCACGAAGGCAACGAAGGGAATACGTGACGAATATGTAATGGTTTTCTCGCGATATATAATCAATTTCGGGACAAAAGTGTATTAATAGTAGCAGCAAGTGACGATAGAGAGTAAAGAAGAAGGCTAATAATGAATAGAAGTAATTATGTGACGATAGATAATGTACGCGTACCATTTACGTACGCAGCTATCGACACGTCTTAACTCGACGCCGTCCACGAAACGAATGACCCCCGCGTCACGTCACTGTACCTCGGCGAATATGGGCTTTGGTGGGGGGAGACTTGTTATCGCACGCCGCGTGACGTATACATCACGGCTCGTGGCTTAGCCGTTTGCTACCGGTAGAATAGAAATATTACGCGTAATATATTTCCTTCGTTTATAAAATATTTAACATCTACATACAGCAGTGTGCTTTAATTAAGTTTGTAAAACGTCTTAGTAAGTACATATTCATAAATTGAAAGGTTGTATGCAATAAAAATTGGAAAATTAAATGTTGTTAAACTGTCTTTTAAAAAATATAGTCTTGTAAAGCTCGTCACGGCACACATTTTTTCTATTTACAGTTTTTTTATCGAATTGTTAGTATTCGAGATAAAAATTATGAACTAAAAAAATTTCTCCGACCAAAATCATTATTGCTTTAAACATAAATTGCGATAACTGGAATAAATATTAACGGATCGTTATGAAACTTGAAACATGAAACTCAGAAAACTCTAACGAAGCCGTATAATGTATGCACAAAACTCTTATGTTAAAAAATGTAGTAATATTTAATTAAAAAGTAACACTGGACATAACCCATGTATTTCAACGTTCGCCGTTAAAAAGTATCGAGGCAATTTTGAGGTACATATAACTTGCAGCGACAAAGTTTTTCCTTAATATACAAGGAAGTTTTTCACCAATTTTCACACTGATTAATAAATAATTGTAGAAGATATGACGATATATATAAATGTCGCGCGCCACCAACAATCAGCAGCTATGTACGTACTGCACTACAGTACCACTCGCATTACACTGCAAAGACATGACTTTCTCATTATTATATGATTATATATTGCGATATTATTTTCGAAATATTTATTAACATTTTTATTATAGTATTTACACCCAATATTATTGGTTCTTTTATAAATTTTCCTTTTTCTTCTTTTTTCTATATTTCATTTTTCAGGAATCACTAAATTGAGAGCTTACATTACTAAATTGAGTGCTTAATTGTTGACAATATCAAGCCATTTATTACGAGTATGGTCTACAGTCAGCAGCACGGTTTCATGCCAATGCAAACTACCGTATCGAATCTTTCTGTCTTTTGCAACTATGCCTCAACCAATCTTGACCGTGGCAACTGGGTAGATACTATCCGATCAAAAAGAATCCCATTTAAAAACATTGTCATAAATTAATAGCTTTACAAAACTATCACAGACAATCTAGTAGCACAGACTGTTATTCTTATGGACTTGAAACAACCCAGCCGGCAAATAAATTCAGTTGTATAACAATCATTTGTGTATTTATTTTCCGTCCAACTTTCATGTCGTAGTACATGTACATTTTTAATTTCACAACCAAAAAATTCATATAATGTACGAACTTTCAACAACAATATGGCCTTGGACATTGCGGTGCCAAACAACTCGGCTGTGGGTGGCATTCTGCGCCCCGGCGATACCACTTATCTGTCTATAGAACGAACAGCAAATGAAACAATTAATTGAAAATTAATCGATACACTGAATTTTAATAAACAATTAATAATGCAAAATTTTTTATGAATTTGTGTATGTTACGACTAATACCCTTCATAAAATATGAAGTTATACAGGGTGTCCCTCATAAAACAGGCCACTTAAATATCTTTTTAAATTGTGATATAAAAAATGTTTCATGTGTAATTTGAATGACATAAAAAATGGTACTCCTTGTAGCCTGATTCGGCGTTTGATATCAATTAAATTACATATGAAATTGATTGATTGCAAGAATGTTTCCAAAATATTTTCAATGCAATATTGCGTGGTAGTATTTTCACGATATTGCAGAAATATTCCAGTGGTACCTGCAATATTGTAATATTACAGTAATGTTTCTGCAATATCAAGTGCTATACCCCATACGTACCCCTTGTAACACGTAACTTCGTCCTGGGATAATGTGTAACAAGTCTGTCCCAATGCTATTTAAATTAGAAGTCATAATTATTTCAGCGGTGGAACTATACGTAATAAGTGGTCTTTTTATAGGAAATGTCCAAACTGGTTTACACTCCTCAGGGCTAGGTTTTACATACCAAGCTCCTGGATCATTCTTACAGTTATACTTTACACACATCAAAGGTTTGCTAGTTTTCCTGAAAAGTTTCAATACTACACTTTATTGAAACATTTCTGAAATAGTGTTGTATATAAATATCAAAGACCTAGATCATCATTTATACGGGGTGTTTCGTAACAAATGATACGACACAAGTCGAAAACAATATTTGTTCAGTAAACAATAAAGCTAAAATTTCGACCGCAGACTTTTTTCCAGGGGGGGGGAGAGGGGGGGGCAACTTTAGGATAATGGTAAAGAAATATACACCTCTGGCTTTTTTTAACCCATTTTATAGTGCCAATTTAATTAAAAATTTAAAACCGAAATTTAAAAATATTCCCTTTTTTAGTATAAAACTTCATATTTTCGAAACTTAAGGGAATTAGGAGAAAATTTTATTCCATATTTTTCGCACAATTTTTCGTGTCAAATCATCACCCGTTTGTTTGTACCATCGGTTGCGAAACACTCTGTCTATAATATACTATTTTAATTTTATTATAGATATTAAAAAATAATATTGTTTTCAATTCATACATGCAAGCCATTTTCTCAGAAAGATATTTTAAGCGCTGCAATTCTCGTCCAGGACTAGAGACTTTGTTAGAAAATCCCCAATTTCCAATTGCTTCTGCCACGCCATTGCCCCTCGTAGATTCGACTTTACACAGCATTGTCGGAAAAACTATGTCACTGTTTTGTCAAATTATGTATTAAATTAGTAATTATGTAATCGTAACTTTGTAATTGTATACTTGAAAATTTTTTTTATGCGTGTCACGTAATATATTGAATTTGGTTACTAACAGGTGAAGCTTGTCATATTACTATATGAACTGAAATGTGTTATAATCGTTACCATAGTGGTTAAATGAACGATACATACGTATGATTTGTATATAAATTTTACGTAACCCTAAAAAACAAGTATACTATCATACTATGTATTGTATGAAATAGAATGCAGTGCAACACATTTTTGTAAAATCAATAAGTGTAATTAAGGATTAGTTCTTTTTCCACAACAATATCTTCAGAAATTGCACCTTTATGTTATATCGAAAATACGTATATACGTTTTTATCATTTATTTTCAAATAATATACATTAAAATGTAATAACGCAACTATCTTAAAGAAACACCTTTTTCCTGAGACATTTTCTCGTATCATTAAAAACAAGGGAGATATTTTAAGTTTAAATGTTAGATGACTCACGCTGTATATTTTAAATATTTTATTGTGTGCAATGACGCTGGAAGTTGTAGTACATACACTGCTAAGTGTTACAAAACCCTAATGGGGTTTGTCAAATGAGTCGTTGTTTTTGAAAAATTTGAGTTTAAAGTTTTGCGCGGTAGGAGTATAAGTTCGAATACGAAAGCGATGCAGTGAATGGAGGGAAAAACACCTATATACAGGAGTGGTTATGACGCCAGCGCCAAGCCTGCCAAGTGGCTTCGGCTTGGCTTGGCCAGGGTTGCCACCTTACTACCATATAAATCCCGGAGTACCATACATTCCAACTCGGAGATTCAAATATAAACCCGGAGATGGAAAAAGCAAAAAAGTTTTGTTCTCGAATATCCAGAAAACAGATGTGCGTTTCCTTTAAGCTCGAACAATTCAGAATTTAAAAGTATCTGTTTTTTTAATTAATAGCTATTATTGTATATAAAATTGATACCACAGTCTAATACCACATTTTCTTATTACCTCATTTTTTTTCTACAATCCGGAGATTTTTCAATAAAACCGGAGCCTGGAGATTTACTTCAAAACCCGGAGTCTCCGAGTCAAAACCGGAGAGGTGGCAACCCTAGGCTTCGTTTCCCATCGTTTTCCATTTTGGCGTTGATTGGTTCGACGTCGCGACGTCATCATGCGCAAGCTTGGACGTGCGTAACTTCCCCCAATCTGAACCGGCCAAAGACCTTTCCCCACACGCTGATTCAGCCCTACATATCACTCGCATATCACTTATCAGTACTGCAGTACTTTATGGCACTTCAACAGTAATTAGTATATGCATACATACATAGCCAAAGGAAATAACGCGTATTAGACGAAATCATCTATTACATACATCATTGTGTTTGGCAGTGTATAAGCTGGCATAAGCCATTAAAGTAATGGAGAACCGAAAATAATTATTTTAACCAATATAATCAATAACATGCATTATAAATACAGTTTTGAAACTACGTTTTAAGAGAATTATTTATTTAATTCAGAATCGGTATGAATAGAATAAACTGTATTTTAACAAGTCAGTAATAAGTTATATACATTATAGCGCTGTAAGTATTTATTTATATACTTCTTAACGTAAACACATGTGTACATGCACTGTAAATATGTAATATCATTTCACAGGACTTGTACATACTCAAAGAACTTAAGTTATGTAATATTTTATTTCGCAAGGATGTATTGTTTATTACGACCTTGTTTCCAAAAAAGTTTTCGACTTGCCTCAAAGATCAAGTTGAAATACGTCTGCATCTGCGTCGCCCTTATTGTGTTGCTTGATTTTTTGGGAGCGTTTACACATTTCCTCGAAGTCACATACGATTCTAACTTTGTTTATCCATACGAAGGTGACGTTCACGAATTTGTAAATGCGTTACGACATAATCAGCAACCTGCTGTTAATCCTATAAACGAGTATAATTATACATATGTGTTGAACAACAAAGAAAAATGTGTAGATGCGGCGTACAGCAATTTTCGTGTTGTGTATATAGTAAAATCTGCAATAGAAAATTTCGAAAGAAGATCAGCGATTAGGAATTCATGGGGTTTTGAAAAGAGATTCTTCGATGTACCTTCAAAAACAGTCTTTATGTTAGGTCTACGTCCAAACGATGATGAACTTCAAGCGAAAGTAAAAGTGGAGGCAGCAAAATATAAGGATATTATACAGGCAAATTTCACAGATTCATATTATAATAATACTATTAAAACTATGATGAGTCTGAAATGGTTAGTAAAATATTGCTCAAATTCGAAGTTTTATATGTTTGTTGACGACGATATATACGTCTCTGTGAAAAACGTTTTGAGATTCATAAGAAACCCAGCTAACTATCCAGATTATCTCAAGGAACCTAAGAAATTTGAAGCTCATAAGAGAGAAATTAAAGATTCCTATGAGAAAGAAGAATCAGATACTAAGAATGTAATTACACAAAAGAATATTAATACTTCAAACGAAAAGACTAACATTACGAATAAAATCATTCATGCATTAACACAAGATTTTCGTAATGAAAACATCCCGGTTGCAGTTTCTACGTCTATTAATACCATTATACCAGGGTATAAAACAGATAGCAAAGTGTTTAGGCCTATCAAGGCAGACACTATGAACCCTGAATTTACATTAAGTAGAAGAAAAAGACAAATCTTTGATTTCGAACTGCCGGAAGATGTTAGATTATACGCGGGTTTTGTATTTGTGTCTTCGCCTCATCGTCATAAATCTTCCAAATGGTATGTTCCTCTTAGCGAGTACCCTTACCATCTATGGCCACCGTATATTACAGCTGGCGCGTACATATTGTCGAAAGAAGCGCTTCTAGATATGTACTATACTAGTCTTTACACGAAGCATTTCAGATTCGACGATATTTTTCTAGGCTTAGTTGCAAAGAAGGCAGATATCGAGCCCTTTCATTGCGAAGAGTTTCATTTTTACAAAAAAGATTATACAAAGTTTAACTATAAATATTTAATTAGTTCTCATGGGTATGGAAACCCAGCAGAGTTATTAAATGTATGGAACGAACAAAAAGCTCTTGGCAATGCCTAATGTTTTAATTGCTCTCAGAAAATTTCTATTTTATTGTGAATAAAACATTAGAAAGTAATGTACAGGAGCAAAGCTGATCAGTTTACAGTATTAGATAAAAATGACTGTGGTTCTATACCAATTACATTTTTCAATAAATTGTTCAACATATTTTCACTCATTCCTATTTATCTCATCTACGTTTAACTATTGTCATTAAATATATATTCATATATTCTATTTGAAACATGATTAAATACCTTCCTTCTTTGCTTTCAAATTTTTAAGTTCATACGATTTTGTAACCATAATATTCTTCGTACATACACATATATAATAAGTTATTCTTAAATCACAATAGATCTCATAAGATAAATTAATAATAGACTACAGTTAGTAAAGAATTATATACTAGCATTCTTAATAACTTTTTACAAAATTAATTTATTGTAAAATGCATATAAAGACAGTGAAGACAGACTTAAATGTATTAGTCAGTCTTTAGTTACTTAAGAAGTCATTGTGGCAGATTTAAATTATTGCAATATATGTATGTAAATAACATAAAATATAGAATCAATATTAGAATGGTAGAATCTTATAAAAAATAATAATATTTAGTTACTAACCTCGTTAATAGGTAGAAAACTCACCACTGCATAAGACTACCCTACAGTCAAAATGGAAATACAAGTATGTTATGAGGCCACAGATTAAAAAAAATTATAAATTATATTAATATGGATATACGATACATATGACAAAGATTTCAAGAGATAACTTGCGGGTTTAAGAGAATATTTACAATTTTGTACTTATTCAACTATTGTGAACATCCTCGGTCCTATTGTACTTATATTTAAAACTTAGACAAATATATTTTTAAAATTCATGTACTTTTTATTGCGTATTTGGCCGGTATTGTTGTTTCTCCACACTTGCTTTAACTAATGTTTGATCTAGATTTGAAGCTTCTCTTTTAATCATGTTCAGCAAAAGCTGTGAACTTTCTAAGATCTGCAATAATATTGAGGTTTACATGAATTCCCATGTTCCGTTATAGTGAAACTACTTTTGGAAACATTCAAACTTGTATAATAATGAAATAGAAACTATATACAATGTTTAAGAAATTATACGTGAGATAGAAGTTTAAAGATTTATTTGTTTTAAACATCTATACAATTTTAATCGGATATGAACCATAAAATGAATATACCTTGATATACGCTGTTTCTGTATCAGCAATAGTTCTATCGTACTCATTTCTGACAGCTATTCTTTTAGTTAAACCGTCATTTAAGCGCGTCAGTTTATAAGATAATTTCTCTATTTCCCTTTGCAAATTATTTTTGTCCTCTTCTTGTAATTCAATTTCGGCTTGTAACTCTGTGCGCCTTGATTTCATTTCTTCCAGACCTAAACGGAATAAAAAGACAATATATGTGAATGCATAACCTTCAATCATTTGCAAGTAAAATAATCGAGAAAATATGTGATGCGAAGCTTCACAGTAATTTTGCGATTATGTTTTCGTGTGAAGCGATTAACGGTGAAACAACATCTTTTATTCGTCGCAAAAATGATAACGAATTAAATATGAAGTGTAGGTTACATGAAATTTACATTTTACAAGTTCTTGATTGTACGCTTGCAAAGCGGCACCGTGCTGAGACATTTCAAACCCTCCATACACAAAATAATAGTCACAATATGTCTGTAACAATAAAAAAATATTCTTTATCTACAAAATAAGATTTACTGTATAATAATTTATTTTAAACCGTCCGAACACATGACAGATGCAAAGCCAAACAAACGTTTTAGTTTTGGCGCGGAAACCAGGACAAACGCATGCGCGATTGTCAATACGAAAATAGTCATGATTTAAAAATCTTAGAGTTTACTTATAAAAATATTAAATCCCGTATGTACCTTTCAGAAATTTTTAGAATTATACGAGATACGTGAAAAAAATCTTATTAATTTCAGCCTGCAGAATAATGTATATTTCTATAACAAAAAATATTTTGGAGCCATTATTTGTATGTACAAGACTTTTTTGCTACAGCATTACCCACATACATATGTTTGCACAAAGAAAAATAGCTAAATAACATTTTATACACGCAAATATTATAGCAAAACTTCAAACTTATAAATGCAATTTCATTATATAAAAATTACTTTACAGCATCTATTTAAATATTCAGTAATTATTTAATGGTTAAACATCCAGAGTAACCACGTCGTTATCGTATCATCTTTAATAAATCTTCTTTGTTGTTTAGATTTCAATACCTATTCATCCCTATAAATCGAATAACTAGAATTCGGGGAAACTTTTTATAATAAAATAAAAATATAGGTAAGTACTGCAAGCAAGAACATCGAAGGTGTTCTTCGCGTTGCCTTTTAAAGGAGTCACGAAACGTTTTCGCCCGACGAGCTACAATAAATGCACCTTTCGCTCGGAATCTTCACTACAGCAGAAAGCGTGAAAGCTGCAGAACCGTGAACAGTCGTGCCGAGTCGTGCTCTACCTACACCGACCGATCGAACGTGAATATATCGGTACACCTTATAAACAGTAGGTACTCGGCATGATCTCGAGTGTGCCTTTCGACACATAGACGGGCAGTGTTTCGTTGCAGTGCACAATGCACCGAATACCGTTACTACTGGTACGGGGAAAATTAAATACCGAATATGTTACGGTGTTACTTCACGTATGATCAATGCCTTGTGATGACGAAAGAAAAACATTTCGTGCATGAACAACGACTCACGACCACTTGAATAACTTCTGTGCGAAATCTCAATCGATAGCTTGCAGACCACCTTTACTTTCGACAGATTTCTACGAACATGGATATTTCAGGTACGATAATCTTACGATTAATCTTACTGTACCGTTTACCAAGATCTCTAATCACGGTGGAATTTGTATCTCCCATTCTCACGCGTGTCTTTTAGTCATCTTCGTATTTTATTTTAATCATGCATCGCAGAAATGAATAAAATTCCGATAAATCGCGTAGTAATGTGCACTTGGTCCTGGTTTGACACGATTTATGGCGCTTGCGCAGGTAAAAGTTTCAACCTTATCCTTTGCAGTACATACATACCTATATATATATATATATATATATATATATATATGTATATGCATGCATATATGCACTCGTGACGTATAGATTTTACTGGATTTTACGTCCTTATTGAATGATACGGTTTAGAAATGAGAAATGGAAACTTAGGAGCGTGCAAAATGACAGAATTGGAATAAAACACTCGATCGTTTAATTTCGCCACTGATTTTTTGTCGATGCTTGAATTCAATTTAACATTGGTTTTTGCGTACCTAATAAAATTTTTATTACGAATGAAATTAAGATTTTTGTATGCCACGATTTATACGACGATAATGGAGGGAATTAAATGCGTAAATTGTAGAGATTGATAGTAACAAATACATTCGTAATATGTAGTCCTATTACCGATCGAAGATGCACACGACCTTGTCAAATGACATCACGATACTAAATAAGGATTTCTCTATCGGCGCAAATGTATTACGACATACGCCATACAATCGAGAGATTCTCAGATAATTGCATGTTTTACAATTCATTTACAAAGGAGGCCACTCCCACTTTGTTGCCCACGTACCGTTTGAAAAATGCAACTCGCATCTTTATATTAATCTCGTCTCGTAATCAATAAGCCGTTTATACTCGATGCGATGTATTGTCCTCATATTTCATAATAAATACTAATTCTCAATAATAACGAATTGTATGTGTTTAATTATCTTGTATCCTAAAAAACTATTTACTATAATTACGATACTGAATAATGATTCTTCTTACAGGAAATGTACTGTAAATAATATTCGTATGTAAAATCAGGATTGTTCGTTGATATCTGTGATATAGTAATGTTCTTTTGTATTGTTCAATATTTATTAAGTAAGTTTTGTTCAGATCTCATGTTTCTTAAATATATAAAATAAATTCTAAATGTTGTAATATTAATTCAGATTGAACTACTACCTGTTTTTTATATATTACATTATACACTTGTATTATATATATATATTGTAGAAATGAAATATAGCTCGAATGATCTGATATAAGTTATAAAATTTGTAATTTTTCTACGTCAACAGGAGTATTACGATGACTCATGCTTCGAGATATTTGAGTTACGATAGAAATTCAAATCGAGAGTACTTAACAGATGGAGATGAAAGTCATCGTGCTCCATCAGATCGCACAGTATCTGAGTATATTGTATCTGCTGACCATGCTACAATGGCAAGTTATTGATATCTTGCAACTTATACATATGTAATTCATACATACATTAGCAATGGTAAAATCCAGTGAAACTTATACATTAGATATATTTAAATTTCACAGGCAAAAACAATGAAAAAAGACCGTCCAGAGAAATATGAGAAAGAAGAAGGAAGACGATCGAGAAGCACGCACAACAGTCGTGGCTCAGTATTATCTGGTTCTTCCAGGCACAGTCTCCATCCTCTTAGTAAAAGTACGTCGCATGGTAGTATATGTGACAATGGCTCAGATATATACGTTACAAGTGCCGCTTACAGAGCAACTTCAGATATAAGGTAGTCGATATAATAAAGCGTAATACCGCTTTCACGCGACTGTGTTATAAACATTGCTCTCATCTGCCCCATCGCAGTCTAGCTCCAAGTTCGAGATTGGGTCATCGGGCACCTAGTCACTGCAGTTATGGTTCTGCGAAATCAGTAAAATCGCAAACATCCAGAAAGGATGGTATTATTATAGAAACCATGTCGACCCCTAATCCTTTTTGTCCAAATACTAAAGGAGTATGCTGCCTCATGTTACTTCTCAATCTGGGTTTAATTCTTGTTACATTAGGCTTCGTTATAGTAATTCAATTCTTTCAACCGTTAATAGTTTGGTAAGTTCTTATAATTGTGTTTTAGTAACTAACAATTTACATTATCTTCGAAATTATTGTAAGTACAGGAAAAATTGTTCGATTCATATTGCTATTTCTTTTAGGATCTTGGGAATAGTGTTTCTCATATTTGGATTCTTAACTTTGATAGGAAGCCTCGTATACTGTGTGCATGTATTTAGGAACGCGAAACACCCACATGACATTAATCCAGAGGACCTTTATTGGACTAGATATTGGCAAGGACATGTGGGCTCGGCACCTGAAGTTTATTACAAGGCAGAAGATAAATATCAAGATGATGGATACAGCGATCGTTTAAGCAAATACTCAAATAAATATTATGACCGTCAAAGATACTAAAGATAATATATATGTCTTATGTTTTACGGCTTTAAGTAAACACATCCAGAGTGTTTACATTGCATATACAGTTATCAGAGAAGTATAAAGAAATAAAAATATCTACGGTTGAATTAACTTCGGAGTAAAGAAATTATCTATCGTGTATTATATTAATGTTACTAACATATTATTTCACTGACAGTGTAACATGTAAAATTATATTTTGTATAAAATGGCAAGTTATTTAATTTATATGCATATGTGTACATCAATAAAATAACAGTTGTAAATGACAAGTATTTTGAATACTGTATGTCTTTATGACACGTTTTATTTATATCGAATATTGCTTATATAATTCTGCTACATGTGTTGAGTAACCACATTTTATTTAAAAACTCATAAATATACAGAAAATAATTTATCTTTATTTCCAACTTCTTGCAACACCAATAGTGTTATCGAATAGTTTTTCGTTTAAAAATCTTCCTTTAGCATCAAGTAAATAATAAAAACGTTTGCCTTGTATCCTCAATGGCAAATAAGTGCGTAGGTTACTTCTTGCAATCGTAGATCTCACCTTAAAAGTGAAATTTATTTTTCCAATGAAACTAATTCGTTAAAATAAAATCATGAAACTTGCAAAATAACTAGGATATCATTATATAAAATATTACGCGAAATGTTGCATAAAATTTATTATGTAAAATATTTTACAAAGTTAGAGAAATGTTATGAAATTAAAAAAAAATCATTCGGTAACTTTGCCCGAATTTATTATTAGATAGGAACATGTAAATCAAGTGAATTCTTTTATGAATATGGCTTACCTTTTCCACGGGAACTGTTATAAGTCTTTCATTGTTATATAAATGATGCGTAATTATAGATACATTTTTACCACCTTTGTGTAATATGATGTACTTTATAAATCGCTTTGTTGACATATGTAATGTAGCAATCACAGTGGGTCCTAAATATAAAAATACAAATGTGAGAAAAGAGAATTACATAAATAAATTTGTTTTATATCTATGACATAAATGTTTATAGGATTTAGAACAAAGAAATTTCCAAATTATATTAGTGGATATTATATCAAAGATCTATGAACGCGCTAAAATTCATATAGGAATAAGTTTTATATAATTACATAAGTATATATTTTTCGAATCATTTATAATTCATACACGATTACCTGCTATTAATGCAAATATAAAATATATTATTCTTCCTCCGGTTACTCGTAAGTAACCCATCCAAGATAATTCATTCGACCAAATTAACTTCAATTGTGGAGTATAACTATAATATGCTAAAAGTGCAGAGGAACATAACCATCCAATAGAAAAAAGTTTCAATCCCAGGAAATAGGAGGAATTTTCATATTTGAAAAGTAGGACATTGTTCTTCACATTTGTATTTACATGTAACACGTCTGATTTTGCTTGTGCAGTTGAATTCCTGTGTACATAAATATTGGAAATATTTTAAAAATCGCATAACATACTTAGTTTCTAAATAAATTCTCATAATTCACCAGTCAAAGAAACATTAATATCAGAAAGCAAATTTTTCTACATAATTTATATAAAACTTCAACATTACCTTGTGCTTCTTACTTTAAACGCATTAGTAGGGGAACAATGATAAAATTTACAAGACACAGGATCTTTAAATTTACTATTTTTTGCTACTGTTGCGTAAAACAATTGAAACTTATTCACCAAACCTGTGTATGTAAAGGTATTTTTCAAATATAAAGAATTAAACATTGTTCCAGTATAACTATATAGTCTTTCAATGTATTGTTTTTATATATAAATACAATCAAAATCGATAGTATCTAATTCTTACTCTATATTTCTTTTAGTATTCGTTTATACGATTCATAAAATAAAATATATTTTATTTTGTTTATATTTCTAGGTTACGTGATATGCACACAGTATGTATGTATTGTAAGTAAAACCGTACTGTGTGCACTGTGTGCATGCATACAAATAAATACGAGTATGCACGTACATACATACGTACTCAATACATTCGTTTCGATGCCAAGTAATTTTAGCAACACTGTTTGCGGTTGCGATATCTTCTTGGTAGCAAAAAAAAGAAGGGAAGAACTGAGACGATGGAATGCCATACGACAATCCCAATACAAAAAAGAATTTATCGATTTTGTATATTAATAAGAAATAACATTGTTTCGTTGTAATTCGATACAAGTAGGTATCGATACATTTGTTTCCCTACGACGTAGTATCGATACATTTGTTTCGATACCACGGAAGTATCGTTACTTTCATTCGATACAAGTAGTGAGTGAAAATATTGGGTGCGTTCAGCCGACACAACCGGTGAGTAACCGGTATGTGATCTCGTTAGATTTTACTCGCATCGACCAATGAACGAGCAAGTTCAGAATAAAATGTAGTAAGAACACTCACCGGTTACTCACCGGTTGTGTCGGTTGAACGCACCTAATAATACCAGGGCGGTATCGATTCATCCCTAAACAATTAAGGTCTGTTGCCACGTGACAATAAAAGTTATGACTAGTAATGGCGGTCATGATGTAAGGATATAAGGTGTGCCCTTGCGCGTCCTTTCAAATTAGCCAATAACGTGCCCTTCTCAAGATCCTTCATATCGGAACATTTCGATAACGCGTCCGTACACTTTCATATGCATTTATATACATACATATTTTAATATGGCGGTAATTGGGAATGCGTAATAGAAGACGAAAATGAGCCGCTCGGCGAGCACGCCTCACATCATGCTAGCAGTCATGGCTTTCGCTGTCGTGACTATAGACATATATAATATATAAACAGGGTGTAAGCTGACATTTTAGCCGAGAGAAACGTAGAATTGGAGGGGAAAAGGCAGATGTTCAGTAGGGCACGTCGGTTGGGTCCGGATGCATTCGACTCATGTTAGCTCGTTCGTTATTAATGGCTGTGTTCAGAACCGGTGTTGCCAGGAAAGGGGTTACCGTGGTGGAGAGGGAACACCTACGGCAATGCGGTATATGTGCGTGGGACGCCACGTTGGGAAACGAACCGACGCCAGCGGCAAGCCAAGTGACACCACGGCCAATCAGCGTCGCCAGGAATTAGATTGTCGACGTTAGTTGGCCGTGGTTGGCTTCGCGTTGTGGCCACTTGGCTGGTTTAGCGCTGGCGTCAGTTCACCACCATTACTACCGCTCCTGTAGGTGTTTCTCCCTCCATCAGTGTACAACAATCGGTCCGAACCCTGCATATACCGCCGCACGGCAACACATTTTCTGGCAAACGCTGCTCAGAGCATAACCACTGTTGGCAACGACCTGTTGCTGTTTCGTGAATAGTGAAACGTGATATCTACAAGTACGATCTCATTTAAAAAACAGCTTCATACTATTTACTAATTTCGTTAAGTACAGGGTGTGCATAAATATGTGAGATAATTATTCAGGATGGGTTTTCTGCTCATCAAGATAGTGTTCCTCGGATTATGGAGAAAGTTTCGGGTCCGGGAAATTTTCCATGATCCGAGGCAGGGCCAGTAGGTAGCATTAAAAAGATTCACCCTTGGTAGGGCCTTTGTCCGAATCGTCTGACAAGGAGACTAAACGACGTGAAGCGAGAGTGAGTGAAATAGCACAACAGCAGCTGATCTTCGGTCGACAACGACTTGAGGCATCCAGTATTGAATATGAAAATTTTCATATTTCTGATTGCGTCTTGACAATACGTCCAAACACGAATTCGGTCTATTTTTTATTATGAAAACACGATTAGAATACCAGTGTTCCATCGGATTAGGGCCAATTCAGACGAGAGATGCGGCGTCGTGTGATATGACAATATTGTCGCAAAAAATTGCAACACGTGTGAATTTCTCTATATACATATATGTACCGGTGCGAAATCGAAACGACGCCGCATCGATCATCTGAATTGACCTTAAGGGGCAATATGTATATAGAAATATTTACAACATTCCCACACGTTTGAATTTTTTTTCGGCAATATAACAACGCCGCACCGCTTGTGTGCATTGCTCCTAAGCAGAAAACACGCTTCTGATGACTGGCTGCGACACACACTATGTTCACTAAACATGGACCGAATTTCTCCACGTTTGAACTCATTTTCGTCGGAAAATCCTAAAAAATCCATTGGGGATACTTTCATGAACATTTATCAAAAGAACGAGCATTTTAGTTTTCTGTAGTGGGTATTTTACCTGGCCCAACGGTTTTATTGCTTTTGTCAGTCAACGGGCGGCCTACCCGGGACCGCAGATCCACGCTCGCAGCGAGGAAACAAAACTGTGGGGTGGGTAGGTCTTTCCCGATAATCCCGGGCCAAAAGCATTTCAATAGTCCGATGAAGACTGTAATAGGACAAGTTGGTATGCGAAAATGTCCGACATGGCTTAGTTTTTTTTACAGTTATAAGCATTTTTATAGCCGTTTCGAACTCTTGTTTCACAAAAGGGCGAAGTGGCATTTGACAAAGTCCAGCTGTGTTTCTGTGGATCGATATATTGATTATCATTTCGCCTTTGTTTTTTTTTGAAAGATATTTATTTTTTTTTTAAGGATATTTATTTAATTTAGATTCGAGTACCCGAGTATCCGGATACTTGAATTACTCATTATAACTCGAAATCCGGATCGTATCCGGTATCGAATATTTTATCATAATGACTTAATAAAGCTCTGTTTATTTGGATTCTAATTAAAGAGAGTAAGTTTAACTAAAGTGATTAAAACAAGAAATGCGAAGAGTATTATATTACTCTTGGATACTCGGATTCAAGGATTTCGAATTATAACGAGAAATCCGGATACTCGGATATCCGGATAGTAAGAGCTTAATAAAAATGCTTGTAACTGCAAACTTAACTGTAACTTTTTTTATTATCTTGATGAATGGAACCAACCCTGAAATATTGTCCCACATATTTATAAACACCGTATTTATGTATAAACTATTACATGATTTTCGGAATTTTGTATGCACATCCTTTTCGACTATCTCTCACAGTCATATGTATAACGCGATTGTATATCTGAATGACATCGAAGAGGAACGGAGTTACCCTATTTACCTGTACTCTCCCCCGCTGAGCTAATGCTCCGTCTATACATATACATTAGGGTGATAGGTACTTAATTTCAACTTCCGATTTTTTGTCTTACCCCCCGAAATTGTGACACTTGACGAGAAAATGATATGTGCAAAATTTCAAAGTGACTGGACAACGGGAACCCGAACATAATTGTGTTCGACCATTTTGGAAGTATGAGTGAATATTTTTTATTAAAAGTAAAATTTTTTTTTAGATGTATAAGGGTACAATGGAAGAGGAAGACGCGGACGCCAATCTGATGCTCTCTGTGTTGACGATGGTGAGTCTGAGGATTGGTGACGCTGGCAACGCGCCGAATAGGGACCCTGATACCGCTGATGGAGGCAACGATGATGACATCTTCAACATTCACTGCATCGACTTGGACGACAGCGACTTGGACGATATCGATTTCGATGACAGCGACTTGGACGACAGCGACTCCGACGAAACCGACTCCGACGACATCGAGTCCGACGAGAGCGACCGCGCCTTTAGAGAGGAACTCGGCCTTGACAAGCACTACCGCCCGCTTCCGCAGGAACACGAAGACTGGGAGCCTCGAGAGGACGACATCTACGACGAGGATTCGGGGCAGGTGACGGTCAAGTGCGGCTCCTACGACCCACGTAGGTTTAACGACACGATGAAGCGCTGCTGGGTGGGAATCCCGTTGACAGGAAATAAGAACTGGCGCGGTCGCGTGGTATTCCTCGACCCTATCGGGGGACATACGGCTATATTCCGTTGCCCCGCGCCTGGCGGGCGAAGTAGAGCGACCGTGCTGAACGCCACGCTGAAGCAGCTCCTAGGTGGCTCATTCGGGATGGAAGTACTTCCCGGAATCGAGGTTCCGAAGCATATTCGCACGGATCTGCCGAAGTTGCCAGTTCACAACGACAACGACGTGATCCAGGCCAAGATTGAGACGCCTAAACACCGGGAGGGAGAGGAGGATCCCCAGGTGGAGTCCAACATGGACCCCAGCCAGACCCGCACGACGACTGACGGGATCGAGAAGAAATGTAAGCCGACGGGATCCCCCTCTGCGAGGGGTCTCACTGGACCAGCCAAACGTACCGAGTCTTCGTTGTCTTCGACCTCAACAGCGGTAACAACATCGCCGTCTCCGTCGTCGAGCCGTCAATAGATATCTTTTGAGAAAGCGTGGCCACAGGTGCGTGTAAGTCAAGCTAACGCCCTGTACGCAGAGAAGCGGAGACGTGTGTCGTCCTAATAGCGACGGCCTTCCGATACCGTGTATTTTTCATATGTCTCTAAACGTATTATTTTTATATATAAACACAGTCAAGACTGGTAGTATGTAATTTTTTTTTCCATATTTCGCTTAACATTCGTTTATACAATTCATGAAATAAAAGATATTTTAGTTTGTTTATAGACGTGTATTTTTATAATGTAAGGAAATAAACATTATTCCAATATAACCAGTCTTTTGCTTGTGACTACCAAATATTGGGTAATAGTTAAATCTTACCGTTGCGGGAGAAATATCGGGGCTGGGGTGGGGGGCGCATTCTACGTGAACAGTGTGGAATTCGGAGGAATGAGGTGACCGTTTTCGAAATATTCACAAAAAACTGTGATCAGTAGTTGCATGGGTT
This sequence comes from Andrena flavipes, assembly GCA_963971345.1. Taxonomy (NCBI): domain Eukaryota; kingdom Metazoa; phylum Arthropoda; class Insecta; order Hymenoptera; family Andrenidae; genus Andrena; species Andrena flavipes. The sequence goes on from OZ020480.1 coordinate 64,019,702, forward strand.
TTTGTTCATATCTTGAAATTCATTTTTGTATTTCATATTTTAAATTTTGCACACATCATTTTCTCACCAAGTGTTCCAATTTAGGGGGGTAAGACAAAAATAAAAATCAAAAACTATTTGACCCTTATAAGGACCACCCTAATATATATATGCTTCATTCATGACCGTGATCGTGATTTTTTTATCTTAAATTACTTTGCTTACTGTGATTTTAATTCTTGATTTTAATTTAATTATTTCTTATAAAATATCTGCATATAATGTAAAATTATGTTACCTTTTTTGCATATAACGTAAATTTACTTTATTTAATATTCAAAATAAAAAAATAATTTTCTTTTCCTTATCTTATATACAGTATATTCATATATGTTGTATACATGTAAAGTTTTGACAAAATATCAATGTATTACTTAACAATAATACCATGTCCATGCCCTGAATAATATAAAATGCAAATGAGAGTTGGAGAAAAGTCTTACAAATTTAATAAGTTGATTTGATAATTAGCATGCATGATGTAATTGTACAATAAGTAATTCCAGAACGATTACATTTGATCAAAATATTCAAAATATTCTTTAAAGCACATTTGAGCACAGTGAAGGAACACTTGAGAATGTATTGAAAGAAATTGGGGTTATGTGACGCGTGCAAAGAACAGTTATGCTCTCCAGTCAGAACCGATCACGAAAAAATCATGAATCACTGTGAAATATCATCGTCATTAGGAACGACTGTGATCAAATCACTCGTGATTCACAAATAGTATGTAATTCTAGCCATCTCTAAACAATATATAGGTAATTGTCTTGGAATATAAATATTTACTTTTCGACAAGGCCAACAGTACTATATATTAAATAAAAAAATATTGATTTAAACATTTTCTTTTTTAAATAAAGTATTGCCCATTAGGTAATTTAAATATTAAAATATCCAATTTCTGTTTTTTAAAAAGAATACTTAATGTTCATGAAAACCTGCCGCATTTACACATCAATCTAGTGACTTTGTCGTTGAATCAGTTAAGAGTGGCAACATGCAGCGCAAAATTTACGCTTTCCGTCAAAAGTGTTCAAGGTGGAAGTCGTTGACGCCATTTCGTTTCTCGTTTCGCTGTTAGCGTCACGAAAGTTTTGTCCCTTTTTCTTTAATTTAATTCCGCCAAAACGTCGCAGTTACATGTAAGTAGTAATGTAATATTGCAGTGAAATATTCGGCACTACAAAAAGTCGTAAAGAAATATCCAAATTGTTTCTTCAAGAGATCCACATATCACCACTTACGAGCACGCCAAGGGCCGGTTGTTTTTAGATGTCTCTTGTACGTTATATTACTCATATTATAATACTATCTTTCTAAAGTGGAAGTCAGTAAACTGATCATGGTATTCCTTATAATAATGATAATTCTGTTTGACCGAGTGAAAAATTTTTCTACTTTACGGAAAATCTAGCATCCATGGCCTTGAAAAGTATATAAGCGTCTTATGTTTGACGATAATGGACTGCTATAACTTTTCAAACGTTCTTTCGTTTTTAATTTATCTTACTTTCACTTTACACAATTTACGATCTTTTAAGAACCAACTAATTAGCAGTAACTTTGTAAAATAATCTCTTGTCCTAATTTTTTAAAGAAATACAATATTTTCCCATTTGTAGCGTAAGACACCTGTTGTTTGTTAATGATAAATCGCATTAACTTTTATACATTTTAATAATATTCCTGAAATGCTGTAGTTTCTCCGTTTCAGGAAATTTCAAGGAAATATACATATGTAATGCTTGTATGTAATAATTTCTCTGAAAGGTACTGATTTTTAACACGTATGTAAGAATTTCACATGTATATGATTTGGTTTTTTCACAACGTTCAGTTCTGCTTTTATACCATGTATCGTTCCAAATCTCTCTAATTGTAGCTCAACATAGTATATAAAGAAATTTATGTTCAGCTTTATTAGAATTAAGCTTACAAAGAAAAATATTGATTTATAAAACAGAAATGAATCAGAGTTTGTTTAAATTACATTTTATTATCGACACTCAAAAAATGTGTTTTAGAATGTTTATTGATTTGCCACAAGTGAGTTTTAATTGCAAATAGTTATAGATGCAATAGTTTATTATGTACAGAGGAACGGAACATTTATTGAAAATTGATTACGATCTAACAAATTCTTGAATAATGCAATTAAAAGCAGACAATTTGCTCGGTACTTGCTCACTTCATACAAAGTATTATGTAACCGAGATTCAGATGTACAACTGAATATTTTATGAAACTTCCTTTTTTATCTTTTGTCTTCATAAAAATTATAATATTATCATCGATGTACAGTAACATTTTTTTACTTCACTTATATTAAAATATAGCATAAATAGATGGGCACAAAATGTAATTGTTATACAGCAGATAATACTAATTGTATTTACAGAAACTTTGCTAGTAGCTTATATTAATTAATGTGCAAGCTATTTATAATATAGCCTGTGTACACTTTCAATTATTCCTTAAATGATTGAAAATACAAGTAAGTTGTTCGTATAAAAGTTAACTCTGCAGAAAAAATATAATATAAGATCTGAAATTTTTCATGCGATTTGTAGAGATTACAATGTCATATTACTTTTTTTAAAAAATGAAACCATAGCTTTTATTACACGCATTTTATTATATATTGCGAGGGATATTAAAAGCAGTCATTGAAATATATTAAACTTAATTATTATTTTCTCTGAACGCTATTTTACAATAGTTTTACTATGAAGTACTTTTTCGATTTATAATATTTAAATAATGTTGCTTTTCCTTAAGTACATATTTCATGGAACATTTGAAGTGGTCGTTACTATAGAAAATGTTGTTAGTATTACGCGAGGGAACATGGTTGGCGTTATTGTTAGAATCTTATTTGGAGCAAGACTGTTCGGAGCAACTATTATGTTTGATATCTAAATAAGGCGGATATTTAACCTTACATATATTCTTTCTTGGTGAAGTCACCATTTCAACTAAACTATAGATATTGAAAGTACTAAGTAATAGCATACCTAATAATGTCTTGGGGCCACTGTGACACTACAAGGAACTTTGAAAGAGTTTACAATTAACGCAACTAAGGCATTATAATATTTCATAGCACTCTCAGAATAAACTTTTAGGTATAGTTTCGTGGTGGGGATTAGATTAATGGGTCGGGTAAATATGATCCCTCGCACCAGCGGCTGATGGTTGTGAAAATAAAAGCAATGTTAAAATCTCCAAGCATTAATTTCGTAAGAAAATTTAAGTCTGACATTATATTTTTCCCTTTCAATGTAATAAGATTTACTTCATCGACTTTCTTATATTCTCAATAGTTTGAGAAATAATTGTGTGTGTATTTAAACAGATTCAGTATGAAAAGATTTAAGAATTTATTAGAAACGAATGGTTTTAAAATACGTTTTTACAATTCATTGAGGTTTTGTAAATGAGTAATGTTAATATGAAATGACTTGAAAGTAAAATCACAAACATATTAAGTAATAATACTCCTTTCTTTTTTCAGAAAATGGTTTCCTCTAATCAACCGGTAAGAACATTGCTAATAGTAAATTGTATTTCTTATTTTCTTATGTTTAATAATATTATTGTTTATTTATCATGTATAATATATCCCCATTTTAAGTAAAGTATTCGCATAAGTTGAACTACATAATTTGTCTGTAGGTACGTAACATATTATGTTTTTCTCACAATTTTTTTTTTATGTACACTTCGGTAGAACCTTCAAGTAATGTATAAAGTTTTAGTGTTAATGTTAAGTATTTATTATTAATAAGCTCAATAACATTGCATTATCATAAGAATAGTGCGATGGTTGTAATAATAGCAAAAATTTGAGCAAGATAAAATCTCAAATAGACACCATACTGTTGACAAACAAGAGTATGGTCGATTTTAGAGGTACAGAGTAAATATAATTTCTTTTTTAATTTGTATTATGAATATAGATAAATACAATAAAGAAATATTACTAATTGTATATTTCAATTTTACAGAGGAAAACAAAAATATTTGTGGGTCGGTTACCAGAAAATTGTCGCAACGATGAGTTGCGACAATTATTTTTACGTTTTGGTGAAGTAACGGAATGCGATGTCATGAATCGATATGGATTTGTCCACATGGCGCGTGAGGAAGATGCAGCTGCAGCGATCAAAGCGCTTCACAATTCCAACTTCAAGGGTGCAACCATCAATGTGGAACAGTCTACAGGCAAATCGCGCGGCGCGGGAGGAGGACGCAGGGATGGAGACAGAAGAGGTGGACCAATGAGAGGTGGTAGGGGAGGACGAGACGGTGGTAGAGACGCTCGTCCGGGACCATACAATGATAGAAGAGGTCAGTGGATATTTTCATACCATTCTATCTTCAGAATACTATTTTCTCATTGCTAATAATTCCGTCATGTAAAAAATACAAATATTCTGTGAAGACTTTCTTCTTAGAAAATAATATGTGTTTTATTCTACGCGCAATAGAAATTCTTTTTTATTTTTGTTCCTAGAATAAAATGTAACATTTCACTCAGAAAAAATCAGTCTGTGCGCCTGACTTGTTCATAGATCAGTATTAGCTCGTACGGCGTAGTATAAACCGGTAAAATGCAATGAGAATGTAGTGAATTAAAGTAAATATGTGTTTATAATGCAGACTAAAAAACCAGTTGTTTATTTCGGCCTGCTTTACAGTTCTTCCGATCCAACTCGTTGGTTACGATGGATCTGCTGCAGGTGGCGTCGCAACGGGGTACACCGATTACAATCGTGGCGCTGGAGACTTTAGTGGACGTGGAGCAGACTTCAGTACTGGCTACACCGATCGCGGAGCGTATGGACAAAATGTGGGGAGCGCGGCAATGGGTTACACATCTACAGCGCCTGGAATGGGAGGTGGATACGGACCAGCGACCGGAGCTGTTGGAGGATATGGACCAACTGGAACAGCTGATTATGGGAGAACCGCTGACTATACCCGCGCTGCAGATTTTGGAGCTAGAACAGATTATGGTAATTACACTGGTAGATGTCCTTTTTTTACTCACCTCTTGTCACATAAATTAAGCATCTAGGTTCAAATACAGTTCCCTTCGTAACAAAGCAAAATTGTTTATGAATTTAAATATCACTTCGAACAAAATATGTTAATGTTAGTACTCTCCCGCTATTTTTTTATAACAAGAGAAAGCCGCAATTATAGGGTTGCTGATTCCAATATAATATTTTGTGGCGAATCTAAAGTAAAAATGAGAAAATATGTATCCGAGAATTAACGATTTAAATAACATTTATTTCTGATTCACCATCTCTGAGATATTTGCAATTGTTACTGTGCATACTTTGATCTGTTTTTGTGTCGGATTATACAGTTATCGGTTTTAGAGAATTAGACGTCAATTTAGTGAAAACCATATTTGATACTTGGAGAATAATTTGAATAAATTAAGCTTAACCAGGCCGCAATTAGAAGCATTGTTAGTCTAATACAAAGCTGTATCTGATTTGCAGTAGTTGGAGGTGGGATGACCGGAGACTTTAATCGTGGTGCACCAGGTCCTATGGATTATGGACGTACTGATAATTTTGGTGCAAATCGTACAGTTGATTATACAGCTAGGAATGATTATGATCGAAGTACAACTGGACCTATGAGAAACGGTGGTGGCGCTGTTGCCACTACTGGGTATGGAACAGGGTACACAGATGTAGGATATGATGAAAGTCACTGGTAAAGTAATCCATCTTACTCACTTTAGATTTAATTTCACGATTCCATTTAAACCTGTCAAAAATGGTTACATATTAAATTTACGATAATATACTTGAATAGAGTGAATTCAGTGGTATTGTTTCAAAGATGTATTTAAATATTGAAAACCCAAATTAACATTTATCTATAAAATTTAAGAGCTCGATGCTCTTTGTCCACAAGTAAATTTCTTGTGTATCGTGACATATAAAACTTCTCGAGTCTCCGACATAAGTATGTTACACAGAAGCTACAAAATTATTAAAGGAGATACGTGCTGTAAAAGAACGAACCTTTTACAACTTTTAAGAGTATGAACGCAACAGTTATGAATTGAAACTTCGTTTTTATTCTAACCTGGGATGCTTATACTAATTTAACATTTGTAAGAGTACCTTCAACTAATCAAGGCATTGAAAGCAAAAACGGACTAATGCATATTGAGGGAGAAATAATTTTTCCTATTTTATATGATTGGCAAAAAATATGACAGCCTATTTATCGGTCCGTGTTTTCTCTCAATGCCACGGTTATGCTTGGGAACCATTTTGGTGTATTATCCAGGATAGAATGAAAATAAGTTAACATATTCCAATTGTGTATGACAGGGGCTATCCCCGGGCCTGTCCGGGGATATGATGGGTGGGTCTGGGAGGGTGGGGGGTAAGAAAAAGCTTCAATGGCTTACGACAGGAGGGATGGTCCCTCTGTTAATGACATGCCTCCATTTAACAGGCCAATGAGTACTGGACCCAGCTACAGCACTGGGGCACCTAGTTACAGCACTGGTCCTGGACCACAAGCAGACATGTTTAGTAGGAGACCTGGCAGTGCAGTCCCTAGTGGTGGATATCCGCCTGTTGGTGGAGGGTAAGTGAAAAATCCATATACATATCAATTTAAACAATTACATTAATTTGTGCTATTTTCTATGCGACAATAGGTCGCATGTTTAAAAATAAGCGTTGTTTAGAATATACAGTATCTTACTTCTTACCATTATATTTACTATAATTGAAATTTTTCCAGAATGCAAATATAGTTTGCGCCTTTGTTTATTCAAGATACAGGATACCTTAAGCCTATAGTGTGATTGGTAACCAAAAAGTGTGTCGAGATTGTTATACGCATGTGGAAAGTTTATGCCAAGAAGAATCGGATGGTAGTATTTTATTTTGAAAATCAGACTGGAATGCCTCCAAAAGTACAATTGAAGTTCGTAATTTTAAGCTTGCCAGCAAAGAGAACGGTAGCGAAGTCGTATCTGATTGGGAGGACTTGGAAAGAATACTCGTTCATTTGCGTCAGCGATATCCTTGAAAATCAAGTCGCGAAATGTGTTTTTTAGTAACAAGGAAACACAGTAACAAGGAAAACATTTTGCGCCTTCAAAGACATTGTTGGCGCATGACTAATGTGTGCCTTTGAAGTATTTCCTTTCAGATGCGAGGCTACTGTTTTCATTGCTGATAAACTTGAAATTACGAACTTTGAATCCATTTTTATAACTATTCCCATCTGGCTTTCAGCATAAAAATGGTATCATTCAATTGTGCATGACGTGCGATTCCCAAAAGTGTATGTATAGCAATTACAACATATTCTTTGGTGCAAAAGTAATTTAGGCTTATTATTGCACTTTTTTCTAACTCGTATGTTCTAATGATCTCTATATATTCAAACTTCTCAAACAAATGTACCTTCAAAATATATTCCTTTATAAATCAAATTAGATAACTTTGTACAGTTAATGAGGGCGCTGTAGTGAAGTAGTAAATTCGGTTGTAAAATGGCGGCACTGATTGAGATAGAAAGACCAAGTTCTGTACACGATATCTATTTCTGTGTTCCATGCACTTTGTAATGGAATTAATTCTTTGTCTGGCAACGAAAAGCTGGAAATAATTGCTCGATTTAATTCTTAACCGTAGGCGGTACGTTAACAACTTTGATTTTCTATAATTAATGGTTTCAATCAAATGACATATATGTCCTTAGATCAATCGTATGGGTCAATACTATTCCTACCACATTACCGTGAAAACACGCCAATAGCAGGGAACAGATGGGAACTTTCGACGCGAATAAGTCGTCATTGCCAGTCAAAGAGTTAGTGGAAATTCGATCAAAATTTAAATAGTTTACACGGCCCGCAATGAGGGCCGGGTTCTATTCTCCCCATTCTTTAAAGCCGTTGGACTCGATACTGGAGACACGTTCACTTTTATGCCTAACTCATTTTATGACTTCACTATACATACAGTAACACCGCTCAAAAGTACTTGATTTCTTGTTATATGTACGTTTCATAAAAAGAAAAAAGAAATTAGAATGTAAATAGTTTGCCACCCATACACTAATAACTTATATTCAATTTTTCGCTTGAAAATTGTTTAATAGCGTTTTAGTGTTAATAATATTACATTTTATTATTGGCTATATTGCGAGCAATTGTATTGTTGCAATGAAAACGTTTGAACCATCAAAATCAACGATCACGATAATGTTACTGAACAAAACGGTTACCCAATAAAATATAAACGCTCCTATAATTTAATTAATGTATATGTATATCTTACATAAAAATATTCTTACGTGTCAGAATATTTTTTTGAAATGCTGGAATTAAACACTATAGTGCCGAAGTTTACTTGTATAGTCTATTGCTATCCTCCTCCACTTTTAAAAACTCCTCGAAGTAAGCGAATCTTCGATCACGCGCAGTTGACGCTTGACCTGAAACATCTCCTTGCGACAGTTCTGGTCCTTTCGGATGCGTGCACAAAAAGACGCCTCCGAATCGTTTCAGTTACTCAGTACTCATACTCAAATTTGTAGCCTCTTTAAAGATAGAGAGTAACCGAGGATTTTCGTACAACGCGTTATAGGAGGATGGTCGAGTTATCTGATTTTTACAACGCTCTTATTAGACAGTCTGTAATAGCGAGGCATCCACATTTTTCGGTTACTACTTAATACATAGAAAATCATAGGAGAAAAATGAATAAATTTTATGTTTCTGCCAACTGAAGTAACTGTTTGAACTTATTAAAAAATATTGTTAATTAACCCCTGAAGAAATAATTGAAGAAGTGCTGTGATGTGTGCATATTAATCCGAGTTACTGTATTTTATATGTAAACTAAACAAATAGTGAGAGTGCAAATGGGCGATGAGGGGTCGTTTATGACCGCATTCTCAGTTGAGGAAGTAACCACGTAGGGTCAATTAATTTTCCGTTGACTATAGCAATTTATAACCCTTGACCGCACCACTTGAGAGTGCCTCAAGTCCGTTATTAGCACCTATATCTGTTCCACGTACTATACTTTGAAAAGTGAACATTGGCGGACACTGGCCTTTCATCGAATAACGCTTCTATTCGTGGCAAGATTCTTTATATTCAATTCATTGAGATATAAAAATGTTATTTCCTTGGTACTGAGGCATATTTTTACGTTTGTAAAAGGAAACTAGACTATGCCTAGATGTAGGAATGGTGTTCGAGCTGCTGAAGTCTCAGAGGCATAGAAGAACAGTTTGTTATTGGCCTGGCTAGCTTAATTAGTTAAAGCAGTTGTTCGGAACATGAAAGATTCGAGGTCAAATCACGGCCCTGCCATCCAACAAGCCGACTCTTTTTCTCTTAAATTTTTAAACATTAAGTTTAAATGATTCTTAACAGTGTAGCGTTAGATTAGTAGGGACGATCATAACTAATTTTATCGTAAAGTTTAAATTATTATGATTTTAAAAATATATTTAATGAAAGGATGATAATAAAAATGGCTAATTTTAAATCTCGATGAGAATCGGCACAGATACAGATACATTTTTGGTTCGGAGGACATTTGTAAAAAAAAAACTTTTCGCAAAATTGTTCGTAACATTGGAAACTAAAGTTAAATTTTTTTTCACATTAACTTGCTCTGCTAGATAAGAAGAAACGTGTTTAAAAAGAACCATGTGTCGCAAGCGCACCGTTTCGACACAAGCAATTGTTAAAGTTTACGCAAGAATCAACATCACGAAGCAACTGCTCGCTGAACTGATCCGATAGCTACTCGTGAGTTACCCCCACCAACTCTTGGAACTGCGTTGAACGAGCAAAGCTTCGGGCGGGCCACCTGCACTTGATGCGCGAGTTAAGGTCTTTGCACACATATCCGAACGTTCCGTCATATACTTCGAAGAATTCAAGTACTCGTTTTTATTACGATCATTAAAAATATTCAAAATTATATATCATGCTTGTAATTTTCATCAGAAAATCACCAGCAAATATAGCGAGGTCGTAAATAAAACACTCGAGTAGCGGTGGACTTTGAGGCCCCGGCACCCAGGACCTTATGTGGTATACTGTTGCAGGAATGCCAGTAGGAATTGATTCTCAGGCCACATGAGCCCTGAATGAGGCCCGAGCCCCTTCTCGGTCAATTCGCTCGGTCCGACTCTTGAAACATGTAAACAGACACGCGCTACTATTTTTACGACCTCGCTATATCTCTGCGGGTACTATACGAAATATAGAAATTGGAATTTTCATTACTAAATGGCCTATTGCTGTCTTTGTCTTTATGACTCCAGCTCAGAGGCGCACAACAAACCGCTTGGAGCCGAAGACCTCTTTACAATTCTGGACGCCGGGTCAGAGCCGAGCGTGGAACAGTGAAGGTGTGATTCAGCGAAGCGTGACTCGGCGAGTCTGTTTGGTGAGCCGGCAAATAACAGGAAGCCCAACCGAACCAAGCGAGCCCCACCTGATCAATCTCTCGACACGGGGCTCGGAGAGTATGACGCCGTTGGAGTTGATCTTAACAGCTAACACGCTCAGCTCTGACTCGGCGCGCAGAATCGCAAAGAGGTCTTCGGCTCCAAATGGCTTTTTGTGCACCTCTGATCTACACGCTACTGCTTGTGTGAGTGGCTATACACACTCTAATTTCTGCGTAAACTTTAATAATTTTTTGCGTCGAAACTGTGCATTTACGGCAATTGGTTTTTTTTGGACTTTCTTTTTTCTTATTAAGCACGCCAAGTTGATGTAAAATAAAATTTATTTTTACATAAATTCAACATTAATTTTCAATGTTTTCAACAATTTTGCGGTAAGTTTTTTCTTTTCTTCAAATTTCCACCGATTTACTATTTATACACCCAGTACAAGAGACACATCTGTGGGTTCCAAGAAATTATAAAATTATTATTTGATTCATATGTAATCGCAAGATTTTAACAAATAGGTCATAATAAGTATTGAGGTCCATTTCGTTGTCTGTAGATAAAAGTCCATTTGCTACATAATCGTTAAGAAAGTTCGCAGACAAGTTTACGGTAAGTTGCGGTGGAGTAAAATCAAAATACGATAAAAGAAATTTCCTGAACTTTTATCTGTTGAGGTAGAAACTTCGTTACTTAACTACTGACACAGGGTTTATCATACCCCAAGTATTGTTAAATTTTTATTTGCACAGTAAACTTTTAATCTTCTCTTCAGAACAAAGCATTCAAGTATTTTCAGTAAGTATATTGATACAAGTGATGCAAATAAAGTCTTATTTGTAAAGAATATAAAAGTACAATTAGTTGTGTTGTATTCTCACGTGAAAAAACGTCGAATTAAACAAGGATCTCGAACATCATCATAGGGTTCATGAGACCCTACCTAGCCATCTGAGGGTTAAGAGCGAGGTTAAAAATTGGCCATTTCTTACTATTGTCCTTTATCCTCATATATGTACTTATTGCCTAATACTATTATGAATAGGAATTTATATAAAGAAAATTACAAGGCTACTTAAATTTTGTTATAGTTATACTGAAGGATACGACAGACCAGATGCTTATGGTCCTCCGCGTGGTGGTGGACGGTAAGTCTTATTCTTTCTCTTGTTTATAACATATTACACTTTTTACACCACTGCGTTTTTCAAAGTGACACTTATCACACAGCGTTGAAGAGCGATATTAACTTGTGCGAGTGATTGTGTTCGTTCATCATGCGACCACGCTCTTTTTGCGCAATGTTTTTCATTCGGTTTGACACTGACCTCCAGTGTACTCATGTTTTTATGCGGATCGAAATAGGTTGACATTTCCTGTAAAAGTATAAGGTGTGACACTTAGCGCGACGGTGAACATGTTTCTTGATCGTAGGAAGCGTGTACTTGTGTGTGCAACAACACATAATCGATTGCTGCCGTCGCGGAAATATGACGAACCGTCTTGCGACTTTGCTAATGTCGAGTGTAAAAGAGAACAGAGGTAGTTCGTCATTGTGATTGAATTCTCTCATACTTAATGTTATTATAAATTTACATTGATATTCAGTATCCACTCTTCATTAATTTTACGTACACTTTTATCTTTTTTTGCATATTTTACATATTTTTTTTAGCACATCTTTTTTACATATTTGTTTATGAATTGGAACTCTTCTATGGGGTGAGATCGAAAGAATTCGGTGGTCATAAGATAAGAACCACTCTAACATACAGGACGTTTACATAGTTACTAACCAGCGTTTTTCTCGTAAATGTTAAGCAGGTATATGGAAAAATGAAACAGGGAAAAGTTTTAATATTTTTTACAACCAACATAATAGCGTGTGCAAAATTTTTCTGTTAGCAAGATTCTTCGAGAAACGAGGGTGACAAATAATATCATTAACAGTGCCGCATAAAAAGAACTTTTTTCCAGGAGGGGGCAACTTTGATACGCGTAATGAAAAAAACGAGTAGCCCGCTTGCTTTTTTGAACTCATTTTGTAGTGCCAATGTAATTAAACATTTAAATTCGAAATTTAGAATTATTCACTTTTTTAATATAAACTTAATAAAGACTAGTTTTTAAAAATAAGGGTTTTTTTCAAAAGCCAGGGGGGCAACTGCTCCTTTTGCACCCCCTTCGGACGCCCATGGGTGGTAAATCTGGAGATATTGGAGGCCATTTCACAGGCCCCCCGTAAATTTCAATGCATTATAAATAACAGATACTATTTAGTAAATACTTACTTCGTTTATTCCTGACCTTGTATGACCTTGAAGGCCATTGTATCGTACATGGTTGAATTTGTCTTGACACGCCCTTTAATATGATATAAAAAAAATATATACTATTCCATGAAAAAAATGGAAGGTCACCTTCGTTTATCAAAAAATATTGCAAACATAAGAAATTTACATACGGCATTATGTTGGTTACCCAAAGCAGTAAAACTTTCTCCTAATTCATTTTTCCGTATACATATTATTTACGAGCAAAACCCTGGCAAGTAGACGTTGTAAGTATTTTTTAATAAAGAATGCAGGTGCGCAAGCAGGTTCCAGAAAACTGGAAAATGTTTACGAGAAAACTGAGTGACATTTGTATATCGCTCTGCTATTTAGGCAAAAAACCATAATTTATGTTTGCCTTCTTGGAATGATCCGGTACTGATACCGTATATTAAATTTGTAATGTTTTATGGAATATTTCTGTTGCATTGTTGTAGAATTTCTCAAAATTATTTCAAGAATTATTAAACCCTTTTTAAAACGAACGAGGGTTTGCAAAGATTTCAGAATATTTAAAATCACAAATCTAAGTATTTATTAGTAGCTACATTAGTGTAGGAAAATAAAGTGTTGTGAATGATTGCATTTTGTATTGCCAATAGGTATTATAAGTGCGATATAATTTTATTAGTCTCATAGCATACAATCATAGAATTGTTCGTTGAGGGAGATACATTAAGGCATACTAAACTTCTCATTGAACGATAAAGAAAGAATAATTTTCTTATACTCGTATATGAGACGGCAATATCTGTCATAAAATACTACCTCTCTTCTTTTCTGTACTCTGCGGTAAAAGTCCGTGAATTCAGCGTCTACGGAATTCGAGCTACTTGCGACTAATCGGGCGATAGTTTGGTAGATGATGCCAAATAAACCGTAATGCGTTACGACACACTGCGCCGCTGAACAACACGTGTTCTAAAGATACATATGCGTGCTATCGGTCCTCCGTGCCAATTATCCGTACGTATTTTCTTCCTCTTGAAACAAAATCGCGCTGGGCAAATGCGTATCGTGTTTCAAGATGTATGCTGAAGGGAACCGGGGACGCTTACAAGCTAATAATTGCGTTGCGACATTTTCGATTGCGCCCGTTGCAAAGAGCATTACAACAACTGATCGAACAGGCAGCGGAAAAATTTTCAACTATTACTGGAAAATTTTACATTCGAATGATCAAGCACACATCGTGGATCGAAAAATATTAACGAACGCTTGAAGCGTCTTTTATACGCTTTTCCAACAATAGCGAAAGATGCCTGAATGCGGTGGGTAAAATAACTTCAAACATGTGACAACTTATCAGACCTGGGCGTGATTGGTGTTTTTCTTTATATTGGAAATGCGATTTACGCGCATTGTTCCCTTCTTTCAAATTTAGGGACATTTCTTAAACTAATCAAATCTAAGAAGTCTTCTTCTTTCAAATTTAGGGACATTTCTTAAACTAATGAAATCTAAGAAATCTTTGAACGTGTATCATATAAAAATAGTTCTTCTTTTTTAAATTTCATGTATATTTGAGTGATAATTTTTTAAAAGTTTAGTCATACTGTAGAATGACTCTACGTTACATAAAGCTAAACAGCATCTTAGAAGGGATATTATGGTAAATGTCATACACCGATTTTGATGAAACTTTGCTTAATTGTTCACTAGTGCAACTCAAGAACTTTGGCGTATTTGATTAGTATTACTTTCTCACCTTAAGGGGAAAAGACCGTATAAATCGAACGCAAAATAGAAACAATTTTTTTTTCATAAACCTTTTCTAAAACGATTCAAAAATACATTCTCAAAATTATAGGCCGAAATTCAAAAATGCACTTTAAACGCGTTTTTCTCGCCGGTGATAACTCTAACACTAATTGACCAATCAACTCAATTTTGCTCACTTTTAGTTTATAATATTCCTCAGAATATGAACCACAAGGTTTAACCAAATTATTAATTTTAACAACTGTTATTAAACAGATAAAACGCACCTAATTGCTTGAAGTTCCGCTATTTTAAAAATATGCATTTTTTACACCATTTATGGGTAAATTGAAAAAAAAATATTGGTCTGTACTAAACCTACGAAAACGCACCAACGCCACTCGAGGTATTAACAATACATAAAGTTTCAGTTAAATCATAGTGGATTAAAGTATTCGCATGAAACTGAACACTATTATATACAAATGAATCTATTCTGTTTCCTGATAAACTACGTACGTCACATACGACGTAAACGT
Organism: Andrena flavipes; assembly: GCA_963971345.1. NCBI lineage: Eukaryota > Metazoa > Arthropoda > Insecta > Hymenoptera > Andrenidae > Andrena > Andrena flavipes. The sequence goes on from OZ020480.1 coordinate 64,034,799, forward strand.
ACGTATGTGCTGTGTGAAGGGAAAGGCAAATTACCATCGCGAAAACAAGTACGTTAAGAATACTTTACCCAGGTCTGGAAGTTGTGTCATTCGGCAAATGTGTGTTATATGCGTTGCGATATTAGGAACCGAGAAATTAGGCTTCCGTCGTGCATTCCGTATTTGAGCGATAGGAGATAACCGTCGTCGAAAGAAAGGAAGGAAGGAAGAAAGAAAGAAAGTAAGAAAGAATTTTCCGTCGAACGAATTAGCGCACACGAGTGTTGCATCTTATACTTTCCAGCTTGTTACGCCGTAAGGCGATGAAAAGATTAATTCTGCGATTTTTCATTTTTTGACCTTTTAGCTTCCCAGGTCCGGCAGATGCGATGCCACCGAGGTACTAAAAGCGTACTAAAGCAAATACTAAGAGCATGCGAAAGGCTCCCTTAAAAAATGCCTCTTTAGTGGTGGTCATTCGCTTACGGATTCGAATACCTAGGAACTGCCCTGCGTCCGACATACAGAGTCCATACCATTACATACGATACTATGTATAATGATAGATATGATAGATCTAATGTTTAACACTAACTTAAGGTACGGTAAGAATAAGAAGTATCAATGAGTAACATAATCATTTATGAAACGCAACTAAGATTCTTTGGAGGGGGAAATAAAAAAAAAGCAGGAGAAGCAAGATGAAGATCGAGTTCCCCCATGAAAATTGTAATGTGGAATCGAGCAAGTTTATTTCTCGTTATTTTTTTTCCAGCAGATAGTGGGTATTCTTTTTTGCGCGATTTGTGTTCGTAGTTTTTTCCTGGTATTTCCTATAATTTTTCTTTCGTAGTGGTACAGCCCGACTTTAAATGGTGTGGGTTGCATTGTCTTTTACCTATATTAAGTCACATAATTACACACTAGGATAACTGATTTCGTTATAAGTTTATAATATCTAGATCAGCAAGTTGGTGACTTAGGCTATTACACTAAAAAAAAAATGCTGTATAATCTTTTTTTACACGTAAGAACTTGAATAATGTTTTAAATGTTCATTAATAAAGCAACAAAACGTGTTTGCAGAAGTTATCAATGTACCTTGACGGAATGAAAAATAAAATTCAAACGAATACTTAGCTAAACATTTTAACGTATATTCACCTCATTACAATCTCCGTGCACCGTCTACGATTCGCCGTAGATGTTCCATCCAAGACATTGCACACGTAATTATCGAAGATCTCTTACTTTTTGCTTTTAAGTACTGATTATACTTTTTATTTGTGCTTTCCCAAGCAAGAAACTGCTACTAAATCTCTCCGTTGATATGTACGACGCTGATTAGTCATTACGCAGACGGGGATCATCGAAGATGATTGAATTTAAACGCAAGATCAGGTGAAATGTGATTTAATCGGTCGTGCTATCCTCTGCCGTTCTCCAGCGAACCAGCTAGGAATAATCAGCGCGCGTCCAAATGTGGTACACGTAATAATTATTTGAGTGACGTTTTGCATTACAACATCGCTTTGTCTTATTTCATTTCTTATAACATTGAGGCTAATATACCTGAGATATCCACTATACCTGCGGATTCAAATCATACAGATCAAGGTCAATTGGTTTATAATATTGCTGGATTATAGGTACACACGTCCGCATATTCTTGATTAAAGAAAATTTAATTTAAGTATTACTCGCTGTGATTTCACCTTGTGAGTTTCTATTATATTGGTTGTCCAATTAAAAGTCCAATAAGTCGGTGACTTGAACGCTTGCAAAAGTGAAGATGTAAGAGTGCTAAGTAGCAAGCAAGGAATAGAAATACTCTATAATTATAAGAATACTATTCAAATTAATGTACCAACAACTATCAAACTATATTTGCTATTTAGTGAATCTGATCATTGTTTACTACCTAAGCACAAACAAACCAATCATCTAATGTTGCGTAGGAATATTATAAACCTGTTGGCTTTGCTCGCGATCATGTTATTGGTTTTTATTTCTGAGAGTAATTAGGAGAATAAAATTCTATTCTGTTCATCTACCAGTATTTTGAGGGGCGAGAATGTTTAGATTTTTAAATAAGACATGGTAAACACGCACACATGCGACGAAAAGCAAGACAATGCAGAACGTCATTTGGAGTATGATGGTATCTACATGACTTGTACTCAGACAGCGTGATCTTGAATTATGCGACGAACCGCGTAAGCGCAGCGCACTCTAATCCTGGTGGCATATCAACATCGAATTATTGAAGAAACGATATCAAGTCGCTTTCCTATGCGTGTGGCCTGTAGATGCGACACTCTGGTGATTAATGCAAGCTTCGATATGCGGATACCGTGCTACAAATTGCGTTTGCGCTCAAAGCTGGCGGTGCTTTGAATTTAAACAGAAGGTATGTTCAACGCGTGCGCCCTTTACTCTTTGCTCGTTAAAGCAAACAATTAAAAGATATAAATAAATGAACAAAAGAAAAGTGAAAAAAGCAGAATGCCGCTTACGCGCATTGTGTCTATATCAATCATTGCGAGCACTAAAAATTTATAATAGAAACTACAGAAAAAAGAAACGTTATAATCGTCGATTGTGAAAATACCGATTGCGAAGATGCTGCGATAGCGATTGCTTTTAGTATTTAATACGCGTCAGTTCTAATTCCATCTCTTAATGAACAACCGATATATGATCCTTTTTATTTGGACAGATGGGTTCGTTTGAAGGTGTGACAAGTTAAATTTATTTTGCTTGTAATAGCGCCGTTTCAGAATCTCACTTCTCGTCTCGCTGTGTCTAGCTAAATTTTCTATTTTGCAGTGTGCAATTCAGTTCTCCTAGATACAATCATAGAAGCTATTTTTGGTTATTGCTTCGTTATGTTTTTAAATACAGTACAAACAGAAACCTGAGGCTTTATATATATTATATGGACAATATATGTATACATCGCTGTACCATTATTTACAATATTTACATGATCACTATTATATCATTATTATTACATCAAAATTAAAGGAACTCCTCAACAGCTCATTTTTGTAACAGTTCGGCAAATATCTCTGCGTAATTGCCGATTGTGCGGATAAGAGTTAAAAATTATATTCTCAATTAATTGCTGGCACTTATATTAGTCGCACTGGAAGACATGAAACGAGACAAACCAACGTATCGCATTTTCGAAACCACGACAGTTTCCAACGTATAACGGGATGGAATTAGAACCAAATCAATGCGAATACATTCTTTACATGAACTAATGATATATTGAGAGTACAGAATTTCACATAGTTTAAGATTTTATAATAATGTATATGCTCATACCTATCGTGAGCTTTGAATGAACACTATGCACCAAATAATACAATTTTTTTAATAGATTACAAGCGGGATGAGGACACGCTGGGCAGTGAGATGAACTCAGATTGGGAGTATGAGTCCTAATATTACCAAGAACGTCCTTCCTGTACTCAGGTCGGAGGATTTCGTCGGTGAAGAAAGATACTTGCGGCAGCATTAAAAGAAGAAAACGCAGCGGCAGGAATAGAAAAGGGATCCCGGTAATAGCTACAAGTTCTAAAAGTGTAAGAATTAACGATGGTTAGTCCCATTAAGCAATCTATCATTCGTCTAACATTTTCACAGTAATGCTTCAACGTGATACATTACTGTTCTTCACTAATAAAACTTCTTTGAATATAACAGATCAATTCGTACATGACACCAAATACAAGTTAATGAAATTGTAATTTATTTCTGTGGGTGAACTGAAACTAAATAAAATATGAAAGTTTTAATGTAATAGACAAAAAAGGGCTGCTGATACATAAGAATTAACTGGGCGAGGACAACATTCAGAAAACGAAATTTCAGTGTCATGAGTTTCTTTACGAAATGTATTTAAATTTCATTTAACGTGATGGTTTCATAAGAGTTACTGTAATATTCTCCTGTAAGAAGCATATTTAGTATTTTGAGTACTTTATTTCTTGTAAAATAATTAATAAAATTGGTAATAAATAAATATTACATAATAAAATATATTGTCTTTATTGTGTATTTACACTTGTAAATGTAACATGATAAGTAGTTTCCGAGATAAAAATTCATAAGTTTCTATTGTAGATTCCACAAGCATATATACCTATTTGCTGAAAGTAGAGGTTTACCATAAACGAGATTCTGGCAATATTAATAAAATTCAATATGATAATGAAATAATAATGTAAATAATGATAAATATATATTCCATATATAACTCTTTCCAAAAGCGTGTTTCCAGTTATGATCCTCCCCTCGTTAGTCTTTGTTGCGTAAGTCGTTAAAAAATGTTCCTTTTGTGACTCGTTTACACAACGGTCAAAGATCAAACGTTACGCAAACATTTGCCAGCAGGATGTATGCAAATGAAAATTAAATTTTGCATAAATGGAATATAAATGGAATGTGTTGAATAAGACAAAAAATTACAATTGTATTAAAAATTTTACTTATTTATTCAACTTATTAACTACAGCATTGTGCAAAATTTGAAAGAAATAACGAAAGAATGTATAATAAATTAATAGCGATAGAATAAATTAATGAAATGATAAGGATTTTACATTACAAAACGTTTATTTACAGTAAAATTTGTCGTTATACTGTTTTCTGGACGAAGCAAAGAAATGCAAATGTTTTATTAATATATAAAACAGTATTTCGTTAAAATCAGTTACAGAAGATTCTATATTTTTATAAATACTATACACTTATACTTCTACGCGAGTGCAAACATATTAAAAAACATCCAAAATACATGTATTTATTCGCATATTTACAATGCAATAGATATCTCTCGTACCGTACCAAATAAAATAAATAGTTAAAATCTAGCTTTCAATAATGTTACTTTGCATTCAGAGCTGCCTTGTATATAGATAATAGTTACAAATTTGTGATTAGTAACTATCTTTATTTGCTACATTATTCTGAAGATTTTCATGCAATTGTAAAGCAGTGTTTACGTAAAAGTAACAGTTACTTTATATCGAAATGGCAGTAGCTCTTACAGCTGCACTTAACAAAGGATTTGGATCTGGTTCTTCCGTTAAAATATTAACCTTCACCCATTCCCGTCGTTTGTTACTTTGACGCAACGCGTCGATAACGGCTTGTACGTATAAACCGTCTTCGAAAGTTGATGCTGAAAATACCGGTTCCTTTATCCAACCTTTTTTATCCTCGACAGATTGAAATGCTTCTCTCAGTGCGGCGATCATATTTCTCAATCCCTTGATGTACGGTCTTGGAATGGAATCAGCAATAGGAAACGATACATCTTGCAAATTGTCTGTATCATGATACAAAATTTCTTCTTGCCCGTTACGACAACCATGTAGATCTCCGCCACGTGCGAGGAGATGATTACCCCCTCCGCATATCAATACCTCTTGGGACAGCTGCCCTTGCAAATGATTGCTTAAGGTTGCTGTCACCAAAGTGCCGCCACTCAATTCCATTTGAAAATTACAGAAATCTGGCGACGTGACGTGCCTTATTCCATTTATATGTTTCGTAGTCTGAGTGAAGGTACGAACTACCGCGTGTACTCTGGAGGCCCGTTGACCGATTAGATGAAAAATTAAATCTATCACGTGGCTTCCTACTAGCGCTAAGATGCCTCCTCCCATTGTATCGTCGCATAACCAATCGTATCCTACAAAAATACATAAAATTATTCCTCAGATCGGCGTTGGTATTTCTCTGAGAAGAATAATCATTCGATTTGAAATTAAATTACCATTGTGCAACAAACTACCCATATGTACTCTAATTTCTATGACATTCACAGGGCCGTTCAAGTATCCTCCCTCTAGAGCTTTCTTCATATGAACGAATGCTGGTAGGAATCTTAAGCTATGATTGACGATACTTATTAAGGAAGGGTAATACTGCGCGGCTCGTACCATTTTTAAAGCTTCGCTTTGACTTAAGCCAGCAGGTTTGTCGCATACAACGTGCTTTCCTATCCCCAAAGCTTTCACCGCAATTTGCGCGTGCAAGCTGGGGGAACACATGATAAATATCAAATCGACATCCTTTCTGAGAAGTACATCGTCTATTCGACTGGTGTGAAATGGGATTTCAAGATCAGTCGCAACTTCGGACACTTCGGCCAACGTGCGGCCCCAAATAGCTTCGATTCTGAAACCTTTTTCTCTCAGAAAAGGGATAATTATCCTTACGATACTTCCCGTACCAAATACTCCAATACCAGGCAACGTCATATTGCGTTATTAATGTTTCTCTGTACGACTTTGGTATTTATTAAACAATAGACGCTTTTATTCGTTTAAATTTCAGTTATGAAGGAATTCTAATAATCTTACGAAATATTTATTTCTCATTCTAATCTTCATCGGTATTCTTTATTTACCAATTTCATAACACTGACCATATTGACGATCATTGCCCCTGTAACAAAACAGAAACATTAAGCTGCGCACAGGATTCGCGAAATAAGGGTGACACTTCATGTACACTTAATTTATAAATTCTATTACCAGGAATATTATCCGAACAGTACAAAATTAATTGACAATATGTACGAAGCATAGCAGAAGTAACAATTCTATATCGAACTATTAAAAAGTCATCTGCTTTACTACGATAATTATGCTTCAATATTGTTAAACTCTGAACACGAAATATATGCCAAAAATTTATTTAATCTATTGCTGTCAAAAAAAAACATATGTTGTATACAACTGTTTCCCTTGTCATGCATTATGAATGGAGCCTGTTCAACCGTTGAACTTGAATTTCACCCACTCAAACGAGTGAACACAGCATGAACACGCAGGGTTGCTTATTTTAATGTCGAGCCGCCAGATCGCGTAGGAAAAGTAGCTCAAAGGCGCCAAAATTCTAATATCTTGAATGGAAAGGATATTTAAATAGTTTCTTAATATTTTCTTGAACTGTTTTCTTTATTTCTTTTAAATGCAATAAATAAACTTTATTTGAACAAATTGAATTTAAATGTGATTTTTCACAGTGATCCGTAATTTTCGTGATCGCTTCTGATTGGTGCAGGCAGAGCAGTGATTCGCGATTTTGGTGATCGCTTCTAATTGGTGGAGAGCATAACTGCTCTTTGCCCCATTTCTACTTTCTCTCGATTTAATATGTGATACAAGATGATTAATATTGAACATTGGGTGATTTTGCACTCCATCCATTGTTCGCTAATTGGCGATTGCCAATTTCAATTTTTGAGCGTCAGTTGGTTTTGAAAAGTAGCCCAAATGGCGGAATTCCGCCAAATCCGCCAACCCTGTGAACACAGCATAAGCTTTCATTTTATTTTTTTCCCCCATTGATTTTCCGACGGGACTCGAAACTGCTCGAAACAAACCGAACGTCCACCAACGTCGACGACGGCTGTACCCTGCGTTTAACCTGTCAGTTGCGTTGCGCGAACGTGATAGGTACCTGTTACGTCCACTCTGTTCAGTTGATTATTTAAGCATGTAAATATGCAGTTGAGCCATACGAATCAGTGGTCGCAGTGCTGGTCTTTACTTTAGGTTCTCGTGCCGAATACCACTGTTGTAAATCATTAACCGCGTAGAAAATGTCGGAGATCCGTAAACGAACCGTCGGAGATGCGTCGGCAGAAGCGCGGGACGTCAGTGACGACCAGGTATATATAAATTGGCCTCTCTTGTATCTGAAAACTCTTCGCTCGGCTGCGCAGGAGTTATTTTGCCGATCTATTTTTTCGCCTTTTCGATCGTTGCGCCCAATCAATCGAATTGATCGCGCTGACCTTTTGCATTTTGCGGCATGCATACATACTAATATGATCGAATAATCGCTATGACAGCCACTATACCTATGAACTTAATACTAAAACATTGTCATCATATTCCTACGCTACTATTATTTTTACAACACAGCTATAGAAGTCTTGCACACGTACGATCTATCATGTATCGTCTTTCTGCGGCTATACATGTGCGATTTTAAATTTGTACAGTATCGTATTTATGTTAATTTCATGGAGTAAAATATTTATCAGTTTTATTCATAGTTCCATTGCTATATAGTGAGTATCTACTGATAATTCGTTAAGAGATAATATTCGATAAAAGAGAGAGAGAGATTAGGAGTATTAATTTCCATATCATAGGTTTATAGCTACTTGTTTATATTCATTTTTGATTGGTATTTTTATTTTCTCTATTTTAGCATGTAGTAAAACGAATATACGTATATTTTCTTTTCCATCTATAGACTTATAAGAGCATAAATATAAAACATTGGCTTATCTTCTCATTGAAGCCATGCAAATTTTGATTGACCCCTTTCTCTTTAATTGATAATGTCAAGTGATTCAGTGTGGTATATAGTAGATACGTACATATATACATAAATCTTCGTTTTAATTATAATTTTTTATAGGATACTATTGCTATATCTTCTTCTATTTACATTAAAATAAATCTGAAGTTTGTTTTCATGAAATTTTATTATTAAAAAGTAAAGTATTATTATAGCTTCGATAGATTAAATTGAAAACATTCTCCAAGAGCAATTGTATATATCCAATACTATTGTCTCTGCTTTTCATTCAATGCTTTTAATCTAAAGAAATTAAGATTACACGCTCAGACGCTTATGGTTATATTTATTACAATAACATTCGTGAGTAATTTCAACGGTATATCATGTAGAAAGAAGATGCAGAGTCTGAAGATGATGCAAAATTGGAACTGGAAGACTTGGCTCAGAACTTACCACAAGGAACAGATCATACTCCACACATTTTAGATTTAGCCCTTTCCGGCTTACCCGATCGGTAAAGTTATTCGAACGAATGAAATTAATTATATAAAATGGCAAAGAAAATTGAAAACTTCAATTTAAATACTTATCCAAATGAATTTACGAAGGATATTAAATTGTTTATAGCTGGAAAAATTGGGTGATTAGAAGTATTTTTAGCTGGTTTATGATTGCTGGATTTTGTGGAATTATTCATATTGGACCATTAGCACTGATGGCTACGGTAAGTTCTTTTTCTATCAATTGTCTAAGCTTCCATTTATTTAAAAAAAATCATGTTAGAGTATGTAAATCTAAATGAACAAAATTCCAGTCCTTTTAAATAGTACGAACATTTGCTTACAGACACTGGTTGTACAAGTGAAATGTTTTCAAGAAATTATTAATATTGGGTATGCAGTTTACAAAATTCATGGTTTACCATGGTTCAGATCTTTATCCTGGTATTTCTTAATTACTTCCAATTATTTCTTTTACGGAGAAAATTTGATGGACTATTTTGCTGTAGTGATTAACAGAACAGTAAGTATACTTATTCCATTTTTATCCAATGAAATTAATTTAACAGGCTGTTAATAATATCACTGTGTCCTATATAAATGTATGAATGACACGTGAATCGTTTCTATGAACATTCCTAGAAGTTACATAAAATCAATGAATAAAGCTTCTCCGAGCATTACTTTGTATAATTTGTATGGTTTCCAGTTCTACTTTGTTAGGTTTCTATTCGGTTGTTGGTTCCTCCTTTTTTTTTTATCAAATGCCACAGGCATAAATTAATCAAAATAAAATTAAGAAACTTCTCTTTTTTTTGTTAGTATATCTAATAAATGATAAATATTGACCTTGTACTATTATATAAGAAAATTTAAACTTTTAAAGAACAAGGTATTTAAATCCATCAACCGAAATGACCTAAGTTTAGGAATTAAATTAAATATATGTAAATAGTAAGTGTTAAAGGATTTCTAAAGGAAAATTTAGAGATAACATGGGATACTTAAGCAAGAAATTACCATTTCTTTTTTTTACAGGAATATTTACGGGTACTTGTTACATATCACCGTTTTATTTCGTTTTGTCTATATATTGTTGGTTTCGTATGGTTCGTATTATCGCTTGTAAAGAAATATTATATGAAACAGTTCTCCCTGTTCGCTTGGACACATGTCGCTTTACTTATTGTTGTGACGCAAAGCTATCTTATAATAAAAAATATTTTCGAAGGTTTGATATGGTAAGCCAATTGTTTATATAAATCAATATTCTTTAACACATTACTCTATAATAATACATATTTATTTGGTTCAGGTTTATTGTTCCAGTTAGCATGATAGTAACAAACGATGTAATGGCGTACATGTTTGGTTTCTTCTTTGGTAAAACGCCACTGATTAAATTATCTCCCAAAAAGACTTGGGAAGGTTTTATAGGTGGTGGTATTTCAACCGTTATACTCGGTTTACTGGTAATGTTACATTTTAAATCTCTCTGTTCCACAAGAGCGTGTTCCTCGTGTCTCCGAAAGGAATCATTAGATTTAAAAAAAGTTTATATCGCCGAAAAGTATATTTTATAAACTAATACGCAATTATCTAGTATATGGTCTAGTCTCCGTTGTTATCGATAATAACTTGACACTAACGTTTCTGCGTATTCCGAAGATAAAGACCATAGTTCTCGAATTTTTCGAGGTAACTGCTTGACCATGAATATACATTTTCCTTGAAGTTTGTGCTTTATGAAACCCAAACGTATTCGATTGGATTCGCATCACACGATTGTGCAGGCCATTGTAAATGTTACTGTGCTCTTCTCTTCTTTCCACGTCGTGGAAAAGCGACAAAAGATACGAAGCTCTCATTTTAAAAATCGCCCGTTTTCTACGGAATCGCAAACTAAAGTGCCACACGTGTTAATCAGCGTAGTAGAAGACACTTTTCTCCTTCGAACTCTCAAGGACCCACTCCTTAAAGTACAGAGCCGTGGCTACGAGGAACACGCTCTTGCGGAGCGGAATGTACATATTGCTGTATTTTAGTGATCTTGCAAATTTAAATCAAAATATGTTTCAGCTATCGTACGTCATGTGTCAGTATCACTACTTCGTTTGCCCTATAGAGTATAGCGAAACTTTAGAACGAATGACTATGGATTGCGAACCTTCTCCACTTTTTCAACCACAGGAATATACTTTGCCTGGTAGCATGCAAGTTCTATGGAAAATGGTAAACAGTTGAAATCATGGGTGCTTTTTGCATTTGATGAGAACGTGTGATGAAAAGTAGTTAATAATAATTACATTTTTCCACAGGTCAGTGGAAAGTCTACCGTAACTCTGTATCCTTTTCTACTTCATTCGTTATCGATGTCAGTATTTAGTTCTGTGATTGGACCATTTGGAGGCTTCTTTGCAAGCGGTTTTAAGAGAGCATTCAAAATTAAGGTAGTTCTAATCGATGTTTCTCACGTTATACCTAAATTCCATTGAAAGTAAGATGTTTCTATTTTATATAATTATTATAGGACTTTGGAGATATTATTCCTGGTCACGGAGGAATAATGGACAGATTCGATTGCCAGTATTTGATGGCAACATTTGTAAATGTTTATATATCTTCGTTTATTCAAACCGCTTCGCCGCAAAAACTTTTACAGCAGGTAAGTTATAAAGAATTACTTAATGAAATTGCGTAGTGTTTTTAAACGTTTTTATTGGAGATAGAAATAATTTTGCAAAAGAGTAAATGATTAAGGGGTCATTCCTGTTAGCGCGCCGATATATTCAGCGATTTTCAGAAATTTATTGCGACGGAAATAATTATAGTAATGGAATAAAACTTTTATCTATTTATTTAGCTACATTTCTACGGTAAATAAAAAATATAAAAGTAATAAAATTATTGCTTTTAAAACGCTATTGAAAGCGATCTTGATGACATGTTTAAAAATTCATGTCTCGCTCGTGCAAACGATATCAGCTGTTAGACTTACCTGAAACCAAAAGTCCAAACAGATTCTTGATCAATATAATTAGTGATTTATCTTTAAAATTGGCAAAATGGCGAGCAAAATGAAGAAAAAAAATTGTAAACTCGCGGAGTTTAGCCACAAATATGTTATATACTATAATGGAAAAATGTTTTCCCGAACTTTAACATTTATATCTACTTTATGTACTACAGGTCTACAGTTTAAAACCAGAGCAGCAATTACAGTTGTTCCAAACATTAAAGGATTCACTAGATCACAGGGGTTTGCTGAAGGTTTATTGATGTCCTGGCATCAATTAAAATTACCAATTATTTCGCTTTCTTTTGTATATCAAATTGTGTTGGAAAAGACTGCTTACTGTCGTTTCTAACATACACATTCAGATATTGTATGCAATGTATGTTTGTAGAAACAACATTAACAACTTTAATCACAACTATGATGATATATTAAACTATGATGATAAAATTTATTTTATAATTAGAAAATTGAGAAACATGCAATATTTGCAACTTTTTTGCATTCCGTAACAAACAGTCCATTTTCTCTCAAACAGAAACTTTTATTGAACTGTGATGATGATGATGATGATGATGATGATTATGATTATGATTATGATTATGATAGGAATTCGACTAATGTAAGTGTTTCTTTTCTAACAATTAAACCAAAGATTGTCGAAAGTACATACTATGTGTTGTAGAGAATGAAATTTCCAAATTCTTATATATATATATATATATACACACGATTATTTGTATCCTTCTTCTAAAAATTAGAAGGTAATAGCGATTTTATCGGTAAAGATAAATTTCATATAAATATTGTTCCACGACCAGATAGATTTACTTGAATCGATCGGATCTCAATATATTTTTAAATCCTCATTGTGCATTTAAGGTCTGTAGCAGTAGAAACGAATCTCGTTCATCAAATTATTATAGCTAATTTTATTCAACAAAACAATAAGCCTATATTTTCAGACAGAGTATTATCAATTGTATAATATTAATTCTCGTGTAAAGTGTTTCTTAGTTTGCTACCATAGTTTATACGTTATGTATGTATTAATCTGTTCATAATTAACACGATCACTATCTATGAGTCACGTGTGAGTCGTCAGTGTGCGTTTGTATGTACATCCAAGTAATACATATGTTTGCGTATGTGATTCATTGGATAGTTCAAAATGAAATGTACCTGTACCTGTAGATGTATGGGGATATATTCCGAAAAAAATACTCTGACAGTGAACGTGTTATCCTTTAATTACTGTTAGTAACAAAGATCAAGAAAATCAATGTTAACATTTTTGTCATAGTCAGTGTCATGTGAACGTTCGGAATTTACTGAAGTACTAACTTTCGGCTTCTACTTACGTACATTATTGCAAAAGATTCTTTGTAAAAGAAGCCCCATTACAAATCTAACAAAGTGCAATAGTGTGATTAATGCGAATCAAAGATGTTATCTATATGTTATTAATAATCATAGATTTTACTTATATATATGTTTAAAAAATGTGTTGATGAACGTCATGACACTGAACATTTAATATCATCATGTTTTAAATATACATCTGTAAAGAAATTAAGGTAGAGAAGGATTACATCCGCTTATTTTTAATTTTATAATAAGTCATTTTATTACAAGCAGAACAAGAAAAGGGTGAAATGGAAATGTAACTGTTTTTCACAGTAACTATCTTTACTGGAATATTCCAATTTTTTTATTTTCCATATGACGACTATTTGTATCGTTGAAACGTGAAACAATTCGAAGTTTACCACAGGATTGAGAAATCTTATTTGAATTAAAATATCGACACATTATCGATGGGTTTGTGCATCAATATTGTATGTCCACTTTGTGTGAATTTTGTGTTTTTATATGCAACAAATAGTTCTCGACTGTGGTTCTCGATTTATGCTGTATAAAAATCATATTTACATATATCAATTTCCTAATTTTGTGGAAAATAATATTTTTGGTCGTCGTATGTCCCTGAATATTATGTAAGTATCATTTTATGTTTAAACTAGAGCTGCGACTATTTGTCGAATTTTTCAGTATTCGAATAGTTGAATACTTCAGTTGCTCAATTATTTGGCGAATATAATTCGAATATCCAAGTATTCGAATAGTATAGTGTGAATTATAAATCAAGTTCTTTAGGTTTATTTGTCAGGGTGAAATCTTTTAAGCTACTTTTGACCCATTTCATACTTTTAAATTTTCGAATACATCAGTATTCGAATATTAAATTATTCGAATACATCAGTATTCGAATATTAAATTTTTCGAATACTTCCAGCCCTAGTTTAAACCTGTTTTTCTCGAAAACGCTAAAATTCGACGTACAATATTTGTGCACTAAACCATCGATGTGTTACGAAACATTGTGTTCCACCTTATTCCAATAGTTGTATTTAAAATTGTGCCAATTGTCCATAGGAATAAGCAAATCAGTAAAAGTATTATGTGAATTACGTGAAAGGATGTCAACATGGCACAACTACTTAGTGGTATTTTTGTGTGATTACATTACATTTCCAATTGAAATTTTTTGTATACTTCATACAATTAATTCAAATACGCTTTGTAAGCAAATTACACTGTACCTAATTCCAAACTAAATATTTGTACTTTCCTTTATCATCGGACGCTTATACATTAAGAGATGTTTCAATGTTGAAAATAGAATGTTATATGTGTACACAAAATGAGAGAGTACAGTAATATAGAGAAATGGATAACTGTAAGTATATTTATTTAATAGAAAGCAGAATAAAATGGATATATATGGATGGAAGATTTATAAGGTATCCAGTATGTTACTACTATCATAGATTCTCAATTAAATGGTGACTTAAGTCTAAATACATGGTGATATATTTATGTAGTAGTACAAAGAAATAAACCATATAAACGTTATTCTCGATATTTTATCCCTACTTTTGTACTCGAACCTGTTAAATTTAAATGTTTATTTTATACAATTTGGAAAGCACAATAGCTTCATTGAGGCCAGAAAGTGCAGTTTATTAAATAAGGTAATAAGTATCATAATTTTGTGAAATTTCTTTGATCAAGAATGTCAAAAAGGTGTTTTTTATTCTAAAGTATAGTTGCGGGACGGAAGAGGAGAAGTTTTAATAATCTTGTGATTGGCGGAGTAATACGCATGCGGCGCGTTTTATTTAAAATTACGTCCAAATCGCGATATGTAATGAAAGCCACGGACGTTGTGGGCGATATCATATTATTTATTAGTGATGGTAGGATGGTAAAGAACGTATATACAAATTCGATCTGACACGAGCTTAGGCTAGTGATGGGATTGGAGACGGGTTTTCACGCGCATACGCGACGTTTGCAGTAACGTATCTATGCGGGGTGCAACTAGGAATGGAGTGCAAAATTTATCACAGTGATCGCAGAATCACGATCAGTGATGCCAGAATGAGGACGGGAGCGCTCGAGAATTTCCCCCACCACGCATGCACACTACGCCGGAGCTGCGTGTCCGTGAGCTCGGCGCTTCGGACAACGTCGGGAAGACGAGAGAGAAAACGAATGTGTGTCTTTCTCTCTCGCTCTTGAAACCAAGCGACACGCGGCCGTACGCGACTTCACGAGTGCCTCGAGATCCACTTTTCACTTTCTGACATATGCATAATACTTTTGTAATGAAAAAAAAATTTGGAAAAATTTTTGTTACGGAAATCACGTTTTAAGACCTAATGTGTAAAATGTGTAATATATTTTCATTGGCGTTGATGGCGCAGCTGTTAAGTGTCGGACTGTTAAACCGCTGCGAACTTTTTGGACGTAGGTTCGAGCCTCGGAACTTCTAAGTCCCACAGGGTCATATTTTTTTCACACTAATTATGTATTTTCTCGATTTCTAACTATATGACAATGTTCAATATTTATTTACAAATGTATACAGTATTGTTTAACTTCTGAAATATATATATATAAAAATATAAATATTTTAACATTATTTATTCGTCCCTTGAGTCGACTAAATTCTTATTCGATCTGAAGATTCTGTAAGACGACGGTACCGTGTAGAAGATGGAGTTCAGAGTTCACTTTTTGACCCTTTGAGGCTGCGTATCTCCTAAACGGCTGGTCCTAGGTCATTTTTGACGAAATTTTTAAAGAAACTTCAATGTAGAAAGCTAGAATCCCCTCCTTTAAAAACGTGCCATGTCCTTGAAGCAATCGGACCACCTTGAAGAAGGCGATGGCCATTTTATTCGTCCGTTCAGTCGACTAAATTCTTATTCGATCTGAAGATTCTGTAAGACGACGGTACCGTGTAGAAGATGGAGTTCAGAGTTCACTTTTTGACCCTTTGAGGCTGCGTATCTCCTAAACGGCTGGTCCTAGGTCATTTTTGACGAAATTTTTAAAGAAACTTCAATGTAGAAAGCTAGAATCCCCTCCTTTAAAAACGTGCCATGTCCTTGAAGCAATCGGACCACCTTGAAGAAGTATTCTCATCTGGAGGCGATGGCCATTTTATTCGTCCGTTCAGTCGACTAAATTCTTATTCGATCTGAAGATTCTGTAAGACGACTATTTCGATAGGAGTATGTATAAAAGGTTTTTCTCAATAACAACAGTCTGTTTCAATTTTTTCCCACTTTATTTGAATAAAGACTTTTACAGTGTTACAATAAAGTATAAAATATTTCTCGCGAATATTTTATGAACTTTCAGAATCGCGTCTCGAAGAATAGACCCTTGGTTACTTTCCTATGTGGTTTTCGCGTAGATTTTTATTACAATTAATTAGTTATTAACGATTCTTTGAAACGGTGACGAGAATCACGGTCCTATGTGAACACTCAAGCTTCGTCGATTGTAGGTGCATTTTCTAGATGTAATTTATCAACTTTTGCAATTTCATCTTGAAGTATGAACCCTTCGCTACTTTCCTACGTGAGAGTTGTAATGATTCTGATTAGAATTAAGCAGCTACGATGTGTTTTTGGACAGATTTACAAGTTCCACTCCGCGTTTAGTAAATGCACACTTTCTTCAAGGATTCTCGATCTTTTCAAAATGATTTGTATATTTGTACATGTAGATTCGAGAATATAGTCTTGTGACAACGTTCAGCAATCACTCGTATGCGTTTTATTTACGAATCTCTACATAGTTACTAATAAAAAAAGCCTTTTACATAGGTTAGATTACCGATGATCGCGATCCCTATGTTACCCACAATTTGGGTTGACACCAGTAAATTCTCCGAGTTAATAGGAGACCTAGTACTAGAAGAGGTGGCACGACTGAGCTGTGCGAGAGAGAACGCTAGTGTGTGCGGCAAGGAGGGAGATAGGTGGCGTGAGCGAGAGAGAGAACGCGAGTGTGCGCGACAAGGAGGGAAATAGAAATATCACACAGTCACTGTAAATTCACGAATTTCTCATTTCTCGCGAATATTTTATGAACTTTCAGAATCGCGTCTCGAAGAATAGACCCTTGGTTACTTTCCTATGTGGTCTTCGCGCAGATTTTGGCTATAATTAATTAGTTATTAACGATTCTTTGAAACGGTGACGAGAATCACGGTCCTATGTGAACACTCAAGCTTCGTCGATTGTAGGTGCATTTTTTAGATGTAATTTATCAACTTTTGCAATTTCATCTTGAAGTATGAACCCTTCACTACTTTCCTACGTGAGAGTTGTAATGATTCTGATTAGAATTAAGCAGCTACGAAGTGTTTTTGAACAGATTAAAAAAATTGATTTATTTGCATTACTTTTTATTAAGTTATAGGTACTATAATGAAAACTTTGAAATCGATTTTCTTGAAATGGCATTTTGGCGTATGTGCCCTTTTTCCATCAAATGCCTCAATTATGAATGTACATTTTTCTTTGTTAAAGAAGTTACAGAAGAACTTTATTTAATTTTTTTTATGTAGAATTTAGTTCGTATATCTGAAAGATCGAAGAACCATAACGGGTAATTATCATTTTTCGTGATCTAAACGGATCTTAAGACAAGAATATAAAGTTTCATTGAAATCCATTTTGCCGTTTAAACTGTAATCGTGTTAACAAATACATGAGATATTTAAAAAAAAGCTCTTTTCTAAATGGTCAAAACGTGATCAGGAGGTCTTAAAACGTGGTTTCCGTAACAAAAATTTTTCCAAATTTTTTTTCATTACAAAAGTATTATGCATATGTCAGAAAGTGAAAAGTGGATCTCGAGGCACTCGTGAAGTCGCGTACGGCCGCGTGTCGCTTGGTTTCAAGAGCGAGAGAGAAAGACACACATTCGTTTTCTCTCTCGTCTTCCCGACGTTGTCCGAAGCGCCGAGCTCACGGACACGCAGCTCCGGCGTAGTGTGCATGCGTG
Source organism: Andrena flavipes (assembly GCA_963971345.1). Classification (NCBI taxonomy): domain Eukaryota; kingdom Metazoa; phylum Arthropoda; class Insecta; order Hymenoptera; family Andrenidae; genus Andrena; species Andrena flavipes. Next base: position 64,053,003 of record OZ020480.1, read on the forward strand.
GTGGGGGAAATTAAATCAAGGTCTGCGTTACTCGTCAGATTAATTATGGTCCGAATTATGTTATTTTTAGGACTACTTTCATCAGGAAAACATAAATAATCGATTGACGTCACTTTCGCAACAAATCTGAGAGTAATGCAGAAGTTCAGATTCGTCATTAGTGCGCAACGGTATACTCTCAGCCATCTTGTACCGGTCAACTAGTGCTGTCATCTACGTCTTCTTGATTCAAACTTTTCGTGGCATTTGAATATACATCATTTTGTATATTTCATCATGATTTATGTATTTATAAAGGATATACAGTATTGTCTCCGTATTTGCTCGAGTTTATGCACGGGATACAAGCTTGTCGCTATCCCCACCACTTTTGTCTCACTCTTGTCCGGCGAAGGCCAGAGCGAGATAGAACGCATTGCGTGCGCAACGGGCACGAGCGCTATGACTGCTCGACGCATGCGCGCGACCATCGCGCACGCCGGTCGCGCACGCAAAGCGTTCCATCTCGCTCCCACCTTCGGCCAGAAAGAAGCGAGAAACGAACACTCGGAATTACGACTCTGCACGGAATATATGCTCACCGCCGGTCCCGACCAGCAAGCAAATACGGAGACAATACTGTACCTATAAGTACTAAGTAGTGATTCATATAAATTAATCGTGTAAACTGAAGCTTTAATCTTACGATAAAAGGAAGTAAAACTAACATGATTCCCACTGGCTTACATCAGGAATGGAAAAAGCACTGCAACTGTTAATTTTCATCTTATCTATAGATCCTAGAATCATACATACAGAACAGATGCGAAATGATATATTTATGTATGCATACGTGCGGCGATGATGTATTTTTGGAAAATGACGAAAGTAACACGAATACACTTTACTACTCGTGTACTTATAGAATTTATTTATACCGATGTTAAAAATTATTAATAGATACTTCATTAAACGAATTTCGTACATAAGTACAACAAATTAATGGCAGAATTTTGGAATTTGAAAAGAAGTAGCTTCGAAATCAGATTTTGATTGATATTCTCTGTGAAATAATATAATTTTAGCAATCAAGATACGATGGAACAACTTGGAGATTACATCAAAATATTATATCTTTATTATTCATATAAATGGTATACAATATATTACAAGTATATATGTATATATCTGTACAGATATACGTATATATGTACACATACATATATAATACAATATATATGGTTTGTGTAAATTATATCTTTTAAAGCTAGGTACATAGATGTTTGTGCAGTAAAATTCGAAACACTTTCCCTTGACTTTATCTTTCAGTAATTCGAAATATTCGGACGCTGGCCACAAAGCCTCGCTATTAGTTATGTACCGTAACCACAATTAGAAAATGTGGAAGGTATAGATATAGAAGCCGAAAAAACATTTTTAATTGCGAAATGAATCGAAGAAATATATTGTTGGTCATTGTTTTAATATCTATGTTCATATCTCTTCAAGGCACATTTGAAATATAATCAGTATACTCATTTTTCCATATTACAGAGGAATTTACTAACATTATTTAGTAGTTCCTATCATTTCACTAACGGTGTCTGGAGTTAGACTTCGATGAAATTAAGAAAGTGAGAAAGAAAAGGAGAGAAAATCAATAGAAAAATATAAAATATTAAAAACTCCTTTAGCCAAAATCACAGACAGTCCCTTACTTTCTCGAACAGAGCACAGAGTCGCGTTTTCATGGTCTTAACACTAGAAATAATAGATAGTCGATATAAATATTATAAATATACATTCATCAAATTACATACATACACGTACACATACGCCATCCGATACAAAGAAAGACACTCGCTAATAATGAAATTTACATATTCCCATTCTGCACAAGTTACACTAATTACGTATGTTTACATGTACGCACGTAAATAACGTATAAACAGTGGTCTTGCGTGTGTGTGTGTGTGTATATATATATAAATATATATATATATATATATATTTTTCCAACACCTGCATGAAAATAGGTGCTTTCAGATTTTCAATTTCAGACATATTCGCATAAAGTCTTTCTCCCAAGGAAAAAAGACTTTACGCGCATGCATATTCACAATTTCTTACTTTTACTGGACTATATACACCTATTTTCATGCAGGTGTTGAAAAAAATATAGTACGTGACAAGGGAGAGACGCGATTTCGCCTCGCGTGAAACTTCACTCTCGTCTAAATCACTGTCTTCTCTCCCTTGTCACGTAATGTACTATTATATAAATACATATACATATATTTATACATGTATATTTTGATTATATCCTTTTTTGATATTCAGATCATGAAGGATATCTTTCATAATACTGCACCTATTTCTATGTACATAAAATGTTTACAGAACATAATGAATTATAGATAAAACATATGCCGATGATAATAACAACAATAGTAACAAGTGACTTTGCAATTATTACGTGTTATCATTACTACACATAGATATGATAAAATGCCCTGCTCGTCGTCTTTGTTAAAGTTCCACGGTTCTATTACTGTTACTCTTCTCAATCGCGTTTATAATAGATCGTATTAGAAAAATTAATTTGCAAGATAAAAACCCTTGCTCCGCCAACATCACTGTACAATTACACACCCAGGCCAACGGTTTTTCACTTTATGCTCCACCTATATTTACCTAGTCAGGTCTCGTGTGACTAATCTATGTCCCTTTTGTTGGAAGTTGCACAAATTTCCCAATTTAATATCAATATCCGGGCATTCTCTTTCCTCCGAGTAAGATAAAATGGCTATCATCTGCACTGCAGGTATTTATTAACAAGTATAGAATGTTCGACGCAATATTTTAATAACTACACGCAACGCAAAGTGAAAACTAGAATCTTTCTTCAAGTATATAATAGTAACAAGATTACTTTGTTAACAAACTATACAAGAAACTATCGTTCATTCGCCACGGTCGAATCGGACCGCGGGACATTTATGCAACATAAAAGAAATATCTTTACACGTTGAATAATGAAATAATATTATATAGCAGTCATTATATTAATTATTCACATTAACAGCGATTAACCACATAGATAATAACGATAATAACGCGGTACATCTTTCTCATCGGTTCGGAAACGTTATTATTTTCTTTTCTTTTAACAGCAATTAAAGCAATCAATCACCTTATTAATTTCGCTAATTAAAAATTATATTTGGAAATAAACGAATATGATTTTGGTTTTCATAGTTCATAGGTTCATATCACGAACGACTGCTAAATATTGAAAAATATATCTCTTATGTATTATTTTTGGTAAGCTTTGTTCTGTTGGCGGCAACCGCTGCGAGACATGCCAGTGCTTCTAAGTCCGGCGATGCACACCACGCTATTAATATTTATACAGAATAATTAAACTTCAAACATCAAGTATAAGTCTTATTAACACATCAACTGTAGCATTTTTTCAATTTCTCCATTTGTGTTATATAAATACTTTACAGGCAGGAACGTGAAAACTTACGCTCTCGTAATACTCGCGTGGAAAATATAAATTTCAATTGTTTATCGGTTTAGCCTTTCACAGAACACGTAAAGTGCCTACGTTCCAGCCCATGCAACATAGTGTTTTTCTTTAAATGTTATGTTAACATTTAAAGAAAATAGCAAGGAAATTCTTGCGTCTATGTGAAATTTGAATAAGCAAAGGGAAGGATATGAAAAATACTTGTACTTACATTTATTAGGTTCCTCTATTTCAATCTGTTTGGAATCACTGGTAGCTGCCGCATTACGAGTAATGCTCTGTTTTCTTGCTTTCCTTTTTTGACTTCCAACGAGAAGCGCTTTCTCAGCATCTTCTGTGTTCTCGCGTTCTGCTTGTTGCATTTTGCAATTATTCTGACTATCGGCATTATAATTATTCTGGTACCTCTTGTTGCTCGAAGCTGATATTATTTTTTGTACGATCTTTTTCTTTTTCGTACGTTGCTGTTTCTTCTTTTCCTGAAATTCTTCTAAACTTAAGGATGGTAACGCTTCGATTTTCTTTTCTAAATTAAAATCCCTACACAGGAAAATAGTACATAAACATAATATACTTCCATCACGCGACACTTTCAAGTGAAAATTCTATCAAAACTTACTCAGCTCGAAATCTTTTACGCGCGGTCCAGGGTCCAAAATCTATTTGCCCTTCCGCGCCTTCAGTTTCCGTTTCTTCTGGCTTCGAAGCTTCGATATTCCCCTCGGCACTTTATACAATATACCCGGTATTTGTGTTTATTGGTAAATACAGAGAATAAAAGGTGCCAACGGCGAATAGAAAAATTCAATTACCTTTCTACAAGATGCTCCAATTCGCCGCGAGAACTATTGCCACCTTCGCTACTCAAGGAATCTGTCTTTTCGCTAACGTTCGATGAAATGGAATTTCTTCTTTCGTTTGTTTGTCCCTCGGTACTAATAATAGTATGTTTTTACACAGATTACAATATCAATTAGGAATTATTATTTTATAACAAGTTCAGTGGAATGTCTTAAATATTTACCTACGGTTTCCAGTTTGTCGTTTTCTTTTAGGTTGCTGTCCCGATACACCAATGTTCTTCATTTGCTCAGCAAGGAACTTTTGATAACGTAGACCTTTGCAAGTTCGTTCGCTTCTAAAATTAGTCTCCTCCGAAGGCATATTTGCGGTTAAAAAATTATTGATTTCTGTCTTCTCATCTTCTGTATCCTAAAAGCAATTATTAATATTAACTACTAGGCAACGTAACAAGCAAATTAAATTTTCCAAGAAAGACTTTCTTACGTATTGATCCTCATTGTTGTTCGACTCAGTCCTTTTCCTTTTCTTCGCGTCGAACAGATCAGCTTTACATTCTCTCTTTAGATCAGGTGAAAAAGATAAATCTAAATACTTCTTTTTAGGAGGTTTCGGAACTTCGTTATCATTTTCAATCACAGAACCATTAACAGGAATTTGCTCGTCCTTTATTTGTGTTTTCTGAGGTGTAAATAGAGAACTGAGGCCACCAATCTGGGATTCGTCAGCTAATTTCCCTGGCTGAATTGATTGTCCATCTCGTTTATCAGATGTTGAGTAATCGGAAGACTCGTTCTCAGATTTAACGTTCTCTATAGGTTGCTCGGTAGAACTAGTTTCTGCCTTTTTGTTTGTAGGCCTTGTATTCAAAGTACGTAAAGGAGGTGCTGGTAATTTGTACCATTTAAAATCAGGATTTGCATTCAAGAATGCATCTTTGTACTGCAAGACAAAAGACAATTATTTCCTTCAAATTTACTTAGGAATGTTGCATATAGAGTTGTGGCAGATGAATTGAAATTTTCATGAGATTTTAATAAAACAGAAATGATGATAAACTGTTTTACGGCTCATGATAAACAGTAACCAATTATGCAAACGTATAATTATCAGCATGACATTCAGTTCTTTTCTTACGCAAGTAATTATTAAGTTATGCTGTAATTTACCTCCTGTGCAAGATTTGTGTACGAACGCTTCTGATCCGGATGAAGGGTGGCCCACCATTCTCCGAGAACCCTTGTAACTGCTCGATTTTCTAAATGTGGGAAACCAGATCGTACCGAACCACGATGTCGTTTACAAAAAATAAGAAATGCATTCATTGGCCTTCTTGCATGGTGGGCTGGTTCTCTTAATTCACGTGGCTCCTAATTAACAATCCAAGATTAAATTTACAATTTTATTAAATGCTGACATTTGTATATAATTTATTAATAATAACATTTAAAGAAAATAGCAAGGAAAAGGAATGGTTTTTTAGCATTATATGAATACTTCGAAAATACATTTTTTTGTATTATAGAACCATAATATTGTATCTATAGAATTATAATATTTTATCTATAGAATCATTTGTTATTTAATAGAAAGATTTGAAATATTAAAAAATTAATACACATGAAAGTGAGTATTGTGAAATTTATATGGTGTACATTTCATGTATGATTGTTTATAATTAATACGTTAATTAATAAAATATGCTTTTTAATATTCCCAACATTTTAACAATCCGCAATACAGCACTTGTGAAGCCTTAGAGTCACATACCTTGAATGATTCTAAGGTCACATATGCTTACCTGAATGTTCATATATAAAGGTAATCCACTGAAACCTTTTACTTATATCAGACACAGTTTAAAAGCTATATATGTGTATATTAATGTTTCGATTGATTACACGTTACTTTTACAAGAATTGAATCTAAAAAATTTTTATCTATCAAGAGTAGCTAATACGATATTTTAAATAACAAGTGATAGGTACACTCTCTTCGCGATTAAGTTCTTTTAACCACACGTACATAAAAAGATACACGTAAATTTTCAAATTTAATATTGCATTTATCTCGTAAAAATAATATACGCTAATTTATTATAACGCACACGATCGAATAATTATGCGAACTTCTTAAAATATTCCTGGCCCTTCGTGCTGTAAATAGTGTGAATATTATCTGTGTAAATTCACCTGCATGCTTAATCGAGTGTAATACAAATACAATCAGAAATATATAAACTTGAATCCCGCCACGATAGAGGATCGTGTACGTACGTGACACATACTTACGCGCGAGCGCCACCACTAAGAAAATAAAAAGAAAAAAAAAATAATATTAGTTTCGGTCGAAAACAGCCTTTTCGTTAAGCATCCTTATCTTTGCAATATTTTTACCTTAACGATAAGTGTGCTTTCATTGCGAAACGGCACATTTTAAATGCATCAAATTTATAATTTCGTGCAACGTTATGAAATCAGGCATAAATTGCAGTAGCACCAGTAAATCGTGCGGAAAGGAGGGTATTTAACTGCTGCGCGACGATCACAAAAATGGACGAACGAGCGATTTTTCCGAAAAAAAAAAAAAAAAAAGATCCCGTTCCCCGATAAAACCCGATGAAAATCATGTCTATTTATGGTGCAACAAGGAGAACGATCTACCGAACGAATTGGTAGAATTCAATGTCAGAGAGGAACGAGAGATTCTCCGTATTCCCGAAATATCTCGTAATTGCACGTCCAACGATCAAGTATCATTAAAAAGATCGGTAGCTGCGACTGCTCGATCTTGGAAAAGAGAAACATATCCGTCGTCACGGCAGGCATATGTTAATTTTCGTGTTCTGTCTAATTACATCGAGCGCGCAAAGTCCACGGTAATTTCCAATAACTGTCTAAATTTTAATATCTTCAGCTTCGTTCTCCTATCGACGCAAAATCGTCTATGAATTAATATGTATATGTATTAATACATATATTATATATACTAATAATATGTATATATACATATATATTATATACATATATTTAAAAGTAAAAAGGAAAGAAGACGAGGAAGAAAATGATTGCATTGTGAAAATTCGCTAGAGAACGAACGTCACTTGTACGTCGCAGCTTTCGTTAATGCTATTGTATGTTGACTGTATCGTTCGCATCGCCTGGCCCTGTCAAATTCGCTAGAGCAGTGGACGAGATTTTACAAAATTTCTTAACACAGATTTCGCAGGAACAGATGCACGAAGGGGGATCGGAGACTGCCCGTTTTTCCCTGGATTTCGCGACACATATCCGATCGCTAACTGACAGCTGCTCGTGCGAATGTAAATACTGCATGCAAGCGATCTATACGTATTTCTATGCACCGATGATCTGGCAAATATTTGAATGAAGTGGAATGTCTATTTGAAAAATTCCAATCCCCACGGAACAACGGTGTATCCTCCCATCGTCCATTCCCCTGTCCCTCTGGCTGTCAAATATTTATCGACGGACAACAAAACGCCAAGACGTCGTTGTCCGTTTTCAGTATGACTGGTCCGAAGGCATTCCTAGGAATACCGTTTTTTTTCACACGAAACCACCGCGAACGGGTCGCACGTCCCACCATTCTGAATGAGAAACACTAGTTTCGACGATGTCACGGACTTGTCGCTCGCGGAAACGTATCGATAAGTCATTCGCAACACGAGAAAAATACAATGTATCTCTCCCTACTCACCTTGCGTTGTTGCTCGTTGGCAGCCATTTCTGATTTCACTTGACAATTCACTCAGCGGCGCATAATAAAGATAAAGCTTCAGCGCTGAGTGCCCTCTCTTTCTCTCTTCGCCTTGCTTTCTTTCTCTGGCTCTTTTCTGTGCACGAATTAACCTCTCCTTCTTACGTGCTTATTTCTGTCTTTCTCTCGCATCGACGCGTTCGTACACGGCTGTTCCGTGCAGCCCACGTGAAAGAAAATTCTCGTGAAAAAGCTCGCGGTCCCCTGTCGAGCCTCCTTTTTATCAGCCACTTTAACGACACTGCACCCGATGCTTCGCTCGGATCGTACGAGCGCTGTTATTCTAACAATTCTATGTTTGCAACTAAACGTTTCTCATGCAAACGTCACGAATCTACAAACGTCACTATCAAAACCAGTCACGCGCCTGTTTTCACTCTGGCAGAATTAACTTGAAATTACCAACAGATCGTCCGTTCTATCGATTCGTTTTATCAATCATAGATCCCCTTTAAAGGCCTTCGATGCTTTTGCCTGTTTCATAGGAATCTGCACGTACGTCGGAAAAGGGAATCTGTTAATGCGAGACGCATTTTCAGTGTCACACGCACCGTGTTCAAAAAAGTACGACGTTCGCGCGCATAAGTACACCACAGGGTCAACAATTGACGGGATAAAAATCACTAGAAAGATTTCACAAGTTTCTCTCTTGCACACCTATTATAAACTTCTGAAACGAGTAAATTAACATTGGGAATACGTTTTGTAACAATGTTTAAATAGATGATATATAATTTGAGACTGTGCTACGTTAAGTTTCAGTCACGAATCAAATATTAGTTGAAAATTCATTCGATTAATAGTGGTAATATGGAACAAAATCTATGACAAAAGATTGAAGTGGTAGTTGGCAAGAGACTGTGACGAAAGAACGGTGCAAACTGGTGCAAAGTAACCATAAGCACGTTGCATATGTGTGTAATACATATATATGTATGACGTGCTATTAAATTTATTCAAGATATATATGTACAGGCGTTATTTGTGCCTAACCTCAAACTACAGACTACTCTGATAAGTAACAAGTTTCATTTGTACGCGGCGTAAGTTAATCTCGCGATGTTTCTTGAATTATTTTAACTGTACGAAAGAATCAATTGTTTCTTTTTCGTAAAAAATGTGGACAGTGAAATAAGGCTATATGAAAGTGCGGGAAATATTTCGTGCTCGTTTTTACGATTTTATAACTGGTATCACGTATTTAACGTATTCGAAAAGTTTATTTTATTATCCCTGACATTTCTTCTGTTTGAAACGTTCAAATTAAAGTAGACACCATGGAGAAGTCTCAGAAGATGCCAAAAGTTGCGAAGGTACGTAACGTTATACGTATAAACAATTCGTCTTAATATGTAAATGCAAGAATTTCCTTTTGGCCCGAAATTAAATTAATTTTGTTTACAGGTGAAGAATAAAGCGCCCGCTGAAATTCAAATAACAGCGGAGCAGCTTTTACGCGAGGCTAAAGAGAGAGATCTAGAAATCTTACCACCAGTAAGAATATTTCCATATTTGTAATAGTTATGAACTTGTTTATAAATTCCGATTGAAAAGGATTAGAATTATTTGTGAAAACATTTCTTTCTAGCCGCCGAAACAAAAAATCTCTGATCCCCATGAATTAGCTGACTACCAACATCGAAAGCGTAAAGCTTTCGAAGATAATATTCGCAAAAATCGTATGGTTATTTCGAATTGGATAAAGTATGCACAGTGGGAAGAAAGTCAAAAGCAAATACAAAGAGCACGGTATGATCTGTATAATTAATGCTTGTGTTCAACGTTGCATGATACGATTAAGGAATTCAATCCCAGTCATTATTTATTATCCCAGGATCACGGGATTTTTTAAAGCCTATCTCTGGATTCTGAGACTAATCTTGGGATATTATTATTTAAATAAAACATTATTATTGTCCTTGTTATTAAAAAATGACTATGTTTATTTACTCTGTTTATTTCTATATTTTTTAGATGTTCATAAAGTAATTCACATTTTTAAAAAATCCCGAAATTCTCGGGATTAGTTATATCAAATCTCGGAATTTTTGGAGTCCAAAAACAGCCGGGATCCCGTATCCCGGGATTGAATTCCTTAGATACGATATAAATTAAGTTTCTACTAATAAAAAAAAATTGATTTCCCAATAATAGCGACATAGACTATTCTGTAATATTTTAAGAAGTATTTCTGTTTCAATTTCAGGTCCATATATGAACGTGCATTAGACGTTGATCACAGAAATATTACATTATGGCTGAAGTACACAGAAATGGAGATGCGAAATCGTCAAGTAAATCACGCCCGAAATTTATGGGACCGTGCTGTTACCATATTACCTAGAGCAAATCAATTCTGGTACAAATACACTTACATGGAGGAAATGTTGGAAAATATCGCGGGTAAAATATTGCTCTTTTAAAGATTCTAAATGTTCTTCGCGTAACTTTCTCGAGTTATTAATCGAAAAATTCGTTTAGGAGCGCGTCAAGTATTTGAGAGATGGATGGAATGGGAACCTGATGAGCAGGCTTGGCAAACTTATATTAAGTTTGAATTGAGGTACAAAGAAATACAAAGGGCCAGGCAAATTTATGAACAATTTGTAATGGTACATCCTGATGTTAAACATTGGATAAAATATGCACGATTCGAAGAATCTCACGGTTTCATAAACGGCGCTCGTAATGTTTACGAACGTGCCATTAATTTCTTTGGCGACGAGAATTTGGATGAGAAATTGTTCATTGCCTTTGCAAAGTTTGAGGAGGGACAAAGAGAAGTAAGTAGTAAGTGAAATTATTTCGGTTCTGTATAAAATTTATGTTACATTGTTAACTGTATTTATGGTTTGTTGTAGCATGACCGAGCTCGAGTGATTTACAAATATGCGTTAGATCATATTCCAAAAGAGAAGACACAAGAGATCTATAAAGCGTATACTATACACGAGAAGAAATATGGAGACCGTTCAGGTACTACATTTTTAACGTGATAATCCTTCTAACATAATAATTCCTCTTATTTAAACCACTCGACACTCTGTGACAATCAAAGTTTTATCCCGGCCACGCAGGGTATTTTAAGCTAGTAGGAAATATATTGATTAATATTGCCTGTACTCGCAGTCATATTGTATTGCTAATTACAGGTATCGAAGATGTAATTGTAAGCAAACGGAAATATCAATATGAGCAAGAAGTGAAGGAGAATCCTTCTAACTATGATGCTTGGTTCGACTACTTGAGATTAGTGGAGTCTGAAGGAAACGTAGACATCATCAGAGAAACATATGAACGCGCGATAGCTAACGTACCTCCAACCAAAGTAAGGAACAAACGCATTCTATCCGACAGACTACTTCTAATTTACTATTCTATGCATTTTATACTCGCGCAGATATTGTAAACCCGGCATATTTTGCAGGAGAAACTATTTTGGAGGAGATACATATATCTTTGGATAAATTATGCTCTCTTCGAAGAGCTCGACACTGAAGATATAGAAAGGTGTCGACAGGTCTACAGGTAATTAATACCTTTTCCTCCGAAAACCATAGGAATTTAACTGATATGCTGATAAATTTTCAGAGCATGCTTGGAACTGATTCCCCACAAACATTTCACTTTTTCAAAAATTTGGTTGCTTTACGCATACTTCGAAATAAGGCAGAAGAATTTAACAGCGGCTCGGAAGACATTAGTGAGTATTCGATAAACGAAATAATCATTTTATCTAAATTAAATATATTACCAGATATTAATAATCTTATTTGAAATTGTTCTAGGGCATGGCATTGGGTATTTGTCCCAGAGACAAGTTATACCGTGGATATATCGATTTGGAAATACAGTTGAGAGAGTTCGATAGGTGCAGAATTTTGTATGAGAAATTTCTTGAATTTGGTCCAGAAAATTGCACTACATGGATGAAAGTGTGTTAAACAATGCGATACATTCTTTATTATTATAATGTCGATAGTTCGTGTTTACTTATTGAAACTTTTCTACACAGTTTGCAGAGCTGGAAACACTTTTGGGAGATGTAGAGCGTGCACGAGCCATATACGAGTTAGCAATATCGCAGCCAAGGTAGAGAATATTTGAAACTGTGTAATTCTTACTTATTAACTACATTCCCGTCTTATATTATTATTTAAAATTTGTAGATTGGACATGCCTGAACTTTTATGGAAGTCGTACATTGATTTCGAAATAGCGCAAGACGAAACTGAGAATGCGAGGCAGTTATTTGAAAGATTATTAGAACGCACGCTTCACGTAAAAGTAAGTTAAATGATTGGATTAAAACCAGAACTGTGTAATTCCGATTTCTCTTATTTAAGTATCGAATATGTAATAATTTTTTTAGGTCTGGATCGCGTATGCCAAATTTGAATTGGCAAATTCAGTGTCGGAAGATGGTGTCGATAATGTTGTTTTGGCGAGAAGAATTTTTGAACGTGGAAATGATGCGCTTAGATCGAATGGCGACAAGGAAAGTAGGGCGCTGCTTTTAGAGGCGTGGAGAGATTTCGAAAACGAGAAAGGAGACGATGAAACTCGCGCCAAAATTATGGAGAAAATGCCTCGAAGGATTAAACGCAGAAGGCGTATCGTGGGGCAAGATGGAGTAAATATATTCATTAGTTCATCATTAAAGTTTTTTATGGAGAAACTTGGCATGTTTCTTATACTTAACTCTTTGATTTTTAGAGCGACGATGGTTGGGAAGAAGTGTTCGATTTTGTTTTCCCAGAAGATGAGTCTCAGAGACCAAATCTTAAATTCTTGGCGTCTGCCAAGGCTTGGATGAAACAAAAGGAACTGAGCGAAAAGAGTGAAACTAACCACAGCGCGTATGCTACTCAATCGGAATTAAATAGTTGAATCGTAACTAATATTTCTTAAATATCAAGATTGTGTTCTCTATCTGTAAATAAATATTCTTCTTTTGTATTCTGTATATAAATGAATAAACACTTTTTAAACTTAAAAAACAGAGTGTATATTAAAACAATTCCATAGTAGAACCAGCATCGACCTATGAAATTTTAATTTTAATGTTATTATAGGTAAATATTTGTACTTGACGAGACCTCTATACAACTGTAATGAAATAAATGACATGTAGTAAACGTAAAACAGGGGCCAATTAAATAAAAAAATATATATATTACAATAATTAATAACTTTGTTATTATGTATCTTTAATTTTTTTTATACTAATTTTGATGTACATTTTTTTATACTTCACTATGAAAATATAAATCCATTTTACGTACATTAATCCCCACAGTTTCCTGTTACTCATTGCAAATAGAATATACGCAGACGAGTAATTTATTAAAAACTTTTCGATGTAGACAATAAACCGAGTTAATCCCTTTCTACAGCAGCTACAATATGTATATGATAAAAAATAAATCAGAAACGTAAAAAAGTATTTCTGTTTGTAAAGCACAGATCTGTTGTGACAATTCACGGAGTCCCTGAACGACTTGAAGACAAGAATGAACGAAGCTGTTATTATAAAAAAGAAAGATGTATTATTTCTTTAAACAATACTTCTTTATAGTTGTTACAATATAGTGAACCAGGATACGAATTTGATACAGTTATCCATCCTCTTAATTTCACCTGTTGCCTGTATTATTTACGTATTTGTCTTCGTAGAATATTTCTTCTTCTCGTCACTTTCAAAACCAGAATCTAAGTCATCGCTCAGACACTTTTTCAATGTGTAACCTTTAGAATTCTGTCGTGAATCAGCTTGTTCGTCTAATAACTTCTTGATACAGCCAATCAACTGTTCGAAGAAGTTTGGGTAATCGACATATCCAGGAAATATATTCACATCTATGATGGCATATTTCCCAGTGTGATTCTCAATAACAACATCGACACCGATTAAGAGAAGTCCAAACAGTTCTGTTACTTTCTTCACGATCTTTTCTAGTGTCTCGTGCTTAGGTTTTACTGTTAATGGAATGTCTTCTTCCGACAAAATGGACCATTTGGATTTAGAACCACTCTTAAACATATCGTGTGAATTGAAAAATATTGTGTTCAATGCAGTACAGTCTTCTTCGTAAAAATTCTTAAAGCTGGGTCTCTCGACTACGTGAAAATGTTCACCGACTATGTATATCTTGTAAACGATTGCATTGTGATTGACGAACTCTTGGGCGACGCAAGGTGGCTGACAATTACTCAAGCCTTGTTCATTAAAAATCACCATCATCTGAAAACATTTATTTAATCTAAGTTTCTTTTACGCGACATACAGTTTGTCATAACAACCGAAAAAACATTTACCTTGTGCGCGTCGCTTGAACCCTGAGCGATAAGTGGTTTGCAAAGAAATGGGAACTTAATATTTGCCATTTTTAACAGCGATATATTCTCGACTGCGCTTTTACTCTTAATATCTACAAATTTTGGAGTAAATACGTCTGAAAATTAGAAAATCACGTTAAAATCAATTGTCTGTGAATTTATATCTACGATTATGTTATCTGCACCCAAATTTTATCGAATACTCCGACGATCTATTTACCATTAAATTGTACGTGTTCTTGTAAGATCTCGTACGACTTGTAACGATTTATTAAAATTTTAACATTGTCCAGTGGGTCGATAACTATTATTTCAGGATGTTGGCACATGTACTCTTGAATTCTTGAAATAATCTCTTTGGCCTTGAACAGAAATCGATTGTTACGGCAGTCCTACTTACAACGAATACAAAGAATTTTATCCTACATTTTGATCACCATTTTCTGCGTGCGCTAATTTATCCGTCAGTTTGTATATAAAAACATGAAATGGTCCCTGAGGTTCAAGGTCAGAGTTTATATCAATCTGAAAGTAATGCCATAAGTCTTTACATGCACGTTCGTGAAATTAAATAAGAAAAAATACATACTTACGCACGTAACCTAGAATTATCATAACACCTCGCGCAACGTAACTACTTTATAATAATTGAAAATAATGAAAGAATTAGTTACCATTTTTAATAGAAACCCTTCAGACTCGCAAAGGTTATAAAAATCATTCCAGTTAAACTTCTGTCGCTTCTTTTCGGATATCGAATAACCAATGACATACTTGTCGCACATTTTTATGCGCACTTACTATTTCTTTATATCCAATGTAAATTTATCCATTAAAGCGTATGCCGTACATTATATTAATAAGCCGCTTTAATAAACTACACCTTATTAACACGTTTTCTACGAGAGACTAATGTCAAGTAGTATCATATTTTCGACGAAGTGTGAGGTTATGTCTGGCTCGTTTTTAAAAAAAACATCTTTCGCTGTGCCACCAAGTTCTACTCATATTTATACATTTTTCACTTGTTTTTTAGAGCATGCTCAAACTCGTATATTTAGATTGTACGTATAACTACGTTTTTTCGTGTTCTTTTTTTTTCAAAACTCGTACAATAAACGATCACAGGTTAGGGATATAGCAACCATGGTTACATTCTATGCATAGTTTTATTATTTATGCTTAATCACACACAGTCATTATATAATATGTTAATATCGTAGTACAAATTGCTTATGATTATATTTACAACGTTTTAATCATATTACTAAATCAATTTTACTGTTCATTGAGAAGCACAAATATTACAGGATATGTCACCGGCATTGCATCGTAAATTGCAATAATTGGATATACGCTGCATTCATGTGCCTTGTTGAGCGCGCTTCTCATCAAATCAGCAACTTTAAATTTCTCCCATGCTTTGTATCAGTGACTGAAATTGAGTAAATTAAAAGATATAAATTGCGTCGCATAATAAGCACGAGTAAATAAATGATAGTAAAGCATAATTTATAAATATTGAATAAAAGTATGGCTACTGGAACTGCTGGATATACCTTCGAAGATTCGTTCCAGGAAGTCAACATTTACTTTATTTGATCCTATCGTAGATATACTCTTGGACAATCTGCAACAGATGGAAGTACAATATCGTAGGGCTCCATTTATTCGAAAAAAAATGAACTCGATGTTCGGAATTATATAAACGCGGAGTGGAACTTGTAAATCTGTTCAAAAACACTTCGTAGCTGCTTAATTCTAATCAGAATCATTACAACTCTCACGTAGGAAAGTAGTGAAGGGTTCATACTTCAAGATGAAATTGCAAAAGTTGATAAATTACATCTAGAAAATGCACCTACAATCGACGAACCTTGAGTGTTCACATAGGACCGTGATTCTCGTCACCGTTTCAAAGAATCGTTAATAACTAATTAATTATAGCCAAAATCTGCGCGAAGACCACATAGGAAAGTAACCAAGGGTCTATTCTTCGAGACGCGATTCTGAAAGTTCATAAAATATTCGCGAGAAATGAGAAATTCGTGAATTTACAGTGACTGTGATATTTCTATTTCCCTCCTTGTCGCGCACACTAGCGTTCTCTCTCGCACAGCTCAGCCGTGCCACCTCTTCTAGTACTAGGTCTCCTATTAACTCGGAGAATTTACTGGTGTCAATCCTAATTGTGGGTAACATAGGGATCGCGATTATCGGTAATCTAACCTATATAAAAGGCTTTTTTTATTAGTAACTATGTAGAGATTCGTAAATAAAACGCATACGAGTGATTGCTGAACGTTGTCACAAGACTATATGCTCGAATCTACACGTACAAATATACAAATCATTTTGAAAAGATCGAGAATCCTTGAAGAAAGTGTGCATTTACTAAACGCGGAGTGGAACTTGTAAATCTGTCCAAAAACACATCGTAGCTGCTTAATTCTAATCAGAATCATTACAACTCTCACGTAGGAAAGTAGCGAAGGGTTCATACTTCAAGATGAAATTGCAAAAGTTGATAAATTACATCTAGAAAATGCACCTACAATCGACGAAGCTTGAGTGTTCACATAGGACCGTGATTCTCGTCACCGTTTCAAAGAATCGTTAATAACTAATTAATTGTAATAAAAATCTACGCGAAAACCACATAGGATAGTAACCAAGGGTCTATTCTTCGAGACGCGATTCTGAAAGTTCATAAAATATTCGCGAGAAATGAGAAATTCGTGAATTTACAGTGACTGTCTGATATTTCTATTTCCCTCCTTGCCGCACACACTAGCGTTCTCTCTCGCGCAGCTCAGCCGAGCCACCTCCTTCAGTATCATGTATTCTTATTAGCTCGGAGAATTTCTTGGTCCAACAACTCAAATTGTGAGTAACATAGGGATCGCGATCGGTAATCTAACCTATATAAAAGGCTTTTTTTATTAGTAACTATGTAGAGATTCGTAAATAAAACGCATACGAGTGATTGCTGAACGTTGTCACAAAACTATATTCTCAAATCTACACGTACAAATATACAAATCATTTTGAAAAGATCGAGAATCCTTGAAGAAAGTGTGCATTTACTAAACGCGGAGTAGAACTTGTAAATCTGTCCAAAAACACATCGTAGCTGCTTAATTCTAATCAGAATCATTACAACTCTCACGTAGGAAAGTAGTGAAGGGTTCATACTTCAAGATGAAATTGCAAAAGTTGATAAATTACATCTAGAAAATGCACCTACAATCGACGAAGCTTGAGTGTTCACATAGGACCGTGATTCTCGTCACCGTTTCAAAGAATCGTTAATAACTAATTAATTGTAATAAAAATCTACGCGAAAACCACATAGGAAAGTAACCAAGGGTCTATTCTTCGAGACGCGATTCTGAAAGTTCATAAAATATTCGCGAGAAATGAGAAATTCGTGAATTTACAGTGACTGTGTGATATTTCTATTTCCCTCCTTGTCGCGCACACTAGCGTTCTCTCTCTCGCTCACGCCACCTATCTCCCTCCTTGCCGCACACACTAGCGTTCTCTCTCGCGCAGCTCAGCCGAGCCACCTCCTTCAGTATCATGTATTCTTATTAGCTCGGAGAATTTCTTGGTCCAACAACTCAAATTGTGAGTAACATAGGGATCGCGATCGGTAATCTAACCTATATAAAAGGCTTTTTTTATTAGTAACTATGTAGAGATTCGTAAATAAAACGCATACGAGTGATTGCTGAACGTTGTCACAAGACTATATTCTCAAATCTACACGTACAAATATACAAATCATTTTGAAAAGATCGAGAATCCTTGAAGAAAGTGTGCATTTACTAAACGCGGAGTGGAACTTGTAAATCTGTCCAAAAACACATCGTAGCTGCTTAATTCTAATCAGAATCATTACAACTCTCACGTAGGAAAGTAGTGAAGGGTTCATACTTCAAGATGAAATTGCAAAAGTTGATAAATTACATCTAGAAAATGCACCTACAATCGACGAAGTGTTCACATAGGACCGTGATTCTCGTCACCGTTTCAAAGAATCGTTAATAACTAATTAGTTGTAATAAAAATCTACGCGAAAACCACATTGGAAAGTAACCAAGGGTCTATTCTTCGAGACGCGATTCTGAAAGTTCATAAAATATTCGCGAGAAATGAGAAATTCGTGAATTTACAGTGACTGTGTGATATTTCTATTTCCCTCCTTGTCGCGCACACTCGCGTTCTCTCTCTCGCTCACGCCACCTATCTCCCTCCTTGCCGCACACACTAGCGTTCTCTCTCGCACAGCTCAGCCGTGCCACCTCTTCTAGTACTAGGTCTCCTATTAACTCGGAGAATTTACTGGTGTCAACCCAAATTGTGGGTAACATAGGGATCACGATCATCGGTAATCTAATCTATATAAAAGGCTTTTTTTATTAGTAACTATGTAGAGATTCGTAAATAAAACGCATACGAGTGATTGCTGAACGTTGTCACAAGACTATATTCTCGAATCTACATGTACAAATATACAAATCATTTTGAAAAGATCGAGAATCCTTGAAGAAAGTGTGAAAAAAAAAACATCTTTCGCTGTGCCACCAAGTTCTACTCATATTTATACATTTTTCACTTGTTTTTTAGAGCATGCTCAAACTCGTATATTTAGATTGTACGTATAACTACGTTTTTTCGTGTTCTTTTTTTTTTCAAAACTCGTACAATAAACGATCACAGGTTAGGGATATAGCAACCATGGTTACATTCTATGCATAGTTTTATTATTTATGCTTAATCACACACAGTCATTATATAATATGTTAATATCGTAGTACAAATTGCTTATGATTATATTTACAACGTTTTAATCATATTACTAAATCATTTTTACTGTTCATTGAGAAGCACAAATATTACAGGATATGTCACCGGCATTGCATCGTAAATTGCAATAATTGGATATACGCTGCATTCATGTGCCTTGTTGAGCGCGCTTCTCATCAAATCAGCAACTTTAAATTTCTCCCATGCTTTGTATCAGTGACTGAAATTGAGTAAATTAAAAGATATAAATTGCGTCGCATAATAAGCACGAGTAAATAAATGATAGTAAAGCATAATTTATAAATATTGAATAAAAGTATGGCTACTGGAACTGCTGGATATACCTTCGAAGATTCGTTCCAGGAAGTCAACATTTTTTTGGTAAGAAAAATCGTAACGTTATCGTCGCAGCCATTTGTATCTTCCCCGTCTGAACGATTTTTCTTTAACATCCTAACCTCCCCGAGAGAATAAGAACCGGAACTCGGCATGTACAATTCACCCTCGGAATGCGAAGTATCCGATAGTGTTGTAATCTATTTTGGACATTTATTAATAGAAAAATTTGGTTATTTGAAAATAGAGGGAAACGTTGAATACATAATTACTTCCTTACTTTATTTGATCCTATCGTAGATATACTCTTGGACAATCTGCAACAGATGGAAGTACAATATCGTAAGGCTCCATTTATTCGAAAAAAAATGAACTCGATGTTCGGAATTATATAGTGAATTCTGTGACTAGCTAATTTAGAAACAAAATTTCTTTCATTTAACGATAGGTCGTCTAGTTAATGCCATTTTTTCAAACTCTCTCACTTTAATTTAAACTTTAAAACAAGTATACACAAAAAAAATCTCTTTTTTTGCGAATATCTTGTTAGCTATCAGGTTTACGACAAAAATAGTTATTATGAAAATTGTAGTTTAGAAAATTCTGCATAAAAAAGGTTTTATGAGTTTTATCGTAGGAGTAATCATTTTCATGTATGACGACTTACAAAACTTCACCCTTCCTAATTTTGACAAGGGAAGATCCCGAACCCAAAAATTCAAAAAATTATGAAACTTTGTGGATATGTAGAGGACGTTCTCCTGAATACAACGTAATTTTATTTGCTAACTAAATTTACTCCAAGGGGGTGCAATTTACTGCTGCAAATGTTTCGATTTTGTATCATTACTCACGAACTGTAAGAACTGTGACAAACACTGTACATTCAAGCAAATAGAGCTCCGCTATACTAGCTTTCTTACCTGCCATTCTGATCAGCCGTATTCGAATGATCCGCATCGAACGCGGATGCTAAAACTTTCCTGTGCACATCGTCGTACAGGTCCGATAAAATCTTTTCTCTGTTGAAGACGCTATCACGAAACGAACCCGTTTGATCTCTTGATCCGTCCACTTCGCTATCGACTACTTTATCCCTTTCAGAAAATTGTTCAATTTCATTAATCTGAAACGACGATCCTCCTACATTCAGTAATTGTTTCGAAATGTTTCTGGGAGATGACTGAAGAGACGCACAATTATGCAAGGAATCTGACGATGACATCTGGTGAACGTTATTACTCGACTGTGCGATAGTTTTTGCTTCATCTTCGCACAAAGTATTTCTTACTGGCGTCTCTTCTTCTTTCCCTTTAGAAATTACATCATTCGAAGGTGACAAATTCTGATTTGAAGCTGCGCTGTTTTTACACGATGCGCATTTATCTTCTTCGGTTCTTCCCGTTATTAGTGGCTCATCGAAGGCTTCCAAAGCGCAATTTCTATTTTTCTTTACATTCTGCAACACGTTTTCCTGCACAGCGCTGGCAGTTTCATTCTCCTCGTTTACAAGCCTCAAACAGTTGCTCCTAGAACTTGAATTACCAATGTCAGTTCCTTGTACCTTGAAATCCTGATCTAATCTGCATTTCTCTCCACCGACGTTTTGAATATTTCCATCGGTATCAATTATTCTCGCGTTAAGATCGTCTTTCAACGACTCTACACCGCAATCAATCTTACTGCTTCCATCAAATGAAGGATCTTGGTGGCTCTTCTGCGACACATTTTCGTCACCGATCGGTGACTGCTGACTTTTACGATTATCAATAGTCTCAGCTTGGATATCGTCTTCGTCGTTGGGTCCATTGCAAGCTTCCTCGTCGACAATTTTCTCGTCTCGATTGACAGGTCTTAAGGCGCTGAAATTTTCATTAGACGAAGTATATTTGATTTGCAAGTTTTCCTTCGAAGACTGGTTATCCGATCTCGCGCTTGCCGTTTCAACCGCGTGGATATTTGCGGAAGCTGCGTCATTTGTTGATATATTTTCAGAAATCAATAATTCCAAGTTCTGTGGTCTGGAGTTCAAGGCCTCGCTCTGTAAATTCTCCAATAAACCGTTCACCAGAACGGGTACGATTTGGTTCGCGCTAAAAGTGTTTCTTATCTTATCCTCGATAAACCGCGTTTCCTCTTTGAGGACGCGAGCGATCAGGTGTTCCGCGATGCTCGGTGTGTCCTTCAATTTCGGGAATCCTCGTTTCAGAACGTCAGAATGTACCATGTTATACAGAGAAGCGTAATCAAACCTCTTCTTTTGCAAATCCTCCACCTCGATTTCCTTCATCGAAGTCGTGTCGAGCTTGAAATTAGTAGATTCTTCAGCAACCTTACCAATGTAAGGTCTCGAGACTGCTTCGGACATGTTCGCTTCGTCGGTACTTTGCATCCTTTCATCTGCGTTCGACGACAAGGTGTTTATCGAAAAAGTTGTGGGACTCAAGCTGTCGTTCCTTTTTCTTGAACGAAACTCTTCGAATTCGAGAGCGCGTTTCTCTTCGATATTGCCGCTTTCGCTGGCTTCCGTGGTTTCTTTGTTCAGTAGCTTCTTCGGTGCACTGAATCGTTCTTTCATCTTCGGATCACCTCGCGGTGGAAATTTGCCAAGAGTTCTTGGGACGACATGTCTTTTTCTCCAATCGTTGTCTCCTTTGGCGCGCAGAGACGACTTCGTGGGTGCAGGTTTCACTGCTTTCGTTTGCATTACTTTGTGAGAGTGCAGCTCCTTATTCGCACGTTTGTTCGACAGTAGAAATCGATCCTTGTGCGCGAACTCCTTTGCTCTTGGTCCCGTGCATCGTTTAGCTCGCGAATTATGCGAGACGTTCGTTTTTGTCACTTCAACTGCGCTTTCATTTAATGTCGTCGAACTACAGGACTCGCTGGTTTCTGTCGTAGCCCTATTTTGCAGACGATACTCTTCGATCTCAGGCTTTAACAGGAATTTCTCGATCGTTTTTGTCGATCGAACGACATCGTTGATCATCTTACTATACGCGAGCAAAATGTTGTCCAGCTCGTTTATGGAAGGATCGTACAAATCGTCCAGGTCCTTCGATTCCTCTGCGTCTTCTGAGGACTCTGCGCTCGAAACCTCAGAATGGACGCCAGGCTTTGGACACTTCTCATTCTGGCTGCAATACTGTTTGAAAACTGTTGAAAAACGTTCGTCGATCACTCTGTAACGGCTGTTCCGCTCCTGATCCTCATTTATACCAAGTTTCTGTTGCCTCCTCTTCTCCCTTTCCTTTGTTCCTCGACACAGAGGCGAAGCATCTCCATGAAGAGTCTCGGTTTCTTTTGAAGTCGAGGGAATATCCAATCGAACAGACTCCGAGGTTGCCTTTGGATTCTCTTCTAAATTGGTAGCAGCTTCTTTGTCGTTGAATCGCACCTGTTTCTGGTCGTTTCTAGGCTCAGAAGACTTCTTCGTCGTATCATTTATCCCTCTTGTAATAGATCCCGCTTCTTGCTCGGTAGCCAAACTACCGTGGATGGACGGTTGTACAGTTAGAGCTTCCTGTAATCTTCGATCACCGCGACCGTTGTTGGCATCGTTCGAAGTTGTCGATATTAAATTCTCTTTAGTCTCTGAACTCATTGTCTGTGCCTCTGTTTCATTTAACTTTTCTATATTCTCGATGGATCTTTCATTACTCTCCAGCGAAATGTCGCTAGATCTTCCTGGGTCTTTCAATGGTTTCTCCACTGACGCTGAGGCATGAATAGAATCGACGTTACTTCTAGGTTCACTCAACACCTTCGAGTTCCTCGTCCTCTGTCTGTTATCCATTACTCTTCTACTAGCCTTCGTGCTCTCATTCTTCTCTGATATCTGCACGAACTTCTCTTTACGCGTTGGAGAGTTAGGTTTTACAGGGCAATCGCGACGAACCATGTACGTTCCCACGTTTGTGCTCTCTGGAACGAAAGAAGAATCCGGTGATATATGAATGTCCCCTAAGCTCTGTGCTACCAGCTCCCTCTGAATATTCACTGACGGGCCAACTTGAACAGAGAAGGTATCCATCTTCTTGTTCTTTTCAGCTTCGAAACTCGATGCGCGGGCTTCATTGGGGTTCTTGGAATTCTCTTTGGACTCAGGGACGTCGGTCACTGGTATCGACGGTCCAAGTTTTCGAATTCCAAGCTTCCTATATCGGGACAACTCCTTGTAACGTTCCTCAGAGCTTTTGAACTTGGGCGCAGAGAAGTCGACAGTGCTCTTCAATTTTAATGGAGCATTTTCACTGTCCAAATATCCTTGGCTCTTTAGGTCTGCATGGTCTGTGCCGATCCAGCCGTTTGCTTCTTGAAATTTATGCGCCACGCGCTCACGGATGTACAGCAATTGATCAGTTTCGTCGTTCAGAGGTGCTTCGTTTGAATACCTAAAGGGAGCATGATATTAGATCGATGTTTATGAGAAATGAGAGGAAAGTGAAGAAGAGAGAAAGTGGAATTTTCATGCTTACACTTTGATGGGTGTTTGGGTGCGATTACAATTATTGATCATGCTTATTTCCTTGATCTGAATCTCCGCGTCTTTCACCAATCTTTCCACGTTTTCGAGAATTGCTGAAGTCTCTGGACTGAGGACTGGAGAAACTGGCAATGTGGCGGGGGATCTCTTGGTTACAGGCTGGAAACGAAACAACAAAATAATTAGATACAGTACTAAGAAAAACGAGTGTTAAAAATACAGTGTAGCAATCTTCTAATCATTTTTAGACGACAAGATATTGGTATAACGATGGATTATACAATTACTTAGGTGTGTGGAAGAATAATTTCTTTAAAAACGGTGTAACGTTATTTTTCATACAAGTATTCCAAAAGTATCGCTGTGTTGCAATTGTAAATGGATATGTTGTATTATTATTATTATTTTTACTATTAATTAGTAAATTATTCACATAAGAATATTTTCAATAGAATCTTAGACACAGGTAAAAAAATATTGAATTAAACGCAAAGAACGTACCTGATCTTCATCGACAAGTCTAGCCGAAGTCGTTGGAACTTTCTTCGCGCTCCTGACGGCTTCTTCCGTTTTATGGATAGAAATTTTCGACGTTAGAAGTTTGACACGACTCCTGTCTGACTGAATCCCATTTTTCGGATCTGAAACCGGCACGCATGCTTTGCAGTAACAATCACGCGCTGATTGTGAGTGCATCTTCGAGCGATCAGACGCGATCGATCGAGGAACAGGATCCTTGCCTAGATCCAAATATTCTAAAGCATCGTGTTTCTTTCTGCAACAAAAAACATATTTCCACGTTTGTTAGTAGAAGGTGACAAATAGTTTAAAGGAATTTAAAATACTATAATTAAGAATAATTTTGTGTTAAATACAAATAACAATCTGAATAATTATATACGCTTGTGTAAGAAAGCAGTATTCTGTTCAATAAATAATATTAACTTGACTGTAACTTGAACACTTTTTTAATACAATAATGTTAAATTTACGAATTGAAAAATATGTGTATTATATTAATTCACGTTTGTTCCTTTTTACGGATTATATTATTCTGAAACAACAGTAATTAATTCTTTGCAATATTCAAAAACAATTCTTTCATACAAATTTTGCATGAAAAGAAAAGTGGATACCAGTAAAACCTTAGGTACCTGTAACATAAATATAACAACAATATTCCTTTGCAAGCAACATATTATATTATCTTAAAAAATGACCATTAAAAAAATATTGCATCGAACGAAGATAAAAATAGAAAATAAGAATGAAAACGTCGGATGAGAAGAAACGCGAGCATACCACTCGATAAGGCAACTGCTGACAATAAACTTATGAATTTCATTCGCGTCGGGGTGGTTGCCCCGAGGTTGCAGCTCTTTCTCGGGCCAAGCAGAAAATCAAACCGTCCCGTGCATTACGTCGGGCGCTCTACGTTCCTGGATACGCCAAGACCTATCTATGTATATGCAGCGATATCGATTCTTAAAGGGAGCCACTTCTTTCTTCCCCTTCGTTCTCTGTCGATTCTAAAATCATCCAATTCTATAGAAATTGATATCTTCTTTTATCTTCATTTAATATCTTTATAATCTTTTTAATGCACAACCTTCAATGATCTATATTTTTTCATTTCTTTTCGTTTACATTTGATCTTCAAATCTGAGTCAGGTAACAACAAGCCTGCTGAATATACAGTATTTTTAAGTTATAATATTATTTGATAAAAAAATATAAGGAAGGGCGGCCAAGAAAAGAGTTCCGAGTAAGATATTTTCTCGAGAACTATTAAGGTGGCGACAGGATATTCTTTATAATATATTGGTTTGCAGAGTGCTCTTATTTTATGCATGGGTACTTTACCATGGTCCTCTCTGGATGAGGTGGGGCTATATTTTCACTTTTAAAGAATATAGTACCTACATTAATATTTACAAATCTGGATAATGGTTTTAGATTTTTTGGTAGATTAAAATAAACAAAATTTATTATTTTCATCGTGTTTCAAGTAATATTTTTTCCATTGCAATTGCCTGTAATTACTGTTGAATTAAAGATACAATTGTTTTTCTTTTTTAGTTGAAATAAAGCAAATAAAATAAAGTAATTACCCCACGGCGGTCAAGTAATCACGAACACCAAGGGTTTTGCTTTTTCACTATAAAGTTGATTTTTATTATAATTTTTCAAAAAATCATTACAGTACTTTATAGATGAATAGTTTAAGTATGTTTGTAAATAATAAACAAATTCATTTCTCGTATAGTTTTCGTTTTGTTTGCTTTTTTGCGTAGGTGTTCGTAATTACCCAACTCTCCCTTATATTCGGAATATGTCTCTTTCTAGAGAGCCTCGTATGGATCGACACGCAAGCCGAGGGGTTGCTTCGTTTTATTTTTGGGTGTTAACCGGATATGTAACTGGATAGTAACTAGATAAGGATAGGAGAATAGATTTCCAACAAATAATACTTGTTTAAAGAATTTAATGGGAAAAGTGTGGAAGGTGGCATCGATCGATACATCAACAAGGGGCTTCCCACTTTAATGCTCCCAAGCTTTGTGATCAATAAGAATACGTCAAAGGTACGTGATTCGACGACGTATTTTAAAGGCGATGTACCAATGTATACAGGGTGTTCATAAAAATGTGTGACATTTCTTTCAGGATCGTTTCTACTTGCCAAAATAATCAAATAAAGTTGGGTATACTCATATGTCCAATAACGCTTAGTTTAGCAGTTACCTATAAGCATTTTTATGTTTCGTAAAACGCGAGCATGAAACGCCTATTAAAGTTGCACTTAACGAAGCTCAGCTGTGTTTCCACGGATCGATATATTGATTGTCATTACGCCTTTGTTTTTTTAAAGGCAAGAAGAAGAGGATATGAATGAAAATATAGTATATTAAATAGGTCAATTTATTGGCGAACGCCTCTGTCAGCCGGTAGCCCTTTAATAGACATCCGGGCCTGTGTTTTATGGAACATAGATATGCTTATAATTGCAAAAGCAAGCATTATCGGACATATGCGTGTACCAATTCTTTTTATTATTTTGGTGAGTATTATATAGTATTAAAGTCCAAAAAGCTTTTTTACTATATGTTGTTCAGTTTACTTTTTTTTAATTCATGAAAATCACGTATTTTTCAAGCGTTTTGTCCGAAGGATTAAAATTAATCGTAAATGATTTATATAATATTAATATAGAAATATAATACTGACTAGTACAATATTAATGTAGAATTACAATATTAATTAATGTGAAGAAAAGAGAACTTTACATTTTATACCATAGAACATTAATAAAAAAATCGAATCGTCGATTTCACGGATAGTAATATCCGCTCTCTCGCTGACCAATTAAATTTTGCACGTGAATCTCCACTGGCGGTTTCAACGAACCCTCGTACAGCAGAAAAGTGAGACTACAGAGCCGAGGTAATAAACGGCATTAAAAGTACTATCGCGTAAATTGATTAAATTCCAGATCGGTGTGTGTGCTCTGCACGGATTCGAGTGCAGCTGTTACACGTAAACCACACATGTATCTATAATTAAACAAGGTGGAAATCCATGTCAGAACTAGGGAAAATCCGCGTCTGCGAGAAATAATGTAGCGAACGATCGGTTTCTCGTGCAAGTCACGCAGCTACACATTTGCTTTTTTTTATTATCGACTCGATAGCGATGTATTTCCACGGGCTGTATTATTCATCAGGCATGGTGGCCACAATGTCTAGAATACAGTTCAAAATTAAAAAAAAGGAAGGTGGCAAAGATAGATTCTTTAATTTTGGGACACCATGTATATCATTTAAGTCGTTGCATTCAAAATCAGAAATCTATCGAGTTACAGAGATCATACCTTATTGATTAATAATTAAAACGAAGTTGGTCAAATAATTAAATTCACACGTAATAATATTACATCTTAGATTATGATAATAAATAAATAAACACTTGATTACTGATTTTGATCATTTAAAACAATGCTTTACACGAATTTTGTTGAAGAGTAAACTTCATCGCGCCGGGTTTCCCTGGTAAAAACTATTCCCTGGATCGACCGCTAACACTGGCGGAAAAGCTGATCCACGTTCCGCGAAACTCCCATCGGAAGTTCCGTTTCCAGGCGCGCGTGTTCCGTCGGAGCCAGAATTCTCACGTGTATCAGAATCGAAAACTCAGGGCGATTTATCGAGGCGGAGGAATGGTTTGTGCGTTCAACGCACTCGTGTCAGCGAAACTCCATTCAGCGATATAAATCGTATGTCCAATATTTCTTCTTGTCGAAACAAATAATTTTTCCCATAATAAATTACACTGTTCTATTATTTCTGATTCTTGTAAACACCCAGTGTCTCCTGCACATCGTTTTATTTTATGCGAAAGTTGTGAAAAATGTAAGATGTAAATGTCAATTTGAATAAAAATGTATCGAAAAATAACTGTTTACCTTGTAATTTCATCGATCTTTTACCAGTGTGCCAATTAGACACCAAAGGACAGATTCAATTCGTGAAACGTGGAATGGTGCATAGGTATTATTCTTGTTATTATAAAAATATAACACGTAAACCTATCTGCTAATTTGTTCACACAAATCTCTCAAAACAATATTTTTTGGACATACGTTATTTTGTCTAATATGCATGAATTAAATATTGGACTTGGGTCAGACTGCATTCTCTTTTCGAAGAGAAAAGATTAATAAACACATATGTAGATCAATTAATCCTAGAGTGAAATTAATTAACCTTCTCTGCCTCACAACTGTCGCCCATTCCAAATGTATTCATACATTTTCTCTATTTTTCTATCGTTTCTAAAGTAACACTGTCTCTGCTAAATGAATAATCCAAAATTAGCAGTGACGAACCTGTGTCTCCTGTGAAAATTTCTAACACGTGACTGACTGTTTGATAGATTCGTGGCAACGAGGACCCTTTCGGCCCTAATTTCGCGTAAATCGTTCGCTGGCGAAAAATTTCTACAGGAGGTAGGCACTTATGCTGTTTACTTCGAGCGATCTCTCAAGAGAACCGACACGCTCGCAGATTCGAAGAGCCAGCGATGCAGGCCACGTTGCTTGCACGCGCGTGCCATTGATATTGCTGTTCGTACGGATTAAGCACGTTTGCACAACGGCGGCGACTATCCTCTTTAAAGGGAAGTACTAGTATGACACTTCCAAAAGATCGAATTGATTTATATTCTCGTAAAATAATATTCTTAGAACACTTTCCTAAAATAATGAGATGGAATTCGAAGTAATAAATGAGATATAAGGTTTTTCCTGGAATGTATCTGAGCGAGATAAATAAAATTGCCGTTTTTGATACAAAACTCCTTATGCAATCGACTTGACATTTATGTTCGCGGTACTGTTTCATATCTTTGGGGATTTTTTGCTATTTTAATGCTTCTTTACACTTTGACGGCCGCAATCACGTGTGCGTGATTGCACGGTTTCAATATATTCCCTCGCGGGAGCCTAAGAATTCAATTGCATCTCATATTTCCCATCGACGATTACCATTCAAAGATTTCTATTCTATTTTCAGGATGCTGTCGAGGGTTTTTAAAATACAATAAAGAGACGGGAAAAATATGAGCAGTGGACGTAAAAGAAAGGTTCCATAACTTCCCAAATGGATCCCGCAACGTCTCTCTTTGTTTTAAAAAATCTGCCCATTTCCAACAAGCCAATATTTCTGAAAAGGTATCCCTAATTTTTTCCATTTCCCATCACTTGGAGCAGAAAAACTCTATTTTACAGTGTGACGAGACATAAAAAAATATAAAACATGGAATCGTTTTCAAAAGAATCTATCGAAGCTAATTTTTTAAAACGTAACACAGCATAGAACAGCATAGCTTAGCTTCCAGGTAAATCCTCAGCTTTAGCTTCCAATTGGATTCCCAGCTTTAACACCATTCCTTAAAAATTCTCATAAAGATTGCCGAAAACACATGAAATTACACATTTAATACATAAAAGCTGACTGGTCGAAACGAGCTTTCCCTCGATGCTGGACCTGGTGTTCCCCCTTAAGCGCGGGCCCGTTGCGCAGGCAGCAGGCAGCAGACAGCGAAGCGTGGCTGGCATTCGAGCCGTCTGGAAGAGGCAGATCAATATGACGCTCTTGCCGCTTTCGTGCTCTCTTCCTTCATCCATTGCCAGGCTTTCCCACGGGCTCGCCTCTTTCTCTCTCTTTGGCCCACCTATCGCAACAGCTGAACATTGGCATTGATTTTCAAAGTTCAGGAAGTCTTCCCCGAGACCCGGAGGGTACGGCGCCCGATGTAACCCTCTGCTGCCCGCCAGCGCACCGGATCGATACGGTCAATACCCGCGCAACTTGCGCAGAGAAATTTCCCTCGCGTCGAAACTTCTCGTTTGAACGATTGCTAGCGCGACGAAGAGGCGCATCATGTGCATGCTGCAAGGTACCACCATGGAACCATGGGGCACACACTGTGTTCGCATCTATGTTCGTACTATTTCTGCTACAGATGTAGCAACATTGTTAATTAGTGTTAGAGGCAGAGCTACTATAGTATAGTTCCGGAGGCCGTGATGGAATTTTTAGTTAAATGGTAAGGGTTGCTTCACCGTTTGACCAGTGATGACCAGTCAATTTCACCCCCTTCGAGTGAATTTGGACAGCAAACAAAATTGTAAATAACTTTGTAATTAATAAATATTTTGTAACGCCAAAATTCAGAGACATAGCTAAATGTACTACCTTTCAAACAAAAAAAGTTTTTTGATTAAAGTTTTATAGTTTCTGAACAAAAAATTCCGAAAAATCACACCTTCGTCAGCCTCCTGACTGACAATGAGCGTAACCCCTTAAATCCACCACTGACTATTTGTTCAGGTACATATCAATAATTAAAATGAGCACTAAGTTGCTCACGTGGACTGTAAATAAACGCTTATTCGTGGCGAATGCTCAGATGAATTTTAGACTGCACAATTTTTAGCTTCAATCTTCTCAGACTCGTTTGTCTAGAATTTCAATAAATCAATGGTATAGAAAATAAAAAGAATTCCTGGTGCATCGAAAGAAACAAGTCTGACAGAATTTATTAGATGTTCCACTTACGTGACGTCAAAAACATCAAATCTGACATAAACAAAGACATCTAACAAAATAGAAGTCTATAATGAAATTTCCAGTTCAATATAATATTGCATAAAATAAAAACGGCACCAAGTGGTCCACTACCGTGCCGTGGAAGGAGTATTAGCGTTTGGATTGGATCTTCGACAGAGTAAAAGACGCAATTGTTACACATCAACACATATATTTTTGCTTTTGCATGTTGCATACATACGATAAACAGTACAGTGTTACGCGTTCCTCGAGGTATGGTATACTAGAAAATTTCAATATCCGCTACTACAATTGCTATTCGACGTATTGTTTCGTACTTCCGCATTCGTGTGTAGCTCTACACGAGGGATCATTATGGAAAACCAACGGAACGAACGATAGCAAAGCGTGGAAACAACTGTGTCCGCGTAAAGATTCGGTTTGCCTTTTCTCTTTCTGCTCGTTCGAGGAAACATGTTGGCGCGTTCTACGACGTTTGTCACCGATCAAAGGAAACGCGTGAAAATCCAAGGTTTGGTCGTCGACAATGAAACGTGACGCGGGCAAAATAGAGGCAGGGATTCTTTTCGACTGTACAAGAAGCAGTTAACCCCTCGCCGTACGATTCTTCCAAAGCTTTCACGCACCGAAGTCAACTTACATGAAACGAAATAAATCGATCGAGTAATTGTCAACAGATATACTGTCAGCAATTAATTTAATAAATTAACGGCTGCTTAGGAATCCCTCTTTTCTCTTTCTGGTAGACCTCAACCCACGTGACGACGTTCGCTTCGATATAGAGCACACAACGTCGTTAAAAGGCGAGGGGTTACTATAGCGCGGTGTTCCTTCTCGTGCATTCCCAGCTTCGCTCTCATCTGGCCGACCGACGGTGGAAGAAGCCAGCAATTATACTCGCTCTCGCCGAGGGCCAGAAGCGCGCAGCGGGCAACACACCGCCTCTTTTATCCGCGGAACATAGTTCAAAAATAGTCTCGCGGATTTGAGCAAACGACGAGCGATCATGAACGAACAATAACGAAAGACCACAACGAATACCAAGAAAAGAGTAGAAGAAAAAAATAAAAAAAAAAGCGAAAAGAAAAAAAATGAGCAACGATCGGTGCTAAGACGACGCGAAATCGACGACCAAAATTTGCTGCGAGAGGGAAAGAAGGCTCTCGTTCGCTCGCGAGATCTCTTTTACTCGTTGCACGCGACGCGAACCCGATCGTGTCCGCGTGACACGGTTCGCGATCGCGTGCGCCGCAAAGAAAAGTGGAAAAAGAAAAAGAAGAGAGAAAAAAAGGTGGTCTTATCTTGCGCGAGAAAGTGTTAACTGTTTTCGTCTGTTTTGCTTCTCCCTTTTCGTTTTTCTATAATGTCCCGTTGCTATCGGAATCCTTAAAAACGAGCGCCGTAATCAATTTTGACATCGAAGGTAGGAACTACCTCGGGCTAAAAAATATCACGTACAGCCTCTGTAAGTATTGCTACGATCAATTGTGCTCTTCTCTATCGGCCCTTCCCCCCTCTCTCACACGCTCACGCATTCTTCCGGAGACTCATACTTGCATACACGCATACATACAAACGCACGCACTCCCTCCCTCTCATACTGGATCATCGTCGTTTATCATCGACTTTTGCACGATATTTCGTTACATAAATTGCTTACGCTACGCAGATAGCCTCTACAGTCGCCTCGATTTACTGTTCGTCGAAGCAACGTGATCAAAAGGGGCGCCGTCGACGAGAAGGAGCGGCCCCAAGTTCCGCCGACAAAGTTCTACGGCTGGCCATCCGTCGACGATATACAAAGCCCTACGAGCCGGAACTCGGAGGTCCGCGCGCGGCGCGTTTCGCCGCGCCCTGTCGCCCAAAACCCTAGCCGATCGGTGTTTTTGTACAAATATATTACAAAAAAAGGAGCCGCGCTCACAATCCGAGGCAGAGCCCCCATCACCGAGGAGCACGCAAAAAGATCCTCGGACGTATGTCTGCATTTTATTTCCCTTTTCCTTTCATCCATCCTCCTCCAACTTCCTCTTCCCCCCCCCCTTTTTCCTTTTCCTTTTACGTTTTAGACATAGCGAGTGTATGGTTCCTATTTGACGGGCGTAACTTTTTTCATCGGCGAAATGAAAAACCAAAAGGCCCTCTCACTTAAGATCTAGCGATTAAACTAAAGGCGAAAGTGGACGTTACACAATCCGGATTATCGATCCGTTAAGAGTGACTGGATAAGAAACGATGCTCGACCCCCCTCCCCTCCCCGTAAAATCCCGTCCCCCTCCCCGGGTTACATATAATTTTCTTTCTTCGGATACCAGAGACGAAAGTGTCCCCCGCGGGAAACACTGAAAGTTATTGTGCTTTTCAGAAACGAAGGAGAGAACAGAAAAATGTTGGAGAAAATTATAATTGCGATTCTGTAGCGAACTGAATGAAAATTACCATCGAACAAATGTACGAACGGTTCTTACTTTAAGTCGCGAGAAAGAAAGAGAGAGAGAGAGAGAGAGAAGAGAGAAGAGAGAAGAGAGAGAGAGAGAGAGAGAGAGAGAGAGAGAGAGAGAGAGAGAGAGAGAGAGAGAGAGAGAGAGAGAGAGAGAGAGAGAGAGAGAGAGAGAGACGGAAAATAATAATTTAATTAGATAGTAACACGCAAAAAAGAAACGAATGTAAATTCTTTTGTACATTTAAAAATGGTTACTCCTTTAGCCATAAGTTTTATTAATAATGCTGGTATCTACACATATACACAATGTACAGAAAACCCGTAACGCTGGGTCAAAATATGTCCACCATGTTTCTCTCGTTCTTTTTTTTTCCTTCCTCTTCTTCTTCTTTTATAATACAACGAGTGTGTAGTAGTAGTAGTAATAGTAGTAGTTGTAGCAGTAGGAAGAGTATACAAATAAAAGATTAGAAAAGGACGACACACCGTCTCTGCTCGACGTTCGACAAACCGAAGGCGACGCACTCCCGGGCTTCGATTAACCCGCGATCGCGCGTTACAGCGCGATAAAAAATAAAGTACAATACGCAACCGTCCAGATTTCCACGGCATCGTGTTACGTGATAGTGTGTACCGTCTTGTGTGTGAAGTGTGGTGTGTGACGTGTAATGTGTAACGTGGACGTTGAAGCGCGCCGTAGCCCGCGCTACTAGGCGCGCGCAGGCGCGTGTACGTCTTCCCCCCTCCCCTTGTACGTTGTTCCTTGAAAAAACGCGAGAACGTACGCGATACAACAAACAAATAAAAGGCGATCGTGCCTAAGTACAAACCCAAACCGTACGCAAGTATCTCTCCGCGATGTTCTTCTCTGCCTTGTCGCAACGCTGCGTGTTACTCCTCTGGCCAGCAGAACCGTGCCTGGCGTTATCCGTCCTCGCGCGTTAACCGTTCTACCGTAATCCTGTTATATACACGTGCGTGCAGGAGGACCGATGCCAGCGTGCAAAAAAATGCCAAAGACTTCTCCTCGAGACCAGTCAAAACAAGCTCGATCGCATCTGACCCTTGCCCACGATCGATCGAAACAACTGTTGCCTCCGTGAACCGTACAACAGCAGCGGATTTTACCCGTCGCTGGGATAAAATTCTCGTCCACTTTCCCCGACAACGTCGACAACATTTTGCGAATCCAATTTTAAACACCGACAACGTCTTTGGCTCGAATCGATGCCCGTTGGCCGAACACAGCCAACGTTTATCACCATTACCAAATGTGTGTGTTTTTTGTAGTTTTTCGGTGAACCTTCACGGTTCCACCATTATATTTACCCTCTCGACGAGGGTGCAAAATTTGAGCCCCGATTAAACCTTGCGCTGAGAATCTTTAAGTTTCTCTCTCCTTCTTAACTTTCAGCCCGGAGCCTGTGGTGTCGTCGCCCAAGATAGTGGCTATCTCGCCCTGCATGAATGCCCACGGTACTTGGCTGTTGGCCAGCGGACACTTCTCGCCGCTTGGGCAATAAACCTGAAACACAATCAATGCAGGCATCCGGTTATCAAGCCGAACGAGATAGATACGTAGGTACGTGGCAACGGTTGGTCCCCAAGGCGCGGGGAAACTTACTTCTGAGCCGGCACCCTGTCTCTTTATGCTCTCCCGGCTGCAAGGGAAGCAGAATTTGTGGTGCGGCACGCTGGGGCACTGGACGAAATGCGTGTCCTCCAGACGCTCCTGGCACAGGGTACATTTCAGTATGGGCGCTGACACTTGCTCGGCACCAGCGACCTGGGCCACTGCTCCTTCTGAGGATGTTGTTACGGTTGTGGACGACACGTGCCTCGAACCACTGGATCTCCTACCCGAGGAACCTGCCGAGTATCCGGACGTTTAGCTCAGATGTATTCACCGGGATATGTACATCTTAAGGTGAAGTTAAGGTAGGCTTCAATTACGCCTCGCTTCGCTGCGCCTCGGCTCAACTTCTTTTCGCACTCACGTCTAGGCGAGGCGTAGCGAGAGCCTGTCTTTACACGGCGCCTGGCTCGGTGAACTTTGCACGAGACTCGCCGAGCCTGGAGGACCCGAGCCGACTCACCGAACCTAGGCGAGCCTGGGGGAGCCGAGCCACGCGCCGTTTAACTTCACCTTTACGAAATACACGATGTTGGAAATATTCATTGCAACGCTTCGCTAAGTGACGTGCTACCACTTACATCCCTTTTAGGCATGCGATGCCCGATATCTTGACCAAAATAATGCAAAATCTTGGCCTTAAATATTTCCAATAACGTAGCAGTGAATAGGACAAAGAAACGAAGACCCACCATTACCTGAACTGTTCGGGCTATGCTGGGAACCTCTGGAGGCACTGCGCTGCTGCGCGTTCGTGGCCGTAGTTGGCGGGCTTCTACTGGTCGGGCTTGGATTGTTCGGCGGTTGTGGCACTGATTCCGGCGAGGCTAGGTTGTCTGCGACGGACATGAGAGCGGCCATAGGTGATGGACCATTCGTCGAACCCTGACGGACAAAATTACTTTCAATTTGCATGTGAAACACAAAACGCCTGTAAATAAAATAGCCCCGCGAGTCCCTTAAACGTCATTAAGGAATGCCCATTAACATGCCAGCTTAATTACCTGGTGATGATTCGACTGTGAATTATCGTTGCTGCCTTCCTGCGCGGGCGGCGGCGGCGGCGGAGGGCTCGTTCGCGGACGAAGAGGGGAACCTCCGCCGTTTGCCGCCACGTTTGCTGGTGCCAATGGGATAGACGGGCCGACGTACGCTCCTGAAATTTGAGAAATTTCAGTGGATCTTAGCTGACGCTTCGAGACGGTCGGTTTTATATACAGTATAACCAGGGTTGCCACCTCGCCGGTTTTCCTCCGGACACTTTGGGCTTTGAAGCAAATCTCCGGGTTGTGGAAAAAAATGAGGTAATTAGAAATTGTGGTAGGGTAAAGTAATTGACCGCATGCCAGTGAATGACCATTAGGCAAAGAAATGTCAATTATAATTTTAAAAATATTATATGTTTATAAATGGAGTGTAATTGCACTTTTTATATTCCATATTTTTAGTTACACGTATTAAGTAAACATTAATAAGTCAAATTCTTATTAAAAGTATGAAGTCATTTACTGGGCTTCTACACGTTTTACATTTTTTAATTGGTTTTTTGAAAATTACGATAAGAATAAGTAATTATTTTTATAAAAATTTCATGAAAATAAATTTAAATGCAATTTCAACAGTTGCTTTGTTGTTACACATAAATATATTCAAGTATTAATCTCAAAGGTCCATAAATTCAACAATTCGGTCATTCACTGGTATCAATTTTATATACAATAAAAGTTATTAATCAAAAAACAGATACATTTGAATTGTTTGAGCTTAAAAGAATTGCACATTTATTTTCCGGATATTAGAGAACAAAACTATTTTTTTGTTTGCTTTTCCCATCTCCGGGTTGGAGTTTGTGGCACTCCGGGATTTATATGGCGATAAGATGGCAACCCTAAGGGGCGAATGTAACCGAGCGATTGCCACTCGTCGAAAACCCAACATCTATCTCAGCTGTACCGTTTACGTTTTCCTAAGCAGTAAAGATAATCTCTCGGAATTTCCTACAACGTAGCTTTTAATAAAGCATTGATTCGGATGGGAAGACAGAAATAGATATCCTTTGCCCTCGTACCGGGAATACCGTGATTACGGTAAACCAAACGCAACTGGACGTGCATGCGTACTTTCATTGTTCACGCGCCACTCGTCTCGCATCGATGCCCAGGGAACCCGAGCGGCGTGGACTACTCTTCGAATTATCAGCTGTGCCCCGTCGAATCGATCGAATTTCAACATTACCGAGGGGGATTTATATTCTGACTGAGGACGCCGTGCTCGGAGTACACGACTCTCCTTAAGCGCATTGTGTGTGCACGGAATGCTTTTCGTGACTTATTTACTTTTCACGAGCGCGATCGTCATTCGCACATGACAGAATGTCGAATATTCTGATGTGGCTTTAGTACTACGGGACGTCACGAGGCTGCGCATTTTGATATTGTTTACGAAGGCGTTTGTAACGTCTCCGACCGCTACGAGCGAGAAAATCATTAATAAGCGTCGCACGTGTACCCTTGTAAAGTTCATACACTGTATATGTAGATATTACAACAGCGACGTACGACACTGTATCGTATTGCGCATGATACTGCGCGATACTATATCATGATGATTGTAATGATGTACAGTGTTCTGCACGATATTTCATTATATCGGATGATAACGCGACGGATACTTTGGGATAGCACATAATAGCACGTGTCGCCGTATGATAACGCCCACGATGAATTATTATCCGTGTACTAACGAGTGCGCTACTTTCTGATAGCGATTGATAGCACGCGCGACACCGTGTGACACTGCTTATTAGTGTCGTATGGTAACGCGTATGATACTTCGTGATGCCGTAAACTGAGGGAACATTGACATGTTTTTGGAACATTTTTTGCTATATAATATAAAAATTAACATTTTTACATTTGCTTTTAGTATTCTATCGTAACATTGTATCTTTTGTGATGGTACTACAAGTGTGAAAATGCATAAAATTATATTCTTTTTCCTTTTTAATAGATGTTATGTTGATATCCTATTTCTTCATAATTACTATAATTGTTTCAATACAGTATTGACGGAAATTAGTTGATAGCAATACGGAAATACTTGGTTGTATACGATTGTTACAGTGAATAAAGCGCGATATTATAAGAGGTACTTTAAATTGTTAATTCGATTAAATCCAGCCGTTGAAATACCACACGGGCATTTCAATCACCTATTTAAAATTTCATGAAAACGTGATCTGTTGGCTCGCGTCGAAACACGTTCTTCCTCCAGTTAATCGGTTATACATTAAGAAAGGTCAACAAACAAACGCCGAACATTTACTCTTTTCTTATTCGCAGATGTTACGCCACCGCCCGAAATTAAAACCCTTTATCTCATAGGAATACGTTAAACATTTTCGCCACTTTCAAGCTTCGTTGTATAAGTCCAATTACCAATCAAATATACTGGAATAAGCTGATAAAATGTAACGCTTAGATAATTTCCCATATGAAAATACAGCCCATTAGTTTCAAGTAGCTTTGATAAATATCGAAATATATAAATAAATGCGTGGAAATGGAATAATATCGCTCTGTTGGCGGGTTGTCAATACCGTATCTTTGAACAGTCAATTATTAAAAGTCCATCGAACTGCCACCCAATCACTCGATTCTTGTTACTCGGGAGCACACATTTCCATAGATACGTCTGCCCCAAGGAACAATTTTATCCGTTCAACTTTATCGATCCTACGCAACGGAATTTACTGACAACGCACTACTTCTCGCTTATCGTCCCGTTATTTTTCTCCGCGTTGTTTACACGTTCCCGAACCCTCCCCTCCGGGTACGAAGAAACGCATCGTTCGCCTAGCGCGAGATAAAGCTCGGATGGATATTAAAAAGCACGGTTTCGTCACGTTCTACGGCGGACCGTGACACGCGATATCTCCGTCCCATATCCAGGCTATTCTTCCAGTGCAGCACGCAGCATCCGCACGTACGTTCCCCCACCAGCGGGGCAGGCAACAGCCAGCAGCCGGCATACGAGTGACCGAGGTCTCCCGAGTGCGGAGCGTGCGTGGTCTACCATCGAGGAGACGTGTGACCGGTACTTTTCCGTGACGCCGCGCCACGGGCTTCGATAGAGAGCGAGGACCGCGCGTCCCTATCTATGTATGTATCTCGAATCACGCGAAGAAACGTAGCTGGCTTGTCCAGAGGAAGCGAAGGGGCACGAGGGAAGGTGGAAGGGTCCGAGGGGGGAGGGGGATCGGCACGGAGGGGAAGGAACGACGCATGCGCGGGCGCGCGCTCTCGCGCCGGCGGTTTTGTAACAGACGACATCGCATCACGTACGTAGGCGGCTCGGCTTAGTCACACTCTGCGCGCTTTGTATATTCGCTGGCTAACCGGTCGGCTATAGGGTAAGTGTGGGTATTACTGCGGACTTTTAAGGTAGGTTAACTTTAGAACCCTCGATACGGCATTCCAATGAATGAAAGTTCCTCCTTCTTTTTTTAAAAGAAAGGTGGGACCTTAATAATTCCATAAAAAAATATGAGGGCGGGGTAATGAGCACAGTTAATTAAAAACACAGAGATTTGTCGATCAATGTCATTGCATGTATTACTGCGGACATGCATGCATTACTGCGTGCCAGTTACTAACGCTAAATGTTCTTTTGAATAGCAAAGTCTGTGGTGTTTTTTCTTATTTTTTGATTCTTTTATATCACTTTTATTTTTTCTCGGCATTGTTACACAGTTGCAACTATAAATTCCAACTCACGCACCACGCGATATGTATACCTACACCGCTGCTCACTTTGAAGGTTATGTGGCGTGAGTGAAGCGGTCGGAAAAAAGGTTAGGTTACGCAGTCGTCGGTCCGCAGTAATGCATGCTTTGGTGTAAAGTACTGCACCTAATACTGCGGTGAGAATTAAAAATGAAAACTAAAATGTAGATGACTCATTGACTGTTTTTCTGAAAAAGCAACTCTTCTTCTATCGAGCAATAACGCTACATTACATGTATTACTGTTAATAACACCAATATAAATGTTTTTCAAGTCGGTGTTCATGACCGCCATATCGGAAATCGACCGAAGTTTCGCCTTGACGCATTTCAAACTACGATAAAAAAATTTATAATAACTTTGCTGTACATATTTATTAATAATTGCCTGTAATAGAGTTTAAAATAATTTTAGCAAAAATTTTCAAGAGATTATATACTTTCCAACATTAAATATGAGCTGTTTTAGAATATCCGCAGTAATTGGGGCATCCGCAGTAATACCCACACTTACCCTAGTGGCCTTGTTTCGAAAGTATGACCCTCCCCAGCGCGTCGTTGACGCCGTCGACGCGCACGTTTACGGCCGACGTCTCTCTACACGGTGTCCCGAAAGTTTATTCTTAGGCCGCGTTTAGTAACTGGGAGATAACCTTGGATGAGCGATGGTTAATGAAAGGGCGGACCACTGTACGCTGCGAGTCGGGAGTAACTGAATGCTCGTCGATGCGAAATTTCGTGGGCTTCGGAACGGGAGAATGAAATGCCCGCGTGTTTTTTAATATGCTGTTGTATACGAGACTTATATGGAGTTTCCTAGAATGTATATACCTACGCGTCGATGTTTGGAAGAGTGTCGTCTGATGTAAATTGCAGAGGTTGTTTGCGAAGAGTTTTGCGACACCCTGTGTATAATAGGACGAGGCGAGACATGCACGACGGAACGAACGCGATAATCGTCCAGTGACGTAGGACGAAGCCGATGTTACGTGTGTCTCTCTCCTGTATCTGTACGCGATCGATGCAGCATAGTCGGGAACTCGCGAAGCGTGTCGATCATTGCGAAACACAACTCAGCTTCGCTCGCTCCTGTTACTACCGTTGACACGTCGCCCGGGCGTTTCTCAGCTGTCTCTCTCCTTCCTAGGCGCATATACACGTGCTATACCATTAACCATTGTCGATCTAATCAATCGAGTGTAAAAGGCAAGCCTCGCGTATTTCCACAGCGCAGCTGACTTAGAATTAATGTTAGTAACCCGAAAATTCAGAAAATTCTGAAACTTTGTGAATATGTCGGGGATTTCCTCCTTATTACAAGGCAATTTTTGTTTGCTGCCTAAATTCACTCAAAGGGGGTGAAATTAATTCCTGAAAATTCGGATATTTTCCGATTTTGTGTTATAACTTACGAACGGTAAGAAATAGAAAAAAAGTTTCCAGACAAAAGTTACTTCTTTTAATAAGATCTATCATTCGGAAAAAAGATTATTTTACAGTTCACGAGTTATAACACAAAATCAGAAAATAATCGAGTTTTCAGAGGTCAATTACACCCACTTAGAGTAAATTTGGGCAGCAAACAAAAATTGTGTTGTAATCAGTAGAAAATCCCCTACATATTCACAAAATTTCAGAATTTTTTTAACTTTCAGGTTCGGGATCTTCCCTCGTAATTAGAAACCTATTACAACCAACTACCAACTAATTACAAAAAAGACTATAACTCAACGAGCCCAATCAACTGCTCGAATATTGTGCACCCTTGGAAGAAATTCGAGATACTTAATTTATTCAATGT
Organism: Andrena flavipes; assembly: GCA_963971345.1. Classification (NCBI taxonomy): domain Eukaryota; kingdom Metazoa; phylum Arthropoda; class Insecta; order Hymenoptera; family Andrenidae; genus Andrena; species Andrena flavipes. The sequence goes on from OZ020480.1 coordinate 64,094,861, forward strand.
GTAGGAAAATTTTCAGATTACACATTCGAGTATACGGATGTATAAAAAAGACTTTCACGAAACGTTTTCATTGTGCATCTCTATGCTGAATAAAATAAAATTAGAAATAAGAAATTAGAAAAATAGAAATGAGATTTCTAGTTGAAACATGATAGAGGAGTTCTTTGGGATTATTCTCGTATCAGATTTATCTAGAAAATTAGCAGTTGCTGAGCTTTTTCTGTAATTACACTTCATCGAGGATAATAGGAGTGCTCGGCACAAATTAATTTCCCATTGCCAGAGGATTCAGGGATGGGGGAACACAATACGCGCAGACAACATGAAACAAGGCAATATAATTTCTGTCTAGAATATTGTGCAAACATGCAAAACTATACTGGCCGAACCGTTTTAACGCAATAAGGATAGCATCTACATTCGTTACGATACCACGTAACAAGCATGTCGCGATTTAATCGAGGAAACTTACAATACCCAATAAAATACTGGTATCTCGTAGCACAGCAAACAAAAAGAAGGAAAAGTCCGCTGTTGCCTACAAAAATTTTCTCATAATCCGTGTTTATTTCCAGAGTCTAATCTTCTGCCAGCTGTAATCTATTTTTATCGAAACACGCATACGTAAACGTGGTTTCTATCTGTCGAACGGAAACGCTACTCCCTCCAGAATAAAAAAAAAGTTAGATAAAAAGACCAAGCGAATATGCGGCACAGATAATGTGAGAATAATATTCCACGACACTCTAGTGGGATCGGTAAACCTCCCTTGGGGGTCTGAAATACGAAAAGTGTACAGCTATCGCCAGCTTAGCCAGATACGCGATTCTGAATGGCCACGAAAACGGGAATTCCTATATCGTCGAGACAGCAAATCGCGCGTATTCCGTTCCTAGAATACCTGATCCCGTGTAATTTCCGTATTCCAGGCTGGTCATTTAAACAAACCGTTAGGTCCGTTTCGAGGGGGTCCTGGCCGACGCTTGGCTTTTCGAATCGACCGTTTTCGAGCCTGCAAATAACCATTAATTAGCCTCATCGACGTAGCTTCGAGATACCGAACGGTTCAAGGCCAGGTAACAGAAAAATACTTGGAAGTGGGCATACACCGGTAAAATCAACCACTACGCCGTTCCCGTTATTTCACGGGTATATCCTTCTCGCTATCCGCATCGTTCTAACAACGGCTAGTGGATATTTCAAACGCAGTTTTCTTCGATGCAAGTTACGCTGCTAACCTGTATCCTATGACGCGAGACCTACATCGACACTCGTGCCTTTTGCGATTCAATTGCACAGAGCTCCTCGGCAGTATGATAAGATCTCCATTTGGATCAGTACCGGTCAGGTCGTGACTCTAGGAGGCGCTCTTTCGGGAGCTCGGGGCAGCATAGCTATCGGGAACTAGAAAGCACGCCTCCGTGTGCCGCGGTGGGGCATACCACCGTGAGTGTAGAGACGTCAGGTACCTTTACTTATGCATGCAAGGAGCAAAGAGCCCAGAAATCATGCGAAGGGGGCGACAAAATTCAGACTTTTATATAAATGTATGTATTTTGGAAGGGTCGAACGTTCTCGTGACTCCTTTCAATTCAGATTATCTACTAATGCGAACTGGGGTTTACGACACGGAACGTCACTTTTAAGGTATTTTTTTAATTATCTACTAAATTCAAGAATTCTTTCAAATTTCGTTCACAACTAATTTGGAATACAAGACACCCTTGTACAAAGCTTATAATCGATTTACCACATAGTTATCGAGAAATTGTTAATTAAAGTTCATGCATTTTAACACAGTGGCATATGACAGAGTCGAAAAGAGAGGGTTATAGTTTCAGTTTTTCATGGAAATGATACCAAATCCGACATAATTCGAACTATAATTAATGAAATTACACATTAAATTAATTTGCAAGATTTAAAACCAACTTTGTTCCATTTACATGGAATTTGATGCATTTCAATCGGGACGACGTCAGGAATCCATTGCTGTTACTTTCATATCGATACGTTGAAAAATAAAGAATTTGGTTTTGGAAGTATTCGGATATTGGAAATAAAAAATAAGTAAAATTCTTTTTCTTTTTGAAAAATAATAAATACATTATCTTCATTGGATATGTCTACGTTTTATATCTATTATACTGCAAAAAGCATCTTCAATATTGTATACTGGGATTGGCAACAATGTTGCAACTTTGGGCGACATTAGACAACTCTATTTGCGCGAATCTTGTCCAAAGTCTGGCAACTCTGCACAGTGAGGTGGAAAGCGGTACAAATTCGTGATCAAATTAAACGACTGAACTTTAATTAAAAACCTTTTTTCTTTCTGTGAACTAAGAACCACTCACGCCTTCGAAATCCACACATATTTCGCCGTTCAGATGATTCCTTGATTAAATACAGTGTTATGAAGATACAATCATGAAGTTTGAAGTGAAACTAATTGTTTTAATTACCCATTGTAGAACATCAAAATACAGGTTTTACATTCTACCGTTATGCAGGTAAGCAAGTATATTTCAGTTACTCATACGTGTCATTAACGTTTTTTTTTTTACGTACGAAGAATGCAAAGTTTATAACGATTTAAACTTTGAGTATATAAGTGCTAATAAGAACATGATGAAAAGTGATAGACGGTGGATTCTTTTTACACGAAGGCTTACACAATTGTTAAGAGCATATAAATTTCAGTTGCAGTCTCCTGCAGCTTTTAACTCTGTTCGGATTTTAACAAGTAGACGCCCGAGGGTATTTTGGCGTCCTGGACGCGTGTAGCTTGCATATCCGCTTGAAGAGCGATTTGGGAGAAGCGGACTCACAATGAGTCAGATGTTTTCATTGCGTGAACCTTATCTGTTGTGAGTATTAACTGTTATAAACACTAGATATTGGTTCTTTCATAACGAATTTCTGCCTCGTTGCATTAAGGTCTGGACACACATATCGGTTGCATACGTGCCGTCAACGTGGTCGTGAAAAATATCGTTTGCTTTGCTTTACAATGAAGCAGTTCGAAACTAAAAATTGGCTGGCAAGGATATTTTGGCTCCTTGCACTGACAGTGTGCTGCAATCGCTTGAGTGGGACCTTTTTTATGACCGTGAAGGGTTCTTGGGTCGACGAAGCTCTCGAACCGCACGCTTCGAGGGTCCTAGACCCTAGAGTCATAAAGACAAAGACAGCAATAAGGGCATTCGGTAATAAAAATGCCAATTTCTATGTTCCACATTAGATCTTCATTGAAATATCACCAATGGATTGCTGTAGAGTGCGGATATGTACCTCTGAACAGTTGTCAGTGACATCAGTGAACACGGAACTGATATGTGTGCCCAGACCTTAAGTCTTTTATATGTGCACAGTAAAACATCTCTAGTATTGATAGCTTTGTTTGATTTTATATATTTTTGTGTGTAAAAATTCTATATATTAAAATTTTGTTATACATTATAGTTATACAAACTGTTCATAGTTCGCTTATACAGTAATTAAAATATATTCTTCGTATTGTCAGATAAACTTCTTATTACCATATACGAAACTATGCAGGTTTATTTGAAAAATAATAAATTTAGGAAAATGTGTATACTCTTAATTGAACAGTGTGGATGATAAATTTTAAATCTGCATCGATGATAATCAAAACTGTATCGTCTAAGTGCTTTAATTAAGTAGGAGAGTAATTAATCGAGAAACGATCGTTTCTGATTACGCAAGAATTACATGTGGATGGACGTTTGATTGTACATTTGCTACTGTACTTTGTGAATTACAGTGAGTCACGAGATTATTGGGACAAGTTTGTTGGTTTGCGTGTAAAGTTGGATTTCTCCGTTTTTTTTTTACACGATTGCTTGATCTCCAGATACTATTTATTTTTATTGTCGAATAAAAGTGATCAACATGTGATACATACTACTTTTTCACTAATTCCAATAATTGGTTCTTTTGGTCGATAATATTCACGTGCAGTCTGGAGGTACGACTATCACACGTTTCCTGAGAAACAGTGTTCTTAAAATAGAATGTTGCACATTCTTTCTTACTTTTCACGCTACTAAACATTCTTCAGGTACATATAAGAATTTACTTCATTTTTATATTGTGATGTTTTTATATGATATTTTCTAAAGTACTTAAGTTTCTGTTTACCAATTTCTTTGTACGATTTGGTATCGTTGTCATACAAAAATACTTATTGGTAATAAGTGCATTAACTTTCCTCTTTAAATTGGATTCACACATATCGGTTCCGTGACGGTAGAACGCCGTCAGTGTCAGTGGTAAAAGAAAAATCGTTTCCCTGTTTTGGAATGGACCAGTTCACAGTCTTCCGAGTGTCTTTTACTTACACTGACACGAAGATACCTAACCCATTTGTCACGGAACTGACATGTGTGACTTCGCCTGTAAGCTTTATTATCAAATTTTGAATTTTTGCTAATAACTTTGTTAGGTGAGAAATCCAAAAAGACTGTTACGCAGTTATTTATAAGTATATGTTCTAAACTTGTAACCCTATATAATGAAATAAAATGATATTAAAAGCATTTTCATTAGCCCTTCATTTCAAGCTCCTCCATCAACCCCCTGTCAGTATATAAGTATTAGGTTGGTGCATACAAAATTTCCGTTTCGCGTAAGGAAATTTGAGTGAAAATATCGTTTACTATTTAACTATTTTATTTTTTTAGTTTCCGTGATTTCACGAGTTGCAAGCCCCAGCAATTGTTATTGCATCTCCACCATAAACAAAGGAACTGTTAACGCTATCCATGATCCGCAATTTCGTATGCACGAACCCAATACAAATAATTTCGTGACTCACGGTATGCACCAGAGCAAATGCAGCGCGAGCCGCTTGGACTCGATACGACCATCGTCGACCGTTCGTCGTCAATGAGCCACGGGTGCAACGAAACGGAGCGCAAGAAAACGGGGGCCGCACTACAGTTACCTTCGCGATGTAGCGAAATATCTTGCGCCGCGCGGCCACTCGCGAACCGGTTTTCGAAAGTATCGCGCAGCGACGCGACGCGATGGAACAGAAAGAGCGTGATTTACATAAAAAGAAAAAGAAGTGTAAAGAGGAATAAAGAAATCACTTTCCACGCAGCGCTGTGCGGAATTATTTGAAAGCGAACAAACACAGTTTGCGCGGCTATTTGGTGGAATAGAAAAACATGAAAGAAGGTGGGGCGGGGAAAGAATGCTGGTAACGGTCGCTAACGAATACCCGAGCCGATCCAGTCCCGTCCGTTACGACTGGCTGGCGGGATTACACGCTCGCGAGACGCTACTAACGCCGATGAGATTTGTATCGAGCAACAACGGGGCTCATTCATTGCGTCTAAATATACGGAGTGACGTCATTCGATTGGACGTCACGGCACGGCAACTCGGTGTATCTTTTGGTCGTCCCATCACGTGCTCGACGTGCAGTACGTCTCCTTTATACGCGTTTGGACGACTGCCGTTCGTCCAGAGAATGAAGAAAAGGAGGAGAAGAGGGGCACGGAGTAACAAAGACTGTGCTACACGCGTGCACGGTCAGTTTGATGTGTAGGAGGAAAGAGAGCAGGAAGATGTATGTTTTACTTCCTCCTGACTGTGACGATTCTACGAAACTATGGAGGTTCGAGAGAGCCGGCGTCTCGTAACCACACGACATACATGTGTAGCGCCTCTCGTTGTCGCACCAGATGGCCACGGAGCGGACAGAACGAAGGCTTTTCTATTTTTATTACCAACCGATAAGAATGGACGAGAGAAAGACCGCTCTTCCAGGAGGAATCTAGGATATACGAACACGTAGAAAATATTCAAAATTAATTAGCGAGGAGATATCAATGTAGCATTGCAACCGCTCTGCATTATTGGCGAAGATATTTGAAATTTAAGTTTTGGTAAATAGAAAGCACGCCTCTGATTATTTGGACAAGAATGTTTATAATCCTAACGGGATTGGTAAAAGAGAAGTGTTTTTGAGTAGAATTCTCGTCAACTTCGTTGTGATCATTTACAAATACCATATTTTTTATATTTTAGTATGTTTAATTTTCTTTTTTAATACTTTGGGGTACAAATCTCATTAAGTAACTATAGAAACTTATTGTTTTGTAATTAGCGAAGATTTCTAGGTTCGTTATGAGAAATGTGAAAATGTATTTTTATTAATTAAGAGGAATTTGCGCGTTAAGAAAAACTAATTCCCTAAGTGTTTATGTGTATATATATAATCCAATTTAATTCAAAACTATCTTCTTCTGAGTTGTAATAAAAAATAATTGTTATGCTTCTGTACATATTTAATCATTAAGAGTTGAAATCAGAATTACATGGTCCAGGCGGAACTCGAAAGCACAAACTTCAGATTCGTAAGCTCATTTAACGCAAAAGTAATTGCCTCCTCAAGGTTATTGAAACGTAAACCCTGACATACTCTGTCGTTCTATTTCTTGTCTCTTGGTTTAGCGTTTCACGCTCGTTTGTTCCACCCGATTGTTCGCGTTAGACCCCTTTAAGCTCGCAGATTTAAACGGACAGCGTACGCCATGTGCGGGAATTCCCCATTTCTGTTTATTAGACACACTCGCTGCACGCCCATCGGCGTTCCCCGCGCAGCCGGCGTGTGCGCGCGCGCGCGCTTAAACGCGTACGAGTTTGTCATACTCCAAAGGTTAAAGACAGAACACGAGAATATCGAAGAAGAAGCAGAGCCGTCGGACCAATACGACGACAACCTACGTGAGAAGAGCGGGAAAGCAAGCATAACAGTGAAAGAGAAAGGCAAAATAAGTTCGATCGGCGGTACAACTTTAGTGAGTGACGACGAACGCTTCTAGAAGTTCAAAGACGTCCATGTATCTGGAAAGAGTCGAGGCAGACAGTGAGGCTGCAAAATAGATGGCTGCTTCTGACGTCATTCACAGTCAGGGAAGTGACCCTGGTGGGTTAATTAATTTTTCTCTAACTACCCTCTTCTATCAATTTCACTTATAAAAAAAAAAGTAAATAAATACTCACTTCGAGTGATCGAGACATGTTCCCAATTTACAAAAACCCTAACACAAAACGTGTTTCTAAATATCACACATGAAAGCGCTAAAACGTGCGACCGTTTTACTTTCGCTCTGGATTCGCCAGAAGCTTCAATTCGCATCAGAAGTCCTGACCAAGGAATGTTTCGCGGGGCGACTGAGGATATCTATAAACTGTCTTCCACAAATTTCTACAGTTCCTTACACAGTTATATATCGATGAGCAAGGAGGTCGAAAACATCGAAATTCTGAGGTACCGTTACCATAGACACGCGAGTGATGAGGGAATTCAGATACCGGCAGATTCAACGGCGAAAATGCGTCCCCCATTGTGACATCTGCGTAACTCACCATTGGCCTTGAACGTGGTCGCGGTCTCGAAACTGGGCGCTCTCACAGGATGCTTCTCCTTGCTTCTGTCCTGCACGTAACTAACCGCGAGGCTCACAGCTGGCAGGGAATCGCCCCTGGTTAATGGCGGCCTGACCGGATGCTGTTCTTCCAGCGAGAGCCTCTTGTCCGCGTGCTCGTCCTCGTCGATGGTGGATATGCCCCGCTTGAGCTGTGCCATCCCTCTGTTGTGGCTGAGGTTCACGTGATGCGCCACCGCGGCCAGGTGGGCGTTCGGGATCCTCACGTTATTGCTCCTCATTCCGTTGGCGATGTCATGGCTCTCCTCGTGCTGCCGCGAGATCTGCTGTCTGGAGGTACCGGAGTTGAACTCGGTGATGGAATTACGATGATGCAGCTGTGAGTAGCCAGCGATATTGTGGTGCCTGGAATGGCTCTGGCCAGTGTTCTGTATAGGCAGAACGTCCAGATTGGTGCCGCCGTTGTGCTCGGTGTGCCCGCTGGTTCTGTAAGCCTTGGACGTGGAGGAACGTGCCTCTTGGAAGCCGTGCGCCTTCTTCATCTGCTTGGCCGACTCCAGGACCAGATCTATCCTGTCGGCGCCCTCGTAATTCACGCAACCGCGGCACACGGGCTCCGAATAGTCCATGATCATGGCCCAGGGCATTCTGGGCAGATCGCACAAATAGCACTGCGTTCTCTTCCCCATCATTTTGCTTGGCCTCTTCGTCCGTGAATAGTCGGCGAGTCACAATGCGCCAATATACCTAGTGTATCACTCACATCCACTTTAAGCACGTCTTGGTTAATCCCGCTTCGCTTCCACGACGCACACGGTAAAACTCACAGTGTCGACGTTCCTTTCGTTTTCTTACTTCAACGCATATTCGGATCGAGAAACTGCGCGAGCCTCGGGCGAAACACTCAAATTAACTTCACTGCCGATCGGATTGATGGATCACTCAACGCTACCACAGTCTTGTCTTTCACGTTCTCCTTTCCGCTCTCCGGAGTCGTAGCTACATGGATTGCGGACGCGCCGAATATAACGATTCGCGACAGAGAAAGAGGGAGAGAAAGAGAGAGAGAGAGCGAGAGAGAAAGAGAGAGAGAAAGGGAGAGGAAGAGGGAGAAAGAGAGAAAGAGAGAGAGAGAGAATTTGTCGGTTATTGCGCCGGGATTTCAGCGAACGCGTATTACGACGGACGCCCGAAGCGAGCGACGCGCCGCACAGGCGGAGCCGAGAAAAAGAAAGAGCACGATCGCTCAGACGCCAGATATTTTTGCCACACAGACTTACCCTTGCGGCCGTTCGGTTGGTTTTATCGTTAAATAAGGATAACGACTAAGGCGTCATTAGCGTGAACGGCGCAGGTAGGATATATGCACAGTGACGAAACACACGGGGAACCCTGTATTCTGGGTTGAACACGAGACGCGAATATAATGGTATGCGCGCGACGACACGACCGTGCGCTCGCTCGCCTGGCTGCCGTACGATCAGACGAACGGAGACGAACGCTCGAGAATGCGGCGGTAAAGCGGAGCTACGGGTGTCGCTCTCCTCCCCCCTACGGCCCGGCCGTGCTTCCCCCTCACCCCGTCGCTCGCCTGCACGGTCCGCACGATTCGACAACGACGGCGACGACGACACAACGACGGCAACGACGCGCTCCGCCAATCGGGCGTTGTGGCGTCATGGTGCATGACGTCATAATCGCGATGCTGCGCATGCGCACCGCCGGCTGCCCTAGGGGGACACGTAGTCAGCGACCGGGACTCGAACGCGAGAACAGCCAGCGAAGAGGGAGAAGGACAGCGAAACGACGGCGGGAGGAGGACGGCGGTAACACGCGCGCGCACTCACTCGGCTATCTACTCTTCGCAAACGAGAGGTCCACTTTACACTCGAGAAAATCCTGCTAACGAACTCGCTCTTTGATTTTACATACGTACTTGGACGTGGATAAATGGCGCTAACGCGTGGCGGATTAAATTCCAGATTCGTTTAAACCGCTGGATATTTAACCAAATACCAGCCGTGTTCGTAAATACTTATTTATGCTTCCCTTCTTTTTCGCCAGGGAAGTTAACGACGCGAGTCTCGCACGAGAGCGTAAAAATTGGACAGGGCTCCACCCACGGTCTAGTCTCCGTCCGATGCCCCGTGAATCGTCGCTGTAGCGTTGAGTTAAACTGTCGCTTAACAAGAAATACGACACTATCGTGTTACTAGTCAGTTTTAATTAAGAGGATTACGCGCTGAAATCTAATGTCCGATTACGCTCTAATTGTGCTCGATGTTTGTTAATCTACTTAACTGAGACAGCATAGCGTATAAACGTACGTATGTGGAGGTTACTATTCCGCAACTGTAGCGTTTGTGCCTTTTAAAACTATGTGCCTACTTCGGCGTACGTTTGCGGCAATTAGCGTTTACGTCGAAACCAGCGTTACATAACGATTAGAATTTTAAATGCCGTGTTGTTCAAATTTTTCTAGCGTTTCGATTTCTCCCCGTTTCAACGCGGTTTTCGTAGTACCAGCAATTATGAAATCCACTCCCTTTCAAGAGCTTCAAGTAACGCCTAGACTTAGGGATTCGATGCCCATGTTGTCTTTTAAAAATGTTTAATTCATTCAGCAACAAATGTAAATTATTTGGTTACCTTAAAAAAATTAAGAGCTACATTCTGAATTGATTGAAAAAAATTTAGGAATTACTCAATTAAAGAATTCGGGGGCTGTTTAATTCTCCAAAAAAAGAAGTTAAGAAACACTGAAATTTTAAGAACTCACGCTACAAAAAAAATTTCAATTTGCTCCTAGTTTTATCTTGGATTAGTATTCTTAGATTATATCTTTCCCTTTAACAGAAAAGCGGAAATAGAATACGGAATTCAAATCCAATCGAACGTGACTTCGAAAGATACTACACAAAAATGATAACAGATTTTTTATTTCACGGCAATCTTAACGATATTAAGTTAATGCCCCGGATTTACCGATCCCATCAAGTTTATCATGATTGCGTCGCTCGCTAATCTGAATTTTATTCTGTAGAAGCTCGTAGATTGCAGTTTTAAGACGCGTTCAAGCAAAAATTGCATCGACCGAGTGACATAAACAATAGGTGCCCACAGCCATAATACAAGAGCTCGGTAATCACATTAATGGCGCGCCGTTTTATCGGGTTTTCTTTCACGATAAGAGGTCGTGCGATAACGGTTGCAGGAGGCTTGGCATACAGAACAGATAGTTTCATTATTGGTTACGCTAGCGTTGTTATAACAACCGAGGGCGCGTGAAAGAAACTTTAATCCATCCTACCCCAATCCATGCACTCATTCATAAAGATTACATCGTCGATCAATTTCTAATGGTCCAACCGTAGTATCGTCGTACGATATCGATGCAACCATAGTACTATATTTTTTAAATACACAATGTATCGCGTAATTGAGAAAAGGAAAGATTCATTCTAGGTACTTCAGGCAAATCAAAAAAAAAATGATATCGCAAAGAAAAACGACGCGATAAGATAGCAACAATATTTATTCGGAAAACGTATTCAATTGTACGCGATTGTGTCGCTGCCGATAGCATCTTTTCGTCATCCATAACTGCGTGCACGAAATCGATTTGATATCTATCATGGTCTGATAGAGATGCACGTAATCCATGAACATGCAGAAGTTGCACACGTGTGTACGACAACATTAGATATTGACGATATAAATTTGGTAAATATTAGATATCTAAATTGAATTTTCTATTAACACTTTGAAACAGACGTTTCTTATTATGTATTCGAATTATTTAGAGAACTGTGTTATACAACGACACACGTAGAAGGGCTGTGTGTAAAGTGTAATACATTTACCGTTGTGTTTTGAACGTAGAATGCGATTTTTTATCATTAATAAATTATCGCTGGTGCGTTACGAGTTTCTACTAAACGCAGATGTCTGGTATCTGCACGAGTGACATCACTCTGACATCATACTACGATATGTCTTGGTAACGCGAACCTTCGATGCAGTCGTACAGAGAGACGACAAAAAACAATTTCAACGTGCACGTTACGCGACACACGCGAAGCACGAAACGTGAATGACACCGTGGTTGATATTTACTGATAATAGGATTTTTTTATCGCGTAAACTCACGAGGATCGAAACGTGGATCATCTTCCATCGGTCAATAAAAACAACGGCTCGATGCATCGCCTCCCCCCTATCCCCTTGAATTGAGCGATTCCTTGGCGTTCCCGTATCGACGGAGTTCTCGAAGATTACATTCGTAACCGTGGTGCCCTATCGTCGCCTTATCAGCCGCCCTAATCAGCATTTATCTCTCACAGGCTACATCGATAACAAGGCCGTAAGATGGATCGTGTGTACACGTTGTTTTATCGAACCGTACAAATCTGTCGAGTAACGGAGTCTTGATTCGACCGATTTGGTAATTTCGATGTGACCTCTTCGATGATAACTCGGCCATATGCAAGGCTGGTGTACAGCAGAAGTATCAAATACAGTATTCACAGGCAGAAGTATTAATAGTTTCGTTCCTTTATACCATCGTTGAATTTTATCCATTGCTTGAAAGAGATTCAGGTAATTACGTGGCTGATGGTTCACGATGATTTCAATGGAGACTAAGGCTTCGTACATTGATCTTGTGGATTGTTATTCAGTTTTTGTAAGCGAGGATGAGTATATATATTCCTGTGCTAATGAGAAATAAATTGTAAGTACTGTATTGCAGAAGATGATGGAATGTAAATGAATTAAAAAAGGCTTCGATGCAATAGCTCCTTGTGAAATGGAGGCGAGGGTCATATACATAGGTCTTGCAAAGCCTTTCGCATAATGCTTTTCGTGCACCCTCGTTGTATAAATGAAATATTGAACAGATGTTAATAACACATATGTTTTGTAATGATAAATAGAATACAATGACTTTGAACGTCCTTTATTATTCTTGTATGAATAAAAAAGATGTATTTCTTTTAAATGAATATTTTTTTTATAGCTACTTCAAATGCAATTCACAATTCAGGGAACAATTGTGGTTTGTAGTTGCAATTATTCTTTAGCGAGTTATAATAGTTAATAATATTATTGTAGGCAAAAGGAGCCTAAGTGTTCTTGTTTGATTTTTATCGTGTGTATACTAAATACTGTTTAGTTTCCATGATAATTTCGCTTGAAATTATCAGTTTCGTTGGCATATGGAACGATATGTAAATTAAGTAGATGACCTGTCTTACAAGATATACCTAAATGATGATAAAAAGTACAATTCATCAAACACAATTCACCAAAAGTCATTCTTTATCCTGCATAGGATATGTGGGAATGAGCTTTTAGAATTTAAACAAGAAATAAAGATGTATACCTACGCTTGGAAATAAACTTGTCCTATTAAAAAAAAAAACATGTAACTCTTACTTTATTCTCAGAAGAACTTATGTCAGCCACTATGTCGCGATGCAAATTCCACTTGTTCCTTTTAAAATTTAAATGTTATTTACATACTAATAGCTTGTATTAGCATGCTTATTGATTGTTTCCTACGTCGTATCAAAATTGTCTGAAAGTAACTTACAATTAGTAACTTCAATTTCATACAAAAAATTCACCTTGATGTTTTATAAAATATTATTTCTTGTATTTACAACGAGAATATAAAACCGGGCACTTAGAAAATTTTCAACTCGTGAAAACGACGTTATTATCTAAAAAATGGTTGGAAGCTCAAAATTGTAGAAAATTGAATGCTCTTTTAATATTATTTGAACAAAATTTCGATAGGGCTTAGCATTGTTGAGAAATTCTTTAAATTCTAAACTTTGAGGTCTGGTTTTTTTATCAAATGTTCTAGGGGGTGAGAGCAAATAAATAAAAAATAAAAAGAATTGATTTCATTTAAGACTGTAGGTACCATATTCACAGATAAATCCTAATCACCTTTAGTCAACTAATTTTTCAAATCATTTTCTCTAAAAGAAAGCTTATATCGAAAACGCTTCAGCCTAAATTTTCAATTTATTTTCGCCCAACGAGTAACCCTATGCCTACTTGTACCCCTGACCCACCCCCTATACTTCCTAATGAATAAATAGACCTGCTAGATGTATTCACGTTTCATAGGGGCGATTGATAGGTCAGCATTATCTAGCGCGACGCGCTGCAAAATTATTTCCGGTCCGTCGAGACACGCGGTAGACAGGCCTGGCACGACAACGACTACTTTTAATCGAAAAAGCCTATCCATGTACTAATTAGACTACGTGGGATTACAAAGTCTTTGCACGGGATTTGACCCTTTAAATACTAAAATCCCAACGCTTAGCGTACTCTTTAGGCGGGAAGACTTCAGTGGTATCTGTTAAGCACACTGCATGCACCGAACGTACAGATACAAGGTGCCCGTAATACTCAAAGGATTAATGGTCCTGTGTGGTCATCAGCTCCGTATACGTATACGATTTTACAAAGTTGTTTACGTACGCAATAAATCATAGGAATCTCGCGTAAACGCGTCGAACAGGGACATTTTTCTAAGCACCACATTCGATTAAAAATAGTATTAAGTGTCCTATCGTAAATCCCCCGTTATCGCCGTGCTCGATAACTATCTATTCCGAGCGGAAGATTTTTTCGCCCGTACTTGAGTCACGTGAATGAACATTATGTTTATAATCTCGCTAGCGCCGAGGCGTAGGTATCATATCGTTCGGCGACCATCAACAGCCGATACGTGTATCCAAGGATGGCGAGCGTTGGTGATTTCTATCGTTGGATACGATAATTTACTGAGACGTTCAATGTTTGACGAGTTAGGTTGACAGTAAATATCCGGACACACCTGGTACGTGTCAGCAGAATTATCAGCGGTTCAACCATTACGTAACGGAATTTAAACACTTCTCAACGGATTGCTTCGCCGCGACTACGTTGGTAACGAGTGAAAAAGAATGTAGCCACTTCTCTCGCTGCGCGGGAAAACATAATGACTTATCAACAACTCGCGTAGTAGCTGTACATGCACCATCCTTCGTGTTGTTTCCCACGAGAAGATGTTTAAATTCCACGGAACAATCGCTATTGAATCGTTTCTAGAAACAGCTGCGCACTGGAAGAACATGCAGGGAACTTACATTCTCCAGAATCTTTAGAGAACGATTCGCATACTCGCTGAAAATATGCCAACATTTTAACCTAGAAACGTAACCAGCTCTGTTCATAAACCGCAGAATTCTACGGGTATATATTTCTCGAGTGGGCTGTTATCGGTGTTAAATACATTTATATCGAAACGAATAGAGATACAGATGTAAGGAACTCGTAGTTTGAGAAACGAGTGCGAACGGAGCGAGTAGATGGGATCACTGATTCATCCTCTATCGGGCAACAGTGAGAGCGTTGTACTTTTCCGAGCGTAAGTCTGGCTTTGCCAGCGAGCTCTTTTACGTGCTCGTTCGTGAGTCGTGTGCCTCGTGACGTCACCCAAAGGTCTGGCAACGCCGCGAGAACGATCGTTCCGGACGGCGTTGCCAGACTGCCTCCATGTGCCGGAAATTCACAGCCTTTTTCGCTTCTCTATGCAGATCCACGTGAATCCTATTTGTTTCAGGAACAACTGACAACCAACGAAGTATTATCCCGCTGTGCATGCACTCTCCTCGTGTTTCTAGATTGCCGGCTGACTTAAGGAGCATCCAACGGCAGATGGGGTTCACGCCGATTCTCCGTAACGAGAATAGCGCGTTTCTCGTACGATGCTGAAGAGCAGTGCGTTACACGGACCAGATAATACCATTCTGTCACGTCACAATGTACACTGACCGGGGAAAATCAATCCCTGGCGCTTCTCTACTAACCTTTTGCGGGAGAGCGTCACGCTCGCGTTACTATCCGCGTCGAAAACATCCCGTTCTTCAAGGGTCCGTTGCGATATTGACCCGAGGTTGCGTTAGGTTATTTCTGTCAGGGTTCATGTACCTTTTCAGGTGAAATACTCGAATTTCCGGAAGCGCAGTTGGTGACTCTTCACTCCACGGCGATTATTTACGCGTATCTAGGAATATTGTGTCAGATTATTTCGCATTATTTCGTGAATCAGCCTTCTGCCGTGTCCTTGACCTCGTATTGGTAGTCCAAACGGTTAAACGTCGTGCGCGATGTCGTGCATGCTGTTTGCCCACTACGCTACGGCCGCTTTAACTTTGTATTCGCTTAATTGCGAAATCAATAGTCGAAATACCTTGCTGGATTAACGCAGTGCTCGAATTAGAAGCAACCCTCCAATGTCAGAAATTATTTTTATTTTATTTCTTAAGTCGCACGACACTTATTTTATGTGCATTTTGCGAATTTCATCCATTCCTGTTGATTTTTTTTTCCGGCAGGTATTTTTTTCATTGCAAATGGAACTGTTGTCTCCACTACTCTCACACTTTCTGTACTCCTTGCATGTAGCATGAATAGTTCATGCTGCAACACAACCCGCGTTTAAATATTCCTGGAATCGTTAGCGTTGCGGTTTTCCTCTGAACAATGTATTACTTTTAAAATGAAAAAATAATCTACCATTTTTTATCATGGCTGTTATTTTCGAGACCTGTATTACTTTATTCTGCGTGAATTAAACTTTAAGTTCGCTTCGGTTGTTTGCTAGATATTTACAGCCACAGCTTTTTTTCATGGTAACCATCAGAAGACGATTTAAGATTTTGTTACAGCACGTAAAGTGCAATTTTATAAATTATCCAGATATTTTTTCATCATCGAATCGTAAATATGTAGAAAACGGCAACGACCTGTAGGGCTCGCGTGACGGGGAAATCGTCAAGGATACGAGCGATCCTTTAAATCAACCCCGTGCTGCGTTTACCGTTCGAAATGGACCAAGGGAAGAGGATATGCGCGCGATATGCGACCTAATTCAGTACCCTACTGATAACCATGACGTCACGATGGCTCGTCTACTCGTTACTAGTCACGGACCGTATGTGACACGGGACCGAACTGTAGAGATGAACAGGCTGATAATGACTGCTACACTACATTACGTTATGCGTTACGTTACGCTGTCCCCCGTGGCACAACACGCGGCTGCTCCATTCTTTCACGAACAGCTTGCTACCCCTCCGATTCATTCGTTCTACAGTTTACGTACGGCTACGTCGCCTATATTTCTCTTCCCTACAACGCCCTGTCTCGCGTTCTATCCCCCGCTTCGAGATAATTCCATTAACGTGGTGCTTTATAAGGTCTACCTATATCCCCCAGCATCCATTCGCGGTGGAAGCGCGCGAGACATGAGAAACTGAAAGTACAAGGCTGCCGCTTCAGATCGATCAGCCAGCGAGAGAACGAAACGACCCCGTCGTCTCTCTATCGTCGTCTTTCCGTCGCCGTCGACTCACGAGATTGCACGATGATGTCATGTATTCGGCCGAGTTTACGCGTGTTTGTAAACAGGCAGAGGAAACGAGAGAAACAGCCCAGAAAGACGAAATGGCGAGGTGAACAGAGAGGGAGTAACCGACGTGGAACAGAACGGGTTGGAGAGTTGGGGGTGGGGGCGATGGGGGATAGAGAGTGGAGAGGGAGTCTTGTGTCAGGCACCTTGCCGTTCCAACTGCGCAGCATCTCGCCCGGTTTTTTCGACGAGGTTCCCTCTACGCAGCGTCGCGCTCGTCTCGTTTTCTCGTACATGGGCGTGACGTCATGCTGCAAGTTGCACGAGAGCGGCACGGTGGCCGCAGGGGATAAAGAAAACGGGCGGGAGACGTGCGCGCGCGCACTTCTCCCGCCCGCCCCGGCGCGTGTGCGCGCGCAGCTAGGGGGCTGCAGCGTCGATGGATCCGCTGTTATCTGCATACGACGGCTGCGTGCAGAATGCCAGCGTGGTGACACCGCTCGTATGTAGCTGTGGCTGGTTCGTTACATACACTGCTTTTTTTTCCCTCTTCGCCTTCACTCACCTACCTACACCTCTCTAGCGTAACCGGTTCCGCGCCGCGTGCAAACTCCTTCCCATCTCCCATCCCCCCTGGACAACCTTCTCCTTCCTTCCCGTCCTTTCTTTTCTTTTCGTACAGACCCATCTCTCTTTCAAGCCGCTCCGCAACCTCCTCCACCTCACTTTCCTTCTCTCCCTCGCTTGCTCGCGTCCGAGGTGGCATGCGCGAACGATGCAACAGGACCGTGCCATCCAAGCTGGCTACGTTATATTCGACGCAGCTCTGCGCTCCGTATACGTTTCTCCCTCGTTCTCTTTCGTCACCGATGCAGAGCTGGTGCGTGTATACAAACTGCTCCGGCCCCCGTGGCGATCCCTGGCTGCCGTGGTCGTCCAGCGGGGGTCGCGCTCTTTCATTCCTACGTAGCCAGGTTCTCTCTGTCGTGCTGCACGACGTGTCTGAACGTGCAGCGCTCCGCCACGCTACAGTTGCTGCCTCGGTCAATATCACATCGTACGCCGGCTACGCGCACTGCGCGTTAATGCCGCGCACGGCTCGCGGTCTCGTTTTTAGAATAGGTTACACCGGTTCGGTCATGCACCTGTTATATACAGCATTCGCATTCCGTTTCGCTATTACATTTTTCTGGCTGCTGCTTCTGCTTGTTATGCTTTCCAAAGGTGAACTACGGCACAGTGGGTCACGGAGCATTCAGCCGCTCAACTTGCTGATTCAATTTGCGTTAACCATTTTCCAATGATGTTCCAATGAATATTATTCACCACCAGTAAATAATGTATTTTTGGTCACCATGGCTGACAAGGAAAGACCTTTCTCAAACTTCTTTATTTCTCGCCCCCTCCCTTTAACTCTTACAAACCTCAAGTGTATACTTATAGGAACGGAATTGACCAAGTCATCTAGCGATACTTTGGTCAGAATGTTCGTTGAGTTAGAAAGAGGGGGTTGTTGAAATTAGCGTGTCCATTCCCATTGTCGTTTATTCGCATTGCTCTGTTCGTAATAGTTTCTGCGGAGGCGACGGAGCAACGGCACGGGACGATGGTCCGAATGCATATTGCACAGGACGGTTAATGGCGCAATGGCGTGATGGCGTGACATCGGTGCACACGCATGCACGTACGCCGAGGTGGGGCGAACGAAACGAAAACGAAGCGAAATGAAACGGGCGCGGAACGCGATGTCGCGTGGGCCATTGCTGCAGTCGCGTGTGTCGCGAGTATTACACGCGATTCCACGGCTAAATGCTTTAGCGCACGAACGCACACGCTCCGCGCGTCCCCTCGCCTCTTCTTCCATCCTCTAATTCTTAACCCTTTAACCCTGCTGAGGCCGATGCTGGTACACAGCAGCTATTACTTCATGCCGTTCGAGATTAGAGACGTTTATCTTTGCACGAAGACTTGCTTCCCTTGTTCATCGCGAGAAAAATTCTAGTGGCCGTCCAATGTGGTCTTCTGGATCTATTTTCAATCACCTTGATTATTATTCCTGTTTAATGAATTTTATTTTATGCCTCCAAGAATATAAACCATGCGCCATGTCGACGTACCCTGAAGCTCGTTATTTACGAGAATGATTGTACGAGCGAACGAACCGCTTAAGAGAACAATGGTGTTATGGATCGATCTTCGATTCGTCACGATGCACAAGTCGAGGCGCAGAATATTCTCAGATCTCTCGGGGTAATACACGTTGTGCAGCCTCGCGTATCTCCCGAACGGAAAATGCACTCCGCTGACTGTGAACTTGGACGTTGCTTGCGTGTCTACGTATTCTTTTGTCAAGAACCCGTGAGAAAGCGTTCCACAATGACACGGCCATACTTCTTGCGGAAAGGAATGAGTCAGTACGTACTCACGCTGCTGCGTCCAGGAATTACCACACGCCACTAACGTACTGGTTGGCGAATTATATCTGTGCTTTTAAGTGACATTTCGGCCGTCCGCTAGTGCGAGCGAGGCCGACAGTCGGACGCTCTTTTATTTCAGTTCGGAAAGCATTGGTCCACACGCATGATACAAACGAGGCTATGGTAGCAATCGAGGGAGGTAGGTAGGGTAGTACCTATGTCCTGGCGAGAGAGGACGGAGTAAGGTTGCAGGAGTGCCGTCTGCGTGGACCGACGCTTTTCGAACTGAAATAAAAGAACGCCAACTATCGGCCTCGCTCGCACTAACGGACGTCCGAAAACGTCACTCATTGTCAGAGGCACAGGCTCCCTACCTAATAGTCTTATGTAGATTGTTGTCATCGTTAAGCGTCGTGGACAATTTTTTCACGCAATTAGTTTACGCAATCTCAGTTAGTCTTGCGAAAAATATGGCACGGCAATATCTACACTGCAGTGCTGTGCCTGAGAGTTGACATTAAATATTTAATACCTATATACGCAAAATCTGTTGTTGTATGTAAAAACGCCCCATGTCACAATTTCAAAAAACTTGAGTTCATGCATTAATTCAGCTGTAGTATTTATCAGAGAAAATGAATGAAAACAGATTTTATATGTTCAAGAAAATAATGTAATTTAACCAAAATCCAATATTCAATTCATCCGCATTTGGTAAAGCAATTTAAGTTCACAATAATTGGAGAATACGAAGATTACTCCTATCTATCTTTTATGATCATTTTTTATTTTCTACAAATCAGTGAGGTGTGCCTCTTTGTAAATAATTACTATAAAACGCATTGCAACTATAGGAGGAGACGCCAACTGCCGCTGACGCGAGTATTTCCTTTAATACATCGGTCGAAGGATGGCGGCGCTGGCATCTAAAATCACCCTTCAATTCACCTCAACCGCTGTACAGCCGGCTTATGGGACTCTCGTATCCATAGTATATATATATTAGTGGGTGAAAAGCGGTGGAAGTGAAATTTGGAGTGGACGGGCCCGCTTATCTGGCCCGATCTCCATCAGATAGGCGACAGGCAGGAGAAAAAGGGAAAGGGGAAACGTTAGTGTCCGACTGGCACCCTCCTCTTTGTTTCAGGAGGCGGCGAGCGCGCCGTTAAGCCTCTCGTGGCAACACCTGACGACGCCAGGCGGGCGCTCGCCAGTCCGCGCCCGTAACTACGTACCTGCGGCAGGTGAATCGAGTCAGGTGCCCGAGCAGATGGACGCCTTTACTCGAGAAAGCGTTATAAAAGCGGTCTATCATAAATGTGGGTTACTCTAGCTATAAACGAATGCCTGCCGCTAGAGTAACCTTCCAATTTACGCGCCGCTTCCGATTTCATTTGGTCATCGCCTCTCGAACCGTACAGCGCAACCGAGTCCCTTTAAACTTTAAACGATGATCGGGCAGTATGCCGCGGCAGTACGGAGCACTCAGTTGACTCAGTACGCGTCTCATTAATGTGTTAGCTGGGGAAGAATAATTAGGTATCTCGTCGCACAGTGGGAAAATTTCGTAATTTTATGGCCAGAGCCACAACAATGAAAATTTTAAATTTGCTAAAATATTGAAGAATAATTGAAGAACTATTATCACTTTCGTAGTCAAATCGAAAATAAAAAAATGATAAAAGTCGAAAAATGGATTTTTTGAAAATTTTTAGGTAGGCCTGTCCTTTAATTCTTTTCAACGAGATGCTGAAATGGAAATAAGAATTAAAAAGTCTCTGATGTAGGTATAATTTGTGAAGTGTGGACCAGTCTCGGTCAAAGTTATTTTCATTTTTCTTACAAAAACAGCACAATTTCTGACGAATATTAGCACGTTTGGTCTTCCACTGCGAAAAGTAACATTGCATCGCTACGAAAAATAGAATATTTGAATTGCACAAAATAGAAAGACGAAATATGCTATTTTTCGTGATTGTTTTCGCGACAACGAAGACAAACGTGCCGTTTTTCGTAACGCACGTCGAGCTTTTCAATCGACATTTGCAAAATATTTATTTCTGCAGTTCTGTCTATAAAATCGCAACCGGCACTGCGTGTCGCCTCGAAATGCTTCAGTTTTAGATAACACGAGTTTTGCGAGTATCTACTAATTGTGCTGCTATGAAAGAAGGAAATATAGCAAATAAATTTTCAATGTATATTTTACAGAACAAAGCGGCTTGTAACAGAAAAATGACGTGAAACGAAAATTGAAATGGTTAACCGCGTTATCTGTATATTGGGAAGGGGGCGCTAATGACCATCGAGTCGAATTTGTAATTTTTATTTGGGAGGATTAGAATAAATAACCATAGAATATTCTTATTCCTCTACCTGAAGAAATAAGTCGAAAATATAACATTTTCTTGGTCTGGAGCTATATTTTCGAGATAATTAATTTCGAAAATTAGTTCCGTCTGCTATACCAACTTTCTCGAGAACAAAGGTCCATTCGAAAAGAAGTTGCACAATTCCTACTCATTTTTGCACAAGAATTCATTTTATTTGCGGCTATACTATATTTATTACCAATTCTTGACCAATTCTTAAACGTGCAGGTGTCAAATATTCAGTGTTAATATTTTAGAAAAACCGGATATTTTCAACTTATTATTTCATGCAGAATTATCACCTCTCGGTTTCTACCATCAGTTACGGAACACCCTGTATATACACATGACAAAAAAATCGGTATCGCGGTAGTCAGGGAGAACAGGAGCTACAAGCATAGGGGGGAAAGATTTCACGGAGCGGTCCTGGAAAAAAAATAGCTTGCGAAGATAAATCGTCCCATTTATAAAACTTGCACGAGTTTAATAGTCTCGGGAGCGAACGCGCTGAATCCAGAATTAAATGGCGAGCGACGGTTTCGATTCGTTTCGGACCGTGAGCGTAACAGTCCGCGTGGCTTCTACAACAGATATATTAACCCCCTCCCCTCAATCTTGATCCATGTCCATTTAAGGATATTAATGGTCGGCTTAACAGGAAACGGAAATCTCTATGCTCGAGAATTATGTAGAAAGACTGAACGTCCTTCGGTCAATTGCAATCTTCTAAAACTCGATCTTTTTACATTTTCCCAATTTTCTGTTATTCTGCAATTACCTATAGCTGGGTTATGTATTAGGTTGCAGAATGTTTAATTTCTAGACATTGCTTAACCATTGGATAAATTTAAATAAGAATATAGGGCGCTTCGGAATTTGACGTGCAAATTCAAAGCCAACGCAGACCTACTCCTCCCATAAAATTCGAAGCCATCATTTAAGGACATTAATGGACGGCTTAACAGGAAACGGTAATCTCCATGGCCGTGGAACAGAAATGCTGAACGTCCTTCGAGGCGTTCTCGTCGGCCGCGGACGAATATAACGACTACTATGTACTTCTTATTTTTCTTTCTTCATGGACACGTGGCGCGCGTCGTGCACGTATGCACAGTTGGCTTGTATGCAGCCGCGCGTACGGGAGAGTATGTGCGGTCACGTGTAAGAATGGAATAGCGAAAACGTGATGCGATTATGCATTCTTCCTACGTCGTCATTTCTCGCTTTATACGGCCCGCCTCGCGTGTAGATGTATATACGGTATTAGCCTAACGTTTTATGGTAATTCTATTAAATGTTTCGTTTTAACCTTTTGCACGGCAACCGATTCTGTCGATCGACCCGATATCTCGTGGTAAATAGTGCATTTTTTAAGTAGTGGACTGTGAAGTAGGAAGAACTATAGTGCAAGTGATTTTAAACTTAAATGTTCGTTTGATTTAATTTCATTCTACGAATCACGAATTCTCCAACTTTTTATGAAAATACAATACTAAAATTCGGAGAACGTCAGGTACTTCTGAAAGTTATTTATTTCCAAGTTACTTATTTTTAAGAAGACTGCAAGTATTTTCATTATTGCAAAATTGAAAGAAAACCTGTATTTCTTTGTGTAACATCGACAATGTTCCACTGGTAACCAATGATGAAAGATATTTTAACGCGGATGGAATACCTTCGATTCCTTCAGTCGAAAATGAAATGTGAATAGTACACAACGATAACGATTGGAAGGGACAGCTGCTGTAACGTTCGATTAGACGGCAGTGAAGAAATTACACCTCAGGCTTTATCAGCTCGAATCACAGCTGTTTTCTATTTCTGTGCTCTGCTGGCTGTCTTCATCGATGCGTCGTGTACGTTCGCGTGGGCATTCGAAAAAATCGATACACGCACGATGCACGACGACGAATTGCCTGAAGGAGTGTAGCAGAACCGTCGGTTGTCAGGCGATACGATACGTCATGGCATGACTAACTTAGGTATAATATTTTACAGAATTCGGGAGGAATGCGAAAATAATTACACAACAAATAACCACATAAATTAATTTTTTTAGAAAGTAGATACCGATAAAAAAACTTGGTGTTAGTTTTCGTTTAAAATTCCTCTGAAACGAAGGTTTTGTAATTTAATTGGGATTTAATTAGGGATTAGTTAAGTTTCTGGAATTTGAGGAACATTGAGTGTGATTTATGAAATTTTTAGATTCGTCAACCACTTAATGTCCACTTAGAGTGTAGAATGTCCACTTAAGATCCCCTTGAAATAATCGTGCATAGATATAGTGACAATAGCACAACATCAGTGCAAGACAGTTTATCAGGGGACAACATAGGCCTAGGCTGAGGAACTTTTTATCCGCCGGGAACTGTGCGAGCCCCACCCTTGCAAGGGAAGTTGGCAACCTGAAAATTCAGAAAATTATGCAACTTTGTCCATCCGTAACACAAACCTATTTTTGTTGGTGCAATTGTGCGGTTTTAAGGAGTGAAATCAACCCTTGAAAAGGTGCAGAATTTTCTTTTTCGTGGAATATCTCGAAGAGAACTATTGAAAAAAGTTTCAACAAAAGTTGCATCTTTTTTTATATCTACAAAACTGCGTAAAGATAATTATACTTGAAAAGTATGAATATTTTAATAATTATTTTTAGGCTCTACTAGCACACAAAGTTGCATAATTTTTTTAATTATCGGCCAAATAGATGTGGAGAGGATAGTTCTCAAAAGTCGAGAAAAACTATTTTAAATTTTGCTTAATCTTCAAACTCTCATAACTTAAAAGTTTAAATGCTAAAATTCATCCAAAGCTGATGAAACAAAAACCATGATAAAGCTTGAACTTTCTACTTTTCGAGGTAAATATTGACAAAAAGGGAGTCCCAGTCCTCATAATGTTACATCATTTGACACATCTTGTGAAGGTCAACATTCCGAACAACTTTTTTCTCCACAAGTAGGGTAGAGTGGGGCTAAAAGTCCGACAGGTAAAAAGTCTCGAATTTAATATCTCCATTCGTAAATAATCGATTGAATATTAATAACTATGTTGATGTCGCCAATCGTTTTTGGGCGTTTGTGCGAGTCATATGAAGCCTTTGTGATTGTGTATATCCAAAAGCGAAAAAAGTATGTCGTATTTGTTGTGTTATTCGAAGTAAACAACAGTTTAACAGTCTATCAGGTGAATACGTTAAGATTGTATGTTCCTTTAGTAATGTATGCATGACACTGATCAATTACTATTATTTAATAAACACTATTTAATGCATTCGTTTACACAGTTTTTAGATATTTTATATGTTTTGAATGTATAGTTAGTTATAAAAGTGTATGCCCACTACATATATTATACACAGGTATAATAAATATATTTTATATATTTAATCAATGTTAAAATTAAAATTACTAATTCTAATTCACGTTAGTATAAATCATGATTAATATAATTTCAGTTAGCACCATCTATCAAAGAAATACTTTAACAAATTTTCATGCAAGAATGAGACAAGATTAACGTGATTTTCAAAAGACACTTCATTCAATTTGTGCATAATAAATTACAACTTGTAATAAAATCGCAGGGATATTCGAAAAAGTATTATATAATTTACTGTGATTAAGTTTATACAAATTAAATATTTGAATGGAAATCTTTATGCACTTTCTTTCCTACTTCCACGGATAATAATACATTTTTCAATAAATTATAATTTTCCAATTGAATGCACCTGGATATACAAGAAAATCAGCACCTTACATCTTTTTTTATCAAGATTTCAACTAATATAAATTAGAATTAGTAATTACAAGTCAGAGTTATGTTCTACTATTTGTTTATAATCGCATTTAACATCCGAATGTGTTTACACACTCGGTAAGAGAAATTTTATAGAAAATTTAGCCATGTGGTCTTATCACCGATAAGATCCAGCATTCTTGATTTTAAATAATCGCAATATTTCCAGACAGTAAAAAAGGAGAACGAAAACTTCGGGTTTGGACGAATGCAACGAACGATAGCGATTCGATAATATGGTCGGATCACCCGACACGAAATTGTATTTTTAGTTATGGGAAATTTCCAAAGTTTATCTACGATTTATGTTTGTGCCACTGTTATACGGTTATTAACTATGGAGAATGTACAAAAAGGTGGTTTGCAATTTTCGATTACAATGTGGCAAGAAAATAGCGAAGAAATTTATTGCAAAATTTCACTGAGCTTTTGTAGAGTCGATGGAAGTAATTTAAGGTTAAAGGGAAATTCGGAGCCTTATCCAGAAAGTGAAGACAGAATAGGTGATTGTAGCGATAAGGATGAATTTAAAGGAAGTGAGCCACTTTGAATTTGATAAAGTGTTACTGCAGAGGGGAAGATTGCATTCGGCTAGATCAAATTTACTCCAAAATGTGTCAAGTTCTATAATAATAAAGATCACACTACGATGGGGAAATTTCAATATATACAGCAGATGCTTCATGCTATGTGCAGATATTTGTGTTAAATACATAACGCGCAGTGTTTAAAATTTCTTGAGAAAACTCCTTAAAGATTGAAATTTTCTAGATCCTGAATTTGGATCGCTACCTTTTTCTAGATTCACCAATTAATCTAGTGAAATTAGAATCTGTTTACGGAATTATAGTACTAATGATTAAAAGAAGTAACTTTTTCCTGAAAACTTTTTTCTATCTCCTACAGTTGGCGAGTAACTATACAAAATCGAAAATTTTCAGGGGTGGCACCCTAATGGGGGAAGATGGTGCAAAGCTCGGCGCAGAAGGCACCACTAACGCATATACTGCGGTTTTGTATGAATGCGCATGTGTGAATGGTTTGCGCACAAATTTTTCAGTTGTGGAATGTATGAAGTTGGTAGTTACATATTAATATTTTATAACACACCGATGATAAGTGGCCACGTGTGCTGGTGGCGTCACGGTGGGAAAAAGTTGCAGTCATCTTCCTCATTGTACACTCTTAGAGTGAATTTGGGCAGCAACCAAAATTGCATTGTATTCAGGAGAACGTCATCTACATGTTCACAAAGTTTCATAATTCTTTGAATTTCCGGATTAGGGATCTTCCCTTGTCAAAAGTATGAGGGTTGAAACATGGTAACCTGTCATACATGAAAATGGTTACTCCTCCGAAAAAAACTCATACAACCTTTTTTGTAGAAAATTTCCTAAACTACAAATTTCATGATAACTATTTTTGCAGTAAAACTGTTAGATAATGAGATATTCGCGGAAAACAGTCTCCTTTTACCTTCAACTCTCTGTAAAATTTTCAGCGGATATTGGATTTATGGGAACTTTTGACATATTGTTTACAACGACAAAA
The DNA here is from genome assembly GCA_963971345.1 of Andrena flavipes. NCBI lineage: Eukaryota > Metazoa > Arthropoda > Insecta > Hymenoptera > Andrenidae > Andrena > Andrena flavipes. The sequence continues at coordinate 64,121,841 of OZ020480.1, forward strand.
TAAATTCCCATGTCAAAATTTAAGTTGCTGAGAATTATTCCGTAGTTGGGCCATAGTTCCATCTAATTTCACTGAACCACTAATTAAACTGCAAGTCTCCTCACCCTACTAACTACCGCATTCTGCGTTCCGCAAATCCATTTTCCGTTCTTCCCTCCCGATTTCTTACGTCGAATCAAAGAGACCGTTACATCGACCGAATAACCAGCAACTCAAGATACATACATATATCCCACACACCGTACCGGCCACCGAACGCAGTACCCTAGCTGTCAGTGCCTCACTAGATTTCTTCCACCCGTTGCACGTTTACCTACAGGCGTGCAACACGTAAAAGAAACATTTTATATCGATCCTGGCTCGCTAGAAAGTCACGTTGCCCTCGCGTGTCAATACCGATAAGTCGTCCTCCGTTCCCTCACCCTCCGTCTCAACCGGCCGACGTTGCGACGTTGTGTCGTAGCCGGTGAGATAAGCGGTTTATCGCGTATTGCGATACACCGTGCCGCGCGTAACAGTCGGCCCACGAATAAAGAGCGTCGGGAGATGTCGCTTAGTCTTGTTACATCGGGCGTGCACGTGACTGAAAAGCGGTTTCGCCTAGCTTCGCCGTATGACGATAAGTCAACGATCCCGTGTGTGCACAATACACATTGTAGGTACATATAAACTAGCCAGTAATTATAAATTTGCTTTAAGTCGAGAAAATTAAGTCTACAAAAATTGAATATATTTTTTCTGCGCACCTCTTTAAAACACAAAGTCACAACAGTCCGAATATTTAAAAATGAGGAAGAAACAAATATATAGTTTTTTGTTACACACATTTGTATATAGGTAAATATATTTCTGACTTAGGCCACTTTCATACTCACTGGCTCATAGTGACGCGCACGCCTCGCTCTCCACAGATATTTTCAGATCTGTTTTTGAGCGGCGCGTTCAGCCGTCATCATCATCATCGCTACTGCGGAGGTCTCGTCCGCGCGGGCGCGTTTACTCGCTCGCAATTATCTGCCGGCCCAAACCGTTACTGAATATACGCGCTAACGGTATACGATTCGCTGGAGTAAGGTTCGTTTTAATATTTGCGCTGTTGAATAAAGCGACGCCGCGCACCGGTGGGGGGGATGTGGGACGCAGCGCGAGGCAACTATAGCTTCTCGAGAACTTGAGGAGAAACGAAGACGGTGAAGCTGCGGCACTACAGATCGTCATCGAAGTGAGCCCATTGTTTTAAGGTTTCTTCTTTTAAAGCTTGCGTGCGGTAGACAGGGTGCGCCTTAACTTAGGCGGAATAAGGACTAGGTACGTTAAGGAGGTAAATCAAAGTTTACATTGACGTGAATTAGATTTGCGAATTCTTGAAAATATGTTCCATATAGAGCAAGCGGATACTTTTGCGAGTAACAGTACATTTTAAACACTGTCATTGCACAGTTTCATGGAGCATAAAAGGCTATAAAGTTTTAATTCTAACAATTTATTCATGTCTACTATAGTTTTCAAGATATACAGAAACATTAGAAAGCACACATTAACCTGCGAAGGGTGTTCTCACCCAGAAGAACCAGAAACCAGCACAGAAAGAAAATTGCTTCACGCTTCCATCGAGGTTTCCCACAAACCTGCATAGTTGAAAAGAAAATCGGAATCTTCGGGTTACCGAAGTTCTCTTGTGAGAGCCAAACAGTATTCGAGGGAATTCGGGACAAGAGGACGACCGAGTCGACTGAACTACTGAACATTCGCAAGTGACCAAGTGAAACAGTCATCACCACCCTCCGCGCATCCGTTGGCCTCCAGAAGAAACGGCATATCACAAGCAGCCCTGATTCCTCGCTTCACGAGGAACGCGCGCCACGTACGCCGCGGCGAGTTCCGTAATTGCGGAATATTTTGCAATTCGTAGATTGGAAGGCGCCTTTCTCGAAAGAGCCACGGCGCCGATGCCGGTCACGTAGGCTCGTAGTTCCGAGGGTGCCCCGAGCACGGCGTAGAATACTAGAATACTAGCGGCGAGAATGCGCGGCGAATACCCGCAACGTGAGTAACCGCTCGCTCGCTGGCTGGCGACCGAGCGAATCGGACCTACGCGGTATGCCCCTCACGCTTCGACGCGCCACCGTATATACCTGTATGTGTCTATCTGCTTAAACGTGCCTATGTGCCCTACGTAGCCGGCATAATTTTCGGTTTTTCCGCCGCCGGAAGTTAGCGAAGAATTATGGTACCCTCGTGAAGGCGCGATAAGCAATTTCGCAATTTTTCGCGCCCGTCCGCGCGGATATGGCGGAGGACATTTGTTAAGTAGGTACCTGCGCGGCTGCATGGAATGACTGTGTACGAGGTCTTGGGTCGTCGATTCTCTTCAGATTTTTTGTACAGTTGGTGTATAACGCGGGGGCGTGGTGGCTGATAGATTTGGAAAAAAATTGGTTTACAATTTTGGCTTTTGAAGTGCCTCGTATTTGAACACAAAGGAGTGGCTACTTCACTGTAATCCGTATTGTACCCACAAAGCGTATCTACATGGAGGTGTATGTAGGTATGTGTTTAAAAAATTAATTTGATTAAATTATGTCAGTGTTTCTCAACCTTCTTTGAGTCATGATTCACTTTTGTAATATTCAAATAATTTGTAACTAGGGAAGGTAAATTTATTAAGGTAAAGAAAACACACTAAAAATAGGTGTTTCGGAATATAATTCTTATTTAATAATATTTAATTATCTTAATACATATATTGAATATACTTAAAGATATTTAATGTATTTAATTATCTGATTTAGTGTGATGGTTCCATGAATGAAAAATCAGTGTTACAACGTTCATAGAATATGGCAATGTAACCATATTAAAATAAATAAGTGCACTTGTACTGCGATATCGATGGTATTTTTTCACTTTAAATAAAATCGTGGAGCAGTATTTTTCATAACAGAATATGAATCAATTTAATACAGCATCAAGCGTCGAAATAAATTTGTTGTGAGATACACTGCTCCACGATTTTAATTAAAGTGAAAAACACCATCGAAATTGCAGTACAAGAAAAGAATTATTTTTTGTTTTTAGACCATTTTTAATAAAATCGTTTAACATAAAAAATTTTTTTATATATTTTTTTAGACACACGTATACGTTTCTGACAATTTTTAAATATTGTTATAATAAGTTGTTGGCCTCAGTTTACGTGTATATCTAGATACCTACATATGTATAGGATCTGGGGAAAAATGTTTGAACTTGATATTCTCATGAAAATTTGAGTAGTGTATTCATTAGTAGTGTAAGCATTAGTATTCATGGCATGGACTAACTTCAAGCAACAATTTACTGAATCGATGACCTGAGCCTTGGGCAATACGTTGTGCACTGCCCCTATAGACCCTCTTCTAGGTGCTCGCGAATGTACGTGACTGATTGTAATGTTTGGAAATATATTTTTAGCAATTTCACTGGGAATACTTTAAGAAACGACGTTGAAGAAAGCTATACGAGACGTAGCTGACGTTAATAAGGGGATTTTATTTACCAGTATGTTTGCATCTACAGCAGGGCTGCACAGGGAGCCTTTTTCAGTGCCTAGCGGCCAGCAACCAGCCGAGCGTCGAGTTATTCCGTTGCTAAGGGTAGAATCAGTGAGGAGAACTGCAGTAGTGTAGGTGCAGCCTCGGCGTTCGTAGAGTAAGTATGAGTAACTCACTAATTTTACCCTTAGCAACGGGACAACTCAACGTGCGGCTGGTTGCTCGCCGCTAGGCGCTGAAAAAGGCTCCCTGTGTAGCCCTATTCTGAAATCCAGTTAGTACTGCAAGGGATTTTGATTTTGAGTCGAAGGGAACATTACAACTTTTATCGAAGTGACCCAACTCGCCCGTAGCAGTAAGTGAGAGATGTGTCATATCCCAAAATTTGGTTTACTTGTTTCCGTAGGTATTTATAAAAATATTGTGTTATGATCGTTGCACGTCCTAGAAAAGATAGTTCACTAGATACACGAACTGGCAAGTCTAATATGTAAAAATTTACAAATGGGTTAAAAAAGTTTTTAAGAAATTTATACCTAGGTAACCACCACACGTATACACCAACTCATCTTGAAAGCAGGTTTTCCAAGAAATAAACTGTCTAACGAATAATACTGATTCTGCGTTTTCAATTTGCTTTTGCCCAAGAAATCAACCCCTTGCTGGTTGCACCGCAAATTTCTTCCTCAAACTCTACAACTAACGTCTAGTCTAATGCAAGAATTAACATTCCGTTCGCTCTCGATTCTCGCTGTTCGTCATGAGAACGGGAGGAAAAACGTCTCTACCCCTGTCACGATTCTCCTGAATACCCCGAAGCATTGCTATATATGCACGGTAACCTCCGGTTCCCCACTTTACAGGCATTTTACGGAAACAGTACGGATCCCCCGGTCGGTGTTACTCCTGAATATCGAGACTGCACAGGTTCGTGGTATGTATACATACGCGGAACGCACCCGCAGACTCCGCCACGCAGCCTGAATTCCGAATCGCGACATTTGCAGACTGATTTCTTATAATTGACACCACCCAATTATGGTGTTCATTCGTCAACCCTAGCCTGGCAGACATGGGGTCAATTCGGATCCATTCAACGTACCAAGCTACTCAGATTACTTCGTGTTAATGTGACTTCTGTAAGAAAATCAGAATCTCGGACCATAAGAAGAAGAAAACTCATCATAAAACGTTATTCTAAAATATGTACGATCTAAATATTGAACCAAAATGAAGGGTTATACAGTCAACTGCCAACCTATTCGCCATTCAAGTCTTAATGATTTTCATGATAAAATTTTATTCGTCTAATTGTAGGGTGTAAAACTAAGGGGGATGAAAAAGAAAAGATGTTTCTAACCCTTTTAATTTTGCTCCTGATAACTACTTATATTGTGTAGCTTTGAATGTCTTTATATTCAATTTTAATTTGGTATGATTTGAAATGATTACTTTCTAAAAGGTCCAAATGGATCCTGTATTCATCAAGCGGGGATTAATTTAACCCTTGGAAAGTCGATAATAATGGAAAACTAGAGATAAAAATAAGAGTTAATTTAAGAAAAGACTTTTAGAGTATTTTTTCGAAAGTTGGCGATTCATATGTAAATATTATGGAAACAAATGAAATTTGGCAACGAAAAAAAAGACATTGCCTCCTGTGAGGTTTGAACTCACGACCCCTGGTTTACGAGACCAGTGCTCTGCCACTGAGCTAAAGAGGCGTACGTTTTTCTCTCTTGATCTAAAAGTAATCAAACACAAATTCCAGGTATATTATTATTGCAATAAATATTGAAATATTATTGCCCAAAATATACGTAAACGTCGATGAGACGACTGACAAGAGAGAATTACATTTTCAACACACCCCTAATAGCATGTAGTCACTAGCGAATTGATTAGCATTATTCAAATTACTTTCTTAACATTAAGGCTACCGTCTTTATAATTTTCATTTGATAATTGGATTTATTTTATTAGTTTCCAATGCTCGGGCACTTATTATAAGTATGTGTGTGAATTTGAACGTAAATAATTTCCGCGAGTAATATTTTCAGTGATATCTTACGGGAGGCCGCTAATCAAGTCTAGCCCCAATCAACGACCGATCAGTTTTTTTGGGAATATCTCGGAAACTAAAACCGAGCGGCGGTTATATTTATAGAGAAAAGTTGTTCAGAATGTTGACCTTGGCAACATATTTCAAGGTGATTGAAATCGGCGCTGAAACACCGTTTCTGCATAATTACCAAAAATTTATCATTTTGCTCAGTAGTTATAGATTCTTTTGCATGCATTCCTAGATACACCGAATGCATTATTCCACAGTTATTTTATATTTTTAAGTACCTGCTGCATTTGTACTTTGTTCTATTCTCGCAATACAAAAATAAAAATATATAATATTTCATTACAAAAACCAGGGTATCGTGAACTTTGAATTTCGTAAACACGCATTAATTCCTCTACAATTGCGTCGTTTCTTTCCCCATGAGTGTTGGTCCAAAAGGTCGATCGATCACATCACAAAGGACATGTTACAAAGTCGACAGAAATAAAATTGCATCGATTTGAAATATAACGCAGAAAAATAAACATATTTACTGTACAAACTCAAGTCCCCACTATTACAACTATACAAATACGCGATAATGTAAGTATCGCTAGAATGATGTAACGACTTATGTAATTAATAATTGCACAACGTAGCATCTACGCCTTAATTACCGAAATTGCGAAAAGTGTTCCCAAAATAGCATTCGAAGTTTTGTTGCGGACGATATGATTCGGTGTCATCGCCACCGTTCGTACATGTGTAAGATTACTGTGCTCTTGAAGAAAAATATGCATATTGCGCTTCGCGATAATGGAATCAACAGAATTACGTTTGTTTTGGTTACTTAAACGGCCACTCGCCGCTGCGTTGCTATACATACCTATAGGTAGTTGCTAAGTACATATTCGTTTAATTCTACACCCTAACAAACAAATAAATATCTCTTCCCTTTTTGTATATTGGATAAATTTTAAAACATATTACACTGCACTTTCTTGTTTTCTTTTGGAAAATTGCAGGGAGTTGTTGGACTAATATTTATATGCAGTGTAAACGTTAAAAAATATTTAAGTCGACCAAAGAATTAATACCGTGAATAACATTTACGAAACTATTTAATTGCAAGCGAATATTTGTTGTTCTCCAAATATTTGTTGTTATTCAAATAATTTGAATAAGTAGCAGAACATTGTTCGAATTACTTATTTACACGGATAAATTATTTAAATGAAACGATTTCATTCACATACAGTAGCGTGCAAAAGTATTCGGCCATCCTTTGAAACAGAATAATTTGTTTAAAATTTGTCCAAACGACTTGATTTTTTCGGTAAGGACGTGATTCGTCGTTTAAAAAAAAAATGCAATTGGTCGAATACCAAAAAAAAATAGTAAATGTCGTGTTTTTCAACTTTTTTGTCTGTGCTAGTAATGAAAATTTAAAAGATGCTTTTTGTAGACTTAAGTAAGCCGTATACGTACTGAAAATTTCATCAAAATTGGCTAATGCAGCTATGAGCATATGCAGGTATAGTTGGTGAAAATCACAGTTTTCGGCCGAAATACAACTTACTTAAATCTACAAAAGGCATTTTTTAAACTTTCATTCCACGCACAGACCAAAAAATTGTAAACCACGACATTTACTATTTTTTTCGCTATTCGAGCAATTGCAATTTTTTTAAAATGACGAATCACATCACTTAGCAAAATAATCCTTCTAGCTTCTGAAAAAAATCCAAGTCGTTTGGACCAATTTTAAACAAGTTATTCTTGTTTTAAAGGGTGGCCGAATACTTTTGCACGCCACTGTATTTATCTGATTAAATATTTAGCCGAAGGTGTTCGAAGAATGCCCACAATGGCCAGAATTCCGTGTAAAGGCGCGTGCAGTAACCAATACACGCGATGGCAGGGAATCGACCATATCTATTTATGTATATTCAACATCCACTGAATCACCAGGAAACATCTTCATGCAAAGAGAGTGCATGCGTGCACGCTGTTCTGTCATATGCCGTTTCAAAAATAGTTCGACCCAGAAATTCTGCATAACGTGAGACAGATGTCAATTGTCACATCCCGTTTTGCGCGCCGATCACAATGAGCCCACGAGATCCCTTCCTGAAAGGACACGTGCAAACCCTCTTTCTCTAGGCAGCTCCCAGAAAGGGCAGATGTTTTGGACCGTCTTAAAGATTTCAGGGGGAGAGGGGAGCGGGCCCCTTTTCAGGGACTGCGTCGTACTCTTTGAGACGCTACGTATAATAAAAGACCCAACGGAACGTACCCGTGGGCCCATTGTGCGATTAAGCAGATGTTATTCAGTGAATGCGCAATGCATAATATGAACCGCGAACAAAGGGCACGATTTTTCTGACCGTGCGTAGAGATTTTTGCGTTTTCCTCGATCGTAATGTTGCGGGGAAGGGTAACGACGATCTTACCGATGGAACATCACCGTTACGAAAGTTCGTATTGAGTAAACGTTTTGCAAATCTCCCATTAATAGTTTGTCGATTATTAAACGAACATTGTGAACCACGAACAGCGAACATGGTATTATTAAATCAATCGATCCTTTCCAGTTTCCACCGGAATATATATCTTACTAACAAGAATTCACAGTTACAGTCAGACTCTATTATATTCGCAGGTAGCATTAATCTTCAACGGGTGACATCAGTTTTTACTATCATTAATCGTGACATAACGCCAATTTGAAATAGGGGTCTATTTCATTTATACACATAATTAATTTAAAGTTATAATTTTTTTTAAATTCTTATGGGATTTTATTATATTACAATGTTATAATATTTTCCAAATGCAATATAATTTTTATAATATAAATATCCAATAAAAAAATAAATGCGCACATCCGTACAGCGCCACAGCCACTCCTTTACTTGTTTTCCTACCAAAAAATGTTCAATAAGAATGTGACAACCGAGCTTACGCCGAGGCTGTTTTTTTCCGGTCGGTGTCACGAAACACAACAATGATTTGGCTTCGGAGAATCGGGCCAGGACCATTTGCACTCGTGGTGCGCGAGTGTCAGTGTTGTAAATCCGTTTCTCGTCGATCGCGACGTCAGGGCCGAGGTCAACCAGCAGCAGGACGTGCACCCGACTCGGTGGCACTCTGCTTTCTGTTTTTATTCACCGGCGGAATCGTTGCCAGTGGATTCTATCTCTTGAAGAGACTCACGGGTATCGCGATGAAATTGCCTCGTTACCAGTCGCCATCCTTGCATATATGTACATGTACATATGTACCGATATATGTTTGTACGTATTACGTATATCTAAGTCTACTCGATGACGAGGTACACGGGACACTTTCGTGGCATGCAAGTACATATTCATGTAAGTATGTTCTTCTATCGTTATTAAATATATGCTGTCGGGGCAAATATGTTTGAAATATTAGTGGGCAGCCACGTATGTGTCTCGTGTGGAAAGCTCTTAATACCGGATATACAATCGAACCTCGATTGCTCGAATCTCAAGGGAAGGGAAAAATCTTCGAATTATAGAGGTTTCGGCTTATCGAGTTTTCGAGTATGAGAGGTTCAACAAAGGAAAAGTCGAATTATAGAGGCTTTGTACGACTGTTCATTTTTTGACTTGTGAAGCTGTAAAGCAAGAAAAATTTAATTTTAATTTTTATTTCGAGTTGTTGAGGTGTTTACAGTGGAGTGGAGGAATGAAGAAAATTTTCGACTTATCGAGGTTTTCGAGTTATCGAAGTTCGAGTTATCGGGGTTGGACTGTATTATGATTCACGTGTGCAGCGCCAATTTTTGACCCCTTGAAGATATATATATTTTTATTTTTTAATATAAACATTTATGTTCAATTGATTTATTAAGTCTCTCCTTACCGTAAACAATAAAATTATCTCTCAAATCTGAAGTGTCCATTAAGAATTCTTAAACGCGCAGCAAAAGTAATTAAAAAACATTTAATTATTTTATCCTTTTACTTAATACCTACTAAAAGGTGGTACAGCTGTAATTGTCTACCTCTTTCTACCGATGCTTCATTAGTTCGTTACATATACATTTATGCCTTGTTTATTTACATTCACAAATCTGGAGTTAAAATCCCTGACACGCCTCGGTTCTAAAACGGGAATTTAAACTATAAAGAAGGGCAAGAGGAACGTGCGCGCGCTACAAAGCCAAAGACGCTTTTAAATTCCCCAAACGGTGGTGCGTGCGCCGCACGCTAGGGGCGTCTAACTTTGTCCGCATTCCCCCTATTCGAACGGGAATTCCTTGGAAAATTGGAGGCATACATGAGTGACATGGCCTATGGTTTCATGCGCGCGTCTTTCGAGAAGCTTCCCGTTGGGTGAAAACGGAATCGCGATCGACTGGTTGTTCAGGAGCAAGCTGCCGGTGGTCGGTCGGACGATGGGGACGAGCAGCAACCTCCGCTCCGTACCCTTGAACCTAGCAGACGCTCGCAACGTTGCCGCCTCGTGCAACTATGCCGTGTCGTCTCGTTCGGCTGCGCTCGACTCCTCTCGGGTCGGTGCTTCCTTCGCAAGAATTCCGCGTCCGACGTTGTCGTTGGCGGCTGACGGGACGCCGCGCCGTCTGCGCTGACGTCACGACTCGGCGTTACGCGCAGCGTTACGTAAAAAACGTGCTGCTCAGCTCTCCTTTACTCACTGATGTGTACACTGAGGCTATCGGCGCGATGCTCGCCGAGCATAGAAAAACCGTACAAAAATTTCTTGGCCGCCCGTCCTGGAATCCTCACTGAAACGAGGTGACTCGTAAACATTCTCAGAGAGTAAACACGGGAGAAGTTAACGTGGATACTGTTAACTCGGACGTTCTTATGACCGCAGTAACGTCGCCTTGCATTAGTAGTTTTTTCTTTTGCCCGTACGTTGGCCTTGCCGTCCTGAATCTGGGTTACGCTCAGCCACGCTTTCTCCTCGGAGATTTCCGTGTCTGTCGACGACGATGCCGACTATAGCAGACACGGTGCATAATCTGACGTCACGCGGCGGTGTTACGTAAAAAACGCCGTGTCTCGTGAACTTGATTAACGCGTACGCGCGATGTCTCGCCGCGTGACTTGTAACGAAATTTGTCGTTCACTCCAGGCGATAGTATACAGGTTATCTTGTCTCCGTTCGCAGAACCAAGAGTGAACTTTTTTTTTCGTTTCATAGTACGTACGTTAGCCTTGCGTTTACGATGATTGTAGATCTGGGCTGCGCCCGAGTACGCTTTCTCCACAAGAATTTCACGTCCGCCGACGACGATGCTGACTCTCGGGCAACATTGAGAGTATGTTGTATGTACAAACTGACGTCACGCGCAGCGTTGCGCGTAGCGTTACGTAAAAAAGCGTGGCTGACGAATCAGAAATGCAGTGGTCTATTACTGTTAAGGCCGTACGATGAATTGGCTGTACGGTAAGATAGCGTGGTTGTAATGAAAAGTAACTTGAATAGAATCGTTTGCATCCAGCGATACGATAATGCATCAACATCCAATATTTCTTGATTGAAATAAATGCAACGTTATTACACGTATGTACAAGAAATTCTTCGATCTCTTTTCGCAGGAGAAGTACATAATCTGAACGAATTTCTTCAAGAAATATTGATGAAAAATTGCTGTACTGTAAATCGCGACTGGACGACGTCTTTCTCTCTTTTCCATCACCTCCTTTACTCTCGCTTGCTCTTTCTGCCCGTTCGTCTGTCTCCCGTTCGCACGCTCGTGTGCCATTTACGAGGCAAACCGGTTTACGCTTTTTGCGAACCACGGCTTCGCAAAGAATGTTGATTTTTGCGATACACACCGCTGGGAACGTAACCTACATCATTATCCGGATGAGCTGGCCGCGCTCGAAGCCTCGTTTCCTCGCGAAGCCTTGAGTACTTCGTTGGATTTTATTTTTCGTTTCCATTATTAAACGCGACGGGGGAACGAAGGCGTTCGAGGGTTATTCGAGACGAGCGTCCTCGGGGCTCGTGGCTCGTGGCCCGACGCGCAACGTCTCGATGCGCGCGCCAGTCGGCTGAAATGACGAGTGATACGTGCGCGCTCGGAGATAAAAAAATTCAGTTACGGCGACGGAACGAGGACTTCATGGTCGGGGACGAATTCGGCAATGCCTCACGGCCGGTTGTTATTCGCGGCGCGAGCTGTCGCCGAAAATATTTTTACTACGGGACGCACGCGGCATGCGTCTCCGTTGATTAGCGTAAGTGGCTATTGTTCTCACTAACCTACAGCACTGTGCTCATTATCATTTTTCAGGCGTGACGCCACTGCCAAACAGTCGCGACGGCCTCTCGGCCGCGCATGTTAACTGTTCACGATAAACAGCGCCACACAAGCGCGAAAACTCAAATACTTGCGCGTAATCGTGTGTTCAATTGAAAGAAACTGCGATAATTCAAAATCCCCTCTTGTTTAAAAAATGGATTCATAATTCATGGTGATTCATTTTGTACTTCAGACGCGTGTGTAATATTGGAATAGATATTTGATACACAGTACCGTATTTAGCCTCTCGTAGGTCTTCTGTAAACGGAGCAATTATTGTGTTTACTGCAATATTATGAATTTGGGCTTTGTTATGTTCCCTTTAAAAAGAACGAACGAATGAAAAAATGAATGTGTATAGGTCTCTAATGTCTATATAATATTCAGAGACTTTCTGTTATTGTAGGTATTCGTCTCTGTAATTATTGCCACTAATAGATATCTACCTATATATACCTACAGATATACAAAAGGTAGTCAATATATTTATTACCTTATAACATCATTACATAAGAATTTTTAAACATGTTTTCGCTTGCTTCCTTCTTTTATGTATGTAATCTTATAAATATGTAAACTTTAAACTTTCTTTTGGTCACCACTTATACAGTGGGTCACATAACGCGTTGTTAGTTATTTTTAGAAAAGTACGTGATATGCATTGTACCCTCATTAGACTACATTCAGAGTAGCAGTAATATATTAAAAAAATATCATTAAAAGAGTTAATAAATGTTTACAGATTTACTATTTTAAATATTTAATTAAATGATCTTCAATTCTAAGGCTTTTTCCGATGTGTCTTATTCCCCCTCCATGGCTTTTTTATTGAACGATATTTCCCGTTAGACTCCCATAACCCATAATCATTTTCAGTAAATACAAGTATTCGAATATAATAATTTCTAATCGCATTTCATTTAAAAACAAGGGGTTTCCACTCCCGTTCTCTGAAGTGGCGCGTATAGCAGGGGTAAAATACAAAAAACAAGATTCTCCGAGAAAATAACTTGTATATAACTGCATATTTACGTGGCCTACCTTGCACATTTTTTGTTTCAAATTTAGTATGTAACTGATGCTATGGGCTTGGACGGCAGCGTGTCGCAATATCGTGTACCGTTTTCATATTGTAATGTTTCGCACATCTCCATTGCAAATGTTTTATCACTACACGCGTTTATCGTTCGCTGCTGTCATGGTACGATAGATACGCGTGGAGGGCCGAAATACGGAGCGCAAAATCTGCCCGTGAAATGAACAGCCTAATTACATTGCTGAATGGCCCGCGGAGTTCATCTAGATGCGACTACCAGCAGGCTTAAAGGGGGTCTTACTGTCTGCAGCCAGAGAACCGGTTAGACGAAACTTTCGAAAATTCCAGAATGACGTAGTTGCTTTCACGCGTGTGTACATGCACCGCGAAGATACACAGCCGTGTTTCTCCCATCGTTCTTCATTTACAGTTACTTACGTAAGATAGTCGCGAGCCTCTTTCTTGAGTCTTCGACGCATGGCAATTGACTTGGTCACGTTTTACCGTACGTATGTAAAGAAAACGTGCGTGCACTCGAACGCTGTCGGGGATAGTCGATGGTCTATTACTGTAAAGAGAATTCTTTTTCGACAATTGTGTTGTCTACTTACCGTGGTCCCGTTACTATCACATTATCACACGAAACACATTTCACATAAAAGATGCTTATTCCATTGGTTATCTACGCTTTAAAAGGGCGCATGAAATGGAAACACTTTGCAGCTTCGCAAATAAAAAAAAAGGGGGATGATAGAAGTTTGGGTCGTACTCAGAGAATTAGGGAAATTATATAAGTTAATATTAGTTCCCAATTACGTTCCAGAATGAACCACATTGGAATAATATTTATTTTCATATTCTAGGAAGGTGAACGACATCCTCATTTTGTTCATCAAAAATTGCAGTGAGATAACGAAAGTTGGTATTAGTCACTTTAAACTATTTTATTGTCTCGTGTATTTTCGTCTTCGCAATTACTCTTATCTACTTTTTTCTTATCATACAATTACACAGCAAGGTTATACAAATATATGCATTTAGCGATTGATGCCTTGATGCATAATATTTGAGGAACAAAGAGATGTAGATCACTTGCATTCAAGGATCTGGATATTTATTGTCCATTTCTGTGAGGTATTAAATTCCTCAACTTTTTTTAGATCACTGTATATTGTACAGATACTCTTATTAATATGTAAATATCATAATACTTGTTAAGATGATTAACAAGTAGATTAATTCTTTCATTTTATATATATTAAAGTACTTTTGTTAATTCATTGAGCCATACACAATTTGATTTTATTTCAAATATTTTGTTCTAGAATATGTTCCAACCAAAACTAAAAATAATAAATTCCCTATCCTAAACGTTTGTAGTTTAACCCTTCGTTGACATGCCTCTTTTTTTCAATCAACTTTGACTATCATTCTCATCTAAAGAATGTAATCGTTATGAAAAAAAAATCATGGGTCAATTTCAAGGTCTATAGAATGTATTTCAATAGATTTTTGATTGGCATTTTATCACAGTTTTTGCAAAAAATCTAGATTTAAGATTACCATATGTCGAGAAAACACGAAGAAAATCTTGCCAAAAAATTATAACTTCTAGAAATTTCAACATTAGAAGCAAAAAATCTACAGAGTTGTTGTTCAGATATAATATTTTGAGAAAAAATAGTTTGTACGTCGGCTTTGGAAAAAGATAAATATTTTGGACATAGAAAGTACAGAGCGTCATAATCAGTTTATGGGTGGCTCACACCCAGAGTGTCAACGAAGGGTTAAAAGAATATGAGTTTTGATAAAATGTTGGAGTATTTTTATGACACTGCAGACGAAATAGATTTAACAGTTTTAACGCAACATAAAAAATTTCTCGGTCAAAATCGACACACAACGAAATAACACATAAAAATAATAAAGTACTTACGTTATCGCTGAGAGATCGATGCACGATCTGTACGAGGTAGAAGGGTTGTTGGCGGTTGGTTGCCTTTTCGTGGTTTCCCCAGAAGCAACTGCAAATGATGAAAACGTAAACATAAACTTATATTTAAACATGAATGCAACAAAAAGAATGATCCATATTTTACATTGAGACTCGAATTGAATACTAACGTAATTTATATCGGTCATTGTATACCTTTCCATACATTAAGTATTACCAAATTTATGAATAAATGTATTATTTTATTTACCAAAAAAATTATCAAAGCTTAAATCACCCTTGCAATACAATTGTAGACGAAGTACCAAAGTGTCAACAACTTCCTCAGTAGTGATGGGCGATATTTATCGATAACTACATATATCGATATTTGCCTGTCAGAATACCGATAATTACACGTATCGATACTTTTGGTCCACATATCGATAATTTTTTTGCTCCCTCCATGGGCGAACTGCACTTACTTCTAGATCGCCCGAATGAATATGTAGAGGGTTGCGGGAGTTTCTTTTTTTGCTTTATAATTGTAGAAAATTAAATTACTTGTTATCATTTTAACACTTTGAATCGAATTATCGATATTACCAATATCGATACTTTTTGAGTAATATATTTCATGTATCGATAATGAACGAAAAATATTTATCGATATGCATTATCGATAGTTGAGACCAATATCGCGCATCACTATTCCTCAGAGTCATCGTTGCGCGGAACGAATATTATACTGAATTCCACTCCTCTTAAGTGGAATTCAGTATAATATTCGATACTTAGTCCCTTTGGTACTGCCACTCAATAATTAAAGTTACAACTCGAATCGCATAAATAAAGTATCACGTACCATAACTACAACTACGCTGTTCACTAGGCGTTCCAGTGAGCTTCCCTTCAGATCTGTCTGTTAATATTTCATTAATTCTCCAATCTTCTATTTCTTTGCGCAACACTGTAATTCGATCGTCACGATCCATATCTTCGGAAGACTTTTTCGCTAAAGGCACGGAGTGATCTTTGGATTCAACTCTTTTTCTCGTCATAGTTTCATTCTGCGAGGACGTATTTAAAACATGCTGTCGTTTTACCGCAGTATTATTCCCACCCTTTCCCTTCAGAGCGAAGGGAATTTTATTTTTCATACTCGTTTTCGCGGATGGCTGTTGCAACTTTACTGAACGCGATCCTTTATACGATATTGAATTTGTTCTATTGTACGACATTTTTAGAAGCAGTTCAGCGAATAGAATCACTCATATACCCTCGTCCGATTGTCTGAAATTAAACAGAATTAAAATGATACAACGTCGTGCGAGACTTCTGGCTATTCAGCGAAAAAATCATAAATGTTTATAAAAGAATGTAAATATTCGAATGAAGTGTCGAATGTAAATCAAATAGGAAGAATATACTGAAAAATCGAAAGAGCACGCCATCTATACAAAACAGCATTCGTTGCTCCAATAAGTTACTTATGGCATAGTAGGTAGGTAATAGTTTTTTAGAAATAGTTAAAATTACAACTGACAGTTACAATTCACGAGGGGATTAGTCGCTTACTTGGATTCCTATCGGTTGAATGGCAATGCATGTAGCATCGTTGTTAGGAACGTAAGTAAACACAAGAGCATTAGCGTAAATAAACCATTATGATTTACTACCAATAAGACAGAGAAGAATTTTGTGGGTAACATCTCGGAGTTTCGTGGAATACGTATAACTGAAATTTAGCACGGCGCGAAGTTCTGTGCGTTTATGGTTTGTAGTGTTTGTACCAACATAACGCGAATCAAAAATGTCGATCCATTAAAGGTCTCTGCACACATATCAGTTCCGTGCCAGTTCCCTACCAGCGTGCCACTGGTAAAAAAAGGATCTCTTCTTACATACCACTGGCACGCTGGCACGGAACTGATAAATGTGTGTGCAGAGACCTTAATTCTACACAAACGGTACTGCAATGTGCAAACTACATACATACGTGAAAACGTCGACGGACGCTCGAATAATGCAACGTATGTATGTATTTGAAGTTTCTGTCGTTTTTACGAACCCTCGTTTGTCACCTGTTCTTGCTCCGTTACCATGACCAACCTAAAGCCTTGTAGTTTCGCACAAAAAGGGGCATAAGGTGAAATAGTCGAACGAAAGAACTATCTTATAACTTACGAGACCTCGTGTAAATGCCGAATGTACATACCAAGTTGTGCTAATCTCATTGAAAAATTTTATTTAAAAAAACGTCAACATCTTTTTCCCTAGTGAAATGAAACCTATTGTTACTTACGTTTAAAATTTATTTCCGATATATGTATTATTAGTAAGAATAAAGAATTTTACGATATATGTGTGTGCGCACACACGAGTTTGCGTATATTTGAACAACGTAAATACTATGTATGTGTAAAAGGTTATCACATATTTAATAGAGAATATATTTGTATGTAAATAAACTTATGTGACACGTTTACAGATTGTGACTTAATGACATTTAGAGTATAATGCAAATGGTCTATTAACCTATAACGACGAGAACATTTTTAATCCTACCTTACAAATAAAAGAAATAAAGGTTCCAAACGTACCCGAAATAAAGACGCAGCCCGCTGTGGTTGGTATACTGCGATCAACTACCGCCACGAAACATCTGCTCATTTTCTACTACCTTTGTCCCTTATGCAGTTTCACTCACAACTCCCCTATTGTAACTTTTATATAAACGCATAACTTCTAATTTTGATAATTTGTTTAATGATATTTGCACACTGTCTTATCGAGGAATGCTTTTATTATTTCAAGTATAACCGTTCCGAATGAATTAATCATCGAGATATTGAATAAATTTTGTTATTGTATTGAAATCTTATAAAGAACTGCGATATGTTGTGTTGTATACTTATATGTATTCAGTCTTAACAGCTGCAATTTAAAAAATATATGATTTCTATAGAATTAAATGTAAGTAGGATTATTGACCGCACAACTGTAAAGTAAAGGCATTTGCACCTGGAAGTTTTGAATAGTTTTAGGCTCGAAAATTTGTGCAGCTTGTCACATTTTATTAAAGAATCTTTTATGAATTTCGAAAACTTGCTTCTTAACATAGAACCAAAGTCCATGCGTGCACAGCGCGCACGTGCTGTATAAAAGTATATACATCCTAACCTCAACATTCTTCGCATCAGAGTTCTATTCGAACTTCAAGGTGCAACAGTAATTAAATAGTTGGTGCGTGAATATACAGCTTTTTGCTAGAAAGTAAACCATTCATTGTAATGGCAATGCAGGTTCCTACAAATGTGGATGGAGAACAGATTAAAGCCGTACGTATTTACAGTGCTTTCATACATTAATTATTTAAATAATAATCATACAACGTATCTGACTATTTATGAGTGTGAAACATAATGGGTTGTTAAATTTTTCATCATGCTGATGGAAATAAATAATAAAAGAAAGTAGAAACTTCGGATGATGGAATTTTTTTTACTCCAGTTTCGAGACTTCCTGACGTCCTATAATAAATTATCAGAGATTTGCTTTATTGACTGCATAAATGATTTTACCGCACGGGACATTAAGGCAAAGGAGGAGAAGTGTGCCCTTAATTGCATGGAAAAGTATCTGAAGATGAACCAGAGGGTGTCTCAACGGTTTCAAGAATTTCAAATGATCGCCAATGAAAATGCAATGGCGGTTAACACAAAATTAGGCGAAGGTAGATAATTTTCAACGTTATGTAAGTGATGTTTAAATAAATTAATTTCTCAGAGACAGTACAACAGCAAGAATCGTCAACCGAATATAATAACGCAACGTAGCTTTATTCTTGTCCTTCGAGGATAACTCGAACGAACGTGTAATCTAAATCGAAAGAATGATAAGAGTTTGTAACGTCAATATCATTTATGTTATATGTAATATCTGCAAAAAATTTTACTGTATATGGGTTACATAAGAAATGTTAAATAAATAGCAAATACCAACCAAAGCGAAAGTGATTAAAATAAAATACTAGTGAAAGTATACATGTAAATCCATTTTAATTAAAAGGTTTTAATAATTTCTATATTTAAAGCCTTGTCACATTGAAAAAGAATCTAATTGTAAGTAATATACAGCGAAGGTGTGTCATTTTTTTTGTATCGTGCATTTGCGGGTTCTCGGTTATATTAAAAGTTTGTTCGATATTAAAAGGGAGGCAAAACCATGTGAACGTACATATAAATAATTTATTTTAGAAAACGAATTAACAAAACAAGATCTCGTTTACTTTAACTCGATTTTGAGTGACCGAAGTCGTGAAATTTTGGTTTCCCATGAATTTCAATGTCCATACTATTCGAGTCCCATTCCAAATGGGACAATTTTGGTACAGCTTGCATCGAATCTAAATTTGACGCAGGGCTTATGATTTGTGAGCCAAAGTTTGTGCTTGTGATTTGATACTCCTGATTATGCATCGTCGATTCCGGATTCGGCGTGTTTGGCGGAGTTCTCCTTAGTCTCTTATAATCTGAAAATCTCTTTAGTGGTACTTGATCTACACAAATGGCTTGCGTAGTATGTCGAGTTTTGTATAAAATTGGACAACCTAAATCTCCTTTTAAACTTAGACTATACAAGTTCGCGAGCCTGCGAAGCTTTTCTCGTTCAGGCTGACGCATAGGATGTAGTCTGAGTTCACTTTGGGTAGGATCTTGTAAAAATCTAGATACTTTTTCATTGGCTGATGTGATAATCGAATATCCAGGCTTATTGTCAACGTGACGGCGACCAGCGCGTATTTCTCTTCCGCTGAGACCTTCTTGAATTCTTTGAATTCTCTGTCTGTAACTCTTCCTGGTTTTATCCATCGTATGATCGAAACTTCCGTGTATTATCATTTGAAACGGATCTGTGCTGACTTTATCTTCGTTGGTACTTTCGCTATCGTCCCACCAACTAGGTTCTCCGATCCAATCGGACTGCTCATCGTCTCCTGCAGTTAAACGAATCAGTTAATGCGATATTTACGACTTCGAATAAGTAATCTAATACCTTCTCGATCTTCGTCGTTTGTAATAAGTCCAGTTTCCGAATCACTCGACGAGATACTTGAACTCGATATCCTTGAACAATCAATGGCATCGTCGGTCTGCATTTTGATGCGATTTTTTGATTTTGTGTTTCGATTTGGTTTCAGCGCTCTCATTTCGCAATCCGTAGAACGCTCCCTACACGATCTTTTACGTTTGCCACAACTGTAATGAGGCGTAAATTTTAAAACGAGTGAATTCTCTTGTAGTCCCTAAATTCTATTCGTTCGTTACTATGCTACTACATATTACCATATCGTTCCATATCTGTTTTTACAGTCACTTCGAAGAACTCTCTTTTTGTCTCCGAGTGTTGTCATAATTGCAACTGTTTGAGAAGTGGAGGGATTAGAATCGGAATCGATAGCTAATCTCTTGAATTTTCTTTTACGTCTTGGATTTACTCTAGGTACGAAATTCTCGTTAACCGAATCGCTCTCGATGTTGCTAGCATTGTTTAAATTAAAGAAACGTGCGAATCGTTCCGTTTGATTTGTGTCGTCACTGTCGGATTGATACTTGGAGACGGTGTTATTTTTTGGAATATGGATGTCGTAAATGGAAGACGAACTATCATCTGAATGTTTGTTCACGTGTAGCGAGGCTGAAATAAAAAGTAATTACTTAAATATTATTTTCAAAGTTCTCTTGTTATTTTTCACGTGTTAAAAATTACTTTTCACAGATTTTTAAAATTTGACTTCTTTGTGCAAGGAAATATGGTTTCTACAAAGACAATCTTGGTAACGATCCTCTGTTTGTCTTGTAGAACTAGACTGGAACTGATTTCATAGAAAAATGATTAGAACGCAGGTGTTTGAATCCGTATTGGTCTTTTCTTGAAAGACGCTTGCGTGGAAACTTAATTTACAAAATATCCGACTAAATCTCTAAAAGGCAATTATATCCTTTTATATATTTGCTTCCGTACACTTACGAATATTGCCTGTGGAACGAGCTCTTCGCCTGATGCCCCATCTGCGCCTGACATTTGCACTGTTGCTACTTTCTTCTAATGCCAAACTTAAATCATGCACAAGTGCCTCCATTTTTACTCTTAAATCTGCTGGTACAGCTTTCAAAACACACTCCATTTGAAGGATGCGTTTGTTCCTAAATAATATTTCATACAATTTGGATTCACCTGATAAGTTTTAATGCGATGATAAAATGTTGTTGATGATAAGTTTATTATGTAACAAATGTTTATTAAACACTTATCTTTTATCCCGAAAATAGTATTGTGTGATATTTTTTTACAATTAGGTATAAATTTGTTATAATTATCCTATATATATAAAATATTCATATACTGAATGTGTAAATTAACGTAATATCATTATATTAAAAAACATCTATATATATCTAATCCGAATAATGTTTATATTAAATAATTTAAAACTTAATTTCAATACTCTATAATGACCATTCCCTTCTCTGATAAACGAATACGATTCAGCTGGAGTGTATCTTGTTTGCCACTTTACAACTGATAATGAATATTGGTAGCCAACAAACAATGCGACACAGATGTTATAGTACAAAATAATATTCACACCCTTATTAAAAAAATAACGATTATATACTCGAAGTAAATACTAAAAAAATTGTATTTAGAATGCATATTTTACATTGGTGACAAGATAGAAACACCGATTATAACTACGCGCTTACCTTGTACATACAATCGTGCAAGATGCGAAGTTTTTTTAAACTGGTATCATTGTTAATTAGTATCCTTCATAATTAGTACTTTAAGAATATGTGTAACAAGCCATAAGTAACTGTCAACTCCAAACTATTTTCACTGTGCGTCATAGACGTTCTCCACCTTCCTTATTTTATAATAGTGTGTGAAATCGAGCTTGTGAAAGTGTAGTACGTGTGTGTATTACACTGTATTCTACATGCAAACAATAATTTGGTCATGGTGGGACAAACCGGGGACCTGAAGGACGGTGCATAAGCTAGACTTTATGGCGCGGGGAGTGAAGCTTCGCGGGGACCACGAAGGGAAGGTATTTTCAGCCATCTTGATAGGGTCTACTGGTGCTGCCGTCTATCAATGTTCATGCCGTGGTAAACTTTAAAACTGTACTGTACTGGCTTTCTCAACTAAGGCTGGGACCATTCGAATAATTTAATATTCGAATTCTGATGTAATCGAATAGTATGGTGTGAAGTGGGTCAAAATTAGCTTACAAGATTTCACTCTGACAAATAAACCTAAAGAACTTGATTTAATACATGTAATTCACACCATACTATTCGAATACATCAGTATTACATGGTAATTATTTGCGGCGTCGGTTCCCGTGTAATTATTTACAAAGCCAATTGTAAAAATGCCAGTCTCCTTTGTGAAAGGATGTAAAAGACTTGCACGAAAAGTTTGATACAAGAGGACATAGCAGGACATAGGGGACAGCACTATTTGACCGGCACAAGATGGCTGAGAGTATACTGTCCCTCCCTGCGGAGAGCTTCACTCCCCGCGTCCATTAATCTACTTTATGCACCGTCCTTTAGATCCATGACGGCGTCCGATCCATGATGAACCGTCCTTCGGATCCATGGACGAACCTATCTGAATTACCATAAATGCGTTCCGAAACAGAGCTCCCGCGTACAAAGTTAAAAATCATGTTTCCATGAGTACACAAATCTGAAAATGACAACTTCAAAAAATATTTATCTGTAATATAAGTAATACTAAGCACAATAAAAATATTTTATTACATCGTAATAATCACATAAAGTATATATGTCCTTAATTAATACTATTTTCCCACATGCTTCGCTGTATATACACACATATGCCAAGTTAAAAAGCTGCTTATTGTAATCGTTACTCAAAAGAATCTATTTAAATAAGTATATCAGCAAAAACAGATTAATTCTCGATTATACGAAATGTTTCATGTGATATTGTGCTTAAATATGTCACAGCTTGAGAGTAAGCCTTGAACATATTTTTTCGGCCATTTCCGGTTGTATTTTACAGACGCTTGGTGCCCGTCCGAAGCTGTTGTCGTTTTTCATTCGAAGTCTCTAACCAAATCACGTTTATGGAAGGATAAGTAATTTTCCCTGTAATACGGTTTCCCGGTATTCGTCGAAGTACATGTGCAGTGTGATAGCATCGGAATGAGGAACGCTCGTAAACGTATCTCACCGAGAGAAATCCTGGCTGTTGTGTAAATAGCGCGTAGTGGTGTATGCGCGTGTGTTATGCGCACTCGCGGGGACAGATGAGCGCGGGATCGTGGTACCCAGACGCGAGGGGACTGTAGCACGGCTGCTTATACGGAAGAACGTTTAATGGAGTTTATATGAAGTAACGCGTCACGCGAAATCCACGTTTTTCGCGCATCTGTTGCTGTAGTACGAGTAATAAGTGTTCTGGTCCCAAAGGGGCCGCACAATGGACGGTGCCAGCGTGAATGGCGGGAACGCCGATGAGGCGCGCGAGAATCCTAACCTAGAAACTCCTAGTATGCCGGATTTACTGGAGGTGCAAATTAAAATGGAATCGGTGGTTAAAATGGAAGGTCAAGAAGTGAACGGCGACATTAAGAGCCCGTCGAAGAAGAGCACGACGCCCGGCGTTAGAAGAAAGCTCCGAAAATTCAAGGCTAACTCGACTAGCACCATCGAAAGTGATTCGAGCACGAAGGGACGCAAACGTAAGCTTTCGGAACCCGATGATGTTAGCTCCGAAGAATCCACGGAGTTCAATGGTTTTGACGTGCAAGGAGCTAACGATCTCGAGCCAGGGAGTCATGTCCTGAAGAAACTAATTGGTATCACTCATTGTTATTATGCAAATTACATACTGCGAACAATCGTCTTGCCTTATGCAGCTTTTACTTAACAAGAAGAGAAACTTACAAGCATACCTGTGTTCATTAGTAACTAAACTGAGTCAGTTCCAAGTACATACTTTTTAAATATATATCAGAAAAGAATTTCTCTTTGTGTCGTTTGCTGAGTATTTTAGATCTATGGATGGCTATATTATAAAAATTTAAATGGTTTTATTAATTATAGGTTTGTAAATTCATTGTCCCAAAAGCGTATCTTTCAATATTGGTTTGCATAATGTAAATATTTATCATTTTTTAATTGGATTAAGTTGAAAGTACCATTTTAAAGTAACATTGGCAAATTAACATAAGTAGGAGAAAGTATAAGAAATATGAATTCGCAAGACTTTATGAAAATTTCCACTACTTGGTTTAATTAAAGTATTGAAAATGTAAAAGAAAACTAGTCTTAGTAACTTTTCAGATATTAGTCATTCTATGGTATGTGTAATCATACAAAAAATAAATAAAGTATGATTATTTTGTAAATTTACATTTATTAAAACATTTCAGTTTCTCTTCATGAATTTCATTAACCCTTTATTTAACGCTCATGCTCGTCACGTATATGGCAAAATATTCTGTTTGCCTAAGTCCGTGATACTCGTGGACACTCAATCTTCTAACATTATCCCTTGCATATCGAATGAATAAACAATGATAATATCCATAATCTTTAAGCCGACGTCTCTTAAGCATTTCTTTAGTCTTTGAGTGATCGGCGTTTAGTAATCTTCTTTGTTATAGCGTCTTCTTTTAGATAGCTTTCAGCTTTGTTCTGTTTTATTTTTAATTGTTTTTTTTTTTAAATCAATTTTAACACTCGAAACAGAATGATTTGCTTTAAATTCCATCTTTCGCTTTTTTTTCTCTGTCTCCGGAGAACTACTTCATTTACCACTACAAAAGTAGAAAATATGCCATGATACTTGCGGAATACGAATTTATATTTTTGAACGGTAAATTTGAAAGAAATTTCAGTGTTAAAGGGTTGAGTAGTGAAATCTATGGTTTAAAAATACCCTGTATGCATGGCAAGACGCGACAAGAATGTATTAATATGATATATGTAATAGTTAAATTACATATTTAATGTAATATGATCTTGTTTGATATTTAGATACAATTGGACAATGTTTATAAAATTTATTACAGCCGAAGCTGAGGTAGCAGAAGCGCAAATGGCAAAGCGATTTAGATATAGTGTAAAGAAGAATTTCGATGGAAGGAAAGATGATGAAGCAGATTCAGATGACAATAGAATGCATTACGAAAGCGTTTATCTGTTAGATTTAGAAAAAATTAAGAAAGAAACAGAGTCCGACAAATCTGAAACAGATTCGGTTGGGATACCAAATACTATGGACTCCGAATTAGATGTACAAAAAACAGACGAAGCTTCGACTAAGTCCACAAATTCATCAGCTGCTAGTAGTCCAGCAACGTCTCAGAAGTCGAAAAGCAGTCGTATGTCACGCGGCGGTAGTCCGGGAAGTACTACGAAACAAAAAGCTGCTGTGGATGTATCGAATCCTGCGTTCAAAGAGCCGTTTAAATATGGATGGAAGCGAGAGTTAGTGTTTAGAGCAAGTAGCGATTCGAGTCTAAAGAGAATGGCTGATATATATTACTATACACCAAAGGGCAAGAAAGTTAGAAGTTTTAGAGAAGTTGCAGAATTTCGTAAGTACAATTTGCAAGAATAATATATTGACGGTATAGTTTTGGAGCGAATTTACTAATGCTGTGTACTTTACAGTTAATACAAAAGAATTAACTATCGATAATTTTACATTCTTCAAAGAGCCCATTGGTATCAATGATCCTGACAAGGAGATTATTCGGGATGCAAAAAGGATTAGAGTATGTAATACTATTTCCTAACTTGTAAAAGATTCGCATTAATGTTTGGATAAATATTGATTTTCACTCTGCTACAGGGATCCGTTGGCGCAATTGCTACTCCACCGAGGAAAAGTTTTGGATATAAGAAATCTACGCCTGTAAGAAAAGCTGTAGAAGCATCACCTGCTCCGAAGCCTGTACCTGTGCCTGCAAAAGTCATAGCTAAATCACCGAGGGGATTTAAAGTTAAAGTGCCTGGAAAGAGGACTCCACATATAAGTATGCATCTATATCGATTTGAAATTGTACCTGCGACTGCTTTATTTCCTACTCACTGTACTAAGTGATTATTTTCCTACTAGATACATCTAACACTATTTAGTACAAAAAGTAGTAAATGCGGCTGTTTATTTAAATATCTTTTGCGAGAAGCTATTTGTTTCTTATGAAATTCTCCTTATTTGCATAGCAGAAATGAAGTCTGAAGAAAGGGAGATGCTTCCACCACAGCGGACCACAAGCACAAGAAGAAGTCAGCTACCTGTAGAAAAACCACTGCCCCCTAAAGTTAATAAAAGGCAACTAACGTAAGTAGCTGATTGCTTTAATTTTAAATGTATCTTTTTGTATCGTATAATCGCGATTAATTTGCAATACTGGAGGGTATCCAAATTGCTTACTGGTTAAACATGATTAACGATTATGTTTAACATGCTTTGGAAAGGTCCAATGAAGGATTTACAGCATGTGCGTTCATTATATTTTCTTGACAAAAATTGAATATTTCTTCTTTAGAATTCTTGTCTGTTAACATTTGAAGACATCGTTACGTAAACGAAACTGCAATGACGAAATTAATAACTTCGTACGATTCTGAATGTCCAATATTACAGAAATATTTGTTTCATTTTGTCGATCGAACTTCATATTTTATCATCACTTGTGCTAAATTTCTCGTAATGCTTTGGTTCATAAATGTTGCTTTAGTAGATGCATCAAGAATTGGATATTGCATTCTACGTTTAACAGAGAAGAAGATTAAAGTACTCCTAATTTTGGTAATCTTAAAATGCATGTTGTATAATAAGTATGCATAATGATAGAGCTCGAGATTATATTCCAAAGCAGTTAAAACTTTTCCTTCTATATTTTTTATAACTATATCCTTCTTCATCCTGTTAATCCTTAAATCCCTGATTTAAATTTTGTGTTTTATTCCTTAATCCCTTTCCCCAATCAACGCACATCTTACAGGCCCAAAGTTCAAGAACCGTGCAGTATAAGATGTTCAACAAGTATGGGATTGATACCGAGCTTACAGTGTCGCGTGTGTCTATGTTTATATCATCCTGAATGTGTTGGTGGTATGGAATTTGCAGGGAGTGATGATTACGTTTGCAAGGTAGGTTTCGTTTACAATATAGCGTTTCTCCTTCAATTTTTATTATTCATTAGATTATCTTTGTATCGTAAGTTTAGTATCTCAAATAGTTTCTGCATTGATTTCATGGAACAGTATAATTTGTTCTTTGTATTCTAAAACTTGCTATTGAAATTATATTTTAGTATTTGATTGTATGATTAAAATCCATTAATTAATGGATATACTTCAGTGAAGTTAGATACAAAGTATTAAACAGAACGTGGTTTGGCCGTACATATGTTTCAACTAAATGAAATTAATTTTGTTGTAGAATTGTCAGCAGGATACTAACGAATCTCATCAACCTCAGACAAATCCATCTTTGACACCTCCTCCATTGATACCAATTAGTATGCTAGGTGCACAAAATGCAAAATCAAAACATCAAGTGAATTTAACACCTCCAAAGCTTCAAAGAATACCAAAATCTGATAATGCAGATTCGCAATCTCGCAACACCGGTAAAATTTCAAAAACACCGACCGCAGCATCCTATTCCCCTTCGAATTCAGACAAGAAGGAAAGTAGTTGGTTCGCTCAGACGGAGAATGAATTTTTACAAAGTCACGATGGAAGTTTACCAAAACCAGCCCAAAATATCGCAGTAATGGGAGGCAAAAGATACATTGTTGTGCCAAAAAATAATGCTATGGCTGTTCAGCCGGCTATAACAGTAAAACCTGATAAAATAGGCGACAAACCTCCCATACTTCAGGATGGCTCACTTACTGATATATCTAACACCATCGAAAACTCCATGACTACAAAGTCGCATATTCCTTTGTTGCCATCTTTTGGGAAAGATGCTGTTGATAAATCAAACGATAAAGACATGTCGAAAGACACATTAGTTGCAGAGCTTATTCCAAGTCCTGTAGCGGAAGAAACCGAAGAGATGTGCAATAGCACAAGTAGAACAAATATTTTGAGTGCAAATAGATGTGAGAATGATTCGCCTAACGTGAGGACAGATCTTACATCAGAAGGCAAGAAATCAATGAGTTCTAAGTCACCTGAATGGAAGGCTGTAACAAATAATACAAATACAACTAGTACAAATAATGATCTGCATAATGTAGATTCACGTCAATCTGTGACGAGTAATTTGGGTGCTATTAAAATAAGTAGCAAGTAAGTGTTTGTTTTTCAAACACACCGACATATTTCTTTCACATCCTTTCTTTTTTTTTTTTAAACATTTTCTCCAGATAAGTTAAGGCAACTCTCTTTTGAGGTTTTGGCAGTTGCTTTGTACATATTGTATTTACAAGATATGTGTGCTCTTTCTATGCTAATTAATGCTGTGTCACATGTTTAAACAAGTATTTCACTTTGCTTTAAACATCTCTGTGAATTGTGCCAGGGTATTTCCATAATTTTGCTGGAATATTGCAGTGAAAGTAATAGAGAGATATATAGTAGCTGTAGATTTAGTTTTCATTTATACCAAAATTTATAATTCAATTATATTGTAAATGCAATATATACGGATGTTTATTATATTTGGAAATATAAAAGTTCGACGTGAAAAATGAATTTGATTTTATCTTGTGATCGAAGCACACTGCCTTAGCTTCTTAGAAATGCGGCCAAATTTATGAGACATGTGAAAAATGTGCAAGACAATCACATATCGTTAGTTCTTGCAGGTATTATGTAATTGTAGTATCAAAGTAAAACAGTCTATCCCGATAGATTTACCCGTTTTTAAGCATGGGCACAGAAAATTGGATACGCTATATTATTTACGTGCATTATTTACATTCATGCTACAATTACAGATACAGCTACTGATAAGTGCTTCAGTGGAAAAAATCTAATTCATTTTTACTTTTTATATTTACAGATATAAAGACTTGTGCGAGCTGAAACACAAAAAAAAACTCTTAGTGCGTTTTCCCAAAAAAAAATATCCAACAATCCTTTCTCCTCCTTTATTTACACCTCCTTTTTTCTGTTTGTTTTTTGTTTCTGTATCTTTATTCTATTTTAAACCGTCACATTTTCAACCTTTGGAATTTTTTTCTAAGGCTTTTACTCGTAATACTTATTTGACACAGTGTATATAAGATTGTTGGCATCATTGTTGTAAATCATTGGTCCTTTAAAAGCCTTTTCAAAAAATTAACAATCTATCATTAATATTAAGGAGAGTTATGAACATTTAATATAATATAGTAACGTAAAGTTGAAGAAAATTCTAATAAATGTTATTACATATCGTAATAGATGATACCCATATATATCTTAGGCCAATCATTCTCAAATAGAAATGTCTAAAAGTGCTTTTATTTTGATAATTTCAGGAGGAAACAGAGTCATCAGGAAACAGAACAACAGCAACAACATTTCATGGACTCAGTATGCGCTGGCTATCATGCTTTACTGCGCATTTTCCAATACCTTAAGGTGCAAGAACTGCTCCGAGCTGCTAGAGTATGCAAAATGTGGCGGGACTTGGCTGCACATCCTTCCCTGTGGAAGACCGTGCGAATGAAAAATAGTCAAGTAACAGATTGGGATGGTCTGGCAGATACATTACAAAGGCGTGGTACTCAACATTTAGATCTCCGGAAAATGCTTGTCGCTGGCGAATCCGACAACATTTGGAAAAAGTTTTTAATTGTGATACCACGTGTGACTAGCCTCGTCAAACTAGAATTGTGCAGATGTCCCGTGATGGTTGTCGAGGAGGTAATTAAGAGCTGTCCCCAACTGGAGGTACTAAGTGCAATGTCGATAAAGTGCGATTTGTTAAATCTGGAATCGGTTGGAAATCTGAAACGTTGCCAAGAATTGAGACTGAAAGCAATATGCGGAATGTCTCTACAAGAAGATCTCACACCTTTGCAAGAATTAACACAGTTAACGCAACTGGTAAGTCTTAAACACTTTCGTCGAAAATGCCTCTTTATATGCATTACCTTTACCAGTTTCTGATACATTAATCTACCGTATATTACAGAGTTTAACATCGGTGAAGGAACTTGGCAAGAAGAGAATCGATATTATACAAGCCTTAGTAAACTTGGAGACACTGGAATTGGGAGAGTGTTCAGATTTCCCAGACAAATTTGGCACTGTAGTTTTGATAAAGTTACAAAAATTAGAACGCCTCAGGCTGGAGAAGGGCCAAGGCTCGTGTTGCACGTTCGATATTTTGGAAGGTGTATCCAAGTTACAAAATCTGAGCCAAATGGAACTGGTGAATTTCGACGTGAAAAATGGCTTTGACAAATGCCTTGCGAATTGCAAGAATATTAAAAGGCTATTAATAATACCAACTTACATATCCCAATCGGCAACGTCCAATAACATGGTGCTTGGGGGCGTTACAGAATTGTCAAATAATTTGACGCATTTTGTATGGGGCGTGACACTTGAGTTACTTAGGGTTACGGAACTATTCGTTGATCAGTGTAATTTAATGAGCAAACAAGTTACTGGTGATTCGATACCAGTGTTAAAGCCAGTACCCTGCTTAAAATTAATCGAGGATGTTGAGGATGAAAATGACAATCAAAAAGGTATACATATATATCAAAGTTAAATGTGAAATTTATGTCTATCAATTGGTAGACAATTGGACGAGATATTTCGGTGGCCTTGCTTAAAGAAATATTTTCTTTCAGGTGATGATAAACAACAACCAAATTTAACAAATCCTCAAGTGGACATACTACCGTTGCCACAACTTCAGAAACTTTTATTAACTGCATTACCCAAGACGCGAGTTAAAATCTTGAAGATTCCTTTCCACGCCACATGGCGCCAAAGCATTTCAGATACTGCTACACAATAGAACGAAAGAAATAAAGTGTATAAATACATGCTACTAAAGGGAAAGAAACTTACCTGATACGAGAGAATTAGAAATTTTGTAAATTTGACTCCACAGTGTCTGCACAACTTATTCCAATACCACGCGTGAATTGGATGAGAAGTAATTTAATATTTATGTACTATGTGTTTTGTAGTCTTCAACAACTCCCCTTAAACAGTGTAAGTGATACACTCTACACTAATCGCGAATACTGTTTCTCATTAATATCTTTTAGTGATAAAGCGGGGGAAAAAAAATGAAACAGGGGACCACAAGTGCATCGCGTGCTGTTTTGGCTACAGAACAAAATTTCATGAGAGGCTGGTATCCTTGTGTAAATCGTTTGAACGAAGAAAGTCTTATCTTTTTGTAGAGTACTGTACGATTAATATACATACGGCTTACAGATTATTTGGTATACTGTAACGTGTATATGCCTGAAGAGAAATGTCTGAATTAAACAAAGGAAACGATGTACATGTCTAGAATAATTACTGTATGAAATTAAGATTTAACGGAGGCGTCGCACACATCTAGTAAAAGGGGGATTGGTAAAATGAAGTGAAACAACATTCGGTTTTTATGAAACTGTAAAACTTTTATGACATCTTACGTAAGACGTTGAGTCAATATGAAATGTACTTTTAATTTCGTGACATACGATAGATTTCAATGAATTTCTATTGAGGTAGCAGTAAACGAAGGAAATCATGTGGTCTATAAGGCTCTATTTAGAGGTTAGGCTGTATAAATAACGGTATATACTGTAATTGTACGTGTATCTTTAATATTTAAGGTACGAGTTTTCCGCTGCAAAGAAATTACGGAGATGTTTATGGGTAATGTCGTAGAATGTGTAATATATTTACGATTCTGCATAATGCTTAATCAAATATAATGTTATAAAGATCTAGTGGTTTATCTGTAATCGGTACAAAAGTGTATAATTACGATAAATTTCCCAACCAGTATATTTAAATTCTTTTTTCGTATATTACAATTGTATCCTTCCTTCCTTTCTTCATATTTCTTTGATGCTCTTTTTGCCAGAGGTGTATTATCACGATACAAAAATTAGAGTTTTTTACCTAGATAAGAAATAACCCAGCATGGTATACTTAAAACCTGCGAATTTTAAACGTAAAAGGATCACGAATGTAATTTTAAAATAACTAATGAAAATTATTTGCCGAGTAATAACTGTGTAATTGGAGATTCTCGGATCGAATGATATTAATTGTATCAGCCTGTTATATTTAAATACGTTGTACTTTTCGCTTACACTTGGATTCCTTCCTTTTGTAAAAAGGTTTTACAATTAGTTACCTTACTTTGCAGCGTGAAAATTCAAGAAATTGTTTTATTATATTATTTTTAGTTGTACACAAACTTGTATAATTTATATACATTAAGGGGGTTCTATAGATGCACTCCTAGTTAAAAAAAAAAAAAAGGAAGTTAAATATATAAATGAGAATATTTTTTATGTTAAATACGAGCTGTGAATAATACTATTGAATTAAATTTAAGGATAAATATTACATTTTCGTGGCTCTTAGCCTTGATACGAGTATTAAATACAAATAATTTTATATCAAAATAATAAATGTTAAATAACTGATGGATAATCTTTTAAAAGCTATCTCTTAATCTGTCTCCAAAATTTTCGATTTGCTTTGCTTTTTTAGTTCGCATTACACGTTTTAACGACTTTTAATGATTTCCTTTGTTTCTTTCATAGTTGAAAACAAAAATGTTCTCGCTCTTAACAGTTTCATTTGTACAGTTCAACATTTATCTTACATTATGTATGCAGCAGATATTCTAGCTTCATTTTCTTTTTTCTTATTATTGTCATATTATTCTTATACTATACAAGGAGTTACGAGTGAATTAGAGTACTAAATTTTTATCTTATGTTTGTAGATAACTGTTTCATGATTGACTTATCGTTTTAGACCCTCCCCCCCCCCCCTTAATGTAACTTTATAAGTAGGATGTAAAAGCAATATAAATTTATTCTTAAAAGTTTATCGAATAAATCAATTATTTGTTTATTACTTTGTACAATATAGATCTTATATAAAAGAACAATTCGTTTTTTCTATATATATATATATATACATATATATATATATATACATACATATACATACACATTATATATATTTTTTAATTTTTAATGCACATCTAGTAAGTAATTCTAACCGAATGTAAAGACAAAACCCAAGAAAGATAATTAGATTTTATAGTTGTACATATATATACTTGTACACAATTTTTATAGAGTGCTATATATATGGTATCGCCGCGCAAATGTCGACGTATGTTCGAATGTCAAATAAAAAAATATATATATATATGGACGCTATGATTAACATTGATTTTAATGGTCGTGTGTAGCACAATCGTTAAGTAAATAATTGCATTTAAACATGCTCGTGATGAATGGCAAGGATGCGGGAACTCGGCAGGAACAGCTCTGACGGAAAGTTTAACGTAATCGCGAAAGTAGGTGACCCCTGACGGGAATTGAAAATCAATAAAGTGCAGCGGAATCTGTGATAAACGGGGAAGGAAGCTAGGCTCCGCTCCGCAGTTTCGAGGTTATGTCTTCGGAGCTTCGGACGGCGGCGAGCGTCGGGCGTTCTATTTTTATTACGGCGGAAACTGTTTATTCTTGCCAATCTTAGGCGCGCGTCACACATTATAATGCATCTAAATGCGAGAAGTCACGAAACTGCCGTGAGATAGTACAAACATGGGCAGAAGAAAATCTCACGGATTGCCTAAAAGTAAACAACACGGTCCACAGCAAAGGCAGTTGTCTTTGGCCAAAAAGAACGAGATAAATGTCTTATGCGAGAAATTATTTCATCGTGAGTATATTCCCGGATATATTCCAGCACCAGACACACGCTTCGTAGAATTTTATCATGCTAGTTGTGTCAGGTTGGTGCGAAGTGGTTGTAAATTATTCATTTATACGCGAGCAGAAGTTTCGATATATTCTCCGAAAAGTTGATAAAGAAATTTTCCTGTACATAGAATAATCTCGCGAATTCCTGCGGTTCAGACTTTAAACGCATAATACACGTGAAAGATTCCTTCCTAGCTACTTTATAAAATCTCAACTGCGACGATTTTACGCAGGCGGATGTGCGAAATAATGATTCTTCTTTTTTTCAACCAGTAAGTAGTAATTCAGCGTACGTGACACAACTATGGGACAACTACATAGAGATATCGTCAGTTTTGGAGAAGGTTAAACGGTTGGAGGAGATGAAGACAGAGTCGTCTAAGCGTTCCCAGGGGATTGGACAATTCATTAACTGGCTCAAAGATAACGGCGCGAATGTAGATGGAGCGAGCGTGGCTGAGTTTCCCGGCTATGATTTAGGGTTGAAAGCGGAACGTAATTATCTGGAGAATCAGCTGATTTTGAGGATACCGAGGGAGCTTATTTTTAGTATTCACAACGCGGCGCCAGAATTGACTGTGCTCCAAAATGATCCTCTGATACAGCATATGCCGCAGGTAGCACTAGCTATAGCGCTTCTGATAGAGAGGCACAAAGAGAATTCGAAATGGAAGCCTTATCTGGATATCCTCCCTACTAGTTACACTACAGTGTTGTATATGACTGCTGGTGATATGATCGAGCTTAAAGGCAGTCCTACCTTAGGTACATATTCAGTTTCGAAAGCATCAACTAATCGTAGAGATCCAAGTCTACGAACTTGGAAACATTCACGTTCCGATCATGAAATTTTATGTTTTTTCATTTCTTTTTACAGAGGCTGCTTTAAAACAATGCAGAAATATTGCAAGACAGTATTCTTACTTTAACAAGGTGTTTCAAAATAACAATAATGCTGTGTCTACTATACTCGGGGATGTTTTTACATATGAAAGATACTGGTGAGTGATAAAAGAATATGTACAGGTTTTAAAGGAGTAGCATCATATTTTATACAAAAAGTAATTTATTTAGCTTAGAAATTAGTCGTATAAATAAATATATATGTTAATCGATACGTATAAATTTCAAAGAATAAGTTCGCGATATCAGGAGAAACTTGCATGTTTCCTGATACGAGAGAAGTTCCCGAAACGAGACATTATATGAAAAAATTGCGCTAATTCTAACATTCTAAGTGATGTTCGAATTAATTTTAATGGTTAAGAATTAATCAGAAACTATACAATCGTATGTACAAACATTTATGTCTGCGAAATCAGTCTACAGGCTCATTGCTCTTAATAGAACCATTACAGTCGTTGATTCAGTGGTCGATCTTAAGTTATCTTACTCCTTTTACATTGTATCGTCGCTAAAATCAGGGTTCGCAATCAGCGTTGGATACATGCATGTACTGTCGTTTGCAGAAAAGAAGGCGCTCGGACGCTAATCGCGGCACGGGGGCTACTTAGCTCGCATTGGCCAACGCGACAATGTCGACTAGTTTTGCCAACTCAGATTTTTGAAAATCCGTAGAGAAAAGTTCAACATTCCGTAGAATTCCGCAGATACCCCTTTGAAAAATTCGTAGATCTACGGAAAAATCCGTAGGATTGTTAACACTGATGTTGACAAATACAAAGTAAGCGAACGGGACACAGGCGGTGGGAGCCAATGCTAGAAAAGTAGCCCCCTTGCCCCGCTCAGCATCCGGATGCCAAATTTTTTGCAAACCACGGTACCTGTAGTTGACCATGTATCAGTAGTTGACACTTTTCAGAAAAACACGAAAAAACTGTAAAAAATAAGGTTGTTAGAAGTGACGATCTTTTGAGCAAAGTACAGTTAGAGATTTCTCCTTATTTTTCATGTTTTTCTGAAAAGTGTCAACTACTGATACATGGTCAACTACTGATGCCTTTATATATGGGATTTATCTTAACACAATCAAGAGAATATTGCTGGCTTCCAAGGTTTCGACGGGATCGTTGTAAATACATTTAAATCCTTCTGTCGTTATTTCATGTAATCAGGTATAGTTTCCCAGCTATCGTTAGCGTCCAGAGAATCATTATCGATGTCACTTTTAAGGTCAGCGTCTCCCGCAGGTTCTCGATTTTCATTCCTTTCTGGCCTCTTCGTTGTCGACGTAGCGACCACGTTGATCATTACCGTGCTCAGACTGCTCGAATTGGAGAGTTTCCTGGCTGCCAGCATCGGACCTTGGAACACTGCTCTTGAGAACGTGTTCCTGTACCTGTACTTCTGCTTCTGTCGAATTCTGCACACGATGAATATTGCCAGGAAAACCACGATCGTCACGCCAAGAATCGCGCCGCTCGCTATTATACTCGGCTTCACTTTCGACAGTGTCTTTCCCCTCTCGTTGTCTTCCTCTTCGTCAACTGCGTTGCTGGTATCGCCGTATACCGTTCGTATATCGATAGAACTCGGTTCTTGCTTCATCACTTCTTTCACGTACCCAGATTCAACGACGTTCGGGGTGTCGTTGGCGTGTGTGGCTTCAGCATCGTCGTTTACAAACGCGACGCCTACTTTGCTGTCCTCCTTGGGCAGCTTCCCCCTTTCCACGATATCATACTCGCCCGCAAAGTCCCGCTGAATGTCCTTGGCGAACGGCAGAGAGCCGAATGTCGTTAGTAAATCGACTATTTGCACCGTGCGATGATGTTCCTTAATATCTTCTTGTTCCTCGGCGGCCTCGTTGGTGCGAGTGTCGAGGACCGCATCTTCGTTCTTCACCGTGGATTCTGAAGTCAAG
Organism: Andrena flavipes; assembly: GCA_963971345.1. Classification (NCBI taxonomy): domain Eukaryota; kingdom Metazoa; phylum Arthropoda; class Insecta; order Hymenoptera; family Andrenidae; genus Andrena; species Andrena flavipes. The sequence continues at coordinate 64,158,500 of OZ020480.1, forward strand.
ATTTGTCGTTGTGTAGTGTCTTCCTCTGGGCGAACGAAATCTCTTGGATTCAACGTCGAGTTCTCGAATGATCGTAGCACGTAATCGTCAATTCCTTTACCATAGTCCCCAGCGTCTTTGGCAATTGCCCTTCCTCCGTCAGCCACAGTTTTCTGCTCAAACTCATAAACGTTCTTGGCTGGCGACAAGGTGACCACTTCCAAGACATCTGTACCCTTCGTTCGGTGTCCATCCTTCGACTTTTGTACCTTGAGTCGCGACACCTCCGCTAGGTGAACTTTACTGGAGCCCCTCTGTCTCAGAGCAATCAATTCTTCCAAGCTCATGTTCCTCGACTTCAGAAGACGCTCCAGCCTCTTCCCAGCAGATCCAGACGCGAACAGTTCGAATATCTCGGCCCGTGCTTCTGGCTCCACTTCAGACACGATGTCCTCGTAGCTTTTCTTCTCGGTCTCGTTTGCATTCTGATGATTCCTGGGATAATGCTGGACATTCTCTGCAGACGCGTTATTCAACACCACTTGGCGATCGTCCATCGTGAAATTGGTACCGTAAGACACGGCGTCTAATGCAGACTCTATTTCCTTCATTATGGTCCTGCTCATATCGTGTTCCTCGATAGGGCTATTAACTTGAGTGTTTTGCTCTAAATCATGGTACATGAACGGCGCATCGTCCTGGTACTCGTGCTCCGGAAACAAGCTGTAATCCCCTTCAGGGTGCTCGGTGATCACACTTTCGTCTTTCGTAAGCGTTTCAGCCGTCTTAACACCGGGCTGTTCGCCGCTCTTGGACACGCTTGACGAGTTCTTCGCCAGCTTGGAGCGTTCTGTGGGGCTCAAGATCTGCTCGATGCTCAACGTCGAGCCAGTATCCTGGTGATTATCCTTGACGCCGCCAGCCGAGGATTTATCGTTCTCCTGGTCTTTCACCATCAGCCAAACCGGAGACATGCTGTTTCGTCCGTTCTTGTAATCGGTGAAATCGGAGAATTCCATGATCTCATCCTCGTCGAGGCCCTCGCCTCTGGTTTCACCACCGTTCGGTAATTTACCCGCGCTGTCGTTACTCGGCAACAGCTCCATGGAATTTGTTGCAACGGGCAACGATGTTGCAATCATTGCTGGCGAGCTCGTGGTAGGCGTGACTTTTGCTCGTGGAGGATCAGGAATAATCATCGATCCTCCCATCGTTGCGTTCTCTGCTTCTGAATGTACAATTCCGACGCGTTTTGTCGGACTCGGAACTGGCCCAGCGGAATTCGTCAGATTCATTCCGCCGACAGGAATAACAAAGATTTTCTGTTCGTCTTTTATCTGGGAACTTTTCGTACTACCAAACTCTAGGTCAGCTATCCATTGTGGTTTCTTCGCGATGGATACTCTTGTAAAAGTGTGCGACATGATCTTCGAGGCTTCTTCGATATAATCCTCAGCCTCCTCATCGTCCTTCGATTTCAATGCATTAATCACGTCAGCTTTACCTCTTAAAAGGTCATTCAGGGTTAGATTTCTCCGTTGCAGGAGTTCCGACAAACTCAGACCCTCTTCTTGTTGCATCTTCAGCAGGGACTTCAGCTCCATCGAGTTTCGTACGAACTGAGCATTCTTGGTTTCAGATTCCGAAAGGTTTTTCTTAACATTCGTGCGAGGCCATGGTCCAGAATTGTTCTCCAGTTTCCTCTCGTTGGATGATGTCTCGTTTTCAGCCAGCGCGAACTCGTAGTTTTGGGGTGGCCTCCTTTTCCTTGGACGGGGCTTCAAGTATTCCCCGTCGTCCAGCTCGTGCTCGTAATCCTTCACTTGGAAGGCTTCCCGATACCTCGACGATGTTGCATCTTTGTTCTCTGCGAAATCTAAGGTCTCCTTGCTGGTCCCTTTTGAGCTTGCTGCGTTTCGATTGATCGCAGAACGAGTATCTTTCTTCCTTGGCGAGACCTCCTCGTGCTCCTCACGTCCACGTTTATTGCCGGGTAATTCATAGTCCGTGTATTCGGGGTAAGAAGTCCGGTGGCTGCTCCTGGAACGAGGGGGATCATCTCGTCCGTTATTTTGACGATACTTCGTCCCTCGACGGCCGTAATCGTCCTCGTCGTCGTTGTCTATCCTGTCTTTGGTGTATTGGGAGAATTGGGAGAACGGAAACAGAGGCACTATATCGCCGTCTCGCCATTTGGGCTCCAGGGCCCCGTCATTGTTCCGCCATCTGCCCACCAGTTCGCTCGAATTCTCTTGGTCGTCTGGGGTTCCGTCGTCTGATATTTCGTCTCTGTGTCCCGTACGCCCTCGCGTTTCTTCCTAAAAACAGATTAATCTTAAGAAATGGGTAGTAGATACAGTCTGGCGGAAAGATATCTAGCGCTAGCTTCAGTTAGCAATTGAATATGCTCGCTAGAAGAACGTAGGTAGGTAAATATCAAATGTTCTTTCGGATGGAAAGAAATTTAAGTTTAACTGGAAGTTTATACGACTGGAATTGTTATAATCCTGATCGATGAGAGGAAAGAAATTTGGATGGAAGTGACAATTATTTGTGTTAAGGAGTCATTCCGGTCAGACGGGTTGAAAAATTGATTTTTTTTAAAAACATTTTTCAAAATTACATATCCTCAAGAATGTACTGTTAAATTTTCATGGAAAGATTCCGATTATTTTAGCTTCCACAGAGCCAAAAGAAATATGAGAATAAAATCCTTTTTGAGAGGGCTCTAGAGTTAATTTTAATTGAAAACTGTCTCCACATAAGTCTGATTGAAAAATCTTGTCCATTTAGATAAACTTTCGATTTCTTCGCGTGCAGATATTCGAAAATGGGTATCTATCGTTCATCTAAATTAAATGCAAATAAAAAACTAATATTTGTGTGTTGAAAGCATACATGAAATATGATTTTTCACAATTTCCTTGGCAAAACTCAATATACATACAGACACCGTGTGACCCGTATTGAAACACGAACTGACGATTTCAAAATCAATTTCCATAGAATATATTTGCATTAAACTGGGTGGTCAACGAATAGTCAAGTGAAATCTATGCGTTCATTATTTGCTAATCTGTATATTAAGGTGATCGTACCTCGATAACTATTCTCGTTCAAACTTATCTTTAAACTCCACCCTGAAAGTTTTTGTATTTCCAGACAGATTATACTACGATATATATACAAGAAGGTAAATCGAGTTACCTGAACTCGTTCCTTTCACACTGATTTTAAGAGGAAACCAGATGAATACTGTCAAGTAATTGGAATGTTAATATGTAGGCACACTCCATTACGAGTTTTGATCATTCTCATTGATTATCGAGTGGAATTATTCGTTGGTTTCTAAAACTTCTATTATTCTATTGTTAAAAATAGCGCAGGATGTATATTAATACAATACTGGGAATCTTTATTCATTCGTCTTCGTCATTTGCAAATAAAAAATAGGAAGTAAAGTTGCATTATATCTTTTTTTATGTAATATAATATTTCTCAGAGTTTGGCAAATGGTTTGAAAATATTACGAAAAGAGGTCGTTAGTGTAACAAAGCGAAAGATAAAAAAAATAATTAAGTTGCAAAATTAAAATTAAATTTTTGCTGAGAATTGCAAAGCATCTGTTCCAAAAGGAGCTTTTGAAAAAAGAGATCGAATTTATTATTAGTCAAGTTCCTCCAACTATCCAAATTTGACGATACCTTTTTGGAGTGAAATATTTTTAGTGCCACGTTTATGATTTGTAAATAAAAAAATACTCTGTGCCGGGAATATCGCGAAACTTTCTCGAACCAGATACACAGATCTGTTCCGTGAGAACTCGATCTCATAAATTTCCGCAAAGATGTAGAGAAACTTCAAATATATTGTGCAAACTCCAAGTAGAATATCTTGTCACAATCTGGCGTAAGTCGCAGCACCTTTTGCCCATTTAATATCATCGTAATAACAGTTATATTTACGAGTAAACATCTTTCTTTCTATCCTGGGAACACGTTGGCATCCGGCCTTAAAAGTGCTGAGCGATTAAAATATATCCAAGTAAATAATACACGGAAATCTAAAGAGCTCACTGAGTTCAGTGACTATAAAAAAGAAAGTGCACCGTGCCTGTTTAATTGGCGCAATTTTCCTTACGCAAAATGCAAGTAAGCCGCGAAAAAAAACACGTTGATTGCAACTATTACAGCAATTATTATGGATCACATCTTTCAGATCTTTCTTCAACATTTTCTTAGATTAGCATGCCCTCATTAATGTTTTGCTATTACGCTATTTCTATACTGCTTGCTCTATATACAGTGTATTTTTGAACGAATGTCATTTTTACAGGTATATTGTATGTATTGCAACTAATTTTGTTCAAACTTCGTGAGGCTTATTTAAGTGTTTTTCTCTGGAATATGAGTATAGTTTTTCTTGATACTATGTATTGCTACTTTAATAATTTATTATAGAACTCATCTAAAAAATTTAAAGTCAGTGCAACATAATTATGAATTATTCCTCATATGCTTCTCACGATTTCTTATTTATTTTATTACTGTTCAGTATTAACAACGGGGTCAAATTTTACATATAATTATCGTATATTATTTATTGCAAAATTATGTCTGCAATCTCCTTTTCCGAAGTATTATTCACTTATTGTTTATAGTCCTATTCCGAGTCACTAAGTGGTCACTCATTCAATGCTTCAGAAAAGTTTTTAATCATTTCACTGGCGTGCTTAATTATTTTCTGCTGCGTTTTATATTCATTCTTTTTATTGTTAATTTCGAGGTCAGAGCTTAGTTTAAAGAAGATTACCGTACATTATTCGGAAGAATTTTATTTGCGCATTTAATTAAAACCATTGTTCATATTCATTTATGTCCTTGCGTATTTGATCAACAAGCATTTTCTTGGATAACAGTGAAATGGTAACATTTTTTTTATACAATGTATTTATTAACAGAAGGCGCTATTTTATATGAAAAAATAACAAAGTATAAAATGTTTGTTTATAGGAGATTCAATTTTCTTCCACAGTTTCAACTTATTTTTGTAAAAGATTTCGCTTCATTCATAGTTGTACCATATTTACTAATAAATTGTGGTAATTCTTAGTTTAGTGTGCGCGTGATATTTTCAATATTGATTTTGTCAAAAAGCGAGCCTCTATGGAGAAATTATATTCCACATTTCCTAGCATAGTGCACGCGTTTTCGTCGTTGATAATTACGTTATGAATCAAATGCGCGAAGTACGTGACAAAATGTTTGCAAAGTCCCGAAGTTTCCGTGCACCGTGCCAGCTTTCTCTTTCTCTGGTGATCTACGTGCAGCTAGTTTTTACCATAACAACGGCCTCGACGTGCGTTTTGACATTTGCTGTCGTCAGAATCTTTTGGGGAGTTTCTCCTTTCAATAAACAGCTTGAAAGTCTGGTTACACGGTGAACTTCAAATTAATCGAACGAAAGTATTTTCAAAGAAGGTTGCTGATGATCATTTTCCAGAGCATTATACATATATACATTTTCTATTTTTTTAATCTCTTTTAACCCGTAACTGTGTGCGTTGAGTGAACACTGCCGAAGAAGTAGTCACGACTCACAGAAGTGTTTCGTGTGAAAAGGACATAATTCGCATTGTTTCACGGAAATATGTAAAGTTCACTGAGGAATTTTTCACAGGAGACACTTCTGTCACATATGACTGGTAGTTCAGATATATTGGCATTAGTTTAGAAAATATAGAAACAGATAGAAATTTGCTGGAAATACCAATTTTGAGACTTTAAAATATCTTGTGCGAAAAAGCCCTAACAAGGGAAGTGCACTAGATTCGGGTTACTGAGGTGGCTCAAATTTTGTTCATAGCTAGTGTATACCATGTATGATAATATATAGAAACGCAGCGTGTATTGTTCAGAATTGGACAAAGCAATGCAGCTCAGAGTTTGTCTTTTCTGGATTTTCCATATGAATCTATATGCAAGTACGAAACTGGTTTGAATAAGTATTAAAAACGGAGCAACGTATAGTGTATACGCCTGGAAAAAAATCGACTGCCGCCTATTTCCAATTTGGGATTACCTATGTTTCACAATTTCAATCGACTTTTGCACAAAGGTTCATTTGATTATGGTAATTCTGAATCAGATAAACGCGTACCACACGACTCTTCGCAACCAATGTTCTATAAAAAAAAAAACGAAGACTCGATTGAAAAAACTTTATTGCACATTTAGATTAGTACCAGTTCAGTGATACTCCGTATTATCCGATGGTTTTACTCGCGGACGGTTATCGAACGTGCAACGACGTCGGTGAAATACCCTGGATATTTCACAACGTTACCTGTTCCCGCGTAGAAAAAATAAAAGAAAGAGGGGAAAAACGCGACCGGTTGAAAGAGCAATGTCCACTTTCGTGTAAGGGACGTTCACCCTTTCCTGTTGATATAAAAGTCAAACGCGTTCGACGATTTGCGTCTCGTGTTCGACCACGTAACATGGAGATTGCAGATTAATTGCCTCAACCATGAATCTTTCTGCTATAGGATTCATCATGGAAAATTTTCATTGAAAATGCATTAATAATCATGTTGAATCAAACTTGGATGCGGCGAAAGAAAAGCTGCTGGGTTGTTTCTTGTCATTGAACTTGGATATTTGTGACTTGTTTGTGTTATTCATTTTGTTTTTACGTGGTTATGCAAATCTGTCAATCCTTGTTTAATCGTCGAGCAACTCCAGGCGCCAGTTTAGACGGGTGAACGATGCAATGTCGCTCGGCTCGGGCTTCGCGTGGCTTCGATCAAAAAGTGAAGTTAAGCTGGGATTCCCAATGCGCGGCTCGCCGCTGCGGCAATTAATTGGCATTAAATAACTAATGTACTTTTTTATGGGTGTAGGCATTTCGGAGATTTGTAGGTCAAATCGTTTTTTATTTTTCAAATGAATATACTTCAAATAGCAGGGGAGACCGGGGCAAGTTGATACGTTATTCTGTTTTCAATTTTGTTCATTTTTTATTTGAATTAATTACTTAATAACAAATACGCCAAAATATACTTTATTCTTTCCTCTTTAATATATAGTAAGCGAAAACTTGAGAAAATTCACACAAAACGAATAAAAAACTGTTCTTTAGACGATCAATTTGGATGTATCAAAACTAGGTATTTACTTTTTCTCTATATAAACGAAAACAGTTAAAAAACGATTGTTAACGTCAATGTACACATACGTACGCTGGATCGTAGGAAATAATTGAGCAACATTCTCCACGTATCTCGCTCAAATGGATCTACATATACACGGTGTCGAGATAATTCGTCTGTATCAACTCTCCCCTAGTATTCATCCCGAAAACTATCCGCGTGAAACGGCCTTAAGCCCCCCGCCCCACCACTCCAACGAATAAACCCATAAAATTCATCGGTGAATAAGCGACGTTCCCCTTTCTCGACACCCGTTCACGATATTTAAGCAGGCAAAACGGCGAGATTTCTCTTTCGTTTCTTACCCGATGGCTCAGATCATCGCCTCGAATAACGAGCTCGACGCCCGCTGGAAGAGGCTCTGCCCGAGCGGACCTATCGCGAGGGAAATCGAACGTGGAAAGCATCAGCAAGAGCAGACAGAATGTTTTCCACATCGTTGCAGCGCGATCGGAACACCGAAAGCTCCTCGTCGTGGATGCACAAAGTTTCACGTTCCTCCTCCGCGTCCAGGTGGACACCGTGCCCCTGGTCTTCGGTGGTGGTAGCGTCCTCGTAACTGGCAAGCAGGTGCACGTAGATCGCAGCCGCACACAGGATAACGAAAATCGCGTTCTTCCTGTTGCACAGGCCGAAGATATCCTCCGGGTTCATGCAGAACAACTCTTTTGTCCCCTCTCGGCTTTTAATTGCGAACAGTCGAGGTACGCCGTTCCCACGCGGTTCGTTCGCATCTGCGACAGTTCGCCTCGCAGACTATGCACTTTGGTCTCGCTTAACGTTGCCCATCGCTAATCCAGCAGGGAAGGTCAGAGAACAGTCGCGATCGTGCGTAGAGGCCGGCGAAACCTCGAGTGTCAAACTCCTCATGGAAATATGTATTTTGAAAGCGAACATATAAGCGTATCCGGTTGATCCTGGTTTCCGTCGATCCTCCTATCAGGATCTTCCTTTGTGGGGCACACTAGTGGGTCGCGTGTTCTCGCGGACGAGCTTCGCCTAATGGTAATCCAGCTCGGAGCACTCGGTCGCGGGGCAAGTAATCGGTAGTAATCACTAGGAGAGGCCAGCTGACAGCAACATGTTTTTCATTGGCGTAAAATCGCACGGTGCTGGGGGCTTGCGAACTTGTTGATCGCTTGACACTTTCGAAGCAGCACACTCTTCTTTCCACGCTCGGCAAATCGTTCCCGCGCACTGACGCCGCTTTTCTCCGCGCGCGATCCTAAGTAAGTCGGTGAAACTCGAGAGCCGTCTTCTACCTACCTCTAAACGGACGGGGGGCGCTCTCTTGCCTCTCCTCGACGACCACTGCCGGATCACCGCAGATGATATTCATCTGGCGGCGATCTGCTCGGTGATAGGTAGATCTGCTTGGATAAGCCGGACCATCGGCTGCGCTTCGGATGAAAGATGAAGAGACGATCCGCAATAGTGATCACCGATACGCTTCGATGGACCCTCGTTGATAGCGGAAGAAATGGTCGGCTCGCGTCCAATTGTTTGCTCTTTTTTTACGGGAACGTTATTTACATGGAAGTTGAGTCGAGCGATTTCAGGGTAGCGTTGGTTGAAGCGTTGCTTTGAAAATGAAATATTATTTGGAGGAGTGGGGTAGTTTCAATCTGTGGTGATTTCGATTTTGGAGGATTAGTTGTGTATTCTTTCAATCCCCTTTCTTTGTTCTCTTTGTTTCTGATCGTTGTAAACTAAAGGGCGAAACAACTGGGCGATGATTGACATATGTTTAAACGATAGGGTCCCCGAAACATAGGTTTTTTCGCACAAGAATGCTTCGTAAAAAAAATTGAGTGTATGAAAATTCGCAATAAAGGATAGCACGGAAGTTAGTGTAATTACGAGTAGAATCCCGTTTGAATTTTTAAATTCGGGTAAGAATTGCATGTTTGTATGTCCATGTTACGCTCTAGAGCCTGTACGGATACACCAATTTGGACAAATGAGGTACCTTTAGAATTGTCTTGACGTTCCGAATGTTATAGGATATATAATTTTCAAACAAGTAAAAAATATAATAATTTTAAAAACCGGACTGACTAAAGATGACTAAAGAAAGTGCTTCAAGCTGGTAACAAAAAGAGGTGGGCGACATCAGCTTTTAATACAATTTTTTTTCATATTCTCTAAAGATTGACAAATAAAGCCACAAAGCTGGAAGTAAATATATTTAATGGTTTTGTTTTTAAAAAGTTAGAAATTTATTTTTCTGTTTTCCACAGTCAACAATTAAGTTTTCAACAGATTTCCTTTCACTTTAAAAACTTGTGACACTGGTGTATTAAAAATTGCGTTAATAACAGATATAATTATACAAATAATACTACTTAGGTAATTATACGAATAGTAATTATGAAAGGTATATTTAGTATATTTAGCAATTGCTTTTATAATGGCTATACTTGTTGTACTCAAGAAATTGTTAATTGGATTGTTGAACGACTTCTTGTCCATACTCTGTAGCTATAAGAAGAGACCGCGAAAAAGTGAATTGTTTTGTTATTATATAATTCCAGGGAAACCATATGTTTCCTGCGAAACTAACATATTTGAAAAAAGCCAGGAACTTTCCATAACACGGAATTAAAAATGAAACCCATTCGAATTTACTAATTTCTTTCATTAATTACACGATGATTATACAATCATTTCCCAGCGAGTACAAAGTTCTTACCCATAAGAGTTCAAATTGGATTCAGCAATAAATTGCATTACGCAGTAATAAAAAATATCATTCACACATTGATTATTTTATAATACTTAATAATAATATCGTATTTTAATCGTGCAAGTGAAGGAATGAACAATTAATACATTCCACATGCTAATTCGTTCGGCAATTAGACGGCATAATAATAATAATAACTAAAGCAGTAAAACTGAATCTATGAATAAGTATTAATTCAGTAACAATGTAGTAATCATTTCAGAAGAGGAAACGGTCAATCACAAAATAATAAATAATTCATTTTAGGATTATTATTCCTATCCGACTTTAACTTCGCATCCGAATTATGATTTCCACAAATAAATGAAAAGGTTACCATATATAAACACCATTTACATATTATCTCTCATGATTTCATGTAATTAAGTATACGTATCTAATTCTGTCCCAGAAAGATACAGAATTTACAAACTAAAAACAGATATTTTCCACTTTGTCATTTTACCTAAGACAGATAAGAATTTGCATTTCCATATTACTCTCTAATTTCCACTCCAATTTTGGATTTGTTTCTGGCGAAATTATGAAGCAAGTCATCTTGAACTTTTTTATGGCTTTATATTTAACGTTTGAAGATGCGAAAAGACAGTTTTGTGTTAAAAATATGCATTGTAGATGTCTCTATCGACGTTTATGGACCTCTAGTATTGTAAAAAAAAATAATTTTAAGACTTCAATGTTGCATAAGTAGCTTAAAAAATTTCCTGCAAAATCGTACTTCTTTTCCTAAAGGCTCGTATAGACCGGACGATAATTGCCGGCAATTTTGTCGCCGGAGTCGCTGGCGAGTAGGTGGGATAACCGACTTGTATTTGGCGATTTTTATCCGGCGACTTGTGTCCGGCAAATTGTGTCTGGCGACTCGTCCTTTAAAGGTTAAAGAGATACGAATATACCTGGGAAATTCGCCGGATACCTGTATCCGGCGACTTGCAACAATCGCTGTGGGATGCAGCAACTCGACCCTTGCCTCAAACGGCCTTCTAGAAATGACTGTTGGCCACATGTTCCCCAAAAAAATATAAATATATCTATATTATATATAAAAAAATATATATATACATATAATCACAAGGACGAGTCGCCAGACACAAGTTGCCGGACGCAAGTCGCCGGATAAAAGTCGCTGGAGACAAGTCAGTTATCCCACCGACTCGTCAGCGACTCCGGCGACAAAGTTGCCGGCGATTATCATCCGGTGTATACGAGCCTTTAGCTTTACAATTCTGTTAATTTTCGACTTTTTTTTGCGGTCCATCGACAATGGACCGAACGTCACCTTCTTTCGAGAAAAGATGTCTTCGGCTTGCCTTTATTCCTTTACACAACAATAGAAGAAATTGGGGATAACGATCACCTTATTTCGAGACAAAAACCCCGTCGTAAACCATACACCATCCTCAGTCACACCCTATTCTTTTACGCGAGGATACAAAACAGTAATTGTAGTTCCATATTCTTCATAAAAAATATTTTAATCGTATCGCTTGTGTTAAGATCCACAAATTTTTTTTTCATCAAAAAAACATATTAAACAATAATAAATAACAAGAACAACATATGCTTTTAGTTCTAATTAGAACAGATGATTTCGGCGCACTATGGAATAATTAAATGAAAGCTATTTTGCAATTTTGAGAATTTTTATCAAATTCCAACGTTTCAGTCAATGATTACGATCACTTTCAAGGAAACTTAGATAAACAAAAAAAAATACTGCGTGTGCTTTTATATATAAAATTTTTTCCTTTAATGCTTTTAGTCTCTAAGTACGTAACTATAAGATAATCTCAGCGTCAACGCTTAATGCGTTAGTAATTGGGTCCTTCACCCTACCACTGCACCAAGTCTCATCGATGACCTGACATTTGTTGCGTCATCCCTGCGAGCCCCCTCTCCTCCGCGAATTCGTCAATAGCTACCTATATTTCCGGAATTGCCAGGGCGACCGTAATTACGATGGTTTCCAAGAGCGCGCCGACAGAAACAGCGACAGTCTCGCGGCCGTTCGCCAGCCAAGCTATCCCGCGGTAGAAAGTGCGCGCGAGACGGAGATCTCACGATCTTCGATTCATAGCACGACCTTCCCACGTGCAGTGGACTGTGCACCCATCCCCACGGTGCAATGGTTCGCGCTGCGCTCGTCTCCCGATTCTTATCGTCGCGATGCATTGCGAAACGTCTCCAGTCGTTTTTATCCCCTGCCCCCCTTCCTCCCTTTCCCCCTTTTGTTCGCGCCGCGTCGTCACAGCCGTTTCCCGCGGGGGACGCTCGTTAGCGTCACGCTTTTCGCCGCGCTTTCCTCGCTAATTAAAGCTGGTAAACCATCGACGGGCCACGGCACGCGAAACCGTTGTGTCGATCGATTCGATAATTCGTAGATTTCCCGCGGGATTACGAGTCACGTTGCGTTCGCTGAAAGTGCCCGGAGGTAGGGTGCTACCAGAAGTGGGCCTTATGATGCTTATTTTTTTGTCTCTGTCTGGTTGGAACGCGAGACATCCTGTATTACTTTTTTTAATATTTATTTTTAGATATCTTGTGGCTGCTGTTGTGAGTGGAGCATTGTGACATTTTACCAAGTATTGCATTCTGACGATTCTTAAAAGGGGAACGTATAAAGTTCAGGTCACCAATCTGCTTCAAACTTTGCGAATGGTTAATGCAGAAATTTATTAGGAAATGAGATTTAAATATTTGCTTTTTACAGAGTTTGACATTGATAGACTGAAATTGAGTTCAATCAAAATAGGAACGTTTACCTTTTGCTGGGATACTGGGTCCATTTTGACCCATCCCACTCGTACACACCTGAAAACTAATTGTAAGCTTCTTATATTAAGATTCTCATTTTGTTACGATCTAAAATTCTATGATTTTTCTTCGAGAAGTGATATTTGAGGTGGGTGAAAATGGACCCAAAAATCCGCCTGGGAGTGTTAACTGAACGACGTAAAGTATGCCAGGGAAGGGAAGAAAATCGTTGGTTCTCTCTCTCTGACGAAAACACTTAAACGAACATTACTCTTTCGAACGATATCTCTTCTTCCGTGGCTAAGATCGTCGGCCGTGGAGAAGAGCGCTGGAGTCTCGACGCGAACAGCGCTTCGGCAAACGAGAGAGGACGCGCTCGCACTTTCACACGGGCCCGAACTTTCATACGGTTTACCCGCCAGCTAGTAACGCGCGCGAGAGCCGTGCGTTCCCTTTTCCCGTTCTTCTCCTTTTTCTTACACGGAACATAATTTTCTATTATCCGCTTAAACGCGTCCGCTCGTTTCCAGTTTCCCAGCTGATCCGCCTGAATCGCATTGCCCCTCTTTCGGTTGATCTCGTTCGCGACGAGACGCAGTATTCCAGAACATCGCGAACGAAAACGTTGCACAGCGAGTCGCCGTTTCCCTTTCGAGACCATTATGAAATTTGTCGCTGCAGAGGTACGCGCCTGCTGTAAGAGAAATTTAATGTTTTCGATTATTCGGTGGGTCCACTAGTGTAATTATGATGGAGGTGGTTACAAGTGCTATGGAAAATCGAAAATGTTGAAGAAAATTGTTTTATATGGGGTTTCGTTTTCGAGAAAATCGAGTTGGAAAATTGGAGAAAAAATTGAGCATTTAATCACTAGCAAGGAAACCATATTTGAGGCTTTCAGAGAAAAAACGAACTAAACCATATTGGATAAAATTAATTTTTCCTATTTTACATGATCAGTTGGAATACATTATTGCTAACTCAATTTCGCAAAAATTTGGGTTAGTCCGTTTTTGCTCGCAATGCTTCATTAATGATATAAATTATTTTATGTAGTTATGCACATATATAAAAAATGAAACAACACTACGCGACCGTCGGGTCTTTTCTGATCCAATCGCGTTTTGATTTTTTTGGAAGATACTTCTAATCTTCATAAAAATATAAAAAATATAAGAAAGTTGTTACAAATATCCCAAATAGCACACGACGCCTGAAAGACGTCGTGCGACCTTTTTGAACGTTTTCAAAACGTACAAGACGCCGTTAAAACTTAAATGTGAAATTTTGAAAGATGAGTCTAGAGGGCGAATAATGATATTCTGTCAAATATTACGCGTTTATATTTCGTAAAGATCTGATTAGATATGCGGAAATCCTGGACACTTTTCACTTCTTAATGGTATTCCAACTCCGTCGAGGGTCGAAAGACATAAAATTTGGTGAGACACTGCGGAGGGTTGTTTTCGCCACGAGGTATCAGGCGGCATCTCTTGGACAGGCGTCGCTGGAGGCCACCCTGTAGACTGGCCGCTGTCGCCGCCGACGACGCCCTTCTTCTTACCACTGACACGGAACTGACAAGTGTGTGCAACCCTTAAGACGTCTTGAAAGTCTGTGACTAGGGATTGCAAATATACCCACATTTTCAATTACCGGTAATTCGGTAAAATTTTCAATCAAAACCGGTAATTAACTGGTATTTTTTTAAGGTATTACATGTCGTATAATATATATGAGTACCCATTAGAAAAAACTTTTTTTGAACTCTTATCGAGCGTTATAAAAAATATATCCAAGTGAAATTATTCTGAACATAAAATATCAATTTATATAACACAAAATAGATATATTTGTATAACTATTGACAATACTTATTAATATGGATCTCCACCAGGAAAACAATGAAAAGAATCAAATCTTACATACATAATTAAATATTTTTTATTTAACAAATAAGCACGAAAAAACATATTTTGCCTAAACTTTGGTTTCCTGAGCGCTACCTAATTTTTGTACAAAATAATCCAGCCACGAATCATATGCCATTTATATATACTTTCTCCTTACTTTTTCTACTTGAAAATACGTCCCTTTTCTTAATTCAGATTCTTAGTTTTCTTTTGGATCAGAGTTGGTTCTCCATGAGATAGATACTTCGATTTTCGTTTTCATTAGTAATTGAAGTTTTTTTCACTGATAACATAGTAGATGTCGACGCAATTAATGAACGCATATTTGCGCTACATTGCTATACGTAATGTACCGAATTACCGGTAAAAATTTGGCAAATTGCCGGTAAAAATTTCAGGGTATTTCTCGCGATTAACCGGGAAACCGGTTTACCGGTATTGCAATCCGTATGCTTTCTTAGATGTGTTATGTTTCTTATGTTAAAAAAAAAAACAGATTTTAATATTATAGTCCAATCTTTTTATGACTCTTCAAGGTCCTACCAACAGATGAAATTCTTCAATGCAAACCTGGTTAATAAATTAAATATCATCTAAACGAATGAAATGAAACTTATTCCAATCGCTACTTTATATTACACGCTGAGTTCCAACTATTGATTTCTGAACGCCCCAGGAGGGATTTCAATGAGCAAGTAGAAGTTTATTTAGACTTTAACATCGGTGTCGCGTATCAGTGACACCTATCTGTATCGCGTTTGTGATCATAAAATCCGCTTTTGGCGACAGACTTCCGTCTTTACGTAAGAGGAAGTAATCTAATAGCCAGGCGACAACCAGAACGATCTCGACAATACGATCGGGAGCTTTCGTTCTGTCCCGCGGAATGTCCACTTTTGTCCTGCCGCTACGGCGTAGCAAGCCTGCGCGAAGAAAGTACTCACACAGAGAAAGGATTCGCCGCGAGATAACGATGGAAAGAGAAACCGGCCAAAGTCATTTTATTTTCGTTTTATTCGTTCAATCATTGAAATTGGGCCACGGAGCGTCAAAACTCTGAACTGCTCGAAAGCCCCGGCAGATAATAACGCGTTCTAACGTTGTGTCTCTGCGCGTGAGCGGTGATTTGAAATATTTTAGAAAGCCGGCGAAACATTAAATCGTCCTTTCCTTTCGACTCTATGGGTCTTTGTCTCGAATTCAGATGGCCGTATAAAGAGCCCACGATTTTCCCCTATAAGCACTATTTTTATTTAACATTATTCGCGGCGAAGTCGTGAAACTTAAGCCAAGCGTTTCCCTGGAGAGAGAGAAAGTCGGGTGAACGACTACGTCGACGACGATGGCAATGAATCTTCTTTTACTTCCATTTCCGGATTTGTGGGTCAAGTTCTTGTCTGAAAAGCAGCCACAGCTGCTGCTCCACGGGACTTTAGCGTGCCTCTTTCGAAGGCGAAAGTCACTGTAAGGTTTTTTTACGGCGGTTCCCGTGATTCAGACGAAATCTGTGTACTTGTTTTTCATTGAATTCTTGCGAGTTTTCTGACAAGTCGTTCTCACAAATCTTTTCCTCTTATACCTAGGAACCTCGTAGTGAGATTCTTCTATCATTACTGTGTGAAGAAATGGGAGGAAATGAAAAGTGTTAAATTTCTTCGTCGATGTTACTTCCCTGGGTTTTCTAGGAATAGATCTACTGATTTATGAATATTACAGATGTGGGTGCATAAAATTTAATCTATTAAGTTTATTTAATTTCATTACTTTTCAATCTTTGTCTCCTATACCCTAAAATCCGAATTCCAAAGATTCTTATACATCTTGTTGATATGTAACCCCGAAAGAGATTTTAAGTTACATGCTCAACATCTAACAATTATTTCAATATTTACGTTAATTATTCTCTGCGGAGTGATTCTGCAGAGCTTATCTTCAAAACTGATAGCTTCCAAATATTAATTTTTCGAGCCTTTATTTCAATAAAGAGTTCCATGAAACAACTGCATGTTAGCATCTGCTAGCAAGTGGACGTGCGGTGGCTGATATTTTGCAATGAAATGAATATTTTAGCTGGGCAGTTTCTACAGTAATGACGAGGCAGAATCTAATTCCGAGCGAGGACGGTTCACGCATGATCCACGCTTTGATCCCGATGTGGGACATGTGCAATCACGAGAACGGGAGGGTGAGTCCCAATCATCATCCACGTTGTATACGCAACAGCGAACGTTCTCTAATATCGTCTAGTTTCTCGTTTCAGATCACCACGGATTTCAACGCAACATCTGACTGCTGCGAGTGCTACGCTCTGCGAGACTTCAAGGAAGGGGAGCAGATATTTATCAGCTACGGGCCCAGAACGAACTCCGACTTTTTCGTGCACTCCGGATTCGTTTACGTGGACAACAAACAAGTACGCTCAATTTATTCCAAATCGCAATGCTCCATAAAGCCTTTATTTCTCAATCACTCCTTTCATATCTCTTAGGACGGTTTCAAGCTGAGACTTGGTATCAGCAAAGCTGACTCCCTGCAGAAGGAGCGGATCGAGCTGTTAAACAAGCTCGAGCTCCCCTCGGTGGGCGAGTTCCTGTTGAAGCCAGGATCAGAACCGATCTCTGACTTGCTGCTGGCGTTCCTCAGGGTGTTCAGCATGCGCAAACCGGAACTCACGCACTGGCTCCGCTCTGATCGCGTCTACGATCTGAAGCATATAGATTGCGCGCTGGAGACTGTCGTCGAGGAGAACGTCCGGAAATTTCTGCTTACGAGGCTGCAGCTCTTAATTGCTAATTATCCGACGAGCCTGAAGGTGAAAGTGAAACGAAAAATAGCCGCGTTGTTTTATCACACAAAGCAGATGCCACGACGGCATTAGGGAATCGCAATCGTCACGTTCGGCTTGTTTCTGTTAACAGGAGGATCTGCAACTGCTGGAAACGTCGCTACCTCAGATTAAAAAGCTGGCTATCCAACTGAGGGTAACGGAAAAGAGAATACTCCTGGGCGCTCTAGAATACGTGGAACAGTGGATCAAAGCTTAATGATTGAGATTTTTTTTTCGTATCGATGGAATCTGATTTTCGTTCTTCTTACAATTAATGGTAATAGGATGCTACAAAGGAATGTGAGTGGAGAAATGGACGGTTAGAGGAGAAGCCGTGTAAGATACATTAAAGTGAGACAGTGGAGGGAATATTTATGTATGTACGTGTATTCAACAACTATACAATGCAATGTAAAGTAATCGCGTGCTCCAAAATGTCTCGGTTCTTGTTGTTGAGAGATCAGAACTTTTGGAAGCACGTGGACAGTTTTTATCTATCACGTTAATGTTTCCCGTGGAACTGTGCTTCGAGTGGTGTAACTAATCGTGTTCGTATCTCTGGCCACAGGACTTAACTTCAGCTTTGATAAAAAAGAAAAGAAAAGAAAAAAATGTACAAACGAGATGTTACTATTCATGGATATTTATTTTTCAAAGAAGATAGTTAAGAGATCTAATTCTTTATTGTAAGCTATTGTGCGATATTACACAGGCCTACAAAATCAGACTTACAAAACAATTATACGCCGTAAGATTTACCAATATACATACATGTATATATATCTCGATCGAATTCTAACAGTACGCATAAAAGTAAGAGAAGCAGCGAGTTCCGGATATATTTTCCAGCCATTAAAGTTGTATCGCATCATGTTTACCCCATGGAATTTTATGCAGTGACTTAATGAACTTGTTACAGTACGCTTATACAAATGATAATTATATAAGATTACATGGATGTATTTACGTAAAAATATATGAGCCAATTCAATCGCGTATAATGAAGATGATAAGGTAGAGTAATAAATTAGGCGACGCTACAGCAGGACTGATAGCTCTGTGTATTGCTTTCTAAATACATCGGGGCAGACATGATACAGCCAAATTACAAATGTCACGTTAACTAAACGTTACATTCTACCCTCTAATACAAAACACAGGAAATATACGATATGATTACAATATTTTAATAAATCACTGGAAAACTCTCTTGCTATCTGATCCAAAAAGTTCTCTAATCAGAGAAATCATACGAGATTTATAGTTATATAATCTTTAAGTAACGCTATCGACTTCGATACCAGTATCTGAATAAATGAGTGACCATTCTGTATGTTACATGATTGCTAAAAAAATATACACGTATATATGTTTATCCCTGCGTTGAGTGAGGTCAAATCGTAATACAGTTTAGAACTTTTTGATCAGATACTATCGAATACATGTTCTTATCGATAATTTATACATTGATCGATGCCAGTCATGTTTAATTGTATTTAATATATCCTACAGTGTGACTGATCTATACCAACGGCGCATTTCATTGTTACGACTAATTTTTAATAATCATTTTCAGATCTTTTAACTTCCATTCTTTTCTAATGAAATCAACTTCTCGAATATTATCTGAAATTTACAGCGTGTTTTGACATTCGACTTTATCCTTGGATAAGTTTATGTTATGATTCACACTGGCATAATTTGCAGTTTCGTTCTTTAGTACACGAAGTAGTATTTCACTGACAGACTCTTCGTTTTGCACTCCATTACAATCGTCTTCCTTCGAAACCGTTTTCTTAACATTCTCGATGTTATGGTCTTCTCGAATGTGTAAAATTAGCGAAGGTAAGGCGTAAAATATTTTATCGCACAGATTGCACTGGAATGTCTTTCCATCTGCTGTCTGCAAGCAGTGGAGATAGTCTTTCATAGAATTATACGTTTGCCTATGTAATTCCAGGTGCTTTTCGTGATCCATAGCAAGGATGAATTCGTAAGAACATATTGGACATTTCAAATTGTGCTTTGTCCACATTGTATGAGCTTTTAATCGATGCAAACTGTCGTAAACTTTACCGCAGATCGGGCACTTCATACATTTATGATTACGTAGCGTTTCCATGCTTTCGTACAGTCCGCTACATTCCTTACATTGATAAGTTCTTTCCCTTTTACACGCATGCTTGAACCAATGCTTCTCTAATTGCGGCAACAGATCGAACACCAGCTTGCAGAGAGCGCATATAAATCTTCCGCAGCGATCTCTTTTCATAGTAAAGTTTGACGCCCATATGTCCCAGTGCTTTTCAAAGTTATTCTTGCGCAGTAAATTTTCATTGCAAAACTCGCATTGATCTTGGTGTTTGGACAAGTGAGTGAACAACATTCCAGGCTCTGTGTTCGTGTAGTTGCAAAAGGAACACACGAACGAATCCTCGTCCTTGTACATGTGCGTGTACAAGTGTTTTTGGAATGAATTTGAAGTAAAAAACATCGCGCCGCACGCTGGACATTTCAGGTAAGGCGTACCCTTCTCTGTGTTATATAACGGCAACGGTCTGAAACTTTCTAACCAGTCGATATCCTCTTTGGAGTCTGTAATATTTTCTTGATCCATGGAGGACTCCTCGCAATCTATTTCTTCCATAGTTGGCACGCGTTCGTCTATATCGGGAGTAATGAACGAATGGTCTTCTTCCTTTATTTCAATTATAGGCTCGTGCTTCGGTAAGAGCTTCCTTAACAACAGTATTTTATTACGTCGTTTAGAACGATGCCGAGATTTAGACTTCTTATCGGATAAAGAGGGTTCGTTGGACAGCTTCTTCGTAATTAACGCATTGTCCGATTCCAACTGAGTTATTATTATAAAGTCTTTACGATTAGGTACAGATGTGACGTATGAGAGAGGCGATTCCGTTTGCAGGTCATCCCAATCGCTGATCGTGGATTCGCTGGTAATTTCGGAGTCGTTGTCGATGGACAGAAGCTCCGACGATATATCGTCTTCCTGAGACTCCGCGTCGTCTTCGTCCTCCGGGGCGAGAAGGGCTGTTCTCAATATTCTCTCGTTCGCCATAGGATACTTGTCCTTCTCGTAACTTTCCCCGTCATTTCTGTCCCTGCAAGCTTCTTCGTCCTCCATTGTGTCTTTCGAAAACTCTTTACATACTACGTCTTCCAGTGTTAACATTATCCACCCATGGAAGTCTTACGCTTGACTCGAGTGATTACTGTAACATACAGAATAGTACGTTACAACTGCTAGATCATTTACATAAAAATTTCCGAAGAATAAAACATAACCTCGCTTACGCTTGTTAGTCGCATCGTGTCCTTTTGTCACGTTTCGTATAAACAATCAGACTAGACCTTGTGAAATCGATCTCTGTAACGTTGTAAAGGATGCGTAAGTGCGTGCGGACACTTGATCGGGCTTCACTTCAAGTTCTTCTTCACCGTGCGAACATCGATTTGTAGCTGCGTAGAGTTCTTTAGGGACACATCAGAAGGTGGACAAGAAAGGGTATGTTAGGGCCCAAGCATTTGTCATTCGATTTCCTAAACTTCATGCGAAATTCACGGCCCGCGGAGCTCGCATTATTATTCCCACTCGAATAACTCTGATCAGCTGTTTTCTGATTACACACGAAATTGACAGGACGTTACGGAGCGCGTCCAACCGATGACCTGCCGCTGGTGACACGAACAGTGGCTCTCGATCTTCTCGGTATCTTTACTGTATTGTGCAATTTGTCTAAGGTAATAGAGGTAACTGAAAATGTTTATTAAATCTGTTTTGATATGGAGGATTATTCTTATTTGGGCACGATGCGCATTATTCTTCGCAATGGACTAGATTTTACGATGTTGAAGTGAAATATGGCACGAAAACTGCAATCACTGTTCTACTACTGCGCGTTAAGTCAAGGTTGAGAAGCGCTTTCAGAGTAAAGGGTATAACTGTGCAAAGGTGGAGTGGGGTAGAGTGTAGTAGAATTATAATGAAACGAATATTTTAAAAATTTATGTGTATGTTTCAAATGTTTCTGGACTTTAAGACGTAGGTGAATTTAATATATTCAGTTGGAGGGATAGCGGTCTTCTTATGTCTCGTATCATTCGATTTCCGTGTTTTGAATTTCAGGGCCAACGTTCTTCCGAAGTCAAATTCGGTTCCCGTAGTCAGTACATAGGTGATACCTATTACATATTTCTACTGTGACCGCGACAAGAACTATGCCGAGGAATATTTCCTGGGAATTGTTATTCCAACGTTGTGATAAAAGTTAATAGCGAAGTGTAGTGAGTTTTTTTTAAATATTCTTTGAAATATAAACGGATATTAAGAGGCCTTTAATTCTGGAAAATATTTATACTATTTACAATTTGTTTAGTGATACACAGTTGAGTCTTTTTGTGTGCAGCTGCATGCAATAGATAGATTTATTCTTTTATGGTTAAGAATATAGAGTCCTATGTGTTAGAGCCATAAAATCAAACTGAGTGTGTTGCTAGCTAGCTCCCAAATGTATTAATAAAATGTAATGTAAAAATAAAATGTATTAAAATATTGACTGTCAGCGTTGGAATCTCTACGAATGCGTATTTGTGTTTTTTCTTGCATAAGCGCATATGTCGCTGTATTTAAAGAGGTATTTCTATTGGACTAGTCAAAGAAATCGATTTTTTTATTACATTTTCTTAAAGTTCATAGATACTTCTAAAAATATTTTCCTGAAATACTACCCCGGAATTTCTTAAAATACTTGATTTGCAGCAACAAAGCAAGTAACTGAACAGGTTCAATTTTAAACGCTTTTTCCGAAACTACTAACTCTAACCTAAATGTTTCGTTTGGCTGTTTGTACACTAGCTTACACAAATTGTTCAGCGTACGGCGTCGCGTTGTTCCCGACCTAGAATCAAGTTCATCGATATTTCGACTTTTTCATAAGCTACAAATTCTGCAGAAATTTGAAAAAACGTAATCTTCGTCTGTAACCCTTTTCACTGCTACTATACAGGTATGCGGGATGCAGACATTTTTTCGTGTGGCGCTGGCGCCGTTTCGTTTGCCATTTTGGCGTGGATTGGTTGACGTCACGGCGTCACCACGCGCATGTTCCGATCGCCATCTTGAGTACTAGCACCGTAGCACCACCTGGACCGAGTTTCATTGCGACACATTCTCATTGGCCCTCGCGACAGCATCGACGAATTCAAAGAGAGTAAACGGGACACAGACGATGCGAGCCGATGCGAGCGAAGAAATTTGCAAAATGAAATCAGTATACGAAATCAATACATTTATTATCTTTATTTCTATGTTAAACATATACATGTAGTTAACAGTGCAAAATATGAGCAAAATATGAGATTATTAAACAAACAACAACAAGTTTCGAATGTTCATTTCCACACATAATAGAAGACTTACATATATATGTTAATTCTCTGCACTTCTGTTTACACTAACAAATAATTAACAAACTATCATTGCTTTCATACATTACCCCTGAATCTCTTTAAACATATTATCAATCCTTAGAACTCCAAGAATTAATAATACACTTAACAGAAGCCTAACACTAATTACATTACTAAATTTATTAAACGTTCTCCTCGCGGATACATATACACAAATCCCACATAAGCTCAATGAGCCAAATAACATCCACAATAATTCCCCCGTCGATCCCCCCTAATTTACACATTCGCTGAAACCCAGGCTTATCCAACCATCACATCGACCATCAAATCCTCCAACTGAGATAGAAAAACTTTCAAACTGTCCAGTTTCCATGTGACGTTTCGAGATGGAGCACTTCGACGGGTCGTAGAATCCTCCATGGTGAACGCTGCATCTTTCAGTCTTTGCTTCGTTTCTTATGATCGTGGCCATGCCCATGTCCATGGCCGTGGTCGTGGTCATGGTCGTGGTGCAAGTGGACGTGTGGTAATGGTGGGTAGCCGTAGCCATGGCCGTAACCATGCCCGTAACCATGGCCATGACCGAAATCGTGGCCAAATCCATGACCGAAGCCGTGACCGAAGCCGTGACCGAAACCATGGCCGAAGCCGTGACCGAAGCCATGGAAACCGCCGTGACCATGGAAGCCACCGTGGCCATGCAACGGTGGATAGAAGTGTCCAGACCCGTAACCCCGCGCGTAGTATGCACCTGGAAGAGGGCCTCCTCCGTAGATCGGAATCGGTGGATGCACTGGAACCGGGACTGGAACCGGTACCGGCACAGGGAACGCCTGTTTTATCGGTACTGGATACGGTTGTTGCACCGGCACTGCCACGGGGTGTCTGACTGGTATCGGTATCGGCCGTTCCACTGGCACTGGAATCGCCTGTAGAACAAGTGAATTCGATCATTCACGACTTCCTGGAGTTCGCATTCCGCACACAAAAGCTATTCGAGGAAACGTTGCTGCTTGGGGAGGAGTGCTTCTTTTTGTCTTCTTTTATGTCTTGGGGAAAGTGTATGGGAGATGTTGGGTGTTCGTTAATACAGTAGCGTTTGATCGCTATCCTTCTCACTTCTTCTGTTGTTGCGGCGAATGAGCCAAGTCGCGTATGGGCGAGAGGAGCACTGTCTCTCTCATTCTACGTGATGAGGCAATAAAGATAAGCCGGGAACAATTCGTGTCTCGAAAGAAGGTGGATCCTGTGGATCGTTTTGGTGATAGGTTTGAGGGGTAACACTACTATGGGGTCTTGCTGTTAGATTGTTGGCAAATTTGTTAGAACTTGATTCATGGGATACGAGGACTTTTAGAAAGTGCAGCCTGGGTAAGGAGAAGTGGTGGTTCTTTAGGTACCTACTTATAAGGGAATATATCGAACCCGCACCCGCCGATTTTGATGAGATTCTGCAGAGTTGTAGAATAGTGAAAAATATTTGACACGTATTCTTTTGTTATGGGCAATCGTCCACGTTGAAGGGGTGAAAATAGCCTCTGAGGGGTTGCAAACATATTTTCTGAAATTATCTATGAACTGGGTGTAGAGTTTAAAAAAATTGTTCCACGTCTAAGATTTCTCAAAGATATTCCAGAAAATATGCTTCCGACCCCCAACGTTAGGGATTGTTTTTACATCTTCAACGTGGACAATTGCCGATAATAAAAAACCCGTCAAATGGTTTTCATTATTTTGCAAATCCGTAGAGTCTTATCAAAATCGGTGTCTGCGTGTTCCCTTGTTAGGTTAAGACCTGTACCACTGTCTATGGTAGACTTCTGAGGGCGTGCTTCCTTGCAAGGCTAAGAATAATTAACAATTACAATCACAAAAGAGAAAGTATGAATCTACTATGAGAGCCTGGAAAATTATATGTATATACACTAGCGGACAAAAGAGTTACCACTTTTTCGAACCACCCTACATCTATTACTTTTTAATATCAACTTAAAACTGCAGTATCTGCCTAATATACATATTCTGAAAGAGAATTAAAAGCTGTATAAAACCCAGTTACAGTTGAATTTATTTAAATAACAAACAAAGACCTTACATAAAGTTAAATAAAACAACACATTTTTAAAGCCAACAAAAAGTTACCACTTTTAAACTTTTAGGATAATCAAAAAAGTTAATAAACGTGGTAAATTTTTTGTCGGTCCCAAAAATGTGTTACCTCGTTCAATGTCATATAACACTTTTGTTTGTCCCCCTCCATACCTATTTCACTCTTACACTCTAAACAGCCACACGGAGCTGATTACTGATGGTGGGGGAACCGGTTGACTAGTAATGGGGATTGTGCGGCGGTGAACTAGTTGCTCAGCCCTGTCCTACATGACGAACACTTCTGCTTACAGTATCGGATTGTATAGAACCAAATTTAGGGACGATTTCTTACCTCAGGTACCGGAACTGGATATGGAATCGGTTTGTGAATAATTTTCTCGACTGGTATGGGCACCACCTTTTCCACGGGTACGTGGTAAGGTTTCTCGATGTAAATTGGTTCAGGAACTGGAACTGGCTTCTCTAGGACCACATGTTTCGTTATATACACTGGAACCGTCTTTAGAGGAATGCCTGGTACTCTACCGTACGGTAGACCGCCATAGAATCTATGAAACACGAGTATATTATCAGAATTTCTGTCCTACAATCTCGCAATTGAAAAATTCATATCGGAAATTCTCGGCTGTTTTTATAATAATTTAAAGCGGTAAATATTTTTGAAACGTACTATAAACGATTTGTTCTCGAATAACTTGAAATTGTAACGATAGTTAAAAAAACATATCTAGTGTATTTTTGAGAAACTCAGGGGGGAGGTTTGTGTAACAGGTGTCCTGTTCTTACACATTTAATTATACTAAGTTTGCGATGACTTATTAACTTCCTTTTGGTAGTTTATTGTATATTTTGCAGTAATTTACAATTCTAGATTGCTAAAAGATCTGTTCAAAACTTATAGGACTTTAATTCTTTGGAAATTAATTTTCAGGGACACAATCTATCCTTTGAATTTTTGTCGACATTTAATCAAATTAGATGCTCCTCCAATTTTCCTCAGATACTTCAATAAATTTTTCACAGTCTATTTTGAATATAAAATTCCAAGAAATTACTATTACTGTTTGTATACATATAAAATCACTTAAAAATGTTAATATCTTGGCACTTTTCTAAATCCAAAATTTCCGTTAATTATCATTTGAAGTAATTTTATTGGATTTATTATCGAACTTTATTTTAAACAGAATGAAATTTTCCAGCCATAATAACACGACATTATCTGAACATTTTTGATAATTTATAGGTCAGGACTAATCGGTGAACTGACACATTTTTCCATTTTAAGATTCTAATGTAAAGAGTGTTGTACAATTACCCTCCGTCAGCCAAATCAAAAGCAGGCAGCTTAAGCCCTTTCCAAGCATTATCAGCCGCCCAAGGGTGCCCATGACCGTATCCATGTGGATTCGGTATACCAATCCATCCACCAGTATCAATTATCCCTCGTTTGGTTTGTTTCGTTTCGTCTGATTCCGCGGAGAGCGCAGCGCCAGCGAAAAGTATAAGGAACAGCTGAAATTAAGTTCTCATTAGATTCACTGTCCTAGAATTTTCTTCGATTAATGATAATTTTATAATTCATAGATTTGATAGGTCTGTTTTCGAAAAAGAATTCGCCGAGTACAAAATGAGAGGGAAGACTTTACTCCTCCTGGGGAGTTGTATGGAGGCGTAACTTGAGAATCTTCTATGAAATTGCTCCAAAATTTGTGCAGATATTTAAGCTTCTTAGCAATCTTGATAACTTTTACTCAAAACAGTTTTTGAAATAATGCTAGTAATTCCAGTGATATTGGTTCGAGAAGCAGGTCTGATCATAGACGGTCCGCTTTTCCTTACTCTCTTCACCTTTCTTGCGTTGTATTAACAGAGATCGATCAACCATGCTACCTTTATCATTTAATTTACACATTTTTTCGAAACTGTTAAAAAAGAAGCTTAAAACAACGAAAGCTTTAACGTAAATGTCCAGAGTACATCAACAATTCTATCACCATTTATTTCCCTAAAAATTGTCTAAAATTTTCTTCACCACGTGAAAGCACTTGAAAGGACCGGCTATTTCAATTTCGCGAACATATCCCTGAAAGTCGCCGTTATTAAAACGAATTAAACACTTTTCGCGTCCCAGTATTCAACGCGCGGAATTCTCGAAGTACAGATACGACAGAAGAAATAGAAATAAAAATATCGCGGGACTTGACGAGGAATAAAAACACTTCACGAAGGTTGAAAATGGTGATTATTTGCCACTGATTGTACTTTTTGCTTGTGTCTCTTACCGGGATCATAGACATTGTTCTGTCGTTACGAGGGAACTGTTCGTAAGGTCGGGGAAAACGTTAGCTTTATATATTTGCTGTCCACCGCGGCGGATAGATCGATGGATCTGGATGGTGGTCCAGGTCAAGTTCCCGTCTTTGTCAGGATCAGGAACTCGGCCTTGTCAATTGGCAAGTCTCACGAGCTTCCGGGGAAGAAAGTTGTTAGGAGCTGTAACGAATCTGCTGCCTGTTTAGGCCATATCTGTCACTGGTGTGTAATGCTCTTATGCTTTGAGTCGAAAATAGTGAGAGTCGACGAGAAACTTCGGTAATATTTTATGGAAGACCAGGTAACAGGGAGCATGCAACAGAACTTGCCCCATTTCATTTCGTTTTATTGGGTTCCTGATGGAATTCTTGTGCATCGCCAGAGCGAATAAATTCTCCTTTTTTAAACACAATTTTTAATCACATTAAAGAACTTTGCATGAAATTTAAATTTCTTCATTAAAAAGAAACGTGCCAATTTTTTAATCGTTAATGGTTTTTAAACTAATTTCTGCGTTGTATGTTTGTGTATCATTATGCTTTGTTCTATTTGAAAGAATTGCGGAAGTTTTCCCATAGATCACTTTATTATTTATATTTAACAAACTACAGCATGTTGTGTTTGTTTCGTGCCCTGAAACTACTTTGTAAGGCTATGTGGCATACTTTCACAAGTAGCCATGGTATTTGTTACCGAGAGTGTTTCTGTAACGACACTGTGAGAAGTTCAGAAATGCATGTGCATAATGCATTTACGCTGAAACATGAGCGTCCCTAACTTGCAACAAAGTTCTATGTTGTTTCAAACAACATATCTTATCATACCTTGACATTCATATATTATTTCGCTTTTATTCGATTATTTGTCACGTGACTGGAGAATATTTCACGAGTTAATCGATTAAACTTTTCCTATCACTAATAATTTCTATTAACCACTTTGTAATGTAATATACATTCTTGTATTTGAAAGTTACCTGGGTTGACGCATGGGAAATATTATCCCTTTTCTATCGAACTCGAGAAATATGTAACTTCTTTAAAAATTCTTGTATTTAATATAATTAGTTACTTTTTTATGATTTACTGATTTTAATACCACTAGTTTGATAAAAATTAATAGTTTGAAGTGGAAACGCGTTAAATATAAATAAATAATAGTAATTTTACACACTCTTCGCTTACGATAGATTTATTAAGTAAAAAATGATCAGAATCTTGAAAGAAGTGAAAGCCTTTTAGCGAAAGATTCGGAAAATTAAAGGAATGTGATTGAACGGTAGTTGCGGAATGTGACAGATTATATTTCCTCATCCCTGGTGCACACAGTCTTGCTTTATCATACTTATGAGAAGATCCAGTCGCTCAACTCCTTGGGGAATGTTTAATTAATTAATAATCCATCTAATATGTACATCAGTAATCCAACTCTCCAAATTTCTGTGCATTTAAAACGCGTCAATTTATTCCTTAATCCATCACTCAAAATGTGTAAAAAATTTATTAAAACTCTAAAGAGTTGAAGATATTTCATACAATAAAGCGATGTAATTTGATCGGTGATGTGTCTTTCGCTTACTACTAGTAATAATAATATCTTTATTATACACTACATAATGAACAGATACATACACATAGTACCTATAGCTGATATAAAAATGCAGCAGTCAAATGTACAAATGATGACCCTTAAAAAAAAAAAAAAATAACGCACCATCTCCTGGATTGAATAGCCAAGTGTGCCACTTACCTACTTGCGTTTTAATTATTCCCCTGCCGACCAGAGCACGTACAATGAAAAGGAAGCGCAAGTGTGGCCTTGCGGTGCTTCCGAGACATTTGTTTGATTTTAATATCCTTTATTTTATCTACTGATATATAAATAGTCTCAATGAAACCTCTTTGATGAAAAGTCGCAGGGGCAAAGTCCGTGGGGTCCCTTCAGTTTTCCTTCGAGTCAAGATCACAGGGATGTAAACATGTACGTGGGATACGTTTCGAGATATTAGTATGTACTTTAAAGCCCTGGGGTGTGTGGGAATGGGACCAGGACCCAATAAGAGCTGCTCTGTAGCCCTGTAGGACTGTGTAATATATTTCATGGTTTATACCCTCAGGGATATCACTTCACACACCAATTGTGCAGGTTTCAAGTACCTGCTATATGTCTACAAGGTACTATAAGGCTCCGAGGTGTGTAGGGACGGGTCCACATAAGTGCAGCTCTGTAATAGGTGACGAAGAATACATTTTAGTGGTTTATACCCTTAGGTATATGGTTTTACACAGCACTTGAATCGGTTGCAGGTTAACCACTACATCTCTGCCAGGCACAATACAGCCTTTACTCGGCCAACGAGATCAACGAAACCAGTTGGTCGAGGCTTTTCTTGCAGCAGGGACGTTGGCCGGTTTCCGCATTGGCCGCATCCGCGAACTTTCCTAACTTTCATTTTCTAATACGTACGAGCTACTTCTAATGCCGGCCACTACCTGCCATTCATTATTCATCGTTATACCTCCTCGTTTGATTCCATAACACGCTCGAACGTGCGTTCGAGCGACGCGGCCGTGCAATGACGAAATATGGGGGTCAAGCTGGACGACGGGACACGAATTAATTTTTTATTATTTGGTGTAGCCAAGTGTTCTGTCTCCGTTTGCGTGGAAACGACACTTGCTACAAGGAAGGTCTCAGGTGTTCTGGTAAGAACTGTCTGAACTTTAGAAGCATATTCTACTTAACCGGTGGACGAGAAGAATAAATATTAAAAAAAGAATGGATAAATTAATCAAATTGTTATTGATAACAATAAAATTAATACAACTCTAAAATAATAGAAATATAAATTTATTTTATCAATAAAAAAAATCTTTATTTAAAATGTTTGGCGATGCTAAAGATTCTAATTGTGCTATAATCTTATATGTTTTGTTGGTAAAGAGTAAAAGGAAGGAAATTATTTTATTTATGTAATATTTTTTTGAAGAGAACGGGGGAGTAATATCCGTGCTGACAAGGGAATTTAAGGGGTCTATTTCACCCCCTTAGAGTGAATTTGGGCAGCAAACAAAAATTGCGTTGTAATTAGGAGGAAATCTCCTACATATTCACAAAGTCTCAGAATTTTTTGAATTTCCTTGTGTGGTCAAATATGTACATTGTACGTGGTTAAATATGTACGTTGTCCTATCTGGGCTGACCAGGCACGAACTGATATCACTGCCTGTGAGTGGGAAACACCGTACTCTAAAGTAAACGCATGCTTTACTATGATGAAATAAAAAATTTCTATATCTTATTAAATTCTTTATACTTTGAGTTATTTACCTTTCCCTCCCCCCTCGTTCCTACTTTGATTTCGGCATCAAACTCTAAATAATTAAAAGTATGGGTATTTCTTAGGAGTTTATAGAAAATAAGCTACTGGACTTTCTTAAATTGTATAGGTATACGTGTTTATTCGCTTTCACCAACAATTAGCAATCATTATAAAATCTTTAAAGTCGTTTTTCTTGAAACTATATTTTTCAAAGTTGCGGATGTGATGTTTAAGAAATGAATAAAGCTGTCTATTTGAAATTTTCAGAGATTGTAGAAAACATATCCCTCCGTTGCACGAACTAGAACTATAACAATATCTAGGATAGTTTTCTGTTAACAATAAAGACCAAAAAAGTTTATATTTATTCTAGTTTAAAATATGTCCATACTTAGCAAAATTTTGTTTTAGGTTTTATTCAAGCTCACAGCGGTCACCTGTAATTATTTCTGGAAGCGGAAAAGAAGCCTTTTGTATGTATTGTCTAGGAGCCAATGAGTATATATGTAAAGAACAATGTTAAGTCTCTAAGGTGTTTATTGACCGACGAGCGTGCAGCTATTGCTATACACCGTTGTAAAGATCTGTTCAAGATAAATTGATTGATACCATTTTTAACTTAATCAGATAGGATCAGATTACTTCCAGATTAAGGACCTCGGTTAGGAACTTGAAGAAAAATCCAGAGGTATAAGCGATACTCTGGCTGCTAAATTCTTACCTGCGTTTGTTGCATGAGCCCAATGATTCGCGAATTGTGATAAAACTAAGATGGATCGTTGAAGCAGCGTAATACGTCACCCGAAATTAAGGTCATGAGACACATTCGGCTCTCCAACCTGCTAGAGTATTGCTTACACTCCCTGGTTCTGAGGTCCGTCGGACCAGATTAAAATGTACTTGTGTAATTAATTACACATTATCTGCAATTAGTAACCATTTGGTTTTGTCAACTACCTAAATTAACGATTACAGAAAAATAATGCGTAATCAACTACACAATTACATCTTAATCGTAATTTGTAATGTGTAATTAGATTAAATTTTGCCCAACTCTGCCTCCATCCAGTCCCATAACTTCATGCTTACACAAATGTGGCATTAGTATTCCTATAGCCCCGTCATACCGACGCTTCCGTCAGTATCAAGAAAAATAAAGAAGCTCTCAAAGCCTCGTAACGAGGCTTGTATGGAAGCGTGCCACGAATGGGCGCATCGGTAGGTACTCTTATTAATTTGAATCTTCACGTAGGCAATTTTCACCCACACGGCTATCTATCGATCTCGAAAACGAAGAAACCGCATGCTCTAACATCAAACAACACGTATCAGCGACATGGTGCTCCCCTATTGTCTGGTGGATTGCTTCTCCACCTCCAGAGTGACGTCTTCCTTCGGCGTATGAAAGAAAAGCGGTCGCGGCCGCTATTTGGCCATCGCCCAGGATTGGTAGCAGCGAAAGTCCATTGAGCCCGACGAAGACAACGGCCATAGTTCTTCCTGGTGTGATAGCTGATGCCCTATAAATATATATGGGGGTCACCGATGGCGAGCAAACGCAGTTTTCCATCAGAAGCCATCGTTGGCAGCTAGGATATAGGGAGCCTCCCTCGAGTCAGCCATGAAGTTTATCTTGGTATAATTACGTCCATCGTTTCTCTTCGACTGCCTTTTGCTTCTCAACTTGCTCTGTTTTTTTCTATTTTGTTGTATGATCACTTTGACACTTTTTGACAGTGAAGTAACCGTGTTTTTTTTTAATTAGTGATGGAGATGGTGGGAGAGTTCTTTGTGATTTAAGTGTTGGTGATGCGTTGGCAGATTTTTAGTATTTGTTACATGAAAGTGAAGTGGTAATTTTGTTTTAGGCTGCTAAGTCTTACGATGAAATTTCTTTCGGACTTCGTTTTGATCAGACGGAATGACATTAGACATTATGACAGTAATCGTCATTCGTATGACATTAGTCGCAATTCTTTGTATTTGAGATTATTGTAGTTGGTAAACTGTGAAATGTGCTAATGAAAGCTTTGCGATTAATAATTATATGGTGTTATTTGATTTTCTTTCACATCAATCTTTCGTTTTGAAATAGAAGAATAGTGTATCTGCGGTTACTTGTCTCTTAAGCTACGTTCTGGAACGCTTAAAGAAGTCGTTTGTCAAAGATAAAACCTACTAAATGGCATGTCAAGTCTGTCTTACGATGACCATTTAACACATGGGTACAAATACAAAAATTTTTCTCGATTGACCCTTCGTTGACACTCTGGGTGTGAACCACACATAAAATATATATATGCAAAATAAATACCTTTTTTCAAAGTCAACTTATAAACTATTTTCTCTCTCAAAATATTATATTCGAACATCAACTCTGTAGATTTTTAGCTTTTAATGTTGAAATTTGTAAAAATTACAATTTTTACAATAAAAATAATATTGGATTACATTCTAGAGACCTTGAAATTGACCCACGATTTTTTTCATAATAATTGGATTCTTTGGATGAGAATGGCACTCGTTCAAAAATGGTTAGTGTGAGCCACCCAGGTGTGTCAAAGCTGATCGAAAAAAGAGGTGTGTCAACGAAGGGTTAATATCGCAGCAAAGAAAGGAAAGGAAAGAAGCTGAAATAAAAATTAAACAATTTACGTAACGCTGATCAGGACGATTGAACAGTCGTTACCTATATGTCAATATGTACTAATGTATATATACTTTTCCTTCCATTCGTAGATTTTGCCACTACTCTTTGTAGCCTGTACAGCAATCACAGTCGAGAAGTACAGAAAGGGCAACTCCGTTGCCGAGAAGAGGCATGACAAGAGAGGTCTCGCCAATTTCGAATACGGTCTGCCCCATGAGCATCTTTACGCAGGTCCGGAACCAGCACCAGTCTACGAAGCGCATCCACCACATGTGCCACCTGTTGTCGGGGGCCATTTGGAACCAGTGCCCCCACCGTTTCCTCCAGGAATAATTCATCCAGCTCGTAAGTGTATTTATAATATTACCTATATGTTGGGAAAAGTTCCCCTATATTGGCCCACTTAAGAAACTACCTCCATAAATCGGAAACGTGTCGATAGTTCTGAGCAGACAAATTTGGGGACGTGCGGAAAATGTGTAGTTCCTTACAAAAAAATATTTTCAAACTAGTGTCAATCACAGCTGTCAATCATAGTGTCAATTTCACTCCACAGCTGCCGTTCCAGTGCCGCACCCTGCGCCACTTCCGCTGCCAGTTGTGCCTCAGCCGATTCCACACCCGGTCCCGGTCCCGGTGCCATTCGCCAAACACGTGGCAGTGCCTGTGCCAGTGGATCGCGCGGTTCCGGTGCCGGTTGACCGTCTCGTGCCGGTACCAGTCGCTGTTCCAGTGCCGAAACCTTATCCCGTCCACGTGGAGAGGGTGGTCCACGTGGACAGACCAGTGCCAGTTGCAGTCGACCGACCAATTCACATCCCTGTAGATCGACCTTTCGCTGTCCCAGTCCCTGTACCAAAACCGTACCCCGTTCCGTACGAGAAGGTGGTTCACGTGGACAGACCGTACCCCGTTCACGTGGCTGTACCCTATCGCGTCCCCAAGCCCTACCCTGTGCCAGTCGCTATTCACGCTCACAAAACGCACGGCTGGTTCAAGTAAGGCTTACTTCAAACATTCTCTGCTCGGCACTCGCCTTTCTTCTCTGTTGTTTCGATACTAGTCTGTTTTTATAAGGAGGCTATCGGTACTGATCTGTATTGCAAGATCTGTAGAACTGCTACTCCGGTAGCTGTTAGTTGTTTGTGGTTAATAATTATTAGGGGTAGGGAGGAATTGACAGGGGATTAGGCGAATTTCCAAGGACTTGGAGGTGCGTTATGGGGCTTGCTGGAGATTATGTACCGTTACTGTCGGCCGTTTTGTACTAATTGATTTAATGTAAATTAGGCTGGTACGACTGTGTTGCATTATGTTGAATAAACTTTTTATGGAAAGTATTCCTGCTTTTTGTATTTAATTCACGTAGGGTGGTTGAAAATACAGTGGAACTTCGTTCGTGTGAACCTGTCAGGGGACACGTAGGTACTTATAACTAGGACACTCATAGGGGAGAGTCCTGTAGTGATTTTTAATAAATTATGTGGGCGAAATATCATTAAACCGGTTAGTATATTTGATAGAGCATACATTTGGATATCTGATTAAATTAATAATTTTGACTCATAGTGACAACAATAATGTTTTTCTAACATCTTCCGTGCTTATAGTATGGAGTAGGTTGACTATATTATGAAAAAGCCAGGTGTAGAAATGTGCTGCTATGAACCCAACCCGAAAATAATGGAACATTGATTTTATTTTAAATCAATGTTCACCCTGACATATCCAGGAATGCAAAGGTGTGCTATAAAGCATCTAAGGAACAAAGCTAGGATAGTATATCCAAATGTTTGCACTCGCGCTAGTGACTGACCTATTCCTGATGTTATGATTAATAAACGAGTAACACTATGGATCAGAATCTCGCGCCCTTGATAGTGCCACGTCGTTAAGACATTGATACAAGTTGATACAACGGAAATGCATCGCTAAACTAGAAATTGTCGCACCTCAACGTGTCTCTATCTGGGAAACACTTATGCCAGTGAAGGAATTGTTAAAGGTCAACTGTACAGCACGATGTTACCCTTGCATTTTTCACGACCAAACCACGCTCCTGAACTATTAATCCTAATATTTACGTTCGCAGCTTTACCAAGTCGCAAGTCGAAGCAGCTTTCCCCATTGGGCTGGTTTGGCATTTTCTTTTGATTTCCGGGTATGAATTACTATTTGG
Organism: Andrena flavipes; assembly: GCA_963971345.1. Classification (NCBI taxonomy): domain Eukaryota; kingdom Metazoa; phylum Arthropoda; class Insecta; order Hymenoptera; family Andrenidae; genus Andrena; species Andrena flavipes. The sequence goes on from OZ020480.1 coordinate 64,193,941, forward strand.
AAAGATTCATGTAGAATTGACAAATGAAAGATATAAAATGGAACAATCTATAATAACGATATGAAATAGTGCTGGACACTATTTTTTTTCCAATTGGTCACGCGAAAAGTTAAATAAAATTCATGTAAAGTAAATTATTTTTTTAAATTAGTGTGTCATCTGATTAAATTATCATTTATTAGTTAGAAGAAGATGACGTATTGTTTCAAATTTGAGAATCAGTAAATAAGTGACTATTCAAAGCGACAAACTTTATCGCCAAACAAATGTGTCACGATAAATTTCGTGTATTCGAATTGTTTTCTCTGTCTCACTAACTTCTTACATGATTTTCAAGAAGACTGCATATGCCTTTTCTTTGGCATTTATGTTTTAATTAGTGTATACATAATCAGATTCGGTAAAAAATAGTGTCGAGCACTATATGAGGCAGAGAAACATCTCCATTGCTTGGAAACGAGAAGTTCTTGACGCTTGAAACGCTATCCTTTTACCTCCGTTTTCTATTTGATTCTATATTTTACTTACTAAGAATTAAATACGTGCGAATTGAAAATGATATTCCAGAGGAATTAAATAAGTATAAACTGGAAATGTAAGTCATTGGTAGTACTTTATTTTTAAATGTGATCTTTTTTAAATGCTATCGCAAATAATTATTTGCATCTCTTTGACACCTCCTATGTTACAATAATATTTCGGAATTTGATGTTTTCAGTTCAGTTCCTCTAGCAGTGTTGTAAGTAGGTACCTACATAGCTACATAATAACGGAAAAGTTCTCGATTCGAGCGTGTTCCAGTAACTAACATCTATAGCAACTTCATATTTAATACATTCTTCAGCACCTTTGCGCTCGATAGGCGTTACACTTGACACCAAAGAACGACGCAATGTCTCCACAATAAATCCATACGATAGTTTAAACCCAATAGGGGAAGTAGTATAATTCTTGTGGTATTGAGATGCAGTAGGCTTTTACATATAAATGCTGTTCTAAAATTAGAAATATAATGAATAAGGAACAGGTGGCAAAATTTTGAGGAAATCGTATGAGACTTCAAAGGAATGATTCTATTTAAGTAGCACAAGAAAGTAAAAAACAGTTATTGCATATAATATAAAAAGAATGAAATGTAACTTCCAGTAATTGAATTTAGTAATGTCTTTTAATAAATTATTGGTGAATATTCAATACGTCATATTTAAATTACTGAAACATTATAAAGTAATCGGTAGGTATATTTATATTTCAAAATTTTAAAATAGTTTATCTCGAAAATTTGATATATTTTTAGCAGTATTGTATCCTTACATACTTGAATAATTTTTAAATTATTAGCACTGCATTGAATTTTGCTTGCCCTTTAAATGGCAATAACTTAGAACTAATTTAATGCAATAGATTCCAAGGGTCTTTAAATTTCAATACGAAGTTTACTGATTATCAGGTTTACTAGAAGCGTAAAAGCTTAAAAAACTAAAGAAGAATATTCACGAAGCTGAGGAGTTTCGATTAGACAAAAGCCAACTAAATTCTAAAATTAACAAATTTTAGTCAATATTCTTTCTTCCTCAAAAAAGTAAAGATTTGCCCAACACTGATTCGCCATTTTTCGTGTTCTACGTAACATCCATAGCAACCCGAAAATTAGAAAATTTAGTTACCAGAAAACTTGCAGAAATTTAACCACAGAAAATTTCCAGCACAGAATTCAACCGCTAGAAAGATATAGCCAGCACAAAATCAACAGAAAAATTCATGAAAGTTGCAGCTATCGGCCGTTCGATCAGGCAATTCCGAAGGAAACAATACGCGGGAACGCAAGAAGGGGGCGAACATGCCGTGTCGCGCGTCAGTGTCACACGTCCCGCAAGTCCGTGTCCGCGCCCGTGACGCGCAGTCCTTTGGCGCGAGTGCTCGAAGACTGACGGTCCCCCAGGACGCGAGAAGGTGCTCCTCGCCGATTCACGTCGTACTTATTCACCTCGTGACCTCCAGGTGTGCGAATAGCTACCCTCGGGGAACCTTCATCCCTGTCGAAAGAAAGTGAAAATCGCGATCCAAAATCTACCCCCGCCCTTCCCACCCCCATCGGGATTCTCAGTACGTGTCATGGACGAATACGATTCTCAAACAATTCGAAGCACCTTCGTGCTAGAGGACTGTTCAAAGTGTGACGATTTCGAGAAATAAAAAAGAAAAGAATGAATATCAAGAAAGTCGCGAGCGATCGGGCCCGTCGTATGCTTCGTCGGGCCGCCGATCTTTCCCTGCGCTCATCGATTTTGGGCCCACAATTGTATCTAAGGACCGGCAGAAAGCTCCTCGATACGCTGTATACGGAGCTCAGATCCAAGGTCTTCAGAATTTGATAAAAACCGCTCATGTTCTTCTTTAACGTTTCTTAACGATTTCTCACTCGTGAATTATCGTTGTACATATAATCGTGGTGCTCTAAATTTTTACGCTCTTTTGTGCAGTTGGTGAGAAGCACGTAATTTTCTCTTTCTTCGAATTACAGTGAATGACAACATTTACTTATCCAATTCCACTATATCCTGAAAACGGTACAATTAGATATTTTTATTTTCTGTATTGTTATTAATAGTATTATTTTAATGAGCCTCCCTGATCCTTTTGCTTCTTCACGCGGCTCTCTTCTGTCTCGATCGACGATTGAGCTTTTAGAATTCTCCTACTCTGTTTTTTCTAAAGAAATATTTTACCTAGTGTACCGACTGAAAATCTCCGCGCAAGTGTCTACGAAGGGCACGATGTCGAACTCACGTTTGCGATTTTCCTAGTGTGTTACTATGAAGCCGAAGAAACTGGGAATCATCGGTGGTTCTATGTTTAGTTTCGGGGTTCTCTTCTGCGCCGTGGCTTTCCCGCCGATCCTGAGGTCGCAGGTTAAAAAAGTGAGTAGACTCGTATTTCCATAAAATATTAATAATGTGAGAAATAAATTTTCTATTCTCCCTAAATTATATGCGATTTAATATGTATACGAGATTACAATCTAACGTGAAAACTATGAATGAATTAGATACATTAGGGGTCAAAATGGATCCTGTTTGCGCTGTATGATCTACTATCAAAGTAATTCGTTGTTCAATATTTGATCTTATATAACATTATTTGTATTTTTAATTTTATCAGTTAATGTAATTTAAATAGAGAAATTTTTAGTCGGTTATAATTCATATAAAATAGCAACAGATCACGTTACATTAATTATGGATCGAATTGAAATTACATACCTTTATTAAGTCCGTGAATGATAATTAGTAATTGCCATTACTTTCAACTTTTGCAATCGCTTCCAGCTTGTTATTAGATTAACAACAGAATTGTATCCTTTCCCCCATAATTGGTCACCTGAGGTTGTTCTCACTCATTGTCTTTGATGTTGCTTTTAACTTTCAATGACTGTTTCTTTTCTTTATATTACTTTTTCGGTACCAGTGTCATTCATACAAGATGGTATTAAAATTACCTAGTGATAATATCGCGGGATTCATCAATTTAGGGCCCCTTTTGAACCTTTTTCAGCAAAATAATAATTTGTATTAGTATTTGTATTAGTTAACAGAAACATCAGAACATCGAAAACGTTAAAGTCTATATTGTATTTAAAGCGGAAAGATATAAAAGTACATAGGTAATCCCGTCAATATTCGTAGAAGTACCCATTTGTGATGCAGTAATGTGTGATTGTGATAACTATTGGCTTTTAGTCAATGAATTGCAAAAACAAGAAAATAGAACACCGATGACGTGGCGACAAAACACGAGGAATGATGATATAACACTACATTTTCTAGCAATAATTATATATCTATATTTTTATTAGGTTTCTGAAACGTTACATCAAGTGACTCAGCCATTTACTTGCGTTTTTGCACAATTTTTCTTATATACAAACATATTTTTACATAACATGGGAATTTTAGCTATCTGTTAATGTCTTTGACAATATACGAATTCTTTTAGTGAAATAATTTTTCTCTTCCTATTGTTCTTTTTTTACTATTCTGTTTGTAATTTTCGATAAATTAGTACCGTGTACTACTGTATGCTTTTAATGTCCATTTTCAAAGTATGCAATATCTTTATGTGAAAAACACAAATAAGAATTTTTTTTTAATTGAATATCATGGGAATATGTTAATCATTCCAACTCAAATTGATTCCTACAAATACCATCGAAATTATTGGTGAACAAACAATGTTTCAGTTTGAGAAAAGAATCTTCTGCGTCAGAATAATTGCCTCTTTGAAACAAACATTTTTTCCATTGACATTTTCTCGCATCATTAAAAACAACGGAGACCTTTTAGGTTTAAATGTTAGGTGACTCACCCTGTATAGTCATGATTATTTAAATGTCACTTGGAGGTTGGAGGCCACTCAAACCCATTTCGTTAGTTACTCTGATACACTGCAGTAAAAAAGTTGGAAGGTACGTTGGAAAATTATGAGATTGAGGCCTTCTATTACATGCATTTAAGAACAGATTAAAGTATAAATAACAATTATAATACATTACTAATAAAATATGGAAAGTAATATATGTAGTAATGTAATATATTTTATTTGCAATACATGAAAGTAAATAATAATTCAAAAACAACCTTTCATCTTCTTTATCTATTATTAACTAATATAATAATCGAACCTCGACATTATTATTAACTAATTCCTATACAAAAAAGTACGCGGCTTCATTTAAAAAACCAATGACAACTTATGAATTTGTTATACAGTACTTTCACTTATGGAAACGTCGTGGCCACTAATGTAATTATACTGTATACTGTAATTATACTGTAAATTATATTATGTATTGTGTGGCCACAATGTAGTACATAATAAACATTAATCTGAAACATTACGTTCCCCTTTTTCGACTCGATAAGGAATTTCGATGGCATTTCACTGAATCAATTTGAAAATAAAGTAGACAGTTTCTATTTGAATGTTTACGAGAGGAAAATTATAATTGTAGCAAGTGGCCCTGAAGGATGGTTCCGAAATGCGCGAGTTGTGGTCGAATTTGCCTTTCCCGATGGACTTTAAAATTTATCTTTACAACGTGACAAATCCCAACGAAATAACGGCAGGAGAGAAACCAATTCTTCAAGAAGTGGGACCATTTTTTTACGAGTAAGTGCTTCCAGAAGTAATGCTACAGAAGTAATGATAGTGGTATCACAAATAATCTGTGAAGATCCTTATGAAAATTTGTCAGAAAATTTTCAGACGTGTAATTTTAATTCAACTCACTTTATTCTATCGCCCATTTTGCAACTCCTTCTCTTAACACTTAACAGTTTGTCGCCATCACCCTCAGTTTTTGAGAAATTCGATTCTTAAAACAATTGCAAATTCTCAATTTTGAACATCTTTTTTGTCGAAGCAATAATAGCTATTCGGTTTTAATTTTTTAATATTACGCTTCGATTTCGGGAAAATTCACTTTAAATTCTAACCGAGTACGCGTGCCCCAAAAAGTGTACATACTTCGACGTGTATTTGGTTAAAATTAATAGTCAATTTTCTTGAAAACGAAGGTCTATATTAAAAAATTTTATTCCACATTTTCATCTTATTTTGGCCTACAGACTCGGCCTGTGAAAAAATTGCCACGTGTAGTGAAACACCCTGCATAAATATTCATCTACCATGAAATTCAATGTACAAATTTCATTTCCTTATCATCGATGCTCGCCAATATCATACTCTTTATCTCCATTGCCACCCAATGTATCTAAAACTATCAACTGACTCGAAACTCAAATTGAATCAGTAGCAGTATTTCAAATGTCTACAAATAGAGAAGGAAGTATCATCCAAAGAAATTCTAACCAACGAATGAAAATGGAAATGCATCCATTGCCAATCAATGGAAGTTGCTTCAAATCAAAATTCATTGGTTACTCATAGAACAATCCTTGAGTTTCATGCATTTGAAACACAATCTGTCAAATTCTGTTTCATAGCGAGTTTAAGCAGAAGGTAAATCTCGTGGACCGAGAGGAGGACGACAGTTTGGAGTATAATTTGAAAAACACCTGGTACTTCAATCCTTCCCGAAGCAACGGCTTGACTGGCGACGAGGAAATCGTTATGCCTCACGTCCTTATTCTCAGCATCGTGAAAATCACTCTGGCAGAGCAGCCTGGTGCTATAGGGATCATCAGTGAGTGGATAGTCCCTTCCTTACATTTACGTTCTTCGCGAGATTAGATATTCCTTCGTTTCGATCAAAAGTGAAGGTCAGCCTGGCCTTACCCGGCAATATGTATCAAGGAAGTCTGAGGTGGTTAAATGAAAGGGCGTCGAGGGCAGCGTTTTACTTATAGTTAACAGCAATCACTTACACCACGGCTCGAACGGGAGAATCAATTCTTTTTCACACGTTCCTCGCACGTAGATGTCTTTTTATGTGGATTTATTTTATTTATTTGTCGAATTGAATGCTGCTGGCCAGCTATCGAGCTACTATGTAATCGTCTTATTTATTAAGTTTGTTTATTAATTGGCGGGGTTTAGTTCATTAGATATTTAAAAAAAACAGAAATTAGAATAGATTAGTAGTGAGTGTTGAATTTTTTTAAGAATGAGATATTGTTTCGTGTATTAGCTTCAGAGGACTGCGCTGGTGTCTGAAAACCAATCAACGAAATTGAATAATTTACTGGTGAAATTATACATTCTTGGATCTCGATCGATATAAAAGAGATTACCTACTTTATAAACTTTTGCTTTAAAAATTCTGAATTATTAAGAAACAAGTTATGCCAGGTGTGCAAAGAGATCAGTTTCAACTTGATAGAACTATTAATCATGTTAAAAAGAAAGATAGTACCGTTAACTGGGGTGACTTTGCCCAACTTTTAACTTCAAATAACTTTTTAAGCACTCCTAGTGCATTAAATATTTTTTTGAAAAATACTATTATACTATATAGAAATCCGCCTTTGCTCCTACAAGTTGTATAAAAAAGACTTCTCCTTCCTTTCATAGATAAGGCTGTGGACAGCATTTTCAAGAAACCCAGCACAGTATTCGTAAGAGCCAAAGCGAAAGACATACTCTTCAACGGTTTGTTAATCGACTGTACGGTGAAGGACTTTGCTGGTACCGCCGTTTGCAACGCCCTGAAGGAGAAGACTACAGAATTTGTACCAGATGGCGAGGGTCGATTACTGTTCTCCCTATTTGGGCCCGTATGTGCACATATTTCTCAGTTCTAATATCTTAAAATAAGAAACAGTAATCAGTTAGAAAGAATACCAATAAATTTAAATACTTACAAGGAAGAAAGAAAAAAGATACTGACAGAGGAAGTAACTATATCATTTTTTTACATGGAATATTGATTCTCGTATTTCTTCTATAGGTAATAAAATTGATATTGTTTATTCTATACTTTGGGCCCTCGAGGGCTATTTTAATTTGTGAAATTGATTCTAAGCAGTGTCATCGATTTCTTTGCAAGCTTCGAGTTCCTTACACACAATGCGCGCGTATGTACATATATAGAGTGTTTCGTAATGGGTTCTGCAAAGAGTGAGGCAATAAAAAATTATTTAAATAACGGATCGAATAAAAGTTACTTTAGCTTTAGTCGTTATTCGGGGCTCGATAATCCGGGTTAACTTTATTCGACACGTGGCGAATACTTTTTTTACTTTTATTCGTTGTTCGACATTTTTATTTAAATAATAATTTTGCCCAACTCTGGTTGTGCAATTGAAAAGGTGGTGATTCTATAATCTACAGACTAGCGATGTTAAATAGGAAATCTGGAATAAAATTTGTTTTCTTATTAAAATTCTAAATATTTGAATTCCATATCCTCGAATCTCAAATATTCGAATCCCAAATTTTTGAATTTCACATGTTCGAATTCTAAATATTCAAATCCTAACTACTCGAATCTCAGATATTTGAACTTCTAGCATTAGATTTCCAAATATTAGAATCCTAAATATGCAAATCTCAAATATTAGAAATCCAAATATTGAAGCTGCACAATTAAAATACAATTTCCACTTATCTCTTATCTCTTCTACCTTATTCTTAGTTGTACCACACCTACTGATAAATTCCACTATTTCTTAATCAGGTGTATCATTTTCAAAATTTACTTTCTCAAATCATCGAAAGTTCTCAATTCACATTTCCTACTTACATTTTCATCCAGTAGCAATACCCCTTTTGGTTGTACCAGCTATTACGAGACACTCAGTGGAAAATCTGAATAAAATTAATATCGCATGCAGAAAAATGGAACTGTGGTCCCTGAACGCATCCGCGTGCTACGTGGTTTGAAGAATTACAAAGACGTGGGTCGTGTGACGGAGGTCGATGGGAAGCCAAAGTTGACGATATGGGGTGGAGATGAATGTAACGAGTTCAACGGGACAGATTCGACGATTTTTCCACCGTTGATGACGGAGGCGGACGACATCGTCTCTTACTCCCCGGATATATGCAGAAGTCTGTCTGCGTATTACACGCACAAGACCAAAGTAAAAGGTAACTATAATAAAAATGACGAAGCTATGTAATGGGTTATGATAAAAAACTCGATTTTCATTATCGTTTAAAGCTTATTGCTTCAGAATTAATTTAAAAAAATTGGTGGAGCTATCATTTCTATTTTCCCTCATAGCTAAACGTTTACCATCGATTTTTTACATTCCTGCATTTCGTTTTCTCAGGCGTTAATACGTTCCACTACACAGCCGATTTCGGAGACATGAGCACTACTCCCGCGCTGAAGTGCTTCTGTCCTACCCCAGATACTTGTTTAACGAAAAATTTATACGACATGACCAAATGTCTGGGCGCGCCAATGATCGGTTCTCTGCCACACTTCTTAGGATCAGAAGAGAAATATGTGCAGGCGGTCGAGGGACTAGCTCCAAACGAGGCAAGCTTTTGGTTCTCTATGGTTAAGTACGTTTGTGTTTTGTTTGGTAGTTAGGATTTGGGTATTCCATATTTGCCTTTTACATAGCTATGAGCTTTTTATTTAGTAATTCGGAAGGTGAAATAAATGGGCGAGCTTAAAGACAAGGAATATGTGATTAATGAAAGTTAACAATAATTAAAAATTAATTCGCGTACTTGTTTCTAGGAGGAACACGCCATCGGTATGGATTTCGAGCCAATGACTGCCACTCCGCTAAGTGCACACAAGAGGCTGCAGTTCAACATGTTCCTTCATCCTGTACCAAAGTTCAAGCTGATGAAGAACTTCCCCGAAGTTTTATTCCCGTTATTTTGGATAGAAGAAGGAATTCTGCTCGATGACTCGCTTGTGAAAAAAGTGAAAATGGTGTTCGCACTGATAGGCGTCGTCGGGTAAGTAGCATTCACCAGTTTTCTCCTGTACAACCTTGTGTATTCTCCTTGTTAAATGCTAAAAGGTGGTCCATAGAGGGACAAGCACGATTGTCAGCAATGCGCGATATGTAGTTTTTAATTGTCCGCAGACTTGAGCACTTCAACCATAAACCGGACGAAGTCTCAAGTCTGCAATCTCGCCTGTAATGCGTGCTGATGCAGATGATGAGTCACGACTGTGATCGCGTGCATTCCAATAATTACAGTATTAATAAGTAATGAAAGATTCTCAAGTAAATGAAAAAAAATAGCATTTGGATAGAAAAAATACCACAAAAGGTGTCCCAAGGTTTGCCACAGTTTCTTAAAAAAAAATCATTCTTATTACATACTTAGGTAACTATTTACAAATCTACTTTTTTCATCATCTATGGGTCACTATAATTAAAATCTGTAAATCAACTCCAACTTAACTTTTGAAAGGCAGATCACTTAACAGTTAACAGGCAATCGACATTAGTTTTATTTAAAAATATCCATAATACAAGCTCGAACTTTCGGAATTTCGATCTTATCCTCATTTCCCCAGAAAAGGCATAATAGCGAGGAGTAAGTGATTCAAATACTTTATCAGAATGACTCTAATGGCCCGGGTATTCCGCTTAGGTGGGTGTTTGAAAGCGATGAAAATTTAATAACTTTCAATGTTTGCCGAAACAGATTTTTGAAGTGGATCTTCATAGTGGTTGGCGCAGGTTTAGGCGGAGCAAGTGGCTACTTTCATTACAAGAACAGGGAGAAGAACTCGTTGGACGTCACGAAGGTAACGCCGCAGTCTCAGAGCGGGAAAGAGGGCGAACAGAAGAAGTGGCCGACGCAGATGAACATCAGCACGATACAAAGTGCAGCGGTGCCACCGAATCTCGACCCGGATTAGACGGTGGTCGGTGGAGTTTCAATTTTATTTTACGTTTCTGAAAGCATTTCGAATTTTGTGATCCACAATGGTTCGGGCATTTTTGTTCCGGGAAATTACTGGATTAAAAAATATGGGAAATATGTGCGAATATGTGCAAAATATCAGTTTCTACAAAAAGTAGAAGTGTTTTCATTTATATTTTTTAGAAATGTTTATTTGCCTTCATATTTGTATTTAAATAAGTAAAACAGAGGTGTTACATTTACCCCGGACTGGGGCACATTGTAACAAAGCTTCAGAATTGTTTAAGATGAAGCTGGATGTCTAAGTGTCTAAGATTTTGTCACGTACTTACACCCAATGAGTTCACCACATATGTAAGTAGTAAGTTACGCAAATTATTTCCTGATTGAGGAAAACATATTCGAGAAGAAACCCTGAAAACTTTTTTCGTTCCAATCTGCCCCGGTCTCCCCTAATCTTTTTTGCTTTTTGAGTTTCACTGTATACCTAATAAGTAATTTTTCGTAGGAATTACTTTTTTTTTACTATGTATAATACAAAATAGCAGAAATATTTGTGATGGACAATGTTGTTGCCTGACTTTATACGGCACTGTCGCATGTTAAACAGTAATCGTTTAGATATGCAATTTGTACAATTGCATTGGCACTTTTTCCGCAGCCCACAGTAGTTTACTGTCAATAGAAATTCGAAGTCATTCCGTCCATTTTTATGAAGACATTAAATTAAGATCAATTTTAAGCTATGAAAAATTGAATGACGAAGATTTTCTATTAATTTCAGTGAAATGAATTTCTTTTTATCACCAATAAGCTTTCTCCTTTTGTAAATACTTTTTAGTTTGGAATCGCTCGGCATTGGATTATGTTTTTATAATTCATATTAATTTACGTGCTTGTATGTACGACTTAACGAAACGTTAGTATTGGAAAAATTCTTCGCATTTAGAAAACGCATCGAGAAATCTTTCATTTTCTACGATCCGTAATCGTGTGACAGACTGTAGCGTAACAAAAAGTTGTATGTACCTATGTTTCGATTTCTCAAACTGTACTAGAAAGATTACTCTTTCGTAAGTTCCTTACGAGTATATTAAGTAGGTACAATCGGTTCCTAATTAATCGTCTTTAAGTGTTACCGTACTTTAAATCGTAACTCGATTGTGAAGTAAAATGTAATTATAAATAAACGATATTTTCTAATAAAACTTTTGAAGCCATTCTCCACTTATTAAATATTAACGAATGTCCACTCTTACATCCATTCTTACTTTCTTCTTATCCGAAAATATTAGTTAATACTTGATTCGTGTTTAGCCAACCATTGTTACAAAAAATACAAAAAATACTAAATTACAAAAAATATTTGTTATGCATTAAAACTTTGGTGAAATTAGCCTTGTGCAATTCAGTAACTCGCGTACCTATTGTACAATTCTAAAAAAACTAATTTTTTTCTAAAGTTACAATAAACACTGCCACGATTCGAAACACCATAATTCTGTAATCACCACTTTTCACTTTGAGGCTTCGTTTTAAAGATTAAAATTTCACCGCCTCACTTCTAGCGCGCGCTATTTAAATTACCTATGTCAGGGGTGGCTCGGGAGCCACTGGGGGCCCCTCCGCCTTGCTCTAGGTGTAAGTAGCTTTTGTTTCATAAACGCTATTTATGCAGTGTCTCTGTAATTTTTATTCCTTAAAAATAAAAGCAGTGTGAAACAATTATTTCCCCGTAAAGGGGAAATTTGTGTGTTTCACCTGAAAAGTTTCCCAGCCCCACTTTTCACCCCCGCATCATTTCTACAAAGCAACAGATTCTTATAGGCACTCCTATATTCCGAGCTCATGACCACGTAAACGACAGGATTTATGCAAGTAGTTAAATAAATCAGAATATATCCCGCGATGTTGAGTCCCCTCCAGTCGATGGCGTTCTTGAAGGTCTTCGTAACGGTGATCGGTAAATAGCAAACAAGGAAAGACGAGAATATCACTAGGATCATTTTCAGAAGCTTCTTATCTTTATTACTCATTCTGGGGGCAGTCTCCGGGGTTCTTAATCTTCCGACGCTTTGAAATATCGACCCCCTTCGAGCTATAGTGTCCTTCGTTTCTGGCGAGTTCGATCGCGAACTCGCCAACCGATCGCTGCCCGTGGAAGTCTTCGAGTTCAATCTCTGGACCCACAGAGCCGACTCGATAATGAACGAGGCTCTGCTCGCCATTCTTTCCAGCTTATTTCGGGCGTTCGTGGAAGCTTTCGCGGGTGATTCTTTGATCTTGCTCAGATCGTTGCTCGAGAAAACATCTTCCGTTACATCTAAGTCGTCGCGTTCGTCAACGTACGGTATATCGTCTATTTTGATTTCTAAGCCAGGTTTCAGTTTGTCACAGACCTGTATGTTTCCTAAGGTCGACACTTCGCGGTAATGATTGCTAGATGGACTTTTCGCACGATTTATCTTGTATTTTTTCGATTCCTCTTTAATAACTTCTTTTGAATCTTCTTCCTCTTCGGATTCTTCGGATTGGGGTTGTAAGTCTGATAATGATTCCTCGATGGCTGACCTAGAAGGGGTTCGGGATTTGTCGAGTCGGGTCTGTGGGGTGATGGCACTTTTCGTGGAGAAGTTTGCGCAGAGAACACTTGCTGCGCAACTCGATCCTAGTACTGATAGTTCTTCTTCGTGGTTTCTTGGAGATAAGGAACGTCGCTGAAACAGATGGAAAGGGAAGATATAGCGTGGTCTAAAAGGGAAGAGAATATATTTGTTTCCATGGGATCAGTTTGGGTTCATTTTTAACTTTATTCGTGTTCCTTATTAATTTGTGTTAATTCTATCAGAGTGTCCCTTAGCAAGTCATCACTCTGTATCTGCCAAGCTTTTACGTTTACCGTCACAAAAAAATCCAGAACAATAGTTCAAGATATTATAAAACAGCCTGCCAAATTTCAAATTAATTTGCAGAACAGTTTTCGTGCAAAAAATTCACAAATACTACAAATATTACAAACTTAACTAACATCCATTTTATTATAGCGCAAATTATTGCTAGTGTACCTATTGCTAATATGAGTTTACACTAATACAAGCTTCAAATGTGCAATAGGGTGGGCCTTATTTATACGTGTCGAAATTTTATTTTGCACTTCTTTTCTTTTAATAATATGTGAACAAAATTTCGACAGGGCTTACCATTTTTTGACAAATATCTTCACTTTCCAATGATAAAAACGAGACATAACGTTCCAAAATATGAACTCACCGAACTCTCACTTGCAAAATTTTAGAATCAGCATTTTATTTCGTTTACCAAATGATCCTCACCTCGTGATCAACTTCGAGCGTGTCCGTCTTAGCAGCCATGCCCCGTTTCCTACTTTTGTTGGCTGTTTTTCGAACGATGTAGAAAATCCTCGCGTAACAAACGACGATCGCGATGCAAGGGATTAGAAAAGCAACGACGAAAAGGAATTCCTTGGGGCTTCGACCATGCACGTCGGGGAGGATAGAACAGGAGCCAATGGCGATGTCCAGTCCAAAGCGACCCCAGCATTCGAACCATGTGACGATCAGGGCACCGAACGCGATGATCCAGGTACTTAGAACCATTGGTATTAAGTACTTGGGCTTGTACAATCTGAAAAGAGAAAATATTTGTTGCCATCAAGAGACACAGAGTGGCTCTATTACGCCACGATTCGCTATCAAGAACCCTAAGATTTCCGAATCTCAATAACGGCAGATCCGATTAGATTTTGAATGGTCTTAATGGATAGCTTGGGTTTGATTTACATGAGAAAAGTGTCTTCGTTTCGTTCCTACGGGCCTTATGAGCTGAGATATTTCGATGTAAAGTTGCAATTTGCTGAATTTTATGTTCTTAAGATTCAGCATCGTCATCGTCATCGTCCTACACTTCTAGGCAAGAGGGGAGTATGAAAGGGTGAAGAAAATACTGCGAAACCAAAAAAAGGTTAATTGTCTTGGTTAATAAATAAAATAAAACAAGACAGGACGCCACTGAGACAAGAAAGAAAAAGATTTTAATGTAACTTATACATATTTATTCAGTTTAGCAACACCAATTTGGAGGGCAGCGCCAAGTATTTTGTATAAAATATTTATTCATACTAAATATTTATTTGTATAAAAATATATCTGCTTAATATTATTTAATACATTTTTTCTTTGTGTAAATAGCCATTGCGATAATTGGCGCAATTTGTGTATATAATTAGTTTTGTAAAGCTATTAATTTACGACAATGTTTTTAAATGGGATTCTTTTTGATGGGATAGGATCTACCCCGTTGCCACGGTCAAGATTGGTTGAAACATAGTTGCAAAAGACAGAAAGATTCGATATGGTAGTTTACATTGGCATGAAACCGTGCTGCTCACTGCAGACCATATTCGTAATAAATGGCTTGATACTGGCAACAATTAAGCTTTCAAATAATTTAGGTATAGTGCCTAAAACACATATCGGCCTATAATTCCTCACGTTAGCCGAGTCGCCAGATTTAAATACTGTTGTAACTAAGGTAGTCTTCCAAGCAGATGGAAAAGTCCCACCAGTCAAAGAGGAATTGAAAATAATCCATAATGCCCGTGAAAGAGTGAAACAACATGATAATGAGAAAGTCATGTCTTTGCAGTGTAATGCAAGTGGTAAGTAGCGCAGTACGTATGTACATTTATATATATCGTCATATCTTCTATAATTATTTATTAATCAGTGTGAAAATTGGTGAAAAACTTCCTTGTATATTAAGGAAAAACTTTGTCGCTGCAAGTTATCTGTACGTCAAAATTGCCTCGATACTTTTTAACGGCGAACGTTGAAAAACATGGGTTATGTCCAGTGTTACTTTTTAATTAAATATTACTACATTTTTTAACATAAGGGTTTTGTGCATACATTATACGGCTTCGCTAGAATTTTCTGAGTTTTATGTTTCATGTTTCATAACGATTCGTTAATATTTATTCAAGTTATCGCAATTTATGTTTAAAGAAATAATGTTTTTGGTCGGAGAAATTTGTTTAGTTTATAATTTTTATCTCGAATACTAACAATTCGATAAAAAAACTATAAATAGAAAAAATGTGTGCCGTGACGAGCTTTACAAGACTATATTTTTTAAAATACAGTTTAACAACATTTAATTTTCCAATTTTTATTGCATCCAACCCTTCAATTTATGAATACATACTTACTAAGACGTTTTACAAACTTAATTAAAGCACACTGCTGTATGTATATAGATGCTAGATATTTTATAAACGAAGGAAATATATTACGCGTAATATTTCTATTCTACCGGTAGCAGACGGCTAGGCCACGAGCCGTGATGTATACGTCACGCGGCGTGCGATAACAAGTCTCCCCCCACCAAAGCCCATATTCGCCGAGGTACAGTGACGCGACGCGGGGGTCATTCGTTTCGTGGACGGCGTCGAGTTAAGACGTGTCGATAGCTGCGTCCGTAAATGGTACGCGTATATTATCTATCGTCACATAATTACTTCTATTCATTATTAGCCTTCTTCTTTATTCTCTATCGTCACTTGCTGCTACTATAATACACTTTCGTCTCGAAATTGATTAAATATCGCGAGAAAACCATTAGATATTCATCACGTATTTCCTTCGTTGCTTTCGTGCCGATATTTCTGCACATTTAGTGCACACATATCGTGTCTCGGTATTCAAATACATGACTTTTCGGGCATATTTCAAGTTTATTTCTTGTTTAATTGCCTAACGAATGTTTTAATGCTTTTGTTTCAAACAGACATTGAGGCGGACATCGAAAGCAAAGGGCAGGCGACGCCATGACAGTTGGCGGTTAATTTGAACGATGCTTGGATGGCGTTTGGTCATTCCTTGGAAAAAGGAGATGACAATACGCGTGGTATACGTATTTTTCTAATTATTTTATTGAATCATTATTGGCTGTGAGGGTGATGGGTAATTTTGCTGTCTCATAATTCGATCTTTTCAAATAGGAAAAGATTGAATTATGATAAATTGAATAATTTTAATCAAATTTCTTTAAAAGTTTTAAAATGGCGTCTGTAGATGTTATCGAAATATTGGAATGATCGAATTCTATTGCATTTCGGTCGCGTTTACGTAGAATTCGATGATATTTCAATGATTTTTAAGAATCTATCTCTATGAAGCTGTTGTAATTGCATTTACGTTCGGTTTTGCATGCAAGTTTTATTCTTTATGTTCAGAAACTGCGTAGTTGATCAAGGACATGCTATTCAAGCATGAATAATTAACGAATTTTGATTCTTGCCATGAATTTTGGATATTTATAAAGATCGTGATATATTTTAAAGTATTATTCGAATAACACGAACTTGCTTATAACTTTAATGACAAAAGCCACTACTATGATTCATTTAAATGTAGTAATTGTATCTGCAGTAATATATTCTGGATAATATCGTGTGTTACTGAAATACAAAGCTGCTCTTATCGAGCGAGCATTCTGTATTTTCGCAACACACCTTGTATTCTAAATAACAAGGAGCAAAAGTCCCTTGGCTGGTTTGACGAAAAACAATATTTCCTCGTGACAAACATTCGATGAAACCACACCCACCCCACCCTCCTATCCTACTTATTTTTCAGAGATTGTGACCGCGCGCAATGCGGCCAAATAGAGTCAGTGTTTATGACGTACACAGTTTTTCGTTTTGAAGAGCACAGTTGCTCATAGTAGAGTTTCGTTAACAATTTCGGGATACGCGAGAGTAGAGCCAGTGTTTTCTACGCAATTTATATTCTTTCACGAGCGTCGCGGCTCTGATCTTCGAATCGCGAGAATAGATTCAGTGCTTTGTTCGCCGATTATGATCTTTGGGGCGCGTTTGTAGTCTACTATTTCTTTTTTTTTTTACTTTTGAAAGAGAAACTCGTTGTCGGAAATTAGAGTCAGTGCGTCAGCTGAAGAGGAGACTTGTGCGCAGAATATTAATGGAATGATGTAAGTATCTATGTATTTGGTTTAATTCCTTTAAAGTAGAGTTGATTCTTCAAAATTTTAGAAAGCAAACAATTTTAAACAAATTAATTTTTAGAATAGAATCAACAAGAAATTCAAAACTACCGAAACTTTTTATTATTTAGACATTATGAGAAAAAACTTTTGTTAATTTTAATTTTTGATATTTCATCTTTTCAATTTTTTTCTTAAAATGTCTAAATTATAAAAAGTTTCGTTAGTTTTGAACTGTTTCGTGGTTCTATATTAGAGTTGAAACAATCGTAACTTTAGAAAGAAATTATAATCGTGTTCTGTTCCTTCGTTACAGTTTGGGCGCAGCCGAGCAGCTTGGTGACTTCTCCTGAGCAGTAGCAGGGGTGTTGGCGTATCCGGCACTGGGGCCCAACGAAATGTGAGTGCGCATGCATTATGGTTCCTCTGGTCACTCAATCATGTCGTAGGACGTTTGGTCCGAATCGACACGAGTGACCGGTTGTATATTTGACGAGCATAATGACCACGGGTATGATAACCATGCCCGTGAATTATAACATTTTTGTCTGTGTATGTATTTATTAGACGAGGCTAGGGCCTTCTTGTACGCCGCGCCTTTTCAATAGAATCACATTATAATCATAATTTCCAAGATAAACGGTTCCTAACGCGAATATTTATCATTGATCATACATTGATGTAGATATTTATTAAATAATGCACATAAAGGTGCATAGCAGCTCGGAAGGTATTGGTACGAATATCAATACGACTGTATGCTAATTTTTATGTAGCGAAGAAGTCTGATACTCTCAGACTCCACAGCTACGATCATTTTGATTTAATGTGTAGTGGAACGATTATAATGACTTGAATTTCTTTTATTTTTCTGATACTACGTGTTCAAAAGTAACTTGATTTCTAAATGATGATAATATACATAAAAATGTAATTCCTTTCTTAAAAAGGTCACTCGTTTGCGTACACAATAGAATAATTAATTTCCATGTGCAAGAAGACAATTGAGGGTTGGGAAATTTCAGATTCAAAGTAATTAGCATGAGATCATACTTTCTTGTTTTATGAAATTTACTTTGACGATGGAATAGCCCATTTTAAATTCTTAAAGTAAATTCTTTATGATTTTGATTGATTTTCATAAACAATTGAATTTTAGAGTCTTTCTTCTCGCTAATTGAATGTCGAGTAGAGTCCTTTTTCTTGATCTAAAGTAGAGTCCTTTCTTATTTATCAAACTTTAAACTATTCACAAGTTGAAAGTCGAGTCACTTTGCTTAATAATGTAAAATGAAAGAATATTAGCATACTAGACACTATACAAACTAATGATATTTTCTAGTTGAGGATTTTTAGGATATCTTTCCGTACTCATTGCCTTTTAACTCATCCACGTGCCCAGGTGCTACTTGGGTGGGTGAAGGCAATGGGGCACGATGACTTTCTTTACTAAATAATTACATGTCGGCGGCTAGCATTGCGTTAGTGTATCGTGCACGCCGCATTTTCCACCTATGTGTGTTTGTGTGGTTAGGCGGTGGAATTTGCGTCGGTGAAAAATTTTCATCAAAGACCATTTTAACGAAACTATAATATTACGATACCAATATATCATATTCCTTGTTGCACACGATGATCATTCTAGTAAATAATCTGGGAATATGATATTTAATCAATCGCGTACAATCAAACCAGATAGTAATAACGATTCATGTATGTACATAATACATATGTACAATGCACATTATCAAGTAATTCATTGTTTGAAATTGAAAATAGTTAATTGTTTTGTAAATCATACTTATACGCAATGGTCACTGCCTTTGCTAGCCGATTTCAGTGAAAACTGGTACGTACTTATTAGAGTGTGATTGTGTGTGAGAGACTGTTTTGCCATTTTTTAAATATACATAGCTGTTAGGTAGGATGGGTAACTTAGCTGTTCGGTAGGATAGGTAACTTAGCTGTTCGGTAGGATGGGTAACCTAGCTGTTCGGGAGGATAGGTAACTTACCTTCTGGTACGAATGTGTGACTTAAATATAAGTAGGTAGGGCCGGGGCAGGTCATCGTATTCTCTGATCGCATGTTCCCCCCTGCGATGACCTGCTTTCAGGAAATTTGTGAGAAAAGTCGACGGCCAGACTAGCGCGAGTGGGGTATGCCCTCGCTTCTAGCCCCGCTATGTCGACTTTTTGACGCCAGTGGGACATTGCACATTGTCGCTGGTCGCGGTCGGCAGGACGGGCTTGGGCACGCTATTAAGGGGGTACTCCACTGTGAACGGTCGAAAAATCAAGCTATTTTTAAAGATCTTTTTCTCAGTAAATACAACATATAATGAAATAAATCTTTTCGATATTTATTAAGCTACTCTTATATTATACCAAAAAAATTAAAAAGAATATTTCCAATTTGCGTTACTTGTTTTTTTACAGCGTTAATATGGCACTTAAACAAAAACGGTATGTTCGTGGTGCAGGTGATTTCCCGGCTTAGGCTGATCCAAAACTAAAAATTCTAAGAGATTCTTAATCTGTATAAGTGTCTCTCGTCCGTTCCTCAATTAACAATTTTTTCCGAAAAATAACCGAGATTTTTCTCGGGGAACATTCGAGAAGCACCATTATTTGGAGAACTTTTTCCTTCAAACAGGCGCCATTTTGTTATTTTTCAACAAAAATTGTTAATTGATCTACGGGCGATAGCGACACTCATACAGATTAAGAATGTTTTCGGATTTTTTGTTTCAGATAAGCCTAAGCCACGTTTTTGTTTAGGTGCCATATTGACGCTTTGTAAAAAAAACAAGTAAAACAAATTAAAATATTTTTTTAATTTTTTTTTATATAATATAAGAGTAGCTTTATAAACACCAAAAAGATTTATTTTATTATATGTTGTATTTACTGAGAAAAAAATCCGTTCACTGTGGAGTACCCCCTTAACTTTCAGAAGGGCGGACCGCCCGAAGCAAAGAAGTGGCCAAAGAGCCGAAGATAGCCCGGCCAGTAAAACGGCCACATCATGTGGGCTACCAAGAATGGCCCTGCATCCTCGGGTGCAGGGTCATTCTTCGTAGGTATTACTTTGCCATTATGCTCGTAGTAGTAGTAGTAGTAGTAGTTTGGTTGGCCATAGGCTGACCCATCGATACCCCCTCCCCTGAAATTCAGCACACCGCGTTTTCAATTAGGGTTGCGAAGAAGATTACGCGTTTTCAGTTAGTGTTGCGACTAAATGTTAATCACGGTTTGAATTAGCGTTGCGAATCGAGTATTCCCCGCGTTTGGTACCAGCATAGCGTTGCGAATAAATATCGAACGTGATTGCTTGTAGTGTTTCGAAAAAAGAGTCGCGATTGTTTTTGAGATTGTTCTTGTATTTTGAATTAAAGTTACTAGAGTTTGATTTATAGCATTAATTTTGATTCATTGTATTCTTTTTATTAGAGTTGCGATGCGACTGATCGCGTTTTTTTAATTACTCGTTCTAGTTTGATTCTTAATATTTTTTTGAGTTAGTGTTGCGATGATGATTGATCGCGTTTGTAATTAGAGTTGCGACCCCCAGCCCCCAATGCCCCAAAACTGCCCTGGGACATGTCCAGAGACATGTTCCTGGGGAAAAAGAGTCCCGAGCAGCTGGACTTGCTGCGCATGGGACTCTACACAGCCTTTAGGAAGGCTGCAACGATTTAAAGTTAGAGTTGCGTGTTACGAGACACAGGTGCATTGAATTTTTATTAGTGTTGCGAAAAATGAAACCACCCACGTGGTGGTTCTCTGTAGCTTTTTATACTTGTTAGAGTAGTGTAGCTGCTTGAGAGTATTAAGTATAGTAGAATTTTCAGTAATGAAGCACCATTCGGGAATTTTGAAGTTGTTTGAGAAATTAGTGCTGCGAGTAGTCCAAAGTCCTAGTGACTATGCTCGGGAGTTGATTTTAGTCTGTAATAAGCTAGCGTTGCGAAAGAAAGAAACGGTCCACTCACGGTTTTCTTGCATTAATGAGTGGACAATGATCATGGAGCAGCCCTAAGTGGCTGCACCATCCTCCTTCTACTTCCACCATCTACCCGCTTTTGAATCGAGTGTTTGTCACTGGAAATATTGTTTTGAAAGTATATTCATATTTTGCAAAAAATGCCAATTAATGAAAAACTACAAGGAAATTATTGAGTTGATATAACAAAGCACCCAATGTGCTTAATATTATGAATATCAATTGCTAATTTGCGTAATTGATTTTATTTCATGTATTTCGTCTATGGTTTTGCGTGATTTATTTTATGTCCAGTATTTTATTATGTTTATTTAATTTCCTTCCAGGCTGGTCTCACTACTACTAACGTAACGTAGTTATACCGTCGCGGTGAAGAGACTTAATAAAATAATATATTTATGTTTTGAAAGTATATTCATATTTTGCAAAAAATGCTAATTAATGAGAAACTACAAGGAAATTATTGAGTTGATGTAACAAAGCACCCAATGTGCTTAATATTATGAATATCAATTGCTAATTTGCGTAATTTGTTTTATTTCATGTATTTCGTCTATGGTTTTGCGTGATTTATTTTATGTCCTGTAGGCTGGTCTCACTATTACTAACATAACGTAGTTATACCTTCGCGGTGAAGAGACTTAATAAAATAATATATTTAAAAATAAAAGTGATAGTGAAAAGTAATAGTGAAACGTGTTAGTGCAAAGTGATAGTGAAAGTCAATATTAACGCGTGCTCGTTGTTGCTACGTTCTGTATGAATGTAACTTCGATTACTGTGCAGTAAAGTGCAATTATTCCAATCTTCAACATTCGCATAAAAGTTTTTGATTATCTACTAAAAATAGGATTTCAGGTTCATCATCCTTGAGAAACGAAATCTCACGGAATTTTTATTAATACTTTTGCGAATGTTTCAAATATTGCCCCTTTATTCTTTTTTTCATTCCCAATTAGTGAATAATTGAAGGGTTTGATGCAATAAGGGGACTAGCGCTCGAAAATGTGAAAAAGTATTGTCTGATCGCTAAGAAAAATTGGAAAATTAAATGTTGTTAAAATGTATTTTAAAATATATAGTGTTGTAAAGCTCGCCACGGCACATATTTTTTCTATTTACAGATTTTTTTATCGAATCATTAGTATTCGAGATAAAAATTATAAACAACAAAACTTCGTCGACCAAAGTCAATATCTTTTTAAACATAACTTGCGATAACTTGAGTAAATATTAACGGATCGTTATGAGACTTGAAACATAAAACTCAGAAAATTCTAGCGAAACCGTAAAATGTATGCACAAAACCCTTATGTTAAAAAATGTAGTAATATTTAATTAAAAAGTAACACTGGACATAACCCATGTTTTTCAACGTTCGCCGTTAAAAAGTTTCGAGGCAATTTTGAGGTACATATAACTTGCAGTGACAAAGTTTTTCCTTAATATACAAGGAAGTTTTTCACCAATTTTCACACTCATTAATAAATAATTGTAGAAGATATGTGCCGTGGCGAGCTTTACAACGCTATATTCTTTAAAATACAGTTTAACGACATTTAATTTTCCAATTTTTCTTAGCGATTGAATAATACGTTTCCACATTTTCGAGCGCTAGTCCCCTTATTGCATCCAACCCTTCAATTATCATGGGAGAAATATACCAGAAAATTCTTCAAATTTAAAACAGAAAGAAACAAAAAATGTTTTAAATTCTGCTTAGTTTCATCGCGATAGCTTTTTACAGAATAACTCCTTTTTTTGCCCGCTTGTGGAGCGATCAAGGATCGTTCTGCAATCGTGCATCAGGGGGATCGATGGAAATGAAAATAAAATTTTGCTTAAAAGGAGGGCGGATGGGCCGCGGTTAGGGCGGGTCTCCACTCGCAGCGCCTCCACGTGGTGAGACCTGGGCAATCTGTATTATTTGAAGTATAATTACTAATCGTATCACAAGTAACATTGTAATTCAGTTATTAATTACATGACAAGTAATACGAGCCGATTGGCTGCGATCACCTATCTCCGTTAATTTCTATTCCATTTGTCCAGATTCGATTCTAAATATTTCTCCTACAATTTCATTTTATTTCTCAAATAAAAAAATTCTAAAATGACTTTTGATATACATAATAATAAATATATAACCCATAACCATAAATTCAAACGACTTGAAATCAGCCACTCGCGATAAAGACAAAAAGCCGCTGCGTTCGGGTCGCTAGTCGCTTCACGATTCCCGTAAATACATAAACACTACAAAATGTGTGAAATCCCCACAAATTACCTTTTTTAAAAAAAGGTACGAAAAGAGCGTCAAGTATATAACCCCATCAAAAAGAATCTCATTTAAAAACATTGTTGTAAATTAATACCCATCAAAAAGAATCCCATTTAAAAACATTGTCGTAAATTAATAGCTTTACAAAATTAATGATATACATAAATTGCGCCAATTATCACAATAGCTATTTTTACAAATAAAAAAATATATTATATAATATTAAGGAGATATATTTTTATACAAATAAATATTTTAATACGAATAAATATTTTATTCAAAATACTTGGCGTTGCTCTCCGAATTGGTGTTGCTAAACTGAATAAATATGTATAAATTGCATTAAAATCTTTTTCTTTTTTGTCTCAGTGGTGTCTTGCCTTGTTTTATTTTATTTATTAACCAAGACAATTAACCTTCTTTTGGTTTCGCAGCGCCAAATATTTTGAATAAAATATTTATTCGTATTAAAATATTTATTTGTATAAAAATATATCTCCTTAATATTATATAATATATGTTTTTATTTGTAAAAATAGCCATTGTGATAATTGGCGCAATTTATGTATATCATTAGTTTTATAAAGCTATTAATTTACGACAATGTTTTTAAATGGGATTCTTTTTGATGGGGTTATATACTTGGCGCTCTTTTCGTACCTTTTTTTAAAATTACGAGTAGACAGGAATGGTCCAAAAAAAGTATATACTGTCATGAATCATAAAACACTATTACGTCTTATATGTGTTACCGTCCACACTTCACTGCACGCCAGAGTTAGCCATTAACTAAATAAAAAATTATTTAAATAATGGAGCGAATGATTATTCGAGGAATAAAGTTAATTTTGCGATTTCAACGTCGAATAAATTTTGTAACATTAACTTTAATTTCTATAACTTTATTCGACGTCGAATAAAGTCACTTACGTGGGATAAAATCTGGGATGACCTATTATAACATAACGGTTGATCGTGATTGCCAGTATCGTGAAGAGGCTCACTGCCACCAAACCGTATCGCAGCAAAGGAAACAGTCTGCACAGGAGCGCTCCATGACGCCAGGAACTGTGCCAGAAGGTGGACGTGGCGAGAGGAAGATTGAAGCAGCAGAACATCAAGTCGGAGACCGAAAGGTTCATTATGAAGATTGCCGTGGCGTTTCTTAGCTGCGAAACAATGACAAATAAGTGGAAGTTGTACGTAAGAATGGTTAATGCATATTACACGCGGTTCTTGATCAATGGAGAAGGTGGGCTTGGCGCAGAAATGCTATATAGGTAGTAATTGTACTAATTATATACTAATATTGGTAATAATAACACTCTCTATTGTTAAGAATTATTGTTACATCGAATAGGGGCTTTCAAATCGGGAAGACTCCTTTCCTGTCGCGGGTTCACTTCAATTGTGATGATTGAAATAAAGTCCTAAATAGTATTGAATATGAAATACAAAGAAAAACAGAAAAATATCACAATATAAAAGATATGAACATTTTTTTTACATTTTAGCAATCTTTTACTGTAACCTAATCACGCAACGTAATTAACGAACAGGAAAGCTAGTGAAACCTAAAGAAACAGAAACAAATTTCATTAATTCCGTGAGTTTTACAAAATGTATCAAAGTTTCTTGCATCGACCTTCCTGCTTAAATATCTCCTCTCATTTACGGATGATATGTATGATTTTGACTGGCAGCATAAACCAAACAACAAGGGAGTCTTGGCAAGCGGTACAATTCGATCGGAATTTTGCATTAGTAGACGAAATTCGACTTCGCGTAATAAAACAGCGAAGCATTATTTCGATTCTCAATTTCATTCCAACTCGTCGATTGCATCAATCGTCGGGTGCGTATATGTATACCGCAGAAAAATGATGGAAACACGGGGTGTCGCGTGCGCGTGCTCACGTTCCGCGAATGCTAACCATTCAAACTTAAATAACTTTTCGACGATCTACGTAGATCGGAAATCTTGTTTCATAACAATCCGTGTCGACGACCTTAAGATCGTTGGATCGTTTCGTTACTCGCTTGCTCCCGTTTGCGATCTAATGTAGAACGTAAAATACAAAACATAAAGTCACAGTAAAAAGAAATGAAATAAAACTGATTAAACTGATCAACTTCACTTTCTCTGAATTTCTTAATTCTATCATAGTTCTCAACTTTTCTTCTGAATGCCTGATGTAAGGAATAAATATTGAATTTATAAGGAAATAAGGAAAAATTATTCAGTGCACTGAAAGCTTTTCGTAGTAAAATTGAAGAATTTGTAAAGAGAAGAGAAAAACTGAATAAAAAGTAGCAAGTACGCGTGTAAAAAATATATTAATATATACACGAATATTTTTGTATTTTTTGTCAGATGTTACTGATTTATACTTTATACTTTAGAAATATCAAAAGAAATATCTAGGACGTAAGTTGTTATGAATTATTAAAGCAAATGTTTTAGTCCATTATGGTAACCGTTTTCATTGATTCACTCGATGCAAGAAATTTTCAAGATTTCCTTAGCACAATCGTCAGAAGAGTTTTACGACCACTTCAAGGCCTACCACTGACTTAAAATAAATCGTGTATGCATCGTGCGTTGTAAAATCGTCTCCTACATAGGCAAATCCAAAGACCACCGAAGAAAGGAAAACGTTTATAAGTATGCGAGGCGGAAAGTTATCGTGGCGTTGGTACTTAAGTCCTATCTGACGATCGAAATTGCTTTCTAAATACAGTATATTTGAACAGATAAATATCCCAATATTTGTAAAACGTGTGCGAATCTCGTAAGCCAATGCTAGTAATTCGAGTGGATTCAATTTTGCAACGAACTGTGAAATCTAACGAAATCTCGCGTACATTTCATAAAGTACGTACTCTAAGCTACTAGTGTTTACATAACACTACGATTTGAACAAATTTTTCAAATTTGGATTTCAAAATCGTTCGTAAATTTTAATACCTTCGCAGATATCTTTTCGTTTTTGTATGAATACACCAACTTTTCATAGTTTAGAAGATTTTAATAATTTTTCAATTTTGGAAATGTTCGTAATCGTTGAAAAAGTATTCCTTCAGGTTTCTATAGAAATACATTAAGGAAGTTGGTATAAATTTGGAGAATTTAAAAAAATAAAACACTTTTTTTAGTTTTATAGGTATCGAATGTTCAGAAAATGTACTAAGAAAAATATTTTTTTCTCAAGCTCATAATTTATCGGAATTTACGCGTGCATCAAATTTTAGTGCAACTGTAAATTTGAAAAATTTCGGAGATTTATATGTACATTCTTTAAGTCATTTGTATGTTATTAGCGATGTTACAGTTATGAGCCATTCAGTTTGAGCTCAGTTGTGTGTTTTCAGTGAAATTTCATACGCTTCGCCATTGTCTTGTAAAACAGGATTCGAGGTGAACCACTCGTTAATCTAGTCTATCTAGGATTTAATAGTGACAGGCAGGGCACAGTTGAAACTCGAGAAACCGCGACGAGTAATATTGTTCCAAGTAAGAGATTCGTCACTTGGAGATTCCTACCTTTATCGTATAAACCGCTGGCTTCCCGGTTATCGCTTACAAGTGAAAACCCATCAGAGTTCCAAGCTATCCAACAAACTCCCCATAAAAAGCTCCAATAACTACCACTTCTCCCAAAAAATAAAACAAGTGATCCATTAAACCCAAAATCTGCGTTTGCTGCGATGAAAATAAATTGGAAGGAATCTTTTCTACTATCTACAGACATCGATGATAGCGAGGAAAATTGCAAAATCCCAATTTTGAATAGTAATCCCGTAATGAAAAATTGCCATAATTTTGTGTGCCAGCAATTTTCTAGTAGATAATTCACAAACCCGGCTATATAGTTTATTCTGATTAGTAAGATGATTCCTTTTCATAATTAAAAAGTTATTATTCGCTACTCAGTTCTTTTAGCACTTCCACTATACAATTGAGACAGTCAGAGCAACAACGGACTAACCCACATTTTTTTTTAAATTGAATTAGTAGCAATAACGTATTCCAATAGGCTCTACTAACCATAAAAAATAGGAAAAAAAATTTTTAATGTGGATTGGTCCGTTGACTGCCTCAATTCACAAGTCGAAAATTCTTGGAAAAAAGGAGGGATTTAAAACTAGAAAACACTCACTTCCAGATAGATACAAAAAGTGTATGTCAAATGGATAAATGTGACTTCCAAAGTATCTAATGTCTTTTTCAATTTTCTCTTGAATATTAATTTATGCCAACTTTGTGCCAACTTATGTGGAAGGTGAATAATGAAGCTAATGTAAAAGTGTGTTAATCGAACGCTGACCTTTCTGGTACGGAAAAGGGCGATAATGGTGAATAGGTTGCCTGGGATGCCGACGAACATGAAGAGTACACAGCAGCTGGCGGCGAAGTGCAAAAGCCATGGCGGATAGCCGACAAAGAGGACCGCCGATCCTGGATCCTGAAGGACCTCCTCGAGTGCCTCTGCTCTGGCATTGTAGCCGCTCTGGTTGCTCGCCATCCAATACTCCATCTGCGGACAGCATTGCGGACAGGTATCGTTTTGCACAGGGCCGTAAAACGCGGAGGCCAGTTGACAACAGAAATTAAAGGAAATTTTCAAATATTTCAATTGAAAATTTCAAAAGCCTTGTCACTAGTACCAACATTAAATAGGAAAGAATTTTGCAAATTGTAATTGCAAATGTGACTTCGAATAGACAATGCTTCAATAGTTATGATAATGTAATGGAGTTAATGTAGGCTTCTGAGCGTTTTATAATTGGAAAATATTAGCGGTGTAGGTTTTATTGTTATTTATGGTAAATTATAGGTGGGACTTATTAATTTGTGGGGTAATCTTCTGTCGCACCATGTGAAGTAGAAGTTGGTTTAATTTTCGCAGCTGTTTTACGCGTCGTTTTGAATATCCTGCACGGAACTGCCGTGTACGTGTGTATGTAACTGATAAGAGGCAATGCTTGATAGCAATGAGGAAAGAGGTAGAAAGCCGCGCCCAAGATCGTGGATTGATCAAATGTTTTCGATGCACGGTGATACGTCTGATATTTACAATTAGACTTCTGCGAGCTGTTAGGTGTTTGAATGTTCTATTGTTTAAACTAAAAATGAATCCGCGAATCGTTAAAATAGTGACCAATTCATTTAAAGAATTTCGAGCTTCAAACTAAGAACGAAAGTAGGTATATACATGTAAGTTTCAGATCACAAATTTTTCTGAAAATCTCTAAAAAGGAAAAGTTCCATCTTTCGTCTCTTTCTTTACACACCTAAGGGGTTGTCCTTAAATTACGTAAGGCTTTTGGCGGTGGTGAGGGGGGCGCGAATTTCTTTTTGGACCTAATTTTCAAGAAATACAAGTTTCCCGAAACCGAGTTCAATTAATTATATAAACCTTCGAAAGAATTTTAATAACTGAAAAAATTAAGTGCTGAATATATTACGTAAGGAGGGGGTTGGAATATAAAATCTTACGAATTCTTATGCTGGGAGAAGGAGGGGGTAAGAATTCGTCGCAATTACCCTTACGTAATTTAAAGACGACTCCTGATCATAGAAATAATTGAACATTAATAAAAACACGCGCATATGCTTCAAACTACTATACCTATGGGTTACTTCATGTGGAATCTACATAGGGTAAACACACCAATAAATGAACACTATTATAAAATTATATTTGCAGCGTGATTGATTCCACGTGCTGGAAAAATTGTTTAGATAGAAGCAAGAAATGAAAAGATGTCTCTAATTAATTATTTGCTTACTTTAATAACTTATTTTACTCGTTTTAATAAAAAATGTCCATTTACTGGTACTCAGTTCCGGTTTCGTGTTCACTTATGAAGCGCATATATCGAGGTCCTAGTAAAGGCACAACTTTAAACTCAAATTTTTCCTCATTACTATACACATTATGCATTATCTATTTACAAAATTTTAGCCAAATCGCTGATTTAGACCTCGCTCGCTTCTTTTGCTAGAGCAATGAAATTTTCGAGAACAAACAATTTCAAATGAAACGGTTACTGCACCCTATTGTAAATATATAAATAAACACGGCTTCGGTCTCTCCCCATCTTCCCTCTCTTCATCTTCATCTCGTCCCCCGCGTTTTATCCGTCGCATCAAATGTTCCTCGCGCATCGGAAAAATGCACGTCGAGGCTTCTTTCCTTTTTTTTCTACTCGCGCGCCGTTGAAGGGGAAGAGGGAAATCTATTTTCGCCACTCGAGACGGTAAACTCTTTCAACCGCGAGTAAACTTTACCCGAGCAATTCTATCTTCTGCCGGAATTGCGTTCCCAAAGAAACGCCAAGTCCGCGCGAACCCTCGAGATTTCGAACGGACATGGAAGAGGCAACTGGTCGCTTCTTGATCGTCCAACTTCAATTACTTCCGTTGAGGTCTTCAGTGAGGCTTTTCAGTTTTAACAATGTTCGTTTTCATGGATCGTTCATTTGAAGCTTGATATAGCATCTGATTGTGAGATGACAGATTTGCAATGGGAGCAACAAAGTGTTAATATTCTTAGCAAATTATTTGGGGTAATTCGAAATTCCGTGCCGAAACTTTGTGGAAGCTAGAAAATATCTTGTTTAGGATTTATGTTTTTGAGTTATGATGAGTTCGATTGCACTGTTTTTGAATAATGAAAGGTTTTATATAAATGCCTAAATAACTAAAAGACTAACATTACATTAATATGTTACGATAATACATTACATAGATATATTCAGTTTCATTCTTCGAATAAGGTGAGTTTCAGTCAAAGCAAGTGAACGAAAGTACATGTTATCGCTAGTTCTAAGCTGTGTGCGATGTTATCGTCAGCACAATCCACTCATTCACTCGAATCTTTACCTAGAATTGAATGCAGGCGCACTTACGTACCTTCGTGAGAAGCGAACACCTTTGGCTTTGAGTTCATTGGTGCAGATCATTTATGAGCAGTCTTTCCTTGCAATCTCCTCTGTTTGACATATTCGTATCATTTTTACAGTGAATCGTGACTTCAGCAGATTCACTATCAAAATCGACTTGAATCGATTTAATAATTTGCTGATCTACATTTTCCATCGTCCTTTTGTATCGAACATGACCGCATACGGCTTGACTTTTTACATGAAATATATACATTAAATATAAATAAAAAATATATTAAATTATTTATACAATATATGTGGGTACACATAAATAAAAATAAAAATTGTATTCGACTGACAGTATTTAAGTGAACGCGTGAATTTGAATCGCCTGCATCGATTCTCATTAATTTCTTCAATTCTCATCCTAATTTCTCGCACGCGTTACACGTTTATCAGTTCTATTACAAAAACAGCACTACCTGGCGTTCACAGTTCGTCACAGATTTTTATTCAGCTACTGAATCGTACTCTTCACACTTTTGTTCCATGTCACGTTCCTCAATTTCGACGTAAGAAGTTGCGAGAACATTTTATGGAATTTTGAGAAATATGTGATATGTGATACGGTTTATTGAGAGTGATAACATATTTAAGGTTTTTGTAGATATCTTGAGAAAACACTCGTGAAAGGGAAGAATTTGAAGGAAACGTCGACGAGAAACAGAACGTTGATTGAGATAGGGATTCCGTCACGTAATTCGCGGTGCGACTGAACGGTCTGCTAACTGGACCACCGAATTCGCGCGTACAGATGTGATTTCTCGATACTAATAGAGCGCAGGCGTCGGGTTTATTCTTCGTGAAAAAGAGAACCACGCGGAATCTATTTTACCGGTTCTCCCCGAATTTTCTGGTTTTGTACAGCAAAATCGTTCACTTAATTGTTATCACGTAGCACATTGATCGTCCTACTCTCTTCATTTTGTTTCCAAGGTACCTAAATTCGGTTCTTCTTATTCCCTGTTTATTAGGGATAGAATCTACCTGACTTGAGTTCATTTTATTAAATAAAAATAAATCTTTGGAAGAAACGAAATTAACAAAGGTTTGTATTAATTTGTTTGAATTTCTGTTGGTAGTTTGTAGAAATTTTTGGTTTTAAAAGCTTTTTAATATATAAAAGAAAAAGATTGAATTTGAAGTGATGCATTTATTTCACACCCTACGTTTTACTAAATAATAATGCTATTGATTTAGTTTAATAGCAGTTGTAACAGATCTAAATTTTTTGTATTTTATATTTTTAAAATTAATCATTGACACTTGACAGTAATAGAGAATATCAATTTCTTGGTGGCAAGGTAAAAATTATATTTATAAAAGAAGACACTCTTTTTTCTTAGGTTTCTTTGCGTGCAAAAGTTTCTATGCCTTATTTTACACTTTCTGTACGAGAAGACGTGTCTTAGTCTTTTTCGAGTTAGTGCTGCAAAATTGAACGGTGCTTATTACCGAGATTTCCTCATAATTTACAGCGGTCTCTTTCAATCTCGAGGTAGCATTAACAAATCCGAGGGCGGTAAGACATCAACGACGAAATCAGAGAACTCGTTGGATGAGCGACGTTTAACGTTTATCGCGGTGCGGGGGCGTTGAATGCTTAATAGAATACGTTACAAGCCTCGGTAGCCGCAATTATGTGAGCGCGACATACAGTCGAACCTTTAGGTATTATTCAAAATATAATTATTGGAATTCTAATTATCAGACCTCGAAACACTCAATTTCTATTTATCAGAACTCCAAATATTCCCATTCCTATTATCAGAACTCTAAGTATTAGAGTTCCAACTATCAGAACTCCAAAAATATTTAAACTACATACATATTCTAATTTCAAATATTCAAGTTCTAAATATGAAAAACCCAACCACCCCTAGTACAGTGCAAAAGGTATATCGTCTGTATACAAAGTCTTAATTTAAACCAAAGTCATCAAGTGTCACTGCTAATATTGGACAAATATGAATTCAGAAAAATATCGTAGAGAAAGGAGTTCTCCTGCATTATAATACGCACACGCAGTTTCACAAGAATTGTACTCACCTCATCTTCCTTCCACCAATTTTCGTTTGAAATTTG
This sequence comes from Andrena flavipes, assembly GCA_963971345.1. Taxonomy (NCBI): domain Eukaryota; kingdom Metazoa; phylum Arthropoda; class Insecta; order Hymenoptera; family Andrenidae; genus Andrena; species Andrena flavipes. The sequence goes on from OZ020480.1 coordinate 64,226,590, forward strand.
AATAATATCTATTGAACATGATTTGTTATAAAATAAAATTATCACTCGTATAAATAACATCGAATAATAGTGCATTCACGATCACCGAGGTCTGACGAGGTGTTTTTCGCTATCGGCTCTATTTCCAGAATTCTGAGACTGATCGGATTTACCGAATTCCCGGTATTTTCCATTAAGAACTCCACGCGTAATAGAAACGATGTGCGATCAGACATGTGTAACAATGAATCTCACAGTTCGTTGGAAACTTTCTCATTACTCAGAAATTTCTAAATAATGCTGATACTTGGTACAGCTTTAAATGCAGTTTACTTGTTACAATAGATTTATAGATAAATTAGTTAATTTAACGGTGTAAAAGTAGTAAATGGTACGCAATCATTGTGCTTGGGTATGCTGCCGCGCGCTCAGCTGATTCAGCTTTAAATTGCGCGGCCCAGAAGTTCGACTGCTAATATTCAACTGTTAATATCTCGAGAATGAAGCCTCGGATCTCAAAACGGTAAAGGACATTTCTATATCTTTTTGCATTAGGATATTCAATTTTTGTATATTACAATTTTGGGACACCCTGTATGTATACGTAAGGGGTGTTTCGTAATGATCACTACACTCGGAAGAATAACGATTCTACGTGGAAAAATCTGTTAGAAACGCGGAGTAAAATTTGTTCATAGGTCACTACTTTTTCGAGGAAATTGATTTTGAAAACTCACCTGGTACATACTCACAACTGATTCATAATTAGAAGGATTTGTTAGTATGTAAATGTGGTGTTGCAAAAATAAGTCAAAACTGTAGAATGAATTTTTTCGAATGAGGCTTCCCTTTTGTGAATATTCCGAACTACAAACATTTGAATTCTAAATATTACATTCCTCAAATGTCAAATTAGTGGACTCCCTAATATTCGAATCTCACATACCTATTTAATTCCCAAATATTAAAATCCCATATAATCGATTCTGAAATATTAAAACCCGATATATTTCAGTTTCAAATATTGAAACACCATCTTTAAATTACAGTTTCGACTTATATTTCCGCAAAACGATCCTTTCATTCGTATTTACACCACATTCACTCATGAATTCTACTAACTTTATCAGGTAAGTACACGCGTACCAGTTTAAAATCAATTTCCTCAAAAAGGAAGCCTCACTTCTGTTTTTCCATGTAAAATCCTTATCCTTTCAGTCGCACCGCCTATCACTAAAACACCATCGCGATTTACTCGTCTACCACAGCCTAAACGTTGCAGTTAAAAAAAAAGTTTGCCCATCTCACGGAAACGCTATCTCGGTCGCTGTCTCCACCAACGTTCCCTTCCTTCGCACGAGATACTAAGCGTCACGAACTTCTGTGTAAACCTAGCCGGTGGCGGTGCCAGGGAGCTTCCGGTTCACGCGACATTACAAATCACGCAATCCTTATCCGTAGGAAAGCTTCTGGACTGTATGTAGGTGTATGGCTGGCGATTACGTGCACGGAATGATTTATAGAAACGCTCATCGACCTATCCCGCGATGCTTACTCTTAAAGCACCTACGCGTCCATTCGAGCCACGCACGTTCCGTCCGCTGAAAAACACGACGGGTCCCTACATCCTTTTTAAAAATAATTACATTTGGTTACCAGCCGGGAGGGGAGAGGGATTTACGGTGCAGCAACGCGAAAGGGGGAGAAAAACAGCTGGGTACGAGCGTGCACAGCGGAAGAGGTACACACCGCGCCCCTAGTAAATCGGAAGTGACCAACGTTCCTCTTTTTTTCTTTGCTCGCCTCCTTCGCAAAGAGGAAACGCCATTTACTCGGTCACTCAGCTTATCGACTGGTAAACAGAGGGTGTAAATTGCCGAATGGGACCCAGTTCATAAATGGATTCAACACTTAAATCAATAACATAAAGTCATACGTGATCTGGAATATCGAAAGGTGATTAGGAAATCCTCTTATCGAGCAAACATAAGTGTGATAAAAATATTATCAACTGAAAATTGATTTCTGTGATAAAAATCCTTTTTCTTATTCCATGTCACGTATACATGAATGTAAGTACACTCTCGTTCATAAGGCACCAGACAGCTTCCGTTCCTATACAGAAACGTGACTTTTCACAGAGATCACATGTAAAAAATATTACAACTTTTATTACCGTATATGCAAATGGCGTATATGCGAGGAATAGGTATTTATTATTTTTCATAGCATTCAAATTACATAGGAAATATGTATGTATCATCACAACTGAAAAAGATATTTAGGTGGGGCATACTGTGTACTCAGCTTTAAGCATTTCTCACGCAAAATAGTTTAATTTAACCATTTAATGTAGGTATTTTATTTATCGGAAATGTGTACCAAACGTGTTTCGGCTTCCTAAGTACAATTCTTTGAATACGCTAATTTTAAGGCTTAAACATTTACAGCACGAACAAAATCAAATATAATAACAACGGAAACCATATTCAAATGTCAAATTAGTGGACTCCTTAATATTCGAATCCCATATATTTGATTCCCAAATGTTAAAATCCCATATATTCGATTCTGAAATGTTAAAACCCGAAATATTTCAGTTTCAAATATTGAAACTCCATCTCTAAATTTTCGGTGACTTATGGACGGGAGTGTACTTATGTCCAGCTTCATGTTTCCTCTGATTGTAAGTGTAAATAAATTTTGTGTTGCAGCGATCCCTTTTGAAATTCTTACCTTTGAAAGAACGCTTGATATTTCGTTTCTAAATCATCACGATTCTCATGAAAGTATACTTAATTATAGGATTATTAAAAAGAATATCGTAGCCACTAATTAATTGAGATAATCGAGGTGCCAGTTTACCGATGGTTTGTCGAATGAAAATTCCTTCGAGCATAAATTTCGTGGAAGTTCCAATCGATGATCGTTTGAAGTATGATCAGTTAATGTACTATCATCGCTGAAGTGTTGTCAGTCGGTACTTGTCGGGTTGGTGTATATTGCCCTAGATTAAGCCTAGAGCTGCAACCCCATCTCTAATAAAAAGCAAACGTTCCACGATTTAGCGTTAAGGGACCGTTTACCCGGCCCCCCTTTTGATAAAAACTTCGACCTAAATCGATTAAACTGTACCTACGTTACATTCGTGCACGACGAGAAAGAACTTTACAAAATCAGTGTGGTCGAGGAAATTTTAGTTCCCGTAGGGAGGGATTCTTGAAGGACGATTAATCGTACCTTGCGATATCTGAGAGATTAATACGTAGACCGTTGGTTATATGGTACCCGGATGCGGGTTTCATGGAAGCTTGGATATTCGTCATAGCACTCATTGCCCAGATTCATGGGTCAGAGGTGTGTTATGTATCTTGAATGTGAATCGATCCTCTGACAACCTGGGAAGCTAAAAATCAGTAGAGTTCTTAATTGAATGATAGAGAACGAAGTATTAGATTATCACAGTGGAAATTCTGGTATTTGGTAGAACTATAAAAAAGTGATGAAAAATGTTGACTGCGGATATTCAATTACAGAAAACTAGTAGTTGTATTATAATCTTCATAATTTCAACTTCTTTGTTATTTTTCTATTTCGGTACTGTAACGTAAAATATTTTTTTCTTTTCAACGGAAGTTTCACTTCCGATAGATACCTCTAATTATCAAAAATGCACTAAAAACTAAAAAATAATTAGTCTTGTGCTACAATTTCGATTGCGTTTTCTCACTTTAAATAAATTCGTGGCGCGGGATATTTCATGACAGAATATGAATCAATTTAATACAGCACCACCAATTTATTTAAACCGAGGAAACACTATCAAGATTGTATTACAAGAAAAGAATCACTTTTTAGTTTTTAGTGTTTGTGGAATTCTTTTATTTTTGTATATTCTTTTTCATGCAAAGTTTCAAAACAATTAGATCGGTGGAGATGGGTGAAAATTGAGTTGCCAGATTCGAAACCTACAGCAAACATTCAGAGGATAATACGAAGCTAACTAAAATCATTTAAAAATAATCCCCTTTTCATCAAAGAACTGAAAGAAAGAAGCAACTCAACGCGATGCATCTACAATCGTAATTGCTATATAAAAACGCGCGTTTGGGTCCTACGGCGTGGTCCTCATCTCGTATACATGTCAACAGGCAGGCCTGCATCGCGTTCCCAACGCCGTCACTCTCCCCCCACCTCCCTCCAAGGACTGCTGGGCCCGTATCCCGTATCTAGCGCGGCAAGCAGTCCATCCACGGTGACGGTGACGGATGGGTCGTTCGAACGTGTCGCTCCACGCAGCTCTCCGATTTCTTCGTGTAACAATCGGTCTCCGTTCCTGGATCCTCTACAGTGCCACTCAGAAACATAAATAATTCATTGAAAATCACGAACTGACTGTCAAACTGACACCTCGAGACACTTAGTGTATCTGCGCAGCAATACCGTGAGAAAAAGATATTTACGCGGCAGAGAAAGGAGAGAAGTGTCCTTTTGGACCGCTCTAAAGTGATTCTACAGTTCTGCGTGGTTCGATTTGTATATCGTCTTGGGATCAGTGAAGCGTGTGAACGACAGTCGACGCGTGGACTTACACTTTCGTTTTGGGCGCGTCGCCCGTGACTCAAGAGGAAATCGGACGCGGTCTCTCTGTTCGCCTGCGGATGTTCCGCTGGGCACGAATCCCTGTGACCATGGCCCGCGGGAAGGATTAACGCGGTCAGTCGAAATTCAAATATGTACGACTTTTATTATAGAAAGTGGTTCACCCGAGATTTCAAGAGGTAGAATTTTTTTAATTAAATAGGAGAATTTAAGGGACTTCTTCGAGTGATATGATATTCAAATTTAGAAGAATGAGGAGGACCGCTGAGAGCGTTGACTCTAAAGTAGAATATCTGTTATAGGATGTGATTTGAATGAAAATTTAATGAAAAATATTGGATATATAGAATCGGGGGATTTCTAAAGTTTCATTTACATAATTAGGCGATTTAGTTTGAAAATTCTACGAATTCAAAGGAAGCTACATTTGTTATGAAATCTTCATATCTGTAATTCTAATATTGTTTAAAATAGTCTTTTTAAAGTATCACGTAGATTTTTTTAGAGAAATGAAGAATATTGTATTAATTAATGTAAAATCTGATACAGCAAGACGAAATCATTTGGGGATATACAGTCGAAGACAAACTGTTGACATGTCGATCTTCAGGTTTATTTATCATAAGAAACTTATTACTTATTCTTCTGTTCCCTGCTAAAGTTGACAATGAATTTTGAACCCATTTAGGTGTATTACCAACAATCTCTTGGTTATAATTCGTCCAAACATCCTCTCCATCTTCATATCTTCTCCACTATTTCATTTCGAAGTGTACGTTCTATATTAGAGAATAACAACATATCTATTGACTGAAAATTAGCAAAATCTGATAGTAATTTCTTTCGGGAATACTTTATTTCCCCAAACATCGCTTTACTATTACTTCAAATCAAGTTTCCACTTTACACATCCTCATGAAAGAGGGACCATATTCCTCTTCCCAAAACTTGACCACTCGAATCACTCGATCGCTGACAGATGGAAACACGTTTCTGTGTTCTTCCATTTGCATGCGATTCGAAGTCGAAGTCGACTGCCATGTGAGTCACTAACGCCCCCCACTTGCAATTCAAATTTTTCTTTGAAATACAATAAACGAACCTGTGGATGTATACTGAACACACCATAGAGCTACATGGTACGTATTCTCATTTTCGATAATACTCGTTCGAATACATAAATGATCAAAAAGCGTGGCAATTAACTTGCTAATCGTCAAACTTCCTAGAACCGTCTGTCCGATTTAGACCAAGGAGGGCCGATCCTCGGCAAGTCTCGGTAGAGCGATTAGCTCCCGGACATGTGTGCCGTTTCGGGGACCAATGCCAAGATCGAAGCAAAAAATGCGTATATGTGCTTCTCGCGCGACAACCAGCAGTTTCGAAGGCGAAAGAAGGCTGCCAACAATAAGCGATGCTCGTATGACGTCCACGTATTTTCTCTCCTTTCTTTCGCTGTTCATGCTGGCACCTGCCTCGCTCTCTCCTTTGGCGGTTCTGCGAGTGCAGGCGGCAAGCGGCAACAGCACGTGGCATTGTGGGCGGGATTCGAATATGTCGCGAACATGATTATACATATGTATGTAGTATTGCTGCGTTCATTTGAGCTACTCGATCCCTTTGAGTGTAACTTGCAAGAAAATTGTGGCGCGTCAAAAAGGTAGAATAACTTTGATAGAATCAACGACAAATACATATTCTTTATTTTCAATATCTGATCTTTATATATGTCTTTTTTTTTGTGAGAACTCATCTTTTGCTCGGCTGTAGGTACAATGATTTAATGGACACACTGTATATACATGTACCCTGTATATTGTATGTTTTAACCATTTTATTTGCATTTTTAACGAAAATTTTTTTTTCGTAAGATTGAGTAAATCTTCTAAAATGTTTATGTTAATTTTAATAAAAGCTGATTCCAATATTGTCCAACTCTGCTTGAAAGAAAAGTAGATGAGAGTAGAGACAAACTTCAGAAAGTATAAATAAGCAGCTATATGATATGTATCTCTCGAATTAGCAGAAAGTTTTATTGGGAAAGTTGGTACCAAAAAGCAACGTAGTAAGGCGAAACTTGATTGTGCAAAAGTATGTCATAAAATTGGAAAAATATATTTTCTTGACGATGCGTTCTCTCATTACACAGTTCCCAACGTCTGCAAAACCTTTCATTCACATCATTACGTCGCACAAGCGATATTACGTTTATTAACAACTGTGCCATAACAAATATAACGAAACATCTAATTTCTCTGTATCCCTCGATGCCAATATTTTCATTATTAAAGTATCGTTTTATTAAATAATTAACAGTATTTCGCTGCGTTTGTTGATATTATAACTCGCAAGATATATGTTATCTATTTTGCTTCTCGATTTTTACCAACTCAGTCTTCGTCTGGATATTTGCATAAGTCTGTTTCACGCATGTCAATACGCAGTGAAATATTTATAGCAACATAAAGAGCGACTGACAAATACAGTTATGTGGTTCTTCCAAAATGTTTCCTGTTCCTGTATCTTTAATGGAGATATCGAGGTGGTGGCAGTATTTTTTAACCGACACCCTACTCGCCAGCATGTATGTAGTGCTTAATTAAAGACAATCTAGAATTCCCAGAAACTAGCGTGAATCCTCAATTGCAATAAGCATCTGCTCCATTTCCCCTTAACCCCTTGCACACCAGCGTCGTCATATTTGCTGACCCAATACCTATGTTTAGTAATTTATTACTGGGGACTTTCAGATGGTGAAAAGTGAATCGAGTCAAGTAGGTACTTGAACTTTTTCCATTTAGATTGTTTTAAGACGGTTCAGTTTTTTGGAGCCGATCAAAGTTTTTTGATGGCCTGAACGTTTTTTCCAGTATCTCACAATTTTTTAAGCTAGTGATTATTATTATTCTCGACCTTTGAATTTTCTTCGCTCTCCCTTCCCCAGAATAGTCCCAAAATAAAAAAATATGGGTAAAATTTAAGCCCGATTGAATTTAAATAATTACTCAACCGTGAGATGGGCAAAATTTGTATTTAAATAAAATTTCGAATAACAAATAGAAGTTAAAGAACTATTCGAATAAAGTTAACCCGAGTTAGCTTTATTCAACGGCGGTTGTGGCGTGGAATAATTTTCAGGCGCCTCGTTTATGCCCCCTTTTAAATGTTCAAAAAATAGTCTTTATAAATAAAAAATACACCTTTTTCTTTAGCCGTCATAAATAAAAAGCGACCGAGAAGCATTTAAACATTCAAAGGTTGAAAAGAAAACGTGTTTGTCGTACGTGAAAACGTAATGAATTATAAAATATGCTCCTTATCTTGATGATAAAAATAGTTTGTAAGTCGGCTTTGAAAAAAAAGTATTTATTTTACACATAAAATGTTCGGAGCGTCAAAATCAGCTTATGGGTGGTTCACACCCAGAGAGTCAACGAAGGGTTAAATAGAACCATGTACTTTCTCCATATACAGTATCGTAGCTCGTAGCCTCAGGTAAGACAAGAACAGCATCTCGCATCGATAGAGATCATTCGTAATCATATTCCATTCATGCTTCAAGCTGCTTATGGATGGATGCAATTTGACTTCGACCCAGAAACATTGTTTACCTAGTTTCGATCGCGTGGGCGAGCTTTCCCTGAGCTCGATGCACGTGTGCACTGTATCCACGTGTTGCTCTCGAAATACGAACGATCGTAAATTTCAATCCGTATTCTCTAATAGCGCTGGAGCAGCGTTAACGCCAGGAATATCATCCGTGTCACAAATAATGCAATTCCATTATTCTCTGCGTGTTTCGTTTCCCTCGACACAGACTATTTACTGTTTCTTGACTTTCAACTCATTTGGAGAACACGTTTACGGTATCGTTCCTCCACCTCTCGTAATCTTCTCTCGCTTCTTTCCTTTAATCGTCAAGTAGAGCTAGTATGTAGGATGATAACACTCCTTCTATCAAATGTTTATTGGAACAGTGATAAGTCAACGTTTACTTAATGATGCCAGTAGAACTATGTTCTAAAAATTTTTGCCATCTTTAAAGTTTAACTCTAGTTTGCAATATTGTAAAAGCCAGACACATTATCTCCACTAAATAATTTGTATACAATTCCCAATAAGTTACTTTAGTTTAGTAGAATAATCTTCTTGGAGATGTGAAACCGACGATTACAGTTGTCATTATGGGAACCGAGTCTATTTTATATATTCATCTCTGAGTGAATTCGTCATTTGAAAACTCTGTTGCACTCGACGAGCCGAGATACGTAATTCGCGTTGAAAATTTTCTAATTACACTCGTACGACAGTGAACATGCTACAAGATTACGCGTAGTGTTCACTTTGAATGAAATTAAATAATTCGCGTTTAATCGTATTTGATCTCGAAATTTCTCGGTGAAAAATTGTAGATACACATCGCTATCGTCTCTATGAATGAAACCAATTGTCATTTCGACGAAACCAGTGACCAGTGCCATGTATCTTCACAATGAACGCGACGATCAGATGATTTGAATGTATGTGCGCGCTACGCGCGCCACTCGTCTCGTGTATCGGCTTAGGCACTTTCACCGTGACTCAACTTGACTCATTCATTGGCATTCGCCGTGTGATTAACTCGGAAATCATTTGGTGACGTCAAACGACCGCGGTGTGGATTCCATTGAACATAACATGACGTCTATTCGCAGTTTTGTCATGCTTGTCAAGGTGCATTACTGAAATATTAGGAAGGTCGCAGGCTCTATGCGTAGTAGTTCGGGAATTTGAGGAACACAGAATTATTCTGTACGCAAACTTGTCGAGATCAGATAACACGTGGGAGGCTTTGAGAAGGCGTGTCATATGCAATACTTTAACAAGGAGTTGAGTCATTGAAGTGGCTAGATAACTGTCGTCTAATAGAGATTTTGCAAATGTGCAAGGGTAAGTTATAGAAAATTTTTTAATGAACAATCAAGAACCGAGTAATCGGGGTTCCAATTCTAATATCCATGAAACAGAAGAAACGTTACTTTTTATCCGGGGAAGTTGAGCTTCGTGTATCAGTTTACCATACAAGGAGAGTTCATTGGGTTAGGGGGTCATCAATTGAGTTTAAATTTTGCACATAGCTAGCGTACACCATGTAGAAGAATGTGTCCAACGCATGGAATATATTCTTCAAAATTCGCAAGAAATGTTATGCACTAACAAGGCAAAATCCCGAACCCGGAAATTCAAAAAATTCTGGAACTTTGTGAGTATATAGAGAAACAATTTTTGTTTGCTGCCCAAATTCACTCTAAAGGGGTGGAATTGACCCCCGAAAATCTGGTTACTTTCTAATTTTGTGTTATAACTCGTGAACTGTAAAATAATTTTTTACCAAATCTATTTAAAAGAAGTCATTTTTGTCTTGAAACTTTTTTTCTATCTCTTGCAGTTTGCAAGTTATAACACAAAAAAGGAGGTTAATTTCACCTCCTTCGAGTGCATTTGGGCAGCAAACAAAATTTGCGTTGTAATCTGGAGGAAATTCCTTACATATTCACGAAGTATCAGAATTTTTTGAATTTCCGGATTTGGGATCTTCCCTTGTAAGTAGTTCTAATATCTCGTAAAATATCTCTTGGACTTTATTAACGACAGAATATCTTACGCTACGTAAAATCAAAGTTAATTACTTATTACAAACACAATTAAGATAGCACCCACACGAGAGCATGTGTATCCTTAATCTGTATATACATATACTATCCATTGATAGATACAAGCCCTCTTCCATAAATCTAAAATGAAAATATCTTTTAAATGAAAAGATTTCTTTTGAAAGCATTCCAATGTTTTCGTATAAAGCCGGAGAGAGTGTATCAATTATGTAGTAAGTACACGAACGTATCTACCACTTTTCAATCGTACCATTCGTGATGCAGACTCTTCACCGTTGTTTCAACCATCGCGGAACCCAGTCACGAGTCTCTTGTTTGCGCTCACAAAAGGGAAAAGAAATACACTTGGGCGAGCCCTTTCAATGTTAATTTATAACGTTGCTACTAGTACATAATTAGATTCACTCTTCGCGACTTAGGTGCCATTAAAGCGATCATGGGTCAGTATTATTTGGTATTCATCCAGGCAGCTGTAAGTGATCCACTTATAAGTTCATTTTTATCACCCGTGCACCCGTTCAGCACGATCGTGACGATCTAACATGAAAATAACTTGTATAATAATATTTTCAAAATAAATATAAAACAACCGAAGTTGTTCGAAATGAAAGTTGATAAATAATATATAGCTTCTGCGGACTCGAAAATTGGAGACCACCCGTTTAGGAATCAGACGCTACTCGCACTCATCTATCAGATCCCGATGGTAAGCACTTGAACTTAAGATCTTTTAAATAGTACAGTTCAATTGTTTATGAAAAATGCGCATTGCCACAAAATATTCTACAGGATGTTATAATTATGACCTCTAAATTCAGCCCTTAACATTTCATCAAAATCCGAGGGGGCTGACTGTAGGATCTCCATGTTAGCTAATTAGGTTATTTTTGTGTTGTTTGTTTAGTGAGTTAAATTAGACAAATTGTTTACTACTTCCTACTCTTCTTAACTGGTTCACTAGAAGAAATAACTATCGACACACCTTATTTCCGAAAAATTCCCCTAATAACAGATCAAGAGATTTCAAATTAAACGAACTTGGTTGCCAAAGCGTACTATAACTACAAACTCTAAACAATTATTCTACTTTTGTCATCCATTAAAACTAATAAGAAGTTATCCAAAAGGATTAAAGTGAACGACCCATAACTCAGCAAGAGATTTCAATAAAAGTACGATCACCCCAAAGAGGACTGTCATAGAATGACAAATTTACCTAATTTAACATCGAGTAACAAATTTGCTTATTCGTATCGTGCAGATAACGCTGATATTATACTACAATGATAAAAATGACGAGAAAGTGAATGTAGCCACAGTAGCTACAGAGATAACGATAGGTCTAATGTAGAAAGAAGCGTTAGAACAACTGAGGCAACATCACCCGTTGGTTCCCATGTCTTCTATAAGTTTTGACGAGTTTTTTGTCACGAGGGAGCGCCTAGTACCGGGTGTCCGTTAATTTCTCTTAATTAAGCTCAATCGAGGTTAACGCACCGCAGCTTAACCCTAGTTTACCAAATCCAGCATAGCCTGCACCGGAGGTATAGTTTCTTCATTGATAATCCATGTTATTTGCTAATCTCTTTTGATATTAATTGATGCACGGGCAATTTTTCTTTACTTTTAAAATGAATACTAAATTTGTCATAAATCACAATCAGTAAAATACTATTTCATGACACTATTTCCTTTGCTGCCTACGACATCTTCCTACCTTTTAGGTCGCTCTTTTTTTCACTGCGGCTAAATACTTGATCATTGTGTGAAGCGCAGTATTTAATTCTGACGCCAATGCTTTCTTCATTTTTTATGAAATTTGTTTCGTTTAAAAGATTTATGAGAACAGTAGCTATGTATTCAGTGAAATACTTATGCAGTACTAAAATACTTATATTTCGAAAGATTTTCACAGATAAAAATAGACGTTTATTTAAAAAGAAGGATTGTACCAAAAAAATGAATTTCAGTCAAATTTCATCATTTTTAGACGAGGCTTGCTCCCTCGGTTGTTCTAGCGAATTATTAACCACCTTGTGTAAAGAAATAATCTGAATCTATTAATTACCACAAATAATCGCCTGCAATAAAAGAAGATTGGCCGAGATGGTAGGTACCAGGGTACCACTTAATAAAGATCAGTTTTAAAAAATAAGCATTTTTCTCAAAAGCCAGGGGGGCTGTCCCTTTTTGCCCCCTCCCCCCCTCCCCTCCGGACGATCATGATAGGTACTCTGCAAACACATCTTATGTCGTCCTTTTTAAATCCTCCGGAAGACCTACTTCCGTCGGATGAAGATACATACCCTTCTGTCGACCCCATAAATAATAATGAATTCCTCCATCACTTTTCATGATTAATATCCTTCCAACACGCTTCGTGCATGTTGCGAAATTGTTGCAATTTAACAGTGGCGGTGTACAAACGAACACAAGTTAAAGAACTTTCAGTTTCTTTTTTAAATCTTATACATAGTGCATAAAACGTAATAATTAATTACCATCGAACTTTTCTCACAAATAGAAGAATAATTTCCCAAAGATAGTAGAATGATTTGTAATTATTGGTAACAGTTACGTAAATGTTACTCTGCGTTAGAATCGAAAAAATGTATGCCGAGTGCAAAATAGGGAAATCCCCGATTGTAGAGGGGAAAGGTTTTCTCGCCTGCAACCGACGAAAACGTCAAGGCTGCGAAACCCTCGGTTTACATTTTATGACCCTTTGCCATACCTGCTGGTCGCCTTCTGCTCCCTTTGGAGCAGCTCAAAATCCAAACGCACGCCACACTTCTGCAGACATAAATGACACTGTAAAGGTGTGTATTTTCTGTGCGAGGCACGCCACGCGGAGTGGATTCCACGTTTCTCTTCACTTTGCGCAAAGTGATCATGATCAAGGTAGCCTCCAGATTTTTCACTCCGCGAGGCGTGCCTCGCGAGGAAACCTTGCAAAGTCAATGCGCACCTTTAGGTACGAGCCGAGGCTGAGCGCAATGAGATGAGCGACTGCGAAACCGGAGACCTGTGGTTGTTATTTAGAGTTTGTTAGTTATGTACTCCTAGAAATATGGTTAGTGATGGGATTCGAAGCACTTCGAACATGATTTGAAGTTTAAAACTCTTGAAAGTCTTGATAGGTCTTGAAAGTTTTAGAAGTCTTCACAGTTTTGAAAGTCTTAATAAATCTTAAGTCTTGATAAGTATTGAAAGTTTTGGAAGTCTTAAAAATTTTGAAAGTCTTGAAAGTCTTGAAAGCTTTGATAAATCTTGTGTCTTGATAAGTCTTGAAAGTTGTGGAAGTCGTAAAAGTTTTGAAAGTCTTGAGAGTCTTGGAAGTCTTGAAACTCTTGCTTCAAAGACTTGGTACGTTTCGGACCCTACGTCTACCGCCGACTCGCGGGACAATACAGTCATATAAACCGCGACCCTGACGAGACCCTCTGGCCGTACAACCTGGCTATTTTTTGGCAACCAGATGTTCATTTTCAAGACTTTAAAGACTTCCAGGACTTTCAAGACCTCGGTCCCAGATGTATAATCCACTTCAGTTTCTCCTAGATTCACCCAGCATATTATATAAAAACTTCACGCGACACACCGTGACTATGTACATATGTAGATTAGTTTACAATCGGGCCAAAAAAATTCGATAAGTGATACGAATCTGATATGCATCTCATTTTCTTCTATTTGCTCATCTATTTCCAGGCCTCGGAGGTTGATCGAAGTCGAATGAATCACTTGAAACGAAACAACAATTTATCACCGTCGAAATGGACAATTTGGCCACGTGGTTGCTACGTGTTTCCGAGAACAACACGGAAAGCACGATAATTGATGGCGAGCTGTCGAGGTGACTAGAATTCCCATAAACACTATTACCATATACATACAAACAAAAGTTTAAAGTACGAGATAAAAGTTATAGTTTCTGCTGTTTCAAAGTTAGTACCAGAGGCGTCCGCAGACTTTTTTCCTCTTTACTTCTAGTTCTTCCAACAGTATTTAAAGCTATGATACCTCCACTTGTAAGCTTAGATTTATATTGACGTTCTCGCTTGAATTTCGAAAATTTATTAATATTAAAAGAAATAAACAATCGTGTATGTTTATACTTTTCTCAATATTTTGATGTGTTATTTTTTAACTAGTTTGTAAGCACACTTTAAACATTTTGTGTGCAGAAATTATTTATAGTATGTACTTGTAAGATATTCCAAGTGCATCTGTCCCCGAGAAGATTTGAAATCTATCTTTGTATACATAGATTTCCAAAGGCGCTGAGGACATTCGCGGCTGTGATCGCCATTCTAATTATGATCGTCGGCCTTACTGGCAATTTGCTGACAATCATTGCGCTGAGCAAGTATCCCAAAGTTCGCAACGTCGCGGCTGCTTTTATTATAAGGTACACAAATCCACGAAATAACAAATATACCTTTTTATTTAGTAAAAATATTTTTTGGTCAACTTTATATCAATATTGTTAATTTATTACAAATTCAAATTGTTGATTTTTAATTAAGGAACATTCCCCTGTTCATATTTTAGTGTAAAAACAAGAGTTATATTATAAAGTGGTCTAAGGAGGTTTCTAAAATTTGTTAAAAATGAATATGTACTCCAAAATATACAAATTTATAAATTACTTATCTGTCGACTCCTGTAGTATTATTTTTGTTAATTATTTATGCGTTTATAAGAGGTTCTCAAAGTTTAACTTTTTTTGCAAAAAGACATTCCTCAGAAAATCACAAAAACTATGTAGGACATTAATAAACACGGGGACCCATTGGAAAGAAAAATTACTATTTTTTTCTTTACAACTTTACCGATTTAATGTAACCTATATATTTAGTATAATCTATTTTAATCATTTAGAGTCCTCTATTGTATTATAATGAATAGTATCGATAAAATTTCTCTTGCAACATTTGCAGCCTCTGCGTGGCAGACTTCGTCTTTTGCCTCCTAGTGCTGCCATTTGATTCCATCAGGTTCGTGGACGCTAGTTGGGCGGAAATGCGATTCCTCTGCGTCCTTGTACCCTTTCTGAGGTATGGAAATGTTGGCGTGAGCCTCCTCTCCGTTGCAGTTATCACCATCAACAGGTAGTAAAGTTGAGTCTGTACAAAGAATTAGATGAATTCAAATGGCATTTTCAAACATATTGTTTTCCAGATACATCATGATAGCTCACCATGGCTTGTACAGCAAAGTTTATAAGAAATATTGGATCGCATTCATGATTTTGTTCTGCTGGATTTTCTCCTACGGAATGCTAGTGCCTATCCTATTGGGAATTTGGGGTAAGACAGATCGCAAATATACATATCTTCGTTTATAAATAAAGACCCACGAGTATCAGACTCTTTCACCTTTTTTCTTCCTTTTTCATAATCTTCAGGCAAATTCGATTACGACCCAAACTTAGAAACCTGCTCGATCGTGAAAGATAACAGAGGCCACACCTCGAAGACATTCCTTTTCGTAATGGGTTTTGTGATACCCTGTCTAGTGATCATTGGATGTTACACTAAAATATTCTGGGTTGTACACAGGTAAATAGTAATCTTCGCTTAATATTTATTGCTGGGTGATTTAACTATAACTTACAAGGAATGGCGCACTTTTTTTTAACTATTAATAACAAATAACACGTTCTACGATTTGTAGATCCGAGTCGAGAATGCGAAAACACGCGACACCGACGATAAAATCGCCACATACACCAGGGAGAGACACCAGAGAAATCAAACAGAGGCGCAGTGAATGGCGGATCACGAAAATGGTCCTTGCCATTTTCCTTAGCTTCGTCGCCTGTTATCTTCCCATTACGATCGTTAAGGTCGCCGATGCTGACGTCAGATACCCAGGTAATGAATCACTTAAGTAGTGTGTAATATATCTGCGCATACCTATCAAAGAATTGCTTGACTAATATTTCTCAAACACCTCTTTGAGCTGAGAAAACGGACATACGTAGTCCTGCAACGTTCCGGCAATGATTCTGCAACGAAACGGCAAAATTGTGGCAATGATCCTGCGACTCTTCGGCAATAATGCGAACACACGTGTATGTTGTTGTTTTCCCAGGGTTTCACGTGTTGGGCTACCTTCTCCTGTACTTTGCCTCCTGCGTGAATCCAATAATTTACGTGATCATGAACAAGCAGTACAGGCAGGCGTACGCGGGGGTGATCGGCTGTTCGCGGATTATGGCGGGCCTGACACCCTACGGGAGCAGCGCGCCAGGCCTCCATCACCAACAGGACTACGGCCAAGGTAACTTCGAGCCCCGTCGCGTGGTAACGCTCACCAAGCTCTGACCGAACGCGAGCTAAGCGACCACACTTCGCTCACTTCGTAAGTCAAGGGCACAGAAATTCGCTGCTTTTTAAGATTGCAATTTCATCCTCCTTCCGGCATGTCAGTGTCTGCCTTTCTCTCCTCCTATATGTTTGTGTGTGTATGTCTGTATCAGGGTGGTCCTTAGTTTTTTTATTCCGAATGATTCCAGGCAATAAGTGAATAATATGTTTACAAGATGGGCATCGAATAACGGAAAAATGGGACCCAAGAGCCCTCAAGTTTTATACTTAAAGTCCCATAAGCCTCTAGCAAAGTCTTCCAGTTGGATAGGTGTCTGTTCTTCTTTTTCTTTTGTTTGTTGGCGATCAGTGTATCTTGCAGTGACCCTACTGCTGTAAGTTGCTTTCGATTATAATAGTCCCTGCGGATGTTATTTTAGTTGCTATTTAACCGCATCCGGTTTACTGTGGTTCAGGCTTGAATGGATTAAAATGATATTCCTTACGTGGTTTAAAATGTATCATTATTTTTGAAAGTGAAATACTAACTGGTACAAAAGGCAATATTTTTTACGAATCTGCTTCTCATCCGTTGTTTTGCATTGAGTGCAAGAATAGATCCTTCTTATAGTCATTCTTATAGTACGATTCTAGGGGGTGCAACCAAAAAGCTGGACAGTTTTTTCTTCATCCATTGCTAAGGACCACCATGTATGTTCTCTAAACATCAATGCATTGAATGCAACTAGTGTTCTATGGTTTTTATTTATTTCTTTTAATTCACGTTTATTTCTAATTTCGGAGAAGTTTTTTTTAAATAGTTTTTTGACTGCTACAATATTAAGTATGCTCTTGTGTGAACTTGTCAGTTGTCTAATCTTTGGTAGAAGTACTTAATTGTTATGTTGTGATCTAGGTATAGTTTGCCTATTTAAATTGTTTAGAACGTTTGAGAAGGAAAATTCTGCTGGAGGAAAAGTGAGCCCTAAGATCTTTGTAACGAATTAGGTACATATTTCATACTATTAATACCTTACCACCTTTGACTTGTTATATCTGTGGAGTGTGAGGGGTGTTTCGTAGTGTATGCAGTCAAAAATAACATTTCATTGCAGGTGGCTCTTTTATCGTGAAAATCGATTTTGAATATTTATTGGATATATATGTACAATTGATTCAGAACCTTGCGAGCGTGTCTGACTTGTATATGCATTTAAAATTCTTTACTTTCTTATATGACAAGTATTTCATTTTTCAAATAAAATCTCCAAACATCACGCGATTTGACTAATACTTCTAAAACTTTATTAAAAGCAAACTTTACGATGAAATTAAAAATATTTTCCCAAGAAAAATGAAGAATTCGAAAACTTAAGAAACCTGGTATTTTCTACATTTTCCCTAACTTTTAACATATTAGAAGATAAATATCTATGAAAGTACAACAGAAAACTATTTGAACCAGGAATACTGAATTCATCGACCGATACCCAAAATCGATATTCTCGAAAACTATTTCAGACTCATACAAAAAATTTTTATCTTGCATCTTTGATATATTTTAAGACGAGGAATCACCCTCGCCCATTTTCGTTGCACCACGAATGATTCCCCGCTCTGTATTTATAAACTGAACTTCTCCCATTACAGAATAACAAAATTGCATTGAAAGATGTGAGCATTCGAGCTAACCATACTCATGAATCATCCGGTTCGTCAGTTTTCCTCATTAACAGTTCCCTGCGTGCTGTGCTTATGCGTTCCGTTGATTGTTGAAGCACGCGTTCGAAGGAGAACCGGTATTACGAATCCGACGTCTATTTTTTTACGGAGTTTCTTTTTGTCCAGACTACTCGAAGGACTTCAGCAAGACGATGGTATCGACGGTCTCCATTGCTATGAATCCTGTGAGGAATTCTCACCTCGAAGGGGGACCCTAAGTCTGGGCTGGAACCGATGAAGAAGGGAAATTAATGCAGATATGTTTAATCCTTTGAGCATACAGGCAAAAAGAAAATGTTTGACGTTGAAAGGTGTAGAATGAGGGACGTTGACAGGATATATATAGGTATGCAAATGAGAGGAAGCCTGTAAATGAACGAGGTTGCTCAAGGGATTAACAGAAAAGGATGAAAACGAGAGCAAAGGTTACGGCGAAGCTGTTAAACGATAGAGAAGAATCGCCATAGTGTATTGTGTAATTGAAAGTAGAAGTAAGTTATTTGTCGAGTGGCAAGTGAGATGTTGATAGAGCCGCAGTGAAAGATACTGCGTGTATCCAATGTTCGAGACGCTGAGCAGTATTCTCGAATTTTTACCAAAGGTTTCGCAGGAAATATATTTGTATATAAAAGACTTATGTTAATTTCTATTGATATAATGTAAACAATACAGTGACAATATGAATGGATTTCGGTAACGTTATGTTTTGAACGTTACGAAATCTCTGGATATTTATTCGATGCTCGCCTTGGTTAAACTAAACGCGAGAAAGTACAAATTAAATACACTTTTCTATTATTCATGCTTTATCTTCTTCCTTCCTTGAAGTGATGTGTACCTTACACTAACGAATACATAACATCAACCTTTACGTTAATTAACTTTCCTAGAAATATATGCCTAATGGCTATAAAAAATGTTGGTAACTCCACTAGCACCAGCTACAATTGTTGAATACAAAGGTTTTTGGATTTCAACGACGTTACATTAAATTTAACGATGCATCGCGTTAACATCCCTTCGAGGCTGTGCTGTCTCGAAATAAATATGTTAAATGTTTTCAAGTCTTTTTGTTCCGTTAAAATACACACTGTTATGAACGAATTACGAGTGATCGTAAACATATTAAAACATATGCTCCGCGGGTAAAAGTTTGTATAAAAAAGAGATAAGTCTTTGGAATAAGGATGATTAAGTATGACGTAAATGAAACTTGGGGCTTGATCATGATTTGCAGCATCCGCTTTTCTCTCGGATCGGAGGTCTGTCACGCAATCTGACAGAATCTCGAATCCCTCCGTCAATTTTCGTTTTGAGAACGTTCTCCACTAAATAACGCATCGCCACGTCTGTAACAGCAGAAAAAGAACGTTCGATATTTGTGTCCATGGAACTCCAATCACATAGTAATTAGCAATTTATAATTAATGGAACGAAAAATACACGTTTCAAGAGACTGTAATATAGCGATAAAATTTTTTGTGATTGAAATTTTTTGAGAACTTTAAGATCACCTTCATTTTTTTTAATGGGAAGCAATATAATATTTTGTAATTACAACAAAAGTGATTGCAAACGAGTTACATATATACTAAGGTGGCTCTTATTTTCGACTTCTAAATATTCTCGCGGCACTTCTAAGAATTTTTTTGTTAGCAGAAATTTATACAAATATAAAAATTATATCTTAAATTATATCGCACCTCAGTCACTATCGTACTCACCAATATTCGTATTTTCTTTCGCAGAAGTTATGTACCACGCCCCTATGTTATTTTCTTTGCAAAATTTTGCAATTTGCTCGGTTGGAACTACAGGGCAAGGAATGTCGCACTTGTTCGCCAAAAGGACTACTGGTATATTGGATCCATCCGGTAGCGTGACTTTTTCTCTCAGATCGTTGAGCCATTTTTTTATCGAGTGAAATGTTGCTACACGTGAGATATCAAAGACTAATGCTGCAGCCACTCTGGAAAAGATGTTTTAATTGATAGTGATTATCTGTTTGGCATTGATTATTTTATGCTAGTATTTTATCTACTGAAAAAGTACCTACGCGTATTTGTAATAAACCCTAGTCATGTATCCAAACCTTTCGTGACCGGCCACGTCCCTGAAAATTGATGTCGATTAGCGTACGAAGCAAAAAGCGGCGCCATATTAATTATTAGAATTTCTGTATTTCATAGACAAAAACCCTTTTGTTTTCTTTTTAAATATTTGACACTTAGAATCTTTTACTACGAATTTATTGTTTGGATGAACGAGTACCACTCGATAAGACGCATTTTACATGAGAAGACTTCATATAAAATATAAATTATAGAGAATATTTAAAAAAATATTTTTCAGTTCATAAATATTCCTTTGGATATGTATTTTGCTTTTTTGTGTCCGCAAGAAAACAAAATGTTTCCAATGTTATCCAATATAAAATTTAATACACACGAGATTATTCAAATTCTCGTATTTTATATAATATTACATTACATTCAGACAAATGAGCGTATTAAAAATTACCATAGTTGCAAGTTTATTTTTGTGTGGGGGTCCCATTCGAGCGATTTTATCGCAAAATCAGCCCCTATGGTGATCTTGTAATTGGACGTGAATCTTCCTGCAAAAAGTGATCGTGATGATTAAAAAATCGATGCTCCTAGAGTATTAATTATATTTCTCAATATTTTGGCGACGGCGGGAGTGATCGCAGCTCACAAACTCATCTGAAACAAAAAAACCAAACTGATTCTTAATCATTATGAGTAACGCTACCGCAAGTCTCGAAATTTTCCATTTTTACTTGAAGTTTGAAAACGCAATTTTGTTAAATGTTGACTTACGTGGCTAATTCTGGCACCTGCGACAGCGGTACTCATAATGATTAAGAATCAGTTTGGTTTTTTGTTTCAGATGAGTCTGCGATTCGAATACTTGAATATTCGAATACTCAAATATTCGAAGTTAAATTTAAATTGAAGAAAAATTAAATTGATTATTGAAGTGTAAAATGAATTTTTACGAAAGAATTGTGTTGAAAAGGCTACCCAATCTTTCATTGACTTTTATTTACTGTCTATTATCTTTTGTCCCCTTTAATTAATTTCTTAATCGTATTTTTTTTTATTTAATCTCAATATTCTTTGCATGTGATATTCGATAAAAATATCCATTACTTTGATAACAAATCAACTTATGAATGAACGACTAGGTGGAATATATTGAATTTTAATGTTTAACTATATTAGTTGTAGTATTTAAGTGAAATACTTATTACTGAATCAATAAATAAAATACTTTCAACGTGAAGTATAATAATTTATTCAACTTATTTATTTGCTAATTTCAATGGAAAAATAAAACTCTTGGCTGATAAAGAGGACGAGGTCAACAATTGTACCACTTATCATACATAGATTTCATTGTTTTATTTTGCAAACTTTCAATATCGGTACATTCTTTAGGGCTGCATTAAACAAACAAGTTCCAATGAAGGAAAAATTTTCCCTTGTGATGTTTTATATTTGCCCTAACAATACATCTTTTAACAAACATAAATACCATTCTATCAATCAAATAAAACACGCAAAATAATACATGTGATTTTCATTACCTTCTGTGTATCTCCTCACGAGTGCAGTTTTCCCTGAAAGAAATCAAGATAAGATTGTTATTCACATAATCTCTCGGCCTTCCGATCACTCGCGATGATCTTGTTTCTCAAGATGTTTCGACATCAAAAGTAAAGCAACAGTCCTTTAAAAAACTCGTCGAACCATTTCTGAATACGCGCGGACGTACGAACGTCGCGAAGTGGGGATCGTTGAGATTCGAAAGATTTACAATATCGAAGCTGTCCAAAGTGAACAGGAAGAAAACACTGTGCCTTACAGAGATATAATGGCTAATCAGACACCAACTCGAGTGTAAACTCTTGAGGATTCAAGCCGCCAAATTCATTCTTTGCCGGTCGTTATTTAGTCACATTTCCGGACTTTACAGCACTAACGTCCAAAATGGATTCTGAACACAAACCGCGAGCTCTCGAGTTATCAAGAAGACGCTCAAGGTTTTCGTTGCACAAAATTCCACCCCAATATTTCTGCAAGGCACAAGTTGAACAGGTATCCACAGTGTCGAACATTCGAATACAAATGAAACGACCTGGACGCACCGACGCCATAGTCGCCGATCACGAGGAACTTGAAAAGGAACTCCTTGTGACCGAACTTGGACAGCAGGACATCAGAGTCCCTCCTTGGCTTCCGTCCGTTCATCTCGATTCTGGAAGCTTCTCGCGGTGCTCGGCTCCCGCTCGAACGGAACCACGCGTATTCTTCGTACCCTCGTGCTCTCAGCTTAGATATCAAACCGTGACTACGAGAGGAAGATGTCTCGAGCCTCGACCTCCGGGGGTCGTCTTCCTGCGCCCCTTGCCCCCTGGATCTATTGTGCTTGTAGCGTGCTATCGCCTCTATCCTCTGCTGCCTCGCGGTAAATACTCTTTCGCTCTACGGAACACTCTTTAGGACTTGAATTTCGGATATCAGAAACCGACACTGTTGGCTCCTGCTATCCCCCTCGGCGTATATCCCACGAGAGTTGCTCGCTCGTAATAGCAGCGTTTAATTTGACGCGAGATAATCTGACTTTGCCACGCAAGTGTCCGAAGCTATTACCGAGAAGCGTGGCATCGCTGTAAGTTACTGACGCATACTTTTCTCAACAGTATAGCGTAAGTATGTAATACCAAGGTTTTTAAAAGCTGGTAAACATTGTTTCTTGATCGAGCTTCTTTATGGAAGCTCTATGGAAGACGGAAGTGCAGTGGATGAAATCGGTGCAATGGAGAATTTTAATGCACCTTTGGTGGAAGGGACGGATTTGGTGCAGTTGGAAAGTGAATTGTTTAGTCATTCTTGTTATTTGTTATTTATTTTAAAAAGTAGATATTTCTTCGGTGATATAAAAAGTTTGTTTCACTTTAATAGTGCTTTTTGTGCGAAATGAAAGTAATTAGGACGACAACCAGGTTCGTGGATTATTAATAGTTAGCGTGTCGATTTCTTCTGCGGTAAAGCCTTTTAGCATCATTTTTGGGAGAACGTTGTTCATGATGTGAGAGTATCCATGACCACCGAATCTCATCTTTAAAGAACAATGGGATGTTGCGTTAGAATATTCGAGGGAAATTATCTTCCCATGTGATTGTAATTTACAAGATTCAGAAGTATTTTTCAAGCAATTTAATGTATTCGGTGACACGTACCAATCTGTGCTTGGTGTGAATGTCGTGACTCAACAGCACACGATCCAACTTTTTATCCTCCCGAAGACATTTCACGCGATCGATGCGCTGTGCGTCAGATAGCATATCCACCAATGGATTCAACTGGTAAAAAGAGCATTCAGTTCCGAATAGATCGAACTGGCAGTAGCATTTGGTGTCATCAGCAAATTCCAGAAGCATATGTTCGTCGGGTATAGTCCCTGTCGATGTAATATTATGTACGTGTTTGTAGACGTGTGGCAAATTTTGGAGAGCAACAAATTTTTGAGAAGCGGTGAATATTGGGAAGCGACAAATTTTGAGAAGCGAAACTTTGTATCCGTTTCTGAAAACACGATTTTTAATTCACGAAAATGGTTAAGTTTCTCAAACTTTTGCAATGTCAACGTTTTTGTTTGAAAACTTTTAATTCGTCGCAAAGTATAATTTATGTATACTCTGAGTTACGTAGGCATTGCTTTAATTTGCTCAAAGCAACAAAAATCTGAAAAACAACAATGCTACGATTTATTTTCCAAAAAGTGGTCGAACTATCCCGGACTTACAATCTACGCGCAGCGATGCACGCGGGGCAACAAAGGAGAGGAGTCGAGCAGTGGTATTCAAAGCCACTGTCGTACGGGGTCACTCACCTCAGATACGCTATGACGAAATTTATCTCTTCTCTCGTTATCGCTTCATCCAAAATTGAATAATATATGGTTTAAGTACACTGTAATAGTACATTGTGTTATCGAGACGTACGTGCGCAGAAATCGCACAAAACACAGAATCACACAATTTAAAAAAAAAATCAGATTTCTTGCACTAAAACGTGTGAAAAAAGTTAAAAAGGAACACAAATTTACCTGCACTAAAACACGCAAGAGAATGAAAAGAAATTCATCAAACACTAAAACTGCACTAAAACATTCTGTGTTTTGTATGATTTCTGCAAGTATGTGTCTCGATAGCACAATGGACTACTGTGGATATATTGAAAACAATAGATTTTAACGAGTAGTCAACTGTCGGTAAATTTCGTCGCAGCTTCTCAGAGGTGAGTGGCCCCGTGCGACAGTGGCTTTGGCAACCACTGCCCGACCCCCTGCCTGACTTGTTCCGTGTGCACCGCTGCACGCGGATTGCCTGCTTTTAGGCATATCTTTAAATGCTTATAACTAAGGAACGAAGCCTCAACCGCAATATCGTTATTTTTTATTTTCCTCTTAGAATGTTGTCTAGAATCACCCCTCAAATTTATTCCCACGTGTATAAAAACCATACGACTTATGCATACGCGAACTACAGAAATCAGATACCTCAATAAACAGTGGCGGATTTAAGAAAAAAGGCACAGGTGGCAAACATTCTGAGGGGCCTATTTTTTCGGGAAAATGAGGAGGTGGTTTACCAAAAGGGGGTAAGTATACAGGAAAGTATAGAACAAAATATAGTGCTTGGATAAAATCATAATTTTTTTGAAGGCAGGGCCCTAGAGGGGCCTTCTGAGCGTGGGCCCTTTTTCAGGGAAATAAAGTGGTAGTTTACTGAAAACGGGCTCAGTGTAATAGTACAGAAAAAATATAGGTTGGATAAAATCATAATTTTTTTTTTAAGGATGGGGCCCTGAGAGCAGGGGCAACTGCTCATCGGCCGCCGTATGAAACCCGTCACTGGTCAAGAACGACAAGGGAATGTCACAGTAAGTGTAACCCAGATCAGGACAGAATGAAATAAAACCTTGTTCCAAACATACGGCGAGCTGTAACTGTTCAACCGGCGAAGGATCCGACTACTCTCGGTTTCTACCAAGTACCTATCCCGTCCCGGCATCCTTATCCGAATTCTCGGAGCCCGTCGACGAAGGATTACCACGATGCACAACGAGGTCTTCTGCGAGAATCTCAATCCCAGCTTACATCCTCAACATTTGCGTTCCCACGAGTTTGTATAAAAAATGACAAAGGGAAGTATCCTTACGTGTTTTCATGTCCTTCTATGTACTATTCAACGAGCATGCACCTTGTGCATACACAGTTCCGGGACCGAGGCTCCGCGATAACATAATAAAGTGGCATGTGAAAAATAATAACATATTAAACGTACGATCGAGATGCGAAAGAATCGCTTTCCGCGTATCACCACCAGCTTCCTGATACAGTCTCATTATTTCGACAGGTGCTCCAGAATCCCTACCAGGGTGAAACGTGACGGGGCACTTTAATTGGGCCTGAAGCTCTCCGGTAGCTTGGATAGCTCGCCTCTCGAAATCTGTTCGTAGTATCGTTGTAAGATTAAGTACAAAAATATATATATATATATATCTTAACCCTTTGCACTCCAACTGTGCTTATTAATCCCACCGCAGACGCTGGGTATTTTTCGACCCAGTTACGTTCTGAATTAGAGCTGTCCAAGTGGGGTGAAAATTCAAGCTAAAAAGGGAACACCGCGAATCCTTACTCACTCGGCTTACTTCGCTCGGCTCGCAAAACAAAACGTGTACTTGGACAGCTGTAGAGCATAGTTACTCGTAGTGCAAGGGGTTAAAATGGTTCTAGGTAACATTGAAAAATGGGGTACAAGCCTTCGATTGGCCAAGAGCTTCCGACTTCTCCAATGAATCCTGTTCTCACATCGGGACATTCGTCGCAGCCAATGGTCATTTCTTTCAGCATCACATTGTACATGTCTTCCGTTGATAAGCTGAGATCGCTGGCGCTCTGGGTCGCGGCAACGTAATAACCTTGGGTCCGTTAATTTTAAGATATTGAGACGAAAATTCAGATGACGGCTACCGTTTGGATTCGTCGTCGTCTGAATTTTTATATAGGTACATAATGAATAATAAAATTGAAGGATGAACTATACCTGTTCCAGTAATAACATTAACTCCGGTCTCATTACTGACTCTTTTCATCAATGAAATGTCGCGTTTTAATCCGTGGTTACTATTCTCAACGATAGTCCCACCCCCAAACTCGCGAAAGAATTTCACGTCCTCCAATACAGCATCCATTGCGTCTTCATCGTTGAACATTAAATTACATAAATTGCTGTAACTGTAAGGAAAAATTATAACTTGCATTTATAATTTTATTGTTGCATTCGTAATAATAAATGCGTGACAGAATTTCTGAAGGAAACCGTGATACTATTTGCTTTACTATTTTCTTTTGCTATTCCGACCAATTGTAATTTTTTTCAAAACGACGAAACACGTCACTCAGCAAACTAAACTCCCTGTATCTTGTGCATTCACAGGAACCAAATCATAAGACAAAACAGCCAAATATTTTTTATTACCTGTTTGGAATTTTAAACTAAATTTCGTATAACATTTCCAAGAGTTTTATCATATTTATCAGAAATTTTAATCCTGGAACAGACCATCACAGCAGACTGAGATAGTGACTGAGATAGAAATCTTGTCGTTTAATCAAAAATAATCGTGAAAGGATAAGTGATGTTTACATAAAATATAATGATAGGGCTCGAGCAAACATTTGAGAAATCCCCATCTGCATATTTCTACTTTCTTTTAGGAGAAATTGTTAAAAATTATTATATAAATTAGTTGTCCAGTTCATAATTTGATTTCCATTACGGTAAAACATGTAAAAATATACTATTGAATGAAGATATACAAAAACCCTTTTACTTACGGGTATTGCCTGAGAGCACCAAGATTTCGAAGCTCGATTTTATCATTCAGAAAACGTTTCAAATGGCTCGGAGGTTGTACGTAAAAAGTATCAAACGCCAGAGCTAAGTGTTCGTGCGTGAGAGTTCTGCCGAGCTCGTTTGCATCCTTTTCTCCGAGTACTAAAAAAGTGAATCATGATTGGTAAAATTTACTTTATGGGAAAAATTAGGTGGGTGCAAATTATTTTTAACACATAAAACAATATAGGTACAAAAAGCCTTGGTAGAAGCAAAAATAATTGGAATTTTTACATGAAACTTTAACAATACATGTGGGGGATATGTACTTTCGAAAAATGTTTAAAAAAAAATCGATTTTTCAACCCGTCTAACCGGAATGACCCCTTAGGCGAGAAGTCTATCTTCTATTCTCGTTATTGCCAAGTTTTTTTTCTTAATATTCTACCCAGACATGGTGCAGACGTCTTTACGACGCATTTAACCTTTAGAGACAATAATTTAGGTACATTTTATGTACATATATAGAGGTATATTTTATATGGATAACTCTACGTATCTCTTCTTCTTACAACATATAAATACTACTGGGAAACAAGTTGTTTGTGTCTCCTTTGGGGCCAGTTTACGATCAACATAGTGCGAGCGAGAGCCGGGATTTCCCGATCGTCCATAATGCGCAACCGCTCGCCCTACCTCTCTCGCTCGCACGATGTTAGCCACACTTTCTGACTCTCCATGCGCCTTCGAGTAGTATACGTTCTAAACCCTGCCCTACACGATGAAACTTGCATTGAGGCATGTCTCGAGACGAGGTCGTGGAGAGAAGGAGAGAGATACCTGTCTTGAAACATGTCTCAAGGCAAGTCTCGTCGTGTAGGAGCCGCTTTAAAAGACCTGTCACGGAACTAATAAATGTGTTTACACGTTAAGACGTCTTTAGGACCGTACCATAGTCTTTAAGACGTCTTGAAAGTCTGTAATGGGCGTCTTAAGACGTCTTAGTGCTATCTAGGTTCACAAGATTACTTCATTTTCGTGCGATATAATGAGAATTCTCATTTAACGATGGAGAATAGTGTTAATAAATTTTAAATATCCCATTCCTAGCTACTCTATCGCAGTTCACGACTAGTATTTCCAAATTAAAAATAAAACAGCCTTGAAGAAATTCTAAATAAACAGGATCTTTCTGTAATCATTGCACGTTTGTTCATTAACACGTCTGTTACCAAAGATATTTTACTTATTATTATAATTAAGAGAATTTAACAGTCCACTGCATGAAAAGAGTTTCATAGAGCTATCACCTTCCTTGAAATATTAATTGCGGTGCGAAGTTAAATCCACTTACCAGTTTGTACACAGCCACTCGAGCGCTCCATCTTATCGAACGTGTAAATATTTATCTTTGGGTTTATGAGTTTCGAAATCTAAAATTAAAAAATTATTGTCGTCAAACTCTGAAATGTCTCTGTAGGGAAATAAAACTCACGAAAGAGCTGCCGAAAATCTCTAAAATTCGCATACAAAGAAAAACTAAATTCACTAGAGAAATGTCGAAAAACAACAATTTCTGTAGAAATGGGAAAACTAGAATCGGGTGAGGACCGTGAAAATCTCTAAAAAGAAGGAAAAGTTGATTGTAAGAAACTCGAAGTAGAATTCTAAAATTTCGCTAAAGGAATAGAAACGAAAATCAGATAACTCGGAGAAGCATCGAAGATTGTACGAAATATTGACACTTTGTAAATCTATCGTTTAAAAAATCTTTATGCTACTTTTACACGTATGTAATCCTTCACGACAGAAACGCTGGAGGACGTCCAGCTCGTCGTTCCACTCACCACTGACTGACAATCTTTTCTTGCGTGCGTATAATTTTGCTTATCTTTATTACATGCGCCAACGAGGTTGTTTCTTTTTTTGTATACATAACTAACAGTTATGAATAGTTTCAGTGGCGCAATCTTCGTGGGTGGTCGCTTCTGCTGAGGAAAACCGTACACAGAGTGGAAATCTCCAGGCATCACTCGAAATCTAATTGTAAGAGATACGAAGTGTTTTATTTTTCCCCTCAATCTTAATTTTAAGGGATGAAATTATCTCTCGAAAATTGAAAGTATATGTAAAATAAATATTCAAATTATGTTATTCTTTAAGTACATTTACTGTAAAAAAATGATCGTAGTGAAATATGTTTTAACTTTTCGTTGACACTATGGGTACTCCCTTTTGCAGACCCTTCCGAACGTCCATATTTCTATCTCTCAAGACTTTCGATCGACCGTATTGCAACCTCTCTTGACTTTGGGTTGGCGGTAATTCTGAAAGAAACTCTCACTCGAATTTCGGTCGAGAGCAAACTCCTAACCGATTGTCGCTAAGTAATTTTGGTTGAGAGGAAACTGTTGACCGATTGTCACTCGTCAATTCCGGTTGAGACGACCGTAAGTACCAGTAAGTACCATTTCGGTCGTTTCACTGACTATGGTCGTCTCAACGTCCGTAACCGAAATTATATCGACTTCGACTCCTCGGAAAAAACAAAACCGCATAAACAAAATATATAATACAGAATTAGTGAAAATGTTTTACAACCATTGTACGTCTGGACAATGGTAAGTATTGGCAAATTCATGCAAAACTTGATTTACATATAAAACTTAACACAGAAATATATTTATTAACACTATATAACAAATTTTTAAAACAAGTTCTTCACAGTTTTGTCAATACTTTTCTCCAGACATGAATTAGTTGTAACACACATTCTTACTATAGTCTTATCATATCTATTTTATTTATACACTTCGATTTTTATATACAGAAAAGTAAGCTACTGTAAATAAAAATCCATGCAGAAAAGATGCATAAAAGCAATTACTATTTGTAACTATAATTGAAAACAAGTAGTGACTAACGAATTGTTCCAGTACTAAGTTCTGTGCAAGTAGTACAGATTTGTATAACGAAACTTTTCTTAAATCAATCTGATGCCAGTAGTTTCAGGTTGTAAAAAAAAATGTCTTGAATGATGGAAGAATAAGAAGCATATAACATATCATACAAAGTGCAGGCTTTTATTTTGCACGTACATTTGTTTGTAACGAGTAACACGACAACGTTCCTTAAAGTTGCTGAGAACTTGATTTAGTCACTTACTAGTACAAGACCCAGACAGACGAAGCAAAAACATTTCATACCCCCCGTCCCTGATCATTCACGGAAGCTGGACACTTCTCAGGATCTGTTTACAGTACCACGCATCGCGAGACGGCAAACCCTTGCTTAGACCCGTAGCAGGCGATTAGCTTTCTCCCTTACAACTAAAAAGCGTATGTATTGAACTTGTAGGCAACGGTCGCATTGCGACGCTTCACTTTATAAACATCGAATCAACAACAAAGAGAACTGTCCGATTTTATCTGTCTCCCGGTCGTGTTACGTTCGCTCCATCGAATGCGAGAAGAAAAATAAAAAGAATGATAAACGAATAAATAAATAATATTAAACAGAAAAATAAAGATCATGAGAGCAATGAGAAATGAAATTGGAAAGCGTATCCCAATCCACAATCCGCGGAACTTGCAACCCTTTTGAAGGGGACAAGTGTAACAATCACACGATATTAAACTTATCTTAAGAATATACATGTAGCAATTAGTTATGTAAACTTATTTAAACTTCTTAAGCGCATTAAAGTAAAATGCATTTTCAATCAATCTCCCTACTAAGGATCTGATTTCACTTCCCACTATTTCTGGAGAGCAGACAACTAGTGCTACGAAAAGTGATCAAGTATCTTAAATAGCTCAATTTTTTTAATTTTTGTACAGAATTTATAGCAATTGAGAATTTATGATTTGTAAAATTTCTAAGTAAATTGTAGATTTAGTTGTAGATTTTAGCCTAGAGACGACTCGCTCTGCAAGACATCGAAAATTGGGATACGCTTTAATCGAAAAAAATCAGAGGGACGAGATGCCGTATCACATATAAGGTATACTTATATATTATATATATACAGGTTTCAGTCGGCAATTCCTCTACTTTCTCATCTTGTTACGTCGCTTCCCTTCGAATGTATACAATATAAAATGCTAAGACTCTGTCTTCGTTTTCCCTTCGAGCATCATTTCGTGCACGCGTATCCGTTAAATCATTTCGTCAATAAGAGGAGTACACACCTCTACGCATAAGCCTGATAACACTTCGAACACGAACGCCAAAATAATATCGTCAAAACTGTGATTAAAGAGATTCTGCCGCATACAATTAAATACAGTCCAATAACTCTTCTTTCCCTACGGCCTCTGAAAAGTCTAGAACATAAGTTTATTGGATCGTCCAGTTGCTCGTCGTTGAACGCCAAAATCAAAAACGAAAAAAAATATATCGTGGTACAAATGCCGAACCACCTTGCGTGTCAAAACTTGAGAATTGACAAAAAAAAAAAAGAAGAGAGAGAAATCGTCCAGTTGCTCGAATAACAATTCACAGTCGCGCGACGTCGAGGATAAATGTTGGATCGTATAAGGCACGACAGAATGAGATTGATCGATGATCAGTGCACAAAATACGGATGTTCCTGTATCGTAGAATGCATTTTATTTCGAACAATAGCTGGATCTTATCAATAAAAGTATGCAATAGACTTTCGAGACACCACGATTAAATTAACAAACGCCCGCGAGTACGGATAGACTTTTGAACTCGCCTGAGGTCATCGAATCGTCTTAACGAATGACACCGCGCGCAGTGAACCAAGTCCACGGTGAAGCCAGTTTCTCCCGTGGGGGTATCGAGCGAACCTGATGACTGTTTCACGACGAGAATTGCACGATCGTCCAATGACCATCGACGTGGCCAAATAATATTCCCATGATCGCTAAATCAACAACGGTAATCATATAATAGTACTGACAGCACTAATGGTGATAATTAATATTGATAATACAGTAATAATAATATAATAATATTAATAATAATTTACATTTACACTTCCTCATACTTGGTTACCTCAGTTAATTAATTATATTCCCTATCTACTTACGGCATGCTTACGTTTACACCCGCCACGTCCTTCGAAACGCGATACAGTCTCTACTCAACCGTAAATCCTTAAACGAAAGTGCTCAAACGCTCGAACGTATGTATATATATATATAAAAAAAAAAGAAAAGTAAGATGAGTAATCGTAAAAAATATACAGCGTAATATACAAAACTCGACGAGATAGGCGGATGGATATTGCGGGATTTCTCACGCCTCCGTAGAACCGCCGATCGTTCGATAGTGCTCTCTCGTTTCCAGCGGATGCAGAGGACGAACGTTGTACGATCCAGAAAGCAAAAGGACAATAAAACGGTTTGCTGTTTTGGTTCGTTTCGTTTCTTTCGATTAGCCAAGGGACGCGTTACTACGGGACTAATGGAGGCTATTATAAATATTAAAAGTCTGATCAACGAAGCACTGCTCAGACGAAATCGACGAGTGCGCGCGAAAATATTGATGAATTCAGAATGGACTGAAGTGGATTGAAGGAATTGATCGATCCGATCAATGCAAAAAGATAAATAGCGATACGCGGCAATGCTTCATTCCGTAGCGATCTTGCGTACAACAGGATGACGTCTTCATAAACTACCGTCGCTGTCGTCGGCGTGCGCTTCGACCGACACACTCGCGGCGAGCCCGCTAGAACTTTCTTCCCTGTTACCCTCGATCTCTTGTTCCATCGAATTATTCTGCACGCGCTGCACGTCTGTTCATACAATACAAAGGCGATATGATTAACATTCTGTGACCAGTAGCCAGAAATACTGGAAGTTCGTATCAGGCCCTGCCTAATTAATTACCCGATTGAGTTGCAGGAGATTCTTCATCTCCTTGACCTGGGCTCAATATAGCTTCTTTAATCTGACTGTTGACACCCTTTGGATCTAGGTCTGTCGCCCAACTAAAGTACATTAGTGCAAGATGAGTGTTGCCCAACTTTTTATGCACCTGAAAGAAAGACGTGTTTAAAATAGTGGATTGGAAAACACTTAAGTAACGGGACTAAAGAATACAAGCGAATGTTTACTTTTCCTATCGAATAATAGACTAGAGACTCTTTGGGTACAATGTTTTTCAACTCCTCGAATTCCCTAAGCGCTTCCGCGTGCCGACCAATGGAGAAATTAATACTCGCGCGATGGAATTTGCATAATGTATTGTCCGGATCATTAGCGATCGCGGTGTTCAACGTCTTTAAAGCTTGATCAGTTTTCTTCAGCGCGTGTTGTACGACACCGATGTGGCACATTATCGCAGAATTCTGCGGATTAATCTGCAAAGCACGTTTGAAATGCAATTCTGCCAGGCTGTACTGTTCCTGCTTGGAAAATATCGTTCCTAATCCGAACCTGCAAAACAAAACCTATATGTGTACTTTACAGAGAGAAAATTAATTAGGCGTAAATAACTGGGCTACATAGGTTCGCAAATTTATTTAAACTCTAATATCTTAAATGGCTATCTTTCCTCTACGTTTAATTAACTGATATTTTAATAAGATATATACAATTGTTTTAGAAGACATACCATGCGTTATAATGCCTAGGATCAAGTCTGATGGCGTTACGAAATGCAGTAATCGCCTTATCCAATTCTTCTGTCATAACGTACTCATGACCAAGAAGTGTATAGGCGTATGGAAAATTGGGGTCTACCTATAAATTTTAACAACGCGCAATTTTTACTTCAGTTACAATTAGAAAACAGTTTAATCGAAATGTGTTTTAGTGAATAATGACAAAGGGAAAACCAAATGACTCAATATAATGTTTCCATGAATATTGAAACGTTTAAAGGGATGGCACACCTGAATAGCTCTTTGAAAGAATTTGATTGCCGTTTCGTGTTCCGTTTGTGCAGAGAATAAGTTTCCAGTTGCGCACCAAGCGGCTGGTGAATTACGATCTTCAGAAACAAGTTCTTGCGCAAGAGTAGACAGTTGCACTTCAGCATGTAAATGCCACAACACTGTGCTATAAATTTCCATAAGTTCAGTCCTTTGGGGCTCCAACTGTCTGACTTCTGCAAAATAACTATACACCGAGAAATATGTAACTATAAATTCCTGTTAGACAGTTTACTTACATGTTATGGTGTACAAGTAGAGTCTTACCTAGCGGCTTTTTTATAATCTATCATCTCGAAGTGTGCACGAGCTAGCATGGATAATACCCAACCTGTGTTATAATGTTGCGCCGGAAGAACACTTAATATTTCAACAGCTTGAGTACAATTAAATTGACTTAAATGTTGATATGCCATTCCCAATTCACGTAACAGCGACATTAAACCCTCTAAAAACAAAGGAAATGCATGTTTATATCAGCAATAAAACGATATTCTTCTCTTTAGACGGGTTTATGACACGAATAACATACCAGCGCACTGCTTCTGAAGTGTTACAGCACAGAAATTGGTATTACTTTGATTGTTCAATGCATTCACACTAGCTACAGCCTTCTCTGATGTAATTGTTTCCGATTTTTCCTTTTCATTTCGGTTTCTCTCGTTCAGCTCGTTAAAATTAGCTTTATTTAAATTAGTCTTTGAAAGTCTAGCTTTTGTTTTCCGAGATGGGGATTTAGGTGTAGCGAATTTATTTCTATTAGGTGATTTATTGTTCTCCTAATAAAACAAACACGTCAATTGTAGTTAGAAATGATGGTTAAATAAAATATAAAATTACGAAGTTAAAGAGATAAAAGAACTATAAACTACCTTGACTGAATAGCTGTGGCTGAAGAGCCGTGATGAACGCCTAACGTTGGTGCCTTGCAGCGTTGGTGCTGCGGGTGTTGGAGTAGTAGGCGTAACTGTTACAATATTGGCGCTGTTACTTGTATTTCCTGATTGTGAAAATACTGGTTTTCCTTGTTGCAGAGGTGTTTCTTTCCTTGACATCAATTGCTGGGGAACAAAATATATTGCACATTACACGGTGGAATGGGTAGTACGTGTCTCACAATTCGATAACTGGTATTTAAATCTTACCCCGACATGAGCCTTCAAACTACTAACACGTTTTACTAAATTCTTCTGATCATTAGCTTCCGTAAGAGTCGTATGCGAAGGTAAAACTGTTGGTTCGGGTGTATTGTTCTCCAATGGTAAGATACCAAAACTTGGTGTAAGGGGGCTCATAGTATTATTAAACATACTACGGTATCGTGGAAGCTTAGCTCTTGGTGATATCGAGGAACAATTACTATAATGCGTAGGTAGACTTTGGGGGCTCTCGTCTATAGAAGAATGTAACCGTATACCAGGTCCTATACCGTTTATTATGGTTGATGTTGTTGTCATTTCTGCCGGTGTACTACAAGATATAAATGACATAATAACACTATATATAAAAATACTTGTATTACCATGAATGATCTATATCCGAGTCTATACCTACCCAGTCATGCCATTCGTAGTTGGTGTACCATTTGGATTAGTAGCAGGTACAATGAGATCAGATTCGGTGGTATAATTGGAAGTAGATATACTGCCATGGCACATTGAAAAATTGTCTAATTTATCTAGCTGAAAGATTTTCGCAGGATCTACCACATCGCCGACATTACACAATTCTTCAAAAGAATGCCACAGAAATGGATTCAACTTTAAAGCCAATTTATGCGCGTCATTTCCCTTAGCGGTACGCATCATTTTGTAATAAATTTTAGCTATAATCTGAAGCGAGAAACACGCGTGTTCACCGAACTGAGTTATAATTTCTTCTAAATTCTTCAACTGTTTATAGTATCCTCCGATTATCGCCGCCTCTGCCTCTGCGTATCTACAAATTCAAGCGTTAAGCTATAGAATCGAATGGAAAGAATAAAGGGAAATAACATTGTACTTACTTTTCTAAATCGTAACAACATTTGGCCAAAAGGAATCTGCATTGCGCCGAGTTTGGGGCTTTTTTAGAAAACAATGCGTAAGCTTGTCTAACTCGTCCCGAACGATAATAACATGTCGCCAAGAGGAATAATGTTTCTTCTGTGTCAACTATAAAATATTTTGCTCGATAAGATAAACAATATTAAAGAACAAGCGAAATATTACATAAATCGTAAGAGAGAAAGTCAGCAACTTGCCTTCCGCGCACAACCTTTCTGCTAAAAATATTGCGTCTGGATAAGCATAATGATTTAAACAATGCCATATGGCCGCCTGTAATCATATACACCATAATATGTTAACAGAAAACGTATGAGCGCGTAGCGATAAAAACATTTAATCGTAAGATTTTCACAAAACAGATAGCATATACGTAGCATCGGTTTAATTACAGATCTCCGAAGTAACATACTACGGTTTGGTAAAGTTTGTAAATCTGGGTAGAAAATACGAGAAACACTCGTAAACGTCGTAAACATCGTAAACGTTTGTACTTATTTATAGTCATATCCCCTCCCATTTACGTCCATTTCGCAAAAGCAAACAACCCTAAAGAAGTACACCCCTCACGGGATAATGCATTTAGCGGAATATTGGATAAAATATTGGCTGCTGGACGAAACGTAGAACCACGAAGCAAGCAGAAAGTCGCGGAACATCGCATAAAACGCAACATCAAATCCTTCGTGAGAATGGAAACGTACGCGTAAACGGTTCAATTTCTGATGTTAGTATCAATAAGTGTGGATGCGCCCCGACAGAATATCGCACGTCACTGGCAGTTTTCCTGTAAACTCTATTGATTTTACCTGCACTGGCTCCTGTACGATCATCGTTCACACGGCAGGCTTGGTCATATAAGAATAATCTCGAACGTTTCAAGGAAATTTAACGAAGAAAATCCAAAGTCGAATGACTGCTGTGTATAAAAATTTCTTAGGAGTCCATCTTTGCTCCGATTCTTTTGAAGTGAACAACCACTTTCAGGACAAAGGCTTGCCAACATCACGGTAATGTCAGCTCCATGAGGAATTGACAGGACCACGGCCGTCTCTAGTATACAGGCCTCCACCTACGATGTTGCAACACCGCATTTCATCAAGCCGGTGACTATGTTCAGGCCGGTACCAGACGGCCGTGGTTGGACGAAAACGGACTGAACATAGTCATCGGCCTGACGAAATGCGGTGTTGCAACGGTGACCATGCACGGAAGCGTTGTAGCTTGTAGCTACGTTCGTGGAGATTAAATGCTATTGTTGCTGGATCTCGTGGGGATTTTTGATAAAAGGCCTGGTCCGTGCCCGTCTTACACGGAAAAAGGTCCGTACCGTTGGAAACGAAAAGTGCTCGAAAAGTGGGCACCGTATATTTACCGTATTATCAGTGCTGTATCGATACAGCAATATATCGTTACATTAAGTATCGATACAAAGTATTGATATATTGGTTGGAAAGTATCGATATTCCTATATATCGATACTGTACCATACTGTATAGTCAAGTTGAGTCTGCTGAACTCACCGATTCAATGCCTATATTACGTATTTGGAAACAATAATTTTAAGTATTAATAATACCGAAATTAGATTAAGTATTAATAATATAAAATACTATAATATTTGTAATATCTATATGTATCGTATGATGAATAATGATTCTTAGTTGATACACTTATGATATTTTTTATATCATCTTACGCAAATAAGTACATTTCATATTATTACTATATATGTAGAGATTCTTATTGTTTTTGTACATACATGAATTATTATCAACATATAATACTAAAGGTACACAAAAGATTTAAGATTAACTGAGTAGAATCTTTAATATTGCTAACAAAGCAGGTACAATATAGCAATGTTGACGAGCGGGTTTAAATTTTTGTCACAAACTCTAGCTGTTTATAATAAAAATTATAGTATAACAAATATTCATGACTTAACTTCAAATAATTTATACGAGAAATATTATTACAGAAAGTATCTGAGAAAGACCGATGTCAACGAAGGTTATAAACCGCTTGAAAATGACGAGCCTACGAGGTAATGTAATACCTAAATTTCGTGATACATTTCGAGTAGTGGAGAAAGATTTATTAAGATGGTTCCCTGGACATATGAGTAAAAGTTTGAAGAAAATGCAACAGCAATTGAAAAACGTAGATTGTGTAATTGAAGTTCACGATGCAAGGGTTCCAATTTCTGGCCACTATGCGGATTTTACTAATACCTTAACTGGATTGAAACCCCATATTTTTGTATTAAACAAAATGGATTTAGCTGACATGACGTTTAAGAAATCTATTATAGCGGAATTAAATAATAAAGGATTTCCTCACGTCCTATTCACTAATTTTAAAAATGAAATGTGTAAAGGTGCTAAAAGGTTGTTGCCTTTAGCGCAAACACTAATTAAACAGTCGAATCGTTATAACAGAGCAGAAGAGAATTCATTTGGGATAATGATTATTGGTATTCCAAATGTTGGAAAATCTTCGCTTATTAATCGTTTAAGAAATAACAACCTTCATAAAACCAAGGCAGCTCAAGTAGGCGGAGTTGCTGGTATTACACGGTCTGTGTCGACGCGTATAAAAATATCAGAAAATCCAGACATTTATGTATTAGATACACCTGGAATTTTAACTCCTAAAATAGACGATGTATATTGTGGTCTAAAATTAGCATTAGTTGGTTCTATGCAAGATCATTTAGTAGGTCCGGAGATGCTTGCAGATTATTTACTGTTTTGGTTAAATAAACACGAACAGTTTGAATACGTAGCAAAATTAGGTTTAACAGAGCCAACCGATGATATAATGTATACTCTTACATATATCGCAGCAAAATTGAAAAAAACTTTAAGGGTAAAGGATCATCATAGAAATATTGTTCTAAAGCCAGATTTAAGATATGCAGCTGAATATTTTATTAACATATTTAGGAAAGGAGAATTAGGTAACTACTGTTTGGATGAAGATTTGTTACAATTAGCAACAAAACAAACTTAAACACGCTGCATCTTTTGTTAGAATAAATTGAATATGCCTGTATTTATAGTTCAAGTACAATTTGAAAACGACAATATTTTATTGCAGACTTGCATAGTATTGTATAATTAGCAATACAGTTAATATAATCCTACAATTATGATTATGCAGAGCATGTAAATTTACTTTTGTAATATACAACATTGTATATAATAGATATTAATGATATTGATTTCTTAAAAGTCGCTTTGTATTAAGCTGATGATTTTAATCTGGCAGCAATAAAACTTTCAGTAATTATAATGATGTAAGTAATGAGAAAAAAATTATTTTCATATAATATTTTTAACTCGAAATGTCTTCACAAATAATTTATTGAAGCTATTTACACATTTCCTCAAATATCCGGTACACACAAATCATTATAAAAGAATTTTTATATAAAATAAATATATTAACAATTCTACTGTTATTATATTTTTAATAAAGATTTTTTCTGAATAAATACAACATATAATGAATTAAATCTTTTTGAAATTTAATTAAGCTATTCTAATATTATACAAAAAAAAAAATTTTTTTATAGCGTCATAATGGTACCTAAAAAAAGGTATGTTCGTAGCGCAGGTAATTTCCCGCCTCAGGCTTATCTGAAATAAAAATTCGAAAAGTTTCGAAGCTTAATTTACAATATTTGTGTAAAAATAACTGAAATTCTTCTCGGAGAACACTCGAAAAAATATCCTATTATGTGTTTTATTAAACTTCCTTTTTCAAACCGGTAGCATTTTGTTATTTTTATTTTATTTTTTTAGAATTTTTTGTTTCACATAAACCTGAGTGGTGAAATCACCTACGCCACAAACAAAACTTTTTTTAGGTGCCATATTGACGCCGTAAAAGACAATTAAAACGAATTAAAAACGAACTTTTTTTTGTATAATATAAGACTTGATTAATAAATACCAAAAAGATTTATTTCATTATATGTTGTATTTACTCAGAAAAAATCTTTACAAATACCTTCATTTTTCGGCCGATCAAAGTAGACCGACCTCAGCAAATCACTTGGCAACATCAAATTACACATAAGAAGTTTATTATATGGAAAAATTGTTCAAATGAAAATTCTGTAATATTAAACCGGATATTTTAACAATATTTTTAATGAGGTATGGAATATTTCATTTAGTAATCACCAGCAATATTGTGGCCAGTAAAAAAGTACTATAGAAAGTAAAAAAAAATATAAATATTTTTAAATTATTATTAATACCTCAATATAGATATATTTAAACGTGGAAAAATAAGGTTCATCAAGAATTTTTCGTGATTGCTTGAAATATTGTTCATGTTTAACACAATTCATATCATGATATTAATATACAAATAGTTACGATACATATGCTATATTAAATATTTATGCGGTTAAATTTATTTCAAGGCAAAAAATTTATGAGTAAAAGATATACATTCTTATGAATCCAAAGTTCGACGTCGTAAGATACCGTTACAATACCCGTGGTCACCTCAATACGAAGTGCAAGTCCTGTTACTTTCACTTGACATTGCTACTTTTACTGTAGTCGACCAATGACCATCGTCTTCAAATTCTTCACATCGACAAATTGAACTACAAATATTTTATTAAAAATATAAAAAAAGATTACCATGAACTGATGTACTTAAAGTTTATGCATTTGAATATTCAATTCCGAAGTCTACACGCGATTTTTAAAATATTGTAAAAAATTAATCAAGTTTATTGGTACACCACAATTGTAGAGAAAATGTTTGCAAGAGTGACATTTTATCCAACGTTACTTTATAATGTATTAATGGAAAAAGTTTCATCGAGAAATTGGTATGACAGAATCGACGAGGTCGTCGTATTAGGTGCTCTACCATTTCGAGGAATCACGAAACAGGTATGTAATCATGCATTGTAAAAGCGTTCCTGTAAATACATTGTTGCGCGTATTTAAATTAATAATAACTATATTCGAAAAAATATCTTAATATATAAAGCAGAAAGAAAGCTTCTAATATGTTTGTGCGTTTGTCTGTCGCCTAAAAACTTTCGAACGATAAACTCTCGGATCACGAAATGTGCCTCAGATCATTATACTCCCCTAATCCAGATGAATATGACTATTTTCACAATAAAATGTAAATAATTTTTTTTTATAAAACCAGAATCTAAATTTCGGGCGAAGCCGAGTAGTAAAGCTAGTAGTTGTATAATTAACATTTACAAAAGCATATTAAAATATATAAGTACACGTTAATCGCGGGAAAAATATATTGTTCAAAATTTTAGTTAATAACCGAAGAAAATATTAAGGCCGTTATTTCAATGAATGAAGATTACGAATTACGATTACTTTCTAACTCCGAAAAGGTATGTCTATTATACGTTAATTTAATTACGATTTAAGACACAAGTCTGAGTGAGATAAATTTCGGCTTGACTTTATACATAATGTATGTTTTAGGAATGGAAAATGAATAATGTGGAGTTTCTGCAGTTATCAACCACGGATATTTTTCATTCCCCTGCACAAGAAAAGTTAGAATGTGGTGTAAACTTTATTAATAAATTTCGTAATACTTCAGTTAAATTAAATAATTCTGATTTTACTAATAAAACTTATTACCACCCTGGAAGTGTCTATGTCCACTGTAAAGCAGGAAGAACACGTAGTGCAACATTGGTCGGATGCTATTTAATGATGGTTAGATAATTGAAAATATATACAACATATTTCTTATATAATTCTATATACTTTTAGAGCTATGGCCATTTTTAAACACATGTAAACATTCTAAATTAACGATTATTTTTCTTTTTAGAAAAATCAATGGACTCCAGAGGAAGCTGTAGCATACATGACGCAAAAGAGGCCCCATATATTATTGCACACAGCACAATGGAATGCTCTGAGACTGTTTTATAAGAATAATATACAAAATAAAAGTCATAGGATTATTTAAATAGGTATCTAATTACTATAATTGTAATATATAAATATCTTTATTTTGTATTAGTACACGAATAAATGAGATATGATGTTTTAAAGAATTCTACTTTGCAAACTATATTTATTCTATATTGATTCACCTGATGAACTGGAAGATCAATATACGCGAGGAGTTCAATTGAATAATTATTACAACTGCCTTTTGTAAAATTTAGTTGTAAACAGAAAAGTATTTACAACATAATCAAACAGAATATTTAATCTTTTTTTACATGTGTAGTGACAAAAGTTCTAGCTGCTCCTATTGCTTT
The DNA here is from genome assembly GCA_963971345.1 of Andrena flavipes. Classification (NCBI taxonomy): domain Eukaryota; kingdom Metazoa; phylum Arthropoda; class Insecta; order Hymenoptera; family Andrenidae; genus Andrena; species Andrena flavipes. The sequence continues at coordinate 64,269,031 of OZ020480.1, forward strand.
CTCTACTAAATACTCCGATGACGTTTCAGAAATATTCGTAGATTTCATACTAGCGAACAAGAAATCATTAAAACCTTTATTCTTACTATATTCTCCGTTGAAAACTTCAAGAACTGTTTTCATCCACGTTTGTGCATTAAATGGATCATTTGCAATTTCCTGGAATAGATAATGAGTATCGAAACAAAAAAATTATACATTAAAAGGTTTCTACACAAGTTCAAAAATTTACTTTGGTCATATATACCTGAGGTATAGAACATCTTGCCTTTACTATGCTATCTTCGCATGAAATAATCATTATTGGTGTATTTGGATAAAGAGATACAATTTCATGAAGTGATAAATACGTGGGATTTTTATATAAGCAATGAACGATAAAGGAACTTGAATTCCTTGCACTTTTTATATCCATACTTACAACAGACCTATAAAAATTGTATAATGTAAAGATATTCGTATAAACAAACCAACAAGTAAGTTATTTAAAGTTATCAGTTAAAGTTATTTACTATAATGGTCTGTGATATTTCATATAGACAACGTGAGAATGTCATTTAAAATGATGCTTTGAAGAAACATCGTTTGACTGTTTTTTAAAGCAATAAAGACTACAAATGTTATGTTAAAGATTTCGAATCATTTGTACACGATCATAAATAGAACAATACACTTACTTTTCCGTTTCTTTTGCATGTGCCCAAGCGGTTTTATCTAAATCCTTCAATTTTATTAAACACTCTTCCTTAATAAGATACGGTATCAACATTTTTTTATTACCATCACTTATTTCATTTTCAATTTCTTTGCTAAGTGATTTGAATACTTCATATGTAACTTTTCCAGTTTTAAGTTCGTGTTCTAATTTCAAAACATTACGTTGCAAATTTTCACCTGCCAGTTTAGCGGATGTTGCAAGCGGTCCTGTAACTGCCTTAATTGTAAATCTTGCTGCTCCTTTTGAGGAATAATTTAGCAAACAGAAATGTTCGAGTATTCCTGTCTCAGGCACGTGTGTGCCACAACATGCTTCTCTAAATAAAATTTATAATGTCAAGTATTAATAAAGACTAGTGCAATTATCATGGGCGGTGCCAGTTTTTATATATACATTTATATCTTCAAAAATACCTACTTCGATCTTAAATCATGAGTATCAATTTCTACAACTCTGATATCTGTGTAAGGGTAAATTTCTCCCGGTAGTAGCGTCAGAAAATCTTCTGCTAATAATTCTGATGAATTTAATATCTTTGTCATAACAGGAACATTAGCTTTTACAACGTTGTTTACATAGACTTCAACTTTGTTCAATTGTTCGAAAGAGAGCTTCTCTCCGAAACAGTTGAACTGAAATCTTAAAACATGTGGTAAAACAAAAGAACTATGTGGATAAACTACTTGCATAATTTTCATCAAAGATGCATGTAATAAATGTGCGGCAGTATGGTGTTGCATTGCTCCTATTCGAAGCTCACGATCTATAGAAACCACACAACTGTCTCCAACTTTTACTTTTTCATCTAAATTTCTAAATGAAAAATGAATATTTATATATATGTAGCTTCTTTATCTTTTTACATTTTATTCGATTACTTTAAAGATTGGAATTAATACTTACTTTGAATTGTCTTGTACAAATCTTCCAAAGTGTACGACATAATTATCAATTTTCCTCACATCATTTATGTTAAAAATTAGATCTTTTACATGTATAAAACCCTTATCTGATGTCTGACCTCCCTCCAACGAATAGCACAACGTTTTATCCAATATAATTCCAATCTCATCTCCTTCATTTGCCACTGTGTTCAAATCAACACATTTTTCGTGAATGGTTGAACACGTTTCATTCTCTACATTTAATATTAAATTACCTAAAACGAATTCACCACATGTGTCTCCATTATTTAAATTTTGCTGATAACAAATATGTATACACTAACTACCAAGATTTACCATTTATAAGTAATCCTATAATTTTACTATCAATTGTGGGAAACTGACAATCATTTCCATTAAAAGTATATTCATATTTAAAAATGTCATTAGTTTTTGGCACGTGATTCTTTTTAAGTAATTCTATAGCCATTTTGCTATTATATCCTACACCAGCTTTTGATCGATACTTAAGATTTTCTAATTCATCTTTTAAAGCTTCTTCTTCAAAATGTAGAGATTCAATTTTTGCTAGTTCCATTACTGTTTCCACACTTAAACCATACGTATCGTACAACTTAAGAGCAACATTTCCTGGTAGCGCATTGGCTGTTTCCCTTTAAAATTAAGAAAACATTTTAAATAGTATATAGATTTCTAGCACATCAAGGATATTCTAGAATCAACTTAATTTTTTAAATGGAATGTTGTTTTTTCGACTGTAGTGTGTGTGTGTGTGTATATCTAAGTAAACAAATTTTTCATTCCTTACAAATTTTTAAGCGTACTTTGTAGGTATTTATATCCACCTACTAAACCAGGAGACATCCAATCAGTAACTAATGCCAATTCGGGACGCACTTTAACCATTTTTTCCCATTCTTTTCCAGAAGTACTTCGCAAGTTTTTAAATAACTCTTCTTCAAATTTTATTATGTTTTGTACCTAGGTACACTTATATTATATGACACGTTATTAAGTATATAAAGTCTCTCGTGTGTGAATATTATATTACCTTTTTCAGATTATTGTGTAATTCTGGATAAACACCACCTAAGTTGTCTGCTACAGCGCATGAAAGCTCTGAAACTATCCCTTGCATTTTAAACACTTTCTCACCTACATCAATTGCTTTTCTTATTATTTTTCTAAGTTTATAACTGAAAATGTTGCTTATTAGAATATCTTATGACTATAATCATATTAGTAAATTAAAACAACTTACTTTTCATCTGGTACCATTCCATCTGCTAAGGCAACACTGATCATTCTACTATGATCCGCTAATATTCTATATCCAGTATCAAGTTCATTTTCATTGTCATAAAATTTGCCTTTATATTCCGGTGCTTTTGTATATTTCTGAATGAATTTAAAAAGCGGCTGGAAAAGATCAGTATCATAATTTGATTCTTTTTCTTGTAATAGAGCAACTAATCTTTCAAGTCCCATGCCCGTATCAACATAATGTTTTGATAATGGCACTATCGAACCATTTATTAACCTAATTAAAATATTGAAAAATTACTTAGAGAATAGAAAATTAATTCTAATTAATCGCTAAAAGTAAACAGTTTCATATTATAAAAATATCTCCTTTAAGAATTAGAAGTGTGACTTTCTGTACTATTTATTACTAACTTTACTAGTCTGCTTTGCCTGAAATTTAGATTCTGATTTTATAAAAAAAAAGTTATTTACATTTTTTGTGAAAATAGTCACATTCATCTGGATTAGTTAGGCATAATGAAGTAGAACATATTTCGTGACCCCAGAGTTTACCGTTCGAAAGTTTTTAGGCGACAGACAAACACACAGACACTTTCTGTTTTATATATTAAGATTTACTACATACCGTTCGTGTTGTATAAAGACTATGTTCCATAATTCTGTGAGATCAGCGTAACCTTTGTTTACTCGCATAGATTGATTTGTTATTCGTTTTCTATGATCCACATGTATCTCTGTACAAACGCCGCACGGTCCTGAAGTACCCATTTCCCAAAAATTATCTTTCAATCCAAATGGTAAAACTTTATCTCTTGAAACACCAATACTCAGCCAAATATCTTTGCATTCTAAATCTGGTTCTAAACCTAATTTTTCATCTCCAGCGAAATACGTTACGTATAAAAATTCTTTGTTAATAGCATAATGTTTTGTTAATAAGTCCCAAGCATAACGGCAAGCTTCATCCTTAAAATTTTTGGTTTACATATATTGTTCCTATTTTATGTAGTATGTGTTTGATTATAAAAGCAAGAAGAAGTTGCTTTATAAATACCAAATACCTTAAAGTAATCCCCGAAAGACCAATTTCCTAACATTTCAAAGAATGTATGATGATACGTATCGTTTCCAACTAAATTTAGATCATTATGTTTCCCACTAATCCTAATGCATTTTTGCGAGTTTGTAACTTTTGTTGCTGGTGGATCGTGATAATCTAAGAAGATTCCTTTAAACTACAACACAATTGATAATTACATACAGATATTGATACCGATTAAATCAATTATAATAATTTGTAAAATAAAAGTCAAATCAATATTGTATTATTATGATATAGATTTATTAATATACTTTTTATATAAAAAGAAGATATTTATACATAATAGATATTCTGATATTATTATAAGTTCTATATATATATATGTATATAGACATACTTGATTCATGCCAGCATTAACAAATGCCACTGTTTGATCATTCACAGGAGTAACAGGACTTGATCGAATAAAAGTGTGCCCCAAATCTTTTTTAAAATAATCCAGAAATTCATTTCGAATTATCGTTGAACTTTTCTTTAACGTATTAGAAGTACTAGAACTATAAGGTCGCACTAGTAATACGAAATTCATTTTTCTATTTGAATGGTACTGTGTCAATGTTTATTTAAAGGCTTTCATATGTATTTGTAAGAACAGTAAGTTGAAAACTATGTTTTTATACACTTCTGTTAATGCATAAACATATAGTTTTAAGATTATTAAATTTTCGTTCGATGAAATAAGTAGTCGGCGGAACTTTCCTTCTCTTTATAAGTTACTCTTTAACCTATGTAACTTTTTGCATTACTGTTAGCGGTAAATAAGTAAAAATTTATGTCAAATATTTTAAAAAGTTTAATGCAATCGTAGAAATACATAATTGAAATTTGCAGATAATTACGTTATAGTCAATGCATAGTATCAGTTAGTATCGTTGCGTGTTTCCAGCGAAAATGAATTGTTTCTGAGTAGTGAGAGCTGGGTTGTGCAGGTTGTGCTGGGTTGGTGCTTAAATACGTAAGTAAGTACATTCGCTCACATTCGCCGAACGAATTACGTTGTTTTACTTATTTTTGTTACGCTTTGACTGTAGACACCGGCCGAAGCTAATCACCTACAGGAGCGGTAGTAATGTGTGCGTGAATTGACGCCAGCGCGAACCCAGTCACGTGGCGACAACTCGAAGCTAATGTGACGTCACATGCATTCAAGTCACTACGGTGAACACCGGGAGCTGAAAATCGGCTTCCTTCGACGGACACCGGCCGACCGGTCGGAGCTGATCACCTACAGGAGCGGTGGTAATGTGTGCGTGGTAACGTTAAAATGGTAAACAAAACGGCGCTACCGTCAAGTCAAGCCAAGTTAATCATGTCGCCACTTGGCTTGTTTCGCGCTGGCGTCAATTCACGCACACTTTACCACCGCCTCTGTGGGTGCAGCGATACAGTTCTGCCGGCCCTGTTCGTGAGTGAAGGGTGCCGCTGAACGTCAGCAACTCATCTTAAAGTTTACACGCATACTACAACAGCTAGTGGCCACAGGGTGGGGGAACTGCTCCCGGCGTCGCTCTTCGCTTTGCTCATGAGCAATCGAGAGCGCTCTTGCATCAAATACATTGAAAACTGTTCAGTTTCGTTCAGTTTCGTTACTGTGGTTCATGCGCTGTGATGCGCTGTTAGAAACGGAACGCTATGCATGCGCGCAGCGCCTGCGCTGCGGGCTATGCGCATAATGCGTGAATTGAAACACACCCTGTGTCTGTGCAAGACGCGAGAATAAAGCGCATTTTCTCCTGTCGATTTATGGCGAATTCATTCAATACGAATTCCCTTCATACATAGTCATCAGTATGTAAGCCAGTCATAGCGAGTCAATGATAGTCTGTGATAGAGATAGTTCAGAGATAGCCAGTGATAGCCATCACTGTGTAGTTGTGCGGCTCGCGTCGCCAAACACGAGTTTGAATTTATTTCACGGAATCAGAAATTTATTTACGAAAAATGAAAGGTGTTCAGTATACACCATATGAACATAGTTTAACAAAAGCAGTTTGCGAAGGAAGAATAGAAAATGTAAGAGAAATAATTAGCTCTCGCAGTCAATATTACTCAAAAGAATGGTCAGATGCATCAGATGGATATGTTTTACTTTGCACTGCTATTGAGAAGAAACACACAGAGACTGCAAAACTACTTTTAACAAATGGTTCCAGAGTTAACAGCAAAAACATGAGTCCTTCTGAGACTCCACTTCATTTTGCTGTTGAAAATGGCAACATACAGATTATTCAGATGCTTCTACATAAAGGTGCCAATATTGATGCAAAAAATAGTTCTGGTATCACTGCACTTCACATTGCAGTTTTATTTCAGAAAATAGAAATTATCAGCATACTTTTAAATGAGGGTGCGAGTTTTAAAGATACCTACGAATACAATGTAGCTCCTCTGCACCTTGCTGCTGTAAATGGTAGCGAAAAAATTATCAAAATGCTTTTAAGTAAAGGTGCTAATGTAAATGCTAAAGTAAAGGGTGATATAACTTCTCTTCTTATCGCATTAGATTGTAGACGTGAACAAATTGCTAAACACCGTCTAAAATATGGAGCTAATGTTAATAATGCGTATAATACCTCTGGATCGAAGAGAAATTATACAGCATTGCATTTTGCTGCTGAAAATGGTCATCTAGATGTAATAGAGTTGTTGCTTAAATATGGTGCCAACGTTAATTATGAAAATGAATATGGTCTAACAGCACTTGAAATTGCTTCTAAGAAGAATCACGAAGAAATTGTTATGGCTCTCCTAGAACACGGTTCGGACATTACTATTGCAAGTAAAAAATATAAATACGAATCGTATGGTTATCAAAATGCTGTTAAGATTCTTAAACGTCGCATGGTTAAGATAAAGGTTGCAAATTTATATGCAGTTAACAAGGATATACTATCAATTCTTTCACCCACATTTGATAGCAATGATAAAGAACTAAGTGATTTTGAGAGTGAATGTGAGAAGGAAATAGCAAGCATGAAGAGCGAGGTTATTAATGATAATATCACACTTTATAATATATTAACAGGAAGTGTACATCTATTAGCGAGGTATGCAACAAATGAAAGTATAGTAAAGGCCTTCGAATCAAATAATTATAAAATAAAATATCCAATATATGCTAGTATGATTAAAAGGAATTTTAGAAAGGGGGAAAAAGAAATAGCGTTTATGGAAAAAGGTGACAAAATTTTTGATTTTCTCTTTAGTAAAAATTTCCCTTGGTTACCACCTGAATGTACTGAAAAAATACTTAGTTACCTAAATTATGAAGATTTAATATAGATTTCATATACATTTTAAGTTAATTATGAATCGTATATGTAATAATTTTAAATAAATAAATCTCTGAAATTGTAATATGGTGGATCAATAATAACAGGATATTATTTTTATAATTTTAAGTATTATTCAAAGTATTATTTTTTTGAAAATATGATGATTCCTAAGTACTTTAACATACTGTTCAATAATACACTTTTTTTCTAATTCCTCTTGTCTTGAACTTTCGTGGAAGTCAGATTTTACATCCTTATACGTCCCCTACATATCCACAATGTTACATAATTTTTTGAATTTCCGGATTCGGGATCTTCCTTTGTCAAAAGTATGTGGGTTGAAGTTTTGTAAGCCGTCATACATGAAAATAATTACACCTACGAAAGAAACTCATACAACCTTTTTTGTAGAGAATTTCCCAAGCTATAAACTTCATAATTAATAATTTTGTCGTAAAACTCTTAGATAACGAGATATTCGCGAAAATAGCTTTTTTTACCTCGTATATTTTCAGATATTTTCGCTCATTCACAACTGTGTTTTTCAGCGCTGGACAGCATTTTGAATGGGCCCAGCACTGATATTTACGGTGCCTACTTTTCAAGCATGGTTCCCAACGTTGCAGACCTTTTTCCGTGTAGTGCAGGTTCCGGACGTCTTAAAGACGTACTGTTTTGTGAAAATGGACGTCTTTAAGACATCTTAAATGCCTGGCGTGGACGTCTTTGTGCTATCTGGGTATATTTTTATTACTATTTTGTCTTTTCTTTTACATCTCATCAACATTACATATACCCGCGTGCTTCACACATAATTACCGATTCGTACTAGGGCCGGGACCACGGCCGTCTCTAATACAGGCCTCCACCTAGACAAAATTGCAACGCTGTTCATGAGGCCGATTTGAACATAGTCATCGGCCTCATGGTTATTGTTCGAAATGCGTTGTTGCAACATCGTAGGTGGAGGCCTTCTACTACAGACGGTCGTGCCGGGACTATTCGGATATTTTACAAGTATTCGAATGTTACGAATAAACTTCGAATGTTATTCAAATACTGATGTATTTGAATAGTACTCGAATTATATTCGTCAAATAATTGAGCAACTGAAGTATTCGAATACCGAAAAATTCGACAAATAGTCCCAATCCTAATTCATACGGTTGATTGGCTGCGAACTCACTTGGCTTGGCTTGGCGCTGGCGTCGTTTCATTTCCCATCGTTTCCCATCTTGGCGTTATCACGCGCATGCGTGGACGTGCGTAACGTCCCCCACTGAAAACAGACATGAGGGGTTTCCCCACAACACTGACCCTAAATATCAGTGCTGGGCCCATTCACAATGGTGTTTTTCGGTGCCGGAGAGCGTTGTGAATGGGCCCAGTACTGATATTTACGGTGCCCACTTTTTGAGCACCGTTCCCAACGTTGCAAATCTTTTTCTGTGTAGTGCAGTTTGCTGAATGTGCTATTAGAAACGTTTATACACATTTTTACGTATTCGTCTAAAATGTACGTCTCCTCTTCTACGAAGTTTCGTTCAAAACCATACGAAATACTTGAGTCACTCGTAGGTTAGGTTTCCAAAGTATAAGTGCAATTCAATATTCATTCAGAATGACTTCGAAATCAAAAGAGAGTAACAGAAAGAGCCTTTCCCCTTGGATGACATGTGACAAATGTCAAAGCACTGTAACGCAGAAGGATGTAGCCGAGCATGATACTAACTGTCCACCTAACCTACAAAAGTGGACTCACGATTTCATTCATAGTGGCACTTTGCACAGCACTCTAGAAGCGTACAAATCACAGGGTATGTGTGCCGTTATACTTGCTATTGTTTCTACATTCCGTCACATGTATACTTCTTGCGTAGAACAGCCAAAGAATATTCCTGGAAGAGCATTGGATGACATGGTATTTGTATCGCAGTCCGCTTTACAGCTCTGCGAGATTGCACTAGCGGATCATGTTCTTGTTACTACCGAAGAAAGCTCCATTGTTAAGACAGCATGGCCCACACGAGACAAAACTCTAACAAGCGTTTCGTTAACCAAACATGGTAAATATCACATTGATCTCCTCAGATAATGAATGTAACGGTTTCTCTATCGGCGTGTTTTTTACAGCGATAGAATTAAATGGCCTTCGAGGTCTGGTTAAGGTTCAGAAACTGAACTGTCCCGTTTACATTGCCAAAGAATTCATTATCTCCAGTGTTGGAAAACACTCATTGGCGGAAGCAAGCACAGAACTGAACATAGTATTGAAGAATCATAACGAGCAGAAGATATTTTCCACAGGCGATAAACTTAGCGTGCCTTTTTATGGGAAACTGTTAATTTATAAGATTGTAAAAGTTGTAGCTGATAAGTGCACGGATAAGGAATTATCTGAGGAATTTAAAGAATTGAATGTAACGGCAGATCAAGGGTCTAGCATTACATTTTATAAAGCACTTTATAACACAAAGTGGACTGTTTTAAATGAAGAACAAGACAAGCAAAAGGAACATAAAAAAACTAAATATAAAATACAAGATATCGGAGGGTATGGAGGCTTAATAGAGGACATCAAAGATGTCCTCTGTGTTGGCCTTGGTAGATGCGAAACTATCGGAGATTTTTACATCAGTAAGGGAATATTATTGTACGGTACCGCCGGCGTCGGTAAATCTATCATTGCCAATGCGTTGATATCCGAATACGACTTCAATTCCTACACCATTTATAGTTCAGACATCTACAGTAAGTCCCTCGGCGAAACGGAAAGAAAATTAAAAGATATCTTCATGGAAGCAAAAGCCAAAGCTCCGAGTATTATTCTAATAGAAGAAATCGATAGTCTTTGCCCCAAAAGAAGTACTTCGAGCACAGACCAGGAGAGGAGGGTTCTCGCGCAACTGGTAGCACTTTTCGACGATATACAAAACACAAACGATAAGGTTGTGATACTAGCCACAACATCGAAACTCGATCTAGTGGATAGTTCTCTAAGGCGGCCCGGCAGAATAGACAAAGAATTTGAAATTTTCGTGCCTACTCCAACGATGCGCGCCGAAATACTTCAGAAATTGTTGTCAAAAATCCCAAGCACTTTATCTACAGAAGACACGGCGAATATTGCATTCGTTACTCATGGATTCGTGGGCGCAGACTTATACGGCCTGTGCTCCCAAGCAGTTTTAAACGCCGTGAAGCGTCAGCAGAAAAGAAATTCACCTTCCGAGACTTCGTCGAAAGTGATATTGCCAGATTTCACTTACGCTCTGACGGTAACAAAGCCATCGGCCATGAAAGAAGTTCTGATAGAAGTGCCCAGCGTTCGGTGGTCGGACATAGGAGGGCAAAAAGATTTAAAATTTAAATTGAAACAAGCGGTGGAATGGCCACTGCGGCGTCCCGAAGTATTTCAGAGAATGGGCATAACTCCGCCCAGAGGTGTGCTGATGTTTGGACCACCTGGTTGCTCTAAAACTATGATCGCGAAAGCTCTCGCGACAGAGAGCAAAGTGAACTTTCTGAACATAAAGGTGAGACATTAGCGTCTGACTTTACGTTTCTCAATATTCAATAAGATTATTTGCAGGGTCCAGAGTTGTTCTCGAAATGGGTCGGCGAGTCTGAGAAAGCTGTAAGGGAGGTGTTTAGAAAAGCCAGGCAGGTTTCGCCGTCCATAGTGTTCATCGATGAAATCGACGCTCTGGGGAGTGAAAGAGGTTCGTCCTCTAACGCCGGAAGTAACGTGCAGGAACGAGTCCTAGCGCAATTATTAACGGAACTCGATGGAGTGACCGCGTTAGGAAGCGTCACGCTAGTGGCAGCGACTAATCGGCCCGATAAAATCGACAAAGTCAGTTGAATTTTAGTAAACTGTTACATCTGCAAATCATTTCCTAGTGACCACAGAACAGTGTTCTTTCCTTAGGCACTCCTTCGACCGGGCCGTTTAGATCGGATCATATACGTGCCATTGCCCGACGACGAAACCAGACAAGAAATTTTCAATATAAAGTTGAAAAACATGCCGATCGCCAAAGATGTAAACGTTATTGACCTAGTCGAACTCACGGAGGGATATTCTGGAGCGGAAATCCAGGCGATATGTCACGAAGCTGCAATGAAGGCACTCGAAGAGGATTTGGACGCCGCCACGATCACCAAAGAGCATTTTAAGGCGGCCCTGGCCATAATCACTCCTCGAACTCCGCCATCATTGATCAATTTATACAGCAATTATATGAATAAAATGTATTAATCCTTGGATAACGACGCGTTTCGCAACAAAAGTTTTCATTGGCGTCCTTCCACATCGATGCTGCAGAGAAAGTATTACACACTAATAAACAAATTTGTATATTTTTTCATATAATGGTCTTTTTCAGTGAAAGGTACAATCACGTAACGCTAACGAGCTATCGATTTTTGTGTATGACAGTTTAATTTACTTACTACGAAACGCGAACGTATGAACTAAGAGCACCATTTCATTCGGATCAGGAATCTCGCTCGAGGTAACAAGGATACAGGAAACCGTGGAGGTATTTAGGTGTGCAGTAAGGATAAAGGTAATACCAACTTTGATTATACCCGCCTGATACCTACTTATCTCAGTGTGGCAGCCGTCGCGCACGGCGCGTCTTGAGGTCGTGTCTTGAGCATTTGCTTGAGGAAAATCTTGTTCAAATAAGTAAATTCTTGTATGACGTCACATGTTCTCAAGACCATCTCAAGCATTTGCTCAATAGTTGCGTCTTAAGGTCGTGTCTTAAGCATTTGCTTAAGATCTTAGCGTGGACACGCAAATGCTAGCGGCGCGTAGCGGTGAAACCTATGAACTAAACTGAGCGTTAAAAGACGCCCCGTTGCCAGTCTAAAGAAGCAAACGAGTTAATACAGAAATCTGGCGTTGGCGCGTTTTGACGTCGATTCTTTTGCTTTGCACGGTGTTCAATAATTGCTTGTAACTAATTAATTAGAGATGCAATTGTAACAAAATTTATTCGGGACAGTTACATATGTCTATATTCTGAGTAACAGTACTTAAAGTACAAACATCATTTTGGAAAAGATTTAATTTTGAATTTGGCAGAAAGAGTTCAACTCACTCCCGAAATCTTGGTGCCTGAAAAGAAATATCTCGATTATTTATTTCTTTATTTGCAATCTGAAGTGCCTAGACCTCTTCGTATAGTCTCCGCCGATTAGTGTGTAATAATATTTATTAAAGAAACTGTTTATTTATTGCTAAAAATGCGATTTAAAGACTTGCCAAAATGGGCGTTTAAACGCGCCAGTGCCAGGCTTTAACGCCCATTTTAGTTCGCACCTTTCACCGCTACGTGTCGCTAGCATTTGTATGTCCATAACCTAAGCAAATTTTTAAAACACTTTTAAACGTAATAAATGGACAATAATGCTGCCAAAACTTGTTGCGTAATTACTTTTAGTGGTCCTATAATACGTGCGCATATTCAGAATTCGTGAAAACCAAAAAATAAACAAGTTTTAACTCGGTTCCACATTTCGAACGAAAACATTAGTTCGTAGGCATCACCGGTAGATGGCTACTACATTTCGCGGTCCGTAAAACGAAGTTTAATGGTAGTTTACGAATTCGCTATTGATAAGCAAAGAGGATATACCATGATGTGGATATACCTCGTCTAGAGACTTTATATCCTTTATGACAATAAATGTTTTGTAGCTATTTCTTTGTTTTACGCTACATTTGTGAATTTTTTATATAAACACGAAAATTCATGCTTAATCTAGCGATAACCTCATCAAGCACAGAAATCTGTGAACATGAAAATTGATACTAAAATCAATTAGAGTCTAATAAAACGCACGAATTTGGTAAACATAAACAGATTAATTTCAAAAATACTATTTCGATGAAATTTACTCAGAATATGACGTTACGAATGGAAACTTTGATTTTCTAACCACGCATAATTACATTTCTCAATTTCATAAAAATATCGTTGTGGCGTAATACTAATATTTTGGGTAAGAATAATATCCTGATATTATTGATCCTCCGTATTAAAATTTCGGAGATGCATTTATTTATTCAAAATTGTTACATATACGATTCATAATTAACTTAAAATGTATATAAAATCTATATTAAATCTTCATAATTTAGGTAACTAAGTATTTTTTCAGTACATTCAGGTGGTAACAAAGGGAAATTTTTACTAAAGAGAAAAGCAAAAATTTTATCACCTTTTTCGATAAACTCTTTCTCCTTTTCCCCCTTTCTAAAATTCATTATTATCATACTAGCATATTTTGGAAATTTTATTTTATAATCATCTGATCCGAAGGCTTCTACTATACTTTCATTTGTTGCATACTTCGCTACTTGACGTACACTTCCAGTCAAGATATCATAAAATGTGATATTATCATTAATAACCTCGCTCTTCATGCTTACTATTTCCGTCTCACATTTATTCTGAAAGTTACTTAGTTTTTTATCACTCCTGTTAAATGTGGGTAAAAGAATCGATAGTATATCCTTGTTAACTGCATATAAATTGGCAGCTTTTACCTTAATCATGTGACGTTTAAGAATCTTAACGTTCTTATAACCGTAATAACTACTATACACACAAGTATTAGGGAATGCTTTGTGAGGTTCCATAGCGAAATCAAGCGCTATGTAATTTTGTTTACTCATAATAGTAGTATCGGAACCATGTTCTAGGAGAGCCGTAACAATTTCTCCGCAACTATTCGCGGAAGCAATGTGAAGTGCTATTAGACCATTTCTTGCTACTGCATTTACATTAGCACCTTTACTTAAAAGCAATTTGATAATTTTTTTGCTACTAATTGTAGCAGCAAAGTGCAGTGGTGTGTAACCTTCTTCGCTTCCACAGACATTATATACAGCATTAACATTAGCTCCATGTTTTATAAGCTGTTCAACAATTTGCACACACTTATACTGTATCGCGATATGAAGAGAAGTTTCACCATATTTTGCTTCAGCATTTACATTAGCGTGTTTGCTTAAAAGCAAATGCATAATTTCTTCGTTGCCACTTTTGGCAGTGACGTGCAGTGGTGTATAACCTTCTTCGCTTTCATAGAGATTACATACAGCGTTAACATTGGCTCCATATTTCAGAAGGTGTTCAACAATTTTTACCTCTCCATTTCGTGTTGCAAAATGAAGACTAGTCATACCATTTTTTCCTTGAGCATCTACATCAGCACCTTTGCTTAAAAGCAATTCGATAATTTTTTTGTTACTAATGTTAGCAGCAAAGTGCAGTGGTGTATAACCTTCGTCGCTTCCACGGACATTATATACAGCATTAACATTAGCTCCATGTTTTATAAGGTGTTCAGCGATTTGTTCACACCTATACTGTATTGCGATATGAAGAGAAGTTTCACCACATTTTCCTACAGCATTTACATTCGCATGATTCCTTAAAAGCAAATGCATAATTTCTTCGTTGCCACTTCTGGCAGTGGCGTGCAGCGCTGTATAACCTTCTTCGCATCCATTGAGATTATATACAGCATTAACATCGGCTCCACATTTTATAAGGTGTTCAACAATTTTTACCTCTCCATTCCGTGTTGCAAAATGAAGACTAGTCATATCATTTTTTCCTTTAGCATCTACATCAGCACCTTTACTTAAAAGCATTTTAATAATTTCTTCGCTACCATTTACAGCAGCAAAGTGCAGAGGACCTACTTTGTGTATGTTGAGATCGTTAACACTCGCGCCTTCGTTTAAAAGAATGCTGAGAATTTCTATTTTCTCAGCTACAACTGCAAGTGCTAGTGGAGTGCTATAAGAACTATTTTTTGCATCAATATTCGCACCTTTTTGCAGAAGCATCTGAACAATCTCTATGTTACCATTTCTAACAGCAAAATGAAGTGGAGTCTCAGAAGGATTTTCGTGTTTGCTGTTAACTCGGGAACCATTTGTTAAAAGTAGTTTTGCAATCTCTATGTGATTCTTCTCAATAGCAATGCAAAGTAAAACATATCCTTCTGATGCGTCTGCCCATTCCTTTAAGTAATATTCACTGCGAGAGTCAATTATTTCTCTTACTTTTTCTGTTCTTCCGTCACAAACTGCTTTCGTTAAACTGAATTGATATAGTGTATACCAAGCATTTTCCATTTTTCGTGACTTTCTTGTAAATAAATTCCTGATTCCGTGAAATAAATTCAAACTCGTGTTGGGTGACGCAAGACGCACAACTACGCAGTGATGGCTATCACTAGCTATCTCTGACTTTGTTCCCAAAAGAGACCGTTAAAAGGTGACATTGTATTACAGCGGAATCAAATGTTACAACATCGTGACATCTATCCTCGAAGTCTTTTTATAAGGAAATTTTCCCGCGCATGTAGAATGAGCCTGTCGCGAGGTCTTTGTTCCCCCACTTTACCACCCAGGCTTCCCTCTCTCCATGCACCGTTCTGATTCTCTTTTATATACCGGATATATTATTTATTTATTAGTCGTACTATAATGAAATGTTTACGGTATTAATATTATGAAATATTATATATAAATAATACATACGCCGCATGTAGTCCCAACCAATTTCATTAGATCCTGATATTTCATGTGTGGAAATTGAGCTTTACACGTCAAGAATTTCAAAGTCGATTTTCTCGAAAATGAAGCGCGATATGAAAAAAAGTTACACTTTCTTTTCGATTTATAACAAGTAAATAAGTCGAGGAAAAGGAATAACATTTTTTGTAATTGTGCTTCATTTTCAAGAAAATCGACTTTGAAATTCTTAACGATGCGTCTAGTCGCGTACGGGTAAACCTAGCTTAATGAAAATTACGGGCGATTTGGGCGTAAGTGGAATTTGCCCTAGGTTTTTGGTAGAATTCAAGAATTAATATTATAATAAGTAAGTATATAAAATATATAATCAGAATAGTTAAATTATAATAAATTTAATCCAACGTTTGCAGCTTCAACAAAATGCTTTATTAAGTAGAAGAAAATCTGTTTGATTGAGCTTTTAAGAATATGTACGATCCTCAATAAATAATGTATATATATTTAAAAATGTAGGATAATTAAGAATATTCATTATCATTCTTTCCATATGTATATTTTTACGATTACACAATATTTATTTTACAATTATAATTATAACTTGTAGTGCGGTCAAATGAGCTTTTACGTATTCCCAAACCTATCCAAATTTGGAGAAGCAGGTAATATTAAATCCTACTCTGCTATATAATAAGATTTCAGTGGTAAGAATAAGGCGGCAGAACGCTGGTGGATCGTCAACAAAAGTTATATGTTTACACGTTTCCTTGTAAACCCATTAGTGTCAAAATTTGTTATTCCTGATCATTTTAGAAACGTTAAAAAACTGGTACTACCTAATATGACTAGGTAGGTTTCAATGATTTTGAGGTTATATTTTTATAAGTCAAAATAGCTTGGGAAATCATTACCGATTTCGTATTTCGATATAAAATATGATAATACGCCACGATAATTCATCTCTGTTTATTGTTTACAACAATTGATAGTGAATTGAAATTTTAAATATTCTTATTTTCAAGGACACGTTCATTTGAAAACGTGTGCCCACAAACAAAAAAGAAGTAAGGATAATAATTCAAACATTTTCATTAGCTTGACATAAAATAATTTTTAAGTACGATCATTTTTCTCAAATATTTCAAATCAAATATTTACTATACTTTGATAAAATATTTCATCGCTCATTGATCTTTATACTGCAAAATTTTCAAACACTTCTAATAGATGAAAATTAATTTTAAAGTATCGATATTCTTTTATTTTCATTGAGAGAAAAATTTGTAAATATTTCGAACTATTTAAATCATTTCTACTATTATCGCATTGGACACGATTAGATATAGTTAATATATTTAATGTTTAATGAAAATAGAAAATTTGAAATCACAGATCAAAGATAGAATTAGGAGATGTAACACCACATAATATAAAACAACTTAAACTTCTTAACCAAGTGGTGTTTCCAGTCTCGTATAATGAGAAATTTTACAAGGATGTGTTAGAGGCCGGAGAACTAGCAAAACTCGCATATTATAACGATATAGTGGTACGTTATATTTACTATGAAAAGATTTATTCAAAGCGTAAACCTTGACAAAGCGTCGATTACAGAAAACTCTCGCTGACTGATTATGTTGTTCGTGTTAGGTTGGCGCAGTTTGTTGTAGAGTAGATACATCTGAAAATTCTAGGCGCTTATATATTATGACGTTGGGATGCCTCTATCCCTATAGAAGGCTAGGAATTGGTACCGTAATGGTACAACATGTTTTAAATTACGTTAGCAAAGATGGAAACTTTGATTCGATCTTTCTGTAAGTATTTAAACAGAACTTTAGATAATACTGTGTAAGCGTACGATTAATCGTTACAATTTTGGCATTGTATTTCCTGTTCGCAGACATGTCCAAATAAGCAATGAAGGGGCTATTGACTTTTATAAAAAATTTGGGTTCGAAATAGTAGAGACAAAGGAGCACTATTATAAGAGAATAGAACCCGCAGATGCGCACGTGTTACAGAAAACATTGCGACCTAGAACGAATCAAACGAATAATCAACAAGCTAACCAATGAAAATTGTTAATCATTAACTTATCACATCCCAAAAACTATATTTACACAGTCTGGTAATAAAGTTATTTTTATTGAATTTCCCAGTGCGTTATAAGTTATAAAATTAGAATTTTATAAATAATTTAATGAAGTTGACAAATACATTGTACTTCCGTGTAAAAAAGCATACATTTAATAGTCCCTACAAATTTGTTAATACTGAATCGAGAGGACATCGTAATTTCATGTTTATTGTTGATGTTATCCGTATCATCTGCTTTCTCATACAATTTCATTAGACTGGCATCGCGTTAACAATAATTTTATAGCACGTCAGCACAGTTTATGATATTCATCAGTTTAATAAAATATTACAGAGCAGCGTGATGTATTGTACTTGTGCTGTGAAGCAAAATTATCTCATAATACATTTAACGATTAATATATCCTACATATTCACCTAATCTTTTTTAACGATCCTCTTTTTCCACACGGAAAATTGAAAGATAAATCGCATTTTCTACAACATTGCATATTTAATGAACGTAATACAAAAGTTATACAGCGTTTCCATCATTTCCATCATTTAAGTACAGTTCTTTGCTATGATTTGATTGCACAGTCCATATTAAACACATTATTTATAAAAATAGAAATTTATAGTACAAAATAGATGAGACTGAAAAGTAATTAGCTGTACCATCACTGCTATCAGATTCAAATGATTGATATTTCTCTGAAGGAAGAACGATGGGATCGTCACTGACTGGAACGAATAATAAATTGATCGAACTTTTAAGTAGCGTAAACTTTATTGGACATTGAGAATTGACGTTCAATAAATCAACAGTAAAACAGCACCACAAAAGTATTCGTACAATTTGGATTATGTACTATATTGCTTGAAATTTCTATAAAAATAATTACTTATTCTTGTCGTAATTTTTAAAAAAACCAATTATAAAATGTGAAACGTGTAGAAGTCCAGTAAATAACCGCATACTTTTAATAAGAATTGTACTTATTGTTTGCTTAATACCCGTAACTAAAAATATAATAAACATATTATAATTTTTAAATTTATAATTGGCATTTCTTTGCCTATTGGTCATTCACTGGTACGCGGTCAATTACTGGTTGGTTTACCTTACGACAAAATATAAATCTCAAGAAGATTGATTACATTTAGTGATGATTTATAAGAGTACAAATGTTTGTAGTGCTGAATACTTAAACAGAAATCGTAGTTGTTAGATTGAATTATTATTTCTGCGTGAAGCTTACACAAACGGAAAATTTAACTTGCACGTTATGCATTGCCATCGATATTAAATTGGACTTCTTTACGCGAATATCAATGATTTGAAATCGATAACTGCGACAGTACGAATACTTCTGCAACATACTGTAGATAAAAACAGACATATATATATATATATATTTATAACATTCACATGCCGACGCATAAAACTTTCTGAACATCATAAGTTATTGCAGCTGATCTTAGTACGTAAAAACTTAATTTACAATATTTAAGAAAAAACAATAGTATAAAAGCTTTTGTTGTTCCCACACATTAAAATTTATACTTTAATGAGTATTCGCTATATGCACAGAATTATAATGCCAGCAGCTCTCGGATTCTTTTGATGCATAAATCTGATCCTTCGCTAGCTTCTTTCGAAACCTATAAATTAACATCGAGCTGTTGAGTGTACGAAATTTTTATAGTATTTATTTGACAAAGATGCTTCTTTTACCATTGTTAAATTAAGAAATCCGTGCGGTAAACCGGGCAATATATCAAGCGTGACTACTACATCGAGCAATCGAAGCTTTCTTGCGAACATGACAGAATCGTCGAGGCACGGATCGAGTTGTAACGTCTACGAAAAAGAAAGGTCAGATATCAAGTCCTACGTATGATTACGAACACGAGGTAAAAACTAATCAAGAATTTACCAGCATTGTGACAGGCGGCAATTGTGCTAAAAGATCATCTGGTGCAAGATAGGGGCTCAAAAATGGATCCCTGGGCACCGTAAAGATAAACTCTTCCAAAGGACTCCTTACGTTCTCTATGTCAAGTTCCCTGGATTCTCTATGCCTTCCTCTAAGAGACCAACCAAAGAAAGACCACGATCTCTCGCCTCTTGAAACATCATTTTCTACACCGTTAGTATCGTTTTTAATGTACGTTGAAGCATTTATACCGGAATTTCGATATAATTCCAAGAATCTTTTAATATATTCTTGAGATTTCCCTTCCTTTGGATTCTCTGTCCCTACTGCGTTAGAGTAATATTATTGAAAATTATTTAAAAGTGAGTAAATCGTTGAAGGGTTAATGAAAATTACATTCTACGGAATAAATAATTTGGTATTATCTTCTAAAAATATCTTTTTTCATATATTTACCATCAACTTCTGTTAAACTAACAGAGTTCAATGTAGAGTCAGATGGTAAGGATGCCAATTTATGTGCGTCGTTTGTCTCATCTCCGTTAGGGCTGAGAGCCAGTGCTATTAAGTCACTTTCGCTTACTTCCGCGAAAGATTCTGTGTCCGATTTTGTACATTCACCAGTGTCAGGTTGTTTTTCTCTGGAAATCCAATAGAACGAATATTAGTATATCATAGTACTATTTATAAACAAAGTTCACTTTCGTAGATGCAATTTACTTGGTAGTTTTTTTATTATTCGACGCTGCATATGCTTTTAAACAACGTATAAGAAATCCCATAGGTAATAATGGATCTGTAACACAAAGTAACCGCGAAGGAGACAATACAAAATCAACAAATACTGGCGTGTACGCCATAAACAGTCCATCTGGCTTTCTAATATTCAATTGTATACATTTCATAGTAACTCCCAAATTTAAGTTTGCCCCAGCAGAGTCACCTACAATGAAGTTGAATCGTATAAATTATACATTACGAAGTCATCAAGAAAATGGCATAATCCAATTGCGAATATCTTACCAGCAAGGAGTACTTTTTTCCCTGTGCTTCCAAGCAACGTGCTCGAATGATTCAAAGCCCATGCATACGCGTACAACACTTCTTCGAGTGCACGAGGGAATGGAGCTTGAGGTGCCAAACTGTAATCTATGCTCAGAATGGGTACACCAATATTAGTAGCCCAGGCACGCAAGTATGTTTCGTGAGATAACGAAGTCTGCGCTACGAAACCTCCGCCGTGACAATGAATTATCAGTTCGTCCGACAATCCAAGCAGTTCTCCCCCGACTCCCCCCGAACCTACCTGCAAGAAGCATGTACTGCACAGGAGTGAAATCAATGCCTCATAAGAGTCTCTTCTTAATCGAACGAAAGCAATCAGTGAAAATACCGTTTGTACGAACTGTACAAAGTGATTAGATTCCATAAATTTTGTATCTCTTTACCATTCCCAGACGACGCTTAGAGCTGAATAGTCTAACATGTATTGGTTTCTTTCCAATATGACTGCTTGGTATCGGAATTGATACTATCGTCCCATCTAACGCGGGAAGCGTTAATTCCTCTGGTGGAACAGAAATTATTTGATTGATTGCCAAAGAAGGAGACGTTATAGTTGGTAATCTGCGTGCTATATCTGATGAACGTAAATCGTACACATTAGAATAATAATGAAACTTACTTACAAGATCCGATTAAAAATAATATCTTACCAGTCTCGTTGAGAAACCAAAAGGCCTGACAAAATGAAATATCAGCGCTTCGAGACACATCAACGATACGGCGTGCCCTTAATTCAGGATCTAACATATACTTAACAGAATTAGTGCATCGTGCCAGCAATGTCCCATTAGAATAGAACGCTTCGCTAAACGTCGCCATACAAACTAGTATGGTTTTTAAAACAGGTTTCAAGCTATCATAAAACTGAAACCAATACATTTTATTAAAACAATTAGCAGAATTAGTTCGTATCTTACGTAACTACCGTCGTTAATACCTGAAATCCTAAGCACCTGCCGTAAAAGCAATATTGATTGATGCTATCTACTTTATTCAAAATTTCATAAGGGTCTTGATTGTCCCCGATAAATAGAGATGGCTTTCCATCGTTCATCTGTTCGCTCCATGAGAACAGAGTTTGTAAGTGCTCGAAGCAAGTGTATAAGGACGCTAACAATTGCGAACAAGCTTCTATTTCCCTATAAACATTTATGTTCGTCGATGTAAGTTGCGCAACACAGATCGTAATATCGAATAATTACCTCATTTGGTAACTTTTACGAAAGAACATAGAATCCTTTTGGCAATATATTTGGTGGCAGACGGAACGTGAGTATACGATACATTTATCTATTAGAACTATGAAACTTCTATAGCCATTGCCAGGCGTTTGTTCATCGAAATCGAACATCGGCGCTACCCTACTAATTTCTTTGTATAGTGGCTGTAATTGTTCTAAATGATCTAACATCGCCATAAGCGCGGCTCTGATTCTAACGCCGTTCTCATCTTGATGATTCATGAAGTACTCCGCATTGGCCTGACATAATTCCCGCAACGCTCCCCATTGTAAAGGTTCAAAGTCTTCGAACGGTCTGTCGAAGTCATCATTGAGAGACATCTGAGCTGTTTCTTGTTCAACCGTTCGAGGATAAATATTTAACAAATTATGTTACAATAAAGGACGACTGTTGATCCTGTAACAATGAATTCTTGTTATCGTACCAGAAACATGAGTTTCTATATTATTAACATTTTATGAGATAAAGTTTCAGCATAGATACTGTTGTTTGTCAGCAGACGAACATTCTAATTTCTGTCCGAACATACGACCGAAAGAGATCAGTGAATAGTTTGTAATTAACGTTAATACCTTTGAAGTTCATGGTGTTAATTTGAATAAGGTTAACAAATTCGCGAGGTGCGCATTGCTTCGGAAATATTCGTTATTGCCGATTTGCACTACATCATGCCCATTTCTCAGGAGATCACTGCACGTTACGAACCAGGCTACGCGTCACTCTCTATTTTGGATTTGACATTTCTTAGATACCTATTGTCACCGCCATATTGTTTTCCCGATCGATATCACTACGTGGTAACAACACCACGCGCTATTTACGAATTAAATCCTGTTGTGTGTGTCATTCACGTTTTTTTAGAAACGAACTATCAGACTGATAATGAGACACTGATAACCAGAAGATAAATTGAATTAAATTGAATGTCGTGGACTAAACGGGAAATGACAATCTCTATAGAGTTCCTATGAAAGTTTCTATTTGATTTCTTCAATTAAATCTTGTATATCTTTTAAATTAGATGTTTGTAAAAACAATACTTCCTATTTGTTTGTCACATGGACCTATTCGTAGGTCCATGGTATGTCACCAATTCTTCAACTACGATCTACTAATCGCGGCTTAATGGCCTAATAAAAATAGATTTTCATTTATTTAGAAATTTTATTTTGTAGTTGGTACTATTAATGAGCCACTGCATCTATGTTAATGAATAAGCTATTTAATTATTACAACACTTACCCAACGTGTGCATACTCTGATACTACAGTGTTTGCAATGATGAGTACACATACAGAACTGACATAGAACTAGCGCAACGGTGAGGAAGCATTTTGCTAGACTCATGGAAATGGACAAATAATAAGTTCCATTTCCGCGATCATCATTACTTCGCGGCCCGTCAGTCAGCCGCGTCGAACGGCTCCAATCATGCAAAGATATGTAATTGAGATATCCAATAACGAAAGGATGATGCCTAAGAATTTTATCACGCATAATTTTTTGTTCCCGTTAGTTAAACACACTTTTTCCCAGTTATACGTCAACATCAAGTATTAATGACTCATAAAAATAGAAAGTGACATTCTCTCCTTTGCCGTCGCAAAGCTTCTTCGATTAGGAAACGTATTTTCAAGTGAAAATTTTCGTTCCAAATGCAATATGAAAGTTTTTATATTTCCAAAAACTGATAACACGCAAAAATCCTAAAACTGATGGGTAAATGGTTTTAAGCCCAACGAAACCATATCCTTCCACCTTCCGGCAAGAAGTGACTCAGGCGCTAGTGGATCTTTGTAATTTATTTATTGATAAGTAAAATTACATATATCCACAAACACAATACGTTCTTTCACGGAGTGTATTAATGCGATAAAATTTGTGAGTGGCGAGGAGAAATCCTTGTGATGGAGAAAGAGGGAGATGGGGAATTATTAGTTTTTATCCGCCAGTTAGGGACCTCTCTACTCATCGAAGATCGGTCGCAGAAGCGTTCTATTAGCGAGCGTGTGTAGTTTTCGATCCTACCTAATTCAACAACAACACGAGAACCAATCCAGTTGTGTTCCACGATTCGAGCCGCGTGTCTCTGTTTCTACATGTCATTTTCGTTCGTCTCATAGAATGCAGGCGCTGACTAATTCCTTCGAGCGTACGATCGATCGTTTTCCGCCAGGTCAGCGGGATCTTTGTGAAGAAGATCCAGCTGCCGATAAAAGAACCAATTACTGGACGCGTGACTAGAAGAGACTGTAATCAGTGATATCGGGCGGAGCTTTGACTCGGCAGAAGATCGAAAACTATATAATACAGAGCTTTGTATAGGCATACACACCGACGCGACGTCAGTACTGCACGTGAGGATCGTCACCCGTGAAAATTTTCATACGTGACGGCGATCGATGGTTCGTGTTAAAGGCGATGGTAATCGTAAGAATAGACATTGTAATATACCGAAATAACTGCAAAAATAAAGTTTAGTTCCGTTATTATTCCCATTCGCCAACATCTATAATCCGATTCACTACGCAAAGGACGTATTTATTTTCTTTTGTTCCTTTCCCTTTCCTCACTTCTCACGTGTCGCCTCATTTTCTTTTTTTTTTTGTTTCTTTTGTTCGTTAAGCTAGGTTAATTACCTCGGTAAATATTTATTACCTCTTTACAAAAATCAATTCTTAAACTTATACAGGGTGGCTCGACGCAAATTCACAGTATCTTGAAGGTGGCAAAGAGAGACGCTGTATTCGTCACCGAACGAACTTGCTAGAACTGATATGCTTCGAGGGGGCGTTTAAGCTAATGTTGAGATAGCCTTTATCCCCTGCGATTAAGTCGAAGAGGCTAATGCCTTATATTTGCTGCGCGAAGCGCGTTCACGTCGACGCTATGTCGAAGCGATCGTTCCTTTCTCTATTATACGCCCGCGAATTTTTCATAACAACGCCAATAACTCTGAACCCGCGTACACGCTCGAAAGATGGGACGCGAGATTAATGTGGCAAGGTGCTGTTCGCATCATTATCCATTGACAAATATAACGTATGATGAACAGCGGATCCGTCAACGTAGGCCAATCATTATCTCTCATCGCGTACCACCTTTATTTTTCGTTTTTGGTAATTTCTTTTTACATTGGGTAGAAATCACGGGAATCACGCGTAAAAAGGGGGGGGGGGGGCGACATCGCTGCTGAAAGAATAGATTAGCGTTTACACTTAAACGACGAAGATCCTCAACATCTGTGAATCCGTATCAAGTCAGATTTATACGCGACGTGTCAATGTTTCATTTTCCCTCGTTTTAACGACTATATACGCTATAGGTACATAATTGTATAGTTAATTTGATAGGTGTACATGTATTATGTATATTGTTCATATATTACACACGCACACACACACACACACACGAACATATATATTTATATATAGATATTTATATTATTTATTATTATTATTATTATAATTATTATTATAATTATTATTATTATTATTATTATTATTTATTATTAACGTATTGATGCTATGCTTTTGTTGTATTCATAGACATATAGTTAATCGCTATCATTTTTTTTCTTTTTAATATATCTAAAATAATATTTTTAACACTCAGCGATGCGCGAATGTGTGTGCCTGTGTGTACTTCGTGTCGGCTCGTCCTTCTACCAGAGTTGCGTGAGACAGTCCGCTGTTCGCTAAGAAAATCAGGAAGGCAGCTGTTTCACGTGCGCTTAGGAAATCCACGGACAATCGACGGCCCTCGGTTTTTGCGCATTTTCTTAATTTTATTTCAACAAAATTAACCGTTAAAACAGAACCCAACCCCCTAAATATAACATACAGATACAAGTTTCGCAAGCGGCGGGCAAACTTACGGGTAATCTTAACAATAAAGAGCATCTTAATATCGTTATTAATTTAAAACTTGCGCGTACCGAATAAATCTTGTAATTGTACAGAACGTATTGTTCGATTGTTACCGCAACACCGTTAATCGGCGTACACGTTACAGAATAAATTCTAACGAAAACGTGCGGCGTTCATTGAAACAAGTGAAAGCTGTGCTTTCCCACGCGACCCTGGCCAAAGCGCGGCCTGCTACCATCTGACCATATACAAATATATAAGCATTAAACGTGTAATATATTATCGTCGTCATATATAATTAATATCCTAAGATAGTTATTGTATAAACCATCTTTCTCCGAGAAAGGGGGGGAAAACAAAGGGGGGTTGGGGTGGTTGGTGTAAAGGGAAGGTGGGGGTGAGAGGAAATCAAATAGAAGAGGATAGAAATGCTTGCTTTCCTCAACAGTCGCCACTTATTCGACCCAAATCGGAGGTACTAATTGCCACTCAAAAAAACTCCCTGTTAAACTGTTCCTCTTATTCGGCAGCCTCGGCGTGACCCTTTCGATCCGTTCGCTTCTAAAACGACCGGCGCCCGGCCGAGTCGAACAAGGCTGCTGAATATTTTCCGTGCATACGTTCGGACAGCACCTCGATAAGATAGTGGGCATCTCGTATGGAATGATAAAATATCTTGCTTCTCGTTAAAGAGTTTCGATACGTTAGTGATCTGAATTTTTTCTTAAGTATAAACTTGTATAATCTGAGTAGATGTTAAGTACTGAAAAGGTCGCTGACAAAAATCAGGCAGTGGGAAATCGAACGGAGATGGAAAAACAGCTGCATCACGAAGGTGAACGTGCATCGGTCGCCGTTCTGATATTTTAAGAGTGTTTCTACGCAGCATACACGTCTCTCTCGTATATTGCTACATAACAGTATGCATGGTGTATTTTCGCTTTTCGTTTATAAATCTGATTATAACGTTGCTGCTGCCGCTGTGCAAGCTGGCTACCGCTGATATTCCTTCCTCGTATAGTATTTTAAGCTGCGCTTGCCTTTTATTGCCATTCACTGCCTCGAAAAATATCAGAAGTGAAAAGAGTACAGCAAAGAGCGCAACAGCACGCACATGCGTCGAATGCTTTATTTAAGAGCGGTACGGTTCTTTTCAGTCGCGTTCGCATTCTCGGCCGCGGAAATCAACAAATTCGTAAGAGATTATAGTCCACAGCCTTCTGTCTGAAGGGTAAGCATATCGCGTTAACATTAGTGATTAACCGTTTCTTTTTTTTTCTCTCTTTTTTATTGTGAGCGCTCCTTCCTGCGTTTCCTTTTTCTTCTTCTTTCTCAGTAACATGTATGACAACGAAACGAAAACAACGTGTATGAGATACTTCCGAAGACGATTCACTCGTTTCCCATAAATATGGCACATTGGCGTGTTGTTTTCCTTTCACATTGTCTCGTAGATAAACCTGGCGTGCTACGAGTATTGCTGAATCAGACTCGTATCGTTTCTATCTACCAGATGTCGTATGAACATTGCTTTATACATATATCATAGAGCATTTAAGGTATGGTCGTGGTACGTCGTAAGCTTACACGCAAAGAGACGTCACATAATGATACTGTATCGCAACACCTATCACCCTATGGACAGATTTTATCCCCCGTGCCGCTAGGGCACGGGTTTATATACCTTTGAATCTTCGGAAGAACCTCGGACCTGAAAGATATATCTTACACTAACAAAATACATACTATGAGATTCTTGAAGGACATACGCGAATAACGGACAATTAAGACCAGTTTCAAATAAAACTCCTGTAGACCGAGGTGACTGAATTATTCTTTGACCTCGAAGTATTTGTATGTAGGATTTTCATATCCGTTGATCTGCATGTTTGCTACGTGTCGCTCCTCTGGCGTAGCCGCTTGATCCACTTCGATGAAACCCTGTTCAATGTTAGGAATAATTCACAGCAGTCATTTTAGGAAAGAGTATGTTAAGGTAAATTTTCCCATTAACGACCAAATCAGGCTTATTGATCAGTGGTATTGTGGGCTTTCTCCCTCGGAGACACGAAGAGCATCGGTGTTTCTTAGAAGTTTATAGAGAATACTCTATCGGGTTGAAGTTTTGGAAGAATATGAGAATTATCATATCAAATTTTAAAGCCGCTTTTCACGAAACCATATTTTTCAAACTTGTGGAAGTGATACCTCAAAAACTAATACAACTACTGATTTGAAATTATAAAGAATATTTACGTCAAGTGTATGAAGTAGCACTACAAAAATACCTTCGATAGTTTTTCTGTTATTTAATAAAAGAGATACAATTATTCACATATATAAATAAGAGTTGAGAATAATCTACCCAGTAGTTTATTCTCTATAAATTCCTAAAAATATCAATGATTTAGTTAGGGGCTCCAAAGGAGAATCTCCCCTTAAAAGTGTAGCACTCAGAATAATTTCATTCGATTATCAAATTTATCAATAATCTTCATAAATATAAACTCCCAAGTGTGTTTATTATGAAGAAAAGGAGACATATATTAATGTCAAAGGTATATCGATGTAAAAAGTATTCTACTGAAATTACTAGGAAAAATGCAATTAGGAAATTAGATGACGAAGATGGAATATAATTGCCAGTAACGATACGTAAATCGTTAAAAGGGATCAAAGAGCAGATGTAGTTTCCTACAAAATATGATCTTACTAGATTTTTAGCCTGCCTTTGCTAGGCGTTACTATCCTATATAATAAGACGTCTAAGATAATCACAATTTTTGTTGGACACTTCCCAAGAAACAATTTTCGCTGCGAAATGCGAAATTTTACAACTTTTGCGTATCAGATTCGGTATGAAATTTTCTCGGAATACATCAGTATTCGAATAATATTCGAATAATAATATGCGAATACTCAAATATTCGAAGTTTATTCGTAGCATTCGAATACTTGTAAAATATTCGAATAGTCTCAGCCCTAATCTGAACCGTGTAGGTCATCGGGAAGTACGAAAAAAAAGCCTCTGGAAAGATTTTGCTAACAAACGAACATCCACCTTAAGCGTCTTATTATATAGGATTACAAAAATCGTTTTAAAAACAAATTACATAAGAGGTTGAATAAAACCAATGTTTGTTACACTAAATAAGTCAATGGTGTATAATATTCTTTTAAAGAATTAATAAATGCCTGATAATGGGACCATTTACCCTTTCAGTTTTTTAATAATTTTAATCATTGAATTCTACCTGACTGTGAGGGCTTCTCGCACTGCGTCTTTTGAATACCGCTACACCTACTATCGCAGCAGCCATGAGTGCGATTCCAGCAAACGCAAGTGTGAAATAAACGGATCGACTCTCCCTGTGATAGATTTCCCTTCTCACAGAGTAACCCTATACACAAGGTAAAGGAAATAGAAATATTTTCAAGTTTACCAATATATTCCGAGGAGAATTATTTTATACTACATATCGTTCAATTATTCTTACCGGTTCAGAGTGAGAGATGTCGTGTGTCATGCTGTGGGCTGCTCTAACGAGGCCTTCGCTGTGCATAGCGGCTACTGCTGATGGTTGCTCTGGCTGTTGCTGTTGTTGAGCATCCTTGTTGTCATTTATCGAGTCATTTTCTTCCTGTAGCGCCTGCTCGGTACGTAACTCGCCGCGCTCCGCTTTGCGTTGCTCCTTACGTGCACGTTCCAGCTGCTTCTGATGTTCTTTTTCTAAAAGTTCATGTACGTATATAGGTATTTTTAATCTACGTGGCACGTAGTCGTTTCCTTAATAATCACCCCTTTTCTTTTATTAGCAACAAGTTTGTCCAAGTTACCTTGTTGCTTGCTGGCGACGTCGGCCTGATATTTGTCTAAAATAGCTGCTTCCGCTTCTCGTGTCATCGCTAACAGCAGTCCAGGAGTCTCATCTTTGCTCCTGAGGGCCAAAACGTAATCATCCATAAGCCGGCCAATTTTTGCGCTTAAATCAGGATACCTAAATATAAGGAATGAAATCTTCTATATAGTATTCTATAAACCAAAGTGCACACGTTTTCTGCTGGAAATATCAAAATCTACAGCTTGGTATTCCGCGGCTGACGTTGCGTTCTATTGACCGACACATTACCGTTCTAGCATCAAGAGGCTCTGATTGGTGATTCTATCGATCTCCGCCAAGTGCTCCAACGTTGCGGGTTTCTCGCGTTGCGCCTGTTCCAGGCTGCTATCCAGCAGGTGTTTATAATGAGCGATCGTGTGGTGTCTATCTTTGTGGAGAGCTCGAAGCAGTTTCTGCAGACACTTTTGAATACGATGCATCTGAACAGGGAAGATAACAATGGAAATTATTATGAAGTTACAAGTGAAACAGGCGAAGTGGAGCTCTCAGTAAACTTACATTTGGTGGTGTCTCGTTTAGAGCAGCGGTATAACATGACATCGCTTCCTCGTTTCTTTGCTTAACAGCTTCCTGCAAGTTAATAACAGGAGATATTCTACCTTATTGCGCAATTTTTACATTAAACTAATTAATCACTGTCGTTTAAAAAGGCCACACACACACTGGTTCTATTTCCATCAGTTACCAAGATGAGAGATCTTGATATCAAGTCTTCTAGTTACTAACGGAGATGTAGACTCTGACGTACATGTGATGGATAACTACACTTTTTATTTCTGAGTAGAAGCTATATATTTTTTCAATATGGATTTGCAATGCATGTACGGTCTGTGATAATAGACAAATGCTTTCTATACTTCAATAGTGTTGCTCGAAATGGGATGTGTCATGTTTCGTTATAATTGTTTTTTGATTCAACATAATGTGCCAAACATCCTGGAAATTTTTGTAAGCTACTTTTGTTGGACGTAGGTTTCCTTATTCCTTAAATTTCAGTCCATTTAAAATCACGTACTTGTACTCTTTGTTGATGCATAGCGCTCAACTGATGTTTCTCTGCGGCTCCACTTTCTTCCAGAGCAGCGACAGTCTCTTGAAATCGTGCGGTCATCCACCGTTTGAAAGCATCAGCGGCGACAGGGTCGTGCGCACGGATGTCTTGATATTTCTCCTCAAGATCACTCCAATCCTTCATCACCTGAAATCGTTGTAGCACAAAGATTTCGACACTAGTGTCCCGCGAGATAATAATAGTCTCTCGAGAATTCGATTCGTCTTTCCTTTTAACTGTAACCATTCGCCGAAACATCCCCAATGTACACGGTACAAGTACATTGCGACAGTTTGGGCGATTTTTGACACACTTGCGATAAAATAATGAAACAAAGTTTCTGTTTGAAATAAACAAAAAATTAGAATAATAATATTGAAAACGTTCTTCTTTTATTAAAAGCTCATTATTATCTTGAATTTCTTAAACGGGACCACACGATTCTCTTTTCATAATGTCAGTGGATATTATAGCATAATTATATTATCAGGCAGCATTCCTCTCTACAAAAATCAAACAATTCGAAAACTTTGTAAATGTAAGTAACATTGGTCCAAATAATATCCCGAATTTCACACAAAAGACGAAAGAATACATTACAAAAATTAAAATCATATGGTACCACTTAGAAACTTGAGTATCTGACACAGATTACTTCATAAAAACACAGTGTTTTTAATATCCTCCTTACTTTGTTTCTCGCTCACGTATCGCAAGTGTCCCAAAACAAAATCAACGAAAACATATGAAACGACAACTCGTGAAAGCAACTGCCGTGCACACGGTGAGTAGATATTTTCACGGACAAAGGAGACCTGAACAATAATACCCGCTTACTTTTGTCACTTTCTCTTTGTGCACCTCCTCGAGCCTCATCTGTGCCTGTTTGTAACTCTGGTGCTCGGAACGTGGATCAAAATGCACTAGGTATGGATCAGGTGTACTCTGTGATTGCGGGGATTGTTGTGTGCTGGTACTAACCGGCAACGGCATCGCAGTCACGTCCTGTTTAGGTTTCTCCGTTGTTGAAATTGTTGTTGATAATCGACTGGAATAGAAAACACGTGGTTCGTTGGTACAAGTTATATACGAATTATTTATAAGTTATACAATGAACGTGCGCTGACCTTGTCGTGGTGTCGTAATCGTCAAGATATTCCTCGTCGCTCTCGTCGTCGTCAGGCTGATCGCTGAACACATCCTCGGGGTCAGCCTCAGAATCGTCATCCTCGTTCGAGTCACCGTCAAGGTCGTCATCGTCATCGAGATCGTCCTCGTCTTCGTCCGAGTCCATACCCTTAGGGATCGGCAAGTTGATCGACTTCATCGGTTTCACATTTTCTGCAAATCAAAGGAACACGTATTCGATTGATATTGTGTATAAAAAAAAACAAGGAAACGTGATTGTTTCATCGGATCCACCGAGACTGGTGGTAACGTTCCGTCTCGTTTATTTAACACGTTGGCTGTGATGCAAGCATATAGGGTAAAGTAGCTGAATATGACGACCTCTTCAAATATGAGACCCCAGCTTATCTTGGCTACAGAACTCTTGAATTTCATAGCGATGATATTTCTTTACTAACTAACCGTGCAT
This sequence comes from Andrena flavipes, assembly GCA_963971345.1. Classification (NCBI taxonomy): domain Eukaryota; kingdom Metazoa; phylum Arthropoda; class Insecta; order Hymenoptera; family Andrenidae; genus Andrena; species Andrena flavipes. Next base: position 64,301,607 of record OZ020480.1, read on the forward strand.
TTCCGTGCAACCGAATCTCTGTTGCAGTACTTTCCAGTAGGTTGCTAAAGAATATATATTCTACTTTTAGAACGTGTATCGAATTTTAATAAAAGTGTTCTTAGTGGAGAGTTATGATGTTTTTAAGAAATGGGTCTCATATTCGGCTACTTTACCCTACGCCTTCAATCTGTATCGCGACCAAGTCCCTCTGGCTTGTAGAACTCATTATTTTTACCAAACTAAAATATCAAGATCAATTAGCTAGAAATAAAGTATAAAATTCGCATTAGAATCTATGTAGGTTGAATATGCACCAATTTTTACTAAATTATGCATGCTTTCAAAATTTCATGAAAAAGAAAACGAAATTTTCCGTGCAACTTTCTTAAACAGTACGTATATTCTGATTTAAAAAGAAGTTTGGAGGGGTAACGCCATGCTTGGTGACAGCGTCCATGGACTGCACGACAGGCGATATTTAAGTACAAACATACACTACCGTTCATAAGTCCAAGATTGGACACTTACAAAATAAATGGAAATATAAAAGGAAATTGCTAGCACGGGGTCCGAACACGGACAGAGGCAAAAAGGTTCCGCAGGCGAACATGCTACTACCTTTATTGCTTAGCCAATATTACAAAAGTAGAAAGCGGAGTACAATAATTCTGCAATAAATAAAGGGATTTCTAGATTTAGAGTTCAGATGATCGATGAATCATGGGCATCTCTAGAACAGATCTAGATCGGTTTAGGTACCCTGTGTACCTAATACAGTGCGTTTCGTTTAATTTAACTGAAGATATGCAAAAATTGATTTTATGAGAATTGTTTGATATGAAGGGGGGCATTATGATATGTAAATAGATTTTTTTAAATGAAATTGTAAAGGAGATTTGAAGATAAATTTATTTCTTTTTAAATGACATACGGTAAGTACGTATATTTTTTATCTGCAATGATACTGGGTAGAAGTTGTATACATCTAGTGTTACAAAACCCCAATGGGGTTTGTCAAAATGAGCCTTCGTTCTTGAGATATATGAGTTTAAAGTTTTGAATGCTAGTGCATACTACCCATATATGTATATAATTAAATTACGTAAGCCGTCGTAAGCCTTGTATTCAATTAGCGGTTGTATCTGCGGTAGTAAAGTGGTCGACATTCGATAAGAAGTTATTTTACATATGATAAGTACATTGATATAAACAACTTTAACCTCAGATAGACTTAAGCAACAATCATAGAAAAAAGTTAATAAGTCTTGTTCACTGTGATAACGTTATATTACAAAGTAGCCTTTACTAATTTCTTATTCTTTTACAGTGCCAGTAATTGTTTACCAGATATTATCTTAAGGGGACAGACCACTGTAACGGTCCGAAATGTAAGGGTGTTTTCGGGAATTTATTTCAACCGAACAACGTAAGTAAATCAATGTATTGCTTAGTATGTTTCATAATGTACATATCGAAGGTTAAGAATAATTTTTTTTCAATCAAATTCAACTGAATTCAAAAAGACAAAAATATTTAGAAACCAGAAGCTTACTTCTATTACAAGACGATCAAAAAAGTAAAAACGCAAAATATTACAAAATAGCAGACCACTGAAAAAAAATCATGTTTTCGGGATACAAAATTGGGGAAATTTTGATAAAAAAATAGAAGGTATGTCGTTAATTGAAAAAATACTAATCGTCATGTAATAGTGATGGTTTTTCAATGTACTCGTATTTTTGGAACTGGCTGAACCGTTTTAAACGTGGCAACGCTGTACGCTGCGTAGTCATCTATATCTATATAATGTATACTTGTACAAAGCATACAGTAAAAATTGGTAAAAACACTACCAAGCTGTAAACATTTATTTAGTAATTTGTCGCGAACCGATACGAACGCGAAAAAGGACGCCACAAGTGTAAGCCAGAAAGAGAAAAAAAGAGATGGACGCAAAGCAACGTTGCCGCGTTTCCCTCACATATCTTACGCTACTTTTAATGAAAATATTGTTTCCAGCTGCATTAAACATACTTTTCGTTTAATCGAATTCGAAAACAAACTGTGTAGTAATAATTTTATCAGGAATGAACACGTAAATAACATTTTTGTCTACATAATATTTTTTTTATTTTAGATTGGTATCACCGCAGAGCTCCCATGTACAAGCATAGGCTCATCCCTCTCGCGGCCTGCCCCGCAAGTGAGGTATCCAAGTTCGAACCTCCTTAAGAAACATACATCCACGTTGGAATAATCAGTTTGCTGAAAGCAAGCGAGTGCCCCGGTGACTTACGGACGGGAGTGTAGGTACCTGTATCTCGGAACTTCGGCCTTTGCAGGGAAGTCGTCAGCTCGCGTCTTTATATACACGGCTCGTCCCTTTTTTTCCCCACCGTGAAAAACTCTAATTTGTCTCTGTTATGTTGAAGTGGACAGCCGTCTTGACTAACTAGGTTCTCGAGATGTCCCATTCTCCGAGAATAGACACGCTGATGAGCTGACTTCTCGAGTTCTGCAAAGCCAGACAAAAGCCTCGGCCAGCGTATCCTCGGTGGCTATCCTTTTATCTGGGTCACGCAGTGGTGTCGTGTTGGCAGTTTTTCACATAGTCGAATGTTCGTAATACGTATTGTGCCTCGCAGGGGTATAGTGACTAACCCGAGACCCGCTCGAGTGGTGTGTAAAGTAATATTCTTGAGGGTACGAGCAGCCAAATATGTTCTTGGCCACACGTTACCGGGTTGTACTTATGTGGTCACATTCCTCCCCACTCTAGGGCCTTAAAGTACTACACCTTACATGGATATTATGTAGTAACTAATCTGGGAGGACCAGCTCAAGCGACGTACAAAAGGATATTGCGAACGTGATCTTCGTCAGCTGTTACTTATTTGGTCACGCCCTTGAAGTACTAATTTCAAAAAATTAGGAAGACACCTACGCGATCTTGACTTGACGACAGACAAGGCCCTGAAGGGTCCCAGAAACTTTAGGTGTTGTCTTCTACTTTTATCTACCTATGTTTCTCTGAACGACGCTATACAGATGTCCAAAAATTATGCTGATTACGTCCCTGGGCTCTTAACTTGTCTGTAAGAAACTGAAGGGCGCTATCCACTTGGCCCCCCACTTTTAAAACGATACTGTCGCGCATATCGGGGACTCCTTTTCTTCGGGGAACCAGGTCCGAAGGGGCATCAAGATTCGGCGTTCCACCGTGATATGGAAAGCAGGAAAGCGGAGCGGTCGCGAGGGGCTTCCGCGTATTTGCGCGAAGGGAGAGAAGGCTTTGCTCGGTCGCCCGTAGAAATTGGCGCGCTGAAAAGCACCATGGCTCGTCGACTGCCTTATTTTAAAATAGCAGCATAAACAAAACGCAGCGACAAACAGCTGACGAACATTCTTCTTGCGTCACCAGCGAATAATTTATTGGTAAACATTGGGGTAGCAAGTGGGGTTGTTTTGCGGAGGAGAGAGTTAATTTATAATGTTCTCTGCTGTTTAGTCTTTAATATGATCGTGTTAAATCAAATTGTTTGCTCGATTGGTGCAAATATTTTTTAATGCAATCGACTTGTCTGCAGAGACACTTGCCCGGGCAGTGGAAATCTCTGAGGATTATCAAAATCGAAAATTAGGAACTGGGGAACGTGTTTTTTGTGCCTTGTTCTTGTGCATCGAATAATGCAAGACTTGTGTAAGGGAATGCTCGATATTTTAGTGACAATGCGGCAAATTTTTTTGTAAAAGTTTATATTAAGTATATGTCATAAATATCCCGCGTAATAAACAATCACGGAGCACGATCTGAGGAGCATTTCATCTTAGTAGTATTTTGCCACATGGCGTCACGTAATGAAATTACAGGGCTTTGCAAATTAGGTTTCCAAGCGCCTGGCGATAGACAACCCGCCACTCGTCTGTGCCTAGAGGCACACGCTGCTCTGACTACGCATACACTTTGCGACGCGTTCAACCGTAAGATTAAAATTACGTCACTGTGTACAAATCGTTATTGAAAAAGGACACAGAATAAATTAAGCGTATAGAAAACAAGAAGAAGATAACAGCTAAGAAGAAAAAATAAGTCACGCGAGAAGACAGGAAAAGCAAATGATCACGGATTGCCCATCACCAGGGGACTTTAATTTTCAAAGCCTTGTAATTTCCTTACACAACGCCATACAGCAAAATTCTATTAAGAAATAATATTCACTTCATAGTATTCTATAACATCTTAAATTTACAGCACGTAACTCTCCCTCTGTACAACGTAAACGTACTCTGTACGTTGCTTTCAAACGCGCAAATTCAAACCCTCAAGCAAGAGTGGTAGTCAAGATTCATCTTGATCGTAAATAACACCTATCCTACAGTTCCCGTGCGTTCACCATCGACTTATCAAAACGACCACGTTGCTCTGCATCTGTTAATTACACGCACTTCGCAGAGGAGGGTTTCAAAGAACGAACAGTCGTCGCAGGTCCAGTAAAAATGTGTTCCATTCGTGATCGATAGGGCATTTTTAATACGAGCAGGCCTGCGGCAACTATGGCGCAGAACGGTTTCGCGATTCGACGCGGAGGAACGGCTGCGGTGGGGGCTGCTCGCGTCTCGTCCACCCGAGGGCTCGTAATTTCACCCAGTGATTCATCGGCGATTCCTATTGATTCCGAACTATGTGGGAAACGCCGTCGTGACATGTTTGGCGAGGGCTGGTCGTGTGTAGCTGCACACCTACCCTCTCCCTCCCAGACCTCCCCCGTCCACCCCCACCCGACCGTGGACAAGTGTATATCGGGGTCGAGTTTATTAGCTGTCACGTACGTGCGAGGTATTGGCATCGCGGGTACATCGAAACGAAAAGATGCGCAGGAACGGGCAAAGCCATAGTGTTACGTTGCGCAGCCGTCAGGAACGTCGACGGGACACGTTATTGATTGCACGAGCGAGCAAGACAGAAGCGTCGAGAGTGAAGCGTGAGAGAGGGCGGGGGTTGAGAGAGAAAGGGAGGAGAAACGACCAGGGTAAAGTTGCTACATGCACCCACTTTCTTATCTCTACCGATGACTCCAGTCGAGCTTCACTTCTGGGGTCATTCGAGACTTCCCTTGATCTTAAATCGTATCGAGACACAAGTCCGCGAATTTTGCGGCATCTGTCGCGGGATAATAGCTCTACGAACGGACAAGAAATAGTTTTTTTTTTTTTAGGTGCGACTGGAGTTGCGATACAGGAAGGGTAACACGGTAAAAGTAATCCACCAGTTCATCCGACTAATGCTGCGTAGAGATGAGGGAGAGTTTCAATGAAAGTTGTTGGAAAGGTAGAAAGGTTCATTTGGAAAGTCTTCATATTCACGACATAGCAGATTAGTTCTTGCTGCAGTGTATTATAAGCGCTGTTGCTAATTTGTTAAATAGAAAATGTTTGTATCTATAGCTAATAGGTATTTTTCTAATTTTTACTGTAGCATAATTCACACGTTGTCGGTGTGACTAATAATTATACAAAGTAAACTAATAATGGGAGTTCGATTGTCCGAACACTCTGTTTTTTTTTTAACTGTGCAGGTTTGTAGAGGGCTTCAATAGAAGTATCAGTCAATTTTTTGTTTGTACTTGTTTTTGGTTCTTCAGGGTGAAAACAACCCTTGAAGGTTAATGTGTGATTTCCTACTTTTCTGTATATCTTGATAATTGTAGTATATATCAAAAAATTATTGGAATGAAAACTTCAAGGGTTTTTATGGCTCTATGAAGTTGTGTAATCAAATTGTTTAAAAGTTGTAATTTAAACAGGAAAATGTTCCCTAACAAAAATTTTAAACAATTCGATTACATAGTTTTATTGAGTATAAAGAGCTGTTAAGTTTTCATTGCAATACTTTTATTCATATCTATTATAGTTTTCAAGATATAGGTACGTGAAAGTAGAAAATCACAACTTTAATATATAAGGGATGTTTTCACTATGAAGAACCGAAAACGGGCACAAACGAATGAATTGCCAGATACTTCTATTGAAGTTCTCTACAAACCTGCACAGTTTCAAAAAGCTGGGAATGTTCGAGTAACCGAAATTCCTTTGTAAGTAAGTACCTAGTTTTCCTGCTGAAAAATTGAGCATTTAAAGATTTTTTCTCAGTAAATACAACATATAATGAAATAAACATTTTTGGTATTTATTAAGCTACTCTTATATTCGAATTTTCTGTTTCAGATAAACCTGTTTCTTTTAGGCGCTATATCAACGTTGTAAAAAAACAATTAAAAGAAAATTAAAAAAGTCTTTTTAAATTTTGTTTGTATAATATAAGAGTAGCTTAATAACTGCTAACAAGATTTATTTCATTATATGTTCTATTTACTCAGAAGAAGGTAATTAAAAATAGGGACCCTTCCGGTCTAGAGCCCTAAAAAATAGGTGAGCTTTAGGAATTAATTAAAGGAAAACTACTATATATAATTTAATGGGACTGGTTGCATTATATCAAGGATGTTTTAAATTATAGAAATATATTTTTTGTTTTATAATTAATCATTGCAGACTGCACTGGGGAGTCGTTAAAGTCAAGGCGTCAAAAAATTGATCCACATCTGTGGGATCTGTATCTCCAAAAGTTATTATCCTATTCGACTGAAACTTTTTTATTTTGAAGAATATACTTCTGGCTAGGGGGCTGGAGGAACCAGAATATTTATAAAAATTACATTTTCTTTTAGAAAATAACGACACTTGAAGTTTGAAATCACTTTTTCCCTATATTTTCCGTCCTTCCAACGCCTTTGAAAATTATAAATTTTCAAGTTTTCGTATTTTCTTCTGGTTTCCTCCTAGCCAGAAGTACATTCTTCAAAATAAAAAAAGTTTCAGTCGAATCGGATAATAACTTTTGGAGATACAGGTCCCACCGTTTAGAGAACACTGTTTCGAGAAAAACGCGTTTAAAGTTTCACATGAATGCCGAGTGGCCGGGTGTTACCCATGCATTTGCCGCTACTCAAATGCCTATAACTTCGGGAATTTTACGAATTTCAACAAATCCTTTTAAACACGTATACCTAAAAGATACCTAAAACATTCGACAAATGAAATAAAAAAAAAATCGATTTTTAGATCGGAAGGTCTTCTTAAGGCGAGCCAAGACCCCCAGAAGTTCCCCTACAAACCATCCACGCAAGGCATTCGTGACAACCAACGCACGTCGAGCAGCGCGAACCGTGGAAACGTTAATTTTGGTTGGTGAGAAATTAATGGGCGTGAAATTTTCAGCTCAAGTTTCTTCTTCCCTTCACCATCCATCGAATTCTCAGTTATCCAGGCCCTTTAAACGGTGAAAAACCATCGGTGGCGGTCGTGTGAGCGAGCCAGATTCCTTTGTAGGCTTCGTTTTAAAAGCGTACACATCGATGATTAATGGAACAATGAGGAGAACACCGTTGAAACGGTTCAATGGTATTGTCCGACTCGATGGGTGCCAGAAAGTACGCTTGAAACGCGCAAAAGGCTCGATTAAAATGAGCACAAACGCGAAACGACAAAAGAGCGTTTCGAAGCAGGCCGGGGGTTCGCGCGCCCGCGCGCAGTCCTTGTTTACGGTGCGGATATCAAGCTGCGCGTATTTTTCCCAGTTTTCTTACCGATCCAATTACAATAACACGTACCTGGTTCATTTTCCTGGATATACGCCGACTTGGAAATTCGATGCTGAGGGATTTCATGCTGCACACTACCGACCATAAGTCCCCAGAAAATTGCTCAGTTTTCGGGAAATATGAATTTATATTTTGAAAATAGTGTTCGAAGTTATTATTCAATTATGAATATTAACAGTGTAAGGGGAGATATTTAGGGCAACTAAATTTGTTAAATCGACATCCTTAATACAATGCAACCAGTCCGATTAAATTATATATAGTAGTTTTCCTTTAATTAAATCGTAAAGATCATCTATGTTTTTGGCTCTGAACAGGAAGGTTCTCTGAACCGATTGACGCCTATAGACGTTCTTAAAGGGTTAATGGTACATCTATCAAGCGATTGTATCTGAAATATTCAGTCCTGAGCCACAAAAGTCTGTTATGTAAAAACCCTTAGAAGCTCGGATACGTAGATTAATTAAATAACATCGTGATTTGCCTTCGTCGAATCTCAACCCTGCACACCATACCTTTTGTTTATTCACTTCCAACTGTGAATTTTCGTTTAATTTATTAAGCACTCTGACGAACTTATGAAGGGTAGTGCGCGTCTTTCACGAAAGCTGGCCACCTAGGGGTTTGAACAATGATATTCTCGGCCCAGCTTTCGTTAGCATTCGCTTGTATTTCGGGCATGCACACACGCATCGAATCGAGGCACACATACGGACTGATGAATGAATGAATGATATGAATGTATGAGAATGTACGTACGTTACGTACCTTTGAGGTGTTTCGGGCAGCACACGAACTCGACGCCCGAGAACAAGGATATACCGCAGGGCAACAGCATCGCGAAGCTTCTCAGGTTCATGTTCCTCTCGCGGCAGGTGTCTGCGGCGGTCGCGTTCCATCTGAAACAGAAATTCCCCGCTGCTCTTTACGAGCTTTCCACGTTCGAACGCCTGCCGAGTGTTTCGCCGTCAAAGGGAAACGAGGAATCGCCTAGCAGTGAATTCAAGATCCTCTTAGCAAGAGAAGTCACGATCCGAGCGAGGCTTTTTTTTTTTTTAGTGGAGTGGAGATGAAATCTCGAGGGTCGATGAGTATAAAGAAACTGTAGGATGTTAGGAGTTTCTAGCCAGGTATTTTTCGAGAAAAGATTCTACCGTAGTTGAAATATATTGGTTGGTCTATAATTAGTGGTACAATTTCCGGATGAAAATTTAAGTGTTAAGTGTGGAATAAAGTTTATTTATAAAAGGCTTCGTTTTAGAGAAAATTAAGTTTGAATATTTCGTGAGGTTCGTGATAGACTCGAGGGTAGCTTTAGTCTGAAGGTGCACCGTGACGTAAAGAGAGCGCTTTTCATTTGAACTTTCGACCTTTAAGGGGACTAGGCAGGCGAAAAATCGATTTTTTGTATTGCATTTTCCGAGAGTATTATCTTTTCTGAATAAAGAAAAGCTTGGTTTGTAGTAAAATTCGCAAAATTGTATTTCTCTTCGTTCTTTCCTGATTGCGAAGAATGGAGGTTCAAATCGACTTGGAAAAAATTACAGGATGTGCGAAACATGTGCCACTTCGGCGCAAACATCGGATATGGTCCATAAAAATTCGAGGTTTTTATAAAAAAATTAAGGAGTCACCGGGCTTTGGTGGCGCACATCCTTTCGTGTAGAACTAGCACTTTTCAAGTTTTATAGGGTCCCGAGCAAAACTGAGAGGACTGGGAGAGACGGGAAAGTTATGAACTCCTTCAATTTTACTCTCGAGAACCGTACAACGCAATGGGTAGTAATTTTACATGAAAAGATCCTTCAGAAATAAAAAAAAAAATAAAAAAAAGTGGGAAATTTCCAATACACTCAGTTTTGAACGCAAGCTAAACGCGAGTTTGCAAGCTGCCTTAATGGAAGCCAGAATCCTTACACTTAGTCTGAACGTTTGATCCAATTTCCCTCCAATTTTTTAGAAATTTCAATATTTTCTTGACCGGAAAGATAATTAAATTTTCATAAGAAAAATAATTCTCCATCGGTTACAGGTCTTTAGAAACAGTAAAGCTTTGCTTTGAAGCATTTATCGATATCTCTTGTACTTTGAAAAGAGTGGCTCCAATGAAAGAGGTGGTGTTTACCAAATACGACATAGTTCTTAGGTTAGACTAGTGAAAAACCCTATTAAAAAGGTTGTTGTAATGGCTGAAAACAACACTAACTCTAGTGAAACTAACTACCTTAGCTACTACTAGTATACAGATAATTTTACACTAGTAGTTAGGATAAGAACAAAAGGAAATATGAAAGATTCTTGACACCTAAGACTATTTTTTATAAAAATGCATAGCTAGAAACCCCAACCTTTTATCGACTCTTTATTGTCATCAACCCTTACGATTTATGATCGATTCCACTAAAAAGAACATTCGCCAATATCATGACGTTCGCTTGTTAGATCTGAAATTCATTTTCATTTTTCCCGCAGTAGGGAAAGAAAGGTCGAGCAGGGAGAGTCGGGCGTTCCTAAAATTTAAAGTGTATTGAAAATTCGCTGAACCGGGAGGATCGCTTGTGAGAGTAGGAATTATCGAGCTGTGAAGTCCAATAACGTGGAGTCGCTGTGCCGAGGATAGAGTTACGTGGCGTTCTGGACAACACCGTAAATCGATACCTCGACGTTGCTTTGTTTCGTTGAAATTCACCACCTTACCTGTGGGATTCCCAGCATTTCGTCTGATTGTGGAGGTGGTCGAACAGGCAACCCTCTGGAACGAGTAACGCATCGCTCTGGAACGGTCCCTCTGAAAGGAAATAGCTGGTGAAAGGGACGAATCGAAACAGCGGGAGCTCACGAAGTGAGTTTACAATACCTATAGTACATAGGTAGAGTAAAAAATTCTAATTTAAATACAGTAGCGGGCAAAAAAGTTGCCACATTTTCGATCCATTCTACTTCTGTTATTTTTTAAATGTACCCACAGCCGAATATTCATATCCTGGTAGAGAATCAGGGCCGGCGGAACCCATTCTGCAAGTAATGCGATGCATAAAGGCACCAGTCGAAGGTAGCGCTAAAAACTATATCCCAGACTTAATAATAAAGGAATCCAACTCCCATATAAACAAAATATAAATGCAATTTTTTTTTATTGTACCTCGTAAAGGCTAAATATATTAAATAGAAAACAGGTGCAAAAATTTAACTAAACTTAAATTAAAATTTCTAAAGCTGTTAAAGAGTTTTGACACTTTTGAAAAGTCATAAAAAAATCTAATATTTCGTGGGAACATCATCTGTTTTTAGGACGGCGAATAACTCGGTCGATAAAAATCATACAACAAAAAAGAAGAAAACGAAATTAAAGAGTAATATTTGAGCTAGAAGAGTTCTTCGTTGGATTTACTTGAAAAACAAATTTTTGACCCGTGCATACGTTATTTCGTCTTGGACCTAAGTTACTCGCGATCAAAGCAAAAAAGGTACTTTTTTGCTTTGATCGCGACACTAACTTGCGAACTCATGATCGCAGACACATTTTCATGAGTGTTTTGGAAAGCTAAGAAAGTTTCCTTTCAGAATCTTTAGTTGCCAATTTAAGGTTTTAGAATGATTCCAGAAATTTATGAAAATGTTTTCAGTATAATGATTTGTCCATCCTCTGTGTTTTAAATCACGTTTGTCGACCATGTGTCATGGATCAAAATGGACACTTTATCTGCCACTCAGCAAACTGTTCCATAAGACATCCATCACCCAAGGGTTAACAATTGTACGTGAGATTCTTGTATACTCGAATCAAAATGGTCGATGACAGCCACCTTATACGTTTACGCGCGACCCCAGTGAGTAGCTCTGATTTGCAGTTTCTGCCGTATTGATTCTTCGGGTTCTCGAGTGCTGCATACAGCGGGAGGGTTCCATGTTAAGGGGTAGAGTAGACACGTAGATCTATAGCACACCATGTGACGCGATTCCTGCTTCCCGTCCCTCTATCTCGGCTAAATATTCGCTCATAGTGAAAATTGCCAATATTCTTGCTCACGCTTTGGTCGTCATAATATTATTCCTATGTGAATGAAGTAGCCTTGTAATCGATTCAAAAATACTCCAGCATGACGTAATATAACGTAAAAATATGAAAGAAAATGAAAGAAGGAAAAACACACTTGACGTCGTGATTTTAACCTTTTGTTCGCTGCGTTATGATTTACCAAACTGGCTTACGTTTTTATATTTGAACTTCAATTCGAATGGTCTCTATGGTATTTCTGTTCATATTCTTTGGTATAATATTCCCAGTAAATTCGTGAAATTTGTAAGGGGCCAGCCAGTTTAGAGAAGCGTTTCGTTTTATTCACTGCCACATCGCCAAAAATAATTTCTATATAGTTTGTGGGTCTACAGTCAAGGATAAAATTGAGTGGACATTTTGACACCTCCTTAAGAGTGTAGATAAGTGTGTGCGTGTATTGACTGAATATACAACTGAAGTTCACTTATACAGTTTATCTTAAGTATCAAACACTTTTTTGATAAATATTTACTATGTAACAGAAACGAGAGATAGATAAAATAAAGTGGACACTTAATATGTATTTGTTGGATGTTACCAATGCTTTTTTTTAATATTTTGTATCCCTCTTACGATTTTTTTATGAACACGTTCGAAGATCAATTTATAAATGTCTAATCTAGCATACCGAGTGTTGGAGAAATAACTGATTTATAATTATTTTATCAAAAATTTTGTCCTTAACTGTAGGTTCACAGAGTTTGAACGAGATTTTCAATTTGTATAAAGTGATAATTCAAGAGTGTTCTACACAGAGTTGGGCAAAATGTAATCTAATTACAACCTACAAATTACGATTAAAATGTAATGGTGGAGTTGATTACATATTATTTTCTGAAATCGTTAATGAAGGTGGTTCACTACAATTTTATCAACTACCTAAATTAACGATTACAGAAAATAATGTGTAATCAACTACACAATTACAGTTTAATTGTAATTTGTAAGTTGTAATTAGATTACATTTTGCCCAACTCTGGTTCTAAACATGGAATGTGAAAACTAATTCATTTGTTCGTTTTGTGGAAGTAACGCTGCGTATGGTCGAGTGTTTCGAAAATAAATGAAATTACGAGGGAAAGTCGTAGAGAAGCGTTCGCTAGTTTATTCCTGTGCACGATATTACTGATTTTTACAGGAGACGATAAATATTGACAAATCGAACTGCTACGTGTCTGCATTAGTTGAGTAAGCAATTCAATTTAATTTTTATTAGATTAAAACACAAATAGCTGGCAATTTTACTTATTAACTTGTCCTCGAAGATAAATATTACTAGTAAAAGTGAAGCGGCGATATTTCAATATTCATGAATCGTTAAGTTTTAAGTCTGAGAGTAACGAGAACATTTTGAAAGTTTTTGCTGTAAAATATGCAGTCATCAAAGTCTATCAAGTGATTAGTGACTGAAAAGGAATCGAACGGTATAAGGGTATAATATTTCTATCTTGGAAATCAGTTGGAAATTTTTATAAAAATGTACTCACATTTAGATTTTCACATAAGGATTTTGTAACATTTGCAGTTGGACTACTTTTATTGACAAACTCTGCTGATTTGTAGTAAGGGGTACGCATACTAGACTAGTTTTCAAAATCAAATTTCTCGAAAAAGAAACCTCCTGTGAATAAACTTTATTTCACATCTCCTTACTTCTTCATGTAGAATCACTACACTTCGTGTTGTACACAAAAAAACAAGTCATGAATCATAGACGTGTCTCGTGTGGAACGATCCTTACGAGAGTATCATACGTCGTTTTTTATGAAATTTTGCATAATTTTTTACTAGTTTAATGACAAGTGAAAAACTATCTCTTTTATTGGAGTCACTCTTTTTATTTGAACGTATATTAACTCTTAAATTGCAAAAGATGTCAAGAAATGTTCCAAAAAGAAACAATTTCACTGTTTCTAAAGACCTTCTATTAAGGAAATGTAATACTTAACCATCGACCTCTTTTCTAGAAAATTTTGATATTCTCATTAAAGGAATAAGGGCATCGGGTTGTTCTGAAACCAACGATGTATAACAACGTATAATTAGAATAATATAATTACTAAAAATAATAAGAATTAAATTTCCGTAAAATAATTAATTTTTTTGAAACTTTTCTCTCTGATTTAGAGGTCTTTAGAAACAGTACAAATTTTGTTTGAACCATATTTTGACATATACGGCTAAATACAAAGAATGACTCGGATGGAAGGGGTGGTTTCTCCCTTAAAGTCGAAAAGTAGCGTCAACCAAATGAATCAAAGTTGTTAGATTGGTTAGTGAACAATTCTGCAAAGTTTCATCAAAATCGACGCGTGACACTTATCCTTGTTAGTAAAATCGTAATAAATTTTATCGGTACTATAGCAGCAGCTGTTGAAGGTAAAAGGAAGGTGGATGAGAATCCCATTTGCGAAGTTTACGACGCGATAATAAATGATTATCGAATGCGTCAGTGACGCTATTAAAGAGTTATTCGATGCAGGAGTGGAATGTTTTGCCCTCGTTAAAGAGCACGATCGTGAAATAAAGCCCCGTGTTTTGCCCCAAGGGCTCAAACATTCTCTTAATTAGAACAACGAACGGTAGACGCTAAAAGTTTCGTAGGGTTAATGCATATGCCATGTAATAGTTAACTTAAATTCGGGATTTTATGAACGTCAGATCCTAAAGAGAGAAAAAAAAGAAAAAAATTATGATTTAGTGACTATATTTCAGCATTTTTTCTGAGCCATAGTTGAATAAAAAATACAGATTGTAAAATAATTATGAATGGTAACAGGAAATTAATTTATTCGCGAGGAAGAATAATCTTTATTCTGTTGTATTAGAGTTTCTTTTTTCTTATTATAAAAGAGTAATTAAAAATGTCTTTTTTCTGTCGCATAATGTTGCATCACACCAGAATATAGGAATGCATTTATTTTGATGGTAAATGTATTTACCATAAATTACAAACGAGTTGTAATTTACAATATATTATTGAATTGTCTTGCATATAACTAAGAAAAATCTACATTTACATAATGTGTAACAGAAAATTTATAATGAACCAATCCCATATTTGTATGATTTATTTTTATTATTGTTTCTAAAATTTCTCTTCGAAGAATTCTGTAATTGTACCTATATGCACAAGTACATACAATAAATATCCTCACAACTGGATAAGTAAAAAGAATATTCTTTAAAAACAAAGGCCGCTCATTAATAATTATGAATAATTACTATAAAACACGAAATATCGAGAACATTGGCCTTTTCAGTTTTTAAGTTAATTTTCAAATGAAGATGCGCGTCTCAATTATACTGAAAAGTAAGTACCTTCAGCCTTTTGCCCCCCTTATCGACCTACTTATTAGCAATCGTCTTATACCTTCATTAATTCATTCCTTAATTGCATTCCTCTTATTAACCTTAATAAGTTACTTTATACCTCGATAGATTTCTGATATAAGAACCGACCAAAAAAATTTGTGTGTAATTTCATTTTGTATAAAGTCTTTGTTCTCGTCGCCAATGAATAATTTCACAACTTTATCGTATTCATTAAAAATTGAGATAAAATTAAACTTTGACAATAAATCATGTATAAATCAGTGGAAAATTTTTTTTCCACCATCTTACTCAATATATTGATTTATTTGTTAATGTTGCTGGAAGAACAAATGCAACTAGATATTCACTAAAGGAGGTGTGACTAGTAGGAATGTAACATTTACCTTAAATGAAAATCAAGTGGCTCCTAACAGAACAATTGATTTAAAAAAAATAGTCAGGCATAATAATAATGTTCATAAAATCAGAAAAGTAACTTTTCTACGACGAGATGGCATCCTTGAAGTTTTGTACATATTCGGGCAGACTAATAGTATGCAATACATGCTACTAACAACATACATTCTTAGTCTTCTAATTCATACGCTATTAATAATACTTGTTATTATAATTCTGCTTATTAATAACATAAATTCTTATTCTGATAAGCTCTTATGCTATTAATATTATTGCACAAAATAAGTGTGTTAAAATTCCCAGGGGGCTATTTTATAATAACAACCCCACTTTCGTGATTTCAAGTACCCAAATTATATTATCATTACTGTATTATAGATTTGACTGATATTTTAAATCACTTGTCCTGTCACAATCTACTTAATTTTGATTTATGGTAAATGTCCCAAGCAAGATTAAATTGCAATGCGTTATAACTAATGTATCCATTGTCCAAGCATTTAAATATCCTTTAGAATTATTTTATGATTTCAATTATGACCTTATAATTGCACATACCAAGACACCTGTACGGCTTGACCCAGCGCGACAATTTGCATTTGGTCCTTCCTGGTTTATACCAACCACTGATCCTCACGTAGTGCGACGACTCTACGATGTTGGTGATGTCTCTCTTCGGGTAAGCCTGAAAACACGAGCCTAGATTACCATATGCGAAACTCTTATTATTCAACTTTTAAATGAAGGTACTATCCTCCAGAATCTCCACTAAAAGATTCAATAATATATCTTATTTTTAGCGGGAAAGTGAAAACGGTGGCGGATGTTTTTCAACCCTCTAATGTCGGATAAGGGTCTCTATAGACCCACCCTAAATGGCACAATACAATATTAACACCACTTTTTTAAGAAAATTAGAATTTTAGATCATGGCGATATCAATAATCCAATGTAAAAAGTTTATTCTTAGGTGTGTATGTATCAATTAATAGAATTATGTTAAGGTGCGGTTTCTATTGGCGAACAGAATACGAATTGTCCTTTCTATATAGTTCCGGATTTGTTCGCAATATAGGTATAGTTATCTGAAGGGTCTCCACTAAAGCTCTTCCGAACAGTTTTCCAGCTGTTTTTTGAATTATATAAACCGTTTATGCATATATTTCGTTCGACGTATTAATGTTGATACGATTCAAATTCAGTAGCTAATAATTGATAGAAATTTCTGATACCGCTTTGGTTCTCCATTCTAAAGCGGGTAGATTACCCTAAAAAAATTTTCGGAAATTGTTTTTTAGGATTTTTGCATATTCCGCTAGCTACATTTTTTCTACGTATTTTAATCGAACCGAGCCCCGAAATTCCAAAAATTGAAGGAATTAGAGTAAAAAATGTACAAGCCTGCACATGAGATCGGATAACGACAGAACTGCATGTCCAACTTTAAACGCGATTTCCCAGAAACTATTTCCCAAAACGGTGAACAGAAAATCTCGAAAACCGCTCGAACGATTTGAACGAAAGTTTACAGGGAGGTGCAGGGAACTATGCCCCACAATGTGTCGGCAGCACATTTTCAATTTAAAGTGTAAAAAAGATAAAAAAATATTTTACCTACAAAAAAAGGATTAAATCATATACATCAACATAAAAATTGTATTAATTTGCCAATAAAAACCTGGTGTAGACAGAATATTTAGATTTCGTAGGTGTTCGGAAACTGTGCGTGAATTTGTTACGAGCATGTTTGGGAAAGGGTCTTCATTAAGTGTTTACTAGTAAATACACACCTTTATAGCTAAGAATGTACTAGGTGCTGAGGAATAAAGGATTACATATGTACACCCGAACAATTTGTAACAGTGGATTTATGGTTTTTGCAATTGCTTAAGTTAATCGAATCTGCAATTGCTTTAAAGAATCTTTATATCAAACTGTATTTGGCAATACCTACTCCAGCGTTATACACTATTAAACAGAAACAAAGTGAATCGCTACAAATTTATAGTTTATTAAAAGAAAGAAATTCCAAAGACTTATGCAAATCCCCAAATGTATTTGATGCACGCGAAAGCGGTCGCAATTATCCGCGAAATTATCATGCTTTTCACTGGATAACGCGAGCATGCATCGGCGACACAGCGACATTTGCATTACTTGGCGGATATTAAAACGTCGCTCATCTATTTCTGTAAATTAAGCAACGAGCTCTCGTCACGAGCTCCAACGTGTGCATCTGCATAAATGTGTTTATTATTATTGCATAAACGTAGAGAGACGTTCGTATTTTTCAATCTCTATTTTTTTACCCGCCCACTACGGCTGCGTCACTCGACACCTTACGTTTAAATGGTTCAGTGCAATTTTTCTAATAGCAAGAATGTGAGAAAAGGAGAATAAATACAGTAGTGGAAAGAGGAGTATCCGATGTAGGTACTTAAATTATTATACTTTAGTAATACGTATTTGTTTCTACGTGCTCATAGATTATACTGCAATTTTCTTATTGCTTTTCGGCAGTTTTCTAGTAAAGTGGCAAGTGTGTGAAAAAATGTAACAATGGTTATATCAATTTTTTGAATTTGCAATCATTTTCACATAACGAAGGTGAACTTTAATTTTAAGGGTATGGGACTATTGAACGACTGAAATCGACGGTTTCTTGTCGGTTGGATTGCTTAGATACCAAATAATCACCATACTGGCATTTTTCAGTTTTTTATGTAATTGGTGTACATAGTCTCGGGTGAACCCATTATCTAAAAGCAAATACTAATACATATCGTGTGGAACTTTACTGCAGAATTTAAACAAAAACTATAAAAGTTACACACGAATCAAGTTTTTTTCCCACATTTTTATGGAAAATAATTGTCTTTAATCAGTTATAAAATGAGTTTACAAACATCCAATGTTGTTGCGGAAATTTTACACAATAGAGAAAGGAAATCTACAGCTCCAGTTAAAATTTTAAATGAAACTATTCATTCGTTCAACAGTTATGATGTACACCGTGTTTGAAAATGTAGTTTCGAGATAAACAGCTACAAAGTTAAATCCCATACGCCAATACCGATTTGCGAGGCCGTTACTCGACGCTGCACTCAATTATGTTCAGCGTTATAATTTGACGATACATTGTTGTAAATCTTCACAAAGCATGGTACTTTCAGAATTAATAATAATAATAAAAAAAATCGATTTTTCGAGATTCAATAGTCCTATACCCCCTTAAAGGTACCGTCCGGTTAAATCGATTTTTTTATACATTTATTTTTGTAGTACAACATCCCGAGAATGCCCTGTGAAAATTTCACATCAAAATTCGTAACGGTATGGATTTACATAATTAATGCAGTTACATAATTAATTCAAAAGCCTGAATGTAGGTATGAGCCGAGAACATTTTGAACAAGCTTTTCTCGAAACACGATATTTATAAACGGCAACCACGATATCACGAGAACTAATGAACCAGGTCAAAAGAACATTGAGGCATCTGATTCGTAATTGGGTACGCTATCGCAGCACCGTATAACATATTTTTTTTAAACACAGGTATTTTTTTTATCTGCATATTTATGTGGGAAATTACCCGCTTTTTTGCACTACTTCGTTCGAATGTGCACCAACATCGAAGTTTTGGTCCTTTTTACCTCAACAAAGGGTGCTGCGATAGCCATTGAAATAAATTTTAAAAAAATTGTTTGAATTATTGACTTTGGACAATTCTGTGAGTAAATTTCGTGGTTACCCTTTTGGCAGCGTCTGCACTAAGTGTCACCTAGAAAATGTACCAAAACCAAAAACGTAAAAAAAAAATTTTGTCCCTTATCAATAAATGCCAAAAATATTTATCGAATAAAAATCTACAAAGGCTACTTGCAATCTACCATTTCACAATTCTATATACGCGTTGCTAATAAGTGAAACTAAACAAAGCAAATAACACGAAAATATACAAATTTTCAAATATACCAAAAGTATTTGGCCTACTACAAATGCAGCACATTTTTGCGCGCCAACACAACCGACCAATGGGAATCCCCTGACGTAGTATATCCACAGGCGGCGCTATTTACATCCACTATATTTGAAACTGAATAATATGATAGAATACTTCATTCGCTTACCTTCTTGCAGTATTCGAGAATCTCGAGCTTGTCAGTCATGCAGCTCTTCTTGTCGGCCGAGGAAACCCAACGACCCTGCTCGCCCATGTGCTGCGCCAGGTACACCTCTCCAGCCTCGCATAATGTGGCAACCTTTGCAAAGCGTTCGCGTAAAGTGCCACCTCTCGTTGCGCGCGCGTAATATAAATGGAATCATGCGGCTAGTGTTTAAACCCGATCAATCATAAAGTTTTCGCTCTTTTTCAGCGGCTGCACGAGACGTCTGAATGCAAATCCTCAACGGTGCCCGCGGAATGGAAAGAATTTCCACGGCGAGCTGGGGGAACGTTTTTCTACCGACGATACCTGTCTACTGGGATTAGGTAGGTATTCTGCCGGGCTAAATGCAAATGCGTGTCTCCCTCTTTTTAAGTGGCTCCTTGTTTGGAATGGGTGAAGTAGGGAAAGTAAAGGGGGCGGGAAACTCTTCGTAGCGTTGAAGGGGGCATTTTTTTTCTACGCAATTTGTGTGAATTGTTGTTAATTAGCTTTAACAAGTTACTTGTTAGTTGATTGTTCTTTTGTTTGGACACGTTTATTCAGATGTGTGGCGTTAAAAGTGAGCGGATTCTCTAGTACTCATTAATTTGTATTGTTTGTAATAGTGGTAATATTGCCGAGAAGTTAAGTGATGCCGTGTCGATTCTTCGAATAGATAAGACTTTTACTGGGGGTACTAAATTCAGGCAATATTTACGATGGGACCGTTATTAAAACAGAGCATATTCGGAGCATACATCGGGAAATATTTTTTCTCTTATTGCTATGGTTATTCTGATTTGCCAAGATTAACCGTAGTGCAGTTATTTTATTTATTAACAATTTTAAGGTGGATGTGGTGTAGTAATTCCTTCATTTTTCTTATCTACTTTTAGGAGTTTTGGAGTGAAAATGAAGAGTGATCAGATCTAACTTAGAGTATAGTAAGTACTGTGAACTGTATGTAAAAAAAAAACATTTCTACTGTATTCTTTCAATCATCGACTTTTAATTCTATTAAAGTATTTAATTTTTTGCGTTTGAATAGTTAACTCAGTTAATGATTATTATAATAAAAAATATACCAACCACACTACCACTTCGTATACGAAAAGTTGATAATTTAAATGCTTCTAAATTAATGTTTCACACATCACCATTGAAAATTATTATTACGTAGAATATAGACTGTGTCGCGTATTATGCAGAAAATATTTTGCTGTGTATTCTCAAGGTAGATTCGATGCGAAAAATTCGTTTCAGAATGGCTGGAAGGTCTGGGTTTCGGACGGGAGCGATTTCAGACGTCTCGTGTGGAAACGGTGAATACCGTCGCAATGTAAAATCGGAGTGCACGGCCTCGATGACATTCGTAAGGAAAAGGAAGCGTGCATTTTCAAGTGGCACTCACTTGCGGCTCTGATCTTCCTCCAGCGGGTGCCAACTCGAGCCTCTCCGACACCGCCTGCAATGCAGAAAGCAAAGAGAAATTCAGCTCGCGTGACACTACACGCTACCGAGACTCGGCTTTCCAGTGTCTCGCAGCCTCTCCGCATTTTCGTAAGTTTCATTCATGGACTTTTCGCAAATGAAGAGTACAAATAACGTAACACAGGCTGTTCGCGTGACTCTCTCTTCCGATGGCCCGAAAGACATGGGTAGTTTTTAGAAATTTATAAAGAATAATCTACTGAGTGGATTGTTCTCAAGTTTTACATACATGTTCAATGGCTTTTGGACAAGAACCATTGTAAAAACTTTGGCGTCGTTATTTCCGAAATTATATTTTTCAAGTAGGCAGAAGTGATACGTGAAAAACTAATAAAGTTATCAGTTTGGAATTTTCAAAGATTGTGGGAACATATCACTTTATTGAATTAACTAGAACTATAAAAATATGTGTGATAGTTTTTCTGTTATTAATAAAAAAAAGGGGAATATTTTTTACGACTTCAGCTTTAGGATGCCGACATTTTGTCAATTTTCAACATTTCATGTTTATTATAGTTCGAACCATAACCAGGCTCGTGCTTAACATCATTTTGTTTCAATCTTTATTCCAGCTTATTTACTTAAAAGCATCTTTTAAAACTAACTCCAGCTATTTATAAAAAAAAAAAAAATATTAACAAAACCGTTCACATGAACTTTTCTTATTACCTACTTATTTCTTTTTCCAACTTCGGTTTACACTTATTTTCGCTCGTCTTTTCTTGCTGCTATTATTTTACTGCGAAACCCTCTATACGAAGATAGGCTAGACACGAAGCGAAGGGTTCAACCCCGAAAAATTAGTCCGCGCCAACAAGCTTATGACTCGCCATAATTGCTGAGCCGTTTCGACAGACCTACAGGCAATACGTGGACCCTTCGAACGCCAGAGGCTGATATAATGCAGGGTATTAAGCCGGAGCCTCTGTGCTCCGAAACAAGTAACACGGGGGAATTAGATCCCAGCCCTAATCGGTCTCTCGAGCGGCTCTATCGCTGATTTAGTCATCTCCTGGGTTCGACTAATGACGCATTAACAGGCTATTGAGCGTACATATATAGAGGGGCAAGAACAGTCTCACGGCGGACAATCTGCCTGACTAGTGAAAGGAGTCAGGAGCTTAAAGGCTTTTTCACACCAGACACTTTTGTGAAGCACGACTGGTGTTTCGAATAGGGCCTTTTCACACGAAACACTTCTATGGCCATTATTAGCACGTGACTGACCCTACGTTAACATTTCTCAATGTCTGCGAACCACGCGTATTTCCTGGAGTATATTTTCTTTTAATAACACGATGGGATTTTGTTATGCAAGTGAAAGCGTTGCATCGCACAGTTTGATTTAAAAAAGAACTTTCTGTTAATAATTTTAAGAGGTATAATTTTGAGAATTTTATGATAGATAAGTAATGAAGAAAAAGTATAAGGGACGTTTCGCACGAGACACTTTTGTAGCTGGGGACAGTTATTTCGGATATATTCATTTAATGGGATAGAAAATGCCTGAATATATCTAGAATATTGTTATCAAGTCGGGAAGAGAATCAAGATCGATAATGAAGACATATTCTGCGTCAGAATATCTTATAAGTTTTGTGCAAAAAAGATTAGAAGTCGGGGAAAGCGGGGCAAAACGAAACATCTACGTATGAAATATGATAACAAAAAATCCGAAGGAAAAAGGATATGTATTTAGTAAACATTTAATATTTAAAGTAAAACGTCAAAAGATAGTGCAAGGACTATAGAATTCTATGCTGCAAGTATTTTATTCGACTGAAGGAGTGTTTTCTAGATCGATGTCTTTCAATTACCCAAAAATATTCTTCAACCACAGAAACGTCTCGCGTGAAATGGCCTTAATGATCGGCAGCACGCCATGCAAACCCACGCCACACGTGGAGATAGAAAGGCAATATGCCTGCGCGTAAATAGCTGGCATTCTCTCAGCAGTCAAATATATATATTCAACGAGGAAACATACGAAAGGAAACTGTTGGGTTGACTAAAGTTTTCTCATATTTTTTAAGTAGATTCGAGGAAAAATATTATACACAAGGTATTACCGAACTGACGATACAACTCGAAAGAATGCAGTCCTACATCTAAATATAAATCGAAAATATAGGAATGCATTTTATAATCTAGGGCTCTGTTTTCAAAAAGATAACTGAGTATTTCTTAATGCAAGCTTAAATATAGCGGTTAGTATAGGTAGAATAAAATGAATCGTTGTGGAAAAATGAGTCGACATTGCAGGTACAGTAGCTTTCTTTCGATCGAATCATAGTTCTCGAGAAAATCTATTTTAATTTTCCTGTTAGTCAAGTGCACGGATTTTCAATCTTCATTTTGTGGGACACAAAGAAAGAAATCTGGAAAAAATTATTACACAATTTAAACTTATTTTTGCACGAGGATTCATTTCATCTTGTATTTTCATCTGTATTTGTCTAAATAGTGTTGTTTGTATTCTTCTAGTTAGATGGACGTCTATTAGATGAATTTTCAGAATCGAATTTTTCAGAAACGAAATCTTGTAGGGAAAATATGTAATTCTATATTTCCCACTTATTTCTTCGCGCAGAATCATCCCGTCTATTGTATCACCAGTTGGGCGATTCTCTGGATAAAACCCACATTTTTTTTTTATTTACATACTGAGTATCTTCACGATCTCCTGTATAGAATTTCAAACTTTCTTTACTTGACATGTTACGTGTGCATTTCCAAAATCGGAAGGTTCTTTGATTAACCCAATATATAGGTGAAACACAGTCGATTAAACCCTCCCCTTTGGAGGGAAGAGCGTCATACGCTTCGTTGGAAACGGCTAATTATCACGATGCAGCATGTGATCGCGAATCGAACGGCGTTTTCGTTCGCGGCAGGCATCGATTACGGTTGGTTTCGCTGAACCATCGCCAGACAAGAAGCGTTTGGTTTCGATCAGTGAGCTTCAATCGTCGCCCGTTTTAACGAGAGGCCGTTTGAAACGCGCTTAATCGGAAGAGTGGAGGATCCTGGTCTCAAGAGAATAACTATAGCTATAGTCCTATGGTTTCTTTCGTTTCGGTTCGAACGATGAATTCCTCTTCTCCCTTTTCCTTTTTCTTTGATCTAGCGAGGGGAACACATGGAGAATTACTTCAGGAGTCAAGTGATTGAGGATGGCAGTGATAGAATTTTAAGATGACGTCTTGCGATTGAAATTTTTCAGCTTCGAGTGTTTGGTGCTTCGCTGTTGCTTTGTAGTTGAGTCGACACAGAGATGGAGAAAAATATGACAAATTTAGGGGGAATGTAAAAACAAGATTTTGTAATCTATTTCTTTTTTGGGGGTAAAATAGTTGATGATGTGTATGAAACATTTATAATTAAAAAAATTCTGGACTCAAGAATGTTCAGAACTATGATATTCAAGACTTCGTGCAACTTGCATGGTTGTACAAGACTGCCAAACCAAAGGCTGTTGCAAAATGTTTTGGGATTCTTTCATTTTTAATCAGCCGTGTGAAACTAAAATCGGCAATTTCTTTTCTGCCATCATTTTTTACTCTGTTCATTCTCGATGCTAAGCTAACTTCTCACGAATACACACTGAATCCAGATCTTTTCCTACAAATGTTATAAAAGAATCCCTGATTTTCAAAATTATGTTCGTTTTGGGATCCCTAAAAAATACATGGATAGAATTTACGTAACTCCGAAGGGAACATTTAAAAGGAATCAGAAATTTCAGATTTGAAATCACTTCATTTCTAACATCCAATTGCTCGAGTATTCAAAATTAACAGTTTACATAAAAGAACTTCAAAGTTTCTGCGCGGTAAAAGCTTGTGTTTTCCCTCCGAGTGCACTGCTGAAGTAATGTAGATTTTAAAAGACTTCCACTGTCCTCAGGTGGCTATATTATCAAAGCACACAGTTCCGATAAGGGAACTTTCTGCATAGAGAATGTAATTTCCTAACTGCGCTAAGTAACGACACAAGTTTCTACGTGGTTTTTTTTTTAATTCTCATGAACTTTTTTAAGACACCGAGTAAAAACATGCTCCTACCAGCAAAATATTCGTGGCAAACTATCGACATCGTAAGAAGCTTGATGATCAAATTTATACGCTTTAAGATAAGAGATCGTTGTAAGATAAGAGATACAAGCAGATTTTCCAAGCATAAAATTGTCGTATTAAGATTGTGTGAAAAGTCCGTAGATTTTAAGTATTCTCCTAAATGTCTCTGAGCTTGAAATGTAAAAGAAAATAGAACCTACAAAGGCTACGTTTTTTTTAAAACTGTAGCTATAATTTCATTTTATAATAAATATACGAAATTGTACAAATTTCACGGGGTTAAAAGAACGAGTGAATATTTTCAGTAAATTCAACGTTTTGATGGCAAGGTGTTAAAAATATAAAACTATTTTTCAATAATCCCATGTGAACGAAATAACCAGAATGGATCAGGTTACAAACAGATGTTACTGGTTTATTGAAAAAGTCGCTAATTTAATTTTAGTTCCCTATAATTATTACTTTGAACTGATTTCATTTTAAACTTTCGGAAAATATTCGTTAACGAATTTAATATAATGGGCAGCAGGTACATTTCTATAATTTTAAATTTAAATTTTGAAACGACATTTCGTATTTTGATTGAATATCTCCATATTATTTAAATCCAATCATATTATTTGTTAGTAATTCCTGTAAAATACTTTCTGTAATTTTTATTATAAAGATATTACGCGTGTTACGTGATATCTTTATTTTTTCAATAACTCTTGCTTCATATCAATTTTATTTAACACATCAGCGTAACGTAAATCACGAATGAATACATATTATTCAAAAGAATAAATGAAAAGCAAACATTTCTGAAGAGAAGTCACGGTTGGAGTCCTCGAGAAAACAAATGGCACGCCTCGCTTTTCAATAAAATTATGTTCAATGGAAAGACGGGAAGCTGTAGGTATTATTCTTACCTGTGAGAAAAAAACATTCAATTGAATAGTCTAGTCTAGATGGTTGGAATAATAGCCTAATATGATTTATGAAAACGAAGGACTACCGATTCATCCAGAAATGAATGGAGGCACAATGATGTGGGTGAAAACATGGCAAGAATAGGTCAAAGTTAGTAAAGAAACAACTGAACTGTGCCTGGTTTTATAAAATGAATGAACAAGTACGTACAAAAGTGTTCTGCGTACATTGCTGGAAAAATGCATATTTTAACGGATTCTGCAGTATGCATTTACTGCACCATTATTCTGTTGGAAAGGGCGGTTTTAATAAAAACAATATCCGCTGTAAAATCACCAGCTATAATAAAGAACTATTAGAAGGGACTTTTAAGATTCGAAATTCCATATACTTAGACATATAAGTAGGTGCATACATAAGTATAGTAGCTGAAAGCAACTATGTACGCAAGAACGGTATAAACATCACGAAAAAGATTCAAATCTTGCACAGCTCTTATGACAAAATGAAAATATATTAGTCTATTTTGATGATAAATCAATGCCGACGTGATTACTCTAATCACTTCCATATCAGATCGCGAAAATTACATGAAATTCCCCGTGCGTGTCAGCGGAGGCAATATCGTTTGAAAATGGTTATTTGATTCGTCAGCTCTTATTCCGTCATTAAAGTGTTCGAATTACAGATTCCGAGAACGATGAAAGGGAAGAAAGAAAGAGTTCACTAATATCGTACAACAAACTGTTAGTGATAGCGAACACTTAGTTAAAAAAGAATCTATGTTTCCATGGAACAC
Source organism: Andrena flavipes (assembly GCA_963971345.1). Taxonomy (NCBI): domain Eukaryota; kingdom Metazoa; phylum Arthropoda; class Insecta; order Hymenoptera; family Andrenidae; genus Andrena; species Andrena flavipes. The sequence goes on from OZ020480.1 coordinate 64,328,471, forward strand.
AAATATTGAATTGAAAATTCTCAGCTATAGAATTTATGTTTCAATTTTACATTCATAAGTTTTGCTAGCAAAAAATTACTTTCACGGTCGTTTAAAAAATCCATCCTCGTCCAACAAGCAGTTTGCAAAGCGACACGAACCTTGACAAGTAAACTCTTTAAGCGGTTTCAGCAGTAATAACTGTTGACTCGATGCAGTATAGGCACGCAATCTGGATCGGTGGACAGAACACCCGTCGCGTAAGACCGTCTACTCTCATTACTCCCTGGAGAAGAATGCGAAACGAGATCGTGACGTACACCCTGATGTATGTAATCCGCGACGACGTTTACGCGGCGTAACGCGTCGGCCACACCTCAACTGCATCATGCAGTCGTTTTCTAGGACGAAACGGTTGTTCGACGGGAAAAAAATCAACACGTGTACATGCATGCACCATCTGTTCCCTGCACTGGAATTACGAACGTCTAGGTAGAGTGTCAATTAATTTATGCATCCATCAATATTCTAGAGTGTGCCCCTAAGTAGATCCAACTACTTAAGAAAGTAGTGATTCTATATTTCATGCAAAAGTGAGTGCTAATTTTGGAAATTTTCTTGAAAGAGGCTGTTTTCACGAAAGTCAATTCTAAAGACAGAAAGAAGAATTCTAAGGCAAGTGCAGGTGCACTCCATCGATTTTCAAAATCTATGTTACTGAAAACGAAGTCTCGGATGAAATTTTTTTTTCTACATTCTCTCGTTTTAAAAGTTTTTCGTTGCTTATGCTGCACTTTGATTAGCCCCAACCTCGCGCGACACTCGCGTAAATGTTCAAATAATTTAGAATTATTTTGTTGCAACTATAGTACTTACAAACGTAACGCTTATAATAATAAGAAAAATACGAAATGAGCAGAAATGGGGACATTTACCTTACACGCGAGAAGCGATTTCAGTAAATGCAACGAAGCCGAAACGAGCGCCTCATCGCGAGGCTCTTTTGGGCACAGCTCATGTCGAGGCAGATCTCATGCTCGAGGTAGCGCGAGGCTGCCGCGCTAAGTCGATAGGCAGCTCTAGATGAATTTTTGCCACTATCACTAAAGGGTCCTATAGACCCAAAATGCCATCCGCCTTAATGCACCCAGTTCCTTCAAGCATTCAAGTATTCTTAAGCGAGTCTCAGCTTTGTATAACTATACATATCTCTGCAAACCATAATACCCATATCTAAAAGCCATATACTCAATCTGTCTCTGAGCCGTTAAAACTTAAAACCAGACACTCGAGAGTGCCATTATCTCCAACCTCAGCTGCTTTTAGGAGTTAACTATATCTCTTCCCTCCACTGTTACTATTTACGGCTAGCTCAGTTTCACTTCTACGATTGAACGAAAAACCACTACGATTGTGCTTTCTGCGCGGTACAATGGTTGTTGTTAACGACGTCGTCGTTGGTCGGGTGAAGAAGGTGTACAGACGCAGCGATATAGTGATACGAGTAGAAAGGCGAACAGAAAGAGAACCAGCAACTTGGCCCCACTCGATCCACTTGCATGGTGAAAAGGGGATCGGTAAAGGCATCTCTTGTCGTGGCTCGTACAAGGCGGCTCGGTATACGTGAAATCACTGCACGCGTCGCTGGGCATGTCGAGGTTGAAAAATAGAGGAAACAGCTGGATCGAGACAGCTTCGTTTAAGCAAATTAGCTTTTGGAGATTTATTTTCCGTCGGGGCGAACGATTGGTATAGGTACTGGATGTGTCCAACTGGGTGCTGCAAAACCAAGCGGGAAATATAAAAGGAATTTGCTTTACCGCCGTTTTCGAGAAAATTGAATTTTAAAAAAAAGTTTTTTTGACACACGTGCACTGCAGTAACAATTGAATGGATGTTAAATTAAACATTGCGCCACAGAGGATATAATGAATTTTTGTGCAAAGATTAAGTAGAAATTGTAGGATAAATTTTTTTTCGCAAAGAATTATTTTCGAAAAAATTCAGTTTCAAAATAGAAGTAATATTCAACTTTTACGTTAATTTGACGCTTGCAATAATAAATATTAATTTCATGACATTCGTACATGAGTTTAGTATTAAAATTCAATATTATTTCTCACGTGTGACTGATAAATCTATACTATCGAAGGATGTCTATCTTATTTACAAGATGCACTTATGGAGATTTCCAGAAATCACTAAATATACTACATCAATTTTTATCACTTTAAATAAGTAATAGAACTCGTATTGATTCCAAATAATTTGTCCTAATTCTTGTAACTTCGAATATCATTTTGATTTTCATTATCGGCAATTAAAAAAAGTTCCGAAATTTATAGTTTCTCCAGACATTTATGATAATACAATCAATAAATGGGCGATGTTTTTGAAAGAAAATAAATCTAAATACCTTCTTAGCCGGGATATTTTTAATTTTAGACAATTCAAATTGCTCCTAAATTCCGTAAAGCAATTACACATCGCGTCTGGATAAAAGAACCCGAATAACGTCGACTTTAGACTCATTTTCCCGAGAAGAATCTCCGAGGCGAGGAAGTACCTATATAGAAGACAAATTTCGATCTCAGTTTGCTTTCAAACCAAACATTATGGAACCTTCGGGAATACTTTTATCATTTTCCACTGTGCACAGGTTGCAAATCCCAGGGCGTGAAATCACCCCGACGCCACACCAAGTAGGTACACATTAAGATTCCAACGCATCACGATACGGCGATCAATGATCGAAAGACGTAGGATACTTCATATGTACGGGCAACGGAAGAGAAGGCAGTTTCTCCATTGACACACGTCCGGGACGCAGCCCTTTAAAGCTGATTACTCGATGTTTTATATAAGATTCGATCTAAGTGGATTTACTTAATGCACTTAAAGTGAATCTGACCGCAGCCTTAAGGAGCTTCGGGGCACACGCGACACCGCGCGAAACAGTAGTTTTCAGACGCTGACGCACCGAAACGCGACCCTCGTGTTCCCTTTCTTAAGATGCTTTGCGACGAGACCCTCGTCCCATCGTAGACGTCGATAAGAACGAAGCCAAGCACAAGATGGAATTTTTGCAACTCCTCCAGACGCGACTATTCCTTCAAACGTTTCTCATTTCACCACGCAGCTGCCCACCTATTTCAGAGCTGGATGTTTGCAAATTGCGAGTGTCGAGCGAATTGCTGCAGCTAACGTTGCACCTTGCGTTTTACAGACTTTATAGGAAGATGAGGACGGGATGATAGATGTCTATATTAGTGGAAGATGGAGGGATGAGTTTTGTAATAGATACCGTGCTTTTCTCAATGCAAGGAATTCGATAATATTAAAGCTTGAACTGTCGAACAGTGGCAAAAATAAGATATTTCAGAATAAGTTCCACTAGAAAGAATAAGAACTTTAAATAATTAAAAGGATCGACATAGAAAAAAATTCTACAAGTTTAAAGATGCCTCCTTATATCCCAGAAGAGATTAATGCAATATTTACAATAGTTTTAAAAAAAATCATATATTTTGGGGACTGTTACACGAGAATCCTTCCTTAATCTGTCTTTGTACCATCGCTGTTTGTGGATGTCACGTTGGAGTCAGCGCTTAAAAATAATAATGTTATGTACCTATGTCTCATTTAACTTGCTTATGAGTTATTAAGGCATTTCCTTAAGAGAGAAGTTGAACGAGGTTTCCACCAAATTTGAATAAACCTACACGCGTCCAGAGAGCAACAAGATCAATGACAAGACGTCTACAGGCACACATTGACATCTCTTGTGAAAGTGATCGATTAGGCAAGATGCTGACAGAACACGAATTTCGCTACAACTTGAAAATAAAGTCAAATATATAAAATATTTATAGATATTAACTTTTATTACTATTACTAAATTTGAAGTGTTGGATTCACTTTTGAAGTGGGCTCACACAACGACGGAACACTATGTATAAAAATAGTCCTGATAACACAGTTAGAAAAGTCGCCAGAAAAATTAGAAGATTGTGTCTTAAGTGTTGAGCTTTTGTATGGTATAAAGATTGAAGAAATATTCTATTTGATACTGACTCTAAAATAACTTGTACAACATATCAAAGCTGGAATCAATTGCAAATGAAGAATAGAGAGGTACCTATACCTACTTAATATTTTTGAGAAAAGTATTGTCATCTTTAATTTGAGTACACGTTTAACGTAGATGTGCATACAATATACTGAAAAATATCGTGTCCGCAACCATAAGCTACATAATTAGCTAGTAGATATCTATTCAGAATGCAATGGAACTGGGTTAAGCCCATAATTTGGTCTCCTATACGTCCAACAAGTGAATACTAATTAATTTCAATAGCATAGGTGTATATTTATACACTCTTTATTGAATGTAATTAAGAATGAAAGTTGCTACTCCATATAATCTATAATCGTTGGTGTAATCTTTTTGACCCAATGTAACACAATTTTAAGCAATCTTTTTTGTATAGTACACTAATGTGTAGCAAGATTTTAAGTAATAATCGTCTAACACCTATAAATTCTTGCAATTTACACAGCGTGCAAGAAAGGGAGAATATTACACAAAGAAATATAAATTAAAGATTGGGAATTCGCGAGAATATTAATATTTAAAATAATATTACAAGCTAATATGTTTAATATTACGAATATATTTTTGTTTCCTTCTTTAGCGATGGTTCAATCTCAAACAGGATGTTATATGATCAAGTTGATGTTTTTGTAGATGAAAGTACATAGGTATCAAGCCCACACGAAGGTCGTCTTGTTTTTCTTAAATGGCATCATATATTTTTAAAAATCTAATAACACGTAAAATGGCATATGACTTCAAGACTAAATAATCTCCTAGAAAGAATAATTTTATATCGCCCTTACTTTTAGCGACATCATCCTGTAATCTTAATTTGACACTCTGCAGGAAGTTACAAGTTAGGGAAAACCGAATATTATAATATTCGGATTGCGAATATTATAATATTCAAATAACTCCCTTCACCCCCATATAAGATAAGGTAAATTTGGGGGTCGCGGCCACGGTTTGAGAATCACTGCTTTGTGCAGAATACACAAAAATAATACTGTTACTTTCGTAATAAGAATAGTCGACAATTTCTATAGGAAAGAGTTAGATATTTAGCCTGTATTAAAACAGAGAGGATGATATTTGATATATGCATGTCCAAGGGCATTCTAATTATTTTATAGCCATAGCAGAACACTAGTAAACGAGTGCAAGTATTGCGCAATGCGTTGCAATTAGTGCCACAGCCATGGATCAATAATTAAGATAATTAGTGCAGCTATTTCAAAGCTTGTAGCACACAATATCCCTCCAGCAGTGCATCAGCAACAAACCTATAGTTGCAAGGTAAACAAACACATCAGTGGAATGTAAAATTTTGTGTCCTAATACGAAGCATAGTAATAAAAGTCAAAGTAGACCATCAGATCACAAAATTTGCCAAATCATCAAAATTTGCCGCCTCCAAAATTTGCCCCTCCCTCAAATTTGTCGCTTCTCCCGATTTGCCGCTCCCCAAAATTTTTCACTCCCCAAAATTAGCATCTATACGCAAATTCGCCCCTGGATATCACTCTGGTGCTGGACTGAGAGTTGTTACGATTTGAATGAAAGCACGAGAAATATAACTTCGGAGATATTTCCTCAATCCACAAACACTCGAGTCAGATTCGCAACAAGAATTTATTGTAAGATATGCATTTTGACAATCAGAATTAGAATTCTGACCAGAATACTGCCCGACAGAGGTTCGTCGTGATATCACATTGAGATTTGACTGACTTAGGGTTGGCTACAAGCCTTTTATACCAATCGTAAAACTAATGGAATGGTGATTGGTGATGCGTTGGCGTGAGAAGAATGAAGGCAGTCACGCAGGCCTCTATGTTCGTTTTAGGTGATAATATACCGCCAGGTATCACCCTGTTAATGGCGAAGGTCCCGTAGACCTCCAGGTCCTGGGTTGTGGGGTTGCAGGCGTATTAAATATGTAAGACCCTGCTTAGCCGACAGCTGGGAATTGGCGCTTGTCCCTTGCAATATTGCGAGCGACAGTGATGATTGCCACGAATTAGTCCGCAGGGTATTGTATCGAATTTTGTTCACGGAACCAGACAAATAGAAACGAAATGTCTGTGTTGAGTAGACGACCCCTCCACTTTCTTCAGTGTCAACGATATGCTTTTTATATCATATTTTGTCTTGTTTCTTTTGCTGGCGTAAGAGGAACCAGAGGTGTACACTAGTAACCTGCAATTACTTTTCCTTTTATACCTATCAGACGATTTCATCCTGATCCATAGTAAACGGCTTTAGACTCGCTAACTATATCACTTACATCCCACGATTTTTCCTCAAGAGTTTACCCGAGATTCCTCAGACCAGATGGCATTTCACTGCCGGTTTCTTTTGTTCAAAACCACAAAATCTCTGGTTTATATGTAATCCGTGATTACATCTGATTCCAAAGGCTCATAAAAATCGCTGCACACTCACAAGTCAACAACCACCTTGCAGACTTAACATTGTCCTTCTTCCCAGCAATACACGTTCCAATCCCAAGTAGAATAATTCAAGGAGAGTTATCAATTTATCTACAAAGTGAACTGCAGAATAAAACTTACACCGAACCCAGCTGCAGTTATCCTAGTTGTTGATGTCTTTCGCATCCTACGCCCGAGGAATTATTTAGGAATGAAAAACGCGATCGTCTCTCGTCGGTCGACCCTAGTTCCATCAAATACCGAAATTTGGGTCGTCGAAGGCACCTGTTAATTTACAAGCACCCAGTGGAACCGCTTGGCGTCGAGGCGTTTGTTATCCCAATGACCCTTGCCAGCACTTTGGCCATTTATTAACACCGTATTGTTAAACCTCTTACATTAGAAGCGCTCGCAAATGAAACGGGGGCTCGACAAAGCGGCAAGAGCTCGTTCGCGGCAACGACCAAAAGCTTCGGGTTCCGAAGCTCGGGCACCGCTGGAAAACTAATAACCACGTATAATCGACTGCTAGACACGGAATTATCGTTGGCCGTTAATCCTCCGCGAGCCTTGAACGGAATTTACTGGCCATTGGGTGTCTGTGCTACGTGCATTTTTCAGCGCGGTGGACCGGAACAGGCATTAATCTCGTTAGTTGACGATTAAAGGTAGATAGGAGTGAGATTTGTACGAGGTTGGTCTCTGGTACATATTTCACATAGGTATATTTTCGTTTCCTTTTCGTCAACTCGAATTACTCAGAGTTACTAGCGTCTTGTGCCTGTATTTCTTCTTTACAATTAGACTAGTATTTGATAGTAAATACATCAATATTTGAGTAACTCGTGTAATTCGAATATTTACATATTAACACTTCAGATTCTGGACTTTTGTACATTAAATCAAACACTGTACATCGCTACGTTCAATAAAATCGTGTCGTCTATAATGAAGCAAAAGCTTTGTGATCAAAGTATTTCAAAGCTGAAAACGTTAATTCGTCATATATATGTATAAAACAAAAAGTTGATATGTTTGCGTGTTTTTCTATCGCCTAAAAACTTTCGGACGGTAAACTCTGGGTCTGTTATTTTATCCGAGGTCGTATAAAATCAATATCGGCCATTATGATCCAGTTTGTAATCACTGATATTTGTAATAGTTTCTGTTGAGATCGGTTTGTTTCAACATGAGACGTGGCATTAGATTATATTTGCAAACTAGCCCTTCGCTTCGGGCCTAAGAGATATTAAGGACTCTATGAAAACACATTTCACTCCTTATCACCACTCCCTTAGGGGTTGATTAGGGTTAAATCCTGAAATTAGTTTTGAGGTATTTATGTGGGTAACGTTTGTATGTAAAAACCAAGTTAGTTTCTATTCGGACCTAAGAAATAATGAGTCCGAGAAAACATATTTCACCCCTTTTTACCCCCTTCGGGTTAGAATTTCGAGAAATGTTTGTTTTGTTTGGTTATATTCACGCACGTGTTTCTTCTAAAAAACGAGACTCGCAGAGTGCAACCAAAAAGATATACCCGACGTTCAAATAAATTGCTTTGGTTTTAATAGGTACATCTCGACTTTGATAAATTAAAAGCACCTATTTTCGAACACTTTCAACGTACAATATAGCAACTTTCACTCTCTGGATTTTTTCTCCGGGTCACTGACGTTCTTTCAAAACGCTGATCGGTACTTTTGTTTAGACACACATCTACATATTTATACTAAATAAACGTTAATACTTAAAGTCTATTTAGCATTCAGTTAGTTACGCAGACATAAAATGTATAAATTACAGGCAGAATTATGCCTCTTCATGTTACTAGAACGTACCAAAAGGTTTATGTCCCGTTAATAAATAAATGAATAAATAAAATTTGAATATCCCTTAATTGAAACTCGAATGGTGCAGTAACTGAAGATTCGACGATTAAAATGTAAATATTACACGATTGGACATTGAATATACCTCGATTAAAATTCAAATATAACTTGATTAAAAATCGAATATTGCACTGCTCAAATACCTATGTACTTATTCCTGGATCAAAATTCGGGTAATAATCGGATAAAGATAAAATATTGCAGTATTCGAATAGTTGACTATCCGAATAATTGAACCAATGTACACGACTCAAATCCTCAATTACTCAAATATTACACTTGTGCATTGAAGCATTCATTGTCAGTGAGTTCACAGTTTCTATTCCTGTATTTTCATTACGCTTTATTTTCCCAATTTTCTTCATTCATGCCACTAGATTCAAACAACTACCAGCTTCAAATACAAAATACCTCAAAATGAGGTATAATTACTAGTTTCTAATGAATTAATATTTTGTTTATTTCCCAAGTCAGATTACTATAACCAAAAGGTTGAATGAGACGTTATTTCTGATTTCGAAAGTCGAATGAAATTGAAAATTGCATTATACAAATTTCCACGTATTTAAGGGAGTCTCCCTTATAGAACTTAAAAAAAATCGATACTGTTTGCAGGTCCCCCAAAAATAAAGTTTCAAAAATGTATCTGCAAAACTCTATATCTGAATTCCTAAAATTAAGGAAGTTACAAAGATTTTAATGATGCGGCGAACAATAACATCGTTATGGCAAGTGAATTTCCCTCGTATCGCAATTATCAAATTGTTTCAATTAAAAAGCTAACGGGTCCTTTTTGACCTTTTTAAAGTAAACGCGTGGTCCACTGTCTCTCAGCATAATTTTCTGTACCTAGTGAGTTTTATATACTTGTGATCGTAAAGTTAAGGAGACACAAGTTCGCAGCAGAAATGTTTAGTTCGAAGTGAGTGAAATATATACCTACAAGCGCAATATTAAAAATGGGCAGGAAAGAAACAGAACAGGAACTTGTTCATCCGGGACGAAACAAAAAGAAAATCACAAATAGAGGCTGCAAAGAAAACCAGAATTGCTCATGCAGAAGAGAAATCAGCTGAGCAAGACATTTTTTTTTAGCAAGACGGCCCACTATGTGGTTCTGGGCTAGTAGATTAGTCGTAAGTATAATTATTTTTGTCAAACCGGTATGGAAAACTATAAACAAGGTTTTCTCAAAACCATGAATTTTGAATTTCCTTCCAAACTCACCCCTACCAGTTTTACACCCTATCCTCCCTTCAAACTCTCAGGCCTTCCAAATAAACCATAACAAACAAGTACAAAATAATTACAGTAACTAACACCATGATAATTAATAAAAAAAAATAATACTGTGAAGGAGTGAAAAGAAATTTAAAAAAATGTATAAATCACAGCCGGAGTTTGTTAACTTATTCGTCTCACCACTCTAAATACAATAAAAACTACAACCTAGACTCAATTAAAACGATTTTCAAAATTAAGCCTGTATACCTAATGAAATTTATAAACTTTTGGTATGCAACAAAATACCAATTGTCTATTTATAAAAATTAGAAATGTAAAAAATTAGTCGATGGTACAAAGTTTTGTAGAATCTTTGCAAAAGAAAAAGTCTTAAAAAACACATATTACAGTAAAAGACAATTCTTAATATTGTCAACTTACATAATATTAATATTGGCAATTTACTTTTATTCAACAGTATTATTCGACAGAAACAACTATGAATGTACCAAGTCAACTAACCTGATTTTGGAAATTTCGCCCGCGACCTCAGCCTCGTTACAAAGATCGAACAATAAACATCGAAATATCAATGCATTATACGAATTACTGCCAAACCAAACGGCGGCTATAGATAAATCGCCGAGCAATTAATAGTGAATTAATACCTTTCAAGGGCGATATTTTACGAATGTCCAGCCCTTTTCATTTCCATCTAACGCGTAATTTTCCACGGGAAATGCAGTCGCTTAATCGATGATGCATTTTCGGGAAAATGCTCGCAGGCAGAATTTCCTGCGTCCCCCTGCTAATTACCGAAACATTAATTTTATTAGCGAATCAGTGTGTCCCAAGAAAAAACAAAGCAGATAAATAAGTACACTCAGAAGGGAAATGATTAGGCACGAAACGTATGACCCGAAAGAATCTGCGTATGAAAATGAAAAATGCATTGAAACTCTTTCGTCCTCATTTACAGCGCGCTCCATTACCAGAGCATTTTCTGGTACGCACGGGCAGCATGGCAGAACAAGAAGCCGCATTTAAACGGCCTGTGGAATATCTCTTCTTTTTTTTATTCCGTGAAAACCAGTCTTTACGGTGAAAAAACGAGACCGCGGAAAATGAGGGGGCGACGAAAAGCGCGAGAAACTCTTTGACTGCGCGTTTCGATCATGCGACACCGCCCGGCTTTAAAGGAATCTGGGTGAAGATCGTAATTCATAAGTAAAACGCGACCGTAACGATGTTAAACGAACGATTCAAAGGCATTATCGAAAGGAATATTTTTTTTCATCTTTTTTTTAAGAGGTGTCAGTGAGTTCACGAGCAATTTTACGTATCCGAGGCCCGACATGATTCTGGATACTGAATTGAAGATTTGAATATTATTTATTTACGAAAATATAATTTTAAACCTTTCCGCGGAATAGGTCTGGGAAATGGGGCAGTCAATGCGGTGACTGACTATAGGCGTTCGAAAGATATGGTTAAGAAATAGGACTGACGGATTTCCGCACGTGTTATTTAAATAACAGTTAAATAAATGTTATTTATTCCAATGAGGTGGTGAGTGATATTTAAATATTCTTTGTGTAGCTTCAGTATTGGAAAATTCATTGAGTTCGAATATTTTAGATAATTTGTAATATTGGAATGAATTCCTTACATTGGATGTATTTGAGTAAAAGTAATGAAGAGAGTCGGAAAAATTCAAAATGTTCGTTTTAATTCTTTCCGAATTACTGGAATGATTGAGTACTCGACCCACGAAAACGACGTTTATTCAATTCGAATATTTCGAGAACTCCGAATGGCCCATATAGTTTTGACTTACAAACTCGCGAACTAACTGGAAAATACAAATAAAACGGTTAAAAATATTCTTGAAGAAGAGGCAAAAATTGTATGTATTGATCGTCGAAAACCCTAGGAATGTTTGTCAATCAATAACACCAATTGCCTAGAATTCAAATTGGCACAATTTTATTTTCTATGATGAAAAAGTTGACCATTTTCAGACTGTAATTTGAAAATAAAATATGGAATTGATAGGTAATGTAAAATGAAAAAATCACTTTTTGGTTTAATGGCGCAACTTAAAATAAGAAAACCATGAGGAATATCGACGACAAATTGAAACTCAAATTGGCCCAATATCTTTCTAATTTTGTATTCTTTATAGAGATGGAGCGAAAAACTATTAGGAATAATCATTGACCAAAATAAAAATTTTATTTATCCCTACTTAAAAACATTACAGATATCTGTTTGTCACTGGTCGGTAGAGATTTAAAATTTTAAATCGAATCAATATACCGAAGCGACGAACACCTTTAACTGTCATATGTGACAGTTATGTCATAAATAAACTATGGACATTACTACATGTACCGTTCGATATTATCGGTGAGAAGTTGTTAAGTTTTCATACGTGCCATCATGATGTAATTCAATTAAACATGGAAATACGCTCAGAAATATGGATAAGCAAAACGAAAAATTCCATTCACGGTGAACGAAAAGTACTACGATATTTCTCGTAAAAATAAACAATGAGAGTTTTCAATTCGTATTGAAATGTATTCTCAAAGTTTGATATTGTATATCTAAGTAGCAAAATAACTCTTGAAATATCGACGTGCTAACATCAAACGAATGATCTGTTAATGGTTTAACTCTGAAATTAAAAATGTATCGAATATCTATGAAAATAGAAATCAGTAGTTTTTTTTTCATCCTACTGATGATTTCATTAAGTTAAACAAATAATATTCCAGATCAATTTAATAAAAGCTATGAAAGGGGTCAGGCAGAAGAGCATTAACTTTTAAAAACACTAAGAATATCCCTCGTTACGTGACAGTACCAACCGAGATTCAAGGATGATCTATCTTTGCGATTTTATGTTCCATGCCTAAACGGTGGTACACCCCTTTCGAGAGCAAACTTTCTCATCTACGTGTGACGGTGCCCTATCCGACAGCAATGGCGATCTACTGTCACGTAAATTGAACTCTCGCGCGGAATTAACACTAACGAGAAAATCGCTCGCGAATCCGTTTTCGCAACTTACGGTATTCGCAATCCCTGCCTTAGTTCGTGCCCCTCTGCAGCATTCTGCCTCTGTTCGTTAGCGCGTGATAATTTGCGCACACACAACGTTACTCCCCCCAGGAGACCGACACGCTTTGAAAACGCATTTAAAAATCAACCGTTTCGCGAGGACCCTGTCTCTTTCCTCTAACAAGAAAAAAAAAAAGCCCAAACCAAGCTCAAACGAGGACGCTGGAAAAGCAGCAACGCCTCGCGGACGGGAGTGTCGGCACAGATCGGCTGACACGGAGGGACGTGAAAAATGCAAAACTGACAGCTGATCGCTAGTTTGTCGGATGAATTATTCGAGACCGCTTTCGCCACAGTCCCGTGGGGAGAGAATCATGAATCACGATGTCGTTGGCGAGGCGTTCGATCGGACTCGAGACTTTACACGCTCTGCTACCTAATTTCCAGCCGAGAAACTTGAATCGCCGGGTTCGAGCTTCCCAGAGACAGAAAAAGGGAACGAATTGGCAGGCTTATGCCGCGATACGTGACATTAACGATGAGAATAGCCGACGAAGCGTCGTGGCCGGGTTACGTCTACGGACGTATAACGTATAACGTCAGATTCGATTAATGCCGCTCGGTCGCACGGAACGAGCGTTAGTGTACGGGTAGGCGGTTAATCGCGTAGTCCTCGTCGGTGGGCAAACATTCGCGGGCAACATATAAGTAATACGTGCTGCGCCGGCGATCGTTACGTTACCGCGGTATAATGCACTTTAAAACGAACACGGCATCGAAGCATCGCTAGCCTGGCCATCGATCGAGCGTCCGTGAACCGTTTGACAGGTAGCACGGGCTAATCGGCGTACCGTTTTAAAGGGGAATTTCACGGAGCAGGCACACCGTGAGACAGTACCACATCGATCGTGGTGCGCGTTGCGCGTGACATTTGCCGCTTGTTCGTCGAGACGGTAAAGAAAAGGAAGACGAAAAAAAAGAAACGAGATTGGCAGAAACTAGGAACTGACATCGAGGTTGGCCGAGAAGCAGAGAATCGCCGGACGCGATCGATTCGCAGCCGTGCTAGGTGTTCCACTGGCACCTTTGTTTTCGTATTTGGAGGCTCGTAGGTGGATCGGTACTCACCTGGACCCGACAGACGGTCAGAACGGCCAGCAGTGCGGCCACCAGCATCCCCTTCATCTTTCCTCTTCGCCTGACCCTTTTAAATTCCTCCACGGTCGTCCTTTCGGTTGCTCCCGTTGCGTCCGCGGCTCCCCTCGGTCCCTTCTCTGCGGAGGTACGGCGTAATGCACTGATTGTAACGAAACGGCAGAAACGTCGCCGTGAACGGATTCAATGTATGCGAGGCACCACTCACCCGTCGTATACGAGAGCGCAGCGTACTACTGTGACACTGCTGCCTGGGTGGGTCGCTTTACGAGAAATCAAGATGGTGGTGAAGCGCGGCGCCGGTGCCGCTGAAACGGCCCCGACCAATGGCAGGCCGCTGCTGGATGACCGCGCCGGAGGGTGCGTTCACATGCGCGCAGTGGTCAGTCGATAACGTGGCGGGAATATCGTGATTTTGAAACTGTATTACCTGGACGCTCAGTGTTTTCGTTCAGTCCAAATCCGGAAATAGCCGTTTCCAGGTGAACTTTCAACGCTGGTCATTCTCCAATCATGCGATTTAATACTTCGTTGATACTTTCGGTGTGAGCCACCCATAAGCTGATTTTCAATCTCTGTATTTTCTATATGCAAACTAAATAACTTTTTTCCAAAGATAAGTTACAAATTATTTTTTTTCTTCAAAATATTATATCTGAGCAACAACTCTGTAGGTTTTTAGCTTCTAATATTGAAATTTGTTAAAGTTACAATTTTTTGCAGATTTTATTTGTTTTTTATCGATATAAAAAAACTATGATAAAATATCAGTCATAAAACTATGGGGATACATTCTAGAGACTTTAAAATTGACCCATGATTTCTTTTATTATGGTCTAAATAATTGTAGATTGATATTGATAAATTGGTATTTTTATTGGATTCCAAAGGTATTTGATAAATGCTGCTACAGTTTTCAAGGGTTTGGAATATCGTTGTGTCACTTATTGAAACATGAAATTCAGAGGGTTTATTCCGTTTGCGGCATAGGTGCTAGATACGAAGAGGTTTTTTGAAATTCCAACCTGAAGGGGGTGAAAAGGGGTAAAATATGTTTTCTCGGACTTCTTATTATTTCTTTGGATCGATTAGATATAAAAAATGCCTAAAAGTCAGATTCAGCAGTTTGCCCTAGTCAACCCCTAAGAGGGTGAAAAACAGGGTAAAATATAGTTTCCCGGATTCCTTAATATAGAGATAAGTCCGATTAGATATCTACTTACTTTTTGCTTCGAAAGGGTACCCACACAAATGCCAAAAAACCAATTTCATGATTTTACCCTACTCAACCCCTAAGGGGGTGGTGAAAAGGGGTGAAATGTGTTTTCATGGAGTCCTTAAGGGGGGGAGTCTCCTGTAACAGCCCCAAAAGTAACTGATATTTAAGAATTTTTTTTTAAAAATCTATTGGTCATATTGGATTAAACTTGTTGGAATATAAGGAGGTATCTTTAAACTTGCAGAAAATATTTTTTTATGCCGAATTTCCTTGTTATTTATTAATTATTGTCCACTTCTTCGGCGATGTAACTCCTGTTGGCAGGATGTGAATAATATTTAACCGAATATTAAAATGTATGAACAATGTCTTCCGATAACTAATTATCTTGAAAGGCGTTTGTTAACACTAGCAACAAAACTCGAAATGATAATTTAATTGAAAATTTAAGATACATATCAATGTTTGGCTGAATTAATGAAAAAGCGAAGAACATTATACTTATAAAAATAATATTCTTACAAATCAGAGGCGTTTAGATTATCAAAATGAATTTCAATGCAAAACGTAACATTTGAATAAAGTAGGTCCACAGAAATATTCTCTGTAAAAACAATATAGAACTCAACAACCTAGAAAAGTTGAAAAACTGGAGCGTAAGACAATATGAATTATTCAATTTCCATGCTATTTCTGGTTTATGAACAGTCTCGTCTTTCGGGTTGAATGGCAGACGTCCTATTATCTGTCAAATTCAGATCAGCTACTTCGGATAATCAACTTACTACCTGTACTTATGAAGCGATTCTAATATTGTACTAATAATTAAAATTTAAATTCACAAGAATATCGTGACATTCAATTCAAAAGCTAAAGCACATTCGTTATATTAAATATTTGACTCAGGAGCAATAAACTTTCTATTCAAATAATTACATAAATCCTTTAATTAAATTTAAGTGAATTATTGCTGACTTCTTATTTTTATTCGTAAGTATTCTTTCCAATTTTTTATATATTTTAATTGACTTATAGAATGAGAAATCTTTGTTTTTTTACGCAATTCAGATTTGTAATTTATGAAAAAGTGATACAAAGATTCATAGAAATTGAAAACAAGATCAGTTGAAGTAATTAAGGTTTTCCTTAATTTGCTAAGAGCAGACAAAGTTCTTCATTCAGTCCCTATACCTATGTATAAAACCCCGACAGCTCCCAATCGATGACAAAATGTAACCGCGGCATCCGTCACAGTCAATCGATGCTCCGGATACTTCGATTTTTAAAAGAAAAAAGACAGTACCGAAGACATTTACGGGAATGATTTAACCCTAGTATTGTACACTGACATTTTTATCGGAGAAACATTCTCAAGAAATATATTTTTCTTTTCTAATTCTTGAAACAAGGGATGATCCACGTATTTTATATTCTTTGAAAACATGTTGGATGACTACCCCCTGTTAGCACTGAATCAATACAACGCCAGTCGATAGGTGCTGTTCCCCGCTATTTTCCACAAACAAGTTACTCACTATCGCACTTTATATATCAAAGTCCGATTTTCTTATGATTTAGTTACTAAAGGCTAGGTCCTTTTCTCTGCACTAAATTCTCTTACGCAGGGTATCCGGATAGGTTAGTGCCAATTGAATACAATTCGTATGAAGTCATGTCTAAAAATGATTCATTAAGAAGTTATAAGATAGCAAAAATTCATTACCCGTTAATGCTTCTCCTTGTAGAATTGCTGATTGATAAACAAAAGAAGAAATTTTCATTTTGGAAGAAATGTGTGTGAATTTCTTAATTAGCAATTCTCTCGATGTTTGATCGCTCACAGCGGATAAAATACAGTGTGCCCCAAAATAGCGTGGCAATCCGAAACATTCAAATTCTTCGTGCGAAATGACATTGAAATGTCCTTTACCGTTTTGGGATCCGAGGCTTCGTTCTCGAGATATTAACAGTTGAATATTAGCGGTACAACTTCCGGGTCGCGCAGTTTAAAGCCGAATCAGCTGTGCGTACGGTAGGTTACACGCGCTCGTGACGTAAGAGGCGCGCGTAGATACAGGTTCACATGCACAGGGTAGAGCCCAACGCGCTAACCCATTTTCACGGTTTAGACAAGTTCGGTCGCTTTCCCAGCCACTGCTCTGCGCTCCGCTGCTTTGGTTTTAAACTGCGCGGCGCGGAAGTTCGAGCACTATGATTCAACTGTTAATATTTCGAGACGGAAGCCTTGGATCCCAAAACGGTAAAGGACTTTTCGATGACATTTTGCATGAAGAATTTGTATGTTTTGAATTGTCCCATTATTTTAGGACACCCTGTATATTTTTTACTTGTGTAATATCGCGACACCCCGTATATACAGGACATAGTCAAATTATGTATTAGTTTGAAAATTGTTGTATATAAAAGTTTTATAGTTTTGGGGGAGGTATTTTATAACGTATGTACATACATTCTTTGTATATGGTGGCGTTTCGGAGATTTGAAAGTCAACTTGGTTTTTTTTTTTTAATAAAATGTATTTTTTATGACAGGTGGAAAGCATGTAGATTTTTGAATATAAACGTACAATATATTGATGTTAAATTCAATATTTAACGAGATATTTTGCTTCGTTTATGGAACATTTTCTTCGCGTAGCATCAGGTTGGAAATTCAATATCAGCGAAGGCTTCAATAACGCAGCGGTACTTACACAACAAATATCTCAAATTTCAAATTATACATTAAATAACTCAGAGCAGAACTGCTCGGCTACAGAGAAAGAGTTATTAGCAATAATTAATTCTGTTGAACATTTTCGACCACAGGTACATTTATAATCTGTACGGATCATCGACCACTTCAATGGCTTTTCAATTGCAAGAATCCGTCGTCCAAACTAATTCTGAAGCTAACTAATTAAGTGGCGGCTTATAATTAGATTATCTGAATATACATATAACATAAAATATAAGTCAGGGGCTGCCAATTCAAATCAGGTGGTATTTCTAGACTCATTTTTGAAACTTCAAGATTTAGACGAAAATAATCAATATTCAGAATACATGCATATAAACAAAATTTAATATAACAAATCTGAAAGAAAATTTAATAAGCTTCTGAACTTCAAAGTCAGAAACAATTCGTATATTTATTATATTCTGTTACTCTCGAGGCGCGTGGGAGCAATTTGCTTGTGTTAATTTTATTTGTTAACCAAATCGTTACGCGATTATTGGTCGTGTGGTTGCATGTGTAGTACGGTATTTAAGAAACAAATGGAATGATGCTCGAAAATGTTACGTGTGTTCATTAACAAATTATAAAATATCTTTAATGGGATAATAGTGTGTGGCTATATGGAACTCATCTACATCAGAGGTACACAAAGAGCCGCCCGGACCTCTAGCGTGAAGCTATGACGTTGCTCAGCGCCACGCTCGGCTCTGACCCGGCGCCCAGAATCGCAAAGAGGTCCGAGCGACTCTTTGCGCACCTCTGATCTAATAAGTAGTCCCATACGGGCCCCGCAACAGAAATGGAAAATTGCTAATGGAAATTAAAATCAAACAACTCAACTGGAATGAAATTTAACAATATATCTGAAACTGGCGAAAATTTACAGTGCGGGTAAATATTTTTTAAATTTTTTACACGTTTTAAAGCAAGAGATCTGATATCTTTTGGAGTGGTGTGATTCTGTGTTTTATGTGATTTCAGCGCGTGTGTGTTTTGATAACACAATGAACTATAACTATAATAGTAGCGATTAGGTAAGTACCCCTTAATTTTGGATTAAGTGTCGCAGAATCGTGGGGCCATGTCGATTGTCGTAAATGTCGTCGCAGTCTCTGTAAGGTGGGTGACCCGTACGACAGTGACTTTGACAACCACTGCCCGATTCCTCGCCCGACTTAGCCCGCGTGCAGCGGTGCACGCGGATTGCCTGCTTCTAGGCATATCTTTAAACGCTTATAACTAACAAACGAAGCCTCAATCGCAATATCGTTATTCTTGATTTTCGTCTTAGTATGGTATCCAGAATCATCCTTTAAATTTATTCCTAGGTGTAGCCGAACACCCTGTATAGGATTACTATAAGTGTTCCCCTTCCACTCCGCACCAATTTTCCTGGCAACGTTGATGAGGGCCTTAAAAGCTAGCAACAGGGATGCCAGAAATAGACACCACAGGGGCGGGTTATGCCGTATCGCGTCCCTACTTCTGATAAACCTGGCTAGCACCGAGTTAGCCCCCGATCATCATCAGTCCTGCCTTACAAGACAGACTCACACTACGGTACCTAGTAACCACAAAGTGGGGGAAATGCTGTTGACGTTGCTCTTGGCTCTGATCACTGGTAATCGAGAGAGCTCTTGCCCGCCATAGCCCAGTTGAACAGGCCTGCAGTAGACGATGAAAGGCGATGAGGGAAGGTACATCGTGGCCATAATAAGCTTTCATCAAGCATGTTTATTTGCATAGAGTAGTACTATTTGGTTTCAATCTTCGTACCGTTTCAGATAAAGGCGGGATGCGTGTTTCTGGTTTCCTGTGCGGGACTTGGGTGCAATCAGACGTCCACGTCAACACATATACATAATGTATGTATATGCGTATTTCTTTTGGTTAATTAACACACAGTTTGCACTTGCGCGGTCGGCTGAATTGTATGTGTGAACCTGTATCTACACGCGTCTCCTGCGGCTGCGTGCCAGCGTCCGTTACCGCGCGCCCAGCTGACTCAGCTTTAAACTGCGCGACCCAGAAGTTGCACCGCTAATATTCAACTGTTAATATCTCGAGAATGAAGCCTCGGATCCCAAAACGGTAAAGGAGTTTTCGATGTCTTTTTGCATCAGGATATCGCATGTTCCGGAAAGTCCCTGAATTTTGGAACATCCGGTATACTATGTTAACATTCACTGAGTCCTCTGTTAAACCGTGCTGTAAGGAATGTTACATCCACTATAGACATTGTAATTTGTAGAAGGGAGTGCTAACCCTTCGTTGACACACCTCTTTTTTCGATCAACTTTGACACACCTGGGTGGCTGACACCTAGAGCAATTTTTGAACGAGTGCCATTCTCATCCAAAGAATCCAATTATTATAAAAAAAATCATGGGTCAATTTCAAGGTCTCTAGAATGTATTCCAATAATTTTTTTATTGAAATTGTATCACAGTTTTTGTAAAATAATTCTAGATTACCACATGTCGAGAAAAAAACGAAGAAAATGGTAAAAAAATTGTAACTTTTACAAATTTCAATATTAAAAGCTAAAAATCTACAGAGTTGATGTTCAGATATAACATTTTGAGAGAGAAAATAGTTTTTAAGTCGGCTTTGAAAAAAGGTATTAAAAAATCTTTGTAGAGAATATTTTAGACAGGTTTAAAGGTAAGAATCTATATATATACTTGCATAGCA
Organism: Andrena flavipes; assembly: GCA_963971345.1. Lineage (NCBI taxonomy): Eukaryota > Metazoa > Arthropoda > Insecta > Hymenoptera > Andrenidae > Andrena > Andrena flavipes. The sequence goes on from OZ020480.1 coordinate 64,348,967, forward strand.
GTAACAACGCTATTAATACGCAAGAGCATATGATACAGCAGCATGACATCAGGTATACATTGAGTGAATCATAAAACTTGATGAAGAATTTTAACATCGAACGATGACAGAAATACGTTTAATATTTTTGCTTGTATAATGTGTATGAACAATGCTTCGTATAAAATACGAATAAAAGAATATAAAATTCTCTGTCTCTTTGATCCGATCGAATAAAAGGCACTGATCATTCATTTTATGAATTTAAATAAAATCTTACACGTTTTTCTATTGTTGTATAACTATAGTGCATACTGCTTACAAGCCTTAGAACATCGTTGCATGTCGAAGAATTCTTTAACAAATAACTTTATTAAAAAGTAACAATTTGTAGAAATTATTACTAAGACAGAGTAAGGCGGAAAATCATGTCGAAGAATTATGAAAATGGTAAAACAAGACTTCAACAGCAGAAGAAATATCATGCCAAAGTATCAAAACGGACTAACTGTAGATTGTAGAAGATAAATTCTGCAGGGACAGAACGGAGTCGTTAAATGCATCAAAGGGACGTTTCGCGGCGCTAAAAGTAAAAGAAAGTCCTAGAATCAGTGCTAGAATCAACTCTTGAATTGAATGCAGCGTCGGAACATTTTTCTACATAAAAAAACCATTTCCGATAAAACAGTGAGAAGAGCGCGAGCAAAAGCATTCCACCAATAGTCACCACCAAACGTCAGACCAACAGCCACAGGCGACTATTTGCAATAGAAAGAACACGATAAAAATTTATAAAAATTGTATTAAATTTTTCGATAAAGTCAAATTTACGGACTAAGGACGAGATAAATGTACAGACACAGAGGAGATCAAACACAGAGATTCAATTGAAAAATTCACATTATTCACACTTCGGCTTTACTGCATATTAACTCCATTTTCATATTCTGTTCTTTTTTACATTTCTCGTATACTTTACAAAATCTCGATTTCACAGCAACAGCAAGAAGTTTATTACTTAAATAATCCATACTACGTGTCACAATACCAGTATTTTCTCCACAACGATATTTTCTAGTGTACCAGTTGCATTTAAATTTGATTCAACGTTCACACCAGCAAATTTCGTTACAGAGAAAATATATCTGCGTAGAAATAATAAAAATTGAATAAACATATACAAAGAGATAATGCAGCGTTGCGAAAATAACAGATGAGAACGCCAGCGAACACAATACGAAAGAACGACGTGGCAAAGTGGCAAGGACTAAGCCAAGATCGTAGGTTGAAACGAAATGTCGTGAGCAACGTGCATCGAAGGTAGCTTTAAGTACGGATAAATTGTCGAGACTGTATCGCTGCGCCCGTTTACTTAGCTCTCGTCATTTTCTCCGATTTAGAAAATCGTTCGTAAGCCGCCTTATCGAGCATCTCTTGACATTTGGTTCGTTAACAACGCGTCCTTCTTGATTTCTTCTATTTTCCCGTCTAACCCATTAGACCCCGGGAAATTACACATTCCGCGTGGCTTTATCTGCTCCTCGTTTTTCTTTTTCTTCCACTCCGTCTTTCTTCGTTCTTTTTCAGAAGAACATGGAAACGCACGAGCAGATAGCCTTGGCCCATACCTTTGCCCGTGTGTCGGCCACCGTACCCACCGGTTACCCTGGAAACGGTATCGATTTCAACCCTCAGCTATGCAGTAGAAACCAGCGGCACACCATGGGGGTCTCTTCGTCTCGAGTTTCGACAAGGCAGCCCGTTTAAACTACCCGATTACAGCAGCTTCCATCTCTATTATCCCTAGCATTTCGTTTCGCGTGATTCGGAAAATCGGCCCAGCACGATCTTAGGGAGCAGAGAGCATTGCGAAATAGCCGTTGAAATTTCAGATGCGATCGCCACTTGAGCTACCACGATAGCCCTTGTTCCCTATTGTGCCGATTTTTCTAAGCTTTTATTTATACCGCTATAAAACTCTGACTCAGCTTATACGAAGGCGGAAAAGATTATAATTTCCTTTATGATTCTTCTAGATATTTATCTACATCTAGCGCTGCAGAATTCTAGAGCTCTGCTATTAAAGCAGACAATCTTCCTTAAAACTGCCATTGAAATTTTAGATACGACCAGCGTTGAGTTACCATAATAGTCTTTGCTCTGTTATACTGATTCCTCTAAATATTCATTTATACCACTGCGGGAGTCTAGAGCACAGATATCGAGGCAGAAAATACAGAAAAATTGCTGTTTATATTTCGGATTCGATATACATTCAGTTACTACCCCTGACTTTTACTCTGCATTGTGTTGATTCTCCTAAATATTTATTAATAACGCGATACCAGGATTCAAGAGCCTTAACATTATGCAGAGCAGAAAGCACAGAGTTACTACGTAATAAATATACTGAGCTGTTATCCCATCCCCTTGGTTTCTGCTATGCATAATATCATTTAAATACTTATTTACACCAATGCAAGAGCTTCTTCGTAGTAGACACAGATGTCAATAGCTGACAATTTATGTACGAGCGTTGCTTTTTGTTGGAAAATACATGTACTGGGTAATATCATCTGAATAACCCAGCGCTGTGCACAGAATATTCGAACAAAAATTTAATCAGGTTTTACAATTGGAACGCTTTGTTTGGAAAACAAGCGAAATACCTATTTAGTGGGAATGAGAGGATTACATGAAACGTTAATACGTTTGACACTTACCTCGAAATACCGCAAGCTGTATTATACTTTAAATAATTATAGTATTAAATTTTATTATACATCTAGACTTATATAATCACTGGTTCATCACTGTCCAGCTAAAACCGCTGACCCTAGAAGCATGAAATTCGGAGAGTATATTCCTTATGCGACATAGGTGCTCGATGAGAAGGGATTTTTTTAAATTCCAACCCGAAGGGGGTGAAAAGAGGTGAAATATGTTCCCACGGACTCTTTATTATTTCTTAGCCCCGATTAGGTACCTACTTGGCTTTCACTTACAAAAGTTAGCCACACAAATGCCTAAAAACAAATTTCAGGATTTTGCTCTAATCAACCCCTAAAGGGGAGAAACGGGGTAAAATATGTTTTCACGGATTCCTTAACATCTCTTAGGCTCGATTAGATATCAACTCGGTTTTTACTTACAAAGGTTACCCACACAAATGCCAACAAACCAATTTCAGGATTTTGCCCTAATCAACCCCTAAGGGGGTGGTGAAAGGGGATGAAATATGTTTTTACCGATTCCTTATCTCTTAGGTCCGATTAGATATCAACTTGGTTTTTACTTCGAAAGGTTATCCACACAAATGCCAAAAAACCAATTTCAAGATTTTGCTCTAATCAACCCCCAAGGGGGTGGTAAAAGGGGGTGAAATGTATTTTCATGGAGTCCTTAATATCTCTTAGGCCTGAAGTATTATTCCTAGTATAATATAAAATTTAATATCTTCAAATTTGCTTTAGGTATCCTATTATAAAATCGCCTCCTTTGTGATTGCGCTACAACTGTGAAAATGCATAATATTTTTGTAATTTTCCTTCTTTAATACATGTTAAGTAACTTGAAAATGTTCCCTCAGTTTACGGTATGTAACATTTTCACACCCCATCAAGCATTTTCTCAACAACATAGCAGAAGTAGACACCAGTTCCAAATAGCCGCGCCAAACTAAAATAACTGCAGCAAGAAAATCATTTTTTATTTAAATACAATAGGTACAGATACATAAAGCCTTATTATTCTACAATGCCGTGTTACTAGTGGCGAAATTGAATTAACGTTCCTCTCGATCGATAAATATAAAAATATCACTTGGACGCATCATGGTTCTCGTTAACTTCGTACAGCCCGCAAACCTTATTAGCTGGCACTGCTTTATCTGAAACGATAAATAGATGCTAACGATGATTTCTAAAGCAACGGTAAGACTATAACACATAAATCGTACGAGGCTCAATTAGCATACCGATCATCTTTGGGCGGGGCAGATTAAGGCTACTCATTATGTCAACAAATTCATTCAGAGATTTCGTTAATCTGGGATTAAGGGCCTTCTCCTCAGCCACCGTAGTCACTGTTCTACCGGTGTAATCGTGGGCTGGATATAGCTTGTAATTCGGCGGCAGCGTAAAGATTTTCGTATGAACGGACTTGTACAAAACTTCCGCGGAGCCGCCCTGCAGATACAGAAATTACGAGGATTAAAATTCGTCGCCAAGCTCCGACATTATCTCGAGCAACCGTGCTGTGAGGTGTTTCGCCATTGAAATAATGCCTGGCATTTTCATTTGCCCCAGCTAAACTGTGAAACCAAGAAAGGACGAGTTCCCTTTCTTGGAAAATGGTGTTCGATAAAAACCAGGGAATAATGAATGGCCCGCGGCTGTTGTTAACGATGATAAACATTTCAGCATTTCGATCCAGTGGTGAGATTCTATTTAGAAGGTTTCATTACTATATTTGCACAAAAGGTGGACTGAAAGAAGAACAAGCAGATTTCTAGGTCGAATATTTAAGGACATCGTCTTTATAACGTCGTATTCAGTCGAATATTTCTTACAATTAATACTGAAAATTAGTTATATATTTACTGTGCCTTAATGGTACTAAAATCTATGTTTCTTGTTTAATAGTTTCAATCGAGAGTAGTTGTAATAATTCATATAATAATTTATTGATTTGAGTATTTAGTATAAATTCATTTGACTAGAATACTCATTGTCAGTAAATCTCTTTAAAAATATTCTTTAAAGGTCTTTTGCGAACGCACTATTGGTTGCCATCCATTCTGTGGAATATTAATGTAAAATTATTTAGAGAAACTGGCATTAACTAAATAACTAAGTGAATGTTTATAATGTCTGACAGATTTTATAAACTGATAATAAATATGTATTGATCGAAACTGAGGTTCTTTTTAAGAGGTCATGAATTTGGGGGTGAAAAGTGTTACAATTTTATAAAAAGAATCTTTCAATTTAAAAGATTATTACGTGCCATTATGGCGATGTCACTTTTAAAAGGTGTAGCGTCTAAATAAGTGATGCGCACCAGTACGCTGGAGCTATCACCTACAGTATCGAACCAACATAATTTTACGTCAGCGCTGCCCGTATAAAAGTTGCCAGATTTTAAGATTCAACGTTAAAATATTACCTTCTGCGATCAATAAATGAATAACTGCGTAAAATGGAATAATAATCGTAGTAGTTGCAATAGTAATAGTAGTAATAGTAATAGTAATAATAATCATAAGAAGAAGAAATGCAAAATCGCAGGAAAAATAAATAAAAAATGGAAGATTTCAATTTAACAAAGATAAAAAGAGTGGTGTAAAGAGCAACATTCGGTGAAAACAAATTACGCTGTTATTGAATCTAAGGGCTGTTAATTATAAATACAGAGCATGACCTCAATATTTCTCGATGACAATCCAAACAATTTTGTGGAACCGTCAAAAGTAATTGCAATATTAATTATTCCTTGCAAAAGATGCGAGAATGTGAAATTCAAATAAATATGTAAGCTCGAAAAATATACAATTACTTAGTCGAGAAATGGTTTCCAGGTAATTCATTATGCATTCTTAAAATTAAATAGAAATCAATACTATCATGATTGCATGTACAAAAAGAACGTGATTCTGAGCAATTATTATAAACTGTTAGGAAGTTATACTACTTAGGTACTTGCTACTTACCAGCGAAAAAATATGAAACTTTCTTTATACCCTTTGCTTTCTTTTTCTCCTATTTCTAGCGTACATATTTATGATGCCTTAGATGAGAAATACAATGATCAAAGTCAGAATAGTGAGTGTTCTACTGTATGCAATTAGGTGAAGGCAGTCGTGACTCTCTGCTAATTTGAATAATGGATATTTCACAGTGCATAATGAAGGGAGGGTGCATCAAACTTATGAATTCCTTTAACACAAGAAAATATTTCTTCCTTTGAATACAAACCTGAAAGTCAGTTCTACCACATCCGCGTATTAAAAGGGCATCGCCTGTGAAAGCGATGCCTTGCTCGTCGCAGACGTAGGTAATGCAGCCTATGAAACATAAAATCCATCCATTAAGCCACCATTTTCAGTTTTACATTCAAATTCTAAAGAACTCGATAATATAGACATAACCAATATCACTTGGCTGATTACAACCGAAACTAATCTAAGTAATTTTAAACATTTCGTCTGACATATAACATTGATAATGTACTGCACATATTTTAACCGCATTTTCCTTATAATTACAGTAATATAGAATATTCGTAGAAACTTTACAGTAGAAACAGACAGCGGAAACAAATTATAACAAAGAAGGTGCAGTATATTTTTTAAAAAACAGTTTGGATGTTTTAAAAGTTCTAATGAAGTTAATTTAATAATTATACCCTTAATTAAAATTCATTTTATTTCAGCTCACTTTACCCCAGTTAGTAGCTCATTCTCTCCCGTATATTTCTCACATTAATTAAAGGATCACCTGTAGGAACCCGAAAAATAGGGGCAAGTTCACATGGTCATAACTCCGGTAAAAATAGTCGTATCGATATTTTAAAACGTTTGAAAGCGTGGAATCCTTACTTTCAGCTGTTCCTTTTTTTTACATTTTAGCTGTATTGCTTTTCGGCAAAGTTACATGAACTTTCGACGATGAATCTTGCTAGAAGTAACTAAAGTAAAAAAAAAACGGTTTTTGCTTCAAAGCTGAATAACTCGGCCAAAAAAATCCACAAGAAATGAATTACTTTCTTTTACACAGGAAATTAACCGCTTTCAACTGGTGTAAATGTAATTTGTGTAAAAAATTTCATACTCCACGTGGAACTTTCGCAAGTTTAAAATTGACTAAGTGCTCTTTATATCGTTGTAACTTTGCCGAAAAGCAATGCAGCTAAAATCTGAAGAAAAGCAGCTGAAAGTAGGGATTCCACACTTTCAAACCGTATTTTCAAAATACCGATACGATTATTTTTGCGGGAGTTATGACCATGTGAACTTGCCCCTATTTTTCGGGTTCTTAGAGCTGATCCTTCGATTAATGTGAGGAGTGTATTATGGGATAAAGTGGTCGTTTTGGTTTTTCATTTTCCAGTTGAATTTTAATATATTCTAAGTGTATCTGAAGCATTTCTAGCCATAATTTGTTAATAGTAATATCGTAATTTATTCGTATACATTTTTATTGAAAAGAAATTTTTTTATTCTACTTTAAACTTTTTTAAACCCACTTATATTAAACAGAAAGGAAATAATATGATCAAACTAGGTATTTTTAACTTGCATCGTGTCACTAATTAAATTAAATAAATGAAACGATAAATTGTCTTAACAAAAACTACCGTTCTATTTTTCAACCCTCTTGCATAATGTACATTTAAAAAATATGAAGTTGCCTGGGGTACATCCAGGAGGAAAAACATAACACTTGCAATCTGCATTTTACAAAGTGCAATCTAGAACAAGCGCTCTCGGCTACGACGCCTCAACGCTGAAGCTTGACTTCTTTTTAACGTTGTATCCAAACATTGTACTGATTTTAAAAGAAATACTTGCAGAGGGAGGTTCAAACAATAGCCTGGTACTTTTATGATACGAAGAAGTGCTGCTTTATTTTTACGTGACCTGCAGTTGATGGCCAGTTTACGAAACACGTGCATTTACGTGACCACCATGACACGTGTTTATATTTCTTAATGCTTGGCTAGCAGCAGAAATTCAGGCTAATTCAACAGTTTATTTGTTCTCCAATTATTTGGCGAAGGTATTTAATCGTCGATTTACTCCCTACTTAAACAAATGGCGTCTAATATAACCCAATACGAGACCAATTAAACCGGTCCACTGATGATGAAACATGTTTAGTTACAGCAGAACCTCGACCATCAAAATCAAGAGTAAGAGAAAAGGGTGAATTTGATACGTGGATTAACAATGCTTCTGAATAATAAAACGATCATAGTTTTGCAACACAGTGTTGCAGAATTGAGATTCATAAAAACTTTTTAAAAATGCAAAAATAACCTCAGGTTTGCTACATCACTTACAGTTTTTTAACGACTCGTTTTGACGTTTTTATGTTGTAATATGCTATTACATGAAATTGGTAGCAAAAAATGACTGACCTCACAACTAACCGATGTATGTGGCTTGGCGACACAGTGTCACCTAGAAAGAGTGACCCAAAAATGAGGGTTTTCTTTCGTCCGGTTTTGGTCCCACGATTTTGGAACCGAATTTTCTGCCAAATGATACCTCGTGATGAGGCGGCAATCACAATAAATCTTCAAGTTGAGGTGGGCAATTAGTTTCTGAAATATGGACGGCCAAAGAAGTGAGAATTCATTAAGGAGTGTTCCTAGTGTGACGACTGAAGAAAACTTGATTTTTCGGGAATTAACGAAAGAAACAAGTATTGCACGTATTTATTCTATCGCCTTTTAAGACTATAAAAAAAATTGTGATAAAAAATATCCATTTACAGCGGAATAGGAGCATCGTGAAGAGAACAATATCTTTCCGAATTCCAATTGTAGTTATCTCAAGCACAAAAATTCAAAAAGATTGGTAGCATAAACAGTTAATAAAAATAGCATTAAAATCCATACATTAATTCTTAAAAAAAAAGATGAAAACAGGCCTCCTTTTCGAACGACGAAGTAGAATAGACCCTTAACGTGTCAGCCCATATCTACGCTTCGATGCACAGGCTTTTATGTTAGTCCGATAATTTAAAGAATTGTTCCAAAGCGTTTTGCTGACTGCTAACAATTTACATTTTCAAAATTCACAATGGCCGAATCAATATAGTGGACCGTTTGTCAAGAAATATTCGGATTTTCATAAAACTTTGGTCTAGGGTAGATGTCCTTTTTACAGCCATTCCATTTATTTTACGTAATAAAAACGCAACGCATAAAGAATAGTGTACAATAAGAAGAAGAAGAAGAAAAAAAAATCAAGTTAATAATAAATTTTTTTAACACAATTCTTTATACGTCACTGGGACATCTACCTTAATATTTGTAACGTAAAAAGTTATAAAATGAATTTTCGATATTAAAGTAATATTTATGATTTTTCTTATTCATAAGTTTAAACCAAACCCTAAATATCGGACAGCAGCTTTGGATTATGCAAGAGACAGAATTTCAGTTGAAAATTATTTGCTAGTCAATGCATTATGAAATCTCGATACCACAGTGGAAAACATCACCAAATTTTCATCCTTATTGATAAAATTAAAACCGGACGAAAATCAATCACAGAATATTACTGCACATGCGAAAGTGGCGTTCGAACTGTTGGCTGTTGCAGCCACATTATAATAAAACGTGTCCATCACCGTTTCCAAAAGTCAAAAGTAAAAAATAATAAATGTCTGTGTACTTAAAAGATGTTTTTTTCTTTAATATAGGTATCGTCCACCGTATTGAATCGGCCATTGTGAATTTTAAAAGTCTAAGTTAAAATTCGTTGTTAGCAGTCAACAAATCCCCTGGGAATAATTCTTCAAATTATCGGACTGTCATAAAAGTCTGTCCACCGAAGCGTATAAACTGGCGAGTTAATGAATTTTCATTTCTTTGACGTCCCATATCTCAGAAACTAATTGTCACCTGAATTTGAAAATTTGTTGTGACTGGTGTCTCTGCATAAGGTATCATTTGGCAGAAACTTCAGTTCCAAAATCGTGGAACCAAAAATAGATGATTTCTTGGGTCACTCTTTCTAGTAAATTCTAATATTGACCTGCATGAACCATTATGGAAACCTTAAACACACCCCGTGTGTTTCAAATTCAGTACTCGCAAATATATTAAAAATGATTAACATATTGCAAAAGAACATACGTCCTAACATATAATAAATAAATAATTTTTAAAAATAGACCGAACCAGTGCGCCGATAACATTTACTTTTAAGTTTTAAAAATTCTTTACGGTCGAAATTTTAAATCATTCTATTTAACATGCGTCCTACACTAGATTATAGGCCATTTACTTTTTTTAGGCTTTTTTATTTTGGACAAATCATAAATAATTGCCGGGCGAATGTGTGTAACGGATCAGCTAGTTATTATATAATATTACAGTTAGAAACCAGAGATTATGTAAATGTGAAATAATTTCATTTGTCCTAAGCCCTAGGAACCTAATCCTTCTGATTCCCAAAGCGCATATTCCTCTTAAAACTATTATTTCCGCGAAGTGACTTTTGTCGGCTCTGCGTAATCATCTTAAAAATGCTATCTTTAGAAAATCTAATCTTTTTCGTTGTCACCTCTTTCATTTCTGTAGTGTGCCATTAGTTCTTTCAAATGTCAATTCCTTCATTGTTTCCGAAACCGAATTATTACTTCAAATTCTATTCCCAAGGTAGCTTTTTCACTTCGTAACACTAATCGAACGTTCTCATGATTGAGGTTCTACTGATCTGATTTTAAAACCCAGAAAGAATAATATGAAAAATTAATTAATCTAAATACTTAGTTTATATGGAAACAACAGTTTTCGTTCAAAAAAATTAGTACCAGGACTGCTGCTGATTGTAAGCTATTCTTTCTCTTATCAGCCAGTATATCCCAGATAACCATCTTATCGTTAGTTTTATCTAGTACTTATTCAGAATTTAAAAAAAAAAATATTTAAAAAAAGAAATTTTGAAAATTGCGGTTACTACAATGTTATCTCGTTATGAGTACGAGTCCTTTGTTCTGTTAAGGATACATTTCTATCCCCGCTACTTCTTTTGTAATCGCCCCAGCAAATGCGAGAGAGACTGGCAATAAGAATGAGCGAGAGGGCACGCAATAGCGACAAGCTCTAAATTTCTTTCGAGATAGCAGCGGCATCATATTACTAAGAGAACACGGCAAAGATGAAAAGCGAGCCGAATAGCATACCCTTTCGTTAAAGATACAAATGTATGTATAAGGCTTATCCCCCAGGCGTCGCACTCATAAAGAGTCAAAACTGTACTTCTTAAGGTGTGATCCCACGTCGCGTGGCTCGGTGAGTTTCGCGCCGTGGGATCGCACCTTTAGAAACAAAGGGGCAACGAACCTATACTTAAAGCCATCTCGATAATTTTATTAAGTGCATTCTGACGGGCATCTTTAATTTGGCAACTCTGTCATCAGTAATAGGAAATTTATTTTGAATTTACTGTAATTATTTAAATCTAATTTATGTGACTGGTCTGTAAATGTTATAAATCATATATATTAGCGTACAGTTTTAAAATTGCAAAAATAGAACAATACGGGGAACCAATTTAATCTGTGACCGCCTGACAGTCTACGTATTAATATTCTCGTTAATATAGTTGATAGGACCGCACATTGATTAGTATTCTTAACTACAGTCAAGAGTATTTTTAATAAATGAATGTCTGACCTTCGGTATGACCAGGAGTAGGAAGTACTCGTAAGTGGTGTCTGCCAAACCTCACTTGATCATTAGGATTCAAGTGTATATCAGCCATAGCCCCACTGGTACGTGATATCATCGACTGGCAACCAGGTAACAATGACTTCAACCTTCCTGTTCCGGTGATATGATCAGCGTGCATATGCGTATTTACTGCAAAAGGCGGTTGGCCCTTGTTAGTTTACTGGTCGTCGCGTGGACCAACGAGTTTTATCGCCGTATTAATTATCCACTTGACTATTTTAACCCTTCGTTGACATTCTGAGTGTGAGCCACCCATAAGCTGATTTTTATGCTTTCTACCTTTTCTAATACGGAGAATATCCTGGATATTCGTGGAATATCTCTGTTTTTTCAATTACCGAAATAATCCACCTTCTACGTGCAAAACGAATGAAATAAACCATTTTTCCAAAGCCGACTTACAAACTATATTTTCTCTCTAAATATATTATATCTGAAAAACAATTCTGTAGATTTTTAGCTTCTAATATTGAAAACTTCAAAGGTTACAATTTTTTTTAAAATTCATTTCGTATTTTCTCGACATATGGTAATCTAAATTTCTTTACATAAACTGTGATAAACTTTCAATAAAAGAAACTATTGAAATACATTCTAGGGACCTTAAAATTGACTCATGATTTTTCTCATAACGATTGGATTCTTTGAATGAGAATGGCAGTCGTTTAAAAATTTCTTTGGGTGTGAACCACCCAGTATGTCAAAGTTGATGGAAAAAATAAGTGTGTCAACGAAGGGTTAAAATTGAACATTTTTCTGTGTCGAATAATTTACGATTGCTGACATTGAAGAACATGTTTAATTAAAACCTTAAAGTATTCACATAATTAAAAGGAAAGATTTTTACGTTAGAAGCACGCGATTCTGGGCAGATAAGAGTTAATAAATTTTACAATTCAGCAACGAAAATATATATGCCACAGAAAGATTTAAAAAAAAATCGTAACTTTATATTACTATTCCTGTATTTCTATTATTTGTATTTATAGGTATCACATTGCCTAAAAAATAAACTGATTATCAGGAAAACTCTCATTCACGTGAACCAACGGTTTTAAATACTTGCCTTTGAAAAATGAATATTTTTGGGAAAAACCGATGGTACGTACTACTTGTCTCTCATTCAACGCTTCTAAATATTTTCATTAATTTCGTCGAGGGGCCAGTGGCGAACGTAAATGGAGAGCGCCAGTTTACTAATTACGTTTTCCTCTAAACTCGGGCGCTTTGGAAACGCGAAAGGATGAAGCGTACCACGCCAGATGATAAAAGTAATAACGAAAATACGAGTTTCCCTTCGAGTCTCATTCATATTATACATTTGCTAAATTACATTATTACTGCGAGTTTTTCTTGCAAGTAAATTGAAACCACTTTCATGCTTCGATTCGTGCAGAATATTATACTCCAAGTGGCAATTTCGACAATTTCAACGTTCAGCCCCGTTAATAGCACTCATTCAGTACTGAATTATCGAATTTGTTAATTAGCGTATTCATGTTCGATAGGCTCACTCGAGTTAAGAAATTTCAAACGTTTTTGACCCACTGTACGGCAAATATATCAATGTGGAACGTTAAATCACTGACATCTGCTACAGTAGCGGACAAAAAAGTTATCACTTTTTCTATCCACTTTACCTTTATTATTTTTTAACATCAACTCAAAACTGCAGCATGTGACCAATATATATATTCTGATTGAAAATTGAAAACTGTATAAAACCCCGAAAAGGTTGAATTTCTTTAACTATTAAACAAAATTCCTAAGTAACATTAAACACGACAACGCCCTTTTAAAGCTGTTAAAAAGTTATCACGTGTACAAAGTTATTTCGTGAGGGCACCTTTTGCTTTTAGAACGACCTAAAAGAATACCAAAAGTGGTAACTCCTTTGTATTAAATTTTTTTTGTTAGTTACATAAATTCAATTTTAACTGAGTTTTATACAGCCTCAAATTATCAATCAGAATATTAAACACATCTTAAGCGTTTATGTAGGCTTAACTTTTAATGAATTCAAACAATTCCATCGATTATGGAACCATCCTACTTCTAGCTGCACCACAAATTTTATTCTATATCGAATACAATAAAATTTTGGTGAATGCAATCGTAATTTTGACTTACTGGCGTATTTCAACGTTAATCCCAGTTCCTGAATAACATTTTTATCGCGTTCTGCCCATTCAATGACAGGATCAATTAAGATCGCTGTCTTATCGCCAATGTCAGCCAACAGATAAGTGTATGTACTGGAGGCGGGATCAAACATCTAAGGATTTCAATTAAAAGTTATTTAAAAAAAAAACTCAATACGTAGAAGTTTTGATATAAAAGGTGCCGCACAAGAAATTGAGGGCCTAAATAACTCTTCTAATTCTGAGGATGTTAAAAATTATTCTAAAGGTAATTTTAACTGTTATTCGAAGTGAACAAATATGAAAAATGTATTTCTCGATTTTTATTTTACACAAAAACCAACTTTAAAAGCTTAGATAAAACTGGCCTCGAGAAAAAGTTCTTTATACTTTATACAAAATTAAAAGAATTATTTAAGTGATCCTATTTTTCATGCATCGCCCTGAATACGAGTGAATATTTTCGAAAATATTAATGGTATGAAAAATATGTTATCATATAAAAGTGACGTTTTTGGACGTACTCTTTTCAAACAAATTTATTTTCATGGTTGCGAAAGCAGTAACGTGTCAGGATTGCTACATAGTTCCAAAATTCTCTTACAAGCGGAAACAGGAAACGAAACATAGATACATGATTCTGGTTCATAATTCTAGTCACTGAAGGCAGGCCCGGATTAAAGGGAGGGGGGGCTAGGGGGCTGCACCCCGGGCCCCACTTCCCGGGGGGGGAGACCTTTTCTAAGCGATTAGATCACTCTGTCTTCATTGGAAATGTTGTATCAAATAAATTGTCCGAGTATCTTTTTTACCACCTCACCCCCTCCCCCTCGCTGTTCAACCACGGGGGGACCCTCCAAGGTTTGATAGCCCCGGGCCCCAAAAATCTTAATTGCGGGCCTGACTGAAGGTCAGGCCATGCTGGCGAATAAGGAAAAAACATGAGCGATTACACCTAAAAAAACGCATACTACCAATCATGTTCTAAATTGCCCGAATGTTTCATCACCTTTTTCATTCATTGTTACACGTATTTTCAAAACATATCATACTCAGCAAAACGTTCAATTGTATCAAACTATTTGAATATAAAAGTAGAATTTTTTATCTTCCCCTGTAGAAAATATATTATCACGTTAAATCATCGAGCATAGATTGTAAATTAATATAAATAGCTGCAATGTTATTCATGTATATACATTTTCACGAGAATATTCACTATTTCGAAGACAACATTAATCTAGAACTCCTATTCATCGTAACATTGCCTCGCAAAAATGAATATTACCGGATGCAGTATTACTAGCTATCTACTATAGCTGTAAATAATTTTTACTTAATTTATAAAATAATTGAGACAATATAATATAAATCAGTTATAGCAATGAATAATCTAAAAGGAAGTATACTGTACAAGTGCAGAAGATTCATGAAACAAAAGATTGATCGAAATTGATTATTTGAATCGTATAATACAGCTTTAGCAGCTAGATGTCGCTGCATACGCGGCAATGAAGTGTGCGGATGAGTGTGCATGAAAGTACAGTTATGTATGTGTGTATGTGGGTATGCGATTCTGCGCACTTATCGACTTACTTGACGGAAGAGAAAATCTTTTGAGAAAGGAATCGGTTCTGTTAGCGTTGTCATTGTTGTATAACTCTTGCTGGTGATCGAACTAAGTTTAGGAAACGCTGCTGTCATATATCTCTGGCACAAACTTTTCAACAAAGTAGTACTCATGTTAACCGTACACTCATACTTTGTATACTGTGGAGGATGTGTATCCTTACCGACAGCTTCCAATCGGCAGCACTGATGTTTGACAAAGTCAAAACCATCATCTAATTGCTTATCATATCTATATCAGTATAGATATCAGGCAGGGCCGGCGTAAAATTTTGCGGGGGCAAAAAGAAAACGGATTTATTCATATAAATATCATACTAAATAAATATCTACCCATAAGTCCGAACAAAATTTACGGTGAGCTTTTCGTCTTAGACCGCGAGGCCGACTTTCGGGAAACGGGCTAAATCCATCTCGCGCCGACCTTGGATACCAATTATTTGTTAACATACGGCAAAAGGTTCGATCATAAATGTAAAGAAGCATTTCTATGCAGAACCAAAAAGTAAATTCTTGGTTCTTGAAAATAATATTTAAGTAAAATTTTTCACGTTGCAAGAATGAAATGGCTGTAATGGTATTTAATTGGTCAAATCCTAAAAATACCTGCTAAGAAATTTATATATAGTAGGTAAAAAATTGATTCGATCATTGATACACCTTTCTACATATATCAAAAATCCGTGACCATTTCCTGTGGCGCAGCCATCTTGTTGTAGTTTTGATAGGTCCACGCCATCTTAGCTGCTCTCTTTCCGGGTAGCTTTCGTGCGAAGGTGTGTACTTTTAACAGATTCCGTAAAATTGGCGATATTAGTGTGAAAAAAGTAGCATAGATTATAACACAAAGCAGTGGACAGACATACGCATTATTTAGATATATATTTTTAAAATATGTGACATATTTTAGCAGAGTATTGGAGTAGTGTTGTTACAGTAAAACACGTGTGTCGTGTAGCGTGCAACATTTGTGTTTATTGATGATCTTTATGTTTAATATTTGTCTCAGATGCCTTCCGTAACGCTGAAAGACGTTGACCAACACAAGTTCGTGAAGGCTTTTGCCGCGTTCTTGAAAAAGTGAGTTACTGTTTCATTTTCTACGCGCGCCTAACCTCAAAAAGAACTTATTACCGCACACTTGACGATTTCCGACAAATGTGTGGTAAAAATTTACTTTTACCTTCCATACGTACAAGAATCGTGTAAAAGGTTACGTATTAATTTGTTGTAAATTTTAGGACAGGAAAAATGCGCGTGCCAGAATGGGTTGACATTGTGAAATCCGCACGCTTCAAGGAACTTGCTCCGTACGATCCAGACTGGTATTACATTAGGTGCGCTGCCTTAGTCCGTCACATTTACATCCGTAGCCCAATTGGAGTGGGCGCTGTGACAAAAATCTTCGGAGGGCGCAAACGCAACGGTACCCACCCCAGCCACTTCTGCAGATCCGCGGGTGGTGTGGCTCGTAAAGCTCTTCAGAGCTTGGAACAGCTGAAACTTATCGAGAAGGCTCCACTGGGTGGACGCAAGCTAACGAGTCAAGGTCGTAGAGATTTAGATCGCATTGCGGCACAGGTTAAAGCAAAAAGCAAAAAACAACTTAAATTACAAGAGACACTTGTCCTTTAATTTTTCTGTTTCTGTAATAAAAATGAAAAACTCATACATTATTTGCTTCATTTATATCCAAACCACAGATTGTCCACTTCGGAAAGTTCAGATAACGTGTGCAACAAGCATACACTTGATAATTGCTTAACAGTAATCAAGGCTTTAAGTAAAATCGAAAATATTACTTTTGGTATATATTACAAATATTAATTCTAGATTTATATCGTTTCTCTGGAAATGAAAGTTGAGTTGCCATATGTGCAATAAATGCTGGAAGTTTCGAAATAATTTATATTTCGAAAGAACTCGCAAGTCTACTAGAAATAAAAATGTACGAATTTTAACTATAATAAACCATTTAAATTGAACATTTAAATTAATAATTACAATTTATATTTAAACATGATGTAGTTACCATTATTTAGTGCGCTTAACCTCAACATTAACAGTTAATCTAACGTGTATATAAATGACAGTGGGTTATTAAATATACACACATATTTAGCATAATAAACGCCTTTACAGGCCGAGCAAATTAAAAAGCCATTTTCGAATTAAGGAAATAATGGCTTGAACGATTGGTGAGTTGCATGAACGTGCCGCAAAGCGGCGCAGCGTCTGATCCCCACCACGAATCGCCTTCTTCTCCATTGTAAATTCAATGGTGAAGGTAGGAACGTACACAGCGCCGCCTCAGTAGAATTTCGACCGTGGACGAAAGCGTATCGCGACTGATCAGGTTGATTGAAGACCGAGTGAAGTAGCTATAAAGAAGATCGTGCTGGGACGCAGCCGCGTACGCGCGTGAAAGTGTGTATGCATCGGGAGCCGCGCGAGGATGATAAAAAGGGAGCAAGATATGTTTGCTCGCGGCCCGTGCGGGATACCCGGAGCGTCGAAAATGTTGGGAGAATAATCGTGTCGCGCAAGTGTCTCTCGCTGGCAGAGAAGACAAACCGTGTGCTCAGTTTCCATCTCTCTCCGTCTATACCCCTGGTTCTGTCCTCCTCTTTCCAACCCCGTTCCCTCTCCCTCCTCTCTTTCTGCCCCCTGTCCCCTTTCCACCGCCTCCTCTCTGGGCCCGTTGCTCGCACCGGGACGACGTTTACCGTGCGTCACGGGAAACGGCATTGGGAGGAGACAGAAGGTGACAGCCCTCCCGCGGAATTCATGGTGCGCACGGGAGAAACGGTGAAGTGAGTGGTGGCAGAGTGAGGTGAGTGCGACGGCACCGAAGCTGGCCAGATCGGCGAGATATCCGCGGGGCTTCGTTATCATTTAGGCCAATATAGGCGGAAAGAGGGAAAAAATGCCGGGCCTAATCGCCGTCAGCGAGTTCGTCGAGGAGACGAGGGAGGATTATAATTCGCCCACCACGTCCACCTTCGTTTCGCGAATGCCACAATGCAGACAGACAATCACATCCCTCGAGGAGGTGAGTTCTCCCCCCTCTCTCTCTTTCTCTCTTTTTGTATCCATGTCTTCCTTTGGGGGAAGGAAATAAGATAAAATAAAATGAAACGAAACGTCCTTCGTTCGCCCACTTTGAGTGTGCAACGCGTAACCTTACCACTCCATCGGTGGTGTCGAGCGCGTGTTGTCTTGCGTGGGCGTTTCGCAATTTCCCCATGGATATCCGATTTATATACCCGCGATACCTTCGACCGCGATAGACGTAACGATTGATTTTTCGGTGCAACGACGCTCGGCGTTGCCTTTTTCACCGACGTCCCTGAAGGTACACGCAACTTTTACCGAGGCTGGTGGCCTGCATCTCTACGGTCGCTTTCCACGTATCGATGATGTAAATACCCGCACCGTGTCGATTTACCACTTCCAGTTCGGGCAATGCATGCAGGCGTGCTGGATTTTCGTGTCCCCGCGTGATACCCACCACGGAATTCTCGATTGCGTCGGGTTTGAACGTCCTGATTACCTATCCTGGAATGTTTTTCACGTTTATTGGCCAATCGCGTACCCGAGTAGATCGATGCCAGTGTTCTTGCCGTGTTACGTACGCGATTTACGATGAAGCATCACGTTTCGTGGATACGGTGCTTTATGCACGCTTGACGCGTTGCGGGGATTTCGAATCGGATTAATTAGCGGGATAGCGAAGACGTAACGCGTCACGAGAGCCACGGGATTGAGGTGGCTGTGTAGTTAGGGGGGAAGAAAAGGGAAAGAGTGTCCCGCGCCATTCTTTCATGCAGATGTAGATAATGGGTCTGTTGTAAGAGCAAACCGTAATACGCCGACGTAATTATGGGTGAGGAATGTTATTGCATGCGCCTTTCGTAATTTAGCGACCACCGAAAGTCTCGTAGGTTGCGCTGCCTGACGGAAATGTTTAGATAATATAGATATATTGAAAATATATACACAGGGTGTTCCTAAAATAACGGGTGAAACTTTATGAGTATTCTCCTCATTTCAGTGATAAAAAAAACAAAGTTTGCCACCCTATTTTAGGAACTGTACTGTGTATATACATAGCTGTGTATAGGGTGTCGCTAAACTGATGGTGCAACTCGAAAGGGTGAGATTCTATATGAAAATATAAATCGAAAATACAGAAAAATATTTATTGACTCGGAGCTTTGTTTAAAAAAATAAGATTTAATATTTCTTAAATACTCGTACGTCTGACTAAGAATTGACAGGATGCAACAATAAATATAGTTCCACTGTGAATTAAATGAATCATGGTGAAAAAAATAATCATATATACGTGTACCAGATGATTTTTTTTGCATTAGTTTCTCCACAATAAAGGCTCGGTAGAAGAAATGTTATTCTGTACCTGTTTCTTACTCATTTCTTTATCGAGAATCACCCACTTTCGTAGTGTTCTACTAGTTCGCTGACACATATTGGTTCCCGAGCACAGGACCTATTTTCAACTTACCCGAGGTCGCGAAGATTTTCATTGGTCGAGCGAACTGATCTGTAGAAACACCGATACGTAATGGTTTGTACCTACTTAAAATCGTCCATCTCGCTTGCCCTCTTTTTATTCGTGAAATGTGATATATATGGAGTGTTCCGCAATGTGTGCATTTTACACAGAAAATCAGGCCAAAAATATAGAATACATTTTTTTTAATAAAGGTCTTCGTTTTTTAGAAAATGAATTTTGAAAATTCGTCTAGTATGTATGTGGAAGAATAGAAATTAGTGATTTCTCAGAAAACATTCACCAATAGAGTATGTAACTATATTTATAAAAAAATAATAGAAGTCCATTAAATATTAGGCCATATTTTTTGCAATTATTTAGACTTGAATTTAGTTAAATTCCTTTGGTCTAAATTATATGTACGCAGCATATTTTATGAGGACCAATGCATAAGCAAGGGCGAATGATGTTATATTTTTTTAATTACTTTTAAACTACAATATGACAACATATCTTATGGATTCTTCTATGAAACATAACCCTTTCCTTTTGTATGTACCTAGCCCCACCTTAATTAATGCCCCCCCCCCATACACACATTTATAAAACATTAATTTTCCAAACCCTTGACCAATCAGTTTATTTTTACGATTTTTTTAATCCTCGTTTCTCCACGTTGAGAAACTCACCGCGACACGAATAAATCACTGCCTCGTACTTTTCTTTTTGGGACGACGAAAACTGAGTCACCGGATATTCACACGTATGGATGTGTATATGTACGTATTAATGGCCTGTTAAGATTTATTTTCTATACTTTATTAAATTACTATCAATAAATGCCGATAAACCAGGCCGTTATCGTTGCGACACTGCTGGTTTGCATATTATCGAATCGTGGGCGTAATTTTGTAACACGCGGGCAGATAGGGAACTTCGCGCGGAAAGTGTGCCGCACCGCTCGGAAGTGGAATTTATGCGCGGAATTATTAAAGTTTCTTCTCACACGGGAAAGCAAGCTACGATTTTAAAGTCGATAGCATGAAAGGGCCCCTTGGAAACGGGTTCACGGGGCCTATTGTGACGCGTCACGTTGAGGTAATCAGATCACAAATGGGGAAATTTAGTGCTCAATGAATTATGCATCTAACAGCGAATACTATATTATGTAATGGGTAAATATGTACCTGTCGCGATTGAATATGAAAATTTGTATGGGTAGTATCGTGATTTAGTATAATGGGGAAGTAGTATTCCATTATTTAATAAACGAGCTTCTATATATTAAGAAATTTCTTTACATAGATCTAGAGTGAAAGTTAAATATGAGCATTGTGATCTTTGGTACCTAATGAACATCAATTTGGAAATATTGCCGTTGAGGAATTGGAATATTTGAATTGAACTATTGTTTGATAACTTTTTCTCGGACGCATTAATGCTTCTATAATATTTCAAATACTTCTACTTTACCATACCCAGATCTATGCTATACAGAAAGCCCTATTTACTGTAAGGTAAGTGCGGGTAATAAGGCCCACCTAAGGATCTATAATTTAAAAAAAAAAACTTGTACACCTATTCTTGAAAAGTTTCTTTTTTATAGAAATCTGTGGGCATTAAACTATAAACTGTAATATTTGTAACTCTATACGAACACAAAAATACGAAAATAAATAGGTTTTTGAAAACCTTGTAAACGGGCTTTGTTTCGTGTAGTGCAGGTATCTTCTTCCTCAGGTGTGAGCACACCACAATCCTCGTGTATTCAGGTGAGACACATGTCACACTGTCGCATATCACTCTTGAATGCAGTTCCGCATAATTTGCAAAATCAATTGTCTGCAGAGTTGTCGTCCACGTTTTCCCTGGAGATGGATGGCATGGGCTCTTCACACAATCCTGTCTTTTTTCTTCTGGTTGAAGTGACATGAGCTTTGGAGCTCTTCTCAATATCGTTCCTCCTTTGGAAGGGGTCTCTAGTAATTTCCTGAGCCTTGAAGCTTAATATTTTGGTGGGCTTTATTATCTGTTTTGTCACTTCCTTATTGCCGAGGTTATATGTTAAGCGTGCACTTTACAAAATCATTAATTTTCTGAGAATATGTTGCCAACATATGTACTTATACATATCTATAGTTGTACAGTAATTGGGTAATGAGTACTCCCAATACAAAGCCAAGAAACCGACGTAATTCTTATAATTGTAGCAACGCTAGTTGCCGGTAAAACATTTCTTGAATTTACAGCCGGCAAATGTTATATTAATCGCGCGGAGACTACCCGCACTTACCTTATAAATACCATATAGGAAACAAAATATGAAATAGGTTTAAAATACGAAGAAGAAATACAACACAAAATTGAATCGTTGTTAAGGCTCTATGTATATTACTATGCCACTTTGGATTTATGCATTCTCATGGAATTGCAAGGTGAATTTCTACATTTCCCTGAAATAGAAACTCATATTTTTTAATTCCCCATTCGATGTACTTTTTAATTAAGAAAACACTAAAATACTTCTAAAGAAGCATTGTTACTTTGAAGGATAATTTTATTCGAAGTTTGTATTTTGAAATAAAATAATAGGAAACTTCTAAAGATGCATTATTACTTTCAAGGATAATTTAATTCGAAGTTTGTACTTTGAAATAAAATAACAGGAAATGGAAAAATCGGGAAGTTTATTTTACTTCGTAAAGCAAGAGACCACTCGAATGGTTGACGTAAAAATCTTCTAGAAAATTATGCGCGTTACTTTTGCCTCAACGCGAAAGTCGATACCAGTGCTGCACCTGTAATGGCGCATTCGAGTCGCTTTTACGATGCAATTCGACTTGGTGCTTCCTTGCAAATTATACTCGACCACTTCCGTCTGCTTTGATGCGCCAGCATCAACCATTCCGGGTTAGTTCGTCTTCCCCTCCTTCTTCTTACCCCGTTAACTGGGGAGGCCGAGGTAACTCGTCATTTGAAGATGCTTCCGCTTCAGATGAAACGAGTTGTACCTACCGCGTCACAAAAATTTAAGTAACTACAATCGTGCATCGGGATAAAATATAATATTTCGTTATACAAGGTGTTTCGTAAGAGGAGGTGTAACCGAAAGGGTAGTGATTCTGCATGGAAAAATAAGTAGGAAACGTGAAATAAAATTTGTTCATAGAGGCCATTTTTCGAGAAAATTGATTTTGAAAACTCATTTGCTACGTGTGTACTTGGCAAAAAGTTATTCGCTTCGTCAGTAGATACGGTAAAATATCGAGTTTATTGTATAAATTGTGTCATAAATCTTTTTTGTGCGAGGATTTATTTTCTGGGCGAATGTTTTATTAAAATAAAACCTTTTTATCTGGGCGTGCCAAAAAATTATAAATAATATTTATCGAATTGCTGTCGTGTCGAGCAGTTTTTAACAGGGGAAAAATTAGTAGAAAATTAATCATTGCAGATTTTTATTGAGATGAGTTTAAACATTAACAGATTTTCATAAGAATTAACCAGAGTTGGGCATTAACTAAATAAAGAATTATTAAATAACGGATCAAATAAAAGTTACTTCAACTTTAGATTATTATACGAATTCGGTTGCACCGTGAATTTTCTTCCACCCGATATGTTATACTACAGTAACAGTCGCGTTAAATGAAAAAATCAGTTTGTCGTTTCGAAACCGTTACCTCTCCAAACTGATGTTAGTAGCACCATTTCACACGCGAAGAACAAGGAGGAGCAGAAAACTAATTAGCGGGTTGGGCGGTTGGCATGTCCCTTAATTAGAACTGCAGTCGGGCCAGGCCTGGAACGCAACGTTCGATCTGATTCGCGGGGAGAATGCTAATACCCCCGTCACGGGATCTGTCTAAACTCCACTGTACACTCAGCTAAAAAACATCATGCATGGTGGAGAGTATCTCAACTTCACGTGGTTGTTATGCGTTTCGCGAACATTTAAGGTCTGAACACACTTATCAGTTCCGTGACAGATCAGTGCCGACGTGCCAGTGGTAAGAAGAAGAGCTCCTCTACGCCCCTGTCACGGAACCGACAAGTGTGCGGAGACCTTTAGGTTGCGGTTATACTGGATACGTATTCGGACGACGAGCTATGGGAAAGAAAACTCGAGCTAGTCGTCGGAATACGCATCCAGTATAACCGCATGCTTATACAGCGTTTCATGAATATAGTATCAGGGCAAAAGCCACGGAATAAACTCTGTTCCAGAGCATATTGACGAAATGTTGCAGAAGTGTTCGTGAAACTGGTACGAACTGTGTGAAGTTGGACTACTTTCCACTGTGCACTTGTAGTTGTTGGAGAGATATTTTTTAGCCGAGTGTACAGTTAGGACTCCCGTACAGGACGTTACTAGCGCTTCCATAAAGGTTCGCGAGTTACCCCCACCATCTTTTGGGACTGATCTAAACGACAGTCTCATCAGGCTACTTGGCGTAGTCCAGCAGAGAAACGCGATGGGTTGAAGCTTTAAACAGTTATGAATGCTATAACTATTGTTGAGAAAATAATCCAAATACGACCTCATTCGGGGTATATTAAATTATACGTATATAATGTGAACCACTTCTGCATTCCGTAGTTTAATTATACATCACGCGTAATTATAGTCATTCACACCGGGGAAGTCTCACCAATTTATTTATAATACTCTCATGGAAATTGAATAGAAAATATATAAATTTAAAGTTTGAATGTTAGTTGACACCCCAGGCTCGGCTGCCGGCAAGCCAATGAATGAGCTGGTTTTGTTTTCAAAGCCAACACTGAGGAATTCCGGGGCAATACTTTCAATGTTTTCCACAGAATATCGACGTAGGTAATATCATGCCAAAACAGTCACTGGGTAGAAATCCCTCGACGTGAAAACACGCCGACGTGGTGGGATCGTAGAAAATGGTAACATAGTAAATGTGAAATTTTTCATATTGTTTTTTTCCCTATTTTATTTCAACATCAAAGTGAAAAATAGGCTCCCGTGTTGCATGGCTATATTTGGATTATTCTTTAGTTAACTATGTATTTTATTCGCTCTGTGACTCGCTCCTTGCAATCTTGTGCATTGCGCACTACGCGTCCAAAATCACTCTCTCCCACCCCACTATGACGCACAAATTCTTTCAGTCTTGGATACAGAACTTCGGTATAGAAACCGGTTTTGTACTTATAGTGATTTCAAAGTTAATCATTTATTTAATCCAGTGAATCACGATCCCCACTTTCACAACGTTCAGTGAGATCAATATATAAATCAAAGTTAATCTTCAACGTACTTACCTGAAGGGCGTGCCGGCAGTGTTAATGGTTAGTTCGTCGCTAATGACTCATTTGACCATCAAACTAAGGCATGGATCTCAATATCATAAACAGCAGCGGTGAATCTATTCACTAAGTAGTCCTACTGTACATATATCGCTTTCGTCTACTCTTGACCCTGAGCGTCAGTAAGTCACCCACTTTCCCGCTTTAGCAGTGTGGACTTACGACACTAGCGCGACGAAAATTTACGTTCCGCCGGCTATTTTTGGCGTGGCGCGACCGCGGTCTATTCTCGTTAGTGTCAGCCAGCGGAAGAGACAAGAGACACCGTTCCCTCTTCCCTTCCCTCTCGTTCCTCACGATTGCCGTCGTTACGGAGGAACTGGAGTCACCCGTATTTCTTTCGTGACCACATTAACGAAAAACGCGACGGAAGTGTTCCCACGCGAGAGGCATACGCGTTATTTGGTGTTGAGAGATGTTCCTTGAGATCACAGCCCGTTTCAAGAAACGGGAACGTTTAGCGGAACGTTTAATACAGCAGGTAAACGGGGCACCGTGTAGATAGATGTTCGAGAGATTAGTAAAACGGAATCGTGGATCGTGAGAGCTCGGTCTTATCGGGGTTTTGTGTACGAATAGAAATAATGAAGCTATAATATACGGTTTTAGATAGTTATGAAGGGTTAATAATTTATAAGATATTTAACGTTCTGGTTTGAAAGGTGTCTTTGTCTTTCGTGGCGTGATGGTGTATACGTGTTTGTTTACCAAAAATTTGGTCTTTTTGTGCATGAGTTAGTATTCCATTAAAGTAGTTGCCAGTTGAGCTGCTAATACAACTCACTTATGGATTATTCCTCGCACATGGGTGCATGTATCAAGGGCTAGGAAAAAGCAAACCTTGGAATTCTATTTTCTTCAAATTTTTCTTATAGATTATCGTACATACTGTGCACTAACTACGCGCAAAATATCAACTAAAACGGTGACCCAAGCCTTCACCTTGTCAGACACTTTGTGGGATACCCAGTACTTTATCGATTAAAATACTTGAAAGAAGCATGTTACGTGTGCTTTCCCTGAAAGAGGGTGGAAGAGGAACGTCGGTAAGCTAAAGCTGGGATCTGCAATGTGCGTCTGGCCGGCGGCGGTCCCACTAGTGCAAGGGAGATACAGATGCATACTCTTCTCCCTTGCACTAGTGTGGCCGAAGCGTCGAGCCGCATATTGGAGATCCCAACTTAATCCCACCTACGTGCATTCGAACAGCATGCTATTGGACTTTGCGTAACCGGTCGTTTACACGTTGCCGACGCATTAACACGCTCCAGATCATTTTTTGATAATTGTTCATACTGGCGCAAAAACCCGGGTGTAGTAGATTCTTTCCTGGATCATTTTCCAGTGTTCTATATTTAAGCTTCGTGTGTATGTACGTATGTATATA
The DNA here is from genome assembly GCA_963971345.1 of Andrena flavipes. Taxonomy (NCBI): domain Eukaryota; kingdom Metazoa; phylum Arthropoda; class Insecta; order Hymenoptera; family Andrenidae; genus Andrena; species Andrena flavipes. Next base: position 64,375,428 of record OZ020480.1, read on the forward strand.
CACGGAGAGTGTTGTGAAAGAGGGCTCAAGACTTATAAGGTAGATAATGCCCATTAAGCTGACGAGGGGAGTGCACGTGCAGCACGAGGTTCAAGTCACCGGTTTGGCTGAAATTTTGCATAGTTGGTGCATACCGTGGGTAAAAATACATTGTTTTAAACGCATGGGGCGGGCTACCTAATTAATATTTCGCGAGAAAAGCGAGGTCAGAATTCTATCTCAGATCCTGTGTCTACATGTAGGAACGAAATTAATTTAAGTAAAAAAATTGTCGAGATTAGTAAATATTTGAAAGCGGAAGATCACAAATGACGAAATAAATAAACAAAAGAGGCGATTAGGAAATCTCTCCACCACGCCCGCTCTCGAAGCGCGCCCACCATTAACGATTATGACAACTGTAAAAACGGTTATTAAAGTTGCCATAAGAATTTGAGGTGAATGTCGTCGATAAAAAGAGCCATTTAGATTGACATTTCGTACAAAGGGCACAGAAATCAGCGTTCCACCAAGTGCCATCCTGAATCGTAAACTCGAAATTTCCTCGCGCGATGAACGTTAATGAAGCAGAAATTGGATTTCCATTTAGCTGATTCGATTAAAATGCTGATTACCGTTGGAATGTTTCTGCGGAGTTTAAAATGTATTGAATTTTAACCCATTCGGCTTGAATTCCTGCAGCGCTCTGCATTAAATCGAAACAAGTCGCGAATATTGTGGGAACTGAAACGACATTCGCGAAAAGAAGGCTCGTAATCAACTTGTATTAACGAGCATGATATTAGTTTTAATTGTAATACCACGATGAAGCCAGTTTGAAACGAAAGAAAGAATTTTAGATTTTATATATCGAATTACGTGTCCTTTCTAGCAGCTTTTCATTTTCTGAGATATGTTGAATTATTTGAAGTTCCACATCTTTTACCTTTTAAGTAAAATTAGAAAACTTCGAAAAGATTTATAAACAGTCTAATGTTTTTAATCTAACATCTTTCCAACTGTATAAAATATCCTATCTAAAACAATTAATTAATTAGTACGTTAATTATTCATTACCCACCGGTACACCTATTACAAAAAATGATATTAGGTTGTTACGAAATAATGACGACATATTTTAATTTGAATGATGGAAAATAATTACGGTACAAAGTAAATGATAAAACTTCTGTTTTCTTGGTTGTTTCAAAATGCTAGATAGGATATTTCAATTAAAGAGGGCAGTACATATATGTGCAACTGACGCAATATGATATTTGTAAACGTTACAATTTCCCTGGCATCGTTTTGCGCGCTTAGCCCCGAGTCGAACAGAGTCCTCAACACAGCTGAAGCACCGTGGATGCAGCCTCCTGACCGTTTGCAAATCGGTCCAGGTAAACGACTTGGATACGAACGACCTACCAAGGTCGCGCGGCCAGGAATTTCTTTCGTTCTCAGTCGCCTCACCTGGTCGTCGAGAGGGAAAGAGAGAAACAGCGAGCAAGCTATGTAGAAGGAACCTGGCTTACAAGAAGACCCTGCACTCGGTGTCCCGCAGATTATCGTGAAATTTTAAGGGATGTATCTATTTAGAGCTCGCGTGATGACATTCTGTAGAATATTTTGTGCCAATGCGGATTTTTTTTATAAACAATTGAACTGTACCGTCTAAAGATTTTAGTCCACCACTGCAACGCAACTTTAGTTAAAAAAAAAAAATAATTGCATCAATCACTCGCAAGGGTTTTCTTTCTCGTCGACATTTTTTTTGTTAATCTGAAATCTCTCAAAGAGAAATCTGACTGACTTCTCCGAGTTACACTCGCGACATTGCATGCAATCGTTTTTTGGTCAAATTGCAGTTGCGTTGCGACGGTGCACGAACGGCCTTAAACTTTAAGAGATTATTATCGCGATCCGATAGGTGAATACGAAGAGGCCAATCATGAACTGGAGACCTGGAGATTTTATTACATCCCTTTATTATTATAGTTAATAATAGGTGTGTTATAGTACACAAGTGGATAAAGTCTAAAAATTATCTACTCACGGTTGATTAATATTAAAAACGATTTCACTGTTGAAAAAATGGAAATTTTATTTATTTCTGTTTTGCTCATTTTATTGTTAGATTGTTCGAAGAAGGTATGGTAAATTATTATGAGGAATTAGAGAAATCTTCTATATTATATATATAAAATTCATTTTCTGTTTGTTTGTGCGATTGTTTGTTCGTAATAGAAATTTACACCACTGCACGGATTTCGTTCAAATTTGGCATATATTTTCTATGCGTCCGAGCGGAGGTCACTGTATAGGTTTTTGTTAATCACGCCCACTTTTACGCTCTCTTATTTAATGAGAAATAAATACTGACGTAGCATTTCGATACCGGCGTGGCGAGCTACGGTAGGCGCTGTAGTGAAGTTAATTTAGTAAAATTTATGTTTGCACATGTGTTTCTGATTAATTTGTTGTCCTAATGGCAACAAAATAAACAATGAAAAAGTACTATTGCCTTTCTCTGTAACTTTAATAACGCTATCAACTGTTTTGCCGTCTATAAAACTGTCGCTTTTAATTTAAAAGTTGCATTAACCCGGGTAACACGGTGTATTTATAAAAAAACATGTATAAAAAAGGTAGGTACTTATCTGTTAGGTTTTTGTTTTGAATTTCAACTATAACGCATATAATTATTGAGAATCGTAAATGGATATCGTTGATTTTTCATCAACTCACTAACTGATGTATTAAAAAGATATATGGCACCATTTAAAAATAAAACAGGAATTATCTTCGATACTCGGAATGGATAACGTTCCGACCGTCACAGAAATGCAACTCGAACTCCTAGTATTTAATAAACTCATGTTTACCGTTGGTTTCTTTCAAACGTTGGAATAATTCATTGAGTTCGAAGTTCATTTACAACTGCACTTTGTAAATGAAATATCTTGGAATGTATTTTTAACATTTAAAGTCAGTTTCTTTTTAACAATACCTACAACACAATTTCTTCTGGTACAAATCGAGTTCAAAGACAAATAATTTCAGCTAAAATTAATATCTTGCGATGCTTTTATTTTAGGTATTTTACTTTTCGAGCAATGCATTTCTAATACATTAATAAATTGTAATACAAAAGGTATTATTAGTAGCATTGTTTTCGAAACGATACGATACAATTTCCTTTAAGGGGAGACATACACCTGGATATGCCAGAAAAATCGATTTTTTGTACGTATTTTCATTGCTTGATATGTCAAGAATGTTCTCCTCAAATTTGGGGCAGAAATTTGCAGAAATATCGAAAACATTGACATTAGAAGTGAAGTTAAGAATTATACGTTGATAAGAACTTCAAATACATTTCTCTCAAAACCAGGTTTTCAAAAACACTGTCCGCAAATTGGAATCTTCTTTCAGAGAGTTGCCGTTTCACATCAGAAACAGCATTTGTTCATATATTTTAAGAAACTAATTTGTTTATTACTTTCTGGTAGAACCTGTTTACTCAGGAGTCACTGCAGTGAATGACAAATGTGGAAGTAGCTCCCATAACTAATATATGATCAATATTTTTACATAAAATATTAATCATCATAGTCACAGATCAGATTAATTAAATGAATAAAAAATTACGAATACGATAACTTTTATACTTTAATCAAAAAAAAAAATCTAAAAGAACACCGAGTTTAAGTCTCTCTATTTGTATGTCCTTTCTTGATATTCAAGTTTTCAAATTTTAAAAATGGAAAGACACAGAGCGAAGACAGAAACGAATGGTTCAAGGAACGAGGAATCATCATATCGTTCGTCTTATCTTCAAAGTTTATTATTAGTCGTCCCGTGGAAAGCAACACAACGGCGCGAACTTGTGCAAACTGATTGCTTTAGAATCGAGGATATAAGGACTCTCGTGGTCCGCGAGATTATTCATCTAGGAAATAATCTATTTGCTTTGACGACCACTCGATGTTATTAATGCCCCTTGGCGTCAATCGGCATCGACGATTATTAATCATTCGCCTCGGATCTACGGCACAGTGTTATACATATGAGCTATGCGTTACCGACTTGCCAACAGCGTGTGAAAATTCCTAAGTAAGTAGTTGATTAACTGTCCAAGTACTGACCGTGATCAGGATACCTTTACTTCAGTAGTTGAAAGAGAACTTTTTCGGAGAATAAGTGATCCAACTGACTGGTGATTACTCAAGGCATCATTTAAAATTGTGCAATTATTCGAGGCAATTCAGGAACTGGGTTATTACGTGTATAATTATATATATTATTATTATATGTTGTAATTATACTAGAAACAAAGTACAGTGCAAAAACGAGCTATAGCTATAAGCTGCTATTAACCTATACAAAAAAATAAAACGCACAACATTTAACATAACTATAAGTGTGCGAAGTAAGGAAGATATCTAAATCGATAATTGAGGTGTAAGTAACGAGTAGGATCGGGTATCCGAGATCTTACAGATTACAGAGAGTGATTCTGGAGCGATACCTGTCAGAGAGATGCCGCCTGGCATCGTCATTTATCGTCATCTCTGAATTACCTAAACAGTAAATTATTGAAATTTACACTAAGTCACCCTACAATTTTTTTTTCAAAAATTGCTGTAGCATTTTTATGCTGTAATGTGCCATTGAATGAAAATACTAGCGAAATATGACTGAACCCACAATTAACTGATGTGGCTTGGCGTTCCAGTATTTATAGCGTAGTCAAAATTTCGACTAACTTCTAATATTTACCTGCATGAAATTGTTATTGTGTTTTTTTATATTCAGCACCCAGAAATATGCACTTCGCAGGCCTGTGTGATCTTTCACTGAATACTGGATGTTTTCTTCCTGTATTCCGCGCGACGATTCGCGTCGCGAGCACTTTCATTTATGGCAAACCAGCGATTTCATTCAGGTCTCGCGCGAAATTTCGCTGAAACGCCGTAGCCCGCTGCGCCGTGTATTAAACGAGGTTCATTGGCTCAGCAGCGAGTGCAAAACCTGTTCCATCGGCTTTTATCCATTCTCTTCGGCGTTGGCGCAGAGAGCGTAAGGGAGGTCAGTTCCGGAGCGGGCCATACTCGCCAATTTCCCTGTATGCGCGACCAGCTCGCGGCTTTCGCAAGCCTCCAATCTGAGAGGGGGTCCACGCGATGATGACACGGTTCCTCGAAACGGGTCGCGATTTCTTAACATACACACTGCGCGCTGCAGCCGCCACTCTACTGATCTTGCTTGACCCATTTGCATCATTTTAGTAGAGCAGGAGATGGGCAGGTATCACGCAAAAATTTTCGCTGTATTAACCCTTAGTTGACTCTAGGTGTGAACCACCCATAAGCTGATTTTGATACTCTGAATTTTTTAAATGCAAAATAAATACCTTTTTTTCAAAGCCGACTTACAAACAATTTTCTCTCTCAAAATATTATATCCGACCATCAACTCTGTAGATTTTTAGCTTCTAATATTGAAATTTGTAAAAGTTACAATTTTTTGAAGATTTTCTTCGACTTTTTTCGATATTTACATTAACTTAAAAGATGCAAAATTGAACAAATGGTGGTTTCTTGAAAAAAATTCACTTTTTTCCAATGAAATTTTGCCTTAAACGTATAAAAAAATTTATTTATTTAAACAATATCAGTATGCCAATAACTAAGCTCTCCGAAGAAAATGTTCACAAATATCCGTGCAGAAGGTCAAGTCGTTTAGTTGAATATTTTTTATTGAAGTTACATTGCCCGCAAATTGTAAAACTATCGTTTCGAGTCTCTCAGTTTCGCGTTTGTTTTAATAGGAAAGGATAGGCACTGAATTTCAGTTTTGTTCCGAAAATCATTCTTGCAACATAAAAATAATGTAAATAATATTATTATCAACTGTAATTTTAGAAGGATGTTTTTAAAATTTTGAGAAGATTGTACTCGTATTTTGTGGTCTGAAATTATGACAATTGTCGTCAGGACACGATAATAAAGGCCGCGCTGCGCTCGATTCAGATACGCAGACTGTGCGGTAAGAGACGTCAGCCAGAATGTAATGAGAAATGTCGTAACCTATGATTTCTTTTTGAATGGGCGTATTGTTGTGTTATGTAAATTATAAGGGATATTAACATTAACATGCAAAACATGGAACTGCCTTCCACGTGGTCCCGTGACGTCCACGTATTTCTGTTATATACTCTACTTTCAAATCGACCGTTTTGTTTACCGAAGCCAATCAGTTGAATGAAAATGGAACACAAGAATTTATGTAGATATTTACCAATACTGATTATTTATGCATTCGTAACTTTCCAATAATTCCCGAATCGTGATTTTCACGTTGTTGATGTTATTTCTTCTCTTTCACTGGCTCGATATTTGCAGACTACTAAAAAGCTGACGACCAACTCGTCTATTTGTACTGCAACTCCTCGAGTTCCAGCAATGTTGGTATCACCGTGCATGATCTTGCATTATCCTGGCGAAATAGAATTCTTTTGAATCCTTTTCTATTGAATACACCTGATCGTATCGATTTTTATTCCGATTTCAGCCCGTCCAATTGTTCACAATGGACTTCTGTTAGGATTGTTCGGTTGGGTTTTAGAAACTCAAAGCGTGTGCTTTCTTCCACATGCTGCCAGACACGTAGCGTGACTTTGTGTGAATGCAAAGTTGGTATTGCATTTAATGCGAGGAATTCTTTTGGATATAACTGTTTTCTACTAAATTTTCTACTCTAATTTCTTTGAAGAGGGACGAGGGCACCGCCAATGACAAGGCGACCTCTTGAATCTCCTCCAGATTATCAGTTCTTCCTATAAATTTATTTATCTAATCATACATGCTCCGACGATAAAATTCCCTGGCTGGTGCTAGAGTACGAGTAGTAATGTTTATAACACCTTGCACATATCCGTAAGTGCGCTGAACAGCTGATTCCATTCAACTGTTTGTATAGTGAAAGGAACAGCAGATTTCATAAACTAACAGGGAAGCTGGTGTTTGCTGCATGACAACGCACCTGCGCCCAAGGGAATTCATCGTAAAGCAGTTTTTGCGCAAGGAAAAGGTTATTGAGATTAGTCAACCACCTTATTTTCCGGGTCTGGTCCCTTCGGATGTCGTGTCATTCCTATTTCCTAAAGCTGAAAAACGTCATGAAAGGTAAACGTGTTCAAGACGTTAAAAAAGTCTCAAAGCTTTGTAGCGCACATGTGTCATACATTTTTTGTTATCTGACAATGTGATTTTTTTTATTACTGCAGTCCGGGAACTTTATTGCCACACCATGTAAGTCTTAAAGGAAACGTTTCTTAACACATACTTATACGACCCTCCCCTTAATGTAGATATAGAAATCAGCCCCAAAGTATTAGCTGACTCTGTTAAAACACTCCGTACACCTTATCGGTTTCTACTGGAGTAGTTTCATGAATGCACCCGCCGGATACACGCTACTCTGAAGCTTCCATTTGGAGGCGCGACACAGTTTTGATGCACCGAAATAACTCAAGATGCGTGGTGCTATTATCGTGTGTCTGTCGTACGAAGGAAAGTCGTTTAGTCGCGTGTTCGTTTCTGAATGCGTTTAACTAAAATTAGAAAATGTACTCGCGGCTATTGGCTCGGTTTGACCGAGAGTCTGCCGCTTACAAAAAGGGGTTGCGTAGATTAAAAAAATTCTTAATTGCTTTATTATTATTATATTATATTCAAGCAGTCGATGATTGTTTTTTTTTGCCTTTTTCCATTTCTCGCTGGAGTTATACCTGTTGGGAGGAATAATTGCTATAAGGGGACGAAAGACTCACTGATAAGATACCATGTAAATGATAATAGTTATTTTCTTTTTAATATTATTGTTAACCCTCCGTGGTCACACCATGGGTGTTGGGAAGGGGTGCAAAAGGGGTAGTTGCCACCCCCCGATTTTTTGAGAAAAAAATCGCTTATTTTTATAAACTAGTCTTTATTAAGGGTATACTAAAAAAGGTGAATAATTCTAAATTTCGGATTTTAATTTTTAATTAAATTGGCACTACAAAATGAGTTTAAAAAAAGCAAGCGGGCTACTGGTTTTTTCATTACTATATATTTCATCACCGTCATCCCAAAGTTGCCCCCTCCTGGAATAAAGTCTATGGACGCCCTTGGGTCACGCTTTATAATTACAAATTGGTCACATGGGATTCACTGCAACCCAGTGTCATTTTTGAGTTACTATATCCCCTCCAAAAAGGTGGTACCACCCCGCAGACGTCAAACAGGATAACTATAATTTTTCCATTATTTACCCCTTTAAAATGTTAATTTTAAGTTCCGTTGCAAGTTATTAATATTCATACATATAACGGTACACATAAAAATAATGTTCCTGAGTTGTATGCACGTTAACGTATTTTTGCCCTTGCAAAGTGATACTTGAAGGGTTAAGGTTAAAAAAAAAGACAGCGTAGTTTCAGGTAGCTGAACCTCGCCTTTTACACACTGCTATATCTTTCTACACCATGTTGTATTATCAGATTAGTGTGTAATAAAGCTGCTTTCATCATCATTATTATTATTACGTTTAATGGAAAGGAACAGGTGTAATCCACAATGAACCTATTAACAGAAAGTCAGAACTTCATAACAACTAATTCGCTTCACTCCTTTGTGCGTAATATTATATTCCACGAGCGCAAGGCTATTAAATTTCAAGTCCTTTTTCAAATGCACTCATATTTCCTACAAAGTTTTTATCAGAAGATCTTTGATGATACCAAAGCACTTTACCCACCAGACGAATAAATTTTTATTACTAATTTAAATTTTTTTAAAATGTGTACCTAGTTTGACATATCTATCTTTTATTTTAAATAAATTTTATCGAAAGAATTATTCTAAAGAATACAGCATGATGGTAATTTCGAATATTCAAATCACTCACAACTGCATACTACCTACTCATAATATCTTCAACCACGTTTACTTTGATTGCTCATTACTTTTATATCTTATCCCCATTATCCGCCTGGGGGAGTAATCGATTATTTGAATTGAAAGCAATATCTTCGATTCTGCGCGAATTATGGGCGTACTCCACGGTGCGATGTATCCTCGTCAGCTAGCAGAGTCATTGAATTTCTGTCATTCTGTTCCTCATTTTATTCAATTCGCTGGACGATCCTCCTCGGCGCCCTAGAGGCAGCAGTATCGCGCGAACAATGGAGGACGCTCATCGATCCGAACGTTTCCATTCCAACTTTCCAATTATACCCAGCGTGACGTTTTCGTTGGGCAAACTGCGGTTCGATCATGCTACGAACGAAGAAATGCCTGTCGATTTAATTTTCCACGCTACAGCGACAGCTTTTTTTGTTTCACTCAGCTGAACAAATCTCACCACTGGCGATGCAGTTCTGTTTTATACGAGACGTTGGTATTCCTCTTTCTTATGCAGCTGGATAGTAATTTCGGTATTATTATTATTAGTATTATTATTATTATTAGTAGTAGTAGTAGTATTATTAGAATTATTAATATTATTATAAGTATTATTATTAGTATTATTGTTAGTATTATTAGTAGTATTATTATTAGTATTATTATTATTACTACGACTAATACTATTATTCGTATTTATTTGGCAGTTGTACATACATGTGAAATTGAATTAACAGACGGAAAAAATAAACCGAGTAGGATTCAACAAGGCATATCGTACCAATCGGTTTTAATTTAAGGGAAAACATTCATTTAATGTTACGTGATTGTAGCAATATTCGATCGTATTATTTTAAACGAATCACCCTTCCACATTTACTAAAACGCTCGTCGCGATATTATATCGACGAACTCGGAGAATGCAAAATGGAAATACAAGCACGACAAGATAACAAGCAACTAAAAGGAGGATAAAAACAGGAAATTACGCGAATTACGTCGCGCTGCATCGACCTTTCAACAAGCGCGCGACGACGATATTAATTAATTCGACGACTGTCGGCTTCCCAGCGCCACCCGTTAATTAAAGAATCAAAAGAAAGTCGCCTATCCCGACTGGGTGCGTCGTTTTCCTGGGTGATCTTTAGTAATTAATACCGAAATGGTTATAAGACTACGGAATGCGCAATTTTTCTGTCATGTTCACTCGTGTTTCTAGAAAATACAAATTTTTTATTATACAATTATCTCATGTAGATATTTGTAAATATTACATGCTTATTCGACAAGAATATGGCTATCGTTTGAACCGAAATTATAAAAATATCTGCAAAATTGTATTTCTAATTAACAAATTGTATCATAATTGAAGGGAAGAAAACGGAATTTTCTGTTTAGGTATGAAAAGAGATTATCCAGAGGTATTTCAGCAAATATTTACAAAATTCAAAAACTTAATTCTAAGGGTTGGTGGTGGGGGTAACTTGAAAAAAAACTTGGATTCTTTTGAAAATTACTTTTACGCGATTTTGTGATGTAAGAAAAAACCTTTTCGATATATCTCACCGTTCTCGAGATATTTCACGAAAAAGAAAATTCTGCATGTTTTCAAGGGTGATTTCACTCCCAAAGATTGCATTATTATACATGCTTTGCGCTAACACTTTACAAAATTTGTACCAAGTTGGTGACTCAATGAACAACTGATTAATTCGAAGGACTTTTTCGCTTAAGATCGCACGGAGACCGGATTCTCCAGTGAAAATACAGAAGTGAGAGGGGTGTGTTAGCGTAAATGTGAATTCCAGGAAGAAACGGTTGTCGAGCAGATCGCCGTATCAGCGTAACGTGCTCAACGACGCGTCGTGATGTATCTACGTTGCGATCACGTGTCTGCTCGAAAACAGAAAAGAGAAAAAAAGAAGAACAGGATCGAAGCCCTCCATTCCCAGTAAAATAGACGGCGTATCGTCTTTACCATTCTCTGGGATGGACTTATCGAGACGACATCGATATTTATCGGCGTGCTTCGCGTCGCCAGTCACTCGGTACAGCGTCGCGGGAACGTACAGCGATTAATTACAAGGGTGCTTCGTCACGCTCCCTCGGAAGTGTATCGTGCGCGGGAGATAAAAGATTTACTAGATCCGAGGAAAAGGGGTTTTCGCTGCATGGACGGGATGGATATGCGCATCTGGATTGATTGGGTTTAAAAAACAAAATTCGTGGTGCTTTAAAATTCGAAAGTCGCTCCAAAGAAACTACTTCCAAAATTGTTAGTCATAGTAACTCAAAGGGATGTTCGACAACTCAATATTTAAAAAATATGAGACTTCGCAAACATGCACAAATGTAATGTTAAAAAGAAAAATTGAAAGGGTAATTTTCTTGAATTTTTTTTATCACCATATCGTAGGATATGAAAAACCATGCAATTTTGGAATTACACTTTTTCCAATATCTATTATGGTTTCGCAGATATCTATTCAGGATAATATGAAAACTTACGATTTCTTTGGGGGGTGTTTTCACCTTCAGGAGCTTTTTATTGGTGAGCTAAAAAATGTTCACGTTAATAACATCACTTTAACTTGAATGCAAAATTATTCTTACGCAGTTTTGTAGATATAAAAAAAGATGCAACTTTTATTTAAACTTCTTTTCGATAGGTATCTCATCATTCTCGAGATATTCCACGAAAAAGAAAATTCTGCGTTTTGCTCAGGGGGTGATTTCACCCCCTAAACCGCGCTGTGGCGTCAACTAAAAATAGATTTGTCTTACGAATGAACTACTCTACTTGCACATAAAGTTGCATTATTTTCTGAATTTTCGGGTTGTTAAACTTCCCTTGTGAAGGGACCTGGGAAATATGATTTCCTTTTTAATCCCGACCTTCCAGCTTGGTACATATATAGTATATGGATTACCTGGTAGCAAGGAACTCTTGTTTTTTCCTATCGCCTTTTCTTAATACATACCTTCTACAAGTATCACTGCCGCTCGGTACACTCATAAATTTTAATATACTTATCACGAATAAAACGAAAGGAAGTAAGAAATGAAGGAGCAGTCGCTCTCCACCATTTCATACCGTAAATTCTGTGTGAGTAGCAATCAGTAGATGATTTTCAAATCATGAGATACAGAAGTATAGAAACTGCAAGTTGTATTAACGAGTTGTTTTATCCCTAGGGTTATAAGAAATCAGCTGGACAGTACTTTCCCCGTTAATAACGAATGCGTAAAATGGACAGTCAGGTTTGAAACGGCGTTTTATTTTCCAGCGTAGATCAAATACTTAACATAACAATTTAAAGAAATTAAAAATTCCCTCTTCCATCGTTAGCATCCAGATGCCACATATCAGGTTTTCCCGTGTTCAACCAAAGAGGAGGCCGTAGGAGAACGAGATTTCAATTTAAGATAGTTACGAAGCGAGTCGCGGTGCAAGTGTCAACGCACTAGGATTTATACAAAAACCGATTTTTGAAAAAACCGGTTTTCGAATTTTCACAAAAAGATATAATTAAAATAGAAAATAAATATTTGTACTCATTTTAAAACTTTTCAGTTTTTTTCATTTTTAGGGAATTACAAAGATATAAAAAAATAAAATATGCTCTATTTATACAAAACCAAATAATAAAAAATAAAAAAAATAACTAAAATCCGTACAAATGTTACAATTTTATTATTTAAGAAAAAAAGTTTATAAACCCGGTTTTTAAAAACCGACAAACCCTACCACGCACCATGCAAAATAGAAACTTAATTGTTATCTTTTTCATTTTACTGCAATCTCGCACCGATCGATAAGAATTCCAATATACTTTTACCTTTCGTTCCCTCACTCGACCGCGTGTCCGCTGGAAAAATCGTGAAAGCGCCGCGCGCGAAATGCAAAAATCGCTGATAAAAGTGAAGACTGTGCCGGGAGGAACGAAGATACACGAATCTTCCGCTCGGCGAAGCATGATCCGATAAAATATACATATCGTCGCTTCGTTCGGCTCAGGAATTCCTCGTTGTTGCGTTGCTTTTCCTTGTTGCGTCCAACAGTCGCCCAAGTCTGTTGCCGTCAACAGACGTTCGCCACGTCCTCGATGCTCGCGAAAATCGCTACGGCTGTTGACTCCTACGAAGTTCAAGGAGCCAATTACGTAGGTACTAGCTTTACTACTCGGCTTCGCCCGAAATTTAGATTCTGATTTTATAAAGCAAATGTTTTTTTTTGTGAAAATGATCAAATTCATCTGAATTAGTCAAGTATAATTAGCTGTGGCACATTTCGTGATCCCAGAGATCATCGTTCGAAAGCTTTTAAGCGACAAACAAACACACAAACATATAGAAGCTTCTGCTTTATATATTAAGATATGGCGATGGGGAACAATAAATGAAAAAATTGACGAAGATTCATTAATGATACCACTTACCTAAAGCACTAGCTGAAAATTTTCTTCGTCAGCGTTCATTTAAAATTTCAGTCATTTGCGAGCAGTGGAAAGCGATAACAATAGGAAAAAGTTGCACGTACAGAATTACCTTCGTTGACGAGTAATGGGAACGACTAGGAGCAAAGAGAAGCTGCGTATTTAAAATTCCCATCATTAACGGGCGATACAAACAAGAGTAAAGAAAATGTTCTTCATATTTGTATAATTCTGTTTCAGACTTTGGACTTCGACAGAGACGGTCTGACGAAGCTGAAGAAAGCGATCAAAGCCATCCACAACTCAGGAAACGGTGAGTACGGACGGGTTAAAAAATTTTATCCAAGCTCGGATGAAAGTTTCAGATTTCCCCTCTTACTCTGCCAGAGGCTCTGGTAACGCGAGATATATCCTGTACACACGCGTTTAATGAGCAACGTTCAGGCTTTCTTTTAATTGAAATTTCTACCGGGTTTCGTATTCTCCTCGTCCCGTCTTTCCCCGACGCTTTCTCCTTTTTATACTTTTCTGTTCGATATAAGAGAAGGTCGTTTTTAATAATTTCCCTGCGACAACAGAATAAACGAAGATGCAGAATCTTTTACCATTGTTACGCTCTTGGAGCTTGCAAAATGCTCCTGTTACATACATTTGCAATGTAAACTTTCCGCGCACCTACGAATAGAGAAGAATTATACACACTGTGTTCAGCAACTAAATAGATTGTATCATTAAAACGATTTATTATAAGGAAAAGTACAATCGTTTTAGATGCTCCAGCTTTCCATGCTACCATTATGCATTTATGTGCATACGTGTAATTGCAAAATGAAATTGTATGAATATTATTATACAAGGTATTGGCGTATTTTCGCGTCGATATTTTCTAGAAAACATCGAGAGTCCCCGAATGTTTACTTTGAAAACAAGCCAAGTAGGAAGCTCGCTTTCTCCGCTTTGTAGGTACGAAGCTTTTCGGCAGAGACAATCGCTTTGATCACCTTCAGGGGGAAACCACTGTAATGGTCTAAAAAGTAAGGGCGTTTTCGGGAATTTTTTTCAATTAAACTACGCAAGTAAATCAATGTATTGATTAGTATAGTTAATATGTATACACATATTACAGGGTAACAAAAATGTTTTCAATTAAATTCACAAAACCGTTTCCAGTGTATCTACTTTTGGTCAAAATGTGTGTCGTGGCAAAATCGTTTCTGTGGCGTTGACAGTTATGGTTAATCTGATTTCAAAACGCCAAAAATATAGACCGTTAATTAAAAACCCTGAACGTCGCGTAATAGAGACGGGTTTTTCGTACAATAAATGGCCTTGCTGAACGGACATTTTTCAATAGCTTGCGCCACTCAAACTGTTAACATACCAGTCAACGTATTAATTAATACGTGGACATGATTACAAATCTATTTTAAGCGTTCGAAGCACGCATGTCATAAACTATCGAATTATAAAAGTAATTACAGAATCTGTAATCATAAATCGAACCCTGTCAACGGTTTCAGTGGAAAACGTCCGTTTCATTATTTATTAGCGACATCGCGTTTTTAAGTGAAATCGAAGGCAGATGCCCCACACCGTTCCCCTTTGGAAAAGTTGTATGGCAGGAGCTTAGTTTGTATGAGGATCCCGGAATGAAAAAGAAATAAAGAAAGAGCGGCTGGATGATTTGCATATTTGACGATGGTTAGTGGCACAAAGTCGCGTACATAACTATTGAGAATCGGACGAGTGGGTACTTTCTTGCAGATGTAGGAAACTTTAGGGATGGAAAGTGACACTCTCCAACAGCCATTTTGGTCTGTAACATTCAATAACCGTTTCTTATAGATTTTGTGCGCTGAAACGAATCCGCAAACCGAAGAACACAAAAGATGTTCAAAGTTGAAAATTTGCATTTTCTTTCCAAAATCGAATTTCTTGAAAACTGAGGGTAATGACGACAAACGGTTTCTGAATTCGTTTTCAGCGCACAAGAATCTATAAAGACAATGATATTGTTACTCCGGGATTCTGGGGAAAAGACTGATGAACTTTTTGATGAACTGACAACACTTTTTTAGACTATTCTCTCTTAATATATTCATTTTTGTAACAGCTCACGTGGACAACGAGGTGTACCTTGGAAGGGCACTGGAAAGGCTCGGAGATGCTGCTTTGAAGGAACAGGAACCGGATATCGGTGCTGCTTTCTTGAAGTTTGCGGTCGTTACGAAGGAATTGAGTGCTTTAATGAAGACCCTGGTGCGTATGAACGATATATGTATATGTGCTGACTTCTCTTCCGCAGTAGGTAACAAGTAGTTGAGCCTGAAGGAAGCTAAATTAGCAAATTAAAATTTCATCAGAAAAAGAAGGAATATTTTGATGAACTGAATTCAAAATAATTTGTCCCCCCCTCGTTTTATTTTGACTAACATTTCTCAAATTCTTACACCACCAACAGTATCGAACAATTCTTCCATTTAATTTAAAATGGTTTTGCAATTGTTCCTGACTCTCTATTTCCTAATTAACAGATGCAGAACATCAACAACATCGTGATGTTTCCTCTGGACTCGGTGCTGAAAGGGGATTTGAGAGGTGTGAAAGGTGACTTGAAGAGGCCGTTCGAGAAGGCGTGGAAGGATTACGAGGCGAAATACGCGAAAATCGAGAAAGAGAAGAAGCAGCACGCGAAAGAGGCTGGCCTCATTCGGACGGAAGTTACGCCGGCCGAGATCGCCGATGAGATGGAGAAGGAGAGAAGATTGTTTCAATTGCAAATGTGCGAGGTGAGGCCTCCGAATCATAACTGGAACAAGGGACAGTGATCTGCTCTATATATATGCATCTCGTTGATCGGTGCAATTTGCGGCATGAATTTTCGTGTAATAAGAGGACGAGTTATTGAACCCCGTTCAATTTCAAACATATTCTTTTATGCTGATCTGATGAATGAGCTTTTAGTTGAAATTTTCCATCTAATTACATTATTGTTCCATTAATCCTTTCTTCTGTTACAGTATCTTATAAAAGTGAACGAAATCAAAACGAAGAAAGGAATTGAACTACTTCAGCATCTAGTCGAGTATTATCACGCGCAAACTAAGTAAGTTCGACATGGCATCTTGCAGTACTAGTGTTAAATGTAATCAATAACCATTTGTGGGCGAAATATTATAGTAATAATTACGAGTTTGGAAATCATATATTGCTCACTTATAAGCTGTTCTCATCTATTTGCCGATGACAGAATAATACTTGTACTTATCTGAGAGCTATAATTCACCAAACTTAGATCCATTAGATTTATTAATTGATCCATTTATAAAATAGTACATACTTGTGCAGGGCAATAAATAACACCGTTTAGAAATTAAAACAGGGAATTAGAAACTATAAAATAGACTTGCAAAATAATTCCGATGACTCTCGATTTTCCAGTTACTTTCAAGACGGCCTAAAGACCATCGAACACTTTGGCTCGTACGTGGCAGACCTCAGCGTGAAACTGCAGAAGATCAGGCAGACGCAGGACGAGGAAAGAAGACGTTTAACCGAGCTGAGGAACCTCCTTAGAAGCTCGGGCTGCGACAAAGAGGTACTTAAAAGCTATGGTCGTCAATCATTTGTGCCATCTGACGATGTGTTTTCCATGAACATTCAAGATTGTATGATTTCCAGTTAAATGTAAACGCGAATGCAGGGTATTCGCTCCACCAGCTTCAGGGAGACAAGCAACACGGCGTCACTCGGTCAGGTCACCTTTTGAAGAAGAGTGAGGGGAAAATGAGGAGGGTCTGGCAGAAGAGGAGATGCGCCGTTCAAGCGGAGGGCTATCTGGACATCTGTCACGCGGACGAGAATAAACCACCCACGAGAGTAAATTTACTCACCTGCCAAATTAAACTGGTGCCGGACGATAAACGGGGCTTCGATCTTATCAGCTGTGAGTGGCAATGTAAATCCGTTGATGACGATAAATATATAATTGTGTCGGTGGCAAATGTATGAGTAATTGATGATGTTAATAGAAGTTTCTACTTGTTAATAACATTGACATCGCATAGTGAGTCATGTAAGGAAATGTACGAGACACTCTAGTCAATTTATTCTCTGTCCCTTTCAGACAACAGAACGTATCACTTTCAAGCGGAGGACGAGGCCGATCAACGAGCATGGATGTCTGTTTTGGTCAATTGTAAAGAACGTGCTTTGCTCAGAGCGTTCGATGCTAGTGGCAAAGCAGAAGCTGGCTCTGGAAATCCAAGTTTAGTCGAGCTACAACAGGCTGTAATCCGATGTGTCATGAGGTTACCTGGAAATGACCAGTGCTGTGACTGCTCCTCGCAAAATGGTAAATCTGATGAGATCCCTTTCTTTATTTATGCTAAACGATTTTGCTGGGTGTTCCAAAATTCACTGGGCATTTTGGAGGGAAAATTTTAATCCTTCGTTGGCACTCTGGGTGTGCGCCAATATTAGCTTCTAATACAGAAATTTATAAAAGTTATTTTTTTTAAGATTTTCTTCGTTTTTTTCGACATATGTTAATCTAGAACTTTTCGATCTACAAAAAGAGCTGCTCGTAATAATAATAATGTAGTCTTTATGTAACTTTCAGCTGGAAGATGTGTATAAACCCAATTGTTTTTATTTCACAGATGCTACGTGGCTCTCCACGAATTTCGGTATAATCGTATGCATAGAGTGCAGTGGGATCCACCGAGACTTGGGAGTACACATATCCAGAATACAGTCTCTAACCCTGGATAATGTTGGCACCGCTCAGCTACTTCTTGCAAGGCACATGACTAATCAAGCGTTTAACGAAGTGATGGAAGCTACGTTACACCACAGTCACAAACCAACACCAACATCGACGATGTAAACGAAATTATTCATTCCTAGCTGAATTAATCTCTCGCTTGTAGCTCGTCAATGTACAATGGAACTTGTTTCTTTCTGTATTGCACAGGGAAGAGAGGTACGAATTCATAAGAGCGAAATACGTGGACAAAAGATACGTGATGAACACCTGCGCGGATGAACGAGACCTACTGTCTGATTTGGAGCACGCTGTTAACAATCGTGACCTGCAACAACTTCTGCAAGTTTACGCTGAGAACGTCGACCTGGCAGCACCGTTGCCTACATCGGTAATATACAGGGTGTTTCATTACAGATGGTAAACCTTTTAGGGAGTGATTCTACAGGCCAAAATAAGATGTAACGTCGTACAGCGTGGCCTATGTGCTGTTTCATAAAGTGTCGCATTGCAAAGTATCGTAAGTCATAGTCTCGTGCAAGTTGGGTATCTGTCTTGCGTCCTCCGCCACTGCACATACCCTGGCTGAATTGCCGAGATTCAGGCATTCTAGAGCTTGATTTTTAACCATCGATATAACTAAAAATTGAAGCCTTCACCGCAATTTCGTCACTCTTGCTTTTCGTCTCATTTTGGCCTACAGGATCACCCCCTAAAAGGCTTACCACCTGTAGCGAAACACTCTGTATACTGTGATTAAACATGTGGAGAATTTTGTAACAAGCGTTGTAGAAAAATGGCGACATTAGAGTTAGGGAAATATTTAAACAGGGAAGGAAAGGTAAAGAAGATAATCAGGAAGGCAAAGCTTAGAATAGTTGATATAAATATTGGGAAGGAAACGAAGAAAGGAGACACAGGGTAGATAAAAGAATGACAACTTTGAAAAGAAATTAGATAAGACCTGTTCTGTTATTTAATATGAAGAATATCACTGCGACATAATAATTTCATCCCGGACTACAGGACGTGGGCGAAACAGCGTTGCATTTGGCCATTCTGCGGGAGATGGGGAACAGCTTGCACATCATCGATTTCCTAGTGCAGAACATGTCAACGGGTGGCATAGACAGAACCACCGTCGACAGAGAGACGGCATTGCATCTTTGCGCGAGGCACGACAGAGCAGAAGCGATGAAGCTGCTGTTACGAGCGGGCGCCGATCCGACGAATCGGAATAAACAGGATAAAACACCGCTGGATATAGCGCAGGAAATGGGCCACCATACGTGTAAAGAGCTGGTAAAGCATCGCGCGATTATCATCTAATTTGTATGACAATACGACGTAATACAATAAGCGAAGTACAATGGAACTCAAATGCTTTATTACGTTTAGTTGAGTCACGCTCTACAAAGGCAGAAGACATTGTTCGACAACGTTAATATCGATTGGAATCTCTCGCATGACGAAGGCTCTACCGACTTCTCCGACGATGAAACTATAATAGAAGACAGAGTATGTTGACAGTGCAATAAAAAGAGTATCTAATAATGTGAGGATTTCTTTTCGACATTTCTTTTATCGTTTCACTGTTGTACTTTTTTTAGAATGGATGCTTGACACCTGAGAAGAAATCTCGCAGTAGGCCACCGTCCTACGTAGGCGGAGGTGGCAGTGGTGGTGGTACAGGGCCGGGAGATTCACCAGTAACTCTACGCAGTCGAAGTAGTACTTGCGACAGCTTGCA
Source organism: Andrena flavipes (assembly GCA_963971345.1). NCBI lineage: Eukaryota > Metazoa > Arthropoda > Insecta > Hymenoptera > Andrenidae > Andrena > Andrena flavipes. Next base: position 64,395,306 of record OZ020480.1, read on the forward strand.
AAGCGGTTCTTCTCCAAGTTCCTCGACGAATAGACAGCAGATGCCTCCACCGCCACCACCACAATCTAGGAAACCTGTCGCTGGTACGAGCTTTCGTCAACTTTTAAAAGGCTACATCAACCTGTAGGCGAAAAAATATACCTGCCTCTAAGATTTTTTAGCATTCAGAAGGGTGTTCTTAAATCGAAGTATCGTTTAAGTTTCATTAAAAAATACTTGAAAATTACTTTAATACAGTCGTTTCTATGAGATGGATCCTGTGAGACAGGCTTCTGCGCTGACAGGTGTAAATGTTGTACGGATTAATTAAGAGAAACAAGAACAACTCTTCATGTACATGAAAAAATGTATTGCAACCGATTTCGAAAATATTGATTTTCAACTAGATGATGATTATTTAATATTCAAATTCTGATATTTACATCATAAACGCTCTCTGTTGTGAAGAAATGCAGTTACATAAATTTTAACCTGCAGTACAATCTTACAAGGTAAGATTCCCGAACTCGGAAATTAAAAAAAAAATCTGAAACTTTGTGAATATCTAGGGGATTTCCTCATGATGCATGAAGCTAAAACATAGCATAGCTTAGCTTAGCTTCCCGGTGGATTCTCGGCTTTATGGGTTAACACATTGGCCAGCATTAATATTCTTTTATTCCACATCCCATTCGTTTAAGTATGTATGACGCATTCAAAAGAATTGTAAATAGTAAGATTTATTTTTGTTCCAGTACCAGCACCAATGCCGCCAGATATTTCGGTCAATATTCACGGATCGTTGAAGAAGCGAGTAGCTCCTCCGCCACCACCACCGGCCGGAACTACAGGTGGTATACCCTCCTCTCATTACGGTACACTACCTTCGTCCGCGTCCTTAGCAGCGTCGACGCATAGCCGTACAACGAGCGAACCGATCTTAGCTGGGCATTCTTTACATACTCTGCCACATGCGTTAAATACATTAAACAGTCAGCATCATAAAAGATCGCCCAGTGGAGATTCTTCAACGGGACACGGTGCGTTTGAAAATTCACGCAAGCTTCTCTACGAACTGCCGACTGGTTCGGGTAAACTTAAAAATCTTTCGCCCACATTTTGTCACTGAAGCTCATGGCCTTTTGTCTGTTCGTTAGGTACGGACAAAGTGAATAGTTCAACGCTACAGAGACCGAGGAATCCACCACCGCCCGCGCCGTCTGGTATTAACTCGTCCAGATTGAGCAATGGCCGTAGCAGCGAATCGTTGAGTTCTATGTGTTCCGATCACGGTTTGGGTAACCCTGTCCCGCCTCCGCGCAAAGTAAGTTGTATATCTCTCACGGAAGCTGCTAGTCTCTTCTACCTATACGCGGGGCGTTCCAAAATTATGGGCTAAGCCTGAATATATGGATTCTTCGTGTTAAAGGAGATCGAAAACTGATGTATCATCTATGAATCTGATGTTTCGTTTTCGAAATATAAGGGATTTGATATCTGGCGCGCGCTGTTCAAGTGACAATAGCTCTGCAGCCGCGCATAATACACCCGCGGATGCGTATATACAGATTCATTACATGTAGCATTAACAGTAAGTGCTTTAGCGCGTTTGGTAAATTTTTTACCAAATTTTCAAACTACGTTATCGATTATTTCTTGTAACTTGTTGCTACGCTAAACACGGAGCTAAAATTGTAATTGATGTATAAGAATTTCTCATTTTCTTTGGCGCAAAGAATTACTGTGTTCCTGTGCGCCCCATAATTTTGAAATACTAAATGACATGAAGAAAGGGTTTATGGTTGATTTAAAGAGGAAGTAGGAAATACTGAACATGGAAATCGAGGAATAATCCTATTTTTTTTTATATTATTTTCGGATGTGTGATGCAAACCTACTGAGGTATTATTTCACGCTAAAGCGAATGATGTTTTATTTGTATTTTATTTGGCGCATATCAGTCATCAATGCCAGTAGATATCTAACATTTCCTTTAACGGCGTATGTGTATGTATATACATCCATCCGAATTAATTATCGCTCATTTAACATACATATTAACTACAAATATTTTAACTAACACGATATTACACCTATCATTCTTCCCATGTAGTAATTAACAATAGCTCTTTAATTCCTGTTTATAAACGTTGATACTTTGTATATCTACCAATCACACACATCACCCGTGATTTTTTCAGTAGCAGCTGTACATGTTCATCGATCGTAAACATCATATTTTCATTACATCTTATTGTTAAACCTTTGCAACTATATATAGCGCACATTACTTCAAGTATTGCATAACTCATTAATTCATTCCACTTCAAGAAACGACCGAAGCGTAAATCAAAATTGTAATGCACTAATATCTTGTCAATAACGTTTACAAAATCAGGTAACGCCATATAAAAATACACTTAACGCAATACGAAATGTCTTTAAAAATTGAGAAATAATATTTTACGTAAATTTTTTATATGCATAAGAAGGATCAGCAAATAGTATTTAGTGCAAGGGAGATCTTTGCAAAGTGTTTAAAAATTAAGCAGGAAAACTATCTTTAACACAGAAACACATCAGAATTTTTTAAAAATTTCGAATCGCTATTTAGACACTGCATGTATTTCAAAGACAGTGCTTTATGGTTTGTTATTAACCATTGTTGGTACAGCGAAGGGACCGGTCCAGGCTAGAGAGCTACGCCGAGGAGCCTTCATCTTTGCTCCCAAATCTGAATCTGGTAAACATCAGCCATCCCACATTACAGCTTGCTACACTTGAAATGTATTTTAGCATTGATATACTACACGTGAGCCAAACAATGATACAAAAAATGACATACTTATAATTTTATAATATTTAAATTGCACAAATTAAAACCTGGAAATTTGCATCTTTAACTATGCTGTTGATATCGCTGTAGTTTTTTTTTTCATGCTGATATTCGTTTCTCTATTTACACGATTAAATTCACATTACTTGATTGTGTAATGTATTTTCATTTATACTATTCATAAACACATAGGAAATTGTGTTCTTTGACAGTACACTCGTTAAAAGGAAATATTCAGAAGATTTTTATCTCTATGAGATTTTAGATGCAGATAAAACACTTAAGGCTTCAGTTGTTAAATTGCTTTTCCTATACTCACCATTCCAATGAAATTCGTCTTTGCCTTAGACGAATGATAATTAATGAACACAGTAAAATATTAATATATAAATGCTGTGTTATGAAACACTCTTTTCAAGTGTGGTAATGCTTTGCATGATCAGTCGTGCTGTCCGTAACCATCGTTCTTTCATTGTCAATGCTTTGGATATAATTTCTGTGGAAATAACGTTTCACTATAATTTGTCAGATTTGTTGTTTTTCTTATAATTTTCAAACAATCCTTTCGTTCAACTTTTGATCAAAGTTACGTTACTTCCTGGATTTCTACTATCCAATTATAATAAGCATACAGATTCTCAAGATAGAACGTACAAATGAATTAATTACTGGATGACTAATGTAATTTTCCAGTCAATGTTCATGCCTCCTGTGTACCAATCCTAACTTGTCGTTGCAACATTTTCATTAATCGAAATATGTCGAATTAGGGCATAAGCTTAATTTTCGCATGAATCTCCCAAATTTCTGTTTGACAATAGCACTTGAACGCACTGAACCCTCTAATTATTCTGACATGATACTACCCTCGTAAGCTTACAAAATGGATGTAATTAGTAGCAAGGCTAGCTATAAGATCTTACAGTCTAGCTACGAAGCAAATTAGCCACATTAATAGAGAATATAGATCTTTTGTGATTGAACAGACTGAATATTCGTGATTCGAAGAACAAAATGCTGGGGTAAAAATAATTGTAGAATAAAGAAAGAAGCATAATCGATGTGTAACATGCTTATAGGAAACTTATTTTCAAAGCGATTTTCTATTCGTAATAATATTCATTGCTAGGGATTAGTTAAATTATTGCGCACTTTGATATAAAAAACATTCCTTTCAATCCTGAAATTTAATTTATTCTTGTAGATTGTCTAGAAACATGATATCCTAACTATTTTCAGCAGACTGTAATGATAAAAATTATTTTAAATGCTTATAGCTAGCCGTGCCACGTATGCCTTCCACTTTGTTTGTAACTGAAGATTATATTAATAGTATAAATCTACAAACTGAATCTGAAAATTACTTATAAGTAGCATGAAGTTGATATCATTGGAAATTCTAGTTCAATAAATGTTAGGTGCTTAAGAAATTACAATGTAAAATATGAAAATAATAAGAACTCAATACTACGCAGCTGTTTCTGGTTAACAATTAACTGATATATTAACGACACGAGGGCAATCACATAATTATTGCCAACTAAATAATTTTGAAGCTATAGAACGTGGAGAAATATTTTTTTTAAGGAAGTTCATGATCCCGAAAAAAACATTGTATGGTGATGATTCCTTTGTATGTGAAGTGTTTTTTAAATATGACGATCACTTTTACTTTAATTTTTTCAAGTGTTCATAGGGTTCACACCCTGTCACAATTTGAAGGAAACCCCGCATTATTTCATTTAAAAGCGGAGCGATTATATGCATATCATGAAAGCACACCTTCACGTATGTACAAAGAAATCGTATCACTGAACGGGAGCCTTTTCTTTTAAAATTTCGGCAGTAGTTTACTGGCCATGTGTAATTCACAACTTAATAGATACATTGTCTATAATTTCTAATAATTAGTTATACATACTTAACTTTTTTATTTCATTTTTTAACACATTGCGTACAAGTCATAAAATGTTTTATTTTTATGTTCTTTTTTAAATTGCTCACTAAATGACTTCTGAATTTAAAAATAAAATCAGTGTAATTATTACACTCTTTCGAAACAAATCTTTTGAGTAGGTCATATATCTTATCGTCTAACTCACTATTATTGCTATTATTCCAATATTTCTAAAGAAGATTGTTAGTTTGGAAAATCTAAATTTTGGACCCTCAATTTAAAATAAATATATCAGCAATGTATAGGATTTTAGAAAACCCTAAAGAATTAAAACAGTATTTATAAAAATGTACAGAGATTAGAAAATATGTTGTATGAATAGAGTGTTGTACACAATGTGTTAATATTCAAATACTATCTCCGACGTTTTAAAGACCAATTTCTTACACATGCATGATACATTAAAATAAGAGGGAAGTGTATTAAAATATTCTTACTTGACAATGCACGATCTGCGTACATTCTTAGAAAGACACTGTTTCCTTTCTGCCTTTTCCAGCTAGAATTTCCAATTTTGCCGTCCTTGTGACCTAAGGAAGCATTCTTCGTATTCGTTGCAATCGTCTCTCAATACTCTGGCGAGTTAAAGAGTGCTTGCTTCGTCCATGGAAAATTAAACTGTACATGTTCATCCATGTTTTATCTACTCTAACTATCATATCGGTTCATTTCCTTTTTAGCCAACTTCTTCAACATTGAGCGGTTTACGACGTTGTCGAGCTCTATATGACTGCGAGGCCGACAATGAAGATGAGCTGTCTTTCCGTGAAGGTGAAGTCATCATTGTCACCAACGAGCAAACCGACGATGACAACTGGATGGAGGGTGCGCTGGAACGTGCGCCGGAAAGAAGAGGAATGTTCCCAATCAGTTTTGTACACATGTTGCAAGATTAACATTCGGTAAGCCTGAACTCATTGGCAAGTGTTTCCAGTACTGCCAGCTGCGCGAGTGTCGTTAGCCTTGGTAGAAGGTCCTGGATGCGGAAATCAAAGGGGTGATCGTGTTACTGGCTATTCACACCTGTGCAAGTGGCAAACTCTTGACACCACCCCCGCACAACTGATACTCCTAAGCTACATATGTGTCTATGAATAGAGCTGGAATCTTCTATAAAGGCTCGACCCATTGGAATCGCGCAAGCTACTTTGCTTGACAGGCGATTAACCGCAAGATTGAGTAAACACTTACTGGATTGGATGACGAACAGCTTGACACTTATACAAAAACACATGAAACTTTGGATTCATATTCTGCCACCCGAGTAGACACTGGAGTCATGGAACCGGTGATTGGAGCTTTCGTCGAAGCATCTTTACTTAGAATTCAGGAGGGTAATCAATCTACCTAATCACTCGCACGAGGCTGCTAAAGGCAACACACTCCACCTACGAAAAGGCACGCATATCAAAACTCTAACATTTCGTGCACTGTACCTAAGACACACTGCTCCAGCCGGGTGTAACAAAATATGGAGAAACTTCTTTTCTATTCTAATGACGAATATTTTAGTGTCAGGTAGACGCGTTTAAAGCCAGAGGGAATACGATTAAAGCGCAGAAGAATGTACGTACATACGTTGAATGAGCGTTTCGGGTGGAACTCTGAGGTGAGCTGGGTGGGTGGTTTCGCGGTTTTCAAGGCCGATGCTAAAAAATGTGATATAAGATATATTTCAATATATAAATTATTAGTATTACGAATCGGGTTAATGAACAAATTCTATGTTAAGCAGCACCGTTGTACGTGGCATTGCAGTCGGGCGAGCGATGCTCGGTCCATTGTGGATCACGGTAATTCGTGACGAGAAATATAGCAGAGCGGATACTGGTTTATCCTGCTGCTAATATCGATTCTACTAGGTAGAAGAGCTATTCGTTGCTCGAAGTGAGGATTTACGTTCGGTAAATATGCACAATTCGAGAATGCGGAGAAACGCGTGCGTGTGTTGTGTGCCGTCTGTACCCGCGGTGAGCGTGTAAAATGAGCGAGAGGAAAGTGAGATCGTATAAAGCCTCTAAATTTGTCGCATATCTTATGTATCTGGCGCACACTTCTTTTTCCGTACTGCCAATGGTGATCGTACTCTACAACTCTGTACAGTCGCGTTCCAGATACGAAGGACCTTGTAGGGAGACGTAACTGACGTTTAATCGATAAATCCTAGGGTATTTATTGCTCCTTATCTCTGCAAGGACAGAATCGTGACATTAACATTGCATGACACCGATAGTATTATTAGCGTATTTGAATATTAAGGATCACGTGTCGTTACGACTGTATGTACATTTTTTTGTAATGCCATATTATTTGTTAGTAAATATTCATTGCACATACACACACACACGCAGATTTCACGGTATTGCATATACACACGTGTATATTCATGATGTACTGTGAAATAGGATTATCGAAATTAGAGGTTTATTAGTCATTAAGTATATAAAGAGAAGTATCGAGGAAACAGACCGAGTTTTTAGAGCTGTGCATGCTACTTAATGATTATGCGCCGGAAGCGAATTGAAATTTATTTTTTATTTTACTTGAAATATACACACACGAGACCAAAGAGAGACGTTTTCAAATGGAAAGAAGAGGGCTGTCTAGCTCGGTAATCTACGGGATTGTAATTCCTCTAGGTGATGATTGTAAATTTACTTGCGGTCACTATGGTTGCTATGAGTTGGAGCAAACTATCGACTAAAATAGTCAATCGGTGTCATTTCTCAAAAATATAAGGGTTGGGGTAGTCGTGCAGTATGGTGGTTGTAGCCCCTCGATGGTCAGAGACAGTTGATTTTCTTCCAATTCATAGCCCTCCAGTAATTTACTCCCTACGCTAAAGTGCGCTCCTCATTCTTTTGTATTTAAACCTTTCCCTAACGTCACCAAATATATTATTGTGAATGCTACTCACGCGTTCTATTTGTATCGTTCGATTGGTTCGGATGAGAAGGAACTGCGACGAAAAGCGTGAATGAACGGTCAATCGTGGACCGTGCCTGCTGCCTAGTCGAAATCGGAATAGAATTAATATTTCCCCCGACATTGTCTACGTGACTCCACTTCGCGTCAACACAGAATTTCGATTTTAATCTATCCGTGATCGTTGTTTAAAATTGAAGAATTAAGCTGTCGTTTAAAGAATGAAAAATATTCTATAAAGAGGAAACTAAGAGACTCTTCTTGTTCGCTGTTACAAATAAGAGAGAAAGAGAGAGAGAGAGAAAGAGAGAGAGAGTGATTTCCTCCGTGTAATTAGACTATAGGCTCGCAACTTTTTATTGTTTTACTGGAACGAAACGGACAAAGCTTTTATAAGAACAACTACTGTTAATTAGTATTAACACTTCGTACAGCGGGAGTATTACGTACGAAGGAAATAAAGATTTTTTCGCGTTTTGATAAATCCGTGAAACTACGATTTTTGGCACCACGATGCGATTATCGTGTTCCTTGATATCCCTCAACTTTTCTTCATCAACACGTGTATCTGCGCGATGTACTGATAATAGTAAACGGAAATAAACATTCACTGTTGAAAACTGTGCGGAGCCTTCTAGTAGCGGATGATTCAAAGTGATATTTGTTGATCGATCTGATGTATACTGATCAGATCCATAGTTTCATGGATTCTAATTGTGCGTTTGTATCAAAGATGTTCTTTAGAGGTATGTGCTTTTAACAGGGAAATAAAAGAAAATATACAGGGTTTGGCGCGACCTTCGTTACAAGTAACATTGCTGTGTAATACCACTCTGTAATTAGGACAAGAGGGAGAAAGGAAAACAATCTAATCCATTTAGCGTTAAGCTGCCTTCGACTTTGTTTATAACATCCTCTTTGTAGTCTGATGCCTCTCACAGCAGTGCCAGACTGATCAATGCTGAGAGAGTATAGAGGATACCGTTGGTCAGTGTATATATGTGTATAGAGTAAATATGCGAGATAGGGGAGAACGAATCGATGTTTATACTATTAAGCATACGATAAATGATAACATAGGATATTAAGTATGTATTATATGGATATATTTAAAGAATGGCGGTGTGCAAGTGACTACTGTTATTTGCATAGAACTTCTGTCGTGAGTGTATATTGAGCTATACATAGTGTTTAGAATTTCATGCAGTATTTCCTAAGGCAGACATTTGTGGTAACAATTCTAGCAAATTATGAGTTGTCTTTAACTAGGGTAAACGCACCAATAAATGAACACTATTATAAAATTATGTTTGCAGCGCAATAGATTCCACGTGCTGCAAAAATTGTTTGGATACGAAGCAAGAAATTAAAAGAAGTCTTTGATTAATTAGTTGCTTATTTTAACAACTTATTTTACTCATTTTAATAAAAATTGGCCATTCACTGGTACGTGTTCATTTACTGGTACATCCACCCTATTTGACTGTAAAAAAAATATGATCAGAATTGTTTGTAAAAAAGCATAATGTAGAATTAAAAAAAATACTATCAAACAATTTATTCACTTATTGTATGCAACAGTGTCTTTGGTTTAAATTGTATAGAAAAATGATGTCTTTATATTACCAGACGAAGCTTTACTTTGCAAAAAAAGAGCTAATTAAGAGTCTGAAAGTATCATTTCTTTACCACAGATTGTACTTTTACTTCAATTTGTAGGCTGTTGTTTTCGTTTATGCAATACAATGTTTTGTTGTTATAATCTTACGAAGAGGGTATACAATATTCTAACTAAAATACATATTTATTTTGTATTAACTCTTAGTTATTAATGCTACCATACACTGTTTTAATTCATTTAATTTATAAACACACACTGCATAGTATTCATATAAAAGTAACAAGACATTAAACTAATCTTTAGGAATTAACGATTACTGCAAATTTTCTATAGGTCACCTTCATAAATTAGCGACAATATCACATCTTTACAATAAATAAGGTAAAGCTTGGTATAATAATTGGCAATTAAGAGTTAAAGAAATATAGAAATATGCTTTCTGCAATAATTATTAGATACCAATATCTCATAGTATTACCATGTCTTCAAACTTTCACAACTTATTCACAAAGATATTCAGAGTTATATCGTGTGTAACAAATATTTGGTCCATGTTTATACAAAATGAATTAAATATGTATTACATTGATGAAGCAACAGGTAATTATCTTATTTTAATCATGATGGAATCTAAAGCCGTATGAAAAGTCTGATACGATAAAAACGTACTGCCCTGCCTTTTAATCGGAGAAGCTTAATGTATCACTAGCACAAGAGCTCTTAGCGAAGAACAGTAGTCGAAAGCATGAACATTTTCCTTCGAACTTATTACATTTCGTGCATTTAAGGAAGCGTTAAGTAGATGATAAGTATTTATTACCATTCTGTAGTTACTTGTACTAGGTACGAAGATGCTCGTTACGTAGGTACGTGAGATGTGAGATGAACTGGACGATTATGTGTTTCATAAAGAATGAATTTCTAAAGTAAGGATATGGAAGAAATTTCTGGTACTTGAAGAACCAGATGCAATCTGGAAATAACGCGCCGTTATATTATTATTAAGTCTACCTACGTGTACGTACCTAATAATACCGTGCTACTAAAATGTTAATCAGATGGGTTATCTGTTTAGATGCGGCCTTCGATGATATCGAAGCAGGTCTAAATATTGATATTATATGAACGGTAATGTGCTAACATTTACTGTATCCTCTGCGACTAAATCGCTGTAGGATTGTCTCTTGGGCGGTTCACAAACTCTGAAATGTATCAGAAATAAATATCATTTAGAGAACTATAAGTTCGGTATATTTAATCACATACATTTGGTGTCCAAGGGATTTCTATGGAAATCATTTTTACGACTGAAATTGAACCTTTTATTCTATTTATTGATTTATTTTGTGAGGCTTTTAATCTTTTATGTGTTTGAAACTGTTGTTAAAGTTGCACTGAATCTTTTACTGTATTTAGTTATCTGATTTATCAAGACACCTTATTCTCAAAGAGTTTGAAACTTTCAGTTGAAGATCGTTATTAAAATTTACACTAAATTGGTTTGTTTGATTTTATTCAGACCCTTAATTCACGAAACATTAGAATTTTTTCTTTGGATGTTATAATAAATAGCGATAAATGAGAACGAGAATAGTGTAAGCATGTTACTTGACACAAACAACAAAAATGCGAAGATAACTCAATTTTTCTGCTTCTTTGAATAAATAATTCACAATTTGATAAGCTATCATTATTTAAGTTACCATTATTAAGATGATTAATTTCAGGAAATTGATTTAATAGAAACTTGATATACGAGTAAAAGATAATATAAAAATATTAATGTTTAACATGAAGGACGTCTAAAACACCAAAAATGAATTGTATTTCTATTTTCAATTACTTCAAAGAGGACAGTTGTACGCAATTTAATTGTGGTATGCAAAGAATTTATTACAAATGATGCAACATAGTAATATTCTAAATGATTTCCTCGTGTATTTAGTTTATTTCAAACCCTATTACTTTCATTCTACTCATTGCATCTCTATTTCATAGATTTCCAATTTTATTGGTTTGTTCATATTACAGTAAATATTCGTTATATGTTCGCCAGAACTACTTGTTATATGATAATCGCCTCGCTCCACCACCTTGGGGGGATCTCCCTCGGAACAAGTCAAGCATGAAAGGCGATAGGAGTCAAGCCTGAAATAAAACCCGGGCGAGGGTGCCAGCGCGGCCTAGCATTTAAAGACCACAGCCTTAATGGCAAATTAAATGTTTAAATTTTTGTTTTTATTCTCATGAAAATATTTTTAACATATTAATAAGGGTTTTCTAATGGAAATAAGACCAATCACTATGTGATTTGGATCATATTGTCATTTTCATATTCGACTGACGTTCATTTTTTCTCATTCGTGCTTACACCGTCTACATTCTTATACCTTGCACATCAAATACAAATTTTCACTCCCCTTGCATCGTGCTTCGCTAAAAAAAATATACGTCGCCTAAAAAAGAAACAGAAAATGATTTGCGTATGAAAAATTCTTTATTGAAAAATGTTCTTTCACGCTACAACGTCAGTGTACCTTCGTCTATTTAACGTTATAACAGTACAAAAATTGCATTTTTACAAGTTATTCAACTTACGTGACTAAAAATATCCCAGTTTGCAATCTGACAATTCAAAAGCTACGTCTCTTAATAATTAACAGAAGGCGCCGTAGCAGAGGCATTCTTTGGCGACAACGCAATATACTAGTCCCAAGAGATAAATCTTTCTAATTCTCGGTACGAGTTCGACGAAAACGGATCCATACAATAAACACGTATCGTCGAACGTCGCGAAATTCTCTTTCTCTACGTTCCGATAAAAACGATGCTTGACTTACGGTTCACTAAATTTGGCTGGCTAACGTTAATCTCTTATCGACGACTGATCACGTTCGATCTACACACGCGGGACAACGTATCCGAACGTATCGTCATTGATTCCCGAAGCGTGAAAATATTCGACAGTGGGCATTCCACCAAGTACAGCAGCCGCATGATGGATCGACGCATTTGGCGTTCCGTCGGAAAGAGTGCAGCAACATGCCGCAGACGGTCACTCCATTGAACGCAGTAGAAATTCGTGCAGCACAAATCAATCGCTCTTTTAAATCGGTTAATAACGCCATACCTCGACGCGTTCGAACTGACGACTGTTCTACTTCGTCTGTTTTGCCGTAACATACATATTTGGTGGAAGGAGGTACATTACAACCAACGCAAGTTAAATATTTGCAGCAACGCATCGCGGCAATACGTTGGTCCGTCATACGGCGTCGGACTTGGTGGGAATATTCGCTTCGCTCGAAGCCGTAACGTACAAACATTGGAATCGAATTCTAAGATACGGAACCTATATACACAGAAGCATCGTGTTTAACCTGTTAACTAGGTGATTCTCAATCAGAAACGCTACCAATATACTTGAAATTTTATATTAAAAAATAATTCTGGGTAAATGAACCCGTTTTGCCCAAATTGTTCTAATCTTTGCCACAGACGCAAAGGAATTTTCCAATAACTAGTTAACTAGTATTCACTGATTAACAGGTTAATTCACGTGCGCCAGTCATTACGCTCGCATTTCAGTATTCACGTTTGCCAGCCAAAGCACGCCTAAAAAGAGCAGAAGCCCACCGACGGGGGGGAGGCAAGTTTCATGCGTGATTACACAGCAAATCATCACAAACTGCTTTATCGCTCGCGAAATGTTTAACGTTTCGTATCTCTCTAGATCGTCGAAGCAGAAGATCAGTCGACGGTTACCGTTTTCGGTTGATACCTGATCTATCATCAACGATGCTTTTTCGGCCGGAAACTTGCTCTACACGCCGTTACAATGACGTATTTTCACACTGAAACACGAATCGCTGCGTGAATCTGTATACCCTTCGACAAACGTGCGCACCCCTAAAGCAGCCTCTACACGATGAGACTTGCCTCGAGACATGTCTTGAAACAGGTCTTTCTCTCTCTCTCCTTCTCTCCACCTTGCCAGCACGAGACATGAAACCTCGTCTCGAGGCATGCCTCGAGACAAGTCTCATCATGTAGGGCAGGCTTATGAGCTTGGTGAGCTGATCACACGAAACGCAAGCATCCGGCCAAAGAGAATATCCTGCGCTAGCGTTAACAATTACACCTCCGTCTCGGTACAGGTCTTTAAAGCGAATTAAAGCAAACACAGCGAATGGATAAGAGCCGTTGGAACTCGTCGTACAAGAGGTAATTGTATGATTGATGCCGTCCAAGGCTTCCGGGTGTAAAATTATGTTCTTACGGAAGTGTGTTCTAGCGTTTCGCTATCATCATGAGGAATCTGTTAATTAACTGATCAGCATCTCACGATGCAGTAATCTGTGTTTAACGAAGCGCTGATCAGAATTTGACGAGGCAGTGCTCTGATCAGGATCTGATAAAGCACCGGTGATCAGGGTTTAATAAGGCGCAAATGATCAGTGTCTGATAAAACACTGACCAGAGTTTAATAAAGCACTGATCAAGATTCGACAAGACACACCGGGTAGGATTCGATGAAGTACCCTGATCAAAGTTCAATGATCAGGATTTAGAGACAGTCTGATGAAGCTGACTCCAATGATAATGGAACGTCGGAACACATTTCCACAAGGACATGACTCTTACACCCAGGAGCCTCGAATAGGATCAACTGTTAAAATTCAGATCTTGTAAGCATTTAAAGCGGTAAACACTTTCCGTTCAGTACCTAACCCAGGCTTAAACTGAAGATACATATTCCTTCCTGTATAGTTTCTTATCCATTCGATGCTTATCGAGTCGCAAACGCTATGTTTCTGCCTAAAGCCGCTGATGCCGCCCGCACACCGTCCGTTCCTCGAGCGTACGCCGAACAAAGGATTCGACGTGTATCGAGTCTAAGTACTAAGTACAATGTTTCGTCGTTTCGTCCGCCCGATGATCATCTTATTACGTGTTATAAGATAGTGGCTTGGGACATACGGGATGCTCGTCTTTGACAGAATCACGCGCTCTCGCCGCTCGCCTTTGACAGAATCACGCGCAATCTCGTCGCTCGTCGCCACGCGGCATCATTCAACATTTCTCTGATGCGGATAATATCTCTTTGCGTTTCGATAGCTAGTTAGATTCAGGTCCTGCCCTTTAAAATCGATCGCGTACTTAGATACTGCGTTTCAGTACGAAATAATAATTCTACGTTGAACGAGTTTCCTGAAGTCGTTTGGAAGCAGTCTTTCAACATGTTCGCATGTGTTGACGCAAAAGTCGTCGTACATATTTTTTTTCTCCCCCTCATTTTCTTCATTTTTCATTTCTCTCCTCTCCTCACCTTTATTTTTCATATTATTTTTCTCGGTTGCCACTTCAAACGCACGCGGGCGCGGCCTCGCTTTTCCTCATTTTTCCCCCTATTTTTCCTTTCAACGTTACTCCCGCGGAATTGGCGTACAAATAATATCTATACACATTAGTTAGCTGGTAGAAATTAGAATCGTATCGTGTTGACTAGCTTTTGACCGTCTCTCCTGAAATTATCGTGTGGTCAGTGTGGCGATGTGTCCTGTGTGTGTAAGAAATCTGGAAGTCTAGTTGAACAGCCGTGTCTACGTATGCGTATGCTGTGTGTATAAGTGTTTGTGTTTCAAAAGTCAGTTTCGCGATGTGGGGGAACAAAACATCGATTTTTCGATTTTTCGATCGTTCCATGTTCATTAGAAATTGGTTCCTCTCGCTCGAACCGACTAATCGTTAATTAATTATTAATCGAGAAATCACCGCGCGTCGTTACGTAGATTCATCGTCCTACTAAGAGTATAATCGTTAGAATAAATCATTACAACCTAGTTATATAGCTAAACGTTGCTCTCTCTCTCTCTCTCTCTCTCTCTCTCTCTCTCTCTCTCTCTCTCGCTTCCTTTCGCGCTTTCTTTCATTATTCTCTCGCTCTATCGCTCTCACGCTCGCATCATTCTCTAATTCTTAATATTTTGACAGGTTTTTCCTTCCACAGTCTTCCAATTGTTTCCATTCACGCGGCCGCGGGCAGCTGTTTCTACGAATTAAACGAATGCAAAACATCCGAAATTCACCAGCTCACGACGCGTGAATTGTTCAGTCTTTCGTGGTTTATATATTTTTGCTTTTTTTTTTCGTCGCGTACTTATCGCTACGTTACTCGCTAATACTATATTAATCGTTATCGTTATTAATTCATTAAATTTAACTGTCCCTCTGTCATATCCCTCCCCCAATTTTCCCCCCGTGTTTACGTCTAGCACGAAAAATATTATGCTACGGTCACTCGCAAACGTTACACGTTACAGTGCTAAGGTGCATAAGTTCAGAGTAGGTAGTAATGATGTATGCTTAGAATTTAAAGCCACAGATTTCGATGTCACATCATAAAATGCATGATGCAATTAGACGCACGTTTACCCTCTCCGTTTTCACCCGGTGTCGCTACTAGATATAATTATTTTAGTCTTTATAACTTCCTCCACGCGATCGCGCTCGATACATTCTTTTAAGGCCTAAGAAATCCGTTTATCGCCGCGTACTTCTTCCACTCTGCCTTCTCTACTGCCTGTTTGCTCTCTACCTCTGTCTTTCGTTACAGCCTAACCGCGTTCAAAAGAACAAACACATGGTAACTCTCGCATACAAGCGAACAAAAATCACGAGATCTGTGCACAAACTACAAAGCATACACGACATCATGCGTGTGTGTGTGTGGGTGTGGGTGTGTGTGTGTGTGTGTACGTGGGGGGTGGGTGGATGGATGTGTGCCTGTGTGTTGTCTTATTATCTCTTTCGGGATAACAGAGACGAATTTAAAAACGTGTACGTGGTGTCTTCCTCGTTTTTTGCTCTCTATCCCCCCTCCCTCATTTTTAACGCATGTAATAAAGTGTCAAACTTTTTAAGTATGCTTCCTCTTCTCTAAAGAGAATATTAGAGTAATCTAATACACAGCGATAGTGAAGATAGTTATAATAGCGTAGTAATAGCAGTACTTGGTAATAGTAATAGTAGGAGTGCTATTTAGTAATAGGGGTAGAATAGTAATAGCAATAGCATAGCGTCAGATGGTAAGATAATAGTAGAAGCAGCAGCAACGATTGAGGACAAAAATAGTAACAGTCTCAGAGCATACGAATAATGGCTGTTAGATTTGTAGTAGGTGAAATAATAGCAAGAGGTGTGATAGTAAAAAATTTACATAGAAATCATAACTGCAATAACTATACGGATGACGATGAGGATGATGATAATATGTTGGATAGTAATGATGACGATGCCAATGAAGGCGATAGCAATGGGTGCGCGGGTAGTAGTTGATGATATTAATAATAGAAAACAGTAATGATAGTAGCAACAGCGGCGGTGGTGATTATGAGCAGAATAGAGAATAATTATAATAATGTTAAAAAGAAGTAAAATCAGTCAGTTCATTAAAATGAATTACATTACATTAGTATAATGTGTCCTGGCGCTTAAAATCAGACGAATTCCATTTCCCGAAATGGATAACACGAAAAATAATATTGCAAACATCGCACAATAATGTGGTGTACCTTTTTCGTCCCCCTCTTTTTTTTTGCATTTTTTTTAATATACATATATATATATATATGTTATACGATTTAATCCGCTTCCCATAAAATTCTATCATACGTGTATACATATATATATATATTCTTTATATAATACATTTATATAGATGCAGCAATTAGTCAAGGAAAGAATCTATCTTCCTAAATAGCATTTGGCTTGCCAAATTCTGTCAGTTTCATTAAATAGTTACAATTGCATCGGGTATAATAAAAAATATTATTTGTTTCCTTTGTTTTTCCCTTCATTTTCTTTCGCAACACCGGTCAGACGTCGCCGAACTGAGTTTCCCCCGGCAATGTGTCCAATGTCGGACATTTCTCATTTGGTAGGGCTACGTTAAAGCGTGAATGCGTGCACGCAGGAAACACGTAGTGATGGGATCTGAAGAAACCCCTCGAATCTATATACATATATAGCGAAAAATACGAATCGCTCCGAACATGATTCGAAGCTTAAAACTCTTGTAAGCCTTGATAATTCTTGAGTCTAGATAGCTCTTAAGTGTTTGATGTCTTGAAAGCCCTGATAGGTTTGACGATCGAAGTCTTCGAAGTCCTTGGGCGAGTTCATCTTTTGTTTATACTTCAATAAGCTGCTGCCTAAATATCATTTCCACGTTCGAGCCGAGGACATCGAATATCCTGCCTTACGATAAACAAACTCTTAAGACTTCCAAACCTATCAAGAGCCTTCCAAAACAATCAAGACTTTCGCGACGTACCGAGACTTTAAAGGCTCAAGACTTATCAAGACTTTTATGAATTTTAAGCTTCGAATCATGTTCGAAGTAACTCGAAATAGTCACCACGTATACAATACAGGCTTGAAGCGACTCGAAGTGTTTCAAATCCCATCGCTAGAAACACGCGCTGTCGGTTTCTTCATTCGCAAAGATCTATCGGAAGTCAGTCTTGCCTTCGGCAATTGAAAAGTCGGTGCTCGGACGTGTACCCACTCATTCATATAAAATTTTCTTTCTCAAACAGGACTTACTGAGTAGATCCAGTCAATGGAACGAAGAATTCGTTAGGCCTCGCCGAAGCCACCAATTGCTTGCTCCGTCATTCTTAAACAAAGAGATTCCAGGCGGGAATTGATCTCCGGCTCCGTCGTTTCCGACGTGTTGTTACCAGTCTGACCAAGAAAATGATCCCTCGGTGCACTGTACGTGCGCTGTAACGTTCTTTGTAACTGCTAAAACACAAAGAGACATGGTGTTTTATCTGGCAAACGTATCGTACTCGGATTTTACATTGGCAGGGATTGAACAATCAAGACTTTCAACTCCGATATAGTATCAAGTTTCGTTCTCAAAACGATTCCAAAAAACAGCTATACACATTGGATATCAATTACAAAGAACTGAAATTAACAGTATGCATGGTATCGGCATGTTTCCAGGTTTTCAATATTCTATGTCAGAATTTTTAATATTTTCAGATCGCTCTATCTTCTTTTAATTTAATAGAACACACAAAGGCTCGTTCTAAAGCTGTTATAAGGAATCGCGGTAACGTTTTTAGTAAAAACAATTCTTATGTCTTGATTTTTATCGCTGTTTATCGATTCTTCATAACTGTTTAAGAAAGAATCTTTCTATAACAGGTTTTAAGAATCATTCCCATAATAGTTTCAATCCCCGAATCGTACAGAATTACGTACCTGTAAACTAGATTCTTGTAAACTAGGTCGTTTTTCGGTCGCATGGACTGGACGTAAGGTATTATTCTGATTTACACTTTGGTTCTGATTATTCTGTAGATACGGCGTGGATATACTGTTTCTGTGAGTACTGACCACAAAGGAATTGTTTTGCGGATGCGAATTATGAATGTGTCCTAAGTTTAAACTTGGCTTTCTATTGTGTTGCTGGGGATTACAGTACCTTCTGTTATTATATCCGTAATTGTGTTGCCACCTGGAAGTACAATTGTAGAATTAATTTGAAATCGTGTATCTTAGTTGCTGATCTTCGCGACCTCCATCACTAACACCGTAAAAGATGCGCAAAGATTATTTCTTCTCTTACTTTGGGGTAGGTCGGGGATTTCCAAGTCTGCTACGCCACTGTTGCACCTTTTCCTTCTGGTTTGGAGTAAAGCAATCATGCTGCAATACTTTCTCTAATATGTTAATACAAGCGCACAAAATGCCATCATCCACGCTTTCCAATGCCAATCGGCTACACACTAAGAAATAAACGAACACAGTATGTTAAAACGTCTTCACATTTGTTACCCATACGCAACATCGTAATATTTAAACTTCATGCCAACAATAATACTGCACTTACGTTTACCAAGCACCTTAGTGAATTGAGCAGGTATGTCTTGGAGATCGTTCTCCTGGCTTGGTTTCATCGGTGTAGCTAAGATTGTTTTCAACTCATCGATAGTGTTGACCAGTACTGTTGGTCCTTGTAAAAACGATGCTGACTGCGTGTTATTATCGCGGGTAGGTTGCAGTAAGTCTTTCTCTAAATTTAAAAGCGTCGTATAGCGTTGCTGCAACTTTGCAATAGAAAGGGCTAATTTATGCCTGGCCCCTTTCGTCACGCCCTGTTCGGCTAATTGCTCTTCCGTCAGTTGAAGCATTTCTTCGTAACTGAGCGTAACAAACAGATAGCTATACTTATGAAGACGTAAAGTTTTCAGCCATGCTGGAACATCTACAAACGTAACGCAACAGCTTATAAAAATTCGTCCTGCCAATAAATCCTGGATTTGTAAAACTGTAATAAACCGTAAACGGCGTACCTCTCATACCGCTGGCTAGCGATCGGTTAGAAGCTTCGTCTAAACGCCCTTCGCTACCGCTACTTGCGCAAGAGCTCTGAGGGCTCAACGGGCCCAATCCAATGAGATTGCCTGTTCAGAAATTAACAATTACTCAAGACAAAGTAACGGTGTAATTGATATTTGATTTCCTTTTTTTTTTAATGTTGTAACACTAACTCGTATGATCTCCAGAGACACTAAAGCTTCGTGACTTGTGTCTAGTCGTGCAGTTTGCGTTATTACTGCGATCGACAACTTCCAGATGATGAGAAGCAGCAACAGGCGGTGTTAAACTATTTGATCGGCGTTGGCGCGTTAAAGGCGGCGGAAATTGCAAATTGAAGGCATTACCTGGTTGCGTGCCGAACAAATTTGTTTGCTCATTCTGCTGCTGCTTAGAATTTCGCTGCCATATATTATCCCACCTGAAATAAAAGTAATAACTCAGCGAGAACTGAATTATAAGCGGTATATGTACGTACTACTTATGGATCTTGCTAGCTCACCTAACAGTGGTGTTGGTGTACTCCTCGAGACTGTGTATCGGCGGTGTACCACTGATACGTTCTTCGAGATGTCGAAGCCACTGAGTCAAAGAGCGTCTATCTTGACTAGTTATAGCTGGATGGATCAGAGTATAACTTAAGAGCTGTTGAGTTTGCTCGGTATGTTGCCCTGTGGTTACACAGTGGCTCACTAATTCTGGTATCGCTACTAAGTAGGATTGTTTGCACTCTATGTTCCCAGGCCTTAATAATGGCAAGTGTGTTAAAAGTTGATTGATAGCAATTTCTGTCGACTCGGAGAGCAACGAGTTAATAAATGCTGCAACAATGTTTTCATTAGATATCACGTGTACCTTTAAAATAAACAATGCAGAGAAGAACACAGCGCGATGAAACAAGAAAGCCAGCTATGGAGCATTTGAACAGCATGGAGGAATATACAACGCAACTAGCCAGTTGAATTGTAATAGCCAAGTATAATCGTAATAATTATAATTACCTGGATTATTGGCATTTAATTCCTGCGTGTCCAATTCAGAGACAGAGTGTAACGAATGCTGCACCGCTTGTGCAAGAAACCGTGCTTGAACCGCAGGAATGCGACGAAGTAGAGCATACAGAACAACGGTCTGCTCGCACTCGTTCCACTGCGAAAACACTCGCGTGAGTTCGCCTACTTGTTCACAGAACAGAGCACCCGGTGACCACTTCATTTTCGATAGTGTTTTAATGCCGAGGAGCAAATATTGGAAGCTCCAATTTCTTTCAAGTTACGTCAATTATGACTTAATTGTATCCCAATGACAGTCGGATAGTAACAGGCATGTGCCAAGAGTCTGTAGCAAAAGAAAAAATACGTGCTTACAATTCGCTCGTGATTTTACCTACTAATTTATAAATTGAACTTTTTCTTTATATAAACATTCATTAACGCTTCATCGTTGGTGCATAGAATATTTCACGTTTTCACTTCAGATACGTATATTTAAATTAAACACATATTTGTGCGTTCTGTGGCGGATCGCTATGTGCCTCCAGTGAGTTCTAGCACAGATTATATAATTATTCGTAAACATTGTAGGAGTCAGATGCTTATTTTATAGCGATAACACGAAGAGTGCGTGTTAAACGAGTGTATCTACAACCAGTCACGAGATTTACCAAACTGTTTTGAGGATGAAATGCGTACTAGCAAATGATCATTTGCTAGCCTTTTATAAATCATTAGATTAGATAATGAAAATAATCGTAATAAGGAGATATTATTAATACGAATATTATCTTCTTATAAACTTTATTTATAAACAAAACAGTAATGTTTAATGAGAAATATATATAATTAAATAAAAGGTTGGCAAATGAGCTTTGTCCAAAATATTTGTGACCAGTGGAATGTTAATGTGGGTCAAAATTGACCCGACCGTAACCACTTGATAACTTTACTGTGATTTTTTCTAGAGTTAATAAAATATTATTCGGAATAAATAATGGATGCATCTGGAAAATGTCCAATGATAAAGTGTTACGCGAAGAAAGGAAGAAAAAAGAACCATTTGATTGATAGTTGAACTGCAGATAAAAAAATGAAAGACCTAATTCATTTAAACTAGTTGATTGATATTTATAACTACGATTATTAAACAGTGTAATATATTTTTTACAGTGTATAATTATAAGAACTCAGGCTCTGACAATTTATAAAAATTATATATTGCAATACTCATACACTTAAACTATATGCAGATAGACTAAATTAATTAGAAATTATCATCAAATTAATTTCTCCTTATCACACGTTACATAAGCAAAAAATTGTAGAATTCGATGGTTTATAATTTATTTATTCGCTTGCGCAACATCTCGAGTAGTTCATAACGGTGTTTAACATTTAAAACAGTGTCATCGACTTAATATTTAACATAAATTAACATATCAGCTTTCTAGAACAGTGAAAGTGTGCAGTACGCAGAGCTTGGTGAGCACCGAGCACCGATTAAACATTTTTGCAAAACTAATAGACCGAATATAACCGCGATCCTTTCGAAACAAAGCGTAGCGTATAAGCCGAGCAGGAACAACAATAACAATAACTCACTGTAACCTAAAACCGCTCTTGAAATCACTTTCGTTGGAAATTAAGAAGACAGAAGCTCGCCTGACTTCCTCTGGATGGAATAATAATTAACCCTATTATATGAAACTAATGGATCGGATTCTAACGAACTCCAATGCTCGACATAACCTCAAAGTATCTGTGTACACTGCATCGACATGTAGGTACTTCGATAAGAATTCCTCGGAGGTCAAGTTTGTTTACCCCGCGATGCGTGTGTATTTATAGCTTTCCTGTTACGATCCATTCGGCGGTGCAATGGCACCGTGTGCGAGCGGACTTTCTGTGCCTAACAGCGATTGATAAGATACGGTACTTTTTACGGGCGTAAACATCGGCGGGACGCTCGAGGTTTCTGCCTGGCATCGGAAGTCTTCGCACAATGAAATCGAACGTTTCCCAGAAGAACTCCGCTTCGAATTTCCATTGAATTCACAGAGCCGTTTTCGTCGGTGCCCGCCGCGTATCTTTGTATGCGTGGGGACACTATAGAGGGGAAAGGACGAAGAATGGAGGGAGGAAAACAAGATAGAGAAAAAAAAAACTCGTGCATGCGGGAATATTAAAAACGTTTTCATAAGAAAAGCTGCCCAACGGTAGGCAGACCAACGTTCTGATATTTGCGAAACGGTCCCAGAGGGTTATTTTATAAAAGTGACGAATATATCGCTACTGTGCGATCAGCGCTCGGCCATTGAGCCGAACAGCAAACAACAAATTGTACGCTGAAATCGGTCGACACGCTACCGCTATGTAATGTTAACTACGTATTGCTGTATTTACCGTGTGCAAGGCTGGAGATGACTCCTCCGCAAGATCGTTGTGCCCCTTGCAAAATAACAACAATACACAATTATAGCATTTTATACGACGTCGAATTAAAGGAAACATTTATCCACCATGCGGTATGGTGGGCCTACGTGACCACACTGGTTCGCCGTCGCGACTCGTTGCAGAACTCCGCCTCTGCTATTGGCCCTCGCTCGAACGGCAACGGCCAATCGCGTGGTAGCTTGGGGCGCGGTTCATTTGTGTTTCTCAAATATTCCCATCAGTTTTGAATGATTTTATTCAGTTTCGATTCTGTTTGTTTGTTTACTTGTACGGTTCAAATCTGGCAATTCAAATTTAACCCACTTCCAACTGTCCAATCACCTTGAAACTTTGCAGACGTGCGTAGTTTGGGTGACAATACAATATTTTAAAAAAAAATTAACCTCGAGCGGGTGAAAAAATTACCCAGTTATCAATAAATATAACCCATAACCACAAATCCAAATGACTTGATATCAGCCACTCGCGTTCTTTACGAAAACGACAAAAAGCCGCTGCGTTTGGGTCCCTTGTCACATCGCGATTTGAAATTATATAAAAGATATTTCTAAAGAAGTCTGAGCTGCGAAATGTATATCCATAAACACTAAAAATATATAAAAAAAATTTTATGTTAAAAGATTGTTTCTGTTTGTCCCACATCCTTTCACTTATGCTTTTCGGTATTTTCCGAAGTTCTCCGTTTCGCTCGATTTGTCAGATTAGGGATGCGTTTATGAGCATAATTGCCTACTCTAATTAAATTTTTAAGCCAGAAATTTCAAATATTACATTTCACTATCTTGTGTTCCAGTAAAAAATATATATGGTACTGTAATTACTACTAATAACAAGTTTATTGTATCATGATATATAAATTATTGCCACTTTGTTTATTTAGTTTGACTTATGCACTAATTTATTGCTAGTTATTCTAGGTATTTGACCTTACTTATTTCAACTTACTTATTCTATACTTTATTTTAAGCATTAAAACCACTAACATAACAGATTCAATCTTTATTTTGGACCAAACTTGACACGATGTACATGTTTAAATGAGGAATAAATTAAATAGAAATCGTCAGATTGTTGGGGATATGTAATACCATAAGACAAAGCATGCTCAATGTTTACAAAAATATGAATCGTCGTACATGTATAGGGCAGTTTTAAAAAATTATTCTAAATAATAAAGGAACGTGAGAAAGAGAACAACTGCTTTTATGTTGGCTATACAGTATATTTTTATCCTATGACATGCTATTTGTCGTAGGGTATTAAATATTGTCGCCCATTCCATCGCTTTCCGTGACTAGAGCGCGCTCCAGGATGACACGGCCTTCCTTGTAACGTTGATTATCGTCTGTCGCAAATTCATACACCCACCCGAGTTTAGCATCACAGTTTTTGCAGCTGACGTCTCGGACCATGTGACGACCCGTCAACATCACTCTATCCTGTACCTCGCTGTGTACCATTGTGGATGAATTAAATTATGAATAGACAAGCATTTCTTTAAAATTATGCCATTAAGCACAATTTCACTGACATTTTGTACAATTACAAACGGTATCCTGTGCGCTAAATAATGCGAAAAAACTAAATATCCGTGAAAATAAAGAAATCTTCCACCTAAGAGCAAATGGACTGAACACGAGATTTGTCGAAACACGAATTATCGTTAAAATAACAGAATTGTTTTCATTTCATATTAACAGTTACTCTCCAAACTATGCAACTTTAGGATGCAACGGAGGCTGCTTGTATACGAACAACACATTGAAATAAATCGAAACAAAACTTACATCGTCGCGTTGCCTTTTAGTAATTTGATTTAAAAAAGAAAAATTACAACAAAACTCTGCCCCACTTATACATTCGTAAGAACCTCTTTTCCAATCGTTATTTCGAGTATCGTTTAGCCAACTTTCTCTCCATTTTCTTAGGTAGATGGAAACAACATTCTATCTTACACGATCTTCACTGTCAAACGCGAGAACTTTCGAAACGCAAAAACGGAATAAAGTACGATGCATCGCGTCGTATCGAGAAATGTTAATTTACTTTTAATGAACAAAGGAGAAACGCGAATACCTGTAATTTAAGTTGACGACTTTGTTAAACAGAAAAGCACGGCCCGTGGCGCCAGTAAAACGCGTGCTTATCAGCTGACCTCTGTTTGTAAGATTCGTGTCGCAGGAAGCGCAAGAGAACAGACGAGTACCTCCGATATGTTCCAAGAAAATTACGCCCATCCTGTATTATTTTCCAAACGTCTAATACGGAACAGCAACGACCAAACGACTGATAAACAAACGGTCTGCTGCGTATCCAGAAACGAGCGAGCACGCAATTTGACGTATCTGTCACAGCTGCTCATGGACATAGGAGAATAAGTATATAGTGGACGGAGTAATAGTTGCGATTGCAAGTGAGGGGAGTGAAGCAGCTTCCGGGGAGTGGAGAACACGGTCACGTGATAACTTTGGTGCCGCATTGGTGATTGGTTCTAGCTTAGATGCGCGAAATTTCAAGATGAGACCTTTAGCTCCGTTTTACACACTCACGGCACGATGTTCGCGGCAAAATAATGTGACGATCTTGTAGAAGTCTCCCGTCTATGCGGCGACGGCAAGTGTGAAAGGTCTCCATATGATCTTCGTTCCTTTTACCGTATAAACGGTTATGTGCTGTGCCGTGTATGTGTGAAACAGGCCTTAGTTTAGAGCGTGCTTATTTGCTAAAAAGAGTTGATAAATAAAAAAACAAGTCCACGAAGAATTTAGAATCCCTAAGCGGCCTTGCAACAACAGCAAATCTTGACATCCCTATGACATATAGCTAACTTCAGGTAATGACACCTAACAACACACACACATACACAAAATCAGCTTCGCAACATCACACCACGGTGTCTAGTTATTTGTATATAATCTATGGCAAACGTTTATGAATTGGAATTTTCTTGCATGTGTTGTGCCGAATGTTACATAGATAATGTTCCGATATTATTTTGATAACACACATTAACGGGCAACGAAATCCAATTAAAGCTTTATTTATAAAGTTTATAAGAATTCGATGAAACTTGTATATATACAATCTTTTCTTTATCTCTGTAAATGTTATGTCATGAAATTCTAATAAAAGCATTTCTCTAATGACAACATACTTAAACTAATTAATTCAGTTGAAATTGTGCATATAAGCAAGTAATAATGTCTGTATTAATAAAGTTATCAAACTCGCCCAGAAATTTTTGTTCCTTCAAGAATGTCGTTCAAAGATTCTCAAGAAGGAATGTGAGTTTCTCATCAGCAGCTCGACAATCGTCAACATTAAAAACTGTACTCAAAACAAGTTTATTGGGGATTACTGTTGGAGTTCCTGTTGGTGTGCTCGTTACATGGGGCTATTCTTGGTATTCGGATAAAGAGGCTTCTAAAACATATCACCTTATAGGAAAAGAACAAAAAGTTCAAGCACTGAAAGAAAAGCCAGATGTACCAGTTTCAAGAACGGTATAACTGAATTTGCATACAATTGTATAGAATATTTCAGTCTTAAATATTATGACAAAAAATAATTTAAGAGTTAATTTTAGTTAGTGTACGTATCTATAAATTATTAACACGCTGAGGGTGAAAGTTGAAAAGCTAAGCCTACGTTGTATATGGAAATTCTTCAGTCCCTTTTCTTCATAATATTAACTGAATGTCTCTCGACATTTCATGCACAGACTGTATTCCAATATCTTATTAATTAATTTATTGATTATTATTAATCAGTGAGTTTGATTCTTAAAAATATATTAGATATTATTGATGTTTCTTTTACATTTAATAATACATCTGTTAAATGAATGAATTCATTTATTTTTCGCTATACAGCTTTTAGTTTAACAATTTGTTTTAATTTCAGATTGCTTCACCAGTCGATTCAAGTGGATTAAAACTGACCCTTTTCCAATATCAAACATGCCCTTTTTGTTGTAAGGTGAAATATCCATACTAACAGATCATTCTTTAACCCTTTTGGTACAGAATAATTTAATCCTTTTGGTTCATTAAGATTATACAAGCTGAAGATATTCACGTAGTACTTTATTTCACATTTACGCACATATGTTTCTAATAACAAAAGGGTTAATAAATAGATTATTTAAAATTCAGTCATATTTTCTTAATAATAGGTGTAACGATTCATTATAATAATTAATAAACACGATACTTTAGGTCAGAGTTTTCCTGGATTACTATGGGCTTTCTTATGATGTTGTGGAAGTGGATCCAGTGTTACGGAAAGAAATATCATGGTCTTCTTATAGAAAAGTACCAATACTCTTAACAAATGTAGAGTCTGGGTACCAACCTCTAAACGATAGCTCAATGATTATTTCGTTATTAGCATCGCATTTCAAAGACAACACGCAAAAGATTGAGGACTTAATAGAATATTATCCAAATATAGCAATGCACGATGCAGAGAAGAGACTCAAGTATGAAATTATGAACAAATATTTCTTAATGTATAAAGAAAGTCCAGCTGTAGGTAAAAAGATGGATGAAATCACGTGAGTTACATTATTTACAACATTTTATTATTGGATTGAATTCACTTGTGCATGTTAAAATAATAAGCTTTCAATCTCTGAAAGCATGTACTTAAATGTTTATTAACAGAAAAGAATTACAAAATGTTGATTAAATTTTTTGTTGCAGGGAAGAACGCAAGTGGAGAAAATGGGCAGATGAGGTACTTGTTCATACACTGTCACCAAATGTGTATAGAACACTTGACGAAGCTTACAGGACTTTCAACTGGTTTTCAGAAGTTAGTATTATAATAATGATTAATATGATGTAGCATTTTATTAGTCATATTATGCAGTTACAAAACCTGTGTAAATTTTTACTCTATTTCCTAATTAATTAGGTTGGTAAATGGGAAGAATATTTTCCAACATGGGAAAGGTTCATAATGATAAATGTAGGTGCTGTAGCTATGTGGCTGATATCGAAACGTTTAAAAAAGAGGCACAACCTTAAAGGTGACGTCCGACTATCTCTGTATGACGAAGTTAACAGATGGCTGAATGCCATTAAGAAACGCGGTGGTACATTTATGGGAGGAGAAAAGCCGAACTTATCGGATCTTGCTGTTTATGGAATTTTAAAAAGCATAGAAGGTTGTAATGCCTTTGAAGATGTTTTGAGTAATACAAAACTTCAAAAATGGTACGATGCTGTGGCGAAAGAAGTGGATACACATTCTGGAAGCAAATATCTAGCTACCTATGCAATATAAATATGATGTAATTTATTTCGAACTGTACACCTTGTATCATTTAATTCGATTTTATTATGATTGTTACATTCAAATCAAACCATTGTTGAATTATTTGGCGCCTATTCTTTACTTTTAAATTTAAGTGTTGGATCAAATTATACCGAATAATGATTTGGTGTTGTATCATTGTACAATGTCAAATTCACAATTGCATTTTGTGTTTTATTTTATTTATGTGATATGTAATAAAACAAATAAAATGACAATACTGAAATGTTATTACACGTAATATACTATATATAGAACTCAATGATTTATAGAGTACAACTCTGAAGTTGTAGGAAGTACAACTTGATAATGTGTAAGTATATATACGACAGAATAAGTCATTAGAAGAGACTAATTATTCATTCTTTCTCTAATAACAATCTGCCTGCAGTCTGCCAACAGATGAGCAGCAGGGTCTGACAAGGCCGGGTCTGCCGGCAGAAGGACGGCAGATCCGCAGCAGATCCTGCCTTCAGATGGCGCTATTGGATGTGTCAGACGGGCAGCAGGATCTGCTGTGGATCCTGATAAGGCAGTGTCTGCCGGCAGAACCGTAGTTGAATGCGGACACAGACGGCACCGGATCTGCCGGCAGACCTGGTTATCAGGGTACAATCTTGCTAAGCTTTTTCGTTTTTAAAAATCGATTTGATTTATAAATATGTAAACCGGTTTTTAAACATTTTTTAATTAAATAATTCATTCATTTATGCATATTAATTCTAGTTTAGAAAACCGTTTTTTAAACTTAAAAGACTGGTTTTATATATTGAAACACTTGAACTATATAGTTTTGGAAAAGCTACATCAATGACTTTATTCAAATTTATATATTACAGTAATCGTTTTCCTTCCACTCTGTGATATAAACTAGCACCAAAAAAAATTCAGCTTCATGAGGCAGTCATCGATTTTGATGAGCCTTGGCATGATGGATCTATGTCGAAAATAAGTAAATAGGCGTCCGAGCGTTTCTGCCAATAGGCCTTATTAACACTTGGCATGCCGGTATGTTTCGCCGCCGACTTACGCCTGTAGCGGGCGTTTTAATCTATTATACGTTTTAATACGTATTTTTACGTGACCCGCGCTCCAGTGACAGACTGCGAAAAACGTAAAAATACGTTGCCGGCATGCCAAGTGTTAATAGAGATACTTACATGTAAATTATTAAACATTTCATAGCGCCCGCGGAAAGTATAAAAGCCATAATCTGAATTAAAGAATATGTTGTGGAGCTTTGGGTAAGACGTCAGCGTGGCGTTTTGTTGCGGTCGTGAGTTCGATTCCGTCCTATATCTATAACTTTTTTTCATATTTTATTTTTTTCACACATTATTTTTTCAACACTGTATGAACAATGAGAAAAAAAGTAACGATGGTAACGTTCATTATTAATTCTTCTAAATGTATAAATACAATTAAGGTTTTTTTTAACGTGGGGAAATCTTCAAAAAACACCCCGACACCTCCAGAGGGGAATCCCCCGAGGTTGCTAAGGTAGTGTGGGATTTTTACCCACTAAAACCCCACGACCTACATCGCGCAATGGGGACCACTGAAAACTTCGAATAAGACATCGCAGTATTGTCCCTGAATAATTAATACAGCTATGATATAAGAACTATTATATAATACCGTACGGTAATCTTGAAAAATCAGCATCCCAAAATTAATATCAGTACACAATGAACATATTCGCTTACTCAACTTGTAACAAAATGTAATATACCTACGTTTATGTTCTTACGTTTCCATTATCTGCAGGTCTTCGGGTGATATTGATCATACGAATATTCGAAGCATAAAATATTCCTGCATGTCAACTGTTGGACATTGACAGAAAGGTAACAGGTGGTAAGACGGAGAAAGCACGACTATATAAGTAGTTGACCGACCGTCAACCACTGATAATTGCCGCTCTGATCAACGTTCTTATCCTTTCTAACGCAGCTCCAAGAATAAACGTACCCTTAGACATCTTTCTGTAAGTGAATTGCTAAAATATCATTGTAATATTCTCCGTTTGTGCCATTTGTTTGCTTAATGACCTATCTATAGATTAGAGATTGGATACTAGAGATGCGGTAGCGTCTCGATGCCAAATACATGTTTTGACACCCTATATATGTAGACTGTCGCTGCCACGTATCTTTTACTCGAAACACAGTTATTCCGACCTTACCTGAAACTTATTTCATTAATCTCTCATCACGCCTCCAATATTTTCTAAATTTAAAGGCATTTTTCTTGTGTAAACCGCATATAAGCTTTCGAATAAAATCAAATTTAATAAAATCGGTCCACGCATGACAGATATATCGTAATATCGTCTCATGCAGGGCTCTTCAAGGTCGCTTACGCGTAAGCTTGGAGTTCTCTCACTCTCGGCCCCGTTGTCAGGGATATCGCGCGACGTTAATCATGAAGACGCTAGCCCGTCATGGCAGCTTTCGTAGCGTCGCGCGTCCTTGACAACGGAAGGCACG
Organism: Andrena flavipes; assembly: GCA_963971345.1. Taxonomy (NCBI): domain Eukaryota; kingdom Metazoa; phylum Arthropoda; class Insecta; order Hymenoptera; family Andrenidae; genus Andrena; species Andrena flavipes. Next base: position 64,426,276 of record OZ020480.1, read on the forward strand.
CTATCTAAAAGAAAGATTGGAAGGGGAAGGAGGCGCGTGAGGGGCCCCTACGCTGGAGAGCCCTGGTCTCATGGATCAGTCGGAAACGGTAATTTTTCTTCTTGTTCTTCAAGCTAAATTTTCGTCAACATAATACGTATACGTGTTACACACACGCCTTCAGCCAAAACGAACTAATACCCGTTTCGTTAGTCGATTCCTATCTTCACTATGCAATCTACTTCAAATTTTGACAGTTTACAGTCAGGCTATAACCTGGCGAGTGTCAAATAACGTGAGTTGTCAAAATTTGAGATGCCACTTTTTTTTTACAAATATGTATCGTTGTACTATTGAATTGAAAGCAAAATGCAGTCTCAAACACAAGGTAAGTTAGCCAAATTTGAATTGCGTCATGTTTGTGTAGCATCAAACTGTTTTTTATTTGTAACTAAATTGAGGATTTTATGTATACGTAGATAATCGAAGCGTAAAATGATGCTATGACCTACGCCAGGCTATGTATGTACGCAACATTTTGCTGGAAGGATTTATACATACTTATTCAGTTATTTTGATACGTGGACACCTTCGATAATGTATGATTTTAATTAGTGTCTCTTGTTTCAATAAAAAATTATAAATTTTGTAAATAAATTATATTTTATTACTGGAACTAGTAACTACACTTACTCTAGCAAAACAACCTATTTCTATTTATTTATTTATTTATTTATTGAAGCAGAATAGGATGCATTGATATACGTCAGACTATATACACACAAATTTGCAAGTATGGTTTTGCATATGCAATTATTCATTCAATAATCTTGACATATGAGTATGTATGGTAATTTAGAAATAAATAGTAAATGTGTCCTTTTTTCAGTTAACAATGCACACGAAGAGAATTATTTCAACAGTGGAAAGAGCAATGATTTAGTAATTATACTGTAATTGTAAATTCAATAGTAGTAATTATTAGTATTATTATACTGTAATAATTGTAAAAAATATAAAGATAAAGAAACATGAAATGAATTACGAACTGAAGAAACAAAGATTCATTAAATTAAATTTGAATTATTTATTATTTTCATCTGTGAATTATGTATGTATTTATATTATGTATCCCCATAAAAGCTTCAAAAAGTAAAATAATACACTAAGTACACGAAAAAGTCGAGGACGGAAAAGAGTATTATCAAATAAACCACAAAAAATAGAAGATAATAATAAATATAATATTAAAAATTGTATGAAGCCATTCCATATGAAAATTATCTTTGTGAAAAGAAGTGAGATCCCCATAAAAAACTTCAAAAAAGTTAAAAAATTATGCCAAGTACATGAAATCAAATAAATCACAAAAAATAGAAGAAAATAATAAGTTCAAAATAAAAAAAGATGTGAAATCTTTTTTTATTTTGTGTAATAATTTTTATCTGTGTAATGTTAATTACAAGTCCAGACGGCTTTCGAATTGTGTTATCTACCCGTAACGTGACATTAATGATAAGTAACAATGCTGATATTATGCGACAGAATAAGTCATTAGTAGAGACTAATGATTATTCATTCATTACAATCACCTGAGACACATAAGCAATTTCGACTCAACACCCGGAAATTGTAAAATTATTTCTTTTCTCTTTTTATTTTATTTCTGCGAATTGGCAGTTGAAACATTTAATGGAAATAATGCTGTTGCAATAGCAACTGTTTAGAATGTTTTCCTACAGACACAAGTTGCTCAAAAGTTAACGTGTGTTAAGGGCACATTTACAAATTCTTCCAGCCACAATAAAGAAATTGGGGACTGCCGGTCTACCCTTGACAAATTCGATAAAAATAGACATGGTATATTTTACGTGCATATTTGCATCTTCTCTTGGTTGCAGAGTTTTGGAGCGGCGCTCGTTGAACTTCCCCCAAAATGGATACGACCAATGCACAAACGAACCCGATGCATAGGAATGACGACGCGTACATTAACGGAAGTTCCATCGAGGCGTTCTTCGCCGATTCGGTGATCCTGCTGACCGGAGCGACCGGTTTCGTAGGGAAAGCACTACTGGAAAAGCTGCTGCACTCGTGTCCACGCCTGGCAACGATCTTCATACTGATCCGTCCGAAGAAAGGCCAAACAGTCGAGGAACGATACAATAAGCTCCTAGAAAATTCCGTTCGTACATTTCTATGAATCGCATCGTCCGTTTCCAGGTTTAATCGACGAAAGTCATCGCTGGTCACATGTGTGTCAAATCGAAGTCGAAGAATTTCTGCAGAACAATGGCAAAGTGGGCATTATTTGCATACGGGGGCATTACAGCTACACTTTTCACCTACACTTTTTTTTCAAGTTAGATTTAGATAGAAGCGACCGGAGTTAGTCAATATCGTCCGACATTTCGCCAATTAATATGGTGTTTTCGAATGCCATTTATTGTCTAGGCTGACGATGATTATTTCGAGCGTCAAATCACAGGCTATTTGGCATGCACTGTATTAATTAACAGAGTAACTTTCACATGATGGACATGGACATCCATGTACAAAGGAATAATGTTGTAATGGTTTGGAATAATATTGTAATGGTTGTTCACAGATTTTCGACCGAATTCGAACAGAGATCCCCGATGCGTTCAATAAAATCTACCCGGTGAATGGTGATGTATGTTTACCGGATCTGGGTCTCTCGCCAGAGGACAGGAACACGTTGATGCAGAAGGTTAACATAGTTTTTCACAATGCAGCCACTGTGAGATTCGACGAACCGTTGAAAGTGGCCGTTAATTTAAATACAAAGGGCACGGACCGTATCATAGAGCTGTGCAGGAATATGAAAAATCTAGTTAGCATTATCCACGTTAGCACAGCTTACAGTAACGCGAATCGATTCGAGATTAAGGAATCGATTTATACGTAAGCATAAATATCCTTCCGCTAATGAAGGGTAAGAGGAAAAGACAGGGAATGTCCATTTTTCGTGATATTCCGATTTGTAGGATGTCTTGTTGCTGGCAACTGAACATTCCGAACTATCGAATGACAATTAACAAAATGAGTGGCATTCTTTGTTTTCATAATAATAGAACTGGACATTTCTTATTTCGTTTCAACATGCTGGCCTGTTCAAACCAGAAAAAATATTAATATCGTGTAAAACAGTTATTATTTTATTGCCTTTTTTCTGATGCCTAATTAGGGTATAAGCTTCATGCTATCAAGCACGCAGATAAATTCATTGAACACTAAAGTATTCAAACTTAAATCTGTTGATAAAGCTGTTTCGTGACATTCCCAGTTTCTTCCTCATATCCTGCATATAAATCTGCTTTCTGAACTGAGGCCCGCCAGACGTAATTACACGCTGATGAAAAAATTAATTAAAAATCGTCAAAGTGTCAGTGAAGTATCGTTGCAAGTAATTATCATATTTCCCAGTAAATTTCTTCCGTTCCGGTTTGCTCCCCTTTATGCGTGATAAGAACTTGCGTTGGTGAATCTCATGACTGTAGTCTAACGAGGATACTCGCATATTATTCATGATGGCGCAGCACAAAGGTGAAACCATCCACAATGATCGATATGTGCGAGAGCCTGGACGACGAGACACTGAAGGTGCTCGAGAAGAAGATTTTGGAGAATCATCCCAACACGTATACGTTCACTAAGAATTTAGCCGAGCAACTAATCCTGGCAAAGGCGAAGGACTTGCCAATAGCGATAGTACGGCCGAGCATCATCTGCGCCGCCCAAGAAGAACCGTTACCTGGATGGTTGGAGAATCTCGGCGGAGTCACTGGTATTATTACGTCCTTTCGACGATTATCAGATAATAGTCAGAGAGGGTTCGAACCACATTTGAGAACGTATACCTTCTTTATTTCGTAATGAACTCTTTGAATGGCGCAAAGTTTTGAAAAATGCCCCTTTAAGGCTTTACAATACAGAAGAATTTTGCTCAAAGCGTGTACAGTGTACAGCTTCAAAATAAACATTGACGGGCTGCAGAACAATAATTTCAATGTGTCGACGTCAGTCAACGTATTGAAGAGCAGGCTAAAACGTTGTCACACGGGAAGCGCTTAAATCAATCGGTTTGCTAAGCTGAAATCCATTTAAATCCGTTCCCTCGTCGAAGAATTAAGAGCAGAGCTCACTGCCATTGATCAGTCGCGAGAAGTGACTCTGTTCGATGCTATTAGATTCTTAATTAGGCTTCGTGTATCCTGTTCATCTCTAAATATAATTCATATTTTACAGGTATGATGGTGAATATTGGCAGAGGCAATGCCAGGACCGTCTTGTGTGATTCGAATATGAATGTGAACTTAGTGCCTATCGATTTCGTTGTCGACACGTTGATATGCGCCTCGTGGCACAGTACGATGCAGCACAATAACACTATCAAAGTATATAATTGTACGACCAGCGGGGAGGCAATCAGGTAACTGATTTGATCTATAAGAAACAACTTTTCTCTCCCCAATAATTCGTAATGATTTATGGGTGACAATACCTATACTGTAGTCCGTGATTAGCGAGCCTATTTTAAAGAATTATAAAAACTATAAAAACATCTGCAGCCATCAATCCAGGTGTATCCTGTGTATCCGAGCTCCACACATAAATGCTAACACTCATAATCTCTTTGGCTTAGATGGGGATCCTTCAAGGATCTTGTCAACAAATACTCCATAGAGTGGCCATCGAAGAACGTGATGTGGTATCCAGGTGTCACGTTTAGAAACAACAAATTTATGCACAATGTTGCATCGTTCATCCTACAGATTCTCCCGGCGATTGTCTTTGACTTTTACTTAAGGCTTCAAGGTAGCAAACCCATGTAAGTTTCGTCCGTGGAACGGAAGGGAGGAGCGATATTAAGATAAGAGTTTGAAGCAACATCCGCGCGGGCAACCGTCCTTGCAGGATGTTGAAGATAGAGAAACGGTACGAGCGGGCGATATGCGGCACCGCCTTCTTCATCAACCACGAGTGGAAGTTCGATAGGGACAATATGGACGATCTGTCGAAGAAAGTGAAAGCGCTCCATGACTCCAGCCGATTCAACACCGACATGCGCGGCTTCGATTGGGACACGTACGTTAGCATCTACATGTTAGGGATCAGGAAGTACATTCTGAATGAAACAATGGAGAATATAAGCCAAGCCCGCAGGCGATTATTGATGTACGTATGGTGACACTGGCAACACACTTGCCAAGCGGAGTAGACAGCGAATTTAATTTTTGTTCGGTGAATCAAGTTCGGTTTCGTTCATTTCAGACTCTACTGGGTCCATCGCCTCACGCAAGTGTCGGGTATAATCATCTTATTGGCGATGATAAAGCTAATCGTTCACTGACCACGGAACTCGATGATCACATTTCTTCGATGAGACCAAGGAGAACAATGAATTTTCATCTATTTTCTGCCTGGTGACTCGTTCTCGTCGCCTTCGCGTAGCATTAATTATAAGCGAATACATTGCCGTTATCTTGTCAGTGGATATTCCATGTAATAATTATGTATTGGCACTGGATTCACTTAAACTTCCGATGCGTGGCTCACGAGACGTTGACGTTCTGCCGTTACATCGCTACAACTTGATAATGAATCGTAGTGAATAGTCGCTCAGTTTCGCGCTCACATCACTTGGGTTGGCTTGGCGCTGGCGCGTCAATGACGTCACGGCGTCATACGCACACTTTACCACCACTCCTGTAGGTATTCCCCCTCCACAAATATGTTTGCCCAGTAAAATGTTGCCCGGCAATCGTGCTTCAATGTAAAGCTGTTTAAAAATTAAAAGAGATCGCATGGTGATCGGTTTGAGGCCATTTATCACCATTGAAAGTGATAAATGGTTATTTATTTGAAGTTTCAGGTATTATAATTTTGTAAATGTCGCTGTGAATTATTTTTGGGAAGTAAAGGATGATAGCTTAAAGCAGTATTTCATAGTAAATTTATTCAACGACCGTTTTTTTTACATATAAACTTCTACAAATAAAAAACAATAGCTTATCTTAATACTGACATTATATTTCCGTTTCTCCGCCTTCTATCGCAATAATTAGCTAGAAAAGTACTGGGTAATTAGAGCATTCCGTCTTGCAGCACTACTGTCATTTTGTACATGCGCTTCATATACTATTTCTTCATCATGTGGTACCGGTATTTGTATTGGTGGATCTTCATCATTCTCATCTATAGCTATGTTATGTAAAACTGCTGTAGCAACAATTATAGCTTGTGTAGTTTTCATTTGTACTTTCATCCCTGTACTTAATATGGGAAATCGGCGTTTCCACACTTCAATAACACGTTCAATAATGTTCCGTGTACATATGTGCGCTGAATTATAGCGTTCTTCAGCTGGTGTTCTCGGATCCAATACCGGTGTCAATAAATAATTCTTCGAAGGATATTCACTATCACCAAGCAGCAAACCCGATGAAAATTTTTGGGCTTCAAATCTTTTGTACAAGTTACTATGGGAAAATATTGTGGCATCATGTGCCGAGCCAGGCCATCGAGCAACGATATCTCTAATTTTCATTGTGTGATCACACACAACTTGCACGTTCAAAGAAAAATATCCTTCTCCATTTCTGAACACTTCTGCATTCTCACCACCTATAATCACTTACAATTAATAAAAGTAATGATTTATCATAGACAATGATAAAATTAAACAAAATTCTATATAACGAATAACAAACATGTCCGCATAGCAATAATAAGATATGCGTAGTTTTATACTTTCTCTCATAGCCGCTAATCGCTTCTTTTTGTCACATCTTTCTTTACCTGGAGATTGTATTCTGACATGCGTTGCATCGATACATCCAATAACGCTTGGAAAGTTGAACATTGCAAAGAATCCCATTTTTATCTCCTGCATTTCTCTCCTGTTTTGAGGCATTTCAATGTATCGTGGTCGTAGCAGGGCAAGTGCAATCGATACTTTACGGACAATTCTACATGCCGTTGCTACGCATACATCAGAGAAATCTCCTACTGCACGCAGAACATTCCCAGTGGCATAAAAGCGCAATGTTAGTAGAAGTTGCTGCAGTGGTGACAATGCTCTAGTTCTATGATGTACAAAATTCAATATTATTAGAAAAAGATAAATGTAAATGGAAAGGTTATACTTATAAGATTATAACTATTTATTTTTCATTAAACAGGGATAGTTATATAATATAAATACTTACTTGTTGCAAATCGCTCGCAATTTCCTCTCGATTTTTCGATGTATAATCAACACTGTCTCCTTGTTCAACCGAAACCGACAACGAAAATCTACATCATCCCATAAATCTAAATGATTTCGTCTAACCTTTATGGTGTATGGTCGTCTTATTCGAAGAAACATTTCTTCGTCCTCTTCATCCTCCAGATGTTCGAAAATGTTTATGTCCATGATCATGTCCATTTTCGTTGAAACACAATTAGCGTCCAAGATCATAAATCTCTTTCACTGCTTTCATATTTCCTACCAGCGTTGCCGCGAAACTTTTTCAGGACAAGCATTTCGGGGTGGGGAAATCATGCTCAATCATGCTTGATTCTGGCTTTCAGATTGCGCGACATTAATATTCGCGCCCTATTCATATACGAATCGCGCGGTAAAATAATGTTCTACACGGAAAGATGTCTGCACTGTTGGGAACGGTGCTGAGTGCACACGCGGAAAAGGGTCGACACCGTAAAAACCGGTGCATAGATATCGGCGAATAGGTGAAATATCGATGCTGAGCACGGGAAGGCAAAGGAAGGCGTAAATAGAAGAAATAACTAACCTCTTAACGCCAATTTGCTGCACGGGAATGACGGAGAGCATGCGGTAGACAGGCAAAGAGGAGATATAATAAGAGTCGTCACTCCGGGCGTAACCTCTGAAATCCTTACTTGACGTTGGCATTTAAATTGGTCGTCTATTCGAGCGGGATATTCAAATCAACTAATATATAATTTTGCCAAAGTTTACCGATCATAGCGATTATTGCCGAATGGGCATTTAAATTGGTGTCTAGTGATTTCCCTAGGTCATTTCTGTCCTTGTCGAGTGACGCCTCTTATTATATATCCTCTTTGGCCCGTGGTTCTCGTTCCACTTGGCGACCGCGGTCGTCGTGGTAAATGTCACGAATAATGTCATTGACGCATCAACGTGCGTTACGAACACGTTTCAATTTTCTTGCGAAAAGTAGCACACTTCCGTTTGCTACGAAAAGAAGCACGTTCCATCGTTTCTGACGAATGCTAGCACGTTCCATCGTTTCTGACGAATACTAACACGTTTCGTCTTCCGCCGCGAAGACTAACACATTTGACTGCTTCGCCGCGAAGAATAGCACAATTCGTACTGTTGCAGCAGAAACTAGCACGTTATACTGTTTCGCCACAAAAAATAGCACATTTGGGAATTTGCGGCGAAAACTAGCACGTTATCCGGTTTGACTACGAAGAATGGCACGTTTTGGCACTGCTTCGCGTAGAAAGTGTCCGCGTTATCTCGAACTCGTGATCGGCGATATTTCGGCTACCTTTCTATTTCATTCATATTGAATATTTCTCACTTTCGTCTTCTATATTATGATCAGATGAGGACAAAATTTTGATTAGATCATATTCGATCATACCTGACTTATATGGGCTCGCAAAAATCAAATCGTGTCGGTTGCTGTGGTATAAATTTTTTTTTGTAGCCAAGCATTCAAATTTGCTTCTTTTCATCGCTACAAATGGTAAGTACATAATAATTTTCGTGACAAATCACTCAAACGTGTTAGTTTTCGCAGCGAAAGACGAAACATGCTAGTTTTCGCTGCGAAAACCGAAACGTGATAGTTTTCGTAAGAGAATTGAAATGTGCTACTTTTCGTAAGAAAATTGAAATGTACCTACTACTTTTCGTAACACATGTCGATATCGAGCTCACGATTTTATATGAATTGATAGTTTGAAGTGTCTATATATATTGTCGAATTACAAATTAGAAATGAATAATATTCCCTGATAACCAGATCTGGGACGCAGAGCCTGACGTCAGATCCGTAGTCATCTGTGACCGCATTAGGCTGCGTTCTGAGGTACAGGGCCTGACATCAGGACCTGACGTCAGATGGGCAGCAGATCCACAGCAGATTCTGTCGTTCGCCTGACACGTATAATAGCGCCATCTGAGGGTCAGAATTGGCAAACAATTCCCTACGCGTGACGTCACATGCACGTGGCTACGCACCAACACATACGATTGCTATAGGTGTGTCCCCCCACCCATTCTACTGCGCGCAGGGAATTAGTAATCATCAGTTTTGGAGCTGAATGAATATATTCGCATAACCTAAGAGGTTTATTAAATAATAAGTTTTCAATTTATATGTACATATTTTTTATTTTCAAAAACAAGTGGCACATATACATAATTAACCCTGAAAACAAATACAATATAAGTGTAAAATTGGAATGATACTGGGAATGTACCAATCCATGAGTATTTTATTAAACGGGCGCTGAAAAGTGCCGATTGATGTTCGAGTTGATGTCGAGAGTGTTCGAGTTTTAATAAATTAAAATGGGCACTGAAAAGTACCGTTTGGTTTCTTCGCCACTGTAAAAGGAGACACCTCTCGACTTTTAACGGGCACATCCTTCCTTCACACGTCCGCTTCTTCGGGCTGCTGGTCGTCGGCCCACAAATGGCGGCGCATTCGCGATGCAGTCGAGGCTGTGGTTGCGCGTGGACCATTCCTCCTGCTCCGGACCCTCTCCTTGGCGGCTCGAAGCGCCTGCTGCATCAGCCGCTGAAAGTCCGATCGGAGCGGCTTGGAGAAATGGGGGTTCTCCGACACTGCTTCTGAAAAAATAATGCACGCAAAGTACGTTAGCATACTTATGCATAAAAACATGGAAATGCTTATTGCTTCGTACCGTAGATCGCCATCATGACCCGGGTGTTATATAACGGCCTTTGACCTGTTCGGCCGAACCACGTGAACGACCGTGTCACGTCGTCGACCAGTACTTCCTTCAGGCAAAGGCCGACCGCTTCCTTCAGGCTGTAGCCACCCACATATTTTAAATATTGAATCTAAACAAAGTAAGTAAAGATTGATGTAAGTATGTATTATATAAAATTAAATAAGAGCATAATTTCATTTTCGCTTACAACGTTGGAATAAGTGTCATCATCGATATTCTCAAAACAATCCACCTCCTCCGGTGACGATAGCGGAATGACAGCTGGTTTCTGTGGTGGACCGTTATGGGTGGGCTGTACATGCTGGAGAATACTTCCCAACAGAGTATTCATTCTTCTGCAAACAGAACGGATGGAGACGTAACGTATTAATAAACACGATGCATGCGATACTTACTTTAGCTCCTCCTCGACACGCGCCGTTCGATCTTCCAGGCTCCTGCGAACATGAACATTTATAATAGAAAACTACACACTATCACTATTTTTATAACAAAAAAAAAAAAAAAAAGAAACATGTAAATTTACCCATTAGCAGAAGGTGGGATCCACACTGTATGGTGCTGGAACGGCTCATTTCGGATGACTGTGGCACGTACAGATGTTGTCCCTGGATCGTGATGATCGATGAATGCTGCGGGGGCAGTAGGAGTGTCAGTGTTCTGAAACATAAAAACGTTACTTGGGTTAGTCGTAGAAAAACCCTTTGACGTTGTTGGAACGTTTTCTTCCTGCAGGACCATCCTCAATTCGTGGATGTCCTGCTCGACTCCCTGTTCCGGTGCGGTCGACGTCTTTTTCTTTCTCGGAGCTTCCTCCTCCGAAGAAGTCGTCTGATATCTGGCTGGTTTGGAGACCACACGCTTCTCTCGCTGCGACATGTCAACCTGTGAGCAAAAGTACATATTACAATACTTAGCAAAGGCGTGTTAGCTGTTTTTCCTTTTTTACATGCATACATCCAATATTACTCAATAATCCAAGTGTAACTCAACAAAGGTTATAACAGTATAAAACGTGAAAAAATGACCTATGAAGAAATATTCGAACCAAACGATAAAATAACTCATCACCAGAGATTAACAAGGATGCGTGTAAATATAATATTACTTATGAAGAGCAATACAAAAGGAAACTACAGTACAAAAGAAGAAACTGTAAATATTATAGAGCATGCCACTCACCAGAAAAATAATCGTAACTTACCAAAAACAAGAGACGAGACTAGAAAGGGAAGAGATAATTTTTTTTTTTTTTTTTTTATTTACATGGTGGAAATCCCTAACGGATACCTCACCCCCCACGGCAGGGGTGAGATTATGTGGGGCTTGCACCCACTAAAACCACCATGGTGACCGCCCGACGCGAGAAGCTACACAAGGGAGGGGGACTGGCAGCGAGATACATCTAGCGAAAATAATGGTGGAACAATTTAAATACTATGGATCTTACGGCTTCTCGCTGTGCGTAATAACAGCAACGATATACCTACGGGGTTCTGAGGGGTTTGTGTCAGTGGACAATCTACAGTGAAAAGGCATTCTATAACATTTTCCACGAACCTGATCGGGGGAGATATATGAAATTTCAGGGCTCAATGTGGCGCATTTATATATGCCAAGAGCCGAAGACTCTATGCCGACATCATAAAAATTATCGACTTCTAAAAATGTTTTAATACCCAAACGATACGAGTCTTTGTCCATGTCAATATTGAAAATTATGCAGATCGAGCCATCGTCTGAGATGCAACAATTATCGCGTACATTTGTGCCTAGACATATGTTATTGAATTCTATCTTACGGTACTGAGAACAATTAGTGTCGTTAGTAAGGGGCCTAGATACGCGAATAGAAAAATCGACATTACGATGAATGTTTGTGCCATGAGATTGTATCTCCCTCATCCTGTTGGAAAATTGTTGGAGAGGAAGAGAGGGCTTATTAAGAAATTTTTTAAAAATGGACATGTTGTTTTCATAGGGAAAAGCAGAACATGAATCTAAATTACCAAAACGTCTAACGTCGTTGGCTAAGTGAAGAAGACCATGGACGTTATAACTGTTAAAAGTCGGGCCGTATAGTTGTTCGTTACGAAGAACAAATTTCTCCAAAGCTAACTCCGCGAATCTCAAGTGTGGACTCGATGGAGATTCTGAAACCAAAATCCTTATGGCCGCATGTAAAATTAAGAAATGCTTGTATATTTCATCGTTAAGTACACCATACAGTACAACTGGCCCTGTATATAGAAGAAACTGACGAAACTCGGTCGCCTTATATTTACAATATTCTTCAATAACTCTGGGACGTCTGGCAAAGTCCAAGGGACAATATCTTGCGAGACTGTTGAGTCTCGTAGATATCACAGAAATGTTCAGTGCGGGCAATTTTGAGAGAAATGTAAAGTTTCCAGATACCCATGCGGACAAAAGTTTCTTCATTACGCCCAAGCATACAAGATGCATATACTCGAACGGAACTTGTGAAACCATTCCCATCGGTAGCGATGCCAATGGGCTTGAACCTTGTTTGTGGTGATTCTCGTGTAACCGTTTAGGGTATTCCTCATCTGTACGAGGAGAATGACCTATACCATCGAAGGCATAATGTTTTCCGTTCAGGGTACCGAAAACCATACATTTGGAACAGGGATATTGAGACATATGTCCAAAATGATTCAACACAAATGCTCGAGCTGGTGCGTCAGCTATGAAACATCTCAGACGTATGGGCAACTTACTGCCCTGAAAATTTATACCTCCATTGGACATGATCGCTTCGACGTCTGCAATAAATTTCTCTAAGAAAATATTGGGGTCGCGTGGTTTTTGACGTCCTTTATAGATTCCTGCAACTATCGGTTTCATACGGGGAATATTTGAAACCCTACATTGGATGGGCCAGAACTGAATGGAACCTTTGTCCACACGACATCCGTCGGTATGAAAATCTAATTCTAACTCTCTAACAAAAGATACGGGCAAAGTATTTGGGAGACTTCTAACAATTTCTGTTTCCAGATCGAAATGAATATATTCTCCTGGTTCCACAACGAATGTAACAGCAGGATTACGCGGCGTATCGAGAAGTGTTCTAACATCCTGAGGCAACTGGGAAAAACAGGAATGCGTTCGAAGGAGAGATAATATATTATTTCCTTGAACGTGTGTTAAATTGCTGTCTACGAAACAAGACGCTAATCTTTGGCGAAAAGATGACTCGGAGGAGGTAGCACACGACAATGAAACTCGATCGTGGGTATTAGGAACGCGTGACGTGGAAGTAGAAGAACCGGCGTCTTCTACATTTATATCGCGCCTAGCACTGAATCTGTCGGGGATTAAATGAACAGGAACGGACGAATTACAACCTGCAGATGTGCTAGGAGCATCTTGCACGTTAGCGGTATTCGCCCCTTCTTTACTGACGGTGTTACGTTCAGAACGGTATCGCCCGCGTAGATTACGTATTTCGCGCATAACCCTACGTTTTTGCCTCTCCGATAGTGCGTGTCCGGGTTTCCGCGACGTTGACGATTTGAAATTATTAAATTTCATAATTACTTACGGCTTCTGGATGCTTGGTATAGATTTTCGTGGTTTTGGTGCTCTGGAAATTCTTCGGATCTGCCCTCGATGACTGTCACCTCAGAATGAACGAGCATTTGAAACAAACGCGAACTAGGAAGTACACTCCCGACCAATCACGAATTTCCGCCAGGCGGCGCAGCCAATCCGAGCGCAGCCCACTGTACCGCCAAAATATTACCTCGTGGTACCCTTTGTCCGACGTGGTATCCTTTGTGCTTTGAAATCGAACGCTCGGATTGGCTGCGCCGCCTGGCGGAAATTCGTGATTGGTCGGGAGTGTACTTCCTAGTTCGCGTTTGTTTCAAATGCTCGTTCATTCTGAGGTGACAGTCATCGAGGGCAGATCCGAAGAATTTCCAGAGCACCAAAACCACGAAAATCTATACCAAGCATCCAGAAGCCGTAAGTAATTATGAAATTTAATAATTTCAAATCGTCAACGTCGCGGAAACCCGGACACGCACTATCGGAGAGGCAAAAACGTAGGGTTATGCGCGAAATACGTAATCTACGCGGGCGATACCGTTCTGAACGTAACACCGTCAGTAAAGAAGGGGCGAATACCTCTAACGTGCAAGATGCTCCTAGCACATCTGCAGGTTGTAATTCGTCCGTTCCTGTTCATTTAATCCCCGACAGATTCAGTGCTAGGCGCGATATAAATGTAGAAGACGCCGGTTCTTCTACTTCCACGTCACGCGTTCCTAATACCCACGATCGAGTTTCATTGTCGTGTGCTACCTCCTCCGAGTCATCTTTTCGCCAAAGATTAGCGTCTTGTTTCGTAGACAGCAATTTAACACACGTTCAAGGAAATAATATATTATCTCTCCTTCGAACGCATTCCTGTTTTTCCCAGTTGCCTCAGGATGTTAGAACACTTCTCGATACGCCGCGTAATCCTGCTGTTACATTCGTTGTGGAACCAGGAGAATATATTCATTTCGATCTGGAAACAGAAATTGTTAGAAGTCTCCCAAATACTTTGCCCGTATCTTTTGTTAGAGAGTTAGAATTAGATTTTCATACCGACGGATGTCGTGTGGACAAAGGTTCCATTCAGTTCTGGCCCATCCAATGTAGGGTTTCAAATATTCCCCGTATGAAACCGATAGTTGCAGGAATCTATAAAGGACGTCAAAAACCACGCGACCCCAATATTTTCTTAGAGAAATTTATTGCAGACGTCGAAGCGATCATGTCCAATGGAGGTATAAATTTTCAGGGCAGTAAGTTGCCCATACGTCTGAGATGTTTCATAGCTGACGCACCAGCTCGAGCATTTGTGTTGAATCATTTTGGACATATGTCTCAATATCCCTGTTCCAAATGTATGGTTTTCGGTACCCTGAACGGAAAACATTATGCCTTCGATGGTATAGGTCATTCTCCTCGTACAGATGAGGAATACCCTAAACGGTTACACGAGAATCACCACAAACAAGGTTCAAGCCCATTGGCATCGCTACCGATGGGAATGGTTTCACAAGTTCCGTTCGAGTATATGCATCTTGTATGCTTGGGCGTAATGAAGAAACTTTTGTCCGCATGGGTATCTGGAAACTTTACATTTCTCTCAAAATTGCCCGCACTGAACATTTCTGTGATATCTACGAGACTCAACAGTCTCGCAAGATATTGTCCCTTGGACTTTGCCAGACGTCCCAGAGTTATTGAAGAATATTGTAAATATAAGGCGACCGAGTTTCGTCAGTTTCTTCTATATACAGGGCCAGTTGTACTGTATGGTGTACTTAACGATGAAATATACAAGCATTTCTTAATTTTACATGCGGCCATAAGGATTTTGGTTTCAGAATCTCCATCGAGTCCACACTTGAGATTCGCGGAGTTAGCTTTGGAGAAATTTGTTCTTCGTAACGAACAACTATACGGCCCGACTTTTAACAGTTATAACGTCCATGGTCTTCTTCACTTAGCCAACGACGTTAGACGTTTTGGTAATTTAGATTCATGTTCTGCTTTTCCCTATGAAAACAACATGTCCATTTTTAAAAAATTTCTTAATAAGCCCTCTCTTCCTCTCCAACAATTTTCCAACAGGATGAGGGAGATACAATCTCATGGCACAAACATTCATCGTAATGTCGATTTTTCTATTCGCGTATCTAGGCCCCTTACTAACGACACTAATTGTTCTCAGTACCGTAAGATAGAATTCAATAACATATGTCTAGGCACAAATGTACGCGATAATTGTTGCATCTCAGACGATGGCTCGATCTGCATAATTTTCAATATTGACATGGACAAAGACTCGTATCGTTTGGGTATTAAAACATTTTTAGAAGTCGATAATTTTTATGATGTCGGCATAGAGTCTTCGGCTCTTGGCATATATAAATGCGCCACATTGAGCCCTGAAATTTCATATATCTCCCCCGATCAGGTTCGTGGAAAATGTTATAGAATGCCTTTTCACTGTAGATTGTCCACTGACACAAACCCCTCAGAACCCCGTAGGTATATCGTTGCTGTTATTACGCACAGCGAGAAGCCGTAAGATCCATAGTATTTAAATTGTTCCACCATTATTTTCGCTAGATGTATCTCGCTGCCAGTCCCCCTCCCTTGTGTAGCTTCTCGCGTCGGGCGGTCACCATGGTGGTTTTAGTGGGTGCAAGCCCCACATAATCTCACCCCTGCCGTGGGGGGTGAGGTATCCGTTAGGGATTTCCACCATGTAAATAAAAAAAAAAAAAAAAAAATTATCTCTTCCCTTTCTAGTCTCGTCTCTTGTTTTTGGTAAGTTACGATTATTTTTCTGGTGAGTGGCATGCTCTATAATATTTACAGTTTCTTCTTTTGTACTGTAGTTTCCTTTTGTATTGCTCTTCATAAGTAATATTATATTTACACGCATCCTTGTTAATCTCTGGTGATGAGTTATTTTATCGTTTGGTTCGAATATTTCTTCATAGGTCATTTTTTCACGTTTTATACTGTTATAACCTTTGTTGAGTTACACTTGGATTATTGAGTAATATTGGATGTATGCATGTAAAAAAGGAAAAACAGCTAACACGCCTTTGCTAAGTATTGTAATATGTACTTTTGCTCACAGGTTGACATGTCGCAGCGAGAGAAGCGTGTGGTCTCCAAACCAGCCAGATATCAGACGACTTCTTCGGAGGAGGAAGCTCCGAGAAAGAAAAAGACGTCGACCGCACCGGAACAGGGAGTCGAGCAGGACATCCACGAATTGAGGATGGTCCTGCAGGAAGAAAACGTTCCAACAACGTCAAAGGGTTTTTCTACGACTAACCCAAGTAACGTTTTTATGTTTCAGAACACTGACACTCCTACTGCCCCCGCAGCATTCATCGATCATCACGATCCAGGGACAACATCTGTACGTGCCACAGTCATCCGAAATGAGCCGTTCCAGCACCATACAGTGTGGATCCCACCTTCTGCTAATGGGTAAATTTACATGTTTCTTTTTTTTTTTTTTTTTGTTATAAAAATAGTGATAGTGTGTAGTTTTCTATTATAAATGTTCATGTTCGCAGGAGCCTGGAAGATCGAACGGCGCGTGTCGAGGAGGAGCTAAAGTAAGTATCGCATGCATCGTGTTTATTAATACGTTACGTCTCCATCCGTTCTGTTTGCAGAAGAATGAATACTCTGTTGGGAAGTATTCTCCAGCATGTACAGCCCACCCATAACGGTCCACCACAGAAACCAGCTGTCATTCCGCTATCGTCACCGGAGGAGGTGGATTGTTTTGAGAATATCGATGATGACACTTATTCCAACGTTGTAAGCGAAAATGAAATTATGCTCTTATTTAATTTTATATAATACATACTTACATCAATCTTTACTTACTTTGTTTAGATTCAATATTTAAAATATGTGGGTGGCTACAGCCTGAAGGAAGCGGTCGGCCTTTGCCTGAAGGAAGTACTGGTCGACGACGTGACACGGTCGTTCACGTGGTTCGGCCGAACAGGTCAAAGGCCGTTATATAACACCCGGGTCATGATGGCGATCTACGGTACGAAGCAATAAGCATTTCCATGTTTTTATGCATAAGTATGCTAACGTACTTTGCGTGCATTATTTTTTCAGAAGCAGTGTCGGAGAACCCCCATTTCTCCAAGCCGCTCCGATCGGACTTTCAGCGGCTGATGCAGCAGGCGCTTCGAGCCGCCAAGGAGAGGGTCCGGAGCAGGAGGAATGGTCCACGCGCAACCACAGCCTCGACTGCATCGCGAATGCGCCGCCATTTGTGGGCCGACGACCAGCAGCCCGAAGAAGCGGACGTGTGAAGGAAGGATGTGCCCGTTAAAAGTCGAGAGGTGTCTCCTTTTACAGTGGCGAAGAAACCAAACGGTACTTTTCAGTGCCCATTTTAATTTATTAAAACTCGAACACTCTCGACATCAACTCGAACATCAATCGGCACTTTTCAGCGCCCGTTTAATAAAATACTCATGGATTGGTACATTCCCAGTATCATTCCAATTTTACACTTATATTGTATTTGTTTTCAGGGTTAATTATGTATATGTGCCACTTGTTTTTGAAAATAAAAAATATATACATATAAATTGAAAACTTATTATTTAATAAACCTCTTAGGTTATGCGAATATATTCATTCAGCTCCAAAACTGATGATTACTAATTCCCTGCGCGCAGTAGAATGGGTGGGGGGACACACCTATAGCAATCGTATGTGTTGGTGCGTAGCCACGTGCATGTGACGTCACGCGTAGGGAATTGTTTGCCAATTCTGACCCTCAGATGGCGCTATTATACGTGTCAGGCGAACGACAGAATCTGCTGTGGATCTGCTGCCCATCTGACGTCAGGTCCTGATGTCAGGCCCTGTACCTCAGAACGCAGCCTAATGCGGTCACAGATGACTACGGATCTGACGTCAGGCTCTGCGCTCTCACAGCAGACCCTGCTGCCAATCTGACGTCAGATTGCAGTCATCTGGTTATCAGGGTTAAATATGCATTAATTGTAGTAAATATAATAAATAATTCTGATGTTATACAATATATGCTATTATACATAGATTTCCTTAAATTAAACTGTACAAGGTACTTGACGATACATTAGCGAGAATCCTCTGTTTGCAATTTCTTGAAATTCATCTCCGTTTGTGACAACATATAATACAAATGGTTTAGAATATGCTAAAATTATAGAATAGCTTCTTTAACAAAAAATTTAACAGGCAAAAAAAATCAAAAGAACATTAGAATGTACTTACAGGTTTTGGTTACGAATCCATTACCGCAGAATCGTTCTGTTCCAACAGGAACGCCACTTTCAAATGGATGTGGAATGATAACAAAATCTTTAGTACAGTCTGTTCCTGCTTGTGCTGCATATGATGTACCTGGTCATCGTTTAACAATGTTTGAAAAATATAAACACTTGTTTGGTTAAACAGTGTTATTTTATTTTATTAGCAAAAAGGTTTTGAAAATAGACTAAATCATTCGTTCTATCTTTTTAATATACTACTTTTTTAATATTATTCATTTGTAGTAAATAACTGAGACTGGTGCGTAGTATCCCTTACCTAATAAAGTAGAGTCAAAAATACTTGTATCACCCGAAACTGTAAATGAATTTGGAGCTGTCTGTGACCACTCGATGCCACAATATCCTTGAGCCATTCTTACGCACACACCATAATTTGTGTTTGCTATTTGTCGTGTACCAAAGTCTGGCGCTACAGCATTTACAAATATGTTGCTTAAAACAATTCTTATTATCACATACGTATATTACTACCTTTTTTTTTATCACATTTTGTATAAGAGGAAATTAAAAGCAATGAACTACTATTTGAAATTTTAGTTTTAAGATAAAGCTAATTTTTGCCACATATCTTGTGTTCCTAAAATATTTATACGCAATATAAGTAATTGATAATTTAGTCAACACAAGTTTTTCAACAAATTACTGTACTGCTAAAAGTACCTCTCGGATTCTGTGCTGTGCCATAATTAAAACTGGTTACAGTGTCTGAAACGCTATCATAGTATTGTAAACATCCGTTTGGTGCTGTAAAAAGAATGAAATTGTTTGGAGTATATTAATAGTTGCAAAATGTTTTTTTAGTAGATATATTAGTCATTAATTTATTACTATAGTAAATTAATCAGTCTAGATTCTTAAATTCCATTGATGAAATGCTGTTTGTTTTTAACTTGAATACTTAAACCGTGGTAAACATTACAAATTACTTATAATATTAGTCTTGAAACAGTCAAGTTTAAAATCTAACACAATTTGATAAGAAAAATATAGCATAGGAATAGTTTTACCTCTGTAGGTGGCATCGCAAGCAATTTGTTGAATTCTTATATTCCATCGACGATCCATCATATACTCTGGATTTGTGTCAATTGATATCATGATTGGTGTAGCACCATTAAAATCCATGTAAACTAAAAAATATAATAGGTTTTAATTACAGAAATAATTATCTCGATTTATCAACATACATTTAATGCAGGAATGTCTTGATAAATTAATTTATCGCAAGTAAATTTTAATAATGAAATTTTATGTTTACTTAGAGATGCATGTACGAAAGAAATCGATTGTTTACTTAAAAATTAACAAATATATTCCTCTCGTTAAAGAATGTCAGAACATTCGTTTAAAAAATTATTATCTTTATATATTCCTTTTCGTTACCATGATTTGCATTTTCTCCACAAATTCGAGGTACCGAGGTCGATGCTCCAGAAACTAAAAGAAAATCGTAGTCACAAATCCCACTAGCATTTGGTGAAGCGAGACTAAATTCCAGAAAATCCAATCGCAACTAGAACAAAAATTGAAAATAACGTTTTAATTATTTTGCCTTCTTTATACTTTAGAAATGCTTGGAAATTTGTATGCAATTGAAACAGTATTTAGCAATATTTTACAATAATAATCATACAGTCGAATATTATGAGAATAATATATATTACTATAACAATATTCGAGTTAAAATTTTTTTAATGCTTATTTTGTTAAACACAAACCTGACATATGTTGGAATTACAACGTTGCACTGTTATTGTACACCGTCCGGTTCCTTCATAGGGTGTTGGATATTCTGGATTTGTAAAATATGTATTATTTACGTTTGTTGTAGACCCACACGATTTTTGAACTGTAAAAATTATTAATGAAATCGATTTAAGCAATATTTTCAAATTAATCAATTGCCTATTTTCCACAAGTAGGTATGACAAAGAGATCGCCTTTGTAACTTTTATACCTTGGAAGAAACTCGGTTATTTGATTACTTACAAACGCAGCAAATGCCATGCCCATTTGCACAAGTCCCAGATGCAGTTCCACCGTATTCACGGCATTCCCTTTTAGTAAAGCAAGTGCCATTTAAATTGTTGCTAGCCAGGCATTGAGAATTTGCGAAACGGACAACACTGAATAGCGGGAAAACTGTATGAAAATCCTTTTAATGATTTTAATTGCTTTTATACAACAAGGAAATTTACATTAAATTTGTCTTGCTTTTTATGATAATTAATTATTGCATTTCTTTGGAATCGCAAACTTAATGTAATTTTATGAATAAAAATTATATTCAATAAATTACATAGTACTTTTTAAACGTTCAAAAGATAAACTGTATTGGATTTTAAATTGACAAATAAAAGTAGTTAAACTTAATACATTATGTACATAGATATACTTCAAAATAAATTTCCATTTTCATAAACACTAATTATTATCGAATTTTTGTACATATATAGCTTGTAATTACCAAAATTTATGTTCATATAGAATCTTTAAAAGTAGAAGAAAAACTTACTTTCGCGTTGAAAATGAATAAGTAATTCAAATACTTATGCTCTCGCAATTTGATAACATAAAATCCAATAGAATATATTCTTTTCAAATTTTATTTGCGAATATAATACTCCAAGAACAGCATTGTTCACCTGCTGCCAAAAAATACTCACATCTTCCCTGAATCATTGAATCTCGAGTTCCCATGATATCATTATCCAGTTGGTGGATTTGACAGGTGACCAAATGTCCAAAAAGGAAAATTGATAGAGCGAGTATACGCGTCATCTTCCAAACTGCAACTGTAGGAAATACGCTCGATTCTTCCGAAGATTTCGGTTAACGGTACATAAGGAATCAGAACAATTAGCACGTAGATAAAAACCAACTTACTATTTGGTCATGCTTACATAACTGTACTGTCAATGTTCCCAGTACGGAACAGGTTCAAGTATTTAGTAATATGCGTGCTAATAAAATTGTTGTGCTATTCAAATACGTATTATTATATAACATTTTTATTTCATGATACCATACGAAACTATTTTAATTAATTTGAAAAAGACGTTAAACATATATATGTATATACGTATATTTTTATAACATTATAAATGATATTTACAATATTTTGTTACAGAAATCATTTTTCATATTTCTTCTAAACTTCCTTCGAAAATACTTGAAAGAAATGTATCAAAACCTTTAATTGACAAAACAATGGAATCCTTCGTGTTCAAAATCTTTAAATGGTTTGACACTTTGCAAACATAAAAATACAGAAGAATCATGTATTACATATTTATGTGTGTTGTAATTTTGTCGTAGCTAACAGTAAAATGAAATGTATAAATGCATATAAATAATATTATTTTAGTGTTTATTATTCTAGAGTATTATTTCAATTATCTTCATATAATTTGTCACTAATTATTCCAGTAAAAGTAAAGTTATGTAAATCTATATCTGACATAAGTGAAAAAAGATTCTAATCAGAAATTCTATTCGGTGTTCTACAAAATGGACAGTATCCATATCTCAATAAAGCCAGTTCAAAGTCGTCCAAATGAAACAGCTAAAAAGAATGATAAAAAATTATTATATTTTCTGCACAACATAATATGTCTTTATATTATAACGACCATTGAAGTAGGAAAAATGATGATTTTCGATATTGTCAATTATTATATTATTAATTTTCAATTATCTTAATTTACTTTTATGTTAAGTATAAATGGAAAATTAAGTACGAACTATATTTAGCTTTCCATACCTTTAAGCATGATTTGCAAAAAGTAATCTGTAGATCAGCCAAAAGATTTTTGAAATATCTTGTCTTGAATGGTGCTGGCCATTTTATAGTTAACACAGTACATGGATCCATACTCCTCAATACATTTCTTCCCACAACTATAGTAGATGTATTTGATTTCTCCTAAAATAAATAATTAATTAGCATAGATATATGATAATCAAATAGTTCTTATTGATTGAAATTTTTAATTTGAAAACTACTTATAAAAACTACTAGAATGTGAAAACTAGATGTATGAAAAATATGCGTATAACAGTACCTCGTATTTCATTAAACGTGCAGTAAAGAGATCTACTTCGGAAGTAATAGTAAGCTGATCATTATTTAAAATATCTTCAGATGATGATAATGACTCATTTATTAATTTCTCTGCCTCTTCATCTGAAATATCTTCTTCTAATTCGAACTCAACCAGCGGTAGAATTTCTGAAATTAATTATTAATTTTGTAATTTATATAATGTATTTATTAATTCAAAATAAAACTGATATACTGATTATACTTATATAGAATGAAATTTACATGGTTCAAATAAGCAAATACAATAACAAACATGGAAACAACCAGCATTTAATGTATTTTTAAAAAGGAATTCAATGATTTTGAATTCTTGAAAAACAAATGGATCTTCAGGGAAATTATTTATGAAATCGTATTTATATTACTATAGTTACATTTGTGAAAATTGTAATTTCGATTTAGTTGTATTGCACTTTTCGAAGAAATCTGCAGAAGATTAAACGAAACTTACCAAACATTACAAAGGAATATTGAAATTTTAATCTACACTGCACACAATGCTCCCCATTATCGGGCGATAATAAAGGATTAAAAGTTGAACATTTGTAGCAAAGTGGCAAAAGTTCTTCGGGATCTCTATAGGGCGAAGCCCGAGCCAATAAGCTTGAAATTTCTAATTGACCAAGTTGATTTGTTGGAATTCTTGTTTTTCGCAGTTTCTCCAGCAACTGCATCGTTAATTTGTTAGCACCAAGAAGAGAAGCTTGTTTTAACAAAGTGTATATTATAGTAAATTTTGAGACTCCTTCCAGTTGAATTTTTTGAGTTTTCGTTAATAGAAATCGTGAAATGTTAAAAAGAGCCTCTGGCATTAACGATGTAAACGGTTCTTCCTAAAAAATAATTATTATTTCCATTACAATATTAAGCTAATTTTCATAATATTACTCCATAGAATTATATCATACTTTTCTCGTTCTTACAAGTTCTAACGTTTTTACTTACAATATATTTATGTACTTCGTGATACGCATAATAGACATCGGCTTTTTCATAATACTGGGAATACAATGTTTTTATTTCATCTGTACTTTTGTTAAGGTTTAAACTAATTTGAGAAAGAAGCCAGTAAAAGTAAGAGGCGTCGCGAAATCTTTTCTCAGCAACAGCATTTCTTGCTAACATTATTAGAACCATTACGGATTCTTCTGATTGCCCAGCTATCTGAAATGCTACAGAACTATGTAAATTTTTTGAATATGTTCAACTGACTTTCAAGGAAATTTTATATCGATGGAATAGTCACCTTCTTGTGCTTCAGAAAAATGGCCAGTTTCTGCCAACCACCTGGCATATGGTCCATATATCCTTGCTTTCAATTTTGGATTTCTTTCCGCTAATTCGAAAGCCTCTGGCCAAGCTTGAGCATCCACTAAGACATCTGCTATATCCGGATCATCCCCCAAGCGCCCAAAAATTTCAGCTGCGCCGTGCGTTGCACCCAGTTTCTTTAATTTCTTAGCGATTATAGTCAAATTATCTCTGTCTGTTTTATCAAGTTGCCTGCCCACTTTAATTAACATATCAATCCAACCGTACTCTGCAATTATATTAATGGCACGATCCACGTCCCCCGCTGATAAAAACATTTCAGCTGCCGCACGAGGTTCGCCAAGACTTTTAGCCCACTCAGCTCTTTTGCGAAGTAATATTGTACGGTCCTTAATGTGTTATCCACAAAAAATTGTATTCTTATTATTTTTATCCAGTTATTCTTACGATCAATATGATTATTAATTACATATTACAAATCAATAGAATGAATTGCCAGCTGACAATAGAAAATTCTTCTGCTTAATAAATTTCAGAAAAATACAATATTAAACGCTAATGTGTTTTAAAATCTAGTATTAGATGGCTCACCCGATACCGACTTGTGTACTTAAATAGTACCCTATAATTTCTTATCCGAATGTATGAAAGTGAATTCAATTCCTCAATAATATTAATGAAAAAGGATTTTACTAACCTGGCTGTTTCCAGTAACAATAAATTCTTGGGCGATATCGAACATTCGCAAATCAGAGTACATGGCTAACGCATACTGTTGCAAACCAGCTTTTTGGTAAAGTTTTGCAGCATCCTTCAACTTTCCCATGGCAGCCGCAGCCGTAGCCATACAAGCTTCTCTTCCCCATTCACCAGATTTAAGTTTCTCTTCTACTTCAGATACAACTTCTATATACCTTAAGTTCTTAACTCTAGCAAAGGCAGAATACGCTATGTTTAATTCTAGATTTTCCAGGGCAGACATTCCTAGAGCAAACCAATCGGAATCCGCTACTCCAAGGCACGCTATATTATAAGCAGGAGAGAAGAGGCCAATGTCCAAGTATTGGTACATAAATAATGATAATGGCACCTGTAATTCGTGTAATATTTAAATTATTATAATAATACATCACGTGACATTCAAAAGATTAGTATATAATAACACAGCAAGTATGATTTGTTGAGAGAATAAATTTTACGAATATATGTGCGAGCTTTAACTAAATCTTTAAATTTTCTAATGTTACAGGAACAATTAGTAGATAACTAAACTGTTAGTATTAAATAGTATTAGTAAAACAAGCATTAAAATTGAAGAAAGAGTAAAGCAAATTTAAGAAAGAAAAACAACATTTACCCAAATATAACTGTTTTGCCAATCTTTATCTTTTTTTTTATCCACGCACGCGCACATATGCGCAGAAAATATTCAATTAAGTTATAATCTTGACTAGTAATAATTCCACTTTACCTCCACTGTAACAATGCAAGACCCATTTAAGCAGTAAACTTTCGATCTATTGTGACCCACAACAAATCCAGAAAATTTCTGTCTATATTCCGCAAAATTTCCTACTTTAATTGCTAAATACTCTCCACCGGAGAAGCACATTATATCTTCAAAGTTACTATTAAATGCTACACTATTTACATCCTGGAATTCTTGGAGCTTTTCCTCGGTATATAAATCAAACACGTAAAGAACTCCATATTCACTAACTACAGCAAGCTTTTCTTTCAAGGAGCTGATATCAAGGCATCTCACAGACCCTTCAATTTTTGTTAGATGTGCTGGGAAGGGATTATCTAAATATATTTTTACTATATATCCCGTGTTTAAACCTAAAATAAAATACAGAAAAGGATTCGTTGAATACTTATTCACTGTACTTTTCATTTGTTACGGTTCATTATATTAAAAAATGATTTTAAAAAACAAGTAAGAAAATGAAGGAAATGAAATTTAAAGAGTCCAATTAACTAAAAATAAGTAAAAATTTTGTACACTTTTTTATCTTCCCCTTTCGGTTTTATATCGCGAGATACGTTTGGTATTTATACTAATCAGAACGAAAATAGAACTTCAGTATTAATTATGCTATACTATGTGAAAATTGTTATCATATACTTGGGAAATAAACAAGAATAAAAATGGTTAGATTTTTGCTTGACAATGCGTATGTAAATTTTTATTAAACAAACCTGCAATTAGGCATTCTTGTCCAACTGGACCGCCAACAACTTTTATATAAGTTATAAGCCCATCAAGTATCCATTCTCTTTCTACAGTTCCGTTAAAAGATAAACTTTGTAATCTTCTTTCCATACACAGAATTAAATTATTCGCTGTCACAACTAATAAATTACAATTCAATGCTTGATTTAATTTCTCACATATACGATAGTGCATTTCATCATTGGAATTTGAAGGTTCATAAATTATTACACGTTCAGATAATTGAACTGCTAATCTACTTTTATACACAGCAATGCGGGAGACCTGAAATGGAAACGTGTATTTCAATAACAAATTAAATTTTTATATAATCTCGTTTCTATTGGAAATTAATATTCTAAATATACGTTAATATTTCTGTACAGTGTTTCACTGTAGATATCAAAATGTTAATTATCAGCTAAATTGATCTAAATTAAATTAAATTTTAGTTTATTTTCGAGAAACTTTGAAACATTTAAAATTTTGAAGGCCAGAAGATGTACAGCAAGTAATTTCAACAAAATTTACGAAAAATTTAATTGTGTAAATATAAAGATCTTAGCGATTAATATGCTCAACAGATTTATTGATTATAAACTACGAATAGCTGATTAAGCTTTCTATAATACTAGGATACAGAATTAAGAAATATTTTACTTACCAAGTCTTTACATTTAATTCGAACCTTTTGACCAGTAATTAAATTTTGTATTATTACATCAGTCATATTTTCCCTGTATGCATATCTATCCCCATATAATCCATGAACAACGCTCCACGATACTTGTAAATATGTTATCGTACCATCTTGACAACCCAATGCCTAAATAGGGTAAGTAGAAACGTACTTTTGTAAATATGTAACAACCAATATTAAATAAGATAATTATAAGTACAAAATAATATAAACAAAAAGTATAATAATAGAAACTATAGATTCTCACAATATGCGAGGAAGTTGGATGCACAGCGCAGCTCCAAACCCAAGAAGAGAATGTACCACCCACATTCATTAATTGTATTCCATCATATGTCATTAATATACACTGTTTATTCGTCCCTGCGATTAAAATATATTGACCCCCCACAAAGTTGCACATTTTAAGAGGAATGAAATTTAACGATCTGTCCTTTCCAACTGGTTTTCCAGCTATCGAATAAAAGGAAATAGTTCCGTTCCATTCCGCGACACAGAGGATATCTGCAGAATTTTCCCTGCAAACAATACAAATGTAATAATATTCATATTCAACTTAATATTCATAATATTCTAAATATTCTGTGAATTGTTAATATAGCTTAATGATAGCATTTTATTACCATTGACGATTCCATAGTAAACTCCAAATAGGTACTCCATTCTGTCTATCAATGCGTATCTGTTCTTCGCCATTCTAAAATTTAGTATATTTGAAGTTACATTGGATAAGAACACTTTCCAAATACATATTTAGTACGCAGAAATGAGAACCACACAATGAGGTAAATATTATAACATAAAGGCTGAAGATGCAAACTAAATTTAATAATACATTTCTTAAGTGGCAGAATTTTATAAAATATATTATGATAGTACAAAACTTTAAAAGAATAAAACAAACTTTATTTCTAATGGAAACGTAGCCAGTTGCCAATCCAATAGCTAAGTATTGACCATCGTTCGTCCAAGCACAGCAATTCACTCTTCCTCTCGACTTATGTTTTACAATTGCTTTTTGTTCCGGAGACCAGAATGCTATATCAGAGAGGGAGCAACTTAAAAGCTGATGCGATATTGGATTGAACTGCATAGCTTGAACAGCTTCATTGTGTCTAAAGAGTAATGTTACAATAAATGCTTTCATGTATACTTAAAAATTTACATTATTAAATTTTTCTTTTGTTAATTTCAATAAAATTTACGAAAAATTTAGCCGCTCCAAGTAAAAATTTTAACGTAATGAATTAAAATAGAAGATAATTTCAATAAAATTTACGAAAAATACAAGTTAATTTCAACAAATACAATTAATTTCAGCAATTCTTGCACGAATAACTGTTACATTATATCACACAAGTAGCGATAGTAATGTAAAAGAGTCAAAGAATTTGATGAACAAGTGGCATTATTACAAAGCATTATCATTTAATGCCGGTAAGTCCACACGTGATTATATTATGGTACCTTAGTATAAAAGAGAAGAAACTTACGAATATTTAAGTATGCCCTCTAATCTCGATGTCCAAATGATAACACTCTTATCCGCACTTCCTGATGCAAATTTCTTACCATCTCTTGCGTAGCATACACAATAAACTATGTCTTTATGTCCTACAATGCACAAATATTTATAAGTATATAATCTATAGTTCTTTTACGTTACTGAATGCTCGTAAATTAATTTACCTTTCAATGGCTGAATTAAAGCACCTTCATTAGTTTCATATACAAGAACTTGCTGACCAGCAGCAATAACTAATTGAGTCCCATCTGGATTAAAACATAAGTCATATATACTGAAACAATGGTTTTAATATATTAGTGATGATTCTATATTCATATTCTCTAGTTAATTATCATTTCGTCACTTCCGTGTAAATAAAAGTTTCTTTAATTGTAAATTTACATATTTGGAAATCACAAGTGTAAGTACCATACGAAGAGAACCAAGGATACATGTTCATACGCTGATAAAATGAAAGGAAGAAAGTATGAAAACGAAGCTCTATGTTCTAACAATTTTATATCCTATATGATATTATAACTGAGCAATTAGTAGTTCAAGCTTAATTAAAATTAGTTAATATAAAAATAAGTAATCAATAGTAATAGTTACTTTATTATAGAAAATAGTATATTATTTTCAACATTTACCAATGTTCTGATTTGTCTTGAACCTTGTCAACCCAAGTTGGAACAGCTTTCATTGTTTATTTTTCTATAAGAAGATTATTTCTCAATACATATAACTTCAGGCAATTGTTGTTCCCATCATTTTTGTATACATTTTTGTTTCTACGGTTTCCAGGGAAACTGTAAAAATGGCGGTAGACGGAGGGTTTCACCGATTCTGTACAAAATTAAGAAATAAACGACAATAATACTAAGCGATATACATATTTTTATTTCACGAGTAATTAACACTTTCATTACTAATTAACGTTTGTAGTTCATTCCTGCGATGAAAAATTAATAAATTTGGGGTTAAGTGATTTAGTACTCAACCTAAAAAACTACCTATATATACGCACTAATGACTATTTAACTTGTGCATAATTGCGCCAAATGTGAATTTTATTTATTTAGAATTAATTTTGTAACACTATATAAATGATTAATATTTATATATAGTAATTATAACAATTTACATATACTTTTGACTTACAATTTGAAATTATAGTATTGGTAGGAAATAATTATACCAAATTTTCTGATTGTACGCAATGCTTGAACATTGGTAGATATTTTTAAAAATTTGCAATAAATAACAGTACAATAACATACAATAAAAAATTGTTCGATTATGTGATACATATTACAATCTAATACCCGCTCACTGATTTTTCGCTGAACGCTACCGCTCAGTTGCTCACTTTTCAATACGTTTAGCGATCGGTCGCCATGGTTTGTAGCTTAAATAAAGTCTGCTACTTTTACCGAACAAGAGTTACCGATCGTTTTGATCAATCAATTGAATACGTATGATAAATGCACATACCGATGCATATAGTGTTTATCTAATGCAATGATTATCTTGATTACCGGTTATACTGATTCTAGATATGTACTCTATATAAAATATTGCCAATCTCAATACTGAATATTAACAATAATGAGATATGCAAATAATTAACTAAAGTAATTGGTTGTACTATGATGGAGAATTATTTACACATATTACGAATGTATTACATTATGTGAACACAAAATATTCCAAAACAGAAGCCAAATGGGAACAATTGTAGAAACTGCCACATTATAAAACCAATTTCCATATATCATCGAGTCCATAATACTGAAAACAAACGCTTGTTTCGTGGCACGGTATCCGCCAAACAAAATTGAGAGAAGGGGATCTTTGGAAAAGTTTATGTACGTATAACACATTATTAGCAAACTGGAGGTCACGAATGGATGCAGAAGAACCCAGAAAAAGGAGATTACGTGACGAAACCTGCAACATAATTTTATATTTAGTGCCGATAATATTAAAAGTTAAAGTTTTAGGTGTTTATAATTTTAAAGAAATGTCCCTTAAAGGTAGGCTCTCACTACGCCACGGGTCGCCTTGGCGCAACTTCTTTTCGCACTCACATCCAGGCTCGCGTTGCCTCGATTCATGTGTTTGGTCAATTGTCTATATAGAGAACCTCTTCCTTCCTCTTTTAGCGGTCATAGAAAGCGGTGGCATTGTACCCACTCACACTATGCCTCGCCTCTCTTCCTCAAAATATTTTCGAGGAAGAATCGCGGCTCGGAGTCGCGCCGAGGCGAGGCGCAGTGCGAGTCAAATTGCCAAAATATATAAGAAAAGCATAGGAAGAATAAAATGAGTCGAAGCGAGGCGTAGTGAGAGCCTACCTTTAGAGTGCTGTACAAGCTCGAACAAAAAAACATTCTCGAACTGCAAGCACGTATGTAGTACTTAGCAAAATCATTTAAATTACTGTTTCTTTGTATTGAAATCAGCACAGAAACGTTAGTTAAACAGGACTCGATAAATCTATTTCTTAAGATATACTTACTTGCTGGTAGAATTTTGTTTCGGTGTTATTGGAAGAATCACAGGCACGTAAACTACACCGGCAACAAGGGCTAAGGAAAAATTATGCATCGCTATACACATTAACACAGTGGCTAATTCCACTGATGCGATTACACAGATTAAAGCTGCATTTTTATACTTCATTTGTCTGGAAATAATAAAGACGTATTTATAGATACATTATTTGCGATTATATAAAGCACAGTAGAAGAAATGAACATTAAAATTACCTCTTAGGATAAAATGGCCACATTAATGTTAAAGTAGTTATGACCGCGAAACCAAAGTATATAGAATCTTCTGTACGAGAGTTCCACAATGTTCTACCCAAGTAAGTTAGTGCGGACGGGGATGAAGCAATTGCCACTCCACAAATGTGTGCCCATAATATCTCTGAAGTTATAGTCCCAATATCAAATCCTTCTTTCTACAAGAATATACCATATCAATGTGCTGTCTTTCAAATTGATCATATATTTATATTGATAATAATTATATTTTTATATGTATAATTCGCCCGAAATTTAGATTCTACGACTATTTTCACAAAAAAATATTATAATAATTAAGCACCTTATAGAATTAACAAACCTTTGATTGTTTAATAGTAGTGTTCTTCTTGTTTTCTGCGCAAGTGGATTCTTGAAGCTTTTGCCAGATGGAAAATGCTTTTAAGAATACTGCAGCAATAATCAAGACTAATGATCTTATGTAGAGACCTGAAATAATCGTACTTGTTAAGCCAATAAAAGCCAAATTTATATATAACAAGATAATTGAAGAAGCACCTTATTTAAAAAAACATACATTGAATAATAGTATCATAGTAATAATTTATTTTTTAATTAAAGAAGGACATAAGATCAATTATTATTAAAATACTACTGCATTAACTTAATATGGAAAAAGACAACATTAAGCTTTTAACTTAAAAGCACATGTTTTGATATCCCTAAAGAATTATTTAAAAAGTAATGTTAAATACA
Organism: Andrena flavipes; assembly: GCA_963971345.1. Taxonomy (NCBI): domain Eukaryota; kingdom Metazoa; phylum Arthropoda; class Insecta; order Hymenoptera; family Andrenidae; genus Andrena; species Andrena flavipes. The sequence continues at coordinate 64,458,486 of OZ020480.1, forward strand.
TTAAATACCTGAAATACATGTGTTTTTACTCACCGATAGAAATATAAGTATCAGTGGATGGCAGCAGATAAAAGAAGTATGACTGATGAAAGCGTTCTAGTAAATTGTTTAGTGACCGTATTATACTTTCCACCACGCGACCTACTTGATAAAAATTCCCATCAGAACTTTGCTGTCCGGATTTTTCAAAACCTTCCAAAGTGATCGCTTCGATGCCAAACCTTGAAAAATATTTTATCGAGAAAACAATATTAAATTACAATATAGAATAATTTCATTTTCTCATTTTAAAGATCCGGCTAATTATCGAATGGCTAACTTTGCAACACTGGTGCGTTTGTTAACGTATCTATAAAATGTAACACACCGAAATATGCTTGATTTAGTTGTAATTCGTTAGAAAACGAGCGAATACTTTACAAATCTATTTAAATTTACAGGGTCCAAACATAATTCTAAGATGTTTTTGTTTAAAAGTCCAGTAATTTTTGTTACGTATTTTTTAATACCTATGGAAAAGTCCATGATTTCCTGTTGGAATTCCAGTAGCTTGAGTGGCAATCATCATAAGAAGCGTATTAAAATGATACTTCCAATTTTTAAATTTATCTTTGTATTTAACATCAAAACGTCTTTGGAATGATTGTCTGATCCCTTCCTTAGCAATCATATTCTGTGCTAAATTGAAAAGATCTAAGTTGGGCAGTTGTCCATTTAATCCTTCCACCTAAGTAATAGTTATGCTTAATAAAATAATGATTATATTGAACATCGAGTAAATGAATCCATTGGTGCTCGTACTATAGCAAGTAAAAGAAAAATTCCATGTGCATACCTTAACATCAATAGATGAAACCTTCATTGAATGTAATTCTAAATTAATAGCAGCTTGAATGGAACCAGCACGGCCAGAAAGGTCTCCAGATACAAGTACATCTTCGTTACCACTCGTAACGCCATGATATGCATCTAACCATGCCTGTACTCCTAGTTGTTCATGTTCTGTTATTAAAAATATAATATCTTTCGCCCAATACGTTTGTCCTATAATCGCAAAAGAGAATGTGACTTTTCAATCATACCACTGAAAGACATTTTTTGCCTTAGGCTGTTCTTAAATTACATAAGGGTAATTTTGGCGTGTTCTTATCCCCTCCCTCCCCCAGAATAAGAATTCGTAAGATTTGATACTCCAACCCTCTCCTTATGAATTTTTTCAGTTATTAAAATTCTTTAAAAGTTAATATAATTCACTTAATTCGGTTCCGGGAAATTTAAACTAAAACTACTTTTCTGAAACATTAATGATAGAATTTGTATTTATTAAAAATTAGATTAAAAAATATTATTAACACGCTACCTGGCTAAGTTGTGAAACTTAGTCCTATCATATGATATACTTTCTGAAATAAATATTTATAGACATATACTGTTCAATTTGAAGGAAATACTTACTTCTACAGAATTTGGCGAATGCAAGAATAAGAGCAACAGAAGGAGCAGTATCCAAATAAATGCTATTAACTGGCCTAAAAGGGACGCTAACTATAATTGCTTCTGTACTGGCTGCTCTTGGAGCTCTTATGATTCCGTATATATTTTGCCCTGTAAACTGAATACCAATTATTTTAGTCTTTAACTTATTAAAGGTCACAGTTGAAGCTAAACGGTATTTAAAATATTTTGCTTGTTATGGAAATGCTGCATTTTCAAACCGCTAATAACATTTAAGAATATTTCTCATGTTTTATTTACCTGTTGGTCTTGAAAGGGATAATTTAACGAAAAATTATGAATATAAACATCCAGCTGAAGCTGGTTTAATTTGGCAGCGAGCCAAGCATAAGGCATTCTATCAGGATATCGTTTCATCTCGTGAATTAATTCTAAGTAATATTGCTTGGATGTTTGTTCCAAGTTACTTTCTTTCGTAACCAATCCTGGTAATAAAGCATTTTCAGAGAAATAGGTATCTGAAACGAACGAGAATTTGCATAAACATTATTTGCAAGCATAATAACATAATAGTATGTTATTAAATTGTAGAATTTATTAAGTACGAAATATATAATGTACATAGGGTATATGCTAAAAATATTTAAAAGGCTACATACTTATCGAATCGTAATACGATAATTACGTACTAAAATTAATCGATAATTATAGAAAAAGTTATTTTATCTAATATACAAACATAACCTAATTTTGTTAGTTTAAATAACACATCCAATAACACGTACTGTCGTTAAACATAGGTAAAGCAAGAAGTAGTATCCAAATAATTCCACTGATATAAAGAAGGCAACAAAGTGGTCGTTCCCATTTTAATAGAAATTTAACAATTTTTCCAGATTCTGCTCCAGGATCTGTCAACAAACCCATTTTGAGTTCTCACATTCAAACCTGATACTTCTGATTTCTGAAGATCCAATCGCAGTCAAGATAGTAGTCTACATATCCATATGATGTGCATGTATGTATATAGCACTACAGAAGGGATAGAACAGATATCGAAGTGTCTGTAGTATCACTTTAACTATTTATGTATGTTATCAAATACAATAGTATTCTATTAAATAAATTCTATGATCATCATTGCAAGGAATTGTATATTAAAACTTTAAAATGGAAAAGAATTATGCCAAGTACATGAAGAAGTCGAGGACGAAAGAGTATTATCACAGACAATACCTCGTCTGTGGTATTATAAAATAAATCAGAAAAAATAGAAGAAAATAACATAAATATAAGAAAAAGATTATGAATAAAAAAAAATATAAGATAGTAATAATTAGGATATAAACAAAAAATGTGAAATCAAAATGAGCTGAAAGTACGTAAAGGTGTTTCCCACACAGCACACAGGCGCCTTAAAGGCGCTTTTCAGGCGCATGGTCCCAGGCGCTCGAGGCGCCTTAGAGGCGCCGCGAGCGCCTCACCAGCGTCCAATATGCGCCTTCGGAGCGCCTGATGTTACAAAACGGGACGCCTTAAAGGCGCCTTTAAAGCGCCTGAATTAGGGTTAAGGGTTAAGGGTTTTTATTTTCTCCTAGCATACATACAAAATACTAAAAGAAGGCACTTCAAGACAATATCTTATTTAGCCCAACGAACGCCAATCCTCTCTCACAGCCCTCCACTCCAGGAGAAGATTACCCTCCTTTACATATGTGCTCTCTCACTCAATCGACTCCCACCCTAGGACTCTGTGCACCAGTGTGCATCCACATTGCCATTCATACTTATATTTATATATATTTATGTTTATGTCATCTATACTTATATTTAGTTGCATTGGTCTATCCTAGATTAACCTATGCTATACTATGTCTATGTCAGTCTTTCTTTACTCAGGTACTATTTATCACATTAATCCGCGTTATTGCTCTGTTTATCACATTTTCCCGTTCTCTCGCCCTAGATACTCCTTTTAATTTTCTTCAGAAATCCTACTAATAATCTTGCCACAGCTGGTTCGTCTTCAGTGATCCTATTTACAATGTCTTCACTTTCCCTTGCCCCCTTCGCCTCTAGCATCATTTTATAAGATACTCTCTCTCTTTCATATTTTCTACATTTCCACACTATATGGTTAATGTCCTCTATCCCCTCCCCGCAGTCGCAGTTAGGAGACTCCACTATTCCTTTTCTCTGTAGTGATTCGGCCAAGTTATAATGATTAGCTCTCAGCCTATTGAGCGTGGTGATAGACTCTCTCGTCATGGTTGTTAGTTTCCCAAACCATGGGCGTCGTTTCCCTTCATTATTTGTCCTCATGTTGAAGTATTTGACCCCTTTTTCCTTTCCTTCTTCCTTCATGTCTCCAAATGATTTCTTCCATGCAGCGTCCATTAATGTCACCATTATGTCCTCCAGTGGAATCTTGTATTCCTTATCTGGGACTCCCTCCGTCGATTCTTTGGCTTTCGCATCAGCCTTTTCATTCCCTATTATTCCCTCGTGCGCTGGCACCCATGCCATTCTTATTTTACCGTTGGTTTGGTGATTGTTTACAGCTTCCCTTCTTTGTAGTTTCTCTCTTTTAATTATGCTGTTTCTTATTCTTTCAATTCTTTTATTCCTCTTCTTCCTTCTCCCATTTTCACTACCTCTTCCAATGGCCTGTAATACACTCATCGAGTCTGTCAAAATTAACACATCCCTTTCCTTAAATTCTACGTTTGCTATTTCTATCGCTCGTTCTATTGCAATTGCCTCTGCTGTGAAGATAGACGCCTTATTGCTAATGCTCAGGCTTTTTTCCTGCCAGGTATTTTCGTTGCTATTCTTTATAACTATACCTATCCCATTTGCTCTCTTACCCGGTATCTTGGACCCATCTGTGTAAATTTCAGTGTTTATCTGATTGTTTATCTTTTTCCTCCCTTTAATTTCCTCGATTATCTCCCTGTGGCCACTCACTGGCATATCCTTCATGCTATTCCCCAGATCCCATTCTATCACCTCCTCTATATCTATCTCCTCGTCATCCATCACTCCCTCGGTTCTCACGCCTTGAGGCGTCTCTTCCCTCTCCATTATCTCTTCAAGTGGCTCCGTCTCTTTCCATACCCGTACCATATCCTCCGTTTGTGTTTCACTATCTCTTCCCTGCGCCTCCGCTAGCCTTTTTATGGCCTCTAGTGGCTCGCTGTGTTTTCGGTCCCTTTGTTTGCATATGTATTTTTGCAGTAGTAACTCTTTCCTGTTAACCATGTCCATAATTCCCGCCTCTGTCATCATAACATTTATTGGGGTGGACATTCTGTACCCCATCGCCGTCCTTATCCCTGCATTTTGAATCTTCTTTATTTTGTCTTTTACTTTGCTACCCTTGTTGTTGTTATGGTAGATAGTGATGCCATACTCCATCACCGATCTGATCAGGGACTTATATAGTATGATCATTGTTTCCGGGTTGGCCCCCTTTTTTATGTGGCTTATGTACCTAAGCATTGTCAGTCTTTTTTTTATTTTCCTGTCCATTTCCGATACGTGTTCCTCAAACCTCAGTCTTCTGTCCAGTACTATCCCCAGAAATTTTGCTTCCTCTTCCTCTTCAATCTCCACTCCGTTTACCTCTATTTTTACTTTGCCCCTTCTGCGTGATTTGTTCCTTGTCGTGAAGTTTACCACTTTTGTTTTTTCTCCCGCTACATCCAACTTTATCTCTTTCAAGTTGGTTATTATCGTATTGACTGCTGTTTCTATTGCGTTAATATTCATTTCTTTGGCGTTACTTGTTGTGTATATGGCAATATCGTCTGCGTATTGCAGGACCCTCACCTTTTCCCTGTCTATATTACTGGTTATGTCTGCCGTATATATATTGTATAATATAGGGCTTAATATGGCTCCTTGTGGTAGCCCTTTCCCCTGATTGCATATTGCAGGTTCACCGAATTTTCTTATACACTTGAGTTTTCTATCTGTGATCCAGTTGCTCACGAATCCCACAATTCTTTCTGGGCATTTTTTTTGCATTATTTTCCTTCTTAGCGTGTTGTAATCGACGTTGTCGTATGCAGCTTTCACATCTAGGAATGCTGCCAGGGTATCCCTCTTGCTCTCAAAACCTGCTCTTATGTCCGCGGTTAGAGTAGTAAGATTATCTACCGTGGATCTTCCTCTTCTAAATCCGTTCTGACTGGGATCCATGATTTCCTCTTCCTCCGCCCACCTGGTCAGTCTATTATTGATGATTCTCTCCATGATTTTCCCCACACATAGGGTTAGGGCTATGGGTCTTAGAGCTTTTTTATTCGGTTTGTCTAAAAATATTATTACTGCCTCCTTCCATTCAATTGGGATCTCTTGTGAGATCCATACTTCCTCATATATATCTTTTAAGATCTCCAAATATTCCGGCATCAGATTCTTGAATATGTCGTATCCTATGCCGTCTTCACCCGGTGCTGACTTGGAGTTTGACGCTTCTATGGCTTCTTCTACCTCTTTTATTGTTATGGCCCCGTTCCATACCTCGTGCTCTCTCTCCTCCTCCTTGGTGGGGCGTTCCCTGTCTCTGCCACTGTCTTCCGTTACATATTCTCCGCCTCTCAGTTTTCCTATTTCCGCTTCCTCCAGCTCCTCTCTTTCCTTCGTGGTTATATTCTTGTTTTTTATGTTGTTGTCGAATCCCTTCTGTATGTTCTTAATTTTCCTCCATATATCTGTCCCATGGGTGTGGTGGTTTATCGATGTTGCCATCTCCTCCCATGCCTTCGTCCTCTTGATCTTGATTACTTCCCTAACCTTCTTTCCTTTCTCTCTATACACTTGCCAACTGTTATCATTTGGGTTTTTTATGAATTTGTTTGTGGCCTTCCTTCGTTCTCTTTTGGCCTGGACACATTCCTTATCCCACCATGGGTACTGTTTCTGTCGTTGTCGGTTCGATTGGTTGACCCCTTCCTTGTACTGGTTGGTCTTCCCATTTTTCTCCCCTCCTTCTCCTCTTCTAATGTTCTTCTCCGTAGTTGCCTCCTCCATTGCATCTGTAATGTTTTCCATTAGTAGTCTACATTTATTGTTTGTACTGCTGCATCTACCAATCTCTTCATTAATCCTTTCCCCATTCCTTATTTGATACATTTTGAATACCATCCAGTCTATCCCACCTTCTTTGTATTTTCTGGTTGTGAACATCTTTTCCTCCCTTCTTTCTAGTCGCTTTGATATTTGCACTCCTATAATTTGGTGATCAGATCCTAGTGTTTCCCCCTCCTCTATTATGTTCGATTCTTGGTAGGTCTTGAATGTCATTATTATTAGGTCAATGTTGGACGGTTTATACTTCCCTGAGCCGGTTCTCGATGTCGTGTATTCATTTTTAATGAACATCTCCTGTTGCTCCACCGTTTCCGCCAAGTGAATTCCATCTCTGTTGTTTTTGTAGCAGTTCCACTCCCTATTACTAGCATTAAAATCTCCCATTATTATCGTTTCTGTGTCTCCTCTTCTGTTTTCAAATAATTTTTCCCATTCTTCTTTTTTCAGTACACAGTCTGGGTGTTTATATACTACTATTATGTCCACCTCTTGTCCATCTATTTCGACTGTAATGGCCATTATCTCGGTTTTGTCTTTGATCCACCTAACATCATTTCTTTCTCTCATGCTAGTATTGTTTTTTATTATAATGCTTAACCCTCCCCCTCTTCTATCATTTTCCCTATCCTTTCTATATACATTAAACCCCTTCACTCCAAAGTTATCCCTATGTGTCAGCCATGTCTCTGTCACCCCTATAATATCATATTCATTTACCATTTCCTTGAATTCCACAGCTTTATTTCTCAAACTTCTTGCATTCCATATTGCAATCCTACAACTATTATTGTAACTATTCATAATATTACTATTGATGTGATGTTCTTTAGCTATTGATATGTCTGTTTTAGCTTTTTATTGTAATCTTTACGAAATCCTATGCTTCCCGTATTTCTACTATTAACTAGTTAAAGCTACTTGGTGTCTTCTGTTGCTTTCTTATATGAATTTACTCCTATACTAAGACTGTGTCCCTCTAGTTATCTATTCTTAACTGTGTACTTTACTTGATTTAACGCTATTCCTCTTTGGTATGGACCACATTTTCCTCCTGGTCCGTTTCTATTGCCTCCGTGCTTTCTTTCCATTCCTCAGGTCTTTCTTCCCCCTTACGTTTTACTCCCTGTTCTTTCTCACTTCCATCGTCTAATTCTTCGTTACCGTCCTCATCTTCTTCTTTCAGGTCCATCTCCTCCAGCCATTCAGTCGTTCCCTCACTCGCACTGTAGTCGTCTACTATTGTGTCCGAATCCGATTCATCGGCTTCTGGTTTCCTATCCGTTGCCTCTTCGCTTTCCAGTTTGGTTAATTCATACTGGACTGGAATGTATACCTTTTCTATCTTTCTAACTCTTGGTTTGTCGCGTTCCTGGTCTTTTTCGTGCTGTATTATGTTGTGTCTGTTACCTTCGTATTTGTTTTTGTTTTTGTCCTTCCATCCCCCCTTTTCCACCTCCCTTCTTTTAGTCTGTGCTCCTTCTTCCTTCTTGTCATTTTTCTTAATTTTTCCTGGCATGTTCATGACCAGTTGGGTGTGTGCCCCATTCCATTCTTCCTCCGTATCCATCGGATGTTGCTCTCTGTCCATTTGTTCCTTTATTCTTTTGCTGAGTTTTTGCATTATATTCTTTTCTTTTATGATTTTCATCATTTCTTCAACCAGTGCCTCCTCTTCCTCCTGGTCATTTAGTTTTAGTTTTTCCGGTTGTACTCCTATCTCTTTTCTAGTTTTCCTTTCACCACTCCATTTCTTCTCGTATGCCTCTGGTTTATGTATTGTGTTGTATTTATACAAGCCTCCTTCCTGTGACGGAATGTTTTCTTGTTCATTAGCTGGATTAAGTTTTCTTGGAACGTAATTTAGTGTTTTATCTTTCCTGTAATCGCTTTCCTTCTTCCGCCATTGTTCACCCTCTCTTCCAGGGCCTCTGAGCGGCTTTTTCTGAGAGTCATCTGGATTCTCGTTCTTCCTCTTAAACTCTTCGTTGTTCCTGAGGACTCTGCTACTGTGTCCCCATACGTTCTCCTCCGGCCTTCTGTTATCGTATTGGGTCCCTCCCTCCTTCGCTGGTTCCTTCCTTCGGTATTCTTTCTGTTCTTTGTTTCTTTCCCACACTTTCCTTAATTTGCTAATTTCTTTTTCTACTGGGAAATCCAGTTTTTCCCAGTATTCAATTTTAATATTTCTTTTGAGAGCGGGGAAGTCTGTCCCCATTACATCCTCTTCGTATTCATCCATGTCTTTCTCTTCATTTCCGTATTTCACGAGTCTTTCTTCCCTTCTAACTATTTCTTCAGCCCCTCTATAGGTTAGGTTCTTATGGGCCATTATTTTTTTTATGGTAGTCTCCCTCCGATATGCAGGGCACTCCCTAGTAGTACTTGTATGCTCCCCGTTGCAATTGATGCATTTGGGGTTTTCCGTGCAATTTCCATGAAACGGCTTTGCACATACGAAACATTTTCTTTCAGGCGTCTTGCACGTCGCCTGAATGTGCCCGAATCTTAAACATTTAAAGCATTGCTTAACCGCTTCTACAAATGGATGAATATTGAGCCATACGTGCCCGAATCCTATGAGTAGTTTTGTGGGTAGGGATTCGCCCTGCATCTTAATTAAGATTGCCTTTCCCTCCTCCCACGTAACTTTTCCATCTTTCATTTTTCTTTTCTTTAACCTCTCCATTGTGACCACCCCCTGTTTAGGACTCTCTTTTAATTGTTTCTCAAGCTCCTCGATCGAATCCTCCCACTCGTTAATTACTCCCTTTCTAAACTTCCACCTATTTGGAATGTAGGTGGTGTAGTCCGTTGGTTGCAATCTACTCCTTACTAACATTGCGTTGGCATCTTGTCTGCTTTTATACGTGACTTCCGCCCTGTTGAAGCCCACCATTCTCAATCCCTGGAACTTTATTTTCGTGTCCATTATTATTTTGTATATCTTAATTAAGTTGTTTTTTTTACTAGTTGTTAATTTATTTTGGTTGAGTGTTACTGTTACGAGATATTCGTCTTTGCTCGAATCCCATTCGTAGATCTCGCTGCCCATGTTTCCCTTTGTCTGTGTATCGTACCCATTTTCTGTTTGTCTTACCATATTCCTTTCTTTTCCAGTTATCACCGGCTCTTTCGCTCCCTCACGGTAATCATCTTTCTTATCCCTTATCTTTTTACTGCTAGTCTTTTCTGCTTCGTTATTAGCTTTTTTCCTCTTCTTATTGGTACTTTGTTGTTCGTATTCATCATCCCCACCTTGATCGCTATGTACTATTACATTTCCGTCATCTATACGTCCTGTCGCTCCTCGTGTTCCCCGTTGTTTGATAACCTCATTTCCTTCTTCTTGGTCCGATTCGGCTTCCATGTATTCGACCAGGTCCCCGTTTGCATGCCCGGCGCTTTCCTTTTCTTTTCCCTCCCAGCTCTTCCCTTCTTCTACTTTTCCCATCTTCACTGTGGTGCTTCTTCCATTCATCTTCTTCTCTTTCCCTATTTCTCCTTTAACGTTCTTACTCATTTCTTTCTTCATATCCTCTTTCATTCTTCTCTCTAGTCTTATACAATTTTCATTTTTCCCTCCATACCCTCCCCCTGCCGGTCGGACCTCGGCGTCCAGCCTAACCTCTCCACTCACCTTTCTTTCTCTTAATTGTCGACGTGACCACCTTTATCTCCGCCTTCCTTTCCACTCTCACCCGTTGAATCTCTATTTTCCTTTCCTCAACACCTACGCGCTTCTCTCCCTTTCGTCCTATTTTGACTTTAATATCTTAATATTTCACAGCTCTCGTGTTCTCCCTTAGTCTTCCGCCATCTTCCCCATCTAATCCCTGAATTAGGACTGCCAGGCGTTTCAAAGGCGCCTGAAATGGGCGCCTAAAAGGCGCCTGGAACAGGCTTTTTAAAGGCGCCTGGAACAGGCGTGTTAACGGCGCCTGGAACGGGCCTGGATTAGGATTGACAGGCGTCTTAATTATAGATAAATTAGGTCAAATGCAGCTCTTTAAAAATTGCCATTAGGGCGTATGTAAGATGGTTATCGATACTGATTAATTTTAATCTAAATTTAATGAAACAAAGGGTTATTAAAATGAAATCAGACTGGATAAAATTTCATTTTCATTTACTATATTTATTTATGCACGCAATGAATACAGACTGCACTTACATAAGAAGTATAGCTAGGTGATACACATGTACGTATGCAAAGTATACAAAATGTACAGAATATACAGAATATACATATAAAGACACTTAACGTTTCAACGATGGCGCCGAATTTAACAATTTCTCTACGCGGACGATGCGGCGGTCGCGTGCCACTATTCTCTCTCCAAGCGGACGGTGGCAGTGATGTAGCCTGCAGTACTATGCCTACAATGTAGCCATTACTATGCGTACGAGGTAGTCACTGTCTGTGTTCAAAAATTATACTAGGATTGGTTATTACAATCAACATTCAATTTATTCTTATTTGTATAACAAGCGTGAGCACTTAATAGAATAAAGAAAGTAACACACTATTATTGTATAACGTAATATCGAACAATTATAATCTTCTTATAATACTTGAATCGCGAGCACACTTTCATACAACCGTTTACGACAAGATCCGACACGAGAAGAAGGAACGGAAAACCCGGTGTGCAGATACACGACTGACGACAGTGACGACGGCCTTATAGACGCTTCTGAAATTTTGTATAGATGGCGCCAGGGTAGTTACACGGCGCCTCCCGAGCGCCTCCCGAATGCCTCCCGAGCGCCTCCCGAATGCCTCCCGAACGCCTCCCGAGCGCCTCCCGAATGCCTCCCGAGCGCCTCCCGAATGCCTCCCGAGCGCCTCCCGAACGCCTCCCGAGCGCCTCCCGAATGCCTCCCGAATGCCTCCCGAACGCCTCCCGAGCGCCTCCCGAACGCCTTTACAACGCCTAAAAGGCGCATTTAAGGCGCATTCAAGGCGCCTTGTTACAAATCCGGACGGTCAGGCGCTCAGGCCTAAAACAGGCCTAAAACAGGCCGAAAACAGGCGCCTTCAGAACGCCGTGTGCTGTGTGGGTTTCCAGCAGCGTGCAATGGCGACACTATGTAACACAATGTTAAAATTGGGTGCTTCCCAACTGCGCTTAAGGGGACTATGCAGTCGAAAAGTCGATTTTTTGTATTGCATTTTCATGATTTTCCGAAAGTACTATCTTTTCTAATTAAAAGCCGCTTAGTTTGTAGTAAAATTCGCAAAATTGTAGATTTGGAAGCTAAAAACGTCAAGCGACAACCTATAGCGTCGCTTCCCACACAGCACACAGGCGCCTTAAAGGCGCTTTTCAGGCGCATGGTCCCAGGCGCTCGAGGCGCCTTAGAGGCGCCGCGAGCGCCTCACCAGCGTCCAATATGCGCCTTCGGAGCGCCTGATGTTACAAAACGGGACGCCTTAAAGGCGCCTTTAAAGCGCCTGAATTAGGACTGCCAGGCGTTTCAAAGGCGCCTGAAATGGGCGCCTAAAAGGCGCCTGGAACAGGCTTTTTAAAGGCGCCTGGAACAGGCGTGTTAACGGCGCCTGGAACGGGCCTGGATTAGGATTGACAGGCGTCTTAATTATAGATAAATTAGGTCAAATGCAGCTCTTTAAAAATTGCCATTAGGGCGTATGTAAGATGGTTATCGATACTGATTAATTTTAACCTAAATTTAATGAAACAAAGGGTTATTAAAATGAAATCAGACTGGATAAAATTTCATTTTCATTTACTATATTTATTTATGCACGCAATGAATACAGACTGCACTTACATAAGAAGTATAGCTAGGTGATACACATGTACGTATGCAAAGTATACAAAATGTACAGAATATACAGAATATACATATAAAGACACTTAACGTTTCAACGATGGCGCCGAATTTAACAATTTCTCTACGCGGACGATGCGGCGGTCGCGTGCCACTATTCTCTCTCCAAGCGGACGGTGGCAGTGATATAGCCTGCAGTACTATGCCTACAATGTAGCCATTACTATGCGTACGAGGTAGTCACTGTCTGTGTTCAAAAATTATACTAGGATTGGTTATTACAATCAACATTCAATTTATTCTTATTTGTATAACAAGCGTGAGCACTTAATAGAATAAAGAAAGTAACACACTATTATTGTATAACGTAATATCGAACAATTATAATCTTCTTATAATACTTGAATCGCGAGCACACTTTCATACAACCGTTTACGACAAGATCCGACACGAGAAGAAGGAACGGAAAACCCGGTGTGCAGATACACGACTGACGACAGTGACGACGGCCTTATAGACGCTTCTGAAATTTTGTATAGATGGCGCCAGGGTAGTTACACGGCGCCTCCCGAGCGCCTCCCGAATGCCTCCCGAGCGCCTCCCGAATGCCTCCCGAACGCCTCCCGAGCGCCTCCCGAATGCCTCCCGAGCGCCTCCCGAATGCCTCCCGAGCGCCTCCCGAACGCCTCCCGAGCGCCTCCCGAATGCCTCCCGAATGCCTCCCGAACGCCTCCCGAGCGCCTCCCGAACGCCTTTACAACGCCTAAAAGGCGCATTTAAGGCGCATTCAAGGCGCCTTGTTACAAATCCGGACGGTCAGGCGCTCAGGCCTAAAACAGGCCTAAAACAGGCCGAAAACAGGCGCCTTCAGAACGCCGTGTGCTGTGTGGGTTGTGCCCAGAAACTTTAAACGCGTTTTTCGCGAATGGAGGTTCAGATCGACTTGGAAAAAATTGCAGGATACTTAGAGCATATAAACATGGAGGAAGCATGCAATAGGTAGGCGAAAATGTAGAAAGAAAAAGATATATATTGGGGACACCCCCTCTCTTTCTAGTGCCAGGGGCGGCAGTGTTTTTTTTTTTAATGTTAGAAAGAGAGCGGGTGTCCCCAATTTTAGATTTTCTACTTAGAAAATCTACATTTTCGCCTATTGCATGCTTCCTCCATGTTTATATGCTCTAAGACAGGATGTGTAAAACATGTGCTATTTCGACCTAAACCTCTGATAATTTTCATAAAAAAATTAAGTCTTCTTAAATAATTACTAAATGTGTCCTACATCAGTAACGATGCACACGAAGAGAATTATTTCAACAGCTGAAAGAAAAAGTAACCCTGCTGCACGAGTAAATGAAATAAGCACATTTCCATGTATAAAAACTTTATTTTTTTTTAGTTTTTGAAGTGGACACTACGAATGAGGGCCGCTACGGCCACGGCCCCGGCCCCGGCCCCAGCCACGGCCACGGCCACGACCCCAGGCATGGCCATGGATTTCCACCAAATCCCGGAGGATGATGGCTTGCGACCGCATAGCCTTTAGGATGGCCCAGTACTCCTTCTGAGCCCTCACTCTCCGGCCGCTCCTTTGGTGGCGGGCTACATGTCCTGTAATTAGTAAAAAATAAATTTATTTAATAAATTTATAAATTTATTAAATTTACTAGATATAGGCTAAAGTGAACAAATGTAACTCCTTAAAATGTGTATGTATTTACCTTCCGCCTTGGCTGGCCTCTCCGTATTAGGTGTAGATGATGATGGTGGTGGTGGTGGTGGTAGCGGCGGTGGAGGCATTGGTGGCGCCACGGTTGCAGCTGCCATGGCTGATTGGTTACCACTGGCAGGCAGCATCGCCTTGTCAATATGTTGTACAAATGTTTGCTGCACTTTTTTCTACAAACAATAATAAACAATTAATTAGCAAAAAAGATCAAGAGTTCATAACAGCTGCATATGATAGAAGAAAGTCATACATGTAGCACAAGGATATGTATTATTCAAGTGCAAATTGAAAATTAGGAAATATAAAAATTTGAAAATTGAAATAGTGTATGATGCAATATTATTAAAATTGTGTTATTTACGTTAGAAAATATATATATTCTCATTACTTCACAGGCCTTTCCATTATTCAATCGTACAAAAAACTGTAACGTATTATAACTTTATTTTGTGTACAATTCGCACTTATAACTAGTAGTAAAACAAGAAGATATTTCATATGTTGAAGCATATTCTAACTCAGATGTGAAAATATGCTTCAATGTGTCCAATATGTTCTTGTTGTATTACTAGTTATAAGTACGAATCTTTCACAATATGAAGTTATAATACGTCACAGTATTTTGTATGATTGAATAATGGAAAGACTCGTGATGTAATGTGAAGAAACATATACGATATACATAAATACGATCTGGTAACATCGCATCAGAATTTATTTGAAGTGACGAATAAAAGTGGCAAACGTGGGTAACGAATAAAAGTAACGAATAAATCTCACGAATATATTGTCATTAATAGGACTAATGAATAAATTCCACAAATAAAAATGACAAATAAATTTCTCACGAATAAAACTAACAAATAAAACTAAATTCTCACGATTAAAATTAACGAATAGAAATAAATTCGTATATAATAACGGTTTTGCCCAACTCTGCCTTGAGTATATGAATAGTATTTTTATTACTTACATTTTCTTTTGTCGTTTGCGTATTCATTTCAATGCTGACTGAAATACAAAGATAGAAGGTTAATAAACTGAAAGTAATGTAAGAATATGATATAAATTTTCTTTCTTTTGATTGCTACGTACTTTTCACGACGCTTGCCAATAACAATATGACGATACGACGGTAAAGGGACTTAGCAACTCTTTGAATCCTTAGCAACGGAATCACAAATCATGGGCGTTGAGTGACTTGTTTCCAGGGGGGGCAACTTCGGGATGTTGGTAAAGAAAAACATACCCCTCTTGCTTTTTTAACCCATTTTGTAGTGCCAATTTAATTAAAAATTTAAAACTGAGATTTAAAAATATTCACTTTTTTAGTATGAACTTTTAATAAAGATCAGTTTTTAAAAATAAGTGATCTTTTTAGCCAGGGGGGCAACAAACAATGATGGTGCGCAAGGCCGACGCGAGGATGGTTGGCGCCCTTATGCAAGGAAATTTTTGGCGCCCCCAAATTTTTGCACCTGTTTTCTATTTAATATGTTTTGCCTTTACGAGATACAATAAAAAAAAAGAATTACATTTACATTTCGTTTATATGGGAGTTGGATTCCTTTCCCAGATAGCAGACGCCCAAAAGGCGTCTTAAAGACGTTTCAGAGACGTCTTGTTACAAATCAAGACGTTCAGACCTAAAATGGACATAAACTAGACGTCTCTTAAGACGAGGTGTGCTATCTGGGTTAAAAGATCACTTATTTTTAAAAACTGATCTTTATTAAAAGTTCATACTAAAAAAGTGAATATTTTTATATCTCGGTTTTAAATTTTTAATTCAATTTTCATTACAAAATGTGTTAAAGAAGCAAGTGGGGTATGTCTTTCTTTATCAGCATCCCGAACTTGCCCCCCCTGGAAAGAAGTCTCCGAACGCCCATGATCGGTATTTTGACACTTGGCAGATCATGACGGTTTAACACTTGGCAGGTTATATATATGTACAATGGCGGACGACGAATGATCCCGAGAGTCAACGAACGAAACAGTAATAAAATAGACAGTAATAAAAATGTAACTGTCACTTTTTGTTTGCAATATGTTTTGTGTCTACTTAAAACATTTAAAAAGTTACAGTAGACAGTGTTCATAACAAATGGAAACATGTATATTTACATAAAGTTTTATTTCATGTATTTATTGTAAGAATTAAGAATTTAATAAATGCACTTTTCCATCTTACGATTAATACTTATTCTAAACATGTAATTAACATATATATATATTAAACATACAACATATATCTATTATAATTTATAAATTACACTTCTTAAAAGTAATAATCTTTGGTATCCGTTTCTGTATTATGAAAAATAACTGGAAATAGAATAGAAATTCTTCCTGTACAGAAAGTACGTTGTTACATGTTGTCAGATTCTGATGTTATAAGTGGGAAGTTTTGTGTATCTATTAGAAGCTCTTCGTTAGTAGATTTCTCTTCAGGTTCAAATTCATCTGTATCCTCGTCAGTTAGTACTTGAGGTCCGGTAGATTTATATTGAAACGCAGAGTGCGATAAATCAACTTCAACGGGAAACAATGTCACAGCGGATAAGAGATCACGCGTGTTAGAATAATATTTTGCTAAACCAGCCGCAAATTTTTGCAACTGCCATACAACATCCTGAACATGTTTATTATCCAATAATTCCAGTTTCACAAGCACGTCTGATCTAAGTTTAGCAAATTTGGCACGAGCTTCTTGTCGACATCTCAACACTAATCGATATTCATAATTCCCAGTCTCCACTCGATAAAGGGGCTCCTGGAGTGCTGCATAACTTTGTTCTTCATCATCTAGTTCCTTTACTTTCAAGCAATAAGAAAGGTATTCGAATTTAGCATCAGCATACTTGCTAATAGTTAGTCTAGTGTCTGGAATGGCTTTGTGAAGATATGTGCCTAAATCATTCAATATAGGCTTCAAACTTTTTAACATTGTTACACCAAACTTTTCCATTTGCCTATGCTGTTCACCAAATTGCCTGAATGCTTCGCTAGCTCGCGGTTGCGGTTCTCTTACTCCTATTGCGGCAAATGCATCACCAAATACTGAAGCAGATAACACAAGTTTTATATAAACTATGATTTAGTTCAAATTTTTACGTTATATGTATTAATATTACATACATGTACAGAGTGGCCCAATAATTCTCTCACTCGGAATATCTCCGTTATTTTTGAAGATATGGAAAAACTTTATTTACAAAAGTTTTGTGGTACAGAGGGGGGCATAACATGCCCGTAAGAATCTTTTTGTAGTCGCAAAGGTTTTCGGTAGAGGTGTGCGAGAACCCGATGTCGCGACGGATCGAAATGGATTATAGCGTGTGCTATAATCAATTCGGAAGTGATAAGAAGTGTACGGGCTTCAGAAATTCGACGGTTGAAGAATAAAGAACACCACACTACTTTTGTAAATAAAATTCTTCCATATCTCCAAAAATAACAGAGATATTCAGGGTGCTCAGAGTTATTGGGTCTATAATTAATTATTTCCATTTCGATTAGTTAACTAAAAGTTTAAACGCACACCTTTGTATATCTGTGTTAAATCGAAGAAGGCATGTAAAGTAGATTTGGCATGGGAAACCAGGCCCCTATATAAATTTTCTGTACGCTGTAATGCCATTAACCTTTGTACGAGTGCATCGTTACAAAGAATGGCACGAGATAATCCAAGTGCATCTGCCGTTGCACTTCCCATTCCTTCGACCAGTCTATGCTTCACCTAAAATTTAATGTTACTGCTAGAAACTAGTAATATTATTAATTTACTCATAAAAAAATATGTAAAGATAGATAATACAAACTTTTTTCAGGGCTATATCGAGAGTGCGACCTTGTTTAGGATCAGCGTGTAATTTATTATAATTCACACTGACTTGAGAGTCGCAGGATTGTATCATTTTTGCAACTTCTACTTTCGTCTTTCCTCTAACCGATGCTCCATTTACCGCTACGAGTTCATCTCCGGATTGTAATGTACCATCTAGCGCAGCAGGAGTGTTATCGAAGATTTGCACAATATATAAGCAAGGACATAGCGGTGCTCCACCTCCGATACTTATGCCTATGAGATTACTGCTGTCCTTCTGTATTACAACATTGCCAGAAGTAATCGTCATACCCCTGTATAGATTAATGTAATGAATTTAATATTTATATCACATAAAGAGTACACATGTATTAAATAAGCAAAAACAAAAATTTCATAAGCATATCTATGATACTATCAATTAGAAAAATAATTGATCACACCACTTTGTGCATATATTTACATAGCATTACCTACGAATCACTTTTACGAATAATAAACATTTAGTTAAACAACAGAATATTAATAATAATCTAATAATAGAAAAGTAATAATGTAGAGTAGAAAAAATATTAATAGTGCGTGAAATTTTATAAACAAATTAAACCTTAAGTAGCCAATTGCAAATACACAACAATATGGAAATCTAAATGTATCGATATCGAAGAAATATTTAACAAGTTCTCACCTGAATGTGCTTATACATAATAATTATTAATATCATAATATAAAACATTTATATTGTACCTAATTTACTACGCAACATAAAGTACATTATTAACGAATTAAAATTCAATTAATTTTGAAACTTGACTTTAACGGCAAGCACACAATTATCAGAACTTACATCACGGTGCTGTGTAGCTGATGAGACTGATCTTGAGTGACCAGTTCTACATCTGGTCTATAATCCGTAATAATAAAAGAAAAGAAAAATACGAAATTTATACGGCCTTAGAAATATCCATCGAAAAGTATGAAGTATAAAGAGCTTAAGTGAAAGATAAAATAGTGAAACACAGCGATGCGTACATGCGATTTTCCATCATAGTGAACTGATGCGATTGCGCATTAGCCGGTGGCACGGTGGTTAATGGAACAGAACTGTCCTCGAGCTTGTCGTTAGATTCTTTCAATGTAATAGTATCTGCGGATAAAACTGTTTGTTCCTTCGCGCTATTCCACCGCACCGTGGCATACAGACATGCATGTTGCGAGAAAAGAGAAGCACATTTAAAATGTAATGCAACATATATATCGGTAGTTAACCAAACAATATTAGGAAACCAACATCTTATCCTCTTCGAAGAAGAAATCATCGTCGTAATCCATATTTATATTTGCAATCTGCAAGACCAATAAAGATGACGTCACTGCTCAAAATTTGAATTTCATTGATAAGCGCGTAATTTAGTGGTAAGTTACTAATGAAATCGTACTTTAACTACAACTTGTAAGTGATTTTGATGCAATTAATTTTTTAGTAGACAACATTCAACGTAAAATTAACACAGTGTGTTGTACCTGTTTTTGTTATTCGAACGAAAAGAAGATTAAGGTTATCTGTCACAAGCAAGTGTCACCGCAAAGCAAATGACAGAATTTATATATATATATATATATATATACTAGGCTAGCTATTATTTACTGTTGGTACAAATTTTTTTCAAGATTTTCTTCGGGGCACCCTCCAGAATAGTTTCAAATAATTAAAAAAAAATCCGGGTAAAGTTTGAGCTCGATTGGATAACGGGAAAGTGTGCCGCTGGGCCGTTAAACATTTAAATTATTATTTAACAGCTCGCGAAGTCGATTTTATATAATATCCTCCAAGTTATTGATTAGATCAAAAAATATGTCAAACAAAAGTTGTAGATCCGGACAAGGAGCAACTTTTATGTTCTATTACTTTTTCTCGTGCGACAAACGGTTTTCGAAAAAAAGTCCGAAATACTATGTGCATGTGCGAATTTTATTAGGGTAGGTTTCCTTATACGCGACTGAACGCATCGTCAAGAATTTCAAAGTCGATTTTCTCGGAAATGAAGCGTAATATCAAAAAATTTTATTCCTTTTTCTCAACTTATTTACTTCTCATAAGTAGAAAAGAAAGAGTAACTTTTTTTGATATCGCGCTTAATTTTCGATTTTGAAATTTTTGACAATGCATTCCAGTCGCGTATAGGGAAACCTACCCTAACGAAACTCGCGGGCGATTTGGGCGTAAATGGAATTCGATTTCTATGGTGCTGGGACCCGAAGGACTCCGATAGTTCGTTGGGCAATATTAGCGATAAGCTTGAAACGCCATTCTGCTTAAAGCACAGGAAAAAATGTGTTTGTATGTGTGTATATAGTGACGTAGCGATCGTTACTATTTATTCGCAGTTTTTCTAAAAGTGAAAATCACTAGTAATTAAGACTATCGGGTTGGTAATGTCAAACTATCTCGAATCTTTACTATTTAATGCCAACGTCGGTCGTCGATGTTCCACGTTGTAGAATTGACGACTACGCCGCTGACCTTCCACGTCGCAAACAGAAATGGTAGGCGATTGTGATATGTCGAAGCGTTGCAGTCCGGTGCCGACTCTGAAGTGAGTGGTGCGAAGCAAGATAAATCGGTATTCATAACAGAAAAGATACATTCAAAACAACGCAACGAAATGAAGAAATTTAGCATTTTTTTATTATTACTCATTTCGCCGATTATTCTCAACGTGAACAGAGGTAATGCATAATAAACACGTTACCTGAAATATATTTCTCACTTTGCCATTTACATTTCCAGCACATGTGTGCAATATGTGTTGATATATTTAAGCTTCAGTCTTTCGTTTATTGCATTCTTTCGTGCATTTTTGTATAATTTTCATTGAAAAGATATTGTGCAGCTTTCGTTCGTCAGTGTAGCATCAACTAAATTTAAGATAGATCTTTAAGTAATTACATTCTCAACGATATCTTTTTCGTAAAGTTATTTTACTTAGTGTATTTAATTAACATTATTAATATTATCATAAATAGAAAATAGTTAATATGTTAATATTTATTAGTTATAATTGGAAAGATAGTTAATGAACATCACAGACTAGTTTCTTTTTAGACATAATCTGTAATTGTATTTTTAATTTGTTCTCTAGCATATGCTCAAGAAGATGAAAATATAGATGACATAGTGGATGTCGAAGGAGAAGACAATTCTGTAATAACGGATGAAGAACCTGAAGAAGAAACCGCCACTGCCTCGTCCGATGCTGATACTACCACACTGTTTACTAAACCTATCTATAATGGATTGTCAACACTGGGTATGCGTAGATACCTTACTCCGTATTATTATATTTCGTTCGTTTGCAGAATGTAATTTTAATAGTCAATTTTACTTTTCTAGAACTACCAGCTGGGAACTTAGTTGAACTACTCGTTGGTTTCACCAATAAAGGTGAATCCGATTTTGTTCTTGAATCTTTGGATGCTTCGTTCCGTTATGCAATGGACTTCAATTTTTACATCCAGAACTTCTCAACTGTTGCATACAACAAAATCGTGAAGCCGAAACACGAAGCAACTTTGGCATATTCGTTTATTCCATCGGAAAACCTTGCTGGGAGACCCTTTGGCTTTAATATTAATTTGAATTACAGGGATGCTGTATGTAATATGTATACGTGGCGTTTATTTTAAAAATTATTAATTCACGATATTAATGGTATGCAATTTTACAGAATGGCATGAGCTTCAGTGAAGCTGTTTATAACGAAACAGTACAAATTGTTGAATTAGATGATGGTCTGGACGGAGAAACAGTTTTCCTGTATGTATTCCTTGCCGCGTGTGTAATATTGACGCTTGTAGGAGGGCAACAACTTCTTTCGTCTCTCGGTCGGAAATCTCGATCTTCTACTACTCGTAAAATGCCCATGGAAATGGGTACATCTAATCCGAACAATGTAGATTATGACTGGTTACCAAAAGAGACATTGAACAGAATTAGTAAGTGTAGTAACATATTTGAAATAACACGCAAAATAATAATTGCAACGTGACTTACTCGATCTTATTGCAGACAAGTCTCCGCGAACCCCGAAACAAAGCCCTAGGCAACGAAGAGCCAAAAGGACAGCTGGTTCGGATGACTGAATTATGTTAATATGTATGTATATATATTATTTAAATCAGATAGAGAGGAAGAACGGTACCGCGTTTACAAAGATTTTACAACACCAATACTTCAGTCTTCATTAATGACGAAACTAAGCAGAGAACTAACGTCATCTCTTAACTCTTTGTGTAAAAGCATGGGAGATGAAAATCTTGTACTATACTTCGTAGTAAAAAATCATAAATTGGAATTTATGAATTGTGAACATTATTAGCCACTATGTATTACTACCAAAAGAAAAAGGACAAACCAAGAAAAACTTTATAATACTCTGCTTATTTCTTGAATGGACCGAATTTTGAAAAAATATCACTATCATTATGAACAACAGGAATATGTATGTATGTATGTACTGTAATAAAATTGAAATTGTCAATTTTATTAATTATTCATCGTAATTTGTGAGAGAATGTAATGTCAATAAATCACAATTTTGTACAAATTATTTTTAATTTTATATATGTACTAGCGTTACTACTCCGATTCACTCGGAATTTAGTTTCAGATTTTATAAAAAAGATTCTTGGTTTTTTTGATGACTCATCTGGATTAGCCAGGCATAATTAGCTGAGGCATATTCCGTGATCCGAGAGTTTACCGTTCGATAGTTTTTCGGCGATAGACGAGCACACAAACATCTAAACTTTTTGCTTTATATATTGAGATTATAATGAATATAGAGTAAAACTGGCAGACAATGTGAAATTCTAATTTCTAAGTACGTTTCGGAGATATTCGCGGGGACCGATTTAAAGTATATAAACTAACTGCTTTTCATAATTTAATCAAAGGCAATTAAACCAATGGCAATAATAAAAATCAAATGTTATTTCTTTTCTATAAACAGGTCATCAACAATGCTATTTCGATATACACTTAAGCCAACAGATTACATTGATAATATTTGAAAGCAAACATATGCAAATTTACTTTAAAATGGAGTCATGCTATGGCAGCATTGTTATCATTATTTATTCACCGATTGTCATAGAATATGCATTTTCATTTCAATATTTACTATGCACGTGTTTTCATTATTTTATCCCACATTGAAAGTAAAAATATAGGTATCTGTGCAATGTATTTCCACGAAAGGAATTTCAAGTTAAAAGCACATTGTTAAGTATTGTTTAGATTTTATGAAAAATAAATTTCAAGAATTGTATATAAATTCTTTATTCCATTATTTATATATATATATATAGATATACATATTATTCACTTTCTAATATTGTGTGAATATTAATCATGAAAAAAGTTATCAAGAAAAAGAGTTTTTCTATTCAACTATTTTCTCGTTCCTCTATCAAAATTCTTCCTCTTTCCAAATGCAACTAAGAAAAATGAATCCAAGAAAGTAAAGAATTGTCCACGACTACTGGTGAGTTGGTGACTACGTAGATATGTAGATACATACAACTACGTAAAGAACTTCCGTCGGGTCACCATATTTGTCCTCATACTACCTAACCTAATCTATATACATGTGTATCATTCAGTCGCTAAAGAATCACACGTCATAGCTTATCACGCTCGGTTAAAATTGTTCGTACAGTAAAGTTTTCCAGTTAATCACGCGAAAGACACAGGAAAATGTCAGATGTGAGAGATTGGTTTAATTCTTTACCAATTTTCACAAGATATTGGCTGTTGTGCACAGCCGTTTTCACGTTAATCGGCAGATTTGGACTGATTAATCCGCGCTCGTTGATACTCACCTACGACACTTTCGTAAATAATTTCGAAATATGGAGAGCAGGGACCAGTGTGTTTTTCTATCCCCTTAGCCCTGGTACAGGATTCCATTTCTTAATTAACTGCTACTTTCTATATAATTATTCGCTGAGGTTAGAACGAGGGGAGTACGATGGACGACCAGCGGATTATTGTTTCTTACTCTTGTTCAATTGGATATGCTGCGTAATTATCGGGCTTATCGGTGAATTCCCCATTCTTATGGATCCTATGGTACTCAGTGTATTATATGTCTGGTGTCAGTTAAATAAAGATGCTATTGTTAATTTCTGGTTCGGTACGTGCCTTTTTCTTCTTCGTAGAATTTAATGTTGAAATATCTTGTATTTCTAATTGATCACTTTAAATTGTATGTTTCAATGAACCAACAGGTACACAGTTTAAAGCGATGTACCTTCCATGGGTATTGTTTGCATTTAATCTCATTATATCCGGAGGCGGTATGATGGAGCTGTTCGGTATTTTAGTGGGACACCTTTATGTGTTTTTAAAGTTTAAATATCCTCAAGAACTCGGTGGCCCTGAACTGTTAAATACTCCGAAAGTTCTTGAATCTTACTTCCCACCTCAACGAGGTGGCCTGAGGTGGTTTGGAGCGCCTCCTACTCAAAGAGTACAAGCGCAGCCTAGTAGAAATATATTTGGTCATAATTGGGGACGAGGGCATGTTTTGGGACAATAAATTGTAAATTTTATTACAAGAAGTGCGTCTAGTTATATTTCTCTCCAATATCGTTTTAATCACATTTATTCGGATACCAAAAGAAAAACTATCGAAACAGTTTTCCCTTGTGAATGTGGCTTAGATTTGTACGATACATGAACTTGGTGTACCTCTAGTTATGTATAAACCTTAAGATTGTCTGTATCATAAAGCTTTGTCTATGAGAACTTATCCGATGTATTTGTAATTTCATAATTGCATTTTGTATTTTATAAATACGTATTTTTCAAGAGTAATTAGTACAAGCAGTTAGTAAGAGAAGATAATCCATTACGATTCTTATGTAAATTTAATGTATACAATGGTTTAAAACTTTCCTTAACTAATTTTCTTTAAAGAAAAACACTTCATTCCATATATATATATATATATATATATATATATAGTAATTCTACTTTATATCAAGATAATTTGTAGATTATGTTAGCAACTGATTATTAATTGTGACTATTGTAATTAGCATTGTATATGTAAGCACAATTAACTAATAGACAAGATAAATCTTAAATTGCATGAAAGATACCTATGTGTATTTAATATGTGAAAATTGTGTACATTTAATATATTTTCTTATTTTTATTAAAAGCTCGGGAAGATTGTAAGAAAGTACAACATCTGTAGTTTTAAAATTGTTTTATTTTTTGCTCCTTATGATACATCTGAAACAATGGAAATAAAAAACTCAAAACTAAAATGTAAGAAACATTATACATCAAGTGATGATTTTTTATTGAGGTTCTCTCCTCAGTAGCAATATCCCTGATAGTACGTAACAACGCTATGCAGCGGTAGTTAGAACTAATCAGGTGGATGGGATGCTAACCCCTACCAAGAGCCCACAGCGAACTCCCTTCATCATAATATCAACTTTTAGTATTTTTCGACACCATAAGAAAATTGAAATACTGTATAATAATGTACAGTATTACGATGAAAAGTTTGCAGAGAGCTCTGAACCTACCAGATCACTCGTCGGGAACTTGTAACTCTCCAGCGTTGATTTCATCAATAAGATCACGTGGTGGCCTGCCTTCTACTGTACACCCAACTGATTGACAAGTTCCTAGTATTTCCTTAACGGTGCCGCTAAGGTACTTCGACATAGACCTTGGCCTCATAGACCGAGCGATAGCCACAATGTCGTCGAACGACAAATTTCCATTGTGTTTAATATTCTTCTGCTTTTTACGGTCCCTCGGAGGTTCTTTGAGCGCCTTAATAATTAAGGATGCAGCAGATGGGACTATCGAAATAGTAGCTTGTCTGTTTTGAATTGTTAGCTGAACTGTGATCTTCAGACCTTTCCAGTCACTGGTGGCTTTAGCAATGTCATCACCGACTTTTTTCGGAGACTGTAAATAGTACATAATGAATTTTTATATATTTAAGGGAAATTAAATGAAGTGCTTTGAAAATTAAGATCGAGTATTGCGATAGAAATATTTTTTCAAGTATAGAGAAATTAGTGTCAGTGAAGAATGCAAGTTATTGATATTTATTTTAAACTTACCAAACCAAGGGGACCAATTTTTGGGGCGAGAGTCGAAGTTGCACCTACTTCACCTCCAACGCACCGCAAATAGACTGTTAAACGGAGAAATAAGTTAGAACCATGTTTCTTATATTTTGTAATATACAAAATATATTCACACTTAAAAAATACCTTTCTTAATTTCAGTGGGATCGAATTTAGGAGGCATTTTGGCTGTTGCTACGTAAAAAACTCAAGAAATAACTCGAGATGGAACACGATTTCTGCGAAGAACTTAGCACCACGTGAAGGCGCGTCAGGTTTCGTTTCAAAAAGGTGGAAAAGGTTATGTAGACCGGATATGTAGTGGTGTGTAACATAAACTATATGAATTATAGATAGTATGCATGTTTCCTTAAACTCATTCGGATTTGATTAACAGCGCCATCTTTTTTTTTTTGAATTACTAATGCCTGATTTCTTCACCTCTGATTAAAGTCCCGATTAGTGGATAACCAATTGGATACTATCACGTGGCACTCGTCGACCACTTGGATGCTATCATGTGGCAGTTATGTGGGTGTTGCGGCGCCGGCTGGGAATTCTTGTGGATTTTATCACAAAAACGAAAAAATCCTACGATAGTGGGTACGGACGATTTGGGTGTAAGTGGAATTCGCCAAGAGTAATAACACGTCTTTGGTAATAAGTATAAAATGTTTATTATCTAAATTAATTCCATTGCGATGTTCTTTGTGCGGACTACAGCGCCACTGAGCGTCTCATGGCCATTCTGCGAGTAATCTACTCGTTTGAATTTAAATTTCTGCCTTCTACTGTAATAAAATTTGTTCGACTTTTACCCTAATAATTATTATGATTATTATTTATTCCACGGGTAAAGACCCTTTAGTTTACAATATACAATTCATAAAGTTGTGTTTCAAAAGTTCGCGTCTACACTGCCGGGTTAATTTTGACCTTTTAGTACCTATATATTTGCCAAATAACTCGATAACCATAAAAGTAAATAATGCTAATGTGAAAATTATACTAATGGAAATAGAACATTATGAACAATATTCATAAACTACAAATAAATAGTGTTTGCCTGTTACAAACACTGAAAACAAAAAATAATTCTTCTCTTGTACTACAATTACGTCGATGACATGTTATTTTAAATAAAATCGTAAGGCAGGATACTTCATAACAGGTGCGCCCATTAATTATATTCACCTGACCAACCGGAAGTTGAAGTATCGATTGGCAAGTGGAACGTCATCAATTAGGGGCGAATTCCACTTACGCCCCAATCGCCCGCAACACCCGCGATTTTTATTACATATCGTAACTGCACGGGCGATTTGGGCGTAAGTGGAATTCGTTCTAGGTAGTTTCTCACTTTTCTGCCACATTACAATCGGCATCCCGCAATTAAAATATTTTTGAAATAAAAATTTGTGTACGAAATTTTTATTTCAAATAATTTTTTGCTCATCTCTGGTCCACACAAATTTTTCTCCAGTTATTACCCCTGATTTAAAGCATTGAAACTGTTTCTACTTCACCAGTAACAGCAATAGCTTCAATTTCAATCTGGGCTCCCTGCAATAATATTTTATGATTAATTTTAACAAAATTATGTTTCCAAAAAGATAAAACATATATCACTTCATACCATAGGCAATTTTCCAACTTGAAACGTTGATCTGGCTGGGTAGTTCTCCTTGAAAACTATACATGCAAATGTATAATTATTATAGTTGTAACATTCAATAATTATTTAGGATTTAGTATATTACAAACTTACATTCTTTGTAAACTTCATTTACAGCAGCAAAATCATTAATATTGTTTAAAAGAATTGTTGTCTTAACAACTGTAAAAAATGCACAAAGATAGACGTTATTATTTATAATTTACTTCCCGTGTTAATGAAGGCTTGATGAAGATTTCCCGTTTTTTATAAAAAAGTTTCAATTAAAAACCTATTGTTTTTCGGAAGTTATGGATACATATCCGAAAGTCTCCCGATTTTAAACGGCTAAACGGTGGGCGTAAAAACAGCTGTATGTCATGTCCGAATTAAAAAACAATAAAATCTTCTTATAAAGTATGTCAATAGCTATCGTCCATCGGGGCCGAAAATTTTGAAAAATAAAGAAATGATGAGAGATCAAAGGTAAAGTTACATTTTTCTAAGAGAAAATGCCTACTTTTTTCTTTATAAATAATAAACGAGGAATCGGAATAAAAAAAGCCCTCGATGGACGATGTGGAATCTTATTACGATCCTGCATGCAAAATTGGAAGTGAATTGGTTGAACGTAGCACGAGTTTTTAGGCCCACCGTTTAGCCGTCTAAAATCGAGACTTTCGGATATGAATGCATAACTTCCGAAAAACAATAGTTTTTTAATTGAAACTTTTTTTTTATAAAAAACGGGAAATCTTCATCAAACCGCTGACTTCTTGAAGAACCTTCTGAAGAACCTTCTCCTCGAATTTTCTATTAAAATGTAAAAAAAAAATTCCGTATAATTATATGTTTTGCAAATGATTGTAACCTTTATCATAATTAGATCCAGCTTCCTTCAAGATGTGTCCCATATTTGTAAGAGCTTGACGTGCTTCAGCCGCAGCACCTCCTTCAACAAGTTTCTGAGTTGCAACATTAGTACCAAGAACTCCGGATAAATACACAGTACGATCAACAAGCACTGCTTGGCTATTAAAATAAAATTATTTATACTGTAGTATTTGCAAACTGATTTCGTTGTATAAGATTAGTTAACTTGAATCATATTTTTGAACAAGAATAGTTGAGTATTTCAAAATGTCTGTACATAATGTGCATTGCTTACTTGTATGGTCCAATAGGTTTTGAAACTAACTTAGATGATATTATTTTTCGCAGAATTTTCTGGGAAGCCATGGTGTACTTTTGTTTAATTTAAACCGTATCCCTAAGCAGCTTTCGCTCGACTGTCTGAATAATTACGCATATTTTTCTTATGTAAGCACATTGATAATCTTTTAACCTCTTATTGGGGAGTGTATGTCTTACATAACTTATTTACTGTTACAATTTCTGATAATGTCTCTTAATATGGTTGCCAATGTAATAATAAATTAATTATAATATTGGCTAGAAATATAATGGAAACTTATTTCTCTAATAAATATATGAAACAACTATTATCGATAACTTATACATAAATTTATAAATATAACTCTCGTGTTTGTTTTTATACATCTCTATTTTTAATATCATAGAAATTATAAGACACATTTGTTATTTTCATAATTAATTTCTGAGACTACAAGAAATATAATAGATATAAAGGAGAAACACGTAAAAAATTAAATTAGATTTTCAGCATAAACATCTCTTCATAAAAAATGCATCTGAAATAATAGACTTTGAAGATCTATTAAGTATGCTTTAATAGATTTTCAATACATATGCATTTAATTAAGATTCGATGTAATAGATTTCATAGTACTACATTTCTGTTAGTTCAATCTTTAAATGTTGTAATAACTTGTTGAGCTGATAATGTCAAACGTGTTTTGAAATTAAACATAAATATTGTAAATGTGTTACAAATTTCGTCACTATAAGAAAATTTCAAAAGATGTTTCTTCTTCTGTAAATACATAGTTTCATCAAAGAACATATACATACTTCTAATTTATGATAAATTATGTGTCAGTGAAGTGCACGTGTACTTAGTAACTTCTCAAAGTTGGTTTCCTAAAAATTTAAATTAAATAAAATGCTCATTTCCTTTTCCTCTTATTCTTCCTTGTATGTACTATGATTTTCATATCATATTTACATCAGCTGACGTCGTAGATTTTATTTTCAACACTGTCATTAATTATAGACACGAAATTGGTTCTAGAAGAATTAAAGTTACTTCTAATGATTAAGGAAAGTTATTTTTTGATAAGATTAACTAAACTTTCCTAACAGAAAATAAAATTCCAGAAATGCGGTTTAAAACTATCGATAATGTTTCAACGAAATATGAAGAAAAATAAAACAGCTTGTATTATTCAAGTTTTACTTAATAAACCGATGAAAACGAAGTTTTTACAGCACAGTCATACCTTTTATTATAATATATATATAATAATATATATATATATATGCGTTTGTCTGTGTGTGTTTATATATGTATGTACTTGTGTACGTATAGAGCATTTGCACACCTTCTGCAGTCCTTTCTAAGCACAACAAATATTACAGTATGTTTTGTTGATGACAGTGTCTATGAGTCAAGAATGATTTGTAACGGCCTCGTGAAGTTTCAATGAGCAGTATTGTTGCGTCGACCGCGTCTCTTGCGACTTCCACCCGAAGGACGGTTTGAAGAGGCCCATTGTTCATAAAAGCGTTCTGCTTCCAACCATTCTTGATATTTATACCACCATTCTTCCCACTTTATGTAGTCGTCCAAAGTGAGGTCCCGAAGGTATCCCCTCGCTTTATAGTAATCGTATCTGACACGGACGTCGTCCCAACATTCGAGACCCCTTGGTCCCTGTGCTAACAGTGATTCAGGATAGTGGCCTGGTGGCGGTGAATCGTATCCTAATCGCGCGATTCTCTCTTCACCCTCTATAACAACTTTCATAGCATTTTCTCCATCTTTTGTGATACGCATATTCTCCATGTCTCTACGATCCACGCTCCATTGTGCCATTTTTCCAAACCTGTAAAATAGTTTCATGTTGATCTTTCAATAGATAGTTGCAACGAAATACTCTACTCCTCTGTTAAGGAATCCTCGAGTTTCAAACTTTACTTTTCACTGGTAGGAATGCATTGCTGTGTTTCGAATCATACCGTTCTGATAGTGTCATTCTAGGTGGGCCCACGTGCGACGTAGTGGATGAACTATCACTGTCTTCGCTGGGCGAGGATTCAGGTGGAGGCCTAATCATTTGTGCTGCTCCATGAGTCGAATGAGTTTTTTCTACCTTTACAGGTTTACGCATCTGCACAAGTTTAATAATTACATATTGGAAACAAAGCAGATGTATAAGATAAAACCAGAAAGAAGATTAACTATGTATGTATATGAAAAATATGCAACTACAATAACCCATTACGGTCGTAGCTCTCACGGGATCGTTCCAATTACTCAACTCTATGAGCCATTATGCGTTAAATCGCACATTTGATATTAGAGTTAACACTCTCGTTTGAAAGACCAATTCATGTAAAATTTTAGCCTTCTAGCTTGCAAGGTTCCATTATACTAATTATTTATTTGTGTTCTACTTTGAGACAATAGTATGTATAGTCTTTTGTTGTCATTGTAATAGCGACGGAATACCTTTTCCAAATTTTAATTATTGCGAATGATATTGAAAGATGAACTTCGGAATTTGAAATTGACACTGTGCTTACCCTTAAAACAGTAAAGAATTTAGCCGATCGATTTTTGATGGATGATGTAGTCCGATCTCATGCAGAAGCATATATTCTAAAGGACGACATACTTAACACTTAAGGGGGGATTGCGCCTTGTTCGGCAGAAAATTAGGTAATTCTTTGTGAATTTTTTGTACGAAAACGACGCGACAAATTAATTTGTCGAACCGTTTTTATACAAAAAGTTCACAAAGAATTGCCTATTTTCCGGACCAACAAGCCTCAATCCCCTCTTAACTGTTGGCTCGAGTAATGTCCATATGACACATAAGCTTATGCTGAGACCAGTCAAGTGCTCATTTTCTAAAAACTATGTTGCTCTCTAAATGATGTTAAGAGTCAAATAGCAACGATCCCATGTTGCCTCTGGCGAGATATGCGATCGTAGAGGGTTAAAGAATCATAATTCCTAATTATGAACGCGAGCAAAGTATGTTTTACCAGTGGAATAGGATCTGGGACACGTGGATCCTCTGGGATTCTAGCGTGATTCTTTTCTTTGCGGCGAACTTTAGCTTCTTTCTCTTTAATCGTTTTGTAGTCCTTTTGGTGACGTGGCGGAGGTTGTGGTGTAGGTGGGGGTGTACGTGGACGTGGCAAAGGAGGTGACCGTGGTCTAGTTCGGGTTGGTATTACTCGCGAACTTGACGGTACAATTTCTTTCGGATGTGCTCGAGCACGAACCGGTGTGAGTGATCTTGAACGCGAACGCGAAGGTTGGACGATACGTCGTCGTTCCTTCGGTGAACATACGCTGCACGATCGATCAGAACAAGTACTGCCTGTACTTGGACTGCGTGCAGGTCGTCCTCTGGTATGCGATCTATCGCGAGGTGAACGTGGACTTCTAGTCCGGGGACTGCGTGGTCTTGGACTGTGAGGACTCCTGGGTCTAGGACTTCTTGGGCTTCGAGGATGCCCTCTACTGGGTTCTCCGCTTGCTGTGCCTCCAACATACAGCTCTTTGTATCCGCTGTGTCTCCATCTATTTGGATCGCGCTCCTCGACCTCCAGTAGCTTCTTATTCCAGTAACTTGACTGAGACTCGCGAGCTTTCCGCATTACGCTGTCTAACTCTCTCCGCTTCCCAGAATTCTCGCCGTGCGGCCTGGGTTGGGATACACTGGTATCCATCCGTAACTTACTAGAGCTGCTACCACTACCGCTACCTCCTCTTCGTCTATCATAGTCCCGAGACATTCCTGGAAATACAAAAGAGCATTCTATCGTACACGTTCGATCTCGAAACATCCTCCGTTTCCGTTTAGCTACCTAAATGCCGTTCCGAATATTTACCTTACAGAGACGGTTGAATGGAAGACACTGGAGGAGCGAAAAACTGCTGATCCGAACTCCTGTGAGAGCAGTGAACACGTTAATTCTCAAAACATGACAGAATGGCCATAAAGATGATAATACGTTGGATTAATCGCCATGAGATTTGCTAGAGGAACCAGTACCACTCGTCCTTTGGGTCGACTGGCCTACGTTAAAAATTCTATACGTCACAAATATGTACTGTCCGCAGTGGTGAAGCAGCGGTAAAAGTTAGTATTCCCGGTCAAAAGCGTTTCTCAGAATTTGAATTCGCGAAAATCCATATGTGGTACTGGACATCACCCGTCGCGATGCCTTACCATCGCCGCACCTCCGCATGTCCAGAATTGTAGTACGCTTCGATCCACGATCCATAAATGTTGGGTCGCGTGGACATTCAATGAGTCGAACCAAATTCAGAGATCGCCTTACGGAGGCGCCCGCGCGCGCGCGCGCGACGACGACGACGACCGCGGCCGGTCGTGTTCCACGTATCCGTGGCTTTTTAGCGAACCGAATACGCGGGCAGGGCCGTCAAGTTTGTCTCGGGGCATTACCCGGGTAATGCCGTGCCGGCGGCACTCGCGTAGCCGATTACGATACGCGGTAGTGCCGCTTCGTCGACGTTACGCCGGCGGGTACACACAGAGACGAGTAGTAAATATCGCGAGGAGAAACGCCGACGCGACGAGGCATTTTCACGACATGTTTCACGGCATTCTCTCCCGACGCCGCGGTGGATGCCGTGCGCGGACGTCACCTGTTCGGTACGCGCCGAAGGATATCTTGTCGCGTTAGACGCGGAGCCACACCGAGGCGCGACACGGGATTCGTGGCTCGAGTAACGGGTACGTCAAGGTCACGTAAAGGCCCGACCGCACGATTCCGCGATCGGCGGAACCGTGCCTCTCGCGGCATCATTTCGGATGCTACCCGGGTAGCACCTTACTGGTGTCGTAACGGATACCTCGAGAATCACGGTATACCTCGGGTACTGCTTCACGAGATAGAGAGAAAGAAAGAGAGAGTCCGGAACCGGTATGTACGCGTATAGCCTCCTTCGCTCCTTTCTTTCGTTAAAAGCGAAGGTCGGCTCTTCTCGCTTTTTCCATTTGCTGGTACACACCTTTTGCACTATATTTCGTTCTTTTTTTTCTCTTTTTTTTGGTTTATTGTTATTATTACTTTTCTTTCTTTTTTTTTTTTAACGTGGCTTCACAAAACTTGTACTCGACAGTATACAAATGGATCTAACTCTCGGCAGCGCTGGCTGCTATTTGTACCGAAGCGTCAGAGGCGTTCGTGCGTTCGTTCGCTCGTACCCGACGGTCACTTTGAAAATCAATCGCCCACCCAGTGAGCGCTAACCGAGGGGACTTTTCACGACAATCACCGGGTCAAGAACCCTTCGAGATAACGACACTCACTTTTCTCACCGCGGCAACTCGAAAACTTGCATTTTCTGCCACAAATCTCGGTGATTCACTTCCGCGTGACGTTCTACGAATGGAGATCGTTAAGGAGACTTCTCTTCGAGAGCCGCACCAAATGCAGAGGATGCATTCCGAACGGGACGGACGGCAGATGTCGCGGCGATCGGTCGGCGGTTGGCGCTTCGCGAATGCCTTACGAATTACGGTAACCGTTATCCGGCTGCTTTGCAATCACTCTGCCTATCATTTTTATGAAATAGCCTGTACTAATAAAATAATGATTTGTCACTCTAATCGAAACGGTTTTCTTACGTTCCTCCGCGTAAAACATGCAATATTGAAAGTTAAATAAAAACGGTTGCACTGCGCATGCACTTATGCTTCCTATTGGCCGATTTCTTAACCCACGTGCCAATGGTTAGTTTGTAAACGTGTTTATGTTCATTTATATGGGTTGGTGCCTTTTGAAGTCTGATAATTGATAATAACTATGGTAATCGCAATCGGGTTCGAAGGTAGCGCGAATAAATTGGGCGTTGGAATTATTCAGGATGAGAATGTTTTGTCGAATGTGCGGCATACGTATATTACTCCACCCGGCGAAGGTAAGAACATAACCTTCGATATTTACTCGCAGTGCTGTTCGAATTGAAAAGATATTAATTTCGAATGCTTATTTGTCACTGTGTAAAATGTTATACATAAAATTTTTTAAAGATTATTTTGAAAAGGATTCCTGCCGCGTGAGACTGCGCAACATCACAGAAAACACATTCTTGATGTTCTGCAAAGCGCGTTGGATGACGCTAAAATAACGTTAAAAGATGTAGACGTGATATGCTATACAAAGGGACCAGGGATGGGGGCACCATTGACGGTCGCTGCTCTGGTAGCAAGGACGGTCGCACAACTGTTTAATAAACCCATGGTCGCGGTAAATCACTGTATTGGTCACATAGAAATGGGGCGTTTAATCACAGGGAGCGTGAATCCCACTGTTTTATACGTTTCCGGAGGAAACACACAGATCATCGCATACTCTCGACAAAAGTATCGCATTTTCGGTGAAACGATAGACATCGCTGTTGGAAACTGTTTGGATCGCTTTGCAAGATTGTTAAAGCTTTCGAATGATCCTAGCCCCGGTTATAATATAGAACAGCTAGCAAAGAAGTTAGTTCTTCCCTTACGATACAATTTATTTACGCATATGTGTTAACAATCAATTCTACGCATAATTTCTTTTATATAAAGAGGGAAGAAGTTAGCCCCGTTGCCTTACGTAGTGAAAGGCATGGATGTGTCTTTCTCTGGAATTCTAAGTCACATAGAAGAACATCTTTCTTCTTGGCTCCAGTCGAAAGAATTTACTCCGGAAGATTTGTGTTTCTCTTTGCAAGAAACAGTATTCGCTATGCTTATTGAAATTACAGGTATTATTGGTTATTGTGCGTATAAATAATTACGTAGAATAAGGAAGGTTTAATGTATCTGACTTAATAAACTTTCAGAGCGTGCAATGGCTCATGTAAAGTCGTCCGAAGTGTTAATCGTTGGAGGTGTAGGATGTAACGAAAGGCTGCAAGATATGATGAAAATTATGTGCGACGAAAGGAACGCGATACTTCACGCAACGGACGAGCGATTTTGTATAGATAACGGTGTGATGATTGCCGTGGCAGGGTTACTTCAATATAAAAGCAGTGGACATACTTCTTGGACACAAACAACTTGTATACAAAGGTATCGCACAGATGATGTGCATGTTTCTTGGAGGGAATAAATTCATTCCAAATATGTACAATATTTTTTATCATAGTATTTTATAAATTACTTTGAACCTTCATTAAAAAAATATACAATATTTTATGAAATACGAAATTGTTGAATTTTTTTTAGTTTACACAGATTTTGCTATACTTTGCAAGGAGCACTGTTATATCTGCTCTTCACGCATATATTTCGGTATACAATGTTTTAAAAATTTGTAACGCTTCTTGTTTTAACATGTAGTCAATGTGGAACCTTAACATGTTTTATTTTTAAATTTTCTAACACGATCGTATAAGGTGCAGTGTAGTTGCATTCATCTCATTATTACTTCTTTTATCTGCATAAATAAATTTGCAGATTTTATTTAAAAAATAAGGAAAGGGACCAAAATATTTTGAGAACTATGACATTGAGAAAAAGTAGTATTTACTGTATTATGTACTTGAACAAATCAAATGTTACTTTTCTCGTAAGGGGAGCTCATAAGTTAGATGCAGGTCTTCCATTATCACCAGTTTCTATGCTACAAACTCGTCATTTTTAATCATTTGTATTTTCATTATTAGTCATAATAATGCATACATAAATTAGCTGGAGATATCAAAGCTTATCTGTTAAAGATTTGTTGAATATAAAAAATACACATGTTCTTCTTTTCATACAGTGGCTCACAGCCATAATCATACACTCTTTAAAATGGCATAACAGTTTTAAAATTGGCTCAAAGGACTTGAGTTTTTTTTTTTAGAAGTTAGGAGTAGTTTGTTAAGTGGCGTGTTTTGTCGTTTTGAAAAAAATTGCAATTGGTCGGAATAGTAAAAAAAAATAATAAAGGTCGTTCTTTCAACTTTTCACTAATTTCGGGAAACCAATTTTGATGAAATTTTCATATACAACTTACTCAAATCTACAAACGGGATTTTTGAATTTTCATTACAGGCTTAGGAAAACAATTTCTTAGTTTGCACCAATTTTAAAAATGTTATGCGATTTTAAAGAGTGTACGATTATGGCTGTGAGTCACTGTAGATTGCAAAATGCATGCGTATTAAAACTTTTCCACGCATCAATTGAAATCGCAAAGATCTGATAATTAAAGTTCATTAATATAATCGCAAAATACCAAATACACGAATGGTAAGGTTAAAAAATAACCTATATTCCCCTAGAATTTTCTTACTAAACTATACAACGTTGGTTTTCAAAATAATTTTAGTAATACACATAATTCCTTATCTTAATTATTTCCCCATTTTTATTCATGAATCGTAATTCTCATTAGCCTAATGAATAGAAGGAACAACAGATATCGATTTGAACAGACCGCGCAGTTGCTTCCCACATGCATCGTTGCACAAGCCGTGCGCATGGGTTGCACACGTACGCGCACGCGCAAGCACCGTACAAATTCAAAATTGCTATCGAGCTATCGGTTTGGGAAAAGAGGAAAGCTGGATGTACAGGTAGAGGTCAAGTTTTCATCACACGCGCGATAGACAGGGTAGCTTACAATAATCGTCGACGCAGGCGCATATCTGGCTGTAGTCCAAACAATACCTCTGTCGGCGGCGGCAGCAGTTATAATAGTAGTAGAATTCGTATCGTCATCACTACCGGATACGCGACCGGCAACGTTCACGGTTACCAGTACCGTCACCATCATCCTTCCGACTAACTCGCCGGTATTCCATCCTAAAGTATCTATCTCGATACACGACTATCTCGGTATTAAACGCTCGTGCATTAAACAGTGTCAACAGACGAATCACGGATATTTATTTTAGATCGTTCCGTTTGCAAGCTCCGCCGTAGAACGTCAGCATCGCCCTGGTCTCGCATAGCACCTGAACCACCTGAACGTAACACGACCCATGTCACATCGACCATCCCCTAATCGATAAACGCGTGAACGTCGATTGCAGCGCTTGGTGTGGAACAAGTGGCAGTACGCTACCGTGCGTCGCCGTCACTGTTCGTCAGAGATCGTCACTACTCGTCACAGTGCATTTATTCATCGGCGGTAGCCACGGCAAGATGCGGTGCTACATCATGGTGCACGTCTTGTCTTCTCGGACGAATGCTGGCCGTGCTTAAAGCGGAGGTAAGTCACGAAAGCTCGTGCGTGCGCCTGGCTCCTTCGTTTCTGCTGCCTCTACATCTATTTCCGTATAGTAGCTACTTCATTATAGCACCGTGCCGGCGCGCGTCAAATACTGTCCCCGAATAACGCGCGTACAGACCCAGATAACTTGAATCTCTCAGCTGCCCGTTCTTCAATCTGTCAAAACTATCCGAGTATATTACAGTTCGATCTGTGTCGAGCTCGGAAACTGTGCTGGCTTTTAATAATCTATTGCCGTGTGTTCGAAATGCTCCTCGATAAGATAGGGTTATAATTATTATCACGATTGCAACAACTTCACGACGATCCTGTGCACAATTCCTGTTTTCTCAGGCAAATAATTTTTATTCGCTAATTGCTGACAGGAGTAGTTTGGATAATCGACTTTAGAGTATGATATTGTTTAGGTAGGGAATATTGGAGATGTTGCTATGACGAGGGAATGGGTCTTCCTGAAACAGAGAAAAATGTCAGTTGGGAGTGGTTGTTCCCTTTTCGTTCAATAATATTCAGCTGTGCCATGATATTACTGTCACGAAAGTTGGACGATGAGATTTCTTTTGGATTCAGAGGGCGCAATGCATAATACGATAAACGGAAAGTGTCGTAGTTTTCGTTCACGTAAACGGAGGATAGGAAGCTTCGAAACTGTAGCCATAGTTCAAATAATTAATCGAACTCACAAAGTAGAGCAACAATGTTCCAACGAACATCTGTGTTCTCAACTAATCGATCTCGGGACTCTCAATTTTTAGGTCATGAACCAACAGTCTTTTCTGCGTATGTAATATTTCTAACCTAAACATACTTCCCTACGAATTCTTCATTTTTGCTAATACTAAGATTCCTTCACAATAATCAAATATTTTTCCGAACAACCATCGATACAAATTTCTTACTGTTCTAACTTGCAGCCATTTTCAAAGAATACGAATATTCATTCGACCTATGATTTATATCACGAATATTTTTTAATAAAAAAGAAAATTGCCATATTTCTCATTTTGCCATATTTCCATATTCGCCTTGTTTCTTTATTTCTCTTTACGTGTATCAATGCCTAGTTAGGCCTGCAACCATAGTTCTCCAACGCTCTGTGCGTTCGAGAATGTAGGCTCGTAACTAATTGTTCTTTAGTGCTGTCCGCTGGCGCTCGCCGTCCATCTTTACTACTGGTACCCGCGGCACTATGCGAATACAGTTCATTATATTATCTAATTACGCTTTTTTCACCGCGTTCCATGCTCGGTGACTTCATTCTTCCCCTGTGTAATTCTTTCCCCCATAATTACGTTCTTCTTGAGTCGCGTGCCTGCGGTGACGTTATTAAAAGCGAAGAATTGGAAACTGGTGTGTCTTACGACACTTCGCGAATATTTTCGTTAGCCATATAACAGCGCATTGACGCGCAGCCAAGATCCAGATCATCCATCCAAACAATGCGCGTAACGACGCGTGTTTAAATAATACAACGGTGCGCGCGATTTTTCATCGCGATCAACGCCGCCAGGGTTATTCGATGGAAACGCGATTGCCGAAAGAACGATCGAAATGGGCCTAAATAATGACCGGGTGGATAATAATTCGATCGATAACGGGAACACTGAGCATAACGAGCACGAAGCCACCCTGGGATGTTAGAGGGAGAGTTGCTCTGGAATTATGCCACGAATAAATGCCGCGCCGTGACATTTAAAGTCGCTGTTCGAAATATCAAGTGAATCGGAAATTGATGGTTGCTAGCAGGGGTTGAACACGGTTGCGATATTGGTTTCGGTTCTAGGAACAGTTATAAGAATCGAAATAATCTTGGAACGGTTACGTGTGAAAAAGCTTCTGGCCTACATCGGTTTCGGTTACGGTTCCACGGAACCGATATTAAGTGGGTACCTATGTCGGTTTCATAACGGTTATTTATCGGTTCTATCATCGCACATTATGTCGATATTTTTTTTTCAAGTATCGCTTAACATTCCGTTGACTCTCTGGGTGTGAATTATTTATAAGTTGATTTTGATACTTTGGATCTTTTATATACAAAATAAATACCTTTTTTCAATGCCGACTTACAAACAATTTTTTCTCTCAAAATATTATATCCGAACATCAAGTCTGTAGATTTTTAGCTTCTAATATTGAAACTTGTAAAAGTTACAATTTTTTTTAAGATTTTCTTCGATTTTTCTCGACATTTGGTAATCTAGAATTATTTTACAAACACTGTGATAAAATTTCAATCAAAAAATTATTAGAATACATTCTAGAGACCTTTGAATTGACCCATGATTTTTTCGTAATAATTTGATTCTTTGGATGAGAATGGCACTTATTAAAAAAAATCTCCTATGTAATATAATTCTTCTTGTATTGGAATTCGAAATACTCGCCATTAGATGAGGAATATAACTGAAAGTTCTGGGCCTCTGACCCAAAGAGTTGCGTTTCGCGTTTGTTCATAAGTTCTTTCATCGCTAAGCTTCTCTATCTGGAGTCTCTCACTTTAATACTTAATTAAGTTCCTTCTGTATCGAATGAGGTTTTGCAAAGAGAGACTCCAGATAGAAAGACTCGGCGATAATAAATCAAAATGCATATCCATTAAAAAAATGTGACACTGTTCGTAAATATTTTGGAACGTGTGATGATAGAACCGATTCATACATTACTGTTATAGCACCGATATAATATCTACCATTTTCCCTTAAAAATATAAAAAATGAGATTCACATTGTGAATTTTTACATTTTTAAGAGAAAAAGGAGTCAGCAAACATGAATATTTTTCCAAAATTTTTTACAATTGTGTTTGGTTAATCAAAAGCCATCTATCCCGCACCCAAGCCAACTGAAAATTCAAATTTAAATTTTCACTCCGCCTAACTATGTAAGTCAGAACCTTTTTTCCCATAACTCTTACAATAACATTTCGGTTCTTCAAAACTGTTTAAGTCAGAATCTTCACATAAAAGTTACTAACAGTTTCAACCTCTCTTTGGTATATTTCTCGCTTTCACAGAGGAATCTTAAGCCTCAGAGTCTTTCTCGCCTAGAGAATGAAGTTTGACTACAAATGGCTTCGAAGGGCAGTGGCATCGAGTCCTGCGCTTGCTAATGTTCACCTTCAGGTTTTCGATTCATATTTCTCGTTTGCTGCTATTGTTACATTATACATCTAAGCTCCCCAGTGAGCCTACCAGTCACGAAACGTTGCCTTTGGTATTGCGTGGAAGTCGGATTCGTATTCGCCCAGAGAATCGAAGGAAACGCGAACCGTCGCTGGAAGATCAGAGTATTCCGTTTCGCGCAGTTGTTTCCGCCCACGCGGATCGATCTGCGCAAAGTAGATAGCTCAGACTGTACTCGGATGGAGCATGGGCACGAAAAAAAAAATGTTGCGTGAAATTGCAACAGCGTGCTGTCCATTTACCCGAACGCACCCTTTCTATCGAGGTGACATGTGATCGAGCCGTATTTGCGACACGCTGGCTAGCTAGGTCACTATGGGAGGAAATGATCGATTCTCTCTCTCTCTTTCTCTCTCTCGTTGCCTTCCTCCCTTCTCCTCCCCACCGTCTCTCTATTTGCCCTCCTGTTCGTAGAAGCAAGGTGGTTGGTTCATCGATAGAGTTACCCAGATGCGTTTATTTTGCTATTAGTATGTAGAACTACAAGTAGATAAATGAGAATTAGAATAGAAGTAGAATTCAGTGTAGAAAAGTGTGCGAAAACTTGCTAATAGCCGTTATTTTTTTTTAAGAAATTTGGATAGAGTGATCGCAGTTGCGAAAATTTGTGAATTTTAGAGGAAAAGGATTTTGATTATCCGAAGGGAGGGGTAAACATTATGTTCGAATAATCGATATTCTTGGGCAGTTGAACGTTACCATTTTGGGGCAAAGAAGGGTCGTCCGTTACGTAACGTCAGCTCTGTGAACCAGAAATGATGTAACAATTTAATGGCTCCTGTCGTTTCATATTCTAATTTCCCAATCGTTTTTGATTTTCAAATTTATTGTATTGCTTCTCAAACGCGTATTTCTACGGAGCTGTTTTCTTTCGACGTTTTTCGGCAGCTTTTAACTGGCTGCAAGTTTGTGAAATTTTCAGAATCCGATAATAATATTTTGGGGATTTATAGTCATATTTATCGTTCCTTTTTGGGACGTGGTTCGTTAATTTCTTTTGGAGTATTAATACCTTTCCTAGATTTCAATTGCATTGTTGTTCTGCTTAAGACAAAAATAATCCAGGGTTGAATTAAATTATATTGGAATAATCAAATGTTTGGTTCCAGGCTTCGCGATATTACGACTGTCATTATTAACGCAATAATAATTGCTGTATTAATAATTTTCACGTTCTCTTGTTTGATTTAATTTAACCCTTTGCGATCCTATATCGAGAGTAATTTCAAATGATATTTCGTTTCAACTCGACATTGGGTTTCATGATAATTGCTTCATAATCTATGTATACCCAAAGGTATACATATTTCTCTGTAATATACACTAGTACACTGTATATGTTACATACACTACTACTCTACTTTGAGAGTGTATAATTACTACAAAACCGTCGATGGATATTTACGTAATCCATAAATAGATTTTCAAATAATAATAATTAAATGCAAATTCATTTTCAGATTTATTAAATTTTGAATTGCTTTTGACATTTATTTAAATAAGTAAATACACTCGACGGGTGTTGAGATTTGCATTGTTTTGTATATTTGATCCTTCTCCCTTATTTGGATTAGTGGCTCCCTACTATTCTCTGCGAGCACACGTTCAGTCGATTTAAGGTATCTAGGCATTACTTTCACAAACGCGATTCGAGGCTATTCACGATCTGATCGTGTATTTCGTGACTGAAATAACTTCATAAAATCTGTAGCACTTTTTGTTGCAGACGCAATATGTCATTACTTTCTTTAGTATTCATTCGTGTTTTATGGAATTGTCTTATTATCAGATATATAACGCATGCACTGTTCAATCGCTATCTTCGAATGTTAATATTGTAGGTATATTAAACATTTTCTTAAAGAAGAAAGTAAAAACTTTATTTTCTTCTTTACTTTACAACTAAATATGTACGTACATTTACTTCCATTAATATTAGGGCAAGCACACCGGCAAATTATTGAAACAAGTGGCTATTTAATTATTTTACTATTTTTACTAGTTTATAAAGCCATATAAGATTTTGTAGTATTTTAAATGTTTTATTTTAGACCCGATTTTTATGTTATTGAACTACCTATTACAGAAACGAGATTGAAAGATGTGGTTACGCCGAAAGTCTTAAATATTGTTTATAAGTGTTTTTTTTCACTTTAAATAATGCACTTTAAATAAAATCATGGCATGCATTCATGATCTTCTTAAAATAGTTTAATGAAAGGCCAATTAAATATACGAAAGAGATTCCCAAAGTGTCTCTTCAGTTTTAGAATTAACACATAGACGTGTGTGTGTGTCTGATCGAATTCTCTAGATTCCAGATTCTAGAGTGTGAGGGATCCATAGGGACTGACACTCAAAGAGTTAATATCATCCCCTAGCATCCCCATGGGGCAAATGATGTTATGGTTGAGTGAACACCTCTGCTACAATTTCTTCTGCTTTTTGAATTCGAGTTCTTCGAACTTCGCCCATTCTGACCAGAAACATTCATGAAAAATTATTTCTGTATACCTATTTCCCTGTTCTTTCGTACGTAACGTTATAAATTAGCGATCTATCAATCGTTGTTACGTTTCGGTTGCCCGCTATTAAGTAGAGAGCAAAAATAGTTATTTCAACACAAATTAGTCTCATCAGTCGTAGTAAAAATAGTTATAGTAGCTGGCGCTACTTTACAACGAGTTTGTTGGTCCATCCTTTTATCGAACTCGATCACGTTGATTTCCCTCAAAACAAGTATTTATAGCATACACTTGTCTATCTTTAACAAGCACCGATCATTGATCCATGCAAAAGTATATGTTCCGTTATATGAACCAAAATAACCAAAATGAAAATTCTAAATCTAAAATTCCTATTAAACTAAAATCACTCGACAGAATTAATTAGAATTTTGCATATAGGAACCTAAAACAAAAACCATGATGTTCGTTCAAGAAATTTGATTGGTCACAACTGGAAGAATAATAAACTCACTACTATTGAAATATTGAAACCCACTTTTTCTACCGATGCTAACAAAATCGAAATAAAATATCTACGCAACTTTGAACTTGGAGCGAGGGAATGTTGCGGGCGATAAGTGAAATTGGGTCAAGCGAGGCGAAATGCACAGGCTGTGCGCTCGTTTCTTTCTCCTTCGTCAAAACTCTACAGCAATACACGCGACACTTAGGTATTATATAATTTCGTATACAGGTCGTTTCAGCTGTATAGGAGGGCCTTGCATTTTCGAGAGCGTCGAGTTTGAAAATTCAAACTGTTCGCGCAAAGATTAAGGGGAGGGAGAGGGTATTTTACTTTAGAACGTTCCAAACAATCGATTTTTGAATTGTATTTTCTTAAAGATGGTAAAAAGAATAAAGTCATAAACTTCAGTATATGTAGTGTGTGCGGGGAACGCTCTTGGGCGTCCAGT
This sequence comes from Andrena flavipes, assembly GCA_963971345.1. Taxonomy (NCBI): domain Eukaryota; kingdom Metazoa; phylum Arthropoda; class Insecta; order Hymenoptera; family Andrenidae; genus Andrena; species Andrena flavipes. Next base: position 64,503,203 of record OZ020480.1, read on the forward strand.
GACTATGGTTAGGAGATGCGACTAGAGGAGACCCGCACGTGACGTATGCTGAGCGTTCAAATTTTCCGCGCTCAAAGGGTTAGGTTCCCTTCATATCTTAGTTAAATGAACGAACAGTCGTAGTTCCTTCCTGTATCATCTGCATCCTCTGTCTGTGACATAACTTATAGGAAATTAAGGGTCAATGACACTGTAGAGCTTGGAAAGGCAACCTGATTTTGAGAATTTTTTTATGCGAGTATAGTGATTGGAATAGAAATTCTGTTTGAGGGACTTTATTGTACATATCTTGAAGTATGATCACAATTTTTAAAAAAAAAAAATTAATATAAAATGGTGATGCCACAGCGCAATAAAAGAAGCTTCTTCTGAAAAAAAAAAACAGTGCTTCCCGACCGAAAAGATTTCTTCTTTAATTTTTGACCTAGAACAAAAAACCGATTTTTTTTAGTTCTATATAAGATTATCTTGGGAAGTACACGGGAAAATTAAAAAATAGTGATTCATTACCTACAGTGTCATTACCCCTTGAAGACACTTTCGTGAAAATTGTTTATTATGCTCTCCAACACCAAAGTGATGAAGATATGTAGGTTGCGAAAATGAAAGTGGACAGCCAGGGTATACAAATACCTACAATCATGATCCACCAGAGAAACAGCTGACAAGGACGTTTAAAAACAGTGATATACTGAGACTAGTCTTGCAAGTTTGACAGTAAAAAAGTTGAGAAAGATGAAGAACGTTTATAGTAGCAAAGAACACAGACAATCCACTCCCAACTTTTGCATATAAACTCTTCGAAGGTGACGAAGATGCCCATTATCGTCCTCGCACAGTAGTTTTGAGAGTAAGAGCACGAAAAACTTTAAACATATTTATCAACTTTGTAGCACAGGTGTCATGAATTGCTGAACCAATTGACGTACACTTTTGCAACATGCTTAGAATTCTTAGTCACTTCTGAGACAATACTTTAAATACACTTTTTTGCTCGCGGAAATTATAACATTGATACAAAAATCCAATGTCTGTATTTTTTCTAACATTATTTTAAAGTAAATTTTGAATTATTTATTTCTCATGATCAGTGTGTGGTGGTGAGGGGTCAATTGATGCTACCGCTTGGAAAGAATTTTTCAAAAATGAAGCACGCGATGCTCTCTATCTTTTAAAATATTGTTGCTAATGGGCTAAAAATTTCTTCATCGATTAAACAAAATATCAATAAACGCGTGAACAAAAGGCGATTATCATAGCATCATCCATTTGTCTATTATTAATTTCCAAAAATGAGATTAACACTGCCCGTCTACACGAGAAAACCGCCTTAGCGGCCATTTATCGCGGCGTTTCGTCAAAGTAAATCGCTCTCTTTACATACTGATCTAGACTTTGCACGCCCCCCTCCTTCCCTGCTACCACCACGTGAGATTGAATCAGGACTATCGGGACAGGTGCTTTTCGCGGTGGATCTGGGTCAGAGAGTATTAACCTCGCATATAAATAGTACCAGGCCATGTACAATATTCGTTGCGAAAAACTTTTTCAAATTTACCAGTCTTAAACTCCTCGATTTTTCTCTTCCCTGCAGCTTGATCTAGCCGCGAATGATCGGGTGCCACGAAGTTCCACGCGTACACTAGCTGGTAATAAAGGAAGATGCTCATGGTATACGAAACGAAAATAGTAACGCAGGCGATGATATCAGGTTCGAAATTTGGCCTCATTATGAGCGACACGGTTCTTTCTGTCGCGTACGGCCAGCATTAGATGCCGCGTTTTATTGTGGGCAAGTTTCTTCTATAGAGGGTTGAAGGTGCCGTGCACTCTTCTGAAATAAACTTGGATAGTATTTTCGTGTCAGCTGAGCGGTGGGTGGTGTGTCATAGATGTCGAGAAGGGCTGGGAAACTGTGATTCGAGGAATGTTGGAAATAGCATCTATTATTCGGTTACATCTTGTAATGTGTACACAGCAGTCCGTACCATTAATAATCGAGCTTCGTAGGACGGTCAGGTTTGTTTTGTGTGTTAATGAGACATTGAAGCTGTAGGTTTATTGTTTTCTGTTGGGTTAAAGCTGTGTAGTCTAGTTTGTAGAATAACACTTTCCTCTGATTGTAGTAATTTATTTCGAAATGGATTTTAAGTAGAATGATACATAACATGTGTTGTTCCACTTAGAAGAATTAACGTTGTTTGTATTTATTTTCAATTATAATGGGCATGGTTCTGGTGTTTATCCACTTAAATGTTTTTGTATAATAATATAAGAATTGGGTGTCACTTGGTCTGCGTATTTTAAAGTAAAAAATATTCCAATTGGAAGATTGTTTTGCGTGGTTTTATACACTGGGGTAAATAATGTAGTATGGAAAAATTAATATGTTTTTATTCATTATATTTAAAATGTGCATGTACTATACTATATTCAGGTAAAATATACCAGGCAATGATTTTCGTAACTTTGTCCATGTTTTTATAACTCAACATAATTTGATAAATCAGGGATAAAATACGAGCAATCAGTTTTCAATTACTCATACTTTGCAATAATAAATATGTAATTATTTTTTCCATTCAAGAAGGTCAAGGCCCCCTTTACTCTTTTTCATTTCTTCCGTTTTTGTGATTAGTAACCCAAAGAGTATCAAACCGATTCATTGACAACATTTGTCATTGACAACACGAACTATTGTAATTTATTTGAGAATGGTAAATAGAATAGCCACGAGATACAGTAATGTTTGAGAGGTAAACGTAAACAGTAGACTGACCTCTAATAATGAACTTGACTTTGAATTTTCCATAATGTAGACATTCCAAACATTTTCTAATCATCATCATGATTTTTATGAAACAAAACAGGTGGTCTTGATTTTTCTCTAAGAATCAAGAAAGAATAAGTTGGTATTAAATATACCACCTTAACCAACATGAAAAATGCCTTAAATATAAATATATGCTTGGCCAGCTAAATCGATAAAGTTGCACTGACTTTACGTTATTGACCACAGTCTGTCTTTACATTTTTCATTTTGAGCTGAGGCTTAGACTGTGAACCTTGTAACTCGTGCATGGAGAGGAAAGAAAGTAGCGTAACTTCGTTGTAGTTGTGTACTGTCAATTATACCTGTTCCGTTTCATAAAATGTCACGATATAAATTTATGGAAGAAAAGTGTCAGCAAATGATAAAATGTAAATGCAGTTAATTTTCACTTCAAAAAGTATAATTCTAGCTTCGTTGGACTGATATGATCAAATTTTAAATTTGATTTTGAAGGAATTAGTGAAGCTTTTCTCTAACTAACTTCCTATGTGATATATTCTATTAACAGATATCTTGTTTAAAGATTCATGAATACATTGGTAGATTGCAATCAGTGATTGAGTAGATGACACGATTTAATAATAGTAATGAACATTTTAACATGGCAGTAAGTTTGATAGATATTGCTTATTCTGACGTTGACTCCAACGAGTTACATATGTACATAAGTAGTTGCAGTAGTATTGGTCCGCGCAATACGTCTGACCATAGACCATCCGTCTTCCCTTGCTCGTACTACTTGCTGCTGCCTCGCGTTCTAGTCTAATAAGTGTATTATTTTTAAAGTTCCTCGAAAAGTTGGTCAGGAATTTCTGCATCTTTGCAAAAGTTTTGCAAAGTTTTCGCAAAAATACTTGGTTTTCGAGCGATTCGACTGCCTACTTCCCTTAAGTGTCTACCGATAACTGTTAGAAATAAATTTTCTTATGCACTCCGCTATTACCAGTAATTCTGGTAAATTAGAAGAAAAACAAAGGAAATCAGCTAAAGTGAGTTTTGCAAGAAAATGAAAAACCTGCAGAGAGTCCTACAAGCTATCGATATGTTCGTTTTGCTTCTGTCAGTGATTGATGACTTGATATTGTTAGGTGTCGAAACCGACTGCTATCGACGTACAGTGTGTGAACGATAAGTGTTTGTGCCTGAATGAACGAGCATATTTTCGTTTTCTTACGAATTTATAAATCACAACGGGAGAACAACAATAACAGTTGGACTAAAAATATTTTTAGCAAATGAAACCCACGATTCTTCTTGGTATTCTGATCTGGTTCAACAACACGACAATACAATCTAACACACCAATAAAAAAACATTTCTTGATGAAGAATGTCGATCATCGTACCTTGGCATGTTAAGGTTTAATCTAAACAAATCTAAACTTTATGTTTAACGCGAACCAAAACTACTCCTTACAGGCTGAAATCTAAAAATCATCCACTTTCAAACTTCTTTACCAAGTTTCGCCCCGTGTCAATAACTATGATTCACTCTACACAAGAATCCGTCCATCAGAATATCAGCGTATCATCACAGTACTTTCCACAACATCGTATACCATCAACATTTCACTAACGGTTTCTTAATGCTCCATTTCAGATTATGGCGCGGTTAAACCGGGCCAACGGAAGAGGACAGACGTAGGCACGGATGAAGCACAAGAAGGGTAACGAGGACGAGGAGGAGGAGGAAGAAGAAGAAGAAGAAGAAGAAGAAGAAGAAGACGAAGAAGAAGAAGAAGACGAAGAAGGAGGAGGTGGAGAAGAAGAGGAAGGGGAAGACGAAGAAGAGGAAGAAGAAGAAGAAGAAAGAAACGCCGTTGAAAGCTGCGAAGAAAGAAACAAGAGAGACGTAATCCTGTCAGAAAGCCACGATACCATAAACACGGCCGACGTAATAGGCTGGCGGTGTTGCTCGGCGAGGGCATTTGATGCTGAACAAAAAGAGGTACGAAGACGACACAACACTGGCGGACGGGGAACGTAATGGGAGCGCCGTGGGCACGGGCCCGGTGCTATCGTCGTCGTCCTGCATGGTGCCCTACATCGGCACCGACCAGGGCTACGTGTTCGAGGGTGGCGGCACGACGATGTTGCAGCGGGCCGGTGCAGCCGGTGCATCTGTCACTAGCTGCACCGGTAGCGGTGGAGGAGCCCTTGGAGCCGGTGTCGGGCCAGTAGTCATCGGCGGTAGTGTGCTAGGGTCAGGGGTTAGCATGGGCGGAGGAGTGACCGGGGGAGGTGGAGTTGCCGTTGTCGGAGGAGGAAAAAGCGGCGGGGGAGGCGGTGGAACAAACAAGGAGGTCCGGTACGCTCCGTTCTCGTCGTCCGTAGGGCCGACTGGTTCCGTGGCGCCGGTGAACCTGCCACTGCCTCCTCTACCGCCGCCTCTGCCACCGCCGCTGCCGCCGCCGCCCCTGCCGCTGCAGATGCAGCAGCAACGTAGCTATTCGAGATCGATGACGTCCCTACCGCCTGAGCCGTTTATGATCATGAGGTCGAAGGCCCTTAACAGACGGGTCTCGATCAACGTCGGCGGTGTTAAGCACGAGGTACTGTGGCGTACCCTGGAGAGGTTGCCGCACACGCGGCTAGGCCGCCTCAAGGATTGCAATACACACGAGGCGATCACCGAGCTCTGCGACGATTATTCCCTTATCGATAACGAGTACTTCTTCGATCGTCATCCAAAGTCGTTCAGCTCGATATTGAACTTCTATCGGACCGGGAAGCTACATCTCGTCGACGAGATGTGCGTACTGGCGTTCAGCGACGACCTTGAGTATTGGGGCGTCGACGAGCTGTACCTCGAGAGCTGCTGCCAGCATAAGTATCACCAGAGAAAGGAGCACGTGCACGAGGAGATGCGCAAGGAAGCGGAGTCCCTGAGGCAGAGGGAGGAGGAGGAGTTTGGAGAGGGACAGTGCGCGCAGTATCAGAAATGGCTGTGGGACCTGCTGGAGAAACCGACTACGTCCATCGCCGCAAGGGTGAGTTGTATTGTTAAACGGTCACGTGTTGCCACTAGGAGTACCGAACGGGATCGAGATAGCCCGCGCGCAAGCGCACGTTTACGTGTACGCGCATGCGTACGGCCCCTATCGGCTTTAGTCTTCAGTTTCCGCGATGAATCGGCGGAGAAAAATTGGAATGGTATTCTGAGATCAGATTTGGCCGGGGAGAGAAGCTTGAACGCGTGCCAAACACACGGGTTGTCGCAACAACAATGTGTCATTTGGCATTGACGGGCCCCCTCGACTTCGAGGGTCGCCGTTCTTGGTCGTGCTTTAAATTCTTTTGTTGTTTACTAATCGTAAGACCTAGTTTCGATAGAGCATCCAACTAGATACGATCTACTTCTCCGTTTCGTTTCAAACCAGCCTCGATCGAACGGGTCAGTTTTTCTCCGTGCATTTGAATCGCGCAGTCGAGGCAAACTTGGAACAGCAGAGACGCTTCTCTGCAATTATAGCCCCTGTTCTGGGCGCTATCAGTCAGCACCCTAGACCTGGCTTCTTTCAAAACGATTTTGCACGAACGAAAGATTGCTCAAGTATTTCCAAGATCCCTATAACAAGCCTGTTTTAGTAAACGTTGGAAAAACCTTCTCGCATTTTGGCTATCGTGCGAGAATCCTCGATAATTCTTCACTAATCTATTGACGATGTCTCCACGTTTACAGTTTGTGCTGGATCCTTAATTTGAACAAAGGTATTACCATGTTGATAGTAGAGAATCGACTCGACGTAGCTCTTACATAGAGAAAAGTGTAGTGGGAACGTAATGCGACGTATGCGGTTCTTAACGTAACCTCATTGTAGATCGTTAACCGAGATAGCGAGTCGACGTATCGGGTTTGGATCCTGGCTTGCGGTTGTTCCAATGATCGTCGATCACTGTCCCACCCAACTATTCCACACCAATTGGACAAAGCACAAAATTCTCCCGCGGGAAAGCGTAACAATAGGAAGCCAGAAATTAAAAATCAGTCGATAGCGATTCTTGCATGAACTCTGTTCGTCATTAACAATCTCGTATCGTTTCATAACTATGCATTAGAATACTTGTAAATATTTGTGTATTGCCGGTAAACATTATTATTCAGCTTCTCCATTAACGAAAGCCACGTCCAAGCTACAATGTAAATAGATCTCTCGTTCTTCAGAGCCAGAATCATTCGCGTATACCTACCAACTATAGTTCACTTTAATCAGACGCGAATTAGATACACCCATTGATCAAATCTGACTTAGACAAGCCCCTCATCTCAATGTATAGTATCGATGCATTCCATTCATCGTTTAACAATTTTACTCGCCACGATATGTTGTAAGTGTGTATAAATCTATACATATGTACGGCACGGTACGGTGTCATGTGTATATGTACAGAAATACGTAGCGACATACACAGGCGTGCATATAGTGGATTTTAATATGAAATTAGAGAACGTTGGATAAATAATCGCCTAGCGCACCGGTTTTCTGTCGATGTCTGTAATGTGTATTTTATTTCTAGGTGGTGTTAACAACACGATTACTAATCTCATTTGTTCCGTAACTCCAGCTTTCTAGCACGTAATATTTCAATCCCCCGCGAACCATACGAACTACCGTAGTGGCCAGTTTTTGGCCGTAGATGATAATGGGAGTGCATAATACGCGATTACCAGGTATCACGTAGATTCTTTCTCGACACCGCTCCCTGTGAGATGTCATAAGCATTAACTTCGCTACCAGCGAACTCAATTCGATACTGTACGCGTTCTTAACAGTTAACCAACCATTAGATGCCATACGTGACTAACATTGCTAACCAACGTTCACGATAGAACGGCCGATGGAATTCGACGCGAACGAATCCGGCGTAGCTCGAAAAGAAATATAATTGTCCGCAGCGACTAGAGCTCTGTCATGCTTCCGTTCAGTGCAGGCGTAACAGCACGTGGTTACCGTAGAGACTTAGAATGGAGATCTTTCACGCGTTAGCGCATCACGCTGCCTGAATAGATAGATATCCACCCCGTAGATATTTCTTTTCGCGCCAACGTTGAATTCGTCTTGTATGCGATCGAACGTGATTGTACACGAGGAAAGTTTGAGGCACTCAGGCGGCGCAATTCCATGGAACATGCACACCACAAACAATACACATTGCACACACTGTTGCTCCTAAATGAAACAACATTATGCGGGGTGAAGCTAAATCCCGTAATCGCCTGCGACCTATGCCACGCTAAACACTCACGACGATCTCTCGAGCCTTTCTTTTCTCTGTCTCATATTCAAGTCGACACGTGGTCATCCTACACGATTTCCGTTGGCTCGGCCGACTTATCGACCAAGACTGTTACGGAGAGCATAAGAGACGCTCCGGTCGAGGAATTTTCGCGGAGGAGTCGCTCTTTAGAAGCCTCCTCGCCGTACGTCCAAACGTTACTCCTGAATGCGTCAATATTACAGAAACTATTGATTTTCCACTATATTTAAACCGCGCAAGGGGCCGTCGGTCAATAACTGCGGCTGCTTCTGATGGTCTATGTGTACCTATAGTCATTGGTTAATGTACACATGCACCGTCTTCACGCAGCCCTTGGATTCTTCTCTGCGCCACATTTGGTGGCCATCGAACGGTAGAGTGTAATCTCCGTGTTCGAAGTTACCTAGGTCTCTTTATTTTCAGTTAGATACGAGTTGGCACTTTGAGTGGCGAAGGGTTTGGTAAAACGTTCGTTTTAAGTAGTTAAGCTTCTTTGGGGGGTCGCTAAAGCTGAGAAATTGTTGTCCAGCAAGCTCTGGACGCCCTGGAAAAGTTGAAGTCATCAGTTTCGTGACGGTTCAGTGCAGTTAGTGATAAAAAATATCGTTTCCCTGTTTTGGAATGGGAGAGTTGTCCGTGCCAGTTACTAGTAGTGACACTGACGTCACTGAATCATCGTAGAACTGATATGTATGAATCGGCGGATATTGTTATGGTCCTAGTTCACGCAATAGAGTGATATATTTTCTACAATCTCTGAAAATTTCAAATCAATAACTTTATTAGCTTTTGAGATATCGTTTTCGCAAAATTGGAAAATGTAGTTTCACGAAAAATGGGTTTAAAGGTGTTATAATGATTCTTGTATACTTAGAAAATTTATGTGTATTATAGTGTCCAAAAATTTGACAACAATTTACTCAATAATTTATTCTCCATGAATAGCTAAAAAATCCCTATGCTTTTCGGGCCTCGCAAAAAGAAACCCTCCTTAAATTTCTATATTTTTTATTAGACCTTCGTGAGAGTATTGCCAAGGGATGGGCGGGGTTTGTCTGATGAAAATGCATAAATTATTGTACGTTTCGTATAATTAAACCTCCGTGGTCACACCTTCTTATAATCGCAAATTGATCACGCGGGGTTCTATACATCCCAACGTCATTTTTAAGTTACCATTTTCGTATTTTTGAATCTTTTAACTTTTAAGCGATAATTGTACATTCGTAATACTCATTTATTCTAGAAATGTAAATTTTGATATGTTGAAATTGGTATTTGAAAAAATACTTGTGAGTAAAAACGATTTTTTTGTTATTATAATTCACCGATTATTAAATTTTATTATTAAAGTCTAAAAATGTATAAAAATATTTGCAAATACATATCCCAGGGTGCGATACACCCCGCGTGACCACAAAGGGTTAAAAATAGCCTCGAGTTTGGATTCTTTTTCATCAGTAAAATTCCACCATTCCATTGACAATTCTTCCGTCAAGATCTAATAGAAAATGTAGAAATAAAAATTTTCGCGTTATTGTCCAAGTAAACATTCGAAGAATTTCGTACAATTCAATCCATGTGTTCCACAGAATATCGGCATGAAAACACGCCTAGGTTGTGCGCAGAGTTGAGATACCACGACGTAAAAACACGCCGACGCCACTCAAAATGTTAATAAATACCTTTCACGTATCGTGCAAACTGCAAATAATTGTTGAGGATGAATAATTTGGAAACGTGATTTATAATTTACACGTTACATTAATGATAGGTCGAGGAGAGATTATAGCGTTGCAAAAGTACATTTTAGTGTTTATTTGTAAGGTTTATGTTATTTAATAGGCATTGTGCCCGCGGCCTAGCAAGTGTTTTTCATTTAGAACAAGGAATACATACATATTTCTATTTTTTTTTTTTTTTTAAATAAGTAGTAGAATTTGTAAAAAAACAATAGGAATATTATTAATATATATTAAAAATATGTGCCTGCGACATATATATTATAGTCCTTATGGTGATGCATTAATATAAATTATTCTCTTGATTAATTGCCAATTAAGTTTCTAATACGGAGATTTCACTCTATTATGGTCTTTGCGAATCGTTATTTGCGTCTGTTTCATCGAATCGAGTTAGATTTTATTCATTGAATAGAATTCATTCGGCTCAACTGAAGCTATACTGTATAAAGGAAACGAAAGCCTGTGCTCAAATTAAATTGACTTTGCCGAATCGTATCAATTGCAAATACATTACAAATGTAGAAATGTAGGTACGATGAATTGGTGGGTTTGAATCAATTTCATTTCGTAGAATTACATCGACAGTGATTATATATTTTGTTAATGCAATGGCTCAGATTGAGCTTGCAGCGAATTATCGGGTTCATTTTTTTTATAATAAATACATTTCCTTCTATTGAAAATATATTACAGTCAAATATGTACATATAATTGAATGATATAAATAATTGTACTTTTTTACACTCCGAATTATTCATCTCGAAATACAAATTGAAATAGGTAACTGAATTTCGGAGCAAATAATTAATTAAGCAAGATATATTAGACTGCCACAGGGCTTCCTTTGTATTTTTCATAATAAAAACTGAAACACTGCATTAAATTCTTAAAAAACAACTTGGCAAAATGCATTTGATCAACTATAAATTTATGCCAATGAATCACAAGTTTTCCAATTTTTCGTTAGGAAAACTATCTCCCTTTTGGAGCAATAAACTCTTTAAATTTATTATCCACATTTCTTTAATTAATCAGTTTAAATAGAAGGACATTTTTGAGTATGCTCACATTTGAAGTCATATTAGAGAGAAACACACATTCTATAAGAGACTGGAGATCACTAATTGTAGCAAAAAAAATCAGTGATATTACCAAAACTGAATATTGTCTCTAATTCTGAAAATATGAATTGAGGAGTTGAAATGATAAACGGTCTAAGTACCCAAAAATAAAAAACAAATTTTTAGTGAAAAAAGATGTGAATTCCATGCGAAGCACGGTGGCAGAAGTTATAAATGCTAGAATAATTTATTTTAACTGTTAGGGCTATCACAAGGTAGACCTAAAATCGTAAGTGCCAACTTCGCTGTGGTGAGAAACGACAAGAGTGCCAGCAATCTTCACGGCCGTTACCTTTTTGTTTCCCTGTAAATCTGTAAAGGTGGTGTACGCTGAAAGTCCACAGCGATAAACGATCAAGTTGAGATAAACGAGTGATAAACGATATAAGTGGCAAAATGAATAGACATGCCTATTTGTTTCTACTGAAAATTTTAACTACTGGCACTCGCATAGATCACCATTTCAACTCCTCAATTGTTTAATATACACTCAGTAAAGATTTCTCTCTCAATTTAGTGAGTATATACAACTCCTTGGCTTCTGAACCCTGTTTTAAGTAATCCTCTTCTTTTCATATTTTCTTATTGGAAGTCAAGTTTTAATTACATAAAACAACTCTATGAATCTCTACAGCAATCCAAGTTCCACTGATTTGAATGGCATAAAGGCATGAAAGGAAACGGTTCGATGAGCAGCAGGACGTTTAAAGATTCGCACAGATTTCACTCGATTTCATGGCATTAAAAGGGCACGTGCTAGTTAACCAGAAAAGTCAAAGGCCATTTTATGCATGCAAAAAAAGATAGCATCAAACCAGGTTCAAGTACAATCACTAGGTAATTACTTGATTAGGTCCATGCTTTCTAACGAAATGGGCATTAAACTCGATAACATACAGCTATCTACTACATTTATAAATGTTAAGCAACATTACATTGAAGTTATACAATGTGGATATTTTCTCACACTAAATTTTCCCTTTGAAAATTTCAATCCCAATGTGTTCACCACAAATAGAGTTTCTTAATGTAATTATTTTCCTATGCACTATTTAAGAATATGATACATGCTAAGTGTCGACAAACAACACTCACCCAAACGTAAGTTCACCTCTTAAGGTGCGATCCAACGTCGCGTGGCTCGGCGAGCGTAAATAGTATTCTGGCTGGGTGGAAACGACGAGCCTTGACGCGCGCCATGACGAGCCTACAGATTTCCCGAGCCACGCACCGTGGAATCGCACCTTTATAAAGTGATTGCTCACTGCCAGTTGTTTATTTTTGAAACGTTGAAACATAGCTTGCGAAGAGTTGCTGCAATTTATCGCTTCAATTGAAACTTATACTTGTGGCTTAAGTCTTCTGTAAAATTGTGATCTTAACAAATGAATCAGTATTATTAAGTAGTTACTATATATACGCTTTGCTTTTAGAAAATCACGCGCGCTGCAAAGTGTTAACCAGTATGGGTCTGTTCGAAAGTGACAAAGCAAAGTATTTCTTCACGCAATTGGTGCTTTGTGGGAATTTATTTTATTTATATAAAAAATAACATTGGCAATAAACATTACATAAAAATTGTCAAGAAGAAACGAAAATGTGAGATTGGTGATTCGTAAAAGTGACATCCACTTGACGAAGAAATTCAGAAAGATAAATAATAAAAAGTTATAACTTGTTATACTTTGTTGTCGAATTATAGCCCAGGTTTTGCTCGAGTAACTTTGAAAAATTTCAGAATCTTGTATTGAGTGTTTTAATATTTCAATGTTTTCAATGGATATTCTACAAACAATTAATCTCAGATGGTCTTAGAAATACAAATTTAGAGAATTCAAATGTATATCCATAAAATCCATGTTATATCTGCACATATCATTTCAAATGAGGAGAAAAAAAGTTTAGTTTATTATCTAAGAAATCAATAAGCATTCTTCTATTAATCTTACATCAATAATAATAAGTATAATAAGACTGTCCATTAATACATAGATTTTTATTCGTAAACAATTCAGTGGAATTATTATAGTGTTAATTGTTAAAACCCAAGAATGGCTATGATTCAAAAACGAAGCAGGATGAACTTTACGTTTACATAAACTTTTTAATCGCCATTAGGCCCGTTTATACGTTCGGTTTTTTCGACATTCAAAAATCAAAAAAACGTACACTCCAAACACACAGGCCAAAACTGTTGGTATAATCAATCACATGTTTGAATTGCACGTCCCAGCCTTTCTAAAGTATTTACATGGTTACCAAATCAACCACTCAGTTCTGACACAACGGATTTCATACTTTAAATGCACGTTTACACTAACAAGTTTCATGATATCCGCTGGCTCGTTGTGTCAAACTTTCCAACTCGGTAGAGATACCGCACCCCACTCCAAAACCTGTCACTTTTAACTTACACTGACACATTTTGGATTGCACACTTGAAACCTACGATGTGGCGCACAGATTTGCAGTGTTGAATATTTTGTTAATCCACATATCAAAATCTACAGATTGGAGTGCCCCACAGTGAGGAAACTTTGTGATTTTATGGCCAAAACCATAAAAATCAATTTTTGAATTTGACAAAGAAATCTCTGACAAAGAAGACAGCGATTCCGTCTGGGAGTATCAGTTTTAAGGGAACATAATTTCATAGGTTTTAGTGTATAAATGTAAATAATACAGAAATCTTTGTCGTTCGTAATTTTTATAAGTGCTGCTTTTTGGATAATTTATTTTCTCATATATCAAAACGTAAAAGTGCTGAGTTGTATATATTAAAAATAAGTTTTCAGGTTTTGACTACGAAAATCGATATAATTATTCAATTGACATTTTCATTAATTTTTTCAAATTCAAAAATTTCATTTTTGTGGTTTTTGCCACAAAATCGCAAAATTTCCCCACTTTATGCCCGTAAAAACGGACCTATTGGATGCCAAATTCATCCCTGATATAAGGGATTATTGATATTAATATTCAATATTAATATTCAAATTAACACTTTGAATATTGTTACGTCAAAATATATTCCTAGCACAATTGCGAGAATAAGTACAAGTTGTGGGTAATCCGATACAATTTACAGTAAACTGTAGTAGGTTACAGGGGTGGCTTACCTTTCCATCGATTGCACAAACGCGCATTGGTTTCCTTTACATTCAATAAAACTACGTTGTCTTTGCAACAAGCGATGTCAGCCACCGGCTTCGTCTTCTTTTCTAATCTACGAGCCTATTATTTATCTACATAATATATCTAATACAATCAACGACATCACTGAAAGAATCGCACGACACAGCTTTTTGCGAACAGCCTCACTATTCTGCACAAGCTTGTTCTGACGCAAGCCTGGAATATTCTTCGTGTGACTATGACCAATTTTATGACTTATCTAATTCTGGCAATCCACAAAAATAATTCAAAACCATAATCGTTGCATGAACAACTGAAAATGCAACACTCCTTCCACATTCCCCGTTCCTTCTTCATATCTCGCTTTCAAACATGCACCACGTCCCAACACACTCGGAAGCCAAGCAATTTAACAGTACACCGTACAGAATTCTTTAAACAGAATCATACTTACGGAGATACGAACTCTTAGGGCAGAAGAACATAATCCTCGATCTTTAAGAACAATTTTAAATGAAGGTTGACGGGAAAAACTGGGAATATCAATTTTTTGAGATTTTTCGATTTATAAAGTTCATATACCCCCGTAAGATAACGTTAAAGATTTTGTATACTGGCTAAAAACAGGAAATGTCCACTCTGCACTGGAACAAAATATTGAACGTCCCCGTCCATTTAAGAAGAAAATTGTATAAGAAAATTAGATTCATTTAACCTTGTTTCCTTACTGATGGACTATAGTATTAAAACATTATTTTCTCGATAACGTCATTTTGTGACATTCCCTGTTTTTCCCCTTACCCTTCAAATACCACTCACGAAACGAGAGAATTTGATCTCACAAATTCCATCAGACTTCCACGACATGAACACACACCAACTTTACTTCCGAGTGTATCGTCGACGATTCAGAAATAGAGAAGTCGTAAATTAGACACGGCTATAAATAGTAGCATGTTTTGATTGTTGGGTCAAGTGTTTGAAAAGAAGACTACGGGATGAGAGACTGACAATGACGGGGGTGCACGAGGTCCCAATCGCCGATTTCATCCCAACTTTGTATATAATTATTGCACAGCATATATTCAACGCACAGGATGCGCTACATAAAAATTTGCAAGAAAATCGGGTTCAAAGTTTCGTCATATGTAGCCCCTCGTATAGATTATAAAAACGACACTGTAATTAGGTTGCAGTGGCTACTCAATTGTGATTCACAGAATAATTTCAGACATACGTATACATTTCTACTTATTTTTCATTATTCGAAAAAGTTGTTCAAATGTGATGTTTTACAATATATCTAAATTTCAAGTCGGTGATGAAACCCTAAAATTATTTTGTCATTAGAAAGAAGGAAAAATATATTACACAGACTTATCTTAGAGACGTACCTCGCGTTCAATACACTTCTGGATACGTAATCTACTAAGTGAATGCTTATTAGTTACTTCAAATAGATTAACATCGTCATTCATTGTTGAGTGTACAGCAACGATTCGTTGTCGCATATTCCCTGCTGTTGTTGGAACATCTCTGTAAACATTTTCTTTCAACGCGTCGCATAAAAAGAATCCACGGGAGTGGGGAGTTTGCGATGCCACCGCGAGCGATCGAACGGCGAGGAAATGTGTGGTGAAGCATTTTGCGTGCCGGACAACCGTCATACTGCTATACCACGTGGCATGTTGCAGGTGGAAAGAATGAAAACAATGACGATGTAAAATATTCAAACCACAGATTCCTCTAAAAACACTTTTTCCACCATTTCTTCAGTTCTAATGACAAAAAAAAATACGTTGCGGTAATTGATAGGCGAAAAAAATGATAGAGTTCCATTTAAAAACCTAAGGTGAAAATTTTGAAATAAAATGACCCACAAAAAATATACTATAGTCAGTCTGCAGGCTCCTTTAAGCCAAGGTATTTAAAAAGAAAATAATTTGAATTGGTCCAATACTAACGGAGATAATTAAGGTGACCAAGTTACATTGCCCACTTTATACTTAGGAGATTTGGAAGAGATACAATTTTGAATGTGATTTCCATAGCAAATTTGGAGTAGCGTGCCCTTTGTATTTAATCTGTTATTGTATGTTGTATGCAAATTTGGTGATTCGAATCTTGTACACTCCCTTTGTAAGAGGGAGATAATATGCATATGTACACGATGCTGGATGATTGAAGAAGGCTCCTCTAGGGCATACACTTAAGACTTGCTTCTATCTGGTATTCCGCCTAATTTACGACTTCAATGTCTCTATCGTGGCAGAGATATAGTGATTAATTTGGGACTGATTCGAGTGGTGTATAAAGCAATATGCGCAATATTCTTCGCTTATTTGTTCCCATTCAGAGTTCGGCATTACTCGAATTGCTATTAAGTCGAGTGTTTCATCTAAATATCATCATTCTCCATAATAGATTTTTCTGGAGAATAGTGTATTCGAATAACTGTTCCAAAATTATTCCAAGAACGATGCGAATAACTGTTGATAGTTTTCTACTGATTCAAAACTGTTTTAAATAATGTAAATAGTAAATAGTTATCTGAATAAAATTATAATACAGCGGATTTTTTGTAGGTCCGTTATTCGTTATCCGAATCCAATAAATTGTGCCCAACTCTGGTCTCATTCTCATAAAATACAAAAGCTCATAAATACAAAAACTGAATCGATCCGACAAAAATAACGTCGTCAAAAATGCCGACACCGGTATAGTTATTACGGGTCGAAATTGACCCAGGCACCGCCGAACTAACGTCCAAAAATTATACCTAATACAGTACCGTCTTCATAAGTGATGAATTCGCGATTCCCTCTACTTATTTCGTAGTTGCCTTGGCTTGTCGCTGTCAGGTGCCACCCGCGATCGTTTTCACTCACAATCACTATATCTCTGCAACGCACCATACGGCATACGCATCTGTGTTGACGTGCGACATGAAAATGCGAATCGAGCGCCTGTTTATAGTATGTTAAACAGAGCTGGCGTATTTTTGCTAACTCCTCACGAAGCGACGAATTGATTTCGCTTTGTAGCGATTGCACTGGCGTGGCGGGGGAGGGTACAGGTTTTGCGAGAGCAATTAGGGAAAATATGTGGGCATTCGAGACACGGTTCAGGACGGCCCGAAGGGAGCGGGGTTTTGAAGGGACCAGAATTAAGTATGATGCTAATACGCTTGCCGAACAATGTACAAACTTGTATATGAGTCGAGCGACGTCGGGCAGACAGCCTTCAAACGACGAGAAATTCTTTGGTGCAAACATCTGCGTGTTATATATTTCTATGGCATTTTTTAGCGGCTCTGTGTACTCTGTATGGTCGAGTACTCAGTTTCGCAAAAAGTGCTCTAGATTGTTATAGCAGTCCGCATAGCGTCCATGTTCCTTTCTATCCTGCTACATTCAACTTCGTTCTAGACTCGTTTGGAGGTCTTTATGGGTTTCTATACATATGCACTTGGTCGCACAATTGTCGGTAAAGGGTTCCATCTTTTTTTTTTTAGCGTCGATCGTAGCTGAAACGACATCGTTGGTGCATTCGTAAAGATACAAGTCGTACGAGTCCTCTTTTTATAATCCATTCTCGAAACGATTCCGTGCTGCGACACATCGTTGTCTTCAGTTCACAACGTGTGGGTAATACGTTTTTTCAGATACAAGCTTCTTTACGTACGCAAATTGTAAGCTTGCTTCGTATTGTACAGTATTTTCGTACGTGTAAAATATAAGAAACAGACTACTCACGCTCTCCTACTGTTTTGTCAATGATAAGATATGTTGTACTGTATTTGGTGTATAATTTTATACGTATTTTTGAACGCTTCCGTGCAGCGAGAGCTTCTCGTATTTTCTCATTTGTGGTAGTCGTTGTTGCTTGTAAAAGTGCAGGCTAAGTAAAAGATTATTTTTGGTCATTCTGTAATTAAAGTTTGTTGGAAATGTTCAGAAGAAATTCTCGTGTGGTCGGTGATGGCGGTTCTAAAATTTCCGTGGCCATTATAAGGAGACAATATACGATTTCACGTTGCACCGTGTAGATTCTTGCCGACATTCGAGTGCATCAATTTTTATACTACTTGTTGCGCAACTGTCGAAGTAAAAAAATACCACTTGAGTTGCATATACGTATAAATAAAGTAGGAAATCTTATTTTTATATTCGTTTCTGGATGCTATTCTTCACGTTTCTCTGCAAAACCCTCCACGTCGGTCGTTTTCTGTAAAGTGGCGTTGAAACGCATTAGTTCCCGCTTTATATTCTGACGCTTAGTAATCAAAACGCACAGAGAACACGTCATACAGGAGATACGTAGTAAAAAAAGAAAGGAAAGAGAGAGAAAAAGGAAAAAGGAAAAAGAAAAGAGGAAAATGGAAAAGAAGGAAAAAAAGAAGGAAAAAGAAAAACCCAGAAGAAAATGACTCTCGAAAAGGGAACAGTTAGAATGGAAGCGGTGTGTTATTTGTTTAAAACCGCAGCAGAGTAGGACGTTGAACGAGCGGTGAACTCCGTTTGACCGGTTGACCCGTCGCTTTTCCAGGTGATAGCTGTGATATCAATACTCTTTATTGTGCTTTCGACGATCGCACTAACTCTCAACACCATTCCTAGTATGCAAGTGAATGATGAGAAGGGGAACTTTCAAGACAATCCGCAGCTCGCCATGGTGGAGGCTGTGTGCATCACATGGTTCACCCTCGAGTACGTGCTTAGGTTCAGTGCCTCGCCAGACAAGTGGAAGTTCTTCAAGGGCGGTCTGAATGTGATCGACCTACTGGCTATATTGCCGTACTACGTATCTCTGTTCCTGGTCGAGACGAACAAGAACGCGACCGACCAGTTCCAGGACGTGCGCAGGGTAGTGCAGATCTTTCGTATAATGCGGATCCTGAGGATCTTGAAGCTGGCTCGCCACTCGACCGGGCTGCAGAGCCTCGGCTTCACCTTGCGTAACTCGTACAAGGAGCTGGGCCTGCTGATGCTCTTCCTGGCGATGGGCGTCCTCATATTCTCGAGCCTCGCCTACTTCGCCGAGAAGGAGGAGCCCGGGACCAAATTCATAAGCATTCCAGAGACCTTCTGGTGGGCAGGCATCACGATGACCACCGTCGGATACGGCGACATCTACCCTACGACCCCGCTCGGCAAGGTGATCGGCAGTGTGTGTTGTATATGTGGTGTCCTGGTAATCGCGTTGCCCATTCCCATTATCGTTAACAACTTCGCTGAGTTCTACAAGAATCAGATGAGGCGCGAGAAGGCCCTCAAGAGGCGGGAGGCCCTCGAGAGGGCCAAACGGGAGGGCAGCATCGTGTCCTTTCATCACATCAATCTGAGGGACGCCTTTGCCAAGAGCATGGACCTCATCGACGTCATCGTCGACACCGGTAAGCGACGGACCACTAAGGAGGATGATTAAACAAAAAAAAAAAAAAAAATAATAATTTTCTATCGCGTTGTGTACGCTTTGCTACTGGGATATTCGACTGGGATCCGGGTCCTCACTATATTAACACGCAGTACATAGTGGTTTGTCTGGACCGTTTTTACAAGTTTCTCGAGGCTTTCAGATTTCATATTTACAACTTGGTAACATTTCTCATGTTGCTGAAGTCTTCGTTGTGCAACAGTTACGTGAACTTCGCTTCTTTGAACGTTCTTTTTTTATATTAATTAGCCGTCGAGTATAGTGGAGAACGAGTTTATAATTCCTATTCCAGTTAAAAGAGTGCAATTTCAGTTGAAAGTGATACAGATGGGAATCCACCACTGTTCATTCTCGTCTCTCCACCACTCTTTCGCCGACACTAATTCTTCGGATTAATCCCTAAGAAGAGCCAGCAACTATAGCTTTACCATAATCAAAGTGGAACAATTTATCAACCCTGACGCAAGAATGATAAATTTATCAGTTCTGGCGCAGGGGTGAGGTAACGGCCCGGCTACATACACAAACACCGTCTAATTGTTCGAATCGACTTTCTCATTAACACTCTGCGTGGCGTCGCCGTATTTTCACGCCGAGCGATTTCCACCCTTTGCAGCACTCGAGCGTGTTTCCACGTCGATGCCTCTTGAAAGGGATAAAAAATATTGTTTGCTTTGAAACGAATCAAGCTCGGAGTTCGCTTTGCACTTCGCTGCCTCCCATGAGTCATCTAGTAATGAAAATTTTAATTTTTATATTCTCCATTAACCCTTCGTAAAAGCACTGTCAATGCATTGGCGAATTCCCGACTGTTTTTAATCACACAGAAGTGATTCCAATAGTCTGAATAACATAGTATTTTTACTCATTCTCATCTGAAAAATCTAGTCCATCCATTGCTAGTACCCTGGTTCAGATTTAATTCTTTGCGAACGATCAAGCTGTTAGGTATGCATGCATATGCATTTAGTCAGTGCATGCAGCCTGCGCGGGGAACGCCGATAGGTGTTCAGTAAGCACCGCGAGCCAATGATCCTGGAGGATTTCCGCACGCGACAGTACGCTAAGCGTTTCAAGCTTCGTGCGCAAAGGGTTAATACCCAATATATAAGTTTAAATTCTCATTACTGCCGGCATGCATTCAGAGCGTGGGGATGAGCCTGATAAACCATTCCCAGGAATATCTGTCGCTCGGAAAGAGCTCCTACCTCCATACCTCGCGCCACTCAAAGTGTTAACGTGACTGCACCATATCTATAAGCGTACCACGAACTCTCATTGTCAGACGGGGGAGAGAAAGAAATACCATTTGCGCGCTATCATTTAACAACACGTGTCACGGCTAATCATTATCGTATTCCATCCGATTCATTGTGATCCGTATGTTCCAATTGCACATCACCAATCCTGCGTCAAGGTTGATATATTGATGTGATGGCACAATGGGAGGAAGAAAAATGCAGGATGGACACCGTGGCTGTTTTCAGGTCACGATATGTCCGGCGTGGATGGTAACAGCAAGGAGGAGGAATCCGTGTACGAACGCAGCCCTGCCCAGAACAGGTCAGGCTGTTATCCTAGCTATGAGCGTTACGGTCCCTCGTGGCGTCGTTGCGCCGCCTCGTTTTCCTGCTGCTTCCTCGGTCCGCCTAACGAACAGCCTACCACGCCGGACAGACCGAGATCTAACGTTCTAACTAACCATTTGCTCCCTTACACGTGCAATGAAAACCACCCGGCACACTTGCCCGTGATTAAGCGACAATACCCGTTCTATGCGAAGGCTGATGGCAAGGGACTGAATTGCACGCACCCCCTAACTCACGATATGTCCGACGTGGATGGTAACGTGTCGTTTTCTCAGTAATTACGCGCTTCCGCTCACCGCCACGTACATACACAGCCGAGAAAGCAGTCTACCACGCCGGACTGAGCCGAGGTCACTCTTCATCGAAGGTTAATCAATTACCGTAATTACAACGTTGCAACACACTTCTCTGATGATTTTCGTGCTGCTCGTGATCCAGACCTGCGTCATGGTTGATAAACTTGTCGTTCTGCGAGGGAACGGACGGACATGTCCGAGTATTCGTTCTTGGATTGCGATAGTCCGGCGTGGGTGGTAGCAGTCGGTCAGAAGGTTGTTATGGAAACGTGTCAGTGATTATCGACGTTGGTATTTTGTTCTTTGTTTGATTGTTGGTAATAGATATCATATTGCTTACAAGGGACGTTCGGTAAGCGTCACAGGCAGATTTTTATGATACTTTGAACAATTGTTCACCGGTTCAACTTAAGAACCTTGCCGCATTTGGTTGGTGCTAGTTTTGTTAGAGTCATGCTTTTTATTTATACGCATATAGCTCCTGAATTACGAGAGATATCGAAAGAGAATTCAAATAAAATTTGTACTGTTTTTAAAGACCTGTAAATCGGTGGGAGAAATTTCTGAGAAATCAGTTTTTTTGAAGAATATTTCACTCTTAGAAATTCTCCTCTTTTTTAGAAATTTTAATAGCTCCTTTAGGGGAATGAAGTCATCGTTGTATTTCGAAACCAATTTTTAGGGGAGGGATAAGAATGAAATTTTCGCAGCAGCAATCAGAAACGGCAAAGGTCTTAGGTTGAACTAGCAAACAATTATGCAAAGTTTCATCGAAATCGACATGCGACAATTATCAAATGTACCTTGTTAGACTGGTTTCCTTTGAACAAAATACTCGTGTTAAATAAAATAGATTTTGGTACATGTAGTAGTATTTCTGCGAGATATAAATCCACGAAAGTATGAACTTTTGTGTTTTCATATTCTCAGGAGTCTGAATGTAAAGTACACGTAGACACTGAATTTGTGTTTCACTTGTACGCAGAATATTTTCAAAACAGCACGTTTCGAATGTAGAACGCAACCGTTGAGTTGACTTACTGGAACAAGTTGGGGTTATAGATAATTCAGATACCTACATATATCGAGTTTCAATATTTCTTCCCCACTCATGAAACGCTTAAATTATGGAAATATACTCTGCGCATAAGCTAGTTTTGAATCGCAACTAGGATGAACCTCCGGGTCGCTAATTAGTACTTTATAATTTGCTCCGTGGTCCCGCTATTTTCGTTATCCGCCTAACGACCAGCCTACCACGCCGGACCAGACTGCGATACACCATTATCAGTTACAATTCGTACGTTTCTTTAATCGTCAAAAGAGCAATGTTAAGTCTCTAGAGTGATTTATGGCCGAAGAGCGCGCCGCCATTTCTGTGCACTGTTGGAAAGATTTCGTCGAGACCAAGCGAATGAAACCACTTCTAACTTCAAAATCATATGGGATCTTTTTAAAAAGACGGGTTTAAAGTTCGTGACTTGGAGTTTTCCAATAAAAGAAACAAAGGGAAGGTAGCAACTTTGCATCTTGTTGGAAGAATTTGAAAGTACCTTCGGAGAAATTGGTGATAGCAATACCCTTGCGTTACTTCTCATTGCACCTTTACAAACTAAAATTTTCTAAACAACTTTGCATTTTTACATTCCTTATCTGCTACACTTATACAACACTAATATTTTCTTTTTATACCTTTACACTTTACACCATCTTACCCAATAACACATTACACTCATTCTATTTTTTCTACCTCTCCCCCCTCATTGAAGAACCCAGTTGAAACTGCAGCAGAAACCATTACTTGTCGTTATTTAGATTTTTGATATTAGACAGATAATCCATTCTACAAGGTATTCCCATTTGAATTTCATCTTAAAAGTGGCGCCTACCATTCCACTCAATCTCGACGATGCCTTTCGAACGGCGTACAGAAATGGCAACGCGTCGACCGATCAGAAATTCCTCAGCAGATTTAACACTCTCCTTCATTATTCATCGAACGATCGCTACAAGCCCCTCTCTATTGGAGCACACGTTGGCCAGAGGAGCGCGCAACTTTGGAACGAGCCCTCGTTGTTCTTGCGTCATGGTTGATACGTCGACGGCATTGTAAAAGAGAGAACGGACGCGGAACCTGTTTCCAGGTCACAATATGTCCGGCGTGGATGGTAACAGCACCGAGGGAGAGTCCGCGTGCGGGCGCGGCCCTGCCCAGACCGGGCCAGGCTGTTATCGTAACTATGAGCATTACAGTCTCTCGCGGCACCGTCGCAGCGCCTCGACCTGCATCCCAAATCTGCCAAACGATCTGCCCACCACCCCGGACAGCCCCAATCGCCGCCTCCTGGACTTCGCCCAGAGCATGCCGGGGACCCAGAACGACGATTACTTTCAGGACGACGTGCCGGCCCAGCACATGAACCAAGGCAATACCACACCTAGCGTAAGTCCCGTCGTGTGAACCAGTTACACCGGTCACGTATGATTTTCGATGTGTACTCGTTTTCTGTACGCGCCTGGCGACTAGGCATGCGCGGGCATCTGACGATCCTTGGGCCCAGTCCTGTCCAACGTTTGCTCTCGCCGAGCAAACCGCCCCCATTTCCGTCCATCTCTTGTCATGGTACAGGGACGAACGCTATATGTATGCTGATGTTTTTGGGTGCACCGAGATTAGAGCTGAGCCCTGAACCGAGCACGCTTAATGCCTGTTTTCCACGACAGAGGACTCTGTCTAAACTGGTGGAAAGAAGTGGAAATGTTCTTTGATGATTCGGGAGAATTATCTCGCGAATCGTCACACGTAGGAATGTCACATTGCGGGATCTGAAATGGTGTTCAGCTCGAGGCTCGGCTCTAGGTTGGACCCACCTTTATATATCGTGGGCCCGGTTATAGACCCAGTATGGCGCCTAACAGCGGACACAACCGCGAATGGGACTTCCCCCGTGGACAGGACTGCTTCAAACAGATTGGGTTCGGTTTTTCTTGGATTTACTGAAGTGGTAGGGCTGTTTGGATTATTTTGTTTCTTTGGGAATGTGTTTCGTTACATCTTTGAAGTAGGAGAAATTGAGGGTTGAATTTTTTTGTGTTATCAGGGCTTGAGTGATGGTAAAGTTAGAGTGGGAAGTGAAGACCTGAACGAGTGTTGTTTTTTTTTTTAGGTGGAGGGAGACTTAAATGTGGGGGTTGAATAAGTGTAAAAGATTTCGGGGATATTGAGAGTTTGAAGATTTGAGTACTGCAAAGTGCAGCTTTTGTTTGGATAAACTTTTCCTTCTTTGATATTGTGCCACTTTGGGGTTTAGAAGTTGATTAAATACCATTTCTATGTAGTTGCTTATAATATTTTTTGTAGTTGTGTACGTTTGTAAGTACATCGTGAAGTTTTCTAGTATTTTCAGAGATTAATTTTGAGTGGGCTTTTTTATTTTTATGATGGTTTATGCTATCTTTTTGCTTTACATACATGAGTGTTATATCTATTAAAATTACTTGTAGAAAGAATAATTAACGGCTTTGAAATTTTAATATTTTTGAGCGTGTTTTTACAAAAACTGTTGACCACTTTATTGACAGTGATTAACCATTATTCACTGCAATTTTTTAACTCGGTTTTGAGAAATATAAGCTAAAATTACTTTTCTGGAACATTAATGATAGAATTTGTATTTATTCTTTTCATAAACATATCTGAAGAATCGAGTAAATTTACATATTAAATATATTAATGAAATTTAAATTATAGTAACAATTAGAATTAATATGGACTTAAAATGGAAATTCCATTTCAGATTATTAAGTTACACCTCCATTGAAACTCTTTAGAAAGAACAGAACGCCATCCTTTCTAATATAATACGAACAGTCTATAATGCAGGTTGATAAAAAAAATTACATTTTAATATATTTTCAACGAACTCCTAAAAAAGTTAGTGAAACATCTCGTATACTTTTTCTTAAAAAAGTTTCAACGCCTATAAGTTTATTTCAGTCGTCACAATGCAAAACTAATTAAAATGCAGAAGTCACCTCTTAAAGTAATAGAAATTTCTTCATGTATGTTTATTTCAGTTATTTTCTAATGCACTGTATTTGATTGTGTGCGTTACTCTATTGGTTCTAAACCAATCACGGGTCAATTAAGGATAATCGATAATCGTGAGAATCTAGGTGCAGCTGTAACGTGTATTTCACAACTGATAAGAGAAATTCGAACCCATCTGTGCGGACAGATTCGTTAATAAAGTTCTAGTAACCGCACGTGGCTATTAGAGGCACGACTACCTGAACATCAGCGCGGTCGCATTGGATGCAACCTAGTAGTAGAGTCTGACTTTGGTCAGACCCACGAGCAATACGCACTCTGTCGAACTCTTTCCAATCTATTATTTCATTTACCACGAATAGGGAACGTTTGAATAACGAAATACATTCACAGATACTCTCAGATAATTTATAAAAATATACAAATGTACCGTGAATAAATTAAATTGTGGAACGAAGAGGTTATCGTAGATTTTACTTTTTAATTTGTAAATCAATTTACTTCATAAACTCAATATGATGGATATTCAATCGAATATATTTTTCACTATTCTTTCTTAATGAATTTTTCTTCCTTTTTTTTTTACATTGTGGTAACCACCTGAAACCTCGTGGTATTAGATATTTGAGAGGGAATTAATTTAATTTAGAAATTGAGGAGTTGTAAAACAGAGTAAAACTTTGGAATTTTAAATTTTTTAAGATATTTTATTATTCATTTCTTGTTTCTTTCTGTTACTTGTACAACGTTATTTTTGCGATAATAGTTCATTTGCAACAGTAGTTTATTTGAGGTACCTACAGTTCAGAAGCAATGGAAATTATTCGAAGAAATCACGATTTGTTTATCCGAGCGAATAATGTCGTACATTTAGAAATTTGTGCATAACTATCAAGCACACTGATTTCTCAGTTCGTTTTGTTTCAATATTTCTGTCACTCACTGCTATATATGTACGTGTGCATAAATTAGCTTTGTCTTTAATGTATTGCCCAGTCGAAGGAACCTGCATCCAATGATATCGTTCCTGGATGGAGTTCATATGAAATCGTTGATGTCGAATAGCCTCGTTACACCGCCGCGCCGTGTCGTTGTGAGAACAAATTTGCAATGATATTTAAATCATACCAGAATGACACGATGTACCCAAGCACGCCTAGTATGAACAGTATCTCCATTTATTTTACTTTCGTGTAGAAGGAAAGCGCTTCGAGCATACCTGGCAATCTCCTTCCTACCCAATTATCTCGCAAGTAGACTCGTTTAATTAATTATCCACGCTTTAATGTCGATTAAAATTTACAACGTTGTAAAACGTAATACTAGGGATAATAGTTCATTTACAACAGTAGCTTATTTCTCAAAGAAGTACAATATTTAACAACACCAACGTACAGTTGACAAATAAAAGAAATTACAAAAAAAAATTCAATTTGTTTTCTATATACATATCTTACAGAATTTTTTACACTATTTTGTTATTGTTAGGTTTTTAAATTATTTCCAAAGTTTGACCAGACAATGCTAGTAGTAAAATATTTGTAATCATTTTTGAAGTAGATTTCTTTTTTCAATACTGTTAATATCTCCATTCTCAGATAAGCAAGTAGAGTTTAACAGAAGTAGTTTTGAAAATGTTACGTGCTGCCAATAGGGGTGGCCAATAAATGATATGCTCGATGCGCAACTTCTTATCTATGTGTGCCTGCTTGTTTTAACGGGATACCAATGATTGATCGAGTGGTATCCCGCGGTGTTGTGTGCGACTTTTATCGTATCAGCAGAACTGCTGCCAGCATCTCAAATTTCGATCTGGCACAAACACGAAACGAGTAAATATTTTCCAGGGCATGGTACGCGGTGCAATTTGACAGGTGTCCTTGTTAAAATTCTTTTCCCCGCCTCTCCCATCGATTTTTATCCCCGAAAATATTTACTCGTTGGTGAACTACTAAAGTAATATGTACGGTGAAACTATACGGAGCTGGGTTCATTATTATTTCACTTATTCCCTTTATAATAATGGCGACACTCTCCATCGAAAGTATCTTTCCGCATACACTTCTTTTAAATAACCATTCTGTGATTCTGTCTATAAATCCGTGCATGAGACAGTAACTATTCTGTTCAGAAATACCTTGCTCTGTATAATATACATACATATATACAGTTTTAGCAGAGGTGGTGATTTTCCAATGCAACACAGAATTCTCCTTGGTAACAAATGCATCTGTACTTGCCAGTGCTGATAGTGCTATCGTTAATCATGGATAATATGTAAGAGATTATTTTGATTTGAATAAGAAGTACTGTTCTTTAAATTCTGTTCGCGATAATGCAGCACTGTAGGGTACAGATGCGTTCGAATAAAGGTTTGCGCAACGTTTCGAGTTTAAAGGCTACTTGGTCGCGTGTTTTCCTGACAAATCATTTACGATAAGAGTTTTATGGTTTTTGTGGTCTTGTTTGGTAGACGATGTCTACGGAATTCTTTTTGATCCGCGAGTGAACCGACGATCTGCGGAGCCCGAAAGAACGACATTAACATTCCTCGACGTTCGATTTCCCCCTTTTACTCGTCCACGCTGCTCGAGTTCTGTACCCTCTTAACAATTCCATACGCACCTATACCTTTAATCCATCGAGTCTGATTTTATTCAAGCTATTTCACTTATCGAATTATGAAAAGCTGACGCCGTTGTGGTGTCATTTATATCGAATGTTTCATTAAGTCCGTCGCAAATAATTTTCTAATGAACTATTGAAGACGTGGGCACGAACATTTTAGTAAAGTTACATAATTGCTGATAGAAGATTTCTCATCCTTGGAGATTAGGTTATACTTGAGCTCTCTCCAAACTTTTCAAGTGTGTATTATTATTGAAAATATTTCAACCGAGAAATATTTAAATAGAGAGGAGTAATACTTTTTTTATTTCGATAATTATGCAGGTAAGATGTTTTAGCACTGATTTCAATGATTTTTAAATATGTTTTCGGAGCATGATTCTAAGCAATTGTTTTGCGAACTGCAAAACTGAAATTTCCTGCTTAATCATAAAGCATTCAAGACTCGATGAGTTAAAGATATTGAAGTCATTGGAAACACTAATCCTCTCATTATAATCCGATTCTTTACGTGCCATTTGGCTTATTTCCCCGTTTGTTCATTACTACCGAGTGGAACTTCAGTTTTAGTGTCAATTACTTCCCGACTTAATAGTCAGCGTCCCATTAACAATCGGTAGTGGACGTGAGAAAACACGTGCTGGTGAATGAGAGGATTAAGAACTATTCGCAAGGATGAAAAGACAGTGAAGACATCGAATACATGAAGGACAAAAAATTCTTTTATCGGCTCTGTCGAGACCAATGGCGTACAAATGCTTTTTCGTCAGGAAACGCGTCGGTCTAACGATCCGCCGTTAAACGTGACCATTTTCTTGATTTGACAGTGTTTCTTTCGCACACCACTGCGGTCCTGGAATGCTCGCTTGTGAACAGATAAATGTCCCTTTCTGTTTCCCTTCCTGTTCGTTTTCTTTACACGAAGAGAGTACACGGGGCACAGAAATCTAGGCAATAAATATGAAATTCTGCGAATGGAGGAATTTATCACTTCTGCATGTGCATCGAGTGTATGCACATCGCACTTGAGTAAATTGGCAGTGTGAGACCCTAACAAGCTTTCCTTTTTGTTATTCTTAGAATTAGTGGTGGGATCAAGTTCAATATACAGTGAGTAATCTAATGTCGGGGGAATACTTTAGGAACGGATTCAACGTTTAAAAATATAATGAAATAAGTCGTATAATCGTACACCCCCGTCCATAAGTCACCGACCACTTATTATCGAATATGAAGTATACCTGATAAATCATTAGAAAATTAGTATTTAAATGTTGATAATGGATATCATCCAGTGTAATATCTTACACTATATAGGATTCATATATTTAATATTACAATAGAACTTTTCTTTTCGGTGATGTAATTATTCATTGAGCATCGCGATGACTGCTTTTACCAAGCTTGGCATTCGTCATTGTTAATTTTCTGATGGTTTGCGTTGTCATTTTCTTTTATTCATGCTATAAATGTTTCAAAGAATTGAACTTGAAAAGCCCACCGCAGTGAAACACAGTTGGTGCACATTTTTAATAGCTGAAATGGTTAAATTGACTATTTAATAATGCTTAAAGTGGAATATACATTTAGGTTAAAGTGAAGTAATAAAAGTGATGAAAAATATGAAGGTACAGGGGAAAAACCATCAGAGTTGAAAAACTGTGAAAACAATTTGCTGAAGGTTCAAGAAAACAAGTATAATGTTCAGTGATTGTTTAATTAAATAATTAATCGCGCAAGTAAATTAAAAACTAATGTTATCGTCGTTTACAGGGGAAAGAATAAACATATAAGCAATATTTAAAAAATAGTTTCACTGGGAAATGTACAAAAGTATCTGATTTATAGTATTTCAAAGTTTACAATTTTACAAACTTGCTTTCACCTGCAAAATTTAAAATTTTGAACTTTGTAGGTTTTTTCCCTGCACTTTTTGTATCTATGTAAATGTCCTAATGCTTATGAACGGGAGTATATGATCTATTTCACCTTGTTTTCATATTAGAGACAGTTTCGTCGCCCAGTAATTCTTTTGATAAGTTAAGGTGCCATAGCAGATTTCACATGCTCATCTACAAATAATTTTTAATATTTCGCGTGTATGATTTCATCCTTTATTCTTTAAATACTGTCTCGTAGTATACTAAATTAGTTCAGATTGTATTACCGTAGCAATTATGAAAATTCCTCGTGTTATAGAAACATAGAAAGTCGAAAAGTCCTTTACCATTTTACTATTTGAGGCTTCGTTTCCAAGGGTGCGTTCCGTTTCACGCACTGAGTGCAGAGATCGCAGCCAATGCATTGCGCATTTGTGCATAGTTCCATTACGTTATAATGCCATTAATGCGCTCTTGGAAATGGAACGGTTTTTAATGCGTTCCATGTGAAATGAAAATTAATGCTACAATGGACAACATGGGCAATAAACCGTCATTGCCAACAATAGCCTCTGTTAATAAATGATAATGACAGCAAAATGAGCAGCAATAGTGAATCTAGTGAGAGTAAAAATGAAGCTGAAGATATATACTAACTTCTAATTGGAAATGTTATATACAATATGAATTATAAATGAAACACGTGGAAAGATGGTGTTTGTGGAGAAACTAGACATCGTATCTGTATGTAAGTACACATTTACAGAATTTGAAATACAAAAGCGTACTTAAGGGAGTATATCCGTTTGAACCCTCGGAAAATGTGTACATTTTGTGGATTTTTTTGAAATTACCGTCTAAAATCGGGGGACTTCGAGTATGTATCCATAATTTCCGAAAAACAATATTTTTTTAACTGAAACTTTTTCTTTAAGTAGCTCATAATACTATGTAAATATAGTAAAAAAACGAGAAATCTGCATCAAGCCGTTGACTTGTAAAGAAATCTACAAAATGTACACATTTTCCGAGGGTTCAAACGGGTATACCCCCCTTAAAGAGACAAATACGCATGCGCGCATTAACTGCTTGTAGTCCGAGCTGTAGTAGGTAATTGATGCATGCTTGAATGCGCTCAATGCGCGCTAAAATTGGGAGGATTCTAGGGAATCCTACGAATCCTATGTGCCACCAATACCCCGATTAACTAAAATGAAATGCAGGGACGTATTTGGAGATTCAACGCCCCTAGGCTAACAAGTATCTGCCGCTCTTTTCGTGAAATATCATCAAATATTTTATTAAAATTAATTCTATATAACAACCCACATATGAGTTATTGCTAATTTTCTACATGGAAAAATGGTAAATTGTTCTTAAAGCTATCTCAAGCTTCTGCGTTTAAACCTTTTTGCAACCTAGTTAGCCCTACTTAGCCTAAACATATAGAAATCCGCCCCTACAGACTGTGAAATAATGAAGGACTTTTCGATTTCTTTTGGAACGAGGAATTTGTACATTTCATCCTATTTCGTAATTTTGGGATACATTGTGTAATACAAATTACATAATATTAATAATATAATAGGTGATTCTATTCAGTAGTCCGTGATATACATAATCTGAATAAGAATAGAGGAAATTGTTGGTGGAAAATGATTCTCTCTGTAATCATATTTTTTCCAGAAACACAACAATTTTTAAATGGAACATTATGTCATTTAATACTATATTGCGCAAGAAATTATCAAAATTATTATTATTTTTCCGCATTTCATTTCACGAAAATTCATTTGAAAATCATTATTATTTTACAACTTATTTCGTATTTCATTTCACGAAATTTCTTCATTACAGCAAGTGGAAAAAGGAGGGAGTAAATTAATAAATCCGCAACTGAATACTTTCCGAGATATTTATATATAAAGCATTTCTTAAATTCTTCACTTTTCATATATTACAAAACTGCTCTAGTCACTTGCAATTTATAATTACTCGTCTTTCCGTGTTCGTTAATTAATACCTACTTATGATCCAACGAGTGGTGGTTAAAATAAAGTTTAAAAGTTATATTTTTACATGTATGCAAAACTAACTTAATAGTACGCTTTAAATATTATATTATTATAAATTTTAATTTATAATTATTTCTAACTGCACTGTCTTATTTTTATTCCAATCTTAATACAAATTTTAATACAATCCACAGTTTAAACTTCCTTTTAACCACCACAGCACACGGTTCCATTAAGTTAGCAATGCTCTCTATTTATACTAGGAAAAATGTTATAGCTCAGGTTAGTTCCTAGAATCACCTTCTATAATCACAAGCTTTCATAAGTTCTGTTTACATTAATGAACAACGTTGGAATCCCATTCTGCTTATAAGCACCTACTGCTATCTGCTATCCTTTTTCGATGTGCTCACGCAGAGTTTAAATGTTACGTACTTCACCGAGTTCCAATAGTACCTGCAATATGCTTGATCTCATCACTACTTACCTTCTAAACACCCGCAGGAAATATAGACAAAATGTAGTAATCGGTACGTTTTCTCCTTTGAATACTATCCATTCTATTCTTACACAGAATTCAGTGTCTGTCGACTTTTCTACCTCTGTCCATTGATTTATTTTGTCGTTCATTCATCATCAACTGTCGCAGTCGTTCCGACTTGGAAACGAAAGAATCACACACCGACGAATATTAATTTAAATCCGACATACACCCTTCTACATTTATCCGCACACACGACCAACTTGTCCATAAATTTGCGCACTCAATGTTTTGTGATTTTTATGAGTTACTTTCAAGATGCGAATGCATCTCTTAGTTGAATAACTTTCTCTCATGTCATACAATTGGGGCGAGTATGTCCAGTGTCGTAACTATGCCACATTCACTGTAAACACTTGAATGGTAGTCCCTTTGTGTACTCCATACAGTGCTGGTTACGTTACTGGACAACAGTTAAACAATGGGATTGCGATTTTAATATTTGCAGCCTCGCTAATATTCCAAGTAATAACCGGAACTGGAAAATTGTTATCGTTACTTTATGTCAGCTTAGTAGCTTTGTGCCATTATTGCTTAACGTTACTAGGAAATTTATTTCCTCGATTGCATTACTCCAAATTTTTCCATTAATTTGCCGCGTCGTAAAAAATATCGCAATCGTATTGCAATTCATGCAGTTGGCTGCAATAATACTAACTCCACTGTTGGCATCCCAAAAAGTCCAACTATCCATTAAAAAACTAATAACACTCGTTCCAAATTATCGAGAGACAAAGGAAGATAAAAAGAACTACGCGCGATCAACTAAAGCGCAAGGAATTATTGCAGGCAGCAGCGTGCTGTGGACTCCTCGCCCACTAATACGTTCAAATTCATCCCTCCACGTTGGCGTTGATATTCTGACGGATTTCATGTCGGTATGTTACAGGCAATGTCCGACAGCGCGCATTGAACCACCATCGTTGAACAAAGCCGCCGAAACATTCGTCACACACACAAACGAATTTACCTGCTACTGTCGGACCTTGCCGAGTCTCGTTCTGTTTCGCTGTTCGTTGTGTCGATATCGATCAATTAAAAGAAACGAAAAAATGAAAGAGAACATGAATAATTGCGCATTAATCGAGGAGACACCACGAAAGCATCCTTGGTCGGTTCTCCGGAACATTGTCGATAAAGTGACGCTCGACGGAGGCGCCGAATACCTACTCGTTTGGCGCGTGTACTCGCTTGGTGATCCCGGGGCCACCGAAGTTGGCGCGTCCGCCGATGGTCCCGCCGCCCCTTTCCTGGCAACGTCCGACACGATAGAAACGCCGTTCCAAGTTTTCGGTAGCGACGGGGCAGCCACGGGAAAGGCGAGGACAGAATGTGAACGATGAAGTGCGAGAGAGACGGGACAGAAAATCGGTGATGGACGATAAATCTCGGGTGCGAGACCGCGGTACTTGGGGCTCGTCGGACTTTGCCGTGCACGAACGAGAAAAGCGCGGAACGCTTGGTCGCTTCTCGATAGAGACGCGCGCTTGCTGGTGGAGCTATGGCGAGGTCGTAAATTCGGAGAGTCGCATACCGAACTTTTGGGTTCTATGAATCTTGCATCGGCATTAGGTATATAGTGGGGAGCGAATGAGAATCGAGATGCGGTTGGGAGGCGACAAGAATGCCACCGAGGGGTACCGTGAGGTGAGAATACATATGTAATATTTGTGTGTCTACGTGAAACGAAATAGCATGCCGTCCAGTAAATGATACACTTACAATTAGTACAGATCACGTAAAAGGGGATAATGGCAACATTCAGAGCAAACAGGACTCGCGTTTCTTTCAGGTCCATTCTTGTCATCTCCCAGCTGCGCTCTGGATGCCCCTGAGTGAGTTTACACGACGACACTTTTCTGTCTCGATCAAGTGACACTCAAATAAATTTCCGGAAGTTTGGAAACTGCCTAGAGCAGTCCACGACAACTGAGGTCGATCTATCGTCGGGAGTTGCAGCTAGAGCTAGACTGAAGACACTGCAATCAGCTCTAGCTAGACACAAAGGACACTTGACCTAGACACAAAAGTGTCGTCGTGTAAACGTACCTTAACACTTGTTTCAACCGTGAACTTGTGTACTTTGAACTCGCGTATTACGAGTTCGGTATAGTTCTACCACCAGGTGTATACATATACATACCTCCATCTCCATAGTTCTTCTTACGCGGTCCTTACTCTACAGTTTCTTTGGTCTTCTCTATCAGTATTCTTCCTTTCAATTTCTTTTTTACTTTTTCCCTTTTCTATGGGTTTCTCATGGTGTTACTCGATATTCCTCTTTTTTTTTTATTTCGTTTCCTTATGCGCGCCTCTCGTTTCGGGACGCGCGCATCCTCTTTCATTGGTGCACCCCGCGTCCGAAGGACACGTTCGTTTCAACGATCGCAGTGATTACTGTTTAAGTTGAACGGAACGTTTACGATGACTGTTCGCGCAGTAGTGTTACTTGAAAGATCGCCGGTGCATTCGAAGCGCGCGCTGTAGCCAGAGCGTACGCTCTGAATAGATTTGCTTCGTTGCTGGATCGACTGGCTTACTGAAATTTCACTCACCACTACTCCGTATGAACGTACGTTTTGTTCGATCAGGGGCAATTAAACGAAAGAAATAGTTTTAAAAAGAAAGGGAAACTACAACGAACGTTTATTTTCGTGCACGTTACGCATACGTTTTCACTGGTTATCTGCCGAGCTCGATTACCACCATCTGTTTTCTGGGCGAAGCGATATCGAACTGTAGTGCATACATGGTATGTCGGCGAAGAATTTTGTTCCGCATCTTACGAGTCGCACTGATACCGCATCACACCGTAGATGTTTAGCATCGACTAGTTTAAGAATACACGTTCTCGTTTAGATCCCATTTTCCAGGCGAAATTAGACGGTTTTTGTTGGACATCGCGCGCGTCGATCAGCCGCGGAGATATTGATCAGAGAGGATCATCGTCGAGGTTTTAAATATCTCGAGGAGGCTGTACGTACATTTATCAATTCTCGAAACGCATTAGACACTTCGTAAAAAGAACACATCACATCTTTCCACGGTATTCTCCATAGGTTAATTAGCGCGTACTGTTTGTTATTGTATACAGGGATGATTGGTGATTGCACGTTGATACTTGAAGGGGTAGATGTAAAGCACGAAAGGGTGAAAAGCTTTAATGTCTGCATAGTGTCCAGATTTTGCTTTC
Source organism: Andrena flavipes (assembly GCA_963971345.1). Taxonomy (NCBI): domain Eukaryota; kingdom Metazoa; phylum Arthropoda; class Insecta; order Hymenoptera; family Andrenidae; genus Andrena; species Andrena flavipes. The sequence goes on from OZ020480.1 coordinate 64,538,924, forward strand.
TTTCTGCTTTGTGGTGTAATTTGATTTAATCTATTAGCTGGGTTATGTAATTTTTTAATTTAAAATCTGTATTGAAAAAAAATGTAAGTAGGTGTTTACGAATGTTGAGTAAGTATTTAAAAATGATAAAAAGGGAATTATTCTATTTTATGATTGCAAATTATGACTGCATATGATATTGGATTTTTTTCTCTTCAAAGACTGTAATTATCAAAGTTTCGTGAAGCATTTATTTTGGTTTGTTTGAAACGAGGGTATTTTCAAATGACGAGTTCACTCGTTTACCTCAGTTAGGAATTTAATCTTCTTATCATCGCCATCTAAAGGAATGAATGTATTTTGGGCTCTGGTCTTAGGTGACTCTCCCTGTATAATCTCTACTAATTATTTCCTGTAATTTATCCAGAGCCCCCCTGTATAATATAGATTATCAACCGCTATTTCTTTTTAAATTGGTTGTAAAATAAACTTGTAAAATAAAACCTGGATAAAAATATATCCCCAGACAACATTTGCTATCTTCGTTTCGGGATTTACATTCATCCCTGACAGTATTAACGTTAAACTAGGGATCACCCTGTATATCGCTCGGGACATGACTAAATAGAGGTGTCGGAAAACGATACGCAGGATGCTGTATTGCTGCTCAATTTAATATTAAACAGACGATTTATGGAATACAATTTACATTTGTAATTGTCAGGGGTCGATTAAGGTTAGCGATTCTCCGTATACAGTAGTCGTTAAAATTCGACGAGACACTACCATTCGACGGTAATTAAAAATCGGTCCTTTGGAAACACTGCCTGTACATGTACATACTATATTGTATTACACGTTAATACTACTGTCTATAAGAATCGAGAATGTAGAGTATCGTTGAATCCGTTTTGACGGTTGTAATTTTTATCATTGACGTACCTAGCCAGCATGATCGCCCGGCCCGTATTTGATTGTAATACGCCACGCAGGTTCAACGTCCATTCTTATCTTAGGAAATAAAAATTCTCTTGTAATTGAATAAACATAATTTTCAATTCGATCCGGAGGTTTCTGATTCGACGAACTATCGTTCGATGAAACCTCGAAGTTAGTCCGCCGATGGACATCTGAATTGTAGCTGACTATTGGGAGAACGAAATCAGCTGGCCACTCGTGGCCATTTAAAGGCTACGAGATTTCTGTCTGATCGCGCTAAACGCGCTAAGCACTTCAGTCCGGCCCAGCTGATCTTGTTCCACCTGTAGCGCTACTGATTTGGCTCTTTCGACTGACTTCGAGAGTAGAGAAACGAACGGCGAATATTTGGAGTGTTGGGGGACAACGGTGGGGGACGTCTTACATTGCTATTCGAGAGAATAAGGGAAGCTAAAGTGGATGGCATATACTTCGAGGTTTCTCGAGACACTTGCCCATTTGAAGTTGAAATGCCAGTCACAGGTGTCGTCGGTTTATTTCAACTGATGAATGAATGAATTCTTTTAATTCCATATTAGCCCTTTCAGCTCTGAGGCAAATCACTCGTAGGAATATTCACGAAATGAGAACTGAGTAATATAAATAAGCGACTCGACATGCACGCTCGAATGCAGTGGGGTCTGAAAGGGTTATTCGTGAAGACTCGTACAGGACAGCAGGTTCGAGTGAACGGTTCGTTTTTCGAAGTATCGTTACGATCCATTTGGTTCGTGTAAGTAACGAAAAGCAATTGTGACGTCCGTCCACACACGACGATGCTTCATTTATTTCGCACTGTGATGCGTTTCACTGCCACTCGGTTTACATACATACCTCGGCGAACACACTTTTTGTTACACCTTGCGTACCGTCAATATACGCTGACGAGTTCATAAGTAGTGGTATTGAAAAAGATTTAAAACTGCACACGATATGTATTTTCGATACCTTGGGTTGTTTTCATTGTCTTGTACGTAATGTTCCATAATTATGAGAAAAAAATGAAATATGAATATAACTCGTGTCAAAATAAATTAAAAAGTTCTTTGTCAGTTTACAAACTGAGGCTTCGTTTTCGAGATATAAATAACTAAGTAGCTTTATTACTCGGCTTCGCCCGAAACTTAGATTCTGATTTTATAAAAAAGTTTTTTTTAGGCGACAGACAAACACAAAAATATAGAAGCTTTCTGCTTTATATATTAAGATTAAATTTTTTCGAGAAGAAGCAACGCATGGATATTTATATAAATTGCATTGTTATCAATAAGTGATTATATGTGGATAGAAGTATTTTTCTTGTCAAGTATACACATTATCGTATTTTAATGAAAATATGATGCTAGGAGCTATAATGTTTGCAATAAGTATTATTGTAAAGTCAGATTACAACAGGCAATTCGAAATAAATGACAAAACAATTCAACTATGCTTGAAATTCGTGATATTTTAAACACAATAGGTGGAATAATAAAGCAGCAAAAATATGTGGTGTTACCTCGAAAATGGAGCTCAAATGAAATCAATACTGAAGCTTTGAATCTGAATAAGATAAAGAAAGTTTCGATTTCTTTTGATATGGAACATTTTCATATCTCGTCTTACAATTTGGAAACATGCTGCACTTTTTGCTATAACAGAAATATCATAACTTAAAGGGCGAAAATCAATCTATTAGTCGTTTGTACAAAAGAAAGATATCACAAATACCACGATTTATGAACCGATCCACGCATCACACATTTCTATTCTTTAACAAACTTACACAACTGTGACACATTTTCCTTGTCACCCTTTGATACCTTAAATTTCTCTCTCTGGCTCCACGTGATCATACGTTGCCTCGTTTTGTGTTCTCGTTTAAGCCTTTGAAGCACCGCCGTGGAAGGTGCTAGTTTCCATGGAGAAATTTTCAAAATCCCGCTCGCGAACGAGAACTGATGCCGACTCGCGCGTTCCTCGATGGCCAATTCCACTTGCGACAACTTTTATTCGAGATGCGATTTCTCAGTTGGAAGGAAGATAATTTAATATTACGCGGAAGTGTTTTCTTGAATGCGTGCTTCAAAGGATTAATTACATATTCCCTCGCTCGAGAAGCGCTCGAATTATTTCGCCTCGTAGCATCGAATTCAAATCGACGTCTTTACCAATACAAAATCGGTCCGATTGCCGTTCAACAATCTCTTGTTTACACTGCAATCAGCAGTATAGACTATAAATACGTAAAGAGAAGGGAATGGAGAAAGAAAATATTTTCATAAACGTGCGTACCGACGCACGGAAAAATAAATGGATATTCTACCCCTTTATGTTTATACATTACGTAAACAGACGAGCGAAATGGTTCGATCGGTTCCGGCCGAGGAGCCGTGTTGTTACGTCAAGTAAAACAGGAAATTGTGTGTGTGACATTGTAGGATGAAGAGAAAAAAGACAGCAGAAAATTCGAGAAAAATGATGAAATACCTAGCGAATTCGAGTGTTGCTTTTGTACGACGAAGGTATTTACGATCACTAACGTTCTTCCTTAGGCGGCACTACATACACCAATGGGCTGTCGAGAGTATTGGGGTCGACCAAATAGGGAGGGGGGGGCTGGACTCGACTTTCTCTCCTTTCTCGTACTTGGTTTATTTATAATTTTTTTCTCTTCCTCCCCCCTTTCTTTGGCGATTTTTAGTTGACGATCTACATATCTTCTCTTTGCTTCAGCTGTTCCGGCGATGTATGATCGAGAAGCCAATCGCGATAGATCGTGTATCCGTTGTCGTCACCCTGGCTTAAAACGTTGTCCGTCCGCCCACTGTTTTTTTTTTCCGTCTATATAGTCCACTGGGTGTATGCACTGCCTCCCCCCTTCTCTCACCCTCAACAAGAGCACAACTTTATCCATTCACACGATACTACAGTTCATTCAGTGCTTTAGACGCAACCGTAGCTCCTCCACTAATTTTACTTGCGTGTGAACTCGCGATTTTTGCGGGTCAAGGGCGTCGCACGTACCGCGTCCATCGCTTACAAACGAAACACGATGCCTTTGACCCTTTACCACGCACCACAACCGCCCCATTTTCACTTGTTCCTACAGTAGAGTTCCATAGCTCTCGCTCCATGGACAAGCCTATCCAGTTTGGTGGCACGAGGAGTAAGGGGTTGCTTTTCACAGGGAGTAGGCAAGATCTGAGTGGCAGTATTTTGTAATGTTAGTTATTAGTCTTCTTTTCTTAATTTCCTTCTGTTCGATTGAGTTCGTTCGATGAGGTTCTCGTGCTTGTGCACGGTGCCTTGCAGAGATTTAGTGATTTTATCTAGTGAAATTAGCATCTTAGGGCTCTGGAGTTTGTTGCTTGGTGGGAAGGGTGTCTTGAGATAAGGTGATGTTACGAGTACTTGGTACGCTAAATACGTCATCCTTAATAGCCTAATATCTCGTAAACTTCTAGGTATGTAGCTTAGGGTGGCCCTTATCTTCAACCTGCAAATTCTTTTGCTCTCACCTCCTAATGTGGTTCCGTTTCGTGAAAATATAGTCCCTGAAATAGATTACTGCAATCGGACAACAGAAAAGGGTGTCGAGCCTTAAAGTTTAGAATTCATCAATAGTTTGGATTTAAAGAATTTCTCAAAAATGGTAAGCCCTATCGAAATTTTGTTCAAGTAATATTAAAAGAGCTTTCAATTTTTTACAATTACTGTATATATAATTTTCTCGTGCTCCCAACCATTTTTTAGATAATATAGAGATTTCAACACTGAAATTTCAGTTTAGAATTCATCAATAGTTTGGATTTACAGAATTTCTCAAAAATGGTAAGCACTGAAATTTCAGTGCTGAAATCTCTATATTATCTAAAAAATGGTTGGGAGCACGAAAAAATTATATATACAGTAATTGTAGAAAATTGAAAGCTCTTTTAATATTATTTGAACAAAATTTCGATAGGGTTTACCATTTTTGAGAAATTCTTTAGATCCAAACTATTAATGAATTAAACTTTAAGGCCTGATCGGCACCCTTTCCTGTTGTCCGATTGCAAGAAACTATTTCAGAGACTATTTTTTCATGAAATGGCACCTTTCTAGAGGGTGAGAGCAAAAGAGGGCCACCCTAATGTAGATATTTATGCAAATTATCTAATATGGGTTCATAAAAATTGGTGTAAGTACATAATGTTCTTCGATTCTCTGTGAAATGAATGTCGGTTATAAGTGGTTCCCTTGTTAGAGCATAAAGTTCTGACGGTATAGATTAGTCGAGAGGTATAACTTACTTTTTATTAAGCGGTTATTATTGCTAGGAAAGTAGTGCTCCTACAGTACTTGTCCTGTCATCGAACATTCTTTCCTAATAGGTGCCATAGGTGACAAAAAGAACCCTTGACGCTTTACACTTCAAGGATGTACAGTGGTGGTCAAAAGAAAATTTAAACCTCCTATCTTCACCTGTCTGCTTAACAAACTTAATACTAGGCTTTACGTATCATGTCCCTAATCTGTGGGATATAAATTCTGAAATATAACTATTTCTAATGGAACTGTCGTCTTTCTGTTGTCGCTCACAGTTTAAGCTTTCTTTTGAACACTACTTAGCTTTACACACCACTTGAGTGGCTCCCTACTTATTGAGAATCACTATATCTCTGCAGGGCAGAGTACACGCGTCGAACAAGTCTGAATAAGAGGGAAAGGATAATGTAAGAAGACTCAGTGAAAATCATCATTAATTTTCATTTTATTCTACAATTAAATTATATTTTTAATCTTTGGTTGGTACTTTGCCTCCCAGTGGCAGATTTTTTTAACTTTGCTGATTGTGATTTTGACTCTGCTCCAAACTGGGTACACTTGCTATCGAGCATGTTGCAAGTAGGTACTAGGTATCTGCGAATTCAACTTGAACTATAAATTATGATAATCAATGATATCTTCGCCAAGTAATTGCAGTGAATCTTTAACGATGCTTGCAATCAGATTGAACAGTAACTCATTAACATTTTTCTTGTACGATTTTCGTATATATATTCTGATTATTTCGAACGTCTTCTAGTATGTAAATAATTAACAATATTCGTTTTCAAGTGAACGCATAATATTTCACTGACTTGAAGTTTCCTTCTGTCGCTATTAAAAATACCTACTCGATTTTTTGTCACGCAACGTTTCGTTTCTATTCGAGTATCTTGGCCAGCTCGAGTATCGTGGCGAATTGCCTTCGAATTATTCGCACATGCCTACTACATATTTTTATTCGAATCGATACACACCTCCTGACGGATAATTTCCTGCTTTCAATTCGAAAACGAACGCCAAGTTCGCACGCCACACTCGCGCATGAACCACTCAGGCGATCGTTCACGGGAGGTTTAGAACGAAAGGATTTACTCGTGTTAAAGCAATTTGCTTGCAAGCTGGTAACGATTGAGACAGATGTCTTGACACGGAACAGTATTTCAAAGTGGAACACACTTCGCTACGAGTGGTTCCTTGGCCGAATATTACATCGCGCCTTCTCTATTTGCTTCAAAATTGTTAGATTCGTAACTGCGATACGATGAATTAGTTGATAATGCATTAATAACATTGATAATTCTTATAGAGATTCAGACTTTAAACTCAGTATTGTGTAGAAAAGGAGAGTATTATTTTTTTATTGAAGGGGTAAATGAAAGTGTGACTTAAGAGTGTTAAATGGAATTGTTGGAAAATGTGTACACATTTTTAAAGTTATTAAATTCTTATGGAGAAGAAAAATTTTTAGTAAAGTGTACGTCCGAAATTGAGATTGTGATTGATTAATGATTGACTTCGCAACGTAAAGAGGGATCTTGCCCCGTCGCCTCCGGTGTAACCGTAATCCCTAAAGCCGGTCAGGCTTTTTGGAATACTGTGCGGGGCAGGTGGATTGGCAATTTAATGATGGAGGAGGAAAAGAAGATGTGCGTTTCGTCTTGGGACCGTCAGCCAGACTCATCAGTAGGGCTATAGCTGACGGCTCCTTGGCCCTAGACACACGGGGACTAAGAGGAGATGAATTGAACTTGGTGTAACCAGCATATCCCCTGCACATCCGCGTATTTGACGCAGGGAGAGAATTCTGCAGTTCGCCATACACCATCTGACTGTACACACCCAGTACTGGAGAATTTGGGGGGTCCAACAACGATCCCACCGACACAAAAAAACAAGACAAACCGTAAGACACCCAGATCTTCATAAAATCATATCCCCAAAAATGATAACACACACCCAGAGAAACACAGACAGAGAAGATCTTCGGCGGTATTAATTTTGTTTGGCGGCGATCAGGGCTCACTGGAAATAAACTTGGAACTTGTATATATATATTTTATAGATTGAATTTTCCATTTGGTTTCTCCTATATTTTTACAAAATCACGTATTTGATCTGCTTACGATATTATAAGATTAAGAAGTTGAAATGCAATTTTTGTAAAAATATTAATTTATTGTATTATTGTCTTAGGAGACTGTGTAAACTATATATCTTTAGACAACAGAAGTCTCCGGGAATCATTTTGCGGCTCACTAATTTTATTCCAGTGATATTGGACCGCACAACACGTCTGACCATAGACCCTCCTTTTTCCCTTACTCGTACTACTTACTTGCTTCTCCCTCGCGCTCTAATCTCACAGGTCAGTCGTGCTTTTCGATATCTTGCTACACCTATCATACAACAAAAATTTTGCAAAGGTATGCAAACTTATCAGCAGCTCCATTTAAAATTCTCAAGTTACGTCATCGTTTACTTCGACAGAAAAGTAGTTTTCATGTGACGAAGTTTAAAAGGAAGAATCCTACACAATTTTATTAATACCAATATTATGTCATAAGAAACTGATAGTTTTGCTCGTAAAGAAATTGTGGCCCTTTACAATACTCTCTCTTAAAGCAGGAAATTATCCCCAAGCGATATTTATCTCTCCACGACGACTCGATGTCTCAAACCAGCGACATTGATTCACCCCCACTGATCCTTGAATATCTCATTAGTTCATTGGCTGCAATAGAACAAGAGACACGCACACAAACATCCACTCATTTCATCATCGTACGTGGCATGATCGGACATGATACATAGACATTTATGCGAATCTGATCAGTTACACCGTAAAACTAGTGAAAATTAGCTACTTAGGATGGTGTTTGACAACAGGGTTGCGCTTTCTGTTAACGAACCTTTCAACACGGCGTCTGAAAAGTGCGCAACGCGATCGACGATTCGTTTGCATTTCCCCCTTCATTTTAAATGGTAATCGGGATTAACAAAAAAGCAGATTGTAGGTACATTTTGCTGAAGCAAATGTAAGTGCTTTGCAGAGATATAGTGGCGTCGAAAAAACAACTAAGATCATAATGCATATAAATAATTATAACGTTATAAAATATTATTATGTACAGCTGGAAGTAAATTAAATGCTCTTATGGCAGACAAATCATTCAATCAATGTGCGAGAATTTAAGTAAAATAAAATTTTAGAGTCTACTTCTAAGTTCATTTTCGTCTAATGTTTGGGATAATAAGATTGTAGAGATATTGAGGGACAATGCAGCCAAAGTATTTGGTCATATTAACTCTTCCTCTCAAAACTAACGAGAAGATCATCTCTCACTGCAAAAAGGAAAGATGGTCGAGTTATGATTTTTTTATTTATTATTACATTTTGTTTATTTAGTTTATTTATTCACTTTTGTATTCATTTGCCTTGCCAATCGCCAGTAGATAGTTCACTTTTTCTTTGATGTGTTCTTTACTTGTTTAACGTAAACAAATTAAATATCAATGAATCTGTAGTTGTATTCACTCATAAATAATTTTCCTTTATCCTTTGTTAATTTTGCATAAATAATTATGTGAGTAATCTCTGTCAACGACGAAAAGCATTTCTTCCGGCTCTTAAAGCAAATATCGACCAGGTTTTCTGAATCAGCATAAAATTTTGAACCTATAGGTTCGTTCTGGTAAAATAAGTAATTTCTATATTAGTTTTAATAGCAATTTCATATTAAATCGACCGCGTCTCCCGGATTTACCCTATTTAAATGAGTCCCAGATTAGTCACTGCGTATACCTCTGCAAGGTACAGTACTTACTTGAAAGCCTTAGAGTACCTACATAATAATGTGACCAAACATGTGCAGCCCTATATCTCGTTGCATCCTAAAGAATATTACTTCATACAGCACATCGAGTGGACCACGATTCAGTCACGCTATCTCTGCCAGGCATCCCACAACCATCCCGTCTCTGGATACCTGGTTCCGTATTTTCGTACTGGGTAACCGAAGTTCGGTCGACAGAGTCGCGGTCGAATCGTCGAATCCGGTGTTAGCACTTACTAGTTCCACCAGAATATTAATATCGTTATCGACGCGATCGAGTGGCCAAATAAAAGGCAATGCTCGAATTTCGTGGGCAATAGGATACTGTTACACGCATACAATCGTCACTTTCCAATTTCCATTCCGAGCCGTGGACGGCGGTCGTTGCCGTTTCGTAACCGCCGTACCTAATCGAATTTCGGTCGGAACGCCGTCGTGCCGCGACAGAAAATTTTGAAACACGGAATGTACGCTTTCTCTGCGAGCGGCGATCCATACATCGGATCGTTAAAATCCATTATATGATCGTAAGAGTGACCCGAACGAATCAATTCGTTATGTATGATCTATCCTATACGCTCCCTCTAGTTACGTCCGATCGATACGATTTATGACAGGGATCGATCTGGTATCGTGTAATGGATTTCGCACTACATGCTTCTCTCACTTGCTTCAGCATGTCCCCTTTCTAGAGACAGAAATACTAACGCAACAAGCACGAAATAGAAGCATAATGATTTTGCATAAACGAGTTCTGTATGCTGCGTATACTCTAACTTGTGCATCCGGTAGGTCAACTCTGGCAAGCTTGGAAACGACTAACGAATGTAGCAAAACAATTGTTTTCCTTAAGTTCTGCACCTTATTACAGGCCCTGCGTGTATATATTGTCTATGCATATGTACTGTGCCTCTCTCTAATCCACTTAACGGTCGTGCAAATACGTTCAGGACACATCAGGCGAGTATACTAATACGACCGTAGATAGGCCACCAACAGACAGATTCGATTACTTAGAGAGCACACAATAATTTTCTCCTTCTTCCCTTACTCTTAGATCATAGCACACGATAAAGATTATTTTCTCGATTAATCACCAACGAGCGCACCTTTCGTCGTCCTTAAACTTTACTTCAGCTGAAGATTAAGCCATTCTTTCTTGAACTTTATGTATCATAAGCGCGAGCGTGCATAAAATTTTGCATGTAGTTGGTCCATATCGTGATTATTAATGTGTTAAATGTATAGGGCACGCTGTAAACTTTTGTTAACAAATCGTGTTCAAAGTATTATCTTGTGCAAACTCTGTACATACATACACGGATCTGCGCGTGAAAGCGCGACTGGTTTAAATGTTGCTATTTAAATTAAATTTCTAATTAGTAGAAGTCTAATTTCTTTTTTTAAGAATTTTTCAAGATTTTTTTTTTTAAGATACTAGGGATTTGATTCATCTGAAATTTAGATCATTTTTTGATGCACCTTTGAGGAAGTTTTTTTTATTAATTTTTGATAACAAATATAATACATATACAAAATTCGTCGTCCGCTGGTATACATGATATTTACCTTCCTGGCAATCTGAAATAGAAAAATGAAACGGGGTTTCACTGTATATATATGTAGCCATAATTTGGTGAGCCAGAAAAAAATATAAAAATTTTTTGTGGAGTGTGGTGAGTTTTTAAATTGAAAGGTCTGAAACTTTAACTCTTGGTATAAAATTTTGCACCAATTTTCTTATGTAATCAAAGAAGTATATAACTTATCGGTATCTTGGTTCATCAAAGTATAAAGTAATGTTTGTTGGACATGCAGGCCAAATTTGAAGGTAATCGGTTCAGTGGTTACAGAAATATCGTGCACACCAGCATACAAGGGCGACACGATAGTCGATCATGCATAACTCCTATATTTATTATTAAATATGAATTAAAAAAAAAATCGCTATATTTTTAGCCCAAAGTACATCCCAAAAGACTTTACCGCAACATTAACAGTAGCTTTCTAAAAAAAATTCATATATTTCGGGGGCTGTTACGCGAGAACCCACCCTTAAGTGGCCACTGTGCAAACTAATTACAGTGCCGTGCTGACGTAGGTACGAGCGCGTATATCGAGGGTCTGCATATAGGTATACGACGGAACTTGGAACCCATTTCTCGCGAACTTCTGTGTACTACAGAATTTCAGCCAAATCCGCGATCCAAACCAATTTAATTCGCTCCCCTTGTCAGTAACAACATAACGTAGATCGCCAATCGAGAAGACAAAAACGACGATGCATGTATCTATGACAAAGACCACCTACACCTATACCACACCGGAACAAACACAGAGAAGCTTGAAACGCTTCGCGCGAGTAGCTTGACGAAAGGTGCGCCCGTTGTCTGGACCATTTTTAGGATCAGAATCGATGTTGAAGGCGACGCTTGGCAGCGGCGGTTCGTCTTCGACGAGCCGAGACTTTTCACGTTGGTCGTGTTTCTAGGAGTACAAAGAGTTCAGAGACGCGGAAAATATAATGCCACTGGCGACCAGCGACTTTCGTACTCCCATCTGCCAGGAGATGAGATCCCTGCGATCGGGGATGTTGGCGGAGCAGCAGCCCCTGCAGATGATGCTGACCGAGGCGAAGACGTCCCCTGCGCAGCCGCTGGACGTGTCCGGGTACGGGCGGCCGTACAACGAGCAAGGGAGCGTGGACAGCTCTGACACGTATGCCAGCTGTCAGACGCATCCGTCTCAATCGCAGGTATTGCATGGAATCGATGCTCCGCGAACACGGCAAATTGGCTATCCAAGTTTAAACTCGACCCCTCACCCCCCCCCCCCCCACCCCCACCCCCGTCCCCCAACATATATATTTTTGTAAAGCTTTAACTTCGTTCTTCCTTATTTCGACGTTCCCTTCCGAACGTTCCGAACGGTTCTATCGGGCGTTACGTAGTGGAGATTCGTAGGCATATACCGCATAAAGTGTTACATATTTGATTTCTCCTCAAACGTAGTCGCGATCGAATGCAAGCGAATAGTTGTCGCAATTTTTTCGTGCCAAGCTTCGTAGGATATTTGAGTTTTGCTTCAGACGATAGTTTTTGTAGCCTTCTTTCACGAACGGCGAGAACGAATACTAATTATTGTAGGTTTCTTCTGCTGGTCTGACGGCGGATGACTATAAGGTATAATAACAGTGTTTAATTAGAATCGTAAAAGAATTTCCCACCGATCTGGCATTTTGCTGTAGTACGTGTTATCAGTCGATAGATGGTAGATGAATATCGATAGTCTTGTGTTAATTATTCAGATAAAAGTATGCATACTTCCTATTTAGTACTGCATTGTCGCGAAATTTCGTGGTAGATCTTTTAACAAGGGGAACTTGGGGGTATTAGTGGTTTGATTTAAATTTTGGTTGCAGACAGTGTACAGTATTGGATTAAATTAAATTATATTATATTTAATCAAAGGTTTGTCCACTTATAGTTTTGACAAGGATATTATAGAAAATCGTAGCGTGGATGCAAACCTTTTTCTTTTTATTTTTTTACGTATCATTCAAGCTACTTGGATGAAAACATTTGGTTATAAATAGTACTGAGACTACTAGGAGTTTAATGTTAGAAAGTTGTGTAGAAATTTGGACGTTTCGTATATTCTTCCCTGCAGTTAACTTCTCATATTAGTAGCACTTTTAATATTTATATGACAAACTAGTGAATATTTATATACATACGTGTATTTTTGAAAAATTGTTTTAATGAACAAGATTTATTACAATATAAATATTCATCGCATTGGAACTCTTTACTTTGTAATACTTTTCACTTAAAACTAAGTTTTCCTCGAAATCATATCTGTATAGATTACTCTGCATATTAGAATATACAAAACATAAGAAAATTTAAACAGAATTTTCTGGCAAAAATGCCAAGTAGTACTTATTATAAACGTCACGCAGAAACTGTGAGCAAAATTTGGATTAAATCGTTGGCTCGAGTACAGTTTCTTGTTGAAAATGGGAATATTAATTATTGTCTACAGGAAGATGCATAGTTTAGAGCTTGTCTTAGTTTAAAGTGGCTGTAGCTTTAGTTAGTTTCAAGCAGATCTGTTTAACTTCATAGGAACGTGTACTTATATGCGTATGCCTGTGAGAAACTAAGTAGTGGCAGTGTAAATAGGGTAAAAGTCAGTTTAAGGGGTCTCCCGACCTTGACGGACGAAAAATAATGCGAAATTTGGGAATTTTTTAAAAGAAAACCATTAAATATATTTACTTCCAGCTTTGTAGCTTTATTTATCAATCTTTAAAGAATATGAAAAAAATGGTATGCAAAAATAGTGGTTATATCCGGAGTTATAGTGCTTCAAATAGAGCGCCTTACAAAAATAATATGTTTAATAATATAGTTGTCTGAAATAGAAAATTTAAAATTTGGTGTGATTTGTATTAGTAGTGGCTATCGTCTAAACTAGATTAAATGAGAAATACTGAAAAGTAAAAAAGAATGGCACCATCTGTAGATACCGTTTTTTATAATTAAATTTGTTTTAAAATGTTGCCTAGATATGTATAAATATGGGCATAAAGTTTTCAATTAATATAATTTGAGGGTTTTTCTTAAAAAAACTTAAATATCGCGCTTCTTTTCAAGCTGTCAAAGTAGGAAGACTCTTTAAAAAAGAAAGTTGACACGTAGTAGTCCATCGTGTCTATCATGTACCTATTTTCTAGTTGGTAGATTCCCAATTCTGGTGTTTGATTAGAGCTAGTGAATTATTAAGATTGTGCACAGAATGGTAAAAAAATCTTTAAAATTTCTTGCATTACACACAACTAGGTACATGTAAAGCACTTTTTCGATGCATTATTTATCAAATTTATGCGCAAATTGGACAAAGAAGTTTCTATTTGGCGAATTTTAACAACTTTTGCATTTTTGCACACTGTGCTATATTATCAATTTTACGGCTCTCGTACAGAAAATATTTCGTACAGTTATCTTTAATAAAATATTCTAAAGTGTTCTCTGACACACTTTGTAGCTTGTGCACTCCATCATACATACGTGCATCCATACATCATAACTAAATCGGTAACGAAAAACAAGATATCACGATATATAACATTCGCAGTGAAGCTACAGTTATATCTGACGGTCAAGAAAATGTTATTCATAGTAAACAAACGCGATGTGTTTAAATCTACGAGAATCACAGCAATAACAATAATAATATTTTTATAATTTTTTTTTATTAAATAATAACACTACGTTTTTATTACAGTCACATATAAAGTTCGTATTAAAAGCCTAGATCACAATTAATAGTATAGAAAAATTGAAACAAAACAATGGTGTACCTACAGATGTAAGATTCAGTAAAAGAAAAATAATGCTATTAGATCTAAACCCGACTTAGTGGGTGGGAAAAGTTACAAAGCAAGAAAATAAAAAACAAGTTTCTATTCTATAAACTCAGTTCGAATCACAAGGAATAAATAATAAATAACGGATGCTTACTTGCGTCAAATAAGAAATATGTTGAGTAACAAGCGAACGGACAACAAATATGATTATTTATTCTTTATTCTCATTCAAATGAAAGATCCATTCGAATAGTTCCCAACACTGGAAAGCTCTCATTATTTGGTGCCTTGACCCTCTTCTTTAGCCAGGAGGGATTACGTTTGGGACGATCACTTTTTCGGATGAAACAGATCTGAAACTGTAGGGGAAGATGAAACACAAATCCTAGAATATTAGCCTCTAACGATTAGCCATCATTCTGAAAACTAACTCTAAACATTGAATGTAGTTTCTAGTATAACTCGACCAGTAGAGGACTGGTTTTCAACGACGGAGAATTTTTACCTATTTCTTTTTTTCTTACATTTTTTGTCATTGCATGCATGTCCAAATAGATCGTATAATGTTCACTTAACCTTTAGAGGGCCGGGATTTTTTCATTGAAATTGTAAATTTTGTTTACTTAAAATTTATGCATATATACCACCAAAATGGCCAGCAAAGTATCCAAAATTTTAGATGGCCACTATAGTGTCCAGCTAGGCCCTCTAAAGGTCAAATGCCTCAATTTGAAAGAAAATATTGAATGCACGTCAAACTACATGATTCATAAATTAATCTACACTCTACGCCACTCCACGGTCTACAATATAATTAAAAATAGTCCGACTAAAGTCGTACATATTTCAGTTGGCCAAGCCTCGTCTATCCATTTGTAATATTTAACCCTTTTCTGTCCTACAGAGTCAAATATGCATTCGTTCAGTACATGCAACCGTGTGCGGTGAACGCCCCGTTGGCGTTCAGCGATAACGATTAACAGATGCGACTAAAAGAATCCCGCACACGGAGTGGTGCTAAAATCATTTCTCATTAAATATGGCTAAATTATTAGCGCCTGACCTTCTAGAATTTGTTCATAGTCATCGCCTCTTACACTTCAGAGCCAGCCTCATCCATAAAAACACCCGTCCCGAGCGTAGCCTCCACTTGTAATAGACACCCAACAACCCTAATTCGATTCGATCTTACAGCGAATAGAGCACCCGAAGGGTTGCGCTGCTAAGGCACGCCGTTGACACGGTCAACGCTGTTAACATAATTGTGTGGATTCTCAGGGTGATCTGACGGAGGAGGCGGACAGTAACAATCTCTACGTGAACCCGTTGGAAGGTGCGGAGAAGTGCGGAAATAGTAGGGTAAAGAAATCCGTTTCGGGTGAAGTCGGTCGTAACGTCAGCGACGCGTCTCCCAGTGTCGAGTCCTTGAAGGATATACGTCCCTATAACGAGGGTGGCAAGGTTACCCTAAACGACACAGTGCCCAAGCATAGGAAAATTCGTATCCAGCAGGTGAGTCCTCTTGCCCCTGCCCCTGCCCCCCGCCCCTTGCCCGCTCCCCCTCCGTTCCTCGTCGATGTATCTTTCCATTGTCAAGCGTTGCACGCGTGTTCGTGAAACGTTCCAGTGCAGTTTTGCCCGTGGAACACGGAGCGTGCAAAGTTGCTTTAAGTGTAAAAAGCGCTGAAAGGGAAAACGGCTTGAAAATGACGGGGGAAGACTCGAAGGATTCTATTCGATGTATCAGGGTGTTTCGTAATAGGTGGTAAAATCGAAAGGGTGAAGATTCTAGAAGAAAAAAGTAAACAGGAAAGGTGGGATAGTTTGTTCGTGGGAGGCTTCCTTTTCGAGAAAGTCGATTTTGGAATTATATTAGTACGAAATATCTTCGTCGAAAAATATGTAAGGCAATACTGCAGAACTGATTTTCAACTGAGGCTTTGTTTTTGAGAAATTCAATAACAGGAGCAACACTTGGCTGAAAATCGAATTTTTTGAAAATAAACCTTTATTTGAAAATAAAAGTTATTTTTTTCTACAACGTATTTTTGCACAAGGATTTTTACGTGCACAGTTGCACCATATTTACTGATAATTTCTGCTGATTTTTAATCACCTGCGCGAATACCAGACGAGTTTTTAAAATCGATTTTCTCGAAAAGGAAGCTTCTTATAAACAAATGTCATTTCACAGTTTCTACTTATTCCTTCATACAGAATCGCTATCATTTTGATTTTCATTCTGTCTATCAGGAAGCATCGAGTATAATACGAATATTCGTTGTATTATACATTCACGAACTATTTTTTAGTGGACAGCCGACTGTACGTGCATGATGAAACTATTGCGTTTAATGTCATACTTTTTTGTCAGTATCCGTGCCATCCGAATCTGTGCTCGGGCGATGAGGCGAGTGTAAGGTTTTTTCGCACGGTAATGAGCACATAGAATTCTTCGTAGGAACAATTTCAGGCATCGATTTTGACGCAGCGACCTTTGTGCACGATTCTTCTGGGATTATTACGACGGCCTTCACTTGAAAACGCTTTCATTATCTTTTGCACTTTTTGAGTCGCGCGATAGCTGTCACGAAACATTTAAGGGAGTGGTTTCGTGTCTTGATTCGAAATATGGATGACCTTTGGAATTTTTTTCTGAAAAAAAAAAAGAAATAATACAAGATGTATTAAAATGAAACTTGTTGCGTTGATTGGTATAGTTACGAAGATATAGTATGATTTCTTTTACCTGACCTACTTCGGTAATGTGTGTTTTATTAGGGATGTTTTGTCAAAAGGATTAGTTGATTAATTATTTTTTTAGACATCAGGGTGAGAAGTTTAAGTTATGTTTCATTTTTTTCCTTCGGTAACTTAATGATACAAGTTTCAAATACCCCTAAAAATGAATAAATATAGTATATTTATATTTAATGGATATCTATAATTAATAGTAATAAAGATAGAAATCCAGATTTCAGAGGAAAATCTGCATTCTTCTCAAGAAAATGATGTCAGAAAGTTTGGAATCATTCCATAAATCGAAAGAAATCGGAACTTTCTCATTAAACAAATATAAGTAGTTTTTCGCATGATAAGATATTAAAATTAATTCATACAAGGAGCATTGAAATAAGAAAAATTGTCGTACTATAAGATATTAAAAAACAATCAGCAAATAATTTCAAAATTCTATCCCACAATGTATAGCCTCGTCAAGTTTCTGAATCTCCACCTAATTCTTTAAAGATACACTTCTGAAACTCTAAACTTTAAACAAAACCAAACAGTCCATTTTTTGACTCCAGACATGAGGCTACGCAATTTTCATTGTTAAAAAAATGTTTATTTGTCTGAAATTCAGATGAAAGAAAATTCTTAGAATTCTTTTGTATTCCCTGGCAATTCGTGATCGCTACAACGTAATTTATTTCGTAGTAGACTTTAGTAGTCTGTCAACTTTTGAAGAGTAATCCCTGCATAGCTTGTATCTGCTTGGACACGTTGCTTCCACCAGAGAAATGTTACTTAACTCCTTTGGGTGCTATCAGCCCCTATGGTTCAGAGATGAGTGTTCAAATTGTCAACACCCAAAGGGTTAAATCATCTCTATTTTATAGGTTCGAAGTTAGTAATTAAATTAGGTCATTTCACCGAACGTTTGCTCTACACAGTCATCATCGCATGGGTCATGAAATTTTTCATACATCATGAACTCTAATTCCATATTACATTCGAGTTGAGTTTTTCCGCACTTGTCCGCACAGCTATCAGCTGCATTTAATTATTTCCATGCACTCGACACGTTTAATTATTTCTCACGCCTAAATACGAGGAATCGGCGTGAAATGTTGAAGATGGGTTTAATTGAACCTTGTGTACATTTCAAGTAGGAAAAATTGAGGTACATACATACATGATGTTTCAGGTATCAAAAGTTGAGTTTAAGGGATGGAATTACTCTTCAAGCTTTTTTATTCTATTTTAGTTTGAAAACGCAAAACTGTTGTAATCAAGTTTCATCGTTTGTTATTAATAATAATTACATCTTGCTGTTTCCAGAAATACAATTTATAGAAATATAACAATATATAATACTACGAATAAATAAAAGTATATTCCAAGTGTAATAGTATTATTGTTACATTAGTTTGTATTAATATGTTAGAAAAGTAACATGTATCACATTTTATATATTTCAAGTTCATTGTTAGTTTATTTAAATTTTCATTACAGATTCCATTTCATGAATTTAATAGACCTTTGAACTTCATTTAAAAAAAAATGCCCAGATGATTACGTAGTTTAATAATTTCCAAAATGTCAGATTAATTGAAACTTTGGAGAGTCTTTAGTAATTTCACCACTCAAACTCAAAAGTTCCTATCTAAACATGTGTCCCCTAATTTAATCTACTCTTCTCTACTTTAAATATTCCTTATTCATTAATGATAACTGCAATATCTCCACTCGAAGTAGAAATTAACAGTTCCAGCACTGTTTTATTATAAATCTAATCTAAATTAAAAGTATGGAACTTTATCAAAGAGTAATAAATATACAATTACATACATGTATTTCAAAATTAAATTACTGTCACAAGTATTCAATCGTTAGTAAATTATATTAACTAAATAGTATCTATTATGTCTGTGAGAAAGTTCTGTCGCTTTTTAAAATTTATCAGATGGGGATAGCAATTCTTTCTGGTACACAATTTAAACAACATAATACTACGGTATTTTATTTTATTTATTACTTTATATTAAGTAGTCAGTGTAACTTTGTCAAGGGAGTACCTATTTTTACCGTAGGTATGAAATTTTATTGCTTATATTTTTTTGTTTATTATCGTATAAACAGTAGGATATGATTTTTCAAGAAATGGGACGTTTCTTTGCAAAATTTCCTAAAATGCAAATAGCCACTTGACTTTGATGAAACTTCGTAGAAAGGTAGAGAAATGAAAAATATTTGACCCCTGTTTTTTACGAAGTTTCATAAAAATCGGTGCGTAACACCTCATGTGCTTACCTTGTGGGTTCTTTATGAATATCAAATGAGCGTTATACGCAACAACAGTTGCCAAAAATTTGTGCAAAGTTTCTCGGGAAAATACTGTAACTGTTTGTATCTGCCAAGGGTGTTTCGCAAAATTCGAGTCCACCAACTAGAATCTTGTTAATTATAGATGAACCATGCTTTGTTGCATTCAAGTGAGATTTACGACGATAATTTGCGAAGAAAAACAGAATTAAATATAAACTTGTCATCTGCTGCTATTTGCAAGGACCGTGGAATGTATCACACAATAGCTTTGGATTATATTTGTTTTACAGTATAATATAAGATTAGATTCTGCATGAATTCTTGGGGAAAGACATAGGTGTGGCCAACTAAATAAAAAATTGTTTATCTCTTCTTCTTCGTTATAATTTCGATTCGTTTTTTAGTTGGACTGGTTATTGAGAATGAAACGTAGACAGTTTACAATAATACAGATACAGTATGGAATTGTTGTTGGAATATTTTAATTGCACTAGATAAATATTGCAATGGATATGTTTCAAGATGCGGAAGTAATCAACCATCCACCATAGTCTTTTAATTTGTATCTTTCAAATGATTACTTGTTTCCACTATTTCAAAATTTTTTAAATGATAAAAAACTGTTACAATAAATAGTTACGAAATAATTGTAGATGCAGCCTATGAATATTCTCAATTAAATACGAAACGATATCTTTCGTGCAAATGGGATAGTTGAATTGCCTGCAAAATAGCAGGAAATGGCAATACTGAATAGTGTATCAACAAATAATTCCATTACTTGTTTATGATATAACACCCTAAAGAATAAACAAGAAAGTCGACAGAATTTTCTCATACCCCTGTACGAAGAATAAAAAACATTATCTACAACAGAATCGCGTCAAATGCCGTTAAATTCTTGATGTTGAAAATAAAATTTATTTATATGAAATAATTAAACGTCTCCCATAAGGCTTCATATTACTGCACATTAAGGGGAATGGCACTGTGCTGAATTGGAATGTATAGTAAACTTTGCAATTTATTTCTGAATTCGATAATGCTATTCTCATTGCAATTTATGAATACAATAAAAATGCATTCTTAAAGAAGGAAGCTAAAGCAGAAATCGTTATCCAATATCAATTTTTCAAAAAATCTGAAACTTTGTGAATATGTAGGGGATTTCCTGCTGATTATAATGCAATCTCTTTTGCTGTCCAAATTCACATTAAAGGGGTGAAATTAACCCCTGAAAATTCAGCTATTTTCCGATTTTATTTTGTAACTCGCAAAATCTATAAGAGATAGAAAAAAGATCAAGACAAAAGTTACTTCTTTTAATTAGGAATATCATTTGGTACGTTACAGTTCTTAGAGTTCGCGAGTTATAATACAAAATCGGAAAATAGCCTGAATTTAAGGGGTCAATTTTACCCCCTTAGAACGAATTTGAGGAGCAACCAAAAATTGCACTGTAATCAGAGGGAAATAATCCCCTACATATTCACAAAGTTTCAGATTGTTTTGAACTTCCGGGTTCAGGATCTTTCCTTGTAAGCCGTGCAATGGAGAAACTTGTTAAGAACTTCGTGGCAAAACTAGGATGCTGAATTTAACATAACAGCCACGTCGTTGCACATTCATGTTTCTCAAAGAACCACAACTGCGCAACAAATAGTATATCCTACATTCTACTGTCAAAATTTACAGTGAATTCATTAAATTTCAAAATACCACGACCACTATAAAACAACTACATATTTTCCTATTACAATCTGCTTTTCGCTTTGCGCTCCGAGAAATACGTTGCTAGTGCATCAATAAATAACAACTTAAAAAAAAAAACAAAATACCATACTCAAAAATAAATTGCAATACTGAAATTCTCCAATCTGGAACAGTAGTCACCTCCCTGAAGCTTGCTTCCACTTACTCGCAAAACTTACCATCACATTTCACTCCACTCGCCAAGCTTCCCGCGCCGCGGTCCGAACGACACCCCCTTGTTAGAGTTAATTGAAAGTTGAAAGATCCCACACGAAAAAAAAAAAAGAAACTCTGGCTGATGTTTGTTTTGCACGAGCTCTGACGGCGAATCATCACTGCTTCTTTCAGTTTCACGAACCGTCAAGATCGCAAACGGAGCACAGTTGAATCGAATCGCCGAGGGCGATCGTGCGTAACCGAATGCCCCCCCTCCCAACCCCGGGGTGCTTGCCAGAAGGGGCTCGCACACAGACACGCTAAGAACGTTGCACGTAAATCTGCGCGCAAAGAACAGAGAGAAAAGCACAGAAAGAGGTTCGTTTGCCCTACGAGATCGCCCAGTGGCGCCCTTTGCCTCTATTAAGAAGGCCGCGGAGTTGCAGCGTGGCCGACTCGGCGTGGTCGAGTCGGGGAACGATTTCCGGTACCGTCTGATTTTGCGTCACGAACACTAACGCTTCGATACGTCCCCCTATTCATCGGCAGTACGACCCCCATTCATTCACAGCACCCAACCTGCTTGCACCCTGTCGCGTGCACCAACCTAAGCGTCCTTCACTCGGCTCCATGTGTGACTCTTGTTTCGAAAGCTATGCCTACATGCGACGTCTCGAGATGGACGCCTGCAAGAATGTTTAGGCGCGTGAGATTTTGGGAATAGGAACGAGTTATCCTGGGTGTTTGGCGCTTGGAGGTGAGGAGGTTGGTTCGTGGGAACTTTGGGTTGTAACAGCAGTTGCATATCGCGAGGGTAAATAATATTGGAATTTTAAATGTGTATTTGAAGGTGGGTGGTGGAGACGGAATCTATAATCGCGTTTTCAAAGTTAAGGGAAAAGATTTTTGTGCCTTTTTGTTAACCTAGAGATATGCGGTTTAAATGGATAAAAGGAGGTTTAGTGCGTGACATTCATATTCGTGGCTGTAATGCTTGAGGAAATTAAAAATATTCATTCACACGGGTTTCTTCGATTTCGTTCCTAAACGGAGCAGAAAGGACTCGCAGAGCGTCCGTGTGAGGGTTCTTTAACCACCGCAGAATCCTGTTCCGCGCTTCTATCGATCCCCTTCCACCCTCCCCATCATCATCGATGAATATCATGTGTACCGGGGGAAATATGGGGATATGTGTGTGTTTATGCGTGTGCTAACGAGATACATACTTAGTTGATTGGCGTAATGTCGCGTATTAGTTATCCTACGCGGCTGATTGCAGAGCGTAAGACTCCGCGCACAATTTATCAGCGACCAGGAATGCACGTTGGGTCGTAACACCACGAAAGAGGACACCATGGAGAACAACAATTACTACGGGGGACTTCGGGGAGGCAGACCGTTTACGACGACCAACAGCAGCCTGGCCTCGGCTACCAGAATTCTGAATCATCATCTTTTCGGGTCCAGCAGTGGGCCCAGACATTACACAGGTAACTGATGACAAGCATTTTTCAAACGATAAGAACGCGAAGATTTATTATTTTTTAACCACGTTGTGGATCGCTATACGAGCCATTCCAGACCAACTCCAAAAGAAACTGGAAGTATGATGACGTAACGGCAGAGATGGGCAAAAAATTATTTGAAATAAAAATTTGAGTACGAAATTTTTAGCAATTTTCAGGGTCATATAATTTGCAGCGACGAAGTTTTTTCTTAATATACAAGGAGGATTTTCACCAATTTTTATACTGATTAATAAATAATTGTAGAAGATATGACGATATATATAAATCTCGAAAATTGGTGAAAATCTTCCTTATCTATTAAGGAAAAACTTTGTCGCTGCAAGATATGTGTACCGCAAAATTGCCTCGATACTTTTTATCGGCGAACGTTGAAAAACATGGGTTATGTCCAGTATTACTTTTGAATTAAATATTATTATATTTTTTAACATAAGGGTTTTTGTGCATACAGTTTACATTAAAGTGTTTTCATAAAGTCGGAATAATTACAGAACAGAGAGTGATTTATACAAAATATTCTAAGAAAAATCAAGTATTTCATTCCTTCAAAAGACAAGTAGTTGGGTAACTTCTTCGGCTATGTGATTTCTTATTCTGGAACACTCGTCTAATTACTACAATTATCCAATTATAAATATTATACAGAATTATGGAACATACTATTGAGAAATTTTGTAAAGAACAACAAATTGTTCACGAAACATTTTAATTATTATTTTCCTGTCCCCAAACAACGGAGTTTCATGTGAAAACATTTTGTGCCACATCCTCGATGTATATTTCCACGAAGATAAGAGCCTATTTTCTACCACGAATTACGCCCACCTACAACTCTATATCTTCAGAAACACGTTAGACCTGTTGTCCCTCCGCAGTCCGTCAAGCTTTTAATACATTCAAAGATTATTCGAGTCACTTCAGCCTATCCATTCTCCATCCAATCCATTTATTTATTTTCCACCACAAATTATTCTCTACGACGAATTACGCCCCCTTAATCCTGTACCTATTATTCACAACCACATTAATCGCGTTGTCCCTCCCAAGTAACCCCAACTACATTACTAAAACCACATTTTCTACCACGAATTACATACACCCCATCAGCCGTGTATTATTCACAAAGCACGTTAAACCCGTCGTTCCGTTCCCGTAACGCAGGGTTTAATGCCTCCCAAGATTATTCGAGTCACGTCTGCCAATTCGCCCTCCTATCGATCCCCCTCATATTCTGGGTCAGCGCGATACTCCCAAAGCCACCGTATATGCAAGGTGATCGAAGGGAAATTTTCAGGAACGAGCACCGAGAGCAAGCTATCCCTGTCCGCTGACTCGATAGACAGCGAGGGCGTGCCTTTTATAGACAGGCAACGGGTGTCGAAGTCGATCTTGAAGAAGTCCGAGAGCAGCAACAACTACTACAGCAACGCTGGGGACTCGGACACGGAGAAGCTCATCACCGATAACGCGTCCACGATAAGCATGTGCGACAACGAGACCAGCACGTGCAGCGTCTTCAGCAACGCGAACGGGACGAGGGTAAAGCCCGTGTCGCCGTTGCTCTCTAGACAGGTGCTCGACTCGATCTTCCGTACGAACAACAACCTCGAGAGGGAGAACGAAGTGGACTCTACCGAAGAAAAGAACTGTGTCTCGAAGATGAGCAGATCGATATTCGACGACGTCCTCGAAGGTACTCGTTTGCCCCTTTTCTACGCCTTTGTTCTTTGCATGGGTCAACAACAGCTGAGCTTGTCCACATTTCAGTTTAGAGGTGTATCTAGGGCCGTATTTGTACCTTTTAAGGCACTAGGTGCAATATCATTATGAGGCCCCGAAAGAACAAGTCTATTTGAGTTAATCAAATTCGTAAATATTTTTACAATGTGGCCACATCTAATGCGCCTTGTGGTAAATGCGGCCCTAAGTGTATCAATTTTTTTATTCTTCTTTTACGCTTTGGAAATGGCAGTTCAGTTTTGTGATTTAAGAAGGGTTTCTTCTCCTTTGGAGGCACAAAAGTATATGTTTTTTGGAATTTAGGGAGAATAAGAAAAGAAACATAGATTTTATTCTTTAAATAAATTGTTATAATCACTTAATGAATTTTATTGAATTTGCATTAAAAATATTGTTATCCGTCCACTCGGCTTCTATATTCTATTTTCATAAAATAATATGTATACTATACAAAAAGAGAAGTACAACATGGAAGAAAAAGGAATATAAAAAAAAAGCCGCGAACAGCAGAAATAAGATAGTGTCAGTGGGTCACCTCGGCATAAACGGCGGAAACGCCAAAATAGCCGGCGTGACCCACCGGTGGGCCACTGTACTATTTGATTATTTTCTGCTTAAAAACTATATGTACATTACTACCGGGCAAATGTATTCGGACAAACAATTATCTCGGGTTGTTTACCATTAGTGTGACCGAATACTTTTATCACTCACACTTTTGTTGATTATTTCAAAATATGTATTTTGTATTAAAATTTGTTAATGTAATTTATTTACCATCCTCTCGTCTATAAACTATTCTATTAATTTAATGTTAATACATTGAGTCACTTAAGTATATTATTGAGGAAATCATTTGTCCGGCACTGTATGTATATAATTGATGAAACAAATGGGGAAAATACGCCGCCGTCTTTTTGAATCAAAACAATGAAATAAATAATATTAAACGTGAGGTGCATTCCACAAGAAAAGGGCCCCATCTATTCGTTATTTTCTCTCCGTCACAGTTGAAGAGGCCATTTCCAATTCTTTTCTAACTTTTACAACCCAATTGTTTTTTTAATTTTCCAATTTTTCAGGGCCCCCCTGAGCTCCGGGGCCCTGAAACGACTGCCTCTTTCGCCTCTACGTTAAGACGGCACTGATACATATCCCCGCAAGACTCGAGTGTCAAGCTTGACATCGTAAAATCAACCACTTTTCATCATTTGCTTTAAGCTTCGCCGCACGTGCTCATAGAGCCCTAACACGAGACGCTTATACAAGCTCGAAGATCGTCGAATGCGCTTTATGAGTCCCATTATGAATGATCCTCTCAACAATTTTTCAGAAGAGAAACAGGTGCAAGACGAAGCGACGGCGGAGAACAAGAACAAGGAGGAGCGAAGGAAATCGAAAGGAAGGACGGAGGAGTCCTCGAAGGATGGACAAACGATGCTCATATGTTCGTTACGCTCGCACAAGGCGAAGAAATCCGGCGGCGAGGAAAGACGGAAGGCCAAGAACACCGGCCATGCTTACAAAGCCACCGACACGAATTGTCTTCCTCAGGAAAGCCGTTTCTCGTCGTAGCGCAACCCCTTTCTGTGTCGCGTACGATTAGATATAGGGTTCAATCACTGTCACGATTAGGGTTTCGACTATTTCGATATCTCGCGTATTCGAATGTCAGAAAAATTCCCAAAATGTTGCGCTATTCGAATACTTCGTACATTCAACTTAGACTTGCATTCGAATACTGATATTTCTCTGTTCTGAGATTATTCTGCGTTTAAAACTGAGTAACCTTGATCCAAAATATTTCTCGATTCAATAAATAATTATTCAGGGAAGGATTATTTCGAGCAGCGAAAATTGAAGGGTGTGTCCACCCTGTTAAACTATTCATTAAAAGAAACACGAAAAATACGTTTTTAATATCTCTTAGTGCTCCACGAATTTATGCATAATGGGATGGGGAAAAAGGTTTATTCGTAGGTACACAACCGTTCGAATATAAATGTTGGAATACTTGGAAGATTCGGATCATATTCGATAATTCGATTATTTGAATGTTCGAGTACCTAAGTTTAAATGTAATATTCGAATTTTATTCAATGCATATTCGAATATACTCGCATTCGACTTTACGAATAGGTAAAAATTCGACGAATAGTCGCAGCCCTAGTTGCGATCACCGCATCGATGTTTCACATTTAGGTAATGCCATTAGCCTCCGTATAACTTCCCTAGGGCCGTGCATCTCCATTCGGGTTGCAACGATGTTATCGATGTTCTCGATTCGCCCTGCCGTGTAAATATTTAAACGAAAAAGAGCACATAAAGGAAAAAAAAGATAAAAAATCGCGTATAATTCTAAGAGAGTGACGGATGTTCGATCGTTAAAAGGAATAGAGAGACTCTAATTCGATTAATATAAATATATATGTAACGCGGATAGATACATATTTTCGAGAAGAAGCCAGAATTGCTGTGCGCGTATACAAATTAATACATACAGAGTTACGCTAAAATTGGTCGTTGAATAGGAACACACCGAAGTAAACGATATATTGAAAGGGAGACGTCAGTCAGATGTATGGAGACGATGATGGGCGTGAAACGAAGAAAGGGCGTTGATGAGACATTTTAAGAACACGAACAAAGAATGGAGGAGAGATAGGAAAACGATACGATTAATAATAGTAATGATAAGGACAACAATAACGATAAGAGCAAATAAATCTTTAGGCAATATGCTTTTCTATTGTTCGCTGACAGATGGAATTTGGTAAGGCGAACTGTAAATCTAGTCATGTGGCCCTGTTACTTCCTCCCTTCGCCTAATCTCGTTAGACTAGGGTAGCTTTGCGTGTCGCGATAAGTGTATGCATTAAACGGCATAGCGATGCAAACACGCAAACTGTTCTATAAATAAGTTCGAGAGAGACGTTGGTCATTACACGAGACACGGATTTGCTTTCGAACGCTGACATCGTCAGTCTCTCTCGAGAGGACACACGAGTGTTCGCTCGTCTGCTGAGTGTCTTACGTACAATTAGACAACGTCGTTGTATTAGGAGGTATTAGATAGACGAGGCCTAAGCAGCCTCGATGGAATCAAAACGCAACAGGCACGGGGAGAACGTGACCACGTAGTTGTTCGCCATGACGCAATGATGACTGCCCTTTATAAGTTCATACGGTTCCAAACTTCAGACTTCTTCGGTATTAAAGGCAGGTTCTGGTTTAAACCGCTGAAAAATTAGTGTCTAATTTTTTTTTGGAAAAACGAGAAGAAGATATCAATATTAGGGTGACCCTTATTTATACGTGTCGATTTCTTTTGTATTTCTTTGCTCTCACCCCCTAGAACGGTGCCATTTGAAGAAAAAGAAGTCCCTGAAAAAGTTTATTGCAATCGGACAACAGGAAAGCTTGCCGGCCAGGCTTTAAAGTTTAAAGAATTTCTCAAAAATGGTAAACCTTATCGAAATTTTGTTCAGATAATATTAAAACAGCAGTTAATTTTCTACAATTACTGTATATATAATTTTTTCGTGCTTCCAACCATTTTTTACGACGTACAGGTGGGACGCGCGTAGTGCTGATGTCTCTATATTCAAACGCCATTATCTAAAAAATAGTTGGAAGCCCGAAAAAAAATTATATATACAGTAATTGTAGAAATTTGAATGCTCTTTTAACATTATTTGAACAAAATTTCGATAGGGCTTTTTCTCGGCTAAACAGTCCTGGAATTCCACTTCACAAGAGTTGCATCTGCGTGGGCCACGTCTCCCCGAGCGAACAAACGCATACATACATATAAAACGTACTTTATAAATGCGGGATTTCCTATCGTGTGTTAGACACAGGTGATTTTCTTCAAAATGTATGACAAACGAACGAGAGGATTGTGCGTTGAAAACGTAGTTTTTTGCAAAGTACGTAAAAAGCCCGAAATAAACCGGGGTATTGCATTACATTAATACAGAAATTATTTACTGCATGACGAAGGAACACATGGACAATTCTTTAAATTAAGTACAAAAATAAATTGATTCTGTTTTAACCCTTTGGGTGCACGCAATGTGTGCGAGAAACGCCTATACGTGCTCAGCTACTATGGTTAAGAGAAGCGAGTACTTAGGGGAGTCCCGCACAGGGCGCGCGCTAAGTGTTTAAAGTGTCAGCACCCAGAGGGTTAAATATTATCGGTGGAAACTGAAAGGAAGCACCATAAAACGCACCGACGCGATAGAAATAAGTATAAAATCGTTTATAAGGCTACAAAAGCACACTTCTCTGTTATATATCAGTACACAAGTGTCCAACGCTAATAGGAAATCCCACCTTAACGCGAACGCAGCAATGGAAGCAGTTCTCCGTGAACAAGAAACGCTTACGTATTCGATATAGGCACCGCCACAAGTTCGATTCCGCCGTCGTAAATGAAAACCATCCTTAAAACGTTGACTGCCACGCCACTGTCTCGTGCTTTCTGCTCGTTTACACTATATTACACTATATTATTTCTGACGACAGTAATATTCTTCCGGGGTTTGTAAATCAAAAGCTTCGTTTATCGCAAGAATTCTAAGGAAAGATTGTCATTGACGACCCCCATGTTGCAGTCAACGTGCTAAGAGTTCAAGGAAGTGTACTCGGCGTATGGTTTAGATGTCGAATCAAAAGTGGACTATGTCAACATGCTCACGTTAAGTAGCAAAAGCGCAGAGTACCGACTGTACCATGTATCCAGGACTAGCCACGGTAACGATCACGCGCCTGCCAATGGAATTTTACACAGCCGCTGTTTCGAACACTGAGAACCGCTCGGGTTCAAGTATAGGTAGGTACTCGCCGAAAATGCTCCGATAGAGATTTTAACGCGCTGTATAGACGGGTACGATCATTGATCGCGTGCTCAAATATTCGATCGTCCTCCTAGTTTGCTCCGAACGATGATCGTTTTCTTCTTTTCCTGATTTTCTTCCACCCTCCCCGCGCTAATAATTTTAATCGAGATAAAGGTGTCGCTGTAAACTTGGGTCGCGCACGACAAAAGACGTTCCCCTCTACATTTTTAGACGAGTCATCGGTAATATACATATCTCTAATGGCATTTCTATTCGTTGTTATCGTTAGACGTAGGGAAATGAATAATTGTACAGTTGCGAGTCGATGATGAAGAGAATATGGTAAATATGCCCCGGACCCTTATGCGGATGGTCTACAGGGGGATAAATTGTTATGCTGGTGGTCTGAAATTCGCACCTCGAGTAATTTTTTAGCGTGTTTATAATTGTTTTGCGACGTGTATACGAGTGGAGGATCGGTAACACTTTGTGAAACGCGAACGAAGATATATTTTAATATTTTACAAGCGTTTGAAACGTTTGATTACAGTATTATGATGGGCGATAGTTTTCTTCCTGGATGTGATAGATCTGTGTTCGTTTAACCCTCAGTGAGTACCATAGGTTTTGTAGGGATTTTGGTAATGTGGAGCCTGTGTGGCTAGTCTTTGAAAGGTTAATTGAAATGCTATTTTCGTTGTGGAAAATGGATAAGAAAAATAATGATATTGCGGATAAGCAATTAAGCATACGATTAAGAATTTTATTGAAAGCAAGAAATGAAAATTCTTGAAATGCCAAGTAAAGTGTTCTTTTTTTATAATAAAATTAACATAAATTGCATAAAATGTAGAGAAATAAAGTGAAACGTTTATTGTTGTTTGAGAAAGGATTTAATTTATGAAATTTATTCGTTTATATAGTGCGAAATCTTCATCACAAATATATTTCTGGCATTTTTCATTTACATATATTTTTTCGTTTTTCCACATTTGTATCATAAGAGGACAATTCTTCTTATTTTATTATTATTAACTATTGTGTATTCAGCACTTAGCCCACTAAAAAAATTGAAAAATTGAAAAAATAATGTAACTAAATTTATTAGACCTTTGGTTTCCCTTTGGATTGGATTCATTCGAAAATAAAAGTATAAATGTAAGAATATTAAATTTCGAAGTACAAGAAATGAATTACACCAATGTATATTACGTTTTTGAGTCTAATGGACCCCATAGTACTTCTGAGGGTTAAAGAATAATGGAGTACTTAAATCTTCAAACAAAGAATAATTATTGTTAATGAATATACGAAGTTATACATTTCGTTTATTTTGATCACATTAATGTCTCCATCGGTTTTGAGGGTACGAAGCAATGTGTCAAAAATGGGGACACCTGGGGATTCTGTGTTCTTATGGGGACACAGAAAAACTTAGGTGTACAATGAGGCCTCTAACGTAAGACACCAAAAGATATAATAAGGAAAAATTTTATACTATGCACTTATCATTCCTTCAAAAATGATTGATGATAATATTTCAAATTCATTCAATTCATTTAAGATATTCAAAACTGTACGGAAATATTTTGAGTATCTTTCGAAATGAACCTTCTTCTGGGAAATACAAATATTTCAAACTCTTCCATTTTCAACAAGTCACCACTTTTGCACTTAAAATCATTCAAAATCATCGACTTGTCACACATAACGAAATCCATCCTTTTCTATTACTTAGAATAGCATGGTACAAAAGAAAATCCTGATAATTCTGAAGCATGCAGCAAGGATTATTTATAATATCCCCATGTCGAAACAAGCAACACTGCTCTCATCACTCTCTTTCGTACCCCAAAAGCGAATGAGTAATTAAAGTGTTCCAGATAAAAAAGAACTCCCACGCATTTAATCAACAGAGTATCCCATTGCTCTCGAAATCAAAGATCGTTTCAATTTGAATTGTCAGAAACATTACGCCGTCGTAAGCAAGGCGTCTTACGTATCCTTATTGCGGTACGTACGCAATAATATATGTACAATATTACAACTCCTCCGATACTTCATTTCGCGCGAGAACTTCCAGATTGATCCTCGTACAGGTGCGACACACCGATCGTATAATATTGTTATCGTGTTAAATTTATTGTTCGCGTCGTTGAGAATCCCGTACGATGGTCGTACACGATTTTAGGATATGTATACCCTCGCCTCTCTGAGCGTTATCATTTCTCGTACCTGTTATACGATGCTGGATCTCCACGCCTTGTAACCGCTTGGGGCCTCTGGAGGAAAGGTAAAAAGAGAATCAATGTCTTCTGTGAACTAACATAGTAGGACGTAGAAAGTTCCTAGGGAAACTGTACAGGACGTGATTTATTATTTATTACCGTATAATTATACAGTTAGCACAATTAGCGGTGAAAACGTATAGTACAAAGGGAGAGCCACATCGTAGATCGCGCGCGGCATTGAACGAAGCCGACCAGGTCGTGGGGGATAGCGAAGCGAAGAAATCGCTTGAATGGTTGCACGGTTCCGTAGGTCTCGTCGAAAGGGCACGACAAAAAGAAAAAAGACATTTCATTTGTTCCGCGCTGACGCGTGCTTCGAACTTTTCGATATTTCGTTGGAGATTCAGCGAGACGAATCTGGGGAATCGAAAGCGTGATCGATGATGGTGGATGTGGACGTGGGATAATTTCTTTTATCCAATTCTTTTATTATTAGGTATTTAGAAGAAGAGTACAAGCATTCGAACAATAGGAAATTATTGATCAATTCTTCCTTGTCCTTTGCGTCTGCGAGGGGACGAGTGTCCCAGATCCAGATTGTTCGACGTGTACAGTCAATTCGGAATTATACAACGCGGTTACGCAACAGATTCTTTATCGCGATATCGAAATGTTTCAAGCGCCAGCTAATCAGATTTAGTCGACCGGTCACGTATATATATATTATTTCCGAATTTCTAAGGCCTAGCATTGTAGTTATAAGGCGAGTAGCATGTAAAAGCGAATAAAGTTGTAACTTGCCAGTTTTTCTTTCGTACGAGAGTATCTCTTTATCGATCATCCTGTGAGGCATGGAAATTTCTTATGATTTAAAATGCATTTAACACTCTCCATGTTTCACTCTTCCATCTTTCCCGTACATTCATTCGTTTTTGTTTAACACTTACGTTAAAGTGGCTCAAGGTTTAGCCGGGAAAATACTATACGTATAAGCTTTTAGGTGGTGAGCTGCAGAACATTTGAACGTTCAGTGTGAAATAATTTTTTCTTAAAACTTCAATGTCTTCTCTATAAGCACCGTAAAACTCATTTCCATCCGTTTACTACTTCCATAGCTATAATTTACTGAAAAAAAAGTTATCACTTATCTTCAAACAGCTGTATAATCGACATTTTTCAAAATTTTGAAAAATCCTTTGAAATACATTTAAATATCACTAAGGACTATGACATATTTAAATTTCAGCAACATCCGAAATGTTACTCCGAATAGTGTCCGATTTCGCGTGGAATGTCCCATGCACTCTGTGGAGGACTATTTCAATCGCATCTCTCAACTATGGTCGCTCAACGCCTGTGGGAGTTCCCCGGAAACACTCCATTCACTGAACAACCCACATTCAGGCTTTCGAGACGTCTTCTGGGAAACGCATATGTATGTGTCCATAGCAATTTCTATGTTTTCTATTAAATCTTCATAAGAGTATTACCATTGAATAGGTGAGGTTTTTTCCGGTGAATATGAAACTAAACACGATATTATTCGGGCTATTTTTAATTATACGTAACTCAAATTACTTACGTATAATGTTTGGCCCGAATGAAGTGAAGTTTATTATCATCAGAAGCTCATCAATCCATTGGTGATACTTTCACGAACATGAGGCATATAAAGATTAAAATTTAGGCTCGACTGCTGCACGAGCGAAGAATCACTGAGACAGCGAAATACAATGCGAACTTTGAGCTTGATTTGTTTTCAAAGTAAACATCCGGAAGCTCCCAAACAATATACTTTCGATACTTTCCAGAAAATATCAACGCGTGAACACGCCAAAACCGCGCAGTGTTAAAATTTCGAAATCGTCGGATCAACTTCATTTCTTTCTCAAATTATAGATCTTGATAGAAGGTCTTACGCATTACTGTACAATTAATAATTTAGCCGAAAGAATGGAGTTTTCTGGCGGAGTATAGTACCACCAACTCCACTTATGTAATACAGAAATGACTTTCAACCACCACCATCGACGCCACTGAAAGTGTTAGAACATATTTTATTTCATTTTTGTTATCCTTTACAATCTTCTACCGTGCCCAATAGTCACGGTATCATTGCCACGTGATATGTTATCCGGTGATGGCTGCGCGTTTGTGGTGATGGAAAATCAAGGGAGTACATATGCCAGGAAGTTGCTTTATTGCAGTTGCTTTCGCTATACAAGGATCGCGTATTATTAACAGAGAGTGAAAACAAGGTATCCTGTGAATCGCCAAGGTATATCCCTATCTTTTGCTTTCCGGAAGCAAAAATTTTCGATTGTAGTCTAGCTCGAGGCCGGTGGTGCATTTACTGTTTCGGTTGTGGTGCTCGTCGAGTCTGATATCGGCTTCTCTTGCAGTTCTAGCCATGGTAATCGTTTCTGTAGCTCCAACCTGTCCCAAACAATCGTCGCACGTGTACTTTATTTCATTCTGAACAACAGAATCACTTTTGGAAACAAACACCTTTGTCTCTATATCATGACATCATTACAGTAGAATGATAAAGATTATTTTAGAGACCCTTAGGATTACATTTCTACGTTTCGCCAACATTGCAGCCGGCTTCATCAGGAATCTGATGACATGACCTTATTGATCAGACACTTGACGAAGCTATAGTAGTCGAAAGAAAGTTAATCGGCCGCTCTATGTCATTAAAAAGGCCCTAACGTTTAGAATCTTCGTAATCCCCGGTCTCACTATTGAAATAGTTAGCTGATAACTTCTCTTAGCTGCAGTATTGGGCAACATCAGAGAATATTCTAATGAATCAATTTTCAAGTTAGAAAGAATAATGAGTAAACGTGAAAGGAAGGGTATGCTCGTGAAGGACTCTTCCATAGTTGTTAACATCTAATGTCCTTAAGACTATTATAGTATTTAGTATCACGTTACAACTTTGCTCCACAAGTTTACCTGTACTTCGGGTGACTTATAGCGTAGACGTATGGGTCCAAACAGGCGACAGCTTTGCACGTACACGCTGGTATCATCGTGACACCGGGTGTCAACAGTCCTTTATTTCCAAACGCGCCGATCATTGCCATCACCCCGTACGGAGTCCACGAGAGGATGAACAGGAAGCAGATTGTGATGGCAGCCTTTGAACAGAAACATTTTATACCAGTTAAACAGTTAGGGGCAAATTTCGCGAACAAACACGCATAATAGACATTAAACTGATAACAGTCTCGTGTTGGCACGTTTGGTGTTAAAAGAGCATAAAATTATTACCAACCGAATTTCTGCCATTTTTCTTGATATTAATATGAAATTATAGTCTGAACAAAGTCAATTGGTTTACATGAAGAGACAAGATATAGAATGGCTGGTCCAATGAAATTTATAAGATTAAGGAAGAAGAATATCGTGTGAAATACCTTCGCTATACGAATTTCAGCGCTTTGAGTGTTCGTGTTTGCGTTACTCCGTAGACTGTCGACGTTCATCTTCTTTGCTTGTTCGCGAAGCGCTTTCTCATGGTTGACGACGTGGCTAACGATCTGGCTGTAGTAATATATGATAAGCAGCATCGGGATAGCATAAGAGAAAGTGAATATGGTGGCGACGAAAATTCTGATCTCGTTGGAGTCGGTCAGGTAATCGAAGCTGCAGCTGGTGAGGAAGCCCTCGGGTACGAAACGTCCCCAAACTCCCATCACGGGCATCAAACCCCAAGGTATAGTATAGGTCCAGATCAGCACGATAAATAGCATCACTTGTCCGCGTGACAACTTACCATCCAGTGGCCTTGCTATTGTGCTGAAATGAAGAAATACAATGATAAGTAGATTGCTAACTTGAGAATTCAAGGGAAGCCCTGTTACCAAGAGTCTCTTCGCAGATAGTTATTGAAAATCGAAGTACTTTGAAAGTACTGATGCAAAGAATTGCAAATTTCAGACTGTTATTACATAATAATGTTCTCATAGAGTCTCCTTTATTGCCACTCAGAATTACTCGTTATCGATTTCCTCTTGGCATGTACTCCCATTTGGAAGATAGAAGCTTTCCTTTATGTTAATCGTTACTTATATTCCCTTTTACAGATTTTCTCGCGAAATTTAGCAACTGGTTATACAATCATTAAGTAGTTTTCCATTGTACACTGAACAATAGCGCCTTGCTGCCAGATTTCTTTAGGAATGACCGGAACCCCATACCTATATCTATCGTAAGCTATTGCCGCATTCGTAATCGCGGCACCGATGCCAGTCAAGGAACCGATGAACGCGAATATTTGACATCCCAAGTGGCCCAGAGCAAAACCAGTGTTGAAGGAATTGTATATAAAGATGGGTGTCTTGATCATCATGAAGAAGTCGCAGACCGCGAGGTTCACGACGAACATGTTCGAGGGTGTCCTTAGTGATTTGGCGCTAGCGACAGAAGGACCACAAGATGATTAGTGCGTTGAATTGATTGTGTTGCTTAATTTAATTATGTATAACTGTTCGTATAACATTCGCGCGACAATAATTAATGCGTACACACGTATCACTGGGGAAACTAGATCACGCAGTGGCGCGACGAGATTTATCGACAAAGAAGTTAACTTACGCGCAAAAGATCCATATCACCAGGCCATTCCCGAGCAAGGCGAGGAACGTGAAGAGGATGTAGAGGAGGGCCAATAAATAATGAAGGGAGGGGTTCGGCTCAGGATAGACCAGCCAATGTTCTGGTATATGAACTATTTCCTCAGCGGGAACGTTCCATCCCAGCAAACGTGGTGGCCCTGCTGGTAGGTATCTTGCCTCCCAATGAACACTGTCGTTGGACATGTTGGTCACTCCGTCTGCCAGCCCCTCTCCTTGATACGGCTGATCAGCCGGCTGTTTTATACCGCCCTACCCCCTTGAACCGACGAAACCCTAATCCGCTAGCTTTGCTGGCTTCGTGGGGAGATCAGCCGGGGATCATCCCCTGGTTACTCTGGGTCAGCAGGAAAGTGCGTCAAAGTCATGCGAATTGATCATGCAGATCGTCAGTCAAGATTCTGATTTTCGTCAAGCCCGAGGCCTTCTCCAGGCTGAAGTCTCTTAACTCCGAGTCGCAACGTTTCCCATTCATAGTACATTAATTCATATCAATGAGGCTCCAGGGCGTTAATGAATTGGGAATCATACAAAGGCACACCGATACTTTTACAATTATTTAAGCTTTATTTGAATACGGTCGTATTCCCCAGCAAATGAAAGTAACATGTTTTCTTAATTAATTATTAGATTTTGACTACTTTAATACTTGGCGACTTACATTTTTGAATAACTATAATTATGGCCGTGTTAATACTTCAATAAAGCTAAATTGGTATATATTATTCTCTGCCTAGGACTGTATAACGCATGTCTTTTAAAGCATTGTATAATATTTTATAGTACATGAGATATAAAATAGTTTTTCTTGTCTTTTTGTATTAAGCGTTTTCAAGTTGCCTAGGATGCAGATACTGTATGAATTTGCATTATTCTAGTTTCTTGTTGCGTAGAAATAAATCTTACGTTCTGGTTATACTCTGCCTTGTCTCTCGGCAGACTCGTCAGTTAAAGTGTACGCTGGAAAATAGGATGATGGGTTATTAGGATCCTCTAATCGCGGATTCGGTACTGTAGTCGATCTTGTTCCTAAACTCGTGTACCCTTCGTCATATAGAGGACAATATGGTACGTTGTGCTTTAACAAGAATTTCCACACTTGCTCATACGTCCAGTTTAAAATAGGATTCACACGAATTAGGCGAGGCCAGGTTGGATCGGTCTCTGAGAAAGGCTCTAAGTTCTCTGTGCCAGGATCTCCTTTCCTCATTCCCATGAGGCTTGCTTTTAAGATACTCCTTTCCTCTAACAGCGAACTTAAAGCCGCCTGTATGGGACGTTCCTTCCTCACTAATTCCAACCCATAATACTGAGCAGCTGTCTCCACAAAAGAGTCCATCTAAGAAAAGTATTGAAAAATTACATACTTACTCTCTCTGTTTAATAATATAAAGGTATTGACAACAGGTACAGTTTCTTTTAAAAAATAAATAATGTATGCATTTTATTACTAATTAATTCGCATTAATTAAGT
Organism: Andrena flavipes; assembly: GCA_963971345.1. NCBI lineage: Eukaryota > Metazoa > Arthropoda > Insecta > Hymenoptera > Andrenidae > Andrena > Andrena flavipes. Next base: position 64,576,796 of record OZ020480.1, read on the forward strand.
TTGATATTACCTCTGGAAATGGTTCAGCTGTTACATATAAACACAATAATGTTGTAATATTTTGTAATTTCGCAATAACGGCAGCCAAATGTAACACCAACGTACAATCTTTTCCACCATTGAAACTTATAAAAATCTCTTCTGGCTTGTACCTAAACGTATACATATAAAATACGAGTATAGCATACTCTTTTGTAAACTGATGAAGGCAAAATAATCTATAGCTTATTTAAAGAATAGTCTGAAGAGAGTACATATTATAGTATATTAATGACGTTAATTTATTAAGACAGATTAAATAATAAATTCTGTACATTGGGTCAAATCAAAATACATTACCTTTCATAACAGTCTTGCAAAATCTTTAATGCACTCTTTACGTGTTCCTGCTTTTCACAGTCTTCAAAAACTTTCTTTGCATGATAACTAGTAAACCCACCGCTCAGGTTCCGCATTTTTTGAATCGGTAAAGAATACAAGAGTTCTCCTTTTGCTTCTAAAACATGTTCTTTCGTTCCCTCCAGTGTAATCCTTGTGAAATGTTCAGGTGTTGTTTGAGGATAACTACCAATACTGACTATATTGTTCCAACGTTGTGCATGATCATCCAAAACTTGTACGATTGATAGTTCATTTAAATTAATATCTATATACTCAAAGTGTAAAGGAGGAGATCCTTTTAACTGTGGTATGATTGTATCAACAGCAGGCTCAAAATATTTTGGGGAGCCCGGCAATACATATACATTCTTTGCTTTTATCACTACGTACTCTTCTGAAAAGTAGTTCTCTTATAACTTTTACCAAATTGTATGTTTATCAGTTAGAAAATTTCAAGTAATTTAATTGATTTTTCATTAGAATAATTTCAAAATTTATTTATTACAATTGAACTGATATCATGAATTGATGGTAAAGAAATAGCTTTACATAGTAGATATATATTAATTATTTATTAAAATACTTACTCTGCAAATGAACATGAATCAGTTCGCATGGTGTTGGTACAATGGCAAGACGTTGAGCTTCTTTTTCCTCAGGGAAGATATTCGAGAGAACATCAACTAATTTTTCATTTAATTCAAATTTCAATTTTAAACCTTTAGCTACAGCTTCATATGTTACATCATCGTGTGTGGGCCCAACACCACCAGACGTAAATACAACAGAATATTGTTTAGAAGCTTCATCCACAGTCTTTGCAATTTCATCCACCTAATACAAAAGGCTACATGATGCGTAGTGAGAATTCAGATATTCAAGTTGAAGGAATCATGCATATTACAAAAAGTAAATTTCTTTCGATTAAAATATTTTGTAAATTTCAATACTAAGAATGTAAAATTAAGCTTTCAAAATACTTTTGAGTTTGATATAATTAAAAAAGAAATGGCATAAAATATCTAAATCAAATTTATTATCTTTATTATTGAATTAAATAATACTTTTCAAGCATTTAAATAGTTATAGTTAATTTTACTTTGTAGCAATTTCATGATTTTAATTGATGTAAAGACAAGTAATGAATAATTATAATTAATGAATACACACAATATCAGGAATCACTGTTATTTTTTGGAGTTTAATACCAGAAGCTCGCAATTTTTTTGCCAAATATGACGTGTTTGTATCTACGATTTGTCCACGTAAAATTTCATCCCCTATTACAATCAAGCCTGCAGTATGAGCCTCCATCGTGAATGGTTTTCCTAAGTGAATTAAAACAAAAACTTGTATAAATAATACTGCGATACATTTAACTGCATTTTTTAAACATATGATTTATCATGGAATACACTTCAAGATTCCTCCACTTGACACTTAACACTGATGAAAGAAAACCGGCGATATACTTATCACTAAGTAAATGAAATTTTATTGACTATCACCTGAGCATGCTTAGATAATTATCTTAGGTAAACATCAGGTGATAAGAAGTAACTCAGTTATGCATTTGTATCTCTAATTACATTTATTTTATGTAACAATGCCAGTTCAATGGAAATTTACATAAAACAGGATATACAATATTTTTATTACATTGTATAAAATAGACGAATATTATTAAATATTTCTATTAACAAATGGTAACAGCGTATTGGAAAAGTCTTAGGTACTATGGGAGAAATATTTATCAGAGCTGCATTTGTTCAACCAGAGAAGTTGTTACATCTGTCTGTACTGGCACTGTATTGTGCACTTTCCTCTTCTTCCCATGTTTCGCATTATTGGCCTTCATCTTCGGTTTGGACTGCTGTACTTCTTTGCGTAATTCCTGAAGTTGGTCATCAATTTGCGCTGTTTTATTTTTATTCTCACGCTCCTTGACTGTTTTCTGTCCTTTTAAATCCAACTATTAAAATGAAGGAAAATTGCATGAGAAATTGCAATGTCTCTGCTATTCTATACGATATAAATATTGTATTGTTTTATTATCTACCCCACTAATTCCGTGTATTAAAAAATACAAATTCATCATTTGCAATGGAATGTATCATTAGTACAATACTGCTTGTAAGAATTCACTTACTCTTTTCAAATTTGACACCACCTTTTGCGCTTTCGCCTTTAATTTAACGCTGCGAACTGTCGCTATTTTGAATACATTCTTGCTCTTTTGGTGCTTCTGCGATCCCTTGTTCTTTCCCATTTTCTTCTGCAATATTACCAGTTACCGATACATTGCAATTATCTTGCACTTTTAATTTCTTCGTTGCTGGCTCCTCGCCTCTTAATATGTTCGTAGTTAACAGAAATGACACTCGGATCATTTCTTTAAACGGAGAAACATTTCTAACATTGTGTAAATTTACCAAAGAATCATTTAACGGACAACCAAGCTTTTCTTCTACTAACGCCTGTCCAAATTTACAAGCATCTTCTCCTTTGTTCGCTTTTACAAAACAGTATAGATGTACGATTGGTGGTTTGGAACATATTTCATTCATTTCCTTTTGAGTAAACCAATCAGGCAACACGTCCAAAAATTCAACAGCACTACTTGGTAAGTTCATCACTATATATTCTGGTCCGATTTCGTTATTAGTCCGTCTATTTAAAAGATCAGCTTTAACAATATTTCTTAAAAATTCTCTGCCGTCCATATTAAAAGACTTGAAATTAGTTTCAACTTTATTAGTAATAACATTCTTCTGAAGCCATTTATAAGATTCCGGATTTAAATCGTTTGCAAGTACTTTAATCCCTTTGCGAGCTGCGGGCATAGCGAACGGTCCGACCCCAGCGAATACATCGTATAATACACCATTACGTTTCATAAGTGATGTCAAATTTAAATGTTCTGTACTCAATCTAGGATTCCAATAAACTTTAGTAAAGTCCAATTCGTAGGTACAACCGTTCGCTTTCGACACTGTGACGGTATCGTTGTCGCCAGCAAGGACTTCCATAGCGAAATGTCTGAACGTTGTATCGATAATATTTATTTTGTTCACAACTGTTCGAGCGACTGGTATGGTATCGAGATAAACCTGACCGATAATAGTCTTAAATGGTAAATGTACATCTCGCAGATTCAAGTGCACAATATGACCTATCAGACTATACGAAGTTGGTATGTCGATTTCTTCAGGCAGAATAGCTTTTAATAGGTCATTGGTCCGCCAATTATTATAAGTCAAAGTTAATTCCGTCGTTTCAAATCGGTCATATACTCCTGATAATTGCTTTCTGTCCTTTTCATCGATATCTTCGAAATGTTGTATCGACTTGGGATTCAAATACACAACAGTTTCGTTATCTACGCTTTGAATCGGTTTAAAGTTCCGCATTTTGAACATATACTTTTTCAGTATTGGCGTTATCTCCGAGAGTGTAACATCACGAAATTTTAAACATGGCAATTCTATAGTTGTTGAAAATGCAGTGCGATCCAAACATGTCATTCCTCGAACTGATTCCGGAGGAACCAGCAAAGAAGCCATTTTAATGTTGTAAAAACGATATTGAGTCCAAAAGCATCGCTTGACTAAATGTCCAGTCGTGATACTATATCTAATATTAGATATCATCTGTTAGTACAATATCCTACAAACAATTTCTAATTACCCTACTTTCATCTAATTTCTGTACCATTCGATGTGTTTCATATGCCTTAAATATAGTTCATTGCATTGTGCAGAATTTATCCGAAACATAGACCTAAGAAAATGTGAACAATGGACCGCTAATATTCTGAATTAAAATGTGATTTAACTGAATCTTTACATTTAGCACAAACTTCTTTCCCAATGGATTTTATATTTATAATTCATTCATGTATTCAAAGATCTATGCTTCAAATGAGAATTAGTTAAATACAAGTGTATAACACTCTATTAGAAATGTTTATTTCTATTGTTAACATTTGAACATACACTAATGATAGCAGAATTATAAACATACATCAATTCTAACTTTGGAAGCAATGCATGGAAAGATGCAGTAAGACGTTAATTATAGAAAGAAATAATAGTTCGATAATTAATGTACTTCAATGAAAATTTTAAAAATCATTTACACTGAGAAATCGGAAATGGATCAGGGTATAAATGAAAATAACATAACATCAATTAAAAGAATATCTGATCATACTACGTAGTATGAGGTTTATAATGCTTTAAATAATTTTATTACAGTGTTCGTCGGTAAAATTTGTATTTATAAACAACCATATTTTCCAGGACTGCGTAGCAATAACAGGAATAAATTTGTTTTTCATGTAAATATTATATGGTCGAAACAAAATTAGTTAATAGTTTAAAATTACCTTTGCGTTTATTGCCTTATTATGGAACCAGAATTCTTCGTGCTCCGACAAAATTGTTTGACATGCGTTAAATATAGTTAACAATTCCACATGTTCGTTCTAAACATTCATAAATATTCTGTCATAAAATATGTGATCCGAGAATGTCATACGCGATAGAAAATTATTTAGTGACGCCTACCGACAATGGAATGAAACAGGCTCATTTCTTACCGACAGAATTAAGCCTTCGTTCGTAATCCATATAAATTTGTGAGATTAGATTTGTACGTAGGTACTTGTATTGATTGTAAATATTAAAAAAATTTATTCAAGCATAATCTGGGTACAAGCCCAGATAGCACAACGTCTGGTAAAGTCTTAAAGACGGCCAGAAAGTGTCTTAAACACGTCTTGTTACAAATCAAGACGTTCAGACCTAAGATGGACATAAACTAGACGTCTCTAAGACGAGGTGTGTTATTTGGGAGGTCGACGACGAATTACCAGGAGAAGAAACAGACTTCTTCGTAATTTCCTTTTTTCTTATCAGTAATTCCAATGTTTTTCAAGCGCTTATGATAGGAGGCGAACTCTAATATTAAATGTTTAAACATTCTCCCTTATCTCTTTTCTATTATATTCGATTTGCTTGGTACAAACTTTTCGCCTCAGAAACTTAGGCTATTTGCCGTTAGAGCGAGAATAGCAACAATGCACTGTCCTTCAGGTCCGTGATAGTGTTATGCGAGCCCGAGTGTCATGTTCGACGCAGATGCACAATCATGCACAATGAAATTGAGCAGAATCTTGATTGGTCCACAATCAAGATTATGAAGATCCAAGGCAATGTGTGACATAACATCCTTTGGTTATTGTCAAATGAGTTGCATTATATAGTATAATTGCACAATACTCACAGTATGAATTAAAAGAATGTTTCTGTAGATAAGATATGATTTAAAGGTAAATACTGAAAAGGATGAAAGTAAATAGCAAAGATTTGAATCACTTTTGTAACTTTTAATGCGTACAGTCGTAGAAACAAATAACCTCTGTAATTTCGTAGGAAGCCATTATTTTATTAGGAAGGATATTATTTTATTTCTATGATATGAGCTGCATTTGCTATTCTTTAACCGGTTTTTGCAAACTTCAAACATTTTCCCTGCACATATTGAACAGTAGAACAATTACCATTACGCGGTTATGAAGTCTTCTAGACTGAAAACTATTGGCACAGGAAAAATTTCCGATACTCACTACATAGCAACGTTTAGAGCGCCACCATATAAGTGTATCACCAATTCACCATACAAAAGAAGTCCCATAAATCTAATATGGGGCACAAAAATACAGCGTGACGAGTATTTAATACATAAAAATGTATAATTAAAAAACATTAATTTTATACATATAATTGATGCAACTTATACATTTAATATTGCCTTATGATCCAATTTTTCCAAAATCTGTCTGCATTGTGTAAGCATTAACAAAGTTTTACGTGTTCTTTCCTCTTTCCGTTGCGTGTACTAAAAATGTGGCACATGATTGGCTACTGTGTATGAGCAGAGAAAACGCAGCAGCGGATTGGTCGAACGTAGGAAGCACGTTTATTCGTTCAATAATTGTCGCCACCAAACGGAAAATCTTCGTTTTATTACATAATAATCGTACCAAAGAATAGCTGGTTATCCGAAAAATCCAATACAGGCCAAATTACTGTCCAGCAACGAAAGATTGAGTTGCTTAAAATCGATTTCAGAGGTATAGCAACATTCGAACATGGCGTTGAGGTCGATCTGCCGGCTGTCAATTGATTCGACCTTCAGCCATTTGAGCCATTTGGGAGCCACCGCCCGGCCGAGACGATCGTCTTTTGCATTGCTCGTACGAGGATTCGCCGCAGCTGCCAAGAAAATGGCTTTACAGCGTGTTTTCTTCGATATGACCGCAGACGATAAGCCTGTGGGTCGTATCGTGATGGAGGTGAGCAACAATTTCCCTCAATTAACGTGTTTTTCGTATATGAAACGGGCTGTCGCTAGAATCCCCGCATGACTAGCCATCTTGGATTTCCTTCAAAGCCGGTTATGCGACTCGATTTCCGGATTGAGCACCATAAAACCGTTATTATTCAGGTTTAGCATACTCCAAATAATCTTACACGTGTAAAATAAAATCTATTTTCTGTATGATGTAATAGGCCTCGATAAAAACCGTATAATTGCTTAGCTCGTATCGTATTTCCAATGTACTTGAATTTCTACTGAATCACAAAATTTTCCATTCACTGGTTGCTGCTGACACGTTCGATTATGTATCCTTTACAGGTGAAAGCTTAAACCGTAGCTAAGAATTGCCTTTTCTTAGGTATCGTGGTGGCTTTAGGTGTCGTAGTAGAGTAGGATAATAGAGTTGTATATTTTTTATTCGAAATTTCTTCGAAAAAAGGAGAAAAATTGAACAATTTCCGGGCAAGTTAGAAATGATATTAAGCGGAAATAAAAATTCTTTTATCTAGGGATTGAAAAGTGATTTATCACACTTCATATATATACGTTTCATATATATATATATATATATACGTTTCATATATATATATATATATATATACGTTTCATATATATATATATATAGTTACCGATAATGCATAAATATTTTTATATAAATAGTAAATTTATTTACGCTTCATTGAGCATAAAAAACCTGTACAATATCTTGAAAGATTAATTATTTAGATTATATTAATTCTACTGAATTAAATGATGATTAATATATTATTACCAAACACTATTGGAACAAAGCATGGTTTACTTGGAATGTAAAAGTGGTTGATGTAATTCGCATTAAGGTCAGTCAGGATTTATATTTAGATGCTGTGTAAGATTTCAAATGGAAATGTTTGAAATATATTATAAAAGTAGTAAGTGGCAAAGTAAATGCAAATAAAATAGATTATCAAATGCAACATGAGGCTTTAAGAAGTGAAATATATTTTACAAGAAATCAGTAAATTAAATAAATATAGCCTACAAACTATCCAAGTTCCATCATGGTAGATTATAATGAGTTATTAATAAATGTTAACCTTATTCGTAAATTCAATGTAACATATACGAACCTATTTATTATTCACGAATTAATTTTACATTGTACAGTGTTTTCTATATTATAATTGTTTGTGAACGAAATGTTAATTTAATTTTTAGTTGAGAAACGATGTCGTGCCAAAGACAGCAGAGAACTTCCGAGCCCTCTGTACTGGTGAGAGGGGCTTTGGCTACACAGGCAGCAGCTTCCATAGGGTGATCCCAAATTTCATGTGCCAGGGTGGTGATTTCACCAATCATAATGGCACTGGTGGAAGGTCGATCTATGGCGCAAGATTCAACGACGAGAACTTCACGTTGAAACATACCCAACCCGGAATTCTTTCTATGGCAAATGCTGGCCCAAACACAAATGGCAGCCAGTTCTTCATTACCTCCATCAAGACCAGTTGGCTTGACGACAAACACGTTGTATTTGGAAATGTCGTCGAAGGAATGGATGTTGTTAAGAAGGTATTTCATCTAATATTATTCCATTGTTATTTCTTTTTGTTAATGTAGACTTCCTGCTAAATTTATCTGAAGATTACTAATACTTTGAACTTCGGTATAAATAATTTCTAAATTCAGCGAAGCAAGCTTATTATGGTATATTTGTTATCTTTTTAATATTCAGAGAAGAGTCAATAGACTAGCAGAATGCCCGTTCACTTTTCATAGCAAAAAGATTAACAGTTGTTCGCTTTGTTTTAGTTGGAGACAATGGGATCTCAGAGTGGGAAAACTTCAAAGAAGATTGTGATAGCCAAGAGTGGAGAATTGTAGATCGTTCAACTAGATACCGTGCTATAATGACTGCATTTTTATTTAGCTGTTGCATATAACTGTTGCTGTCTTTACTGTATGACCCATTCATTCCAATGATCACTTTTTTCTTTTCTTCAACGCTATCAATTTAATTCTCTGCCGAAAGAAGTGTATAAATTGAAATTGGAAGAAACAAATTACCTGAATTGTACTACTTTTTATTACAATCAATTGTAGTTTTATACACTGTGAGCTAGAATTTGTTAGCCTCATATTTCTTTCATAAATAATTGTTTAATTTCATTTCTATTAATAACTTACCCCTATTGAGCAGCGCACGTCTTGTATATTAAAACGGAATATAAAATAGCTGAAAAAAATGTTAGCTCCACATTCTTCCATACAATATTCATCTTTTAATGGTATTAGATGGTATGCACATTAAAATGTACACGTATGAAAAATGCATTTAATCAAAATAATTTTTTCTGCGTGTGCTACTCATACTTCAATATCTGTTAAGAGTGTAACAAGTGAACATTTGCATTTTAAAGTTCGTAACTAGTGAGTGTTACATAAGTACTATACAATGCACTTGTTTGCTAGATTAGAATATTTTCACTTTTCCATTGTGCTTTTACATTTAGACTCGTGAAAAGAATGTCAGTGTTGTGTAGAGCATTATTTGTTTTTATATATATACACATTTCTTTTTCTAAGCACAGAATAATTGGTAACACGTATTTGGTAAATCTAAACTGCAATAGCAGATATGTCTCTAAATTTGAATTCCACATTGATGTAACACCAACGTTGAAGAATGTAGTTGCAACGATTACAATAGTTCGGATTTCTATGGAATAAAATTGTTTTCAGAATTATTGTTGTATATTGTTTACCAACCTTTACAATCTATGTAAGTACTAATACTATATTTTGGTAATATCGACATTCCTTCTTTTTTAGTATTTCTGCATGTTAACTAAAATTTTTAATCTAAAGGTTTTATTTAGTTATTAATGTTTTACTACATGATACTGAAAGATACTTTGGTATAAATATTAATATATTTTTTATTTCCTAACAGGAACTATAAAAATTGAAATATAAATGTTTAATTAATACTTTAATTGTATATTCTCCAAGTTTTATGTTGAAACGAGTTACTTATGGGTCAGGTGAAATAATTACAGCAATTATTGTCTAATAATTTTAACAAATATTTAAATTTACTACAGATTTCGATCATCTTCAAACATGTGTCAAGGTTAACAATCTGAACAACTTTTTCTTATACATATTCCCGTCGCTCGGCTTTAGTTTAGCGGCCCCTCGCGACATTTTCTTATCTCAATACTCCTAAAAGTTGGCCCACGCCTCCGTGGGGGGGGGGGGGCGGGGGGTTAAACCACAATCAACTACTAATCACAGTTTTTTGCGGATATCTCGAAAGCTAAAGCTGAGCGCCAGTGACATATATGGGAAAAAGTTGTTCAGAGACATGCCCCCGGCAACACATTTCAAGATCATCGAAATCGGTGAGGACGACCCTTTTATAAATAAATATCAAAATTGATAAGAAAATAGTGATCTGATTGGACGGCTGATGGTGTGATATCTCGTCACACCGTCTGACATAACCACAAAGCAGTGATACCAGAACACAGCCGTCTATAATACTAGCCGTGCTGAACAACGTGGTAACACTGTTTTTACAAGAATCGGGAGTCCGACTCTCGAATTGTCTGGAACAGTCTGGAATCTTCGGAATCTGGCAATTCTTGCGTGGTCATGCGGTAGAGTTTGTTGATGGATGTTGATTAACGCTTTTTTAGAGAAAAAAGCTTGTCGGCTGACCTCGGCGGTATTACCGTGGCTACTATCTAAAATAAAATAAAAAACATGACAAAAGTAATAACGATGTAATAAAAAATGAAAATAAAAAATAACAATGATATGATCTGAATGAAAGAATGCAGAAATAAACTGTGAAATGAACGGAAAAGTTAGAATGTTAAATCTTCAAATAGGGTACTAATCAAATAAAATAAACTACATACATATGTACCTACATATTAAAAAATGAGTCTCATTTTGAATAATACACATTTGATAAGTTAAGCTTGTTACTAATAATATAACTAAAAGTCTTTAATTTGTGGTTAAGAGAAGCAACATTTTTATATAACTAATTATTGCTTATATTTTTTATATGGTCATTTAATAAAATATTTGAAAAACCAGACGGTAATCTATATTAGAATTGCGTTTCAAAAAATGCTAACTAATCCGAATCTGATCTAATACTAATTGTAAGATATTTTAATCTACATGAAATATATATTTTTGTGATTTTCAGACCGCAAAAACTAAGATTCCAAGTTATTATCATTTATTATAGTCTCCATTATTGCACACATATGAATCAATAAGGTTGTTACTTCTTCATTGGGAATAGAAAAGCCTGCTGTTTGTAAATGATAAAATATGTACAAAATATATTTTCTACAATTTCTTTATATTCTACAATCAATATCTTACAGATACTACAATTTAATTCTTTGAGAACAGAATGAGACCCATAACCGGATATATAAATTTTAATCGAATCGTGTAAAATATATTTAGATAAATATTCATTTTTAAATACTTCTAAAAAACGAGTTACGTCGACTGAAAAATCATCACAATCAGTACTGCTGTTATGACAATTCTGAAATTTATTAGATTGAAATTTAGACAATTTCATGTTAACAGGCAATATTCAAAAGATCATTGTCATGATCAAGTTTATGAAAATAAATTCTAGAATTTGTTAATTTAATATCCCATCATTCTGAAATTTCAAGTTTCTCTTTATACTTATTTATAAAATCTAAAAAAATTCCAATTACATTTAAATTTTGAAATTTTTTAACTAAATGTTCATGATTTTGAGTGACTTCTTTTCTACGTGTTTGGGCTTTTTATCTTTGTGACAGTACAGGCTTTGAATGATATGTTGGCAAACTGGGAACAACAGAAAGTGCTGCATTCTCTATATACAAGCTTTGGACACCTCAGTAAAACGTTCTCCATTAGAAGATGCAACTTTTCCATATCTGTAAATATCATTATCAGAAAAATGAGGACTGCAAACAACAGAGTACTTTGTAGGTGCCCAATGTTTTCGCGGAATAGCAACTACCAATTTTTTCTGCAATTCTTCCTTCATTCTTTGGAAAAAAAATGGATATATAATTATCAGATTTTAAAGTGCTGTAACAATTTCCCTTACAATTGGGAACACAGCAACGCCGTGGTATTGTTAATTTAGAAAACCTTACTGTAAGAAATTAAAATAAAAAGGACTAAGCAACTGTGCTACATAAAAATAGGAGAAAAATCAATATAATTAAGAAAGTAACAAATCTGCGCTACATTGCATACTATATTTACTCCACTATATCACGTTTTATTTTCATTAATTGCACAAATAAACATTTATTAAACCCGCGGACAGCTACATCGGTTGAGTTGTTTCTACCCAGATCGAAATCCCGCTCTGTTGCCAGATTATATGTTCAGCACGGCTAGTATCAAATTAAAAACGGCTGTAGCTAGAATTGTGGGACGTGGACAAGGTTACCAGGCCTTTCCCTACGCGTAGTGAAGAGGGAACACCTACAGCAGTGGCGGTATATGTGTGTGCGATGACGCCGTAACGTCATACCAACCGACACCAACGCCAAGTAAAGCAGGTTTGCCAGGAAGATCCTAACCGTAGTAGAGGGGGAAGATGTCACGCATGCGCGTGATGACGCTGGGACGTTAAACCAATCGACGCCAAGGTAAGTACTGGCTCCAAACCAATCGACGCCAAGGTTGGTTTTCCCTCCACTATGCGTATGTCCCCCGGATGACAGGGATATTCCTGGCATCGCTGCCTGCTGGCAATCCTGAAGCCAAGCCAAGTGACGCCAAAGAGAAGCGAAGCGAAGTGACGCCACGCTTTTGTGAATTTCGCCCTTTATGAGTTTCTCAGTGATTTATTAAAATTGCAGCATGAGTAAGGAATCATGTAAGCCAAATATTTAATACTTTTACATTAGTATAATTTTAAAAATGATCATTTTTTGTTAAATTAAAGTAACTTCTTTAACAAGGATATATTAAACATTATGTTTATTAGTTTCTTCTTTTAATATTTATTCTTTTGAAATTTTTTAGTATGTACTCTTAGAAGTATACTAATAATGGATATTTCATACAGGTGTTGATACGAGCATTGCTGGTTCTAGCTGTACAACTATTAAAACCTTAGATAAAGAGAATGAATCAAGTAAGATATATCTTTAATTTAAGAGTTTCTAGAATTATAGATTTATAAACTGAACATAGTTTCTTTGTCCAATGATTATTTTCTTGAAATTTCTTTTTACTATTGTGTGAATAAAAATTAGTATTTCATGAATAGGCAGTGATAACGTCTCTCCCCCGTTAAAGAAATCAAAGAAATCGAGGAAGCAGGCATTCCGCCAGGCTTGGCTGGAGGATCCAGATTTTAAACCCTGGCTTCGACAATGCGATGATCCGTACAAAGCAATATGTATAGTTTGCTGCAAAACTATTGTGGGGGGCAAAAGCGAACTACAAAAACATCAACAGCGTAAAAAGCATAGCATAAACCTGGAATATAGAAAAGAAGGAAAACCAGTGAGACCACTTGAACCAATAAGAAATTTTACGGATAGCGTAAAGGTGTCAGAAATAAGGTTCTGCATTAACATAATAGAACACAATAGATCCTTTAACTCATTCAAGCAACTTATTGAAACGTCGCAAATAGCACCGGTGGATCCAAATATAGTTAAACGCATGTCTCTTAAACGAAGTAAAATCTCAGCAATCATTCAAAACGTTCTAGATAAATCCGTTATTTTAGAAACTACAGACATATTGCATGGCAAATTCTTTTCTATTTTAATCGACGAGACCACGAATATATCGGATACGAAACTTATATGGTTTTTAATTCGGTATGTCCACGAAGAACAGATATACACGTATTTGTTAGATTCAATTAGAATTAAGGAATGCACACCAGAAAACTTACACAAGTGTGTTCTACATTCTTTAAAGAAATATAATTTACCTGTAAGCAATATCGTTGGTGTATGCATTGACAATTCAAATGTAATGCTGGGAAAACGGAATTCATTGATTTCTCGTTTTTTAGCAGATAATGAAGAAATTTCTGTCTTCTCTTACATGTGCCATTCAATGAATTTGGTTACATCCTATGCGTGCCAATACTTGCCACCCCACGTAGAGGAATTTTTACATTCGATTTATACATACTTCTCACGAAATCCTAAACAACAGAGCCCTTTGGAAGGTATGCAAGATTTTATAAATGTTGCAAACCAAAAACTTCTACAGCCATCTAGAACTAGATGGCTAGAACTATCTGAATGTGCGAAAAGAGTTTTAAATCAGTGGCCAGTTTTATATGCTGTCTTTGCAGAGATAGTAACAGATGGAAAGTCCAAAATCGCAAGCAAAATTTTTCGGAATTTTAAATGCCTTTATACTAAAGCATATGTGCAATTTTTAAATTACGCATTAAAAATGTTTATTGAGATCAATGCTCTATTTCAGAGTTCGAAAGTTCTTCTTCATTGCCTGGTCCCTGAATGCGTCAGATTATTACGAACATTGGGAGGCAATTTCATAAAGTCCGAGTATATTATGGCACCCAGTATACACGAAATAGATGTGTATAATGAAGCTAATTTATTGCCAATGCGAAAAATTTATATTGGATCCGCATCTATGATAACAATTAATGAAATTATAAATAGTACTTCAGAAGCTGACCAACTTATAGAATTTTATACAAATATAAAGAAATTTTATCAATCTGCTTTCGAAAATATTGCCAAAAGATTGCCATTTAATGAGCCATTTTTAAATTCACTAGTATTTTTAAGTCCGCGCATAGCTTTAGATATTAATAAACATCAGAACGACCAATTAAATTGTATTTTAAGCAAATTTAGGTCAAAATTTAATTGTAACAATGTATTAAATGAGTGGCGTTTATTACCATTTTATTTTTCACACAAGGAAAAAGAAAACTTGCAAGAACTGAGTATACCTAAGTTCTGGCACCAAATTGACAAGACTACCGATATTTTCGGGAAATATATATTTAAAAATATATCAAAACTAGCACAGTTGTGCTTGTCGTTGCCCCATTCGGACGCTGATGTTGAACGACTTTTTTCTACTGTAACAGAAATAAAAACAAAAGAGAGAAACAGAATGAACCCACAAACGGTAGTTGCGCTAACTAGAATTAAATTAGATTTAGACAATAAAAGTACAAACAGCTTGGATTACAAAATTACGGATAACATGTTAAAGTTATTTAATAACAACATGTATAGGAAAGAATGTATACCGGAAGAACTTGCTGGTATTTTATTGCCAGATGATACAGATGAAAGTGACAACGAGACTAGCGACAATTAGAAAATAGGTATTATATTTTTAAATATGACTTTAACCATAATATTAAGTTTTGTACTATAAGTTTTATATTTTATGTATATATTATGTAACATAAACTATGTATAATTTATGTACATTTGTAAATACTAAATAGAGAAATACGTTTTATCACTTTATGCGTATACTGTTGCGTGGCCGGCTGGTTCCTCTGGATCCTTCGTAGGGAATTTGGTGGGGAACGATGCCCGTGGAGTGCTAAGGCACTCTACTCCTTGGACGCAGATTCTTGTATAATAAATATAATGAAAACGATAATAATAATTGAATAAATGTGGTACCGATTAGTACCACAATTCATCGTAGTGGCGTGACATGTATGTGACGTCACTTGGCTTGGTTTCGGCGGCGTGTGGAATGACGGTCACGTGCTATAGGTGTTCCCTCTACGGTAGGGATTTTCCTGTCAACCTTGCGTGGGACAAATGCTTACCTTCACCATGACCTATCGCCGTCCGCCACTTTGCTCCCATCGCACTGCACAAGAGCAAAGAGGAGATATAATAAGAGGCGTCACTCGACAAGAACAGAAATAATCTGATCCTCTGACAAGGTTGGTGACCTTGAACGATAAGCGTAGAATCATCAATTACGGAAATATTAATTTTCAAAATGATAACATTTATGGACACGTGATAAGGACTTCGTGGATTTTATTAATGTTGCGAAAAGTAGAACCATAAGTATTATGCAATATGAGGATCATTTGAATATTGTTTCGTACAAATAACAACACATTTATGTAACAGTCATATATTTAATGAAACATGTATATTTAGTAAATCCATTTTGCTTTCCAACATACGTATATCGATGATATCGCCATAATTATTTTCATTTATCCATATCATTGAATATGCTAAGGGTATTTCGAACAATGAACGATCGGCGCAACACAGACATTATTTATGTTTAAATAATCTACACAATGTTTTACTATATTTTACTATACAAATGAAGTCACCGCTTTGTTATTAAAAGTACACGTCGATTTTTATGCACACAAGTATATATAAATATTCATATAATATATTACAATTATTTTGATGAGCCTTTGACCAGCAAAGGCAAATAAATACACTCATTATATTTTCTTTTTTTTTCCTCTTTTGAGTGATGTCTCCTAAGTGTTTTTTTTTCACGAAAACTGGAACAATATTGATACCCGGAATGTTCAATTTGTACGCGTATGAAAATACGAGAAAGCTCATTAGATTGACGGATTCAATTATGACGGATTGTCACCCTCTAATCGCGAGAATGTACCTAGTTAACTAATTTATGGTAATTCTACGCGAAACTTAATGTATAAACTCAGTATGTTTGACACGTTTTCGTACAATCTTTGCCAGTATGTTCTACAACTAAAAAGAATCCGAAAATGTTATATAAACGTAGGTCTATAAATATTTTCTTAAAAAGTCATATAAAACATGTGCAATGTAAATGATAGTATTTAGTTTATAATTATTCAGTTCGATCACCATTTAAAAAAAAACTGCAAATGCAAATGATAAAAATGATAAAATAATATACAAAATTATACTATTCCACCCAAACAGAATTTTAACATTTTTTATTTCATTCTTTAATGGGTTTAAAATAAAACTAAAACTGGATGTCCATTGTGCAGCATTTCCAACTTGAAAAATTTGCCAAAAATTCATTTGTGGGTGAATAAAGCCTTAATGCGTATAGGTATTTCATTTTTCTCACTTCTACACGTAGTCTCCAATCGAATTAAGAACAAAAACAATTAGGCTTACGATCGCGATTAGAGATTCTGATTAATGATTTTCGCATTACGATCTTTTTCTTTTTTTGTAATTTTAGTTTTTGTGCGGGACACAACACGCTACGCATGGGGTTTGATTTCAAAACATTCAGATTGCTCGATAACACAGTTCAACAGTCATCTGGTCTTGTAACATTCAATACCCGTTCCTTATAGGTTTTTGTGCGCTGAAAACGAATCCGCAAACCGTTTGTCGTCATCACCCTCATTTTTTCAGAAATTTGATTTTGAAAAAAAATTGCAAATTTTCAACCTTGAACATCTTTTGTGTCGAAACAGTAATAGTTATACGGTTACTTGTTCCGTAAAATTATTCTGTGAACTCTGCCGAATAAACCGATATAAGTTATTAGTGCATTATGAACATTTAAATATGTTTAAACAACGATCAAAGGGGAAAAGAACACCCGAAATGCATCCATTGTTGCAGATATCTTTCAATTTAATTCCAAAACTAGGGAAACCTATAAGAAACGGCTATTGAATGTTAGAAGTCCAAAAAAAATTCAAATTTTGTCGAACTGTGTAATATTTCCATTTGGATTTAACCTTTTCTCATAAAAAAGCATTTCTCCTTTACAGAACACCACATAACATTTATTGTACAATATTGTTTAATTATATTTCGAAGTCAGGATTTCAGTTTCGAAATGTTGCTCGGTTACACCATTGGAATTAGACACTTTGCGCTAAGCATACATAGAGATCAAAGAAACGACTCTCCACTTTTAGGTATTGAAAGCTACATCCATTGAACCGTTCAGGTCTAGAAAGGAATTCGTTTATGGGCTAGCTGATTATCTAATTCTGCGTCAAGAATCGCGCAAAGTTCTATCTAATTCTGATGTTCGTCAAGTTCCACATTTTATTCACCAAAATCCAGGTTGATTTGTCATATTTGTTTCCCATTCATACTTTGACAATGAAACGATGATAGATGATAAAAATGTTAATAGTAGTAATTAATCTCATTCGTGTAGATTGTAGAATAAAATAGCAAAATTAAAAATGAAATTTAAAACTTGTAGGCAATAGTTGAATTTTTATTAGCACTGTTTTAAAAAATTATCCTCAGCAAATTTCCTGTTACGTAAGAAAGGATCGTCATAAGGACTTCTTCAAGAACATGTATAATAAATAAGAAATATATGTTAGTCTCTTGTTGCAACAACGATTTTGATGTTTAAAATCAAATTTGTTCAAATAGACCAATACTTCTGGATTAAAATAAAAGAAGAAGAAACACAAATGCGATTGATACTTAGTTTTAGCGATGAAAAACTCATTTATATAGCCTATCTTCGCGAAAATAGGCAAAATATGCAAATTTAGACGGACTGTATTTCTTAAACAAATTCGAGACCAGAAAAATGATGATTTAAACCCCTCCTAATTTCACATGGACCATAATCTATTTCTGTTTCATCAAAATCCCTAGTATCTTTAAATAAATACTGCACGATATAAGTACTTGGTACATGGTAGAAAGAACGGGGATAGGTAAGAAGACGTTCTTTCAACATTTTTTACACAGATTTTGTTTCTTTTTGCACCGTAATGATACTGTAAGAAAAAAATATTGCATTCTATTAAGTGGGGAAGCCACTGTCAAATTTTTTCAGACTTTTTTGGTGCATTTTCATAATGTTTGGAGTGTCAAAAATATACCTGTACAGTTTCAAAGTGGATTTTGAAAATTTCTGGGACCGTCAGAAGGTTTTCCATACTGAGTCCAGCACTCTGCAGGTCAAGAAAAAGAATTCTTCGCCCTTACAATTTCAATCTACGTGAAAAGTGATGAGGGAAAGGCTCGTTACGTTTCTTTGTATCTACTATCATTTACCAAGTACATCTGGCGACCGTTATTCAGAGATACCCTATACATATAGCCCTAACGATATAACGTTTATCTTGAAATACAGTGGCGGACGAAAAAAAGTTTACACTTTTAAAATCGCATAACTTTTTTAGAATTGGTCCAAATGATATGAGTTTTTTTGAGAAGCCTGAAGGATTAGTTTGCTGAGTGACGTGTTTTGTCGTTTTGAAAAAAATTGCAACCTTATATCTCTTCCAGAGGTTGCCTGTACTGGGGATTTCTACTTACGAGATAATAAATCTTTTATATAGACAGAAGTGTTTTTACGTATTCAACAAACTGTTTAAAATACAGCTTTACTTTATTAACGTTATTGCGTCACTGAACAAGTCACTTAGCAAATTAATCCTTGTAGCTTCTCAAAAACACTCAACTCGTTTGGATGAATTTTATAAAAGTTATGCGATTTTAAAAGTTTTGAACTTTCTTTCGTCCGCCACTGTAAATACTAACGTAATGGTGTAATATCTTCATACATGTAGGTTTTGCTGAAAATAATAAATAATTTAAATGTAGTAATTAGAAGAAAGTGTAGCAGACTACAAGTTACAGTCTGCCATTGACATAGCACGTAACTAAAAGGGGATTATCAGTTATCGGCAGATCAGCTATTAGGTCGTGTTCAGCTCTGATTAAATCCTTAAACGAAGAAACGTTAATGAATGGAACGAGGCCACGCTCGTGTTCGCATACTACTTTACAAAGAGGTCTTTCAAGGAAGAACAGATCGATGGTTCGCAAGATTCGGTTTGTTCTTGGTCCTGGTTGTTGCCCGAGAACCAACTTGGCGCTTTGCTGGATCTCGATTTGTTCGGCGACACTGAAGGTTTACCAGTTGAGCTGGACGCGGTGGTGTCGCTCCCTCTTTGCGCTGTCAAAATTTTCTCAATCGCACTACCTAACACCTGCAAGTGAAATTCCAGGCTGAACAGAAATGTTTCAAATTTACGTAACTAAATACTTTTATAAAATTAGAATTACTTTTGACAATGTATATCAACGTCTATAAGAGTTAGGGTTGCTACCTGAACTTGTATTTGAGTATAGTACCTATGAAGCTTCTAATGTTAAGTTCTTTTCTTATTACAGTTTTATTATTATTACGTGCCAGTAATATATAATTATTACTATTATATGCGTCAAGTTTATCATTATTATTATTATTACATGAGCAAAATAAGGTAATGAAGTAAACAGATAGATAAGATAATTTGAAAAGGGCAGGAAGAAGATTGTATTATTAAAAAGCTAATAGGCGTAAATTACGAGTAAGAAGAAATTCCCAAATTTACTAATGTAATGACAAATAGCTAAGAATATCGTAAAAAGCATAAATATTGCACGTATTATTAAAGCAATATTACAAAGTGATAATTGAATAAGAAGAATGAAGTATAGCTAAAGAAAGGTTTCTTCAACTCATTGTTACATTTATACATTAATATATTCATTCTAAATCTAATGCTGGTGCGACCAGATTATTTAGAAAAAGAAGGTAGTAAACTTTGCAGCTGGCCACAAACCTGAGCATCCACTTTAGTCCCACTCGTGTCGTCCCAGATGACCTTTTGCCTGACGTCACTGTTAGGGGACGTTTTACCCAGCGTGTCTTTTACCACCTTCACGACCTTCGATTTATTGAACTTCTTTAAGTTCAGGCTAGCCGTGATCAGATCCTCGGGCTTTTGCTTTTTCGACATCGGCAGATGTCTCTTCCTGAACCAATTTGATGGGGCCATTATGGTAGAGGCGGTCGCCTTCGAGGATCCGGTTAACTTGCCCTTAGCTCCGTGAAGGATCGACACATCGAAGCTGTTCGACCGGAAGCTCTTTAGGCGATTTCGTTTTTGTTCGGCCGTTTTGCCGGACCAACTGGATTTGTTCTCTTCTCGCGAGCTCGATGCTTCGTCGCCACAGAGGTTGATCTCTGTCGCGGAGGATGTCAAAGAGTTCAGGATTGATATCAGATCTGTGTTGGAGCAGACGATGCCTGCTGCCCCAGAAACGCTCACTGCTCTTGGCAAGTCCGAGGCCCGTCTTCTTAGAGAAGAAGTAGGCGACACCGAGGGGGTAGGCAGTTCAGAGAATCGCCGTTTCGCATGCTGGGTGTATCGTTGAGCAGAGCTATTACCTTCTAAAGGCTGAATCTCGCAGACTTGTTCCGTCGATGTATTATACATCTTCAGTCGCACCTGAAAGAAATTACCCTCTGCTATTTAGGTTCTCTTTCGAAATCGAATCATTCGTCTTTTATAGTATGTTTAACTCCAGCGTTGCGTTGAGTGTTTAAACTGCAGCGAGATTTAGACAAGCAAAAAATGTAATAAGGGGTCTCTGATTAGTACAAAATTATGTTATATACATGTGTATATGATTATGTAATTCAAGGAAATATCGTAATATAATATCAACTACCCAATTTACGACCACAATTTTCTCAACTACCCAAATTATCGATTACAGATTGCACCGGTGCACGCGGGGCAAGTCAGGCGGGGGCCCTCGAAGGCTTGATAGCCCCGGGTCTCAAAAATTTTAACCCGGCCCTGTCTTCAGTAACCAGACCAATATAGTTAATATAATAGAACTTTTACCTGTTTCGGTTTTATTTTTGTAATATCGTCCATGATATCTAACTGAAGATTATGCGTGCTTCCACTATTGCTTGGCGGGCCCGATATTCTAGATTTTGAGTCCCGACGGCCAGCTAATATTCTGGTCGCTCCACCTAGCGGAAAAGCGGCGATGGATTCACGACGATTACGGTCAAACAGCGTTGGTGGCACTTTGGAAATCGTTACAACGGAGTGCCTTCGACCACCAGCCTGAGGGGCCGGCGCTTGATACAGAGTCGCCAGGAAAGCAGCTTCCCTTGACGACGGTCCTGATCCTTCTCCGCCGCGCTCGCTCAGTCGCCTCACCTGTTGATAGAACCCGTTTTGAATAAGACGACACGGACAGTTACGAAAACGGGACGATATATAAGAAAAATCTATTATAATCTATCAACTTTGTGCACTTCTTTCATTTAAGTTATCAAAATCGAAGGGATTTGAATCGATACACTATCCTATAACAATCTGCCTGCAGTCTGCCAACAGACGAACAGCAAACCGGCAGAAGGACGGCAGATCCGCAGCAGACCCTGCCTTCATATGGCGCTATTGGATGTGTCAGACGGGCAGCAGGATCTGCTGTGGACCTGCCGTCTATCTACCGGCAGATGAAGGCAGACCCTGACAAGGCAGGGTCTGCCGGCAGAACCGTAGTTGAATGCGGACACAGACGGCACCGGATCTGCCGGCAGACCTGGTTATCAGGTTAATTATATATGCATATGTATAACTCGAAAAGTAATCAAGACATCAATAGGTCCAAGTGTTGCTCAGGATTTTTCTGTTCTCTTGCATATCCCCGATTCAAAATAATAATCTCTAACGTATAAGTGAAATGAATTAAAAATATACTATCGTACTCCGGGATGTGGTTTACATATGGGTTCTTCCTGGCATAATGATCAGAGGATACCTGAGATGCGGTTATCCCGGACGTGCATTGCGGAGTTGGCAAGGAGTGTTTCCTGGTTTCCCTCCACGGGGACAATAGATAAGGATTCAAGGATGGCGAATCTGGATCCAGGCACCGCGGAGGCGATTCGTTTCTGCGTTCTTCCTCTTCTTCTTCCCCTAGCGTACTCTCCTCGACGATGATCTGTGGTTCATTACCTCCGCTTGCCAGCATCGGGTTCGGGTTGTATGACTGCTGCCTCCTCATTTCCGTTAAGAAATTCCCTTCTGAAAAAGAAAACATAAAACGTTAGGTAATACTGTGTACTTGGGGTTTGAAATTTGTCGTTTCCTAGATTTCAGCTATAAACGACTTTTTTTCAATTCAGCACTTTTAAGAGGCGCCAACTTTTCAGAGATGCCCCATCAAGTCGATCGCTTCTGTCGAGAAAGTGTGCTGTGTGTAACTCTACTTTTGATGCATATCGATGTGAAAACACGTGGAAACCATGCACCCGATGCAAATCCCTCGATGTGAAAACATGCCAACGTCATTTATAGTGCTAATATCGTAATATACAAATGCATTCTTCGAATGCTTGGTAGGCATCACGCACGACGCACATGTTTTTTTGTTATTTTGTTGTTGATTTATTTGCATTCCCACCTCACCGAAGCTTAATTATCTTTACATCCAACTGATATTGGATTAAAAAATGTTCAATTATCATACGAATATGTTCGATTCAACTTGCACAAAAATTTTCCTTGCACGGTATAGACACGAATACAGAGAGTCACAAACTTTTTGGCAAAGAAAACAATCTGACGGAAACGCGCATATTGAAAAGACAATAAAGGGGTTTTGATGCTCTTTTTATTAAGAAGTAAATGGTTAGGTCTTTGAAATTACAAAAATTATCTGCTTCTTAATGAAAAAGGCTATAAAAACTCTTATTAAGCCAATAATTTTATGACTCATTATATGTAACGAATGATTTTTATAATTTTTACTTTCTCTTCTTTTGTTTGCATGCATTTGCCTCCGTTTATCGATACTTTTCATTTAAATCTGCTTCTTCTTGGTGCCATCGGTTTTTAATTTTAATTCTTTCACATCATCAGTAAGTCAATGTTCCAAAAATCAATATGGTACGTGTACAAGAGTACTATTCAGCTATCAGGTCAAGGGCCAGAGATCAGATACTAGGAACATTTACCTTTGTTTCGTAACCCAACCTCGGTATAGTATAAATTGAATTTCGACCGTAAATTTTTAGGAAGATGATTTTGGCGCACTGATTCGGTGTTTTTTAATTAACCAGTGCGCTGAAATCATCTTTCCAACCTCGGTATAAACAAATTTTTTGCCACTGTAAAATAATTCAACTAACAATTCTTTTCGAACATTAGATTTGAATCGCTCATATATGGAATAGTGATGTAACTATATTAAAAGCAAGATTCTAGCCATTTTGGCGTAAAAATACCGATGATAGTATTGATGTAACTTAAAATTAAGAGAAACTAATACATAAATAAAGAATAAAGAAACGATATTCATTGCAAACATGTTTGCAGCACACAAATAAATAAAGTGTGCATTAAAGCCTTGTATTCAAGTTTTGTTTCCTAGGGGTTAAGTTTGTGGTAAATCTCCGAGGTTGAATGAAAAATTCTTTCGGAGTTGATAAGGTTTGCAACTGATTGAGAGTGCGAACTTTGAAGGACCACCCTCGCTAGGGAAATGTTCGATTGATTTTCACAAACGTTTATTCATCAAACTTAATTAAACGAAATTAAAACTGTATAACGCGCGAACTACTGAGTGATAAGATTCTTCTGCCGTTTTTCCGGATCTCGTGTATCTTCGCAGTCGCTCCACTCTCCTTCGTGGTGATCGGAAAATCAGTCCTTGCCTAATCAGCATCGTGCGGCCCCGCAATCACTCCTTCATTGCGCCCTCAGTGTGCCTGTGTAAAGTGGTGTGCGTTGGCGCTAACTTCTTCCGCCTCGGGGGAAAATTCTCCGGTGGGAAAACCCTTACGCCCCTGACATCACCAGTAGTCTACTAACTGGCGAAAACCCATTGCAATGTCGGATCCATGGTGCATACGAGATCCGGTTTACGGTGGTCTGGTCTACATATCTCTCTTTCGAGTGATAGCGATGCTCCGTGGACGGACGGCCTAAGTGTCGCGAGCTATTACGCGTGGAACGTCACAAGTAGAACAAGATATAAGGTATTTTCTAGGAGTGATTTTTTAGAGTCATTTTTTATTTCTCTTATTTTTGTTATTATCGCCGGAGTCATTAGATTGGTGTTTTACGTTCTATTAATAAACAGATAAAGACTGGTTTTATTTTGATACCACCTTTAATTTTTAAGATATTTGCCTCAGAACAAAAAGTATGTCATCTTGAGCACAATTCCCCTAAGGCGAATTAAAATCTTAACTCCAGTATGGGAGAAATTAAAAAATTCTGAGGAACGGTGTCAATCGCCCTAAAACTTGTAATTTCAATGATTAGTAGTGGCGATGGATGTGGGGAACCGTATTTTATAATCGCAGCCGTATTTCCTGCCACTCCATTTCTGCTCCCTGGAGCACACTTTCCTTCTTTGTAGAGTGCATCCGCAGTTACTTACATCGGGAATCCCCATGGCGAGTCGCAGAAGGAAATTCCGCGGGACAGAAATGCGCAAGGAAAGGAGGATAGCGAGCAACAAAAGATCGATTACCATGATTTAATAAACAGATAAAGACTGCTCTTTGGTTTTATTTTGATACCACCTCTAATTTTTAAGATATTTGCCTCAAAACAAAAAGTATGTCATCTTGAGCACAATTCCCCTGTATAAGCAGCGAGTATTCGCTCCAGGAGCATAATTCAGACACAAGCCGATTCAAAGGGCTTGGAGTAGACAACGAATGTTACTTATTCATTAGCATCATTTGTAGTTCTGTTCAGGACTTTGATCAAAGAAACATGAAGCTTCTCATTGTTCTCTGCATTTTCGCCACTATCGCCTACGCTTCTGCTGCAAGTGTTTCACAAGTAATCTTCGACGAACCAACTTACGAACTGAGTGAATAATATGTGTATGTACACCATTTGGAAAATAAAAGATTGATAATTGCGAAGGGAAAGGAATATCCATAATATATCATACTATTTTTATCCTTTAATTTTAAATTGTGCACTAAATATGTAAGTTTTGAAATTAGCTAATCCTAATTAGCTAATATAGAATTCTAATCCTAATTAGCTAATATGGTATTAAAATACTATATATCTTAAACGTATATATGTAGTGCACATTTTAAAATATTTGTCATCCCTTGTATATTGAGCAATACTTAAATTAAAAGATAAAAATTGTATGATATATTATGGATATTCCTTTCGTTTCGCAATTATCAATCTGGTATTTTTAAAAGACTGAATTTGTATTATTTCATTTTAGTAAAAGTCGAACGGTATTAAGCGTTAAACTGCCTACATAATCGAAGCTTATTTTTAAATTCCCAGAAACGAGATAAACGCCTGATAATCAGTTCTGCGTTCGATTATAGAATGATGCAATATTCTGTGAGCACTGCGTCGTTAATTAATATGCCAAAATAAAAGGTTGCATAATTTTTAATCCCATTTTGTATGCAATTCATAATCAACTCGTTAAAACATTACATTTTCTCATTTTGTTATAATTAGCAACTTTGCTCGTTCAAACTCTCATGTGGAATAACAATACTACGTATAACATGCCAAATTGAATAATCAACAATATGAAAAAAATAACTCAAGTATCAAATTACGATAACATATTACTTTGAAATATCAAAACTCGATCAACGAGGTTCTAATTTCGAAGTTACGAATTTGAAAACCAATATTTTCTTTAGTTGTAATAATGCATTACATTGCAAGCATATAACTTTTTCCTACATAAATACACTCATACTTGAGAAAGTATGAAAGCTCCGCTGACTTTTTCAAATTGCACTTGAAATTTAAACCGTGGATTGTAGGAATAATGAAACGGAATTTACAAAACGTGTTTTTACATTTGTTAAAACGAATGCTCGATAGAAAATGAACCTTGAACTGTTCTATGCATATTTCATATATTTTACTCTTTTATTCCAAATCTGGAGAACATAGTAACACTAACACAAATATGAAGAACCTATAGTTACGTTTATAAATTATTATAACTAATAACATAAATTATTATGACTAATTATTATAAGTATTAGTGATTATTAATAATGACTATAAATTTATTCAGAACGTATCGAAGACGCTGATGATAGTAATGCCATGAATGCTGAAATGGGACCCGAGGGTGATGCTACGGAATCGACACCTCTTCGCCATCGTCGAGCAACGTGTAACGTTCTCTCATGGAAATCACAGTGGTTGAGCATCAACCTTTCTGCGTGTGCCATTAGATGCTTGGCTCAACGTCGTAAGGGTGGTTCTTGCCACAATGGCGTTTGCATTTGCCGAGATTAAAGCATTTTTGTATTGACGAATATACGGAATGCAGTTTATTTATAATTGTCTATTGTTCTATGCGGTATTGGATTTCACAATTAAATAGTATTTTATATGATACTGACAAATTTTGAAATCTTGCTCACCGAACACATTGCCTTACCTATTTATATGTATAATACTCGAATGTAATAAACGATTCTTAAAGAAATTAGAATAATGTATTTCAAATGTTAACCACAAATAAATTATCCCTGATATCACGCTGCATAAGCGAGAGGCGTACAGTACCAGCCAAAGCTAAATAGATCTCGCTTCTGCTGTTAGTTAACTGCGCTATCAATGGAGAAACAAAAGAATACTATAGTCCCGAGCAATGTATATTCCGGCGACGTTACTTTTTCTTTAGTCTTACCAGAGTTCTAAGACGTTTAACGTTTATGCTGGTGTTTCGTACGAGAAAGGTTATTTTTCATAGCTCACTTCTTATTTTACAGGTAATTAAATAATTTGGCTATATTACTTACATTATTTTTAGATCGATAGATCTGCTTTGTATATTACGCATCAAATCTAAAACATTTTTCACGTGCTTGTCTTGCAGTACCGGTCATCTGTACTGGTTGTTCAGTACCGGGCAAATTTATTCCTATAATTAAAGTCCTTTGGCTTTTTTCTTTGTTTTTCTGCAGAAAAATGACCTGAAACTAAAAAGAAAAAAAGAAAATGCATTCAGAGCGATATGGATGCGGCTTCGAAAATGCTACTTCAAAACAAAATTAGATTGAACGGAACTAAACTAAACTTAAATTGGACTTTGATGAATAAGGCACTGAGTGCATCATTTGTAAAGAATCCTTCAACGAAGATTGGGTGCAGTGCATCAACTGCAAGGGTTGGGCTTACGTGGAGTGTACAGACCAAGAAAATATCGATTATTTTACCTGTGATATTTATAGACGTGCCTAAATAAAAGTTCTATCCTATTTTAAAATGTTTTTTATTAACATTATCAATTACTTAAGCCTTAAAATCTAATAACTAAGTAGTTGGCTGGTACTGGAAGCTTAGGTACCATTCTTGAGAAATTCTTTAAATCCAAACTATTGGTGAATTTTAAACTTTAAGGCCTAGTCCGCACCCTTTACTGTTGTCCGATTGCAATAAACTTTTTTAGGGACTATTTTTTTTATCAAATGTCACTGTTCTAGCTTAAAATACCTCTGCGTTTCGCTCCGGGCCTAAGAGATATTAAGGACTCCATGAAAACATATTTCATCCCCTTTCACTATCCCCTTAGGGGTTGCTTAGGGCAAAATCATGAAATTGGTTTTTAGGGTGGCAAAAACCTTTTGAAGCAAAAACCAACTTGATATCTAATGGAGTCTAAGCAATGACGAGTCCGAGCAAACATATTTCACCCCTTTTTACTCCCTTCGGGTTGTAACTTGGAAAAAATCCATTAAAATCCATTAAAACAATTTAAATTGTAATTTTTGCTCGAAATTATAAAAAGGGGCACATAAGGAAGTATCCTATGAAGAAACTATTAAATACTATAAAATATACCTATCTCTTAAATAATTACAGTAAAAGTAAAATATTCTACCTGTATACAAATCATGCAAACAGTATTGATATCGTACAGCAATTATTTGCCAGTGAATTACTCAAAAAACCAGATTACAATCACGTGTCATAGTAAAATACCAAATCTTAACTACTGCCTCCATTAAGCCGATTAATTATTTATTAAAGCTCGAACCAAAGTACAGATTAAATCCAAAGTAGAAATTATTCTTCTTGCAACACTGTTTTGCAATGAATCCCGCAAGCACATCTAATTTTTTTCTATGTATGTATCTACACCTCACAAAAGCATCAACGTTCCTTTGAACCTTTTAAATTGCGTCTCGTATTTCAACATGGGTAGGGTGAAAAAACATAGCTCCAGGGTATGCAGAACAGAACGAACGAGAAAGAGTAATCGTAACTTTTAAAAAATGTACGATACGAAATCTAATCATTCTGTTTTTAACATATTATTTTTTCATAGAAATTCAGGGTGATCGCAACGTATTGATTTCTAATTAATAGAGATATCAATAAAATTATGGAATATGAAAATGTGTTCACAACAAAGATATATTTTGTTGATAAGATACATATTTAGTATACTCGTGATAGCGATATATTAATAAAAGGACAATTTGTGTATGGTTTTATGGAATGGGCACACATATTCAACAGCAGACGTCGACGTGCATTATTTGAAGCATGGGATGACACTGAATCATCGGTCCATATCCTCATTGCAACAGTAAATATTTGACTCGAGGTCGCAAGAGTGGTCGTTATCGGTAGGGTATTTGCGCATGGCGAAATTAAAACATTTCGCAGATTATTGTACAGAGTGATCGTTATCGGTAGGGTATTTGCGCATGGCGAAATTAAAACATTTCGCAGATTATTGCACAGAGTGGCACGATAATCGTGGAAGGGGGATGAGGATGATTTTTTATGAAAAGCTTGACACAAAAGATTGACAACTATGATGGTAGTTTTCAGAGTTTTTTCTAGAAAGTGTTTTCCTCAATCAGGAAATAATTTTCGCAATTTACTATTTACATATGTGTAAGATTCAGAGAGGAAGGTGTCGCTGATGTACGAGAGGAAAAGGAAGGAAGAGTTGCGAGTCGTCCGCGAGAGGCGATACCTGAATTCAAGCAGATGTAATCGAGCGTTTCTCAAGGAATCACGCATGACTGATTGGAGCAAGTGTGCGATATTAATAAGATTCGGTGTCTCAACGGCGTAAGAGCCGTCGTGAAATTCGATAATCTTTCTGTTCAATTTCGTACGCAGTGCGTGTGCTGCAAGGGGTATATTAAAATCGCAGAAAGGCGAACGGGCCTTTTCCACACAGATCCGAAAGTTCAACGGCGTGTTGAACCTCGAGGCTGTTTCGATTCAATAAATACAATTGACTAGGTATTTATTTCTATTAATTCTGATTTGCATAAAAACCCTACGTATGTGGTAAACTGATCGCATAAAAGTACATGACAAAATTTTGGACACTTAGACATCTAGTTTCATCTTAAAGAAATCACATAATTAGCTGACACCATTTGCCATTGCGCTGTCAATTCAATTTTGTGTAATTGGCGATAGCGCTCAAAATTCCTTTCTATGGACAAAATTCCGTAACTCAGTTAATTCTTAACCGATTCTTATTTTTAATTTATAGTGCTTTCTGCTAGGACTCTTCAATTATTATATTTGAATTCTAAACAGCTTACCACTTCTCCCATTTCATTAAATGCAAAGTTTGCAGAAGAAAAGGTAAGGGGCAAAGGCGAATTCTAATTTCTAAACACGTCCCAAAGAAAAGAATTCGTAATTCGCCCGTTTCGTGTGTCACCCACTGGGAACTTGTGTGGTGGAAGCCCGGAGAAACTTTTCAAATGCGGATTCGCTTTCAAAGTTGAATCGATTCACGGTTGTGGTATGATTTCGTGCGGGGAATGCTTAGAATTTCACATTGGCGGCCAACTTTACCCTCGCGGGAGATTTATGACGTCGTTGGACTGATTTCATTTAACTATGGAATTTCATTGAAGTGCGTTTATAAAAAAAATCTCTATTACAAGTTACTATCGAAGGAGCATTGGATTAATAATGGTGAATATTTTAATAGGTTCAATATTCAAATACATCATCTGTTTTATTTGATTAAAGATCAAAGAGTTCTAACCGAAGTTACTAATAAATAAAAATACTAGTTTAGGTGGTGTTTTCATTCTTCTTTGTACCTTTTATTAGTATCAATCTGCACAAAAATTGGCAAAAATCCGCAAAAAATAATTTCAGTTGACAACAAATTGCAAAATATTGATAAAAACTTTTTATTCGATAAAAAATTACGATAAACTCAATTTTATTTAATGAAACTGTATATTGTTTTCTATACCAATCGATGCATCTATATATTCTGGTTAAACAAGTATTGGGGTATATAGGTCGAAAACTGTTTAGTCCAGAAGTTATGATTTTTTTTCCGACTTTCCATTGATTCAACGCACTGTGCGAGGTGGGTATAGAAAAACTGTTCCCATGGTACCGAAAATGCTTTGAGCGCAATGTTGATTAAATAGAAAATTAATATGATGTTCTTGAGCGTAAATAAATTTTAGATTGAATTTTTTACTACGTTTTTAAATTTTTTCTTGCCTAGGGAAAATTACTTTTGACACGACCCTCGTACATATAATTGGGGAACGAAAATACCAACAAATTTTGTGGAATGAAAATATCATTCAAAGATTATATGACGGAAAACAGAGTGACATAAAGGATACTATCAATTTCTCTAATGTCCCTTTCATTTTAAAGCTAAGTAGGAGATATAACAAAATTTAGGTGAAAAAATTTAAGGTGCACGAGATGAATAATTAATAGCCATTTTACAATTTCTCCTTAATTTAATCACGATAGGTCGCAAAAACCTCGTACCACTTGAAACAAAAATTATTAACGAAGACATTAATTTTTCAACTTCATAGTGGCAACTGTAGGTCATATGTTCCTTTTTTTTTTTTTTAATAAAATGTGGTTATATGATAATGGCACTTTCCACGACATGTAAATACTAAACAAAAATGTTACTTGGAAAGAACTTGACGTTTTCTTTCAATGTGGCGGTTATTCCGTGCACATACGCTTCTTTAGGAATTCTAGATTTCTCCATACAAAGAGTATTCTTTTACCCCTCGAGAGTTTCGAGCCGGATTGTACAATCAAATTTGTGGCTAGTATATTCAGGACGAACGCTAGGATTCGGTAGATATGTGTCCTCCCGTGTGAATCTAAAACCAACGCTCGTTTTCGGTGTGCATGATGCATATGCAATAAAGGATACCCTTTCTTTATACGTCTCAAATTTTCTTTTTGTAGTTCCTTAAAAAGTGATACACACAGAAATTATAGAAAATTCAATGCTCTTTTAATATTATTTAAACAAAATTTCGATAGGATTTAAAATTTTTGAGATTAAATCCCAAAGCATCCATGAATTCTAAAGTTTAGGCCGGGTTGGCACCCTTTCATGTTGTCCGATTGCAATAAACTTTTTGAAGGGATTATTTTTTTATGAGATGGAACCATACTAGAGGGTGAAGCCCAAAGAAATTAGATGTGGGAAAATAAGGGCCACCATAATATGCATATGTATCGCGTAAGCGTCGACAGACATTGGGTGTTTAAGTTTTGGTAGCAGTTTTATACATACCAGATGCAATGTACATATTGAAAAGTAAATATGTTCTTATGTCAGCGGTATCGATCATTTTGGTTTATTTTCGTCCGCAGAATCAGCGAACTCTTACTTTTCTTCGCGGATCATCGAACCGAATGATCTTTCTGCATACAAAGGGGTTGTAAATTTGAAACATGCTTTACTTCAAATTGTATCGATTAGAGCTTGGCGAGCTTCTTCGAACAGAGGAGAGTTCCGAGTATCGAGAAGAGTTCTAACGGCTGCGGAAAAATGTTTTGCAATAACGAGGTTTTATAAACGTATCGATCACGATGGGTAAATAACACTCTAACAGAGGTACAGCAAAATAACGGACTCTTTTACGAATCTAACCAAATGCACACATAAAAAGGAAAATAAGTGTAATTAAAATTGAGGGTTCGGATGCAATAAAATTATTGTTCAAACGTTAAGAAAGATTGGAAAATTAAATGTTGTTAAACTGCATTTTAAAAAATATAGTGTTGTAAAGCTCGTCACGACACACATTTTTTTCTATTTACAGTTTGCTTATAAAGTCATTACTATTTGAGCTAAAAATTGTAAACAACAAATTTTTCATCGTCCGAAATCATTGTTTCTTTACACATTAATTGCGATAACTTGAGTAAATATTAACGAATCATTATGAGACATAAAACATAACTTCAGAAAACTCTAGCGAAGCCGTAAAATGTAACTATTAAAAAGCGTAATAGATACATTCTGTGTTATGTTAAAAAATGTAATAATATTGAAGTAAAAAGTAACACTGAAGTATCGAAATGCGAATGTTTTGTTTTATTTTACTTTGTTATGTTTTTGACGTTCCAGCCATTGCATTCACCCATTGCAGAATGTAATTGGAGGATTATTACTCCCATAAATGTGTGGCTTTATTAAATTATAACAAATGAAATATGCTATCTTCTTCATTTTAAACAGGCGATACATATTTACCATATCTTTTCAGAAATTCTAACCATTTTTATAACCTGTTTCAAAACAATATACAATCCATAGAGTACTCAAGCCTGGAAATATTATTTAAATATCCAAACTTGCTTAAATGTTTAGGTTCGTAATTTATTAGATGAGAATAAACTTTTACAAGTCAGTCTAGTTTCGTTCAGAAGTTTTTCCCTTCTTTAGTATATGCAATTTTAGAATTCCTGCATTCTAATAGGAAATTTTGCGGTATGGATGTGGGAAAGATAACGATTGGAGGCCAGCAAAAGATTGCATCCCGTGATTTGACGAAGTATATAAGCAACAGTCTTTAATATTATTTCTATACAAGTCAACTGAAAGACTTGCACTACACGCGTCATTTGCTTCATCAGCAACATTCACAGTTCTATTTAAAACTTTGTCCAAAGAAACATGAAGCTCCTCTGCATTCTTCTCTACATTTCTGCTATCGTCATTTATGTCTGCGCTCAAAGTGCTCCGCAAGTGATCTTCGATGGTCCAACTTACGAGCTGAGTGAGTAATATATATATACACGATTTTCAAGATAAACCATTCATAGGGTGACTGTACCTACTATCGCCAAGCAAAAGTTAAATCGCTTTAATTGAATAATAATTGATATTTTTACATGCAGTTCGTTTCAAAGTAAAGAGAAATTATTCGTCTTTCATGTAGCATAAGTTAGAATCGTTGAAACCTATCAATTTTTAATTAGGATTAAAAAAACGTAAGACATGTAAAACTTGAGTCCTGAAAAAAGTGTACCTAAAGTGATTAATTCATATATATATATATAAGTTTTCAAAGTCATTTTCACATATGCTTTTATTATTTCTTGCTCTATAAATATATTTTTAACCATCTTTGATTTCATTTATATTATAAAAATATAGATTTTTAAAATATTTTATTTTTTACATATTGGACAAATAAAGTTTATTTTGGTTGCTCGGCATATTTCGTAACCCCACCTGTAACAAATATTACATAGAAACCATTGTTCTTTAGAGGCGGTATTGAGAACATTCATATTGCTAAAAGAAAAACACTATTTTCATTACGGAAAATACTTGAATCGATTTTATTCGTTAAGTACATTATTAATTAGATATTTCTAGTAGATATTCTTGCATTCAGAGAATTATTAGATTTACCTTCTCCTTGAATGTGATGTAAAATTGTGGCAGTCCAATAAATTTTTACTCTAAAATACTAAAATTTCTTTACTCTTCTCTACTCTTTTTTTTTAAGTCGGTTAAAAATGTCCCACATTTTTATAAACATCCTATAGGTATCCGTGTACAATTTTTACATGTTACCTTCAACTTTCTAAACTGCACCTTGTATTTCAAAAGTGGTGAAATTTATTTGCACCTACTTAAAAGAATTTACAATAAACGTTCTCACATTTTTTTTTTTTAAACAAACACCCGACAGATAATGAAACTTGAATATTTTATGTGACAGAGTTGTTTAAGAAGCTACATACTAGTGTTTGTACATGTTTCAATAAATGTGAATTGTTTATTTAGAACCCATCGAAGATGCTGGTGGCGAAATGGGAGCCGAGGATGATACTACGGAATTAGCACCCCTCCGTCATCGTCGAGTAACGTGCGACGTTCTCTCATGGCAATCAAAATGGTTGAGCATCAACCACTCTGCATGCGCTATCAGATGCTTGGCTCAACGTCGTAAAGGTGGTAGGTGCCAGAATGGTGTTTGCATTTGCCGAAATTAATACATTTTTCAGTGTCACACGTTCACATATACTGGCATAATCTTCAATTTTATTGTTCTATGTTCCCGCGATATTTACTACTATTGACTTCCCACTATGCTTTGTAATAAAATGTTATGTGGTTTGAAGTCTTATTGAGTAACTGGCACTTGTATTTTAATACGAATGTAATTCAATAAACACTTTTTATGTGACATTTTATTTCCAATATAATTTCCTATGTATGTACTTAAGTACATTCCTCTCGTGCAATTTCATAATTAACTATAATTACAATTAGACTCACCCTGTAATTATCACGTAATAATAAATTGATCGTTCTAAAATTATGCAAGTTTATAACTATTTTAAACTATGGCACATCATACTTGGAATATTTTTTTATAAACACATGCCACAGGCTACCTATAAAATTGCATAACACTGCACTATTATAAGGATTTACTTTATTCATAGCATTTTTACTGGGAAAATAAAATATAGACTGAAAATTGTGTGATTAAATAACGAACAGTGTGTGTATGAGTTTGTGTGTGATACCAATTAGGTGGGCATTCAGTTTATCATATTCTAAACAATATTTGGAAACTGGAACTATGAAGTGCAGCGTTCAAAACAACTAAATTTTTCGGGGTCACTACTTTGATGTCTAAATATAGACGGTGCTACTACTGTGAGGTAGGTACTATGTAATCCGTGACAACCCGAGCAAAGTGAAGGCTGCGTTTCATGGAATCAAGGAACGTTTGACGTATGCCCACTGCCATGCAGAGATTTGTGTAGCCGGGAAATACAGCGCGCTTTGATGTTAAACATCGTACCTACATTCTTGGAAATGTTGCGATTGCCAAAGATAAAGTAACTGCGGTGTATGATTCATTTGGAGCTGTTAAAAATCGTTGATTACTAGAATGCAACAGAGCGAAAAAATAACATACATATGTAAATAGTAATCAGTGAATTGAAAAATAATATAAAGGAACAGGTTTTACTTGAAATTTAATGACGAGTGTAATCATATATTAATTTATTTTAAACTTTTAATTTTAACTTTATCTAATGTTTCTTATGCTCGATTTTATATTATAATTGACAAATTTCGGAAAAAGATTATATAAACGTTGATTAAATACATACTAAGAACATTAGCTTGTTATCGACTTTCTAGGCCATGCATAATTAACGCAATTTATCGGAAGCTGAACTGCTTTCAAGGGTCCATTTTAACCTTGAGTGGAAAAAACAAGATAATATTATTATACTATTAGGTACTTCCTTGCTAATTATTTCAACCGATTTGTTGAATTATTGTATAAGCACAACTTTCTTTACTCATTTCTATTAAATGTGAAATTTTTTTCCATGCTGTTACAGTTTTTGAAACACTGATAACACTGTCAAACACGATTTTTAAAGAACAATCAAATGGAAAAGGACTCCCGAAATGCACCAATTTTTGCAGATATCTTTCTATACATATATTTCAGAAACTAAAGATCTAGGAGAAAATCTAACTACTCCACGCGATGCAGCAGATATTTTTCTTCTGGAAACCATGAGCAGAATTAGTAAAACACTTTTTGTTTACAATACAGGAATGAAAGAGTTTGGCACAACGTGCGGCGTCGACAATGGTAATCAATGACGCGTGGGCCGCTTAGCGTCACAGAATCGCATAACGCGCGTGACTCCTTATAATAATCAGAACTGTTTTATATTACAATTCTTTAACATATACATTTTGACATTAAAGGTTTCACAAGATTATTTTCTTATAATTCTATCGGTAAGAATTCACTGTCAAACATACATTTCTCTGTTATGTTAAATGTAATTTGATAATGTATTTAGTGGGTAGATCTGGGTCAGTTAGTGTATCTCCATCCTTGTTAGGCATACCTAATTCGCATATGTACAATTCGTTGTAGCATAGAAAATATCGCATAAAAAAATACATTGCGTTTAAGTCGACGTTGACTTGATCAGTTTTGAAAATCTACAGTAGAAATTTAATTAACTACGTTCAATACGTTTATGTTTATTATGTTATTCGTTTGAAGCTTTTATTTTGTTTATTTACTTCATTACTTTTGTACGTATACATATATTATCATGTTGTAGGTAATAAATACAAATATACATATATAAAAGTGTCCTACATTTATAACAAGACTTATACAGAAATCAAACGACACATTTATCCCAATTATCTGACCCAAATCTCCCCACACAAGGGAGGTATGGGCAAATAATTACTTTTAGAACTTTTATAATTTTAAAGATTTCTTTGGAATAATGAAATGAAATGATGGAGGAACATTGATGGTAAAATCTTACTAATTATAACTATTCACATTTAAATCGTGTTTCCCTCTCATTTTGTTCAATATTAAAGATTAATTGAAATTTGACCTAAATCTACCAACTCTCCCCTATTGCCTAGTCAACAATAACGGCGAAGCATTATTTTAGGAAGTTCACGATGCAGCTTAGAGATTTACAGATAGGGTAAAGGAACCAATTACTGACACCGAACCAATTACTGTCACCTTAAGCTATTTTACTTAAAATAAAGAATATTTAAACATTGTAAAGTCACACATAAAAAGAATTATGTAATTCAACCTATAATCTATACTATAGATTATAAACTACAGTTTATTTATTCGTTATTTTAAGTAAAATAACTTAAGGTGACAGTAATTGGTTACGTGTCAGTAATTGGGTCCTTTACCCTAATCTTCTCCTTAAACGAAAAACTTTAGTGCAACCAAATACAGTTAAATTAACTTTCTGCCTTTTTCTTACCGTTTCAACGAAAACTCGCAGCATTATTCTTTCGAAAACGTTATGTGCACACATCTTCTATGCAATTCCTGTTAATGAATTTATAAGACAATATTCTTGTTCTCGTCAATACTTTTTACGAAGTTAAGATGCTGGTTAAAAAAAAAATATTGACATCTGTCAAGTGCATATTTGAACAAGTATTTGCTTAGAAATGAGAATTATGGTGAAATGGAAAATATCACGTTCATTATTATTCGTTCATTTTATACAGGTACAAAGTTAAATTGAGATCCACGCGTTCGCGGAAAGTAATATCCTTCTCTAAGTGACGACAGTGAAATGGTCAACAGAAATGGAGTACGTCACTCAGAGCTTTCAATTATAGCGATGAAGTTAAGGAACAGTTAAACGCTTTATACCGATATTTCCTTGCAAATTCTATTAAACTTTTAATGACTAAAAACATAATTCACTGTATTGCCGATAGCTGCATATACAACAATAAAACAACTATCCATATCAAATAAATTTATTCCACGCATCCCTCAAAAACGATAAATCTTAATTGAACTCTTTTAGTTCAATTCTCTTTTAGTTTCACAAATTTTTTTAGTTTCCCAATATTTATTAATATATTTATTTCATATATATATATATATATATATATATATATGGGTAAACGTTAATAACGATCATAGTTTTAAATGTTAAGTACAGTCGAACCTCCATAAATCGAAACTCGATAACTCGAACCTCGATAACTCGAACCCCGATTACTCGAACCCCGATACTCGAACCCCGATAACTTGAGCCTCGATAACTCGAATCCCGATAACTCGAACCCCGATAACTCGAGCCTCGATAACTCGAAAATCTCTATAAATTGAAAATGTTCTTCATTCTCTTCCGCTTTGTTGTAATCACCTCTATTCCGAAAGCTTGATAAGCCTATAATTCGAAGATTTTTTCCGTTCCCTTAAGATCCCAGTTATCGAGGTTCGATTGTATATTATTTTGAACAATTTAATCTTCTCAGAATTTAGAAAGAAAGCATTTCGAGGGCCTCAAAAAGTTCGCTGACCAAAGCTTATTATGGAAATAATTATTTCGTTAACCAAATCATCTTCGAAGTTGCTTTCTACATAACTTTTAGTTTTTAAACAGTTTCCAGACAAATATAAATATCGTAGTACCCACATTTAATGCAGCCATTGCACTGAAAAATGTTACTTTCAAATAATTCCATTTCGTGTTCCGCCGCAGCCACACTTTCATCGATCCGGTCTCGACACGATTCATTCCCAACTTTCTACAGTTACACGCACGACCATAAATCACGAATTTGATCAATGTGGTTAAAGTTCTCAATTCGATCTCAAAGACCAGCAAGCAGTCTTCTGCGTCGTAAAACTTTCAAGACTGTCAAAAGTTTGAGGAGTGCTCAGTTGTTCCGTAGTAGCTATCCAATCACGCATTCATAAATGATTGAAACTTTTCGTTAATTGAAAACAAGCCTAGTTACACTTTTCTGTTAATAAATTTCAAATTTTCTTGAAAATGGGTAAAAGAAGTATTGTACATCGAGGTCTCCTTTATATGTTCAT
This sequence comes from Andrena flavipes, assembly GCA_963971345.1. Taxonomy (NCBI): domain Eukaryota; kingdom Metazoa; phylum Arthropoda; class Insecta; order Hymenoptera; family Andrenidae; genus Andrena; species Andrena flavipes. The sequence goes on from OZ020480.1 coordinate 64,616,045, forward strand.
AAAGCTTCAAAACTTTTGGATTTTACGGATCGATACTTTCCCTTGTAGGTGTTTTTGAAAATGACTGTACGAAAAATATGATCTTTAAATTCCCTGACCTGTGAATAAGTGGTTCAAGTGTATAATTGAGCACTTTGCAGCAAGAGGGTGCAGCTCCATTTTTACCAACTTCGAGTAAATTAGAAAAGAACTGTTTATAAAATTGTTGCTTTGGCTTAATATTAACAACAGGATACTAATTGAAAAATATATATTTTCTAGCAATAAGTAGTAGTTATTGAGTTGATAAATTTTTATTTCTATTTTTGACGAATTTTTCAAATATAGAGCTGCCCAAAACAAAAATATTGCATAAAACAGTAATAGGAGCAGGTTCAAAATTTCCAATAAATCGCTTATTTGTTATCGGATTTGCATTCGAATGTTCTGCGCTCTGAACACTCTATTATTCGAAAGATTTATTTTTTAAACAAAGCATATCCTTATAAAACTTTAAATTCCTTTTCCACATTAAAATTTTGTGCACAAGTGTGAATAAGTACCACTTTTCCATCACCTTGACATGGAATAAAATTAACAATTTCCCTGTTCCCACAATAACAGTGGCATTCAAGCAAAAGCAAACAAGATTGAAGAGTACAAAGGGTGCTGTAAAATTGTAAATAAAATATAATATCAAAGAAGCTACGATTCGTGGCATTAAAAGCCACCTTCATTGAGACTTTATAAACCACCCTTGACATTAGAACAGCCAAAGTTAGATTATTTGAGGAATAAAATAAATGTTATCACACCCGCTTCAGTGCCAAGTTCGAATCTTGCGCGAGTCACCAGCTAAAGAAAAACGACAGTCTTACAGTTTCTGAAAATCGATCCCCCGCATTCGCCAGACTCTAGACTAGTGTAAAAGTTCGAATCTATGACCTTTCGCGACTTTCCTGTTAAAAGTACAAGTAGCTGTAGTAAAAAAGTACATCTTCATACACAAAATATCACCTAACAGCGAGCAAATCAACTTTTGCATCAACCTACTATTTATCTTATTTCACATAAAATATAAAGCAATAAATTGTTCTCTAAAAATTCTCTTGTTCGAACAGTTGTGCTCACCAATTAGTTCGAGGCACAGAGGTTCTCTGTATCGAAAAATTCAGCCAGACAGTAGGCTCGATTTAGGTACGCCAGTGTACCAATCCATCGGCCACATCCGAAAGTGATCCTCTGAAAGATATCGGGAGATATCCAATAAAGCAAAGACCTGGCGAGTGCAGCTTTAGATAGTCTATCGATCGTGCGTCGCGACCACGGTTCACCTAAAGGTACAAAGCTAAAACGCAAGGGGGGTTTACTGGCTGTGTACTCTCTTCTTCTTTTTTTTTTATACGCCGTTTGCTAACATTAGGCTGCCGCGATTCCGCAAGGCGTGCAACCCTTTGTGCGTATTTTTTTTACGTCATTTTTCGATGCAACTCTGACGTCACCTGTGTTGTTCCGTGGCATCGCGAATAGCGTGCCCAAGTGGACGTGCCGTGGTATCACGTGAAAGGGGGACCAGGCCGCGATGTGTTTCGTTCCGACGCCGTTGTTAGCAAACATTCTTGATGAGAAACGGCGTGACCTGCTTCCGATCAGATTCCAAGAAGTATCTTATTGTGAGTACTTGACATTAAACGCCAGAGAGGACGCAATATCGGGAGAGTGTCTTAACGAGAATTACTGGTACATTTGTGCTGGTGAGGGAAGAGGGGCGTATGTGTTATATAAGGGTGACAGTAAATCAATGGCATGCGTTTTTGGAACGTGACGAAATGAATACGGAATGTGACTGGCACGTGGCAGACTTTTATTTCGTTTAACTTTGTCTTCTGTCATTGTTAATTTATATTTTTAGTCAATTAGAATATTCGCTTTGAGAATTTATGTATTTCGGAGATTAATTTTGAAAATTTTGCTTCCGAACTGTATGGTTATGTTTTTTAATAGACAAGTAGTTTACATAAATGTTTAGAATTTTATATATACATGCACTATTGTATATTAATGGTTATTGTTTTAAGATCGAATAAACGTAACATACACCACTTTCGTTCTCAAGCGTTCGTGTAACAAAAGTGGTAGAAAATTGTGCTGAATTTTAGAAATTAAGCAACCTATCGTTACGAATTTAAATATAGCTTGACGTCTGCGTGTTTAACGCGTTTAAAGTTTGCAGAATTTTAGGTGTTGGCGATTCGGTGAGATCGTTCCTCCGATTTCCAATTTTCTCGGTTACCTTCATTACTCCCACGCAAGATTCAATTGGTTGCCCTTGATAAGTTACTCTCCACCCTGAGTGAACAGCTTTCAGTTGCAGATGGTGAAACCTTCGAGATGTATCGAATAATATTTATTATGCCTTGAGGGTTAAAGCAGAATGAAACGGGATATTAATCACGTGCACAGTCGCCTTCCATTTCACTTAAAGGGGTGCAAACCCCTGCTAACGAGTCTTCTAACGGACCTGTGCCTCCCGTTTATTTAGAGCATAACCAGTAGCAAAGAACTCGAAACCAATTACGAGATAACCGATTATAGAGAGTGGTTCCATTTTTACTTATTGATCAGCCTGAACTTGATGGGCTAAGGGGCGTATTGTTTAGGCAACAGACAAGTGAACTCGTAAAAGCAACAAGGCTCGAGGATGGTAGTGCTCTTGAGTGTAGCTTTTTGGACATAAATAGGTAAGGGAGAGTGGGGTAATTACGAACACCTAAGCAAAAAAGCAAACAAAATGAAATTTATATGAGAAATGAATTTGTTTATTATTTATAAACATACTTAAACTATTCGTCTATAAAATACTGTGACGATTTTTTGAAAAATTATATTAAAAATCAACTTTATAGTGAAAAAGCAAAACCCTTGGTAATCACGAACAGAGTGCTAAATATCACAGAAGTCGTACAGAAAGCGCGGCTGCAATGGCCAACTTATAAAAAATGTTGCTACAACCTATACCTAATGTATTTTTCAAATTCCTCTCAATTGGTAGGAATATCGAAACAAATAGTAAAGGTCGTTTTTTAAATTTTTTTTTGTCTGAGCTTGTAATGAAAATTCAAAAATCGATTTTGCAGATTAAAACTTGCTCCCTTTCTTTAACGCTTTGAGTTTCCCAAGGTTTTGAAAAATGTCCTTTCAGGTCGGTCAAGGTCTTCCTAGGGATCGCTTTTGTCGGGAAAGTTTTCCCCGGATCGCTCCGCGTTTTGCACACATTTTGACACATATTGGTGATTTAAACTTCTATACTGCCTATGAGAAAAAACGCATATAACTTTAAGGGCTGATTTCAACCTTTCAGAGTGAATTTCTGTAGAAGAAATGACTCCTTACATACGTTTCTTTGTGAGCTATAACGTCTTGCTTGAAGAAAGTTTGAAGTCCTAGGCATTTCACGTAGTATCGAGTGAAACACCATCCCTATTCTTATATGCCTCGTAAATTATTATAAATAACCCAGGCGCTCCGATGAAATATTATTCACTTTTCTATCTACTCACGAACTTAGATTAAATTCGGTGGTAACACTTCATGTGATCCCCTCGTTAGATGTAGATAGTAAGTTTGCTCAGGACCCAGGGATTACTGGTTCCCGCCCTGAGGACATGCTTCTGGGGTTGGAAATACCTATGGAGGCAAGCCTAAGACCCTTGGGGATATCTTTTATTACACTACAAATATATCATTTATTAAGACCACGAACAAGTCCTGTTCGGTCGTAACTTTAAATATTGCAGTGAGATACCAACCACCCAAGAAAAATAATTTCGAATCAAATGTGGATAAACGCTGTATATTATAATAAATAAGTTGTGCTTAATTTACAACTGCAACAACTGTGTTTGACTGATTTCACTGGCTTGAGAGACAAAGTACTCTTACGTGTTCTGATTGCTATTTCTTGCTAAGAAAATACTGATTAGAAGCCTAATTGCTGGTGGAAATTAAGTTGCTATCTCGTTTTCTTCTTAAAATAAGTCTTAACATATTCTTTTATACAATTTTCTGACCCCAGAGAAACTTCACAGATTTATTGTCTATTAAGGGAAGAATTACGGATTGAAGAAATATTCAAAAACCACCTATGCATATAGGGTTTTATTGAGTGCAACCTTTATTTTGTATTTTACGTTCCTAGGTACTTTAACACTTCAAACGTCTATTCTACGCGACTGTTACATTCGAGCGGAAACTTTCTCGCCGCGATAAAGGAAACGGTCTGGCATTAGATTATTTCGCCGTGGCGTGTACTGAAAATTATGGTACACATCGTGATTCTCGACAGAAGTATTTCTAAGAAGCGGAATCTCCCGAGGATCAAATCGTAAATTACGTTCTCCTACGGCAGCAGTAAGAAGGGCCGGTCTACTTCTATGGAAGCGTATTGTTGCCACGGTACAACTGGGTGGAACTGCTGGAAATAAGAAATGTAAAAGGAAATGCCCCGTTCACAGTCGAAGGAACGAAATTTTGTATCCGACGAAATTAAAAGCGTAAGCGAAAACTGTGGAGGGTGGAAAGAAAGAAATTTAGGATCAACGATTTTCCTTCTCTATTCTATTACCTATTCTGAACTATGATAAAATGGTAATTCGTCCCTAGTAGCACAAAATATTGCTTAAATATTTTTCCAAATATTACCAAAATATTTTTTTCATAATATAACACGAATATTTCCAGTATATTTGGAAAAAAAAATTTGCTTCTTAATCTAGAATAAATATTGTACGTGTATTTAAATATCAAAAAGAGATTGAACCTCTTTTTAATATTGGATGTATGTGCATTCAATATTTTGTGCTACTAGGGATTGTTCATTTTATTAATGAAATTCTGACGGCTATAACAGCTTAGGATGCAAAATTTATTTTACGTGACAAGAAAGATCCCACAAAATGTATATTATTGCGCATACCAACGTTTGCATACGTGCTTGAAACATGTGTCATAAAGTGCGTTACTGTTTTCTGCTTTATGTAATTTCCTTTTATTGTACTTTGCATTCGCACTCGCACCGACGTCATTTCTTTATTATCACCTATCAGCTTCTTTATTGCTATGGTGAGGGATACTAGTGACAGAGTGCAATTCTGGAATGCTACGAGTATAATACACTTTTTCATTATACATATATGCTGCTCATTTCAAATGACTCTACGTAGGAATGTAGTAAAAGAGTTAGGAATGATATAAAGCACTGGAAATGTGTTAAATGTTTAACAGATAAAGAAGATTTATGTACATGAGTATAATGGCAACTGGGAATGTTAAAATATATTCTAGATAGCGGACAATGGGGCAATCGCGGTGCAATTCCTTTTCGTTACGTTCCACGACATCATTTGCTACATTGTGGAACGACCTCGACTCAATTGTTGCTATGCAACCAACAAAAACATGCCTTTTGGTGTTTTAAACGTCGTTGATGTTATATTTTGTGTGCACCACGTAAGTGATAAATACTAATTTTGCAGCTTTTTTACATTTCAACTTTACGTAAATATAGATATACTATCAAGGCAAAGGATTAGAATCAAACTTAATATAAATATATTTAATTTATTTATGTAATCTTCAATTTTATCAATGAAAACGTGTGCGGGTAATGATGGTCGCTTGACAGTTAGAATTCGCAGTTAGCAACCGTGTAGAATAAAAATATCTTTCTTCATTAGAAGAATTTTACAATTGGAAAAGTCAATCGGGCTTCCAAAGCGCTTGAAAAGGTAGTGAGCAAGTGTATTATTTGCTATTAGTTTGGCCATGATAATGAAATGTGGTTTCAATGCATCTCGTATTGCCTCTGGGCTCATTCTGAATGTTGTGGATGAATAACGAGACCGCTATTATCCGTTATAGATGTGAACAATGACGGTCAAACGCATCTGTTCTCTATTTTCTAATTTCATTGAATAAATCAATATAATATTAATTATTTTCGTATCCTACGAGTAGGTTGATAGTTTAAGTTTACAAAGAAATAATTTTCTAGAAATATTGCACCTTATATCTTGGTTTTATTACACTCATTGCTTAAGTGACCGTCATTACCCATTCTCGCCTACTTTTCGCCATTCTGTGTGTAAAAATATTAATGTAAGGTGATCGAAAAATGAATATTTTACGAGATACTCGGAATTTTTTAATAAATCATACGCCTTCTTCAAATATATCTAAGTATTCCAGGGTGTATCTTCACGAACAGAAGAACATAGTTCTGTAAAAAAGAATACCTATAACTAACCCTTACTTGTACGATGTACTGTGACAGCGGAAAGACAACTTTCGTCGTTAACAATTGTTCCACGTTATTGCTTTCCCGGTACGGTTCGATTTTTATGTTCTTGCTGATAGGACATTTGACGACGCTTTAAAGTCAGATCGACATTTTCCGAAATAGCGCATACCGTGTTATCGCGTCGAGTCAGTTTACGCCGTGTGCAAATACACGCCAGTGAAAGCTTCAAATGTCCTGATCAATAAGAAACGTGCCACGCGAGATTCTTTTCTTTCTCGCGACATTTAATAGTCTCGATCAGCGTAGTTTTCATTTTCTTCGAAGGTAGGTATTCACGCAGCAGACGGTATTCTTTCGTATCGATTCTGAGGAAGTGTTCGCTGTTTGGTATATTTGTGTAGATTGCTATGCACTATCGTCTTTTCATCGAAGCGTTTCAACTTCACTCACTTAAACGACCGAAGTATAAAAGTTTGGGGTTGACTTTTAGACTTGCTCGTCTGCTTCAAAGAAATAATTAATTGCGAATATTGGTTTCTTAAGGGATCGTTCGGGTCCAGAGCCCATAAAAATAGGCGATCTTTAGGAATTAATTAAAGGAAAATAAGTATATATAATTTAATGGGACTTTTTGCATTGTGTTAAGGATGTCTTAAACTATAGAAATATTTTTTTTCTTCTGTAATTAATCATTGCTAATACCACTAGGAATTCATTGTAGTGGAGATGTGAAAAATTCATCTAAAACTGTGGGACTTGGATAACCTAAACCAATGGTCTGAAGTAAAAAATATTCCAGATTATTAGAGGGCACGAAACTCCCTCGAGGACTAGATAAAAAAATTACAAAAATTACATTTTATGAGCAAATAATGACACTTCAAGTTTGAAATCACTTTTTCTCTATATTTTTCGTCCTTTCAGCGCCTTAGAAAATTATAAATTTTCAATTTCTTTAAATTTGACTGGTCTAACCATTTTATTGAAATTAAAATACAATGTCCATGGAAAAGCTATGAGGAGGGGCAGGTTAAATTATCGTTGTGTTCCTTTCAATTTTTTTTAAATATTCAGGCCTTAAAAGCTTGCAATTTTTGTTGTCGATAAATACATTTGTTAGTAAACAGTTCTTCTGTGTTATGTTCGAAAATTTTCTCATCTCGACAGTTATACCTCAATGCTAACTTACGCAATGAAAGTTCTATTGTATTGAAATCATAAAGGTTCAATTGCAGGCAAACGGTATTTGCGTCACCGCAGAAAATAGGAACAATAAATGCTTATTGCACTTTCGTAAGACATGTTCGTCGTACAAATATACGATATATAGACCAAAAAGTTAAAGTATGCACATATTTCAAAATGATTATACGTATAGTCAAGCTTAGTATTATATTCCGCGATTAAAAGGTGTAGAAGATTTAAATTGTATTTAATCTCATTCGAAATGAAGATTAAAAACAGTGTTCATGCATCACATGAGAAATCAGAGAAATTGTAATTATTTTTATGTAAAAATGGGTGTTGTGAATAAATATAGTATCTCCACCGCAAAAATATTGCCACTACAATTGAGATTCAAAATGATTGTTCTGTTAGCAACTATGAAAGTTATCTTCTTGCAATAAAAAGCAATATTTTTTTCATTAATATCTGAAACAGGTCAGATATATTAGAATACAAGGCTATATCTTAAATCCTTCAAATATTACGTAAAAACGTATTCATTTCGGAAGTTTTAATTATATCAATCAAATACGTTTTCAATGGACGAAGGAAAATCTCTATAACAGTAATTAAATTTCAGTCGATACCGAATGAAACTTAATAAATATCGTTGAGGGAATTTTTCTCATAAATTACACTGACTTCGTTTTAGAATACAATTACCTTGTAAATTTATGTAAAAAAATACATAGGTATATTGTCTTACGCTGTACATTGCACTCATTTTACATAAAAATATAGGTATTTATCGCTTGCCTCTTTTTCTATTGTACCAGCGACAATGTTTCTAATGACGCGATTCAGAACTGGAGGATTGGTTCATGGTCGAGCTTAATCCTGTGGAGAAATCGAAGGTCTGTGGTTGCTCGATAGAATTCTCTTCTTTCATACGCTTTTTCACAGAATGACATCGCACGATGTTCCATCACGTTATGAAGCTTATTCGGATATTGGTAAAACGAAGATATGTTTCAGCGATTGAACCCAATTAACTCTGAGAATAGAACATAAATGCGAGCAGAGCCAGTAGGAAGTAAATGCTCGAATATTTCCAATAATTGGACAATAATCACGATCAGGGCAAAGATTCTTCCATAGCTTTAACGATAATCGATACGGCCAGCATTATCAGTCAGCAACATAAAAGTTGCCCTTTCTTCAAGGTTCGCGATTCATGATACGCGAGTATCGTAGTAACAGCATCCTTCGTTGCTATCGACAAAATTGTTTTCAATTCATGTTTCTTATGTGGTAAATTGGTAATACCTTAGCCAACTTGCAAAATATATTAAATGATATATTTAACGATATTCGTAATAATTCAACACTGGCCAGAGGTTAATTAGAGAATCATAATAATTACTTTTGCACAAAATATATGTACATGGTGAGGGTTTGGAATAGAATCCTTTTGGCAAAAATGATGAAGATGATTTTTCTATTATTCATTGAAATTTGAAATTATTTTCGAGAACAGGAACTGTGATTTTGTTTCTATTTAGTTTGTGGCTGACGTTCATATAATAGGTACGTAAGTGTGTGTACATAATTCTAGACTCATGTGGATAAATTACATCTGCGGTAAAAGCTTTGAACTGGTGTCGCAGAATTGTTATATAAGCTGAGTGTGTTACTATCTCCCACGAAACACGAGTAGAGAATCATTTGTTCATGGATTACGAGTGTCGCAGGTAAGGGTAGTGACAAGATTTAACTTGATCAACTCTTCGTTAGCTTGGAGACTAACAATTTATTTCCATAATACTTTGGAGCTTTGATTTTACTCGTTCATTCAGTGAAAAATTCGAAACTTTAATTACAGCTTATTTAAATATTCAAACTAATTTTGAATATAGGTAGGTGCCTAAGTATTTTGCAGTTTAAACATTGTGATTTTTTAACTCCAATTAGAATTAGAATCATATATTTTATAAATTTGTTAGATGCCAAAATGGGCTTGTCCCGTGAATAAATATTATTATTATTATTATTATTATTATTATTATTATTATTAAAATGTATACATATACTATTACTAATAAATACATAGCAAAGTCAGAACTGTGGCTTTACTTTATATTTTAAGGTCCAGATCTCAGAGCTTTAACGAATCGATTTCGATTGCTAAAGCCGGTCTTCTTTAGATCGGATCCCAAAGGATGTTAGTTACGGCGGACAAAGGGAAGCTCTCTACGAAGGAAATTTTCTTCAGGGGTAGGAAAAATTTACGTGATCGGTATCATCGTCGATTCCTCCAAAGGAGGAGGGAACGATAGAAGGGCTTTATATGCTCCGATGGAGACGAAGAGGAAATCGTCGAAAAGTACGATATCAAGAACGTGGACAGAGCTTAACACGCTGGAACGGTATGCTAATAGAAATCGATTCGGAAAACGTTCATTGGCGGAATGCTTGGTACGTGTAAAGGTGCTATTCAACGGGGCGTGTCTCGGCGAATCTGTAGACTTGTCAAATCTGTTTGGAAAGCGCGACTAAACTCGCCGCAGTTTCAGCCGAGCCAGATTAGCTTTTCTTTGACTCGTGTCAGATTTGCCGACAACGGATGGAAAGTCCAAGCTGAGCCGCGCGAGGCCGACCTCATCATTCTCGCGACGCCGTTTGATCGCACCTTAACACTTTACCAACCGCGCGTGGCTGAATTTAAGGGGTTATACCAGAGATGGGCTAAAAATTATTTGAAATAAAAATTTCGCCTCTTTTCCTAGAACCATTTCAACACTTGTTCTTTATGTTTCGTGTATGCCATGTATGCTGTAAATAACGATATGCTGCTAAATAAATACGGTATAGAATGCTGTATATAGTTTAAATTACCCGACACTGCCCAGGCTTCTTATTCCCAGATTCTAGAACATCAGCATTCGGGAAAATGTGAAAACGAAACAATAACAGTACAACATTTTAAAATTAACCACCGCCTTCATTAATTATTACGCAATGCTCACATACAAATACTTCATTACGCAATGCTTCCATACAAATACTTCGTTACGCAATGCTTAGATACTTACACAGTGTTGAACAGAAACACCTGACGGGTTTGAAAATGAAATAAAGGCATCACTTTGTACTAATGAACCTATAATCGTGTACTAATGATCTACAATGGAAGGAGATTTTATCTTAAGTAGAAAATTAGTAGCACTTACAAGCTTTATGTCCATTTAAAAATTATGTCTTTCAAATGGCATCCATTACACTGCGCACACTGCTGGAGTCGATTTTAGAAGCTTTAATATCATCCCCTGTATCATATCCCGTGGGATGCTTTGAATTCCTAGCGCTATCCAGAACATTATGTTATATAGAGGCTTCTTCCCGAAACTTCGATACCCACATGAGACTAGTGTTGAGAGATGGTGCATTGTGTCGATTGAACTGCCCAGGAAACTTTTGCTGAGTGGCTGTTACAGACCTTGTTACAATAAATAGCTCAACGGTAGCAACGCGGTCACGTACAGGCCAACGCTTAATGGCAAACTAAACTCTAAGATGAAGGCAGCTATATGGTACCATGCTGGGCGGTGTTGCGAACATATTGCGCCAGAAATTCACATTTCAAAATAGTCAGGTGTTTCTGCTCACCAAAGTGTCAAGGGGATGAAATCACGGGGAGGGTTGGAGTGTTCAGGTTTCATGGTATTCTATATTTTCCGCAGGGTTCTAGAGGGTGATTATGCAAAATTTAGTCCAGATCGGTCAAAGGGTTTAGGAGTTAGTAGGGAACATATAGACAGACGTTCTATTTTATGTGTAGATTAACGGGTTATAGGGTGACCGCCATAAAGATTTGATAAGAAAATTCTACATATTTTCAAGGGGTGGTTTCACTTCCTAAAACTGCACTATGGCACCAACAAAAAAATAGGTTCGACTTTTGCTCACAAAGTTGCATAATTTTTTGAATTTTCGAGTGGTCTAACTTCCCCCGTTAGTTTCTTACCCTCACTATGACCTACCGTCGTCCCCCACTTTCTTCCCATCGCACATCACACATGCATACCCCTCTTAGTGCGGTGGGAAGACAGTGGGGGATGACGGCAAGTCATAGTGGGGGTAAGCGTTTGGTCCTGCGTCCCAAGATTCGGGCATCACTGCCCCGAAGAGCTTGGGACGTTGGCGAATTAGCTTACATATTTATAAATATTTTTTGTATTTACATGTTCAAGTGAAGAATATTTTTCTTAAGAATAAAGATCCATTTTGAAAAATAAAATTTTCTAGAGATTTGTGTATATATTAAATAAAGTAATGGATACACAATTAGTAGATATAGCCTCTACTATAAAAGAATAAAAACAAAAATACGACGAGGTAGAAAATATGAAATTTGTGTGTTCCGAGAGATACGAACAGAAACAATAGAAAGCGTTTAAAGCAAAATATCTATTGTTTATCTATTTGTTTAGAAAATAAAACCTCGTATGGAAAAATAGTATTCGATATTTTGCCTTAATATTTTTAAATAAATAACGTTAGTTAAATCAATATCACTAAAACATCAGTAAATGGATAGAAGTGAGTACAATATAGCTAAGCATTTATGTCCATACAGGGCATACCTGTCGATTTTACTCGGGGTGCGTTATCGAGTACATACTATATGTATATTCCTTTTCAATTGACTTCCAAGCATGCAAAGAAAGAGTGTCATTTATATTCAAACACATCAAACATGAAAGCTATTCAGGTGAATTCTTTGTTATCAGTTGCTAGGAAATACATTGAATCTATATGCTTACTTTCTATCCGGTTATGTAACATTAAAATCCAAATTTGTGACACGTTGTTCTTATTATCATTAACATATCTGTTAGTCCTTATTTATTAATATTCGATTATATCAGTTATATTAAGAATCCTTCTTAATTTTTATTAATTTGCGGGGTGTGGTGCGACCATGCGAGGTGACAATCGATCGGGTAAATCTGAGCCATAATAGGGGCAACCGGTGATTAATGATCCATGGCTGAGATAGTCTTCCTGGCCTCGTCTTCATTACCTGCACGTTCTTCTCGTTTGGAGGCGCTGATGACCGCACACAGTATTTAAACTAACCGCGGATGAACATTGATGTCGTGGTTTATATAATTTTCTAAACAGTGATAAATGGTTCTCCTGATGAGGCAGTGGCATTAACATTTCGTTTCAGCTACATTCAAATCAATGCAGGGTGTTCGGCTACATGTGGGAGTAAATTTAAAGGGTCAATCTAGACATCATACTAGAAATCTAATTTTTTTTAAAGCTATGCAACATTGACGTAATACTATAGTGTATATGACATTTTCTTTTTTTTTCTTTAGAAATATCATCGTATAATACACTTTCCTTTGAAGTCTAACATTTTCTCAGTATTTTTTTCTAATAATAAGTGATGGCAAGGTTTTTAACCAATTTGAAGTGTGTTGATCAAATAATTACAGTTGTAAAAATGTTATTCTGTGGCTGAGACATTTCCAATATTAGGTTTGGTGAAAGGGATTCTGTAGGCAGCTCAAGTAGCTTAATTTGTGAGAGCTGTCGCTTGGCAAACAGATCTGGATTCGAATCCTCGGCTATTTATTCGATTGATGCTTCTGGTCCTACTATCAATTCGACATTCGTCTTTCCACAATGCACCCGACTGTATTTCACCGACCAACTTTCCCATTCACCCTGTTACGTGGTTCAAGAACAAATAACTTCTCCGCAAATGTGTGCTCTTAAGACCTTTTCACGCGTGACACTGCTGTGACTCGTAATTGGTATTTTTAATACCATCGCAATTATTGTAGCCTAATTACCAGCAATGATCTACAGACGTGTACCATCTAAAAACCTGTACCACAAACTGGGTGGCAAGCTTGTAATCTCTGAGCTTTAAAGAATTTAACAAATAATTTATCGTTATTGGCGCTTTTGTTAATTGTGAAAATAATTCAAATACCACTGACTACCAGTATTGGCTGCCATACATTCGTAAAGTTTTTCCAGAGCCACGGTCAAGTGCTTGAAACACGGAAACCTTAAGGAGCTCTGGAATAATCGAAGAAAAACACCGAGGTTGGCGGAGGAAATTCAACGATAACACGATTTTCGACGCTGACTTCAGTTCTATCACGGCGTAGATTCGCTGGTTCTATTAGCAAGTTTACAAAGTTAACATCGCAGCTGCAATGCTTCCTGCTTCGCTGTGGAGATTTGTGTTTCTGTTTCTCATAATTTGCATCACGGATGAGGTAGCAAAGTGATTGGAACGCAACCTCTCAGTAATGTGCCAATTTAATTCGTTGGTATAAATAGCGTAGTTATTAGACAAATAAAATATTTAGAAAAAGACATTGCAATTAGTTTTCGGCTCGTTTAGATTTCTAATTACAACTTTATACAGTCTTTAGGAGGTTAGTATACCGTACCAGAGAACACTTAATATAATAGTATCAAACTTGTAAAACATACTAAAAATCCTTTCACTTAATTCTATTGCCTTCAAATAAACAGCATTCTTAAATATATAACTCTTTATTCCAAACTGTGCCTCCTATTTTCTAGATCAATTTATTTCATGTCATCAATTTAGTCAGCTGTTGCAAAGTGTAATCTGTCCCTGGCTTTGCTGGATGCATCATAGTACATCAGCGTTGCTCATTTCGTGTCAAATTCATCTCATTTCTGAAGCGTCTTACAAAGAAAATTACACGCCTCTTTAGTTGCACAAGAGGGATCCCTCATTATTTTCAGCGTCTTCCTCTTCCACGGTACTTTGTCGTTCTTTTGTAGAGTGGAGTGTAATCGCTGCAGATTGCTAATGGAACCTATTGATTCATTCCTTCCTTCGATATAAATTATTTCCTGGATAAAACGTAGAGGCTGAAATTACTGCAAGTAGATGCCGCGGGCGAGGGAGTAGGTACGAGGAATTTGTACGATTGGTGTTGCCAAAGCCATTATAATCATTAAACTGAATCCAGCCGTCTCGGTCCTGAAACTACCGACAGAGCAGAGTATTTGCGTATTTCGTGCATTTGCGCAAAATCGTGTTATATGCATCGATCCTTCGATATGTTAACTTTTGCCATGTTTTATTAACGTCTTTAGTACTAATTTTGACGTATTAATGAAGATGGATATTTGTAAAATTATTGTAGTTATTACGTGTAGCAAAACAGTATCATGATCACTTAATCGTGAAAAATTACTCATGTCCTAATTAGTGACTAAATGTTTAGACAACATCGTATGGTATTAAATATACAGCAGCTTATGTTTCTGCTAGAAAATTTGTAACTTAAGATTCGAAAACAGAGTCCCCTAATTACTGTGAACAATATGCTCACAAAATGTATCCTTAAGTTTGCCAAGAGTTTGAAAATAGCTCATGTAACTCGAATATATTTTATGGAATTACTGAAATTTAATCATTTGATGCATTTTATAAGATTACTTCCGAAAAACATTTATTACTATTACGTGATATATCGACTATAAAATTTAATACAATTAATTATAAAAGTAAGGTAAGGAGATACTCGCACACTTTTCTCTAAAAATTTTCAATTTCTTCAAGGCAGGATTGAGGAGATTACGAAGGAAAGTGCTAGATCCACCTTATGTTCTTAAAGCTTATGATTAGACTTTCCGCTAAGAGGATGGATTTAAAAAGAAAGTTGGTATGAAAAGGATATTCATATGTACAACATCTAACATCCGACATGTATAAGAACTTTGGTTTTAAGTAATAACTGAACTAAACTAAATTTTTTGATATATTATATTCACATAAACTTTTAGCGGTCAGCTAGATTAATTAGTCAATACAAAATTTAGAGAACAATTGTAATAAAATCATCAGAATCAGCAGTGTGTAAATTTCTTTTAAATAAACCATAGAAGCTGTTAGAATTGACTCGAGGGTGTGATCAGTCAACAGTTAATTTAACATTGAATACATTGAAAGAAAAAGTTTAAAATGGTCGTTAATATTAAATTGGTGTGAATGTAATTTTAATTTTAAGTGTTCCAAAATAAAAAATTTGTGGATCTAGAAAAATATTCTTCATAATCCATATAATTGTTACATTCAGAGACTGTCTGTTGACATTTTGACCTTTTCGGGTGTTTGAAATGCACATTACCCGGCGGGGTCTCTCTTTCCCGCAGTCATATAATGCAAGCGAGGTTTTCCACGAAAACCCGATATTCATTTGAAGACATTCATGCCCTCACAATTTTCTAAGTCCAATTTCATAGTATAAAAAGGGTCACCAATGCATACTCGGAGGCTCACTTACAGTTCAGTACATTTAGAAGACAGAGGCTTAGCAAGTTCAAGTTCCATTCTGGGGCACATTGTAACAAAGATTTGTTTAAGATGAAGTTTGATGTCTTAGTGTCCAAGATTTTTTCACGTACTTTAAATCACGCAAATTATTTCCTGATCGAGGAAAACACTTTCGATAAAAAACTGTGAAAACTTTTTTGTTACAATCTGCTCCGGTCTACCCTACTTAAGCTTCTCTGGCTTTTGTATAATTCATGAACAAATAGACACGGCGATTGTCCTTGTTGCGCAACAGGCATTAGACATTCATTCGCGTTGATACGAATTACTTAGTCAGAGGAACAGAGAATATGTCCGTATATAGGAATGTCCCCTGAAAGCGGGAATTTCGTGGCTCAGAAATGTAGTCAGCCAGCGAAACCTCTACAGGAGCATTTGTCACGTCGTGAATTTAACGCTTACATTTTTCAACGGCTTTTCCGCTTTTCCCCACTCGTGACTGATGCAACCTGCAGAGAGAACGGACGGAAGGAAATGACACGGAAAACAAAAGAGAGTTCATTTATTTCTGACGAAATAAGCAATTGTCAGCTTTTTTTGCTTTTAGTAGGTACTACTTGTAATACTGGTATTTTGTACACTGCGAAATAAATTGATCTTTATTTCAATATTGTACTAGTGAATTGTTACTTTAACATTTATGTAAATGTTTAATTTCTGTATGAGTGAATTTGTATACATGCAATTGTATTTGAATGTTAAAAACATTTTATACATATAAACAAGGATTTTTATTTTGAAGTAGATATATTTGACTCAGCTGAGTTTGGCAATATGCTTTCGTTTTTTTTTTTAATATAGATTTTCATAAAATATGATTGAAATGTTTTTTATAAGTTACATACAGTTTTATCTTTCGCTTTCAAAGAGTAGGTATGATACATTTGATCGAAATTAATTATTAGCGTTGGGAATAGATTTTCTTAAATATTCTTTGGTTAATTTGTAAAACTGAGTTCTATCAACAATAAAAGTTTTGTATTCGTTGTTTAATTATACTATGTATATTATAGGTTTGTCTAAAGCTCTTTTATTAAGGAAGCAATTATTTGTAGTTATATATTATATTACCTTGTTTACTTAAATTCCAAAGTATCTTATGCATTATTCAAACTTTACACTTTTAATAAAGCTTAACCGCCTTTAGCGAACTTCATGCCTTATAACTTGTAAAGTAGCAAGTTTGATAAGCTTGACAACTTCATTTAAGATATGGAAATGGAGCACTCTACGACTGCAAAATATTTCAAATTGTATCTTTTCTGTTTGCGAAAAATTGTAATTTTGATAATCGTTATTCATACTGGCAAATTATGATAATCACCATTTTCAGTAGGATGTTTAAAACTTATTAATAAAGAGGTAGATAGTAAAGATAGTAAAAGTGAATTTTGATTTTCTTGCCAATTTCTCTTTACTAACATATAAATTATGCTATCTTTCATAAAAAAAATCACAAAACATTTGTCTAACCCTATACTATCAAAGGGACAAAAATTTGGAGGGTAGTTTCATCCCCTGCCGTTTATTTTCAAATACTCCATAAACCTGCAAAGTTTCATTGAATCCAACGTCGATCACATTGTTAAACGATTCTAATGAATTCGAAGTTAAAGCTGTCAGAAATAGGAGGATAATAACTGATATGCAGGTAATAGCATTCACCGCGATGCGGTTTTATTGTTAGCGTTTGCAACTTTCAAGTGATAAGTCGCTGGAAATGACGACTGCAGGAACAGTTAAGGGACCAAAGACATTATCATTAGCGTAACAGTAAATTAGGAAGCACGAGGTGCGGAGTGATTAAGAGGTGTAGTGTTGTGTTTTGCTATGGGGGGGGGGGGGGGGGGGGGAAGCACATGCTTTATAAGCGTTCTCGAACTTCAGTTATTGGAGTGCAAATCACGGGAGTGGATTTGCATAACAGGTACTCAAGTGTGGCGCATAATGTGTAATGATAATTTGCCCCGATCTTCTCATGCAATTTAAATATTAGATTGCTGATGGGGCTACGCATTAAACGAGTATACGAGGGGAAATATCGTCTGATAGACCGTGAAGAAGTAGGTTTATGCGACACTATTCTGTTATTAAGATACTATATAGTTGTAAAAGCAGTAATTGCAAATGTATGCTTACGGATCTATGCTAGTGGAGATGTGTTAAAAAACATTGCAAAATTTACCTTCACCTTGAAACGCAGAGTTAGATTTTTTTATGACTGCGTACATTTTGTAGATATTTTATATGATAGAAATATAGAAAGTTGAAAGAGTACTATAATTCATAATTCGGCTGAAAACTGTCGAAATGATTTTCACCAACTTTAACTGTTTGTAGCTCATAGCTGTGTTAACCGATTTTAATGAAATTTTCAGCAGGTATACAATTTACTTAAATTGACAAAAAGAATTTTTTAAATTTTCATTACGAGCACAGACAAAAGAGTTGAAAAACATGACATTTACTATTTTTTTCGCTATTCCGATTAATTGAAATTTTTTTAAAACGACGAATTATGTCACTTAGCAAACTAATCCTTCTAGCTTCTCAAAAAAACTCGAGTGGGTTAGACCAGTTTTAAAAAAGTTATTCTGTTTTAAAGGGTGGCCGAATACTTTTGCACCCCATTGCGTAGTATCTACCTTAGTAATTTTCTTAATATACATATTCATGTTACTTTATAAAGACTTAAGAACACATTGTGATAGCATTATAAGCACTTAATCTTCCATTAAATCAATGTTACTCTGTTCCTTAAGAGAACAATGTGAAAATTCAAACTTCCTTTCAATGTAATCTATACAAATGTTTATACTATTTCCAGAAAGTTGAACTCTTCTATCTTCGAGACTTGAATATATGGAATAACATTTTTAATTGTTTTGATTAGCTTGTAATAAATTCCGTTTCCTAATTACGTTAAACCATGGCGAATATTTTTGGTAAAAAATTTACGAGAATTTATACACTTCTAAAGATATATCCTATACCTATGTATTATCTGGGGGGGATGAAACGGTGGATAAAGTCGATATTATTCATCGCATGACTCGAACTTCTTCGGCATTATGCTTTCACAGGACTCCACGTGCTATGTAAACGACGTCAGCTCAGTCGAGAATCGACTGAATAAATTTTAATTTTCTAGACCGCCAGCTTATTCACCTGTCTGATGAAGCTAACAAAGTTAAATTAACTATACGACGTACTTCTATATATGTCCGAAAATACTATTTGCTTTTCTTTTTCTCTTTACCACTATTAATAATTAAAGATCATCTTTCCAATTTCTATTCTAAAGGAATGTTGTTCAGATTACGCGATAGTTTAAAAAATAAATATTGATAAAAGAAAACACTTCAGGAAATAAATATGTGTTAACTTTGACTTTTAAATTTTCAGCATTTTGATACATTAATTTCGTATAAGTTGAATTTTCGATTCGTTAACTTAAAACTAGTCTAAACATTTAACGTTCTATAGTAGATCCTCGTAATAAGCTCGTTTCTACCACGCGTTTAAAGCCGGGTGTCTATCCCCACATTTCTTGGAATCCTTCGGACGAGAGTGGGGAGGCTCTATCGTTTCCTCTTGCACGCGCTATTGGCCGCGTGGAACAGTGTCCACAACGCGCTACGAGCCCGCCGCCAGCCCCGTTCGTCGGACTCATAACGAGGATTTACTGTATATGTAGTAGCTATCGTTTCGATGGTTCATGTTTCTCATAAAACTCGAAGTGCATCGTCTCGCTGAAAGATTTGTTTACCTTAAGCTTTTTGAGACTACACAGTTCACTTCGTTCTTGCAGATCGGACCACCAGTATACACCACATACAAATTTAGTATTGTATAGATATCAGATAAGAAGATGTATCCTAAGAAATCACGAATTGACCTTATTTAACAATACGAAATAATAATCTAGAGCGTCGGTCGCTCTTGCGGGTCGTTTCTCGAATTAAAGAAGCCGACTTTCAAGAATGGCCGACCCTCTATAATCTACATAAATTGGTACTTCGAGCCGGACCTCAATGGCATTTTCTAAACGACCGCGCAATGGCTAGATTAGGAATAACGCCTCGGCAAACCGAAGTACCGGCGATTGAGATCAATCAGAAAATGACCATGAAAACACCGTCAAGACGCGACTGTAGTCGCGAGTCATGTTTGATCGTCACGCGTATGGTGTCGCGTGTTTGAATGTCGCGTGTATAACGTGGGTTTTTTTGAGCGTCACCACGGCCGTCTCTAGTACAGGCCACCCCCTACGATGTTGCAATACCGCATTTTGACAACCATCAGTCCCATGACTATTAGATGACTATGTTGGTGTGTTTCATTCACATAGGACTGGTGACAGCGTTGCCATTTTGACTAGGTGGTGGTCTATACTAGAGCAGAGATGCCAGATCGAGGAACCGCCGCCGTCTCAAATAGAAATGCTCGTGGAAGAGTGCTCGTGCGAAGAACTCTTCGCGGCAACCACGGCTCGCGATACACACAGTGGCCGATGCACAGTTAGAATTCTGTTCGAGGAGAACGCGTAGCAAACCGGAGAATCTTACTCCGCCGCGCTCCGACGACTCGACTCTCTAGAACGTCGATTTCTATAGAACTCGGAGTTGAAATCGCATCGTAAAATTAGGGTCGACCCTCTTCTACTGAGGACGGATATTACTTGCCACACCACCCGATCGTGAAGCAGGCAAGTTCGACTATGAGACGTCCACTGGAGTCTCTCTAAATGACGCCCTGCTGGTCGGTCTCATAATCCAGAAGAAGTTATACTCGCTAAGGTAAATGTCCCAATATCTGGATACGTCCCAGTACTTGGACACTAGATGGATTTTAATATAAATCGATTTGTATAACTAAAAAATTCTCAAACGTGTGTCCACCGTACCTTAAATGTCCAGGTATTGGGACATTTACCTTACTCGTTCGGTTCAGATCGCACGTGTTCGTTGTTACCATATATGAGACATTGAGAAAATGTATCGACAGGTGATTATACATCCTGACAATCGACGATATCAAAAAATCCTTTGGCGCCTAGATTCCCATTAACCGATACGAACGTATACCTTGAACATGGTAACGTACGGCACTTCTGCAGCACTATTTTAGCAACATGTTGCCTTCACGATTCGTGCTTGATGAACGGAGCATGCTTCCTCGAGCGGCACCGATACTTTGGGAATATTTTTATGTAGACGGCCTCCTAACACTAACGGGAGCCCAAACACGTCTAAATGAAGAATCCCTGTAGAAAATACCAAATTCTATAACAATAATACTATTATCGGCACGTAGAATATTTTTCCCGATAAATTTTTTTCTTTGATAGTTAATCATTGATACAGACACAGATATATCTATCTCTTGAAAAATTAGATATGGATTGAAGCATATTTCCGTTGATGTTCCATTGCTTAAGGACTTGCATAATTCAGTGCCTGTTTATCATATCACAGACCTTCTCAATATCTTCTTAGACACATTGCTATTAAGTGTTGTTTTTTAAGGACGGCTTCACAAATATTTGAGTCTTGCATTACGAGGCTGTCAATTGTGGAATGATATTGTCTGAAATCATTCTGGTTTCAATCTAGTAATCTTTCATTTAAAATTGTTTCTAATCTAATAATTTACACAAACAACATGTGAGGGGGATAAGTTTATAGCTATCGGGATGGGATTTTGTTTTGCTGGGTTTTGATACGGGAATAATTATCGCTTTTTGCCATTTTTCATGAAAAACGTCGTTCAACTATATACAATTATAGATCTTTAACAGATAGTCTAGTCACACTTTTGGTAGTTGTTGTATAAAAATGTTTGGTACGTTATCAGCCTCTGGGCCAGAGTTTCTAACAGATTTTACTGCAGAGTGCAGTTCAGTAAGCAGGATTTTCGTATTAACGGGGTGATAATAAAATTGTCTGAAGATATGGTAGCTTCTTGTCTTAAAGTTTCTTCACCAGCACGTAGCTGTAAATTACAGCCTGTAAGGAAGCTTGGATCGCAATTCTCATTGCGGGACTTCTTCGCAAACGTATTAGCTAGTAAGTTGGAGATTTCTTTGGATTCTATAATAATTGAGTTACCGGGATATAAACGATTATAAAATCGCAGTGATTTAAGAGTTGGCGTTCCGCCCGTTTATTTTCTTTAATTTACTCCACATTTCGTCGATTGAAGTGTTGTTTGTTGACGAGGAAGTATAATGTATTCATAAGTATCGTTTAGCTTGTTGTAAGGCTTTCCTTGCTATGGCTGTGTTTTTTAAATACATTGAAGGCGCGTTTTTTCTTTCTATCGCATTTTAGCATTCTTGATTGCACAGTGGAAGGTTTTTGTTATCACTGTTATTTGGTGCTTTAGGTCTGGACTTTGTGGTTGAATGAATGATTAATACCTCAAATTCTTTCAGTAGTTGGTTTATTCGTCTGCAATTTGAGGCGTTAGGGTTAGGGTGTGAGAGATAAATTCTAAAGTCATGTTAGAAGTGAAAGATTATAACAATTTTGATAATTACATATTCAGGTTTAATGAGAAAACTATGAAATTTTCAGTTTAGTATGAACTTCTTAGCGTTCATAGTATTGGCCACTGATTTAATTGAGTAAATAATTCAAACAGTATATTAAACCAAAATTATTCCACTATTTCACTAATAATATATTATTCGTCAAAGATTTTTAGTAATTAAATATTAACATTCGAATACTCAAATATTTGAAGTTTATTCGTAACATTCGAATACTTGTTAAATATTCGAATATTAAATTATTCAAATTGTCTCAGTCCTAGTTGGAATAACAACGAATTAACATAAAGAATTTATAATTTCGACCGTATTTTTAGAATATTAAAAACCAAAAAGGGATATCATATTTATATGACCGAACCTATGCGCTGATATCACTTTTTGGTTTTTAATATAAATATGACCGAACCCATGCGCTGATATCACTTTTTGGTTTTTAACGAATTAACAGCCAACAATCACTTGCAGTCGAATCGTTGATATCGAAAGTACCTGCAACTGACATACGATTTGCGTGACTTATGGAAAATTTCGATTATCGTTCTGCATTTTTCCGATCGACCGTTTCGCACAACATCTCGGTATATCACGGGTTTCAATAGCACTAGAACCCCTGGGGAATTTACGTCCTCGCGCTTGCATTTACCTGTCCGTTCTAATTGAACCTCGAATCCGTTCTACAAAATACAATTAACAATTATTGTCACGCACGGAGTGTATCTTTATTAGTGAAATCAACTTCAGGGATGAATTTATGAATTGTTAAATCCAGAGCTGAAAATAAACTCAAAATTGTATGGTTTCTAATATTCTACAATATGGTGATAAAGAATTTTCGAAAAAAAGTAATTTTTCAAATATGTTGTAGATTTTTTTACGTATTTCCTAATGTCGTCTGTATACATTATTTATACATATATTTACACAAGTATTCAATCATAAATATCAATTTTTCATATTAACTTTTATGTTATACCTATTATTATTATTAATATTACTTAACCTTTGACAAATATTCTTCCCTTCTTTTTATCTTAAAAAATATTGATTATCAATATCCCTAACAATTTTCACTTTATATTTCGTTTCGGTTTTTGATTTAGGATATCTTTAGCCCCACAGTCACTAACTTGTGCTATATGAGAAATCTTCGTGTTCTGCTCTAGTCTACCGTGTTAAATCGTCATATCTGAAGTGTCAAGTACATCCTGATAGTATAAGGCAACAGGGTTCAAGGTATTACGTTCCCCTGTCGTAACACACGGCAACAAACTCCTATACGCTCCGTTATTGCGAGATACGATCTGCATCCGTCCTAGGTGTCCCGCTTATAAAATCAACATTATCGTGAATTACAACCATCGTATCCTTTACCAACGTTTATGCGACTTCGCGAATTGCAATTTAAAATTGGCTTGTGAACCAAAGGATAGCAAACAACACCACAAAACGTAAACATAACTTCCCAAAACAAGATTAGCTAAGTAGTAAAGTTAATAAGAAAATAATGCAGAAATTTATGCTATATCTGGCGTTAGGTACACAGTTCATTTAAAAAAGTATTATTATTCATGGAAGTATTGAAGATCGTGAAAAAAATATTCCCCCAAATTCAATATGTAATTCAAAGACACGTAGGTAACTACAAATTAATATCCAATATTCCTGTGATTTTATTAACTAATCTTCTAATCTTCTAATCTTCTATTCAAGTAATCTTCTGTGAAATTCGGGCTTATCTTGTTCCATCTTTCTAGAAAAATTTCTTTAGTCATTTGAAAATTTCATTTTTCACACTTACCGAACGTCCTCGTTAAGCAATTGAATATAATTTCAACGATGTGGTAGAGAAACGTTGGTTGGAGCGTTTTAAATAGACTTTTTATTCACGTAGGCAATGAAGGAAAGATTATACGAGTACGGGGATTCTACCCGCTTTTACACAACAGATAGTAAGCACTAAATTACTAAATGCATACATGCCCTGATCTTTAGGCAACTCATTCTCAGCAATTCCTCAATCAGATAATTCTTTTACTAATATTAAGCTAAATATACCTCCACAGATTTTGTAATTTCTGTGTCAATAAATGATGATCACAATCATTCCCTACTTCGGTATGTAAACACCGCTGAAGAAGTATAATAAATTTAACTAGGTTTCTGAATAACACATCCCAAGGTTATGAATAGTAGCGTACATCTTAATGAATAGCCTCTTGTGGTGTCTTGTACAGTGTTTCCAGTCCCAAGGCTCCATTCTTATTATTTCGATAACGAATGTACTCTTATAATGGGAACGATAATTTATTTAAGCTGCTGTCGCAGCTGACAAGTAAATTAATCAGTAACAACATTTGCTTCATTATTCATCATGCATAAATTCATACCTTCTGCCTTAGATCTGACATACTTTAACTATTAAATATTTTTCGAAGAATTATTCGTTATCCTTGATACACAGATTTTAGAAATTTATTTATGGATTCTTCTGTAGAACTTATTGCTAGTATTACCTATATTCTTCCACTAACCACATCAACCAAACTTAAATTTCTTCAAAGGATAGTGCGTAATGAAGTATGAACCTTATTATATCATTATTTTGAGAAAACTATTATATTTGTGCGATGGTGTTTTACGAGCGGTCAGGTTTCATATTAACGAAGGCTCTGTTGAAAGACTATTGAGCAGGGAATATACCTGTGGAGATCCGTTTTATGATCAGACTCTCAGCTTACTAACCGCCGCTAGCGACAAACTCCAATCTGGTCTACAATCGACTGTAATTTAGAGGCAATCGCTTGGTATCGATCCAAACCTGGGAGACGTAAATCCGAACGCTAATTTCATTTTGGCATTCCAAATCACATTTCGAGACGGAAATCACAACCGAATAGGTATCCACGAAAGACAGTTCGCGAACTATCTACAAGTGACGTAAGCTCGACTTTTTTAATTAACTGGTACTGAACTTCGATTTATGGTGCTGCAAATTGCGTGTCAGGATATTGGTACATACATATGGTGGCGAAGCAGGGCATAATACATACAATGAGAAGATAGAATTAGAAACGTGTGTTTATTGCACTCGGCGAAAATTGTGTCCTAAAATCCTACTTCGTCATAAGGCGACCCATTTTGAATTTAACAAATTAAAAAATAGTATATTTTAAATAGTATATTTTACATATAAAAGGTTCAGAGGGTGGCTCACACCTAGAGTGTCAGCGAAGGGTTAAAAACTTGAGTCACTTCATATTTCCTTTCGTTACCATCGATTAATTTATTATTTAGGTCAGTGCAAAAATTCGTTCGCTCACTGTCACGTGATGTTAGGTGTACAGAAGTATAATTTTTTCACTACACCTACTTGTACTTTTACCAGGAAAGTGGCAAAAGGTCATAGATAGCCAAGGAAAATACTTTGATTAAAAAAATATCTAATATACATATTCTTACATTTAATAAATATTTTGTTCAATAAAGCGAACGAACTTTTATATGAACACAGGCCTAATGGAATGGCAGTAAAGAGAATCAGCTAACTCTAAAATAGGATTGTAATAGGTGCATTAGTTGTGAAGAAATATATTTTGCTTCGAATAAATTGTACTCAAAGAAACGAATGGAAATGTTAATAAAATTTTTGCCACCATTAATTTTCTTTGAGTTACAGCAGACAGTTTTATGCGTTCCGTTTCCAAGTATATTTCATTCGTGAACTATGAGCTCGACAAATATGTGCCTCGGAAAAAGCATTACGAATTTATAAAGTTGAGAATAGTAACGTACATGACTGTAAACAGAAAATTCTACCACGTATCTTCAGAGTACCGAAGAGTGAAAATATGAATTGTTAGAAATGTTTCATATTGAATGCACGTACTTTCAATTGTGCGTGACTAACAATATTTGTAGAACCAAATCTGTTTGATAACTGTATTTGACACGCCTTCAAAAGCAAAACTTTTGTTTCACATTGATTTTATCTGATTTTTCACGATTGTTGTGTATTCACACTTCGTCATATGACATTTTGAGAAAGAAAAAGACACTATTAATTTACAATTTTAACGGAAATATTTAGTAATTTTTACGTACAAACATGTATATTTGCAGGTTTATCTTTAATTTTCTTTTTTTTGTGTACTTACAGAATTCTTTTCTTGATACAAATAAAGTATTGAAAATACATAATTTATATATATACACATACATATGTATATGTATAAAAGTAATTTTTTAATAAGTAATCGTACCAATAGTTTATTCGCTTAAAGTAAAGTTTAAATCGAGCTTACATGGATTTTACAAACGAAAAAGCAACAAATTGCATTATTTTTAATTACATTGTTACTCACGTTACGACCATGTTCAAAACTTCGTCGTTCCAATTAATAACGTTGATAATTTTATTGACGAAGTTACTTTCATATACGTGAATGCACGTGCTCGTTTTTGTGAGGTGCGTACTTAATTAGTTTATACTTCATACGAGCCAGACGCGGACATTCTATTTTAGACAATCAATTTTCCCCTGCCCCAATTTCATACGAAGTTTATAAGTTTAATCATGACTTTTAGTGGGAGTCCAAAAGAAGAAAATTTAGAATGATTTTATATACAAGTCATGATTTTAAACTGTTTTTTAAGTAAAAGTGAGGATAGACGTAATAGAAGAAAAAACCTGTGATATTAATTAAATAAACCATGAATCATTCATTGCTAGTACAGTAGAACTAGAAATATGGTTCACATTTTAATAAGTTTGATAACTATTGGAAATAAAATTTAATAAAATTTGAACAAAGTAAAAATAATTGGCATTTAATTGTAATCTGCCAGATTGATACATTTTCATTACTCTTATTGCTTTTCATTTTTTTTTTTATATCCGTTTCGGTTACGAAGGAAGTGTTGACTTTTTGCCCAGAAGGACACTCGAGTTATCGTAACGGAAGATGTCACGTTTAAACTTTTGATGAAAGTTAATCATAAGTATGTTTGCGAATATAGTAGACTTCCTTTACACGTCCCGCTTAACAGGACCTCTGGCCGGGTAAACAATTAAGTCGGGTAATCCGACAGCATGTCGGATCCGTTATCATTTCCTGGAGAAAGGATCTCTGCCTCATATGCATTGTTTACAAGGCGACTATAGCATGGATGAAAATATGATAATATAAGCTTTTTTATAAGCGGAAAATGTACATCCTAGCGTGAAATATTTACGGAATCTAGTACTGCAAAATTTAGTAGAAAATAAAATTAGTAAGAGAAAGACTATTTAAAAAATGGCAAATATGATAAAAAGGTAATTTAGTCGGCAAAAAGTGAATACACGGAATTATGTGAGTAATTTTTCTTCGAGTCAATTGTTTGCATGTTAACAAAAATGTGGTCGGTTAAAGTGAAGACAGGTTAAAGCAAGCCCGGATAACTGGGAGGCTACTGTATAGGTACCTTAAACAAATGCTTTGACATTCAGATGAAAATAATCACGAAGAAAATATGAATTTAAAAAAAAATAGAAAATTAGAATTCTTAAATTAATTACTTAAAAAAGAATATCACTGTTGCCATTCGAATTGAAAAAATAACGGGAATAAATCGGAGCACAGTGAAACACTATTATTATCATTTATAGTACGATTCTAAGTACGTATGTACCTATTGTGAAAAATCTAACGTATACACTTTTTTCTATTTTAGTAGTTTCTTTCAAAATGAATATTGATAAATGCGTTTCTGCGCAATAGTTTCTTGTTAATTTGGTCCGTAGCCGCGTCGACAGCGGAAAGAATCAAAAACCAATTCCACTTCTTTACTTCTTTCATATTCACCGGAGACTGCAAGGATTGAGGCATTCTCAACGTCGACGAAAAGTACATAGCAACACACGCATATAGAAGAAAATTCCGTGAACTGGATGAAGTGAAACTATAAACACCGGGAAAGTTTCTCGAAACATGTATTGCGTACTTTGGTCGAGCTATCCTTCCGTCGACTTCAATCGATGTCTCGTATCTGTGCGATCTGGTATTCCATTTCGAAGGATATAATATCCCCTGAATCGTTGGAATTTTCTCCCAGATTCCAGTCATTTCTGCCCCATTCAATGGGGCGTGTAAATTCTTTCGGAATATTTGCTGTACCATTTCACGGTAATACGTAAGATGACACTTTTCCCTGTATTTTTTTCTTTTATAAATGTGCGACAAGTGGTA
This sequence comes from Andrena flavipes, assembly GCA_963971345.1. Classification (NCBI taxonomy): domain Eukaryota; kingdom Metazoa; phylum Arthropoda; class Insecta; order Hymenoptera; family Andrenidae; genus Andrena; species Andrena flavipes. Next base: position 64,644,676 of record OZ020480.1, read on the forward strand.
ATGGTTTCGAGCAGGGTTCGAAAGAGTTTTGGAACTTTTCAATAGGTTCTGTTTGGAAATATGGACTGTTGAACTTTTTTAAAAATGTCCTCATATTATAAGTTCCCATGAGAAATGATAAGTAAAAGTTCTTGAAAATAAAAGTTTCAGATGGAATGGAACTTATGAAATATAAAAATAAAAATTACTCTGTAACAGGAACAGATGTTTTGTTCATCAATATTAAAAAAGTTCTGAATCGTTGTTACAAACACTGAATACTACTCGATGAATAGTACTACAACAATATTAAATAATTATTACAGTGAAATTGATATTCTGAGTGTGTTATTTATTTGTAATATTTACCTACGTAGATATTATAGAATTTTTATGTATTTCGGTCCCAGTGAACTTTTTAGTACAATGACGACTCACTTTAACTGAGACTTGAAACTCCGAACGTATTCATTTAATTTTTTTAACGAATGGTGTTTATTGAGTTGTTCAGAAATGTATTTCAACTTGCATGTTTGTTAGAATTAGAAAGCGACCAATTGCATTAAAATTTTTAGATTAATTCTGTCCTACAGATTTACTGGCAGAGTAATTCTAGAAAAGTTTCCACAATTTAGCGAGCGCGGTTGTTTTAATTACAATGGAACGAAGAGTATGTTGTAATTTAAATTACATGGTCCTGTCTACAACAGTTAACCTGTGTTTACTAACTGTTTGTAAGTTACACGAGCATAATTTAGATAATGTAACCAGCAAATCGTGATTCTTCATAATTGCAAATAATTGCATCTACTTCGTCTTCTTAATTACTTTGAAGACCACTTTCTTATGTCACAGAGTGTTAATTCCTGTGTTTCCACGCTGGACTGCTATTTCCAGCATGACAGTATTACTTTATAATCGATTTGTTATTTTAAGTATTTTCTTTTATCGTTGGTGAAATTCACGCGTATTTTTTGACATGTTGAAATTAAAAATTAATGATGTATGAACATGACTATTAACGCATACATAGCAGTTTTATCATGTTTGCTAAATATTACCAATGACATTTAGGTAATTAAATAGTTAACTACATAATGTTCAAATAATCGAGGCTTTTTTGTATAGTTGAACGAGAGTTGGTTCTTATTTAAAAGCAAGTAAAAACTTTGGTTTTTTATTCAGATCATTATTACGTTTTACCCAAATGTTCATAAAATTATTACATTAAACTGACATGAGAGTTGCAGATTACAGCGATTCTCGCAGCAGCTGTCGCTTAAACATTACAACTCTCTTATGGGCGCCAGTTTTATGGCTGGCAATTAAGTAGTATTTCGGATTACATTTACTATCCTTTCCTTATCTTTCTTAAACCAGTAGCATATCTGAGTAATATATATTTTTAAAATGCTAATCGCGAGCCACTTTCGGTGTCTTAATACTTTTTTTCTACTTCATAACTATTTTTACAATTATAAAAGATGTAGAATGCTCGAAGCATTATTTTCTATTGCACCTTGTAAATTTTGATGTTAAGAATGCAGGCACATCTATAATAAAAAAGACTAGAACAAGTATCTACTCGATTTAAGATCGAATATTTTATCATAGTATAAGCAAGTGTCCTCTAATTGTATAAATTTTACTCAAATATCGTAAATAATGCATGCAACATAAAGTGGTACGTATTTTTTTACTGTCGACTTACTTCAGGAAGATGCAATACTTACTCTTTACTTAAAAATGTCTAGATTTTTAAAAAATATTCCACAAATTGAAAATCGACATTTCACTCGAATCATCTCGCATCGGCGTACGTAAATATTGAGGGAAAAGGAAAAGAAGCACAGCACACTGGGCGAAACGAGAAACAACGCGATTGCAAACGCACATCTGTTTCTGTTCTCAATCGATTTCCTGCCGACCCAGAGATTCCAATCGAAATGCTAAAGTGCATTCGTTCATCGTTAATTGTTACTTCGAACTTTGATTTTCGTCGCCTCGTGTTTCCTCTCCCCTTTTATTTCCGATTCAACTTGCAAGCAGGATATGCTCCATTAGAAATTGTCATCGAGTTATATCTTTATTTATACAAACGCATAAAAATGTGTAGTCATTTGCAACATTATAAAAAAAATGGATAACTATTTATTAACGTCCAGAGGTAGAACTTTGAGAAAAATGATCTACTAGATAATAAAATGATTGCAACTCAAACCTAGGTTGTCCAAAATTTTGTTGTACAATCTAAAAGTACGATCCGCTATTAAAAATTGCAGCGAGTGGCGTAGCGTGGTAGTAAATTTGACCTCTTTCAGTTCTGACTTAAAATTTGATTTTCATTGCTCGGTACCTCGTATTCGCGCTGGTCTCTGATTCGGTTCTCCATTCTGAGAGCCACGCAATTTCCTGCTTTAAATGTAGTTTAATTGCAGTTCGATTTCGCGTTTATTCGAGTTTTCGTAGCAAGTTTAATTCGAGTCTTAGATTCGTGTGGGCGTACGTTTATTATAGACTTTGATAGTAATTCAATGAAAGTTACAATCCAATTTAAGGTGCTGTAAAGCTTAATGTAGAAGGTATTGTGTATTTTAAAATTGCCCTTAAAGTTGAGTACCTACTTTAGTAGATATGAAAAAGGGCGTTGCGTATAATTACATTTAACATTTTTATTTTCTTGAATCGCAAGCAAAATTGAATAAAAAATTTAACCATTCAACCCACAACGTTGTAATGCGAAACATTTTCACCGCGATTTTAAGCAAGATGCATATGTAGATAGCAAATTCATCATCTGATTGCAATCCGATTGCGATATTACGTGATTTAATTTTCATAATAAATAACGTAACATCTGCATTACAGTACTCGTACATTAATTAATAATACATAATAAGATAATGACTGTTCACAAAATGCATCCTAGTAGTAATATGCCAATAAAATAATAATGTTAAAATTGAAAGTGTTGTATTTATGTCGGTTGTTATTATTTCCTCTTCCACGTTTAATAATTATTAATACACATTTATGTTCTGTTTCTCAACATGTAACTAGGTACTACTCTCGTGTAATTCCTACGATTTCGAATTCGTACACTTATTGATACTTTGCCACTGTTACAAACTTTGTTAATTATTTTATGTAAATATTTCGTCTACGTTTTCTGTGTTTTATTAATAGACTTTATATTTCGTGAATTTTAAATCCTTGTTTAAACCATAATTTCCTAGTTCTCGCTTGAAAAATGATAAAAATATATATTTTAGTATCATTAGATCACAAAGCAATCGATGCATTTTCACGAATCTGTTCGTCAAAAGACTCGGAGACTTTTGTCTGCTAACTTTGCGCAGCGCTTTGCACAAAGTTAGGAATCCCCATTGCATTCAAACTCCATTTCCTATCGAAATGGGAATTCCGGTGGAGCTTATTTTCGCTATCTTTTCAGAATTTTGATGACAACCGAATTTCTACTCTGGACATGTTCAACTGCAAAATATTGGATAACGTGTTATTTCGCAGTAATTCAAAACAAAAGGATTTTGTATTTAATAGTAATAAAAATGTACCTATTATAATAACTGAAAATGGGTTAGTATTAATGAAAAAACATGGTCAACTAGATAACTTCACTCTTTGATGTGAAATTAGTGAAGTTAGAGGAATTAGAAATGTGTCGATTGACACGCTAAAATGTAGTGTACCTATGCAGTTTATTTGTGCAGAAAAACTCAAAATCGACATTTCTTTAGTTACACTTGTATCGATACAAAAGAGAGATATGGTATAGTTGGTGTGTTCAGGTGCAGCTGTAGCAAAACATTCGTTATAAAAATGTCATTAATGGCTGTAGTAAACGCATTAACAGGCATGAGCTGCGAATATGCAACACCCCAAATTAGCAAACTCAGTTGTACATCACATATGGACGTCACATATTATATTGATTAATTCGTGTGTGGCACATTAATATCTTAAATCTATTTTTATGGCGGTTGCTATATATATACGTTATAGACAAACTGATAATATATATATACAAATTTGGATATAAAAAGAAACAATTCCAAATAATGATGACTTTAGTAAAAGCAAACTTAATAGTAATAATGACAGTCTTTGTAATAAGTGAAGTTCTGTTATATGTAAATTTAAACAGGCTGATGGAAAGATAATATTGAATTTTAATGTATTTTTCTAAACTATAAGCGTTTTTAAAAATGTGTTATTACTGACAATGTATGTAATAGTATGTTATTAATAACAATGTATGTAGTTGATTCAGTATAAATTATGAATAATAGAATAATATGAAATTGCTTTTCATACACTTGTATGTACACTTGCGTTGCCTTGCTGGAATATAAAATTTTCACCAGCAATTAATGTTGCGAGTTTGTTTAATTGTCCATCTCTCAAATCAATATAAATACGACCATCCAGCCTGTTGTTTACAATATTTATTTCGGGATTTCCGCGGTACCAACCGTCTCGCTCATGGAACGAACTATTCTGAATAATTGAATTTAAATTGTTAGCAAATGGTATCTTAAAAGCTTCTAATTAATTATTTAGTTTACAGCGCTTAATCCGCAGGAAGTTCCCCGAAAGTCATTTTATTGACGAGAACCTGAACCTTCTGCTCCCAACGAGAATGCGAGGGAGCTTTCTTAATCATAATGGAGGGAAGTTGTATGTTGTCCCGTGGTGGCTTGAGTACACCACGTAGCTACCACATTTAAATTTACCACCCTGCTACGTCAAGTATCAAACATATAATCTACGAAAAATATAATTAAATGGGATATTTGAGCGCTTGAACATTATATATAAAATTTTAAATGTTAATGTAGGGTTTGAATTTAAAAAGTAAATCAACTATACCTTCGTCCTTCCTACGTGCTAACAGAAAACATGCACGGAATAAAACTCATTAGTGGATTCTACATATTTCTTTCAATGATTTATGCAACTCCCTTGCTTTATAAATAAAACCACATGTCGGTTTTTAATTAAACTCATCCATTCTCGTTACTCTGCGTATAGAAATATGTATATAGGTATAGGTACAGAAAAATTAATACTAAAATTAGTATCATATTTTTTACCAGGAAATTAAACAAATGTAAATTGAAGACTAAAGCTATATATTTTGGTACACTTAGTTTTGAAACCATGGAATTCAGTTCCATGTACGTGTGAATATCTTTAAGTTTAATAATAAAATGATCTTCATGATCTTCGCATTCTCCAAAGTAATCTTCAAGGCACCATATAACGACAATAGGAGAAACTAGACGGAGATGGCAGCTCTTAAGTGCATAACTGCGCAAGTGTATGCGCGATTCGAAGTATTTCAATAATAGTCTCTGGAGTAGGAAACATTTCAAGAATGCGCTATCACGGAATAAAGGGGGCCTAGGTAGTAGACAAAGTGACTGCCTGCTCACCTAAGAAGCATTCAGTGACGAGCATTCTAGCTAGAGTACTTACCAAGAGTTTATTTAATATAGGGTAGGGCATAAATCATGGTACAACCGAAGCAGTGGCGTTTGTTTCTATGGAAATAAATGTACATAAATGTGCAATACTTGTTTATTATCCAAGAATAAAATAAGTACAATATACAATATTGCACATTTGTGTTTGTATTAATATAAATCTTATGAGACTTACAATTAGCTTTGGAAACGATTTTCAAGACCACTCGATAAATACAATGGTTGTTTATTTCACGTTCATTTTGCCTTCTCTGTTACAGTATAAATATTTACGGTGATATGGGGATGATAATTATAACTATAATAATAATACGACTTTATTCCACATGCAATTGCAACAGAAATAATAGAATTGCAGAGAGCGAGGTTCAGTAATATGCAGTTATTAAAGTTGACTCTAAATGATTCAAACAGTACAATGGATATTTACATATTCTTTAGCTTTTGGTGTAGTAAACATTGTGTTTTGGTTAGTAGTGATAATAAATTAACTTGATTCTTAAAATTGACAGTTATGGAAACCATTGATTTTAACTTATAAGGACATATTAAAAGGAACATGTACACAGAAAAATTGGAATAGGTAAATATATTCCTCCCCAAAGAAAAATTGTGCAAAAGTTTGAGAAATTAAAAAATCACAAATATATCACAATGTGGAAAAGTATATTTTATTCTTGGATCTACAACACTCTCAGACAAATATACGGAAGTAGAGAAGGTGTGTAATAGCCAGACACATCACTCAAGCATGTAGCATTCAACAGCACAGTACTCGTCGAATCTTCGAAAATCGATTTCCTCTCTCTATTACTTCATCACCAATTTTCAATTTACTTTTATATAAAGAATCATCTCTTTTTACATTGTTTCATGAATTACGCCACACTGACAATATCTGCAAGATGCATTTCCCAATTTGTCGAGTTTCATTAAATTTATTTATGTTTTAGAGATTTCATAATAATATGCTAATTTCCCTGTTGTTGTTTGTAGGAAGCATATATAATTAACCGCTGTGGATGGATTTCACTGATAAATTTACTACATTTCTCACATAGTTTGCCCACTTCATTTGCAGTTTGTGACGTCATTGCTTATATAATTTTGATAAATTAGTAAAATAATTTTAAACGAAATACCTACTACCCGGTAGTCGTATTTTTCATAAATCATACGATATCCTTCGTGTAAAAGTAACTGATGAGTGCACCGCAATTTTTTTTTCCATGCAAGGTTTAAAATCGATTTTGAAAAACGTAAGTTACGAATTGTAGTAGTATAAGTTAATAACAAGCTCGAAAAATGGAAATGTATTAATATTGTTCCTGTATGTATCTTTAATTTGTCAAACATAACATTTAATATAAACACAGATACAATATTTTCAATGATTTTCGGGAGCAATAATCAAACTAACGCTAAGTAGTTAGATTATACTTACAAGGCGAATTTTCAAAATATGATTTTCTCGAAACGAAACTCATGCACAAAGAAATTTTATACCACATGTTCGATTCGTTTTTACACGGAGAATCACCTGTAATTCGTTACTATCATCAACTATTGTCCACCTTGTATAAAACCTCCCCTCAATTATTCATGCTTCCATGTTCTTATCACAACACTCATATGCAGTCTGATGGGAAGAATCGATTTACTGCGACTGTTAAAAGAAGTTAGCACATAAGTAAGAACTACACTCCACTTACAACGTTGCTATTAATGATCTCCAATTTTATCTGAATTATACTGTAGAGCATAGACTAATGAAACTAGTTTTTGACTCTTATTGTATATAAAAGGTCTACTTAAATATTACAATTTTACTTTAAAAAAAATACTATTTGCAGGTATTACTGTATTTGTGAAAATGTAAATATCCAGATAAATAGATATTAAACCTTGTAACATTTCCATGTATAGATGTACATATTTCTTTCTTGTATAAAAAAAGTATCTTACCCTACCTAACTTCGTAAAAACACCCTGTATACAATATTAATATTGCAATGATATAATTATCATAATAATTATAATGGTTATAATTAAGATTATATATGCATGTCTTATTTCCGCTCGATAATATTTACAATTTTTCTATTCATACGACTGATCAGTATTCGTAGAAGGCAGTGTAGTTTAGATTGGAAATTTCCATAACATCCGTCGCTGATCATCCATGTAGATTCGAGATACCGCTGTACCATGACGCAAACCACGAAGTGAGTGTAATCCGTATCATCAGTTGACACAGCCAACATGGTTAAGGTAAACCAATTAAGGCAACGAGTTAGTAAAACGATTATTCTCTACGTTTTCTCTGCATTCGGAAACACAGGCGCAATCGCGTAGAATATTGGTGTTCAGTAGTTTCAAAATTTAGCGAATTTCTTATGGAAAATAACGAAATCACTTAAGTTCGCAATATTTCATCAATTTTAGTTGGGATAAATTGAAGTAATATGGTCAGTGCGATTCTGTCTCCACCTGTAATTATTTAATAATTTTGGTGCTTAAAATTTCTTTTTCTATTTTACTGTACTTCTGTAAGTATGAAATTATTTTTTGGTACATTACTGAGATTTGATTTATAACACATTCGACAGTGGTTTTTCCCTTATGCCATTTTCCTTTCTTAATTGCTTGTTACATATCTTGTCTCTGCATAAATTACCGTAAATAACCAGAAAATTGTTGTAGTAATGGACAAATTTTTTTAATTAACAGATTCCTGTAGGAATCATCAATTTTATCGTATTTCAAAAGTTTACAAAGTTGGGCGGTGGACCTCGAAGAGGAAAAAGACACACGCACGGTTGAAATGGAGCTGAAAGGTGAGTTCTCTAATCAAACTGACGGAGTATTCGTAACTTCCCCGTTTTACTTCTCTGTGATTCCTTAAAGGAAGTTCTTAGGCGAGTTTAAGCACTGCTAGTTGGGATAAATGGATTCGTACGGCGAGAGGAATATGGCTGGAGATTCTTTATACGAAAAGGTAGAAGCAGGTTAATAAAATTTTGCAAAATCTATGTATTGCACACTGCGTTAATGAATAAATCTCCTGTCATTGATAAACAAACTTTCTTGAAATGAGTACGAAAGAAGGTTATAATTTTGTTAATAAAATAGTTAATCTTACCGAAAGATTACGGTCGAAATTCAATTTATATTATTTAAGTATAAAGATGCATATGTATATTCTCGTTTAAATGTAAATCAAAAGTACGAATTTTATTTCTTCTTTAGAAATAGAATTTAAGCTACTTGTCTTTACTTCTGGTTGCTTCCTTTAACAAAACAATATTTACATATAATTTTCAATTTCCAATAAACTTGTTTTATTACACATCAGAATAACAATTAACGCCATTCTAAAATAAAAAGAAACATTAATCTACTTATTGCTTATTTCATCCAGTTACGAATTTAATAATAACTATAACAATATAGCGATTACGTGCTGAGTTCCGAAAGGAATGATTCTTCAAAGAGAACTTGATTATTATAGGAGCAAATACTTGAGGAAGTATCAGCTTTCTAGCAACGACTTAAAATAAGCCGATTATCAGAGCGGGGTACAGTATATTGTTCAATAACTCGTTTCAATATAACACGGTAATAAAGAAAACATAAATCATTCCTCCTTAATTCTTGAAATTCAATGTCTCTCTCACGTAGCAATCTAGACAATTTGAAATGGGAGAGACAAATAAATGCGTTTGACCAATTACTACAATGCGAAAAAGAAAAGAAAAAAATTAGAACTGTTCCGTTCACGTTTCGTATCTTTCTAATAATTTTTTAATAAATCATTTTACGCCTGCGTGTTCGTACACCGTTCTTTTTTTACTTCCACTGGTTTTGCTAAAGTATAGAATATATTGAAAAAATGTGATTGAATTAAGATATTTTCGTCAACAAATCGCAATGTTTTGATTTGATGTCGAATATTAGAGTTATAATTTGTACAGACTCTAAGAAATACAATCCAATAGCTTTTCCATCAAAAACTGCTCTACTTTCGGTAATAACTGAGATTGCAGAAAGAACGCCAATTTATAGAAGGTAAATCTGACAGAAGAGTATGACAGATCCGACAATGTGTCAAGATCATTCAACTTTTTTTATCGTCAAACATCCGACATTCGATATTTTCGAACATTGCCAAATGGAATGATATTTTTTATCGATGAGTGAAGAGCAGAGATGGGAAAAAATTTTACTTAAATAAAATTTCGTCATTCTTTCGTTAACGCGAGTCAACTTTATTCGACACATGACGAATAATTTATTAAACTCTTGATTCGTTATTCGAAATTTTATTTAAATACAAATTTTGTCCACCCCTGGTGAAGAGTAACAGTAGTTACATACGAGGTGAAGGTGTAATTGGAAAATACACAATAAAATGAATTTTTAGAGGATCTCATTATTCAGAAAAAAAAATTAAGGAATGCTGATAAACTGATATTATCCTATTAACCTCAAACGATGCCAGACATTAGCATTAAGTAACGTTAGAGAAGCTTCAAAGACAAATTATAATTCCCCTGTGTAATGCAAGGAATGAATGGGGGAGGTCAACATTTTATCCTTCGCAATAAGCTACGTATAGGCTCAGGGTAAAAGGAGCAATAACCAAGGGGTATACACGTTTCCTCTGCGATGCTCTCATGGCCTGCTGCAACACCACATTGCACTTCGTTGACGGTACGCGAGTACTACGGTCCTTTATGGTCAAAGCACTTCTTGTTATCGGTCCAGTCGCGCAGGAGCTATTTGCAACCCAATGTGCGCGATATTAATTCGAAACTTTTAATTCTAATGCAATAGGCGTAGTTGATCATTTTAATTTAATGAAATCGTGGATAAGAAAAAATTTAAGTGATGGACACTAAACAAGTAATAGAATCTGATATACGTGAAGTATAATCATCTTCGGTACTTAGGTACACGCAGTCAGGGGATTTTCTAGAGTAACAAAGGACTTTGTTTACGAAAAATTCCTGAAGTTATAGGCATTTCAGTAGGAGCGATCGCGAGGGTAAAACCAGGCCACTTGGAGGTCACGAAAAAATTTAAACGCGTTTTTCTCGAAACAGCGTTCTTAAAATCGATGGAACCGATATCTCGAAAAGTTATTATCCGATTCTACTGAAACTTTTTTTATTTTGAAGAATCTACATTTGTGTAGTCGAAAAACCATTAACATTTTAAAAAACTTGAAAATTTGTAATTTTTAAACGCGTTGAAATGGCGGAAAATGTGGAGAAAAAGTGATTTTAAACTTCAAGTATCATTATTTTCTTAAAAAATTATATTTTTTGTTACTTTTAATGTCTTGTCCACTAGGAAGTTTCATGCCCTTTAATAATCTGGCATTATTTCTTATTTCAGACCAATCGTTTAGGTACTACAAGTTTCACCGTGTTGGATGAATTTTTTGAAGCTTCAACTTTAACGACTCACCAGTCCCATCTACAATGATTAATTACAACAACAAAAATATATTTCTATAGTGTAAGATATCCTTAATACAATGCAAAAAGTCCCATTAAATTATATGTAGTAGTTTTCCTTTAATTAATTTTTAAATATCGTCTATTTTTATGGGCGCTGGACCGGAACATCCCCTTAAACTATGACTATCTTTGTCAAGTAAATATATTCAAAATAATAATCGTGATCTACAGAAGTGTCTTGTATAGATACGCCTTAAATATTACACTTTTCTACAAACCGCACATTTACTGCACACTTGCTACTATTTGTTGTATACTGCTGCTGAGAACAGCATAGAAAATTTAAAAAATAAATTAAATACATCACGTACATATGTATATAAGGTGCAGGTTATATCGTGTTTGAACTATTCTTAGCAATTTCGCGTATCGACGGAATACGATTATAATTCTCTTTGTAAATGGAACCATGAGTTTCCGATATGGTATATTGATTGCAACGGTCACCCCTGCAAACTGAAATATCAAAGTTCAGTGTGTTTAATGTGTGACGCTAAATGATTTATTACTTTCGTAATATTTCGGCGCAATATTACAGTTTCGCAATTTCATTTTCGTATCGCAACAAGTTTTCAAGCAACATAGAACGATGAACTGAATATCGTAATTATTGCCATCGAGCTGAAACACTTGGCGATTCTGTTGCTCAGGCTTTAACGAATTTAACGAGCTGAAGATTTTTCCCAAGCTTTTACTCACAATCAGCAAGTATTACGATGTGCTTTTCATTTAAATGAACATTGAAATTTTTCACAGATCGAAATCCCAATTTGTGCGTTTGAATTTCACGTGCATCTTTCCATAAGTGCATTAACATGAAAATGTTTTTGATTTTGCGTTTGAAGCAACATCAAAGATTGATTTTATATTTGTTGTGAATATTTTGCGAAATCAAGACATGTATTTATACATCATTTACACATATTGAAACAGAAGATTATAAATTACTTTTTCCTTTAGTTAGATCTTAGAAGATTTAGACTGTAAGATTTGAGTAATGTAAAGTTTCTACGTTATACTACAGTCTGAGTCTTACCTAACCACATGGTACGACTATGGAGATGGTTAAGATGCAAGCGTTTTGGTAAATAGAAGCACAAGTAGAAGTCTACCTTTCTGTAACCAGACAAGTCGAATTGTAATACATAAATGTATGCGAACTCGGGCAGTGTCTCCTTTCTCGAAATCGAAATGTCGACTTATTTCTGCAATTCCCTATTGTATTCACCCTATATTATATAGAAGTAAATAATTTATCGAGTCAGTGTGCAATAGTATAATATCAAAGTATAATATCACAAAAAAAAAACATCATGTAATTTAAATCTCAAAAATTAACCATCAAAAAATACTTTTTGTTGGCATTATATTTACGTTGTCAAACAGTATAACTTTCATCTAAATTTTTTTTTCATATACTTATAAATAACAGATTAAAGGGAAAATTACACCCGAAATGCACCAATTTTTGCAAATATTTTTGAATTTATTTTAGAAACTAGGGCTCCAGAAGAAAATGTAAATACTCCACGCGACGCAGCAGACATTTTCCTCCCTGAAAACATGCACAAAAGTGCTAAGTCACGTTTTGTTTTCAATACAGAAGACCACAGCGGCGGGTGCATCCATTGCCGCTCAGCGACAGAATCGCTTAAACGCGCGTGACTACCACTGCCGGCGCCGCACGTTTTGCCAAACTATTTCGCTCTGGTATTGAAAACGAAACGTGACTTAGCAGTTTTGTTGATGTTTTCCGGGGGAAAAATGTCTGTTGCATCGCGTGGAGTAATCAGATTTTCCTCTAGACTCTTAGAATTGATATTTATCTAACAATAGAATGATTATTCCTACGCTGTGATTTCTAAGCCTGAAATTATCTACTTTTTTTTGTACTATTTAAAAGTGAATTTGAAATTACCTGCACCTTAACAAAATCGTTATTTTCTGTAATATTTCAATTAGACTAAAGTTTCAGATAGTTTTTGTTCTTCATTATTACTGAGAGTTTGAAATATAAAAGTTTATTAGCTTTTATATGATATTATGCAGTTTTATTTGTTCCCATCCTGTGCCGTAATTTTTTATTCATATTAAACAAAGTGGTATTCCAAACATCCTGCACTTCCTCTACATATAGTAGGCAAACACACCCTTGCCGTTCAATAAGGGGAAGTACCTACCAGAGCTGGTAAATATTTTGTATCGAATTATTTATCGACCAGTTTTTATATTAGTTCATTACATTAAACAAAACTCTCAATAACAACTTTTCGATATACACTCCTGGAAAAAATTAAAGGAACGCTATAATTTCTCGAAAATTTTGATCATTTTCGAATGGCTGTATCTCCGCGAAAAGTGGTTGCAAAAAATATTTAAGACTCTTTAAAAAATATCTGCAGAAACATAATTCCGAGAACGTCCAATTCCAGGTCCTGCTTAATGTTGCAATTTACATTTCTGCAATTTCTCGAGCAATCAATATATTACTCCAAAACCTCTGCACCCACTAATTTTAATACAAACAACATAGAGCAACTCTACTTCGTCTGTCTTTCTCATTACACTATAAAATTCTATGTTATCCGAAACTCTTTTCGGTTCTCCTCTTGCAAATCCCTCACCACCGTATTTTTCACAAGCTTCTTGTACGGCTTAAATCGCTAAATAGTGCTTCGCCGTGTATATTTGCCAAACGTCCTCGAAGCTTAATTAAATTTTCTGAACCCTGGCTTTCACAGCAAGAACCTTTGAAACGTTAGTACATACCTGGCATCCTGTGTCTGTATAGCTGGGGATCGAATATATTTCATCGAAGTGTTTCAAGCGTTAACGAAGCAACGGATTTAGGAGAACGCGTCCTGCAAAATTTACGCCCCAACTTCCATTATTTCATTTGCCGTAGGGATTGGCTTTCTGCGATCGATAACGTTCGCGAATCCACGGGCGACTCTACAATTGGCACGGTGATTCTAACTGAATTTAGAAAAGAAGGGATGGTATTAAACGTTCCCGCGACCGATCGCTGGAAAATTAAATAGATTTACAAGGGATCGCTCTTCTCCCGCTTCAGCGCTATTTTTTTTTGCCCATTTTTCGCGCGCGATCCCTTGAATTATAGAACGGCGTTATCCTACGGGCGCGAAATTGGAATTTCAGACTTGATGAATCTACAAGATTAAACATAAACTCGTTCGGTTTCGTTTAATAAAATCGACGTACCGTCTCCAATTTTCTGGGCGGGGGTTGTGTGGGGCGCGGCGGGAGGGTGACTTGAACGGGTTTAATCGAAATACTTTGTAAAAGCGTGCAGCAAGGAAGATGCGAGGAAATATTATTTGCAATAAATATTTGACTCGGTGCTCGTGTAGGCGAGCCAATAGAATTTAATGTTCGCAATTACATACGCTTGGAATGAAATATTCATTTTACGTTCGGGTCGAAATTGCATGGGGCGTGCTCGAAAAGTTGTTCCGATATCAGTTTTCAAGCGTCGAACTGTGGAAAATTGTTATATATTTCTAATGTTAACATTGCGTCTGTTGATAATAGAAGATTATTTAGTATTTGTGTTTGTGTAGTTTAACGAAAGAAATTTCATTTTGAACAGTTATTAGTAAACTTCTTCACTTTCCCCTTTTATTAATAATTATTAGAATTTGCTTTCACTCTCTGATAAAAGTAAATTGTTATAGTAATTTACTTGTAGGTGTCAATTTAATGACTGATCTATCTCTTTAACTTGATTTAAAGTGTTGGATTAAGATTCAAATACGTAATTAAAGAAAGAATAACTCAGATACGCAACTACGTATGGCAGTTTCTATAACGAATCTGTAGGACTACTCTTTATTATAATATATATTTTATTTGAATAGCTACATTTCCAAGCACTTAACACAACTAAATAATAATGCATAAACATACTTTAGATAGTCAGTAACTGCGTACTTTAATTTTTGTTACAATACTGAACGTCTTTTTGTATAAAAAAGTGAGTAAGTTAATTGTTCGACCTCGATTTAAGTTCAAATTCTGCTGTACACTGTGATTTTGATAATAACATTTTAAAGTCTTGATTTTAGAGAAATTGAAAGGTATGCACGTCTTGAAATACTTCATGATGGATTTCTTTTCTTGAAACATACAGCTACAGTTTCTTGCGAAAAACCATGTAGAAGATGGAACATGGCTATATATCATCGTAAGTATAAAGTATCGGATGTACGACACACGCAAAAAAAAAGCTACACCTATGTATCATAACTCTCTAACGACATGTCCTGTGTAGGCGAAGTGATTGAAAGCCTAGCAGAAGGTACCTGGACCATAGTATTTGCAACGTTTCAAAACTTTGAAAACATTTTAAATCGATAAATATCATTTTAAACGTGCAAAAAATTAAAAATTAATTTCTCTTTAGCAGCCTCCTGTTTTCAGACAAAGCGTTCCCTCAGAACCACGGTCAACGATATTAATTACAATTTGAATTAATGTTTGGTTCAATTAAAATATAATATAAAGGAAATATATAAACAATTATCAGTTTCAATATCATCATAGCCACGTTAAAATCTTTTATACGTCAACTTACTTATTCAGAGAACGTAAGATTCACAACCTTGCTCTCATGCCAGCTGTCACGTTTAAAGTATTCTAAATCAACGATCTGTTTACAATAATATATAAATTTAAACACGTTTCTGAGCAACAAGTACTTTTCCACGAAAGTACCACCGCGCTACAAAACTACGCAAATAAGTATACGATGATCAAGTTACGTACCATTATTCTTACGACGATATAATTTTATTCATTGAATCAATCCAAACAAAAGAAAAACTAAAAAAATAACCATAAACGCATAAAAAAATCCGCTAACAAAACGTCACTGTTCCCGTTGCTCTCAGTGGAATCTCCTCCTGCTTGGCGGGATATTCAAAATTTTATTAATTCCTAGCCCCATCACTTATCGCCGGAAGAAACCCGGCCACTTTTAGCTCGACACGCGTGTCGTTCTTAAATCAAGTGTGTAATTAAAAGCTACGGCTCACCAAGGGACTTCGGTGGCGTGCAGGAAGGACGTCAGAACAATCTTCCCCCGGAGACAATAGCGGGGCTCGTGGTTGCACGAGGTGTATCCGCTGGCCGACCAGGCGGTTACGGCACAGTGGTGGAAACCGTCCGCGAGAACGTTCGGTTCGGTGGCAGGTTTTACGCGCAACGACCACCAGAACGATTTTTTTCTGTTACATGTGTAGGTGCACCCCGCCGCGTACCATTTAACGTCGCGAACCTGCACGAGAACGACGACGAGGAACGTTCGCGATTCCGATCCGACGACCCGCGACTGTTCTCCACTGTTCTTCAGATTTTCCAAAACATTACGGGACAGAGCGTTTGCGTACGATAGCGATAGGGAGGTAGGGGGGAAGGATGTCCGAACGAAGTGACGGAAACAACCCTGCCGCGCTGAGAGTCGAAGCGGTACTGCGAGGCTCGCCCCGACCCGGCGTCCCCCACCACCATCGACCCAGGCCCCAGTGGCCAATCACCGCCGCGGATCCTCAGCCGTTTAAACTCCTTCCGTTGGATCCACCAGCAAACCGATATCAGCTGTACGAGGGGGTGGAAAGCACTGACGCCACTTTTGGCGGTCTCACGTGTTGCTTCGCTGTAAACACCGATGATCTGGGTTTCATTCAATTACTCGAAACGGCCCCTCGATTTTCGGCCTCACGTGTCGTGCCACCGAGAATTGACCGGGGATCAACCGCACGCATTTTGGACGTGTTCCAGCTAACTCGTAATTTGCGGCTGGGTCAAGTTTCCATAATTACGCCCCCGTGCAAGGCGATAAGGGAGTCTTGTTCCTCGGCAATTAACGGGAGGATATCATAGACGAAGGAAGCCGGTGTATGTTGTGTTATGTAGTGTTTTTGGTACTCGACATTCGGCGTATGTGTTTGGGGATGATATGCAGGTCGTTTCTAGTTTTGCGCCGCACAGTGCTGATAATGATAATATTGAACTTGAATCTCATGTTACAGAAATCTTAAATTGGTCTGTATAACATTAAGGTGGCCCTTATTTTCAACCTGTGATTTATTTTGCTCTCGCCTCCTAATATGGTTCCATTTCATAAAAGCATAGTCCCTGAAAAAGATTATTGCGATTGGACAATGGTTTGAATTTGAAGAATTTCTCAAAAATGGTAAGCCCTATCGAAATTTTGTTCAAATGATATTAAAAGAGAATTTAATTTTCTACAATTATTATATATATAATTTTTTTGTGCTTCCAACCATTTTTTAGATAATAGCGTTTGAATATAGAGAGATCTGCACTTCGCGTGTCCCACCTTTACGATATTGAATATCTATATTCAAACGCTATTATCTGAAAAACAGTTGGAAGCACGAAAAAATTATTTATACAATAATTGTAGAAAATTAAATGCTCTTTTAATATTATTTGAACAAAATTTCGATAGGGCTTACCATTTTTGAGAAATTCTTCAAAGTTAAATTATTGATGCATTCTAAACTTTAAGGCCTGGTCGGCACCCTTTCCTGTTGTCCGATTGCAATAAACTTTTTCAGGGACTATTTTTTTATCAAATGGCCCCGTTGTAGGGAGTGAGAGCAAAGAAACACACAAAAAAAAATCGACCCGTATAAATAAGGGCCACCCTAGTACAACATGGACTGTTTAAGCCCTAATCCTTCCTAATCTTCTCTTCTTATCCTTGGCTCCTCCTTCTTCCTTCATAAACTTCTTCCCTTTACTGCTACACTCGAGTCCATTCAGCTACATCCCGCTAACTCTATCCGGAATTTAGGACTTGATCTTCATTCTACTCCCATTTACGAAAATCGTGTTTCCATTTTATGTCAAGCTTTCAATGGTCTGCGTTTTCTTTATCCTTCTCCTTGTATTCTTTCCTCCTCTCAGAAACATTGTTTATCCCAATCCGTGATCATTTCTTCGTCCCCGTGTATCCTTTTGTCTTTCTTTCTTGATTCAGCGTGTTCAAAATTCCTGTTTGCGTTTCTTTTCCAGTCACAGTTAGGTCAGCATGCAATTTTGTATGACCAAATGAAGATTTGAAAAATCGCTTTCCCATTTTCCCATACACATTAAAAGGTATCACGCTTCGTAAGAATGAACTCATTTCACTAATATTGTAAGTAGGTTGCATTTTTTCCAAACTCTATCGATTAAAGCAAACTAGACTGTTGACAAATTTTATCTGTATCAACTTGTCAAAATTCCAGAACTTCAAGAAAATAGAATATTTTGAGTGGTCTGCTTTTAATCTACGGAGATTGCCCTGTAGCGAAGCTATTTGGATGGAGGAGCGCCGTTAAATGTCATTTGGGCATTAGACGCTGTCCATTGATGTTCCACTTTCTGATGCCTTCAATGATACTCTGTTGGATGCTGCGCTACAACTTTGATCAACGTGACTTGTTTCTGCGATACATTTCAGCAAGTTATATTGCTTTAAGCGACGCTAAGAGATACGGAGTCTCTGACGCTAATATTCGCAACGTTTGGTTGGCTTCAGAATTACTCGGAGGGTTTGACTATTTCACGCTCAAACGGACCTTATAAGCACCTTATTATTGAAATCTTTGTAATTAATTTTCAACTATATATCCATATTTCATTTGATAAATGCACCATTTATACAACATCGCTGGCCTAATTATTTCATTGAATACGTTTGAATATTACTGAACAAAGCATACCTATTTCCACAGTATAACTTTGTACCTTCACCTTCAAAGAACAGATCGTTTTCAATTAAAATATAGCCCAAATAAATATACCGAATATTGTTGAAACGTAATCGCCACAAAATTTTTGAAAATTTTCCTTATGTAAATAATTCCAACTAATTTTATATCTTAACACTTTTAAAACGAGTATCATGAAATTGAATTTTTACGAGGATCCTTTGTGTTTATCTTGCAGTTTCCACTGCAACTGATTTTTAAAGTTTTCCCTGAATTCTAGACCCTCTGTATGATACGGAAACGGGAGTTCAGTGGCCCTCGAGATGAAAGGGAAGCATCTAGAAAGATTGCCCCCAGGGTTTAACAAAAGCATAACTTACAATGTGATCATTTAATCTCTTCATTGTTGTTTCAATGTAAAGAGATTTCCTTAGAAAAAAAAATACATTACTACCTTTTCAAATGACGTAAAATGTGTGCAAGTCGTTGAACTTATGAGGAGAGGACTAGCTCGAAGAGCCGTTCAAGAAAAACTCCCTTTTTGGATGCAACTCGTCATTTGTTCTCGAGATGCTCGCGTTTAAAAAATTGGTTATCATAGTCGACACTTGGAATTAATATTTGTCCGCATAATGTGCACGTTCTGATCACTTTGACACAGGATACACATTTTACATGTTTCTTTATACCTTTATTTTTATTAAAATATATTTTTATTAACATATAAAAAGATTATAATCCAATTTAAAAGTTTACTTTTAAATTGGATTATAATCTTTGGCTTGTATGAAAGAAATTATGAAATTACATGAAATAAGTATGGATTTACCGGTATACCAGGTATTAAAAATGTTTGCAGCGTTAAGTATTCGGTTAAACTTACGAATTACTGACGACTTTTCTCATTAGACTGGATAATGAAGCTTAGTAACGTGGAACGTAAGCACTTGTTCCTCTAATCACTCTAATCGGATAATATTTATCTTCGTACTCGTGCAAGGTAAACGTATGATTTATATGTGGTGAAACCTACTTTCCAAGTAGTTTAATCCTCGTAATATCAGACGTACTGCATTAAGTGAAATAATTTCATCGAAGGATCTTTTAACATTTAATAAAATTACATGCCAACGATATTCAACGTGTGAAATAAGTATTATACTTTGAACATTTCCAGTTTCAGATGTTTTAGGCATAGCTATCGTTGCAAGCAGTTGTTTGTTATTACAGATAATATTTTTATTGCATTAATTTTGTAAGGAATGATTTTCTATGTAAAATCCTAATTCTTGCATTTTTCAGACCATCAACAAACATCGATCGTTCACGAACAGATAGTGACACCACTTAAAACGCAATTGCTTCCGTCTCCAAAGAGATTAAGTGGTATTCGACTGTCACTTGACTTTTTATCCTGACAATGAAGCGTAATAGAATATTGATTCTTCCAGTTTTAAGTACGTTTTGTCATTTGCTGTGTGCGTGTCTTCGTCACATGGCACACACTTTGCTGCCTTACTCTCAATACAGCAAAATTATAACAATATGTGGTGAAATGCAATTAATCTCTTCAATGATGTTTTGCGATTGTCATACCATGCGTTCAAATTGTCCAAAACTGATAAATTGCATGGATATGCAGTCAACTGATACACTTTGGTCGTTATGAAACATTCGCAGGATTAATATAATTTCACTGTTTACGTGCTGGTATTAATAACTTACGTTAATGAATTGCTGGAATATACACCTGGGATATATATAAATTAATATTCATGTGTATATGGTACTGTTACTGAGTTGTGTCAATATATGTATGTATGTGTGATATGCGTAAATATAGTATAGCACAATACAGGATGACCTGAGTTTATATAAAAAGTTGACAGAATCAAATTCTTATTTTCAAAATAAATAGTAAAATCCTTTAACATTTTTCGATGCAAAAAAAATATTTAAATACATATTATGTTATTATTCTATCTTCTAATATATTCTGCAAGCTCAATGCAAATTTTTGATGACTTCGATACTACCTATTCACATATTAAAATTACTCTGCCCCTCAAAAGTATGGAATCACTCTGTGAATTAAGGGGGGCAGGAATTTTTTCGTTAAATAAATTCGCGTGATTTATCGCGTGATTATATATATTAAAAACTATTGGAATAAAGAATATTGTGATTGTAGCTGGAGGTATCGAGTTCGAGTCAGGTGAAAATTGATCATACATTATAATTTTAATAAAAATTGATAAGTGATTCTAAATTTTCTGCTAACAGTGTATATATTTTGAAGAGTTGCATATTTTCTTTAATAATTTGTTAAACTTCTTTCGCCGTTGGTTCCTGTATTAATACCTTCACTGTGACGTGAGCAAGTGTGTTATCGAGGCAAAGTGTGCTGCCTGATGTGGAAAGAAAGTTTTCTCATAAAAGATTAGCGTATTGTATGTCTCATTTTTTCTTCATCTTTGGCTCATGGGGGACGACGTACCTTGGCAACGAACGTATTAAGCAACTTTAGTGAAAATCAATATTATAAAATAACAGTCAAGGTTTGATCAAAACTGCATGTTGCATATTCAGTTCCACAGTCATTCCATAACATTAGTAGCATGTCGCAGAAAATATTTTACGAAACAATTTTTTTCGTTCCTGGTGCGTGAATATTACTAATACTATCTGACAGACGAAATAATGGGTGATCACTTGATCCGACAGGTGCACCTGTTTGAAAATTCAACGTGTACCACAAAAATGTAGGCTAAATACGGCTTTAAATGCAAATCTAGAGAAATACCTAGATAATGCGCACGTTGTAGTTTGACAGTGATAACGGCCAGAAGCATCCAAATGCAATTAAATATTCCAGCTTTTTTCTGATTGTGGAACGTATAAAATTCATCGAGTTTTACTAAAGACCGCATATTACGCAAATGATCCAGACAAAACGCACGCATCTAAATGAAATGTGGTTTTCAATTGAATGAATCAATCCTATATTGCTCTTCATATATGGAGGTAGATAGAATGCATGTGAATCCTATGTATGCCAGATATATGAGTGAAAACGAATTGCAATTAAAACGGATGGAATTATTGGAACACTGAGCACGGCCTTTAACATTACCATTTTATGTTAATATCGTATTTGCATTTGAAACATTATTAGTTGGGTTGCTTGGTGAGAATGGGTAATGTGACTTTAAAAATTGAACAACGAATATAAAATATCCTTTTTTATTTGCTTTAATTGTGGAAAGTAATTTTTTTTTTAGGAAAATTTGCCGAGAATTTATTACTTTATTTGAAAAATAATTTTAATAAACCTATTTTTATTTTAGGTAATTTTAATATATAACTTTACATTTAACAAAATTTTGGGGCCTATCAAGTATATTAACTAAGGCAACAAAGGAATAATAGTTGAATAATTTAAGTCGACAATTATATATATGTATTTCATTTTCTGATTCCCAGTTGGTTACGCTACTTAACATTAGGAGATGTTCTGACAGATGTTTTACGAGAAGAATGTTAGAAGAACTTACTGCAAGAATTAAATTCCGTCGAAGGACACTGCGATTGGCTCCATCCCACTACGAAGTGTGCGTAGTGAAGATTTAAATTCATTGCTGGAATTAGAGTTAGTGGATTATCTTCAACGAGGCTAGAAAAGGAAGTATAAAATCAGAGGTATGTATAGGGTGTTCTAGAATTTGTATTGTGCCAATATTGTTATAAATGCCCCTACTTGAGAGATGTAACAAAAACACGAAATGCGAAGATATTAATAACGAACTTAGACACTTTGTTCGTATCCATAATCTACAAATCTCACTAAATCGTTATCTATGTATAGTTTTGAAAAACAATTTATCAAACAAAATTTAATAAACGCAACCAATGCGTGTAGTTAAATTTAAAATATAAAATTTATGTTAAATATTCTTAAATATTACGAAGTATTTTGTACATCGCAGAAATATAGAAAATGGTTTAACATTTGACCAAAAAAATTAACAAAATAATGCTATTTTTTTAAAGTATTATTTAAAACGATTCCTTATTAAAAATACACAATTTTTTCATCTCCACTGTTCTTCTAGCTCTAATAGTTTCCAAAATATTCGACCGAATACTAGGTTTCACAATTCTAACTTTGAGGGCTCTTTTCGCGCTTGAGGTGTGGACGATGACCGATAAAAAAAAATACGTAGCAAATAATTCTAATTATTTTACAAATCTGATTACATTTTATTGTTTAGAAGCAGATTAAGTCTAAGTATTCAATGTGAATTCAGGACCAACTACATTCTCCTTGATAAATTGTACTTCGGGGAATAATAATTAAAAATTCCATTTTAATTAACTTTATATCTTTTTAGCATGGTAAACTTTACCACGTGTAGCAATCATACCAGAAACAGAATTAATCTTTACTATCTCGTCTACGTTCATATTCACTTCAATTAATTAAGGCAAACATTTGATTTGATTCCATTACGGGTATAGTCCTATGTCAAATATAATTAATTTTGAAATAGTCGTTACTGCAATGAGTATCAATTACGTTTAGAATATCTGATTAATGTTAAATTACTTTTTTAATTTCAGGGGACACAATTATCTGACAATGTTATTAGCATTCTTAACGATATTTTCTCGGAACTGGTATTGTCTCTTTTAACACGTTACTTGTGAATCATAAAATATTTCATGTTTTCGATGTACCTACACGTATGTACATATTAAAAAAATTCTGGGTCTTCTAACATAATTTCTGCTGTCAATAATCGCAGTATAGGTACATTAAAAAATGTCAACTATTTATTTATAAACTTGTACTTCAATTTTAATGAAACTTTTCTTTTATATGTACTTTTTCGCAAATATAAACACCGAAATCTTTTCAAAATATTTTCAAAATTACTCATAACTTTGAATTATTGAATATTAAAATTGTGACGTGAAACATGATTCTATTCCATCTAAGGACAATATACTGACGGAGACCGTTCAAGTGGAAGCAATGACACTTGTCCCTTGCAGACCTGAAATCGATTTCTCTGCGGCTATTCACCCCTATAAAACATGCAACTGCAGCAGACTGTTGTGAAATAATCGAAGGAGAACTTCTCACTTCAATTTAAAATTAACCTTCCATCTTTTCTCACAGGCAAGTTGAAAGGCCTATAGAAATGACAATGAAAGGAACGAGTAATAATGGCGGAAGCTGCGAAGTTGCTTCGTAACATTTAATTAAATCACGTGACAGAGTCGTTTATTTTAACTGTACATTTATTGTGGTTACAGTAATTACACAGAGTAAGTGCAAAGATCCGAGAGTCAATCTATAATTCTAAAATGTACTATTATATACTGAACAGCAATTTTAATATTAAAATAATAATAGTATATAAACTGTATTGCAAAATTTTTTTTATGTGAATCAAATGTTATTCTTGTCATAGAAATGGATCGATTAAGTTTCTTATGAAGAGAAGCGAAATGCCGCATTTAATAATGAAGTCAACGTGAGTAAATAATAAGAAACTTTGGTAAAAAGTTCTAAGAATAATTCTTATTCTCCCGTTTCCTATTAATTAATTTTTAACTAAACTTCCCTTCCGTATCAAAAATGTCTTTAATAAATTTGATTACTCAAAAATATAGTAGGTATATTATTGGATTGCAATTATGGTGAAATTGGGAAATCTAAATTGGAAAATTTTAACACACCCTTCGTACTTTTCAGATAATACTTCACCAACAGATTTTTATTTTGTTAAACTCTAAAATATAACAGGAAAGTGTATGGTGAAAAAGGTTATTGGAGGCTACATTTAACCCGGCGTTGGTAAGGTGGGGAAATGTGACAAAAGTAATAAGGTGGGGTCTCACACACCCTCGCAAATAATATAGTGTATTATAGACATCCATATCTTTAATTAATATAAAGCACCAGGAGGTCATTTTTTGTTTGGTGTATTTTTTACGTGTTCAACTTAAACAAATTAACTTTCGATAAATCTGTAGTTGTAGTATTCACTCATAAATGATTTTGCTTTGTTATTTCTTCATAAATTTTATGATCCATCTCTCTCAAAGACGCATCACTCCCGGCACCTGGGGAGAGATGACCACATAACATGACTTCAGTTTTGAATCAGATTTTCAGCAAACATTGTCTTAAAGGAAATATCGACCACTTTTTCTGAATCAGCAGAAAATTTTAAACATATCACTTAAGTTTATTTAGATAAACTAAATAATATCAGTATTAGTTTTAATAGCCATTTTATGTTAGGTGAGCCAACCATCCCGGACTTACCCTATACCTGTAATTAGACCAAAGTAACTGTGAAATACGCCCCAGCGTATTTTCACATCGACATTTTCTGCAAATACCTCGAAAATACTGTGTGACGGTCCCCGAATACTTTAAAAACAAGGCGCGCTCCAAGAATATGCGAGCGTTGGCATTTGTTCTATGAGCAGGGGTTAGCTAGACAATTTTCCCAGCAGAAGTGATCTCTCCAAGACGCCTGATCGACTTAAAATTACTTAACTATTACAAACCTTGTGTCACTCAAAGTGTTAATAGGAATTTGTACCGAGACGTTATGCATTGAAACAGACACACCTTCACCCTGCATAAAACTATCATCACCATTAGCTAAAGTAGGCTATGATGTCTGTAGATAAAGAAGGTTCAAGGTTGTGTTCAATGGACACTAAAGTTCAGCAGTTACAAAAGTGGGTAAAAAAAAAGCTTCAAAGAATTAAAAAGACCGTACTGGCCTTGTTAAGTGACTATTACAAGAAGTCTCCGCCAACTTGAACCCATTACTCTCGTCTGAAGACGAAAAAGCGAAGAGACTTCAAAGAGGCTGCGTCCGCTTTGATTATTGGTACGTGTCGCTGCTAATAACAGCCATTCAGAGGTAGACGAAGCTTCTGAACGAGAAACGAACGCTATCGAGCCGCTTTTTCCCCCTGTATGATAACTTCCCTAATTAGCCGAGCATAGTCTACCTGCGCTACGTGACTGTAAGGTCCTATTGATCGCGATATTTGTAAGCGATGAAATTTCAGGCGCGGTCCAATCTCGTTTTCACGTACAACTACTTGCGCTTCGATGAAGCGCAAATACCAATTCTTTCGAGGAAAATGAAGACTCGAGAATTTTTCTTATAGTTCTCGTACCATAAAATCTATATACAGCAAGACGTGATAGTATTGTAAATTTCAAGGCGTGATTACCACGTTGGGGGCGACAATTCTAACGAAGTTTGGTTTGACGAGTCTAGAATGAAAAGAGAAGTGGACACGACACGAATAAAGGGACTATAATTCGTAGTTAGTGAAGCATCTGCTTTACGATATGTTTCTTTTGAAATTTAAATATCATTTTCTAGTACCTAAATGTTTCTATTTATTATAACGACGAATATGTAAAATTGCTTCTTCCCATCTTAATTATTTATCTAATGCTATTAGGTTTATGACTACATATTTCATTTAAGAATATTCGCAAGCTCTTCTAAATTCTGTAGCACTATGCGGAATATCTCCGAAGGTGTATAAAATATGTAGGTATTCCACGCGTAACTGAACTCTATATGAATCGATTTACGACGGTTTCTCGAACATACTGTTATGGTCTTCTCGAGTTATTCATTGCCGAAGTTGGATACGTGTGTAGAGAATTGATTTTCTCTCAGCTTATCGTGCTGCACCAGTATCTACAAAAGGTCCCAAGGTTTTCAAAGAATTACATCACGTTCTTCAATATGTTCTTCTCATTTTTTTGGTTGCAGTTTTGAAGACAAGCTTAGATTAGAACTATGATTTATAATTAGCCATTTATAATTAACAGTCATAAATCTGGTAAATTCTATGGCTGAGGTGTGGCATTTGATATCCAATTAATTAATTTTCGGTGAATGTAATTAATTATTTTCGCTCAATAACGAATGCTCTTCATTAAATTAAATAATTTCGATATCCTGATAAAATAGAGTGATAACAATTTATAGATGAAAGTAGGTATAATCTTAAAATAAGATTGCAGTATACCATATTTATGTGATAACTTGACGACCTAATAGTTTAATTTTAGAAGTAAAAAATTGTATTACTTCATCTGCTCTTATGATGTAACGTAAAAATCTTGAAATGTGCAATTTCATTGGTGAGTCTCAGCATTTGAGAACTTCCAGCTATTCTCAGTTTCGATTTTCGATCTGTAATATTTACATTGATTAAGTAATTTGCAGAACCACGTATACCTATTATTTAATATTTAACAATCATAGATATACATCCTCTGACGGATTCTATTTGTCAATTTAAATTGAGGAGGCACTTCAATATGGGGTGCATATTCGAAATAAAATTCATCTCACACAAATATCTTTGAATATTGATGGAAACGCTGACATTCATGGAAATTTTAAGAAATAATAATATTGAAACTCTTGGGCATAATTATCAATTTCGGGACCTTCATCCGAAAGATCAAGATCTCTTTCTAACCATATACATATTTTGAAATACTTAAAAATGTATATGAAGATATAAAAGAAAAATTGTAGTAATATTAAATAGATAAAGTTTGTTATGCTGAATAAAATTAAACATTTATTTACGGTCTCTAGTAAATTTATGTGGCTTGTATTTTCAGTGAACCTACCACTGAAGAATAGTAGTTTGGCTTAAAGGTTACACCTGCCTCCAGAAGTATATAGACTGAAATCGTGAAACGTGTCCATGGAGACAACTTCGATTAAGTGCAGGCGGAACTTTAACGTTCTCGGTGTGAAACAATCGCGTCGGATAATTCAGTCATCGGATTTCTACGGTGTGAAATGTGCGAGCAAGCCGGCTTTCATACCGTCAGGAGCACGTTTCATGCGAAACTCTCCTTGTATTCCTCCTGAGGACACCAATTCATTTTCTACAACTGACAAGAACGATGGGGATGGACATATCTCGCAAACGCTTCCGCCATGTGTTCCCACCATTTTGCAAATCATTGTAGACGAATTTCGGGGTGGAAGATTCATTTGTGTAACCGATGATAAATTTATTGCTTAATTTATTTACATTAACTCCGTGGACAAAATATTGTGTATTAAAAATCATTTCGTAACTCAGACGAAAGAAAGGAGAATAAAAGAGGAAATATATTAACATGTATCTACTTGTAACCGAATATTTTTATCACATTATACGAAGAAGAAATAAATGGTTCCATTTCAAAACCAATGCAGCTGCATTTCGCAAGTATATCGGTGCATCTTTCGAATAAAATGAGTTGCAGTTCAAATCCAAAAATCACACTGTACAATGTATATACATACAGCCGATATTTACAGAGCTGTACGAATAAACAGTGATCTGATAATGTATATACAATGTTTATAAGTATATGCAGATAGTTTCATTGGTCTCTCAACGTACTTTCAGTGGGCGAGTTATTTTAAGCGTACTGAACATAACTTCGAGGTGAGTATAATCTCCCGAGGAACCATTTGCCATTAGACCAATCCAGAACTCATTAAATGATACCTACGGAAACTAAGAAATACTAAAAATCTGTATACTATAATAAACCATATTTCATAAAGATGTGCTTTAATTAAAAAATAAAGAGCCATCCAATACCAACATATCCTAAATATAAATTAAGTTTCTCACATATCCTTCAGAACGTGGTTCCCCCAGAATTTCATGGTTGCATGCGTGTTAGTATTATACTATTCTGCTGCTTTATAAAAACAGGTCACGTGTACTTGTATTACCCCCAGAACAAGATAAACACAGTACCTTGGACTTACGAAACAGTTTAGCTACAAACAAGTTATCCCATAAAATGCGCGAAGGTCATACAAGATCCTAACGCAACTAATTGCCAGATCAGAATAGTACGACCAACTCAAAGCTAACTCAGTTTCACCGTGCAAGCGTCCAGAAGCAATAAAGCTTGAATTCATAAAGTGCACGTAAGTACACGGTCGTCACCGTTCATTCAAAAGCTCCAAGTCCTTCCTGCGCTCTCATTACTTGCCAAGCATCCCTACCGAAGAACAGCTAATGCCTGGGTTGCCGTGCGACTCGGTAGCGGCCCTTTGTCGACCGGTAGCGTCGATCGTTCCTCGATCGATCACAGTTGTCAATAGCGGTCCCGACGGCCGGGCACAAATTGCCAATCGGCGCAAGTCGGATTTAGCTCGTCGGGAATCATCGATCCCGCAACCAAACTTTCTGTTTCCTGAAAGTGACGCGGATGCGCAGAGTCTTTGACGTCAAACGTTCTCGGTTAAGGGACAGGACCTTTCGACTGACATGGATATTGATTTTCCTCGGTTTCGAGGTTTCTAGAGCAGTGGACGCCGTAGCGCAGACGCCACCGCTCTCAACATGGCGGTCCATCATCACACCAGGCTCCTTCCGTGTCGTGTGTCAACGTGCTCGCCTGGCCTGCTGCGGGGATCTGCGAGGATGCAGTCAGTGATCGAGGGACAGGAGCAGAGCGTCTAATTCTTGGACTTGATGCGTTGATTCTGGGGATAACATGGCCGTCGGTGCAGGGACCACTGTCACGTGTTTCGTGATCCTCGCGTCGATGGCACTCGCCATTGGTAAGCTCTGACATTACATTCGTTGAACCACTTGTTCCGGTGATTTATTCTGGTGACAGTTTAGGAGGAGAATGCTCGGTTTGGTGATCTGTAAGTAGGATGCAACACTTTTGTAATGGAGTATAATTGTCATCATTTATTTTTATATCAGTTAACTGTAGGTGTTGTTTTCTTAAAGCGACACTTCGGTGTGCTTGAGACACCAAGAACTTGTTTAAGAGACAGATTTCGGCTATGTGTGGTGGTACTGCAGAGTACATTTAAAGACAACTATACCTGTTGACGGTTTGTTTTATAGATGTTACGTTCGCGTTATAAATCGATCTCTTTATAAACTTATTAGTCTTTATTTGGAGACTTTTGGTTTGGTTTGGATCTTTTTAAATATATGCCTGAAAGGAAAACTAGATAAAATTGTAAAGTGATTTTAGATCTTAGAAATAGATTTTTTAAACGTTTGTTTTGCAATACATGTTGTTTAAATAGAATATATACCAGATTTAATCACATTTATAGCATTGTTTGTTACGTTTGAGAATTTTTTCACATTTTATTTTCTGAAGAAAGATATCATTTTGTAGAGTATTATATTAATTACTCAAGAAAAGATCTTTTCTAAAAGTTTTTAGCTGCAAACCCTTGAATTACATATATAACAAGTATGCCTAAATTGTATATTTGCTGTAAAGGATATTTGAAAATTATATTGAAATTAAAAAAATTTGTTTTAGTAACACGTGAGTACTTGGGTAATTGTATGTTCATCAGAATTAATTAAATTCTTCTAGTTTCATAAGTGGTAACAATATTTACGAGTACTTCACCACCATCTAAGAAACCACCACCATCACACAACTACTGTATTGGATCTCTAAAATATTACGCAGAGATGAAAGCAATGAGACTATTTCTTGAATATGCGCGTTGTACTCAATCTTGCTGTGTCTTTCATAAATCTGTAAATGAGTGCCCATCGTTTGATTTCATGCGGCCATCAGGAGAAATATCATCACAGGAACATCGGACAATCCAAGCTTCGAAACGAGTAAACGATTTATCGTGTTATCAATGCGACACGATGGAAGATGGAGACAGATGCTCCAATCTCACCGGAAATTACAGCATTTTCAAGCACAAGTGCACTGGCGACAAACGGACCTGCATGGTAATAACAAGTGATAACAACGATTCAAACGCTTCTCGATTACACGCGACACGCGCAGATTTCAACGAACGTTTCGTATAAATGTTTTAGAACCTCTTCCTCGCTGTTGTTTTAAAAAGAGAAACATCCTTGCCGGCTCGCACAAAATAATGCAAGCTGTTTTCATAAATTACTGTTATTGAAGCTCGAGAAAACAGTACATTTTCGTAGAATCTACTTCACTGGTTTTCAACGTGATAAGAAAATCTTCGTGTAATAAACAAGAATTAACTTCTATCTCAACATTTCATAAAACTAAAGTAGGCTAGCTTTGAGCTGATCAAGCACCACGGTTTTCCAATTAAGGCTCGATATCGTATTCACGTATAAAAATATTTATGAATAAATTAGTAACTAATGAAACTGTTTTGCAACTTCACAGTATCCCTGGATTAAAAGACTGCACGTAATGATTACAATGAAACAAAATTCCTTTCGTTTTATCTTCGTGGAAAAAGTTTTGTTATTTTCAAATCATCATTCATTAGTGTTATTCGACACATTGCTACACTACTCCTTAGTTTTTTGGAATACTTTACAATTTACACAGTAGAAATATGTTGAAACATAAGTTACTTTGCTTTCAATTTTCATGGTTTAGATTCTTTTAGTCCTGATTTTTTTTTTAAAAACTAGTATTTGGATTCATCTGAAATACTCCTTTTGTTACATAAGAAAATTGGCGCAAAATTGAAAATTCTCTGCATTGCTGAATAATTTTTTTTTGCTGGTTCATCAATTTCAAGCTACATATATATAAAATACCTGGTAGATAAATATCATGCACACCAACGGCCGGCGAACTTTGCGTGATGGTTGATTATGCAGAACTACTATATTCATGGTTAAAAATTAATAAAAGAAAAACTGCAGCTTCCTCAAAGATGCATCAAAACATGGTTCAAATTTCAGATGAATCGTAACGTTGGTTTCTTAAAAAAAAAATCCTAAACTTTGCTATGTTTTCAGTTCAATGAATAGGATTCCTCTCTTAAAGAGCAGAATCAAATAAGGCTCTACTCATATTTAATTCTCTGCTCGTAGGTAAAACGATTTTCTTATACTACCAGCACGGAAAATTCAACGTCTAGCCCTCAAACTTGGTCCATGGAGAGGAATTGCATCAGCAAGTGCGAGCCTGGTTGCATAGTCATTGGCGAACGTACGAAATTGTACGCCTGCACTGCTTGCTGCGAGAAATCGTTATGCAACATTGGCACAGCTGCTGCCAATAACCTGATGATGAGAGGGATTGATCTGTTTCTAGCTTTAACGTTACAAATTGTATTGACTATTATCATGTACCCATCGTGACACTGCGAATAAGATGGTATCTGACCGTTCTTGTAAATAATACCGACTACCCTTTCATTTCAAACTGTCATCCGTAGAACTCAATTGCGACAAACGAAATGAATAAACATGCCGTGTTTGTGTTTGTGCGATTTGTGATAATTTGCGTTGAAGGGGCAGTGTTGAAACTAGAAGTGTTACACGCTTCGTTGCAATGACTATTTAGAAAATAAAGTCGACAATCTGAAAACGATCTATAAAAGTGTACTTATCTATTATACTTGACTATTACATTATAAATATACAACTGCATATTTTATTGCACTTGAACTATGATATCGCGTATATTATCGATAAGCTGATGTGTAAGGAAATAAAAATTCATGTGCACGTTGTTCGAAGTAACCATGCTCAACAAATTACTATAGTAGAACTTCGATTATCCAAACCTCCGCTTAAGAGGACTTCGATTGTACTTTCTACTTTGAAAGTTCGTGAAGGTAATGCTATTTAAATCATATGCCAACTGACGGATCGAAAAATGAGGGAACTGGAAATAAAAATTGATTAAAATGATTATCATTCGATTATCCAAAGTTCGGATAATTGAGGTTCTATTGTAATTAATTGATTATACTGATTATTTCATCAAGATTCTGAGGTGCACGATACTTTAGGGCGACAAAATATTGGCCAACAAAAATTTTTGGGATAAATAGTGCAGGTAAGAGACAGGGGAGGTGTTTATTGCTTATGTTAGTAAAGCAATCGTCAGAAGTGACATGGAAAATGAAAATTTAAATTCTTTCAAATGAACATGTCGTTTCTACCAATGCTGACACATCAGAAACCAGTTTGGTCCAAAGGCTGACACACTGGTGCTCCTTAAGCTGACATTCACATGACAGATTAATTTGCAGGGATGATATTACTGATGTGAAGTGGTGCCAATATAATAATGAAGCGGTAAATATTCAGGAATCCCAATCAGACTGCGTATTACCATATCATTACACATTTAAATTGAAAGTGTCATGATTTGGGTCATTGCCAGCCTTTGATGCGGTGTTGATTTGACAGAATTAATAATTCTTTTCATATATGTGCCGGTGATTATGGTAGTGGTATGAGTCATGTATTTTTTGTTTCGAGATATTTAGACGGTTGCGTTTGGGGGCATTAAAAAATATTTTTCCATTGTTGAACAAAAGGTTTCACAACATTTGTGTATGCTCTTCTAATGTCAATCTACAGAAACCAAAAATTTCAGTCATAATACGAAAATTGTGACCAATATAGAGAGATTAACTGCGTTACACCCTATATACGTGGGATCAGGTATTCAAATTGTGTGCGACTGTATCGTATTAATTCTAAGTACACATACAGCTGCGATCAATTAACGTAGTTACACAACTTAAATGGAGGCATTCAGTTTAAAGTCGGCCATTCTGTCGACCAACATCCTGGAAATCTGCATGTTATCGTATTCGTAGAAGCAAAGAAAGCTTTTATTGAATGCCAATCAGATTTCTTCGTAATGATGATTCTACAATGCGTCTGGAGAAACCACAATCATCGGAACGTTGGTTGATTTTCATCCAAATAATAAATAGCAACACCTTTTCCTTTTCCCAAAATTTCAATGTTAATCCGACTGAATATTTACAGGGTCAATTGAACAGAAACATCACTAAGTATTTTGCTTAAATATCTTAGTTTTAGGTAACATTATCAGAAAGATGGATCTAAAATAAACAATGCTACAACTATTAATTTTTCAGAAATTAGGTTGAAATGACTTAGGTTGACATGATTTTTGGAACCTGGAAAGTTATAGCGGCCCGCCTTTGATTCATTATTTTTAACATAGTATTTTCAAAGCCGCGTTCATATCGTTCGACATGCATTTCCCTTTTTTCTGTTTAATTTCGGACATTTTTTGGTAGAAAACACAGGAGAAAAAACTAAGGACTTTAATAACAGGAAAAAATTAAAAAATTTGGTACTGCACGACAAGCACGTGGAAATTTTTTTAGGTTTGATGCGGAATATGCAAAGCAGATTGCAAAACCTGGGGCATTTATGTATACCTAATAGCCTAAAAATAATGTAAGTACGTATTATGACAAAATTATTTAATTACGTGAAAAATAAGAAATTTGCTATGGAAAATAATTTTTGTCGTACGGAACACCAGCTTAAACGTTAAACATCTTAAAACTCTAGTAGTAATACTAAAGAAAAATGAACTTCGCCGGAATATGTTGCTCAGGACTATAGTATTAATTTGTTTCTCCTTCGATAGTGCAGTTAACTAACAATAGAAGCGAGATTTAGCTTTGGCTATCTTACAAGGGGCTCTTCAGGTTTGACAATTTCAGAAAATTTTAAAACTTAATCTACACGATGGTCTTCACTCGGACATTAATTTCTGAAAGCAGTAAGACACACCTTTCAGCTAAATTCGAGAAAATCAACTTTGAAAAATTCATACTCTAAGAAGTAATTATATAAGCAAAAATAAGACAAAAATCAAAAGTGACGAAATTGCGGTAAAGGCTTCGCTTTCAAGAAAATTAACTTTCAATTGACGCTGCAGGAGCACGCGCTTACGATGCACACTTATCTATGCGAAATTCACCTGCTCTGAGAAATTAATGTCCGAGTGAAGACCATCAATACACTAAGTATCAAAATTTTCTGAAATTGCCAAACTTGAAGGTCCCCTTGTTAGCTTTACTGTACAACTCTTCCCTACATAATTCCCCTGCCAAAATCTTCAATTACATACATACCTCAGGACTAACACAAACCCCACATACATGGACACAACTTCCAGTTATCATTCATAATTATCTATACAATCTACCAACAAAGAACACCTATCGCTGCCCATTCCAAAACACATATGTAACTCGCCCCGTAGTCGCATCAACAATACACCCGATTAGGTATTCTGCAACAAACTAATAACTATCCAATACTAAAAGATGATCACTCTGCCAGATGCTTCCGCCACTGTCTACGCGCCTCGTCTCGTGGCTCATTCGCATCGGCGAAAGGAAGCAACCGGAACAGATTTAATTTCCCTTTATTAGATTGATTGCGCTCCAGCTGGCGGTTCGTGGCGCGTTCAAGGGAAACGAGAATTCTCGGAGGCGGGAACGGTTCAAGACAAAATCCTCGGCCCTTGTTAGCGGCAGGGTCGAACAATGCGTCCACCAACATCCTCGTTTCGCGGTGATTGCACATAAAGCTGCCATTATTAGAACTTCGGTGGGCGGCAAGCGCTGGTGCTTTTTCCAGCCTGGCGTTCGCGCGTTCTTACGCACAATTCGCTGGTGCACTCGCGTGCTGGCGTGCGTTTCCGAGCTGCGTGCCTCTGTCCATGTGGCTGCCAGTTGCAGCACCGCCGACCGCCGCGTTCAGTCCGCTTTAATTGAACGTTAATTCGGAATATCGCGTTCACACGCGCCGCCGTCGCGACTAAACGCGACATGGCTCCCCTGGCCATCGGAAATAGCGGGTTTTGCCCATCTACGGAAGCCAGAATTCGACGAGGTGCCGTGCCCGTTTACGGGAAATTCGTTTAGCGAGACGAGAATCGTACGCAGTCGTCGCGATTGTCGCGAGAACTCTTATCACTCGCTCCACATTTTGCTGTGTTCCCCGTGCAATGACCGTGATTGCATCGTTCCTCCTGGGCTGCTAATTATTTCGCGCCATCGCTGTTGCTGCGACATAGAATTCATGTAAGCAAGCTTTTTGGAACCAAGTACTACGTGCTGTCAGTGAGGATTCGTCAACTTCTTTGTGACTAAACTTAACCATTAGAGAGACTAATTGAAATTGCAATAATTTTTATCCTTCGATAAGAAACAAACGTGATTCTTAAGTAGAAATTGTGCTGTGAGTTGTGAGGGAATAAGAAAGGCTTGATTAATAATGAATCGGATCGGAGGTGTTTATTATACGATGCCATACAAGAAGACTGAGACATATTCGCTTTAAATTCCAGTTACATCAATAATTCTTATTATGTTTATCCTGCGATGGAAGTGTTCGAGTTTAAAGAAGTGTTTAGTGTTGGAGCTGAACAGCTCGATCTGATTGACACGAAGCGATCGAAGCAACTTCAAACCATCGAACGATGAAGAGTTACGTTTTCCATTTATAACGTTTATTGTAACCGAAAGTAAACGAGAATGTTTGTGAAGCTTGGAGCACAGCGAGCCGAAAGGTCCCACTGAAGCTTCATTAAACCGAGAGACATGACGCAATCGAAGCTTCCGAGTTTCCTTCTGACCACGTGGTTGCTGGGAACGATTGCAACTAAATCGAGGGTAAGCGACTTTCTGCAGAGCTTGCAGGAGTACGAGATCGTACACCCTCGCATAATCTCCAATGAAAACGGGCGTAACAGAAGATCGACGGCGGATAATGGAAGCGAACACCTCGAAGAGCCAGTGCTCATCGAGATCAGCAACTGGACCTTGAAGACGGTCACGAATAGTCGACTGATGCTGTCCTCGAACTTTACTACCGATTGGGTATTCTTCGCCGAAACGAGGTCTGCCGCATATGACAAGAAAATGGATTGTAACCTTCGGCAAGGTAGCGTGGAAGGTGGCACACGTTCCTTGGTCGTCGTCACTATTTGTAAAGAGGAAATGTACGCTCTGATGCTGACAGACGGGAAATCGTTTTTCGTTCAGCCGTTAATGGATGGTCAGCACGTGATGTACGAATCGAAGCACGCGGAGTGGTGGTCAACCAGGGAAAATCCAGACGCTGTATCCGTCAGACGAGGAAATCCTGCAGGTGGTGCCTTTGTTCACACGGTGACTTCTAATCTTTACGATGTTGCATTACAGACGCGACGCGTTGTCTCGCAATATGTGGTCGACCCCGTCTGACAGTCGAACTTTAATTTTTAAAATGAACGTTGTTTTTGGTGGAAACTGCTGAAATAGGACATTTGATTTTTCTATTTGTAAGAAGGGTAACATCGTAAGTAAAGGGGAGGATTTGTTAAGGTTAAGGGTATTGTTAGGTTGCTTCAATCTCGTTTTAAATGGTGATTCCAGATATTATGAGGTGATGAAACGCGCAAGTATTTGTACAAATTATTTGAATATGTAATTTTGAAGAAACAGATTTCAATTTTTGTAATATGCATTGAATTTTAATGATTTTTGCAGTCTTAAAGTCCTACCTAGAAATTTTTGAAAGATCGATTTTTCAATTTTTATATTTTTTTGAAGTGCAACATCTTGAAAATATTTCCTGAAAGTGGCAAGTTAATCCGTTCAAAGTTGACAAAGTTATACAAGTGTAAGTAGGTAGGTTGTCCTCGGTGTAGCGCTCACAATTAGACCAACAATTTTAAAAGCGTTTTCCTCAAAATTATTATTATTAAAATCATGTTTTTAAAGTCGGTGACACATATAACTAAAAAATTAATGACACTTGTATTTTATTCACAATTTTCATGCGACATAGATTAATGTAATTGCACAGTATTAATAAACCTACTGTGAAAAGTTGTTATTTCGATTAGAAATACGTTTATCTAAATTGGGAATATAAAGTTCCGACAAAAATAGTATATAGAAAAATGCTACACAGTTCAACGCTAGATTTAAATTTTACATGATACACGCGCAGAACCGCAGAAGTTTTACAATTTTTCTCCAGTAGCTACACCAGCGAAATTCAGTTTCATAAATGCTTTAAAACGTTGGGTTATTAACGCAACAGAATTGCGTAATACGTTGAGCAATTATCAACTTCATAGCCCGCATAGCTGCTGCAATGGAATTTCATATACGTGCTTGGAAAATTCTTAACGTGCAAATTATAGCCTAACAGTAGGGATGGGATCAAGTTCAATATGTACTCACGAATTCAAGTCAATACCAATACAAATATTTCACTTTATGGGATTCGAATACTACTCACAAGAGGTGACGGTTTCGAACCTTAGAAAAAGTACCTACCGAGTATTTGCAACGTTCGAGAATGTGCTTATAAGTACTTTGACGTTTAAAAGAATCGAATCTTTTAAAATTAGTATATGAACTCTGAAAGACAAAAATCTACATACTGCATGCATACTGGAAATATTATGTATGTATGTCGTAAACTGCGATTGCACACTAAACAGAAAATTATCATAGGTAACCTGTGAATCATAAAAGATTCGAATCTACTTGGTCAAGGTTCGATTATGTATACTTGAAAATACCGCTTACGTTTCTCAAAGTATTTATAAAGAGTTCGAATCTACCTCGACGAAGTTCGAGTTTACTTAAAAGTATTGTTTTTCTTCTTCGAAGTAGGTACTCGTGAACTGTATGAAACTATCCAGTCAGATTTGTACCTATTTTTAATATACTTCATCCCATCACTACCTAACAGCTAATTAAATGATCTCTCAATTAAGTCTCTGATCTATTATGGCCGTGGCACGCTGCAATCCTCATTTCACTCTTTTTAATTCGAAGCAGAATGTTCTCACGATAGAAATTTCATAGAATCATATGTACATACCTATCTACATATGTTCTCGTGTTTTAATAAATTTCTTTGAAGACACATGTGTAATTAATATTAAATAGAGTCATACGTATCAATAGTGCATTTGCAAATTGTTACCCTGGTATGTCTTAGTAACTTGTTAAAATAACTTCGTAATTGAAAGATAGATTTCAATTCTAATTTTCTTATTACAAATTAATCTTCACCACGTAAATAGTAATTTACTTAAAGCTGACATTACCAGATGCATGCTTTTTTGCATGATTGTCGCAATAGTCATTTAGAAAGTTGTAAAGTGCAATAATGTATTTATAGAGTTTACGAATGTCAACACGAAGTTGAAACGAAGGAGACGCGATTCTATAAATCATCATGTACAAGAATTCTACAATCTGTCGGGTGACATCTTTGACATGGAATATCCAGAAGCTGAAAAACTGATTTTGTACGATGAAAGAGATGAAGTAACAGCAGAATCTGATGACACTGTAATAGAAGAATTATCTACTGACGCAAGCTCTGAAGGTGTTAGTTACTTTTCTGGACCTACGTGGCAGAGAAATAAAATACCAAGTGAGTGAAGAAGTGGATTTTCCAAAATATTTGTTTTATTAAGCTATAACATTGGCACAGGCATTGGAGATTCGTAGAATATTAAATATTGTTACATTTCTAATTAAATATTTCGTATGAAGTGTTAACTAAATATTTCAGAATTATTTGCAAAGCTTGATTTACCTTTTACCCATTTTAGAAACTCAAATATCCAAGAAAAGTTACATATCTGATAAAAATATTATTGTATTAAATATTTAATATTTTTCATCTCTATATTTCTTCATCCTTTTCAGTTCAACAAAAACGTTTTAGATACTGTATTATCATTCGAAGCATACGTTACAAATATAATACTTCAATGAAATTGATTTCACTATCTCAAGAGTTATTATGTATAACAGGAAAATGAGTCTAACTCGAAATCACAGGGAAATAGTTCGCGTGTTCATGTGAAACCCTTTTTACAATTTTCCTATTCAGATTTATAATAAATTGTTAGGTTTCTAGCACAGTGTATATTTTTTACCACTTAGTTACACCTACTTATTAAAAATTTAAATTAATTAACAAACTTTTAGGGAAAAAAACGACCCCTAAAGAATCGTCGACACGGTGGCTAGAACTCGGCATAGCTGCTGATTATTCCGTAGTGGATTTCCATGGAATTCGAGTACAACAATATATTTTGGCTCTTTTGAATATTGTAAGTAGTTATAGGATTAATACCTACATCGGATAGAAAAACCTGCAATAAATGTTGCATTATAAAATATCTAGATTGCCCAGGCATAATGAACTGAGGCACATTTCGTGATCCAAGAATTTACCGTTTGAAAGTTTTTAGGCGATAGATAAACACACAAATATATCAACTTTCTGTTTTATATATTTAAGACATAGTTTTTCCACTGTATTAAATTTTATAATACAATTAGTGCAACTATGTTCTTATCTGATTGCATTTATTCTAAATCCATTAAATAACACGAGGTCAGTCAATGTGAATAAAAGTGTAGTGTCAAGTGTGTTTACAATTCTAGGTCAGTGCGATTTATATGGATCCATCGCTTGAATCGAATATGGTCTTAGTGATTGTGCGAATGATTTTATACGCGGAAAAAAGAGACGGCATGGTAAGCAATTCAGAAACTGCCAATTTAAATGATAAAAGATGCGACAATATTGTGTTTCTGTAGTTATAAAATCCCTAATTTCACATAAACTATGTCATGCTTTAATTTAATCAAAATACCTGACACTAATTTAAAGAAGACATCCTTTTAACGTGGAGTGATTCAAAAATAAAAACATCTCATGAGAATTTCCTCGAAGTAAATCAACATACAGTACTGGAAATATTTATTGCATCACTCTCGAATTTAATTAGTACACAAAATTTTCGTAGCAATACGATTGATAAAATGATTCGTCTCCAATTTATATTTGCCAAGATAATGTGCAATAATATTTTGCTAATACCTATAATAAGATAAGTACAAGCGATAACGCGTTTATTCAAGTGATGCAGTAAATATTTCCAGTACTATATGTCTAATTTTCAACGATATCGTATCACCGACATGGTAATTAGTTCACAGGCATGACAAATGTATCTGGAAAATGTTACCATGATTAATCCACTCACATCAGTTTCTAATTACATCACAAGGTTCGTCGCGGTGATGCTAGACGATCCCTCGAGAACGTTAACAGATGGAACAAGAAAATGTTATCTTCGGCGAGCGTCAGCCATGACGTTGCGGTATGGCTGACCCGTATAGATATCGGAGGGCCTTCTGGATACGCACCTGTATCTGGAGTATGCGATCCTGCGAGATCGTGTGCCTTGAATCGAGACGAGGGCTTAACCAGCGCATTTATCATCGCGCACGAGATCGCGCATATGTGAGTATCGCGCGTATTTTTTCAATTAATCAATCTAAAAATGACTATCTAGCATGGTGTACAGGATAAGACGCGAAGAACATTATTATCTGATTTCTTAGGAACCACTAGAAACAGTAATAAAATCGTGCTGGTTTGTTTTAAAACGTACTGGCAAGGAAATGTTCCCATTTTGAAAATTCTGATTTAAATGAAAATTCGTGTGAATGTAAGTAGAGTATATTGGAGCATGCAGCAGTTTTGTTCTTTAATACAACTTTATTTTTCTTTTGATAATGTGATAGAGAATAGAGAATTGAAGAATTCTTATATTTAAAGTTTTCTTCTATCTCGTACCGTTATAATGTTTTTAAAGATTTTAATAACTGATTTCACCCTTTCACAATTAATTTAGCATAGAAATATATACTTCATCATATCCTACATTCACACGAAGTTTCACGAAGAGTTACTTTCTTTGTGAATCTATTATTTTTGTAATTTAAAAGAAAATAGGATACTGTATTA
This sequence comes from Andrena flavipes, assembly GCA_963971345.1. Taxonomy (NCBI): domain Eukaryota; kingdom Metazoa; phylum Arthropoda; class Insecta; order Hymenoptera; family Andrenidae; genus Andrena; species Andrena flavipes. The sequence goes on from OZ020480.1 coordinate 64,686,091, forward strand.
ATTTGTGCACTTTTAAATAATCATTTTGAAAGCAAATAATGTAAGATACTTGGTTAGTATTTTCATGAGGACTAGAACTCTGATTTACAATAAAAGTGAGCGCTATAAAAAGTGTAAAGAAAATAAACATTCTAGTAAATCAAGAAGCTATGCTATTTTTAACGAAACGATAGACTAACTAGTATATTCAACTATTTTTAACATTTCATTTCATTTCCCTGAGACATCAGAAAAGTTTGTTTTGTATTTTAACACTTCGCGCGGTCTTTGCGTGTTTCCACGCCAAGGGATTTGCATCCTGTGCCCAGTTTGGCGTGCTTCCACGTCGATATGTTCCGGAGAGCATCGGAAGTGCGTTGCCTGAGTGTTTCTGAATGCTTTCTCGGGTCGTGTTAAGCAAAACTTCGTCGGCAGAAGCAATCGCTTTGGAAGACCTGGCCGACACGAAAGGGCATTTCTAAAAATCTTGCGCTACTCAAAGTGTTAAGATATAAATCTTGTTTCCCGTAGTCTAGGCTTGACTCATGACGGAGACGATACCACTGGAAATGCTTGCGGTGAGGAAGGGTCTCGAGGGAGCGTGATGGCACCAATAGTTGCCGCAACGTTCCATCACTTCTACTGGTCCCCTTGTTCGAAAAAGGAGTTCCACCGAAGGGTGAGGTGAGAGAGATTTGTTTTACGCGAGCGTTTCTTTTTAGAATTACATACTCCTGAAATAGGTATTTGCAGACGGTGGTCGTGTTTGTTGAACAAACCAAAGCACGACAGCACCACGTCCCTGAAAGCTGCCGTTCGCGAGACGTTCACGATGGACGAGCAGTGTCGCATGGAATTTGGCGAAGGGTACGTTTTTTTGGACAGTAGAATCCATAACACTGTCGAACAAAATTGAACTTTTTTGTGTTCTGTAACATTCAATATCGTTGTTTAAATATATTTAAATGTTTATAATCCAATAATAACTTATATCGTTGTGTTCGCGAGGGTTCATAGAATAATTTGACGGGAAAAGCCACCGCATAACTATTAGTGCTTCAGCAAAACAGATTTTCAAAGTTGAATATTTGCATCTTTCTTCAAAATCGAATTTCTCGAAAACTGAAGGTGATGGCGACAAACGGTTTACGGATTCGTTTTTAGTGCACAAAAATCTATAAGAATTGACTATTGATTGTTACAGAACAGAAATGAAGTTAAATTTTGTTGAACAGTGTAATATACGTGCCAATACTTTATTAGATCATAGTATTATGCAATTAGCAACTAATGTGTTTCGACATGAATCCAGTTACGAACTCTGCAAAACTTTTGACGTCTTGGAGCCGTGTTCCCATTTGTGGTGTGGCAATAGCAATATTTCTCAAACTTGCAAGACCAAAAAGGGACCACCTTTGGAAGGCACAGTATGCGGTGGATCGAAGGTAAATTTACGTATTCCTTGTACGAAAGACGGCATTTCTGTTCGAAATTTCGTTTAATGTCTTGTAATAATTCTTTATCATAATTCACTTCATTCCTTATTTTTATTTTTCCTATTTTGCTCATTATTTTTTCAGTGGTGTATAAACGGCCGATGTCAATCGACGAATAAAAAGAACTTCGAGATGGGAATAGTGTTAAATAAACCTAGAGACGGAGGTTGGAGTACGTCGAGTGCCTGGGAAAAATGTTCGAGGACGTGTGGAGTAGGAGTGCAATGCCGAACACGAAAATGTAACAAGCCCCAGTTAGTATTTTAGCAAATAATAAAACTTCATATGTAGTAACCAAATACTCTGCAAAATTTTAAGTAAAAAATTAGGCACAGTGTAAATAGTATTTCAATATTTTCAACAGTGTACGAAATAGTTGTTAAATGTTACTAGGTATTAATAATACCCGTGAGAAGCTATTCTATGCCATTTTTTTTGCACAGAATATACATATCATTAGAAACAATTATTTTACTTTATATTGGTACCGTATTGAAGTTAGAAAGAAGCAATTTTAACTTTAAAAAGAGAAACTCAGTGAAAATTAAATTTATTTTAACAAAATCAAAAGTACGATGACTGGAGTTGTAGAAATGACGAACACCTGGCAAAGGAAGAATTATTCGTGCTTTTACTGAAATAGCTTGGTACAAAACACTTGCCCGCGAAACATTGCGATTTCAGAGGTGTATTATTTAATGATATTTCGTCTGCTTCAAAGACCTACTTATGGCGGAAAATATTGCCCTGGTCCCAGTGACGACTGTAAACTTTGCGTTTCACCGAAGTGTTCCCCACCGATCGATCTCAGAGCGCAACAATGTTCTAAACTCGCCAATGTTTTCCACCTCGAGAGAATTCAATTGAAGAATGACGTGACTTGGCTACCATATGAATCCGAGCAGGAGAACTTGAGATGTCAATTGATCTGCAGGAGCAAAGAGACGGGAGAAATATTTTATTCGAGAAAAAATTTGATCGACGGTACACCATGCTCGTATGGATCGACAGACATTTGCATACAGGTAAGGTGAAACGTTAATATTAAGATTGAAAATTAAACTTTTCATAATGTTCCACGTGTAACATTAATGCGGTCCTTATTTACACATGTTGAAATTTGTTTTCTCAAGCACGAAAAAATTATATATACAGTAATTGTAGAAAATTGGATGCTCTTTTAATGTATCAAATATTCTGACATAATTACTGTTAATAATACTATTTTTTTATTTTAAAAGTAAAGAATTTTGTTTTTTATTCTATGACATTACATAGGTGGATGTTCTTTACTCTTTATTCAAAAAGATACGATAAAATATTAGAACGGTTATACTATTGAAAAAAAATTGAAAGAACACATTCTGAACCAGTTATAACCCAATTATAAAGACTCTCTCCCACCTTCATCGGTACAAATTGAAAATATAATTGAAATAAATTGAAATATAAAGTAATTCCTTCGACAAGCTTCGCCTATTTGTAAGCTAGACGACTTATCTTGTAGCCACATTTTTGAGATGTGAAGTAAGTACCTACATCTTCCAATATTGTTCGTGCAGCAGGAATTGTTTTAGCATGTTAGTATCAAGGATCTCATGACAGATCATGCATCATGTGGAGGATACTCAGTATCCAAATTATGTAAATCCTGGTATGTATACATACTGCAATGCGTTCAAACATACATGTTTGTGTAAACCTCGAGCATCAAATCCATGTTGTTACAGCATCGCTTCCCTAGAATTACGTACAGGACCAACACTTCCTCTTGAAATATCATATATTGTGCACATTAATTGAGAAAGTGTTTTGCAGATAGGTATTTAAATAGGAATAAGTACGGAATCATTTTATGAATCTTTCAGATCGAATAAATACAGACACTAAAGTGGTTCTTATTTACTATTGATGAAATTTTTGCGAAGATAATTCAAAAGTCGAAAATAAGAGCCAACCTAACAGACATTCTCCACCATATGATATTAACATTATTCAGACTGTGAGTGGCGTCGGCGTGTTTTCACACCAATAAATTTGCATCTTAGATATGCGTGGTTTCGGGGTATTTTCGCGTCAATATTTTCTCGAAAGCATCAAAACTATTGTCCGAGAATCTTCGAATATTTATATGGAAAACAAACCAAGCTCGGAGTTCACTTTGTTACAAAACTTTCCCAGCAGAAGCGATAGCTCGAAAAGAGCTGACCGACTTAAAGGGGCATTTTTCAACCTTGCTGAAATTGGTAATTCATTTTTAATTTGACCAAGCACTGTAGAACTGGAAATTATTTTTAATTTTCTCAGAAACATTAAAATACAAATAAATGTAATGTACTTATTCCATATTTATGTTTTAATTAGAAACTGTATTCAAACGGTAGTTAATATGCTATGAAGTGTAATTTACTGTAATTATTGTATACTATATCCCCATAAAAAACTTCAAAAAAGTAAAAAAATTACGCCAAGTACATGAAATCAAATAAATCACAAAAAATAGAAGATAATAATATGAAATCAAATAAATCACAAAAAAGATAATCATAATAATAATAATAATAATAATAAATCACAACAAAAATAGAAGAAAATATACAATCATAAAAAATAGAAGAAAATATACAATATAAAAAAATATGTGAAATCAAAATGAGCTGCAAGTACATAAAGGTGCTTTCCAACTGCGCCTAAGATGACACAACTACATATACACAGCTAAAATGCTGTGTTCGTACATTCTATTACTCATATCGTAGACATTTTAAGTATCCCATTAGAATAAAAGAATCCCATTTAAAAACATTGTCGTAAATTAATTAATAGCTTTACAAAATTTATTTTTATACAAATAAATATTTCAATACGAATAAATATTTTATTCAAAATACTTGGCGCTGCGAAACCGAAAGAAATGTTAATTGTCTTAGTATTAGTAATTTACAATAACTTACAATAACCCTTACAATCTAAAATACGTAAACATATACATACACATATTAGAAACGCAGTCAAATTTATTCTACATATATTTAATTCTAATATCATACGTAGCATATGCACATACACACATTCACGAACGTACGCACAAGAAAGAAAGAAAAAGATTTAATGCAATTTATACATATTTATTCAGTTTAGCAACACCAGTTCGGAGCGCAGCGCCAAGTATTTTGAATAAAATATTTATTCGTATTGAAATATTTATTTGTATAAAAATAAATTTTGTAAAGCTATTAATTAATTTACGACAATGTTTTTAAATGGGATTCTTTTATTCTAATGGGATACTTAAAATGTCTACGATATGAGTAATAGAATGTACGAACACAGCATTTTAGCTGTGTATATGTAGTTGTGTCATCTTAGGCGCAGTTGGAAAGCACCTTTATGTACTTGCAGCTCATTTTGATTTCACATATTTTTTTATATTGTATATTTTCTTCTATTTTTTATGATTGTATATTTTCTTCTATTTTTGTTGTGATTTATTATTATTATTATTATTATTATGATTATCTTTTTTGTGATTTATTTGATTTCATATTATTATCTTCTATTTTTTGTGATTTATTTGATTTCATGTACTTGGCGTAATTTTTTTACTTTTTTGAAGTTTTTTATGGGGATCTCACTTCTTTTTATAAAGATAATAACAACTACAATTAGCACCTTTCTAAGAAAAATATGTACGCATATACCGTCGTTGTTGCCGTCGTCTTATTTATTCGCGAATAACGAATAATCTTGGGGATGTATACGAATTCGTATTCGAATGAAAAGTTATTCGAATAATGCCCAACTCTGTCCTACAAATATTATAACCAAATGCTAAGTGTCAAATTAAGTAAGTTGTCCGAATTTGAAATGTCACGAGTTTTTACATTAATTAGGAGATCGAATTATTATCTTAATTAACATGTATATGTATATCAATAACCTATTCGTTGCATTATGCATACACCTTAATTAATAATAATAAAGTACACTTACATGCAAGGAAATTAGGAATAATTTGCGGACGCCGTGATATGCGTGAGCTTCGGTCGGCCGCTTGATTTTTTTTTCTTTTCTTTACGCACGATCCTAACGTAATGTTATTATCGCGAAACGTAATGAATAATGAATAATTTCGATAGTCGATATATAACTTGACGGTAAGCTGTCAAAAGGAGGAGATTGCATAGTGAAGATAGCGATTGATGAACGAAACATGTGTTAGTATCATTTTGGCTGAAGGTGTGCGTGTAACGCGTATAATGATGAACGAAACATGTATTAGTTCCGTTTTGGCTGAAGGTGTGCGTGTAACGCGTATACGTATTATGTTGACGAAAATTTGTCTTGAAGAATCAGAAGAAAATCTTATCGTTTCTGACTGATCCACGAGACGATATTATGATATCTCTGTTATGCGTGGACAGATTTTATTGAATTTGGTCTTATTCGAAAGCTTATATGCGGTTTACATAAGAAAAATATCTTTAAATTTAGAAAATATTGCACGCGTGATGAGATATTAATGAAATAAGTTTCAGGTTAGGTTGGATTAGCCATTTCTCCAGTAAATGATTGCGGTAGCGACAGTCGAACAGTCGACATGTACAGGGTGTCTTTCATGTACTTTCTTTCATGTATGTTTCATGTACTTGGCGTCGAGACGCTACCGCGTCTCTAGATAAACCACTTATGGTTTGTAACATTAAACAAATGAATGAATAAGGAAGACGTAAACGTGTTCACGGTGGTCCATCGCCACACAGAAATATTACTATTGATGTGTTAAATAATCAAATTGTGTTTTACAGGGCGAGTGCCATCGCATGGGATGCGATAATGTTTTGGGGTCAAAGAAAGCTTTCGACGTCTGCGGGGTATGCGACGGTGATAATTCTAACTGCGAGAGCATCATCAGCAAGTTTCAGCGAAAGCTTCGCCGAGGTCAGTCCAGTCACCGTACCAAACTGAGTTATTAGAAGTGCCAATGAAGTTTTCGTCAAAGTCAGACAGCCAAGGAGCACGAACATCCCCAAATTAGTTTAAAGGGAGAGGAATGGCGAGAGAGGATTGATTAGGTGCTAGCACAGTTTGCCTGGAGCGACAACACTCTGTTTCATCGTTTTTCTTCGGAGCTTCTGATGGATAAAGAAATCATGGTGCACCCAAGGCTAATGCTTGAAAACCCTATTAACTACCATGAAAGTTTCCCTTAACTAAAGTGAAAGCATTATGCATATATAAATTGAAGATCAGTCTTTTTCTGAGTAATTAACTCAGGTTATGACTAATTATCTTTAGAAGACTTGCCCTACAAATAATATTTTACACCTGGTGGTTCTAACTTCTAATATTGAAAGAAGCTGTAGCATTCTTGTGCATGAAGATAGAAAATGTGAATCCAAGAAAATTTATTACGTGGTTCAATTGGAAAATTTTTATTTTTAAATTTCAATTTTCACAAGAATTTGAAAAAGTTGTTTCACTGCTAGTGTGTCTGGCATTTACTCGTTATATCAGTTGCATTCGTTATTTCTTTTGCAGAAGTGACACGCGTTGCTATAATACCACGGGAAGCTCACGATTTGTTCATGAATATCACAGTCCTCGGTACTCCATATTTTCATCAAGACAATCTAACAATCGTGGTAGGAGATGGTCGAAGAAGGCGGAACGTACAAGAAAATTTAGCCTCACGTAAACGGGATTTAACGATCGCCCACGGCGCTGCCTTTCGAATTCAGAAACGGGAAAACAACACGTACTCTGTAAAAACAGATGGTACCGCATTCGAGGATGTGGTGATTTTGGTAAAAAAGACAATTTAGCATCTAAATTTACAAATTTTCATTCGTCACAGAAGGTGGCAATTTTCTTCTTAAATTATGCTCATAATAATTTGAATATTGTGGTTGGAAATTTCTACTATTTCCTTAACATTTCTAATCTCAACCTTATTTCAAATCATATCTTGGAGATCTCTATAACTATCCTTATAGCTTCTTTTTTAAATTCTTTTAATTTTTACAGCTTGTGATATCAGAAAGCATGGCGAAGGAAGGGATGTCAGTGGCAATCTCCTTGCGATATTTTTTAAATCGCGACGAAAGGAACGCGAAGAATAGGTACGTTTGGTTATTCGGGGGTTGGAGCTTTTGTTCGGCAAGCTGTGGCGGTGGGACGCGACAGAAGATGATTGTCTGCAAGGACGAGAGAACTGGAAGAATAGTTTCGCGACGAAAATGTCCACTGACGACGAAGCCATGTCAGGAGATAGAAAAGTGCAACGTATTCAGGTATAAGTTTCTACAGGGTGTCTACGAACTAGTCTTACTATCCAAAAGGAAGCGATTCTACATGAAAAAATAAGTCCTTCTAAACAGTAATAATGTCATGGCATAAAAAAAAAGAATTCTTGAGTAAAAAATACTTTTGTTTCATTGTCCATCCTTGATTATTTTACGAGATAAACACAAACAACAATGCAGTTCTGCAAACGCTCTAATTCGTCATTTCAAGCCTGCATATTTTGCTTTTTATTCAAGTAATACAGATTTTCAGAATTCCCGTTTTACAAAAGTATCCGAAACGTTGTATTATTAAATAGTAAACAGTTGAAGAAATGTTTCCTTTTACTTATCATTATAAAATTAATATGATGAATATAAAAAAGTATATAAAAAAAATTATATGGAAAAAAAGTATATGGAATGAGTTTGGCACGTAATTCTTTTCATTTACTACAGCTGTAGCTTTAAATGGCTACCAGGTTCGTGGGAAGGGTGCTCAGCTACGTGTGGAAGCTTCGGCAGTCAATTGCGACAAGTTTATTGCGTTCATTCAGAATTTAATGGGACTGAAGTCAATAAATACAATGAATTGGAAGTATATCGAACGATGGTGCAACCGTCCATATGTAAAACCAGTCCAAAGCCAACGAACAATAGAAAGTGTAATAGGATTCCCTGTCCTGGACATTGGATTTTTACGAATTGGTCGTCGGTGAGGAACCCAAGCTTTAATTTTTATTCCTGAAGTAAAGTAGCAGCCAATTTTATTCAGATGGATGCTTTCAAGTACATAGGTCATTCTATAAGACTAAAATGCATTTCTGAATTACAAGTTTCAATAAACATACGTTTAAAAATCTTTCTTTAACAAATTATTGCTAAAAAGCATTTCACAATTACAGTAATAAGTAAAACTCATAAATATTGTTTGCACTCAATGGTGATGATTTATTATAAAGAATATTCAAAACGCTATCCACCACCTTATTGTTATGGAAAAAATGATGTTTCGGAGCTCTTCCTGTTTTTTTTTCACGCAATCCCAAGCTCCAATTATTTCTCCACACAATTCTTCTTTTGTGTCAATTAATGTTCAATAAACTCTATTTTCAACTTTTCCCCAAGATAATAATTCTTAATATTTTTATCATCGTGTAGAACTTTTTAATTTAGAATCGCATTTTCTATCGCATCACAAGATAGTGCCCTTCCTTTAAAATGAACTCTCTGTGTACAAAAAAACAGTTATCTCGGACGACAAATTAGAGACTCGAGGTAATGTGCGTTTCCTTTGCAGTGCTCAAAGAGTAACGGGAAAGGCATACAATCTCGAATAGCTAGATGTATTCCTCCAGATAAGGAATCGTTCTATACCTGCGACGGACCTACGGTGAAGACGGAGATACGTCCTTGCACAGGGCACGTAACAAGAGCCATCGAGTTTCCATCTCGTTGCTGGAGAGACAAGAATCGATTCTGCTCTGTGCCAAGCTTGAAACGCTATTGCGATGTTCCGGGGTTCAGGAGGAGGTGTTGCCGTACTTGCGAAACAAACAAACTCACGGATATACCGAACACATTCGACTCGAAACGTCGCAGATTGCAAACTTAAATTGCACCGCGGAACGTATCCGCGAGGCAAGCTTACGTTTGGCACTGTTTGTGATACATTTTATTTGGAAACGTAAAAGGTAGATTAAAAAAGAGTAACAGCTCAAAATTGTTACACGTTAAATGTATTATATGACTAGTTATAGTTTCCAATAATATTGATGGATATACTTATTATAGCTTAATGCATAGTTATTTCCACCTTTCCTTGAAAATGGTCAGAACGAATGACCGAAACGTCGGAAATTAATATAAATATTTAATAAGTTACAAAATAGCTTTGATTTATTATTTTTAATTTAATAAAATAATAATTGTTTAAAGTGACATGAACCAGTGGGCCGATACCATTTCAGTTAAGATCTCCCTCAAAAAAAAAATCAAAATCTAGAAATATAAATGTCTGTGAAGTGGGTGCTTTTTTTAATATATCGTCCACCATATGGAATCGGCCAGTCCGAGTTTTAAAAATCTAAGTTCAAATTCGTTGTTCGCAGTCAACAAAACCTCTGGAAATAATTGTTTAAATGGTTTCACTCCTTAAACAGGCAAACAGGCCAAAAATAAAAAGACACCTGTTTCTTATATTTCGGTCTTCTAAAACATATCCACAAATCAAAGCAATCGGAGACGAACACCTGAAATCTTATAACTTTGAGGGGTGGTTTCACTCTCTAAATATGAAAACAGGCCGCTATAAAAAAACACGTATATCTTATTTTTCGGTCTTCTAAAACATTTCCAAAATTTAAAGCAATCGGAGGCGGGCTTAAGGATTTAAGGGGAGAACCTGGTTTAGGCCGCCGGGAAAAGTAATTTTCGTGAAACTTTTTAACACAGATGAATACAGTAGATCTTTCCATAACTAATGGGGTGTTTTAATATATATTTATACGGTATAAAAAAATTTAATTAAAAAACTTCAATCTCGTCGCGCCGGAATTAATTAATCATTGATGCGCCTTGCCACTGGAATTGTAAAATACCGGGAAAATGGGGCCTTTGATTTTTTACTGAAATAAATAAATCGAAGTTTTTGTTAGGTTGGCAACAGGCCAAACTAAAAACACACGTATTTCTTACTTTTCGGCCCTCTAAAACATATAAAAAATTCAAAGCAATCGGAGGCGGGCACCTGGGACACAATTTTACGAATTTCTTCATAAAATTTGGACAGAGAATTCTTGAAATATACCTATGTCTTTAAAAAAAATTGAAAAAAAAAATCGATTTTCCGATTTTTTACAGTGGTCACCCCTTTAATAAAAAAGCTTTCAAAGTTATGAAACAGGGTTGATTTTCGCTCAAAGAATTGCTGTCCCGATAACAGAGTAAGGTTTATTTGAATTTCGAGCATACAATACATCAGTGACATTGTCGGTAGTGCGAATTAGAAATCTAACAAAAATGAGTTCAAGTGAAACAGGAAGATTAACGTTGTAAAACAACCACCGAATGGAAAATGGTAGTATGGAACTTTTCCGATGATACGAAGTTTGCTACGCATACCTTCCACCCTTCCACTTTGTCGGTTCAAACGCAATGCCTCGTTCTTCCAATACGCAGCAAGTTAACAGAATATTTCCTCCATCATTCTCGAAATCCGCGACCGGTATATATTACGTCTATACTCGTTTATACAATTCGCATCCGATCTTATATAAATTTAAATATATATATTTTTATATTCAAAAATCATAACAAACATAATCATCAGCCTTCCCTGTTTCGCGCGCAATCATGAAAACTTTAACAAGAATACATCACGCGATATGTACCGAACGCAATGCATCAAATATTACAATAAATATATATTTATTTTTCCCATTAGATTTTCACGTGTAAGTTAACCATAACGTTACGTCGTATATTTAAGAACTACCCTTTGATGTTTCTTGTTGAAATCGAAAAGCAGATTCGATGATCGACGAATTATTAATTTGTAAGCACAGAGGATTGTCAGTAATGAGAGCCCTTAACAAAACATAAGTAAAATACAATATTCCACATTAGCATCTCCTCTTCGCGTATCATAGGAAGCTCCTTGCATTCGCGGTTAATGGCGAGCAAAAAATTGCAATGGGAAAATCGAAACTCGGAAGACTTGACCCTGTCACAGAGGTTTACGTCTTCTGCTTATCTTGCATCGTCCTCAAATTTCGCTTTTAGCTTCCTTCGACACGAATTAACGCTCGAGATTACTATATCTATCCAAACTCAGCGACGATATGTACGTAACGTAAGATATGTACGTAACTGTGTACAGGTTGTTTCAGAATCATAGAGTGGAAATTTGAAGGATTTATAAATCCTATAAAAACGAACAAATATGTCTTGGCCAATGTATAATAGCAGCGATCATTTAGTCGCGTGCAACAAAAAGGGAAATAATTTAGGGAAGTAGATTTGTTTTAGACATTATTTTAAATCTGGAAAGTGTTGTCGTTTGAAAATATGTCTAAAAGTGAAATTTGTGTAAAATTAAGAATAAAAATTTTGTCAAATGTTACTTTTCCTTTTTCCTATTCTTCGAGTCGTTAAGTAGTTATAACTCTGAAACATCCTGTATGTTGTCCACGGGTGCTCGGCCTACGGATTGTGATTCCCACTATACAGAAGCTCCTCACGTTTTCCTCGACAGTCGACGAGAGGAACTTCGACCCGTGAACCACTGATCGTAACAGAAACGATTATTGATTCGCAACTCGTTGGATTAATGCCCTTACCACGTACTCGTTCCATTTCTTGTTGTTCTACGGAGTTACAATAGTAATTAGTATTGTCTTGCTTTCCAACTGGATCCACGTTAGTTTCTATTCATAGGCTTAGGGCTAGGCTCCCGTCTAACGTAATGACGGAACGTTCTTAGATATCGTCCACGTGACTTCCTGATTGTAGCTTCGTTTCCTTGTTTTCGTGACATCGGCGAAAATCTTTGAATTCGTTATGATTAATACGGATACACGACTCGATTAGTGAACCTAACGTGTGTGTAATTTAACACGTGCACAGGTAATTGCGTCATTAATTATTTCTCTACAATTACATTCTCGTATAATATTGTAACTCTATATATACCTTCTATACATTATATAATTCATATATAACTCTGGGTACAAATAATGTTTTACAAAAATATTAATTTGGGAAGGCAAACTTTCAATTATAAACCGCTTACTCTTGGATACTCACGAATGTAACAATAACATGGCTGATTTATCTACAATACGAAACACAGAAGGAAACGTGTTTCCCGAATTCAAATCACGTTCGAATTACTTTTCAATGAAAATCTTCTTGATTTGGAACAATCCTGACGAGACACCTCTCACTTCGGGTACATTGAAATAAGTGAAACGCACGAGGGTCCGATCTTAAACTGCGATTCAAGATAAATTGTCCGAGACACTTGTATCTTTGGCACATTTTAACCTATACGGGGCGAGCACGAGAAAGCTATTTCCTATTGCCTAACCGAGGTCCGAAGTGATACGAATCAGCCTCCGTGGTACACTTTGACAAGTCATTGTGACTTTAAAAATTGAGATAGTAACGTAGTTCTAAGCGCAGTATACTTAGAATAAGTTCTAAATTCATAATCCATTGAAGAAAAATAAGAAATTCCATTAAAAACAAATGCTGCATTTTATTGCTACACTATGCACTCGATATAAGCCCGTGTCCACCATGCGTTGTACGCCCGGCGACTATCACCACCATTTCTTGGAATCCGATTTAGTTTTCAAAATATGAATACAAGCAGTGGATATTACTGATACTGCTGAAATAACGTATGGTTTTTATCTATGTTAAAGTCCCACACTTGATAGCTAAAATGAGCCCGTGACGTAGTGGAGCGACGCTCGTCCCGTATGGGTTAAACTACACACGATATATGTGTGTCCAGTTTCACTAATGATGAAGAAACTTATTCTTAATTGTTGTCCTTTTTGTGGCAGAATTTCGGTTCTTTGGTGTTATCGAGGTTCGATAAAGCTGTTATTTGATCAAACGAAGTGCGACGCTTGTTCGTGAAAGATGGCGTTCTGTTGAAAATAACGGGGACTCAATGAAATCGTACACGAGCCTCTAAGATTGAGAGTAGTGTAAGTGAAAACTGTTGATAGATTAAATTGCATTCATAAATTTTGTGCTTTATGATACAATTTATGGGTAGAACGGCAGTGAGCTGAGTGAAAAACAAAGTTAAGTGAAAAAACTTTATTTGATGAATATTGAAATACGGTGGACTTATGATCATTTTTGTTATAAACCTTAAACTTTGACCAGTTTCTACTTTTACCTTACATCACTCTCGTTTCCACGGGCTCAAACTCTTCAGTACAATATCCTGTTCTTAAATAATTACATCTTCATACACGATTTCTAATTGTAAAAATACACCTCCAAGTATTATCATTTTTTCTAGACTGAGATGCTTTTGATGATCAATAATTCTCGTCACTGGATTCCACTACATTCCATTTGGAGATATTAAGCTACGAACACTCATTCACAATATTTATAACGTTAATAGATGGCAAAAGTGTCGAGAATGAATTGCAGCATTTCCATTAAAATAGCCAAACATTCAAAAACTGTGGCTTGTATGTTAGTGTCATCCCAGATAGCACTCGACGGCTTATAGACGTTGAGTGCTATCTGGGATCTGTGACACATACATTTCTTACAAATTATTTACGTTTTCGTAGCAATGAGCCCCCCTTCACGACGTCTTACGCCCTCCATTTTACTCAAATTTTACTTTACAAAAAATTAGGTCTCAAACCCTAGAAATCCTGCGACGCGTTTGTCATTTCATCGATAAAACAATTAAAAAGGTGAATAACTTTGTTCGTTGCTGGTGAAACCAGATAGATCTTTCGATCGCTAGAGCTCGTACTTGGCTTAAGCGGAATTAGGGTCCACGAAAACATCTCAAACAAACGCATCAGAATATCCTGCGCGACGCTCGTTCTCACTTCGTTCTCACATCGTTTAATAGCTGCCTTTAAAAGTTACACGCTATTTTACAATATTTTTGCATCCCGAGCAACAGTCGTGGATCTTCATAAAAAGGAAAATACGAACAAACACGTTCTAGCAGTCGTGTTTAGTTTCTACTCCGATGCCTCGCAACGTCCACCTGACGCGCATGCCTACGTGAATGGTATAATAAATTACTAAACGTTATTATACACTACTTACACGTTAAGTGACCTTACATTAATTTTTTGGTGAATTCGACGATAAGCTTTTCATCGTGTCGAGTTGCGTTTTATCCACGCGTTCGTTACAGCGACGCGCGTAGGCGTCAAAAATTCATAAAGAGGAAGACTGTTGTGACACGTGCTTTTGCGATTCTTATCGTCGGCGGTGTAAACATTAAAAATCGCTTTTATGTTAACGATTCGATTTAGTGCTTTGGTAAAACGTGACCTGCGGTTCGATACGCGCGCCGATGAAGTCGCGGCTCTTTGTTCTTTCTCACAATCTTTCGACGTAATTGCCAGGGAAGGTCCCGAAGTAGCCGGTCCTCTGGCTCGAACCGACGTACCAACCATCGTCGCATTTCTCCATCACGTACACTGTGTCTCCTTCCTTCAGTTCGAGCTCGTCTTCGTTCTGAGGTCTATAATTGTAGAGCGCTCGATACCTGAAACATGTTCGGGAAACGTTTAATAGCATTTAATAGACACCCTTGACACTAATGATTCCAATGATTTGTAGTCTTGCTTATTAGTTTCTTAAGAGATTTTTCTAAATGCTATTTGCTATTATTTTAAGGGAAATCACTGATAAGGTACCATATTCAGATACCACATACTATGTGGTTGTGTCACACATCTGCTGTCTCATCTGAGAAGGTATTTTGTTTTAAAAGATAGGCATTTGTTAAGAGATTGATACTTATTGTTCGTATAGGTATAACGCAAACCAATTAGCATATCAGTAATTCTATGTAAAATTTCGCCAAAGAATCTTTGTACTTTGTTTTCGCATGTTATTTTCAGTTTTTCAGTCATTTCAGTTTTGATTAAAGAATTTCATAGTTTCCCTCCGTTGATTACCTGGTGCAGAGTATTTATTTTATATACTGTTGTAAGGATTCATACGTACGGTATATGCTCGGAGTGTGTGTCGATGTGCAGCGCTTCGTTGAGTTGCGTAACATGCAATTTGCTCCCTCCCATTCGTGGCTGCGAGTTGCATAAAACAAGCATGGAATAATGTATTAATAAACACGATACATCTATCATTCAACGAATGAATGATTTATGAATAAAGTTAAATCCTGCAAAATATTTACATCTTGATTAATTCTGATAATTATCCGAATTATTATTAGATATACATCTGCGGTGAGTCATGAATTTTTACATAGATATAAAAATGTTTAAGAAGTTCATTTGAAACACACTCAGCATATTATTCATATTGTTTTCCACGGTCTCGAACTTTGAAGTATTTAAAACTTTAGAAGAAACACTTAACACATATCGTTTGCTTAAAAGGGATCAGTTTTAAATTGTTAAAAACTCACCAGTGAATTATAGTGGGGCTGGGTTGTGTTTACATTAACTGGTATAGATGGCATGTAGTGATGGGGTCCCATGCTCATCTTTCCTCCAGCTGATCCGTTTGCTAGGAGACTATGCGCGGCTGGAGAGGCAACTGGCTTATTTTGTGTTGGTGTTTCTGCAATTCACGCAAATAAATAATCAACACTGTATAATAATCTTGAAAACTAGTATAGTATACGGAGTATTTCACTAATGGCGTAACAGAAAATTTTTACGATCATATTTATTTTTAAACACCACTATGTAAACATTTTTTCTCCTTATATAAATGAAAAAACGTGAAACTACTTTTTTTATAAAATGTGTGGTGATATGAATAATTTTTACTCGAAACTATTTTTGAAATAGTGTCGTATATTAACCGATACACGTAATAGAATATAGGAATTAGGATACATATTCGATGAACTACATGCAACAGAGTTTTCCAGAGAATTCATAATTTATGAAAATGCTTAAAAGTTCGAATCTGCATGGAATTTTCAAAACCGATCAAAAGGGATTTTGGATATTCTACTACACTGTATCAACACTGACTATATTATTATTATTATAAAACATTATTACTTATATTCACAGTACGATACCTGATCTATGCCCAGGCTGTGTAAGAACTTCGACATATGAAATAGGGAATATCCCTTTTCTATTACCAATGCGTCCCTCATACCAGTTCTCATCGACCCTTCTTGTCAAGACGACGAGTTCTCCTGCAAGATGATGTTTACATCATATTTCGTTTAGATAGAATTTTATATCTTATCGATGACCACGCAATACACTTACCTTTGGCCAAGGATAATTCAAGAGTAGTTTGAGCGACGAAGTTGAATTTAGCTCGCGCCTGACCTTCATAAGGTTTCTTCGGTGTCGTTCGCATCCCATCGTATGGTAAAATCTGTAACATAACAAAAGCAATGTTCGTTGTTTTAATAGTAACGTTGTACTTATTAATATTTTTGTGCTTCGCAAAGTGTTTTATGCGATTTATCGCACGGATACGAAATTAAGATTATTTATCTAAAGCGCTGAGCAATCACCTCGCGTTTGTACTTTAATATTATTAATAACGTAATAACGTTTATGATAAGAATAGAAATGAGTAACTTAAACGGGGTTTAATACGTAATGCCAAAAAACAGGTAATTCTCTGTGAATTTTTTGTATAAAAACGACTCGACAAATTAATTTGAGGTTTGACATTCTGTTTTACTGTATTTTCAGCTATTGTTGTGTAATTTTGTGAAAAATGTTATTTTTCACTGTTACACAAAAATTCAGAACAATAGTTCAAGGTATAATAAAATGCCAAACCTCAAATTAATTTACCGAACCGTTTTTATACAAAAAAATTCACAAAGAATTACCTATTTTTCGGTCCAACAAACCGCAAACTCCCCCTTAATGGAGATGATGGTGTCGGATACAATACAGTTCGAGAAGACGTTACCTCGACGTAATTCGATGGGAACAGTCCGATCATCGCATTATGCTCTCCCTCGTACCAGTTCTTGTCCACCTGGCGACGGACAAATATTATGTCACCGCGACGGAAATTCAATTCCCGCGAGGATTGCCCGAGAAAGTTATAGAGCGCTCTTGCTACGAGTCGGGGTTCCGGCGTTTGCTCCTGGGACCTGCTTCTGTGGCTCAGATCGTCGACGAAGTCGTCGTAACGGTTCAGAGGAATCGGTGATTTCTGGGATGGTCTGAAACACACGATTCCAGAAAATGTTCACAGAGAGTCGGGCACTTAACAGCGTTACATTGAAAAATCTCTTGCTTATCTGTGTAGTTGAATAATTCTTGTCCATGTGTGCACTAAGTAGAATATATTTCGTGATTGAATTTATGAAGGAAATGATAAGAACAGGAGAGTGTTCAATTTAAAAGGAAACATGCCATTTGGAAGATTAGATATTTGTGATTGCTAAGTAGTTTCGTGTTTTTATGATCACTATTATTTTTTTATTGCTTACACATGTTACGAGGTATTTAAAATGTTACAGGAAAATTCTTTGGTTCTAAAATAAGGAGAATTATAAGACGAGCTTAATAATAAAATTTAAGACTTATATTGCAAACATTAATTTATATAGAAATTAAGGAAACCACTTTTGCAGAATCGCGTAAACAATTTTCTTCAGTCGTATACCAGACCTAGAACTTCAGATATTTTGCAAATCATCATGTAATGGAGTCGATTACTGGTGCAGCAATTACTGTACCACCTGTATCAACCGCGAGGAGACAATGAAAAACAGAAGTGTGGAAAATAAACAAGAAAGCGAGCACAGTGTGCTGCTTGTCTATGAACAAGAAATAAAAAATATATTTTATAAGAGTGGCAAGTGTAAGCATTACATTTATATGCAATTTTTACAAAAGACTTGTTGCAATTAATATTTCAATGACCTTTAAACATTTTTCAAAATTTTCTAGTTATTTACATGTGTTTATAAGTCTTATAAAATGATAACTTTTATTCATTTTACACTTCCTATACTTCCATTGATCGTAAACAGAACAATTGTAATGTTTCTTATAAATAATACTAATTTTTTCTATAAATTCTATACGTTCATGTAAATTCAAACCTGACAAAATTTAACATAAAGAGGGAACTAATAAATTTCCTAACTTGAAGACCTATGTATAATGTCCTCTAAGGACCTCTAATCAAAACCAAGCTTGGCAGAAGTTGTACTAAAGTTAAGTTGTAAGTTTTCAGTTGCATATTTGTTGGGATTATAGGTAATCTCCCGCGTAGGAAAGTAATTGTTTTAGTCGGTATCGACATCTTGCCACGCTGATCGTCTTTTGTCACACAAATAAATATGTCTCCGCCATGAAGCGTCTCCTTGTGTTCTTTTCCAATATAATCCAGTGAATTCTAAGGCTATCAGCTTACTTTTTCCCCAATAATATTCATTTCGCGAAAATGAATCGAAAGTGGAAAATGGCAATGTTACGTTTTGTATTAATGACAGTTTCAGTGGCAGTTAGCGACATTTTATTCATGCATCATGAGATAAGATGTAAGCCTATCATGCTCCCCGTTACTTAATTTATTGCGCAACGCATCACGTACTCTAAGTTATTTTACGCAGGCGTTGTAATAGAAACGTAGGTGAGTCACGTGTAAAAAGAGAAATGATCGAAGCAAGTGGAAGAATAATAATCACGAAATATGTGAGAGATGTACATGTTGAATCTGATTCAAAATTCAAATATTAACGAAGGATAAAGTAATAATCTAATGTGTTTGAACTGTTTAACTGTGGAAAATGTTTTCACATGAATTTTTTATGCAGAAGTTATATAAAAAAAGAACAAAGATTACAATCCCAAGAATAACACTGTTAGATCATCCACAATAATACACGTTTTTCTGCATCGAGTATGAATGCTCGCGTATTTCAACACTATTTCTATTTATTTTCTCCTATATCATTTCCAAAATCGCGATTTAAGGACCATAAACGAAAATATTCCGAAGCACGAGCTTTAGTAAAACATAAAATAAGTTAAACAGCTATCAACCCTCTGGCGGATGCGGGGTCAATGTTGACCCTCCCTAAATATCAACTTACATGTGTGTTACTTATGAATATTACTAACTAGAATCTAATTTTAGATTATAACAAAATTAGATTCTAATATAAAAGTTATAAAAGAAGCTTGTACAACAAATTGAAATAAATAGTTACACTATTCGATGTTCGAAAACTTTTGCACTTGATTTACAAAAGCTTTGAACACTTGCAAGATCCCTATAACACTTCATCATCTTATTGTTATAGTTTAAAGAACCATTCGTTTGCAAAAATAAATGAAGATACAAGCTTCCATGAATAACATATTTGCGTCCCTTCGATACCGTCAGGTCCCTTCGATGACAGCGAAACGATTTCGTAGGAACAGAACAAAAATTGGGTGGAACTTACATGAAGTTATCGGTATGTCGCCGTGAATCAATGTCGTGGAGTTCCTGGAGATACTTGCGACGACGTTCCTCTTGATAAACGCGTCGCATGTTCTCCGCGCTCCGACGGGCGAGCTCTTCCTCGCTCAATGGCTCTTTCGCCTCTGTACGCACTGGTGAACGATAGTGAATCGTCACCTCACCCTCCACATAACGCCTCGGTGATTCTGCAACAGAGATCCTTCGTTATTTTACGTGTGCGTACTCATTCATCTCGTTCGATCCCTTCAACTTGGCGATTTAAGTACGTGTTCTCAGATCTCTCGCTACTTCTCATGGCTGACTTTTAATCGCGCTAACTCTACGAGACATAGCTAAAATCGATGGTAAAAAATTTCATGTAAACACTACGCGGCGAAAGATCGTTTTCTGTTGAATAAAATTTTCACGCCACCTTTATAACAGAGATCGACAAAATTTGACATTTTTTGGGCTTAAAACAGCAAATAGCTGTTTCCTATAGGTTTTCATGCGTTGATTTGTCGCTAAGCTTCGACACAAAATATGTTCAAAATTGAAAACTTTCAAAATCAAATTTCTCAAAAACTGAGGGCGATGGCGACAAACGATTTGCGGATTCATTTTCAGCGCAAGTAAACCTATAAGAAGCGGCTATTGAATGTAAAATTCCAGATGGCTATCGAACTGCGTAATTAAGCTTTTCTCTCCACAAATTTTGCGTATTTATAGCGTTCGTCACAGGGACTAAAAAACTACATATGTACATAAATTGTAACTATCCCATACACATAAGATAACGACCTGCATAAATCATAAAATCTTTATATCTTAACTATCTAAATATGCTTCCTTGACAATATTTTATCCAGAGAGATTATAGCTCACTGAAGCACCAGTTACTAATCTGTAACGTATCTATTACGGACGATTAGCATACTATTTCCAACAACCCAGAAATTTTCAAATTTGTACTGCGGGTCGCACGCGTGAGTTCGTAGCTCGATGGAGCTTCGGGGGTTCCCAGACCAAAATCGGTTCCTGATTATCATCAGCACGGAACGTCCGTCGCGACTAGTGAAATTCTCGCTCTATGTAGTGTCACGCGCGTATGTACCATAATGACAAACGAAATGAATGCATAAATTACGACCGCGGTTTCGCTGTACATGACGGTGTTCAATAATCAATATCCTTTGCGTGTCTTACGCGCTAGTGATTAATCGCTTTCCGGCCATCAGAATGCAAATTACTTCACAACAGCCGCGGGTATCGCATTAATAGTTATCGTTTTACCATTGTTGTAATTTACTTGACCTGTTAACAATGTTAACAATTACAGTAATGTATTTGGTATTCCTAGTTGCTCTAGTTATGCATTTTCTGTTAACGCATTCAGTATCCCTACTTGCAAGGGAAGATCCCGAATCCGAAAATTCAAAAAATTCTGGAATTTTGTGAATATGTAGGGGATTTTCTTTTGATTGCAACGCAATTTTTGTTTGTTGCCCAAAAGCACTCTAAGGGGGTGGAATTAACTCCTGAAAATTCGTCTTTAAGGGACAGAAAATATGTTTCAAGATAAAAGATACTGCTTTTAATTAGATCTACCATTTGGTAAAAAAATTGTTTTACTGTTCACGAGTTATAACAGAGAATCGGAAAATAACCCGATTATCAGGGGTCAATGCCACCCCCTTAGAGTGAATTTGGGCAGCAAACAAAAATTGCGTTGTAAGAAGGAGGAAATTCCCTACATACTCACAAAGTTTCAAAATTTTTTGAATTTCCGTGTTCAGCATCTTCTATTGTCACTTCGGATGTCATTTTTAACTCATTAATTGTATTTGTTATTTGTTGAAGGTTTATTCACGATTTTAATTTATTAAGGAGCAAGCATAGTACGCGATACGCATAGTATTTATATCCAATGTGAATGCATGCTCTAGTTGATCTGCATTCTAGATAACCTCGAACAACGATACACGATATGCAGATACATGTCTCTTCTTTCGTGAGTGTTGTCTTACGGAATATGAGATTTCAGGGTCTACGCGGTAAATAATCAGACATTTCACTTCTACAGTTATTCTATATGTCATCGTACGCGTAGTAAAATTACTAAATTATTATATTAATAAGTATATTACTACTAGACAAGTATATACATGAAATGGAGATTTAATTAATCCCACTAGCCTTCAATTTTTTTCCAAAATATAGAGTCATACAATTTTTCCTTAGAATTTTTTTCACGTTATACCACATACTTTGCAAAATCTTTTTACCTAAGCTTGTTCAAGTATTTTCTTAAACCACCATTTCCCATATTTCTACATAACATCTACGTAATATTATAAAACAATTAGAATGTAACACTATATTGAAGATATGATTTATTATTTTGTATTTCTCATCTATCTCTGTGATTCGCATTCATCCATAGTCTATCGTGTTGAAAGTAACCTACATGAGACACGTACTCATGAATGCCTAAATTTTCGATTCTTTCGAAGTTATCAGGGCATGCAGGAATTCCAACGCCGGAAGACCGGCTTTTTATGCGAAAAATCGGATCGCATATAAGGAACACTGGCTTAACCCATATCGAGGTCGTGGTTTGTTTAGTTCGTTCCACAGGAAGTGTACGGCTTCTTCGCTCCTAAAGGGAAAACTTTGGCTGAGAGACAAACCACAAACTTGTAGGCAACCAACGTTGAAAATCAGTGACAACTATACTGTTTACAGCGATGTTCCCCTCTTTTTTTAATAAACTCAACTCTGTATATTAAAACTACCTTTACATTCTAAACACAGAAATTCAGCGAAGTAAATGTCGTAGAAATAATTAAAGCGATTTACTCAGTGAAAGAAATAATAAGAGATCAGCTTAAAAATTCACGTTGCATCGTCAGACACGTGCTAAAAACACTGATGTAAAATAAAAAAAAAAAAATCTTACACATCGAAGCTACTCCGACTACTATGCGAGCTCATAACACGTCCACGATTACAACGAAACTTTATATTGTCTTGCTAGTATCTCATTACGTAAAAAATTGCAGAGTACATACTATCAATGTCAGACAATCAAATGAAATGTTTTTTTTTTCGTAGTAAGAGCGACGTAACTCGAAAATTTTAAAGATCAATATTTTAACGCCAGTTTTCTCACGAATAGCTTTGAAAAAATTATATTACCACTGTGTACACTTTAGAGGATCACGAGGAATACGCTTTTAAGAGATGTCGCCTGAAAAAATGATTGTCGCGTGACGCGACGTTCATTGGAAACGGGCAATGTATAAATACGAGTAGATTCAACGTTGAGCCTGCTTCTGTGATTGCGTACGATGAAACACCTTGCCCGAGCAAACGTTTCCGCGAATTTATTAGGAAATTCGACGCGACGAAAGTGCGCGCGCGGCGAGCATGCATCCGTCAGGATGTACCGAGATTACGCGACTGATAAAAGCGAATGGAACTACTGGCCAGCAACCTCAGCGAACACGAGAGGGAATTGCAGGCCGCGCTTGCGTCTCGGCGCTGC
This sequence comes from Andrena flavipes, assembly GCA_963971345.1. Classification (NCBI taxonomy): domain Eukaryota; kingdom Metazoa; phylum Arthropoda; class Insecta; order Hymenoptera; family Andrenidae; genus Andrena; species Andrena flavipes. The sequence goes on from OZ020480.1 coordinate 64,709,541, forward strand.
CAGCACGAGGTGCATTTAGGCCATCGCGAGGCACACGCTATGCCAATTGCATTCGCGGGTTCTACGTTCCGGAAACAAAAGTAAAATCAACGATGTGCGCCGCGATTCCTTTATGAGACACTGAAAGTACACGCGCTGGATTATGGTACCGAGTGTCGGAGAAGTACCTCTTAGCATTAGATATTTACACATAAATCGTCGACATGTGATTGTAGTTATTTAAGGAAAGTGTATTTTTTTATTTGATAAATTATTAATGGTAGAGTTTACTCCTAGGATGATTTTACGTAGTCTTGATAGTTGGGTTCACTTAAGATCCTTTTCGACTTTAAATTTCTCAAATGTTGTTATTTACAAACTGTGTAACTGTTTAAATTAAAGTAGTCTGGAATATGTATATGTTGCTTGATAAGAAAGATAGATGTTTTTCTGATTTACCGTTGGCAAGACGTATATAAGAATTGATGGGTCACGATTCACGATAACTACCATAGTACAGAAATGCATTGGAAAAGTAATCGACTATTTTGTCTAATTAGCACTGTATAAAGAAAATGAATAGTCATTTTAAAAGTGTCCACAAATGCAATAAGATCAACTTGACAATTTGTTTTTACGTTCAGAAATACTATATCGCGCAGTCATGTTTGCTGCAGTTCATTATTATTTATAAATACTTGTTTATAAATTTGATTCGCATAGCGGATAAGAATAACGAATAAGTTTTTAGCTACCATACGACTAATAATAAGAATGTATTTGAATAGCATAGAAAACTGAATAACTTTTATTCGAATAATTATGTTTTCATTAGTTTCAGTGTTCGTTATTCCCATTATACTATACAATGCATTTATTATTTGCGAAAACAGTGATCAGACAGTAGGTAGACAAAACAATCAACAGTTATCCGTATCATTATTCGAATAATTTCGTAACACCTAGGTAGTAGTATATCGTAATAGAATAATGTCCCAAATAAACTATTTAATTAACCCTTCGTTGACTCTCTGGGTGTGAACCACCCATAAGCTGATTTTGACGTTCTGAAAATTTTAAATGCAAAATAAATACCTTTTTTTTTAAATCGACTTACAAACTATTTTTTATCTCAAAATATTATATCCGAACAGCAACTCTCTAGATTTTTAGCTTTTAATATTGAAGTTTGTAAAAGTTACAATTTTTTGAAGATTTTCTTCGTTTTAACTTTTAATTATTTTACAAAAACTGTGATAAAATTTCAATAAAAAAATTATTGGAATACATTCTAAAGACCTTGAAATTGACCCATGATTTTTTTCATAATAATTGGATTCTTTAGATGAGAATGGCACTCGTTCAAAAATTGCTCTGGGTGTTAGCCACCCAAGTATGTCAAAGTTGATCGAAAAAAGAGGTGTGTCAACGAAGAGTTAAATATTGACGAATTACTTAGATAACATAGAATTATATATTTATGAGGAACGAATAATGATCTGGATGGAAATATTTGCCAGAAAACAGACCACCTCTGTTTTCTGCCACTCTTCCTGCGAGGGGAAAAGATTAGAAGGGTGCGCAGCGTGATCCTAACGGCACTGCGAATATTTATAGCAGGATGGGTATTATTTCAGGAAAATTATGTGCATGTTTACTGACTGTACGGAATTGGCCCGTAAACCGAGGGAAGCGTGGTTCCGGTCCCTGCCTGAAGAGCGCCAATCGAATTCACGTGATCGGACAAAGGGGGCGCATCATTCCTGTTCCGCGCTGCTCCAAGCTCAGCAGCCTGTGAACTCTGCTGAAGATTCATGACGGAGTTGCTCGTTCGAAGATCGATCATTGAATTTTTATAATTGTTCACGAGCTGAGGCGATCTCAGATCGTCCATCGCTGTCAAATCTCCGCAGGACTTGTGCAACGTCCGCGTTACATTTTCCTTCCTCAACTGCTTCTGCTTTGCAAAGTTGCTTTTGTCGCGGCTGCTTCTTTCACTGACACTTCCTTCGTGCCATTCGCGTCTTATTAGAGAAGGTGCTTCTTGGGTGGATTTCAACACATCCTGATTATCATCCGAAGAAAATTCGTCCTTTACTATAGCTGGTTGCCCTTTCAAGGGGCAATCGTAGTTTCGAAGAAGGGACACATCGACTGTACAATTGCCCAATCGCCTCCTTTCGAGTGCCTCCGCCTCCTCGTATTTCTCGTTCACCCTTGACAAATCCAGTGGCGGTGGAATATTTACGATTTTTACGCGCCTCAGGGCTAAAGTCGTTGGTTCTTTATCCGAAGGCTTCGGTATATCAATCTGGGAAGCGAAATATTTCCGATTTTCTGCAATGCTCTGGTTGTCACTTGAGCTGGCACAGTAACTCAAGATGGCAGGTTTAATGTTAGATTGAACACTGGACTTGGATGGCAAATCTGCTTCATTAATGAAATGATTAGTCTCCTGTGGAGAGTTTAATATTCTTTCAGAAAGAGTTAAATCGGGCAAAGAGTTGCAATGATTCTGTTGCGGGCACCACATATTTTGTTTTGTCCACGCCACACAATCCCTTCCAATTGGAACCTCATCTTTCTTGATTGATGTTACATAAGAAATATCAGTTTGGACACCAAGCTTTGACCCAGAGACGTTGTCCTCTGATCCATAACTAGACAAAAATTGATGCAAGTACTTTGAGTCCTCGGATTCTTCTTCAGTTTGAATATTTTGACACAGTAATTTCTCAGTTGGATTCTCAGGCACGAAACTATACCCCACTGTTTTCTTATTATTTCCATCACACTCGTGCCACGAATCAGGTGAACCTACTACATACTTAGAACTATTCATTTGCTGATTAGCAGCTCGATTAACCGAATACACTTCATTTATTGCTTCGTTATTGAGACTACTTTCGTATTCCCTGCCTTGCTGTTTAATTTCTTCCTTAGAGTTCAGCTGCTCGCAACACATCATGCACCTAGTTGGCGTGTAAGGGTTACTCGCACTGTACTGTTTAACGTTATCCATATTTATTTCGTTACCTTGTGATCGTTGAAAAGCTTCTCCAGCTACCACTGTATCATCTAAAGCAGATTTGTGCACCGAAGTCGCATCGTGGAAGCTCGTTGGTTCCTTCGAAACGTACACTTCATTCCCTGGCACAATTCTCACTAGTAACTTGCTATCCTTCGATGTGGATGTAACGTGCAATGGGTTCTTCGGGCACTCGCTTTTCTGAGGGGACTCACCGACGCACCTTTCCTCTTCGACAAGTTCAGGCGTGACGTTCAATACACCTCGAGACTTTCTGTCGTTTATGCTGCTGATCGACGACTGGTTACTCTGGCTGGTAAGAGTTTCCGTGCTGCCAAATCCGTTGTTGGTGTATTTTGAAACTGTGCCAGGATTTTTATTATCGAAACCTTTAGGAAAGTCAGCGGCATAGTTCGTGGCATCGTTGTCCGGCATGCTGGAAAAGAACTTTCTTCTCAAGTATCTGTTGCGCTCGAAGATCTCGTGAAGCCTTTCCCTAGTTCCACTGTAACTAGACTCGCTACCATAATGCTCGTTAATCCTGTTGTACACTTGACTGAGCTTGTCTACGTCGAAGGGACGCCGAGACTGGCCTGTCTGAAGTACCGGGCTCTGATCTTTTTGGTATTGGGTAGACCGTTGACTTTCTGTATTTTGGCTGAACGGGTCCTCCTGGAACTTACACTGGCTGTAATCGTCGAAGAAATAAGTCCTCTCGAATTCTGTCTTAGGACGCCAACTCCAAGGATACGTCTCGAGGTCGGGCTTCGGGAGCTCGCTATTTGGCGCCACATCTTCGTTGATTTCTGTGTTCGGTTCTATCCAAACAGACAGCGCTTTTTGCACTTGAGGTACAGAGTGTTTCTGGTAATTATGGAACTTTAACACTGGCTTCTTGGAGGGGCGATGGTTGTTCAAATGACACATTTTCTCTAGATAGTTGATCTCCTCCGCGAGACTCGTCCACTGGGCACTCTTCTCCAAGTCCTCCACGCGTGGCAAACTTGTGTTCGACATTTTCACGAGTTTCGCACAGTCTTTCATTGGTCAATTGTGAGAGTTTTTATTACAAACACTAGAATCACCAGTTCGGTTTCGTGTAAAAGAATTCTAAGAAAAAAAAAAGAACGAATGCCTTTTTGGAATGATGTTTATGACATGTATGACAAGTTTATGTGTTGAAGTAGATTTGGCACGTGACGAAATACATGTTCAGAATTATATGATGGACTTTACGAACTCGTAATATCAATTTTAAAGTGAGCAGACTGGAAAAGTAGTTATTTTATAGAGAATCTTTCAATGAATCGGATGATATCTTTTTGGATTTTTAAAAACGACTCCGACGTGAAATTTGCGAAATAAAAATTTATATAAGAATATTGTTTTGCGAAAACAACTCGTTGCCTTAAACGAAAATTAATGCGAGAGATAAAAATTTTGTAAGAGTGAAAGAGATTCATTTCGGAGATATAAAATCATTTACACAAACTGTTTTCGTGAAAACTTCGACGCCCTATATTCTTGAAACAAATTCGAAACTAACAAAATAATGACTTAAACACCCCCTAATTTTGAGTTTAGTGCCTGAACTATTTTTTTTTTAAATTAACATCTACGATGTCATCAAAGTACTTGAGATTATTTTACTCTCGCCCCCTGTATACACATTTTCTATAATTATTATCAGCACATGCATAATAATCCAATTTTAAGCCCTTCGTCAACAAATTTGATTCTACATTTCCCATTTATTTTTTCACATATGATCACTATCCTTTGGATGTACCACCTACTAATAAACACCCTGTATATAGAAACCACATAAATCCACATTCTACTTTCTATAATGTCGCAAATTTATGTACATTAATGCTTTTGATACTGTGTACACAGTTGTGTGACTGGAATATCTAAATAAGGATTGTCCTGATGCCAAGTTTGTCGAAGATCCCGACAAACGTCACGGCTGTCGCACATTACACTAACATAAGATTCCCTATCTAACCAGGATAAGAACTTGCCGGAAGTTCGCAACATCTGCGTTTCGTATTTTAGTACAACCGAAAGTTTCCATCGTTAGATGGAAGAAGAGAAGTTCAATTAAAATGATAATTCGAAAACATTTATGCCTTTTTGCAGTGAAACTAGTGGAAAAGAACTACACGTTACGTGCACGCATGGCTGCTCTACTTCAATGGCGAGTAATCTGAAAAGTTCAAGTTTGCAGAAAATGAAGTCGGCGTTCAGTTATATAAACCAGGGTATAAATATCGTATGAACTGTTCCATGCCTGTTTCTGTCTAATTGTAAATGAAATTCAATTAGCTCTTTGTTGCCTCGTGAAGTGCGTTTAACATATAAATGATATAACATGATATACTGACAATGAGACAGTTTGAGGCTGCCGAACTCGGTGAAAAGAAAACAAAAGAAAGTACTTATGTTGAAAAGAACTAGGTATTTAAGTTTCGGCTTTAGCTGTGGGTTTTTTAGATGAACAACTGATATTAACATAACAATTGGAAACAGAATGGATTCATAAGTAAAATATAAATAAAAAATGTTATAATATATATGTCTTTGTTATTCCATCTTCTTTTGCTTTTATTTTAAGTGTTTTTAAATTTATTTATTTATATGCATTACGTAGTTAAGTTGTGCCCATATGTAAAATTGTAAGATTTCCTATAAATTTCCAGTAAAATAAAAATTTAAGAAACCTTATAAAATCAGGAATACTTTTCATATTAATGTACGATATACTGTTTTATAAGTGCTAGAAATAAGGATGCTATTACTACATATTTCACACAAATTAAAATCATTAAATATCTCTACCACGATGTAATTCTTCCATAACAAGAAATAACAGTTCAATTCTTATAAATAAAAAAAATGATAAAATGGTAAAGTGAAACAGTATTTTCAAACATGAAACTTGTTAAGGAGAATACTGTAAGAGTGTAAGACGTTCCGTGTGGAGAAACTTCGTTCTCCGCTCGTTTCGATCAAGTGCAGAATTAATTGCGTGATAATCAACGATGAAGAATGGAAAGTGTGCTTCGGTTGAGCAACCGGTAGTCGTTTCTGGAAAACTTCGTAACGTGCGCATCGTCGATCGACAGGATTATAATTAATATCCATAATTCCACTATAAAAACGCTGGTACTGTCGACAAATGCAATTACCACTCTCCTAGTCACATGCTCGATATTTTAATTAATACTCTGGATTAAGAAGTAGACAGCTATGCAAAGAAAACATACTACGTCTTCATCTAACCCAATGGACATCAATTGTTAGAAAACATCGCAGCAAGTATTACAACATAGAAAATATCCGACAATGTATCCAGTATTTTTATTAACAAAATTCTATATAATAATTTGAAATTTCTATTCATTCACCAGGTAAAACTATTTCCTTGTCTATAATGATCAGCCAATTCTCGGTTCTGATTACATTGAGGAAGTTCGAGTGGGAAACTGTTTCATTAGAACCAACTATAATGCCGGACAATTATCCAGCAGGGAGGAAGAAACGTGTCAATTTGCAACGAACGTGTGACCAGAAAGAAGGTAAAATGTGACGAGGTATCTCTCGTAACTCGTAACACTTTCTCCAGTCCCACGGGGACCGTTTTCCTCGCAGGGATAGAAGGTGTAAGGGAGTAGGAATTAGTCGAGGCGGCTTCACCCTTATTTGAACGTAAAATGTTCACAGACGATCAGAGGTTCGTGCCTATTAGGATTAAGTGGTTGGTCTAGATGAAACACGGTTACTTTGTTACTCTCGGAGCGAGATTTTCCCTTGAGAAAGGTGCTACGTGCACACTCATAACTGCCATTCTATTCAAATGAGGAATGCCATCCCCAGGTGCAGCGTGGAGCTGTTTGTTCACGAGGAAGAAAGGAACTTTTTATCGAGCAACGATTTCACCGCGAATCACGATACTCTAATGATCCACTTCTTCTGCCTTTACGTAAATTTATGCAACACGCTACTCGACCGACTTGTCAATGAATACTGACGCTTGTAAACCAGCAGTTAAGGAACCGCTTCTTAGAGTTACCACGGTCGTAGCACCGAGCACGCCGCTGTTACATGGTCGAGCACACATAATAGTTCAGATCATTATGTCAAAGGTGAGACGACCACTGTTAATCAACTTTCAGTGTCCGAACGCTCGAATATCCGAGTGTTCTGTCATTCGAACACTGCGTTATCCGAATAGATATGTTGCATGTGCGTATGTCTTTTACTATCGAAATAGATGGAAACGTAGAACTTCCATCCTTCTATACCGATCAAAATCAATACAATTCGCACTATTTTCGGATGAAATTGATATTGTGCGTGTTAACGCGTTACATGTAATGAAATGGCATTAAATAGGAAAAGCATAGTATCAACTATTGGAACGCAATAGGTGATAACTGAAATGGTATCGGTCGAAATCTAATTTATAAAATTCTTTGAAATAGGAGATACTTCAGAAGTTAGAAAATGGTGGGAGTGTTGTAAAATTAGCAAAAGTTTACAACGTTGGAAGTCTACAGTAGTGTATACAATATATATATAACTACCCCCGCGCTTTGATTCGGGCCTAAGAGATATTAAGGACTCAAATAGTCAAGTTCAATGGATTACGTGTAAATGTAATATTCGCATCTGTCATTTTATAACGTTTTGGTTAAAAATTCTCGAGTTCACTTTGGAGGAAAGAAAGTGAAGAACAGTTAAATGCAATCGACGATATATGGGGCGGGATGTAGACGGAGTTATTGTACATTTTACAAGGCTGACGTTTATAGCACCTAAGTACTTTAAAACGTTACCAAATTACAATGCATTAATTGTCCATGAATCAATAAAAAAGAATTTCCTAGACGGGCTTTCACATTACGGTTCTTTATTAAGAGTACATAACGATGAGCACTTTGTGGTGCACTTAGTATCAGAAAATAATGAACTATTTGCAAAGGAGAAAACATTAACTGGAACCAAGGCTAACTATCAAGCGTTCCGAGCTGTGTTTTTTACTTTATAACAGTGTATGTCTGTCTGCATGGAAAAGTATGCAGCATACTTCTTATTGTGGTTTCTGATTATGTATTCTTATCAGACAATGAGTCTATATACAGTAATACTGTTCAAAGATAAATCAACTGAATGTGAGAATAACAAAAAAGGTGGCTATCGTCGCTCAAAAGGACAGAAATCGTCTTTTATAAGTTTTTAATTAAATCAATTTAATCCAACCATTGTATTCACTTTTTCATATTTCTCACTCAGTTTTCTTAAGTATGAGTTTCATATTATTCACTTCTTGGAAAGTTAATACAGATCACGGGGATATCAAAAATAATTTTTACATGTTTCTGAAGAGCAAAAAATATGTAGAAGCTTCTACCGTCAATGGAATACAGAAATAACCTGAAAGATGGCGAATATTATAGAACTGAACAGTGCATACAAACTGATTAAACAGTGCTCACGTAATTCCAATTAAACTTGACGCTTTACTAGAAGTTTTTAACGAGCTTATTATCTAAACTAATTAATATTTCTCTTATTTAAAATCTGTGTTTCAGAAATTCATATTGGTACCAAAATAAAAACCTTTTCAAACTCGACAATTTATATTAAACTCTTTTAGTCATTAGTTCTTTCGTTTTTCTACTTTACGCTGCTTAGATCATTCTGGTTTACTGTAATAAAACCGTTAAGTAAATATCAATTCATTCCCCAGAATAATTAGTAAGTTAATTGAGCATATACCAATTAAAAATGTTTTCACAATATCACGATTAAACACAGAACGCTGATTTTCAATTTCTTGGTTCTGTAAAATATTGAAACTAAATCCTGAGATATTTTATTCGAGAAACTAGCAATCATAAAGGATCGATAGATTTTGAAATTTTAATATACACAATTAAAAAAAAAGAGGAAAAATGTCAAGTGGAGCATAAACAAATGCTGAAGTTGTAATTTTATAATACAATTTAGGTAATAAATATCCTAATTAAAATTATTCTCCGTCACAATATCTCAGACTCTACTAAAATTTCGATAATTCGTAAATCAATCATAAATAATAATATTTCAATATTGGTGTAAACATGTCATTTGCTCTTATCTCAATATCGATGGTTCTTATCAGTACCCCGCATTACTGAATGACACTGTCAGTACTACATTATCTGTATCACGTTTGTGTTTGAATTTGGATAAGTGATTCGTCACATTTTTTATCGATAATGTCGCTCCAAAAAATTCGCAACACCACCGAAAAATAATTTCAACGAAACAGTGTAATTCCCGTTCTACTGGCATAGAACGTAACTATATAGATTTAGTAAACACGGTGCATCTCCATACAATTGACCGTAATTTTGTCACGTGTTCCCCGTTAAGTTCCCTCATATAAACTTGTCATACGTAGTGTGGAAGAGCTATGGCGTGCACGAGCTCCTAATTAGGATTCAAGGCATAGACTGATTAAGCTCTTACTACGCTGCTCGCGATGACCTTGCCCACGTACGCTTGAAAATTTGAACCGTTCGACTCTCCATCATATTCACACCATTTTCATACATATATACAACGAAACACCACTTTCGATCTCGTCAATTACAAACCATCCCATCAATACTATATCACTCTACAAATCCCCATTCTATTATGCATTATACTAAACAAAATAGAAGCTCCTCCACTAAGGCTCTAAAATAGCTCTAAAACAAAATTTCCAAGTTCACGTTTCTCACATTCTCTATTGTTCACGTATTGTTACTCTGTACAACTTCCTCAACGTTGCACTTTGGAATGTTGACCGATGGTTTTAGCCCAAACGAACACTTACGAGTAACTACAATTATCTGTGCTTAAGCATTTCACTTTCGATTAATGTCCTTCAGGTGTATCAGGCCGGATCGCGAATTTAGGGACTTTTCACGCGCGCACTACGGCGTAGACACTGCCGCGCGAAGATCGAGGCTGATCGCGACGGAAGGACGCGTGGACGGAAAAGCGAACGGAACCGCGGGAACGTGTCTAGGCGCGATAATTGTTCTGCGACCAATAAACGTATCGTGTGTCCACGTTGCGCCGTGGCGAATACCGTGCGCAACCCGCGCGCGGGCAACGGTTCTTCTTGGTCGTCTGGTGCAACAACGAAAGCCTCTGCCGCGAAAGAAGCGCGCCGAACGTCTGGTGCTGGCGCGAAATCGCCGACGGTTTTCGCACTCCCGCCACCTCCCGCCACGTCTGCTGATCCCGTGACATCCGTATTTTCACCCGAAACACTTGAGTTTTCATGGAGGCCAGTGTCGCGTGCACAATGGATACAGCAATATCGTTTCAATTACCAGTAGTTGCATAATTAGTTATCAGATAATTACGATTTATTACAAGTGGTAGCTCTAAGCGTGAAAATAATAAATGAATAATCGTTGATTTTAAGATGTATGAAGATTATTTGAAGATTAAACCGACTTCGAAATGACTAAGGAAAGCGTAAAATAATTTTTCTTGGTACTTTTTTTTAATAATATAGCTAATAAATATTAATTTATATTATTCGAAGTCACCGCCATGTTTTTTTAAATCAACTGGTTGGCGCCGGCTTCGAAAAATATAAATTGATATTTATTAGGTATCTATATTATTAAGAAAGTGATAAGAAAATTATTTTATACTTTCTTTAGACATTTTGAAATGGGTTTAATTTTTTTCAAATTTTATTTTATTTGCATGTTTTTATTAGTTGATACTTTGAAATTTATGGATTGTGAAAGTAAGTGTAATGGGCGAAGACAATTATTTGCAAAGGGGACAAGCGTACGTTACACTAAGTAGGGTAATAATCCTAGATGGCCTTGTTATCGGTGAACTTGATCCAACCAAACATATGTAAGATATACAATGTGTTAATAATGAAACAGATTTCTTATTTTTGGTACCACTTTACATTTCATGACTACTTGACCGATTTTCATAATTCTTTCTTCATGACTTAAGGGGATTCGAGATTTTCATAAAAAAAATTAAAAAGTTGAGGATTTTTAGTTCGTGTTTGTGCGCTACTAAAAATAAGAGACCTTTTAATTTTTTTCATGAAAATATCGAATTTTTACGGACCATTTACTTACATAATAGGTTGCGCGGTAAATGTCACATGTTTTATACATCCTGTAATTTTTTTAAATTGATCTGAACGCCCGTTCATTCGCAATTACGGCAAAACCAAGAGAAAAAAAACTATTCGAGAAAAACGTGTTTTTTGTACAATTTTGCAAATTTAAATATAAACCAAACGGCATTTTATTCAGAAAAGATAATACTTTCAGAAAATGCAATAAAAAATAATGCCTGGTTTTTTTTAAGTTGTTTGAAGCTAAACTAAATGCATTAAGTTTCAAGAAAATCGATCAAGTAGTTACGGTGAAATTCGCGGACAAATATATTACACACTACATACATACACACATCGAACTATGAACCTCTTTCTTTTTGAAGTCGGTTAAAAATACGAATGTAGATATCGTAATGGGTATTTGACATAAGATCTAAGCGTAAAAAGAGTGAGGAAACGAACCGTGAATCAGCGACTAAAAGAGTAAGATCACGCACACGTGGCAGCGGTCGTCAAAATTTTAAATTGAACCGATCAATTTTGTATGATTAAAACTACACGGATCCAAGGTATTTTAGAACAAACTTTTACGAAAAAATGGGGCAAATCTCGTGAACGTTGTATTCTATGACTGAAGAAATATGGTTTTAAAAAAATAGTAGTAATTTCTGGAGTAAAACTTTTATGTACTATTTTACCACAGTCGCCGATTCTTAAACAAACACATTTTCAGAAGATAAAATAATTGACTTTTAATTTTCAGGGTAAATATGTAGTGTGATAAAATAAATTCACTAATTATGTGTATTTCAGCCAACGTTCTCAAGATTTTATACTTCAGGAATCTGCGAAAAGCTAAAGCCACTTTTTTCAAAATGTCCAAGTGTATGTTACCCTTCAAATAAGATTCATTATTTTGTGATACATATTCATGCACGGGTGTTTCAAAATTACACGAATAAAGTTAATTAATTAGTAGAACTCGCAAGAAGGAACAAAACAGTTCATCAGCACGTTCTTGATCGTGCTTTCAGCGCGTAACTGGTACGATGAGTTGCGATCTTAGCGCGGAAGTGGTTGTAGTCAGAAGACTCGCGAGAAGTTCCTAAACTCGCAATTAAGTCTGATACGTGTGATAAACGCGATTTGAAGGCAGTTTCCAAATGAGCATACAGTGACCCGTAGATTTGCTTAGAGCATTAATATAATTTATTCGTCTGATTGTGAGTAACAGTTTCTCAGTCCTTGCTCCGAAATTAGGCGAAGTAAGTGGTAGTTGGTAGGTTTAACAATAGAATAAATTATTTTTACATTTATAAAGAAGGTTTATACCAGTATTGAAATGAATAGAATATTTAGAATTATTAACGTTTCAATAAGTGTCCTAATTTTTATGTGAATGAGAAAATAAATTACTCAATTTTTTAACTTGTAAGCTTACACCATTATACAGGAATTATTCTATACAATACCCAATTTCTAATCATATATACTTCTGAAAGTGGAATTGCTCGAAATTCTTTTATACAAAATTTTCAAAATTCCTAAGAAATCTGAATTCAAACTTCTTACTATAAAATAAATTATGTAGAAACACAAATAATCTATTGTAATTTCATTTTCATTTAAAATGTGGATATCTAGTAATTTTGCTTCTTCTCTCGTTTGAAAAATAAAAATGTCTAAAAGGGTTCTGATGAATAAAGAATACCTAATTAGAATAATTAATTAAAAAGATTCTTGCCCCCAGTAAGAACGATTTAAATTCAAGATACTCTTGCAAGCAAATACGCAGAATACGAAGTGTTGTAGTCTTGTAAGCTAACGTATTATTAGTATTATTTTATTACTTCGTCTCACGATACCATACAATAACACAGTAATTACTGCTTTTGATTTCTAACTATGTTGCACGCTGTGCTCCGTTCGGTCTTGCAACTAATTACTCATCTAATTTGAGTGAAGCACGAAAATACCATTTCGATGTTCATATTCTCCCGACAGCTATTCACAATTTTGATACGTCAGTGATAATTTTAGCACTGCACGCACGCACACCTCATCTCCATCGTAACCGAACGCTTTATCAATATAAATTTTCACCACCCAAATCACACGGTACGTATAAATTTCATTTCTCCAAGTGATTTTACACTTTAAAAGCTTGTAACACGTTTGCATTAACAGAGGTGCGTAAATTGTTACATCACTGCCTCACGAACGAAACAATAAATTCACAGTGACTGAACACAAGGTCGAGGAGAGAGAGCTCATTTAAAGTTTGAGCGTTTGAAGGAGAATTTGTCGAGTTACTAAAATTTTGTTTCTTGAATGTACTGCCAGTTGGGGCGGCAAACTTATAATAAGAAACTGGCGCGACATTGGTTGGAATTCAGCCAATTTGTAATAAACAACTTCGAAGTTGCTACTACGCTGAACAGATTATCGATAAAAACATCGTACAGATGTCGTTCTACGCTGGTATCAATCGTTTTCAGAGATTAGATATGCCTGTATACACAATGGATGTAAATGTGACGTGCGTCCTTCTAATTTTATAGCTTTGGTGTACGTAGAAAGCGGAAGTAACCGATAACTTTCACAAAGATGGATTTTAAACGAAGGCGTTTGACATTTCCAAACTTCTTTTGAATTTAATGAACGACAACGAAGTGAATTCAGGTGAAAAATAATAATGGGAGGTGAGAAGTATAGACAAGAAGATATTACTACATATGTATATCATTTCATACAACATATCGATGTGCATTATAAAAAGTAGGGTGGGTGCACCATGTGTGGCCACATTAAAGTATCAGTTTTGGCCACTTCATAAAAAATATAATATTTTTCCGTGTATTTTCTAGCGGTATATTACATAAAATAGTTATGATGTGAAATTCTCCACATAATAATGATCTGCAAGCAGTTTAAAATTAAGATAATTATGCACATGGCCAAAATACAGTGCAGTGACCACAAATCTACCCTAGCACGGTTCATTTTTGTTACGAAATACAGCACGTTTCAATTTGCCACGTAAAGAAGCACATTTCATCGTTTTTGACGAATATTAGCACGTTTTCTACATAATTTAAGTACGGTAGTTTAATGTTTAATAAATTACCGACCTAATACTAAATTAAAATGGACCAGCCAACCATCCAAATGGGCTGCTTTTCGTAGCTACACTCGGAACGTGCTACTTTTCGTGGCAAATCGCTCAAACATGATAGTTTTCGCAGCAAAAACCGAAACGTGATAGTTTTCATAATAACCAAGACAAACGTGCTGTTTTTTGTAAGAAAATTGAGACGTGCTACTTTGCGTAACACGCGTCGATATGTTTCCGAAGAAAATCTGTAAATTTGGAAGTCCTTATAAAAGCAGAGCAATACATTATGATATAAAAAATCATACCACCTTATTTTTCAAACTTTCCTTTTAAGAAATCTGTGTTTCGAAAGAATTTTGGAAATATTTCAGCAAAAAGTAAAACTTACGAGCCGCACATTAAAATACAGTGTGAATGACTAAATTTTGAAATTTGACACTTTTTTAAACATTGGTTTAATGGTGTAATGTTTCTTTATATTTTTGAAAACACGAATTATAGGCAGGATTCTATTACATTTTTGTAGATTATGAATCCTCAATGGTACATCCTAAACGTTTATCTTAATGACGTATCGCTTTATGTGTACGTGATGAGTAACGATGGCATCAAGCGTATCTCAAACAGTATGAGAACACAGTAAATATATTGACAAGTGTCAACAGTTATTTATAAGTGATCTGGAGTCCTAAATCTACATTCCTACACAATCCTAAATATTATAGATAAATTTTTATAATCAATATTCTTTGTACTGTATAAATATCTATTTACGTTTAACAGATAATTCTCGACAGCTGACACAGACTTCACAAAATATCCATTTTTATGCAAGATTTTTTTTAAATAACTTACCGAAACTGTCGGTATTAAATATGTAATCAAGATAAATATTCCGAGTGCAAAGTAGCAATTGTTCGCCTTTATCAGCGTACACAGAATAAGTATCTGCCTTTCCGTTCAAGAAAAGCATTCTGCTTAGCAAAGTTTCTAACGAACAACATTTCAACATTTTTAGGTACTAATCTTCAGTGTACTGACAATGGAGATAAGTTCATTAATTTCACCCTGAATGAGGAAAAAATAATTTTCCCCATAAATTATTTCCTTCAAAACTGAAATTTTTAGTGTGAACTATTTTTTAGTATGTTCTTAAGTTTTAAATATGATCACATTAATCACTTTACAAGAACAACTTTATATATGAATTATTATTAATTTATTAATGTCTTCAAATTTTGAATTTTTCGAAGTATGTCCTCAGATTATATTTCACTTACCATTAACACACACAATTAAAATATAAATTATGTAACACGCCACATGCATGTAATTAACCGTGAAATCCTTAATTAATTATTAATTAAACATGCAATAAAATGTTCACATTACTTCTATCAGACTCCAGCAATTTTCTACATGTATAAAAAATTTAATACAATTTCTCCCCTTACATGTATTATACTTGCCAATATATTAAAACGAGTAACAAATGTTTGACAAAACAATATTTTCTTTATCATATAAAATTCTGAACAATTCAATTTAAATTACCCTCCTCGTCTCTATCAGTTTTACATTCTTGTATTTGTTGTTTCAAGTCACCTAAAAATATTCACCTTCTTAAATATTCTCGCAGGAAGTCTATTTCACCAATCAAGGAACTACTACAACTTTTTAAGTAACACACGGTATACAGAAGATATTCCCTTCCAAAACTGACAGCTTCAATTTAAAACCCAAAATCAAAATTGAACACTGCTGGTTTCTGTCGCCAGTTTTAAGTGATATATGCATTTATCACTCGCTTTAGCGTATAACCAGACACTTTCAAATCCCTGAACACATTTAATTTAACACTCTCATATTTCCCTACAATGTATTCGAACTCCTTCATTAACCATGCACGTATGACTCGGCAGTCAAAACCACTACATACATGCCAGTTTCTCGCTCTTTTTCTTGTAACAGCGTTCATGCTCAACCCATTGCAAAACAATTGCACGGTCCCCTAAGTGCAAACGATTGCACCTTATGCCATGCATGACGAGCAACTTCCATGCTCTGTTTCTTTCGAACGGGTGTGTTCAGCGAAAATAATTTCAACGCCGTCGAAACGAACGAGAAATCGATCGATCGATTTAAGCCACGATTCAGGATGTCTCGCAAAGTTCTCGAAACAAGGAGTTGGTTTATGTCTATGAACGAGGTCGCAGAAAATTACAAATTAATCAGCCGCGTAATGGATACAAATTAAAAAAAAAAAAATGATTAGCATGTAGCGTTACCTTGGCAGTCGTCTCTGTAGTGTTGAGATTTTGGCGGCGGCGGAGGCGCGTTCGAGTATTCTATGGTCGAGCCAAAAAAAAAAAAAGAAACGAAAATGATAATTAGCCGCACTACGATTAATGGTGAAACAAAAATCACTCAGCATGGAGGATCACTGTAAACATTCGACGAACTTTCAGGTTTTAAACAAAACACTCTCTTGCTCGGCGTCGATCGATATTGGTGTCCCCTAATGAACCACTTGAACGATGATGCTTTTAAAAAAAAATAGAAACATGTTGGTGAACGGTTTAATTGTATTTTGAGAATGGTTAAATGCGTTACAATATAAGTGGAGGGAAACAGATTCAGGACAATGAAAATTTGCCCGCTTTTTCGTTTCTACGCGGTGCTTTGGAAATTTCGATCCTCTAATTTGGAATTTCAGGTAAAGTTGTGTAATTAGAGAATATTGGCGCCTACTTATCGCGTGACGATGTGTTACAAATTACAAACGTTAAACTATTGCTACAATGATACTAGGTAGGTACGTAGGTATGGGTTTTTAATTAAAAATGATAATTTAAGAGGAAATGTAGATAAGAATTAAGAGGAACGTATTTGGGTAATATTATTAACAAAGAACACTATAGAGGACGTAGTATAATAATGTTGGTGGATGTTACAAAAAGATTGTTTCAGTACAATTAGATATTTCGTCATTCTTTCAAAAATTTCTATAAACAACGGGAGAACATGGAAATAATACTTGAATTTTTAATTCTTCATTCTACTGAATTTCAATAAAAAGAACTATAAGATCTTTGAAATTGAAAACAAGTTATTCTTTGAAATGTTATATTATTTATCATTTCATCATAAAACAATTCGTAACTTCATATTATAGTAGATTGAAAATGATTACTTTCAATGAAAGGAGTTTTTTTAGGATATGTACCATTAAACTACGACAGTGGACATAAGTATAAACTTGTAATTATAAATTTAACTTTACTTTTGTTTATTTTTTAAGTAAATATTAGATATTTCCGTAATATATAGTTTATCTGAAGCTCTATTTATCCTTATTAAAATAGGATTTGTTTCCTTTATCGTCAAGAACATGTCATTTTTTCTTTCATGATTCGAAGTTTACAGTTTTGCATAATGTTAAGAAAAAATAAAATGATATTACAGAACGAAGTCCAAGAAACTTCTAACGTTTTATATTGAGGGATATACTTTGTGGAAAATTTGCACAGACTATATTAAGAATTTTATAGAAATGTGGTTGTATTTAATTATGAATGCAAGTCAGTATTATTTAAAAATGGAATATCAAATTTCGAATTGTGTTAATAAATGTTGAAGTACTAAAAAGATTACTTAATCTTAAATAACATAATCATATTATGATTATGATAATATCATGTCATGCGACGTGATTTTAATAACAATCGGTAAGTACTTCGAAACTTTTCGCTGGTAGTGTATACTTTGTAGGTGACAGTCCTTTATAATTGTTTAAAAGAAACGTCGTTCTTTCAATAACAATACAACCGTACAAAACTGTAAACGCAGTTTAGCGACCGAAAAAATACCACATTATTAACAAAAAAGCAATAAAATATAACAACGAAACTTTTTACTATTTCTTAGTATTATCTTACTATTTACTTAGAAATTGTGCAAAAGCAAAGCTGAACGCATGATTACATGCTCAAACATCTGCTCGCCATTGTTCATAGAGGAGGAGGAAGAACAAGATCTTACTATCGGTTATGAAAATTCAGACCTTCAAAAGTAACAGTAGGCCGAGCTGTGTAGATCGGAATCGGCGACCACCAAGACGTGGTTTTCTGTCTGACGGTGGACGGAGGTATCGGAGGAGGTGGTTGATACCTAAACCTTGGTTTATGCTTATCAGGATCGAATGGTTGATTAGCAAAAGCATCAGGCTGTTTTAATATCGACGACGGGCCTTTCGACGAAGCGACGCGCACTTTCCCCAATGCTCTGCTCCCGCTGCCAGTCATTGCTTTCGAGGCACCCAAAGCGGCGTCACTTTTCGTCGAAGATTGTCTGCCAGCCAGGTCCGGCGGCGAGGATAAGGAGCGCATGTTATCACGTCGACTGGGATACCTATGCGCGACCCAGCGACCAGCCAGATAAGGAGCGATATCACGCAGCTCGTGGACATCCGGTGACGAGGTGAACATCTCACCTAAAATCGACGGCTTCTGCGTCGAGAACCTCTCAAACTTCTTCCTCATCCGACCGACAGGCTTCTTAGCCTCGAGCTCCTCGGTCTCTGCCTTCCTGGCCACAGCATTCGTGACAGTTGTAGACGCCACGGAATCCTTCAGTTCCGCTGTTTTGCTGATAACATCGATATGAGGCATCGATAAGTCCTCCCGTTTGAGGGGCACCCGCGGGATCGGTGGTGATTCGCCCCTTCGACGAATCCTTCCCCTTCGAGGCTCGTACTTCCGGCGCAGCCAGGTCACATCCGCGAATTCGTGGGGCTTCAGTAAATGTTTGCTGTCGTCGACCTTCCTGAGGAGGCTCCGCGTTAGTTCCGGATCGCTTTGGAACCTCTTGGGAGCCGGAACCACCTTCACCCTGCTACTGGATATGTCCTCGGCACTTTCGAATCTAACTCTGAGTCGCTTCACGGTGCCGTTCTTGACGAGCTTCAAGTAGGCTCGCCAATACTTCTCAGGATCCGGCGAGGAGCTCCGCTGCCAAATGCTCTCCAGGCTGCAGGATGAATCTGATCGCGCCGTCGCGCGACACGGACTGACGCTATGCGGCCTATCGCGTTCACGGTCGCGTGAACAAGAGTGGAACGACTGTCGCGTGCTAGTATCCGCTTCCCGCGTTGGGCTACTTCCTCTTCTCTTCCTGGCCGCTCCTCCCGGAGAGTTCGATCGTGCCTTGTACGCCGACATTGGCAAAGTGGCATATTTCGCTGACTCCGTCTCCCCGAATAGTTCTTTCAAATCAGCAAAGCTCTGAGACGAAGACAGTCGTCCAGGTCTTGGCTTCACCGTTTCTGATTTTCCACGATCCTGATCAGACTCCAGCTTCTCGGCCCTTTCGAAGAACTCGATCTTCTTTGGAACACCTTCAGGCTCTATGCTTTTTTGAATGACTGTCGTCACTGACGTCTCCGAACTTCCTGTCGTGCTGTCCAGTTCGCTGCCAGAGTTCAAACTTATCTTGGCCTGCGTGTTACCTTCAGGCAATGCCATAGCTAAAAGTGGTGGTTTCTTCGACCATTCCTCCAGCACGCTTTCCACTCGCTGCATGTCATTCGGGCTATTGTTGCTGGGCGTTAGAACTAATAAAAAATCGTTTCTTTCCTTAGCTTTTGTGGTGTCTTCGGTATAGGACGCTTCTAAGGAGTAGCAACTTCTGGGAGAAGTGCTCGTCACGCTGGGAGTGGTACAGGCACGAGCTGGTTTTGGGACCTTTTTAGCAGCCAATGCCGCAGCTATGCTACCCCTAGTCTCCCGAGGGGCTAATGGCGCTGACATTCTTCTGTGCGACACTTTATCCAGAACCTCTTTTCCAAGCGTCACTGAAAGCCTCTTCTTTTCTAGCTCGCTCATCGACGTCGTTGCAGTTTTGTCCAACTCGGACTTTTCCATAATTTTCCCCTGACTTATGGAGTCGCTTCTTTTCAGCACCGATTCTGGCCGACTATAGGGTGATTTTTTATCACTCGGAGATGTATCTGTTGTAATCATCGAGTGACATCGGACGTGAAGCCCCTTACCATCGTCTCGAACACCATCCACTGACTCCGTTTCAGGTGGGACCACGATTTCATACTTGGATAGGGAATCACGTTTCTCGATGCCGATGTCTGGGACCTCTTCTTGTTCACGGACCTCAGGACTCGCCTTTGAGGATGCCGGAGACGTGGACTTCTGTAAATTGTCACTTCCATAAATCTCGTTCAACTGTTTCTTCAAGGTCGCCACCTGCTCGATGGACAAACTGCTCCAGAACTTTTTGCTCCCTCCGAGACTCCTCTGCAGCGATGGCTGGTCCAAATGATCCAAAGATTTCTCGATGCTCCGATCACCTTCCGCCTTTCTTTGCATCGTGCTCGCCACGTTTATCACCGACGAGCCTCGCCAAAGAGGCTTGTAAGTATCCTTCCGCGATGAAATTTCTTTTCGTCTAGAGGACTCCAGCTCGCTGCCCTCTGTTTGCAATTTCCTAAAGTGTTGTATAATGTTCTCCACCGAGCGCTCTTTACATCTCAGGCCACAGTCACCGTGCCACTTAAACTTATGCACGTCCTTGGTGCTAAATAAAAAATCCTTGTCCTTCTGAACTGCCTGTAACTTTCCGTAAAGCGCGTTCAATTCCATTTCAGCCTTCTCCTGCGATCTTATACTCTTCCAGCGATCATAATCTATAATTTCTTCGTTTTTCATTCTCGGTCGTAAATCGCTAGAAGAGAATGTCCTTTCCAGCTCGCCCAGCCTTTCGAGGCTCGAGTAAAAGTCGTACAGCTCTTTATACCTTTCCGACTTTTTTCTGTCGTGCAACAATTCCACCACGTACTGGTGATATTCTTCACGATCCACTGGCGATGTGCAGAAGGAGTTCGTGCTTCTGGCCAGTGACAAATTAGACCCAAATCTTGCCTTCGATCGTTGTAATTCCTCAGCCTCGCCAGCGCTTCTGGCTCGGACTTTCTTTATTGTAATCGAGCTTGGAGCGTCTGACTTGTCCTGCTTCAAGGTTCGTATGCGTCGGAAGGCTGGTGACCTAATCGGGGAGGGTGAAGAGGCGCGAGAAGATGGGGGCCTCGAGTCCGTGCATTCCGACGAGGTCTTCAGGGGTGGCTCGCTTAAGCTTCTTTCCTTGATGCGCTCCCTCACCGAATCTGGACTTCGGTTGCGGAGAATCATTGATGAACCAAAATCGTTGATACCCATGAGGCTGTCGAACTTGCTGACTTTTTGAAACACAGACCTGCCGGGCCAGCTGACACCGTAGGGACTGGAGCTCCTGGAAGAAACACTCTCGCGTTCCCAGTTTCTGAATTTCGAGTTCGACACTGGACGCTTGTGGGCTAAGTATATGCTGAGAGACTTCAGCGAAGGCTCGGACCTGCAGCCTTCCCTGATGCTTTCTTGGTATATCCTAGCACGCTCGCTGACTATGGACTTCTTCGAAGAAATATTCTGACTCGAGGCAACCGAAGGAATAGACCTTAAGAAAAGATTCTGGAAAAATGTATCGGATCGTGTCGCTTCTTGGTGCTTTTTAATTTCTTCTATAGTCAGTGCTGGTGAGTGCACGTTAGAAGACTTGTATCTAATGTTTGGCTCCTCGTTTTCAATGTTGTCTTTTTTAAGGTTCTCATCCTCTGTGCCTGTTTTCTGTCTACTTGCGAGTTTCTTCACTTTTGCGGCCCCTCCATTTCTTTCTTTCTTCAACTTCTTCCTGACATCGATCTTCTTTTTACTTAAACTAGGATTCACTTTTATCGTTTCAGGCTTCTGCGTGACGGGTTTAATAATTGTTTGAGACCTCTCTCTAAGCCTCTTTCTCCTATTTGCGTCGTTAATTGCTATAGATGAAGATGTTAAGGATTGGATACACTCCTTGCTACAGGCCACCTTGTCGGGTTGCTTAATTATCGTTCTTGGCTTTTTGATATCCATTAGAACAGCCTTGCGCGTGAGGGATGGTGAAGAAGTCGTGGAAGAAGACTTCAACGACGACGTTGAAATTGTTTTTGTAGTTAAAGGTGGATCAGTTGACTTTTTCAGAATCTCCTGCCCCTTTGACGATATCGCTACCACTACTTTCAAAGACTTATCGTAAGGATTCTTCGGTTTTCCATTGTTCAACGCCGAACTGTACAACGTCGTTGAACTTTTAACAACCGTTCCTGTCGGAAGTATCTTCGTTTGAATGCCTTTTGCCTCCCTTTCTCGGTACTTCTGCAAAACTTTCTTATTGTCCACCGAGGACGATAGGTCAGCGGTCGATTTAACGAGTCTCTTAGATAACAGTTCCTGCTCTTTCTTCAATAAACGCGTCTTCGCGCTGTCCTTCTTCAAACACGGCACGGAGTGACAAACACCGTCCCCAAAATTCAATCTTTCTTTTGACCTCGTCGTAACAGGAGTAACATACTTTCCACCCACCTTCGTCACTGACGATTTATCATCCAACACACGTCTCGCGTCGGACCTCGCAGAAAATCCGCTCTCAGGTGTCCACGATGAAGACATCGGTCTGCAGACTCGATTTCTGCTCTTCCCTGTTGACAAACTTACACTCTTTTCCGCACCCGTGTCGGGGAAACTTCGCGACAAACAGGCATCCGACTTCTTCTTCATCAAGCTGGCGGACAATCCAGCGGAAAGTTTCGGGCGCAATGGGGCTGGGCTGTGGGACGACGCACGAAGGAAACTGGAATTTTGAAAGCATTCTCGACTCTTCCTTTGCCTTTCCAGGTTACTGCAAAGTCGTTCCTTCAGTGCGCCAATGTTGGACACATTATCAGCAGCGAAACACTGTTTGTGCCTCGCTTTGAAACCCTGCGCCGTCTCTGGTGTGTGCTGCTTGGCGTACAACTTCAGTGTCTTGCTGTTTCGCGACGACTCCCTCCGAGGCGGAGACGGTGGTCTGCTAAACGAAAATGTTCTAGCGTGTGGATTGGAATAGTCTCTGGCAGAACTCGATTTCGCGAGAGTTATGTCCATTTTCTTGGCGGTTGGATTCTGGCTGAACGGTGGTTGCTTGTACCGCGAGGAAACGGTGGATGCAGGCGCTGCGGTCGCCGCGGCGGTCGATGAGCTTTTTCGGTGGACACGAATCCGTGTCAGAGTGGGCGAGATAGGGAAATACTCGACATCAGAATCGTCTGTGGACAGAGGTTTCATATCGTTTTGTCGCGTTTCGCTCGAGTGTCGCGGCATTCACTGTACCCTCTCACCAAAACTGTTCAAGGAAAGGATCGTTTTGAAGCTGGTGGAGGCTGGTTTTTTGTTTTCCTGCGCAGCGTGAAGTTCGGAAATTCCTCCCGGCGGTGGTACTGCTTGGTGCATCGTATTACGAGGCGGAAGGAAAACCGATTTGCACACCAATATCGATAGATACCGAGGTGAACGGTGCGGCGTGTAACTTACAAGTGGTACAATGAGAAAAGATAAACGTGAAAAATATGCGGCAAGCTGGACATCGGCTAGCACAACTATGGACGTTCGATTGGGAGTCATGCTTCGTACTTTTCACTGGATGCATTATTCAAGCTGTGAAACTAATAACTTCGTAGCCATCTATTAAATTATTCCGCGGTAATTGTGATTAACTAACGAAACGGTAACAACCAATGTAATCTTGGAATGCTTACATTAAACTGATTTACAGAATGAATGAGGTATAGTGGTGGAGTTAAACGTTCGAAGCTATAATAAGCCGAGGAATAATATTAAAGTTACGCGCCTGAGGCGAGAATAAGTTGTTACAAGCGAATGACAAGTGGGCTACGAATACAAACCCGTCTGGTAATTCTACTTGAAATTGGTTTAGCTACTTTATATATGAAAGTATATTTACCGAGATTGATAACGATCACTTGTGAATGCTTTCTTGAATGTTTGTTCGTTTGCAAAGTTTGTAAAAAGTGTTAAAATATCAAGATATTCGCGGTACGAAGCTTTCAAAGGGCCTGCATTATTATATTAGGGGAAAAATGCAAATTTTGTATGAGAATTCAAAACGTCATGCTTGGGAGGCACAAGGTGTAACTTCGGTCGAAGCTCTGGGATAAAAGAAATTCAGTAACACGAGATTGACCATGCACAGACTTAGTAAAACACAACTACCGTTAGTAATTAGACAAATGACAATAAATCAGGCGCAACCGACCAGTTATATGCACGCATGCCTACTTGCGTAACGGCAAACAATGTGAGGAAGAAAAAAGTTCGTACAAAATACAAGAGTAAATTAGAATGCATTAGAAGAATAAAAAAGTAGTCTTGGAATAAAGAAGAGATTCGATTAGAAATTCAATTCTAGCTTAATCCTAGATTACTTACCCTTTGGCCGTTCTGGGGCTGGTTTACGAAATCCATGGAGGGGTACGTCACCACCGCTTTGCACAGTTTTGTAGGCCAATCTTTGCTCCAACTGACTCAATGGGCTGATGTCTTCTTTGCGACGGAACACCAGCGTCGAGTCACTTTCGTACCCTGACTCTTTCAGAGCACTGTAGAAAAACAATTTCGGCGATTTTTAAGTAACAATCAACACTGGCACGTATTCTGTGTCTCGAAGAAAGCAAAGCTTATATGAAATAATACAGTTTTCACTTTTAAATACAGAGTACCGTGGAATTCTTTTACTGACATCTCATTTTTAATAATATTAATATTAAGCAAACGATACTAAAATGCAGAGGCTCACAGGATATCACGGAATATTGATAAAACAACAAAAAGAAATTTCTTCGTAAAGAAATGAGACAAAATTGTGAGACAAATTTTTTCGTGAGCTTCACTTTCAAGAAAATCAGATCCGAAAATTTGCGTCAATGCGCGCACTTGACTGCATCTTCAGCGAAGCCACAGATGCGCGATTTATTACGTTATTTTTAGGTGGAATTTATCAACCGTGTCAGTGGTAAAATTCCTTTACAAAACAGAACTTATGAATAAGGCATAGCATAAACGTTGGTTAATTTATTAATGTAATTCAGAATATTCCAAAACTTCTACATGAAAATTATTTGGGATCTATGCACATTCCACGAACCCGTGAACTGGCAATGTGAAGGTTAAAAAAATTTTAACACATTTTTGGTTTCGTCTGAATGTCACCTACAGCACAGTGTTAATAAAACTACACACACTATGTGACGCGAGGCGATGAAGTCTAAAGAAAATCACCGAGCTTGGTTTGCTTTCAAAGTTAAATATTCAGAGGCACTGGGATAATATTTTCAATGTTTCCCAGGAACTATCGACGCGAAAACACGTCAAAACCGCGTACAGAGCGTGCAAACACGTCGACGCTACTAAAAATGTTAACGGCGATAGAAGTAAAAATTGAAAGGCCCAGTGGAAAACAAGCATATGCCACCGTTTTCTGATTTTAGAGAAAAGCGAGTTGAAAGAAAAATTAGTTTCATAGGAAATGCGATAAGAAATTGTGATTATTACATTATAAACAGCACTTGAATTGGATGGTGAATGACAACTTTATTAAATTTTAGCTGAAAAATGAATGTTTTATTTTTTTTTTATTTCACCATATACCTATATTGTTTAATACTTTTCTTTCGTTATCTTTGTATTTGTTCTCATTACGAGAAAAGTTTTTTACCACTTAGGGTGAGTGTACTTAATATCATTATCACCCTATTATATTGGGAGATGGTGGTATTACACTACATTGCAGGATCGAAGTAATGTGGCAACTGACAGATATCCACTGAGCCTCTGAATTTATTAAAACTGAGCATCAAATATACTTACTGTGCCATGTACGGTTTAGCTGGGCGATTATTGCGTTGATCGAAAGGCTGGAAACGAAGAAGATCTTATTCAATCAACATTGTATAAGCTCTCAGAGAAGTTTCAACATTTACATCATGCTCTTCGCGCCTTTAAATCATGTACCAATCAGATTCGAAATAGCTTTACATTCCTCCCAAAAGAAGCGACTTTTCGACATCGCTTTGACATATTCACAATACACATAGGAACGCGTAATCAACAGTGGTCCATAAAACATCGATTGGGAGTTACACATCTCATGCAACATTCGGCTAATGCTAAGCGTAAATGGATACTTATGGGGGGCAATAAAAGAGCACATGAAATGCAATTTGGATAACAAAGCTGGCGCAGAGGAAAAATAGGAGGAGCAGAGCTACGAGTACGAACATTGATTTCAGCAACAATTAATTAACGACGGTGCTGAACGAAAAGGGGAGAAACTACTTGAACCATAAATGCCAAATTTATGCGTATATAATACTACATAAAACAGAAACGATGGAAGAGAAACACAGTATTACTTCGGCACACTGCGTTTATCCTACGCGATGAGTAGTTTAACGAATCTAAATAAAGTTTATGTACGTGTACAGCAATTGGAATGTCGAACATCCCACATTTATCAAATTTCACTTTAATTAAAAATAAACAATACTATGAATAGTTGAATTTAATCCTGATATAGAAAAAGTAATTGAGAAGAAATATCATTATAAGCACTTTAAACAATACAAATTTGAGTATTTCAATACAATAAAATCATATGTTCAAAATACATATTTTTGTTAAAATATTCATATGGAAAATCTATGGTCGTTTCTATAATTTACTAAATTAAGGATATCGATAGATTTTTTAATAAAATTATCGTGTACTGAATTCATGGTTGTATTAAGGGGTTACATACGTTCTCGGTGCCTAAAATTGATCACTTTTGGAATTTTTTTCCCGAGAGATGTGAAATAAATTGTAAATTTTATAATTTTATCTTGTTCTTGGAACTTCGTCAATTTACCACCTTTTTTCATGAACTTTGCATTAATCTATGCAGAATAACATTCTCTAAGGGCCATCGGACCACTTTTTTTAATTTTAAATTTTTAATATTTTTTTACCATTTAAAGATCGAAATTGTAGACGAAAAATCGACTGCTTTCTTCAAAACGGTATAATTTTCGTATTTTCTAAAAATTCCAAAATTTGGCCCATTGGCCCTTAGAGAATGTCGTTCTGCATACACGAACGGAAAGTTTATTAAAAAAGTTTCTAAATTGTCCAAGTTATCATACTCATAATGCTTGGTATACAGATTGCTACAACCGCAGAAAACGAACGGCAATATACGACAAAAGTATATCAAATAATTTTTTTATATAAATAAAGGTCCCAAGAACAAGATTCAATTATAAAATTTTCGATTTACATTCCACCTCTCGAGGAAAAAAATCCCAAAACTGATCAATCATGAGGCGCCGAGAACGCCTGTAACCCCTTAAAGAAAAAGAAGAAATTGTGTTAAAAAAAAACTCGTATTTGTTTTGACTGGAACGATGATTTAAAAACACGCTTAATACACAACGTTCTCATTCGAAAGAGCTACTGCGACCTTTGCTGAGCTTATTCCCGTCCGAAGTCCGTAAAACCTCCAACGAAATCTTCTTCCGACCGCGCGTGTCGCGTGAACGATATAGCAAAACTAAGAGAGCGCCGCTCCAGACATCGGATATCGTTAATCCAGGCGAACGGGATGCCCAAGGGAGAAGAAACGCGCTAGAAGACAAGGGTGGACAAAACGAAGGCGATCAGACGGGGCAGACCTACTTACAGGCAGGCGGACAATCACGTGTGTACATACAGGGGCCAGACAGTAATAGAGAAAGTGAAAGAGAAAGAGAATAATAGAGAAGAACAGAAGAGAGTGATAGAGGACAACGTCATCGTGCAGTCTACTTGTCGATGATGTTGTAGCCTCTAACCCGTGAAACAGACGGCTGAACGTTGGCGATGGTAACGGAGGATGTTGTCGATGATGGTGACGATAGCATAATATGATTGGTGCTGGAGATAGTAGAAGAAGACGTTGATGAAGAAGAGGTGGGTGAGATGCGTTGGTGTTGGTGATGATGGTGATGGTGGTGGTGATGATGGCGATGACGATGCTGCTCATCGGTGGTAGCTTGTAGGAGCGTCGATCTGATAGCTGCCGATCGGTCGCCGATCGGCGATGTCGAGCGGCGCAAGCAATGATCCGGCAGCACGAAGCTCTTGGATCGTCCTTCCAGCATGCCAGCGTGCCAGCCGCAGTCGGCAGCCCGTTCAAGAGGTCGCACGATCCGATCTTTCGGATCGTCCCTGCCAGTCCTCCCCGGTTCTATCGTTCTCTCGGCCGCGCGATTGTGATTGCTCGGCCTCCGGTAATCGAGCACGTTCATGCTCGACCACTGTTTCGCCTGCGGTTTCGCATCGCGGCGACCACCACCGGAGGACACGTCCTCCACGGTTGGACGGGATTTCGGGACGACCTCGTGGGCTTTCGAGCTGCTGACCGCTGATACCCTTACATTATAACTGCTCTCCGGTCGGTAGGAGAGGCTCAGAACACGGTGGCTCAGCTGCGCGTCACGAAGCTCCTCCAGTCCCGTGCCCTGAGGATGTCCATTCTCGCTCAACCACTGTCCAATTGTCATCGTCGTCGTTGTCGTTGTCAGAGTGGTCGCCGGGCGGCATCGTCCAAGGACCAGGGAGGTGTAATCCGGAAGCGTTGGAGGTGCGCACACGAACGGACACGATACGCAAACACCAAAGATACACACACACACACGGACATCGATCGCAGTACGTGGTAATATGGTATTCGATTGCGTTAGTGGCCGACGAGACAGTTCTCGGTCGAGCGACGGTGTTTGCGCGCCGACGACCTTTGGGACTTATGTCTCAGGGACTTGGGGAGGGGAGGAGTGTGAGGTGGAGTCGCATGCATGGTTCGCGGCGTGCTGCCTATATGCAGAGGGGCTAATTACTGACATCACCGGTAGCCAATGTCTGTTAGATTGTTTCGGGGCCGTTAGTTACTCTGTGTCGGAGCTAATCCAAGAGTACTGGCTGGTAAGAAGTTGAAAGAAAAATGTGACCGTTTGAGATGGAGAAATGATTTTCCGAGTGCAGTACTTTTGTTGGTATTCATTCGACTTTTTAAGTAACCCTCGCTTAGCGAACACAGGGTTTAATTAAACCTATCCTTCGTGTCACTCTACTTAGGTTACTTTTTATATCACTTCTTCAGAGAAACGTGAACTTCAGATCGTGACAGGATGAAAATCCAGTATGAAAGTATGACTAGTAGTCTATGTACCGTCCAAGGGTTGATATCCATTGCTAACAATTGAATGTTAATGTAAACTGAGTGTATATGAATTATTGTATGACCTTGGATACTGGGGCTATGTGGTTTAATTGAAGTATCGAAGGTGCAAGGTAATAGGAAGTTTGATTGTTTTTGTACGATTGAACAAGGTGGAAGATTAGAGAGTAGAGTATATGTATAGACACATTTATACAATTAAAAGATTATAGATTTTCTAAAGGTTAACAGTAAAAGGACATTGAATGTGAATAGGAAGTGGTGATATCAGAAAGAAGTACAGTGAAGGAAACATGGAGTGGGTTGTTACTTAACTAAGATTAAATATAAAAATGGCGTACCCCG
Source organism: Andrena flavipes (assembly GCA_963971345.1). NCBI lineage: Eukaryota > Metazoa > Arthropoda > Insecta > Hymenoptera > Andrenidae > Andrena > Andrena flavipes. The sequence goes on from OZ020480.1 coordinate 64,739,322, forward strand.
TCAAATATGTCCATGACCTCGTCCCACCACTAGAAACATAGAATTACATATAGCGTTAATATATGCACTAATTGTATGAGGTTAAAGTGACATTGAAATAAAAAAAGGGGGTGACTAAATGATGTATCTGCTGATTACTGTCCATCTAAAATCTGAACATGTTTTTTAACTGCATTTTCAAATTGTTTTCATTAACTATTACAATATGTGAGAAACTAAACTATATGTATATATTTCAAACATAATTTATAACATTTAATTTACAGTATGTTCAATTTCCATATCATACTGATTCCCGTTTGATTTCGACTCCTTTAATTATTAAATACGATAATTAATTTCTAAATAACCAGAAAGTAATATTTAACGTCTAAACTATCGTTAAATTTATTATTCTCAAGAGTACTAACACTTATAAAAATAAATATAATTTTAATTAATTAACATTCGCATATTTAGAATTCTACAGATTATATTGCAAATACTTTTTAAAAAGAATTACTGCATAGTAAAACGTGAAGAAGGCAAATAATGTAATTTCTTCAATTACGAGAATGTACCTAAGCTTTATTGTATGCAGAACACTCGTACTTTGCTATTTTATTTTCCAATTCAACATTTCATTAGATGGAAAGCAAAGCAGAGTTTCAACCAATGATTACTAAAAGCGGCGCTACTGAAAAGCTAACTAAATAACGAACAACGGGTACAATGGAATGCTGAAACTGTGAACGCGATTGCGTGCGCTCGATACCTTCGACACATCGAAACTTTTCGCTCGAAATAAAGAGTAACGTGTCGCCGGGTGTGGCAAAAGAAACGATCTGTAGTTCACCGTGAGGCCAACAAAAGAAGCTTCGAGAAAATTAAGAAAACAACTTGTCAATGATTTCAATCGTTCGATTAATCGTTACCTTCCTTCTCGTCCGTGTGACAGAAGTCGGCTAGAAGCAAAGCCATTTCAAACGATCATGTTTATGGCACGCTTTTTGGGAGGCTTCTACGTATACATACATAACACAATGAGACTCGATTCATGTCGACAAGAATCGTATCAGTTTGCATTAATCAAGCGTCACTTTCGTCGAAATTTACAAGAAAGGAAGGGCACACTACGCGAAATTCAATCCCATTTGTCTATTCAGTAAATTAGATGAATCTCCGACTGACAAGAAGAATATTAGGATCGTAAATTTCAATGACCTTTTTCTGCTGAATTTGGAACGAAAATAAAGGGTCGCGTGTTTGAGAATTAGTTAAATAGAAAATGATGGACATGAAAAAAATTATCATAATGTAATATATCGGATGAGTGACACCAACCATGACAATTTTGCACAGATGAGCCACTATATAGCATACATTATGATTTCTTATACAAAGTAATTAATGTATCTATTTTTTGTACCTATTTTTTTATACTGCATATTTTTTTTTGTATATTTTTTTATAGTGGTATAAGCGAGCAAATATTTTTCCTTATTTTCGACCTGAATTTAACAGGAAGAGTTCGTTGGAATCCACGATCCAGCGACTGGTTTGCATTTTGCAGTGCATCTATTTGTACATACATGAGGTATCGTGAAATTTCAACGAGCGGTAGTGCAATCTCGGAGGGCGTTCGATTTGAAAGATGAATTTATCAGGGCGAGGATTACTTTTCTAGGCTCGTGATTCGCTTACCTCCTTCGCTTCCTTTTCAGCAATCGATGATCGTCCAGGTTCGTAGTCCTCGATGCGTCCAGGCTGGTTCTTATAAATGTCTGGTATATACTTCAGTGCTCCATTTCTGTAATGAAAAGTAGAAACTGTCAGGAAGGTTCTTCTCAGTCAACATAACGTCAACCTTAGATTTAATCAAATTATATGTACAACTTTTAATAATTGTGCATTAGAAAATAGCACTTGAATACTTTTACTCCAGTAAACCAAAAGCGTTATTCTACTTGTAATATTAAATAGAATATCATTATAAACACGAGAAGTATAATAAATTCTAAAAAAATTTATATATATTAGGAACATTTCTTACTTTCTCGGCACAGTCGATGTGGAGAAATCATTTTCTTTATTACGTAGTCGTCGACGACTGTCAAGTGTAGCAGAACGTTCCGAGTACAAACGATGCTCTGGTTCGCTTAAATAACCACTGCCACTTCCATAGCCGTATCTCGTCCCTGGAAAAAAGATTTTTCCAACTGATTAAAAAATATATATTTCCACTAATTCATGAAAGTGTTAAGTTAATTCTATTGTTCATCCATCACCAAACAGCGCAGCAACTATGTACACGCGTTTGCAACACAGCTCGTATGGAATAAAACTTAGTTTCTGCAAAGCTGTTGTACTAGTCGATTATAAATAAATAATCGATGGGTTTGAACAATGTGTGTGTTTAATTAAGTTGAATTTAACATCTAATTCTTTATTACAGTGTTTATATTCTCGTGATGTCTTACACATAATTAAAAATAGTGATTCAAATAAAGCTGAAATATTATAATACGAGGAATTTACTCAATACAACTCGTCGTAATTATTCTTCTCTCTCGTCAAATTATATATTACCAGTTATCGTCCAGTTATAAAATATGTTCCACGTGAAATTTCGAGTGTTTAATTCAATGTGCAATGCAGATGAATTTCTCTGAGCGACTACATTGCACTGAAAAAAATAGAGACATATTACTATATGATTTTATTGGAAAATATGAAGATGAATGAATTTTTGGAATTGCAAAAAAGGAGCTCTCCATTAAACTTAATTTATTTCTAAATTTGGCAACAAAATCGTTGAATATAATATATGGTTAAACCCATTTTATTATTCCTTTTCTACCCATTTAAAAAAAATACAATTTTTTAAAAAGAATTAAAGAATACTTAACTTGATGTTAAAGCTTAGATCAGCTTATTTTATTTACTATTTATATCTGGAGTATATTACAAATAAACATATTAAAATTTATAATTGTACCAGTACAAAAAAACATTTTTCATGGAGAATGAACGTTTGAGTTGTAACGAGTTTATTATCCTTTTCATTATTCATAGAATGAGTTATTAGAAACAGAACAATCAGACAGACAGGTGCAGTTCCATTACAAAAAGAAATAATTCTGAAAAAAATTATGTAATTTCTTTTCGTATCTTTTTTAAAGACGACAAAGCTTTTACATATCTGCATTTATTTAAACTCATTCGTAATTTTATCAAGACCAAAAAAATGAGTGTTCTATATCCAATGACTAATCCTGTATGTGAACTATTAATTAGAGAAAAGTTTAGGGAAAGTTAATCGGTAGTAAGATGTTAGAAATAAGGGACACTCGCATTACATGATTACACCGTTTATTGTTACTTTCACGCACGAACGATTAGTTTCGTTAAAACCAATCACTATAGTTATCTCGTGTTACGTAAGGCTTCGATAATTCTGGCATACATTGAAACGCCATTGGTAAAATGGTAACATTAAACTTATTCGCACAGAACGCGTCTATTTGCCGTTAAATGGAGTGCGAAATTGGCCGAAGAAGAAGACCGTCATTGCAACATGTTAATGTCTGGCTAAGCTTCGTTATTATCATTAGTATTTTTATATTGCAATTTATTCAACCGTCAAACGTGCAGCGGAGCGTGTATTCACCTCTTCTGGGTTTGTAACGAATGGTTACGTAGTCATCTGAAAACGAGATTAAATATGAAACCTGATGACTTTTTCGTCGCGCTAATAATGTATTCCCATTCGTAAAATTATTTTAAAAATCCAATCCACCATAGTTTGCAAACATTTTGTTGTTCCAATTTGGATTTGGTAAGTGTGTTATTTTGGTATGATATATGTATAATATATATGATATACTGTGATACAATAGGTAATTCCTTTGAAGAAAATAATAAAATGGAATGTAATTGGAGTAATAATTGAATAAGTGCTTTATATGAGTGAGTAAAAATAAATATCGTAGGACGTAGCATAATTTAGCATTGTATGGAAAATGTAATTAATTAAGGGCACACATTTCTGCATTAATGCTTTGAATAAGGTAATAATTATTACAAGCAATTTGCAAAACAAATTAAGTGATAATGAATTGGTGTGTCTGCTACAAATTTACTACGAATTGTTATCAGGAAATTTCACACGCGTAATGGCGTCGATTCAAAGTTACCCTTGCTAAAATATAATGGGTTCGCAGTTCAACAAAATGTAAAACATAATTCTTTGTCAAAAATTATTTACAAGTTTATTGCCATGTTCATAATCAGGAAAAAACTGGAGTTAAAATTGACAAAAATTTAAAAAGGCCAGGATACCAACTTCAAAAATATTTTGTGCAATCACATTTAATTTTCCAACGATCATGGTGGTTCAAAAATTGAGATTCCTGCTGAATTTTATTCTATTCACCAGGATAAACAAATCGTAAGAAAATACAAAGTCGATCAGACGGCATCGAAAATATTATGTTTGAAGTTATTTTTTATAATAATGGCTATGTATTTTCTATGATTGCTGTCTAAGAATCATTAGTTCAGATTATGGCCTCCTGTAAGTGTATAAATTACAGCAAATACAATTGAGAAATATTAATTAATTTGTTCTGCAAAAACATCCTACGCGTTAATGATCGCAAATAAGAAATTCAGCGTAACTTTTGTGCCAATTTTTGCTTCTGTGGTTTATATTGGAATGTTAAAATAATTTTTTCAAATGGCAATACGTGGAAGGTAGCAAGAATTAATTAAAAAGTATATATTATTGCCATATTAAATAAAATCATCCAATTCAATCTACCATTGCATTTACTTGTAGGATATTTTAGATATAATACTATGGAGTGGCCAATTCAAGTAAAGTATACTTGATGAATTGTTGTTTCATAGAAATATAATGCACACTATTGGTTCGGTTACTTCAAGATAAAAAATAAATAAACACTGGGAATGTTTACTTATTTTTGCAATCACGATGCATTTTAAGCACCATGCACAAATAAAGATCTTAGTAGCATTAATCGTTGTTACAATTTTAAATAAATTCTCAATGGCCTTGTCTAAGCATCGCAACTGGGAAACATTCGCTTTTAATGCAAACTCACCGTTTCGGTCTGCACGATGTAACGAATCGTACATTTTCTTGTACCATTTTGTTTGATTATTCTCCTTGACCTCCTAAAATGTTTTTGCTCGAGTCAAATAACGTAGGCGTGAAAATATACAATTTTCCTCCACTTAGAAAGCGACAGTTACTTCTCAATCTCTTATTTTTGGAATTCATAATTTACAATTAAAAAGTAATTGAAAATTCTGATAAAAATTGAAATATAAAATACTAACACACGAAAATTTAATTGTTTTGAAATGAATACATTTCCATTTCGTAAAGAAATTTACTATCATCTTTTTGGAAGCATAGATATATCCCATTTTACAAGTTACATTTTAATAAATGTATTGTATGTCTGTACTTACCGAGTTCTATTGCAATATTTATACGCACAAAGTGAAAATTGATAATTTAAAGCATTGCACTTACTTTGGCAGAAATTATTCTATTACTCAAGCTTATCAATTTATTTAATCCCTTACTACAAAAGCTGTTATATTTATAACACTCTCTATTAAAATTGAGAATTAAATCAATAATTTTAATTGTTATTGTCAAAATGATATTCCACTACAGACAAAAGAAAAACTTATCATTCTAAAAAATCTATTACAAATCAAAAGAAATTAAAATTGTCCCGTTAATAATATTTCGAATCGTGTAAAAGAAAAATTAATTCTTTCTTGTGTTACATACGTGCAGATGTTTAATTAAATGGGAACAAAAAAAGTGTTTGAAGCTCAAAAATAAACCTTACTAATACTTTATAAAAAAATATATGCAGTGAGGGATTAACAAGACTTCAAGAATTATATTAATCGAAACCCTTCTTTTACTCGCGAATCCCGAACAACTTTAAGACTTCAGTAATTTTTTACAGACCTACCGATCTTAAAACAAGAGGAATACCCTCCTTAGTTGTTGGGCCAATACCCTCGATTTTTCGAGGAACCAAATCGGCCATCTTCTTCGGCAGTTCATTATCCGTTTCCGGCTCGCTCTCGTACTCTTTCTTCACGGTGTAGACTGAGCGAACATCAGTTTAATTTCACAATGCGGCAACCGTAAAAAAAACACTCGCGCAACGTTAAGGAAGGAACACTTGGACGGACTGATTTATTATATTACGTGCATCATGCCAACGTCAAAATCATGAGTGTCCTTGATGCACGGTAGAAATAGATCGCGCTTTGATATTAGTCAACGCGTGGATCCACGAAGTGTTCTCGGATATGCTTAAATCTTGAATGGTGCACAGTACAGGTTGCAAAATTTCGACGATCAAAGTTAAATGAAGGAAGTACTCACTTATTTCACCGGGACTAATTAATGACTTTTCATCGCTCGGTGGACGTTTTATTGTTTCGGTTTCCTCTAAGTAGGCTGCCCCCTTTGGCAATTGTCCCTCTAGAATGACAAAAATCAAAAACCTTTAATATATTCGTGAATACGTAATACGGTTACATAAAGCAATATTTTCGTTAAATTTTAATAACTGATTGTAGATGAAAAAGTTGGGAAGATTCTTTTTTAAATATTTATTACCTATTCTACGTTTAAAGATTTAGATACCGTTTTTTTTTTAAATTAATTTGTTTTAAATATTTCCTAAGTATGTACAAATATAGGGGTACAGTTTTCAATTAATATAATTTGAGGGTTTCTCTTAAAAAACATCCCAAATTGATACCCCTATCAAGGTAGGGACATCCCTTAAATTATTTTTAGTATTTATTGTCTACGATCAAAGTCATTCATTTATGACTTTCGCCTATTTATATGCATGATAAATCCCTTGCGGCTTACCTCTTGCTTTCTGCAATAACGTGATGGTGGGATTTTGAGCACGTGGTAAACGAGGCGTCGAAGCCAACGAATTTAAACCTTGTGATGGGGCTGAATGCGAATTGACAATTCGCACACTGCTGCTTTCGTAACTACTTTGGGATGCCTCCTTCTTTTCTCGTTCAGACTCCCAGGGTGCTGGTGCCTCCGATGCTGTCTACAAAAGTAGTGCAAGCGCAGATTAAGTATAACTATATACGCGTAACTTCGTAATCTTTAATTTTCAATTTGTAAACAACATTTCAGTGTGCACTAAAAATAATTTCTTAAATAATCGTGATTAACGAACAAAGAAACATATGTACGACACTTTCACCCTATTAAAAATCTCCAAAGACATACCTATGAACTATAAGAAACAATTTATCTTATATGTACCTTTATAAAAATTTTAATACACATTATACCATTCAAATAACAATTAAAACTCGTATATGGCTAATGATAGATTTGACAAAAGATACTGAATTATTTAAAATCACATTTCATAAACATTTTACATAGATGCGAGAAATTGCAACGCGATTATACAAATCTCCGCGTCCGACAATATCAGCGAGGCGGAAAAATTTAATAGCCCGTCTAAATTTTACGAGCACGCGGAAAGGGATCATGGTGTAAATCTTGATAACTTACTTCTTGCTGCGCTAGCTTTTTTCGGCTTAGAATGGGGCTTTCAAATTGCACTGGCCGAAATTCCTTTTTCTCTGGAACGGGGCTAGCTCCGGCGCTGGAAGGCGTCCAGACGGATGGAATTCTACCATCCTTTTGAGACTCTTTTTGTTCGGGGCTTGGCTCTTTCGGGGGTGGCGGTGGCTCGCTTCCAGGTGACCAAACGCCTAACAATAAAAATCCACGTTGTTAAACCCCTATGATCGTCTCCACATCTGGTTATTAAATGGAATATTAAAATATATACAAAATATGGAGACAAACTGGATGTTAGTAAGTTTAATGTGTTGGGTTCAGAAGCTCACACATGTTACTTCAAACTGTGTAGTTCGAATTAAGTGTAATTTGTATTGTTTCTTGAAATAAATGAATTTAATTAAATAGTAGTTTTTACACTTTGCTATCTATCACTTACCGAATAGTTTTAAATACTTTGAGTATATATAAGATGGACCAATATGCAAAATTTCATATTCTTTTCTATTTTGAATGATGTACTTTACTTGCAATAAACATTCTAGAAGTGTAAATTTTTTTAGAATATATTTGTTTATGTAGAAAATATTATTTTAGAAATTACTTTCTTGTACTTTATCTGAAATTATTTTATATTTTACTTTTCATTTTTTAGAAAGTATTTATAAAATATGAGTAACGATTTTTTAATTTTTAGTAAGTACCTACGAGGAATTACTGAAAAAATGTACCTACTGCTTTCAGTTGGATTTGTATGTTGAAACATTGACTACATAGGTATATTTTTACATGAATTACTTAGGTAAGCACTTCAATTTACTTTAATCGTATTAAAAAATATTTATTAATTTCCCTTCGTATTTTGTATTATCCTAAAAATAGTGTTTCATGTTAAAAAAATTTTATTCGTCAAATATTAAGTCGTATATCTAACAGAGCCTGCACTAGAAAGCAAACACTAAACTTCACCATTGCTCTTATTTCGTACATTACACGGTGCTAATTTTTCATGAACTTCCCGTTCTGCTCTTTATTATTTCACGTAACATCGCAAATAACAATTGTATATTTGTGTCCACGGGCGATCGAATCGAATCGTGGGTTTCGTGGTTCGGGTAAACAACATTTGAGTCCAGTTCAAGAAAGCTGTGTTAGGGTCTTTGCACCGTGGTAGCCAGCAGACGTGGCGTGACGTTTGGGGCCACGTGAATCCAACGAATACGAGCCAAAATCAACATTCACGAACCGTAAGAGATTTGCTAATCTTGGCCGCGGGGGCGTATTATATAAAGAATCGTTCTTTCCTCGGCGATTCCTCGGTCTATTACGTGAGACGATCCCAGAGATGGGGGCGGTAGGAATTTTTGGTGTGCTCACTGACAGCAGCAATTACCCACCTATTAGTTCCCCTTCGTATGATTTTGTAAGGATCGTTAACCATGGAAACTTTGTTCCAGAGAGTTCAATTGTTTTGTAAAATTGACAAGGGACATTTGATTATCGCGAACTGACAATATAAAATCTAACTTCCTGCATTTTCCGTGTCGATAATTTAGTGATTGGTGTATCACTCAAGCTACAAAATTTATGAATTCTTGATTATTTGAGGCAGTCGTGTTAATGTAGAAATTGCTATTTGGAAGATAGGTCCTAATGACAGACAACATAGAGTGTTATTACACGCGGCACAGAATTGCCAAATTCAGAATTTGATCAGAATTTGATATATCAGATTTCACTACAGACCATTACTATAATTTCTCTGCGCCCAATACTTCTTTTAAAATATCAAATTACAAGCTGGTAGTGTATAAATATAAGCCACGTGGTAAAAATATAGTGTATCCTACCAGAAAAAATTATTTTTAACCCGGCATACGTAAATACTGATTTTGAAGCACAGACACTGCTTTTAAAAATTGACAGTTGTTTCAACTCTATATTTTTACTTGTTTCTATTAACCAGTATTCATTATCGAACTTTATATCTTCAATTCAACGAGTACAGTCTTATCTTCGAGCAATAACAATTTATTCTCCATCTTTGGCTCATTTTTGTACAACGAATAATTGATTTTTTTATTACATGATGAAGTTCGTCTCCCCTTGCATATTCACAAATTCAAAAACCCCATGCAATTTCCAAAGATAAGTTTGACGTGGTTGCAAAAGCAGGAAATAAGCAGTAATTTGGTAGAACGTCCGTAAAATTAGAATTTCGTGGGCGTCGATAGTGAGGTAGGATTAATAATTGTAATTGGCTGACGAGCGCCAAGATACAGTGCTGAGCTGGTTTTCTGTAGCCAGACGTTGCGAATGGTGCTAATTTTCGCCTCAATTAATTTTAAAACACACGGGAAATCAGGTAACGTTAATGTGGCGTAACATTGAACGAATTTGCTTGTTTTCAACCAACAGTGCTTCTACTAGGGCTGGGACTATTCGAATAATTTAATATTCGAATGTTTTACAAGTATGAATACCGAAAAATTCGACAAATAATTCCAGCCCTAGTTTCTACAAGAGATGTGTGGAACAGATATCCTAATCGATTGAAAAACTTCCATGAAAATATTTGTTTCATTTGGTCGAAACAAATAATAGAATAAACTGAATGAAATAGCTTCATCAATATGTGATACAATTTTTTTCTAAAATTACAATAGCAATAATTCCTTATGTAAACGATGCTGTTAAACTCTGTACTGTGTACGCAGCAATAATTATTGACTTGCATCGAAACTATTGACTTTGCTTGAAAATTTCATAACTTGTTATGTGAAAGGCCAAACACCGACTCGGAGCTCTGAGATTACAGTAACTTTCATTTACAGTTATCATGCTTTAATTACATCCAGTACGATAACGCGTGGCTAATTAATGCAGTCTGTCTCGTTGAACGGTGTCCCTTTTAATAAACGTACAATCCACAATAGTACAAAGCATTCTGTTAGTTTCACGCCTCTCTTTTGAAAGTTTACCTGGTGTTTTGGACGAAGCTTTAAACGTGGGAGCGAACATAACGTTCTCTGAAAATATCAAACGGATTTTAAGGATTCGTTCAACACTCTTTATGTCTAAAGGCGCAAATCCACGATGAGACAAAAATATCGTATCTCATATGAGGCTTTAATCTCATGAGACAATTATTTCATTATTTCATTATTGTTTAATTATTTTGTCATTAGTTTCACGAAATTAGACTCTTATGAGACGAGTTTCATGGTATATTTTCAAAAATATTTAGTCGTTGCTGAGATTTTTGTCTCGTGTTAAACCTCATCGTGAATTCGCACCTTACTGAAAGTGTCTCATTGTATAAATCCGATTACTACAATGAGGCAAAAGAAAAATGACTAAGTAATTACATCGACGAACTCTCATAAGCGATATTTAAATTCAAAGGGAAATAATAAATCACTGATTAATTCTGTATGTGATACTTAAAAAAATTAAGAGGACCTTCAACTTCATTTTGAATAGGTAATTAAAGAAAAATTAATTTAAGATAAAATCCATTGTAGGGAAAATAATTGTTTAGGGCGAACATAACGAACGTAACAACCTGTACATTAAACAATTTTCAAATGTTTCAGATTCGGATACAGAGTTATTATTTAAAACATCTTAATACGTTAGATTAAAAACTTCAACTTCTATTATTTTTGTAGGATACTACAAAAGTACGCTGGCAGTATCACACATTGTGCGAAAGCTTATTCAATAGTGTCTATCGAGTACTGATGTGTGTCCATCAATTACTTTGTCTATTTCAAATGCTCTATTTAAAGGTGATATCCGCATTGACAAGCAATGTGACCTTTGGAAGCATGCCATGATTACTCATGTTGGAGGTACAATTTGCAAATAAAAAGCAGGTATCTCTCTCAAGCGAGTACCAAAAATAATGTCTTTTTCTACTTTTAAGTGGCATTTTCAATTTTTTTTTTCATGACATTAATGTGATATTAAATGGAATACGTTCAGTTGAGGTTTAAAGCAAAAAGTATACGACATTTCGTACAGTACGCTTCAATTAAAATTTGGCAAAAAATTCATTAGAATATTCTACTTAACTGATAATTAAATTCCGTTATACCCAAATGGAAGAAATTTTTACTTTAATGCGAAATAATAATTGTAATACTTCATATGTTTCAAGAACTCATTTTTATGTATAAAGAATATTTCTGAAGTGTACACAGATAATATTAATAAAATCTTTCAGCATCCATAGTCAAATCTAGCATCATTTATATCCAAATACTACAACCTTACAAAATAACTATCGTAAAATCTATCATGAAAGCTGGTGAAAGAACTAACAGTGAAAATAATTAATGAGATTCATATCATAAATAAAAAAAAACGATGAACAATATTCTCTTTCTACATATTTTAAAATATTCTCAACTTCAGAAATACTCGTTTTATAAGGAGGCATTGGTAGCTCAAGAGGATTAAGAAACTAGAGTATAAAGTATGTATTCAACAGAAAGTATTAAAATTGAAAGAAATTATGCATTTGCGACCGTGTTAAAGAATTAATTTTATATCATTAAAATTCTACTATATATATATATGTTATAAAATGAATGCAATCCTGCAGTTTCCTTATTTATTGTAAATGTACAAATTTGTTAGTACTTGCAATGCTGTAAAAGACGACGTTATGTTTTAAAGAGTTGAATTTCACCGAGACTAATAATTCTGCGACCTTAAATCATGATAAAGAACGTACCGAGGACTCCTTAAATTGCTTCTTTACGAGACCGGTGCAGGTCATTAATACAGAAGCAAGCTTGATGGGCTTCAAACGCAAAAAGAAAGGAGATACGGACCGAGACGAGCAGAAAAGTCGAGGACAGGAAGGTAAACATCTCTTAAACTGTGACACTGTACATTGAATCTGTTCCGTAAGCTTTAATCCTTTTTCATTTATATAGACTCTTCTATTATGAAAGGCTGCAAATTTAATGAGACTGAATTCAGTGAAATGCAAGTCGAGTACATGTCTGAGAACTTTTCAAACTCTCTTCTTAAGGAAATTTCGTTAAATTTTGTTTCCTTCCGTAAAACAAGTTATCGTCATTTCTGTAGAATCATATTATTTTTGTTCAAAGGTAAACAAACGTATTTCGTTTTAGAAAACCTTTTTATCTTTGACTGAAACATTGAAAGAGGTTTGTGCATAAAACTTGGAAAGGAAAATAATTTTTTTTTTTAAATCTAATTTTTTAATTAAAGAGATTTTTTAAAGGACACTCAACTTTCTAGCAGAAAATGCCAAGTTAAATACAACGTCCTGTTGTTCTCCTGATTAATACTTCTTACTCCACGTCCTAATTAGTCAGGCACGTACAAAATAATCAAACTATAGTTATGGATAAACAAAGACCAAAACTGATTACAAAAATGCAAGAAACAACTCCCGTTATAACCTCTGCCTCAATTAACTATTTTCAACAAAGATTACCAAGTTATTTTAGTAACTTCATTTGTTAAAGATTCATTGCAAAAGAATGGAGAAATTGCAGAAAATATAAAATCCGACAGAAGAAACCAATGGATCAACGAAACACATTTGAAAAAGTTTCTGTGCAAATCGAATTTCGCGGCCGGAAAAGTCCAAAGAAGCGGAAGGAACCAGTGGCTGACAAACAAAAATAGCGCGTAACTTCTGCCTCGGGAACATACGTATATTGCAATTTCATGCAATCTGTGGCGCCGTAACGTGACACCTTTATGTAATCGAAAACCGGCGAGCTACAAGCTGTCGCTTGTTTTTCACCGATTTTTAATTTTTCATGCACTCGTATGTAAACACTTCTCCATGTTGTACACGCAGATAGAGTCGATATTTGAAAGAAACTTGTTGGCCCCAAAAATTGCACCTATCGTAGTGCATATCACTTGAAATCAATCAAAATTAATCCAAATTTATTCAGTATCTTTGGTTAAAATAGATATTAAAATTCAATCAACGAGTACGTTTTTCGTCACTCACGGAAGTGACATCATAAAATATAAATATTCACTGACACTTATCGCTGTCTCTTCCTTATTTGACGAAACCAGAAAAGAATTTATTTCCTGGTAGTCAACTTCCACATTACATACCACTTATTCTGCTTTAATACCAACCATTCTATATTCAAAATAGAAATATTGAGGAAAGAAATAATAAGGTAATACATAGAAATGATTTCCCTCATAATTTTTCTTTTGCAATATATTCTACTAAAGATTATTAATTTTCCTATTCTCTAAACCACTCAACGTGAAACATTTTTCTAATGCAATGAATATTTCAAAGATTCTCAATGAAGATACTTTTAGCTTTTTCGAGATTTTGCACATTAATTGAAGCCTCCATAATCCGAAGTAAACGAGAGGCAAATTCGAATTATCACGTTCTCTCGATGTCTCAGAAAATTCCAAGCAAGAGAAAACACCGTAAAAACTAAAAATCCATCTATGAAAAGAACGACGTTGATTGTTGTAATTATTACACCCACAAATAAAGCGAATGTATGGGCAGAGTTTTAATTAAACGAATCCGGTTTATCGAGACTCAGATAGTGGAGGCTCCAACGTATTCTTGTTAATTATCTGACCGTCTAATCCGTTTCCAGTTTCTCAACTGTTCCGTAGTTTCGTTCCTATAGTTGGCATTTCACGTTTCCACGCTGGTGCTGCCATTATTGCGAATACGAACATCATCAGTTTCGTGCTGAATAATCATGGTCAGAATTAGTTTTGGCCATAACGGAACAATGCTTCAATACAATCAGAGATATTCCAGGGATCTGCTCCATTTTGATCATGAAGGCACTATTGTATTATTTTCAACTACAATTATGCTTCCTCTATTTCGATAATCTAACTTCTGTTTCAAACACGCAACGCGAGGTTCCCTTAATGGGAATGTACTAAACTAAAATATTTCGTCTTGAATGCCACTAAATTCGTTTACGTAAAAATATTCCTTTCTAATTTAGATTTTCTATAATTAAAAGAACCGGTGGTGCAAAATTTCAAACGCATCAGCAGATATTAATGAACGTGTAATCACCTCTACCGCAATTTCCGATTACAACATAGGTATTTACTCCGATGATATAAAGTCCAGTTAAGTCATCGCTAACTATACCCACAACTGCAATTATTCTAAGAAAGATTCAAATCAGTGAAAACTTATTTGCAATTCATCACTTTCCCCACAATTTCTAACCGTCACCCGATTTCTCCTTCAAGAATTCTACATTCTACATGCAACGTAATATGCCCGAAGCAAGGCATTTACCCATAGTGAAATTCAAAAGACTGCAAAGTCGCTTTCAAGGAATTAGAAATAGGGGATGCAAGTTTGTCAGACTTGTTCAAACGAGAGCCTTAAGTGCTCGTTCGAGTGTGATCGAAATCGAAATCCTATCTGGAGATCTCCGCGTTCGCAGGACAACCTGTTGAACGAATCCTTGAGGCGACACCGCCTCGAATCCTATCACTTATCGCAGGGGGATACACCAGTAACTGCAGAGAATCCTCGGCCACGTGGGCACAACTCACTTTTCTCCAACATGTCTTGTGCCGTCTGCCCCCGTTCGGTGGGTCAACAGAAATTTCGTACGCGAGTTCGCGTTTCGCGAGAATGTAGGAAGCTCGATGGTTGGCCGAGGAAGACTGAGAGGCGTCGCGACGCTCCAAGGCCCGAAGGCGACGCCGTCGTCACGTTCTGCGTCGTCGTTTAACTACGCAGAAGCCGGCGATTTAGAATAGTCCAGCAACGTGGCTCGTCGAAAGGCTTGAAAATTCGCACGGAGCCGATTAGGAATTTGTACAGCGAATGCACGAGAGCCGCTTCTTCCTCGTTTGATTAACAGAATGGGGCGTAATTTGTTGTACAAACGGAATACTTGTGATTCTGTATGTAAACATGAATCGAAAAGGTGGATCAAATTTTTTTATTTTGAATTTGGAATGTTTATGAGAAAATATAGTATTGTATTTTCACGGGTCATTACTCTTTTTAGTATTGAAAAATTCTGGAAAATATTACCCTTGTGGTAGCATTTAGAGTCCTCTTCCACGAATTTACGAAGCATGAAAGAAAAATACTAATGTGTTTTTATTCTGTAGGTAATGTGTTCCTTGAGTTGAGAAAAAATTTTAAACTTTTCTGTAGAGTTTATTTTAGTAACATCTATAGTGTAGATTGAAGGGTGTGATGTTGGATGAGTTTGGAAATTAGATAATTACACCACCGTGATCAATTCAAATAGAATTTTTAGAATAATTAAAACCTAAGAATATACATACAAGGTTGTTGTATTCTTTCAACCGGACCAGCATCAATGTTGACGAACACTGCCGCGCAAGTGGAAGCAGTGAGTAATAGCCAGACACGAGAGCCAAATGGTGCGCGTAGCAGACGAATCTTAACATTCGACTATTTCGAAAACGAAGCCGCGTACGAAAAAAGTTTATTCGACGATTTCGATTTAATTTTTACACAGAGAATACTTTCTTGAATTGTGTTAAATTTGTTGTTGTCTGGCATACCGTCATAATACTCATTGCGATCTTTTTAAGTAGGCAGATACGTATATGTATCGCAGAAAACATTTATATGCTAATTTCCACAGTAATTTGTGGAAATTACTCCTCTATTAGAGTTTAAATGATACTTTTACTTGATTAGGTCTGGGTGAAGTTTATCATATCTGCTTTGGACAAATGCAGTATTAGTATAAATATTTTAATTTTAATAATTGCGTAATTTAATAATTATGTATCTAACAGTATTATACTTTAAATGACAGTATAAGCTTTATTAATGTCACTTCATACGTTTTATATAAAATTTCTATTGTTTGATAATTACTATCTTTTTCATTCTATAAAAAGTTATTTTAAATTGTCAATATAATTTGTATGATGTTTGGGGAGTGATTTTGTATTATTTACGTAATTTAAATAAACATCGAATATCATATTGCATTTAAAAGAAAAAAGGAAAATAAAATATACTTCTATACTTCCCACAGGTATTTCCGTTTGTTGACCCGTAATATATGAAGAACATTGAAATCCAATCCTCTAATTTTTCATAAATAAATAAAACGTAACTGAAATGTGCATACTGGATATTTAATGGAACGTAGGAAGTTCCATTAAGGGATAATGGACATCCGACGCCCTTAATTTTAAATAAAGAGTAAGGACCACTAAGTTAGACAGAAATAAATACGTGTTAAAATATATAATCTGAAATGCGAAAAATACATCTGCATATATGTAAATGAAATAAGAAATTTTTCATGGTTACTGCAGTAAAGTTCGTTAGAAAGTATTCAAACTATTGACGTATATGAAATAAAAAAGAACCCTTGTAATTTTGAAAAATCTTAATTTAGGTACTTACTTGTAAGAGTAAACTTAAATGACTTTTAGTTGAAATATTATACAATTTATATTATACAAAAAAATAAAAAGAATTTTTGCAAATTGTTTTAATTATTTTTTTACAGTGTCAATATAACATGGTTAAGTAGAATGGCCCGTTAAGTCGGTAGTAACCATGTATTTCCTTGTAGTTTACTTTTTATTTTCGTTGAAAAGCATGCTCTAGTTAACTAAGCAAAATCATGAAACGCACCTTTCCCAAACAGAAATCCCCTGCCGATTTTCAAAGCATTGTCGATCTCGTGCAGCAGATCGCTCTCATTGTCATTCCCTTTCGCAGCAAAATCAAAACCACTCCCTTCAGCTAAAAAAGCATGCCCAACATGTGCAAAAAAATAGAAAGTAAAAAAAATGAGTCGCTAACACTTAGTAATCTTAGAAGTGATCGAAATTCAACGGTGTTCAAAAGCGTTAGGATCTGCTAGTGGAATATTTACGGTTCCCCCTTAATCTGCACTATGAATAATTTTCTATTTGTAACGACCAAAAAGTGAGAATATCCTTTTGAAAAATCTCGATCACACTTTATCCTGCAATACCTCTTGTTTTTAATAATTTATTTACATTATAATTTTCGGAGAGTCTAGTGATTAAGATCTAAATTGTTAGGTTAATCAGTAACTAAAATATTTCGCGAAAATCATTCTTCCAAAATACAATTTTTTTTATAAATATAACTTTTACGAACGAGTTTATCATAAATATTCCACGATCGCCGTTAGCTGTTACTGTATTATTTAATGATTAATAAAGCTATGTTACGCAAAGCTTGAAATGTAGAGAAATAATGATATTAAATGATTTAGAAATGGATTAACGAATTTACGTATATTGTATTATTACAATGTAGATTGTAGAAGAAATACACGTAGTTTGGTTCTGTAGACATGTTCATAAGGGACTTATGAAAAATGAATGCAATGCACTTAGTAAATCTTAAAAGAGAATAGAAATAGTTTCAACAAGAAAAACCGTTTAAAATAAAAAAGTTTCCACAATATTTCAATCTTTTTTCTACGACATTTTCGGGAACGAAACTCTTTCCTAGGTCATCGATTGGGAAAGCTAAAACCTTTAGTGAAAAACAGAAAAAACTGGTGCCAGGAAATCGAAACGTACAGAAGAAAATACAATGAAGGTAAATTCAATTTTCACCACAACCATTTACGCATTTTATCCCTAGGATATCAGTTCAATACTCAAAACTATAAAATTATGAAATATCCTAAGAAATATTAACAGCCACCCTAGAATATCAATTTCCAATTTAATCCACATAAAATAAAGAATTCGTCATTACTGTGGGTAAAGTACTAAATTTATTTAGTCTCCTCAGCAAACAAATACTTATGTTGGAATGGAAGTAAGCATGAGACTCATTTCCACTATTTAATGATACCTTAATTTCAAAAAACGAGAACACACGCAGTAAATACAGCTATTTGCATATTACGTGAATACTCAATACTCTATAAAATTCGAAAATATTCTATGAAATATTTATAGACATCCTATAACATCTATCTCGAATTGGACCTACGCGAAGCGAAGAATTTTTCGTTATCGTGAGTGAAGAGGTTGCACCGAAGGGCGGAGATCTGAATGGGATACAGTTAAATCGGCGGATGTGGCAGGTCGTGTCGCAATTCGTCGGAAATAGCCAAAATCGTGGTTCCGGCGTGTAGCTGGACGCGCGACGAAACGTTCTACGAGCACTGGCCTATTTCTCGATGAGGCCTATATTTAGGTCCTCATTCTCGAATGAATCATGAACGTTGCAACCGGACCAACCTGGGCTAGCCGTTGTGATTCGACATCGAAGAAAAAATAAATCGTGGGTGGTGGATGTTCATCTGGATAGTTACCGAATATTTCTTTCAATGCCGCGGGGAGTAGACGCGATGGTGGATGTAACCATCCGTTGCTTAACGTTCCCTTACTTAGGGAACCGCCTGGGGAAAAGTGATTTAATAATAAAACCCAACCCTGTTCGAAACTACTAATGTACTTAAGATTTATTTATGGGGAAAGGGAATATTTACTGCATTTTCGCAGCAATAAATCGAGAGGCAAGTCTTTGTGATAATTTTTAACGCGATCATGACTTATTGTTAGTTATTGGCTTTTGTATATTTTTAGGTATATGCCAGGCCACAAAACACAAAATATGTTTCTGAGTTATAAAATTTCTAAATATCATCTTACTATTTGCAGTGATCGATTCTTCATTAATTAGTATCATATCAAATTCAAGATGGTTAAAGAATAACACAAGTGATGTGTTAGGTGAAGGTTGATGATTATACGTTGGCACCGAAATAGAATAATAGGTACTTTAGAAACACATTCATATGTATCTTTTATAGCCCCAAACGTCAAAACATGTTCTGTCGAAAAAGAAACGTTTGCTGTACTCAATCTGACACCTAACCGAGAAACTATACAAAGTAGTATGTAAGTTATCGAATATAAAATAGGAAACCTGTGAAAATGAAACAGGAAGATCATATTATATCCAAATGATGAGGTATATTTTAATCTTATCTACTAAAACTGAGTTTTGTATGCTGACGAATTTACTAAGTTTTATTCAAAGTTTCATGTGAAGCAAAACAAAATTTTAATTTAGTGAAAACATGCTGTGACATAGTAGTACAAACATGTAGTTACTAAAAAAAAATTTGCTGTAATTACGTTTACCTAAAATTAATAGAATAATCTATGAAAATCAGAATACTTTGACGCTATTTGATTATTGAATAATTGCTAACGACAATATCTAAACGAATAATACCTACTCAATTACCTATTAGAAATATGTATATAGAACAACATGTATCAACTTTTATTACTAACAGAATGAAATTAAGATAATCTAAAATTTCAAACGATATTAAATGACATCTAACTTTTTGCGATAGTAAGAATTTCTATGATGTTATGCAATACTTTTTGTGCTCCAGTTGTATGTAATGATAACCCACGACCCGCGCGAAAGCCAACGTAGTTATCTCAAAGTATTCCCATTTTATTGGCAAGAAATAGATCCATCTCTCATTTTTTCTTTCAAAATATAACGTTTCGTAGTTCTACATATATTCTTCCTATTTTCTACAACGTATGAGCATGAAATGGAAAATCATCATTATCATAAATGTGTGATATGTGTTTCTTGCGACAGACGATTATGTAATGTTTACAGAGAACGTGATAATTCGGAAAAAACCCTAAAAAACATACACATACGTAAATCTTCTTTTACTGTATTTTTTGGAATGTGTATTTTCTTATATTCAAATAATACTTCAGAAAACTAATAAAAACTATTCGGTTTAAGATTTTATACGATACAATGTTAATGCTATACAGAATGTTTAAAACAGTAATTTAGAACTTGAAGAAATTTAGCTCTAACTGTACTTATTACTTATTAATATTTTATTAATATACCTATAGGTCGAAAATTTATTGAAACGTTATCCCTATAACTTCAGTGACTTGTTTAGTGAGTATTATAAAATAAATTTCATTAACAATTGCATTTAGTTAATATTGTGATAAATAAGTATCCTTGTATTATGAATTTATAATTTCATTAGTGTTTCATTTCATTTTTCTGTTTCAACGAGTAGAAAATGCCTTTTATATACGGACCAAGAATTATTGGCAAGACATCTTCGTAACTCTGTGTTGCAGTTGTACCCATAACAAAAAGCCAATTATTATAACATTGGCAAGGTTAATTTGTCAACTCTTATAATATATTAATTATGCTTTGCCAACTTATTGCGATGACCAATTAAAACATAAATGATTTAAAAACTAATAAATATTAAGATCCCTTGGTAGTGTTCTTTGATACAGAGAAGTAGAGGAACATGATAATCAAAGATATGATTAACTCAACGACACTGCATTGAAATATGCAAACACAATCTCAAGGAAGCAACAACCTAATTCCAATTTAATGAACAGATTAATGTCAATTAGATCGTCAAATACTAATTATTACTTCTCTCGTCTTGCTTGACAGAACGAAAGATTCCGATGTGAAAGCTAAGTGTATGGTGCAACTGAAATTAAGAATTTTCCTCGTTGAAAAATATTCCTTTATGAGTTTCTTCTATAAATCGAAAAAGTTTTTATTTAATAAAAATTCAATACTACTATATGTACCATAAATATTTTGAAGACTAAAGATATTTTTTATATGAAGAATTTATTTATTATGGGCAACTGACACAACTACAAGTAGAAATGGGAATTTATAAAATTTATTTCGATTTATAGATCGACATAAATTTTTGAAAATACGTTACTTAATTCCTGACTGCACTTATATGACTTTCTCAAAAATAAAAATTCATGCTGTAGTACAGAAAAAAGTATAATATTAATTTTGGTTTATGAACTGTAAATCAATATGTACGTATTTTCTCATTAAATTCCATACATTTCTGATTTGAATTCGGTATCTTCGCCTTATAATTCCACAAGAAAATCCCCTTCAATCCTTCTACGAATTTCTCACTCCCCTGTCAAACATTATAATTGAGTATTAAATTCTGCTCTTCAAAATGCAACCATCTACAGAAACACTACTGTGAAACCTTCCTTATAACATTAAAATTCATTAAAAAGTCCGTAGTAAATACGATTTACTCAGAGTCCAAGGAAAACAAATTTGTTAAAATGCAAGTAATTACAAAATTCATTTCCACTATCAAAACAAATGATACTTATTTTGAGAAAACGAGAAAACGTGCTGCAAACAAGTTCCGAACGAACTTACCCTTCGAGCTTAATAAACCATCCGCGGAGAACGCGCGTAGCACAACAGTAAAAGAAAAAACAAGTAAAAAAAAGTTTCTCGACGAGGAAAATAAAAATCATACTGTCCAACTAAAAACACGATCAAAGGAAAAAAACTGTCATTCGTTGAGTATCGTTAGTGACGACAAGCACGAGACACCTACGATAATGCAACCCACGGTACGCCTATGAACGTGCGTTAGTGACTGTTATGTGTAACTCTCGACACTGTAGTGACCTTACAAATCCAAAAATCAGGCGGAACACTCTTGCACTCGGCAGATTCAACGGCAGCAATCGAAAAAACGACGAATAACACAGCAAATCCTCTCGATTCGGTGGGACTCACCGTCGTCGGGGCTCGTGGTGGCGGATATTTTGAGGAACTCTTGAAGATGCTGGGGCAATTTTCCCGCGTCTTCGAATGCCTTCCCATCGATTAGACATTTCGCCGTCGCAACGTCCTCTTCACCGTCCTGCTCTTTCTCTCCACTGTCGCGCACCTTGCCACCTTTACTATCGCTTTCTGACTCGCTCTCGTCGAGATTAATGCCGAACTTGTTTAGTCTGTTCCTCGCCTTCTCGATAAACTCTTTCTCGACAGCGCTCATGCCATTCTTCTCCAAGCTGTTGCTGGGTTTACGTATATCCTCGTGTGTGCTGATCTTTACGACTTTATGGTGCTTCCTCTCCTCTCGCTCGAGCACCTTGTGTACGTACTCGTCGTACATCTGTTGACGAAACGTCTCACCATTCACCACCCTCGCGGGTGTCTTCGGTGTTTCGGTCTTCACGGCCTTGAGAATGCCTTTGGCCACGTTTTCCTTCGCGGGATTACACTGGTTCTGATTAATTTTATTTACAGTGGATGCGCCAGTTACGTCGCTCGCTTTAGCTTCGCGAGGTTTGTCTTCTTCCTTGCTGATCACCGAACGCTGCTCCACGCGCTCTATTCTCTCACACGATTCTTCCTCGACGAAACCGTTTCCGTGGTGAAGCTTCTTCAAGAATTCCCTCTGCCCGTGCTTGTTAATGGTCTCAGAGTGACCTTCCTCCGCGTTCTCTGACTTCTCCTGCCAGCTTTCGCTCTCCACTCGAGAATCATCATCCCCGGGACCACCTTTCGAGGCGCCACCGCAATCGAAAGGGTTCTCCAACGCGCATGATGCTTCCGGCTCGCCTTCGTTACTCGCCCTTCCCTGCATCTTTTGCGTCACGTGCGTCTGGAAGTCCTCAAACGCCGCCCTCTCCTCCTCCTCCGCTAGTATTACGTTCTTCAGCTGATTCTCTAATAGTTCTATGTACTTAAGCTGCTGCGCGAAGTACTCCTCGGGCAGCGAGTACTTCTCACGATCGTCCAATTGATTCTCCGCCTGGGTCTGAAGCTTCTTCAGATTCTGCATGATCTCAGTGGCCGCCACGTGCTTCAGCCCCTCAGCGTTCTTGTACTTGCGCGGCTCTAGGTGGCTGCGCGGCGGGCTCTGGTCGAAAATACTGGTGGTGTCGATGCACGACTTGTCCACTTTTACCACGCGTTTCACTCGCGGCGGCACCTCGACTCTGTCGTCGATCAGCGCTGGATTCACGTTGTAACGCGGATCGATAGTCCTTCGCGGCGGTGTCCTTTTACCCGCTGCGTCCAGCATGCTGGACGACTTGTCGATGAGAGCGCTATTCAACGTGATGGGACTCCTGCTGAACGGCGTGGAACTTCTGACAGGTGGGTCAGGCCTTTCCGGCGGATCGTCGATCAGAGCAGCGTTGATGTAGTGTCCTGGAGGTACTCGCTTACCGACACCATGCTCGTCGCCGCTGCCCATTACTGGCTCCTTCGCAGCGTCCAAGTGACTACCGCGAATTCGTGAGCCAGCGACGGAACGGGCCTTATCACACTGCTTCCCCTCACCCGACGGTTCTATTAATAAATCGTCGGAGAGAGATGTCGTGTGACACGAGATATCGACGGGCTCGCGTCTCGCAAGGTTCATCCAGTCGCAGAGGCGAGTGACCTTGAGACGCTCCTGCCCTTTCTCAGCCGTCAGCTTCGCGCACGAAGACTTCGAGTCCGACTGACTGGACTCGTCGCACATCCCTTTCGTATCATTGGACGCATTGCCCGAGTGCTTGGAGGTAGCCTGGCTCTTAGAGCTTTCGGAGTTTTCCTTTATAATTTCTAGCAGCCTGTTAGTAGATCTTTTATCCGTTGCGCTGCGTGCTTCACCGGCAGTTGGCTTGCAAGATTGGAAATTCGCATCGTATTTACCGCCGGTTTCTGTTCGTACCTCGACTCTGTATTTGGGAACTGGGACGCGCGGCGGAGGCTCGTCCTCGTAATAAGTGTGTCGGTTGAGGAACTTTTTGTGAAGGTCCAGTAAATTGTCCGCGCTCGTTTTTATCGCGGTCTTCTGCTGGGACGGCGAGAGACACACGAGCAACTTTGGATCCCTCGAAGTACAGAGGCCCAGCCACGTTTCCGCGTCGTTCTTGCCCATTGCTTCCTGCGACCTTGACGATCTCCCCACGTGAATGGAATTACTCGCAGGGTGTCCCTTCTGTTCTAATTGCCCTGATTTATTCTGGTCTGAAACAGGGATTTTGCACGGGTCAGGACGCTTGGATCCTGGGTAAGCTGCCGTTAGTTTAGCTGTTTCGGTTTGCCGCTCGCTCACGCCATGCACGTTTAATGGCACGCCTTTCGTTTCGTTGCTCGTTACGTTGTTAGCGAACTTTGGGACTGAGCCCAGGCTTTTGAAGATGTTAAACTTTGGCACTGTTATTTCGTGGATAATTCGAACGCCGTAGGGCATCGATAGGATCTTCCTGATGCAAACATCTTTCAGGGAGTCCGGCCCAGGCGCAGGGATCTTCCCCGACTGGCTTTTGCTATAGCTTTCGCCACTCTCCAGCGGCACGTAATACAAATCCTCCACGGGCGAATAAGGGATAGGTTCTGGAGTGACCGGAGCCTCGTGACCGTTCGCAACGTCGTAGGATTCGTCTACTTTCAACAAAGGCAACCTGCTTTTTAAACTAGATGACTCAACGGCTTTCTCTACGTCGCGTTTAAGCTTACTCTTCCTCGCTTCCTCCGCTATTATGGAGTAAATATCCGCTTGCCATGCCTCCATAGGATTATACTTGACGGTGCTCAATGAGGTCGCACTGCTGGACGAGTCTTGACCTTGGTAATCCGAAGTCTCGACCTTCTCATTATCACCTGTGCCAGTTCTTCGCGTATAACATTCTACTTCGTTATCATCCTTCAAGCTGGAGTACTTATATATTTCCTCGAATTCTTCTTCGCTCGTCGTCAGCTCCTTTGTGTCCTTTAAAGTTCTAATCTCGTTAGTGTGCGACCTAGGCCCGCAAACTGTCGATGTTTTCTCTCGCGTTTCGATCGTCCGGGTGCTCGAGGTTTTGTTCTTAGTTACTTTCTTGTGAACATGCTTCCCGCATGGACGCGAGTGGTCCAGTTTTGGCACAGCTTGATCGCTCGGTTGCCTTTCGCGCGGCGCTGCTTTAGTCTCACTTTTCGGCTGATTCTCGGGTGGGGATTCAAACTTATCAGCCACGTTTGGGCGGGATTCCATGGCAACGTTTATAATTCGTTCGGCTGGTCCACTCGCGCGGGATGTTGTCGACGACTCGGGCGCCGAACATTTTTCGCGCATCTTTTGATCCGCATAGTCACGCGTTATTTCAGGACTTGCTCCACTGCCAAGCCCGGCGCCGTTCTCAACATAATTACGCAATTCGCTAATGCTGTCACTCCCCAAACCAGCCCTCGACTCGTCGGCCCTTAGATCATCGATGATCTCGCGTGTGCTTTCGGGCAAATCTGACGCACCGACGTCGCCCAAAGCGTCCCGAATGTTTTCGACGGTCGCGTCACTGCGCAACAGAGTTGTCGATAAACTTTCAACCGCGCCAACATTCTTCGTTAATGTTGACATTTCGGGAGTTTCTGGCGTGGACGTATCGCACGTATCAAGGTTTTCTGTCGGCAATGGCGGACGACACGGTGGACTGTTTTCTTCCGTAACCTCGTTTGCTTCCCCCTTGTCAGGAATATCAGATTGGGAATGAATATTTCCTGTCTTATGGCCATCGGCGTCGGCGAAGCTGGATGATCTCTTAGGCGGCGTTGGAGGACGCCGTTGTTGTTTTATTGCTGTGGGAATTTCCGCCTGTGATTCAAACGTCACGTGTTTCTGTTCTGCAGAGCGAGATTCCTTCGTCAAAGAATCATCGTTCTCCATTGCAGATTTTCTCAACTGCTCATCTGATTCGGAAGTAGTGGTAACAGTAGGCGCGTTAAGATCACTTAAATCACTTGATTCATTAATATTTTTATTATTTGTCTTTATGTTAGTGTCCTTTGTAGATACCTCCACTTCTGTAGGTTTATCTTCATTTGCATTTAGTGTAGAATTCTTTATACTGTCACTTTTCAACTGTGTGTCCTCTTTTAATGTATCTTCTGGTAATATTTGGTTTCCCGAATCAGTTTCAACTTCAGTTGTTTCTAACTTCAATTCTTTTGGCAATGCACTGCAAGTGCTTCGATCATTGTCCAACTCTAATTCCTTTTTCTCCTCTTGCGAGCACTCACTTTTTACAAGTTTATTACCACCTACATTATTATCAGAAATCTGTGATTTCCCTTTTTCTAATTCTTCACTTGGCTCTTTGATATTTTCACCAGGCAAATGTTGCTTCATTTCTTCTGATTCCACATTTGATATCTCTATTTCATCGGCTACCTTTGCTCCCTTGTCTAACTGTTCGTCTGAAGCACTAAACTCCTCCCTTCGAGTATCAGGTAAGGTTTGACCATCTGTTCCCACTTCAGTGTTCACACTGTTACCATTTTCCTTTAATTCTTCCAGTTCTAACGTTCCCTGTAGCTTTCCAACATCGTCACCTTCTTGCAATGTTCTCTCACTCTCTTCCTGCATTATTCTTCCTTCCAATTTCTCTTTTGTAGATGAATCATTATTACCATCAGCTTCTACATTTTTCTGCTCAGTTTCAATGCTACTAGTCGCCTCTGCCTTTAATCCCTCTGCTTTCAAATCATCCCGCGCGCAGTTATTTTCATTCACTTCCTCAAATGTCGATTCTGTTCTCACTTCCACGCTGTGACACTTAGATTTCATCACTTGGTCACCTTCTTTTACATTACCCGTCGATCCTCCGTCCTCTGTCGCACCAGTTTCAACGTGGGCCTCGTCTTTCTGCGCAGAAACTTCGCTGGTATCCGAATCTGCGCCAATCACGTTTATTTTTATAACATGTTCTTTCCTTTCCGCTCTACCGGTCGATTCCATTCTACCTTCCACCTCCAACTCGCGCTTCCTTTGATCAAAATTCCGTTCCTCTCTGCGGTACTTGCCAATCTCTTCATTGATAAAGTCTCTAATATGCTGTTCCTCATCTTCGGACAGTTTCTCCCCCTCCTCTTGTATAATATCCAAAAACCTGCTCGCAGCCTGCGCGTGCGCAGTGTGAGACTCCAAAGTCGCGCGCTTCCTAACCCGTTTGTGGAACGAGCCGTTAAATCTTTGCTGCTCCGTCGACTTGAACGTTTCCCCGACGTCCTCCGCGTAAGTCGGCAGTCTCAGCCCTTCGATAAAGCTCCTTAATTTCCTTTCGACTTCCCTCGGCATCACGCTATCCCAAGCGTGCCTCGCCTCGACGTATCGAGTCTCAGACTCCTCAAAGTCAGCGTCCATACCGGCGCCAGCCTCCGCTGCATCCTTCTCGGCGTCCGACTCCATTTCCACGATCACCGGTTTAACGCTATCGGTCTCCACGTCGCAGTCGCTGATGTCGTGGATTTGCAACCGTTCGTTGCTTCTCTTCGTGGACGAACGAAACAATTCTGTAGGCTCGGAGATTGTCACTATCCCCGTGCCGTCGGCGATCTTGTCTTTGACACCGGTCTCCAGAATACCGACTCCGGGAATGTGATCGATCTTAGCCTCCAATGGCAAGCTGCTGATCGTCGTGATCTCCACGACTCTCACGCTGGGCTCCACGGTGCCCTTCTTAATTCTACACCTCTCTTCTTTCATGCTCCTGTACGCCCTCGAAATTGGTTCGTCCGAGAGGAACTCGTCGTTTGCCTCCTCTGTTGCGTCTTCGTCGTGTTCGCTTTCGTTTGCTTTCTGTCGCGTCTCGTCGCTGTGTGCTGTGTTCTCCGACGCGGAGTCGTTCGTCTTCGTGGTAGTGGGAGCGTGGCGAGCTTCCACGTTGCTGTCTAAGTCGTCCACGCCACTGTCGTTCTCTCTCGGGGCTCTCTCAGGCGTCGGGTGCCGTTGAAGACGCCTCCGGTTGCGACCCTTGCGATTTCTGCGGTTTCGCGTCGCGTGCGGCATTGCAATGTCTTCGGTGTCCGTGGCGTACTCCAAGGATTCGCGAAATCCTATGGAATCGCAGAGTAGAGGAGAATCTTCCTTCCGATATGCCTCGCGAAAGGAACGAACGCCCTCGAGTTCACTCGGAGATTACTGACATTATTCGATTAGCGCTGGTGTCTCTGCCGAGATGCGCTTCGACAACGCTTCCTAGCGCGATTTCCTTTTGGGACGATCAAAGTGTACTGATACAAAATGCGAATGAGACTGCCGCGCTCCTCCTGGATATCCCCGAGTGGAACTGTTTAATGGATGGGCGTTCCTAGCGTGACAGATTCGACGAAGCTCGCGGAATAAGGAAAGCAAACTCCAGTATGTGGGTTTCTATGACATAGTTTGCTACCTCGAATATATAACACTGCAAATCTAATGAATAAAGAGGGGATAGAAATAAGAAGAGAGTGAAATCTAATGTTCTTGTTGGTCGCAGTAACGGACTACTGTCTGTGAAAACTGCTGCTGTTGTTAGGGGTATGCAATGTAACAGCTGAATTAAATATTTTAATTTTCTAACGTTGTGTAATTCGTGCTTCGAAATTTTGAATAATGCAGTGGCGATGGTGATAAGAAGTAAGAGTTAGTGTTTAAGGTCTGATAGAATTGTCTATAAGAAGGAGCGAGTTTCGTGCTTCGTTTAATCTATCAGCGTTTCATTGTAGATGAAACGAGAACAGCAAATGTGCAAATGGTGCATCATGAGAGAGAAGAGAAGTATTTTCCTTGCGATCATGCAGCAAGAGTGATTCAGTCAAACATTCCAAGACAGTAAATATTATTTTAGAGGAAAAGATTGTTCTTACTTCTTTTGGATTCGTCTCGTTGCTCGATTAAGGAACTCTTCGGACCACCGTTCTGTTTGACGTAGCTTTGATCAGGTTTTGTGTCATCTAGAAAAATACACAGCGCTGTAAAGCACCAACTCAAACTGACACTTTGGATAACATTCTTTTTTATTACAGGATATAAGCGATGGACTAAGACAATTATCGAGGGATTTTGGAGCAACCGAAATGGACAAAAAGTGTGTGTTGAAATTAAATATGTAAATTAGTTTTTGGTTTAATGTAAATTAAATGAAATTCGCCAAATATTTTATTAATACTATTATTACTGCCCTTACGCGATTCAAATTTTACTATCGATTTCGATAGTACGACAGTCAAAGAATTCAATGCTATGTTATATTCATCAGCGAGAGAACTGCACCTCTAAAATATCTTCATAATATTTGCAAGATGCTGTGAAGAATTAAGGGAGCTTTTTAGCGTAAGACGTGCTTTTTCTTACACAACCTTTGGTATTTTTTTTAAAAAGTATCTACATAACCTTTTCCGCCACAATGTGGTTGATATGTTTATTCATGTTTCATCTCATGTTTACAAATTTTATTAAACAGAAGTAATTTAAATTTGAAGCACTGCAAGCGTTTTAACGCATTCAGGACGAAAAAGAAGTCTCTAAATGGTACCTGTGATTCTTGATTGCAGTAAAAAAATGATTCTTAGTTAAGACGAGTTTGACTGTAGCCAGTAGCGAAATAAAAGGCCATTCCATGCGAGATACTTTCTGCCTCGCACTTGGTAAGTATATAAAAAAAGTACACACATTCTTTTTTTCTTGTTATCTTCTTCAAACCATCGCTACCTCTGCCAAGCGAATATACCCTGAATACGACTCGCGAGCATAAAAAGTGACTCGTGCGAAAAGGCCCTAATTGACATAACGAGTCTTTCCAACTTTGTATAATACTGTATAAATTCCATGTAATTAAAACTGCCTAGACTTTCCTACTAGGAACTACGGATGTATGTAATATATGATAGAAAATGAAAATATTGTTTTAAATACTGATGGTAGTGCAGACGGACCTGATGTACACGAAAATCCATGAACAATTGCGCTACGTTTGCGTATTTCAACGCCACTGACAGCCGCTTATGAATCCCGAATTAAACGTCAACGGGCCACAAATCAGCGACATGGCCTGTAGGGTCCATGAATCGCGGGAATGGACTGAGCGCTAACAGATCCGCCACCGTTGAAACACGTTCAAGTCCCCACCCACGCATGCGATCCGCTGTTCGCGCGTGTACCACCAACCTGTATTATTTGTATACATGTTTACGAATCAGAGTTTCTCAAACTGTCCCATACGTTCGGAAAGAGAACTACCTTGGGATTTTCTGGACACATAAAGCAAACGTTTCTCTACCTGAGGAACCAGATTCACCGCGAAATTTTCAAATTCAGTATTTTCTTTAAATGTTCAAGTTGAGAATTGCTGGGAAAAAATCGATACGCATTTGTCAAAACGCTGACAGTTCGCAGATTTTTTTATATTGTTCATTTCTCCTGGTTCAGGTGGTATATGGGTACCTATCTATTCATGTAGATTAATGGTATCGATGTTTTTTTGTTTCGATGCATCAAAAGTATCGGAATTACGTCAATGATGTCGAAATTGGGTCTGCAATAATATTAATCCTTTGTTAATTGCTTACATTACTTGTTACCTATTATTGCTATCGCATATTGGGGAAAAATTGAATCATAACTAAATCAAAATTTAATATCAACATTTATTCATGCGTATGAATGAAGTTATATGTATTATGCCATGTGGTCGACTAAAATTTATCAGATAGAGATTGAAAAAAATAATTGTTACCCTTTTATTTGTAAGATCGTACACTTAACCCTTGAATTGTAGGCTTTTGCTTTATTAGTTCTAATTATTAATAATTTTTAAGTATCTCACTGAAACCCTTAGCTTATTTCCATGCAAGCAGCTGTATAATTCTACTCTTATTTTCTTTGCCGCTGATATCTGTGCTCGCTCTTACGCAAATTTACGTAAATAAACGTTTAATTGCTCGAAAAATGTTGTACTGTTTGTCAAATGCTACCTATTATGGAAAATAAACTAGAGCGGTCCCCCCCAAAATCATAATCATCTCAGGTAATGCAAATGCCTAATAAATAAAATCGCTTTGCATATTTACGTAAGCCTACATTCATGAAATTTAGATAGCATCTATGTATATTCCGCGTGTATAGGACTTCATAATTTCTAGTAAGCTTATCGTGCCTTTGTACCCCACCTGCTACGATAAATTCCCCTGAATGCTGCTTTCCTACTCCTTCTATTAAACCAAATTTTATGTTTGACAAAATAAAATGAAACTTGTATGTCCTAAATAAATTTTAGAATATACGTGATTTTTAGAAAAATACGTGATTTTAGTGAATTAAAAAAAGAGAAACTGAACAACATACAGTAAAAAAGCTTTTTGGACTTTATTACTACATATTTGAAGAACTAAGAAAAAAGTTATTGTTTGAATTTTATCAATTTTTACATTAGGTATATAGCATTCATTGTACGACTGTAGAAATTAGAGCTCTTGACAAGCACCACTGTAAAAAGCTTAATTATGGACCGATTTCAAAAAATCTTACGACATTCTATTCACAATTAAACACATTATTGCCTTATCCACAAAGAGTAATTTTGGATCACACATTATTTTTTTATGGACAGATTTATACGTACAAAAAACTGCTTCTTCGCAACATTGTGTTTAAACTTCTGCTAAAAATCGCGGGGTTGTTTATTTGCAATGAAGACGGATTAGGCGACAACCATTCACATCTATTTTAAGAATATTTTTAGTTTTTTTATTTCAGACGATCCTGTCACGAGTTCTGATAGCGCCAGTCAAGAGCTCTAATTTCTAGAGTGGTACAATGAATGTTGTATATCTAATGCAAAAATTGATAAAATTTAAACAATAATTTTTCTGTTTCTTCTACAAATATGTAGTAATAAAGACCAAAAAGCTTTTTTACTGTATGTTGTTCAGTTTCTTTTTTCTTAATTCATTAAAATCACGTATTTTTTCAGCGTTTTGACCGGAGGGAACCCTTAATGTGAATATGTCGGAATTCATTAATTTTTCCAAAAATACAAGTTTTCACAAGAATACCTATAAAAAGTACTACAGAATATACATTGTGACAGATCGACGAAAATGAATTTATTAAAGTTAAAATTAATTTATTGACATAAAATGGATCAAATAAAAAATTTAGTAGTACTAAAAATCACATGATCAGTTCTTAAAAACTATAACTACGGATATTAAAAATTGTGAAATTTTCTCCCAGTAAATGTTGTTAACGACGCGAACGAAATTTACGAAATTGACACCCTATTTTAATGATCATTAAAATTGTACACAATCCATGGAAATAAGCGTAAGCAACATATCCACGTGAAATTTACAATATTCATAAAATCCATTAATGAATTCATGAAACATTATAAATTTCGTACTAATAAAGGTAATAAATCTTTCTGATAATAAATGGTAAAGCAATACCTTTGCACAAATATTATAAACCATATGGGTAATGAAAATTCCAATTCCCCCGTCCTAATGAATTTAATTAATAAAAGTAATAAACTCTCCGCTGCTACAGGGACATCAAAGAGCACAAGAGTTTGAGAAACGCTGCTGTAAATCAGCCAGCAGTGTTCTACGTGTATACACAGAATTCCGAGTTACGCTTGCGCAGCTTGTTCCCTAAATGACGTTTTTACGTATGTACGAACGTACACATACCCTGTTAAAATACATCGCGTCTCGTCTGTATTATGCATGTCTACCTTCCACAAAGCTTTGTGGATATTCGAAACGGACACTGCCGCACTCTGACACACATCCGTAGACGAGGTGCGTGCCCCCCATCCTCCCAACCCCCCGGTGCTCGAGGCTCATGAATAGTGCCACTTCCGAGTTGAACTTCCTTTCGAGTAAACAATGCTGGCAGAACGACTACTATCGTGAGCACACCCATCCATTTTCCACACTTTTCGTTACGTCACGTGTGACACAGGCCTGCGACGAATTCGATGCGGAAGGATTCGAATGGAAACCGACTGTTCCCGATTTCTGGTGTATTACCTCTTCCATTTATAAGAGAATTTGATCATTCGCCCTATGATAGATGACTACTAGAAATATCTTCAAATGGGAGAGAATTATGTAGGATAATTTAAGATATCATACTGGTTTTAAAAGCAAGGTCAAATTTAAAATTTTGAAACTTCTTTTCGAGATCCGTAATGGTTTTGTTATTGCGATTTATTATTATTATAAAGGGACGATAAGTGCACGATTTGGAGAGTAATTATTAGACACGATAGTTGTTTAAAACACGTAGATATTCTGTATGAAGCCAAACATATTCATGACAACTGAGGGAAGGTATCAACGTGTACACGAGAACTCGTGACAAAGCCGCGCAAATGAGACACTCTGAAGAGAAGTAATTTTGATGTCTCGACGTTCGAAGATCTTATGTCATGGCCCTTTTCTTTTTTACTCAAAGGTGAATGACTCGCTAATTAGGTTTCACTTCCCGAGATTTCAAAAGGGTTGCACGATTCCTCTCGAGATATAATGCAACGTCCCGTCTACCCCTAGAGGCGAGACACAACAGTTCTCGCAGCAATATTGATTTACGCATCGTGACAAGAATGAAAGAACGAAATATTGTTAACAATGTTAAGTAACTAATCTACAGGACTTGAGAGGGTAAAATTTTATAATATTGAACGATATTAAATAATGAATTTAATTTTGAGTGATAAATTTTAAACCATGAAAATTAGCTCGCCGCATCATTAACGAAATAGAAGTGACTTTCCTTACCCCGCTTTCCCCTACTCATAGTCACAAAATTAGAGAATATTTCAATTCGCAAAATATTGGGGAAACGACATGAAAATTTAATCAAAGCATAGAATAAAAGAATAAATAAAAATCGCTAATAATAGCAAGCTCTAATTACGGAAGTGCGTGACGTTGAGGGCACCAAATATTTTTTAAACGAATAGACTCCATTACTCAACATTTCACGATAAAATCCAGTTCAAAGATTGCATCATGCATGACCTTACAATTACGACACGAATTATTAACGAAGCAATAAAATATGTCGAGTCGATTAATGACGTAACTAAAGCCGTAACGAGACCATAGGAAACCCTGGCGAGGGTTCGGCTTCTGGGTCCCGAACGCGTAGATAAAGGACGAAGAGATAGAAGATGGGGCTGCGGAAATGCGGGCTTGGCCGCTCCGGGGCATGACGCCGAACGGCGCACCCATCGGAGGCGCGTTAACGCAAGCGTCGTTGTGATTCTCCTAGCATGTGAATGAAAGTGTGAACTCTTTTTTGTAAATTAAATATGTAGAATATGTTTTTGACTAGGAGTATGAAGTTTACCCCTTATAGATATAGTTTGTTTACTTCAGCAATAAAAATACAGCGTGATCGATTTGTCCTTCAAGATCTGACGACAAATATATAATGAGTATTATAGAAGGATGAAAGAATTTTAAGAAATAATTTTTCTTCGTGTGAATCTTTGTTTCGAGATTATTCAAATAATATTTTTGAGTATCAAACTTTGATATATTTGTCTTGTAGAATATATTTGTAGTATGTATTAACTATGTTGTTTTTTTTAAATATATGATATTACATCAATATTTTATAATAAGAAACTCAATTAAAGAAATAACTTGGTTTTATGGTCCATTTAGGTAAATTAGAACTCTTCTAATAATTAATCCAAATCATTGCTTCCAAAAAAAAAGTTATATTAATTTTAGCAGTTTCAGAGAATTCTTTGAAGATTAAAGAGTAAATATCTTTAAATATCACAGGCCCAATAAAAGATTATGAATGAAGCAAAACGAGACGTAAACCAGAATTAAGCAGTAATAAAGAAAATATTCTTTCCGCTATTTTATACTTCCTCTGAGAAACAATTTTCAATATTTCAAAAGTTTAGCAATATTACCGAATTCTTTCCCAACCACAGAACCAACTACCAGGCACTGAAAAAACTTTCAAAGCCCATAGAATTATTTCAAACTTTACCATTATTCGCAGCGACATCCAACGGTAGATCGAAACCTCCATCGTAAAAGGCATCTCCATG
This sequence comes from Andrena flavipes, assembly GCA_963971345.1. Lineage (NCBI taxonomy): Eukaryota > Metazoa > Arthropoda > Insecta > Hymenoptera > Andrenidae > Andrena > Andrena flavipes. The sequence continues at coordinate 64,774,636 of OZ020480.1, forward strand.
CAATCGTGTATCGTTCACCGAAGTTCTATTTTTGTCAACATCCTCGACAACGTCAATTTCCGTCGATACTACGCAACTCCTCATCGTCTCCTCCGCCACTTCTCTGGAACTTGCTCCGTTTCCCCCAATTTCAATATTCATACTCATCTCCTCGATCCTCCGTACATCTGGCGTTTCTAGATCATCCTGTTCGTCCTTGAAACGCACAGTTTTACCCTCCTTGGCAACGCCGAACAGAATATTACTCACAGCTTCGACCTTCCTGCGCTTCAAAATAGGCGCTCGCGCAAACAAATCGATGACGGTCCGCTCGATATCCAGGCACTCGTCCATCTTGCCGACGCAGAATCTTCCGAAACGGAATTTCCGATCTTCCCGGGACACGGCCATAGGATTCGAGCCCATCGTTCTCGCGCCGTTCCACGTGCAGATGCCGCTGCCAGACTCGTAAAACTCTGCCGCCGGTGTCTCCGGTATGGCCACGGTATTCATTCGTCTGAAATCCAACGTGTTTAGCTTGTTTTCAAAGTTCTGCCTGGCCTCGTCGTTCCTGAAGCAGGCTGGTGGCTCGATGAGAAACTTCAACGCTTCCAGGTGTTCGTAGTATTCACGCTCGAGCTCGCCCCGGCCAATCTCGCTCCTTCCGCTTCCGTTTCCCTCGTCGCCGTTAACCATCCTAATTTCGACGCTCGCTTTGAAATTTTCTGGCCCGCTAGCTCTCTGTTTTGAATAAATTCTTCTAGCCGCTGACTCCCTGGTAGTCGCGTCCCAGCCTCTGGCGCAGCGCGATTTCAAGCTATCCAATCTGCTTCCGGCGCCTATTTTCCGCGTCACCTCTCGCTTCCTCGATCTTCGACGCGTCTCCAGCCTTCCACGCTGCCTGAATCCTTCGGCGCGTTTCCAGGACGCGCGGAACGAGCGTACCATCGCGAGCAACCGAGAGCCTGGACTCGCGAGCAACACCTTTCCTTTGGTCTTCCGGCGAAACAACCGTTTCGCGGGCCGTTTCGTTACGACCAACGGGTCGCCGGCACCGAGCGACGGGCTCGATACGTCCGAAGTCTCGTCCGCGGTGGCCAAGCATCGGGAGCAATCGAGAAGTCTCATTTTCAGACGGTGCGCGGAAGGACTGTCGATCGCCGCGGTTTTGTAAATCAACGCTGACAGAGGCTGCAATGGGGGATCTCCGTTTGTTCTGTCCGCTGTGAAATGTTCTTTCGCGCGAGACAGATGCGGTTGGAAAACGATCTCGCGTTTACCTAGAACCGCGACCACGACGGGGCAAACAACTATTTTACGTTGGATAACTGTCTCGCGTGGCAGACGCGATGCTTCATGATTTTCTTTGGTTGAATAATTACTGCTGAACCGTCGACGCCTGGTTCACATTACGCTGATCATTAAGGTTATAGCCATTGTGATCGGATAGGTATATCCGTTTTCAATCACCCATGGATCTAATGGTTCCGTTCCGTGTTGCGTAATTCTGATGCGCAATGCGTCCATGCGAAACCAGCGCGATCATGCGAGATTCGACGAAAGCTAAGAGGATAGGCCACTGTACTATTCGTTCGTTCAATTTCCCGCGACACTTTCGACGATAATTGTCGAAACTATCCGCTGCTGCTCGGGCAACGTTGCTTCAGCTTCTGTTGTGCGGCACAGACGATGTTCGGATTGGTGAGGCATGTAGTCACTAAATTTAACTGACCATCGATCGCATTTAGAAAAATTGACAGCTTTCAGCAAGAAAGATCAATAAACTTCTAGTTTTATTTTTAGGGTGGATCAATAAATTCGGTTGGTTTATTTTCAACTACCGATTGATTTTGCTCTCACACCCTCGTATGGTTCCAGTTTATAAAAAAAAATAGTCTTTGAAAAAGATTATTGCAGTTGAAGGATTAGAATTCATCAATGATTTGAATTTGAAGAATTTCTCGAAAATGGTAAGCCCTGTCGAAATTTTGTTCAAATAATATTGAAAGAACGTTAAATTTTCTACAATTACTGTATATATCATTTTTTCGTGCTTCCAACCATTTTTTAGATAATAGCCTTTGAATAAAGAGATTTCAGCGCCACGCGCGTATAGAAGTGCGGATCTCTCAATATTCGAACGCAAATATAGACACCAAATTTAACTAACCATCAATTGTATTTCGATAAATTAGGAGCCTTCAGCACAAAACTCGATAAACTTCTAATTTTATTTCTGGGATGGATCAATAAATTCGGTTGGTGTTCCTAACAGCAATTGCGAGTATCATTAAAGTTTGTGTACCGAATCGCGTCTATTAATACCCTCGTTGTAACTATACGTATGTAATTATATATTAGATTGAGGAATAAATTCGCTTGAATTTTAAAAACTCAATCAGATTAAATATGACACTAATTATTAAAAATTCATTTCACAAACATAAACTAACATTCTGCTAAAACTCTCTGTACAAACTTATGAACTCAATCTGATACTTTTCAAACCAATTTATCGACATTTCAGTTCTACAGAATCTCAGTTATTGCAAATTTCCTTTGCAACAGATCACAGATTAAAAAAAAAACACAATCACAATTCCCAGCACAGTATTCACGTGTTCGTAAATAATCCCTCCGCCGAGATTCCAATCCACAGAGCCAAGATCCATGCGAGCTGCTCGCAACTTCCGACTAGTATAACTTCCCCACCTTAAGCAGACAACTTTTTGCAATTCCGCGACGTGCCAATCGGGCTTTCGACCAGCGATACTTCATTCCCGGCGAAGGGGACGAAAAGCAAAGAATCGAGACAGTTTCGCCAGCACGCTGGTCAAAGTGTCTGCGAGCACTGGCGGAATGGTGGGTCACGTCGAGGTTCGAAAAGGAGGAAGAGGGTCACCTTCTAGGGCGTCTTCTAAGTGAACGAGGGTGCGGCGTCGTCCAAGGAACACAAATGAGACGTATCACTGTGGGGGCAGGTGCATCGTGTGCGTGTCGCTGTTTGTGTAGAAAAAAATGAACAGGTGTGTTGGTCCGCCACAAACGGCGGGCACGGGTGAACCGTGGGTACACGGTGCTCGGTTGCCCATCGTCGCGTGACCGTACGCCAATTTGCAGAGAAGAGCCCGCAAGCGTGGATCAGAGAGGGATGTCAGCTATGCTTATGCCGTGTCTCGCGACGGTTTGTCGACACGTTAATTTAGAGCCCATTGTCTCGATTTCGAATCATCGGCCCATTTGCGATTCGCGAAGCGTTCCAGTAACGACGGGGCCCCTTTTTACACGGGCAATCACTCGCCATTGAGTTTCACAGCGAGTGACTGCGACATTGTTTGGCGACCCTGGCTTCTAGATGGCGAGATAAGTCGAGACTATGGCGCCCGTAATCAATCAACGAAATTGCGATTAATTGCGGGTGATCCTGATGGACCAACAGGAAACAAAGCCGCGTGCAAGCTTAGTCTGATCAAAGTTCTTCTGCATTGTGACGTAAAGTTCAAATTGTTGCATCGCCACCGGTTAGTGTTGTTGGTATTGAATCTTCCATTGAGGTTCATAGTTTTTCTATTTTATTTTATTTAGGTCGCTGCATTCGTAAATATTCGTAAGTTTAGGCAATGCGTCATGGATTGACGATGGACAGCATTGTATAGTTTGAAATATGCCTGTGTTTCCATGATGATTAATTTTAATGGTTTCTAATATAATTCTAAATGATTAGGTACTGTAGATTTTTTAGTTCGAGTTCACGTGTAGTGTATTACGTGTGATAATTGATGTACGCACAGATGGCTGGGTTTTGTATATAATTTTCAAGCGCATTCTTGATATTTATAGAACAAGAGTTGATCACAAGAGTTGATCAGTTTTTCATGTTAGAAATAAGATAAAACTCTTCAAACGAAAGGAGGATTGTTTCATAGAAAGAATTTACAAGTACAAGAAGTTATCCAGATAGGTGGGCTTTCAATGTAGACTTCAATCATTTTTGTTTTACTCAAAATACGAAAGTAAGTATTATCGTTGAGGAAAGATTAATTTTTATAGAATTCTTCGCGCAACTGTCATTAATCCTATATAGAAGAAAAAATACTTTTTATGAAATATAGACAACTTTAATTAATCTAAAGAAAATCTTCAATGCAATACCTTCAGAAACTTCAACTTTCATTACAACATAAATCGTTAAATATGCCCATTATTTTCATGTTGCGTATTAAATACTAAATTACATTCAATTTTCGAGATATTATGTGATGAGAAATTCATGTTACATTCTTTATTAAGTATCTAACAAGTAAAACTGATAAAGAAATTAACACTCAATTTCAACGGTTTGAAAAGGTGCCATACCTACTAACATTCTGCATGAGATCCGTTTTTCTTAACTTTTATACACATCTGAATTTTAATATCTATTAATTATTTCACGAGCAGGCGGTGCATTAGTAATTAATTCTCCCATTGCACGTTTATCACGCATGTATGTTTAATCGCAGTGATTTATTAATAGCCGTCTGATTGTCCGATAAAACATTGCGTGTCACATGTTCAATTAACGAACGGATATATTCCATCCCCTAACCGTGCACAAATTACTTTTACTCCTTACAAAACAAATGGACGAAGAATGAAACGAAACAGAGTAGCTCGGAAATCTTCGCATATTTTTGTGAAACTCATAAGTTCTTGCTTACCCTATGCGTATAAAAAATTTTTTTTAGTTGTTTTACCAATTGTGTGATTCCCTTATTGTACCATTCTGTGTAATGTGAATATTTAGAAATTTTCTTTTCAATCAGGTACACACTTTCATTTAACACTAACTAGTTTCAGATGGTATTTTCCACGTATTTTCCCTCTTTTCATGTTTTGCAAATGCAGTTTAGCTGCACTCGTTCTAAAATTGTGCAATAACATTATGAATACTCACTTGTTTCGTTCTTTTTCGATTCGGTCGTTATAATCCGTGAATCCGATGTGGCTGTCGTTTTGGAAGTCGTTGTTTCTGTAATATAAAGAGAATCTATTAGTTTAAAATAACATGGAATTAGGTAATAGATAAATAGAAAACAAATAATTACTGCACTAAAACTTTAATTTGTTAATTTCTACTTTGTACTTCTATTATCAAGAAAGGTCAGATTTTTCAATTTATACTAAAAGAAGTACTACCAAAAATGATCATAATTTATTTATGTACATTTATCCTGATTAGAATCAAATGATTAAAAAACTAGTTATAATTCTATCATTTAAGATTACAATAATTATACTAAACGAATATGTATTTTGTTTAACTCCGAATAAAAGATAAGCTGAATTGTGTCATTCCTTATTTTCATTTCAAAAACAATTTTAATATTCTCATTGTCAGTTCTATTTTACTGAAATAACTTCAGGAGGGTAGAATAAAGCATATTACAACTTTTAACGAGATTCAAGTACATCCCAAAGTTCATGGTAATTGGAATCGACTAATAAAACACCGTAATTAACAATCTCAGAATAATATTTGAACAGATTCCTGTCTATTTTAAACTTTCGCTGTTACAGAAATATAAATAGAGTCATTTGTGTATAGCAAACAAACTCGTTATTTTATAAAATAATATATATAAAAGAAATTAAATAAAAAATTATAAATTAAGTATAAATGAAATATATAAAATAAGAGATTATAAAATAACTATACATCTGGAGAGAGGCTCGAACTTACTATCATTTAAATCATTATGAACAATATTGTATACTTAAGTTAATTAGTACCTATTCCACATTTCGTACTAATACGACAACACAAGCTTGGACGCATTTAATTAAATATATCGATATTAACTTACTGTTGACAATTTCAGTGGTAGTATTTTCTTGCAAGCTGCTTTTATAAATCCGTCTTTTTGGCGAGCCAATATTCTCCCTGCAAGCAAACAAGTGACATTTTAACACAGCCCGAAATATTCCAATATGTCGAAATAAATTAATAAAAATAAAAATGTGGTATTTTAAAGTAAATCTCTAAATATAATTAACAGTGCATCTTTTTGTAAACCCAACGAATTTACAAACTGATGAATTGCATTTCACTGTAATCCACAGCGTTTATATACTTGTAGTTGTATTGAAATGTTTATGATGTTGTGTGAAGACACTTACTGATTCAGGCCAAGCTTTAAGTGCTCCCCTGCATTTCGTAACAGTGCATGTGCCTCGCTGTTGGTTAGATCCCGCGTACCTCTGCCATTAATGCTACTAATTAAATCACCCTCTCGCACCCCCTGCTGAGCCGCTTTACTCCCCGGATTAACCTGTAACGAAAATTCAGATTTGTTCCTCAATTATGGTGGAATTTGTGAACCATTGAAATTTGTTCGTAAATATAATATTATTTAAAGCGATGAAACTGTAATCCGTTTGATAAAGAAAATTATGACATGACAGATGCTTGGTACTGTAGGTACACAATCGATTATTAAGTCCTGTCACAAAATCGGCGTATACAATTCTAAGTTGGAAGCACTTATTTTCAGATTAGTTTATATTAATGTACGAGTCGTTAGGTATTTAAAACCACTAAGGTTTCTTTTCTAAAACCAAAAATAATGATGTAGTAGACGCGTCAAAGAAGATGGAACAGCACTTACAATGTGGACATTCTTCTAACACGATTTTTAAACTTTTACAAAACCTGCGAATTAATCTGGGGCTTGTTTATCGCAATATTAAAAGGTATCTTTGTTCATAAATGTTGTTTTTCTTTTGCTTATTGTCAACACGCCGTGCGACAGAACTTATTACCTGGCTGTGTAGATATTCATTTCGTACAATTAGAGAGAGAAATAATTATGCACTATGGAATTAATCTTGGAACTGTTATTTTGTATGCATTTTTGCATAATACTATCGTGCATTTCCAGCTTTTCTGTCTGCAATGCAATGCAACTGTATTTAATAAATTTTATTTACTGGCATCAATCTTTATCATGGACTAATTATTTGATGTAGGTAATTTAAATTTATACTGTTTATGTAGATGGTGGTTCAAAATTATAGGTGTGAGCTTAACTTATAATTAATTTAGATAGTTGAAGTTATGGACAGAAATGAAATAATAAATACATATCTGCTACATTATAATTACCTACATGTGGATAAGTGGATTAACTTAATATACAAGCACATCAGATTATTTACAAATCAAGTTTTATCTGATTTTATTTATCGATAACAGTACCTATGCCACACGAAATGCATAGTTTGCTAAATCCGCCAGGACAAATATATGTATTTGAAGTTCTTAAACCACCTTTCTACCAAGGCGACTAAGCACTCTAAAGTACGCCTGCAGACTGTCTGAAAGCCTCGCCAGAGAAATGACTTCGCCTCGTCGAAATTTACTCATTAAGCTCTTTGATGCTTAAGATTCTCACCGTGTAACTGCACTTTCGTTGCCCTGACGCTCGGAACTTCAACATGTTGGAAACTTCCTTGACGTCCCCGAGGTTGTCGATACGTCAATGGGAACAACGGACAAAGATCGAGGGCAATCCGTGTCTAATATATGTTTATACTTCTTACAAATGTTAACAAAGTTTTAGCGGTTTAATCGACAGCAGAAGTGATTTTTGCAAATAATCACCCCACTAATTTTTCTTACAAGGGAGAACTTTGTGCGTTTATAGAGTGACTCAAAACAAGCACAACGGTATGATTCATTCGCCTTAAGGGTGTGACAACTAAACGTGTCCACTAATTAAGTGCGTTAGTATAGAGGGGATTAAGACTTCGTTAACCAAACTTTCGAATATCCGATACATCTTACTTTTTGTCGTTAAAACCAACAAATTAATAAATCACAGAATATTTTGTTTCTATGTAACCCATACTGACCGTTCCGGTTATTGGTATTTTATACTGAACAATCAAGTCAACGAAATAACATTCCCCAATCACTACATCTTTATGATTTCCCTGATAGTTGTTAAAGCAGCGTTAGATTTCATAATAAAGTATACATATTTTCACAACCACCAAATTTGGCCCTTCAAAAATTACGTATATGATTGCTTTTAACTAATAAATTTTGTGCATTTCAATCTAAACCTTGTTTCCTTTAGGTATATATATTTCCCTTTCATTTTTGTTTAACTAACGAAGAGAAGTTCCCAACTCGAAAATTCTAATTTAAATAAAGTAATTTGTTTCTAAAGAAATTTACTCTGAAGGGGTGAAATCATCCCTTAATGCTATCTCATCTTTTCCTCATCTCAATATGTTTCTATTTTTCTTACATTTAAACTTTTCATTTATCTCGCACCGTTACAAAGTAAACGTTAAAGTTTGATAAAATCAACGAGAAAACGCGATAAGTTTAAGGGCAGATTTCATCCGTTCAGAGTGAATTTCTGCAGGAAAAACAAGTTTTATTGCTCTTTGCATAAAGTCATACTGTTATTACAAATATACTGTTGTTTCAACCAATAAAATTCACAACACAAAGTTATTGCCTTTCAATGAAGTTTCCACAGACAAACCGCGATAAAATCGACAAGCCGGAATAAAGAATAAACTTTCATAAGTTCGCACCGTACAGACGCACAAGGTACGGCCGTTAATTAAAGAAATAAGTTTCCCAAGGTGGAAGGAGTCCGTGCCTGCTCGAAGAACAATTAAGCGCTCCACAGGCACCACGGCAGAGGAAACGGATGCAATCAGGAAATTAGTTACCGAACACGACCGATCGATATGTACAAGGGGAAATAAAAATAAGTACGCCAGCTGTACACCGAACGACAGCCTCGTGACAATAGCGAAGGCTTCGAATTCTGAAATTCCGTGGTAACGGGCACAGGCGAAGATCCCTTTCACGTGACAGAAGAACGGAAACTGAGAAAATTCTTGAAAAGCCACGGCGGAGCAGATTCGTGCGAATGCATCGCCGTCGCATCGGCGCCGCTCTTTCTACTAGGAGAATAACACGATGACTCTTCTGACCGACCTTCCTCCTCAAACTTCCCCTAATTGCAGCTACTATGCGTTGGTATGTATAGCGTATATAGGTACCATAGCAAACAACTCACATTTCCGTTTGTGGTCGTACACATTTCGCGGCAGTTTTCCTAATTTATGTAATTGCGCCCTTAATTGCATTTTGACTACCTCCGTTGTTCTATTTTCTGCGTTCTATAATTCTTTTTGTGTTTTCATTGTTGATTTTTTGTGACTATTTTGTTGAAATTATTGTAATTATAAATATTATTATTTATAAAATTATGAATATGGAAATTATTAAAAATGAAATTATTATTAAAAAGAATATAATTTTTGTTTATGTTAAATTCATATTTTAATATGAATTCTATCCCCTTCACTCTATCATGCAAGAAAACAAAATCCCATTAACGTTTTAATGTAGTTTCAATTTCCAAAAGACTGCGTATCATTCTAAGTATGTAGTTAGCTACCAAGTAAATAGACACCACAAGATGTATAAAATATTTTGACACTTTTCAGAAGTAATATATCACTTTTATCAATTTTTATTAAGATTCGGCATTAACATTAGTAGTGAGGCAAACTGACTTATCGACTTGAACGCGTAGTAGTATTGAAGCGCACTCTATTCGAGAAACGCGAGCAATCATCGAACTATACCCGGGATGTCCCTTAGTTTACCGATTAGAATCTTTTCAATAGACGCATCTCATTTTAAACGTTGATAAAGCAGTCGAAATGTTAGACAATATGACAGAAAAGAGGAAACTCTGTAAAAAAGTTCACTTGAACAATGAAAAAAAAACCTTTCATGTAAAAAAACTTAAAATACTGTCTTTGATAGGTACCTACTTGTCGTCATTTAAACGGTGATGGAAAAAGGATGTTTTTCCTAGCTACAGTGTCATGCAACATTTATTTAGCGGAAAATTAAATAAAATTGTTTATAATTCTCAAAATTCTCAATTTATTCCATGCCATGCTTTTTAAGTAACGCTCGTATGCTCTTCAAACAACAAACAATGCACGTGAACTATAAATTCTGTCTGAGATACCTAGGAACTTTTTATTCAGCAGGACACCGCTATTTAAATTACCCATTCAGCGTAGCGCGACTGCTATTGTTTACTTGGGGTGCCCGCTTTTTATGCTGTTATAATGCAAATTTCAGCCATTTCGCTTACCTTGCACCTGCTATGTTCAGATATGATATGACGTATAATTGAAATATTGCCTCCAAAATATACATGTTTTAAATTGCAATATATCACATTTCAGCATTGAATTTTTCATACACAATTTAAATCATAATTTACTATTATCAGTGAATTACACTCTACCCCTCCCTCCCATTATAAAATACACGTTTCGTTGCGTGTTGTCCCCTTCTCCTAGGTTAAGCAGTACTGGTGAAATTAAAGTTTAGATCAGGAAGAAATTAAAAAGTAATGTAAGTTGATACAACGCGAAGTCCCAGTGAAACACGGAAATAATTCAGCAAAGTGTGCGAACAGCCCGCGGCAGCATTGCAACCTATTCCCATGATCGCTTATTTCATCCGTGCCGCCGAGTTAGCCATCACGATGTCGACGCCTCCCATATCCTTTCTACGAATTTTTCCTTAACCTCCTCGGGCGCCACGGTCTCTACCATCGAATCTTTCACGCTATATCCTCTGAGCAATATTCCCTCTGAACAGTATATTCCACTTTCTTGGGAAACAGGTTTTTCAAAGTTGGAACGTGACTTGTCAACAAAGAGAAATTGCACGCCTGACCCGCTACACGCACCACGTAGATTCAGCAGAAAAAAGGATCTTTGAATATACACACATCATAGAAAATTTTGTAACAGCAAATGTTTGCATTCAATCAATACAGCCCTTAATACTTCCCTAAAGCAAATATTTTAATCTTCCACTTTTCTTCCTAGCAATGACATTTACATTATCACATTTTTTAATTATAATTATCGAATTCAATTGTTGCCTATGACCAGTAAATAAGCTTTACTACCTACAATCTAGATTGTAGAGTATAAAAGAAGAAAATCAAACGAAAATAACTGAGAAACAGAATTAATTGAAAGTTGCACTATCTGAATTGCACGCATTTCATTAAATTAATTACTGACTGTGTAGCCCCTTTTTACTATCGTACATCGAAGGCTTCATCTCGACGATCACTCGACGATTAAATCACTCGATTAATGGAATATCTTCCAGTGGCGCAAGTACCCGTCCTCTGCGGAGTACTTTAGACGTTTAATTCCCCGATGAATATTTATAACGTCTTTCAACGAACTTCCGTGAGGAATCAAAAGAATCGAGTGGTTCGCAATTGAGAGTTGCTTGAAACTTCTTATCGATCTGAATATTCGGAGAGTCTGGCTGAACGGAATCGCGCTAAAGGAATTATACAAATATTTGCTTCGCGAGACGAAGGGGAAGACGGCGTTATAAAGATTGATAGCCACCATCACGCATGCGCGATTTTATTCTTTTCACCGCAATATTGTCTCTCATATAATTTTTTTACTCCATATAAATCTAAATTTTATGATAGAATTTCTAGTATTTTTATATGCATCATTTTGGAGAAGCCAGAAGCAGTGAATTTAGAAAAATAATGAAATTTGTAAGTGCTACATACGCACTGCTCACTTTGAGAAACAGTTTCTGGTCCACTCATACGAATTCATAAGACTTTAACGTAATTTTCAATTCGTACGAAGTTATACGTCCCAACTCTTTTACGATGAAAATGCAAAGAATGATATATTTGTTTGTTTTAAGGGATCCCTGTTTTATATAGACGAGTAGGTATTTCGAAACATACAATAAAACTGTGTAAAGTGATACATACTTATTGTTATTGATAACGTTTCAATATGTTCCATTTAAAAGTTTGGAGTCTAGGAACAGTGTGGAAGTTTTTGGCTCGAAACATGCGATCATAAAAATGGGACGAGGACTATGTGAAGACATAAAGTTTTATTATTGTTGCAGAACAATAAAGATGGCTGAAGCAGTTTGCTGCTGGTATAACGAGAGGACAAAATTTCTCTTAAATTGGGAGCACATTTTAAAGTGATAATACATTTAGGACTCAGGAGAAATATTTTCCATAATATAGCTAAACAAAAACTGTAGAAACCGCGGAAACGGTGCATACTCGATTAGTTAGACACGCATTGGTGAGCCTAAAGCAAATTCCACTCTGACCAACTGGGACAAGTTCTTGCATTTACCTATCGTTTGCCGCAACAGACCGTGAAACCATAATTTCTACAGTTTTGAATTCGATCCAGTGAATTTCACGTTACGTTTTCTTCTTATGATACGTAATTCCGAGAGACGATTAATTTAATGATACCAAGCATTCGCAACAGCTTCATCTCTTTTTATCATGGTGCACTATAACTGTGTTCGAAATCTCTAACAATGATATTATAAACCAATGTCAATTCCTCGTGTCACAAGGAAGAAAAATTTCCTTTGCCATTTTGCAATTTAGGATCTAATTTGTATGATCCAAATTTGTATTAAAATTAAATACTAAATTCAAAAAGCCATCAAATTAGATATTTTTAAATTATACTGAATGGTTAAATGTGTAACTAAAAACACAAGAATTAAACTTAACAAGCAATTCAAAAGGAAACCGACTTCCAGTGTGCACTATTCGATCTTGCAATGCCAGTGACACGTGTATGTAAGTAGATACTCACACACGAAAGTCATTAATATGTACACACACATTCACTCATTACATTGCTATCAGAAAATATTTAAACAGATTATAGGATATTTTCACTTATCCTGATAATATCTCGTACACCAAAGTTAATCTTTCTTTTCAATCCTACACATTTGTTTCCGGAAATTTTTTTAATTTTAACATTGCACTGTAACGTTTATCCTACCCTTGTAATATTAAATGTAATATTACATTTGCATACAACACATGTGAAAAGACTTATTGTTAGTCGTTTTGGATTAATTACGAGACTTCCGATATTTGTGTGTCTACTGGAGAATTTCGACACGTGTTGTCACTGTCACTGCCGAAATAATACTGACTGCTCGAATCTGTATTCGACCTAGCTGAGGGACATAATATGTATACGGTGTGTGTTCCTAATATCACCACGCGCTATATTTCACAAAGTAAGATCTAAAATTTATTGGTTATGCATTGAATTAGTACCTAAATATATGTAGGAAGGCATACTGTAATTGCAGCATCATGTGATCAACAATTACAGAAAGAGAAGTATTTTAGTGAATCTTAATAGTGTCAAAATTTATTGTTCTGCCATAATTTTACATCACATTCGGAGAAGGTAAGTCTAATAATTCCGTGAATGCAAGAGTATCTACTAGAAATGCCTAATTAATGATGTACTTAAGGAATGAAAACGATTCACATATTTTCCGTAATGAAAATAGTGTTTAATGGTTTCGATGTAATGTTTGTTACAGGTGGGTTTACGAAATGTGCCGAGCAACCGAAATAATCCTTATTTGTCCAATATGTACATCGGAACGTAAAAAGTAAAATATTTAAAAAAATCTATATTTTTAAATTTCTATATTTTCTAATAAAAATGAAATCATAGATGGATAAAAATATATTTATAGAGCAAGAAATAATAAACGCAAATGTGAAAATGACTTTAACAACTCATATATATATATGAATTAATCAATATTTCTTGAGTTGGCGATATTAAGTAGACTTTTTTCAGGACCCGATTTTTGCATGGTTTACGGTTTTTGAGACCTAATTAAACTTTTGCTTGGCGATATTAGAGTACAATCACCCTACTCCTTCCTCAAATTCAGAATATACTAAAATGGTAGGGCAGGTAATTGAGGAAGGGGAGATTCAACCAGTGGTATGAATTCACGACGCAAGTTTGTATATAAGATTTATGATGGTGTAATAAGAAAGGGGTGCCAGAGTTCGCCCTACTGGTATCTATGCTGGTTTCCTCCTTAAGGATCATCTGGAGAGTTATGCACAATTTAGTGGTAATAATGATTATAAAAATAAACTTGCAAAACGAAATTTAGATCTTATTTTATTACAAATATTGTAATAAAATTAAAAATCGTCGAGGTAACTGAAGATTTCCATCGAAACGGAAGGAAACGGGCGGAACGTAGAAATGAAAAACACAGCGAATAAAGGGCAAGCAACACGGAGTAAAAAGACTGTCCGTTGAACAGGTTACCGAGAGAATTGGTAATAAGCACTCGAAAGTTCTTTCGGATGCAGACTGCAATTTAAAGCGTCGCCGTTTCTTCGACTTCTTAAATTACTTTCCTCGAATTCGTAATTAACAGGTCCGACGGGCTGGAAGGGGGAGTTTTGCAATTTCTAACGCATCGAGGGGTATCGATTCTGATTGGAAAGTGGCTATCAGAATTCTACGAGCGTGACAGAGTTATGGGAGAAAGTTCTCGGGAAATGAAGTTGCTTCGCGTGGAGTCGTGGAAAAGGGGGAGGGAAAGAATAGGAGAAGGGTGTAATGATAAGATACGCGCAGGACGAGACAGCAGGGAAATGAAGACAGACGGACAGATGCGTGAACGGAGGAAAGAACTGAACGATGGAAGGAAACGAGGTAGATAAAGGGAGAAAGATGGAAAATAATGTGCGCCCGGTGTGCAGCAAGGGAAGGGAAGGATGCAAGCCTCGTGAAATGCATTATGCATTCAGGCAGTTCCTTTCAGCTAGGCCGAGTTAGCGCGCAAGAGACGGAGGCATTAATTAAAAGGCAGAACGGAGGAAAAGCAGTTAAACGTACTATTCTGAGAAAGGAGAAACAGATCCCGATTGCTGATGTTGAACGTTGTCCGTTTCTTTTTTCGTAGGCTTGTCAAATATTTTGACACTATTTTCTCTGAACGTTGAAATAATAGCTCAAATTTGGGAATTCTGTAATAACCTGATGGGATGTTTTGAAAATAAAAAAATATTCAGTAATGAGGCACTATATTAAACAAATGTTGGAAGAATAATTAAATACCTAATAAATAGCCACGGAAATTATTAACTGTTCAATTGATATAGAGATAGGTAGGTATAAACTCATTAGCTCTGAAAAGTTCCGGATCTCTTTCAACTCAAGCATGCTAATTTTCATACGTTTCTGCAGAACAGGTACGAGCCAAATTAAAGGTACACTTGAAAGTGTAGTCACGTAGAAAATGGCGGGGTTGAAGGTATTCTATGTTGTTTTACTCGAGTGATAGCCTTCTAGGGATTCATTGATACCACGGTCGATGAACCTCCATCGGCATAGTGAAGAGGAAGTTCCGTGAAAACGGCGATACTTTTTACGATTACTGTTCTCCTTAGAGAAACGGCATTTGTACTGGATATTCAAAAAACGAAGAAATTTCTAAATGACTAGAAATTGTATAGGGTGGATGTACTAGTAAATGAACACGTACCAGACATTTTTTATTAAAATGAGTAAAATAAATTATTAAAGTAAGCAACTAATTAATTAGAGACTTCTTTTCATTTCTTGCTTCATATCTAAACAATTTTTGCAGCACGTGGAATCAATCGCGCTCTAATTATAATTTTATAATAGTGTTCATTCGGTGAAATTAATGAAAGCTTGTATTTTTTATGAAAAGAAACTAAACCCTCCTTTTTGTCTAACGAAAAAGGAATTTCTTTCTTAAAAATCATCATTTTGTAATGTTCATAATTTTCTTCTTTCATTGAGTTCATTGCAGAACCGGAGGTACTTATTCTGAAGTAGAATTTTTAGATCGCTGAACTTCGTTTCGTTTCGTCAAAATCACTACAAAGCAAAACAAACCTTTTTAAAAAGCATTTTTAACGATCCATTTGTAGCGTCATTTATAATGCATTTTTTTGGCGAAATAAACAGATTTTTTTAAACATTATGATCTTAATAAACATTGTGTCCAAGAACAAGTCTCAGCTTCAATTTATTTCTTTGTAAATTATTGAAAAAGAAATGCTTCATTTCCGTCAAAAACGACTGCCTACTTGGTATCTACCCTTAATAAAAAGAAAAGCTTTTATACTACTTTAATGTATCTATTCATGTCGAACAAAAGAACTTATGGTGTAAAAAAGAATTTAAAAGTTCCTTTAACAGAAGATAAGTTAAGGATAAATAGATTCATCTCTTTTTTGCCAATATTGTTTCTCCATTAATCGCTTTCAATCGGATCAAGTAGTATATGTATATGTATGTATGTACTTCCGAAGAAATTAGTAACTGAGACGTGGAGATCAACCTGATATAACTTTGTGATCCAAGAGTCAATTGCCCATTTGGTGGATCTAGATCGAGTTTAAAGTTTAACAAGCATTAATCTTCCATCGAACAACAGACGCTCGACTTCAATAATAAATTCAAGAAATTGACAGAGTCGTCTATTCACATGTTCCCAACGAATTAACAATAAATTATTTCCACAATAGTATCCTATATATTCTTGCCCTATTTTCTCGAATTTCCATATTCAACTTTCCTATATCTACCTATTTATCATCCTCAATAACTTATTATAAAACCTGAATTCCACCACAAAATATTCATGGCTTGGTAAAGGAAAATTAGAGCATCCATTTTCAAAAATAAATGCCAACAATCAGAGCAAATTAAATACTGCCTGCGAATAAGTGTATTAAATATAAAAAACGTGAATTCTTTAACACCAGAGTGATCGCTTTTTATCGACAGGTTATCGCCTGTTTCATTCCTAATAGAATTTTTAAATGATAAAAATTCAATAGCCACGAGAATTTCGTGGTCGTGGACTTCGAATATTGTCAATCGAATAATGTAGATCTGATAGACTACGATTCGGGATGACGTCGAGTGACACGATATCAAAAATTTCATGCAGGAGAAATGCGATAATCAGGCCTGGCGGCAATTTTCCTGGACAATCTGCGGCATATTGTACGGGAGACAATGCGTCGTTCTAAAACGGGGGCTGGAAAAGCAATAGTAAGACTCAACAAAACGTCGATTGTATGACTTAATTGAAATCATGGAGCCAGTCGATGGGCTCATTAAAATCACTCGAGGATAATATTTTAAACAAGTAGAATAATGAACACTTTGTTCATTTTGAAACAGGTATTGTGCAGAAAATATTTCGGCGATAAAGTATTAGAATGAAACTTGTCTTTGAAGTTCCAAATTTATTAAAAAAATGGTCAGTGGTAGGTAACAACCCCGATAGCAATATTAATGATGATTGATTTATATTTTATACACTCTGCACTGAACATTCAAAATCCGCAAATAATTATTAGCGCACAGTAGAGTTCAACAACCCCACATAATTATAATTAAATTACGCATAGAATACAGGTTCGTACGGTAACAATATTATATAACACCGAATAAATTTCTAAGCCAGTAGGAGTTAAAAAGAACCATTTTTCAATGTGATTTATTGCGCATTTCTCAAATAAGCCATCCTTTGATGGTAATGAAAGTTTTAGTAGGTCTAAGTGCTACCTGCACGTAACAATTCTCTTCTTCTTTAATGAAATTACATGCTTTCTGTTCCTTGTGTAATAGATGCTTCAGAAAATCATAGATGAAACTTTTATACAAGTAGCAAACTCTCTACTGAGATACAATCAAATTCCTTTTAAAATACTGCCATAAATTTATAATAAAAGGATTTGAAATTATCATTCAATTATCCTACAATTAGCTTGTGTGAAGCTTCTTATATGATAAACAGAAACAGATCAAATTCCATTAAAAGAACAAAGTAGTGTCATCATCAGAAGGGCTTTTTCATTTAAAAACTTCGCATCTAACTTCAACAATCCCAAGGACATTTAGGACCCTTTCGCATGATACACTCTTCCCAGCTTTAATTAATATTTCAGATACAGTTACTCACAAAACTGTAAGCCCACCCTCTACGTATAACATACATTATTTATTGAAGTAATTAAGCTACATTTCTAAAGTAAATAAGAAATTTAAAAGAAATAAAATTACTATTATTAATAATCCCTTAAACTCAGAATTACCCATTATAATATACATTACTCTAAACCATAATAATTTTTAGTTAGTACCATTTACCAAAGAAATATTTAAAGAAATTTTACTAGTAGAATGGAACGAGACAAAGCCCGTATTTCGCAGAAAATTAATTGGATTTAGAGTAAACGCACCAATGAGCGGAGGCTAATGAATAAACACTATTATAAAATTGATTCCACGTACTACAAAAATTCTTTGGAAATGGAGCAAGAAATTAAAAGAAGTCTCTAATTAATTAGTCGCTTATTTTAATAACTTATTTTAATAAAAAATAACCATTCTCTGGTACGTGTTCATTTACTGGCACATCTACCCTATGCATAAATGAGAATGCAACTTGCTTATAATAAAATCGCAGGAATATTAGAAGAATGTTAATTTTTAATCTGAAATAAATATTGAATTTGAGAGAATATTTGTCTGCGCAATAATTTTTCAATAATTAAATCCACCCAAAACAAAACTATTTAATATGTAAAATATGTTACACATAGGGTGGACGGATACTTTTCTGAATAACTGTATTCATTTAACAGAGAAAAGTAGAGGAAACTATAGGATACAGTTTATAAAAGTGACTCGCCTAAAAAGGCTCTTGAAACCATTATTGCAGCACCCTATTGAGGAACTTATAAGAATCGAATCGCGGTAAACGTTCGCGCACCACAATTATTATGCCACCACGTTTAAATCCTGCATTCGGATGATCGAAAGTTTAGTTAAGACGTGTTCGGACAATCGAGATCCACCATATGCACCGAGCAATACTAGTTACTAGTCCGCCACATGGCAAGTGTCTCGAGGTTAAATGGGATCAGTAGCGCGTTGTTCCTACTTGCCGTTAATTACACGAGGCCCTCGCGACGTATCAATTGTACGAATCGCCGATGCCACTGTGAATTAATTCAATTTAAGATGAGACGAGAGAGCTAGCAAGCTACTAGGAGCAACCACTGTCAGCGCACAGTTCACTGTCCACCGAGCAACTCGCGCGCGTTGTCCATGGTAGGCTGGATGCGCTTTCGCGAACAGATTATGCCCGACGGGGGCTACAGAGACGCCCCTTTGCATTATCAGTGGAAAAAAGCAAGATTTGACAAGAACCAGATGTGCCTTTTCACCGATAATCAGCGTTCACGCCTAAAAGCGCTCGGGCATCTACGGTTTTAGATGTTATTTTTATGCACCACGGATGCTCGTTGCAGCGCAACGGATTAACGAGACTCGACGAGAAGATGATTGTTCGTGTTCAGGCGATTTGGTATTTTGCGCGTTAGGCGCCTGCCATTGTTGGCTATTCAGTAGAAATTACGTGTACACATTAGATTGGGTGTCCATATACAGTGGGGGACAAAAAAGTTACCACTTTCTCAAACCACCCTGCGTCTATTTCTTTTTAATATCAACTTAAAACTGCAGTATGTGACTAATATACTGAAAGAGAATTAAAAGCTGTATATAAGTCAGTTACAGTTGAATTTATTTAACTAATAAACTTAACTCTATATAACATTAAACAAGACAACATATTTTTAAAGCCAACAAAAAGTTACCACTTTTAAACTTTAATAAAAAAATATTGTGGGGGCACCTTTTGCTTTTAGCACAAATTAAAAAGTTACTAAGCGTGGTAACTTTTTTGTAGGCCCCAAAAATGTGTTACCTTGTTCGATGTCATATAAAATGCCCACAATTTGTTGGGAAGTTATTAAAAATATAATTATAATTTTAATATAAATATTAACATACTCTTTATCTAAATGTTCCCAGTCTGCATTAAGATATTCCCAGAATTATGTGGCAGTAGTTGGTGAAAGATCTTTCACTCTACTTTTTACACAAGCAACATTCGTCACAACGAAGTATTTTTGAGAAATGCGTTTAGAAACAGATATTTTTGCAAACTCGTCAACATATGCAATAAACTATTTTTACAGACGGTTACTTCTCAACATACTAAATCAACGTCGTAAAAATTACGAGCCTTCACGTTGGAAGTATAACATAAAAATAAGTGCATAACTTGGAAAAGGTTTGCGTTCTAGGCATAATGTGTAAAGAAACTTTTATGATCCATTTATCATTTCTCTTTATATTATACTTTCTGGTAAACGTATACATGTATATTATTGAAACTATTAGTCACAAAGTATAAATTACACCTTCGTGACCAGATACTATAAGTAAATTAAGACAAGCCAAGGGAAGAAAATTTACTGCGTCAGATTGCATCAGAGTGATATTTTTCAACGTAATGGTATTCCAGCAATTGCGGCGGTGCACGTAAGGAAAACCTCGAACACAGAGGGAAATTTCTCTTTTGTCGGTCGATGAAAGACCGTCAGTGGTAAATTGAACGTATTAAGCCACATACTTCAGCCACTCCAACTACTTAAGCCACACAAAAAGAAACGTATTAAAGCAGCTAGTTCATGACTTTCGCCAACGAGTTTCCACAAGTACCAATGTGTCCAGTTATAACAAAATATTCTATTTTTTAATAATACGTCGTACGTTACGAAAAGTAGCATGCTTCGTTTTTCTTGCGAAAAGCAGCACGTTTCAGTTTGCCACGTAAAGAAGCACATTCCATAATTTCTGACGAATATTAGCACGTGTGGACTTCTGCCGCGAAGACTAACATATTTGACTGCCTCGCCACGAAAAATAGTACCTACATTCCGTACTGTTGCGGAGAAAATTAGCACGTTATACTGTTTCGACTACGAAGAATAGCACATTTGGGAATTTGCGGCGAAAACTAACATATTTTCTGGTCTGGCCACGAAGAATGGCACGTTTTGGATATCACGTTTCAACGCGTGGTCAGTTTAAAAGAATTCAACTGTTGAAAATATTGTTTAATAAATAATACTTCCATCTAATCTCCAAAAGACAACACCTATGAAAATTGTATACATAAATAGTATATTTCTTGAGTAAAGAATAGTCATAGCAAAAATAACACGGGGAAAAAGGATTTATACATTACACATTATTATAACTTAATAGACGCATTGCCCTGATTAACTGATACGGAGTTATCTCCATCAATTCCTGACACTGCTTTCACGTATCTCGGACTCGTGATGGGTGATATTTCGGCTACCTTTCTATCTATTTCATTCACATTGAATATTTCTCACTTTCGTCTTCTATATTATGATCAGATCAGGACAAATTTTGATTAGATCATATTCGATCATACCCGACTTATATGGGCCCATAAAAATCAAATCGTGTCAATAAATCGTGAATACGTATTCACATTTTTTCTTCGTTACTTTAAAAATTTTATAACGCATAATCGATTTCTAATATTTCATACCAAGTACTTAGAACAAGGTTTTTTAGTAAATCGTTGTGCACGCGTATATATTTCATATAAAGCGCGAGCTCAGAAGCTGTAGATATGATATACAAGAGCAGTCGATGAGGTAATTCGTTTAAAAATATATCATCGGCGACTGTGGCCAAAGATTTTGTACGAGGCTTTTATATTTCGAACATGATTTCCGTCTTCTTGAAAGACGCGACGAAGTTCAACTGTTACTGCTTTACTACATATGTATGTACGTCTTTATTTTTGTAGCATTCTGGGGTTCATTTTATTTCTGTTTACTAGGATATTTCCACTATTTTCTAATACTGCACTCACCAATTCTTAAAATACACCAAAAGTGTTTAACTTTATTAATATCTACTTTCTTTTTCAAAACCATTGTTGAGCAAATTCGAAATCCCTCCAAAAATTGTTGAGTATCTAATTAATGTTTTTTTTTTTAACACAGCAATTCACGTTTGGCTATACTTTAAATGATTTTATATTTCCATGTAGACACATTTATTTATATGAAGATCATAAAATTACAAACTAAAATATTATTTTCTTATAAATAAACGTGCCTATACTTGAATTATGCATAGTGCTCATTGCACAAATTTCCATTGTGATTTAAACTTGCAATAAACATTTTCATGGATGCCAAGCCGATTTTCAAATAACAAATATTGCATTCAAACATTATCCACCAAGATATTAAATCTTTTTAATCGTCAACAATCGATGCAGAAATGAATATCCATACGTCACATATGTAGTCAACCAATACAGAATTAATAAAACTGATGCCCACACTACCATGCACTTCATCTTCATTAAATTCCCAATTTCATAAATATAATCTCCTCAGTGACATTCTTACATCTTAAATATAGTTCCTTATTACGTATTCATATATTTTACATTTCTCATTCATTCCATTTCCTAAGCTTTAATTATCCCTTCCCTTAAAATTATACATTTTTGCACCTTGCATGCCTCGTCAACCTTTCACACATTTTAATTATGCTCCCTTTCTTAAACTGCCCACAATAACGTTTCACGCCAACTCGTAATTTTCTCTGAATTTTAATTATTACGCGTTATATCCCTCTTATCCCTTCTAGTCGCATACTTTTTCTTTTCTTGTTCATCATTCTTTTCTAAATTTTAATTATTTTTCTCCCCCAAATTACATGCTTGGGACCCACGGTTCTAGCTTTTTTTTTACACCAACCTCAGACTGACCTTCGACTGATGAGCTTGAGGAGATCTTTGCCCGCTTTAAAATAGCCGTTTGGTCGCCGCGTCTCAAGTTTCGCGCGGATTCTGGCGGAAGCCGATACGCGCGCGGCATACCTTTCGTTTCGTTTGCTTCGATTACACCTTGCTCTTGCTGCACCCGTCTACCCATTCAGTCAGATTCGAATTTAGATCGAATCGAAGGTGCGCACGCGTGAGAAAAGTATTGACACACGAACGGAATATATTTGACGGCATGTATGTATACTTATGCTTGCAAAAGGATACAAACGATCGTTTAAATGTCGAATGTACGATATAATTCACGTCGATGACTACCGAATAGTCAGACAGCGCGCTAAATGGATCGCAATCGCAACCGCCGCGTTGAAATGATATGTGATTTAATTTCTTAATTCTCATCACTTTTCTGTGATCAGAGAAAAATTCTATTAAACAGGGAATGTATAAAGAAAGCTGGGGGCTGATTTTTACAAGAAAGTAGCACCACCGAGTGGCAATTGAAAAAATATGAATAGAGAATGTGAGAGGAGTTATTGGCAATTTTTGGTAGACATTTATATATAATTTTCTTAGCTTAATTTTGATAGTGTACGTGGACAGTTTTTAAAAAATTAATGAAATGGTATTTAATTAAAATGGCAAATACTATTGCAATGAGTCAGGTTGCATGCGGGCTCTTCCGCAGTCTGAGGAAAGAGAACTAACAGGCATTCTATGTATAAATTGGCATCGTAACACTTGTTGTACACCAGCTCAAGTACAAGTATGCACAGCTGTTTCTACCATCCGGAAACGTGAATTTCATCTTAAACGTATGATTTGTATAAATTTTGCAGGGTCTTGCGATATTTTCTGAACGACGGTGAAAAATTAATTTTCAAATCTTCGTAGCCTAAAAATGAAAAATTTGTTTACACCAGAAAATACGTGGAAATGTTTGAATTCGAAATTTATTCACCAAAAGGATATTTTAAATTCATTAAACCCATCAATGGGTTTAAAATTATTCTTCTATATTAATCCACATTTACATACGTTAAATACAAAATTTTTAACGCTTTTAAAAATTTCACTGCTTATAAAAATCATAAATAATTACTCGATTATTTAATAATTTCTACTAACCAAAATTTATTTTCATTCCACCCGTTTATATTGAACCACGTCTGCAATATTAAGTATTAATTTATATTCGTACTAAATCGCTGTATTAAAAATAAATTAATGATTTGAATGTATTATTGGTTGGACATAAATATTAGATACACAAATTTTTCCTCGAACATTCGTGATCGAAATAAAGAAAAACAAAGGTACAGTATGCGAAAAAACAGAGACAGTGATATAGTAAGCTCTGGATTAATTGAAAAAATAAAGGCAACCGTACACACACGTAATACAATATTAAACTAATTTTGATACTCTAAATCTTAAAAGCATCAAACGCTACAGTTTTAATACAACTCAACCTTATCGACCTTATATGTTGCTCCTACATCAAGAATAAGCCTCCAGCACTAAAACACAAAGTGACTCTATCAATGTAACAAGAAACAATAAACAAATGACACTACCCTCCGATCACCCTGAATATTCCACCTCTCAATTAATCACTGAACATTTAAATCATCAGCAAATACTTTTCAATAAACCTCCATTCCGATTTCATAACTCTTCATTCTCATTTCCACTTCCTTCCAAATCGCACTGAAACTCACTTGCAAACATTTCTACATCCAATCCATCGTTTGTTCATCCATCAAAATTATCAAGAAAACTAAACAATTTATTTCTACGTATCCCATTATGCTGACCACTTACTTGTTCGAATTCGAAAACACTTCAGCTTGCAAATGATTCACTTGTATCCTTTCACCATGTATCTACTCAAAGTTTCAAGGGGCACTGATATGTTCTTGTTTACAGACGGTGCACAATTTTTCATGGATCTTCGACGACACAAATGACAACAATTTCCCTGATGTCGATGGTACTGAGACGGTTAGTTCACTGCGACCGGCTTGTCGCGAGCCACCGGCCAGTGCCTAGGACAATATTAGAATCGTCGATCTGTAAGCGTCTATCCCTCCCTCTGATTCCCTCTTTGCTGATGGTTCTGACGTACTTTGCTCCATTTGTCTCTGTTCCCCCTCGCAGGTATCCCTCTCTGTCTCCTTTTCAGACTGTCCTCTTTTTATTTGCCTCCTCGGCGTCGTTTTTCCGCTGAATTTTATAGCTGACTTTATCGTACTTGGCTCGTTAGGCCCTCAGGTCCAAGGACTTCTTTCAACAGGTCGGCAAATGGCACGTGTGCTTTTGTGTGGTACAATCATTCGATCGCCTTGGACTAGCTTTCTTATCGTTAGAGGAACGTAGAAGAAAAATTGAGTTTCTTCAACTTACAGTGGGTCATTTTCTTGAAGTACGTCTACAGGGACAATGCCACAGTTGCTCAGTAATTGCCACTGATTCTTAAGATTTCTCCAGATACCACTGCGATGATTTTGTAAGTGAATTGTTTTAGATTGCATTTGTGTATTTTTTTAAATGTTTGCAGGTGAATGATAGAAATTATAGGTTATAAGAAATTCACTAATGACACAGTTTTGATCCTTTATACACGAGCTAAGCACCGACCAACGACTCTTACACAAATCAATAATGGCTCAGTAGATTTTCCCACAAAAAATAAAGCACACGTCTTCGTGTGCTTTTAACGTTTATTTTATTGATTCATGACAGGTTTTTTTTTTATTTAATATAGTACACTATGAGGACAAATATCCTTATCCCTAACCTTTTCTGGGGATTATATTCGCAGTTGTTTCTCATTCAAAGAACTCACAGAAAAAGATATATAAATAAACTTAATGTGTTTTAAGACGCGGTCAAGATTAGTGTAATATCTTTCTAAACACTTCATATATTTTACTAGCTGAAGTTTTTCAGCATCCACGAGAGATGCCTCACCAGCAGCTTCAATGATGTACACAATTAATGATCTTTAAGATCAAAATGAAGAGAACTCGTACAAAGTCACGATAACTCTAGGTAGATAAGATCATTATGAAATAATTCTCCGTACTACTTCAATTAACATAATGAAGCATAGCCACAGATACTAAATCAATTTCAAAAATATTCTATTCCATTCATAAGCGGTCTGAGAGAGACCATTGTACAAATAAACTCTTATTAACACTTAACCACCAACACGTTTTAGAGCAAAATAGTGCATGGTCTCTGACACCACAATAAAATTTCTGATCAAATAACAATGTTTATTTAACAGACTAACTGTTATGCATTATAAGTTTCATTGTGTGCCAATTCTGGTGCACGTGAGTGCAGAGACCAGATATACTGTGTAAGAACATAGGTAAATCATTAGTACTAATTATAATGGCCAGTATTTCGCTAGACACACAAATTAAGTCAAAGAAATAAAGTTGCAGCAGAGAACTTAAGAAAATGCGTAGAAGACACAGTTAAAATGCTGTTATTATAGGTAATCTGAAATGAACTACATTTTATTTACAAAAATTATTTTTTTTTTCGAACATAGACTACGCAATCGACCAATTTTATGTGTATCGTGTTATCTCGTATAAGTGGATGCAGACTTGAGGTATAATTATAGGCCTTAATTAAGCGGCGTGCGTTAAAAGGCGCGTCTGGTAAGCACTTCGTCTGCCTTGATTTTGGCACAATTTGGTGCATCATGTGCTTGATATCGACGTTGCAGATATTTCGGAACCAAGGTTCAGTTACGGTTCGAAGAAGTTTATATCTATTGCAGATGTTACGCGTAACGTGCACGACATACCTACGTATTCCAACTAACCCTTCATTCATAATTCTGGTCGGCGAATCGTGCACAGTGTTCTCATTCTATCGCTAATGAAAGATCGTCTTTCTCGAATACTAATTTCTTATAGTCGGTCTTAATGGAAGTTTTCAAGATATTGCATAGAAATTGGTTATGACCTACTAGGCAAAGTTAATAATTTTAAGTAAAAAAATCAGTTACCTACTCGTTAAGTTAAGGAAATATCGGTGCTTTGTTCCGGTTTCGTGAAGCCTGCAGTTAATATTATATATTTGATTAAATATGTTTATTGATAATTTTATATAATAGTAGTAACATTAAGTGTACTTTTATTCAATTTTAAATATAATAGAATATGTGTGTAACATAATAGAAACAGTAATTTAAAATAAAATTTCATGTTTAAGATTTTCATAGGGCATCGGAGCAATAAATACCATTTAATAATGTAATTACTATTGGCAATCTTAGAACTTAAATAATCAACGTTTATACTAAGAAACACTGCAAACGGTTAGAAAAATGTATTTTTATAGTAATTGCTAAATTTATATAGAAATATGTATAAAAAATTACTAAATAAATACATTTTGGTATTCCTGTTGATGTAAAATCTTTTGTTATCGTTAGACTGATCAGACTCCGATGTTACTTTGAATACCCGTCTACCAACATCGTCCTCTGGCATTTTGCCACTAATTCTAGGCTCCGACAGAGATTACGTTCGCTTGGAAAGAGATAAAAATTCGGAAATAAGGCAAACATTTTCCTGCTCCCTGAAAAAAGATGATCACGCGTAAGCTCTGCTTTCATGGAAGATGAAGAGCACACTTGATAATAGTGTCTGAAAAGTTTGCTAGAACGGAGAGGTTTACGTAATTTGAAGATAAATTTTTATGTTATCCTTCAAAATATAATCGTTTACATTTCTTTTACTGAGTTTTCATTTTTATTTTTATATAAAATGCTGAAATTTATTATTAAAATTAATTACAGATAAATAGCACTTACATCATTCGCAGCATTTATCTCGCATTATCTTCGTCTTTTCCAAAATATAGATCTTTATGTAAGAACTGAATCAATATAAATATTTAATTGTGGAATTACTACAGTTGAGCTAAAAGTATCCGCCCACGTCATACGATTGACCTATTTAAATTGAAGTCAGAGTTACCAATTATAATTTAGATTACAATAAACCTTGATTAATATACTTTAGATTAGGATACATTCAATTGAAAAATTATATAGAGTTTATTTAGAAAAATATTGTTATTATGTATAGTTTTGTGAGTATCTGTAAGACCAGAGCTGCACAGGGAGCCTTTTTCAGCGCCTAATGGCGAGCAACCAGCGGTGCGTCGAACTGTCCTGTTGCTAAGGGTAGAATCAGCGAGGAGAACTGCAGCAGTGTAGTTGCGGGCTCGAAGGGGCGTAGCGTAAGTATAAGTAACTCACTGATTCTACATTTAGCAACGGAACAGCTCGACGTACGGTTGGTTGCTCACCGCTAGGCGCTGAAAAAGGCTCCTTGTGCAGCCCTGCTGTAAGGGAAAGTAGGGTAACACCGGGTACTTAGATAATACTTATATCTTTTTTTGTGCTACCAAAAACTGAGAGAGCAAAAGAAACTCTGGACACCACTAGAAGTCTTAAAGTGGCCCTTATACAATCAGAAAATTATTTGTCCACCAAGGAATAATTTTTTTATTAGATTTGTCGAAAGTGTCGAAATGCTCGGTCCTGCCTCACGGGTAAGACAAAATCAGGTGTTCATTTGAAACCATGTACAATTTTGTACATATGTAATCGTCAACGTGTTTTGAATGAAGTCTAGGTCCGATACCCTCACGCTGTTCTGCTTTTGAGAGATTTATAATTGGGTGCGTGGCATTGAAGAGGTATACGTGAGACTAAACAGTCCTGGGTAAGGCGATGACTCGTGACCCCGTTGGATCTCCCAGCTATCGAGTGCCGAAGGATTGTTTGTTTAAACGAAGAGAGAGAGAAAGTGTGTAGAGATGATA
Organism: Andrena flavipes; assembly: GCA_963971345.1. NCBI lineage: Eukaryota > Metazoa > Arthropoda > Insecta > Hymenoptera > Andrenidae > Andrena > Andrena flavipes. The sequence goes on from OZ020480.1 coordinate 64,803,134, forward strand.
AGCGTCCCGACGCCGTAGGTATTACTAGAGAATAGGGACTCCGTTCCCTAAGAATGTGGCCACGGAGTAGGGAAAGCGAGGATGCCTTCTGGTAAGAGGACTGTCACGAACTAGAGTGGTCCTTGCAATATACATATTTCTAACAAGTACGATACCAAAATTGTAATTCTCATATTTTTTGTGAAAATGGTCAAATTCATCTGATTAGTCAGGTATAATGTGCTGAGACACATTTCGTCATCCCGCAGTTTATCGTTCTAATGTTTTTAGACGACAGACAAACACACAAACACACAAACATATAGAAACTTTCTGTTTTATATATTAAGATATATATGCATAGGCGACAATAGTTGTCGAATACATAACAGCTGGCAATAAAAAAAATTACCAACAACACGCGGCAATAACAAAAAAATTACCAACAACACGCGGTATTCCCAAGCGGTCACCCATCCAAGTACTAACCGCGCCTAGCGCCGCTTAACTGCAGTGATCAGACGGGAACTGGTGTATGCAGACGCAGTATGGTCGTTGGTAACATTATAGTTTCATTTACTGGTGAAACTGTTACCCGAAAAATACAAAATACACGAGTCAGAGGTCTCTTTAGGTATATATTTGTATTAGTTTCTTCTTTTGTGATTTATTTGCCAATACTCTTTTTCCACCTCGACTTTTTTCATATACTTGATATAATTTTGTTTATTTATTTCAAGACGTTTATTTGTTATGGTGTATATATATACAAAGTAAAATACTCGGGGTTACCCGGTTGAATTTCCAAATATTGGCAGAAATACCCCAACAATCGTTCTAACATATATGTGTATCCGCGGTAATCCAGTTCTCTCGCGGGAAAACACAAGAGAAGCTTCGCCATCTGGCGGTGACATCGCGGTACCGCTACGCGCGAGGACGGCCCACGAGTCTGTAACCAACTTTACTTACAACGTCTACCTTAACTCGCCACGCTGTATCGAAACGCCACGCGAGTATTTATTTCTCATTAAATAACAGAGCGTAAAAATGGGCGAGGTCAACGAAACCTATACAATTTCCTCCGCTTGGACGTGTACTTAGAACATATGTGCCAAATTTGAACGAAATCCGCGCAGCGGTGTTTGTATTACGAACAAAGAAACAAACAGAAAATAAATTGTATATACGTATAGGGTGAAAACACTAGTAGTCGACCACTAAAAGCTAAACCCAAATGAAAAGTTCTAAAAAAAAAAAAAAAAATTAATGTTATAAAATATATCTTTACAGATAATTAACCAAAATTCAATTATCTATAAAGTAAATCTGATCAGAGCCGATACTTTTGTCTCAATTTAACTTTTCCCTTAAGTGTCCGTAATTCCCCCACTCTTCGATAGAAAATCGTCAAAATACTATATAAAGACTATATGTAGAATGCAATGCTGTACTTGCCGTAATGGATACTGCAAATAGAAGTCGTAAACAAGGATGATTGTACAAGAATTCACCACCTAATAACAAAACTTTTTCACCGAAAACTGTGAAAACTATCAAAAAAAATGTAGGATGCGCTCGGGTCTGTGGTTGATCACGAACTGTGACAGGGGCAGCCCGAATCTTAAAGAAGCAGTGATACCAGGTTTGACCCACCTACCCAGTTTTACCCTGCTTGCCTCTATATCGAGGGCCTGGGAAAGGTCAAATCTGGAACCTGATTTCCTCGCAAATTTTTAAGTAGTGCACTCTTCAAGTTTAATATATTATTGTACACGATGTGCACTAAATAAATATAGATATGCAAAACTTGAATCAAATTTACAAATAGCTCGGTAAATCGACATTCCCCAACTCGTACCCTCTAATAGTATCGTTGCTTCATCAAGCTCACAATGGATTCACATCATGACATCGCGAAAATTTGCACTATACGTACGTGATTAGGGAATAACAGTAACTGGAGGCTATATTCGGCGTAGGCGCGGCATAGTAGATGGGTGCGGTTTACGTGAGTTAGATCAGTGTTAACGGATACCTACTGTTAACCGACTTTGAAGTTATTTTCAAGTGCACTTGAACTTTAAGCAAATAGGGAGGATGTATTCGCTAGATTCGACCACCTCCTTGATTCCTCAAGATAATCGGGAACAAATAGTTGAAATTAGACAAACACATTTACTGCCATTCTAAATTTCAAGTGATATATAAACTAGAATTATTTAATTAAAGGTTTCATTACCAGGAAGATCTCACCTAGCAAAAGAACTGTCTTAAAAATTGTTTTAAAAAGTAATGTTTTAGTATAGAAGCAAATTTATGGAAAAATGTTGAAAGAGAATGATGGACGTAACAGAAATGATAACAGCACGGGAAAAGACGATTATACTTTTGAAAATAATACTCCTATAGGCTTTGAAATTTAAGCGGATCCAGAAATAGTTTTAAGGTGGTATAAAGGGCGAAAGGAAAATAATCCCACGGAAATGTCCACTTTGAAGGGAGGACACTAGGAAAAATGAGGAAACTCTAATGAAATATAGGACGAAGAAAATTATTAAATCTTTTTCTTAAGTTTTCACGTTTGATAATAATTTATGCTTGACTGCTCTTCTAATACAGCTGGGTTACATTTTTCTCAACAAATGTGCACATTCATCAGAACAATTCGAGATAATGAAACTCGAATTATAAGTACCTTCTATGGATTTAACATCTGAAGATTTGTAATTCATAATAAACATAATCAATTGTTGTGATTTATATCAATGAATCACAATAATTGATATTCAAATTTTTCCAAACGAAGTTACAAACCAATGGTAAACAACTGAAAAAATCTCTTTACATTACGTCCGTACCCCTACTTTGAAAACACAGTTCATCAGTCAACTTGTCCATCAAAACAAAATCTACCAATGACTCCCACAGAATATTCTTCGCTAGGAATTAAAACATTCATACCGCAAAGTAGGTATGTATCTACACTCAGTGCAACATTAACGTTGCATATTTACAGAAATTTCACTAAAAAGCTAACAGTTCAATTATGCAAGCTGTTTGCCGTTCAAAAGTCCTTTATAAATTTAAAGCGTGGTCAGCTTCGAAACGCGTGGCTGCGTTACAAGCTCCCTTTATTTCGTATTCTACCACCGACATCGCTCGCGAGTCGCGACACTCGTGTCGCGTGAACGCAACAGAACGATTGAGGTCCACGTGTGGACGAACAAACGTATTCTTATGTTTTGGAGCAGTCGGGCTTGCGGCGTGGATTTCGTTACGCGATACTAATTAACCACAACCGTGGCTCGCGTTTCCACGTTAATTACAAACCAACGGGGCATCGAGTAGGTGCCGTGTGTACGCGAGTGTTTCGCGTGGCATTGAATCCACCCATTTTGCACCACCTCATGTGCTTCAACCACTTTACGCGGGGTATTCGTTTTCGAGGGTTGATATTTCGAGGGGAAGCGGTACACTTGACTTCTCTAGCATCAACTCGAACTGTGATGGTGGTCTTATTAACCTTTATTTGTATGGCCAAACATAATCGGTCACTATGTGTACGAAATCAACGTACAATATTGCTACACTTTACTTTATCGATAAGGTGTTATAAGTGAAACTCTATTATTGGAACCGTCATTGTTCGAACGTATCTGAACGATCTATTATTCGAATTATCATATGACGCCTTAGTGCGTCACGCATGAATCATAATTGTTGGAAAGATATATTTAGAAGTAACGTATCTATATGTACCTAGTGGTTATTTATTAAAAAAGAAATTTGGTACAATTTGGTCGTGCCTTTGCAGTTTCTGTGATCTATAGATACTCTTGATGCTTTCTTTTAAATTATAAGTTATGAGTTTAAATGAAAGTTTCCAGAGTCTAAAGAGATCAGTAGAGTAGAAATGACAAAAGAATTTAATTTATTTTAAATGCGTTTTTCTCGAAACAGTATTCTCAAAATCGGTGTACCTATCTCCAAAAGTTATTATCCGATTCGACTGAAACTTTTTTATTTTTATTACTTCTGGCTCGTGGATAGACCAGTCAAATTGAAAACAAATTAAATTTTTTTTCAATCAGGCGCTACATGTTTCACCGATTTGGATGAATTTTTTGACTCCTCGAATTTAACGACTTCTCAGTGCCATCTGCGATGATTAATTATAAAACAAAATATATATTTCTGTAGTTTAAGACATCCTTAATACAATGCAAAAAGTCCCATTAAATTATATGTAGTAATTTTCCTTTAATTAATTCCTAAAGATCACCTATTTTTATGAGTTCCAGACCGGAACAGCCCCTTAAAAACGACATAATTTAATCACGATGCACATTAAACTGCGTTATTTGGAATTTCACTGTTGAGTTGAAGACGTAACACGTTGCAAGATATATTGACACTATTGACCCTCGTATATGGCAAACAATGCTAGCATTTAGCAGACGTATCGAAACATCATGCATCTACAATTAATGGAGAATCTTATCACGAACGTGCCACTAACTCCCAACTCGCTTCTTGAGCATCCTGCATTATGACACAAATGTACGTTGTACATACCTTTGTATGTATATACATTCCACGATTCAAACTCGACTTGTTCAAGAAACCATTAAAATTAATCCACTAACATGATTCTTATTCTACCTCCAATTAATGTAGTAATCACCAGAGTTAACCCAAATACATAATTGCTTTCAAAAACGCCTTTCCTCATTTCGGAGTTTCTTTGTCTAATAAATCTTTTATTTATTTCTATATTCAAACGAATAATCAAAACGATATTTTGAGATAAAGTTGATTTCCAAAGTTAATTGTCAATGGTAGTCAACAAAAAATAATATTAATAAATTGTAACCAAATGGTTTCAATTCATTTACAGGGAAATAAATAAACTCTAAATATGTGGAATATTAAAAAATGACTTATGTTGAGAAATTAATAATCTAGACGAGTAAAAGCAATACCTCCAAGCAGTTCCCAAATCCACTGTATTAGCAATCCACATTTTGAAGGATGTTTCAAACAGTACTCACCTGAAACAAGAAATAAATACTACATTAGTAGGGTTATTTAATTAAGAACATCGTGAATATTTAATAAATTTTAATGACAATAAATTCAACATCCTATAAAAGCAACATTTCATAATGAATAATAAAAAACAAGTATTTGTCTATTTTACTTAATCCTCTGCGCTGATTAAAAAGTAACGATAAGTATTTCTTCGAAGGCAATGAACCGATTAAAGAAGCCATTGTTAGGTAATGGCTTACGAATGACTATGATGAATGGTTATATCAGCGATCCTTCACCAGGATTGTAGAGCTCTACTGACTGTTACTTTCATTACGGGCGATACTCAAACAGCCGCGTTATATGTATACATGCAGAGTGGAAACGGGGACACCCGATCGTGGGGTGACTCCTTTTACAAAAACAAATCAAAAGGGTCGAATAAAATTAGTTGATAAAAGCCTTAGTTTCCGAGAAGATCGGCTTTCACCGATTTCAAACATGAGTCATCGATTTGCGAGTTATAAACTTGTTTAAACAATACATCGAAAATTGTATATGGAACTTATGCCCATTTTCACGAAAGTAGACTCTGTAAACGAATATTTTTCCTAATCACAATAGCCGAGTGTACTATTTGGAGTTTCTACTTGTGTACATAGGTACATATCTATTATAAATGATTAAACAAAATTATTTTCCGGTTTAAATATAAATATAAATAATATAAATAAATAATAATAACCAATATAAGTAAATTTGATTTCTATTAGTAATTAATTCATTCATTCACCATTTTAACTATCGTTTACGTGTAGAAAAAGGCGAAACAATTTTGGAAATGTTAAAGTAATTCGACGCAACGACGAAGACGATATGCTACGGTGGGAAATCGCTCCAATTCATCGTTTCATTGCGTTTGCATTAAGGCCGCAACAGGGGCGCAGGTAAATTGAATGCGCCTATCGGAAAGCCCATTAGTTAGTCCGAAGAAATGTTGCTCTAAAAGCTTGTCAACCGCGGTAATGCCCATGCATTACTGCTAACTTCCATCTTTCCATTGTTTCAAATTCTATGGAGCAAACGGTCTATGTTACGCAGGACGGCTAGGGAAACGCTTCTGCTAAAATTCTAGAATGAAATACATTCCATCTCTTTGTCTCAACTCGCATACAACATATATCGCAAATGCTGGCGTGTTTTCATATACAAATTCATAACAAACAAAAATTCATATGGAACATGGTACCTTTAGAAGCAATCTGTCCTAAAATGAATAACTCTGGGTTTCCAGTTTGCAACTAAGTAGTATAAAATTAAAAGATTAAAAGTACTCTAAAAAATCGAAAACGTTTTATGGTTCCTGCTTAAGAATTTCTCTACGCATTAAGAGCCATTCTCCTGGCACTGCTCATGCAATCACTCACTCCATGTATGCCCGTCACAAATATTCAGAAAATAATAAAAAAGAAGCTGATACATTCTACAACACAGTCGATAAAAACCTAGTATAAAAACGGCAATAAATACCACTGCCCTTTTGAAACAGAAAATAACAAGTAACAAGAGGCAATGGCAACGCACAATGCTAGGACATCCGCGCTCTTGGACACATACAGATTCAAAAACACATATCACATAGCCGTCGCACACAGGGATGAACACTATTTCATAAAAATCGAGATGAACCAAACATCCTTGTTTCGTGGCGATAAAACGAACACCACCGCATCGCTGAAAGACTTTTACAGCCCCGCCATGACGAAACCACAATGAAGAAATACCTAACCACGTTGCAACACCCAAACAGCGAATGCTTCTCCTCCTGGCGTGAATTCGAAAGTGGTAGAGTTGCATGAAAGAAATCAGTTTTGTGTAATTAAACAGTTAACGGAGCAGCCAATCCGCCGAAAAGAAACGATCGCTCGATTAAATGTATCAACTGTAAGTGGTTCTCGTTCCCATTCACTATTGTACGACGAAGGTTGCGCACGTTGCGTCGCGCTACTTTCGTTCATCTCCGATAAAGCCGCCTGAATGAACGGCATAATGATTAATAGCCCGGGAGTTTATTAAGGAGCCAAGAAGGGAGGAGAAGCAGCAGAAAGCAAAGCTCCTTGGTTTCGGCCCTCGACTGGCTTATAACGGCTGACGCTTCAGCGTGGACTGTATTATACTACTTAGAGAATGCAGTTCTTCCCGCCGCGCCGCACAGTGGGATATTTGTCCGGAAACCCGGACATAAATCCATTTCAAAATTTTCGGTAAACTGTACAATTTTTGCTGCTCGAGGTAGTTGGATATGTGAGGAACAATGTACGAATATTTTTTTTTTATTTGTGCTACTCGTGAAGCAAAGGACTTCGTTGAATGTTAAGAGATTTTAACAATAAAATCTTTACAGATTTTAAAATTACAAAAAATATTCTTTGCACTCCGTAGCACTTGACAAACGTCAAGAAACTTTTACAATTTGGCACACTCCTCTTTAAGGGCGGATTTTACCTCCTAGATAACGATTTCGATAAAACTGATTTAATAAGGCGAAAAGTATAAAGTTCAAACTTTAAAGTGGCTTTTGTTTCATCAACTTTGGATGACATTTAAGAAAGTTATGGGAGTTGGAAGATTTTGAAGTAGCCATGTCCGGGTTTCAGGACAAATACCCCACTGTGTGCCGCGGCCGTTTAACTCGGTGCAATACTCGACTCCTTGACTCGTTGCCCCTTGTACACGACTAACATGCAACTCATTCGCACTCGAATGCCTAGCCGATCCATACTACTTATCGTTAGGTACACCATCCGATTTCTTCCACGAGCTTCCACGGCTCGGAAGAAACAGTCAGAGAGAATTTCAAACGGAGTCGCTCGACACTTTGCTCATGGCTTCACTTAAGAGAGGAGTAATTCGAACGCAGCCTGTGCTATTCCTTGGTGAAAGAACAAAGTGAGTTATTCCATGTTTTATGTATGTAAATAAATACTTATTTCTTGAATTAACAAAGCGGGAGCCTTGAGTGTCGTTTTTCTTAATTAAAGTCCGTGTGCTTACGATAGTAGTTCATGTTAAATTATTAATTGAATTAATATTTCAAAATATTTCGGTTATTTAGTTCGATATTAAGTTGAATGTCCCGGTGTCAGGGGCAATTAATTAACTCCTTTTTTTAACCCCCCACCCTTATATAAGGTAACGTAAATTTAATAACGCAAAGATAACACATTAAAAATAGATATTTCAGAATATATTTCTGATTTAATAATATTAAAAAAATAAACCCAAAAAATTGTGGTGGCCCTTCAGAAAACACTTCGCGACCCATTTGGGGTTGCGACCATTTGGGGTTGGGAATCACGGAATACGGAATTTTAAAATTAAGAAGTGACACAACAGAAAAATGTGTGTATCTGTGTACCTGTGTTATGATAAATAAAAGGACACCTATGTACGTTAGTTATTCATAAAAAAGAGGGAAGTGTAAAAGTTACTTTTTAGTTCTACTCTGAATGATTTTATTTTTAGCCTCGGGGAGTTCTCAAGCGCCACGCTGAAGGAAATGTGTCGTAATAATTGGCACACTGCTTTCGTGTATAATCACGAAGCGTGTTTTGAGAAAAATCAGCGTGGCAGCCTGTGATTAAGTATATGTATGTATAGCAGGATGAAAGTAATTGTAAGATGAACGAGTCGAATCCCCATGAAACACAAACGACTACGATTTATAGACTTCTTCTATACCAGGAAGCTGTAACGAGAATTTTCTATTCATTTTGAAGATTAAAATACCCCCACTACTTATGCACGAGAAAAATACATAGGTATACACATCAATCACTGTTGTGTACTCTGATAAATTTTCAGAGAGTACCATCCACTATATTTTATGGTGTACACTGTACATAATAAATTTTCTTAGTAGAAAGATGAATGAAACATATAAATATAGCAAACGGTTTTTAAGTTTTTATTCAAATAAATATCGAATGAGATGAACTTCTAAATTTTTAAGTAAAGAGCATAATAAAGTGGAGAATAGTGATTCGATTAATTAAATAGGTATATACATTTTCATTTAAATTTTAAGTAAACTTCAAAATACATTGTCAGTAAATCAGTTACCATTTTCATAATTTTTGCAAAAGAAATTACTTTACTACAATTACAGTAAAATTCACATTTATAATTGTGTAATATGCACAATATTATTTGGAATTTATTTGGATATTTTGGAAAAATGAAATATAATTCCTTGACTTTATAATGGAGGAGACAAAAATATGTATAAACACAGAAGCTATGTACACTATACTTATAGAATAGTCTGTGATTATTTAAATTGCACTAATTGATCAACCAACAGACCATTACAAATAAGTCTATATTTTTAGTTTAATACTCACATCTGCAATAAATTGTGATGTTCAAAATGAGTCATACATCCTATAGATCAGTATCTATCTAATATAACTGGATAAGATATCATAAATGTCAACAGTTTAATCAGCTTGCACGTCACAAGATCATTCCTAATGTCAGTCATTTAGGGGAGCATATTTTATCATTAATTACCTCCAAATTAACTTTAGAATCTAAAAACAAATATCATAAAATAAAATATAGACTGCTGCAGTACTGTTATAAATTTTTTTAATATTCTCTTGCAACCATTTAGTGTCTGCACTGTAGTGTTTTATTTATTCTTTACCCATCGAGCTCACACAAATTACACACCGCAACTATAAAAAATTGTCAGCGCCACAAATTTAAATTCTTTACTAATTCTACGTTAAGTATATGAAACAATAATCTCGAATCCATAAAATTGCCCATACTACGAAAAGAACCCAAACCACCAATCCCCTTAAAAAGCAACTACAGGAAGAAGAAAAGAATTTCTCCTTCGCGGAAATGTGATGGCATTCCACGTTTCTAGAATGAAGCATTGCCTTGCTTTGAATCTCAAGATGTTTGCGTGAAAAAGAAACATTAAATATGAACTGCCAGCTTGCAGGCAGCAGTATACCTATGGTTAGGCTAACTTAACCCGACAACGTTTCTAATGTATCATCAACGACCGCGATTTTCCCGCAATTTGTTCCGGAGGCATGCGATAGTTAACCATCAAAGTTCAGCATTGGAAGTTCGGTATATCAGCTCGGCGTTTCCGCTGCAACAGGGCTCATTATAATTAACATTAACGGGGCAACAACCCTCGATGTCCGTTTCCGCGTTAAAATACCACCGCCCACGGCTGAAAGCAACGTTTCGCGATATTACATACGATTATCGCGAATAAGCGTGTTCGAGGTTTGTTCGAACGATAAACCGCGTCGCGGGCCCTCCCTACGGCTGTTCCCTTTCTTTCTGCCTTCCCTCCCCGACCGCAACTTTCCTCTGCTCTCTGGGGGTCACCGTGCATGCATACGCTTCCGACTAAAACAATTCGCCGCGTCTACGGAGAGGCGAGTAATCGCTTTGGAATCCAGTGACGCTCGAAAACGAACGCCGCTTGTGCGCAAAATGCCCAGGGGTACGTTCCACGGGGCTCGGATCCGCGTTCTCGTCGATGTAAATAAGCGAAAGGAAGCACCGCGAGCGAAGGAAAATCGGAAATGGCTGGAATAACGAGAAGGGCCACCGAAGCGAAAGAATTTAATAGAGGGCGAGCTAATACCGCGCGACAACTATCAATTTTAACCGTGGAGGGCCAATATCGCATCAATCCTCTCATTGGCCATTGTTCGCAAAAAGCTTCGCCTGGCTTATTGTTTGTATAAAATTCAGCTCGTTATTTGCACAGCTTGTACAATTCATTCGTTTATATTTTTTATTGATACATGAAATTACACGACGAAGTCTTATTTTCTGGGAGGATTCATTTTCATTTTCACAATTGTTTTGGTAATTTTAGGACATTAAAATTGTTTAGGCAATTTTAGTTTGATGATACTATTTACTAAATAGTTGAGGAAATATTTTCCAATATGAGTTATGTATCGAGCATAAAAAAATTATTGCGAAAGGACATGAAAGTAAGGAACCCACTAACACATGTTTGCCTCCCTCGCGTGATAAAACTCGCAGAAAGGGTAAATATGTTAGAGGTTGATAAAGACCAAGGTCAAGCAGAAGATGTCATCACGTTCACGGGCAGGAGTATTGCATCCATTTAAAAAACGAGAGCATTATCTCCAGTACTATGTACATAGGTATGTATGTACCTACTACGAGTTATTTTACCTTGTCTTATCTATTCCAAGTGTCTCGATATTGCGCATTTTCAGATAAGGGTTTTGCTGTTTATAACCAAACGTAATGTCTGAAGTAGGAAATGTGGGTTACTGTGCAACGTGCTTCTCACTTGTATTATTTTTAGAAGTATTATTGTAGAAGAATTATAAGCAATGTAGGTACATACGTGTAGTTTAGAAGAATTCTTTATCTGTAACTTCACAGTTGATCAAACAATTTGATTTATTACTGTACGAATATTGGAGATGACTTAAAATTTGATTTAAATTATAAATGACAAGTAAAAGCGACGAATTATAATTTATTTATAAACGACGAATGCAATGCACGTTTAATATTGCAGAACTAGGTACAATGTCTTTTAAATAATAAGTGGTAAATAAATTTTTCTGTTTTTACAGAGAATATAAAAGTGACAATAATGTTACTCGAAATATTATTATTTAAATAATCATTTAACAGATTAAATTAGCTTCTTATTAGCTATCCATTATTCGAATAAAACTTTGCTCATTTATTATTCGAAAGAAATCGATAAACCATGATGCAAATAATACGATTTTATTTAAACAATAATTTGTATAAAGATCTAATGGCTCAATTTGGACAACTAATGGATCAACTTAGACTGCGCTTTATAAACCTAATTTTGTTTAAGTTACCAACACGAATGAAACAGAAACTATTTAATTCCTAAAATGTATTTCTTCAATATGTAATCCTTCGAATGCTAAACACTCTTTCATACAATACCTAACACCACCCCTCAAGACTATGTCTGTTGAAAGGCAGAATTAAACGATTACCAACTCATAACAAAATGACGTGATCATTTCGAAAAAAATTGTACCGACGTCTTAAAAACGTGTTTGACCACGTATTTAAGAAAAACAACACCTCCCACCACGCTTCGCAGTTCGCATTTGGAAGCAGACTACCAAGTTCATTCCAATACCGGAGAATATGAATTATGTAAATAAACCCGAGCGCGTGTCGCTCCGACAGAAATATTCCGATGTTGACCCAGCCAGGTGGGAACAATCGCGCCGATCGGTATTTCCGCATGAATATTTCAATCAAACCAAGGATCAAAAGCAATCGGAACGAGGGAGCGCGTGATAAGTAAACATTCATGTAACCATAAACGCGAGTCTGTGCAACGTTTCGCGAATGATAACAACCTTTTCACATCAGACACTTTTGTAGTTGGCGCCTGGTATACCCATAAACTCAAACGTTCTCCACCTTCCTCCGCCTTCTTCAAATCAGCACCAGCGAAATTTAAATTCCAACCAACCACCAACCAGTAAAGTGTCCCGCATGATAAAGCCCTAACGGGCTTAAGGAGACTTGAAAAACGGGCCACACTTAAGCGGCTCCACCAACCTTGTTCCGATAAGTGCTGGGCAGGCAAGCCCACTGCGCGTAGCTCATGTGAACCATCGTCGAAGAATTTCGTTTTTGTCACTGGTAGACCCTCCTACACCGTAGTTAAACTCTCCTGCTCCACTTCTACGATTACAGTCTCGCCAGTGCGGGACCGCACTCTCCGTCACGAGTCGAACGATCCACCAGGGAGGTTCTTGGTGACCGATGAAAGTCGCGATCGGAGGGGTGCTCGATCGGCGCGCGTCACTTTTCAAATGTAGGCAACTATCGCCGCGCCATGAGATTCGGTAATTGCTAGCAGTTAGCTCCTCCGTGGTATTGATTACCGCGCACAGGGAACGATATCCGTTTGTTGATGACACGGCCGCGTCGAGGGAAACAGATAAACGACATCAGATAAATGGAAAACCGCGCGAGAACTGTCACTCAGGAACGATGCCGATTAGGTTTCAAGAACGAATAGATATGTAATAGGCGACTGATCGTCGATGTCGTTGCACTCCGTGGACGCTGGTCGATGAGTCGTTGAGGTGCGTTTTCCTGCGGCCTCGTCGTGGATAGAGTCCCAGAGCGAGGAAACACGTGCGCGTTCCAAGGCGTAGCCGTTGGTACTCGCCGCGCAAAGGATACGTCCCGGCGATTGTACTCGAGAGCCAGCGATCGCTGCCACTGGCCCAACTCAGGGAACCTCGACAACCGCTCGTTCCGCGCAGTCGGGGTATACGGGACCCTCAGGCCCGTATGTACAGTAGGGTGGAGTGAAGAATTTTTTTTGACAATTTTGCCAATACTGTATGTTTAATTTTTGATCTTATATCATAGTATTATTCGTACCAAAAATTAATAAGTTAGTACGTAATTGTTGATTATTAGTTTTACTGAGTCAGATACAAGCGATCGAGGGGAAACTGGCCGCCTCCAGAGCTTGAGTCGGTAGAACTAATAATCAAGAAATGGTAGAGCGAGAGAGGACACTAAGGAAAGCGCAGAATACTTGATTTGTAAAAAATTTATAGTCTTTATAAGTATTTTTTTAATTTACCATGCGCCACCTGAGGATGATGTAATAACTTATTAATTTTTGGTATGAATGATAGTATACGGTAAAAAATTAAACATACAGTGTTGGCGAAATTGTCAAAAAAAAAATTTCACTCCACCCTAATGTACAGCCCATGTGTGAGCTGAAATTTTCACCATTTTTTTTCTTTCTTCTGTCTAGGAGTACTTTGAATAGAGTTTCGAGGATCTTGGTTACGAAAACAGTTTATGGCGTTATTGGTTGCAGCAATGAATTCAGGTATTTGTCTGTTTAGAGTCGTTTCGGATATATTAATTTATTTTAAGGATTTGGGAAATTTTTATGTTTTATGGATGTTCTAAGTCTAAATGTTTGTGATTTTTTTGTTTGTTATTCGATGTAGGACGAGATAGAAATCTGAAATATTCGTAACGCAAGCAGGAAAACTTTCGGAAGTTACTCACAAGATTCCGAACCTGAAAATTCAAAAAAATTCTGAAACTTTGTGAATATGTAGGGGATTTTCTTCTGATTACAACGGAATTTTTGTTTGCTGCGCAAATGCACTCGAAGAGGGTGAAATTAACCCCTGAAAATTCGGCTATTTTCTGATTTTGTGTTATAAGTCACGAACTTTAAAAGAGATAAAAAAAGTTTGAAGACTAAAGTTACTTCTTTTAATTAGATCCATCATTTAGTATGAAAATTATTTTACGGTTCACGAGTTAAAACCCAAAATCGGAAAATCACCGGATTTTCAGGGACAATTACACCCCCTTAGAATGAATTTGGACAGGAAACAAAATTGTCACAAACATTCTCACAAAATTTCAGAATTTGTCAGTATTTAAGGTCTGTCAGACTTTTTGAAGGTTAACGATTTTCTGTTTTGGAAATGGATTGGTAACCGAAGCTGTTCCAGCCAGAGGAGAACTTAATTTATTGGAAACTTGTAACAGACAGCAAACTGATACACAACTATGTGGGAGCGTGTATGGATTAACATGGAGAATACTAACGGTGGTGAACGTTTGGAATTCTTTATACAACACAGTCATAATTGTTTGACTGGCAGAGAATCTAATTTCACCTCATCTAAAATTTTATAAATTGTACTTTTTGATATATGCGTGAGAAATAATAAATTGAAACACGTATTTATATCGTAAGAAGATGACATAACTTGTATTTTGATTCTGAAATTCGCAGAACGACGCTTTTAACCCATTAGGCGCCGCCGTATCTATTTCAAGTGAACATACGTATTCTGTCTTTCTCCTTACCATCGTTTTTCTTTCTGCTCTGAGGGTACGAAGTATGAAACATAATTGTAATCCTTTTCCATAGAAAAGTTACTGTTTTATCTTTGAAACATTGAAGGGAAATATTTAATTTCATCAAGAAGTTATTGATAAATTTATCGATCAAAATATATTTGGATGTATTTAAATTTTATTTGAATTTGACGCAAATAACAAAATACAAAAATTATAATATAAATGATATTGTTTTCAGTGCTTCTAAAAATGTGTTTACTTAAAAATTAATAAAAATAAGCTTCAGAACTACGCAGCATCGACACCAAATCGCTCAAAAACTCAGAAACTGTAATGCTACAAACCTCCACAGCTCCCAAGCTTGGGAACAATAGAGCTCCAAAACTTGAGAACGCTAGAGCTCTAAAACTTGAGAATCCTGGAGCTCCAAAACTTGAGAACCCTAGAGCTCCAAAGCTCACAACACAAAAGCACCAGAGCTCTAAGCTCCAAAACTCTACAGCTCCAAAACTCGGAAGCTTTAAACCCCCATAGTTTCAAAGTTCCAAATCTGCGAAATCCCAGACCTCTAAAGATCAAGAACTCCAAAACTTTAGACCTCTGAAACTTTACCTCTTACAACAGAACCCCATGAAATACTCCCCTACAAATACTCAGCTGTTTAGCATTTTCATACGTAAGGTGAATGTCCCAATTTTTGCTCATTGAAGAGGTTACTCGTCACAAAGAAGGTGTAAAAAATTTGTTTGTGATCAAAATTTGCAGAGTAACTGATTAATCCTTTAATAATAAATCAACCAATTCAAAAACTATTTAAAAAAAGATAAGACCTGCTAATTTATCTTCTACTTAAAAAAATTAAAAGTAGTAAAAAAAAACTAAATTCAGAGCACAATATGGTATCTGTTTTTTCATTTCGTAAAAATACAAAATGAGCAGAAATGGGGACATTTACCTTAATTACTGTCAATTCCCTAGAAAAACCTACCGAAGCACTACATCGAGCTAAAAATCTTTATGCCATCAGACATTCAAGCTAAAATGATGGGGTCTAAGTAGTACGGGGTCCAGCGTGCAGCTACTAACGTCCCTGAAGAGCGGCTAAGTATCGAGAGGACAAGGCATAGCCGTGTGTTTTCTACGCTTTGCGTTATACGGGCGTAAGCGAGCGTTTCGTTCGAAGGGGGCTAACCGAACCGTACTGCACCGAGGGGAAGGCGCATACTAGCTCACACATGAGTCACCGACTTACCGAATGACCAATGAACTAAACAGGGCCCCTCCTTGCACCCGGAATGCACATATATATCAGCAAAGACGAGAGTAACTCGCAGCGTGAGCAACTCATCAAAATGCTGTTAACGACCGTTTGCCCCCTGCGCTCGCTCAAATTGAAAGCATATGCGCCCTCTACCGACGATTGTTCTTGGAACTACGTGGACGTGTACACGCGCCAATGGCACTCTGCTCGTTCTCAATAAAGAACCAACAGGATGCTTCAGCTTGCCTTTGCCCTCAGCGAAACCACTCGAGGATGTACCTTCAGTGGCTATGATAAAAAAAAATACTTCCAAGCTTTTAGAGGAATGTTTACTGTAACGAGAGTCTTCTTTGGTTAGTCTAAATGTGATGAATGAGAGGTAAATGTTAAATCACTGCAACGAGGGAGAATAAGTAACCCTGAGTAACGAGATGAGATGAATCCTCGCTACTCGTTCAGCTGACCGCAGACAACCGTCTGTCAAAACATTCTTTGCTTCTTAGTTTTGTACGAACATCTATGTATGATCTTTACACTATCAAAGGAAATTTCAGGTTTTCTGAAATTGAGTGTGTGCGACTGTTCCGTGATAAATATCAGCTTTGCCGAAGAATTCGCTGATTTCGTGAATTTCGCGATTTTCGAGCTCATTTTGCGATCTTTAAGCAACGTTAACCGATTTTGATGAAATTTTCAGCACGTACTCAACTTACTTAAATCTACAAACGGGATTTTTGAATTTTGATGAGGCGTCGTTATAAAAAAATTAGATTAAATAAAGAAAAAATTGTTTTATTTTTTGGAAGTCGGTTTTGATTTTTTATTCTGGAAGGCAATGCAACCCCCAAGTGACTTTAAACAGTTATTTACTACTCTCCATATTGTACTGCTCAATATGGAGTCGTGCCAAATGGTAGATCTCCAAGATCCATACTGAATCAGAATTTCATAAAACTTTTAAGTGCAACACTTTGGGAAAAGTTCTGTGTACTTGTGCGGCATGTTTTAATATGAAGTTTTCAAAACGAGACCTTTCCACGAGCAAAAGTTTCTGCTAAAAGGAAACTTTCCGAGGATTGTGTGGGCAATGAAAAACAGTTTAGTTCTACGATGCTCGAAACACACGCGTCTCCCGGCACTGTCGTCCTTTTTGCTTGGTCAACTAAAACCAGAGGTAGGTAATTCCCTTTTTATTCAAATTCAGTCTGCGATGTTTCCACTCCGAGTGGCGCTGGCGTGTTTACACGACGGGGGGTTTGCATGCTGTGTACGGTTTCGATGTTTTCAGAGCGATGCTTTCTGGGAAGCATCGAAAAATGTTTACTTTGAAAACAAATCAAGCACGGAGTTCGCATTGTACTTCACCACCTCAGCGATTCTTTACGGAATTTGAATTTCTGTATTCTGTATTAAATCTTCGTGAAATTCTTAGCGATGGAATCTTGAGATTCTCCTGATGGGAATAAGCCTAAACTCGCCCTACATCAGAATATTATAAATATAGTATTATGAAGGAATGATCATTTTCATACGGAACAACTTTTATTGAAAAAAATTCTCTTACTTCCACAGTTCCGAAGATATTCAAAGTGGTAATTCTTATTGGTCCACCTGATACAAGTGTTTTACGGAATTTGGATGCGATTCGAATTAAGTATAACTAAAAATAGCCCGAATAAGGTCGCAGTTGAACTGATTATCATCCGAAAACCTAGCCTATCCATGAGTAATATTCTCATGAAGATTTAATAGACAATATAGAAGTTTAAATTTTTAAAATGCGAGGTATGCTGGACAAAATTACCTCGCAAAAGCGATCGCTGGGAAAGGTACCTATGTGACCGACTTAAGAGGGTATTCTGGTCTGACGAGGCGTTTTCGTCGTGTTATTTCGGATTTTTTTTACAAAGAATCCAACAATTTTATTATTATTTAATTTATTGCTACATGCTCACTGATATTTGGACTATCTTTATAAATTTTGTCAATAGAAAAATATTAAAATCAAACGCAGTTGACTGCTTTAAAGTAATGGTGAAAAAAATCATGGGGAGACGGTGACCATGATTGGGGTAGTTCTAGTGATCAGAAACAAAAAATGTAAAGAGATTCTTTATTTGTATGCCTATGGCTATCGTCCCTACCAGAATGATAAAAAAACATTGAAAATTAAGCAAATGGCGGCGGTTTGAAAATTAAGTTTCGATTTTCGCACATTTTTTCAACTGTAAAAGTCTGTGAAAGTTTAAAAATAAAATATTTTATCATAATTTTGGGAGGAACGATAACCATATGTGTGCTGATAATACATGCAAAACTTGGACAGAGTTGGTCCAGTCGATCTTGAAATATCATGGTCTCCGTTTCGTAAAACGTGGTTTTGAGAAAATCGCGTTTAATGTTTTACGTGAGTGCCAAGTGGCCGAGTATTACCCATGCATTTGCCGCTACTCAACTGGCTATAACTTCGAGAATTCTACGAATTTTAAAAATCCTTTTAA
Organism: Andrena flavipes; assembly: GCA_963971345.1. Lineage (NCBI taxonomy): Eukaryota > Metazoa > Arthropoda > Insecta > Hymenoptera > Andrenidae > Andrena > Andrena flavipes. The sequence continues at coordinate 64,821,851 of OZ020480.1, forward strand.
ACACATATTTGTGAAAGGTTCAACGTTCGAAAAATGAAATAAAAAAAATCGATGTTTAAACCGAAACCTCCCCTTAAGAAGCATATCTGACGAAATAAAACTTTCCCCAGTACAATTATTATACAAGATATAATTACACTGTTTTGCAATAATACTTATCGAAACGATTTCTGCCAAATAATAACCAAGGTCAAAGTAATAAAAATTGAATTGCCACAATCGTACACATTATAATTTCCAACGAAACTTATTTTCAGCAATAAATTTCTCTTAAAAGTCTCTTGAGTGAAGTTGTACTGCGATACAATGAACACAGAGCTATTACTGAAACAACTTCCAGTACCTAGCTACGATAGTGCAATTTGAAGACATATAAGAAGCACAAAGGCTTATCGACTCGTCATCTCGCGCTCATATTATTTGTACGAAGTATATGAAATGTACCACTAACTTCTTGCGTTACATGTAGCAGGCTGCATAATGCGACTCCTGTTTGATATGTCGCTCGTGACCACCCATAATGGTAGAGATACACGAGTGGTTCTCTTTAAGGAGATCACCCTCTGTACGACGTAAATCATTCTTCCTCATAACGTTGAGCGCGGGAGTCTTATTACGGTTATGTTAGATTTAATAATTCCTAATGTTAAACATTCTTTTAAGCGTGAAAACGGAATGTGTGCGAAGCGTCTGTTGGAGGGAGTATTGATTGAAAATAATTGGATGGGAAAAATCGAGTACTTTACTCGTTTCGTGAAATTATGTTTCTTCAAAATTGAAGAACACGTTGATTTTCGAGAAACCGGGTATACATCATTTGCGTAGAAACTGTAAAAATGTGGAGTACCACGAAATGTATTTACTGAAATATTTCAAAGTTTCACGGCTGGGGTTTTTACGGAAGTTGTTATTTGCTATGGTGGCCATTATACGTAAGTAGTTGCTGCCAGGGTGGAATCTTTATTGAAAGAAATGGTACACTTAGGAACTTCTTTAAAAAGTGTTCGCATGGAACAGATATTTTAGAAACTGTATAATAAATGTTCCACGGAAACAAGTTATATTAGAATGTTTATTAAAAATTCCCTAAGATAAGGAAAAGTATTAAACTATTAGGTACTAGTCTTATTTAACAATATAATTATATTATTGAAACATAAATGCCAAAAATTTTCGTTCAACCTTATCTAATTAAAATCTGACTGTATTTGTCATTACGAATAACCTAATAACTTAATATTCTAAATGGCTTAATTATAAAACTATTACTAAATAATTATAAAACTATTACAGTTTTAGGAAAACTGTTACTAAACCAATTTCGTACTCTCAGGAAAAGTAATTTATTTCAGTAATCTATATATTAAATATATATTAAAAAAAATTAAAACATAAATATACAAAATAATTCAATTTATTTTACTATCATGCATATTTCCTAAGACCTCATTGTTTCTCTTTAAAAGCTTCACTAATCAGTAAAATTTGTATGTACATATCTGAAACGCCCTCTATACTTCATATGCTCCTAAATGAAACGAATTTTTCATGCGTAGGTACATAGACATTAGTAATACGTTGACTCTTTAACCGTATTACTGTTCACATCCATATCCTTTAACTACGCAATCATCCGTGTTGATTGCTTCGTCTCATTCTTCACACGTGTTTCCTCACTTTGTGCTCAATTAATCGCAGAAAATTCGCGATCTGATGACTCTCAGCTCAGCTTTGAACATGACAATGGTCACACACAGTGGAGTTTCCCTATCAATATTCTCTACGGGACCTTGGGAAACGCGGCGGAACGTTCTTTGGTCGTGTTCAGAGGTAAAAGTAATCGATCGCGGCGCCTGCAGACTCGCGCAGCAGAACTGCAGCCTGCATGCCCAGCTGCATAAGGGTAGGCGTGACTGAAGCAGCTCCAAATCCAGACCACACCGATGAACGTGGTAAACGTGGGTAAAAACGTTCGAATGAGATTTGCAAAATCATGCATACCACTTAGCATTGAGTTTAGATCAAATTTTAGTAATCATTTATATGACAGATCTATTATATCCAATTCTTAACATACAGTTGCAGCAGAAGGTAATTGCCAATTCCTTTCGTCTATGCACGACAGAATAAAGATGTGTCATTATAATAAAACTATGAGTCTACGAGTTATGCCTTCCTTTCTAAAATATACATTTCGTGAAATTAAATAACTATAATAGCAAGGATGTAACTATTGAAAAAGCGAAGAAGTGTTTCATATAAAGAAGTGTTTCATAAGAAGTGTTTCTATCTAAAAAAAAGCATTGATATTGAAATCTCAGTAAATAATATCAAAATTTGAAAAATAAGAATTTTTGTTTTAAAGTTTTTCGGACTTTTTTCGAAAACCGTTTGTCGCACGAGAAAAAGTAATAGAACATAAAAGATGCTTCTCGTATGGATATACAAATTTTGTTTGATATATTTTTTTATGTAATTAATAACTTGGAGGATATTGTATAAAATCGACTTTGTGTGCTGTTGAATAATTATTTAAATATTCAAGAGCCCAGGGGCACCTTTTTCCGTTATACGATCGGGTTCAAACTTTGCACAGATTTTTTTTTATTATTTGGAAGTATTCTGAGGGGTACCGCGAAGAAAATGCAAAACTCAAAAATAAGAGCCACCCTAATGTACAACCTGCAGACTGCGTCATACGAAGTACATCACCACGAGTAATCAAGTGCTCTAATGAACATCGTCATTTTTCAAACATTTCCCTATATTCTACCGTTTGCTGAGTCGGCAGTCATAATTTTACTTCCTCTTTTTTTTCTAACAGGTATCTTCATTGTCAAAAGTAATCCATAAGAAAACGCTAAACTTGCAGAAACTCGCAATGCCTGGTGGTGACTTTATGGGTCACAACCCGCAAGTTTTATTTTTTTCCAATATCCTCGAAGTCGCGTCACTATTTTCGACTATATATTTTGAAGACGAAAATTTATGAAATCGTATACTATTTTTACCCTACCAATTAGCAAAGAGTCTACAAAATCTGTTCTCCCTTTATAAATTCGGTTTAAAAAAATTTCATGTAAAACATAAACGTGTCCGAAACATAAACATCCTCGGATAAGCGTACTTTTTTGTTTTAATTGAAATAAGTACCTATGTTCCTTCCACCCATTAAATTCAACCCTTATTTCTAGTCCCGAGAATGCCCAATGATTTGGAACGGTTCTGCACACCGCTTTGAACACACGTTCACGCCTAGTATGTATCTAGCTCCTAGTTAACTGAATTTAACTGACAGCGCAGCAACTTCCACTGCAAAGGCTTCTCTCGCCTTATGTCAACGTGAAAAGATTAATTCCTCCGAATAGGTACGCGGTGAGAAATTTCCATTCTATTTCGGATTTGTAACGGCGCCCGTCAGATATATTCGACGCGGGGGCGTTCAAAGCAATTGGGTTCACGTGCTTCGAATTCCCTCGCGATGCTACTACGGTGGTACTTCGACTCGCACAGCGCTTGCACCTCGCGAACGTCTATTTTTAACAATGGCGGAATTCGAATCACTTCGGAGTTGCACTCCAGATAATCGAATGGGATTACTCCGATTCGAAACGACGAAGTTTCATAAGCCCAGCTCGCGATGAAAAATAAAGAAAAAAGAGACTACAAAGGCTATCGCGATTAACCGAGTGAGCCCAGAAACTCTAAAGCTATCCGGTTGTATACTCTTGGATGATCGATTCTCTACATGTGATTGCGCGCCACTGATTCTTGAGGATTTTATATTAAATTCGATAGGTACAAGTTGTACTCCGGAAATAAACCAAGTGACTTTTCCTGCGAGGAAAATACACCTACAAAATGCACAAATATTATAAAAAATATACAACAGTTTTGGTAACTCCCATTAGCATAGGTACCTATATTTTTTTTTTTAATCAGTATAAAATTCTGAACATATTAGATTTATTCTGATAAAATAAATAATATCAGTAGGTAATAGTTTTAATAGCCATTTTATAGTGGGTTGACCAACTGCCCCGGACTTACCCTATTCGAGACAAATAATGCTCAGGACGTGCGCTCCAATTAACATCTTGAACATCTCTAGGTTCTATGCCAAATCAGTTCCAGTATTCCAGCTACCGTTATACAGTAACTAATCGTTTGCCACGTCACAGACGTCCTAAAAAGCAGTCGTGGAAATCGGTGTCCTCCCCTTGGGGGTCAACAAACTTATTATGGCATGTAGACCATGCTTCATAACTGTAACAGTGTCAACTAACGCCGGTTGCATAATAATGACGACAATCTATGGTTCTGATTAGGGTCACGCAGGCCGGCATTGAATAAACGATGGGAATCAATGACAGCCAGCTCAACATTAACAGCATTCGTTACCTATATTTCATAAGACGCGACTGTGCAACGAGCACAATGCACGCGAATTGATGCTCATTTACCCCTGCGCACAGTGTTTGATGTAATGTGCAAAAGTCAAGAATCTAAAGTGTTTAATCTACAAATCCATGTATCTTAAAATGTTAATAAATGAACGTAGGTTTTAATACTGCTCATAACTTTTGCCGAATTTACCAATTTGTGAAAAATGTCACTAGAAATTTATTCCAAATCGGAATGTTTATGCTTTTCATTTAATTTTTAGAACTTCTGTTTAATACTGCCATACCTTCAAAACTGCCAAGTCGGTTTTTTACAATACTAACAATTTGTACAAATTTTTTATGTCAAGTGTTTATCAACTTCAAGGAGAGTTTTAAAAAAAGTACCAAAAAGTATCTCCGTGATTTTTTGTATAATAATTTAGGGAACTTTATATTAATGCTAATTTTAATAGCCCGAATTTGCCCGAAACAGAAAAAAGTAAGAATCATTATTAAGACGTTCGCCGTACGAACCTCGCGTTGGCGTTGATTGGCGTTTCATTAGTTGCAGTACAGGAACGTCTATTGCTAATTTCTTTAATCGCATAGACGGCATCTATCTGTCAGCGATTTATCAGACGAACGTTAGATGTGCTTTTGTTACGCAGATAAGAAGCAAAAATGACTTGTAGCACACGTCAAGCGAGTCGTGTACTTTACCATTTTAATAGCAGTTTGTTACTAAATAGAGGGTTTGTAATGTAGTAATGATTGACTATTATTAAATATTATATTAATAAATACATATTATAGTAACAAATTATATTGTCATCATTCCTGTTGCAATAATATGTAGATTTTTCTATAGTTGTTTTTAAAATTCTATTTATATTATTTAGATTGCTTTATTTTACAATAAAAAATACTATGGAATTCTCCTGCACCAGGCTCCGATCTCGAGAAAATCAATTAAAAAAACTTAAGATAAAATGACGAACAAACAATTCGTACTTATCTTATTACATAATATGCAGTGGTAAATAATGATATTTGACAATATCATACATTTATTTATGATTATTCATTTTTTAGAAATAATTTCAGCTATATGTTTCGAAAAGTCGATGAACAGTAGGAATGCATTCTACTAGCGGACCAGTATTCAAAGATATTAGCTACCACATAAATAATGTATACAGCAGTACCTATGTATTTCTGCGAAACGCTAATAATGTATATGTAGGTGTACTGACCGAGTTACATTCTCATATCTATTTCAGTTGAATTACGGTGTCGTCATCGCCGAACATAATAAGGACACGTGTTCGTAACCACCGAAATATAAATATAAAAAATACAAAATATAAATTTCAACATTAAAATCTAACTTCTAAGTGGCAGATAGGAGAAGCGTGAAAAAGTCTACTATTCTTGAGACTGAGTTCCGGTTTCACGTTAAAAATTAATAAACTTGAATTATTTAAGTATGAGTGACCTAAGTGGCACAACTTTATACTCGAATGAGTAATCGTTAATATATCGTTCGTTTTATCTGTACAGATATCAAGTCAGTTAACGCCAATCTTCTTTTATTATCGCATTTCGTGTGCAACGAATGGAATAGTGGTGGTATTTATACTGTTTCGCGTTTATAGGCACAAATAGGTTATAAAGATCACGTCCTGTCCCTCTATTGAGCGACACTCCTGTGTTTGACACTTCTCATCCATTAGCAGATGAATTGACCGTTTCCTCGTATAAGACAGCTACGGGGATCTTTGATGATTTTGATGGATGACAACACGCACATTGTGTAAATTGTCGGCGTATACGTGGACACTCCAATCTTCTATTGTTTGCAAAGAAAATTAATAATGTTTTTCTTAAGGGGTTACATGCACTTAGAGGCGCGGAAGAAGCATACAGGTTCAGGATTTTTTTTGGGAGAAGTATAAGTGAAAATCATAGACAATGTGTTTCTACTAAAAGATACATCTTTTAATTAAATTATTCTAAATTTTCATGAGATATTATTAATAATTAATGGAGATATATGAGTTGCTTTCAATTTCACAATAATGTAAATACTTGCAAAGCCTTCTTGAAAAAAAGAATATTTTCTCCACAAAATTCGATATTTCAACTTCAAATGGTCGCCCGGTTTTACCAAAATAGAATATTAGGTACATCTGTGAGTTATTTGTAAAATATAACTATAATATAGTTAATAGATGCATGTTTTAGTAGAAAAACATTGGATATGATTTTCACTTATACTTCTCCCAAAAGAAATTCCTGAACTTGTATAGTTTTTCGGACTGAATGGGTAATTGTATTTCTAATTTTCTAGCATGTACATACCTACAGCGTTTTGTATCGCCTGCTCGAATTGAGTTTTCTATCAAACATAAAAAGAACAACGAAAATTCAAGGATTAAATGAGACCTGATGTTCCATGCAAGTTACTTAGAACCTGGAAAATCGGAAAACGATCATGGTATTGGCGATACGGGGATCTGACCGTTTTGCACGTGTTTCCTGTGTAGAAGGGCTCACTATTTGTGTTAATTCCACACAGGCGGCACCGGAAATAAGTACAAGCTTACGCGTCACGAAATCACGATGCATCGGGTGTGTAGAGTCTCCCCGATTGTCGCCTGTGCACCATGTTCCCTGCGATTGAAAATTTTCTGAGGCAGACTTTGTACCATTCCCCTTGTATTGCCGCGTTTCAGGATGTTCAGCCCGTTTATTTATTTCATTTCCGCGTACACCAGTGCTCCTAAGTATTTGGCTAGCTACGTAATTCTTCTGCTCTCGATAACGTGACAAATTCTTCCGTAATATCTTTTCATATTAGAATAAGGTCTAGAACGTAGTTATATCTTCTGTGTCACATACTATTCATTCAGTTAAAATTGCTCAATTATTCATGCCAATTTTCAAACGAATAATAAAGCTTTCGGATTTGGCATTCATAGCGGTATAACTCAAAAAATGTCAGGCTTGATTTTTCGCAATATTCAACTATCAGTCAAATGGAAATTTTAAACTGCTATTCCTATAAAATTGACATCTTTTGAATTATGCCACTATCAATGCCAAGCAGCGATATGCCGAGAATTGCGTCTTGCAGCGAAATCATGACGTCGTAAAGGAGGCAGTGGGCAAAATTAATGTAGGACCCTTGAGGTTCTCAGGGATGTATTCAGCATACTTTTTAAATATTACTAACCCTTCCTTACACTTTCACGTTTAACGCTCCAGAATGGGCTGAAATGGAGTACACATTATATCGTGTCCAACTCGATGATAGAGTTTTAAGGGTTAAGGCTATTAGATGTTCACATTCCTACTATTATAGGAATGTGGCCACATAAATTGCAGCCCTGTAATAAATATCGAAGAATACATTTAGTTCACTGGCACGTGTTCATTTACTGGTACATCCACCCTATTAAAAAAAAATGAAATACGCGATAACTTTAAAGGCTTATTTCATCCTTTCAAAATTGATTTACGAAGAAAAAATAAAATTGTTTGGGAACGTTTCCTTGTTATTTCCTAACTTAAATTGTAACTATAAATAGATAGGCAATGTTCGTAATAAATATTCATTCCCTGTAATTATTTTTTTTCATTTAGTGAATTCCTAAGAATTTAGCTATATCAAGCCTGACGAAATCTATACGTTACATAATAACTAATGCGTCAGCATCGCGCTTCTCCGTACAGTTGCAAAAATTGTAACACGCGCTTCTGCGCTCTCCTTGCAATAATTCCTGCAAAGGTCACATTTTTCAGTGCAAAAGATTTAAAATTGAGTTCGGTTTTATGTAGAATAAATAGAATGCAATATGTTACGAATATTATGTACAAAATTTTATACTGATTCATTGAACATTGCAACAATGCATTTTGTGTGTAAAAATGTTCGGCAATTTTCACATATACCTATTATACATATAGGCAGGTCGCTTGGAACTCGAACGATTAGTGAACAGGAATGTTTTCTTCAACTTATTTCGCAACTATTTCTACCTACAATATAAAAGCACAGTAGAAATATATACAGTAAAAAATTTGGAACAACTTTTCATTACTCAGGAGTAAATGGTTAAATTTGTTTTAGCGTTCTTCATAATTTAATAATTATTAATACGCATTACTCGGAATATTTGCTGCAAGAAAATTCAAATGACGAAAGAGATCCTATGAAAGCAATCCTTGTGTTTCAAATAAACAAACATGCCTGCTGCCCAATAAACTAGGGAAATATAATTTATTATAACATGCGCTTTTTTTTAATCCTCATAGTGTCGTACAAGCAACAGTCCTAACTGCATTTTCCGTACGTTCTTGCAAAAAGGAGTGTGGCTTGCATTAATTCACGAACCAATTCGGATAGGCACGTATTCGTTTAATGGACCGTGTACCATATGTCAGTTTATAGATCGTTTTTTCGATACGAACACATGGTACCCTCTGCTTTTCGTGTATTTCTATGGCGGTTAGATCATGGAACCAGTATCCATTTGTATTCTTAGTAATGAACACTAAAATTTCATGAATAATAATTTCACTCAATTGCAAAAATTAAGAACTCCATCAATGAAATAATGATTGCGATGACCATCGAAGATTAAAAACAATCAGTTGACATACTTTAGAAATCTCCATAACGAGACTATTGTCACAGAAATTTGTATGTGCACTGTGTAATAAATTACATGCCACGAGAAAGAAATAATACTAGCGTTTAAAATACTATTAAGACCTTTTTCTTAACAAACTACTGTGACTCGCGACAGATATGTATACCAGACATATTCAAATATGTTCTACATCTACCTATCTTCTTTAAACGAGGCTATCTCTGCCAAGTGAATACACCTGGACTATTATATTGTTGTGAGCCGTAGAAATGTTTCGTGTGAAAAGGTCTTTATGCTTCATCACTTCTTTCATAACACTTATATGACACCAAACAATTATCGAACAAGAACCAACGTGCTAATAATATGTAGATACACTGTGTTTTTCAAAGACCACGTGAAAACATACATATCTATCCTAAAATTAAAGGCCTTTTCACACGAGACACTTTTGTGACTCGCCATTTATATCTTAAATATTTTCACACATTTCTCAATCCTTTTTTTGTTAACCAGGGCTGTTTCTGCTAAAAAAAAACTCATTTTGAGCCAAAAAAGTGTCTCGTGTGAAAAGGACTTAAGAGCAATCATTCACCTAAAACTCAAACGTCTTCATTACACGCAAATTCGTGGTTAATCCGACTATTATGTCACGCCATGCTCAGAATCTGCGTATGTTGAGAACATTCTGTCACAACCGAACATTCTGACGTTACAGAGCAAATTTCATAGGTGCTCCCTTGACATTGCCAGTAGCAACAACCGTGACAAATTAATGTCACGTTGTGCACGATGCGCCGCATTAATTGCACGAAGACCTCGAGCTGCACTTACGTCGCACATTTATGCACGGCGTACGTCAGAAAATGGATGCACCTATTTCGTAATGTTCCCGTGACCTTGAAAGATGACGCCAATGCCGATCCTTCTGAGTTAACAGCGTACCTACACATACCGATGTTTAACTTCCGGCGATAAGCATAAATGACTATTTATTCACATTGGTAACAGTCGAAATAAATTTAAATATTTATCGAGGCTGCAAGGTGAGCTAACTAAGCGTTCCACATTTACTAGATACTTTGCTTTAGTTAGGATTACACTACACAGGATGTTAAAAAGAAGGGTTCAATATGTGAGTCCTACCCTTTACCCCTTAATAGTACTAGGGTAGATAATTCTCACCAAATGGTGTGAAGCATGTCTAATTACAATTAATCGGAAGATGAATCCTGAGAAACAACTTTCAGTGGCGTAAAGAGTACAATGGTAGGCCACTTAAGTAAGAGTTATCATATAAATAATGAATTATAAATGTGGATTTAGTAAATTTGAAATGGAAATCGATATAAATAAGTACGAAGAAACCCTAATAATTTAAAAATAAATAGAGTTTATAAAAAAAAATAAAGAATGTATAAAAATATACAAAAAATGTGTTTTCTACGAAGAAATATAGTTATTGGCTTGGTTAAGACAGTAATTGTCCAATCGATTTAACAGTGATTGGCTGCTATTTATAAAATTAAAATTATTCAATTAAAATGGATATATTTTATTTAGTATGTATTTGTCGTGTTTGTTTCTGTTTTCAACAGGGGGCTAATTACTGTATCACCATTGACATGGTTAAAAAACAGTCACTAGCCTCCCAGCCAATTACTATCATTCAACATTATTCATATGACAGTTGTTGGCCCCCTGTATCTTTCATAATATGAAAAGTACAGAACTATAAGATAATGTCAGCGTCAACGCTTAATGTGTCAGTAATTGGGTTCTTTACCTTAGATGTTCCGGTAAAAGTACAGAGGCTGGTAAATGTGCACATTTACCAGCTATCAAACTGGTAAATGTACACATATACCAGCATATCAAACTGATAAATGTGTACGTTTACCGTAACATAGACATTCAATAATTTTGTGCAAAAAAGATACTTTTCCTGCGTAATATTCTGCACACACAGGTGTGTACTGAGTTAGAGGCACGCGCGCGCAGTAGATACAAGACAAATCAATAAAATCAAGATAGAAGGAAGTAGTCAAATTCTTCGGTTAGGGCAATTTAACAGATTTTCGTTCAATTGGAAATCTTCTTTGTGGTTTCTTTCTTCTCGTAGTACTAAACACGATGTAATTCGTGCAAGTTTTAAGATACTTTATATAACAATATAAAAAATACGTAATTTTTTGAATTTTACTTAAAAATAAAGGAAGCGTCATAACGTTAACAAACTTTTAAGATGATGAAAACAATTTTTACATATTTTATATTTATCTAATACTGCTGTCTGTTGATGACTGTGACTGCCTGATGTCCCTGGCGATACAAAAAAGTTCCTCGCCTGCGGAATTTATAACGCCTAGCAGAATTATCCGAAGTCAACAAACCAAGAAAATTCTTAAAATTTATAATATTATTCATAGAATCATCTATGTGTATAGCAAAATATTGTAATCTCAGGTTTCTAGCATTTAGCAGATGTTGAACCACAAACTTCGAAAAGACGGGTAATTTTACGCACGAAAATGTTTATAAAAAGAAGAAGATTAGTAGAAAAGTTATGATCGTAGATGATTCTATGAACAATCTTATTACAATCTGAGTTACAAAAATGTAACTTTTAAAAAAGTTGCAGCAATTGAGCTAGATGAGTTCTTCCTCATTCGCCTTATTCGCTAAACCCCTCCCCACAGATTATCATCTATTAAGAAGCCTGGCCAACTTTCTGGAGGTAAAGCTACTGGTCAACTAATGAAGAATAAAACATTATATACATATGATTTATTGAAACCAAAAGCAGAGTGTACTTTAAATCAGCGATTATAAAAATTGATGTCGAGTGGCAGGAACTTAAGGTACCTATACTACTTACAGAGTAATAATTTGGAAGATAACAATTTAAATAATTATTCTTCACAGTATTGTAATATAACATAGACAGTTAACGAAACGTACCATTTTCAATAATAAAATATTTGTGGTGAAGCAATAAGTTGTGGCACTTTAGCATTGTAATTAAAAATTAAGATCCTATGAAAATACCACTGGCAAACTTTCGTCTTCAAATTTCCCCGAACCAGTACGACAAATTGAAACACGACTTGCAAAAGCACGTTGAAGAATTGCAGTTTGTCTGACCTGAGTAGCCTAAGGCCACGTAAGTATACACTTGAGCATGAACGCGAGCAAGGCAAGCCGAGGCCGAACGAGCATGCAAGTGTGGACGTCGTTCCGAGGCATGCCAAGTGCCTCGGGGCCGTTCGTCGCATGTTTCGGGGCCGTTTGCTGCATGCCTCAGGCCGTTCGCCACACTGCCTCGGGCCGATCTGAGAGTTTTCGGTCCATTGAAAACAATTCGTGCTCACTAGGGTGGCTCTTATTTTCGACTTCTGAATTTTCATCAGTGCACCCTCCTTAATTCTTTAAATCAAGACTACCGATGAATTCTAAAGTTTAAGGTCCGATCGGCACCCTTTCCAGTTGCCCGATTGCAATAAACTTTTTCAGGGACTGTAATTTTTTATCAAATTATCACCATTCTAGGGGTGAGAGCAAAGAAATACAAAAAAAAATCGGCACGTATAAAGCAGGGCCACCCTAATGAGTACAAAGGTGTTTACTGTGTTGCACTTACTAAATGGCAAGATGCACTTCTTGTGATTCGGATTCCCGAATGGGACTTAGGTTCAATCAGCTGCCCCCACATATGCATAGGTATATGTAAATGTATAATTCGCGTTTCTGGAATGGGCAAGCAAGTATGGAGTGGTATGTGTACTCGAAACTCCGATTATATTGGCACGAGCCAAGAGGATGTCGTAAATGCTGTTGTTTTATTGCGCACGCTTGCACAGAAACTTCTGTCTTTAAAGAGCACATTTCATTTACCTGGTGGTGATAAAAATGGTTTATCACTCAGCAAACGATTAAAATTTTACTTCCATGCGTCCATCAAATGTGTTGATGTTTCCCCGAGAATGCGATAGGAAACGAAATTACCAATAATAATTAACACATTCACTGCTGTGACAGTCACAGCTATATCGGTTGCATTATTAATTAGTTTACTTGGCACATTTCTAGAACTATTTATGATACCTATCAGTTATCATTAGATATTTTAAACCAATACTGCGAACTGGTGAAGGAATACCATGTGCAACGCGGACTGGCTTTGAGGAAAGTAGTATCACTTTTAGATATTTTATCTTTGATAGCACTGGGTGGCTCACACCCAGAAATATTTTTAAACGACTGCCATTCTCATCTAAAGAATCCAATTGTTATGAAAAAAATCATGAGTCTCTATTAAGGTCTCTAGAATGTATTCCAATAGTTTTTTGATCGAAATTTTATCACAATTTTTGCAAAAAAATTCTAGACTACCACACTTCGAGAAACCCCTAAGCAAATCTTCCAAAAATTGTAACTTTTACAAATTTCAATATCAGAAGCTGAAAATCTACAAACTTGTTGTTGTGCTATAATATTTTGAGAGAAAAAATATTTTGTAAGTCGGCTTCGGAAAAAGGGTATTTATTTTGCACATAGAAATTTTCTTGCGATATTCTATTAAAATTTCTAAATTTTTTTCTTTTTCAATCAACATGTCTTTGAATAAAAGGTGTTGTGTGCGTTACTTCCGCGCCTCCTGTTTAAATAGGTGCAACTGCGATGCCTTTCGCGTTTGCACTTTTTTATTCCTCTTAAATAAACTCTACCGAACAATATTTGTGCAAGCCTCAGCTTGCCTCGTGCGGGAAGCAGAGGACAAAAAGAAACATCTGTATTTTTCCTCGTTCGCGTTCGTGCTCAAGTCTGTACCCAGCCTAACAGACCGCAGACAAGCGTCACATTTCTAATTCGACGGCCCATAAAAGCCCAACCGATATTGCACTAGCAATGTAGATTAGGGTATTTGCTAAACCACCCATTCTACGTAATCTCTTGCAACTTCGCTCTTCGTGTACCTACTAATCCCAGTTCAACGGACACACGTCCGCCTCGTATTTCCCTGACCAAATAAACGCGACTAGCCGAATAAAGCGAGCGCAGAAATATTAAAACGTCCTTCGTCCTTTAGAAACCGTAATGAAAGCGAGTGCCGAAACTCGAGGGAGAAATTGCGAACAATACAGCAGCTATCCGTTTAATTATCAAAAACTGAAAAGTATTAATATAAAATATAACAGTTGAAATAAATCTATTTCGATGTTGCAGATGCTATAAATTTGCCTACGTTTAAAATATCCCTTCATTAAACGTATAGAATAACACTTACTCTGCCTCGGCGTGTTTTCACGCCACTGCCAGAGGACGAGTGGAAAAGTTTGCATGTTAATACACACCATTCCTCGCCAAAGCGGCAGCGTCTGCAAATTCGTGAAAACGGTACACATACAATGAAATATTGTTGCTCGCGACCAAATGTTCATTTGTCTCTTTGAACACGTATCGCGAGATACGCAATATCACGTCTGATGTTCCTGCAAACTGACGAAAACTAATGGCTCGGTGAAGCGGGAATCGTTAATTTTCCAGGCGTTTTGCAAACACGTTTCTATTACACTTGGGCGTGTTACAAAGGGTAACGTTAGTTAAAAATTTGCTCGTCGTGGATCACGAAAGGTCAAGAAAACGTATTATTCTGCGTTGGCTGGTGCAGCAACGATATGCAATTTTGTGATAAATCGCGTGTATGAAAGGCAGTCATTGTGTCTTTTGCCGTTCATCTCCGCGACGTGGTCGGCGACAGAACAAAGAACTAAAAGGGGGCTCGAGAAGGACGGAGCTCACATTGTGAAAGAAGACTGCAACCAATTTTTATGACAATCGACGATATCACAACTACAATACCCTCTACACATCCACGAAATCCTTTGTAGATTTTTACATTTTCTTTCGGTTAAATAATAATTTTCAATTATACCAGGTGTTCGCTTGAAATAGATCACATTAACTAATCATATGAAACAGTCAGAGCAACAACGGACTAACTCACATTTTTTCGAAATTGATTCTAATAGGCTCTACTAACCATATAAAATAAGAAGAAAAAAATTTTATTGCATGATTATATGTTTCGAATTTTTCAAGATACTTATTTCTCTCTGTTGCACGCTATAGTTGACATTTATACATTCAACTGACCTACAGCTCCAAAATTAAATCATCACTTTAAAATCTTATTTCTTTATTCGACTCACTCAGGATATTGCGAAAGTTACAGAATGTGACTAATGGAATAGAGTATTTATTTATGCGTAGAATGCTGTTGGGGAAACCGAAATCATTATACGAAACAAGTTCTACAAGGTCATAAAGAATCGACACTAGTTATTCGAGGCCTACGTGTGGAGAATTTCTAAAAATCAGAAAAATAAGATTTCTGAGTAATTCACAGAAAACAACCTTATCTGGATCATTTTAATTTTAACTTAAGTAGTTTAATACGAGAAATTCTGTTATACTTTCTTCGACTTTGACTTTTCTAAACTTCTACATATTTCATATTCATGACTTGCTAAAAGGAAAAAAGTTCAGAGACACTTAACTGTATAATATGCATACGATTACTGTGCAATTAGAAAACGAGTGACGGACTAATTTATGGAGAACGTAAAAATTGTGCAAAAATTTGCATTGTTAATTTTCAAAGATTAATTTCATGCCTTCACGCCGAACAGTATTCAGTATTTGTTTCAACGATTGAGAACTTTTTTGATATACCTCGATTACGAGATGAATAAAATATCTGTTCCTGTTATGTAAATTTTTTTATTTTTATATTTTATAAATTCCATTGAAACTAAAACTTTTATTTCCAAGAACTTTTATTTTATCGATTCTCATGAAACCTTATAATATGAGAACATTTTTTAAAAATGTTCTATGGTCCATGTTTTAAATAAAACCTATTGAAAAGTTCCAGAACTCTTTCGAACCCTGGATTAAACAATTCAGTACATATTTATGAATCTTTGAATTCTCAATGTAAGTCAAAGTAAGCAGCATATTGTTTGCATTTTTAATTTTTAAACAGTTACTAATTCTGAACGTAGAAACGAGAGTGCGTTTTCAGGAAATCAGAGTTTGAAGTTAGTTGTTCGTACGTCATTACATATTGATAAAAGCATAACGTTACGGAAATATGCCTCCATGTGAGACAAGAATGTTACGCAGTAGCTATGTAGCCTTCAACCTTGGTAGTGACTGACATTCATTCAACTACCTGACACTGGCAATCCTTATAGCACCATTGTACTCAGACAAGGCACAGCTCACAATTGTCTCTAAACTTACGTGAGCCGTTTCAATCTAAATCGGATGGCGACGCAAAACCATATACTACAAGCATTAACTAATTACAATGCGTAATAAAAGAGAATAACATGTACAGTTATTCCCGTTAATACACGCGCATCGTAGCGTTTTCACATTTGTTTCCTAATTCCTTGTATATGGGAAAAAAATTCAAACAATGAGATTAAACAAAACTTAACACGTTGACACAACTCTTTTTTTGGTTAACTTTGACATACTGGGTGGCTTACACCCAGGGCAATTTTTAAACGACTGCTATTCTTATGAAAAGAATCCAATCGTTATGGAAAAAGTCATGGGTCAATTTCAAGGTCCCTAGAATGTATTCCAATAGTTTTTTTTTTATGCCGTGCGAAATTAATAGATTTTCCGAATAAGCAAGTAGGGTACAAATCCATCGTAGTAATCAAAATACGCGTGTGAAAGCTAGAGCACGTAATGGTGTCGTTTTAACGTGAAAAACTATTTAATGCAATGACGCGTAACTTGTGTAACGTGTGACAGTTTTGTGAATGAATATTACGAAATATGAGTGGCAAAACAGTACCAAAAACTCAATTTTCAAGCGTATCCATTTCTCGCCCCAATTTCATGCAACTCACTTTCAACTATTTGGAGCAAAACTGCTCTAAAATCCTCGAAACAAATATTGGCAGATCATTTTTTATTCACAATGTTTGCTCATCATTTGCATTATGTAAATCTGGCGTCGACTTAAAACTGTTGAAAATCCTAGATTAAATAAGGAAAAACCTTTTTCTACTCTTCAGGGCGTTTTCATTTTTTTTTTGTACCGAAAAAACTTTATTTGTCCGATGTGCACAATGAAACGTAAAAAATTTCGATTTTTGCAAGTATTACGTTTTCTGAGTCCCAATTAAAAATTTGTGGGTTTCAACGATTCTAACTTATGCTACATGCAAGCTGAATAATTTCTCTTTACTTTGAAACGAACTGCATGCAAAAATATCGATTATATTTAATTTTTGCCTGGCGAAATTAGTCACCCTACTAGATGCTGCGAACGTGGCTGCATTCAATTAAAACCTCCCGAAAATCAAGAACACAAAAAAAAAGCTCCGAACTCGCAACTAATGTACAACGAATTTGGAAAGAAACTTTACGAACGTATGTATTAGATGTAATTAAGCCCGATCGATTGCGCACACGTTAATCACCCCGGCCGCTAGGTCGTTCGTTTTATGACGGGTAAGTTAACTACATTGAACGAGATAAGCCTTGACCGATTAAAGCTTCTTAAAGTTCTTAACCCCTTTACCATTGTCGACTCTTAATCAGCATAAAAAAGTCCAAACTGTCAAGTGCGTTAAAAATACACCAATGCTTGTATAATTCACAAGCATCTCAAGCCTTAAGGGTGTTTGAGCACCTGAAAATGTTTCAAAAGATTGATTTTTTGGGCATGTTTAAATTTCAATCTTTTCTGCATCCACCAACGTATAGGATCATAAGTGTATCATTATATGTACTCTCTACATACTTTTCCCACGAAAATAATGAAATATTATTGAGTCTTTCCTTCCAAGTGTAATCAATGAAATGTCAGCGAACGTGGGAGGAATGTTTCATCTTTAGCGTGTTTTCCAAAGAGATTATTAAAAAAAATCTACAAAATGACGGTGCGTCATTTACAACTGAGTCGCCAATCGGCGTTGCGCCAATCTACGCCGGAACAAATTCATTTCGACCCTTGATTCATATTCCGTTATGAAGTGTCCTGCTCCACGATTTTATTTAAAGTGAAAAAACACCATCGAAATTGTAGTACAAGAGAAGAATTTTTTTTTAGTTTTTAGTGCACTTTAAATAATATTGTTTAACTTAAAAAAATTTAATATATACCTATATTTTGTATTATTTACTTTTTAGTTCTGATTTGTGATTATATGCTGGTTTCATGTCGATTGAATTGATTTGATTTGTGGTTATGGGATATATTTATTACTGACTGGGAAATTTTTTGAACCCCTCGGTTTTTTCCATAGTTTTATATTGTCATCCAAGCTACGTAAGCCTGCAAAGTGTCAAGTCTATTGGATAGTTGGAAGTGGGTTAAAATTGAGTTTCTAGATTTGAACCAAACAAACAAACAGAGAATCGAAGCTGCATAAAATCTTTTTACAAACAAACAGACGATCGGAGCTGAATAAAGTCGTTTTAGAAGTGAGTGAAATTTTGTTTACTGCTTCCCTTTTGAAATAATTAGAAATTGCTCTAAAAGTTTATTTTAAAATATCTTTTCGATATTTGTCTTTTAATTTTATTTATGTATGACTCATTATTTTTCGTTATGATTAAATGTTCTTTAATCTTATTTAGAATCAATTAAGTTTATTTCATGCTTTGCATATAAAAATATGCATATAAGTATTAAAAGTAGACAAGTATACGAAGTCTTCACAAGATATTTTGATCTCATGAACAAAATGTTCGTTCGTGTTCATCATAAATTCAATCGTCCTCGAGATCCCAACAGGATCCCAACGGTATTGGATAAACTCTGACATTTTTCCGGAGATTAAATTTAGTGACTAACCGAAACGTACATCTACAACCTGTCATAAAATACAAACAGTATGTCAGAACATGACAGTAAATCGTAAATACGATGCAGCAAATACAATATCGACAGAATCTGTTGAATGTTACAAGCCTGACACAGTAAAGCAATTTCCCAAACATTCAAAGTCTGATGTCCTCTTCGTAATATTTTTGTGCGTGGAATGGTGAGAACTGAGATGTATACCTATAATCAAATATGCAGAATGTACTCCTCAAGACACGACACCAGTGCAGTATAACTTTATTGATAAATTAATATACTTTCAAAATTGCGTTTTCACCACACCGTTTTAAAGAAATAAATTATAACTTGAGAAAATTGTGAAGTCAGGGAATTTTTCACTGACAAAAGTTTAGCAAATAATGCTTGAAAAAGCATTCGTAAAGTGAAAAATACCTTTCTACGAGTAAAAATAAGCTTAGCTTTCAAGTGGATTCCCGACTTTAGAGTGGAAAGACTTCTTAATACAGAACAAATTATTGCAAGTGTTTGAAAAATTCTGGGGACTGGCCAAGATGTACCTCCATAATTTCATTTGTTTAAAATTGCAATGGCAATTGCTCGTTAAGTGAAACACTATTTTAGTCTGATAGTAATTTTCTATTCTTCGCTTAGACAATAAGTAGTATAGACCGTCTCAGTGCCTGTAATCATCCTGTTCGTAGATGCGAAACTGCTCTTGATATGTTGATTATACATGTACATGTATAGAACATCTCGTTAAATTATTTGGCCTTAAACACGGTGTTCCTTGTTTGTTCGTGCCAAGTTCGGAATTTATTGGCAACGTGGATAACATTGACGCCTTAGTATTTATAACTCGATGGATTCCAATGGCGCTGCCAGCCAACACCCACCAAATCGACAAAGATGTCGAAATACGCCTTAAAGCTTAAATCGTCTGTGTAAATCTTAACTAGATCGCGCATATTATAATTTAATAACTTTTTCTATGTGTTATTCAACATTAGTAGTATCCCCAAGCTCGACAAAAGGAATATGATTCAGTATAACGATACGTAACTTTCAAACCTACTAATGTTTTCAGTTATATCTTTCAAAAATGATATTTCATGCTTATAAGAAGAATGTAGTGTATGTTTTTAATTTACATTCTTCGTACAATACTTGCATAATCAACTGGAAACTTTGTACAAAAATAAGAAGTTTTTATGAAATTATTGCAGAAGTCACATTTCGAAAGAATCGTGAACTAAAGGTACCACATTACTGAAATTTTGGAACTTAGATATAAATATAATATAAATTATAATATAATATAATATAAATATAAATATAAATATAAATAAAACATTTCTTATCCAGTTTATAAGCTGAGACTTCGTATTCAAGATCTGAGTACTAATTAAAGTTTTTCACGGTCTGACTTCGGCCACGCGGTATTTAAATACCAAGCTATAGAAGACCACAAGTATACCTTTAGACTAATTGCAAATACGAAAGTTTGGCTAGACTGGTAAAAAGTACTTCTGCAGTAGGTATAGATACTTTTATCGAAGAACAACAAAATATTACGTAAAGAACTATTTTCTGAGAAATGCAAAAGCATTTCTACGATCTTCCAGTTAGAACACTGAACTGGAACACTGAACGAAATGCTTACGGTTCCATAATGTAACTTATATATATAGACTTGAATGAGTATCAATGACTGCATCATAAAATTCCTCGCCTGAAACGTGACATAAGACTTTTAAGGCAGAACAGCAGTCTCACGTCATACGCGATGTCCCGTTATTTGCAAAAGGTGCGTAACAAAACAGCCGCGTAATGAATACCAGCGGCGGATTTAAGAAAAAAGGCCCAGGTAGCAAAAGTTGTGAAGGGCCCATTTTTCGGAAAACTGAAGAGGTAGTTTACTAAAAAACGGGCCAAGTATAGTAGCACAGAAAAAATATAGTGTTTCGATACCCATACCTAATCATAATTATTTTTGAAAATGGGGACCTGGGAAGGGCCTTCTGGGTAGTGATCCAGGCGACATGCTCATTAGCCGCCACTGATGAATACACATTGCAAAACCTGCCACTACCGACTCAACCAACAGAACACACAGTTCTTCAATGTTCAAAGAATGAATGATCCATCACGCATTCCTTGCTTATGCGACACGTGAGGTAAACGAGCAATGTCTCATGTCACGCTTCATTGCGTCACATGTGGCGCATTGACACGTTTTCGGAGTAAAAACACGCGTGGTTCTAGTGGATACTGGAGGTACACGTTGAATAATTCTTACGGGGCATCTTCTAGCTATCATCCTACGTCGACAAATAAAAAAACAGCAACTACATTTTTATAAATTCTAATGTAATCAACATCAAAGTTCAAAATAGTCGAATCAAAAGATAGTGATTACTTCGCGTTTAAATATTAAAAGACTGTTTGATAAACACATCTCCTCCACTTGTAAATCCTGCGTTCAATCAACTCGCATTTACACGCACATATATTATAGATTCGCAGTTGGGAATCCGCTCATCGCGAAGCATTTTTATATTTTGAAGCAGAACGTGCGAGCGGGAATTACTCGAAACTGCCGAGCAGTGGATAGACTTACCCTAGAGATACGTAGGGGTTGATGCAGGTCGTGTCCACCGTGCATACGGAATCCCCAAGGGGAGCCGCCGAATAGGGTGACTTCTCTCGCACTCATCTCGGCTCGTTTCACCACCGTTCAGTAGCCACTCACCCGCGGTTCGGATCGTACACGAGACACCAGTTATCCGCTGGCACAGACGCCACGCCGTCTCGTCCTCCCCCGTCGCAAACCAATCAACGAGGTCGCGGTTCGCGCTCCGCGATGCAAAATCGCTGATCACGCTTAAGGAACTGACGCGTACGCGCGAACGAGCGCATCTTCCGAGAACCGTTCCCAAATGTTCACCGGCATAAATGATCACTGTCAACGCGATAATCCAGAGGGTGCATGTTACTTAACAGCCCTGCGTATTATCGTCTGTTCGACTGATAAGGAAAGATCGCCAGTCTGTTAACCACCTGGTCAGCGTCGAACCAAGGCCGACTGAATTAACGGCGCTCAGCGAGCTAGCGGCATTAACGACACGCGTGATAGTAACCTTCCACGATCAATGAATAATGTTAACGAGGATGGCGGAACGAAAGACGACAGCACCAACGACAGGACACGATTGCGAGAGGCGAGCAAAAACGCGACGCGCACTAGTCGATGGTTCGGAGTACACTGACGGCGCATTCCCCCTCCCCCGCAATCGTCTGCGCGCCACCCTCGCTTGCCATTCTGTCAAACTCACGGCACCCGCCTACCGGAACACGCGTGCCCTCCCCACTCTTCTGCAAACGCCGCATCAACGTTTCCTAAACTTACGGTTCGGGTTCGTTTCGGGTAAACCACTTGTGGCTGATGGTTCATGTACGATGTCCATTCACATCCCTTAGTTCAACGCTTGTAAAGTATAGTCAGCTATGAAGTTATTGACCCCAACATTCTTTGGGTTTGACTGTCCGTTTAGTTTCCTTCGTATGGTCGCATTGCCGTCTGACACTTTAGATAAGTTCATGATTATCTAATTAAATTGTGTAGAGAACCTGGATATTACTGGATATTTACAGTCATTTATTAAGTTTAAGATCACTTTAAACATTAAGTAGGTATCCTTTACTCGTCTACACTGCATTCCACTTTAGAGGGGACTCGTTCCGCGCAAGGATATATATACGGTTGATTGGTAGGAAACCGGCGGGGAAAGTACTACGACCAATCGCGTGTGTCAGATCCGTGGAAGCTGCGCAGATCGGTCGTAAATCGGTAGGGACCCGAGTCCGCTCTTATATGGAATAGAGTGTAGTACTACTAATGCTTAAGGTGATCTTAAGAATAAGTAGCAACTGTGAATACCGCCTTATAGTGAGACAACATTAGTTTATTCATATAGTAACGCTGAGCATTTAATAAACTATAACATATGAAGATTTTTCTAATTTTCTACATTTTCTGATTCAGATCAGAATTTATTAATTTACTTGTACATTTGTCATGTGACATGTACCTATGTAACAACTGTTTGAAGACTACATATGTTGCTATTATTCATGAGTTAGACTAAATATGTGGGCGTGCATTCTTCATACCACAAACAAACAGGCAGGTAGGTCAAGTTTTATAAAGCAGAAAATCTGTTGAAAAAGTAGGGGAAAGTCGTCCTGAGCAATGTATTCCGATGACGTTCTTTTTTCTTCAGTATTACTAGAGTTTTAAGACGTTTAATGTTTACGCTGGTTTTCCGTACGACAAGAGTTATTTTTCATAGCTGATTTCTTATTTTTCAGATAATTAATTAATTTTGTCATATTACGTACATTATTTTTAGACTATAAAGTCTACGTAAATATATTACGCATCGAATACCTGTCCATTTTTTTTAATCTTTTCCTATAATCATTAAAGTCCTCAGGTTTTTCTTCTTTGTTTTTCTGCAGAAAAATTTCTGAAATTAAACAGAAAAAAAGGAAAATGGCATAGAACGATGTGAATGCGGCTTTAAAAATGTTACTATAAAACAGAATTGGACTAAACTAAACTTAAACTAAGTTTTGATAAACAAGTCACTAAGTGCATCATTTATAAAAAATCATTCAACGATGATTGGATGCATTAGTTTTTCGTTCGCTGCGAATTACAACATTTTTATTCCAGCGAATTATTAATCTTTATGATAAAATTTAAGAAAAACGATTTGTCCCCGTTTATTAAGCACAATTTGTGCAACAAATTACTTTTTCGAAATTTGATTTTCACTAACAATAGTCCAAGTTGGAGTACAAAAACTTAGAATGGTCGGTACTGCAGGGCTCTTCCCTATACTTTATTTGGGTATGTTGTACCACAGACCACATATAGGATAGACCCATCATGCAATGTAATTTTGTGTCACACACTCGGGGGGCTTGCGAGCCCCCTTACCATTTTCATGTCACACCCAACGTTATCGATTCAGTCTAAAATAAGATTGTAACCACAGACGAGGTATAGGATAGACCTATCAACCAATGTATTTTTCTGTCACCGGTTTTGGGGGTCCTAGGACCCCCCTACCATTTTAGTGTCGCATGCAACGTTACCGGTGAAGTCTCGAAACAGATGGTAACGCTACGCGTGGTAGGAAGTAGAATACAACACGTGTAAAACTAGGTCATTCGAAACCCGCGATTTACAAATGATTCTGTTAGAGTAACAATATAAAAATCGTTTTATAAACGTATTCTGTGCAACATCAGAGAAAGAAGGTTCACAACAAGACAAGAACACATTCGCCCTTTAACCTTGCTGTCCTATTCGAGTTTATTTAATGTAAAACAAATTATTGTAACATAAAAATTTATATAAACAACAACATAATGTAACGTGGGATACCTTGTAACTTGGTATATTTTAATAAGGTGCTGAAGCAGAGAGGACTTGAAAAATTGTCAAAAACCCATCAGTTCCAGTATCTCCCTGAAATATTCCAACTTGCTCTTATCCTACTATCTTAACACTAGGTATACGCTTTTTTTTGGGTCGGGTAGGAACAATCAAATAACATTTCAAGTTACATATTTTATTCTCACATTTCGCCAAAGTATTGGAACTCAAAGAAATTCTTATACAATCACTGTTTTCTTTTCACTATCACTTTTCTTTTTAAACAATATTATTTTATTAAGTCTCTTCACCGCGAAGGGCTGAACCTGGAAAGCTGAAACAATCAACTACGTTATGTTAGTAACAGTGAGACCAGGATGGAAGGAAATTAAATAAACATAATAAAATGCATGACATGAAATAGAACAAATTACGCAAAACCGTCAACGAAATACATAGAAATAGAACAAATTACGCATAACCATCGACGAAATACATAAAATCGAATAAATCAAGCAAAACCATAGACGAAATATGTACATGAAAAAGAACAAATTACGTAAAACCATCGACGAAATACATAAAATCGAATAAATCAAGCAAAACCATAGAGTAGACGAAATACATGAAATAGAACAAATTACGTGAACCCATCGACGAAATACATAAAATCGAATAAATCAAGCAAAATCATAGACGAAATACATGAAATAGAACAAATTACGCAAAACCATCGACGAAATACCTATCTGGAAACGAATAAAATTCTGATTAGCTGCCGAGACCAAACGAAACTCACTGAAGGTAAGTTTCGCTCGATCTGGGCCCTTAACCTAGGTCGTAGGCTTTCGCTTGATTCCGTTTCGCAAGTCGCGATACTTGGGAAACGTTACCAATTGCCCGAGCACACCGCCATGGAGGTACCTACGAAAGTGACCCTTTTCTACGAAATATTTCTGGTCCATGTTCGACCAATGCTTTGTGCATTTTGAAAAATTTGGAAAAAGTCTTAAAATTAGAGAAATTCTTATATCTAATTAGAATATTTGACAATCACAGCTATCGGCTCGGTTCTCACCGATTACCAGGTCTCACCGCGAGGAGGTTGCTGCGCTTGGAGACCCGTAGAGAGATAGATGGAATCATAGTTCCGTCGATCTCCCTGTACATGAAACCCTTAGCCTACTAAACCAAAGAGATGGATGGGAACAAAGATCCATCGATCCCTTCGGTTCAGATATCGAATCGGAGATGAGGAACCAACAAAAGGTTCATCCCGAAAAAAAATCTAATCCCATCCACCCTCCATTATAATCAACTCATCGCGTCACGCATTGCAAGCAATGAGGGAAGCGGCAAACTCACTCTACTATTTAAAAAAAAATCCGCGGACGCGAAAGAGTTTTTACAATTTGATAGTCTTAACAAACTATGCTTCGGTATATTAACCCTTCGGACTGTGATTGCAATATTCGGTAAAAGGCTACTAAAATTCTTTCAAAAGACTTTACTTTAAAGTCTAAAGGGTTAACATACACGCGTGAGAGAAATAGACGAGAGAGGTTCTCGTCGATCTCTTTGCTTTGCTAGATGCTTTCGAGTGACAAACAGATTCTAAGTATCTCATTGCAGAGATAGAAAAGAAGAGAAAGCTAAGAATCTCCCGATTGAGATTGCAAAGGAGACTAAACGCGACATTCACTCTCGATGCACGGAATTTTCGTTTCTACATGTCGTGCGTGGCCGAGAACGAGCCATCTGAGACTACAGAGCGCATCGACTTGGAAGCCCGGTATAGAAGCCCGGTATTCGACAGGATATAGAACTCAGAATGGTCATGAACTGGCGCACATCATCGACTTACAAGGGTCTTCTGTCTAAAGCCGACAGACGCGACATTCACTCTCGATGCACGGAATTTTCTTTTCTACATGTCGCGTGTGGCCGAGAACGAGCCATCTGAGACTACAGAGCGCATCGACTTGGAAGCCCGGTATAGAAGCCCGGTATTCGACAGGATATAGAACTCAGAATGGTCATGAACTGGCGCACATCATCGACTTACAAGGGTCTTCTGTCTAAAGCCGACAGGCGCGACATTCACTCTCGATGCACCGAATTTTCGTTTCTACATGTCGCGCGTGGCCGAGAACGAGCCATCTGAGACTACAGAGCGCATCGACTTGGAAGCCCGGTATAGAAGCCCGGTATTCGACAGGATATAGAACTCAGAATGGTCATGAACTGGCGGGCATCATCGACTAACAATGGTCTTGACTAACAATGGTCAGACGGGACGCGACGCGACGCGACGCGACGCGACATTCGCCCTCGATGCACCGAAATTTCGTTTCTACATGGAGACTCAGGTAAGTACTACGACTTTAGACACTCGTAAAAAGCCGTGATACCAGCACAGTCTGTCGCGCTCTACAGTCGAGCAACACCTTGCTCGAAATCGAAATCAGTGGTCGAAGGCGAATTGTATTTCTAGAAAAGTGCATTTGGCACTCTTATATGTAAAAAGAACGAGACGGAACAAAAGCTTATCGCTCGAATTACGCAAGTGCATTTTTTAATAGATGTCGCGGACGCGAAAGAGATATACACTTTCCATTCTCGTCTATGTCTCTGTACGTACGTAGGTCTTTACAATTCTCTTACTTAAATCTAAACGCACGATTTCCTGAAAATCTTGCGAAAATATATTAACCCTTTGAACTTTGGTTGCAATATTTAGAGAGAAAAGGCTACTATGTTCTTTCAAAAGATTTTAATTTAAAGTTCAAAGGGTTAATAAGTGTATACACGCCGCGGGGTATATAGGGGTGGCTCTAATTCGAAAAAGGAGTAGCAACTTTTGGCCCTCTTGTATTTTAAACGCGCCATTTCAATTATTTCAGATTCCTTGCTCCCGGAATGGACTTGTTGGGCAAAGTCTTTTTGTTTGCATTTTGTAGGATGCATATCCTACCAAAATGCACTGCGTGCAATTAAGTAGGATGCTTACCCTTCGAAAATGCACGCACAAAGATTACTACCCAGGAATACAAGGTACTCGTGTCTACAATCGCATGCAAGTAGGCCCTCTTTAGGGCCTATGCTGCAGGCCCTCTCTAAGGCCCACGTTTTAGGCCCTCTCTAGGGCCTATGGCAGGCCCTCTCTAGGGTCCCCATTTGGGCCCTCTCTAGGGCCTACGCGCTAGGCCCTCTCTAGGGTCCATTTGTTGGGCCTTCTCCAGGGCCCACAGCTAGGCCCTCTCTAGGGCCTAGAATTTCCTGGGCAAGTCTAAGCTGAAAATTGAAGCTAAGCGAAAATTTGACTCTACATCCGCGATAAAAAAGCAATTAGAGCACCGGTGCTCTGGACGAACTTTATATGCGCAGAAAATTGGCTCTACTTTCGCGAAGAAAATTCAACTGGAGCTTCGGTGCTCTGAACAAGTCTTAGATACGCAAAAATTTGACTCTAAATTCGCGGTAATACTACTCTAAGTAAGAGCCACGGTGCTCTGCAATACATGGACGCGAAAAAAGCGGGGACTCTACGATCGCATTACGCGCGATCACAAAGGATCTTGCTAGGCTGCAAGATTGCTAGGAAGCCTGGTTCCACTTGGAACCTTTTCAAATTTTTCGCGGTGACTCTACTCGACCCGATCGATTCGGTTATTTTATGAATTATTAATCGGAATTGTCAAAATCGCGAGCAACTGTTTTAATTTTCTGATTTTAAAGCAGACACATGCATGTCACTATCTACGAGTACCTTGTATGGTCAGCTCATTTGATTCTGCTCTTTCCAACACATATGCGCGGCGGTTAGTGGCCTATTTCATATAACTGGCATTCGTTTTAGGAATATTTCTGCAATATTTCGTGAATATGGTTTAGAAAAGAGCCACGTCACGAGGCTATTGCCTAGACGCCCTAAGCCATACTCGCGAAATATTGCGTAAGTGTTCCCAAAACGAATGTCGACCATGTGAAATGGGTCCCTGCATGTCGCGCATTTGTGTTAGAACGGCCAGAATCGAAAGAGCTGGCTACGCTACGTTTTCTACAGAAACCATTTTATTCTCTTGCATGCACCCACATTCAAAGAATTATAAAGTGACTTATCGTTCGCTGTCATCAAGAGTACTGCATCTCTGCAAACTCGAACCCCTGGGACCAGCAACTCTGTGACCAGCACCCCTCGAACCGGCATCCATCGGACCAGCACCCCTCGAACCGGCATCCATCGGACCAGCACCCATCGGATCAGCACCCATCGGACCAGCACCCATCGGACCAGCACCCATCGAACCAGCACCCATCGGACCAGCTCCCCTCAGCTCAGCACCCCTCAGCCCAGCAGCTCCAGTTGGACTCGTGCATGACTCTACTTTCGCGGTCAAAAAACTATTAGAGCACCGAAGCTCTCAACTAGTTTTACTTGCGCAAAAACACTGACTCTACGATTGCATTACGGGCAATCACAAACACTATTACTGAAACAGACAATTTGTATTTAAGCAAGTTCCAAAAAATTTTCTTTAAATTCCAGGCAGCCACATGGAGCGCCACGCAATTCAGACATTTAGAAAAATTTCGAGCAGCCACATTGGGCGCTTAATGATTCTTAACATTCATAGGAAAAAGGAGTGGCCCCTTTGGGCGCCTAATACTTTTCAATTTTAATAAGAAAAGAAACGGCAGCGTCTATGCGCGCTTAACGATGTCTAATCACAAAACGGAAGAACAGCAGCCTCCTTGGGCGCATAATAATTCCGAATTGTAACGTGAAAAAAGCAGCCTCGTCAGGCGCTAATGGCATGGAATGCCAGAAAAATGTTCTGATTCTACTCTACAATGTTAGTAATCCCGAGCCCGCCAACGAAATTCTGAGTGAATCTGTTAAAGAATTCACCAGAAAACTCTTCGGCGAATCCCTCGGCGAATCCCTCGGCGAATCCCTCGGCGAATCCCTCGGTGAATCCCCCGGCGAATTCTTCGATGGAACGCTTAAAACTAGTGTTGCCTGCCCAAGTTTTCTAAGTTACATGCGGTTACAATTTCTTTCGCATATTTTAGAGGTACGCTTGCAATGCTTTCGAGTGACAAACAGATTCTAAATATCTCATTGCAGAGATAGAAAAGAATTGACAAACGGACACGGATTCGCCGTCTCCGTCTTCGGAATCATATTTCCGGAAAGAAAGAAAAGACAATCGAAAGTAGGGAATATAAAAGTCACTATGACAAGTGTTTAAAAGTATGCTAAATGAGAAACGGCATGGTGCACGGTCAAGCTAATTGTAAGAGAAAGCAAAAGCAAAAGGTGTCACTCTCGACAAGCAAGCCTACCTCTACCCTTAAATTTAGCCTATCGCACTCTTTACAATGAGCCCTAGTGGCATAATCTATCGCAAATATCCACTTGCGTAATGATTGCAATGTACGGTAAAAGGCTACTAAAATTCTTTCAAAAGACTTTACTTTAAAGTCTAAAGGGTTAACATACACGCGTGAGAGAAATAGACGAGAGGTTCTCGTCGATCAACAAAGAAGGAAAGACTACGGGTGAGCATGCAACGAGTATTGAATGGCGCAATTCCTACCACCCTGCTGAACGAGTCGAAAGGGAAAAGCGCACGGCATCTCTCAGGCGATTCTACTTGCTCCGACGCGTGCGACCCGCCAGGTGTAACCGGTGGGAAACACCCCGGCCGAACTTACTGTGCGTAGTTAGCAATCACGGCCCGAGTGACCTACGCAGGCAGCTTCCAAACGGTACACCCCCTACGCCCGAAACCTTTCCCTTTCGACAAGAACAAGGGATGAAACTGATCCACTCATACACATTCCATGCCTAGCTAGAGCATGAAACGAGTAATGAATGGCGCAATTCCTACCACCCTGAAGGAGTCGAAATGGAAAAGCGCACGGCATCTCTCAGGCGATCACTGTTGCTCCGACCACATGCGAACCTGCGAGCTCCCCCAGCCGCGTGTACCCTGGCTCAAGCCTACTTACGCGGAGATTGGGCAATCGGCCCGAGTGACCTACGCAGGCAGCTTACCAAAAGGTGCACCCCCTACGCCCGAAACTTTTCCCTTTCGACAAGAACACCAGGGGATGAAACTGATCCACCCATACAGATTCCATGCTCAGTCGCTTGCTTCCGGAAACGGAAACAGCGGCGACCTCCTCATAAGAGATGAGGAGCCAACGAAACAGCGACAAAGCTAATAAAATTCTGTAACTACTTGGCAACTGTACATGAAACGCGAAAGAGAGGTACTCTTTACAATTTTATAGTCTTAACAGACTATGCTTCGGTATATTAACCCTTCGGACTGTGATTGCAATATACGGTAAAAGGCTACTAAAATTCTTTCAAAAGACTTTACTTTAAGGGTTAACATACACGCGTGAGAGAAATAGACGAGAGGTTCTCGTCGATCTCTTTGCTTTGCTCGATGCTTTCGAGTGACAAACAGATTCTAAGTATCTCATTGCAGAGATAGAAAAGAATTGACAAACGCACTTGCGTAACTTACGAGGGATATGCGAAAGCTAAGAATCTCCCGATTGAGATTGCAAATGAGACTAAACGCGACATTCATTCTCGATGCACGGAATTTTCGTTTCTACATGTCGCGTGTGGCCGAGAACGAGCCATCTGAGACTACAGAGCGCATCGACTTGGAAGCCCGGTATAGAAGCCCGGTATTCGACAGGATATAGAACTCAGAATGGTCATGAACTGGCGCACATCATCGACTTACAAGGGTCTTCTGTCTAAAGCCGACAGACGCGACATTCACTCTCGATGCACGGAATTTTCTTTTCTACATGTCGCGTGTGGCCGAGAACGAGCCATCTGAGACTACAGAGCGCATCGACTTGGAAGCCCGGTATAGAAGCCCGGTATTCGACAGGATATAGAACTCAGAATGGTCATGAACTGGCGCACATCATCGACTTACAAGGGTCTTCTGTCTAAAGCCGACAGGCGCGACATTCACTCTCGATGCACCGAATTTTCGTTTCTACATGTCGCGCGTGGCCGAGAACGAGCCATCTGAGACTACAGAGCGCATCGACTTGGAAGCCCGGTATAGAAGCCCGGTATTCGACAGGATATAGAACTCAGAATGGTCATGAACTGGCGGGCATCATCGACTAACAATGGTCTTGACTAACAATGGTCAGACGGGACGCGACGCGACGCGACGCGACATTCGCCCTCGATGCACCGAAATTTCGTTTCTACATGGAGACTCAGGTAAGTACTACGACTTTAGACACTCGTAAAAAGCCGTGATACCAGCACAGTCTGTCGCGCTCTACAGTCGAGCAACACCTTGCTCGAAATCGAAATCAGTGGTCGAAGGCGAATTGTATTTCTAGAAAAGTGCATTTGGCACTCTTATATGTAAAAAGAACGAGACGGAACAAAAGCTTATCGCTCGAATTACGCAAGTGCATTTTTTAATAGATGTCGCGGACGCGAAAGAGATATACACTTTCCATTCTCGTCTATGTCTCTGTACGTACGTAGGTCTTTACAATTCTCTTACTTAAATCAAAACGCACGATTTCCTGAAAATCTTGCGAAAATATATTAACCCTTTGAACTTTGGTTGCAATATTTAGAGAGAAAAGGCTACTATGTTCTTTCAAAAGATTTTAATTTAAAGTCCAAAGGGTTAATAAGTGTATACACGCCGCGGGGTATATAGGGGTGACTCTAATTCGAAAAAGGAGTAGCAACTTTTACGCAAGTGCATTTTTGAATAGATGTCCAGACCGAACCAAGCTCACCGAATGTGAGTTTGGCTTGATCTGGACCCTTAAACTAGATCGTAGGCTTTAGCTTGATTCCGTTTCGAAAGTCTCAATGCTTGGGAAACGTTACCAAGGAGCCGAGCACACCACTTGGAGGTACCTACGAAAGTGACCCATTTCTACGAAATATTTCTGGTCTATGTTCGACCAATGCTTTGCGCATTTTTGAAAATTTGGAAAAAGTCTTATGGCTAAAATTCATAAACTATGACTTATTGCCAGACTGGTTTAAATATTGTAAAGAGAGAGAATAGTAGAAGTAGCGAGCACAGTGACCAAGTAGTATCAATATCATCTGTCATTCTCAATTATTAATATTTGTATGAGAAAGAGCTGCAAGTAATATAGTTGAAAATCCATAAGAAATTAATGCTTTCCATTCTCGTTTTATTAAGATAATCTAATGACTCGAATGTAATTAAACTTGAGAAGTGTAACTCGTATTCAAAGCATCAAGCTTTGATTATAAAATTCAAGAAAAATAATTTCTAATATTTAAAACACGATATTAGCACTCTGACCTCGAATTTGAAATTTATTGTTACTGTTTACGAGAACTAAGTATGTATTCGTGGTCACTGTGCTTGCTACAGCAATCATTTGTTCAATAGCATGCAGAAAAATTGAAAAAATGAAAATGTACCACTCACCGATCGTTGAACACAGTCTCACTACTATCCATGCAGACAGGAAGCTTGATTTCACTGAGATCCGATCACTATCGCAAGTAAAGTTCAACTGGCAGATCACGAATTCGGTAAAGGTTGTTGACGTTCTGTCTCGCTCCAACGACTCCCAGCTCTTCGAGAAAAGTATTGTTCGAGAAGTCTTCTAGATACTGGGTGAATTGTAGTAGAATCTTGTTAAGCGACCTCCCACATGGTCCAGTAATCGATGAAATTAATCCAGGAATCGAGATATCACGAAATAATATGCTCGCGCGTTCACTGACATCCGATCACTGCCGCAGGTAAAGTTCAACTGGCAGATCACGAATTTGGTAGAGGTTGTTGACGTTCTGTCTCGCTCCAACGATTCCCAACTAACTTGAAATTCGTTCAGGCCAGAAATAATTTGATATAGCAATGTTCATTGCAAAATATGTACTTTTCGCAGCTGCAGCCATGTACCCTGCATTTTCTTGTATATGTCTTTCACTACTGGGGAGATTCCATATCTGGAGAGGTATCAAATGAAATAAATCATGTAAACCTATCGAAGAAATGCATCAAATAAAATAAATCATGCAATCCCATCGAAGAAATACACGAAATAGAACGACTCATGCAAAAATCCACGAAGGAATGTATAAAATAGGACAGATGATGGAAAACAATCGAAGAAATCAGTTAAGAAGGAAGAGAAATCGGTTTTGGCCTTGGCAGAATATTAACATTTTGAATGGCTTTTAACGAACCCGAAAATTTCATCGGCACCAAAAGAATAAGCTAACCTAGGCTAGGGGGCCGAGGGGGGGGGGGCAGGAATGACCAGGGTTAAAACCGTGAAGAGGTCCCCAGGAAGTCCAAGTGGTCCAGGAGGTCCAGGATGTCCAGCAGGTCCAGCAGGTCCAGCAGCTCCAGCAGCTCCACGTGGCTCGGCAGCTCCAGGGTCTCCGGATGTCCAGGAGGTCCAGGAGGTCCAGGAGGTCCAGGAGGTCCAGGAGGTCCAGGAGGTCCAGGAGGTCCACCAGCTCCACGTGGCTCGACAGCTCCAGGGTCCCCGGAGGTCCTCCCGGCCCGTAGGACCGACGACGACTGAGTACATGGAGCTCCGTGAGCTTAGTATATACACTTCGAGAAACTATGTCCTCCAATCAAAACAAAGTCGATGGTTGATTACAACTGCGAAATCGAACGAATTCTTCGGCAAAAATGGATTTTCTGCTAAAATATCCATTCCAGTGGCTATTACTATGACAAATAATGTTAAGAACATTTGCACTAACCGGCCAGTATAAATTATTATTAACTATGATCGATACAACTCGAGATATCAAGCAATTAGTAAGCTTTGGCTTTGGATTTGCAAATGATTTTCTATGCCAATTGAATTCTATTTTATTCTCAATGTTTAATCGTTCGATAAATGAATGTTAATACTTATACATGTCATATAATATTATATATAATGTATAAATACATTTTAGTTGAACTTTAATATCCATTCCAGTGGCTATTTCTATGACAAATAATGTTAACAACATTTGCACTAACCGGCCAGTATAAATTATTATTAACTATAATCGATACAACTCGAGATATCAAGCAATTACTAAGCTTTGGCCTTGGATTTGCAAACGATTTTCTATGCCAATTGAATTTTATTTTATTCTCAATGTTTAATCGTTCGATATATGAATGTTAATACTTATACATGTCATATAATATTATTTATAATGTATAAATACATTTTAGTTGAACTTGGTGTAAATGAATAGTTAGATGAATATTGGGAGAAATACGAGTGACAAACATCGACGAAGTATTCAGTTTCTGAAAAAGTTTTTTAGGTAACGGGTATATCTCAGTGGAATCCTGTTAAGCGACCTCCCACATGGTCCAGTAATCGATGCAATTAATCCAGGAATCGAGATATCACGAAATAATATGCTCACGCGTTCACAGACATCCGATCACTGTCGCAAGTAAAGTTCAACTGGCAGATCACGAATTCGGTAGAGGTTGTTGACGTTCAGTCTCGCTCCAACGACTCCCAGCTCTTCGAGAAAAGTATTGCTCGAGAAGTCTTCTAGATACTGGTTGAATTGTAGTGGAATCTTGTTAAGCGACCTCCCACATGGTCCAGTAATCGATGCAATTAATCCAGGAATCGAGATATCACGAAATAATATGCTCACGCGTTCACAGACATCCGATCACTGTCGCAAGTAAAGTTCAACTGGCAGATCACGAATTTGGTAGAGGTTGTTGACGTTCTGTCTCGCTCCAACGATTCCCAACTAACTTGAAATTCGTTCAGGCCAGAAATAATTTGATATAGCAATGTTCATTGCAAAATATGAACTTTTCGCAGCTGCAGCCATGCATCCTGCATTTTCTTGTATATGTCTTTCACTGCTGGGGAGATCCCAAATCTGGGGAGGTATCAAATAAAATAAATCATGTAAACCTATCGAAGAAATGCATCAAATAAAATAAATCATGCAATCCCATCGAAGAAATACACGAAATAGAACGACTCATGCAAAAATCTACGAAGGAATGTATGAAATAGGACAGATGATGGAAAAAAATCGAAGAAATCAGTTAAAAAGGAAGAGAAATCGGTTTTGGCCTTGGCAGAATATTAACATTTTGAATGGCTTATAACGAACCCATAAATTTCATCGGCACCAAACGAATAAGCTAACCTAGGCCAGGGGCCGAGGGGGGGGGGGGGCAGGAAAGACCAGGGCTGAAACCGTGAAGGGGTCTCCAGGAAGTCCAAGTTGTCCAGTAGGTCCGAATGGTCCAAGTGGCGCAGGAAGAACCAGGGCTGAAACCCTGACCAGGTCCCCAGGAGGTCCAGCAGCTCCACGGTCTCCGGATGTCCAGGAGGTCCACCAGCTCCACGTGGCTCGGCAGCTCCAGGGTCCCCGGAGGTCCTCCCGGCCCGTAGGACCGACGACGACTGAGTACATGGAGCTCCGTAAGCTTAGTATATACACTTCGAGAAACTATGTCCTCCAATCAAAACAAAGTCGACGCTTGATTACAACTGCGAAATCCAACGAATTCTTCGGCAAAAATGGATTTTCTGCTAAAATATCCATTCCAGTGGCTATTACTATGACAAATAATGTTAAGAACATTTGCACTAATCGGCCAGTATAAATTATTATTAACTATGATCGATACAACTCGAGATATCAAGCAATTAGTAAGCTTTGGCCTTGGATTTGCAAATGATTTTCTATGGCAATTGAATTCTATTTTATTCTCAATGTTTAATCGTTCGATAAATGAATGTTAATACTTATACATATTACATAGTATTATTTATACTGTATAAATACATTTTAGTTGAACTGTGTGTACTAAATGAATAGCGCTTCGAATCTACATATATGACGAAAACTTCCAAGCACTTCGAACATGATTCGAAGCTTAAAACTCTTAAATTCTTGATAGGTCTAGAAAATGAACATCTGGTTGCCAAAAATTAGCCAGGTTGATCGGCCAGAGGGTCTCGCCAGGGTCGCAGTTTATTAAGACTAGTGTTCCTTTTCGAGAATTCTTTCCCGAGAATTTCTCGAGAAATATTATAATTGCTTATTTCTTATTTCTCGAGAAATTTTAGTCTAGCAAATCGCGAACGTATAAACACATTTACAATTTATAATAAATCTTATTAGTAACATTAGAACCTATATGAATTACAATAGAAAATCTCAGTAGAGAAGATTCTACATTATTGACTGGAAAATTCTTAACTGCAGAACTCTTAAATTCTTATTTAACAATTTAGAAAAATTGTATACCTACTGAATTAAGTAATGAGTTTCTTATGGCTACGAAAGGAAAAATATCGAAAAGAAGAGACAAAACTATTGTCTCCCTTAGAAAATGTTTGCAAAGGTAATCCAGAACCTCTTTAAAAAGATTCAAAAGACGCGTTTTTTCATTTAATTCCACGATAGATATGTATAAAACGGCAAAGCAAATTCTAAGTAGCTAGACTTTTCAGAAAATATAACAGTAACTTACGGATCCTCAAAATGAGGAATTACCATTAAGAAAACAATTCCAAAATTTAGTTTCAACCTAGAAAAAGATAAATTCCCGACTTTAACTAAGGAATTTCATATTTTTCAGTCCACTGGAAGGACACCCGATTTACCATAACTTTTGAATGTGCTACATACGATCAAGTCAACGTTCAATCAAAACGAAAGAAAATTTTCTACAGCTACAGATTTTATCCCCCCCAAAAAGAAGGAAAGAAATAAATTCCACAAATTTGGAATGCACAATTTTTGCACTAAATAAATAATCAATTATATTTAATACCTGTTGTTTCATTTATACAAGTTGAACAAAAGTTTACTTGTGTTTTTGATAAATATTATCAACATTATTCTAAAAATATCAATTTTGTAATATTTCCTTCAATTTCTCGAGAATTCTCAAGACGTATGATCTGATTTCTCCAGTTTGGGTGGCGACACGAACATTCATAAGGTGATAGGTCTATCCTATACCTCGTCTGTGGTTGTACTAATATTTCCTCTCTATGACTACTTAGCTGCTCTAAAGAAACATGTGCAGTGAGTCAAAAACTTATTAGCACATACATATTCTTTAGGCTGAACCCTTTGCCTGGTTTCCTTCATCGTAACATATAAAACAGAAAGTGTATGTGTTTGTTTGTCGGCCGCCTAAAACTTTTCGAACGGTAAACTCGAGTGTCACGATATGTGCCTCAGCTAATTAATGCGAGGGATACTAACAGATCCGTGAAGTTTGTACTCCAACGTTTGAGTGAATTATATTTATGCAAAAATGATTTATGCAAATCAAGTTCCAGGTACAGGGTTTACAAAAATCAAAATCTTAGAGTATCACTAATTTTAATATTTACCACATAGGAAAAAAGGTATTCGCAAAATATTTATATATTTTTTCAATTAAAAGTACAAATAAAATATACATTGTATTCTTAACACATAATTTGTTCTGTCTTATTACATTACTTTCTTTTAATCACAGCCCATACTCGAATTTTTAATCACGCTATATACTTTATTTTTACAATCTGTAAAATATATTTTTTATAAACATTAGCACACGGGTATTCATACATTTTACATTTTAAATGTAGATACACGGAAATATTACAGTAGGTACATTGCGGTGGACAACGATTCAAATTAAATACTGATATGTGTTAACATCTTTCATGCGTGACCTTCAACATATGGGGCTGACAAAATGTGAATAATACTTTCAATAATAAATCAATATCAAAATCCTATCGCTAGTACAAATTAAAGTCTTCAATGTTTATTTTAATGAAAAGAATTATATTAAAATTATATAATTAAACGGAAAATTGTTAAGAAATATATCAAAATTAAGCAACAAGTTGCGTTATTGGATATCAATTTCAGGAGAAATAAAAATGACAAGCTACAGTAAAAAAAAAATTATAAACAAACAGTGTTTGTAGCTTCAATAAAACATGAAAGAGAAATCGTATACATAAGCGTAGCGCGGTACACAGGGTACCTACATGATGGGTGGATGGTACAACCGGGATAGGGTGATTTCTTGTATTACCCATTATCACCCACTCTTAAATATAGATATCGTCGATGATAGTGCAAAAGCGCGTATGAGTTTGTAAATACCGCGGATCTGCAAAAGTAGCAAAATTGAGATTTCGCGCCCACGGTTGCCAAGCTCTGTTTCGCTTTTTTTTATAAGTCACATCATTGATATTAGTATTTATTATAAGGAGTGCTAAAACTGCCCCCAAAAAGTTCGATCAAAGAAATCCCTTAAAATGGCTAAAATATTAAGTTTCTTCTTCCACTTGTAAAATCGGTAAAATGCAGAACCACGGTATGTACAAACTACTCATACGCGGTTTTGCACTATCATCGACGATATATACCTAGGTATAAATGCGATACGGCATCATATTATTGCTACTTAATTCAAAGTAGGAAGAACAGCGTTAAAATCTAATAAAGTAACAATGATAATAATTTCGTTCTTCTTATAAAAGTATAAAAATAATACGATCCATCCAGTTTACGTTGTTATAAAATACTATCTAGAATATATAACTGTTTTGTGCTTTTAAAAATTCCTGCACGTACAAAATTTCCGTTTGCAACAGTGATCATGACTGGCGTAAATAGTATTCTTACTACGATTATAGTAATCTAGTATTAACTAAATTAGTGCGGTAATCTGAAAATTACTTCTCACTCTTCGTTGCCATTCTCCCAAGAATTATATGCTTTTTCCAAGGAGATATATGCTGGTGACTTGTTATCCGTGATCTTCGACTTTTTATCCGTGGTCTTCGACTTTTTATTCTTGATCTTCGAATTTTTATTCGTACTCTTATTTTCGGTGAGATTTTCCTTACTTATTGCATGAATCGTATCAAGTATCAGACTTGGATTGCTTTTCACGAATTGCGTAGCTTTCATTAACGGTGTAATCTTTTCATTTTTCGATTGATTGTACACGGTACGCTTAATGCGTAAGTGAGCTTTTGATTTTTTGCTTTCGAATGCTATAATGCTCTCCACAGTGGTCCATTGGATTTTGTCTATGAACTCGTTACTACCCCTTTTCAAAGCTGATTCTAGAATTTGATTTCGATTTGGGTCTTGACTCGGGCAACGGTAATAATGTTGCTCGTCCTGTCGTTCGTTTTCCATATAATCAGTCACGATAAAGCTTAGAAGGTCTTCGGGGGCGTGAATTTTATGAATAGCCGCACTATTGGGCACAGAACAAAGACCAACATAGATGGAATTAGCATTAGAAGCATCGGCGCTGAGCTCTACTTTTGTAGACTTAATTGTCTGGCCTAAGGCTGCATGATACGTTAACGCGTATATACGCAAGGGAAATTGCCACAAATCCACCTCCGTCTCTTTCGGCAGCAACCATTTACGATACGCTGGTAGAAGCTGATAATAATTTAGCTTACAACGTAATATCTTTGTAACAATACCATCACTCACGGAACGAACATAAAGAATTTCCAACATCTCATTTTCATTATAGATCATTTCTTCTAGTTCAACTATCTTGTGTGCACCCTTTTCGGTAATATGTACATATTTACAACCCTTTACTAAGAGCAAACTGGGAAAAAATTTGCGATCGCGACGAACCGTATGAACAACTTTCAAGTCATCTTCCTTGCCATACATAAACGGTTCTACGACGTAGTGTGTTCCGTTTAATGTCAGATGATCTATGAAACGGAACAAACGTGCTGTAATATCATGATGGTATTGGGACATATAAAGTGTATCAAAACGTTCTTCCGTGAAATATTTCGACCGAAAAAGGGAATAGAGCAAATATCGTAGTTCAAAATGAAACTGGACGTCTCCTTCCGGGTTGCGGCTTTGTAGCATTTCACAGAAATATGACAACTTGGTTTCGAAATTATCGTCAGTCAATCGCATGTTTTTAGATAATCTCGTTATGGTCAGGTCACTAAGTATCTGCATGATATAATAATTGTTTCGATTATGCAGTCGACACTTCGATAGCGCACCCTGTTGCATTTTACTCCCAGCGAATATTAAATTCACATGTTTCTTCAACGATATTATATGCAATAGAAGTAACATAGCTGGTGAAGCAAGAGTATATGTGTCCAAAATAATAGTGTTTATATGACTGAAGATTTCGCTGTATTTTAGGGAATATTTCATTAAGTCATAAAGTAGATCAATAACATTCAGATTGATCACATTAAACATTTTAATTGCGCGATTATATGGTAAATTAAAGTGGTGCATACAGTAGGATATATAAGTATATCCTTTCATTTTATTCTCTTCAAGCTCACTGGCTTGATCCCTTCTAAAAACAATACAGTCTGTTGAGTCAGCATACTGTGTTGCCAGGTAGGACAAGAGTTTAGTTTTGCCAGTTCCACTTGGGGCATCAATCATGATAACTGTACCCTTCTCATTTTTAAGCCATTCTTGTATATCATAGTACACTTCTCTCTGATCGTGATTTAGTTTGTCAACTGTAGCTTTGGTCAAATTAATGTCATCATCACAATATAGACCATGTTTGAGTAGCACCAATTGAGAACCATGAAAGAAAAGTTGTTGTTAAGATGTTTATTTATTATAATTGTATTATTATATTGTATTGAATGAAGAAATTTCTTTACCTTTCGTCATGGTATATTCTATTTCCTTGGACTATGTACCTCTCCACATAGAATTGGTCCAGTAGTTAACAGTGTCTATACTCTTCAGGCTTCAGCTTGAATGGCTGCAATTATATTATAGGTTAGTCATCAAGTGCATTTCTTATTAACAGTTACTTGTAACATAATCGAAGTATACGGTGAGTTATAAATTTTCTGGGTATAAGATCTTACGATCGTTAGTGTGTATACCATCTTATGGGGTGGGCAAGTCTGACAAGGAGAGGTTCCCAGGTGTCCGCATCTGATTGTTTTGAATTTTGAATATGTTTTAGAGAACCGAAAAATAAGATATACGTGTTTCTTTATAGCGGCCCGTTTTCATATTTAGGAGGTGAAAGCAACCCCTAAAGTTGTAAAATTTTCAGGTGTTCATCTCCGTTTGCTTTGAATTTTGGATATGTTTTAGAGGACCGAAAAATAAAAAATACGGGTTTTTTTTATAGCGGCCAGTATCCATATTTAGGGGGTGAATGAATTGATAACTACATATACATATTCGTAACGAATAAGAGACATTCGTTCCCGCTCGACCAATTGAATTTAATTTTCTTCTTTGAATGTGGGTGTCTCCACGTCCACATTTATTAATAAATATTTTAAGTCACCGTCAAATATGAGCACCGCCTCATAATTGAGTTTTACAACATCCAAAATGTGATGTTCCACTGGTGGGCCGTC
Source organism: Andrena flavipes (assembly GCA_963971345.1). Lineage (NCBI taxonomy): Eukaryota > Metazoa > Arthropoda > Insecta > Hymenoptera > Andrenidae > Andrena > Andrena flavipes. Next base: position 64,863,653 of record OZ020480.1, read on the forward strand.
TGTACTGGACGAGAGTTAGAACAGAAAAGACGATGGACTCTTATCGCGAAAATGTATGAGGCTCGGTTTGCTGAAGCGTTTACAAAAGTGGGGAGCGAGAATGTGTGTCGTGTTGCTTGCCTTTGCAGAATTTGCAACGCGACTCCTACATTGCGCGACAAAGTCTGTAGCGAAAATATAGTTTAAAGTCCTAACTGATATAACTTTTGAAATTTGTAGATCGTTCCGTATAATCGGTCCATTGAGAGCCACCAGAGGTGGTATAACCAAAGATTTTACGAATTCCTCCGAAAATAATCTTCTTTTGAATAGATTATAGGTAGAGGAAGTGGTGCAAATATAGTCTAGGGTCTAAATATGGGTTAGTTGAAGTATTGGGCCATAGTGGGTGTTTCACTTTATCCAAAAAGATGTAAAAGTACGACTGAGAAACAAAAAGAGCTGTGGGAAATAGATAATGGCTTGCATTTTAAAAGATTTTTACAAATATGTTTGTCTTACTTTTTTAACAATAATCTGTTGAACTAAGAGTTCTTTGCTATGAGGACTATATTGTTGACACTGTAATCTTGTTTTAGCACAATTTTTTGTAATGAATAGCATCGCGTAGTAACGGCGTTTAGCGTTCTAAGCATCCGTGAGCAAATGATCTAAATACAGTCTACAAAGCTGAAGACGATTTCAGCGAAATTCAAAATAATGCGATAAAAAAATTAAAAAATATTGTCAGTTTTTTGTGTATAAAAATCGTTCTACTCGACTTAAAAAAAAAACGGTGCGTTGTGAGATAAACAATTCATTTTTACATACAAAATTTGAATATCCTTATGACATTCTGATGTCGAGTCATGCTGTCAAACAGGTCAAAAAGTGTGGTTTCGAGAAAAACACGAAAGCTCGTCAGGCGCATTCATGCACATCATACAAAAGGTTTATGGGCCATATCTCTGTTATTACAATGACTTTTTTATGGGGTCTTTTTTACAATATTTTTGAAGGTCCAAACTCTCATGTCGTGGCAATTTTTTTCCGACTTTAAACATTGTGGTATAATCCGTTAAATAATTTCGAACAGAACATCAAGGTGAAAGGGCAAATGTGTTTTCATTTAATTGGGGCTAAAAGTCCAGCGGATAAAAAGTCTTGAATGCAAAATCTCCATTCATAAACAATCGATTAAATATTGCAGCATAACTATGTTGAGTACATGGGCAGTGTCGCCAGTCTTTTTGGGATTTCGTGCGCATCATATGACGCCTTTGTCATTATGTACTTCAAGAAGCGAAAAAAGTACCTACGTCGTTTTTGTTGTGTTATTCAAAGTAAACCACAGTTTAACAGCGTATAAGGTGATTACGTTAAGGTTGTATGTTTTTAGTAACGTGTACATGACATTGTTTATTTCTGAATGATAATATTTTCGAAACTAGGTACATATAGAGGTAATGTGACTTAATTTTAGCCCACTTCCAGGAATTCAATCGACTAGGAATTTTGCAAGCGTGCGTAGTTATGATGAAAATACAATTTTTTTAAAAAAGCACACCCTCAAGGGCGTGGAAAACTGCAACGCACTTCTCTCAGCCTCTCGGCCACATCTCGGAAACGATAAAAAGTCGTTGCATTGGCTAACAATGGCATCACGAATTCCGTCAATACACAACTTATCAAGAAATGATCCGTCACGTATAAATATTTCAGTTCTTCAAGTTTTTTTAGTTACGAAACTCAAACACTAAAAAGTAAATAATAAAATATATATAAAAAAAATTAAGTTAAACGATTTTATTCAATTTGATTGAAAATGCACAAAAAAACTAAAATATAAATGCTCATGTATTACAATTACAATGGTGATGTCATTTTAAATAAAATTGTGGGACAGAATATTTTATAACAGGATACGAATCAATTTAATACAGAATCAAGCATTGAAATGAGCGATGAAAAACGAAGCCAAATTTTGACGCTCTGCATGCACCCTCCTAGATCGGGCCCTGATTAGATACACTTTATCATTTATGTTTCATACACTGTTATTGCAATAACTAATAATCAGTAATGAATCACATGATAAGACAAATTCCTGGAATGTGCAGTATCATTTTGATATTCTTTATTACTAAGTATCAGTACCTTATATGTATACATATAACATAAAGCAGCCAGGCTAGAGGGACTTTCCGGGGGAGCCCCGTTCTAAGCGATTAGCTCACTACCCCCTCCGCTGTTCAACCACGGGGGGAGCTCGAAGGTTTGATAACCCCGAGTCCCAAAAAATCAACCACGGAGGGCCTCGAAGGTTTGATAGCCCCGGGCCCCAAAAATCTTAATTCGGGCCTGAAAGCAGCGGTTCTTAACCATTTTTTTTTTACTATGGACCTTCTTCATTAGTGCATCAAATATTAATTTGAAGTTGCTCATCAACGATGTTCAAATTTGGAGAGAAAGAAGTATTAATAAATACACATATTCCTATTATAATATTTGTATTGGAATGGTACCATACGAATCTAAAGAAATAATAGTACCTATAAACATCGCGGCTCCTCGTAGACCACAGGTTAAGAACCGCTGACATAGATGTCAAATAAATGACTTAACATGTATAATACTGTCATTTTAGTGACTAACAATGTATTAAAGATTTCTAACAAGCATGGTACAAATATATACGTTTGAGTTGTGTACGAATATTGAAATAAAAAATTGATTTGTTTAAAATAGATAATATTAATGATAATGCAAGTATCGCTATTGCTGAAATAATATTAATAATTATGAGTAGGCAATTATGAATAAAGATACTCTTGCAAAAATGTTATGTTTTTTGTTGATATCATTCCAAATACAGTAATGCTCGGTTAACTTTGTATGACTAGCCTGCACATTCAAATTATCGCGAGTGCGATAGCGTTTTGATTCAAAGAATCAGCCTCATAACAGATGGATAAGGAAAGAGAAGACATACTGTGGGAGTAAATGAGATAGACGTACTAGGTACGTGGAGCAACCACGGCCAAGGCCCGATACTTCGAACGAGTGCCGCTCACGTTACAGTGTATCGTACAATGATGAGAATTTAACTTTCCATAATTGTCGGCTATCTTTACGAAAGTAATACGAATTGGTTGGTGAGGTTCTCCCAAAGAAAACAAGGTCCAACACGACATAAATCAGACTATTTTGGGGATTGTGTACGTCGGTAGACTACATTCCTATTTAAAAATAATCCAATGCACTTATTTTTTCGTATCAATATACCTTTATTTTGCTGGGCTCGAAGTGATGAAAGTGAAGCCAGTCGCATAAAAAATAGTGATAGATATGTATGGTTCGTTTAAATTTAACCGAGCATCACTGTATCACTGTTTTTTGAGATCCTTTTACATTTTCCAAGCGGTGAGTACGACAAAGACATCGTGTTTCTCACCACTGACATTGATGAAATAGTAAACATGAAAGTATTTCTGCTATATAAACGAAACAATTTTAAAAACTGTATTCATATGTCGAATCCTATACCTCGTTTATAATGTAATGCAGCAAATTTTACCATCAAAATGAATGATGATCAGTTAGTTAAAAATAAAATTGGGAAAAGAACAATTTTTGTTGCGCAAAAATGTACGTGGTGCTTACACATTTTCGATGCTAACGAGTACGTCAAAAACTAAGTGATTAACTATTTTAAATTAACTAAAACTCAAAATAAAAGTCTTGCATAGCAAAATTAACATAAGTTAAAAAAAATTGAGAAATTGCAGAAATATTATTTTACATTAAAACATTTTGTATTAGAATTTCAATCCAATAATTATATTGGCAGATGCTTTTTTCTCCATTGTATTAAAAAATTTATTTATGAGAGAATCATAATAAAGAAGTCAGCATTGCACACTGTACCGTATATGTCAGAGAACAATTGAAGATAATATACTCGGCAAATCAAAATGACACCAGAATTCTAATTACTATTACCAATAATGGTAACATGAAACTACTATTTAAAAAGATATTAACTAACCGTGAGGTATACAAAGGCACATGTATCACTATCGATGCGTACGCGGTCACGTCAATTCCGTGCAGATTTCACACTGAGACTAAACAGTAGACGAATAGAAGAACGCTGGCTTGCCGCTGGCGTTGCGTTGCATTTATACATACATACGTATATGTCAAGCACTTCTCGCGAATACTTTTTTCAAAATGCGAAGATTGTTTCAATCAAGTCAACATAGAACTGCTCGTTAGTCAGGTGCATTGTAGATGATGCAATGCAGAACAGAGATCTTATCACAACGCAATTGTGTACTGGAAACTCCTAACTTCTTTGCAGGTTAAAATAGCAATGCATGAATGTGAACGCAACACAGTACGGGGTTTCCCCGGTTAACACGTATGAGTTTTATCGCATATAATTGTCACAAATGTCTAGATTTTCTTTTACAATTGTAGTTGGACTCCAGTATTGAACAGAAAGTACACATTAAACCGGTATGGAAAACTTAAAAAGTTAATACGTAAAGTATAAGTTAACGATAAACTGAAGTAGATGAACATATAAAATCGAGCCAATTCAGGATAAATTTTATGCTGAGAAACTTACATTTTGTTTTATATGTCAGGTCTATATCCATTTATTTGCACTAACTTTGGGTGTAAAACAAAACAAACGAGGTCGAAGGAACGAATTGCGTATATAGACGATTCCTTATGCGCACGTCGTGAAGTTGAACGATTGAATGCATGGCAATAAAGTTGTCTGACAAGAGGATATGTACGATGAATCAGCTTTAAAGCACCCCACGTGGTACACCCGGCTTTTGTGCTTCGACAAATCAGGCATCAGCATTTATCTCTGCGCGGCAAGTAATTCGTTAATTCGGTTGGACACAAAATATGTCGGCTCCGCCCAATATTTAAAACTAGCGTAACTGTAACGTAAATATGTAAGTACTTACTCTCCTCTGAAGTTACTTATGTTTATAAATATTTCTCGCTTTCTTCTTTTGCGAACACCATGTCACTCTTGCTTGCAACAACTACGCCATCTAGATCTAGAACCGAAAACCATGTGTCATCCGTACCTTATGTATTTTACGTTATCGTAGGCTCGATTTTTTTTAAGCTTGGCGTATATATCCTATCCCAACTACTATTATATCTCCAGCTAGCCTTTCAAACCCCGAGCCAGTTTTCACACTTTTCACCAACGCTCAGAATCTGTCAGGAAGTGAGTCTTGTCACGTATTCGGTGTAAAGTTCAGAACGTTGTATTGATGAACTTCTTATTTAAAACGAACTGGTGCTGTTGTTGAATAAGTTATATTTTATCACGAGTATAGCATCAGATCTTATGACACATAATCAGAATGGCACTTAATAATACTCGAATTTTATCGAATTTGGATTAAAAATATTTCTATCTGTTCAACTCAGCTCCCCCCAAGATTAAATCCTGCGTGCGCTTTTGATGTATTGTATATATACAGGGTGTTAGAAGAGTGATGGTCACTGCTTTCAGGGGTGAACCTACACCAACTCTGAAGCGGTGAAGATTTGTAAAAAAAACTTGTCGCAAAATTATTTATAACATTGAAAGTTAATGTTAATCTGTTTTACATCAGCATATTCTCTTCGCTGACAGGAGAAAAAGTCTAAAAGAAACCATATGCTGCAAACGCATCGTTCGCTAAAATAAATTGATAAAGTTTTGGCATGGATGAATAAGTGATGCTATTTAATGAATAGCAATTTTCAAGTTTTAGAGGACACCGTGTATATATATCAGGGCGTTACCTGAATTTGTATGTGAGGGTCGCATAGATCTTGTCAGTATCGTGATACAAATCGCAATGTATATTTTGACTGTTTCGGTATTGATGTATCGGTATCAGCTGGTACGTCGAGTGTCAGCATATCCAGTAAAACCTCGACAACTCGAAAACCTCTATACCTAAGACGAAAATTTTCTTCATTCAACTCGAAAAAAATCTTTCGTATCTCAAACTATATTTTGCATTTAATTATGTATTTTACCTCTACAACTCGAATTCAGAAGAATTCCGACTTCTAGAAGTGGAAGTCGAAGAGGATTAACCTTAACGGTTCCGCGATCGTCAATTGTTTATACAATTGTTTATTTCTTTAAGCAGTGCATGGGGAAGACGAGGGAACACCTGCAGGAGTGACGGTATATGTGTGTGTGATGACGCTATGACATTGAATTTGGCTTGCTTTACACCTTCACAAGTCCAAAAATTAACCGTCGTTTAATTTCGTTTGTTGAACCTCTCTTACTCGAAACCTCGATGAGCCGAAACCTCTATAACTCGAAAATTTTTTCCCTTCCCTTGAGGTTCATTTTTTTTCATAGACAAACACTTTCAGATATTTTAGATGCAAAACCTGAAAAATAAGTGTAGCACTTAAGAATGCTACTCGGAAATTCCACGAAACTGAATTTTGAACTGAACTGATGTCTCATAATTCCGTCTCAACGTATGTATATGTTGTAAGGAATGTGAGATTTCAACTGTCTTTAGATGTGTTTCCAAGCGGTCATTTAGCTGTCGTTGAGGAGCGACTTGGAAAAGAGAAAGCGCAATCGGCATTTGGGGGCGATAGTCAGCTAAATACAGACACAGCTCACATTTCCGAGTCATCCTGTTTTCCAATAGAGCTAGTCATACATTTTCCAAACTTTCACCGATGCTAGTCATCCGCGCATTTCTCGACAATATCTTGTAACTGTTTCACCCTTACGCATCAACCCCTCCACATCTAGCTAGTCCCTTAGGTGTAAGACCGTAAAACAACGTTCCCACCGGTGCAGACATTTTTCCGTGAACTGACTCCTCACGCCCAGACCGTCACAGTATCATAACCCAGGCTCTTCCAGGGACTGTGACGGGGCCTAACCAAGGGAGGCTCGAGGACTGGGCCGAAGCGTTAAGTTCTCTTACAATGTGTTGTTTGATACTTGACACAAATGTCAGATACACATTTTGATACAGATCTCAACAAACGTAACTTACACAAAGAGTAGACGGAAGCGTGATAACATTTACGAACAATAAAGTAATCTGCAGCAGAGATAATACTCGAACAAAAGCATTCCCACAACACTTAAGCATTGTCGAATATATATGTGTAAACAATAGCCCTGACTTGTCGATGCGTTATACACAGAGTCGTCAAAACGAATGTCTCTCGTCCTTTCGACGCAGCCTCGCGAACCCTCGTCGATGACCCTGACGTTAAAACCGTAAGATCACTGCTTGCTAAATAGAAATTGGAAAATACACAAAAAAACTATTGGTAGGGAAAACAGTAGCACAAATTGACTATAAAAAGTGACCAAGATCTATGAAAATTTCGTTTTCGGGAGAAAATATATTCTTATATGTTCCAGGATTTGCTCTGCTCGATGTTTCAATGACGCATTCAGTATTTAGCGTCCGTTGTTTACGAAACGTCACAACTACAAAAGCCTGGTGTAATTGTATCCCCAGGTCACAGTGCCTATGGTTCCTTATCGGGAATTCTGCTCGTGAACGTGACTTCTTATGGTTTTCCTACTGCGATTCTTATAGAGTCTTTTATAAGAGGATAAACTAAGGCTTCCGTATAATACTAATCCAGAGGAAATCCCTTGCATATTCGCAGGCTTAGAATTTTTTGAATTTTCGGGTTTGGGATTTTCTTTTGTGAACAAGGCTGAACGCGCACGAATGATGCATGCGGAGGGGTCGAAAGTGCCATTTGTCTTTCGTCACCAACTTCTGTGCTTAGCTTAAGCCCACTCCGCAGTCGTAAAGATCGTATCGAAGGTATTGAAATTGAAGCGTGTGTTTATACTCGAGAGATAAGGGATCCGTGTTTTAATTTGAAGAAAAGACGACGCTGGCGGAACCACGCGCCTTCAGCGGACTACCCCTTTTCTTCTTGCGTCCCTCCACGAAGCGTTTTGCCGTTCCCCGCGAGTAATCTCAAGTGATTTTTTAATACAACAGCGAATCGCTCAGGTTGTTTGAATTGAGAACAATACAGGGTATAATGAAGAAAAGAAAGACAGCCGTGTCCTGGGAAGGAACATCATTCCCTTTTTCTGTAGCGACTTAATCAATCAGTATTGCAAGTATTCCAAAATTAGTGAATATAATGTGTCTATATTTACTGAATTATAATCGATATAATAAATATAGAAGTTCAATGACCAAAACGAGGGTAACAGCTTTTTCCGAGAAAAGAATGTCAGAAGGGTGCAACGAGCGTATGACTTCATTCGCACACACTACATTACTCAAAGACATATACATTGGTACATTAAGTATATACCTAACAAATTTTTCAGAACGTGGATCTCGTTCGAAGTCTTAAATCTTAAAAACAGTGCAAAATCATTTTTTTCTAAACCCCAATTAGGAAATTATGCCGTCTACGCGTCCACCAGAAAAATCATGGTTTCTATTATACAATGTCCTCCTTTGAACTCAATATTCTTCGTATAAGTAATTTTCCCAAACGCTTTCCTATATCAGTTTATAAGAATCACCCTATATAGAATCGCGATACCTACGTCCTACGTCATAATTTAACAGTCATGATGTCGTTCAACTTGCTAAAACAGCGATGACGTAACCAAAACATAACACGTCATACTTAAATATAAGCATGTAGTAGGGCGGTGCCATGTATCATCATTTCGATCGATAATCGTTTCTGCGGTAAGTAGTGCTCAAGTTGATTCCTTGATCTCACCTATTTATTTTTGTTGACAAACCTCGCCCGCTTTTCCACTGTGCATTACCTGCTGAAGGTTGCCTTCAATTATGCCCACCACACGAGGAAACGTTGCCTGGACGGAGCAAGGAGGTTATATGCAGTTCTTATTTTGACAGGCGCAAACTCGGATCCGTGGTGGGACAGTAAAGAAGTCGGTTAAAAAGCTGTGCAGCAGTCAGCGATTGTTCGTCAGTTAAACAGACGGGTCCGTGCTCGTCGTTCCTTTGGATTAGACTTCAGTGTATTTTCTTTTTAGCAGTGTTTTTTCTACTGTTGCAATAAACAAGTTACTTATCACAACGTAAACACAAGCGGAGACGAACAATGTCCGAAATGGATGATAATAAGACAGGTGAACGTGAAAAAGTTACAGTTATTTTTAAATACATGCTTTTTCAAAAGAAAATATTTAATATATCCCATTTTACCCTTTTCTCATTGTGTACAAATTGCCATGTTCTATGATAACAGCTGGTAGCTTTATAACCATGTCTCGAGTTTAAGATATATTTAAACTGTCACTCTCAATTGTTTAAATAGAATAATAAGCAATCTTTGTAATTTTATGAAAACAATCCTTTGCGTGTAATAATAAAATATTGTCCGCTTTTCATTTTATTCATTTCCGTTAATTCATTTGTTAGAACACATTGTCATGACTCCAAAATGCAAGACCACAAATTCCACGACACTAATAATAGAAAGGCAAGCTTTAAAGCCACTGACAGAAAATGGAAATGGAAACAATGTGCATATCGCCGGAGGAGATCACACAGGAATAGTTATTAATAAGCAAGCCGTTGCTGGTATATAAATTTTTAATGAAACATTTCTAATGCTGGCATATTGTTGATATCAACGAATTGAGTATTGTAAACTTTTTACAGTTGCAAACGGGGAAGTGCATCCGGCGCATTTGTGCTTGCAGTTCAGAGTATTCTTGGTCAGTGCCCAAACTGGGAAGCATACCCAAGAATCTAGGACTCTACAGTTTTGGTTTGTAGACACACTTTCAGAGGCTGAACATCCAAGTGTGGCTCAAGAATTCTTTAGAGAATTAGTTAGTCCTCAAGAATTTCCACGAGGTAAGAGTTATTAAATATATTTATTGATAATTCATTTAAATATTTGTGAATTTAATTAATCTCACATTATAAACATTATACATTCAATAGATATATAAGAGTTAATCCCAGTTGTTATGCTCACTGTGTACAAGTATAAAAGTTTCTAGCCACACGCACTTCGTAATATTTCATGTCCAGTCGTTTTACTATTTCATTCTCGATGTGAATATGTAAAACATTTCTAAAATTGTATATCATAATTTTATTTACGTGTACCAATAATTACTGTAATTTTATAATTATCGTAACAATATTATGTTTTTTTTTTACAGATTATATTGGTTTCATAAAGAAAATAATGAAGTTAATGTTGCATAAGTATGTTAACATCAAAAAGATAGAAGTTGAATTAAAACAGCTCGAGGAACCCATCAATCTTCCAGCTAGGCCATGTAAGTAAAATATCTTCCTTTGTATAATTACATTTAATAAATATCCCTGTTTGTTTGATCAGTGACAGAAGATATATAAATAATTTAAAATCAAGTACACAATAAATATTTTGCTTTTAAATGAAAATCTTACACGTTGTATGTGATAATTATTCTAGCGTTTAATGCTTTATATTTTAATAACAAAAGTTGTATTTGAATATAGCATTATTGGTGTAGATTATTGGTTTGGTATAAATTAGTGTATTTATAATGTATTTTCCTTTTGTTTTAATGAAACAACTGTCAAGTAAGGAGTAGCATCAAGATTTATTTGATTAGGCTCATTGAACTTAATGGTTCTTTATTGAAAGATATTGGAGCAGTGTGTCTTAAGTGCACATTGTAACTGAAACCGAAGGAAATACACACTTAACATTTATATGAATCTTTTACATTTACATAATTACACTCTCCTATACACAATGTATATCTTATGAAATTTGCACAATACAAATTTCATTTGTGATGTCTGTTATTCACAGCTAATACTGGTCATATACTGTTCACATTTTCTCCATGTAAGAGAATTATTTGGAAATCAGGTTGGAAATCATGAAAAATTACAGACATTATTTTATCGCAATGTGTTTGTATGATTTTTTAATACACACGCTAATATACAGGGTGTTTCGTTATCGGTGTTATAATTGGATAGGGGTGGTTCTCCATAAAAAAATAAATCGAAAATGTAGAGACATTTTCTGATTTGGAGTTTGTTTAAAAAAAATTGTAAATTCAACAGCCAATATGGTATAATTGCAGGTCAAATGAATCTTTATAAAAACACAAGCTAAAATTGTAGAAGAATCTTTTTCCTGACGAGGCTTTGTTTCCGAGACAAATGGTTTTGAAAATTGGTCAGAAAATTGACATTTGAGTTAATGTCGGCCTCATTTTCAATACCGATTTTCTGGGAAACGGAACATCGATCGAAAAGAAAATATTTCTACATTTTCGACTATTTTTACACAAAGATTTATTTTACAGTCATATTATACTACAGTATTTTGCCATACTGCTAAGTCTTAAGTCAGAAAATATTTTTCTACTTTTTCGACTTATTATTTTTATGGAGAACCATCGCCTTCGCAGTTGTAACACTAATAACGGACTATACGCTGTACATAGATAACAATTTAATATTTACCGGTCAAACATTTGATTAGAATACTGCCGTCCTTTTGTAACTTTAACATCATTTTATTGTGAATTTATTTGATTCATTAATCTTCCTTTCCTTTAAGTAATAATGTAAAGTAAGGGGCATTTTGATAAAAAGAATAAGATTTAAACTGTAGTGAAGAGAAAGTGAATGCAATTGAATATACAAGAGAATGTTTCTTATGTTGGCCGGTAAATGTAGGTTTTACTGCTTCACATAGCAAGGTGGTAACCATAACAACATTGGCTTAAGACAGCCTGTTCCTTGGTTTTTGCATTACATAATAATACGAATAATAAATTTCTTTTACATTTTTAACGTTTATTTCAGTGAGCAACTAAAATCGAGACTCATGATGATCCTATTTTCATTATTCTTTTTGTCGATAGTTTATTAATTAATAAAAATATTCCGAGTTTAATTTCATTTAAAGAATATATCATGTCTTGTATGATATATATTTATATCATACTTTAATAAGTGCATGACTACTAATGCATTGGTATTATTTTTGTTTATGTAGTCCAAGATGTTAATATTGGTTGGAATTAATTCACTTTAATAAAATAAATAATAAATATGCTTGTGTTTCATGTTCCAGGAAATTTTACTATTTATGAAAACAAAATTATATTTCACGTTAACTTTGAGAATATTTGTTTATAATTTAGTACGTATATAGCACTGGCTTATCCAGTGTGTAAGTTATGCAGTGTCCTTTCATTGCTATTTTTTATGCAACAGTAACATATTTGTACAAAGCATTCACCTTGTACTCATGGTTACTTACTGCTATTTAGCTATGTAGATTTCTGTGTCACTACTTCCATAAAAGGAATTATGTAGTAGCGTAAATTGTTGTCCTACTAAATTACAAGTATTTCTTCACCATTTGTCATACGGTAGATACATATTTAGTACATACAAAAACGCAAATTATAGTTACTCACCAGAAATTTGTTATTATTTTAAAGCTAATCACATAGGAAACTCATATCACACAGCATTTGTATAGTTTGCAACTGTATTAAAAATGTAGAAAAGATATTTCAGTATTTAATTTTTCTATTTAACAGTATCTACAGATGAAACAGTGGTTGGTCAGGTGATTGAACTGACATTGGAAAAAGTATTGGAACTAATTGAATCTGCTTATCCGAATCCAGTAACAGTAGTTGATTTAGCAAAGTAAGATTTCTGTTATATTAATAATAATATATTACAGATTTTTAATGTATTTTTTATTAAAAAATAATGTTAAATTTTTCCGATAATTCTGGTTTATAGAGAACATGGGTGGGATGCTTCTGCTGTTGAAACAAAATTGAAAGAATTACAAGCGAAAGGTGTTGTAAAAGCAATGGAACATGGAGCTTTTACAAGAGTTGTGCATCAAGATACTCAGATTCAAGTAAATTTCATTTAAACGTTATAATTATTTTTGTAATTGTCACTATTCTAAGATAAACTGATAAGAAATTATTTTATGTATTCTTAGGTCGTGAAGCAAATGCCAACAATGGCAAGTGCAAAGCAACCTACTATAGCTATTATTACAGCCCAATATTGTGAGAAACTTGCAGTTGACTCTATGATTGAAAACAAGGAAACATTTGTTCGTTACACTACTGTCGGTAAGATATATCTTGTTTAACATTTCTGATTTACTTGTTTTTTGCACCACTATAGGTGAGGTGTAACTTAATCTCCGTTGAATATTTACATTTATGTAAAAGGAGAACAAAATATTATTAAAAAAATTTCTTTCTTTAATGCCATCAACTTCTATATAAAAAAATGATGATATCGGTAAAATGATACGTCTATTTCGGTTTCTCGGTATCATTTAATTTTTAACAACTACTACATGTGGAGCTTATTCAAAGACACCCTATTTATATAATGTAATAGAATTATATAGTCGTACATAAGTCATAAGTGTCTTACGTATACAATTTGGTTCTTTTAAATAAGGTCACCTAAATATCTCGTCCAATTGTAATGGTACACAAAATATTTTACATGCAATTTGAATGGTATCAAGGGAGTATTCGAATTTTTTTCGTAACGTACACATAGTATTTTATAAAACACCATTAATGCAATTTGGATATTTATGCTCCATTTCCTGTCTCTACGTTGATGTTAGTAATTAAGGTCGCCATTCGGGGGCCATTCTATAGTCCCGAGATCAAAAGTTACATATAAAGTATTTCTGATGGCAGTGTCAGGTGGATAACACTGTATGAGATGCAGGAAATCATATTAACCTACTTTGAACATATCAACCGCTACTGCCTCAAACATAAATAGGTTTTGCAAATAGTGTTATGAATTGTTGTGTTATTTTACTATTAGTATCTGTAGTATTATTTTTCTATTATATTGATATTTTATTGTTTCTTCGTCACGAATTGAAATCGAAGTTTAGATTTGAGATACTTACAAATAAACTTATATTGATTCATACAGTTTTCTGTTGAATAATAGGTATTATTAGATTCTAAATAGTAGGGTGCAGCGTTACTTTCCAATTTAATTTTATTATTGTAAACTTGTTTCCCCTTTTAATTTTTATAACAAATTTTCCGGTACTTTTGATATTATATGCGAATCAACGGTAAAAATGCGAAACGTGTTTCGAATATACGTATATTTCACTAAGCATGAAACTTCAGGTACGGCAAACTCATCAGACGCAACAGACGGAGTACCGCGAGTGACATGCCGTTTTGGTAAAGTAGTTTGTAATATAGTTCCTTTTCCCTTTTAATGTCATCTTAATGTTATAGCTTGTCAATTGCTTGTGTTCAAGAAACGTCGCAGAGCCATTGTGCTGCAAAAAATGTTTATTAGGAGGCATTATTATTTTCACTATGGCAGAAACAATACTCTATCATCGTACAATGAATATCATTAGATCAGATTCAGAATATCATCTCATATGTTACGTCCTCATGTTTAAACATTTACTCTTTCAGCAATATTAGCAAATTGAATTTAATACATTGCACATACATATTGGACGGGCATGGTTCAAAATCATCCACAAATTGTGAATTTATTTTCATGTGTCTTTTGTGCCTTCTTGTTTGTTTTGTTCGGGTGAAATTTTTTACATAACATTGTTCTGGTTTTGTTCTTTGTGACTGGTATTAATCTTTTATAATTGTTTCCTTTTTTTTAATTAAAAAATTCATTAACAACAAAAAAATGAAAATTATTTATATTCAGTTTTCTTTTTGTTATTATTGTTTATTATCAATATCTTATTTACTTAATTTTCTGGTAAAAGTATAATAATATCATGCCATACATTTTCAACACGTCAAAGTAGGTAGTTTGTATTTTAAATTTATACGTATTTATGAATTGAAACATTGAATTATTAATGAAATCTTACATAAATTGGTGGTCATATTTTTTCTTCGAGAATAAGAATGAAAAAATTTACAAATTGATAATGCTTTTATAATTCATAATCACGTTTTTGCATACAGTAGCATATAAGTTTTGTAATTTGTAAATGCAACTAAGTTATGCTCGTCATCCATCACTTACAAAAACTTGAATTACTTGGTACACTAATAAGTCTTTAATTAATTTAATTCTGTATCTGGTGACAGATACTGAATATAATTGCATCTGTATGGAATGATTCGATTTTTAATCAATTTATTCACATATAACACAGGTTCGATACCAGTCTGCCAATAGTAGCACAGTGCACATGTATCATACACAGACTTCAGAATACTTAATGGTATCAAATTTTTATGATGCAAGACACAGGTATTTTCTGTTATAGGAGAATCAAACGTCTATACATTAGGCAACATTGGTGCACACAGAATTGTGTGCACAAAACTGCCAACTGTAGGTCATACTAGAGAAGCAATGACTGCAGCAGGAAATACAACTACTAGATTATTAGGTAATATTTCTAATATTTTCTTCGTTTGTTAGTAAACATATTTATATGTAAACTTCATGCCTAACAATACTGAATATCATTTAGGCACATTCCAAAAAGTAGATTTCGTGTTTCTCATTGGAATTGGAGGAGGTGTCCCTCATTACACAGATTATAATAAACATGTACGACTTGGTGATGTAGTTATTTCACATCCTACTCCACTTAACAAAAAGTACATTTATGTGTATTGTGAAAGTGCAAAGATAAACGAAACTCGTGAATACCATTTTGAAACCAAAGAGTACTGTCCACCAAATTTATGCCTTCAAGAAATCGCTGCTAATCTTAAAGTACAGGTAAGTTTGTTTCTGCTAATAACATTTATAGATATAGTGGGGATACAATGTGATTATTTATGAACTTTCGGGTTTTCCAGTCGGAGAATGAGACACATCCTCCATGGCAAGTGTACCTGAAGGAAGGTTTAGATATTCTAAGCCATCAAACGGAACACGATTTTAAAGCGCCTCCACCAGACTCTGATAAGTTATACATGGCTATTGGCGAAAGAGATGTTATTGAAGTGGCACATCCGACCGCACCGTTGGACGCAGCAAATAAGAGGTTATTATCTTTCGTATATAAACTAGGTTTCCGTACATGCAATCATTCCGTGAATTGCAATCATTTGTATTCTGAACTTTGGGTTGTTGTCCTTTTGTCAGCGTGTTCCTTTTTCAGAATGGACGGTTGCCCCCGAATTCATTTGGCGCCGGTAGCATCTGGCAGACATATTGCACGTGACGACCAGCTAAGGCAGAAATTTTCAGCCCGGTTTGGAGCCCTCGCGTTTGATGCAGAAATGGACGCCGTGGTTGAGAGTATTCTGGGTAATTGCCGTGAAAGTTTCGCCGTTATTCGAGGTATTTCTGACTATAAAGATGGTTCACGTATAAAAGAATGGCAGCCCTATGCATCTTTGGCTGCTGCTAGCGTAATGAAATCTATCATTTGTGCCATGGATCCACCAACTAATGTGTAATACCATTTCTAATGCATTCAATGCAATAGGTAGCAAAAATTGCATAATTTTTTGTTGGCGTTCTCAATATCACGCGGCTTTGTCTTTATACGAGGTGGACCAACTACTTTAATTAGTTAAAGATAATGGTGATTTAAAATTTCGCACAAAATTATTTAATGAACGGTATAATTTATTTCTTCTTTCTTTTGTTTATGTTTTACGTCGCATTTAATGCGATATATAACAGTGACTTATTGTTTTTACGATTGACGAGAAATTACGATCGTAATAGAAACATATGATATGTAGTCAGAAACTGACAGCACGAAGTGCGTATTCTAATTAATTAATTCGAATACGAATAATTTTCGTAACAGTAGGAAGCAACACAAATTCAGTACACTGATGCTTAGAAATTATTTATACATCGCTCAATAATTGTATTCTTTGACTGGCAAAAGTGCCAGTTCCTTTTATAAATTTTACCGCGACACGACTGTTTAAATAACACTTTTTACAATTTACATTTCTACACGCAACTTTTTCATGTTAATAGTCTAGCATTTGCATAAATTTACTACGCTAAATAATTTTCCAACGTGATCTATTACCAATTTGATATAATTTTATGCATTTTATAGATTTTTTTATATACACTTTGTACCTTTAATATCAGATCTATTACTCTTTCGTGTTAATTAAGTACGACGTTGAAAAATTAATATACGAGAGAAATCGGTTCAATGATTCTAAGACTGGTGCCATTTCCATTGTACGTCGCACACGCGTAGATTTCATGAAATTCTCTTCTACAGAAACAGAGGAGCTGCGTAAAATAAGAAATTATAATTTTGCAATAGTTATGTAGTTTAAATATTATTACGATAATGAGGCTTTGAAATATCAAATCTTTTCGGACGGGATCCGAGGTAAAATAGATACGCAAACCACTGAAAGCTTTAAACGAAGCCTCGACGTAGCAAGACAGTTTAGGTATAGGACATGATACCTGAGATTGAAGGCAGAAAGTACATTTGGCAGTATTTGTCGAAAAACGATCAAATCATTGTTACACTATTATCCTACTAAATATTACATGTTTCTCAGAGTATATCGTCGTTTTAAACAGATTTATCTACTCCATTTATGAAGCAGGTAATAAGTACATCTTTTGAATTCAGTGAGAAAGTATAAACATACACTACTGTCCAAAAGTTTGATCGTATTCTTGAGGACATTCAAGGTACGGTTATTCCAAACACACATCTGGATAATCACGTAAAAATTTAAAATACGCGTAGTATAGAATGGTATTTTTATTAAGGGGTGATGTATTCCTTTATTTTTACGTAAGCTGTTGTTAAATCGGCGCAGTATATATTGCTTGTGTAGAATTCGTTTTGTAAAGTGCTGTTTAATGTAAAAAATTATACACACACAGATTTTTCTTTACAAGTCTCCTAGTAAAGTAAAATCCTCTATTAGTTTACACTACAAAATACAGCATTATATTATAATGTACATGGGCAACGCGTTAGTAAGCATTTTATATGAAAATCTGCACAAGTCCTAGCAGAAAGCCAATATTAATATTAATAATCGCCCACTATTCATGGAAATCACCTTGTGATTTTTATTTATGTTTAGGACTGTTATAATTTCATATTTTATTTTGTTATAATTTATGAAAAATACAACATCGAGTCAAGCTCGATGCAGGATTATGAATGTTGATTTTGAAAACTACTTAGACTGTAGTTCGGAACAGTTCAAATAGTTCCTATTCGAAATATGGCGGTCTCAGTTGATATTGAGAAGCAAAAAATAGATCTAAATTCAAATTAAAAACTGGAGCTTTTCCTACCGTTTTTCAGGCCAATTTAAAATTCGCAGACATTTTCATATTATAATGTTGTGGCCATTCAGTTCTACCAATACTTCTTCTGTTTGTATCGTATATAAGTTTAATGCTTCCATGCCAATTAAATTTTGATTCGTCTGTTTATAACACGTGCTTCTAGTCTTCACTACAATAGTATTAAACGTGGCGTTTTCTCTTGGCTGGTCTTTCCATTTATAGGTCTACATCGTTTAAACGTCGTTTAAGAATCTTTAGCATTAATTGCATAATAACTATACGTTTAAGGAATATTCCTCGCCTGTTGGTGTAGTTTCACAATGAGTTTGCGATGTTTCTTGTTCTTTTCTTTTTCAGCTTTCACACATTTAAAGTGTTAAATATTTTTATAAATGCTTTACCTTACTTCGGTATCTAAGTGTTTCGTTCTCCTACTCTATCATAGAATTCTCTATTTTGTAAATCATAACTATTGAATATTTAATTGGATCTAGTATATTATAGAGGTCTACACTTAAATTTCAATATTAGATTATTGTAATGTCACGAAGATTGTCCCAATCTTGATGGGCGCGATTAAACCTTTGGACGGCAGTATACGAACCAAATATCTTTAAAACTGTACAATTAATTAACATTAGTTAAAGTGCCAATGTGTTCAATAAATTTGGCGAGGACGAACGAGATGAGAATTTTTCTAAAAGACAAATGCGAGATATTTTGTATATTAATTAATAGTTAATAGAATTATTCGGTAGTTTTACGTAAATACTAAAATAATTAATTTATTTCATTCTGAGAAAAAAATCGTCAGTGCAATTATTTTTCTTTTTTAAATCACATAGTTATTAATCTTCTCGTGTTTGTAGTAGAAACTTTTATCACTGTTCGATAATAATATCGATAACCAGAATACTAATAAACCAAGATGATTTTGCTTAAAACTGATAATTAGGATCGAAGTGTATACGAGTTTTCGAATAAAAATCGTTGTTTTCGTGATCTCTATTTTGTATCTTTTAGAGTAAGATTCTCATTGTCTGAATATAAAGTATAAAGTAATACGAAATTCCACTGCCTCTTCAACGTTCGGATGTGAATTTTGAAATCTTCGATAATTCTCTTGGACAGTTTCAATAACATCATTAAACTTCGTTAATGTGTTGACAGTAAACACAATATCCTCGCATTTCAACGTCTTTATAGATTCTAAAGCACAGGGTAGCATACGAAAGCTTTATATTTAAGTGACATTTATATATCGGATTCGAGCATAAATCTAAACACGTAGGAAAGTAATATGTACATCTAAATATATACATATTGTTAATAACGTAAAAAGATCTTAAAATTTTAGTAGTATCAAAGCCATCCACGAGTTTCTAATATGTCATTGATTGTATTTTAAGCGTCACTTAATCGACGATTGAAAGTTTTTATTTGTTTATTTATCTATTCGTTAATTGTGAAGCATTTATATATATATATATTATTTATATATTTCGTAATAAATAATATAATTTGGAATAAAATCCATTGGCCGTTTAAATCATGGTAAACTAGCATAGAATAAAGATAGAAGTCATTCAAAATGGCAGAGTAACCTTAAATGGCCAGTTGATTTTGTTTCGACTATGCCCTTAAGTTGTAGAACATGTAAAAAAGATTTTCCTTTCCTTTCGAGAATCTTATTTATTCTTCATTGTATTGTGAATATTATATTGAAATATTTAAAAAAGAAAAAAGAAAAAGTGGAAGGTAAATAGATTTCTAAGGTGGAAGGACCTCAGATCAATTTAATTGATGAAAAAAATCACTTGTTGCGTAGAAGCACATTTTTGAAATTCTATGAATTATAGAGAGTAACTATCGTATATACGTATTATATTATGAATATACACAGATACGTACACATAGATATACACCTATTTAAAGTATTTAATGTATAATGTATGAATTGTGAATTCTGTTGTGTCGTAAAAACTTTAAATTCCATTTACCTGATGACAGATTCCTACGTAAGGCCTAAACATTACTCATGTCTCGTACGAATGAACATTGTTATTATGTTTAGCCGAGATTTTCGAGCTTTCAACTGTGCATTTACATATATTTTCGTTAGCATATCGCGCTTTCAACGCTAGTCGCACTATTGTGTTTTCCGTCTATTTATATGTAGGGTGTAATGTTAAGCGTGAGTAACACATACATGTACGTCCACTTAGTTTATATTTAAAGAAATGCTGGCTTCCGTAATTAACTACGAACGTACCGGATTTGGATTTTATTCGCTCAGCAGTTTGAAGCCAATATCTTGTACATTAATTGAGGTCGTGACGAATGTTAATACTTTAGAACTATCTCTGATAATTACACCCAATTTCTATTCTGAACGTCTACAATTCCGACCCAAGGACTGACAAATGTACTTGAACGCTATTAGTAAGTACGTAGTATATCGAAGGGGAGCGTAAAGCCTCAGACATGAAAATTAACGCTTCAAGCTTGTAATCGAGTAGTCTTCCTACCAACGAAACAGTTCATTGT
This sequence comes from Andrena flavipes, assembly GCA_963971345.1. NCBI lineage: Eukaryota > Metazoa > Arthropoda > Insecta > Hymenoptera > Andrenidae > Andrena > Andrena flavipes. The sequence goes on from OZ020480.1 coordinate 64,884,514, forward strand.
CAATGTCTTACAATACTTCGAATATGAACACTTCGATATTTCAGTGTCAATGTCCGTCTGTATCTGACACAGATAAATGTTTGACGTGGATATTATTGGGTTGAGCTATAAAGAGCCTTCGTCTTGTTTTTCTTTCAACATAAGTCTAACACTGTGAGTGGTCGTCGGCATGTTTTCACGCCGAGGAATTACCAGCCTGAACATATCGATGTGAAAACACGTCAAAACCGAACTGCACCCAATGCAAATCCCTCGACGTGAATACACTTCGATGTAATTCATTGTCAGTGTTAATTTCCTATACTCTCTATTAAATCTTTACAAAGGTATTACCAATACATTGATAATTTAACCGTAAAACTGGATCCCATGCGGGATATTTTTAATTACAGATAATTTTTCTGGTGGATCTACTTTTCATTGTTAGCAACAATTTTGTTCAGAAGTGGTTTATTTATAACTCAACCTCATAATCTGGGTGCAGCCAATAGTTTTCCGTCACACGCTTTCCCGATATATTTTTGTATTGTTTGCCGATTTGTTTATGTCGCAACTCCCTTCGGTCGAGTTTGTGATTATATAAATTGGTGACGATATGATTGGAAATAGTATAACACTAATCATTTGTAATTTCATTATTGTATACATTATTAGAAACCAGAGTTGTCCCACTAAAAAAAGAAAGAGAAAAAGTCAATAGCATTTTAATAATACATTATTGTATCTGCGGAAACAGTGTGTCACAAGATGATACCCTATGTTAAGTAATGCCACATTTTACCCTCACTTAAAAAGTATCTGTCACTTGTCCCAGTTTTTATGATTACAAATTATGATTACAAATTATCTTATGCACAGAAAAACTGCTCAGATTGAATTAGCTAATTAAATCGCAAGTACAGTTGCGTTTCTGTTTGGTGAACGTTCTGGTTGCACCTATGGCTAGTAGCGTTTTATTAGGATTGTAATGTTGACAGGGGAAAGGGAAACAAAGTGTTGTATCTAATTGTAAGTTACTTCAACGCGGAAGGTAAACTGTGATAATATCGGGGTTTTTCCGCCTGAAGTAAACAAATACGTGGAGAGCCATAATATAATATAATTAATCGATTTCTTAGAACATCGTTTTCTTGTGAAATAGATACACAAGAAAGTATGTAAAACGAAAGAGAATATAAAAAAGTTCTGGAAGCAAACTACCGAGGGATTACTTCCATTTATCACGATCCTTCCCTAAAAATATTCATACATTAAAAGGTGCAATAATTTTGCTATAATCTTTATGGGAACATTACACAGAGTGTCTTGTTATATCCCAACTTTTTATTTTTCGCGATTCTCGGGTTTTCCCGTGGTTGGAACGCACATTTGGGGAACTTGTTCCGCGTTTCCAGCAAGTCCTGTGACTTATCACTCTGGAATAGGCGAGAGAGTTTGAATATGTTCATTCGCTGAAATTTACGTGAACTGGGTCACAGAGCAGCGATAAATTATAGTATAACATTTTTTGTGGTAATTACCCTTTTCTGGGTCAAGGGGTATCCGCCTCCTCGGAATAGGGTTGCCCGAAATTCCTCGGATTTCCGCTGTCAGACCCGTTCTGTACGTACTGTTCAGTCACCCGCGGTGATGGTAATCCCTGGTTGTTCAGGGCTTTTAGTGTCCACTATGTACAGTAGAGGGTTTATCAATCCCTAACAGGTGGTCACATAATAATAACACACTTGTATAATAAAGCTAGACGGCGAAGTTGTTTTTTTTCGCCCGGAGATTCTTGGACATTAGGCATTTTCTAGAATTTGGATTTGATTAATTGGGATTTTATATTACTGCGGTGGCCACGCATTAGTTTCATTGTTTGGTTATACTGTGAGCGGCTATCCCAGGCCTGCCCAGGCATTTGCTCGCACGAACAACCGCGAGTTGTTCTTCGCTCTTGAACAGGCCTGCCCTTTAGGGTGCAAAGACCTCCTCAAGTTCTGGGACCCGGGCAACAGCCGAGGGCTGAACTCAGGGTTCACAGCGATTAAGCGCAGTGAATGGAGGGGGAAACACCTACAGAAGTGGTGGTAATGCGTGCGTGACTGTCGCAGGCGCAGTTCATGCTTCAAATAAAGATAACTGGAGTGATCTTTATTCGGCGACCTAAAAGTTTCTTTTATTTGATACGTTATTTAAATAATATTTTATTTAGATAATGTCCATCTTTGCTTTGGAGCACCTCCGAATATCGTTCCCACTTAATATTTTGATGGGCCTTATTATCTGTTTTGTCACTTTTGTCACTTTCTCATTCTTGAGATTAGATGTTAATCGCGAACTTTAATTTTTTCTTACGGACAACTACAGGTAGAAAAAATGAAACGTGCTACTTTTCGTAACGCGCGTCGATATGTACCTATACACACCTGTAGTTGTACAGTAATTGGATAATGAGTACTCGCAACACAAATCCAGGAAAACGACGTAATTGATATAATTCGATGAAGAAAGTTGAGAGGGAAACATTTGCTAAATTTACAAACGGTAAATCTGATATCAACGACGTGGAAATTCGTCGGATGACATTTCTTATGTAACAAAAGTAATATTGCCTTCTGGGCCTTATTACACGTACTTAAAAAAAACTGTTTTTTTTTTAGTAAAAAAAACTAATATCAAAGATCTATAAAGAAGTCCTTTTACGAACAAATATTAAATTTATTTTCAAAACTTTCACACCAGAGAGAAGTTATTACTTTCTGTCCATTTCCCCATATGCATCGTACACTTTGCATCGTGGCGCTACACCTTAACGTTAAATAATTCAAATGTTTAGTTATTGATAGATTCCAGGTCGCGGGACGTGGCACTCTTATACCTGGTGGTTCAATGCAACGCAAATGGTGATGATTTTACGCGAGAAAGTCAATTGGAAATGTATCTAGAAATCACTGTCACATCACTCAAACTTTAACTTGTGCCTTGAAATAGTATCAACGGGTCGCAGGAAGTACTCGTCTAGACAGTTATTCTCACTCTCCCTGCAGAAATGCTACTAACTGCTCGAAGCGATGTTGGACTCTAAATAGAAGCATATCGATAGTTGGTTTCGAATTCGGAATACGCAAAAACGGTGGCATCTGTTCTTAGATTCCTTGTTCAAATCCAGGGTATATGCTACTTATCTATGTACAAAATTCACGAAGCAGCAAAGTTGCAAAGTGTCATTGGTTTCATTGTATTAGTAAATGCTCTTGATTTCTTTAATCTATTCTGTCTTCACATAGATATAATTAGGAACCATCTGGACAGTGTCTACCATACTGTTTAGTCCTACTAATGACAAGAACAATAAATATAGAAGGCGAAATTGATATCTACTGTATCTCGACATACTCTCTCGCGTTTCCCACATTTTCTAAAAGTATTCTGGATTTCGAAATTATATTTGGGATTTCGTCCGGTCACGTGGTATGTATTTAGATAACACGTGCCTCAAATCAGACTCTTCCATTCGAACTTGCTTATACTTTCAAAATCGAAACCTCAAGCTGAAAAATTGTTCAGAGTTTTTAGATTTTTTTTAGAACAACGAATTGTTGGAAATTACAAAAGACGATCGTTTAAATGACTCGAGAATGCGGACTCGGCTACGGTTGTCTCCAGACTGTCCTCCTGAGCCATTCAGGATACCCTCCTTCACCCTGAGCCCAATGTCTTCGATGATCCTCTACCAGCACAACAATTGCTACATGGTCCTCCCATATCTCATCAGCTTTCCTATCGCGAGACCTTCCTCACGCAAGCCACTGTATCGGGACCAACACAAGGCGCGGCCCGCCAATATTCTACAGAATTTGTATGTTTTGGCTTAAGTTGTGGTTACCAGTGGTTGTGATTTCGCACGAACCGAGCATGGAACGACGACGTTTTAACGTGTAACATGTTAATCATATAGGATCGACCCCCCAATTTCTTGCGTCACGGCGGACGGTCACGCGGGAGCGTCACACGGGATTGTAAAGGTGGGTATCCCTGTATCGTATCGCCGTTGCGTGTGAACACAGACTAAAAACAGACGTAAAGTTGGGTCTTTAAGACGTTGTGTGCTATGCGGGGTATAATGTGCATGTATGATTGGATCATTACAATAATAAAATATGATGTGTTATAAATAACAAAATATCTTTACACTGGATGTTGAACTGCGACTGGGACACTTTTAAGTCCTAAATAGATTTATTCAAAATGAGAGGAGAAACATGTACACACTTGAAATGTCACCATGATAGGTGTATCAGTCTTTAAAGAAGCTGTTAAAATATTGGTAGGTACATATAAATCGTATAGGTCAGTGTTTCCCAACCTTTTCTGAGTCGTGGTCCTCTTTTGTAATATTCAAAACACCAGCGACTTCCCCCCTCCCCCAATGTAAGGCAAGGTAAATTTAATAAGATACAGAAAATATATATTAAAAATAGGTATTTCAGAATAGAATTCTAATTTAATGATATTAAAAAAAAACGTGGCGACCCATCGACTGGGAATCACTGGTAGGTATAAATATCATTTGCACATTTTAACTTATCAATTTGAACGAAAATATTTCTATTTCATTTTTATACGTGTCCCTCTTTTTTCTTCAAGGGAGGCTCGTCTTCTTAAGCTTCTGCAGCTAAAAATAATAACAAAAGAATGAAAAGACTCTTGAAATAAACATTATGGATTATATTTCATACTGCTTTACGAACAATTTCATGGTATGCTTTGCACCGTATGATTCTTCTTTCTATTTCCCAACGATCATTCCATTCTTCTCCGCCATGTCTATCCTTTCATCGCCCTCCACAGACTTTATGACCGGTGGCGCTGTTAACTTCTGCATTTCGTGCACATTCTCTTTGCTTGATTTTCCAAATTTGTTCCACGATTGTTCTTTTGACGTTCCAAAGAACATATATATAACACCGCCCGCGATCGAATTAGCAGCGGCTATTATGAAAACTAATCGCCACTGTGATACATTTTGCTGCGCAGGAAGAATTTATTTTTATTATTGTGGAACAGTGAAATCAGAAAATGAGTTCAACGCATGTCTGTTACTTACGTTGTTATTTGTTAGAACACCAACAACAGCGGGCGACATAAAACCGCTCCATATCACTATCATCCCGCAGAAACCAAGGAGAATGCTGGCATAATTCGGGCTGAGGTCTACGAAGTTTGCTAATGTGGAGGCAGAGCATGCACCGTTCACGGCAGTTCCCGCCATCATGAAGATCACCGCGAGAATCGGATGACACCCGCTATACCCTAAAGCCAAGATGAAAATACCTTGCACGCCGGTGCACACGAATGTAGCCAATTTCCTGACGTTCGTCACGGTCATCTTCTGGGTACGTATCAGCCAATCGCTTATTACCGAGAAGTAGTACGAGAAAATCATTCTCAGCACATGTGGAAGCCCAGAAAGGATGCCAATCTGCAGAGAAAAAAATTCGGAGGGAATATAATTGGAGGGTAAAAGCGAGAAATTTAATCACGTTGAAGTCTTCGCTCTATGAAATTCGGCAAAAAAATGTTTCATAGCTCAAGTTATGCACAGTGAACCAAGGAACAATTCATAAGTTTTTACTGACTACAGGTTTTGTCATGAATTTCAGAAACTGTGTTTTTACCGCGTTAATGTTCCATCCGTGAATGAAATTGAAGTAACTTGGTGATTGAGTCATTAATGTGAGGAAACCCCACGCTGAACTCCATTGCGCAACAATTGTGATCCAAACTGGGCCCGATGTTAGTATAGATTTCCAAGGTATTTTAGCATCTTCATTGTCAACTGACTCGGCAAGATTGTCCAAGATATATTTCTTTTCTTCGCTCGATATACGAGGATGTTGCTGAGGAGAGTCATGTACGAGGCATAACCAGAGGCAGTACCTGCGAAATAATTACTTGCGTAAGAACTCCATGTAGATTCTAAATGTTGAGATAGTGTGATAATTTGAATTTTGATTCAATACACTAAACACGAACGTGCGGAATGTGCGTGGAGCTGTTTGATAAATTGGTTGTTAAAGCAGTTTACAGGTTTTATATTCTGGGAAATTTGATTCTTATATGAAAATTTTAGAATTTTACTTTGATAGTAGATTCCAATGTAGATCTCTTTACTTCATTAAATAACTGTTAACAATATTATTCCGTGTTTCTTCAGTAAAAGCATTAAAAACATGTAAAGAATTTCATTCAAAGGAAAAAGTGAACACTGATGGCAGACTTTCAAAGTATCGAACCTAGAATATTGAATATATAAAAAATCTTGCTTTTAGTTATAAAAAATGTATTACCAAATCACACCAAGTGCAGATGTTACATAAAAAGCTGCATCCCAACCAAATGTGCTGCTAACAGCTGCGCAAAGTGGGTAAGTTATAGCGGCGCCCACAGAACTACCTGAAAATGGCGAGCTTATAAGTCTGTCCTAACGTAGATCAATTGTTCATTTATACATACACAGATAATCAAATTCTATTTCAATTTTCTTCAATGCTTATTTTAATGATTTAAACACACAATAAAAATATTCACCCCCATAAATTGATTGTCCTCGAAGATGTTTCTACATTAGGAACCGAGGCGAGAAAGTTAAGATGGATTCTTTTTTTTTTTAGAAAATTTTACAAAATCAAAGGACTCTACTTAAAATTATTTTAAAAAACAAATTTTCGCGACTCATATCACCATGAATTTGAAGATCGAAGCCTCCCCTTTATAACGACCCCTTAAAAATTGGTGTGATTGTTTTCACCATTTTAATCAGTTATTTCCTTTATTATTTAGAATTTTTAAGGGAACTTTCTTATTATTTTACAATCTTAATAGTCACATTTCCTTTTAATTATGAGTAAAGTATTATTATTAGTCCTTACCCAAGTAGGAACTGACAAATCTGCTTCTCTCGTTTGGAGGTATCCATTTGGCTGTCATGTCATGCATCGAAGGCCATACAACGCCCTAAGCAAACATTAATCCCCATAAATCTTCTTTTAATTATGACGAGAATTATTAATTACATTAAAAGTTATTAAAGCTGAAGTATTTCAGCCGCACTTGGCTTACTCGGCAAGACTAAGTTTTACCTGGCCGCACAGAGCGTATGCATAATAATTTATGCAACGCGAGGGAATGCATTTTAATTAATTACCACCATAACTGTATGAATATGTTTCGTAATTCCTATATATTTTGCAGCCACAGAAAAAGAAGGTTTCGGACAATAGAACTCGAAAGCTTTGAATCGAAATCCAGTATTGTTATCGGGTAAAGAATACATTAATATTCGATCCATTTCTATAATACTTGCGTTTACTCACCGCAGCTATGCCCTGAAGGACTCGTAGGAAAATGAGAGCGTTGAGATGATAGCGTGTCATAAATGGAATGAGGAAACCAAGGAGCGCTGTTAAGAAATTTCCTACACCGTAAACAACCTTGGTCCCGTATCGTCTTGCCAAAAGTCCTCCAGGAAGCTGCGACACCCAGTGTAACCAATAATATGCTCCTAATGCCAAACCCTGCTGGTACTCGTTCCAAGTGAACCGGTCGTAATACTGAAAATAAAGAAAAACGAAAGAAAGAATAAAATTTTATTCGAATAATCATCGAATAAGAATCGCGAATAAAATGAAGTTATTCGTGAATAACGAATAATCTTTTATTTTATAAATTTCTTTATTTATATTGAATATTTTTATTTTAATTTATTGGAATAAAGGTATCGCGTGTCTTTGACACGCACCAGTACTGCCCGGCAGCCCGTGAGGAAAACAACACTCGAGCCGAAAAGCGTTCCCCTTGCTTCATGGTACCCTTCTGCTCGGGTTCCGATGCACGCTTAATCCGGACACTTATGTTCCACGGAGATCCTTCGAATAACGAATAACGAATAATCATTTTTCACGGAATAAAATCGTTATTCGCTATTCACGAATAAAGTCCCAGGATTTATTCGTCATTACCGAATAATTTTACGCCGAATCAAATCGTTATTCATTATTCACGAATAAATTCTGCGATTTATTCGTTATTTTTTATTCGTTATTCGAAATAAATTTTGCCCAACTCTGGCTGGACGTTGATAGGCGTTCTCCGCAGAGACTGATCTCACAGGTATGTGCATATGAGGAAACTGAAAGGTTACGTCGATGAATACGTGAATATTTATATTCAAGGTTGCTTGAGAATTCCTTTATTATAAATTAATGAATTTATTGCGTCGTTATATGAGTACATTCCATTAGGAGAAACATAAACACCGTTAATTCTCGGAGACATAAATATGAATATCATGAGAAGTCAAATAGTGCCAACGATTAAGAGTTGCTTTGAGAAGTAATTGAAAATGTAGCTGTACCTAAAATACATACCGTAACATTTTCTGCAATGCCTGCTAAAGTAGGTGTCACTGTGACAGTATCGTTACTATCGTACGTTTTATTGTAGAACGTCGGGGGAATTGTGATATTGCATTGAGATGTTGCAGCAGACTTTGGACGAGGCATCACCATTGCTACTATCGTTAGATTCAAGTTGATCCTCAGCATGTAGTTGATGGCGAAACCACAGAAAACGAGGCACCAAAGCACGCTTCGGCATGATATGAATTCTTTCTCTTTAACAAAAGTTTAAAATAAATTTTGCTTATGCTTGACAATCCATAAATTTATTGATCTTTGGGTTTTATTTCTTTATTTACTATGGGAATTGTTAACACCATAATTATACCCACACACCTGAAATAGGATAGACCGGGAACTTTTTCTCACTGATTTAAAATTGTAATATAAATACTCCCTTTGCAAGTACGTGCTTTCTCTTTTTAAATATTTAATCTGACCTTTTTTAAAGTAATACTGATGGTTTTACTTAGCACTTTTAAGTGTCTCGTTAGCTAAAATTTACAATTTAAGTTCAGAAGCGTGGTCGGGGACGATTGTAACACCAGCAGTCGGGGTCGGTTGTGCCGCAACAGAACTGAATAGTGCGATGAACGAATTTTGACCATTAACGTCTGGTTCTGATTTAAGGGGAGCTTCCGGTCTAGAGCCCCCAAAAATTAATTTAATGAGACTGTTTGCATTGTATTAAGGATGTCTTAAATTATAGAAATATATTTCTTGTTTTATAATTAATGATTGCAGACGACACTGTGGAGTCATTAAAGTCAAAGCGTCAAAAAATTTATCGAAATCGGTGGGACTTGTATCTCCAAAAGTTATTATCCAATGCGACTGAAACTTTTTTTTATTTTGAAGAATATACTTCTGACTACGGGGACACCAGAAAAATTACAAAAATAACTTCGGGAAATTTATGAATTTCAACAAATCTAGAAGCCTACCTCTATTACATGTTAAATGTGTGTTACTATCGACTCCGTTTAACACTTCCTCCGCTTCTCATTTCTTACTACTAACCTGGATATTACTTGACTTACAGTAAAACTGTTGTGACACAATAATTTCAGATAAGTAATACTTTCGTATAAGAACTTTTGTTTTTTTTTGTAAAAACCGAAGTGTTACTACCGCCCCGGTGTACTCTAACTAGGTCATAATAATGTAAGTATATTAACATTATCCAAAAACACTTGCGTTGACTATTATATAATTATGTACCTACACGCCTGAAACTGTTGTGTAATCTGTATACGTGAATTTGTGTGTGGGTGCGCGTGCGCTTATGTATGCAGTAGAATTATAATACCTATATGTAAAAGCAAACAATGTTATGACATGTATCGTTCTTGATACAGTGATTACGCTTTAATATTTTAATCACGCAGTTTCGAATTAGAAGATACGGTGCGAATCATGTTTTCGAACATATTTTGAATAAACCAAATTATTCTGTACAATCATATACTTGTACAGTAGAGAAAGGATGATGTGTTAAGCGACGCAAGAACCTTAGTAATTTATTTTTATTGTATTTTTTTTTTTACTAAATAAAATTAATACTTTCTTACTTTCGTATTTATAACAAAAAGTTAAGTATCGAACCTATGTCCTGTCTGTGCATTTTCCTCTAGGACTTACTTCGTATAAAGACGAGTTGGAAGTGTAGAAATTTTTCTTTAAAAACTTGATTTCCTAGAAAAATAACTTTGTGATTTCGGTAAGCACACGAACACTAAGGGAAATTTTTCTGCCCTTTTGTTTGCTTTTGTATGAAAATTAAATTATAATCAGTTGCGTGGATCTTTTATGTTACATATTTTACAAGGGATCATAATATTTCATTTCGTTCGGAACATGTAATTAGATGATATATGTACTTAGATCCAGCAAAAATCATTTTTTACTTTTTAGTGCAATTTTATTTTTTTTGAATTGGGTTTCATTTTTTTTTTTATTTTATAGTATAGTGTCACGTGCAAAACTTATGATTAGCTTTTATATATTCAGGCTCAACTTCGATTGTCCCTTCTTTTCCAGTTTTGCCACGATTTAGACCGCACTTTTCATATATATGTGGAATATAAACTCGAATTTCATTGTCCTATAATCGTATAAGTTTATTCTATAACATCTAAATTAAATTCACTTTTTAATCCACTAGATCTGTATTATTTGATTAACTATTATTCGAATGAAATGTCGTAGTATGGAATAGTATATTATTATGCATGAAAGATCCATAAACGTGCTTTGCAATTTAAAAAGAACGTTAATTATAATAATCGTAACTATTTAATCTCAAATATTACTTAACTCCAGAAAAGATTCAAGTAAATGCCTTTAGAATTTTTTCTCATGAAATTAATCAGGGATGAAATAGAAACGAAACAGAGTAAGAAGAATAAGAATAAGAATATACAGTTTGAGATATTAATATGGATTTATTTCAAGGTAGCATATATGCAATTACTGTTAAGGGTCAATGATTCCATTGACTGAGTTAAACTAAAAGCAGCTTGCGCAATACTGCGTTTTAAATGTATGAAGATATAGAATGTATATAAGAGAATAACGTGAAGGGGAAACGTTCACAGCAGAGAAATATAAGAGAAAAGTATAAAAGGGGCTACGCAACAATAACATGTAACGCGATCAAAAATATAAACTTTAATATAAATTTATTTTTTTATACTATAAATAGTTCGCATATTAAAGGGGATCAACGTAAATAAAAATTCATCTCGTAATTCATAATAACACCTGATAACATTTCGATTATTCCTTAATACGATGTTCTCTATACAGTACCTAAAGTTTCAGTATCACATGTTTCTTGTGGTTACATGATCCGACAACAAGAGACTATGCGTTATATCTGGTATAGAATTCGAATTCCATCAATTAAAAAAAAAAAAAAAAACGTGAATTGATTGTAGTTTCAGTCAATCAGATTCAACGTTCGAGTTGTTCATTCGCACTTTTCACTCCTATATCTGCAATTATCCACACGCGCATCACGTCATTACGAGCAGGAAAATTCTACTTACTTTTGCTCATTTTGTTGGTTCCCTTCGTTCGCGAGGAACGAGAAGTAGATACTCTACAGAAATATCACACGGGGAAAGTAACGATACTTCGTTTATGCGCGTTAGGAGGATGTCTCTGTCGCTAATAGACTGCAGCTATTCGTGAAAATGTGTCAGGTAATCTGGAGAATCGTTAATGCCTTAATTAAGAGGAACGTATGATCGAACGTTCATTTGTCTCGGTTCGCAGTGCACTGTTCCTGGCATCCCTGCAATTTTTCTTCCGTTTCCGAAAAGCAATTCCCTTTCCGTCGTTGCTCGATTACTGTCACCGATTTCACGTCAGCATTTTCCTCCTTGACCGATTGGGTTTGGTGTGTCGCGTATCTATGAGTGTGCGTTAGTCAGTTACTGTCGCGGAGAACACTGCATGCCTGTTCTTCATTTACAATCGCGCGAACCCTGAAGAGTCTGCCCGCGAACCTCCACCCGCGAACAGAAATAGTCGTGATAACGAGGATTATGCGTTCTCCACGTTTAGAAAGAAACGATCTTATTTTCGTTGCTTTGTCGCGTTCGATGGAAATGGGTGGTATTCAGTGATCTACTATTCGTCGGCCATTAATTAGCATTCGGTGGATTCAAATCGGTCGTACAACCAGCCGATATCGAACTTATCTCTCGTGGACGGGAATGAAATTCAATTATTTTCCAACACAGTGGAATTAATTGCTACTTTCAATTATACGGTATACCCTGCAACGGAGTTAATGGGGACAAAGATTTGCTCGCGTTACGCAGCGAGAGCATTTCATTCCTATATCGAGTTACAGAACGTATTGTGTCATATAAGCGAAACTTCTGGTCCCTGAAGTTGTGTCTACTTCGAATATCTTCATTCCTTGCCCGTCAGTTTGATAGAATGAGATTTGAACTTGTTAATGCGTGTCACGTTAGTTATGTGGAAATACATAAAAATAAAGCACCAAATTATTCTATTATTTATAAAAAGAGTGTCATCTTTTCAAGGGTGTCTGGAGACTTTTTTCCAGAGAGGGGGGGACGGGGCAACTTTGGGATGATGGTAAAGAAAAATATACTCCTCTTGTTTTTTTAACCCATTTTACTGTGCCAATTTAATTAAAAATTTAAAAATATTCCCCTTTTTAGTATAAACTTAATAAAGATCAGTTTTGAAAAATAAGCAATTGTTTTTTAAAATCCAGGGGAGGGGTAATTGCCCTTTTGCACCCCATCCGGACGCCCATGCATCTTTTGAATGGTTCATTTGTAATATTTATACACTTTTCTGTGTTGGAACGTTAGAAGCAATATTGGAAGGAACGTTAAGCTTTAATACTGGACGCATTTTGTACACTGCATTCCCCTTAAGAGTCGACCAGTTCCGCGCGATGGGTAGGAAACCGGCAGGGAAAGCGCTACGACCAATCGCGTGTGTCAGATCCGTGAGAGCTGCGCAGATCGGCCGCAAATCGCTAGGGTCGTAGGTCCATTCTTAGATGGAATGCCAAATAGTGTGAAATTTGCAACTTTTTTTTGTTCTACAGTCAATCTATCTTTTAGAAATGTAGGTAAAGGTATTTTGCAAAAGAAGGCCGCATCAATAACCTTGGTATATTTTTTTATTATAGAAATATATGTTTGTATTAGTTTATCACTTGAAAATGGTTTATAAAATAAATTTTTTCGAATTCATGCTGTATCGTCGCTATAACAAAATATTTAATTTTTTGTGTAGAAAATTGAGTCAGATATTTTGTTTCTATTTTACATATTTTACACTTAAGGATTGCCATTACTGAGTTTATAAAGAACCAATTGAAAGTGCTAAAACAATGCAGTATATCTCAACATTGAATAATTCGTTACAAACTGCAACTTTGTTTGGACAGTCATTGAAAACTGATTACAATTACTTCTAAGTCAATAGTTGAACTTATTAGACGACGATAAGCACTATTAAACAGGTTACTTGTCACGAAAGTTCTCGAAACTTTTGCGACAAGTAAGATTATACCGTGTTCTTGAATTCTTTTTTAGTTAACGTTTAACATAAGTTCTGCAGATACCTGTATCTAGAAGGCGAATAATCTTTTCATTACCATATCTGCTGCACCAAAGACTGTAACAATAACACAGTTTCAATAAAGTCATGATATTCAAACATTCATACCCACTTTCGTAATGAATGTCAAGGAATTCGTATTTCCTTGTGACGTAATAAATAGTGCTCTCGTAACTGTGCCTTACAAAATACTTGTAGAAGAATTATAGACGAAGTATGACACGACAAATTCACGATTAGCATTATTTGCAGATGATTTTCAGCGAGTGTATAAATCAATAAATCATTAGCGCCGCACGCTTGAGTTTCTGGCAGTGATGTAAGGGGATTCGAAAAACAATTATGGCAAATTGCTAGAGAACGTTTTAATGGCACGATTATGTGTGTAGTTTTGTACGAAATACAAATACAGCAGCCGGTTCGTTAAATTCAAAATAATGTCGCGATACGTTGTTGAATGATAAGGAGATCTTTCACATCTGTGACAAAGCCAATTACCGCACCTAAAAATAACTGACCTCATCGAATATACTCCAGCATGTAAAAGTGAATTGAAAATGAAGGATAAAATTTTTTCGTATTTGGCTTAGGTTTCGAGAAAGTTTATGTCAAAGATTCGTAATGTTAAATCCATTTGCCTACCTATTGTTTCACATTAATTCTGTTGATATATTTGAATTCGTAAAGATCGATGATGGCATTGCTCAAAGATTATATTCGTATAAACTACAGATCTTTATTTTTCTCATTGCGTTAGAGAATCGTTGAAAATATTGCCTCTGGGGTCGCAGAGGTGTAGGAATGAAAAATTTCACTGTCATTTTCAATTTTCAAATACTTGTTCAGTGTTCCCCGGATTGCGGAGAAATATTTCGGATCGTAGATTTTCAATGATTCAATGCAGGGAACGTAGTTAGCACCTAATAAACTCATCTCTGTCAAGGTACTCGCTCGAACCGTTTGACAAGGAGAGTGAACGAGATAAACGCAGAGTGAGTGAAATAATGTGCCAGCGGCCGTGGACGGCGAGGCATGCAAGAGCATTAAGCCACGTGTGCGACTGAAGTCATCCACTATCGAATATGAAAATTTTCATATTTCTCATTATGCGTTGATGAAAGTATTACCGATGGATTCGTGAGGTTCTGGCGATGAAAATGAGTCTAAACACGAAGCAATTCGGTCTATTTTTTATTACGAATACACGATCGGAGTTACTTTTTTACAAGAACTCTTCAATTATTTTTCTGTTGTACCAGGAATCAGGCTTTATCCTGTATAAATGGTTTCGAATAGGCCGTCAAAAGTTTTTGAGCTTTATTTTTGGGAGGGGTTGATATTTCCCTGTGTATCAAAGTTGGGCAAAATGTAATCAATTACAAATTACAAATTACAAGATTGAAATGTAATTGTGCAATTCATTTACAGATTATTTTCTGCAATCGTTAATTCAGTTGACCACGTTAATTTAATGGCTACGTGTAATTGTAACGATGCAAGATAATCGCAATTACATTATAAATTGATTACATAATCAATTACATTTGTAATTGATTACACCCAACTCAGCTGTGTATCAATATTTTCTGGAATTTTAATTGGTTGTTGATCACAATTTTGAAAAAGTATTTCATGACTCAATGAATTACGTGTAAAAGATCTAAAACACTTATACTTTAGATCTCCAGATTTAAACCCACCAGTTTTATTATATCAAAGGTGCATCATATGAGAATTAAAGCCACATTTTTTAAAATCACATGAAGACTATATTTCAAAAAATAAATCTTGAAGTATTCACAATATAACTGATCGATTTGAGATTTATGGAGCGCCATCTATGAAGCGTATGATATTAAAATACTCTTATTACGTCTAATAAGTCGCAATAAAAGTATTCGCTTCGATTTAGACTCAATAGTTTAAAGCAAATGGACGTATCGAGCAAGCATACTTTCTTCACGCTGAAGGAATTGCAACCCTGTGTATGGTTTCAGTGCATTTTCTCGTTGATATACTGTGCAAGGCGTCGAAAGTATTATCTGAGTGTCTCCGAATGTTTGCTTTGAAAACAAACGAAGCGCAGAGCTCACTTTGTACAAAATAATCCCAGCACAAACAATGGCACAAAAAAAGTCTGACCTTGGAAAGTACTATAAAAATAGATTTAAACATTCGAAATCTACCTAATGTTGATGAAAGGTTCGCTGTCTTCCAATAAAAGGGACGTTTAAATGTTTAAAGCAATTTTTTATAAGAATAGATGGCCAGTTACGACTAATATTCTATTGTTTGTTTATACTCATGGGCTTCTACAATTTGTGTCATGTCTCTTTATCCAGGGGCGCCAGTGATAAGCATCAAGTATATACTGAAATGCTATTTTCATTTCAATTTTTTATGAGAGGAGAGACACATTTAATCTATACGATGTACCGCCTTGCACGGTAAACACAGTTGGTATTTACGTGAGGTGTTAGTGCACCAAATTTTTTTTAACACAGGGCGCTCAAATTTTTAGGACGGCGCTGTGGATCCCGACCACTTCTTGTCACTTTAGTCACTATATCTTTGTCAGGTGTAGAACCCAGAGTAGTACGTATGCATATAGTGATGTCCTAAAAGCAACAAGTAGCAAAATCTACAGTGATCTTGAGTGTTACCCCTCACATCAAGACCCCAGGGACGTCTTCGATATACCTTTGGCAGCTAGTACTTACTTCAAGATTCTGTTTAGTAGGGTGGGGCGAAAATATTTCTTTTTCAAATACAATATTGATATGGGTGTCAAAAGTTGCCTAAGGTGGTCCATAATCTGGGTTTGAAAGGATTTTTTTCTCTGACTTTATCACCAGGGAGCGCATTAGCATCAAAATATACAATTTCTATAAAATGTTCCAGTATTTATGAAATTTTTTTATTCTTTGTCGATTTACTTCTAACCACTTATAATGGCTTTAATTCGATATTTCAAATGTCTTTAATTGCAAAGAAAATAATATATAAAAAGTGTCACATATTGTTTTTAATCGAATAGGGGGCACTTGGATGCAGTTGGCACAATGAAACATATATAGATATCATCTTGTTATCTACAATTTTCCACTGGTCGCTCACCTCCGTATCTCATACGGACCCTATTTTTCAAGCGGCTGCCGCGTCAGTTCCAGATACTCTAGAGGCTGTCTGTACAGTGATGTTGCAGTGCCGAGACCTCAGGTAGCAAAGTGACGTTTCCGTTTCGAGGGCCCGGGCCTCACGGTTAGTTTCTCGTTTCAGGTGTCGCTCGTTGAGGGGTTAACACCGTGAGCCAGTAGGAGGTTGGTTGTCGTGGACGCAACGGTGCCTGGCTAACACCGGGAGCCACTAGGAAATGTTAATGTAGCCTCGTAACTTTATAATGCGACACACCTCGAGCGGTAAAGACGTATCTATGCGGGTTAGCCTCACAGTGGAAATTCAGATGATGATTGATTCGAATAAAAGAACTCTGAGTAAGAAATAATTAATTATATTCTATAAGCTCGGTTTTTTACAATTGTTTCTGTGTTTGTTTGTCGCGGTACCTAAATCCATCTCTCGGTTTTGACGCACTGAGAAATATGGGGGTCTCGAAGAGTTTAATAATTATAACACACGTACTGTGTGGTTTAAGTTGAGATAATACTTGAAGGAGAATGTTACTCGATCCCGAAAGACTCTTTCCTTTAAACGTACTAAACTTGAAATGAGCCCCTGAGTGTGCATTCGTGGCCTCCTTTATACTATAAAATTTGGTTAGAAAGTAGTGGGGACAGAAGTGCCTTCAATTGAATTTTAGGTTATTGGGGAAAACTCGATTGCGTCGCACTGTTGGAGGAAACAGTGACCCCGCTGGGTCACGTGCGTTCCGGACACCCGAAAGGGTTAAAAAGTCAAAGATAGGTCTGCGTGCGTAACACAATATTAATTTCCGAGATATTACTAAAAAATTATAGTTAATTATTGTTTTACGCATTAAACTTAAACTGACCCGCCCCTGCAAAATCTAGCCCCAAACCTATACCGATACCTCGGAAACGATCAACGTAGATGTATATAGCTGATTCCGAATAAATACCAAAATATTGTTATGAATTTCTCGAAAACTAAAACCGAGTGGCGGTAACATGTATAGGAAAAAGTTACATTCAGAATCATGGCCCTAATAAAATATCTCCAGGTCATCAAATTTTGTGAGGTGTGCCCTCTTCTACGTATAATAATTATGTTATTATATGCGGAAATATTATATGCAAGAATTAACGAAATAAAGAACAACTTGTTTATACATAACTTGACAAAAAATTCTATTGTGAGTAGACTACGGTTTTCTAGTCGACAACGAACATTTTCTAATTTACATTCTTTCGTGTATACCTAAAGTATTAGAAGAACATTCATAATAACAACTAAATTTAGCTTAACACTTTGATAATTTTATAAAATAGTCGTAAGCTGGCAGCGGTATTCTTAACTGATTAATTGTTAACGGAGAACGAATGTTAGTAATTTACATAGGATTAATACATAGGTATCTCTCTATTGACGCCTAGTTTGAATATTCGTGGAAGAAATTATAATATTGCGATATTTGTTAATGAAGTAAAAGGAATTATTATTTCGTGGTAAATACTATGTATGCATTCTACATATATTACATGTAATTATCGCTTTTTTTTTGCAATTCCGATTCCCTTTTCTGTTGGTGTCAGCCGCCAGATAAGTAGGCTTCGCGATTTCGTCAATGTTGTATTTATCTCTAACAGATAATACTGCTGTTGTATTATCTGATATTGTGTCATAAATTAGTGAAAGTTTAGGACTTCGCTTGATTATCAACAAAATGCGTCGCTGATAACGGAATGTGTACCCGTTGATGCAACACAAATGAGGAGACATTCAGATTTCCCTGTTCTTACGCATTTTAATCATTGTCTATCCTAGCGGATACGAAGTCTAATTACTAGGGGAGGGCGCGATCAACATGAGCGATTTATTTAACAAAACCAAGCTGAAACTGTTGGTGAATATTAGCTGTGAATGGCCAGCTATTTTTATAAAAAATGCCTCTGGAAATTGAAAATCATGAAGTCATCAAAAAAAAGTTACAAAAAAAATTTCGGTCCATTCCGTAGATCTTCTTGAAGTTGTTGTAAATAGTTGACTCCAGCCGGTAATCACAATTGGCCCATAAATAACAGTGATGAACGATATAATGACGGAAAAACAAGAAAGCAGTAGCGCTAATTCAAACATTGTTGATCGGTTCCTTCTGTTTTTATCGCTTACTTCATGATACCGACATTGTAGAAAAAAAAAACAGAAGCACGGGGAATTAACTGCTTGGTTATGCCTTATCACAAAGTGTCTGAGCCTTGATAAGAGCTAAAGTGTGCATTTAAAACGCACTAGGTATTTCGTAATTGCCTTTCTGGGCCGGCGTCAGTTGTGTGGAATGTGTAGAGCATTCCAAACTTAAGATTTTGCTATATGTACGTGGAAATCCACGTATGGGAATTTCGAACGCATTTTACCATTTTTTATTTTTTGTTTGCGTACTACTGATTTTTAGACTTTGGAAATTTAATCATTGAATTTGTATCCGCCCCCCTCCAATTCCACATTCACAAAAATATGCTCCGCCAACTCTATCGCCTGTCATGATGTGAGTGCCACAAATTAGCTCTGATTAGTTGCACAGGAAGCTGGTGTATCTACACATGTACAAAACGTGCAACGTATTTTACAAAAATCAGAAAATATGCAAAGAAGAAAAATTAAAAGTGAACCACCCTTAACGAAGAAACACATCGACGACCGGATGGTATTTGCTCGACAACACATAAGCTGGAGGAAAAAGTAGAAAAGAGTTATATTTTCAGAGGAAGAAAGATTTATAATTCTTATATAGACCTATATAGAAAATCTTGGTATACATTATTGGTTTTGAGAAACACGAAAAATCCAGAGGTGTCCTATCATTTCACTATGTTTTTATCTGTTAGATTCCAAGATTCCAATTCATTAATTTGTGACTAAATGACTAAGTATATTAATTAGTAGAAAAATTCAAAGATTGAACGAGCAATAGTTGAAATGATCTGTTGTGATATGAAATGTATTATTCTAATAAACGTGGATGAAAGATGATAGATTTTCCTAGGAATGTGATTATGAATATCACTGTTTACTCGCGTTGATAGGACAAATTTAGTGTTCTATTAATTTCATGATAATCGCATAGTTATGAGTTCATAGACTTCTGTAAACATCATAAGATTAGGGAATCGCGATAAAATTAAGAAAGAACATTTCGTCATACTATATTTTTAATAAATAAAATGTACCACGAGTTCGTAATGTTATAGTTCAATACCCCAGCGTTATTTATAATATGTATATTGATCTTATGAATGCTTCAGTGGTAATTCTTTTGAGTTGATGTATCTTTATGATATACATATATTATTATCTATGATTATTTGTATTATCTCGACATAATATGTGGTTGTAGTCATCCCAAGTTGTAGTACCCCTTTTTCAGTGACAGAACAAAAATAAGACATCAAGCAGAAAATATTTATTTTCCATATCGTTGTTGAAGTATAAATACATTTAAATTATATTTGGATGATAATTAAATATTACGAAAAACTTTGTCCAGAAAATTAACCTTTACTTTCGTTCTATGTACCTACCTATTTCTTGGTAATTTCGATCGTCACTTTTCCTGGGTTATATAATTCCGTTGCATCATTTTAATCCATAGCGATTTCACAGGGCACAAAAAATTGAACGCTGGCTGCAATTTTCCTGTGTCGCAACTTATATGGTGAAACTTACAATTTTCCTTTCGACACTCTAGGAATGGGGCACGCAGTCCCATTGAAACATGGTCGTATCTAGGATTCATAAAGTATAAAGATAAAACGTTATTCGTGTGTCATGAAATAATGTACAGTGGGGGGCAAAAGTATTCGGACATTCTTCAAAACAGAATAACTTTTTAAAAATTGGTCCAAACAACTTGAGATTTTTGGAGAAGTTGGAAGGATTACTTTACTACTTAGAAATGGTGTTTTAAAAACAGTTGCAATTGATCGAAAGAAAATAGTGAAGAAAATAGACCGATTCCTTGCGTTATTGTATTTTTCTTATCACTGTTTTTGAAATCTTTACTAATAAATTTCATCAAAATGTATTATCGTGAATAAATATTATACAATTGAAGTTATATATATTTATTTGTTTTTTAAATTACTTTGTGCGACGTGTTCATACACCGAATTCTTATCAGATGATTCGTCCCTGCATCCGAATATGCAGTTTTACTTTTACGAGCTGGTCACTGGCTCTGCAACTTTCTGTAATTTCGCCAGACATTCAAGTTTTGCTCAGTGACAATATAGTATTAATAAATTATCTTTTGAAATCAAATAAACGAATTCACTCTTATACGAAAAAAGTACTCATTTTACTTGATTTACACAGGAAGTGCTCAAATACTTCCATTCCAATATTTCCTCATATTCTGTCTCGTTATACTACATAGCAAATAGCATTTCTGTATTTGGTTTTTTATACAGTCTCTTTTATTGTGTTATATTTTTGTAGATGCATAAATATTAAATGAACTAATTGTACGTATTTGTTCGGATTTTAGTTATTTTACTTTTTTTTCGCTTTTGTATAGAATATATTTTATTTTGTTATATTTTTGTAATTCCATAATATTAAGAAAACTGAGAATTTTTTAAATCAGTATGTACAAATATTTATTTACTATTTTAATTATAATTTTTGTGTAAATTTAAAAACCGGTTTGAATGATTTTTTTGGAATAGTGGAATTCGAAAACCTGTTTTTGTATAAACTCTACGCGTGATATATATACAGACTTCGTAATAGTATGTAATAAATCCAGAATCGGTATGATAATTCAGATGGATTGTCTCTCTTTTTGATATAGGAAACTTTTTTCTGACTATTCCTCAAACAGCACAATGTTTCTCTAAATTACTTTTTAATGAGTATAACGATACAGAAAATTACTACTTAGTATACAATTAACTAATCTCTGAAAGACGTAGAATGACCGTACTTAATATCGCCACTCGCTATACCTATCTCGTAAAGTAAGCACTAAAATTTATCGGTTATGCAGTGAATTAGTACATACACATATGTAGGAAGACAGCAATTACAGATAGAGAAGTATTTTAGTGAATCTTAATAGTGTAAAAATTACATCACATTCGGAGAAGGTAAGCCTACCGGAGAACAATGGTTTCGATGAAATGTTTGTTACAGGTGCAACCGAAATAAACTTTATTTGTCCAATATGTACATTGGAACGCAAAAAATTAGATATTTCAAAAATGACATAAATAAAAAAACATTTAAACCGGATTTTTGTATGTCTTGCGATTTTTAATTCCTAATTCAAAATTTGTGGGTTTCAACGATTCTAATTTAGTCAACGATTCTAGTCACCCTACTATCACCAATTTCCTCCAACCATTAATTTGTAAAAATCAGTATGATGTTTCCTTCATTCTTTACATATACCTTTTAATCGATGTCAACACTATTTCTACAGAACCTAACTAAATTAAATTGAATCATTGCACCAAGTTCCAATTCAACGTTCTAATTATCTGGCCTTGGAAATAATCGAGAAACTGAAACGAAATGTGCAACTCAATGACCTTCTATGTAGTACCTATATAATTTAATTACCAATCTGTGATCAATGAACTGATTCAGGCAAGAAACCATTAATCATCATTCTATCTTTACGTGAACAATTCAGCTCTCAGTGTGCACGAATTTTGAGGGATTGCATTCGAAGAGAGTTGTTGAGAATTCTGTGAAGTTCGAGGTTTCATCAACTGGTTGATGAAATTAAGCCGCCCGTTGAGTAATCGGGGCGATTTAAAGAAGTGCGCCAGCGAACGAACACAGCACATCGCATTGCTGTAACATGCGTGCATATTTCGGAACCACATGCACGCGGGTCGCGTGCCACTGCGCTCCCACTGACTTTATACTCGCCGCAATTTCATCAGATGGAAGCGGTCCACGAGTAGTGGAACGAAATGTAAACCGAAAAACACACCGAATAAAAATTGTTAAAAGTGATAGGAGCTTAAAAAGAAACCGACCATATGCGATGACGTATCTCTAATTCAATTTTTTTTTTTCTAATTGTGAGTCATATACACTCTGAGTCATACTCACTCTGTTCTTTATCACAATTTCGATGGGATTTTCAAAACCATAACGAATCGCGAAACGATCGATTCGCGATGGATTTCGCAAGACCGTAAATTAATTAAATTAAATATAAACTTTAGTACACTTTGAGAAGTTATAGATGACATGTATATGCATACTTAATTTTTTCTGCAGCTCAATCTGTGGAGCGTTTTTTACCTTACAACCTGATTTCTTCTGCAACCAGCAACTTCACGTAACAAAGCTGAATCAGCGGCTAACATTTTAGGATTCATTTAATTTAATACCTTTAGATTTTATGATAGGGTTCGTCTGAAAGTTTCTCGCATAGCTCAGCTGAACCCTCACTTATCTTTATTGTTAGTCCTAGTTTTATTCTCATTTTAATTTACATATTTAATTTGTTTCAATCGTTACGTTTAAATACAATGTTTTTGTTACATCTCATCATTTCCGATTATTATTAAATTAATGTAGGTATATTTTATGTGTTTCTTCTTGTCTCTCAGGGCAATAAATACGTTATTATCATTGTTATTATTATTAATTATTCAGTTCAACTGAATCTGCAAAAACAGAATTAATCCAAGTAAAAAAATTTCTTTATTTTTTTAATGCTGCATATTTCGAGCGAATGAAAGAACATATTTCCACCTTTCTGACATTAGTCTGACTTTCCAATCTGGAATCACTTCTCCTAATCTTCTTCGTGGGTTTAGTAATAGGTCATTCGTTAATTATATTTTGATTATACACGTTACAAGTTTTTCTTAGTATCTACACTGCATTTTCTCTTTCTAAATGGGAGATTCATTATACAAGGAGAGGCAGGTACCACGTTTAAAGTGCTCCCGAAACATTTATAAGTCGATTTATTTTTAAAAATCCGTAGTTCTTGCAGCTGTTCATTTAGTTACACTCGAATAGAAACTATTTAAAGTAAATGACACCATTATAAAACAATTTAAGAATACGATCCTTACAGTAATGCAATAAATTAATAAACTTCGAATATCAATCACAACGATTTAAATACCATAGGTACATTCATATTTTATTAAAATTTTTCCATTTCTCTATTAACGAATAACCTTGCAAACAATTTATTCTCTAAGCCAGACAGCTTTCTGGATTCAAATTTTTAGCCGCTTGTTCAGCACATGTATTCCACGTACCACTCTTACCAAGGAAGAAAAAACCACTGGTCAATAAAAGACACCTGTGCACTTTACAGAAAGAAAAGATCTTCCGCATCACATAATTAGAGAATCAACTAATCATTTTTCAACAGTTATGTTTAATAGCAGCGTACTATTTTTCCTGAACTTCCCCCTTCGCACACTCTCAATTTTATATAAGTCGCTCGCAGTTGGCTCGCCTATTCTCTTTTCTACTACTTTCGCCACATCATCACTATTGTATAACAAACACGTGCAATGAAAATTCTGCTTATTCTCACACGAAGGCTGGAAGGTGAATTTTTCGGTCGTTCCTCTCGTTTTTCTCGACCCCACGGTTTCACCGTAGCAAGTTCTACAGCGAGTCCCTGCAAAGAAATGTTCCCCGCATTTACGTAAGCCACCGATCCTCGGAGGGGAAGTTGGCCACCGACGTCGTTGCAACAAGCAGCTTGCTTTCGGGTGGACAGTCTTAATTCAACTTCTGGCCGAGTCGCCTCGTGATTAGTTCCTTTGTAGTGCATCGTGCTCAGTGACGATTCCCGATAGACGATATCTTCCGATATCACCGATTCACAGTTTCCTTGCCACTGACAACCTTTCCCCCAGTGGAAAGAGAAAGCCACCAAGAGTATTATATTATCGTATCGTACTTAATTAGACACTGGATAAGCTTTTCTTACTGGTTTATTTGAATTGCGCCGACTCTACCGCATTCCACCGTTCTAATACACAAACGATAACCGTGGGAGAGCTAAGGAGTTAACTCACGTACGTGTATAGGATCCCCCGTGATGTACGTAAAATTGGTCGATATCAACGGCTATATTTTTTGTGATTTTATGTATTTGGTGATCTCGCGAGTAATGCGGCTTTTCTGAGAGCTAAGTTTTAAATCATGGAACTCGTCGCGTTCGTCACTTATCTGTTTGGTATATATACTACCGTAAATAGGAACCTCCAGACAATATTGTATCGAAAGTTCACGAGTGCAGATCGAATATTGCAGTTATTACAAACGTTTGAAATGGACGCGACGAAAGAGCATATTCGGTATGTTAAATGGAAATGAAAAACATAGCTGAGGTGTATGTATATGCAGGTTATTAGTGCGAGGCAGTGTCAGAGATAGTTTAAGAAATTTCGTGCTGAGGATTACGGTTTGAAAAATGAACCTCGTGCCGCGGGAAGCTTGAAGAGTTCGATGAACACGGTTTATGGGTTACTGTTAAACAAAATTCAATAGAAACTGTTGAAGAAGTTAAATTCAATTCATTTTATGATAGTTGTTTATTTTTACCTTGTATACCTACGTATTGAAAAAACGCATTACTTATGGGATGTCCTAATAGTTTTGGTGAACTTCGTGTTAATTTTATACGGTGGTTGCATCGGATTGTTGAAAAATATGTACGTCTACGTTCGAAGTCGTAATGTATGTAGGGTCATTTTGGGAGAGACGCACCACATTTTTTTCTATTGCTTATAAAGCCTTGAATAAATAAAACTGAAAATGTAGTTTAATTATTTATTTCAATCTCTTTAAGAAAATATAATATTAAGCTTATCAAAAATTTATTTTAATATTGCATTAAGCTTTCTAAAACACATCAAGAAAGTCAATTTCTCCCTAAGCCGGAAGGAGAGATGCACTTCAGACTCCGCACAGATGCACTTATTTATTTGTACTCTGTTCTCCCTACTCCTATTTTTTTTTTCTCAATCCACACATGGTACATATTAATACACATTTTAAGCGCTCCGGGCGACGAATCCAATCCACTTTAGAACTGGTTGATTTGTAATCTTTTAACCATTGATTACAATAATCATTAGGGTGACCCTTATCTTCAACCTCCGATTTTTTTTGCTTCTCACTTAAAAAAAATAGTTCCTGTAAAAGATTATTGCAATCGGAATTTTTTCGTGCTTCGAACCATTTTTTAGATAATAGCGTTTGAATATAGAAACAATACGTCACGCCGTACAGGTGGGATGTGCGAAATATGGAACTCTCTATACATTCAAACGCTATTGTCTAAAAAATGGTTGGAAGCACGAAAAAATTATATGCACAGTATTTGTAGAAAATTGAATGTTTTTTTAATATTATTTGAACAAAATTTCGATAGGGCTTATCATATCTGAGAAATTGTTCAAATTCAAAACATTGACGAATTCTAAACTTTAAGGCCTGGTCGGCACCCTTTCCTATTGTCCGATTACAATAATCTTTTTCAGGGACTATTTTTTATGAAATGGAACCATATTAGGGGGTGAGAGCAAGGAAATACAGAAAAAAATTCGACACGTATAAATAAGGGCCACCCTAATAGTCATCAGAGATTTACTCAGTCTTGATTAACTAGTTCTTTGGTTTAATCTTTGATTCTTCCTTATTAGTCTCTCCCTTAGTTGAAATTATCTCAGGTTTTACTTTTTTGTCTCACTCTTCACAGTTCTAATCATTCTTAGCTGCAGTCCAGACTGTTTTTTTTTATGTTCTTCTGTAGTGCCTTTTTTACTTTTTCTTGTTTCACTTCCTCAAAAAATTTTAATTTACTTATATTTTCTAGACTAGTGAGTATTTGATCTATATTATCTTTTCTTAGCTTTGAAATAGCTTTTTTCTGCTGTTCTTCTATTCATAACGCTTTGGCACGAGATCATCTCTTCTTCTATTTTGAAATGCATTGGGGGATAGATGCACCTGCACATAAAAAAAAACAGTAGGCAGAAAAAATGTTTAAAACTATTTAAACCAATAATAATAGTTAAAGCTACGCGATAACATGGTAATCAAAATTTTACTCACCGTTCACAGAAATATTTCGTATGAAATCCAAGGCAATGAAATTTATTTCCGTTTTAATACACTTAAATAACACGATCGATGTGTTTTGTTTAATGAGATTATGTTCATACACAAAAATACTAGTATTAACAGTGCAATCAATGTTGCCAATTATTTAATGCTGACCGGAACAGGAAGTGCATCTTGTGCATATCTCCTTCAGGTGCATCTCTCTCGAACTGACCCTATGTCTTTTTTGTAAATAGATTACTGTAATCAGGAACAAACGTGCTATCTTCTAACGGCTTTCGTTTAAACCAAGTGCAACCAGTTTTTGCAACATCGTTGTCAATATGAAATTTGAAATAGTGTTTCGATTCATAGCTGCCCAAAGCAATTTCTGTTTTTAACAGTTTGAGTGGGGCACCGTTTTGTGAAACGCGTCTTTTCCCGCCAGGAGAGTTCTGTACAAAGCGTAGAAAGTTGGTCTGTTTTCGACAATACTTCCGATGCTTTCCAGAAAATATCGACGCGAAGATATCTCAAAACCAGTGCACAGATTGCAAATCCCCGGACGTGTTTCCACGTCCACGCCAAGCAAACTCATAATCTTTCACTTTGGTATAATTCGCACATTAATGACTTTCTTCTTGGATACACGTCTAGCAGCAGCATCGTAAACTGATTAGAAAGTCAGCGCCATGTGTGATAGTGGCTGTGTATACTTCGCACACGCACCGCGTGCTATCGAGTAAGCATTTCCCGGTGGAACCCGCTTGGTATCATTCATGAAATATATTGTAACGAAATGTTAACAAAGAAACTTATCGAGGGAATACGTCACGAGCGTAAGACAGAGACAGCTCTAACTCCGATTCAGAAACAACTTGCCACAAAAAGTTCAGTAGATATAATGTTGCGGAACGAGACCTTCTGTCATGTCGCTGCTTTTAGAACTCATTATTTTACCACTTGTTAGTTTTCTGCCAACAGAAAATGACAAGGTCTGCAGGCTTAAACGAAAGCGAGAATTGAATGTGATATTTAAACGAGAAAATGCTTGCACTTGGTAGAACGATGGCGTCGAAATGAATATGAGGATAGAGATTACAATAATTCTATTTTATTGATGTGAAACCGTGGTTCGTTAAGTGGAGAAAATCAGTCGAAAATTTCAGCCGATGAAAGAGGCAAGGTACACGTCGATAGCTTTCCTTTCGATAGATCTCAAGGCATTTCCCGTGGATAACATGCCGAGTACCAAAACCAGAATTGCTATAGTCGGTGGTGGTGTAGCTGGATTGGTGGTTGCACGGCACACAGCCTCGAGATTGGACACTTATAAGCTGACTTTGTTCGAGCAAACCGATCAGATTGGTGGGACATGGGTCTACACCGATGAAATCGACGTCGACAAGCATGGATTACCAGTTCACAGTAGCATGTATAAGAATCTGAAGTGAGTGTAGCACGTAATTGTTAAGTGATAATTGAAACAAAAGTTAAATAATAGAAACAAAAGTTGATAAAGTGATATTACAGTGTGTCCAAGGACATTTTTTAAATGAATTTTAATAAAGGCCATGCTTGCAATACTTATCTACTCGAAATATTTTTTGTACTAGTGAGAAGATTTGTAGAAGTAATTCATGGAAGACAATTTTCTCCTTTTCCCACTACCATCTGTTGACTGCACTCCCTGTGTGTCAGTATATAGTTGACAGCATATTTCCATAAGAAGTGCCTTTTCTTTATAACGCATTATAATTTTCTTTTCTGTTATGAAAATTATAGTACTAGAGTACACTATAATGCTTGATTTGAAAAATTGAAAACTTTTATGTGATATAGGTAGTTTCTGCTATGATAGAGGGGGTGAATCACAACTATAATAGATATGCTACGAACAGTATGAAAAGCCGCGTAGGCGAGTATCTATGCGGCAAGGTAGGAAGAGTCACGTGGTTTATAGTCATATGCCTGCAAATCTGCTATCTAATAAATATTTATATCTGAATAAAAATCCATAGGCTTCCATCCCAGTGAGTAAGAAGTTTTACTCTTTTACAATCCTCAATTGCAATGAATACAATTATTCTGACATCCCTCCTTGAATGAAGCCCATGAAACTGATAATTCAAGATAAGACAGGGTCATGCATGTTTTTAACTTCGCGAACAACATTTCGACACCTCATGCTAAAATTATTCGTTTAAGGGAGGGCACCCCCAAAAGTATGGGGAAGTCTAAAAATCCATACAAACATATATATTTTCAAAATTTTATCTAAAAAACTACTAGTAATTAATGCTCACGTGAATGTCCTTCCTTAATTGTAACTCAAAATATTAATGGTAATTTTTTGGTGAAAAAATATTTTGGTAAAATTTTAATTTATTTGATTTTCTTGTGATAATAACTTGCTTACATCTCTGTCAAATTTTTGCAATATATTTTTAAAAGACTAGTTAATTACTTCGCTGTGACAAATTATTACAATTCACGTACAACTAGGGATGAACGATTACATAATGTTAAAACTTGCAAGTGTAAATTAAGTGCACATAAAAGCAGGATTGCTGAAGAAATATGAGCAAATCATTGGAACGAATCAAAAACAAAACGGACTTCTTATTTCCTTATTCAGCAAATTTATCCGGACATATCAACTCTATTTCTGTGCAGGATAATTTAAAAAGCTCTTAAAAGCATAACAGTCTTATGTTTTCTATTTTGATTATAATGCAAGAATTATCGTATTTCTGTCCTTCGAATTATATTATTTAAACATTTAAAAAACATCGTTTTGTAATAAACTTCTCACGCTAGTAAACACCTTTCATGACGTAATTATTCATGATCTTGCTATTCCGACATACACAGAGGGGCAAATCGATTTGGTCGTGTATGATTTCACGTCATTCGTTCCGTAACTATAATAATTGGTGGTTGTGTTCTAGTCGATCTAGTCTGTGGCGATAAACTCTGGTGACATACGATACACTCCTTGACATAGTCACGAGACAATTGCTTTGGTAATCAGTACCAGGGTATAAAAGATTTCGATGTTTCGCTAATAAATCTACCGATAAATCGTTGTACTGGGCGACAAATAGGAAGTTGTTGAGACCCAGCGTTGTTCTCCAAGAGAACTGATAGTTTTCTGACAGCAAATATTTCACAAGACACCCAGCATATTTTTCTTTGAAATGGAGTTTCGAATAACGAATAAAAGTTAAAAAAATTATTCGTCATGTGTCAGATAAAGTGAAATTGAGTTAACTTTATTCATTCAATAAATTAACTTTATTCGTCGAATAATCTAAATTTAAAGTAACTTTTATTTGATCCGTTATTTAAATAATTTTTATATTTAATTTTTTATTTAGTACATTTTCTTGAAATGTCGAACGTAACATAGAAATTTACCATGATATCAGTTCTCCGTTTGATATATTGTAAAAGATTGAGGAAAGCATTGCTGTGTTACGTTTGTTGCGAAACTTGCACGTTTTATTTACTGCGAGTACCTATATTAATTAGACGGTTCAGAAACTTACTAGTACAAAAAATATATCTATGAATTATAGTTATTTGTAATATATGTAATATATTCTGTTTTTACTAAAGCAGTAATTATCTCTGCAGCAGTTTGTATTTTAGAACAATAAAAGTTCAT
This sequence comes from Andrena flavipes, assembly GCA_963971345.1. NCBI lineage: Eukaryota > Metazoa > Arthropoda > Insecta > Hymenoptera > Andrenidae > Andrena > Andrena flavipes. The sequence goes on from OZ020480.1 coordinate 64,914,979, forward strand.
ACTTCAAAAGACTATTTTGTTGCCTATCTTTTTCGTTAATTACAAGACAAGGATACCTAGCGAGAAAAATTCTATAACATACTGCACAATCATTGGGAATTAAATTTCATTCAGTATTTTAGTTTCATATTTTTGCATTACCGATTAATTATTTTTCGAATTTTTGGCCTGAAACATTTTCTATGCATTTCTACTCTGATATAATGTCCTCCGATACCCCAGACGCAACGTTAAAACGGCAAAATATTTTCAATAGGTTACTAATTTCGTCTGTCGCATTGCAGAACCAACCTTCCCCGAGAAATTATGCAAATACCTGACTTTCCGCTGAAACATGACGAAGGCCCGTCATTTGTTCATCACAGTGTAATTCGAAACTACCTCTGTGACTACACAAAACATTTCAATTTGTATCCCCATATAAAGGTAAATGTCAAACCTTATCTAATATAATATAGTAGTTTCTTAAAAAATGCATGTTAACGAGTAAAAGGTATATAAATGAATATTGTACATTTGAAAGTTAACTCATTAGCTTGAAGACTTTACGCTTTCTAACATGTTACCTTCCAAATATATCTACATATTCTCTGTCACCCTCTTTAAAGGATAATCGAAAGGGGTGAGATTCGAAACACCAAATTAGCTTATTTTTCGAATTTTACGGGGATAATTTTGACAGAAGTGCTTTTAAATATAAAGATTAAACTTAATCACAGCGTAATCTGTCTTCCCAGAATCACGCCCTTTACACCACTGTCTCTACCTTTGTTAAAACCTTCAGTTTTTTGTTCTTTTTTCTTGTATTCTTATACGTTACATTGTATTGTTTATGTGATGTAATAAAATCGCATTATCATTATTACTTTTACACATGTTGGACGCCCGCTAATTTTATTCCTTTTGGTGTGCTAAGTATGTAAAATTTCGGAACAATCGGATCATTCTGAATCCTGCCTTAAGAAGCTTAAAGTTACGATATACTTACGATGAACTTTTTTATTTCTATTTTTTATTTTTTTGCTCCAGCTTTAGAAAGTAATCGTTCACTTGGAACGGAAGTTGCCGGAATGCGTAAATACCACTTAACGATGTATTAATAGTACTATTGATACAGCGTTAAGTATCAATAAGTTATAGATAATCAATCATTTTCTATTGGGTTGGCATCAGGGAACTGAGATGGGTAATCCAACACGTTGATAGTGTTGACACCTTTACTCGTTTTCCATTCCGTGCAAAAGCGGCTTCGCTGTTTCGGATCATTATCCTCTTGAAGTCTCCACTCTTCAATGGCAGAAAGGGTACTAATTGTAAGAGATAAATGAGATCAGAGGAGACTTCCTATGTTCACATAAATACAAGCTCCGACGTAATAGCTATCAACTGTCGCAGATATCGCGTCTACGTTCTTGTGATACAGACTGTACCACCATACAATATTTATGACAGTCAATTGTTACCATGATGTAAGGATTTAAGGTGTGCTCGCTGAGCGGCTCATTTTCGCCTTCTACTGCGCATTCCCAATTTCCGCCATATTAAAATATGTATGGATATGAATACATATGTATGTGTACAAACGCGTTATTGAAATGTTGACAAATTCATTATATTCTATTGTTCGAGATACAATATAGAGGATCTTGGGAAGGGCACGTTGTTGGCTAATCTGGAAAATTTACGCAAAAGCACACCTAATCTACTTACATCATGATTGTCACGACGAGCAATCTTTCTTCTGTACGATTTCACCTTTTCATTCGATTTTCAGCTAAACACTCTGGTGAAACACGTGGAACCAGAGACTCTGCGAAGTGGACAGACAATCTGGATGGTCACGTACGAGGACTTGGATACTAAAGTGGAAACCACGAAAACATTCGACGCTGTGGTCCTCTGTAACGGTCATTACACAGTAGGCCATGTTCCGTACATTCCAGGCATTGAAAGTTTCCCTGGGGGACGCATACACAGTCATCAGTACAGGATACCCACGTTGTACGCTAGAAAGAAAGTGTGCATCCTCGGCGCGTCTTGGTCTGGCATCGATATCGCCATAGAGGTCTCACAGTACGCAGAAAAGGTATACGGAACGCTATTATTCATAAGGGCTCAGGACGAGATTTGAATCTCAAGGCACGATGCGCACCATTCAGAAGTTTCCGGGTAAATTGGGTTCAAACTGTTGTGTTTCTAGGCTCTTGGTACATGACATCCATACGTGAAAACGAAAATCGAATTAAGACACAGTGATAGATTAACTTCAATGGATACAGTAATTTCAGCAATATAATATATTATATGTGTGCATGCCTAGTTGGCAGGCGTGATTTTCGGGAATTTGTTGTGGAAAATCTAATGTATATTTTTTACAACTATTTGCTTATTTTAAAAGTACACATACTCAACAACTCTCAGTAATTTCGTTATAGAAAAATATTAAAAAATGAACGAAGAACAGCTACTCTCCCGGAAGCTATCTTTTTTGCGGTGAGCACGATTTCTCAGAGTCGGATCATCTGAAATAGAAAAGTGAAGAAGATTCTGTTAGTATATGAGTTTATTTAGTTCGTGAACGAAGGATTTAAAAGAAAAATGATTTCAGACAAAGTGGCAGCTGTTTAACCAAAAATCGTGATTTTTCGATGTCTGAATTGGTCGTTTTTCGTGAATTAAAAATAGAGTTTTCATTAAAAACAAAAATTCATGTGTCCATGTGTGGAAGTTTGGTGAACCTGAGATATGTAGTTTATGTGAAATTAAGAGGGGGTTTAAGTCATTATTTTGCTGGCTCCGAATTTGTTTAAAAAATGCAGGCCGCCTAAGATTGCAAGTTTTGCTCATGTTCACGAAGCTGGGGTCTATAAATGAATTTTATCTCCTTTATTTTAATCATTTTTTAGTTTATTATTTAAATAGAACTGCTGACATTTGCTGTTTAACGATGCAGGTATATTTAAGTCATAACCTACCGGAACCAGTTGATTCCAAATTGTCGCAGAACGTCGAACAGAGACCTGGGATTCAATCCATTCAAGGAAACATTTTCATCTTCCGCGACGGTTCCAAGGCCGAAGTAGACAACTTCATATATTGCACCGGTAAGAAGAATTGATCTCCTACGTACATATAAGTGATGAGGTATTCCAAGTTATTTTGTCCGTTGGCAGGACCCTGACTTTCCTGATCAAATGACTACTATCATTGCAATTTCCATGAAATACTCTGTTTTCAGGATATAAATTTACGTATCCCTTTCTGTCGAGTAAAGTTGAGATGCGCTTAAACGACAACCTCGTCGAGCCGATTTACAAGCATCTGATACACATGGATTATCCGAGTTTATTTATCATGGGACTACCAGGAATCGTAATTCCATTCCCGATGTTTCACCTACAAGCACAATATATTCTAGGTGTTCTAGAAGGCCGTATTCGGCTGCCTTCATCCGAGAAAAGCCGTGAGGAATACGAAGCAGAAAAGAAAGCTCTGCTTGATCAGGGTATTCCGGTACATATTTTATTTATGGTCATTTTATTACATCTTCTTCGCAATTACCACGCAAGAACAGTTGATAATCGTAGGAAGTTTATTTATTTTTTGTTTTAGTTCCTTCATTTAAATTTTATCTTTCTGTCTACTTTTTCCCGCTATTATAGCATGTAACTATGTTTACTAAAAAAAGAGCAAATATGAAAAAGAAATGTCTGATTCCCTTTGGTTTTGAGTTGTATAGGTACTTGATATATTTACTTTAGTTTATTATATTGTTTTATAAAAAGAATCCAAATCGTTAATAGTTTTTGCTTTTCTGTTCCTTTTTTTTTTTACAAATTACTGTTTATAGTAAAATGGAATATTCCACATTTATTAGTATTATTATTGATAAATGGTATAAACCCACTGGAACACAATACCTATATATAATATAACAATTCTATAAACACGAGACAGATAGTTTATCTCACGCTATTTAAATCCGATAAACAGTTCAGTAGATGTGTGCGCAAGGAGTTCAGTGAAGATGAAAACAGATCAATGTTCTCCAAGAGTATGTTCGCATTGAGCATGGGCTCTATTTATCTACTTATTTGTTTCTTTTTAAAGTTTTGAATGCTAATCCTTCAATATAATTAAACTAAGTAATATTAGTTGGATTAAAGATGCAATCTACTACGATAATTAAATCAAGTTCTTTTGTGTTTTTTGTCACTAGATACATACTTATGAAATTTGACACTCTACGAACTAAGTGATTTTCTCGTTTTCCCAGCTTAGGCATATCAGTAAACTAAAGGAGAGACAGTGGGCATATTACGATGAGATTGCTGACGCTGCGAACATCGCAAAGTTCCCGCCAGTGATCAAGAAAATCTACAACCACGTCAATCAAATGCGCGAACTAGACTTCACTACTTACAAGAACCACCAGTATAGGATACTCGACAATGAGAATTTCGTAGTACGTTGTTGTAAGCCTTGTTAGGGCTTAGGAGTGAAGAATAACTGGAAATTTATTGTTCCAAAATGGACGCCTGGGTTCGAGAGATGCTCAAATGATCACAATTGTTGCACGTTCAGTGACGGCTTGCACCCTCTGCACTATTATCGCAAGAACCTCGTTCTACGTTCGTTGGAGTTGATACTGATGCATTAATTTTACGATGTAGCAGGTTGTGAAGGTTGTCGAAAATTTCAAAGAGACAAAATCCTCCAGCTGATCTCTTCTCGTAAAGCGTATGCATGTGTGTCGAGATAGAACTGATATAACTGATGAATTAAACGTACCGTGTTACAAATCAGAGTGCAGCTGGCACAGTTTGCAAGTGATTATGAGTAAATAGTGGATTCGACACAGTTTTGCATCGCTTGTACGGTTATTAGTTAAAGGAAACGCTATAAGGAACAGGTGAATTGCTTTGTAATGTTAATTGCTGCGGTTGAAACCGAAACGACGGCGTAGAAATTCATTGCCGATCGAGGCAATCGACTAATAACAATTTAAATTATACATAACTATGAATTGAAAATACTCGCTATTTTTAAAACAATCTATACTGCATTCCACATTAGAGCATACGGATTTCGCGCAGGCACGACCCTCAGGAGGCGTTGGTACGCTCGACTCCCCACTGAACCGCCTATGTTTCTCTCCGTCGCACGACCTTCTACTTACTCTCTCTGTTAACTTTTCGCGAACTGTTTACGTTGACAACGGTCAAGGTCTCGCGTTTGGGATGTACCAGTTATTCCTTGGAAATTACCACGACCAATCGCATGCAGTTCAAATTGTGGGTAGTAGTGGGAGCTGCGCAGATCGGTCGCAAATCGGTAGGGGCGTCGGTATGCTCTAATATGGAATGCAGTATATGTACTTTTATGTGTAATAGAATCTTAATATTGTGCTTTGCAATGTCTGCTGTGTATCTATGCACAGTGCAACGAAAGTAGAGTTCATAATTTTGTATTCTAATTAAGAAAAATTCACCATTGTATAGAAATTTTTTAAACATTATAAAAAGGTGTAATGTAATTCTTTGAAGCCTTTTCCGTGAAATATGGCTGCTGACAGAAATTTATTCATTTTATGTGAAGCGTATTACGAAATTTCTGAATAAAAATGGTTTTAATTCCAAGAATCGTCTTCTTTGATGTTGTATATTTTTTCCTTATCTGTAGCACCCTTATCAATCTCAAATCCTTTTTATTTATTTGGTGTTGTTTTTTTGTATGGTTAAAGCTACCCTCTTTTAACGCCATTATTATATGTGAGCTCGTATACTGTCAGTTTATAGGTATTAATTTGTTATAATCACAGTTAGTTATGTCAACTATGAACGATATTTTTATGAAGGGAGGAATATTTTACAAAGGTAATCTCTGTTTAGATAATAAAATGTTCGAACCGCAGAATATTCTAATAATGAAATTACGTTCTAATGCATCAAATATTTAAATATTTGAATTTTGAAATTTAAATTTGAAGAATTTCTCAAAAATGGTAAACGCCATAGAAATTTTCTTCAAATAGCATTAAAAGAGCATTCAATTTTCTACAATTACTATACATATAATTTTTTTGTGCTTCCAACTATTTCGTAGATATTAGCGTTTGAATATGGAGAGGTCATCAACAGAAAATCTAGACTGATTTTGCCCTATAGTTTCGTGATTACGTCAACAACTTTAATGATGACGTTATCAGGATGCAGGAACATTATGCTGCCCTACTAAACAAACTCATCGCCAGAAGTTCCTCGGAACGGGAACATAACTGTGTTGGAATCATGTAATATGATCGATTTCGTGCGCGTTTTCCCAGAGGAGAGTCAAATGTACCCTAAATCTAAATTATTTGGAAGGGTTTGGAAACTCGATTAAATTCGCGGAGGTGTCTCTGGTTCCCAAGGATAAAGTTACCATGACCCATATTTACCCCAATTTAAAAGCCAATGTTACGCGCATCCTTATAAATTGCATCCCAAAGCGTTGGAAACCTGCGTCTTAGGTTCCATAATTCAAGTTTAATCGTGTGACGTTTAGGAGTAGTTAGGACTGCAAACAGGAGGTCGTAACTCTCGTTAATCTATACTGTTATTGCGGGTACACAGTTACGGGGTAGAAAACGGGCCGCGGAAACATGTCCAAGCACAAGTCGATTGAAAAGCAAAATATTTATCGCTGTTTTATATGTTGCACGCAACGTTTCCGTTAGCCGCAGCTAAATTGAGTGTTAATTGTTTCGCGCCAGATGGGGTAGGTACTCATAACATTTGCATACTTCCGTGCACTCCACTTATCGCGACTGCGCATTGGTAAAAACTTTGTATCCCTGGATTTTAATGTTGGGTATTGGTGTCTAATTTTCACTCGGAAATTATCATAGGTAGTCTTTTAAGAGTAAAAAAAAGGTAGTGTAGCATCAATAAGATTATTGAAATATGCAATTTTTACGTCTCGTATATTGAGACAGTATTTTGAATTTAATTTTGCGATTTCAATTATATTTATCATCCAATCACACAAAACAAAAGTAAAAAAATGTAATTACTGTAATATTCTTTTTCATTTACATTAGAATGCGGCCTGATAATATTTTATTCCATTTTTTAATCGCTAGTTCTCGTCTGTTAAGACTACTTCTCGGCTTCCATTCGTATTTCAAAGAATGTCGATGAAAAAGTGTTTAACTTCACTGTCGCGTTATTTGCAGTTTGAACTTTTAGGTACTTCCTGAGAAATGTTCTTTGGAATAGTTCCTGTGTCTCCCACTGTCAAAAGTATATTAAAATGTGGGAAAAATGTCGGGAGGTAAGTGAGAATGGTGGGGGATCAGAAGCAGAAGCTTGGTCGAAAGTTTTGGGTTATTTGCGTGCAAAACTTATGATTAATGCAGGAGCAAAGGCAAAAAATATCATTCCTTTCAGTACATATAACTGTGTCAGGTTTGCTACACTTTTTTCTCTTTATTCCACGTAATAAGTAGTAATTACTATCTTCCGAAACGGCTTTAAAATTATTTAAATGAAAAAAGATCAGAAAAAAATATGTTAACTTGTAACGAATAATAAGTTTAAACAAATAAATTACCGCGTACGATCTTGTAATTTATATCTACAACGAAATTTGTTCAAAAGAGATCATTTATATCAGGTCATTGAACATATTCAATAGTTGTTGTGTAATGTTTTATTCGCCATCTACTCGTAAACAATTCCTTCTTTTTACATTGTCGTTCGAATTGTTAGACGAGCGCACGTGAACGACATATCAACTGACAATAATTCATGATTTGTGCAATCCCTCGTAACACTTATAATAACAGGTTCATATGTATAGGTATAATAATATTTATATTTATGTATAAATTGCTTGCGATCGTCGGCTGTATAGATAAGCCGTGGTACATCTATATAAATTGCACCCTACCTGTTTGCATTTACACGCGTCACGCACACATGAAGTTACTTTCACCCATATCTGCTTACAATTTCAAGTTTCGATCGCTTCACCAGCGATTTTACAGCCTTCGACTTAGCATCGCGTAGTTTTCACTTTATATATTCTTTTACACCTTTTGAAAACAAAAATATTCAGGATTAAAGAGATACACCAAAATGCAACTGACATTAGTGGCCTGAGTCAGTTTAAAAAATCGAACGTGATGTGTGAATTTAGAAGGTCATACGATGTCGTATAAAAATTTCACATTCGTGGCTGGGCCAGAGGGAAAAACGTTTCCTGATGCCGTAAATTACGGTACATCGAGTCGCTCGTGGAATGGCGGGCTCGATAAATCCATGGCGATTATTAGTGGCTGAACAGAGAAAGCCTTCGGCGGGTATCGGTGTCTAATGTAATTGCTGGGAGCGCGATTAATGGCGAGCAATTCTGTTAATCACGCCGCAAACGCGATTACGGAGGCTCAAATTGAATTACGCGTTCTGAGTGGCACGAAAGTCTCTGATAGCTAACGCGCAACAGAAACCAGAATGACGGAAATCAGAATGTGATGTCAAATTTTATAGTGGCGTGATCTGTCTTCACTGTATTTCATCCATTACTCTATCATCTTTGTTACATCCGTCTGTTTTCTTTAGGATTTCCTGGTGGCATATTGTAATTTCTTTGAGCTTGCAATAAAGACGTATTATTATTGTTACTATATAGGGCTGTATTTGATTGTATCACTAAGCTGTGTAGGTACGTTTATATCATAAAAAGAAAACAAGGAAACATTGCTAATAAGAAGAATTGATTTTTAGAACTTTGAACGAAAAATAATATCTCGGAAGTGAAAACCTGTGAGATTTTTCTTACAACCACTAATAATTCAACAAAATTAAGATATGTAAGCACACTGATACTGGAACATTCCTGGGACACTCGCCTGCATCGTCTTTTTTCAGGTAAGGTGAAGAACGGGGAAAGTAAAAAAGGCCAACAAGAATGGGAAAGCTGGTAAGGGGGACATTGCGATAAAGAAAAAAATTAATGAACACGTTTGCACGTCTGCGCGGACATTTATGAAGCGTGTTGTACTTCTAAACGCCTTCCAGGATATTTTTCCTTTGGCGAGCCAATGTGCCATTTCGAGTACAGCTGCCGATGTTCGATTTTGCAATTACGTTTAATAAAATTCTTAAGACTAGCACACAAAAGGACGATAAATGTTCAATATTGAACCATATTTTTTAATTAAATTTCACTTATTTATGAAGTGCAACAAGTAAACCACGAGGATGCAAATATTTCTATTTCGATTTATGTAAAGCGCATCTCTCAGTTTTCAATTTTGCGTATTCAAAAAAAAAAAATGAATATTCACGGATGGGAAGAAATTTAAGTGAAACAGATATTCTTATTGCAATACAAATGATTTGCGTAAATCGGACCATCGAAATCACGAGGGCGTCATTTTTTAAACCTCGTCGTAACAAACCCTCGTTTTAAATTCGTCACCGAAAGGTTTGCAAATTGCAATACCATTCCAGGTAAAATAAACATTTCTTTTCACACTTTGCGCAGTGTTATTTTTTTTTTCATTTACTTCAAACAAGTGTCACTCGATCCTCTTACGATCTAATTACAGTATTTCAACCACCCCGGCGTTCCGTTCTCACCTTTATTTATTGATGGCCGCGCGGAAAATTGGAAACGGATGGGGACAAACGTTTAGGTGGCGATCGATAATTTCGTAGTGATTCGTGCATCAACGCTTCTCGCGTATGAACGACAATTTACAAATACATACATATTGAGAACAACCGGATCGCTTCGATGCCACAGAAGCGTGTAATGTTTGCGATTGGTTTACACGATCGTTATTGCCAGAGGTATCGATGGTTGCTGCGGTTGTGGTCGCATAGCGCTGCATCGATACTCGTCAATCGACGGTGTTGAACAAGGACAGTAGGATTTTTATTTGCAAAGATCGAACGATGACGCAGAAAACGGTGGTATGGAAAATGGGAACTAGGAAATATTTATAGCGCAGTTCTGGTAAAGACGATAAAATTCTAAAACGATATTTTTAAATATTTCGAAACTGTGTAGTTTCTGTGACAGTTTTAAGGTAGGAACAAAAGCAAAATGGAATTGACTACATGGGAATACTCGTTTCAAAACGTATAAGCAAATTGGAGTCTAAAGAGAGATTGTATCTACTATTTGATCTACCCAACTACGATAAAAAGTAAGAAATCTAAATCTGTTAATTATGAAAGGCATGAAAAATCGAGATCTTTTTTAGTCGAGAACTTCTTTTTCTTTATAAAGATTAAAGTGATTAGCGTAAACTGAAAGAAATCGCACCAATAAAATAATTAGGATTTTTCATCGAAAGAGCGGTTAATGTCTGTAACTTCTTGTTCAATTACCTCGAGGAGGGAGAGCTCTCGCTTAAATTGAGAATGTTTGCCTTAAGGTACAAATTTAAGCGTGTAATTCGCAATTTATTTGCATGGCTGAGAATTTTAAACGTGGCAATCACTACGTTTATTTTTATCTGCAATTAAAATCTAAATGCAAGCACCGAGCAACAGAAATCAGGAGAAAAAAAGTAGTAATACAAAATTTAATAACTCTGAATCGGTTTTTTTTCCGATAGCAAGCGATAAAAACATTTCCGATTTAAATTACTCGTAGCGTTACAACTTATAATAACTATAATTGATACACCATCGTTTTATAGCGGTAACAGTGGATTTGCAATTATTTTTGACTATACGATTTGAAGAAGTGTTACCTCTTAAAGAATTAAAGTGGGTATATTGTTAATATGAACGACAGAATTATTAAGAAAACGATAGTTAAGAAAACGCTTAAAACAGTGATGATTACTCCCTGTTTAATTATACTTCCCATTTAATCTGAAGTCGGAAAATCCCTGGTCGAATGAATTCCCCGAAGGAAAGCAGTGATGTCTATAATAACAATAGTAACAAAAGTTTCAATCAATAAATTTATTAAAATCTACAATAACTCAAAGAATGAATGTTTAATGAATTTTATCCATATTCATATTTACTCCGTAAGGTCCTACTGTAAATAATAATAGTAAAAATCGTGCTAATACGACAACCCAATAATATAAAGTGATCGCCAAATATGTAGCCTACAGTGTATACATATACAGAGTGCAGTTTCAACATTTCTTTATTATCGTTCGTCAATATATTTACAGATTCTAGAAAATGGATCTCAGTCGATCCAACGTGGAACAAATACACTTTTGAATTGGTTTAATTGATTTCATTGACCGTTCGTAGCATCGTGGTTCGAAGGAGCGTACAACGCCAAACGAATTTCCCGCCGCACGAATCGCAGCGAAGACGCACGAACATTGGTGTCGCGGTTCAGCGCGCGCTTTTTCAAAAAGATACCCTCTTAAACTGTGAAGCAGAGACTGTCAAGGGAAATCTTTAGTAACGCGAACTCTGGGAACATAGTTTGAAAATGCAACTCCCTCGGATCGACGTTCATTTTCTCGATTTCTTCTTCGATCAAAATCCCACCGACTGGTCGCGCGTGCGAGTAGCCTCGGGCAAAAGAAAAGTCTGATACGCCGCGCTGTCGCGTAGCGGACGACACGTGAATCGCTCGAAGAGCGAGAAACGTTTCTGCCGCGCGCGAGAGATTAACGAGCGATGACGTTCTCGTTCGCGGGCGAGAAAGGCGAATGTCCAAATGAATTCGGTCGCCAGAGGGCGGCACCAAAGAAGACAGTCAGATGTCGCGATGGGAAATTACGTGTTGCGAAGCGAGTTTCGAGTTCCATTCTAAAACAATTGGCACGAACCAGCGAACGGGGAGCGTAGAATCGTTCGTCTTCACCTGCATAGGTTGTTACATCGTAGCGTGCTATTCCAGACGCCTAAACTAAGGTGCCATGACAAACAGTTTGTGGCACGACGATTTACGTGTAAAATTAACGCGATAATTATAGTGGGGTTAATCGGTCCATCGACAAATGTTACTTTCTTCGCTGTTTTTTAGTTGTTACGTTTGCTTTTAGGTCGACGTTATTAATATACGTATGTATATATTTATATATGTATATGTATAGATTGTGTATAATATTATAAATACAGCACGCATTCACTATATACAGGCTCCATCAGTACTTTCTGTTTCGCTTACATTCTCACTCTCTTACGTTCTCATATACATTCTCCTCGTTTCCCTCCCTTCCTTTCCTCTTTACCGCGTTCAACGCGATGCTCGGAGAAAGTCCAGACTGCGTGTTCGTTCCGCGGTTTATCTGTCCTACGCGGGCGAAAACTTGCGAGGAAACTGCGTGGAGCAACAAGCAACCGCCAAATTCCTTCGAGCGGCAAGTGCGCCGGAACACGCTGCGAAGCGCGAATACCGAATTAGATCGAGGGAGAATTTTTCACTCCTTTCGACCGAGTCTTCGTTATGTCGATCACCTTGTTCTTGGAAAATGCGTAACGTTCACCATTATCGTCTTTTCAATGGAATTGTGAGTAATGTGTTTGATGAAAGAAGAACAATGGATAGATAATAAGTATCAAAGAATTGAGAAACTTTATATACCAAGTTTCGAGTATTTGTGAATGGAAGCTTGTAAATTTGCAGCGATTGTTATTTTATTCTATTAAATTGTAATATTCTGATATTGGATTTAAATATATTAAATTCAAATTATATCATATTACATAGAATTAAAGTACAAATTTGAGATATTTTATACCAAGTTCCTGGTGTGTGAGGTATTGTGTCTCGTGAAGCATGAAAGCATTCAAATGTTTGTAAACAAGAATCAAGACAAATGGAATATGGAAGTTACACCGAAGTTTTTGAAATATTGCGGCGATAATAGTCCGCAACTCTCGGACTCATATTAGCAAAATTTGTAAGAAATCATTTATTTTGTACGTAAACTGGACTAAAATATATTAATATTATATTGTTCGACATAAACGTTTAGTTAAATTGATTTTAAAAACCTAATTATCGAAGATGATTCACTATATTCTCCCTAGTTGAGGAACTTTCTTTGGATAATTCTTTACAAAGTTTATTGAACATCCAACCACAAAGGGTAAACTTCACTAATTAAACGAGAATCCAATGTATTTTACACGGTTTATGTTAAATGTGTTTTGTTCGCGAGAATTGTTTTTCAATCAATTTATCGCGTTTGAAAATATTTTGCGCGGTGGAAAACATTCCTAAGGGAAAATATTTGAAGTATTATAAAAATGATGTTATGATGGAAGGAAATTTGAAATAAAAATCTAATGATGTATGGGTGAAATTATTCAAGTGGAATTACTTGATAAATAACGGAATAACGAAAACTGGATAGTGGTAGTCGCGAAAGTTTTTGATTGCAAACATTCGAATACTTTCATGCTTCATTGAGCGCCTACCAACATGTGTTTCCATACAGACGCCGTTATCAGTTCGTGTAAAACACATACTACATGGATACGCAGTACACGACGATGGAAGGTATTTTTTTAATTAATCGCTCCAAGTGATCCAACTCCGCCAGTAATATTCAGGACAAACGGTGCTCGCGAAGCAAATAAATGTCTCTGAGCAAACACGGTTCCGCAAACCAGATCTTTAGAAAGGTAACTGCTTCTGCGATATATATTTAGTAAGGAACTACCCCTTTTCTTCCTGTGTCTTTTTTACACTTGACATATTTAGGTAAAATATATTTCTAAAATCCTCCTAATGATGAAACATAGTTCGATCAAAATCCCACTTCTTTAATCCATTCCTATAAAAACACGCATTTGCATAAACTTCCGCAATCTATATTATACCTATTTCTTAATTTGTTCATTTATACTTATTTGTCCATTAAATGGCAATACTTTTTATCAACAGTATAGTTTTGAATTTAGTACTTATATTCAATAGTCGAAATTTATTTCCATTTGCAGTTTATATTTCAATTGTTCACATTATTATGAACCGTTATATTTACATTTTATCAGATAAATATTTCATGAAAAATTCGAAACATTCACACTGCTCGATAGGGTCAAGCTCGAAGCTACTTGGTACTGTCCGAAAATTTCGGTACCTGGCTCGACTCGATCCTTCGAGCTAATATTTACCAGGATTCATTTCCTTAATTTTAAGAGCAACGTTTCCCCTCGAAATGTCTCAATGTTCATTGAAACGGTTTATACTTTGACTGTCGTTTGCACATGCGCCACCATGTTTTACTTGTAACTCACAATTTTATAACTCTGTTGAAAGTAAACAATACTAAATACTTTATGCAATTGATGGAGTTAGTAGTAGCGTTAATTTAAAAAATGCAGTGACCAAAAATTGCAAAATTACGAAACCTGTGATCATAGAAACTGATTATTTTATTCAAATTTCATTGGAATTTTCTGATCAAAGTTTTGTGTTATTCTGTGACAGAAGAGAATTATCTGTTTTTCCTGAATTTGAACAATTATTTCGAACAAGTTAAAGTTCCGTTTGGACGTAAAATGATATTACGTTTCTGAAACTGGATTTCTGGAAACTCGGAGGGTAATTCCTAGTCCAGCACCAGTATTACAAGTTTTGTGGTGTTCGTAGCGCATAGTTTGGCGCGGAATGCTGAAAGATATTCGCCACTAACGTTTTTAAAGGTGGAGCATTAATAAATATCTCGCGTTCCCGTTATTATATAATTAAGAATGATTTCACTGGAAACGACCTTTTGAAATTAAAAATCTCTTCGTAAAAGACGCTCGTTTTTATTATTAACCGTGCTGCGAGAATTTAACAAAACGCAAGATAAAAATTTACATAAATAATTGGGCAGGCAATTACTTTATAATACAGAATAATTTTTTATTAGATTGTTGAATATGTTCCTTCTGAATTTGACAAACTGCAGTTCAACTTCTTCCACCGCACAATGCATGCACCGTTGGTCCATGATATTTTGAATTATATCTTGCTTGCGATATATCGCTAAAACAATTTTTCCAAGAATTATATAGAAACGCATTTATTAATAAATGCTGCTTTTCTCCGCAATATCGAAAACTTGGCACGTTTCAAGAATCAAACTACTTGAATATCCACTAACTGAACATTTATAAATTATCACTTGCTTAAACGTTCAAGTCTATTTTTGTCAAGGAACAGTTATTTTATAACCAAGTCTCGCAGCATAAGTATCCACGATCTTTATTCGTTCTAAAGAAGCTTATTTTCATACATCATTCACGCGTGCGCGTGAAATTTACGTAAAACTGAGAGTCAAAATCGGATTGGACGTATTCGACAACTTAATATTCACATCAAACTTTACGCGATTAAATATGTTCGCTTAAATGATACAATTAAATGCGACATGAAAACGAGAATTGAAGAATAAAAAGTTCTTCCATTAATCTTAGAGCCATTTCGCGACCCGAACTAGTTATATTACACAGTATCGGTAATTAAAACACAACTGTTTAAACAGTAACGTGGAACCAATTGACCGTTGTTCGTTAAAGGGGAGGCTATAACTCCCGTCGACTCATCTCGATGCTTGGCCAGAATATTTCTGAGAAAGCTTCGCTTCCTGTTGTCGTTTACGCGCGATTAAACGCGCCAATACACTTGCGCACAAATCACGTCGTGTTATACAAGTACAGTGTTATGCAAATTACTTCCACCTCCGTAAAATTCGGTATCCGCTTTTACTCCGTTCGCGTGCACGCATTGATCGAATAGCTTAACCCTACTACGGTCCTCGGGTCTTTCTTGACCCAGCCGTGATTTCATTTCTTCGCTACTAATATTTCTTCACTCTTGGATTCTCTCCTTTAAAAATCTCTTCTAATTCTAACAAAGCCATAAAGAAGTCATTCCCAGTACGTTCCGCGCCTCTTGGCATCATATTAAATGTAGATACAGCGAAGCGAAGACCGTAGCAAGGTTAATCGAAACCTTTCCATCCCGTGTACAACACAGCGTATGCATCTACACGCGTTACGCGTGCCCTCTGTGCGTATGCAGTCTTTTAAGCGTTTAAAGTGCACGTAATACGCATTCACCGTTACACTGTGATTAAGGTAATACGAGAAACATTGAATTAGGCCTTAAATTTGTGCGATTTACGCGGTTTGCTTGTTCCCCCGTGCGCGGCGCCACATGCGGCCTGCTACTTGATGAAGACCGCAGCAGCGCGACGGGTAATTAGGGGATGACAAATTGAGTATTAAGTACGGATTCTGTGCGTTTCTTGCGCCGTACCGTTTATGCGGTGGTAGATTGTGTTTTTAACGCTGCGCAGCTGTCGCCGACGGATGCTCGCAGCGGACAGTAATGTGTATCGCTTTAATTAAATTCGCCATCGGAGCCATTCAAACGTTCAACGAGCCAATTTAACCGAACACAATAAGTCCCATTCAATGACCAGCCGTTTCTTTAATTCCGCGTGTACCCATTACACAGAAATGATTTCGCTGAGGACGCTTTCATGGCGGTGTAACGTGGACGAACAATCGGAAACGCGATCGTGATCGTGTCACACTTTTCTTGGTTTGCTTTAAATAGATACATATATAAAATCGTCACTTTATCCAACGTAGCACCACAAAATATGTATAACAAAAGTACCGCATAAATAATTGACATGTTCGATAGAGTGTCAAGGATGCCTTGATAAGAAACCAGGGCAACGCGAATCGAAGGAATCCGGATTGTAAGGCCATTTACTTCTCATCGCGGATGTTGTGCTTGATGATCACTCCGTAAGGTTCACGACAGACGTGTGCCGTCGGAAAAAAGGGCCATAAATTCATGTCACGGTGACCAAAGGGGTCAGAGAACCGTATTCGCCACCGGGGGCAACAAAACGAGTTTTAAGGACGACCTACGCGCGAACGACGCCCATTTCAATGCGCGCTGCCTAAATTCGCCCGACAAAGAGAGCCACGGGGCTGAAGAATTACAACTCTAAATTCTGACAATTGTGCCTGAGTCACGCTAAATTGGGCACTTTCGTCGGCGCGCCGAACATGGGCTGTATATAATTCATTGGATTTTAAAAACGTCCGTATCGATCCTCAAAAAAAAGCGAGGTATTCTTACTTTTCGTTCCTGCTTGAATACACACTTGTGACATCTCATTCCTAAATAAATGTGATTTTTATTTTGGGCCATTTTCTTTGTAAGGTTCAACGCTGATATTAATTTCTTAAGAGGTTACATACATCTAGATGTCCGGGAAAAATATGCAAGTTCAGAAAATTTTTTGGGGTAAAGTATAAGTGAAAATCATACACAATGTTTTTCTACTAAAAGATGCATCTTTTAACTATACTATTCTAAATTTTCATGAGATACTATTATTAACTAAAGGCGTCCTGTTTTTTTTACATTCCCTAGGCTAAACGATACATCTGAAAGCAAAAATTCAAACCGATCTTAAAAATAAATAACTTTCAGAAGTATTTCACGTTCTCATATTTTTAAATTTTGCAATAATGGAAATGCTTGCAAAGTCTTCTTGAAAAGAAAAAAATCTTTTCCACGAAATTCGATATTTCAACTTCAAACGGTCGCACTTTTTACCAAAATACAATATTAAAATTCGGAGAACATCAAGTACTATATATATAGAATATAATAATATCTAATGAAAATTTAGAATAATATAGTTAAAAGATGTACCTATCTTTTAGTAGAAAAACATCGTGTATAATTTTCACTTATACTTTTCCAAAAAAAAATTCTGAACTTGTATGCTTTTTCCGGATCCCTAGGTGGATGGACCCCTTAAACGATTTTATAGACTTTCGTTAACACTACAATCCTATTGGGTGTCCTTGGAAACTTTATAAACAAAAGTTGCATGAAAACTTAAAGATTTTTGCCATGGAAATAACGAAAAATGTATTTTGATGCAATTCGTTAGACTTGTTCTTTGTCTTTAACGGTAAATATTCTTCTGAATTCTCGTTATACACAACCTGTGTAAGTTTTCAACTGACGTCTTAACCTATGATTCTCATTTAACAGATTAATATTGATCCTCGTCGAATCTTTGCCCCTGAATAGACAAAGACACTTGCTGAACAGTATCGTCATTTCAAGAAAAAATGCTCAGCTTCTTTATATAAGATGGTCGCAAAGTGTGCAGTCCGAGTGGGCACACCGAAGTTTCACTTATCGAGACAATTGATTCCATCTAATCAACACTGGTCAATGAACCAGTTTCTTCCGCGTCTATTGTTTGCAACTAACCGTAGTAATAATAGCTCCACGACAGAGAAGCTTTCTTCCAGTTCAACTACCTGCTTTGTTATAAAGGTGGGCGTGAATATACGATCGAACAGTCTGGACCCGTTCCAAGATGACCATTAGCTAATATTTCCGAGTTTCAGAAGAAATTCGATTTCTTCCTGATACCTCTGACGGATGTTCGAGAAGCGTGAGTCGTTTGAGTGAAGAGGTTCACGATCGCTCGTAGGTTCAGGGCCAGCTATTGGCAGAAGAAATTGCAAAGGAGGAAAAGAAGGTCGCACCCTCACACATTTTTCTGCTCTTCTTTTTGTTAGCACGAATGCCCTGTACAGTCGTATTTATAGGTGGCTCTCTCGTTCCTTCTGTCGGGCGTGAGGTGATACGACGCTACGGCTATAGATATTCAGAAAGGCACTAACCCTCAAAGATCCGAAAAAAATCAAATGTACAAAATCAGTACGGCCGTCGAGGCGTCGAATCGGCGCAGCGGGCACGAAATCCACCGACAGGCTCCTGTATCGCTATAGCGCCCCTTCACTTTCACCCTTATGTCTAATCGTTTTTAGCTAAAAAGCAAAACCGCCGAAAGTCGAGGTCCGCCTCGCGAAGCTTAGACGTCTAAAACGTTGACGTACCAAGGAACATGTTCCCGCTTCAGAGCGTACAATTCGCGTGCCGTCCCAGTCAGCGTTCCGCTCGTTCTCTTTTGGCACTTCTCAACTATCATAGAATACAAACATGTCCAGCGAAATGGGAATACACGAAATTTAGCTCGTACAGCGAAAGCCATCGTATCAAAGCGAAATCGAAAGCATGGATGTAACGTTTCTACGTTTCAACGAAATAGTAACAAACATTATGGCACTGAACGTTTCATCATTAATGATTCAAATTTCTTATTTCGATTGTTTCTTCCATGCGCACAAGAATTTTCCTAATTATCTTTGAAGCGTGCGCAATGACAACGGGTAACAGACTTTTCGTCCTCGAATCTATCGGCTTGCAAACGCATTATAAATTATTAACACGGGCCCCCTTCCAACGATTAGACATCCAAGGCGTGGAGGAGTCCTTGATCCGCTCGGAGTACCCCATACTACGTCCGCACTACTACCCCCGTTGTTGCGCATCAAGTACTCCGTCTCGTATCTTACTCGAATAGTTATAAAAAATTGAAACAATCGACGTCGGTCGTGTAGAATACGATGGCACACGTAAACTCGAACCGCAAAAAATTCGATCTTCCTCCTGAAAAATTCGATCACACATTGGTCGCGGAAAGCAGTTGGGATCGCGATGGTTTCCAGTTCTTCACTTGGAAATGGTGTTCTCGCGGCGATAAAGCTGATGCTGGATGCACGCGAACGGTCCGCGCACAGCAGCCAATCCCTCTCCCTGATGAAAGCAGTGCTCCCCGTGAAGGGAGGCTGCGCAGCGGCGCGGCGGCGCGGCGGCGCGTGTTCCAGGCAAGGATCGTTCCCCGCGGAATTTTCGAGCCAACCAAGTGTCACTGAGACCAGCTTCAGTCGCGTAACTGGCGTTTTGGCAGTCAGCTCTGATATGTGGCATGCACAACACACATACACATACACACGCGCACGATATCACCAACGAGGGCTGTCCCTCGCCATTAAGTCTGTGTATCGACGTCGATAACAAAAGACGCCGCTGCGAACGAGAGGCAATTAATTCGTGGCGATGATCAGCCCGAGCCGCGAGATACAGCAGCCTGAGTCACGTTGTTCGGTTGCAGCTCTTGTTGGAGATTATTCAAAGCCGCGACGTGGAACCGAGAACTCATTTCCATGGGCGCCGTAGCTGTTGCTGCGAACAATGCAACTGTCGACTGATACTTTCAATTAGGAAAGACACTTTAATTTCACGGGTTACGAAAAGTGTGTGTCCGTTTGGCAATTACTTATTACTTGGTACCCCAAACGTTTATAGCGAGATTTGCGTGCAAACGATTCGTAATTATTGCTCAAAATTGCATCCGCTTGCCTGTCCCTTTCCAAATTCTTGCGCACTCTTAATAAATATGTACGTACGATCTTCAAAAGGCGTTTTCAGTCGCGTCTCCTTGGGGTTCAGTTAATATTCGTTGGGTACGTTCGATTTCAATTAAA
The DNA here is from genome assembly GCA_963971345.1 of Andrena flavipes. NCBI lineage: Eukaryota > Metazoa > Arthropoda > Insecta > Hymenoptera > Andrenidae > Andrena > Andrena flavipes. Next base: position 64,935,336 of record OZ020480.1, read on the forward strand.
TATAGCAATGTTTCGATAACCACAGCGAATACTATACATAACCAGCATTCTTCTCCATTTATTCTCTGTCTACTCAAAATTCTGATACTCTTCCACGCTCTTCTGTCGTTTCTTTCAGTCACGACGAAAATCAAAGCCTTTAACAGCACGTAACGCCTTAGCTTTCTGCGAGAACTATTCTTGACATTTTCCTAATTACGCCTAATTTCATAAAGAACTATTTCGTCTCTCTTCCATTTCTTGTCATTCCCACACAACAACGACACCAACACCCCTCCAAACACCGTCTCCATTCTCCAACAGACGTCGTGCCAAGGGACAATTCTCCCACGAGCATTAGCCCAAACATTCTTACCGTATCACTTGTATCTTCTTCGCGTGGGAGCTGCCTGACAAGTTGAAATTTCAATTTTCTCTAGAACAGTCTTGCTTTCCTAAATATAAATTTTCCCTATTAGTCGCGTCGTTTATAAATTGTTCCTTTATATCTCGCTCGGCATTCCGAATTGTCGAAGCATTCTCACGCCCCTCCGTGCCGGTCACTTCCCTCGAGGGGAGAAACAGCGACATCTCGACTGTTGGTAGACCATCAAAGGCGGGGTGCCATCACAGCAAAGACGCTACCTTCAACCTATACCCGGCTAACGTTCCAAGGGTCTCCCGTTTTACACTTTTGCTTCCTTTAATAGAGATTCCAGGCCACGGTCTCCGTGCAACGAGTCTCTTGGAAAATGTTTCCTCGATAGATCGGACTGCATCAGCGAATGAACCATGAACGATTTTCCGAACGACGATAGCAGCGGCCTTCATGTTGCTTCTGGAACCTCGCCGAGCTTCGTACGAGGCAGCCCTCGTCCCGTCGAATGGCACGCCAGCGATCTTCGACCACGGGTGACGAAACAGACTCCCCGCTGTTCCCAGGGGCTGCGGTAGTAACGTTGCGTGCAGCTGTTTCGTCCAGACAGCACGATAAATACCTATAAAGCGGATTCTTACGATCCAAGATTGAATCGTTCCTTCGTGTCGAACCAGGGAGGCATCCTGTTCGCCAACGTGGGATCCAAAGTTGTTTTGCCTACGTCCAGGTCCGCGGGTTGTCGTATCGCTGTTCCTCTCTTCCTCTCTCTCTCTCTGTCTCTCTCTCTCTTTCTCTCTCTTCCTCGAATATGGGTACCAATGAGATTTAAGCGATCAGAGGTACACCAGCAATCACCAGGATAACGGATGGCACGAGAATGATCGATGAACTAGCCGGTATTGTCTTTTCATGATTCAACTTCATCAGCGGATCTGGAACAATAGTTAATTTCATTTCGTTAGCGATAATGGATTGCGGAGATGTGTGGTATTGTAGAAAGAAGCGGAATGTTGTTTGATTGTTAATTTGCTTACTGTTAGCCACATTTTTTTTATTACTATCCTTACTATCGCCATTAGTGTTGATTTAAAAAGTACTGAGATTGGAGTAACGAGGTTATAAAAATTGTAACATCTACGGTGCGAGATTGTAGCAATTTTAGAAAAATATAAGTTTCATTTATTACTTTCTTCATTAGAAGTTTCCACAACTAGTGTAGTCAATATTTTACCATCATTATCAAATATGATTAGGTATAGTTCATTTCCTTTCAACTAAGACCTTTATTTTACTCGTTAGAATAAAGTGACATTTCTTCCAGTAATGGAGTTTCCGAAAATGTAAATTTTGTAATATACGTTTTAGCAGATTGTGGAGTTTAATGAAAAGCTCTAACAGTTGAGTGATTTTCCTTGTAAGATAATATAACGATTAGATAAAATTATCGTGAATTCTATCAGTGTTCAGGAAAGAATTGTAAAGTTGAGAACGTGATATATTACTAATAGCGTGTATTTAGACTCTTGCTAACTGGCTATAGCTCGTATTTCTTTCAACAGTTATACAGAGTGTTTGAGAATTGAGGGACACTCGGAACATGCAATATCCTGAGCGACGCTAACCCCTGCATATGCGTGCTAGTGCGTGTCACTGCTTCGCGTCAGCTGTTTCGGCTTTACTAAACTGCGCGGCCCGGCAGTTGCACCGCCAATATTTGACTGTTAATATCTCGAGAACAAAGCCTCGCAGCTCAAAACGGTAAAGGACTTTTCGACGTCTTTTTACATGAGGATATTGAATGTTTCGAATTGTACCTCAATTCTGGGACACCCTGTAGAAGACAATAAGGATCTAAAATCTGTACCTTCTGTAGTTGGGCCCATTCCTGATCCAGACGCCTCTGCATCATCGCGATCATTGCCAAGCGCGTCCTCATCGTCATTATCTTCTTCTTTTCCCCTTTTCCTCCAGATCGGCGGCCTGTCACCACTTCCGGAGCCATCCAAAGCTTCGTCGGCAAGCAGTGTTCCGCTGTCAGGTGCCGATGCCAAATGAGACTGCAAAATCTATGAGAAACAGAAGGAAGAGTTTATAAGCAACTTCTGTTGTAAGAAGTCAATTTATACCCAATAAAAGTGATGCTGTTGTTCTGAATTTGCAACAGAAACACACCAGGGATATACAGAGTGTAACAGACTATCTAGGAAATACGTCAGGAGTAGATTTGACTCGATCGAAAAATTTGAATAAAAATTCATTGAGTTTTACAACAAATATCAACTTTGAAGAAATTCAGAATAAGGATTTCAGAAAATGTGAAGAAGAAAAAATCGATTTTTCCAACTTTTTACAGTGGCCTGCACTCTTAACCCTCGTCCTAAGCATGAAACTACACATGTTGCTAATTATTAGTGCTACCTACTCCTTGACGAAAATAAGGAAACTTCTAGATATATTAGAATTGGACCCTGTTAAATCATAACAGTGTCCAATTCTAATATATCTAGAAGTTTATCTTGAGACCTGTACGAATGAAATTATCAGGTACAATAGACACCGCATCCAACGTGCGGTCAAGCTGCTCATCGCCCAACGGACAATCAACGAATCGAAATATTAATATTGTATGCGAAATCAAGATACAAAAAGACAGCGCTGTATGAGAAGTAATGTTCTAGATTGAGTCCATTTTCAGTTTACATTCAAACAAACCTCGTAAACGAGCAAAACTCGTTTCACATTGGAGCTGTAACGAACTCATGATTAAACGGTCAACTATTAACAACGTTATTGAAAATGTGGAGGTAGTTAACTTGTCTAATTACGTCTTCCGTGATGCACGACCGCGCCGCGCACTGGCTCGTTTGCGTTTAGTAACTATGTAATATGCAAAACGCTGGCCGTATGTAGATCGCAACTGGATAAACGTTTATTCGTAAGGGGGAGGATGAGGAGGGGAAAAAAGTAGAATGGCGACGATCGGATACGCGGGCAACGTTCATGGAGTTGTTTCCCCATAAATCATTCATGAGTTCGCACATTGTCATACATATCGCTTCGAGCTGCCTTCTTCCGACTCAGTACGATTTCAAATTGGATTACGCAGGTGCGATATGTCTGCAGTTGACGGGTGTGCAGGTGTTGTGCACGCAACAGGCACTAGTTGGCGGCCTGATTTCTAGGCACGCGAATTAACGTGCACTTAAACGGTAGATGGCGTCTTGGCGTGTGACAGGCAACCCGCGATGGACACAAAGTGGTCTATCGCGTATAGCTTGTACGTTAAAATTGGATAAGTTCTTCCCGAAGGAAACTTTTCCTCGGTTTAAACAGAAACTTCTGCGCTTTATAGGCGCCCATTAACTATTACTATATAGTACAACTGACTTATAAAGATCGTTTCAACAAATGTAGAGGTATCCTCTACTGGGTGCAATTAAATCAAAAGTGTAGAAATAAGTAGGTACTTGTATTATAGATGTTATTAAAAGTAATTAATATTTATTCATCAGGCGCATAGTATCTTTATTTAGATATCGGATTGCACAAAACTACAAGAATTTTAAAATATATACTTTCGAAAAGTCTTCAAGGTTTTCAAAAAAATTCCGAAAATACTTGTGTTTTTAGACCTTACAGGTAGGCATAACCCCTTAAAGTATCTGTGAACGTGGAAACAATAGCATGAAATTAAGAACTCGATTGTATCACAAACCTTTAGAAACTTTCTCATAAAGACCAGAGTAGGTATCTATGTTCTTTAAATAGGCCTAGGTTGTAAACCTATGTTGACCAAGACTTTTTTCTTTCTTTTCTGGAATTCTGTAACTCATCAGTTAACTTTGCACTTATTGTTTTGGAACACCCTGTATGTCCAATCCGCCAGGTGGCACCTGCTCGCCAATCATAGACAATCGGAACCGACTTGTGGAATTGATCTTTCACCCACGCGGCATTTAGTCAGATCTTTCGCGCCTTCCATTCACGCATGAGTTCGAGTGCCGCGCGGCAGACACGACTGCGCACACCTCGTCGTATGAATAAATAGAGATTGGAACGTAATTTATGACTCGGCTAGTCGTTAACTTCGACTAGTCTGTAACCTTCCTAACAATGCGAACACGAACTGCTGAGTACCGTTTTAACTCAAAAGACAATAGCAAGAAATGACCAATTTTTTGGATCACGCTGCCAAGGATAAATTTATAAAAGAATAATTTTGTTGACATGCAGTTGGAATAGAGTTCCTACAAACGTGTTCATATATCTCCATTTCTACCGAACACTTTGTAACGAAAAAATTAATTCTTATTGTTTGAATCTGGACTAAAATACCCAGAAAGTTTGGAAAAGATCCGATCAGCAGTTTCTTAGAAAAATATTCCCAAAAATCACTTTAATCTTAGCGTCCTAAATACTTTAAGTAGCAATCCAAGTTATCATGTATTAATCTATTAATCCAGTCTTTCAAGCAAGAGCAAAAAGTGTAAGCGACATTTAGGTCCAGTAATGCTACGTTGGAAATACATACGAATGATTTCGCAATTGGCTTTAGATGGCTATCAGATACACATCTATCAAATCAAATCGAGACAAGTTTTCGATCCAAGAATTCGATACTTATTTAATGGAATCCTTATTGTGAACATATATCTTGCGCATAGATACACGGATTAATTTAACTTTAAAACGCTATCTTCCGCGATCGAACCTCTGAAATATCCAATCCCATTAACACATAGTAATTTGATTAACTTTGTATGTACAATCACTCTCTGTTCTCTTTGTGTTGTCGTAGAGCACAGATGTGCTTATAGGCATACAAACCTAAGCTGGTTCCGCGAGTCAACAGGAACCGAAACAATATTAGTGTTGTGTATACCTACCTTCCAGTGGTCTGATCGTTAATACGTAGTGAACCCGATTTCGAAGGGGAATTGTGAACTCTCCAAAGTGAATAAAAAAACAGGAGCTTCTGCTGAGTACAGCACAGAGTTCTTAAATTAATGATATCGCAAAGACGATAGAAGATCTTGTTAAATGCGGTCTATTCGACGACGATTTCTCGCTAATCTATTGTAGAACAAACTTGTCCGTGGCTCAAGATATTCTACAATGGTCACTAAAAACAGGCTTTAAATCTTCACTGACAAGCGAAGAATAGTACAAAATTAAGAATAGTACATACCAACTTGACACACGTGTACTTAATAGAGAAGACTCAACTTCCAAAACGTAATAGGTGTAGGTAATACCGAGATATCAGTAAAATATATAATGGGAGAATGTCCAATATGCCCAAATCTAAGTGAACCAGCAAAAGTTCCAGTAACTATCAAAGAATGTCAATGATAAGAATATGTAGGGAGAATAATAACTTACCTAAAAGAATCCAAAATAGTTGGAGAAATTTGACAAAAATAACAACTCAAAAAATAACGAAGTATAGTATCCAGTACAAAATAATAGTAGACAAACAAGCATGAACAATTCGAAAATAGTATTTATGTAGACTTAAGTATAAAAGCTGTAATCAGTATAAGAAGTGTATATCATTCTTTTAAGCAATGTAATTCACTGCGGTCGCTAATGGCTAACAAGCAGATACCACATTAAATAAAGAAATTAAAAAATACTATCACTCTATTTCACGCATTGAATTGTCAACAAGGTCAGATTTGCATTGTCGGCCATAACTTTAAAATCATATCCACATTTTTTAATACACTTGTAACTACACATATTCATAATTTTTTTCCACTTCCTATCCACAAATGTTCAATAAAGTTAGACCGAAGCTTTGACAGAGCCATTATCGCAAGTAGCTGCCAGGATACAAGAACAGTGATCTCCATGAAGCGTCTTCCCCCTCGACGAGCTTTAAGTTCAAGTTAAAAACAGGATGCGAGCGAGAGGTACGATTCAATCAGAAACAAGGCTGGCCAAGGCTGAGCTGAACAAGCAATTACAGTACGTGGACTCACCTGATTAATGCGCCTCAATTGGTCAATGAGCACGCTGGTGTTCGTGTAGCCATAGGAAGTTGCCGTCGGTGACGTTGTCGTTATTGTGAATTCGGGGTTGTACCTCTGCGCCATTAGACTAGAGTCTACAACGGTCTTTGTGTACCTGAAAGCAATTATAAAGAAATACATGAAACCACTAATTTGTCAATTCGTGTAATACATTTTGGACAATAGGGACGAAACGTGATTTCTATTTTAGAAAATCTTTTTGGTAGTATCTGCGATTGCGATTATAAGAAAATTTGGGGTTAATTTTAAGAAAAATGACTGTCACACTGTCCAACAAAATTTAACTTTTTTTTCTATTCTGTAACATTCAATAGCCGTTTCTTTTTTTTATAGATTTTTGTGTCTTTTTATATATTTCAAAAACTAAGGGTTGAGGAGAAAATCTGATTACACCACGCGATGCAGCTGATATTTTTCCTCCGGAAACCATCAACAGAAGTGGTAAAACACCTTTCGTTTTCAATAGAGAAACGAAAGAGTTTGGCAAAACGTGCGGCGCGGACAGCGGTAATCACGCGCGTTACGCGATTCTATGACGCTGAGCGGCAGTGGACGCACCCAACCGCCATTGACTATCACTGTTGGCGCCGCATGTTTTGCCAAACGCTTTCGTTTCTGTATTAAAAACAAAATGTGTTTTACCACATCTGTTGATGATTTCCGGAGGAAAAACATCTGCTGCATCACACGGTGTATATAGTCAGATTTTCTCCTAGACCCTTAGTTTTTTAAATATATAGAAAGGTATCTGAAAAAAATGGTGCATTTCGGGTGTCCTTCTCGCGAGGGTTCATAGAATAATTTGACGGAACAAGCAACCGAATAACTATTACTGTTTGAACACAAAAGATGTTCTAAGTTGAAAATTTTCATCTTTTTTAAAAATTGATTTTCTCAAAAACTGAGGGCGCTGGCGACAAACAGTTTTCGGATTCGTTTTCAGCGCACAAAAATCTATAAAAAAATCGAATCTTACAGATCAAAATGGCTATTAAACAGTATTATTTTTAGTTTTATGCAGATCCAATGATTCCAAGGTATAAGAATATTCTTATATAGTAATGTTTCGTATATCTATAGGGTGGATCACCTCGTCACCTGATCATCTGGTCACCTGAGCATACAAACTTACTAGAATACACCTAAACTTCAATTTCATATAAAGAAGAGAAATTATATACGTATAATACTTCGTATCAATGAAGCGAAGAAATAGCGGGGGAGATGGTTTGAAGAGGAATAGCGATAACGCCCCACGATTAAACAGACCCCCCAAGAAATTGAGAACCACTGATTCATTGCCATGTAATTGGATAAATATCGAGTGTCAAACGTGTCCGTTCAATCAAAACGTTTTGATCACAGATAGCGCAGGAATCTTTAGCATTCCAAGCGAATGAGCTCCATAGCGACGCGCAACGTCCCGCAGAAACGTAAATCCGACTTCCGTTGAACGCGGTGGTAATTGGATAAATATCGACTGCGAGTCGTTTCAATATCAAATGCCAGCTATGTCTGTTCTTCTCGATAAATCTTTCGGTTCATCTCCTTACTTGAACGTGTATATACAACACATACGTGCATGTATCTATGTCATGTAGGTGTACATATACGTTGCAATCGTTGGCACGCGTTCGTAGAAGCATCGTGCAGGCAAACTCGTTCCGATTCATTGGTCGACTGCAGTAATCTTTTGCACTTCTGCTGCTGACTGATGAACAAAAGAGGGAACCAACTATAGATATAGCTCTTGTTATAACGTTTCTTGGAACGAGTGCTAGAATTTTACTCAATCTTCGATGGCTGGGTGCTGGGTTTGATTTATGACGGGAGTGCATTTTGGGCTTCAGATTTTATTCAAGTTTTACATGTAGTTAGAGCACATAATATATGTATAATAACGTGGGAAAAATTTAGTTTAATTTTGTTATTTTTGGAGCCTCGATACATAGGTAACTCTGCGGAAGAATGAAACTGTAATTAATTTTATATAATAGCAGTGTGGTGAAATATATTACGTTTCTTATTTAAATATAATATTATATTTCATTAATAATTTTAAATGTATGTTAAATACAGACGGTGGCCAAATTATTATACTCAAAACATTTTTATCAAAATCTGTGAAAGTCGTGGTTATAATTAAAGTAACAATGCGTGAATGTTATTGTTGTTTTCATTTATCGATCAGCTACAACATCTGACAACATTGTGAGTAATTTTTCAACATATAAATCTCATTTGTTTTTGAACGGGCGGGGATAAAATTGTTACAAATAAGACAGAAATAATAGAGATTATCATCAGAGTATAGCAAAATATTGAAATACTGCAGGAAATAGCTGCAAAATGAATTGAAAGCATCCAAGCCGTCATAAAAGCTAAAGGTGGAGTCACCATATATCGAGTAATTATATTTCCCGTAATTATATTTCTCGTAATAACCTGTAGCAACATTTTAGTGACAATTTGATTCGTTTGGTAAGTAACCATCTCAAAATATCTCACTTTCCTTTGATTATACGAGAAAATATCAGTAAAACAATCTTTGTTTCAAAAGTGTTAAATTATAATATAATACCGTATCTTTTTTTCAGGTTGGATTTTAACAGATTGCATAAACACGCATTTTCATCATCAAAAGTACTATAACTGACAAAAAGAACATTTCATTTATGTACGATGTGTACGTTGACTAGGTCATAATTCATAATAATTTAATGTTCATGGCGCGACGTACGTACTTTATTATGCAGCAATTCTAATCAGCATTGGAACGTCATTATCGCCTTACTAAATTAGTTATTACCGCAAAAATAATATTCCACACGATAATTGTCGATAATAAACTCGTATCGAAGCCTTGATTTGCTATTTGAAACTGCTATTTCTCTGTTGAGACACACTGCACGCGTGGCTACAGACGTTAATATTAAATTGGATGCGACATCACGAATAATTACATGCTTCTAACTAGTAGCGCAATTTATTGGATCGTATATCGAATATGTCTGGCCTTACGGTGATTTCGAAAGCGACTCTCGCCACGTTCTGATTACCGCTGTCGCATACATTGCCAAGTCTATCAAGCTGGATGTAGCATAGATTATATGATTCTTAGTGATGGGGCCAAATGCATAATGCGTAATATAAAAAATTAATGCCATATAGTTGAATCCTACATTGAAATTTAAGGATCTTTTGGTCTCCAGACAAATGACAGCTGATTAACTTTGCTTTTTCTACGCGGCATGCATGTACGTTATACCAAGATTATCTTAATATTTTAAGCAACAATATTTGTTTTGATATACTTATGTCGGGCACATTGTTTAACAGTTAAAATCATCCTACGGTGTAGGACTTGCACAGTCAAGGTCATACGAAGGTTGCAATCAAGATTTCCTATTTTCAGAAATATCTCAAATAATAGAAATAAATGTTTAATGGCTTTCAAAAATGTATAGAATAATGATATGGCGGCACGAATTTGATACGCGGAAACCTTAATTTTGCTGATATCATTGCGTGGTAAACCCTCCGGTCGTAATTAGTTAAATAACGCGAAATAAAGGTACTGGGTAGTTTCAGCGTTTATGTGCAAAATCGAGCGCACACAGTCCAGTCCAATTAAATCATCTGCGGCATAAGTAGGGTTTGAATAACGCAATTTCAATGGACATTGGTTATACAATTAATTAACAGCTGATCAAATATGAAAGTGTAATTAAATTGAGGAAATTTATACCTGGATATGATTTCCCTCCAATAATCCCGCGATATTGGATTCAAAACAGGCAAATGAATAGGTATAATTTACAAGTCGCGTCATTATGAAAAATCCATGGCAAATGTACATTTCGGAGTGTGTATTGATGAATTGTAATTAGTACCTACTTATACACGAATCAGATATTTGATGTGGAACTTGTTTGGTGTGTACACATTTACAGAAGGCAGGAAATACGATACTTTTAACAAGAATTAATAAATGATACAACAAAATTGTATTTTTCACAAATAGGTATGGTGTTAATTCGTTCTTAAACGAGAATGGGACACTGAATACCTAACATTACACTCTAAATCTGTAAGCAGGTACATTTAAATTTTAATTACAAAAAGTGACAATTCCATAAATTACGTGAATTCAATCATTTAATGCACAGTTAATTTACTTCCAAGGTCCATTGATATCGAACATAAAATAAAGAATTAACTATTACCTAACAAATATTCTATGTGTCCTGGACTCCAAAAATCACGGTTTTTATATAACTAAACCCGAGAATTTGGGGATTTTTTAAAAATGTGAATAACTTTACGAACACCTAAAAAATATAAAAATAAACAGAATAAATAAATAATAAGGACAATAATGATAATGATTTATTTAAATAATAATATTAAGTCACGTGTAACTAACTAAACTTTTTTTTTAAGTTTAACAATGATATTCTCATTTTCCGTTATTTCGAAATCGCCCGAATTGCAAACCGAAACTTGTCTGACCACGTAGATATGTACTTTAGGTGCTTTGCTGTTTCTTCGTTCGCATTTCCAAAAATCTTCATAATGGTTTACTGATATTACCTACTTATTGGAACTTTATTAATATTCATTGTTCTACTGTTGTTATTGTTAAAAAATGATTTTGGCTTATGTTTCTGGCAGACTAATGATAGAAAGTAAGTTCGTTTACTTTAAATAAAGATTTAGAATTTTAGCACATAAATCATATTAATTACTGAATTTTTCTATTATCCAATCCCGAGATAGTAAATAATGACCGGGATTAAATTTTCTACTCGCAAACCATAGCCAAAATAAAAATAAAAAAAACACGCGAGCGCTTCAAATGTTTCTAATAGTACCAATTTCGTTTCCAGATACCCTCCTCATCGTACCCAAATAGTTACCACGATGTCTAACCCTACTAAATAGGCTACTAGACAGCACAAAGCAGCTCGATAAAGCGCAAGACGCATCAGAGTCGTGCCCCGCCAAGCAATAAGTCGCAATTCGAAGCTATTTAAGTTGAATCAACTGGAAAGCCAGAATCTCCGAGGCATCCGCGGTATCTTGTTGCCGTCATTGCGACCATTTGATATTCGCGGGCGCGTCGAGGAGCGCGACGAAAGAATTATCTGTGAAAGCGATAGGGAGAAGGAGGAACAGCCGTTCTATTTGCGTTGGGTATTCTTGGATCATCAGTTTTGAAACGCCCGCTCCCACAGATGGCATCGCGTGCCATTCATTAGGCCGCCACTGCACGCACGCTCAAGTCCTCTGCATCCAAACGTCGTTTCTTCGTATATCCTCGATTAATTAATTACGAGTTACGGCTATTACGATATGCTTCCTTTTTATCTTTCGCTTCCTTAGATCTCTCGCCGTCTCGTCGAGGAATCGACCACCTCACGATTCTCATCGCACTTCCTATCCTCCAGTTTTCCTCGTGACCGTTTTCACTCAACCCTCTCCCCCGCTGTACCTTTATTTTCCTTTCACTTGTATTTTTCTCTCGTGTTTTTCCTTCTTTGTTGGTCCCCTCATTCTTCTCGCGCCCGAAGAAAGCTTCCGGCGACGTTTTGATGGATCGTTCGCCGACCGACACACGATTCTTTATTCATTGTACTCATGCGAATTAGTATCGAATCGAAGATTGATTGTCGGCTTCTCTTTTTGTATTTTCGCGTCATTGATAAATTAACACGTTCAACGAGCTGGGAACGAACCGTGTCGGCCGTTAATGAATGATACTGCTGACTCTAATTGAAATGATTTTTATGTATCGGCAATTGCAGGCTGCTGTATATTCATGCACAGTGCTTGCTTTTAATTTGGAATTTCAAAATTTATTTAGACACTTCTGTGAGAAAATAGCCTTTGTGTCACGATTTTTATACCACTTTGGCAGAATTCTTATTTTGAAGAAAAAACCGAGAGATTCTACCTCGTTATTTACAGGTGGAATGAATTATTTATATATCAAGATTTATTTCTTCAGCATTGTGTTCCTGTAATACGTAGAGAGTATTCGAATTTTATTTTACTAAAATACGCCGGCGCCGTTTTGGAACGTGAAAGTATAAACGACTCAAAGCGGCAATTGCGTTTGACTCGGTAGAAGATTTTAAAAAGGAGAAGTTTTAAAAATTATAGGGACCCACCGCGGAAGCGATGGTACAGGGAAATATTTTGTGCAAGCATTGCGCTGCAGCTGCACTTCTTGATGCTTCTCAATGGCGGCCATTCACGCAGCAACCTTCTACCCGACTTCTTACCTCTTCGTCCTTTTGCTTGCATCTGTCTTACTTCGTCCGTTTCTTCCTGCTCGTGCATCATTTTGTATCTTATTCTTTACTTTGTGCGTAATTCTCACATGCACTTCTCTTCATTTTAATGCTGCTGTTCGATAAAAAGGTTCTGCTGCTTAATTTATCTTCCTGTCTACTTCTCCACTTTCTGTCGGTGCTTTTGCATTACACTTTGCTGCATAACATGCAGCATTAACTCTCAGTTGTATGTACCTTTTTCGGTGTTTTAATGCATACGGATCATTTATTTTGATTACTCCAACATTGCAGTATAAATTTAATTACAGGTAGGTAGATACTGATCAAAATTTCCAAGCATATTCTCTTCACTTTGAGAAGGAAAACGATACGATTGTAGGAACAGACCCGCTTTTTCCGAATTACTAACAGTGTTTTTTTGCATTTACAAAAATATTTAATGTGGGTAATTTTAAGCCTTCGTTGGCACTCTGGGTGTGAGCCACCCATATATTGATTTTGAGGTTCTGTATATTTTATGTGCAAAATAAATACCTTTTTTCAAAGCCGACTTACAAACTATTTTTTTTTTTCAAAATATTATATTTCAACAACAAGTCTGTAGATTGTTAGCTTCCAATGTTGAAATTTGTAGAAGTTACAATTTTTTAAAGATTTTCTTTAATAATAACGAAAATATACATCTTAGATTTCCAGTTATTGTTTATTAATTTCAGATTGTCTTATTATTAACGAAGATATATTATTACAAGAAGAAAAAATTATCAGAAATAATGGAATATGCGCTAGTAAGTAGAATAAATATTCAATCTCATTTGACCTAAAATCCTCCACAAATCGACTGAAATATAGTCTTCTAAGTATGTATTTAATTAGAAGGATTGCTGTAATAAGATCGTTTAATCTAATTATTCATTTCTACGTTCAGAATTATCATTTTCCTTCCTAATTAAGTCGATCTTGGTGCATTTCGAGGATCCTCGAGAATTCTGTTCCGCGCGTCCTTCAACCTGTCATGTCCGCTCCGTAGAACTTCCGGGTTCGCCGAGTGTTCGCTCACCCTTTGTCCCCACACTTCTCTATTATTTTCCTTTTCCCTCTTCGTGTCAATTCCAGTTCGTCAGTTGTTCGATACCCCTTTCTCCAATTTTTTTCTTGACTCTTCCGTAATTTCTCTGTCCCCTCAGCCACTCCCTTTCCCGTTCCCCGCGCGAGGGCCCGTCGCCTTTCCAGCGACATCTCGCCGCGCTTTTCGCCCGTTAACGAGCATAATTCGCCGGCGATGCAATCTCACTCGTCCAAGAACGAGGACGAAGAGAGGCGATTCGACAAAAACTGGTTCGCCGCGATCGAAAGCTATCGATACGAACCGCGCGTCTCCAGCTTCCTTTCGAATATATATATATGCATTTATATGTATAGTCCCTTGCACGTTCACCATTTCCCATAATTCTGGCGCGGACGCTGGTTTCTATTAGAGATCATAGTGGGATTGAAGCTGACGATGAGTAAAGTATGCGAAAGAGAATTTGGGGTAAATGAAAAAATTGTAGTTGTTTTCAATCGTACAAGTGCGCTGCTACTTCGACTGAAACTATTTTATTTTGAAGAATATACTTCTGGCTGGTGCACAGACCCGTAAAATTTAAAAAAAAAATGAAAATTTGTAATTTTTAAAGGCGTTGGAAGGCTGAAAAAATATGTGAGAAAAGTGATTTCAAACTTCAAGTGTTAGGTATTATTTTCTCAAAAAATATAATTTTTGTAATTTTCCTGCCCTTTAATAATCTGGTATTTTTTTTTGCTTAAGAAGAATAGTTTAGTTGCTACAGGTTCTACCGATTTGGATGAATTTTTTGACGCTTCGACTTTAACGACTCCCCAGCGGAGTTCAGCTAATTAAAATATGCACTGGAAAATGTAACAGAAAATAAAATTAGCGTCTGGTGGGGAAACACGAAAGAATTTCCCAACTTATAGTAAAATTTCGTTTTTGTAACCGTTTAAGATTGCTCGTGTTCTTGATATGATTGTTTAAAGACCCTCTTACGTACAGTTTGTCATCTGCTAAAATCATTTTGACACATCTGCCATAATATTGGAAAAGTTGTTATGATATGTTCGAGTATTACGCTTGAAAGAGATTAATGTTTCTTACGTAGCACATACAAAGGCTACAGGGGTGGAGTTTAACCTCAGGGATTGGCTAAAATGATATGCATTCACTTGACATAGTAAAGGTAAAAATGATTTCATTGTAAAAGTAAGATTGGTAGAAACGAGCAATGATAAGTTTGTATAAAAGAATTAATCTTATTCTAAAAACTAAGTGGAAATTTATTTAAAAAGGAAGACATATTTTATGAAATTTATGTCATATCTGCCCCCACCTGACAATTGGCAAGATATTCTAATATCTATCTGCCCTTGTATTCTTATGAAACTGTTCCACCGTAAGGCCAATCTATTTTTATAACGTTGCCTATGTATTAATAATATACGTCTTGTTGAGAGGAATTAATATAAATTTCAAAATATCAAGACTGCTCGCAATAGAAGCATTAATAACTCACATCCAAGTGTCAGCACCTTAGTGTAAAGGACATTCTTAAAGTTTAAGTCGCCAGAGACATTTCTCGTTTACTTACTAGATCAACACAGTGAGGAGGACAGAATATAATACAATAAATTAAGAAAGCAATGCACGGGCAGATTAGGGGTTTACTCATTTGTTACAGACACGTGATAAATGCTACGAATGAAGGCGATAGAACTGTCTTATATATCTGTAAACATATCATGCTCTTTGCACTATATTTGCTCCATTATTATTTTTATTAAGTTTCTAAGCAATGGATGTAATTGAGTGTGAATAAACGAATTCGAGATAGAACCACACTCTTACAACATATACGTGATGCAGGTTCGTGAAAATCTGGTGGAAATGCATGGGTAGCTATCGATTTCGACGAAGTCAAAATAGGGTGTACTTTAGGTGATATTAATATTTTAATACGAACACCGACATAGCTCTGACACGTTGTCTAAACCACTTCGAAACCCTAGATCTCCGCCCTCGTGTATAATTCAAAAGGTGTCCATTTCGAATCACAGATTAGAGTATCTCTGTGCTCGAAATTTCGTGAATTACAGCCAATGAGATTGCCTTATAAATCTCTCTCCTTTGTAATAACATAAATTTTATACATAGGATTAATACTGTAATTTATACGATAGAAAAATCAGCATTTAATCTTTTTCATTAATTTTGTTAAGACGATACAAAATTTTAAGTTGATTAGACTAATGAAAATGACGACCTCCTTACTAGCGAAAGAGAAAACAGGGCACTAAAGAAATGGCTATAATTGTAATATTTAAGCTAAGCTATTAACTTAATAAAATATAATTTTTAGATTGAATATTTACTCACCTATACCTACATCTATGATGTTTGTATTATTTTTATATATTACGAGCATCATAGAAAATAATGAGGATGATAGTAACAGCTCTCGAAATATTTTATTAAAATAATGATGTTTGGAATGAAAATAGTGGTTTCGAGAGGAACAAACATTGTTTTCTTTAATTAATCAAATTAAATAATAATAAATCAAAAGAAAAACTTATGCTTTTGGTCATTAAATACAAAATATGTGCAATAATGTCAGAAGCAATCCTTCAAATGATAGTAATTGGATCTTTCATTCTAGATCTCCAAATTTGTAGCAAATGTATTCATAAATAAAGTGGTTTGATGCAGAAAATGTGTATTCGTAATTCGGCCACCGTCGATAATAAAAAACGATTGTTAATGACCAGGGAAAGTATTTTTAACACTATCCATCATATTTTCAATTTTGAACACTTTTCATTTCAAATACTACGAATATTAAAAGAAAGCAATCTCTATAAATCTATGTATCTAATAGTTTTTCCATCTACGCTTAAAAAATATTCAAGAAGCACTGTAATCTATATAATAATAACATATTTATTTTCTACGTAAATTTTCCTCCATGCCCGCGATATGCTAATTACGAGCGACGAGGGTTGAGCTGGAGTTTCATAAATTGATTTTTACCAGTTCATTAAATAATTAGGCCGCGACGAAGATTACTTTTCGCTGCTTCCAGGTGTAATTTTCGTCCTCCTCACTTGACCTGGAAATTTTATTTAGTAGGTCCACATTGCCCTACCAAAATCCGTAGAAGCAATATTACCTGATCCGAGATATTCAGAGCGAGGTGGTTCTTTCTCAATATGGCCGACCTTTGATCATACGAATGAAAGGCATCACCGTTGCATTTCCAACGATTGTAAAAGGATCAATGTTAGAATTAGAATGTACGATGAAAGGCTATATCGTAGGAACTTTCCGTAGTTCTACAAAACCGAGTGTTTTTTTGTTTTTTAAAGAAGAGGTCATAAGATAAACAAGAATATACAAGAGTATAAAATAAAACACTGTTTCATTTTTCTGTTTCAGATTACCTGGTAGATAAATATCATGCACACCAATGGCCGACGAATTTTGCGCGGCGTGATGGTGAATCAGGCATAACTACTATATTTATGGTTCAAAAATAATAAAACAAAATCTGTAGCTTCTTCAAAGATGTGTCAAAACATGGTCCAAATTTCAGATGAATCAAATCGCTGGTTTCTTAAAAAAAAAATCCCAAATTTTGATATTAAGGACATACGAAAATATCATTTTGCTAGATTCTACCTTCAGTAATTTCCGCTTAATGTTTCGAAATATTTTTAGTTTCAACTTTCAACCATCTGTTACCGGAATGGTTAGATAATTACATTTTAAAAAACACATTTCAGGTGACAGCTTGCCCAAAAGTTTCTCTTACAATACTATATATCACTTATGTTTTTTAGTTTGCTGTGGCTAACTAATTACTTCTGACCAAATACAATAAAATAAAAATCTAACTGTTTGAATAGTTACAGCATCATTAATAAAGATCAAGCTATTAATTAAACCAGGATAATTAATATATTTTTAAGATAATACTTTACGTTATATTTAGCACATCGCATACGGCGTTTAAACATTAACGTAAAAATGTTTGTGAAAGAAAAACTAGTTCCTAGCAGCGTTTAAGGTCGTAAACTGATCCACAAACAACCTCTCCCGCTGGACACTAAACAAATCAGCCCCTAACAATATAACGCATTGTGGTTCAAGAAGCAACTCGAGGCGAAGCTTGAGCCATGTTTAATAATAGACGAGTCGATGCAATTACGCTTTCTAAGCTCCGTGCAATTTCTATAGATCGCATTCAATGGAACAACATATAGTAAAGGTGCACGACACATGAAACATTTGTGCCCCGAGTGGCTCGTGCTTGTTTAAGCTTCTGTTTAAAACTTCCGTTCGAGGTACTTTTCCTCTAACACAATTACCGGCGAACAAAGAAGAGCAGAAGTCGTGTGCACGTACACACAAAGCTGTCGGCGTCTAAGTTTTATAAACTACATACCGCCAGGAAACCACCAAGGAAGTATATATAAAAGACAGTTTGTCGCTTCAGAAATTCACTTTCCAGGATGAAATTGCGTCAACGATAAGAACAAGAAGACAAATTTTAGAAGACAAAGGCGAATTCACGTGTGCCCGTTATTTCAAAAAATTTCGTTACTCGTACGTGTCTTTCTTAGTAAGCGTGTCATAAATAGTTGATTAAACTTTCTTTCAGGGGAACATCCCTTGTAAAATGGAAAAACTGTTATACAAAAATTTGTTTTAAATCATAAAACATTGAGCATAAAACTGTGCTTAGGTAGTTTGATGAAAGTTAATTTACGTTGCTTGACATTTTCTTAATCTTATCTTTAATATATAAAGTGTAAGTACATCCAGATTTTCTGGTCAAAATATTCAAATGCATTTAGGAATATGTAATACTATGAAAAATAAATGAAAATGTTCAGTCAACATAGGTTTGAGAATAAATCCTGGGATAAAGAAAACTAAGTAGATGTTTATTCAACGTTTGATTTTTATCTTACAATTAGTTCTCCACAACTTTGCATCTTAATAGCAGGGATGTACACATTAAAAAATTCCTAACTTGTAGTATATTGTTTCATACACACGTTCTGTTTGTCGTCACAAATCTTTCATATCATGAAATGGCAAAAAATCAAAAGTAAATATTGCATACTAACCAATGTCTTGACGTAAGTATCCTAACTGTAAGACATTTGTATAGAAAGTAGATATATGTATATAAGTACAGTTTAATGCATTCATTTGCCTGCTCCACCTTGCTCAAAAAGCATAATTTGTCTGTTCTTTTTTTTTCTAAAACGATGCACTGATTATGATAACGAGAATTCCAGACACATAGACCATAATATCTATGTAGTAGGTGCATACTCTAATGTGATAAAAATTCTATACAAAGAGAACATTGCCAGGAGTCAGATCACTCGATACAACTTGAGAAATCGTAAATGGATCGTTTCTTTGAATTTAATGTCGAGGCATTCCGATCGCAAGGCTTAATGAATCGATGCAAATGATACGTTGCGAACACAGTTAATCAGGTATGTTATCAGTTTTAGCGCGTGGTGAGATATTGCTAACGTTCTCCAAACAGAGCGATCAATAAGCGCATTGAGTTCAAGCAGACTCAGAGATTTGCGTAAAAATAACCAGGCAAACAGCCACCTGAATTTCCGGCTCTCTTAATTAACTACCACCTTCCTAATTAACTAATAATCTCTCATCTCAAGGCGTTCCTTTCCACTTTAGTAAACGTAAAAATCACGCATCCGGTAAAACGAAAGCGAAGAAAAAATTCTCTATTAGGAATGGAAAATATGGATGCTTTGTTCAGTGATGATGCCTCTTCGTCCTTCGATTGCTTTTAGTGATAGTTGAGCTAACTGTCACAGTATATTTCTTAAATATTGTTTTGCAACTATGTTCTCTGGTAGTGTTTTTACGTTACTTCTTCTTTTGTTCCACTCTATTCTGTAATGGAGTATATTACACGCATGTATGCAATTTTCTGTGTTAATAAATACAGAGTGGAGAAAGTTTATTAAATTTGGAAGAAGAAACTGTTAACGAAGGAAATATAAGATTATGATTTCTAATCTGCAATTAATACTCATTAATTTGATATAACACCTGTAATTCATAAAGTAAATATTCTTTCGGGATTTTTTTAAACGTAAAATAGATACATCCCCGATAACTCTCGTAAACAGTTGCAAGATCGTAAATTTGTAAGTTTTATACATTGTAAGTGAATCATAAACGTCTGCATGAAAATTGCAGCGCATGCTTCCGGTTTTGGTAAAGTTTAAAATTTATGAAACACTATTTGGATACGCTTTGTTACCTCTGAATAACCTGCGCAAGCAACGTTTATCAGATGCGCAGGGATCAATCTCAAAAATAATAACTTCATTATTACAATAATTATAATCAAAGGAGCTGTATTCTTACATCATTTCCTGTGTTAATATAATTTACATTTTTCACCTGTAAACTTTGTCTCGCATTTAATGAATTCTTGGTCAAATCTGATACTTTGTTCCATGTTACACTAGAGTTATATGTACACATGTGTGTGCATATCTATAGATAGCAAAAGTCAACTCTTGATAGAAAGTGTAATAATATTATTATGAATCCTTATAACATATATGTATCCTACTCATTCAACATTCCGTATTTTGTTCCAATGCAGAGTGAACATTCTTTGTTTTAACCAGTACCTATACCAAATATTTAACATTGTCTTATGGAGGTGTTTAAACTTTATTCTGTAGACCCAGTTACCACTAACAAAATATGCTATAAATCGCAACATCAAAGAAATGGACAACCGAATTTTTTTCCCTTACCCTTCATATAACCTCGCTATCGTATCAATTAAAATATTGGCTCAAAGTAGCATCAACGAGTCATGGAATATTCTTCAAGGTACACAGGTCTTCTCGCTTTCACTGCCAAAATAATATTGACTGCTCGAAGCTGTGTTCGACCTTAAAGGCGTGCAGAAACTGTTTTGAAATTCAGAATAGACAAAGAATGTAGGGCAGGTAGTTAAGAAAGTGGGGAGAGTTAGTCAGAGGCAAGAGTTTGTGGCAAAGTTTTGGGTCGTTTGTGCTGCAAAATTTATGACCGAGCAGAGGCGAAAAATGTCGTATCGTTCGCTGTGCTGAATTATTCTGAAACATTTATTTTTCTCCCTTTCCCGTTAAATTTAATTCGGAACAAAATACCTTTGTAAGTTTTAAAAAAATTCAAAATTTTCGTGGGACCCCATAATTTTGTTTCATTTGATCTAATATAGTGATGTGTAAAGATTCAGCTTATTCGAATAACCTTAAACCGTGGATGATTTGTACTTTAACTTTAAAAAATTACAAAGAAATCTTGTAAACAACCAAAATTAATTTTTACTGTTTCGTAGAATTGTCGTTATTTGTAACGATTATGTAAATCACCGTGTATTAAATCAATTATATACGCAACATAATAAAACAGTAAAACTGTATACTTAACATTGATATGTTACGGAATTCTGATTAATTTTTTTACTTCGATAAATTAGAATATATGTAAAATTTGGAAGACAGTTGAGACATTTAAAATGAGATAAATCCTTCAATAAAAATTTGAAAAGGTAATTTTTGTTAATTTCCACGTGTTGTCGCGACGGAATAATATTATCCGAATGAGCTGAAATTTGGTGTAGCGCAATTTTAAATCAAAACAAAAAAAAACTAGAGGAGGGGGTCTCCTTTCAAAATCCAAAGTCAGAAAATAACTGGTACCCTAATATACATATCTATCCTACACATTTTGAATCTGCTTTCTGCCAACTAACATTTGAATAGCGCTTGTCGAAAATCGAGCTCGCAGCTTGAATCGCGTTTCCAGGGTGTCGAGTGTCCAAAAGCTGGTGCGAATTGAATATGCCCATCGTATTATTATTACCGTGTTCGAGTCTTCAGTTCACATTTAGAACCCTTTTGATATAAAATGCATTCATGAAAAATTTTGTCAAGCAACCGAAACACAGAGTCACAAAGCTGTCTCATCCCAAGAAGCCGCAAAGTATCGATCGTACGTTAATGCGGTTAAGGAACACTCCGGTGCCCCGCAAATCACTCTGCAATGCTCATAACAGTTGCACTAATTATAAGACCACGTGTGGCGCATTCATTTGGTTTACGAATGTTTCTCGCCATTTCGCCACGATGAAACGAATCAAGCACGCCCTTGATGCCACCCAAGCGCGAAGAGGGAGGCTTGCCGCGCGAAGCGCAAGGGCGAGAGCCCGAATTCCTTTTCGTCATAATTAACGACACTCCGCGTAATGAACTGCTCATCTTCGATCCCGATGACCCGCGCTTCGGCGTCCTCGACGAGAATCCTGGGATGCGAGAGAGTGCGTCGCAGGCCTCGAAGGTGTGGAGGCGAGAAGAGAGGCTGTGAAAGAGGACCGAGCGAAACAAAGCGAAGGGGATGAACGGAAGGCAGAGGGGGGTGGGCAGGAAGAACGAAGCGGTTGGATTCAGCAGGGTTCGTACGATACGAACGAGAGGCAGATATCGAAGGAGAAGAGATGGCAGACGAGGAAGAAAGCGGTCCGGAGAAAGCGAAACAGAGGAAGAGGAAGAGGACGATGCTAAAGGGAAGAAGGGAGAGAGAGGGGAGCAGTGTGTGAAGGCAGTTTGCGCCTGTAGGATTATTAATCAACGGCGAGGCGGCGGCGGCGGCTCTTTAAGCCACCGTCACACCAAAACGAGCCAACCCCGACGGTGATTACTCTTTCTACCTCTCACGATCTCCTTTTTATTCTTCCTCGCGAGCCAATCATCCGGTGACTTGCACGAAATTAGCCCCGCGACGCGATCGATAAGGAATGCGATTAACTGGCCCAGCCGCGCTGTATCTGTATTTTCTTCGAACGCTAATCGATACCTTGCCAGTCGGGCGAAACCAGGAATATACATCCTAGTAGAATTACGAGTAGAAATGTGTCCGGTAGTTTCGTTCATTTCCGTTCTCTACACGGCCTTCCACCCGCGCACCACCGCAAGCGATCGCAAATCCCTGCGTTCGGGGCCACATATTTCTTCTGGCGGCCAGCAACGCCTTCGACGCTTCACCAGGAAAGGCTTTTCACGTCCGTCAAAGTTTCTTCAGGGATAGAAAAGTTTATTAGGGGAGAAATACTCTATTACACTGTTCAACAAAATTGAACTTTCTTTCTGTTCTGTAACATTCAATAACCGCTTTTTTTTATAGATTTTTGTGCGCTGAAAACGAATCCGCAAGCCGTTTGTCGTCAGCACTCTTAGTTTCTGAGAAATTCGATTTTGAAAAAAAATGTAAATTTTCAAATTTGATCATCTTTTGTGTTCATACAGTAATAGTTATTCGGTTTCTTGTTCCGTCAAATTATTCTATGAACCCTCGCGAACACAACGATATAAGTTATTATTGAATTATAAATATTTAAGTATATTTAAACTCGTTTAAATTTGGCGATTAATAAAATTGAATTATCTTTATAATTTTTATTGCGGTGGTCGCGAGGGACAGAGCGTGTCCGCGGAAATCGAAAAAATCAATTGTCGGGACCCGGGTTATTTATTTCAAGAAATATCGTTCGGGAAATGCTGATAAAATGCACTTCCCCTATAATATTTTTTTCGACTGGTTTACATTCGCAGTGATTATCAGTAAATCGTAAAAAAAAATATAAATTTTAGCAAGTTGACGGCCTCCCTGATGTAAATTATTCCACGCTTTCTGAAAAGGAATAATCCAGCAGCTAACCGGAAAGGTAAATTTTTCACCCATTCGATTGCTAGCTATTTATTTTAAATTCAGTTACAGTTGTCGATACTCTATATATAGGTATATTGTCGTCTACTCCTTCACATGCTAAATAGTGGATGTAACTCGGAAACCCCAACAAAGTTCAATGCCTAAAAAAAATGTTTAAAAAAATGACAAATAACACGAATTTTTACCTATAATGTATTTTAAAAGATGTAGATACACGATTTCATATTTCATGCATTTCATATTGTACGCATAAACTATTCATCGTGTTTAAACTTCGAAATTAGACTAGTTCATATGAAATATAAAAATTTAGCAAATTTATTAATTTTAGAAACACCAACGATTTTCTAAGTTCCACATTTTATTTTATAATTTCTTAATTATAATTCATACAACGGCGTACCTGATAAATAGTTAGTTTATCAAAATCTTTGTATTATAAGAAATATGAAGCAGTTAATCGATATCAAAGATTAAGTTGCTCGTGTATTATATTCTAGATTTCATTTTCGCGTGTGAATTACCACGAGATGCTTGTTAAGCCGCCCCATGCAACTGATATTATTCAGAGATAGGAAATTACGGCGCACCTCCGTAATGCAAAATCTCCGTTTACCACACGTTTTGTATTCTTTCATTCGGTGAGGTTCATTTTTGCAGCTAAATCGCGCTTTGTAACTATCACCTCGCACGAAGCGTGGTGGATAATAGTTAATCACGAGATAATCCGTATAAATCACTGAAAACAATGCCCGCAGGTGGTACGGGCAT
Organism: Andrena flavipes; assembly: GCA_963971345.1. NCBI lineage: Eukaryota > Metazoa > Arthropoda > Insecta > Hymenoptera > Andrenidae > Andrena > Andrena flavipes. The sequence continues at coordinate 64,959,642 of OZ020480.1, forward strand.
CTATGGCAGTGCAAAAAAAGGGAATTCATCGAGCTTTATAAACATTTCAACACGTTGATAACAAATGGAATCTCGTTTATCAATTAAAAATTTTACAAATACAACCGAACTGCATTGAGCTCGTTAAAATTGAAATTCATGTGTGATTAAGTGACGTACGTGCGAAGAGATTAACGAATTGCCAATTTGTCAAGAAGGAAGTCACGCCAGGAAGACCCCTTAAAACTTTCCTCGAAGCACACCTAATTCTAGGAGTTCTACTAGTTCAGTAGTTCGAGTTCTGCGCCTTCAGACACAAATATTTTGCGCTGTATACACAGAGTTTACATATTTTTTTTAATTATATTTATATTCGTTGGAACCCATCACTAGTAACATAAAATTAATTTAACAAGTAACAGGTAAAATAATAGAATGAAACTTCCATATAGGTAAAATTCCCTGCTGGAACATGTGCGTACAACGAGGTACCTATATGACACGAATCAAACTGGTCGTTCCCCAGTCGGGGATGAACGTGTCACGTAAATTCGTAAATTCTGCCTTCCCATGACTAACTCTTGGCACAGCTGCAATGGGGAAAATACGGAAATTTAGCGATACTCGGTAACACGCTCGTATACAAGCGCACTTAACGGTATTAATGTATCGCGCATAATTGAACAGCCGCGGCGCAGGATAGAGAGCGAAATGGCGGTGGACGAACCGACGAAGCATTCCAGAAAAACGGCTACCTGATTCAGCAGAGTAGACGTAGATGGAAGCGAGAAACTAGTCTGAGGGACTCGAAAAGCTGGACTGGACCCTGTCGTATATATCGCGGACGATTACCGCGCAGACAGGAATGCCGTTCGCGTGCCACGGGGGCTCGAGAAGCTCGGAGCCAGCGTCTAGTATCTCACGGTGGAAATCTAAATGAGATTCGATCCGTCCAGGAAGCCTAGAGCTTCCACGATTCAATCCTCGTAGCCAATCGAGGGAAAAGTGAAACCGCCTTTCTCGCCCTCCACGGTAATTCGATTCGATCTTCCGCAGGGCTGTCTTCCTTTCCTCCCCTTTCCACTTCCTTCCAAACCACGCTTTGCAGGTTCTTCCCCATGTACGACCATTCGCGACCTTCTTTCGTGCGAAACTATCGGGGCATATAATTCTCCGCCAGTAAAATCGTCCACAGTGTTCATGGGGCTGGGCGGAAAATATGTGGAAAATATGTATTCTTTGGGGCGGGAATGAGCGATGTTGTGAATCGAAGGGGGGTGGAGTATTATTCTGGAAACCAGAGGACGATTGGAAAATTGTTACCTCGTTCAGAATTGCTGTGATATATCTAATCTTGGTATTGTAGAAAATTTTAAGGAATATTGAGGGTGGAGTTAGGAGCAACAGAACTAGGCATTTCTGGTACGTAAGCACAGTGCACCAGTTACTGAATTTTAGCTGCCATACTCGATATAATTGCTTTTAATTTTTGCCACCAGATCCCAATATATGTGAATCTTGTATTGTTGTAAGACCATTTTTCTTATATTAACGGGGTTATGTAAAAAATCACGTTTTGCAGTTGGTGTCAAGGACTGTGCTAAAATTGGAATATCTTATAGCCCACGTGAAATTAGGGTGGGTTTAAGTCATCATACCTACGCTCTGTTATTATACAAATAATTGATCGAAATAACTCTGATCGTAGAAATCGGGGATCATACTGTTAGCACGCGGAAAAGTTATTCTTACCATTTTTACGGTTCTACTTTCTGTTACGCCCGACACCCTTTTATATGGGCCGATCTATGCATAATCTGCGAACGAGCAAAACTGTCCGTGAGATTTATGGAACGAATTGGAAGGCGTTACATTTTTCTCACTGGCGAGGGAAAATATTGCGAAACAGGGCAAGCACCAAGTTCTAGAGGGGGCGCAGGATGAAAGCAAGGGGTGTGTCGCGCATTATATTTCACATTGACGTATCTATTTTCTTAATACGTTACACTGGTGTTGGAATACAGTAAACCCCTGGTGACAAACATTCTGTTAGCATTGAAATATGTATACTATGGTGGTCCTTATTTTCGACTTTTGAATTTTCTTCGCGGCACCCCCCAGATAAAAGGAAAAGGTGCCCCTGGGCCCGTGAACATTTAAATAATTATTTAACAGCTCACAAAATCGATTTTATATAATATTCTCCAAGTTGCTTACATTAAAAAATATGTCAAACAAAACTTGTAATCCAGAAAAGAAGTATCTTTTATGTTGTGTTACTTTTTCTCGAGGGACAAATGTTTTTCGGAAAATGTCCCAAAAACTAGGAAATGCTCCCTGTCTGGATCTACAACATTTGTTTGACATATTTTTTTTATGTAACCAATAATTTGGAGAATATTATACAAAATCGACTTTAATATTAATTATAAATACGGATATCCCATCTAAAATGTACGATGTCTATTGATGATTGGTTGATAATAAGTTCTATTTCTTTTACTCTGTTTATTAGAATTCGTATTTCTATTTTAGCAGCAATTAATATTAAATAATATATTGCAGTCTTTACCTACCCTGAAATCAGTTTTATATAAAATATTTTATAAGTAGAAGTCTCTTCAGCAACGCCCTGTACAATTTTACATAAGCGATACCCACTCTACATCATCGAAATGATTCACACTTGCTGCCAGCAATTATCGAGCTATTAACAAAATAGGGTGGAGAGCCTCCACGCCGTTCCCGTCATTTTATCGTCCCCTATATTTTTTGCTCGTATCCCTTTTTCCCCCGTACGAAGATTCGAATGTAATCTCTGAAGGAAGAAGGCTTCGAGATTTATTGAACGGACGAACCAGGGCGGTAGAATATTTCTCCTGTCCCATAGAAACTATTGTGGAACGGTATGGAATTGCGATAAAAACAGGATCGTGGGACTCGAAACGGAAGCGGAGGGAAGGGAAAAACAGGAAGAGGATGGGAACGGAAAACTGAAGACGGTGTCAGGTGATACTGATGTGGTGGATGTGTAGTCCAGGAATATGTTCAGAGAAATGCGTGACAAGCTTTGGAAACGTTCCCATATTTATACGAGGACATAAAGGAAAGTTGTTCGACCGAATGTACATGCGTTTTCAGTTTCCATTTTACGCATCAGCTCCTTCTGAAAAGGGACCACCCGTATCTTGAGAAATATTCTGCGAATTCGCCTATCTATGATAATACGACAAACATTCCTGAATCAATTGGGAAATTATTTTCGAAGAATTCAAGCAAACGACGATCGAGCATTTTACGAGTGATCACTTTTGAAATATCAATGATAAATGAATTGTAGACGTTGTAGACAAATATTTTGCAAATTGAGAGATCAATTGTGTAACGTAACTAAATTAAATCAAAGTTGCAATATTCTCCGTCTCCTTCTCCCCCACAAAAACTTCTCTTTTACTGAAATTTAACAATCGTTCACCATATTTAAATTACAAGAATGTAAGGACACCCTTATGCATACTCTTCAGAAAATAATCGTTTCTCGCAACTCTGTACAACAGTTTTTACAAGAAATTTTTAAAATAATAAAAACAAACTAGTCCACTATCGATGGATAGCTCCGCAGCGAAGGCAAGCATAAAACAGAAGTTATTACCGATAAGAATCCCCCAACGATTCCATTAAACGACACTAAAATAACTATGTAATGTTAATAAACCCTGTGATCGAACAAGCAATCGATTCGCCAAGCTGGTTCTCAGGAAATTATTCGTTCACGAGTGAAGGAAGCTGTAACTCTTTGTGGTTCATCGTCCAACGCAAATCACTAGACAAGGATAATCAATCGTAAAATACTTGGGCGCCAACGACAATTATTATCGATAATCGCCGCGCCATTTGGCTGGTAGGTAGTTTGCCACACAAAAAAAAAAGAATTCCTAGTGGCAACTCTTGATTGCTACTATTCCGCTTGGACGAAGGTCGTATCATTAAACTGTTCCGTCCTATTAAATGGCCCGGCTGGCTTCAATTAAAAACTTACACTGCCGAGCCTGTAATCTAGGGAAGGGACCACGCGAAGTCCGTTGAAGTGCTATGAAGAGAAAACCGGACTGCAAGGATGTATGTACGTGTCGACGATGCTGTATAATATACAGGTTTTTCACGGAGAAGGTCCAGAAAGTAAAGATGAGTAATGGCACGGAAGATGAGGGGTTGAATAAAAGTAAACGGTGAAATAGACTGGGGAAGAGGGTTGGAGCAAAACGTGAACGAACAAGAAAGCAGAAGGCGAAAGACACCTCTGCAGCTCGGAGGCTAGTTCTTCTTTGTGAAAAAACGAACAATGAAGTTAATTAAATTCGTAATGGCCACCTTCACGGCGTGGCGGTGCTGATTAAATTTTTGTAAGGAAATCTCAAGTGACAGATCTGTATTACCATTAATTTATTTTGCACTTCGAACACTTCCACTCGCGGGGGAAAGTATATGCGTGGAGAAATCAATAAGAATTATTCCGTGGTACGTATTTAGTTTTTAATCGAGTCAAGGTACATAAGTAAATCCAATTACTTACTCAACTGAGGTGAACACAGACTACTTTGCAAAATAAATTAGGTAACTATTTGGGGAATCTTCTTCTGTGACTTTCCCCGTACATTTATAAAATTTGTAATTAGAAGTGCACAGAATTTTTTTTCTAGGTGGTTAAACACTTCACGTTTTGATTTTGACTTTTAATATTTTTGTTTGATGAAACAGTATTACTATGTATTCCTATGATTGTAAATGTATATTATACAGAAGACCTAGCGTTTAATGTTTATCAGAAATATCTGCAAGTACGAAGAGATGAAGAACTGCATTGCGGAGGTAGTGGCTTGACGCAATGGAAACAAGAGGGAAAAAATGCCATCAATGAATACAGTATGTGGGGCGACCGGCCACCAAAAACTCTGGCAACGAGGTCACCAATGCGAAAAACAGAGCAATAAGATGAGCAAAATAGATTGCTGTGCAGGGGTATACGAAAATAGGAAGCTTAAAGGTCGTATCGCGCACGCCTCAGCAACATATTCCATTCGAATTACATAGTACGTATTTTCTACATATCGAATTTTTAGATCTAGTTTCAAAAAATTCGATATCCAAGCATTATAAAAAGACTCTGCCACTTATGAGCAGCAAATAGCAAGCAAATTTTGCAATTAATAGCAAACGCCCATTTAGCAACCTTAGGAGATGAGACTTATGAAAAATGAAAAATGTATGAATCTCGGTACAGTGTTCAAAAAAATAAATAGACCACATCTTTAAGCGTCTCGGGAAGCTGAGTATAAGAAAGAAGGATAAATCTAATATTTAATGGATAATACTTTCATTAAGTGAGAAATCCAGAGATCTATTCTTTTCTACTCTTTCTAATCTACCCAGCCGGAAAAATATATCTTTACAAAGTTAAAATGTCTTATCTGGGGAATTTAATTAATTGCTAGGTTAATTGTTGGAATTACTCGAATTTTGGTAGCAAGTCGCGCGCTTCCTTGGGCTTTCATTGGACACGCGCAGTCTGTGCAGAGAATGTAGGAGGAGAGCTTCCGGGAAACGTGCCTTATGCCTTTTGTAATTAATGTATCGACAAACGGGCAATTAATATATCCGCAAACAGAAATCGAATATATCATCTGTTAATTCACTCTGCGCATTAATAACAAAGATAACCCAACCCTTTAACATTAGTCCTACATTTGCAGCCCGTACACCTGTCCCAGAAAATTATATAGCTGGTTTAAAACAAGGACGGCAGAAGGAAAATTATAAAACCAGGGACGTGATTATCATAAAATATTTTAATCTAAAAGAGTATTGACACTCAATGAAATATATGACTCATTGCTAATTCGCTAGATAAAAAAAGGTGAATTGTTTTTAAAGCTGTCTCAAGCCTCTTTTTTTTAAACTTTTCCAATTTCTTTTCTTCAAAATTTGTCCCTCCCTTTGGGGACAATTTTAATTTGTTGCTCCCCATAATTAGTCGCTCTCAAAAATTTTCCGCTCTCCCAAATTTGTCAGTCCCCAAAATTTGTCGCTCCCCAAATTTGTCGTTCTCAAAATTTCTCGCGCCACAAAATTTACCGCCCTAGGCTGCAGCCTACCCTCAAATCCGCCGCTATATAAACCCTCATTCTTCTCGGATATTCAAGAATATAATCGAGGACAATTAATCTAAAAAGGATTAAAGTAATCGGCGAAGTCGAACGAAAGGCGAAACACCGTCTCGAGGCCCTGGCACGATGGACACTTCGAGCAGCAGAACGCGTGGGTGGGAATGAATTGGCGGAAGAGAGAGCCGAAATGCAACGCTGCCCCGCGGATGTCGCAGTCCGACACGGTGGAAATAAGAGGAAGGAAGGGGCAACCGAGGCACCGCGCGAGGCTATGACAGCACAGAACGGGGTAGAGGCGAGGGAGGAGGATGAGAGAGAATCGGAGTAGCCTGTGGGACGCCAAGCCGCCAAAGAGTCTGGCAACGAGAGCAAATGGGCGCCACGGCGTCGCCTATTTTCATCTTTGTGTTGCATATGCATACATATATGCGCACTCGTCTGCACGTAGCGAAGTAGCAGAGATGAACAGAGAGGGGCGAAGAGAGACGAAAAGAACCGAGGAAGATGCACAACGCGAACTGAAGCGTTTCCCGCGAACGTGCCCAAACGCCTCGGCTATGAGGTCACGATGTCGCAACATACCCTACGCTATTTTTCGCTTTTTCGTTGTCCCCCTTAGCCCGCTTCGACAACCTTCTCCGTCTCTTTCTCACATATCGCCCCTTTTGCTGCTATCAATTGCGTGCTACGTTATTACTATTGGGGCAATACGTTCTATTCATTCATTTGACGTTATTCCACGCTTTTTCTGTTCGGTAACAGGAACGAGTGGTCGTCAGAAATATGTGGATTCTTTTTTTTATGGAGAAGCAACAATTGTTGTGTTAGTTTGTGTGGAATGGGGTATTGATGTCTGAAAATTGAAATTGATCAGGCGAGGGTTTGGACTTCTCTGGCAATGCTGAAAACTTAGAAATGCGTAGCAGAGAAATATGTGGATTTTTAATACAATGCATAAATTGTAAAATGTTCTGATTTTAATGTTTCAAGTTCCTAGTTGCGTGAACCTTGTTTTGCACTATCGAGTAGGAAGAATTTGCTTTTCAAATTACTTGAAGTCGTGCTTTTAAAGAGGAATATGGTATACTTCAAAGCTTTTGGTAGTATTCCAAATGTGTAATTGTCTTTATAAAATTTCAATTTTTTTTATGTACAGAAAAATGGTTATCACATATGGAATGCAACCTAAATTCAAAAACACCTTATTTTCGATGTATCTTGTAAGAATTTTCATAATTTATATCGGTTGCAGAAGATGTATTCTTTAATTTTTAGTAGAAAATACGTCTGACCATAGACGGTTTGTTTTCACTCCCAGCCTATGTTTGTCCTTCATGGATTCTACCACTAACTTGTGACGTCAATCGGTCGTAAGTAGTATGTGCCACTGCCAGACAGATAAGTGGACCACAAGTTGGTCTGCAACACATCTACAAAAAATGACATAGGTACTAATAAATGTCAATCTGCGTCTGCCATGGGTTTTTAGCGAAGAGTACTTTCTTTAACATCTAACATATTAAATAATAATGGTAATATGTAAGAGAATTCATTTCTTGATCGACAAAATTTCATTCACCTATACCTATAAAGAGTCATACTAGTAAAAATTGAAAACTAGTTATGATATTCGATATTCTTCAATAAAAAATTTAGTTTACTATTATATCCTACACAAAATATAATATAGGTACGTGATTTGATGTAATGTTTTCGAATAAATCTAGTGAACCGTGAACTTTATTCACATATTTTGCTTTTCTGCAGCTTAATTTCTTTCGTGAACAATTTTATCGCATTATCTGGTGTCCCTTGTATCGTAAATACTAAAGGATGTTTATTTCCATCGCAAAATTTCGCCACCGTCGCCTTATGCGCAATGTATTATAGCATGAATTTTTTAGCACGTTGTCGTGCCTGTGCTTATTTTTTCTTGTCGTTTAAATGTCAGAACGTGTAAAAATACAACAGGTCACAGAAACATAGATTAGTTGCAATAAAAATTTTTACTGAACAAGGTGTCATAAAATCCTAACTGTAATTCGAAAAAAATTGTCGCGTATATTACTCTTTGAATATTATACGACGTACGGTATAATAAAAAAAAATTATCCAATAAAGTTGTATCGTATAATCTACTGTGTAATTCGTAACCTTGCAAATGTTTTTCATTAATAAATCACTCTAACGTGTCAATGTATATATACATATACCGATCGTAGTTTGTAGAACTTCTTTTTCCCCCTTTCATTAAAAGTGTTTACAATAAAGCACAATGTGTGTTTTGATCTGTCGCGCTAATTATAATGTTTACATTTAAAGTCCTCGCGCATGCGATATCGAGACGTGCGTGATAATCGTCTCTCCCCCTTCTCTTTATTCATCTTCAAGGTTTGTAACTTCATATTCCCACTTTGTTGCAGCTAACATTTATTCCAAAAGAAAATAAGCAACCCACAGTGGTTAATATTAGTAATACTGCTTCCATTTTACAGCAATATTAAAACACATACATTATCTTTAACATTATTATCCCAGCACAAAGTGTTGCAAATTACTGATGAGACTGCACGCACTCAAGAAATAAACAGTTTCATTAATGAAGTTCTTCATAAATTTCAAGCTCAAAAACGAACGCCTCGTATATTATTAAAATCCAGTGTTCCAGGTGCTAATTACACAAGAGCGAGAACTCGTATATTGATGCCCGATGTAAAATCGTTGAATCGAATGATTTATACATTAATCACGGTGCAATTTGCATGTAATTGCGGATTCCCTTGTGAAAACGATTCGCGTTTCGATTACGGATGAATATTGCGAGGTTCCACTGGATTCGAGGAAGTTTTACATATTAGTTTTCAGAATTATCATTTCTTTCGTCTTTCCTTTTTCTTTACCCCACTGTTTGCATATTGACACGCTCCGTGCCGCAGTGGAAACTCAGATTAATTATTGGCAGGATCATAACGAATGACGAGAAAGGTAGATGGCAATATTTAATTATAGTAAAATATACAATTTCAGTTTTCTTTTGTTCTATCGATTTCGACACTGAATTATTCAAAAACACTCGTTGAATTTAAATTTCCTTTGCATAAAAACACCATTCCTAATAAATATCGTGGGTCCATGTGGCAAGGAACGTATTAACCAAAACGTAACATAAAAATATGCTAATATTCTTCTACTATATTCCTGAATTTTATTTTCCAACACTCGTACCTGGCCAGCAGAAAAAAAATTTGCTTTGTCGACAGTGAAATATTGTACTCTATTCTCTGCTTCTTTCACATTTCTCTCTACACACGACTGACAGCTTCCTGTACCGAATTTACACATGTTTGATATTCATGCTTGTCATCCGTGACGTCCGGGTTGCTGTTCCTCTAAACGATTTTTACTCGCTGCGACCGAATCTCTTTTTGATTTTTCTGCCCCGTTTTGATGGACACATTTTTCACACGCATTTCTCTCGTGGAGTACTACCTACGTACGAGGCTCGAGGACTGGCCGTTGCAAATTATCACGTTAATCTGTACCGATACACCGAGGAGCCGTGTATTGGAAGGAGATCGGGCTGATAGGAATGAAGCGGTAAGCAGAATAATACGCCTATTCATAATTCCACCACAGCTTACTTCACGTGTTATTTTTACGAATTAGGTGTTTAATGCAGGACGTTTTTCTCGTGGAATATTACTATGAGTTTGGCCTTCGTGCGTTTTAGGTAGGTACTTATTTGTTTGTTTGTATTTACTTGAATGGGGAAACTACAAATTATAGCCACTTATTATTAGCTCAGGAGGAAATGGTTAATTACTTTTTTGTATTCAGGTCAGAGATGGTAAAACCTGATGACTGGGCACTACAACAGCGAAGTTCTATAACGCAGGGATAATTGGATGTTATAAAAATACTTCTCTTACAAGGGAACACCATGAACTTGCACTCACTGATTGGAACGCAACTGTGTGGGTTTATAGAGTGGCTCAAGAAAAGAACAACGGTATGTTTCATTCGTGCCAAATCGCCCAGTAAGGGCGCGAAAACTAGCCCCAACTAAATAAAAAGTTATTTATATAAGATTAAATAAAAGTTACTTTCACTTTAGAGTATTCGACGAATAATGTTAATTTTTTTATTCGTCGAGAGTTCCAATTTCAGCGTCGAATAAATTTTTTAACTGTAACTGTAACTTTAATTTTACTCGGCGGTGTATTCGGCGTCGAATAATTTTCTGGCGTGCGTTTGTGCCGCCAGAAAAAAAACTTTATTCGTGGAATAAATTCTCGCCAAATAAAAAAATTAATTTCGTTTGTTATTGGAAATTTGATTTGATTAATTGATTAAATGATTTCTCCAATAGTTACACGAGACCCAGTAGGGAGAGAGTGTGGTACCCGGAGGAGAAATTCATCAGAGTGAAGTAGGTGTGGAGGGGCCCGTTGTCCTACAGCTCTACAGAGCAGGCGAAGAGGAAAAGGAGCCGTTGCGGCTCGCGAGCCGCGTGTTCGACACCCCTGCTTTAAGAATATCGCTTTACACCGAGTTTACACACCGTGCGAGTGAGTCTCAGCGTAGTCACTACACGCATAGGTATATCTCTTCAAAACGTAATACACAAAATTTTGGACCGAAACCAATATAATAAACGTTTGCTTTAAATCCACGAAATCAGCTTTAAGGATTCACGTCCCAACACAGGATTGGGTTAAACGCTTGACATCAAGAACTTCTAACTCACAACGGGAATATTACCTACGCGAGCTTCGGATTACTGACGTGCTTCAAAATTCGAATACATTTAGTGCCCAGCGTCTATAATATTCTAAACGCGCTGGGCTCAAACTTTTGGCATCTCCAGAATCTCGATATATGCACTCGCACATAAACGCGAAATCGTAATTAAGTTGCAGTAGCAATTCAATTGTAATTCATATTTATAATTCATAATTCCAGACCAAATTAGATTTAATAATTCTACAATTATTTTGAGGATTAATTATTTAAATCGATCACGTTCTTGCACACAGATCCATATACATATGACATTTAGAAAAGACGAAACTTTCAACTTAATTCTCTCAGAAAATTTTGAGTAGTGAGCATCTCAGTGCATGGACTTTAGCCAAATTCGTGCGACGCGAATCGTGCGCACTCCCCTTGTCAGATCGGCAATGCTGAAAGGGCAATTGAGAAGCCTGCTTTTGAAATCCGAAGACTGGTCACGGGATGCAAAAGCTTCGCTGCTGGTCGTTGCACATCTGACGCAGCTCATTTTTGCTTGATGTATGATTCTATCTCGAGCTGAAACTGCACACCGTTTACTACTGATAGAGAGCGGATCGAGAGAGAAACCGAGAAAAGAGGCAAGGGGCAGAGGGGACGTACGTGCTCGGAAATCGTTCCTCGACGATGACTCGATCACTGACGAACATGCTCCACGCATATTGTGACCCAACACGCTCTCTTGCCAATCGTTTTCGACGCCGAACTGCTTACTGATACACAGGCTGGGCGATACACCTGTTCACCGCGAATGCGAATAGGGTACAACGAATAAATTCTTGCCTTTCTCTACATTGAAATTGCCACCGGAATCGCAAGAGGATTTCAAACGTGGCGACATAGTATTCTTAAGTAGTATGATCGTTGAAAGAATAGAGATGCAAATTGCAAAAACAATTATACTTTTGCTATTTGGGGGTGGAATGTATTTTCACAGATTCCTCAATATCTCTTAGGCCCGATTAGATATCAACTTGGATAGATATAAATGCCTAAAATCCATTTCCAGGATTTTGACTTAATCAACCCCTAAGGGGTAGTGAAAAGGGGTGAAATGTGTGTTCATTGAGTCCTTAATATCTCTTTGGCTCGGAGCGAAGCCTGGAGGTATTTTGCTAGTATTCAATATAAACGATTGTTTGTATCAAAAAAGGTGCCGTGTGCAACATCGTCTAAGGGTTAATTGACCAGTAGCCGTGGCTCCACTACTTCTGTTCCCCATAGAAAGCATACCTGTCTCAGCAAAATACCACTCGAAATATACATTTTTACGAGCGCCTTAGCTTCTAAATTCATCCTTACGATAGTTCCAACATACGAACAAGTGAATTGTTCTTCTAATGCACGCGAGACGTTGAAATGCGGCGTTAACGCGCGACGTTCAGTCGTTCCAAGGAGAATCGGTGACGTTAAAAGTGCCGCGGCTCGTAAAAGTCCTCCTACGGATTCGGATATGACTTTAATATTTCCGTTCGTAGACGGCATAAACCTCGACCCTACCGAACCCAGCGAGGCGCTATTCGCGATAATTCACGTGACGCTGGATTCTTTTTGAAAGTCGTCCAGCAAAATGGGAAGTGTACTCACTCTCCGACGCGTTCGCCGTTCCAACATCGTTTGTCAGGGTATTCCTCGCAGATCGTGTCGGCCAGAGTGCCGTAGAAGGTCCGAGACCTGACGACACTGGCCAAGAAATTACCCAGCTGCACGTGCAACTGCGTCGGTAATGTTCTATGCGTGACAGGCGGCGCAGCTGCGTGCATCTCCAGGTTGCCCGACATTGCTTTGCCCGTCGCAGCTGCATCCGAAGGCGTAACGGTCTCACCGCTCAATGCTTGAAATTCCGAACGACCGCACACTTTTCGCACCTGCAACACAACATCGTGGAATTTCGTTAATTTTTCGCCTTAATCGCTTTTACAGTCGTATTTGAGACAAATATGTAGAACAATCTATAGCCTAAGTGAATATTCATCGTAATTGTTTCGGTAGCGTGTGTTTTCAAAAATTTCAAAATTTCAGAATCACAGAATTTTAGAATCTTAAAATATGAGGATTACCGAATCCCAAAACCTTTGAAACCGAGAATCATATGATCTCAAAAATTCAGAATGTCTGAGAAAACTTTGCTTGCACAATTTTTGTGGCCAATTTTTTTTGTAGAACCTAGTAGGATGTATGCTAGCGAAATAAATTTGGTATATTAATTTTTGTCGAAATCGAGGTGTGACGGTACAAAATTAGGCAATATGAGTGGTTAATGTAAATTATAAATGTTAATTGATGTTGTGCAAAAAATAACAAATATAGGATTGCACGATATGAAAGCATATAAGAAACGCATAACGTTTATCAACAATAAATAATTCATTGGAAAGTAAATAAACACGTTCAGTAGAACTTCCCGAATTCCACTTCCCACCTGTTCCCAAGTTGTTGCTCCTTTTATCGATTTACTCTGGATATTGACGTTATGCAAATCCAATATGAAAAGTTAACATACTTTCGTATTCTTCCTCGATGCACCTAAATAAGTCACGACACGTATACATCCTTCCATAGAAATTGGAAGAGGATAAAAGTGAAGAAGAGGGCAAGAGGAAAATTCTAAAATACATAAAAGATTTAAACACAAGATATACAAAGGGCCTTGTAGTAAGAGGCGTGCAGCTAATAGAGTTTTACTAATTTCGAGTAAATTAGAAAAAACGGTTTATAAAACTATTGCTTTGACTTAACATTGAAAAGTATATATTTTCACACAATAAGTAGTAGTTATTGAATCGATAAGTTTTTATTTCTATTTTTAGCGAATTCTTCAAATCTGAAGCTGACCCTGACTTGCAGCAGGGTAATGAGTGCAGGTTCAAATTTTGCAATAAATCACTCATTTGTTATCGGATTTGTATCAAACGAGTACCAAACGAAGTAGAATTTTTTTACATAAATTACACATCGTAACTCAAAAAATATCAACAATGGAGTTGTACCCCTCTTGTTGCTAATATGAGCGAAAGATAGACTGAAAAGAAGATAAGTATTTACAAACATTAAAACGAGTGAGTGGAGCAGGAATTGAAGAGAATTCGTATGATATAATGTGGAAGTAAAATGAACACAAAAATGTAAAAAAAGAGCAGTAAAATACGAGAGTGCAACGTTAGACCAGCAAAGGTATCTTACCCTATAAAATGAAATATATAATTTTTATGAACGTATGCTCTTATCGCTCTATATATGTATACGTAAGGTAAGGAGAGGCGGTGATCATTTTATTCAAAGATAAATTTTTTATTACATCCCACTTTGCGTGGTTCATAATTCTAACAAAACAAACATATACTTGAAAAACATAGATGGTATATAAAAAGTACTAGTCAAAATAATTCAGTTCTTTTTTTATGTTGCAACATATAATATATCTACATATCACGTATTTATTATCACAGAAATCAGAAGAGCTATGTGAAGGATAGCTATAAATGCATTGTTGCAGAGTCGCAAGTGAATAATTTATCGTAACATGAAGTACTACTTAGGTAACAACGGATTTTCCAGTGCAGAAAACGAGAGGTCTATCGTACATAACAAAGTGGTTCGCGGAATTTGCAATTAAGATTAAGACGAAGAACGTTGAACACTTTATACCGGAATATTATCAGTTTAAAATTCTTGTCCAATGATGCTGTGGTCCAAGAGCTGCGCGAACATGATGATATCTATTCTTAAGACAAAATGAAATGGGTGTTAGTAAACACAGGGGCAATCCACTACTCTTCATCCAGGAAATCTATATTCTCGCACAGCAGCTGGAGCATTTCGCTCAAATAAACTTTACACGAACTGAGTAGGTATTGGTGTATTCCTCGCTTGAAAAGATTCTTGGGATTTGCATATAAGATGCTACTTAGTTTCCACGATAACCAAAGGCTTACTCCTACTCGTAATATCAACTATCAGCCACTCTGAATAAGTTTCAGGACAATAAACACCACGCGAATACAGATACAATAAACAGGATCGAGTTTTTACATGAAAAATCCGTTGTTACATATTTTATATTGCATTCAATATTTGCCTGCAACCGTGTGACAAATCTTTTACAGCCGTCCTGCGAATAACATTCTTCTCTGAAAAAAGAATCCCACCGTATCAGTACCGTGTTAAAAAGCAGTACGTCGAATCGAGCACGACTTTTACATTCGTCGTTCGCCAAAATCCTGCGCACTTCGCGCCTCCGCTCTCTGGTTCCCCGGAAATTACGCCAAGCTATCGTTCAGAGTGAAACTGGTCATTCGTCACGTAGCTGGCGCTCGTGCATTCATTTGAAATGGACGTAGAACGAAGAAGAAATAAGTTATCGCCACCAATATCGAATGTAGAATTTACATGCGCCGAGCGATAAGCATTTATCTCGGAACCGCGCTCGTAGAAACGTTTGCATACGTGATCGTCATTAAGGTTATCGTCCCCATCTCCTACCGTTCTTCCACGGCTCCTTGGTCCTAATTAGTTTTTAACGCCGGCTATAAAAGGAGGTAAGCCTGTGCTCGAGCTCCTCGAACTCGGTATAATCGTAAAACCGGCCTGGTTGCTGTAATTGAGACGGCACGCGTGGGCGTGCAAACGTCGCTCCCGTCATCATGGCCGATTTTCTTTTTCTTTCACTGCTGTCTTTCGTCCGTTTATTTCACATTCCCCTCCTTCTATATCCACCCTGTACCTATTCTGCGCGCTCTTTCTTGTTTCATGCTTTTTAAGGGTGCGCTCTCATAAAATCACTCCAGAAATAGGTCGTTTTTTTAAGATTTTATTTAAAAGAAAGTAAACTTCGTAGGGTCGAAACACTTTTTCGGCTGTATTTGTACATCTTTGAAGATAATAAGTACAAATTTTTGGAAATTTTATCTAATACTCCTGACTGTTGGTGGCTGTGATTGTTAAGGCGATACGAAAAGAAGTTCCTCATCTGCGGAATTTTTAACGCCTCGTAGAATTATGTGAAATCAACAAACCACGAAAATTCGTGAAGTTTGTAAGATTGTTCGTGGAATCATTTACGGTCAAAGCAAAATGTTGTAATCTTGTGTGTTGGCAGAGGTTTGAACCACCAACATTGAAAAATAGGTAATTTTATGGACGAAAATGTTTATAAAAAGAGATTGGTCGCACAATTACCATCGTAGGTGATTCCACGGGGAATTTAGAAATTAACGAAATTCCACAACAATTTTTGAAGACGTGCGATTATTTTTTGTTAGGACTTCCGCAGTTTTGAGAACAACGCGTTTAAAGTTTAACTGCTGTAGACACGGACGGGTGACTTTTATACCTGTAGACGGTATTATATCGCTATGGAGTTTGACGCCAAATATTTACTAGACATTCTTCAAATAATTTATTACCAAAATATAAAGAGAAATCGATGTTTTTCTTTTATTTTACAACTTTAATGGGAGGGCACCCTTAATTATGCTTCTGTTATTTTTAGTTCTAATCACACGCGAGGTTTCATGTAAAAACAGTGGGACTCAGTTTCGTAAAAATTGATGGATTTATACTTTGATGGAGGCACGTTTCGGAGCAAAACCTACAATACCAAGTTCTTTCCCGTCACATACTGATTCAAGTTTATGTTTTTATGATTGTTCGAATATTATCAGTACATAGTTTTACAAGGAATGTGTATTTAATATAACTAAAATAAAGTTCAGCTCCACCGACTAAAAACTTTGACGCGATAAATTAAAATCAAGTTAATTCCAACTAAATTTACTAAAATTCAGCTGCTACGACTAAAAAATTTAACGTGATCAAGTAAAATCAAGTTAATTTCAACTAAATTTAGTAAAATGTAACTCCCCCAATTTAAATTTTTAACGTGATCAATTAAAATCAAGTTAACTTCAACCAAATTTAGAAAGATCCAGCTCCTCCAACTAAAAAATTTAACGTGATCAAGTAAAATCAAGTTAATTTCAACTAAATTTACTGAACTTCAGTTCCTCTGACTAAAAATTTTAACGTGATCGATTAAAATCAAGTTAATTTCAGCTAAATTTAGTAAAATGTAACTGCCCAACTAAATTTCTAACGTGATCAATTAAAATCAAGTTAATTTCAACTAAATTTACTGAAATTCAACTTCTCCAACTAAAAAATTTAACGCGATCAAGTGAAATCAAGTTAATTTCAACTAAATTTACTGAAATTCAGTTCCTCCGGCTAAAAATGTTAACGTGATCAATTGAAATCAAATTAATATATCGATGTAGAAGTGATACATAAGTCAAAAATCTATATTAAGATAAGTGAGTGCCAAAGATTTAAATAATTTAGGATAAGAATTATAGGATCATGGCATACCTCTCTTCTGCTGATTGTGAGAGATTTCTGAAGTTAACTAAAGATTCTTTATGAGTTACTAGCAAAACTAAACCGTAGAGGACTGAATCATGAACCGAGTTCAACGTATTTCACAGTTTAAATTTTATTTGAAAAACTGTGGAAAGACTTGCTAATACGAGTAGTGAGTATTATACTCGAGCTGTAATAAATGGCCAGTGAAGAACGAACGTTTGGTCAGCACTCTCGTTAAACCGTAGATATAAACTAAATTTAACCAAATTATTAAGAACAATGAAATATGAAGATAACGAAGTAGTTTTAACTTCTGATGGCAGTAGGTTAGCTGTAATAAATTTCAGTACCATAATTGCGACCAGGACCACGAACACGTCCACAAAAAGGCTTCATGTCTGTTGGCTGGTTTATAAAGGGGAATATTTATTATAAATTGTTGCCTCGCTATCGAACAATAACAAAGCAGTTTTATTATTTATCATCAATTAGACTGTCTCGAGTCAGCGTTATAAGAGGAATTATGAACATTGATTATGGCAGAGTTTCGTTTTATCAGGATAGTGCAAGTACGTCGCAAAGGAAATATTCCAAAGGTTGCAAAGCTACTCTTGGGAAATCACGGATTATCCACTGGATTCAATGGACATTGCCTCGTCAGATTTTCATCTTTATCAAAGCATTGCATATACATATCTGGTGGACGGCTCTCTTAGTTTTGCATGAAAACACTTAGAATATTTAAAGTGCCTTCAAACTTTCAAAATATCAAATTCGTATAAAATTTTAGTTAAATTACAAATTGAACAAAGGAAATTTTATTTTTAACTTCTATTCGGGAAAAAGAACAGAAGAGAAACTGTTTAGCTTGAGATGGGATATTATTTTCTTTGTCATAACTCAACTTATACTGTTTTTCCCGGCATTATACTATATTTGTGACATATACTCCCCGGAAAATTGTGTCAGAGCATAAAAAGACAAATTCAACGATATATAAATATCTACATTAACGATATACTACAATGGAGAAAAACGAGTTACTAAAATAAAAAAATTTCAAATGCAACGAAGCACAGTTTCCCGTCCTCCGATCGATTTCAAATTTTTCCCCCATTATTTTTCCCCTAATAGCACAATCCTAGGGGGTGTCCTGAAAAAAATTGGAAGTCGAAAAATAAGGTACCCTAATATACATATCCTTTGCATTAACCAGAAATACGTGCTCAAACTCCAAGAGACAAACCCGAACAATTAAATCTTTACCCCTTACAACGCGTCGCCCCTGCGAATTGCAATTCTGAAACGCTTAGTAACGCCCCATGAACGATAAACTGTGACCCATTTTTCTCTTTTTTTCCGTGTCTCTTTTTTCTTTCGCCAAACATCCGCAATGTTGCGCGAGAGGACGAGAACCCGTCAGTGCCTGACGCTTACTTCCTTCTCACTCCTCAGCCGCCGTCGTTTCCGCGGGTCGCTCTATTGGTTGTTCGCCCGCACATTCCGCCCGCCATTCTTATGCAATTGCAAGGGCACTCGGAGGTACTATAGCAGGGCCGTTAAAACGCACTGCTCCGACTAACGCGTTACATGAACATGGCGTTTCCTTCGACACCCACGTTGGGTACCGGCTCGGGGCAGACAATCTTCCTCCTCCTCCGCGCGGTCTCTGGTTCACCTTCGTGGAAGGAAAGGAGGCGGTCGGTTACTTCGACGGACGAGCAGACGCGTCACCCTTGACCCGGTATATAAACGATAATAATGTGTTCCGTTTCTACGCCGCGATTCAAATGAAGAAGATTAGAAGATTGGGGGATTATCTCGTGATAAGCGCACGCATACCGAGCGTCCCGCGAGCTCTTCGGGCCGACAGTAATGTATGATAATGGGCCGCGTGGTCGGAGACTTGAAACAATTTCGTATCTCGATAGAACGATGTTTCGTGACACGAGGCCGCGTGGGAGACGCACCGCCTGGCCGTGATCGTAGTCGGCCGCCTCCTCGGGCGAAGCGGGGCGAGATTTTATTCGGAACTGACGAGGGAACCTTCGGGTTTGACAATTTCAGGAATTTTTAAATTTTCAGAAATTAATTTCTCAAAGCAGTAAGATGCACTTTTCAGCTAAATTCGAGAAAATCGACTTTGAAAAATTCTGAGTTCCTTTATATGCAGGGTGTTCCTCTACCTATGGTTGATACTCTAGGGGATGATTATATAGACAAAAATAAGACGAAAATTAAGAGTGACGAAATTGCGATAAAGGCTTCGTTTTCGAGAAAATTGACTTTGAATCTCACCTAAATATGCGTCGATCGTTGGTGCTGGAGGGGCACGCGCTGGAGGGGTGAGCGCTTGAGGGGCACGCGCTTACGATGCACGCGTATTTAGATGAAATTCAAAGTCAATTTTCTCGGAAACGAAGTCTTTACCGGAATTTTGTCACTCTTGATTTTCGTCTTATTTTTGCCTGTATAATCACCTCCTAGAGTATTCACCACAGGTAGAGGAATACCTTGTGTATAAGGGAATTAAGAATTTTTCAAAGACGATTTTCTCGAATTTGGATGAAAAGCGCGTCTTACTGCTCTGGGAAATTAATATCAGAGTGAAGAACTTCACGTACACTAAATATCAAAATTTTCTGAAGTTGCCAAACCTGAAGGTCTTCTTGTGAATAGGAAATATCGATTCTAACAATTCGCTCACTTACTAGTGCAAAAGGTTTATTTACATCGGTGCCCAAGGGACACCTGCGCTCTTCGCTGTGAAAGTACATTCTCTTTGAGTTTTTTTAACAATTTACTCTGGCCTGGGTAAGTGCACCTAGTATCGCCTGGCACCTAATATCGCAAAACATGGCTTGGTAATGAACTGGATTAGTAGCTAAGCATGTGTAGGAAGACATGCTACGGTTGCAACTTCACCTGAGCTACGTCTAACGTAGGAGAAGCATTTTAGTGAATCTTGATAGTGTCAAGATTTATCGAACCGTGACAATTTTACATCACATTGAGAGAAGATAAGTTTACAAAGTCTATGAATGCATGAATATTTACTCGGAGTATCTAATTAATAGCATGCTTAAGCAATTTAACCGGTTCAACATTTTTGTTAACGGAAACAGTTTTATTGTATTTTATTTTAGCCAGCGTGCAATCAATAACACCTACCGATGGTTTCAGTGTGGTATTCACTACAGTTGGGGACACGAAATTTCTTTCTTATCTGAGATTAATTATTAAAAACAAAAATATCAATTACCCTTCAATTGAGAACAATTTGAATTTGGGTAGGCAAAATTAAGTACACTTGACTTACATGTGCCAAGAAAATTCAGTAAATATCGGAGAACTTGAAACAAGAATTTTTATGATATGTTGGATCTTTAAAGTCTGTGACGTGGCGGAGTAGGTCTATTGGTTCACTGTTAACATTTTTTATGGGATTATTACGCTTCCTGTCCTTTTTCGTATCCCCAGATTTAACAAAAATTTTCGATCGTTTCATTTCTCGTAAGTCATATTGTACCCTGGCCTTTGCATCCTTAAACATTCGATCTCTTAGATTTGAATCAATGGAATTTATTGTATATCTACATATAATACTGAATATCGTCGGTCTTCATGATTCATACATTCCACTACGTCCTTCTCATACAAAACGCACATAACAGACAGGCATTTTTTATATATTCATACTCACAATTTACTGACTTAAACCAACACGACTGTCATTATGGAAAAATGAAAGACTTCCATCCGATGCGAAGTCACAGACATCTCTCAAGAAGCTAACAAACAGTTTCATCCAGCGCCTTCAACGCTGCATTGTGGAAAACAAAGAACCTTTAAAAGACATTCCTCTTGCAACATAATTCCTGCAGAACAATGAATCCAAATATACCTGCTCTGAATAAAATCAAGGAAACCTTTCATCACAAGTAATTTACTTCAATTTTACAATAAGCAGCTTCCCATATTCCCGTATTATATATCAGAAACTATCGTTGCTACATTAAAAGGAGAAAAGGAGCATTACAACGTCCCAGGACCGACTGAACATACTTTTAAATGCTGCCAACATTTAACTATCGAGCAATCCCACTGTGGAAACAATTATTCCCCTTATAATTGTCCGAAGCTCGTTCTCGATAATCACTAGCGCTACGAAATCAGAACTTCCGCGTCACGTGATCACCGGCGCGAGAAGAAAAACACAGCCAAACTGCTCGGGGAAATCCGGTGGCTGCGATATGTATATGTACTCTCCCCCTTCGTTTGCATACAGGGTGGTCCGTGGGACAATCGATACGCGGATCGATGTTACCGCAAAATCAGGCCGGCAAGGGTGGAGGCGGTATCGATGTCTGCGATAACGCGATTTCGATAACGAGACCGGAGGGTGAACCAGCGAGACCGATGCCAGTGTAATAGAGCATCGTGCGCGTCGTTAACAAGGGATACCAACGTGAAATCTTACTGTTCGCTGGTAATGCGATATATCTTACGCGTTGTGCCGATGACTCGTTTAAAGCCTCTTCTTCACTTCCTTCCTGCCCCCCTCCCCCGGCCCTTTACTTTCCCCACCCCCACTTTCTTTCCACTGTAACCACCTACGCTGACGAGACTCGCTCGCAGGTGAGTCATCGCTAAAATGGTAATCGATGCCGCGAATCGAAGAGCTTACCACGAAAACGCCTTACTGAATCGAACACGTTCGAGGCTCAAAGAAAATATTTTTTTTTTTTTTTATAATTTTCAAATGTTGTAAACTTATATATGTATATTGAACATTTTGTGTGGTGTAGGTGCTGTAGTAATAATAATGTATGCAATAGGCACCTGTGCAATTGAAGAAATATGGAATTATAAGATTTTCCAATTTGTATAACGTCTTTCTGAAAGGATTATTTTATAAGAATGGCTTTTAAGAGATGTTATAACTCGTAAAACGTATTTCGAACATTTAATAACTAATTCAGATGGAAAAAGGAATAAGGATAGGCGGTGTATTAAGGAACATGAAAGGCTGAATGGGAGATACGTACATATTCAATATTGGATGAAGGCTTTATGGCTTATAGAATTGAAAAGTATGAATGCTTTTAGAGAGTTCTCTTCGGTTAAATGGAAAAGAGCCTCTCCGTTATTTCGTTAAACGGTGAATCGTATTCACTTTTAATGTTCCTTCGTTGGAAAAACATTTCTCTTTCATTGTTCTATTTATCTATTACATCAGAAGGGGATTTAAAAATATAAGGTAAAAACTGTCACTGATGGAATTCTTCGCTGCTTTACGTGTGCACAGAACGCATGTCAACAGCAGATATTAAAGAAGCAAATTAAATAATAGCAGATAATAATTACGTGATAATAATACTTTCTCTAACAACCAATTTTTTCTTAACATATACAAATGTTTCATGTTCACCAGATTTTCATTCACATCAACAAATACTAAAAATAAAACTATTTTAAATGGTCTCCATCTACGTTTACTGCAATCCACAGGAAATAAATTTGAAATACAGACCAAAGTTTTTTAAAATTCCAAAACACGTCGTAAGTGTATTAACAAAAATGGCCACAGTCTACATCGCAGTTTACGACTCTGATAGCGTACAATTCTACGTTTCAAGTACCACAGCAGACAAACAATAGCACCTGAGAGAGAGAGAAATCGAGAATAATGATAGCGTAATAACCCGCGATTATTCACCGACACACCAAACAAATGTACAGTGTGAATAGCAGCGGCGCGTTCGGAATTCGCGTAATTTTCAGTAGCAACTGAAACGTCTATCGGAGGCATATCTTCCAAGCAAAAGGGCGATGCAATTTTTCAATTCGCGACGTGAAATATATCCCAAGTTTCCTCTCCTATCCACCATAAAATATACGGGATCATTACTTTGTACAACGAGAATCTCACCGGTTAGGGGCGCGATATCGGAAGATTCATTCCTTTCCGGAAAGTTTCCCCGTGAAATAATTGCGGAAAATGTACATGGTTGTTGGGAACGGCCGTAACCCGATCCCAGCCTTGTTGAAGTTCACGTTCGTGAACGCTGAACGCGCCCCGGGGGCAACAAGGAATTCCATTGCGAATGAAAGACGAGCTCGATACTGAAAACTTTCCTTTGGACGAACGACGTCGTTTCGTGGCATCTCCTCTACGCCCAAGGTTTGCTGTCCCCGTGAAATCGATTGCGAAACTCTTCCTACGGAAATAATCCGTCCGACGGCCGCGTGCGAACGGTTTTCCAAAACTCTGCCCAGCCAAAAATAAAGTTTGACTAAATTTGATACTCGAATTTAACAGTTAATCGATTTTTACAAAAACTAAGCCTCGGATGAAAATTTTATTCTACACTTTTGATGCAATTTTTTCTTTTTTGCATAAGGAATCACCTCTTTTCCGTTTGTCAGGGTATATGTCATGGATTATACCTATGATAGTAACTTGAACGGGTTGGAAAATTGTGTGTGTATGTGTGCGTCATTTGCATTTCTGTACGCGAAGAAATGAACGTCTCTTAAGTTGGGGTGACATGGAGAAAATAAATAAAGGGATTCTGGAAATTATAATTTGGTGATCATGTATTATTCATCTCGTTAAAAAGGTATAGTATTCATGGTATGGAAGTTTCGTAATGAAACATTGATACCATCGATCATTGGTTCTCAATGGTTGTCTCACTTTGAATAAGATATGAGTATAGAGAATATAACAGTTATAAAATATCCTAGAGTATTTAAAATCTGTTATTTAAACACTTGTCAATTGTTATATGATTATACAGCAATATTATAATCATGAAAGGTATAGCAACACATTACCCGAAAATCTACCTCTATTGTAACACAGAACGCGTAGCAAATAAATGAAATTCGTCCGGGAATCGTGTTTGAGTGCTTTCCGTCAACAAGTGGAAGTTGGAATTTAAAAGATTCATAGCCCTATAACAGGTATTGAAAAAACTTGTGCAGAGAGTGCAAGGCCTGTCCTCAAACACTGATGAATAACACATCCTGCCCTATCTACAAGACAATACCATACCGAAGGTCTTCAACTATCCACACCCTCGCACACTATATGTCCTGTCCAGACGAATCGAGCTATGGTGAAGAATATAAAATACCATATCTATTGGAACCTTCTCTGCCTGCTATAGTACCCCATAGAAACGTCAGACGACCCAGCATTTCCTTCGTGTGCTTGTAAGTGCATATGGATTTACATGCATACCAACTCGCTGTGAGCAAATATGAATGTAGAATTATAACACAGACACAACATTTTCAATAATTACACATCATTTAATACCACGTTTGAGGAAAAACTTGCTCGAGGGTGTTTAGTATCTATGTATGTACAAACTTAATTAGTTACGCAGTAAGGTTTGTAAGAAGAAACGAAGTAATTTTAATTCACAATTGATAGCAGATGCAGTAGAGTTTTTTTTTATAACAGATTCTTATATTCAGAATTTCAAAAATTATCCGCGCTGATGTTAATGAAAATTAAACAATTTTTTACTTCAGTTGTATTTATATGAATGAATCTGTATGCTGAATTTGTGCAGACTAAATGAACGAGAATTCTATCTACGAATCCAATAAACTATATGAATCACACAGATCGATGTCAACGTATGCATATTGTTCCAGCGTTTCACCGTGTACAGATTGTATGTACATATGCAAATTTTGATGTGCGACCAGCGCAACGAAATTTTGGAACATATGAATACTGAACACGCTGACGCAAAGTCAATATCCAAGTTATACCTATATAAAACGTTGTTATAAACTTCCGAAAATCATGGTGTTTTTCATAAAGCAATGTAGAAAGGGACATTGAAAACGGGAGTGAGAGAGGTCTTTTTATTCGAGAAAAAAGTAGTTTCTATAATTCCTGTGAGTTTCCTATATTCGTAAATTTAACGAATAAATGCTTCACAAAATCCATGATTTCATTGCTCAATATTGCATATCTGGATCCCGTTTTATACAGAATAACAAATTCCAATTATATTGGAAAGCAAGCTATTATCGTGGAATTTAACAAGTTGTGTTATCGATACGTTGAATTCGACTTCAAGAATACTTATAAAGGAATGCAAGGTATAACAAAAAACAAAATATAAATTGGGAATAATATGCAGACGTAAAAAATAAATATTTGAAGAATCATTGTAGCATCAATAGAATTCACAATATCAATAATCGAAGCTTAAAATTTTTCTGCAACGTGTTCTTGACATACAAGTTCTAATATAACAATAAATCCCATAGCATATGTTAACCATGACTCCTAACAGCAAATGTCTAATATACGAAAAAGATGAATTATAAATTTTTAACGTATTTAAAATATACGTGTAATGCACACGTCAAAGAATTTTTAGGTGCGACGAAGAGGAAGCGAAATATTATTGGAGAGGAACAGGAACAAGACTCGTGCGGATTGTCCGAGTACAAATTCCTGCAGTTGACTGGATTAAAGCCGGAATTTGAAGGATTTCCATCACGGCATACCGAGCACTTATTAAGGCGGCGCGTTTTGCACGTTCCTCGACCCAACAATGTTAATACATAATATGTACCTGCCGCCTTGCCGAACGCGACTAGAAAGGTGTCGTTGTTGCGTGCGCTTAAGTAGAGACAAGTTTATTTCATGACAAACTTCTATTAGCCCGGTTATATGTACTTCGGCGCTAAGGCAGACAGGAAACTCATAGGCCAGGGGTATACAGGAACTGTGCAACACTGTGCCGTTACTTCATTCTGCGCGTTATAAGGCACTCCTGGGGCTGTCAGCGGCGAGAACACCTTTCGCATGAACCAAGTCAACAGAGAAACTGGAGACGGGACTAATTCGATTACCGTATATAAACTTTAGATCGACGCTAGTTCCAGTGATCAATCACTCGACTATGCCAGAGAGATATTGGGACGAAAGGGCACTCGTTTGTCACGAGGAAATGCGTATGTGTGTGTGTGTGTGTGTAGCTATAGCATTCAGGGCAAAGAGCAAAGGCAATTACGCAATGAAAATATATACATTTTTTTTAAATAAGGCTTTTGAATAGCATACTAATGCTTTTGAATAGCATACTAATGATGAGTGACTTTACAAATTGAGAGTAGTTGAATTTTGCATTGAGATTATGTAAGATTTTCTATAGAGAACTTCTTATACAGTATAAGGTTTATACACAGAAACCAACATAAGTCGTTTCTTTACCTTTACAATTTAGCATAATGTAAGAATGATACACTAATTACAAACAGAGTAATCGTTCTATTAAAATTTAATACGCCCTCTACTATTCTTCTCGCCACTCTCCAGATTCTCGATGAAAAAACTCGATGCTCTCAATACTCTCTCCTCTCGTGATACTCATGGTCTTCGCCCACAAAGCAACGGCCACTCTTGCGGGGCTATCATCTCCAAGTAGCAACACACTGATACACATTCAATGCTATCGTTCAGTCACTTTATGATTTACACATCTCAAGTAGCTGGTCATTGGAAATCTTCACACATTTAGTATTTGTTAAAATCTGAATACGGTTGCTATTACATCTTTTTCTCAGTAGATACTTTCTGATCTCATCCTATACACCACTGTCTCTGTTAAATTCTTCTGATTTCTTTGTGATTTTCTGTTATTATATTAGGTATACTTCATATGTATGTGGTTACAAGGAAGACGTAGTAATATTCTCATTATTATAAGAGAAATATTATTCCTATGAGGTGGAGGTTTAAGTTCACTTCATTAGTGCCTTTCATCTGAAACAATAACAATTCTGCAATATGGGAAGTTAATATTAAGGTTATTAAGGCGAGGAAGGACGATTATCGTAGTCGATGTTCAGCGCGTGATTAATCCACACGGAAAGAGCTTTACGTGGAAACAGATAAGCTATGAAGGTGTTAACGAAGTAGAACTTCGAATCTTCTCCGTGTAATATTATAGTTGATTTTTTAGAATTACTTGGAAGTAATTATTACATCGTGTTCTACATACCATCGACGTCCCTATCCTTGTACAGATTTTTGTCAATAACTCCAAATTGTATTTCTGGATTGTATTTTCTACAACCGTTACCTACGTCACATTGTGTTCGTTAAAGGCTAAAAGTTTCGTATAATATGCAACCGATTTTTTTACTCATAAGTAAAGTAACTGTTTTAGTTCTTTTACTGAGATTAATTAAATTCTGTATAAGTACATAAGCCTCTGAAAGGAGAATAGTGTAAGTAGAAAAATGGAAACTAAATGCCCCCTCGTCCTTGTTCCTTACATTAAATATCACGCTTCAAGTTATATTTTTAAAAAATTAAGTACTAGTATTAGCGTCGTAGCACTTTGATAGCCATAAGCTACGGAGAAAAAGTAATATTTTATAAACATTAACGAACCTGGTACCACTATATACTTTTACAATTAATAATTTTCTATTTTCATTTCTTCACATTAATAACTTGACATAGGACATTACATTTTTAGAAATACTTCACCCCATGTGTAATATAATCGGTGGTGGAAGCTTCTTCAAAAAAAATTATTTTCCGACAAACGTTGGTGTGAGAACTGTTCTAGTCGTCCAAACTGGAAAACTAAGGTTTATTTTCTTTATTATCTTTGTCACTATGGTTGGAACCACGGACGAGTTTCTATCTTGTATAAAATGAAATCTACAGAACGAAAAGCAGCTAAATTTATCAGCAAAAACGGAACATTTTTTTAAAAGTGCTGTCACTCTGGAAATTTTTATTGTTAGGGCTTCTGTGTCGTCATCGCGTCGTTTCCACGCGATGCTCGGCGTCGCGTCCCACGAAATCGTGCCCACTGTAACCACGGCCATGCGATTGGCGAATCTTAACGATGAAAGCAGACATTCATCCCGTTCCTCTGGCGGGGTATTAATAGTAGATAACCGTATGATAACTTTGTTGCCGTAATAAATATCGATCACCGTGGGAAATAAAATCATTCAAGATTCCATCCGTGAGTCGTTAACCTCGCCTGGCGATATATGAAGCTGCGGATAGAGTGATATTAAGCGGGGTGGATGCGCGTCGAAATTCGATAAGGTGGGCTCGAGGTCCCAACCGTGAAAATTAATTTGTCTGTTTCAGCCGACTCGGGCATAGTCAAAAGCCTCGTTTATCAACGTGACGTTGTTTAAACCCATTTGATTTGTGCAGGGTACAAACGGGGCTCCCCCCCTCCCTCAACTGACTAGGGGAATTTGAATGCGAACCGCCCTCACAAAAGCATTGCCCAAGCGGGAACTACAGATTATCCCCATTTGCGGAGGCCCGTCTCAATGTATGCACAGTGATCCAGTTAAGATTTCCCATACATGTCGCGCGACTCACAGAACCAGCCTGTTATTCAAAGTACTTAATGGCGTTATTATCTTCGGGGTAATTCGTGATTGTCGACAAGCGCGGCTCGCAATCCGCTGCGTCATACGATTTTCGAATGCTACATATGTATACCTTGGTGACATCTAGAATTTATCTCTCGACGGGTAGATATCGAGGTCCATTTTGAGCTGTCCTGAATATTAGACTGGATTTATCATTTACCTATTACTCGTTAGTATCAATTTTTTAATTATATAAGAATTTTAGATCACGTTAGAAGCGTTTAAATTGTGAGGTATATTAGGATGCGATTTCTTTTGCTCTCAGCTCTCACCCCCTAATATGGTTTCATTTCATAAGAAATGAACTTAGTCACTTATATATCGGCTTTACATTGATTCAATTAGTCATCGTTCATTTTCGTATCGGTACAAAGAAGCTCTTCATTCTTTAACGCTTTGAAATAGAACACAAGAGCACACAGAAAAAATTCCCGGTGTAGAAAAAAGATAATTACACTTGTACAACTTATTTCCTTTGTGCCTATTTTTTATGGTATCCAATCCACTCCATGAAACTCACAGCAGTGTGTACAAATATATTTCACTATTGTTAGTACAAACCGAAGGACGTTTCAATAAAATCCATGGAGTTTCCCAGGGACCGGGTGTATCGCAGTTTCTCAGAGAACTGTATCTCGAAGTCACGTCACTGTTTGACGAGGCTCGAGAGAAGAAGTTCTTTCGCAGGCTGTTCTACAGCCGTCCTTAGCCGCTAGCCAGCTGGGTAAAGAACGAAATGCGAGAAACGGTGACAGGCCGATTACTCACGAGTTCAAAGTTCAGCCAATTTACCCGAGTTGACGTCAGAGACACTCGTCCACCAGTTGGCACATGTTCCGTGACCTAACGCGAACATTTGGAGAAGGTGTCGATGAGTGGACTTACGATTCGAATGGACACTACACAGTGTGGACCGATAAGAACTACCACCTTGAATATCTTCAACACCATGAAACTAAGAGAAAAATTTTTCGGATAAAAGTCGTTTAGTATGAAAGGGACTATCGTATGGACACAACACTTTTTACACCAAACAACTTTTATCCGAAAAATGATTCTCCTACTTCGATACTTTCAGAGATATTCAAGGTGGTGATTTTTATTGGACCACACACACTGTATGGTCCTCATTACTGTACTAGGTACATCTGAAGTAACGTCCCCTTCACAGGTAAATTCTACAGTTCAAATCGAAGAAAAAAGTTCTAATTAGCAGGGATCCGCAAACATTTTTTAGATACAGTTGGTTTAACTTTCGGTACGAGCATAGTTTTCCTATTGCCTTTTTACAAACTTGTCTACGAATATACCGCAATGCAATGAATACTGTAGGACACATTTCTGTGGAAATAAATACCAATATTTCGAGAAACAACAATCGTAAAACGAAAACACTGTACAAACTCAATTTTACTAGTCAATTTAAGGTACACGTATTTTGCTTTGTTTGAAATTAAAATCGCATCGTCGTGATTTTGATTTCCTGAACAATTGTTCGAATATTAATTTCATAAAGCGATTGCACTCCCCGTTTGAACAGCCAAACGAATATATGCATTACGCAAATTAAAATGTTAAGAAATCGAGTTATCATTAAAACGAGGAGTACCACCCTTAAAACAAAATAATGACGTTATTATCATTGCTATTAAAAGAATTTATTTATTTCTTTCCTACTTGAGAGGTCTTTCAACTTTGATCGACCGAAAAATTAAGCCATTTTTAAAGATTTTCTTCTCGGTAAATTCAACATATAATGAATCTTAATCTCTATAATGAAAAAATCTTTAAAAATAGCTTAATTTTTCGGCCAGTCAAAGTAGAATGATCCTTTAAGAGTACAAAAAACTAATAAATTGTATACTCTTTCAATAAAATGAATAAATCAATTGACAAAATGTTTCTTATTTTAACAATAACTCATTTTTAACGTCCATTTACTTGAATTAAGAACAGTTACTTATTTTATTTGTCAACAGGCTGTTTATTAATATGTAATCTTAGTATTAAAATTGAAATTATCCAAACGCTACGTTAAATAGTTTTATCTAATATCAATTGTTTATGGAGATCAATTGTTCAAATGCATCAATGGTCGATTAATATGGGCGTGACTTAAACAATGACAAAATTATCACCTTGGTTGGAATTTCAGGTGATAATATCCATAAACCTCTATGCCATCCACTCTCGCTTAATTACCTTCAAACTCGAAAACCGGATTGATTAAAGTCACGAATTAGATTCAATTTACAGGAATCAGAAAAGCCAGCATGCTGCCGTGGCCAAAATCATACAAAGCCTTCCAGGAGAATTAACTGCGGTCGCGAAACGTAACCGCGCAAATGATCTTCGAAATAATCGAGCAATTAATTCAATTATTCCAGTTAATATCAACAGCGGCGATAGAGCGAAGGAACAGACCGAAAATTCAGAGGGTCCGATTGTTGACGAAAATTTTACGGCAGCTTGCATCGATCCTGCTATTCCCTTCGAGAGAGGGACAGAGCTGAAGAGGGAGTATTTATTATGCTCTGGGGATAAGCCTTTAGAAGCACAGTAGGTGCGTACATCGACGTACACTTAATGAGGTGAAGTCTGTATACCTGTAAGTCAGTTGTAACCAACACGATGAAATATTTAGGAGGTGGTACAGAAAAACAGATGTAACTATGGTAGCAATAATTAAAATGAAAGTGGTTATAATTTTATATTTATTGTAGGTAGGGGAGACCGGGGCAGATTGTAACAAAAATAGGTTTTTCTCGAAAGTGTTTTCTTTAGTCTGGAAATAATTTGCGTGATTTACTACTTACATATGTGGTGAACTGATTGCGTGAAGGTACGTGACAAAATCTTGCATACTAAGCATCTAGCTAAAGAATTTAACTTCAGCCTTCAGTCGCTACCTCACTGAATAAAGTAAATTCAACTATTTGGCATGTCACTTTGGAAAGTCTTGGAAATATATACAAATAAACTAGTCGCAGATATATAACACCGTGAAATAAGGTCCATTAGAAACAAATAATTCGTTGCATTTAAATAAGTTATTAAGAAGCAAGAAAGATTGAGATAATAATACAAAATAAGTAATTTAACAAACTATAGAATTTACAATTCTGGCAAACTGTCTATATTCGGTGTTCTTGGTCGTAATATATTGATAAAATGTCAGTATACAATGTCATCACTGAATTCCGTGATAAATGTCAATATGAACGTACAAATCGTAAAAAGTTAAAGAGGAAGTTTTAATTCAATTCGTCGCTTGTCCCCTTTGTTCTCTTTCCCTCATTCAATCGTCTGAGTTTAGGTGTCCACTTAAGGGAAATAGTACTGTCTCGTTGAGGGAAACTAATTCTATCTATACCGTTCTCAGTCACATTCATATTAAATCTCTATTTAAATCGAGATGCTTTATTCTTCCTTTCCAAGTACAAAACACGGCATAAACTTGGAATTTATTATTCCAATCACGATTATTATACAAACAATTATTCTATAACCCTTATTTTCTGTATGTACAGTGGTAGTCACAAGAAATCCGAACTCAGTACTTCCATACTGTCCTCCTTATATTGAAATATTTAAAGCACCATACCTTTTACCTTTTAAATAAAGTTAGAAAACCTACTACGTGCTTCGTAGAGATCTAGAAACAGCTAATATATGCATTTCATTGTTATTCAACGTAACAGAAATTTTAAAATATAATTGACTTTTACTGAACTATTCCATCGTCGTTACTACATACAATTTAAATCCTCTTCTGACCACCACCGTACACCAATCTCCCGATTCAAATCCATGAAATTGTCGCTGGATGCAACTCGAATATCATTATGATAACAATAGACGCTAGAATTGAATCCATTGATTACATCAAAAATCTTTGTGACGACATTTGCACTTCCCAGAACTGCTATTACAACGAGCTACTTAACTGCACCCTTTAAAATTACTAGAAATCTGCGACAAGCATCGAATAAAACACTTTAACCATGCCATATCCACAAGTACCGTGTAGAATTCGCTCTGGGTTCAACGAAACGGTACCAAGGGAGCTGATCCCGCGGCAAGTAATAAATACTTTTTCTTTCTCTGTCTGCGTATTGGTCCGTTTGGCGGAGTGGATGTACAGGGGACTTAGCCGCGACTTTGCTGGCTTTGCTCCAGCCTCCTACGCGGTCGATATAATCATCCGGCATCCACGACCCACGAAGAACGATGCGTAGAGACCGTCGGAAAGAAGAGAAAGAGGAGACGGAAGAGGTGGAGGAAGAAGAAGTATTGGCACGATGCCGGCCGAGGAATCAATGACCCATTCCTCCATCGGTATTTTTGGTGCCTACTTGGAATAATTCCGAGCAACCGCCACGAATACGCGACAAATTCGCAACCTCTAAAACCTTTCTTAACGTCACTCGCGGATACCTCGATGTTGCTGCCTGAGGCCAGACACTGAGAACGCAAACATCGCGGGCGCTCGTTTGTCTTATCCTTGAGACTTTATGGAGGAATTTCTCTTTCAAGTATGATCTATCAAAAGAATAATAATAAGTGATAGTGACTGGAACAACAATGTTATTCGTTATTTCATTTCGCAGCAGAAATTTTCAAAAATCTAACGAAAGAAAAGGTACAAATTATATTGGCCACTATAAAGCTCTCTAATCGTTTTTCATAGAAATGCTAGACTGAAAATATCTCATTCCTGATAATGTAGAATTTAGATGGTCTCAGTTTGCCACCAAGCAAATTCCTTCAGATCCACTCTCTTCCACACATTTATCTTCAAACGCGTACTACTTATTCTGCAATTTAAATGGCAGAAAAGAAAAGATAGTTGCATCTCGGGTAGTTTACAAAACGACTTGTTAGCATTTGTAAGACTCGGGACAACATTTTATAGAGATGAAGTCGGAAGTTTTTGGGGAAACTCTTTACAGATGAAGCAAGTGTCCGTAACTATTCCTTCATTGGTACTTTCGGTATCCACCTCGAGTAATTGCACGCAACAGTTTACGAATACGCAAGAAATTTGCAATCTTCTGCAGCCTTTCTGAACATTAATCACGGATATCTACTACCTCACTCTTACTGCCTGCTGTCAGCCGCTGAAAACGCAAACATCGCGGTCCCTCGTTCTCCTTTTTCTCGAGAACCCTTGCAGGAATTTCTGTTTCGAATGCCTTTCTCAACTTACACTTGGGTGGCGACAGAATTTCGGCGATTTTAAGAACATTGCTCTCTGCAGGAGAAAATGACATTGAAATGTCACTACAGTATCCTTTATTCAGTTTACTGGACTACTCAGTTAAAGAACCACTTGAAAGAGTACTTTGTAACGAAGTCAAAAGTAAAATTTAATATAAGCTTCAGTATTCATTTCCTTGTTATAAATTGATTATACCAACGAAGGGTGCATAGAATTTGAGGTTCTGGAATGGTGGTGTGTTGTAAGCCAATAAAATGTGAAGAAAGGAGAATAGAAAGGCCAAAAGGAAGGGCGGAAAGAGTAACGGTGTCCCTCAACGTAGTACACCCTAACATGGAAAGAAGCTTAAAGTTCAGACGACGTATAAAACAGTGTATTTCGTGCCATCATAAAACTTCATGTGGATTAAAGAAGACAAACAGGAACTGCGAGTTCTACTTTTATACGAAAAGCTGTAGGTATTCTGAAGCTACTGATATACTTCCGTATTTTTTTAATATGACAATTTATTGCATTTTTAGAAATTCAATATTCAATGACACTGCGTTTAATTGACAAAAGTATAACGTAAGTAAGAAAATAAATAAGATTCACTTTGCGTTTAAACTTCAGCAGGTTCAAGTAGATAATACTGTAAGCATATACAAAATAGGCTGGACTGAGCGTTGCATTATTTTCAGTTACTTAATTCTTAGTATCCTCAATGTCGAATAAACAGAAAAGTCAAACAGATGTTAAATAAGGCACGCGTTGGTTAAAATGGGTCAGGTTAATTAGGCTCCGAAAAAAGTAGTTTATAAAGCAAATTAGTTAAGCAACACAAACTTGAGCTTCCCTGGTAAATTATAGGATGCACTCGGTTTGCTCATAGTTAATGATCCGTTTATTTTAACCTACAAAATTAACGATTTATTTAATGACACGTCTAGCTAGGAATACTTTAAATGATTAACATCCTCCTATTAACATTTCTAGTCAATTAACTCAAACTTAAAACGAGCAACGTACAATAATTACTTTTAAACAATTTTATCCTCCTTCGATAATTTTTTCATCCTATGTTATTTTAATGGTCATTGATATTCTTCTTACCATGATCATTAATACCTCTTCACATTTCTCTAACTTCGTAAAAATAATATCTATCAATACCCCTCCTTAAAATATCCCTCAGATGTTAATTCCGCGTAAACAAATTTTCTACCGTGTTTTACAAGTAACGTGAAAGCAAGATTCGTGAAATTTCGTTGCTCGTTTACAAGCAAGGAAGAAAAGGAGCGAAGAAGCAAGCAAACATCACTTCACAAATAAACCTCGCACAAACTTTAATGGATTTTCGGAAGGGCATCTTTGCGTGTAGAAGTTAGCCAAACTCGAAAATTCGAGCAAACAACCCGGCACAGTTTATGAACGTTTACGTGTCCCCGATTTAGGATGGAATCTGAAGCACTCCAGAGATCGATTACGTTAGAAACTGGGACTCAGGTTAAAGGAAGTTTCCAATAGGAGGTAGGAGCACAAGGAGCACGTTGATTAGATACCGAAGCACCGTTGGGTCTGCAAATATTCTGTGTAATACGAACACGACGCAGAATTCAATACCGCCAATCCCAGAATGCACAAAAATCTGTGGAAAAACTGGTTCGGTTAAACAGTATTCCACTTGCATTCCGTAGGAAACAGGTGCTGAAAGATTGTGTTATACGACTATTTCGTCGAGGATTGAAGCCCTATCATTAGAGACATATATGATTAAGTCTACTATGACTAGTTGATTCGAGTTGCTTAATGTGAAGAATCTTTGACGAAGACATATAATCAGCAGACCTACTTCAATTTTTCTTCTTAAAGAAATTTATAATAGAGACGCAAGGAATTTTTTACAATGATTCTGCACCTTCGAAAAATAAAATTAGAGAGAAACTTAAACAATACGATTAACGAAATATTTGTAGAAAAAATATATAGAAACATTTAGAGTTAAGAGAAAGAAAGACAAATGATAAAATAAACAAACCTAGGAGCGTGTAAATGAAAAATGAATGTTTTCTGGACAAAATTTATTAGATCCTACACTGCAAAATAAGTTTTCTTAAGTCGCTAAAGTACTGAAACGACTTAAATAAGTAAAGAATTAGAGTAGATCACACACCTCATCTTCTCATGAAATAACGTTCAAAGAAAAGCAAGACTTAGACAATTTTTCTCAGAGAGTATATCGATCAACAGTCTTAGCTATTCAGAATTCGGGGGTACTGGTGAGACAGTAACCTTTCCCCATAACACTACGGGACGATGATATGAATAGTTCGTCCGCGAAATTATTGGTTCCATAAAGCAAATCGTAGTTCTGTGCTTGCCAGCGCGAGGCAAAATGTGACAAAGCATAAAGTATGATCAAGGGTCGTGTAACGATGATGTATGATAGCACGTAATAATAACAGGGTAGTGAAGGAGTAGCGCGCTATTCTTGTACGCCGTGAGGCATTATTGTGCTGTCATAACATGTCAGATTGCAGTTTGACGACGTTGAAGTACTCGCAGAAGATGCTGGCGAACGTACTCAATTATAAACAGATTGACACAAATAGAAACTAACATCGATACTAAGATCTCCAATCAGCACCGAAGATATGTACACCTCATCACATAATCACCTTCGCCTCATACATCCCAATACCTCATTCGACTTAACATTCTATTAGTTTCTGAGAGATACTACCGCAAACAAAATACCAAAATCCCGAAATTCATCCAATCTACGACTTACGAATCCAAGCACGTGTTACAGAACTTAATTCTCCATTCATCCTGGTACTCAATGATTCTGAGCGTCTGACGCCCCATCTCTCATTGGAATACATACTCGACACGACGTTTCCGCACAAATGGTTACGCGCTCGAATTGAGATATTCGTCTTGCGATGTTAACATATCTCACGAGATCCCGAGATCGATGGGAATTACACGCTACTCGGGAATAATGTAATTCCACGTTACACGGTAGATATGTAACGCGTACCCGTAATAACCAGCATGAGCGTAATGGCTGCGCCAAGTTGATGCCATGTAAAAATCTGGGCCATCCTAGTACTCTATGACCGTTATCCAGAACCCATGGTTACACCACCATTACTCAGTTACGCTCAGCTATCTTAAATACATATGGAACAGCTGGAATCCGATCCGAACGGATGAAAC
Organism: Andrena flavipes; assembly: GCA_963971345.1. Lineage (NCBI taxonomy): Eukaryota > Metazoa > Arthropoda > Insecta > Hymenoptera > Andrenidae > Andrena > Andrena flavipes. The sequence continues at coordinate 64,996,809 of OZ020480.1, forward strand.
TGCTTAATCGAACGGCGGCGATTGGCCGCGGGAGCGTGGACAAAAGCCGTGTACGATAAACAGTCGGGGACCACCTTGCAATCTTTTTTAATTGGCACGGTATGCGGATTGATAATTCCACGGGGATAAGAAATTGCCTTCGTTGGCTAACTCCCGGTGTTACGGGAGAGTTCGTGGAGGAAACCGGGTCCCTGCACGGGTCTCGCGGCTGGAATTCCCGAAAGACACATATTAAGTCTCGGTGAGTTGTGGACCGGGCCTGATGTTGGCCGTTGGCACGCGAAACTCCAAGGAGGGGAGGCCGAGCACAGGGGGGAGCACGTATGTGTACATGCGTTCCGCGTGCGCGCACAGAGCGGGAGGAAGAGAGAGAGAGAGGCAGGTTTGCAGCATGACAGGGAGGCGGATAGGCAGTCTTCCTTAAAAAGAGAGCCTCAGCGAACCTGTTATAACCGAAGGAACCTTGCACGCACCTAACTGTTCCCTCTCTTGGTCCTCCCGCCCTCTGTCGTTCTCTCCTCCCTTTTTCTGTACCTTTCTGCGGTCCTCATCGTTATCTTTATCGCTCCTCCCTCCTCCGTGCCTCTTTACCTTGCCTCATGAAAGTCTCTCTCTTCTTTTTCACCGCCTCGTCTCTTTCCCCCCTATTAGACCCTCTTTTCGACATTCCTATTCCTTTTCCCTCCTGCCGCCCGACCGCGTGCTCCGTCCTCATCCGTCTCGTTAATCGGTCGGCCAGACGGTCGAGAGGGACCAAGATGGAATATGAAACAGCTGAATGGGGAGGACTGGGGATGGGTGGGAGAATGGCAAGCGAGGATTGCTGTAGCCGTATGACTCCGGAGGACCTCATCGACGACGATTTTTCCAACCAATCGACGAACTTCCAACGGAACGATTTCGTTTTTGCTTGTTCTTTCGTCTTGTTCTTATACCACTCTAGTTCCTCCAGGTTTAGTAGCCTGGCTTCTTGGTGTCCTGTTCATTGCTGTGATCGAAGCAGAATTAATTGGCCGCAAACGGTGCCTCTTCCACTGTAAATTACCCCAGCTGCAGTCCCCACTTTTACACAGTAACCATTTTATCACTCTTTTGGAAATACAGACAATGTAGGTATTACACCTCGCATAGATCGAAACATGTATCCAGCGACTTGCCAACAGCTCTGCGGGATGCACCAACTTGTATTCGGCAACTTGTGTCTGGCGCCTTGTACCCGGCAACTTGTGTCTGGCAACTCGTCTCCTGAAGGTTAAGGCTTCGAGGTACGAATAGACAGGGTTACAGTCACCGAATACATGTATCCAGCGAATTGGTAACATCTCCGAAGGATACAGCATCTCGCGCCTTGGTCTAAAAGGGAAAATGTCACGTCTATATCCCACCTTGTGTTGCATGTATATGTCCACAATTATTTTCTATTTATTGTAGAACGATGAGTATACTGACCTGTTCAACAATAATAATAATATTAATAATAATCTGGTGGTGGTCGTGCCAAATTGAACCGTGTTTTCGGTGTACACGTCTGCGCCCGGCAGGTTAATACAGGTGCGTATTGATGTTTCCAGAGACTCAGCGATATTTCCCATGTTTCACATTCGCAACCGGAAACTCGAATACAAGCAAAATCCTTTCATGTCCTACCGCTAGACACTCGATGTTGTCTATCGCCAACTTTTACCCAGTTCTTGGAATACAAGTGGCCAACAGTGATTTCTAAGAGACTGTTTAGAGCAGGGCGCGAGTTGTTATATCCCACAGAGATGTTGCCAACTGGCTGGATACATGTATCCGGCGACTGTATGCCGATACATTCATACCTTTAAGCCTTCACCTTCAAAGGACGAGTTGCCGGATACAAGTCGCCGGACACATGTTGCTGGATACAAGTCGGTGTATCCCACAGACCTGTTGGCAAGTGGCTGGATACATGTTTCCGGCAATTGTTGCCCGGTCTATACGTACATACCATTAGAGACTGACGCGAACCAGACGAGATACGGGGCAATCCAGGGATAAAAGGGTGTGGTGGGGATTGCCTTTCAGCGTCCTTGTGCATCCACTTGACTTTATTCTGACTATAATTAAGTTTTATACGATTTGTAGAAGAATCTACTGCGCCACTTGCGGGAACTCAAGTATTATATTAAACACCTCCAGAAACAATGATTGTTGGAATGAAAAATTGCAACAGAAATTCAGTAGATTATGATTTAAATCCTTGTATCAATTTTGAAAGAATGCATTGCCCAAATTGCACGCAAATGCATTGCCACGAATAATTGTTTACAGATTGAGATACATTATCTACAGAATATAAACTTTAGAAGAGTCGATTAATTGTAATAATGTAATGAATTGTAAAGATGAGATTATTATACTGTAGTAAGTCCAAGAAATAAATTCAGGACTTTTGTTAGCTCGTTATTTGTTAGTTAATAATTATCCTCAACTTCCCGACTTCTGTTAGAAGCTCTCCGTTATTGAACTAAACATTAACGCTTATAATGTCACCGATTTAGCCCAGTAATAGTTTCCAATTACTAACACTATTAATTAAACAGGGAAATTAACGTCAATAGTAATACCCAGGCATTGAGTCGGGGATGATAGAAGACAGAGATCCAATAAAACCATTAATATCATTCTTGGTATGTATAATCCATACATAGCTACTTGCTTAATTGCCCCTAGAAATTAATAACAAGGAAACAATGGCAAATCAACGGAAATGGTAGAGTCAATAGCACGATCTGGCTCAACGAAAGTCGAATAAAACAGCATTTATCAACATGTTGTAGTTGAAAATTTCTCGTGGTAGAACACATTCTTAAAAACGTCAAATCCTATTATATTTTTATCACAGAGAAAGATAATATCGGTAACTAAATATATAGGCAAATTATGAAAAACTCCCAATTTAATTTATGTATGTCCAAAAATTTATTATGAAATTCTTAGTCCCCTGGTATTTTATCATTCACGTTTTTCTTTATTTCATTCGATTAAATTTTATTGACAAGAAATAGTTACAAAGTCACCACATTTAAATTCCAGCCCCTGCCCATAAAATTATATAGAAAAAACGGAACTTATGATACTAGCGAAGTAATCAATTTCACATGATTAATAATACGAAGGTAGTGCACATTCTACGTTTTATGGCAGGCAGCTATTTTTGCTGAACTCTACGTCGTAGAGTCACGACGGGAGCACGTGTTTGATCTGGTCAACTTCTCAGTACCCTGGTATATACTTGTTATATTTCAGGTTTATTATTTTTACTAAGTTTTATTTAACGTAACATAAATATAACCTTGACGTACAACATTCTTTTTAATATCAGAATGAAATAATACTTTATTAAAGAATTTTTCACGTTCAACCTCACAATTCTCAGTCCCAGGTAAAAATAAAACATATACACTTCCCTCCTTGTTTTAATAGTAATACGAAAATGCTCTAAAACATCTCATCTCAACACTGTAAAATTTGCATTATCTCATTTGTCTCATCAACCAAATTTTCTCACATTAGCCCTCCTCCCTACCTTCCACCATCCACTACTTTTTCCATTATTTAGATGATGTTATAAAAGAAAAAACAGTTTCTTCTCAGAAAGTTTACAAAACGATTAATTAAAATTTCTAAGGCTTTAGGTCAAGCTCCTTTACAAACTGTAACACAACCTTTTTGTCAAAACTGCCTTTATTCGCGCAAAGAATAATTCCATTCTCAGTATTCATCTAATAAGAAAACAAGTGTTCGTAGCACGAACTGTTCGTACTTGAAGCCAGAAAAAAAGGACGTTTGATGTTGCAACGCAATACCTCTTCCAAGTATAGTGACTCTGTCGCGTAACTTCGCCAGGTATATATCATGGCGGACTACAGCTTTATCGCCGGCCTAGCAACCGAATAAACCGGTCTTTTTTCACCTCAGTTACCAGGATTGGATCGTTTTTCCGTCCACCCAGTTACGGTGAAAAAAAATCGCAGGCACGATCGGTAACTCGCTTACATACGTGGGGACCACAGAGAGAGAGACATTTCTATGTATAGAGATAGGCCAGACCTGCTGGCCGTCCTCCGGAAAAGAGGGTTCATACTACTTCATACTCGACGAGCAAAAAGAATTGATTTCCAACCGCTTTGCTGTACTTGACTCGAGATATCCTCGAGAGTGGATTTTCAATCGATTCGGGCCACTTTCATCGTCATAGAGAAAGGGCAGGGAAAGAGAATAACCGCGGGCAAAGCCTATCGCGCATCACACAGGTCGTATGGATCGTTACTAAACATATGATGCCAATGCGTTCTAACTCTAACACACGACTGGCAATGATAAAAAGAGCCAAATACCGGACTTGTCGTTGACTGTGCACGATGAGACTGGAATTGATTCTCAGTTGGTGCCACGTCGATAACAGGTGGATGTTATCTGTGACATTATTAATCGAATGACTTTACATGGTTGGGAAAGCAGTGATTATATTTTTAGTATGATGTTTAGTCGTTGATTCTTCTTATATTTTGTATGTTAATAATAACATATGTGGAGAAGGTGTAGAAGGCTTTGCTCTGATCTCCATGAAGGACAAAATTAAGAGTCTGAAAGGAATGTAGATTCTATTGTAATAGTCACTAATTGCAATGAATAATAGGTAAATTTGAAAGTTTTTGAAGACAGGCGTCTCAAAAGAAATAGGAGGTAAATTTGTCAATTTAAGAAATATCTAGAGAATTTGAACAGAACTAAAATTTACCGGAATAGAATATAGAATAGAACATTTAAGACTGAAGATAAACAGTTTTAAGTGTTATAAATCTTTTTTCGAGTGAGAATCTTTTACACAAGTTCCAAAGGTTTTTTAAACAGAAATACGATATCCAAAATACAGACATATCGTGCAATTCAAATAATTTATTATATAATACCGTTCTAAAGTAATCATTCGATGATTACAATACGTATATTTTTTAAGAGAAACAAAATCGCAACTGATATCTGAACAAAAGATATAAAAAATGAGGACAGCTTCGTTAAATATTCAAAAGAAAGATGAGTTTTGTCAGCAGCTCACTTATTGCATTATAAGAGAATATTTTCATATCTCATTCGATTTATAAATGCTATTTAACTTTAGTAGTAAACAGTTTTTCAAGCCTTTAATGGCAAATGGAGATAATTAGGTGTCCAGTTGCTAATGAAGCACCCTGGGTGATTAGTATTCTCGAGCTTAATGACGCAGTGTTAAGTTCGCTCTATTTAGACGCAAGTGAATAATTGGTTAAACTGCTAACTAATCTAGTCAACCTCGTTTGACCAATTTAACAATTATTGGGAAAAATATCATAAACTTATTATTATTAAATTAACACCTGCAGAAAAGCGTTTCTTGATTTACTATTTTCACCAATAATTACAACACGACCCTTGAAATGCAGTTTGTGTCAACCAAGTAGCTGGTATCCAAAAAATAATTAAAAACTCTTTCCAGTTATCAGGTAAGTCGGTTCATATTATTTAATACGGTATAAATAACAGTTTGAATTGTATGCTAAATTTTTGTTATACATAATTTTATAAGATTCATTCGTTATTTTATGTAAAACAACTTAGGGTGAGAGTAATTGGGTAGGTAGCAGTAATTGGGTCCTTTACCCTAGTCATTTATAAAATAAATCTAAGGATACGTCAATTAAGCAGGCGAATCTATTCTAATTGTAAGTAAAACTTAAATATATACACATTATTCATCTCAATTATTTAAAGTTCACTAGTAACTTAGTTCCCACTTGCACACATTTATAATTTCTTTTCATATTTAACATTTCTGTATTTAGACATGTATAACATTTATTTATTATATGCCCATTTAATCGGCGAACGGAAGTATAATCAGAACTTTGGAAGTATATATCATAGCAGAGCGTGCAATCTTATTTCCAGTTATCCGTGTATCGTGCTAACGATGACGAACATATCAGCGACCACACGAAAAGCACACTTAACAACACCTATCGCTGGCCATAATGTGGACAGTTGCTATCATTTCTGTCGTATCAGTGTGATGCAATTGCACGGCTTGGCCGTTTGCTTAATGTAATTATCCAAGTCTTTAGTTTGCCCCACACCGCGGCAACGAGCAATTTATTTAATTAAGTTATATCTATTCTAGATGCAATGCTGCATCGATACAGCTTATCTTCTTTCACGTGTTCATTCCATTTACATTTAACACCCTAATTGTGTAATTACTTTACACGAGCATTTCCGCAACAAATTTATGTGATCACGGGCCAAGATAAAATGCCGTAGGTACAGCTGGACGTTGTCGGTTGGAGACTTCTTATTGCGCGAAATTATGAAATTAATAGCAGCGTCATGTCGTTAAATATTTGCTGTGCTTCGATGTATGCACGCTTTTAATTTTACGTAAATCGTGATCATAATTCAAAACCACAATTTTGATTAAATTCTTCATTCTGTGGCTATTTGCCCACCGGTTTTAACGAGAGAATAAAATATCCTTTAAATAATAGAATTACTAAACTTTCATTTTAAATTGCGACTTCTCGCTTTTAGTAAAAAATCAATAACATTTTTTACTAGGAAATCAGAAGCAAATTTACTTCGTATTAAAATGGTAGATACCTATAAACACAAGTTTGTTTAAGAGGGGACATGCACGTAGAGAGGACTAAAAATTAACGTTCGTTTAGATTTTTTTAAGAAAGTATTAACATTATTGCACCCGTATTTTTTTTTATTAAGTATGTCACATCTTTGGCTATAATACTTCATTTTGTATGTAAAAATATTAGTCGTATAATGTAGTTATAGGAGCTACGTAGCTTCAAATGCGTCATTCACCCATTCCCAATTAAACAGATTTTATCTGACAGTTAAAAAGAAATTAGTTTCTTAAAATATATCAACAAATTCTGCTTTCGACAGGGCGGATTTTTTATTTGATTGTCATATCTTTAAAAATTGACATTTTTATAGCCTCGCTGTCAAAAGTAGCATTTGTTAATATATTCTAGTAATACGTTTCCAATAGTCACATAAGATTCATATTCAAGTGCACACGCGCAATCGTAAAAACTTCAATTGCTCGCGAATTAGGAAACGAAGTAACAACTTGGCTCGTAGGCGTCCTCAGAAACGGAATCAGCATGGAATGTTCGATCGTTGTTATCGCGACACACGTGAATTTCATCGCGACTGTCTATAGAATACCTATCGCGGTAATATCATCGTAGAAAGTGTTCTAAGAATCGATTGCAAGAGTTCAACGTACCAACCGGAGTTGAACTCGAGATTTACCCGTAAAATGTAGTGAGGAAGCAAGCTTAAAGGCGACTTTACACGGTTCACTTCGGTTGAACATTGCGATTGATTCAACAAAATTGAAAGCAAGGTTGTAAACTACCGTTCAATCAAAGTGTTCAGCCAGATTGAACATTGAAAGATATTCACCGTGCTCCTACTTCTGTTTCATACAGCTGTTCATTCAGAACGATTCATCCAAATTAAACACGTGTAAACACACACCTTGAAAAGCTTTATTTTAGTTGCGCCTATGTATTGTTTGTAAACAGAGCTTGCTGCTTTCTGCCAGAAATTTTTTTTGAAAGGCAGTGGAACATAGTAAATAATTTGTAGTACATACGTCCCGATTTTTTAATTTAGTGTAAATGGACAAGAACAGACTACAGGTCTCTATTTCTCTGTTGTCTTTTCTTTAGGTTATATTTTAATCCCCTGACACACTGTGATTAAATATTCATAAATTATTTCAAAACAGTTACGTACAATTTTCAAGTAAATCAGTTCCACATTCCTCTTTCAATTTTGTCGAATCAACCACCGTTGTTCAACCAATGTGAACCGTGTAAACTCGCCTTTAAGTCCAACGGGCTACGAATGCTACGATCGATCCGATGATACGTATAGCTGGGATTCTACTAGTTCGAATTCGATCCCCGTCTGCGTTCCGCGAGCGGAAACCGCCCGCTCGAGTTCGTAACTCCAACTCTTATTTAGTTTGTAATTTTTTCATTATGCCCCGTTCCAGTTTTACAAACTTACCCTCGACTTCGGTCCAGCAGACATAGCTGCGTAGGTAGCTTACAGTAGTCGGTGATTCGACTCACATCAGTTACGTTGAAGCAAAGCGAGGCCAAACTGACAAGAACCGCGCAAACTTTTCTTACTGTATAAAAATAGAACGGGAACTTGTTGGCAGTTTCGATTTATAGTTTCATCTGTTCTTTGTTTCTAGGTATCGTCGACAGTATCGGATCGAGGATATAAAATACAATCAAATTAGGATCCAAGTTCATATAATGGCAGCAACAATCGTTAATAAAATTCTATAATCGTAGACAGAATTCTCGATTATCTTCTAATGTTAATAACTATGGAAATAAATATAATGGAAGAGTAAAACCTTTTGGAAAGTGTAGTATATACCTATCTAAAAAGCTTCCATAATGCAAGAATTCACCAAATTTCTTTACAACATGTAGAAAACTCTAATAAGCCGATGATGCTTCAGAGGACGGTTAAGAAAGAATCGCGAGCACTAAAAGCTCTTAACTTTCGACGAAGCCTGTTGCTTCATGAGTGCACAAATGAAAAAACAATATTCATACATTGTTCCTCAGATATTCAACTGCCTCGAGCACCAAAAATTTTACGGTTTACTCAAAATGTTTTAAATCGATTTATGTCCGGGTTTTGGGGCCAAATACCCCACTGTGCGCTGGGGCATTAGACTCTCAACGTAAGTCTGTACTTAAACTAAAGGTTTTACTGCATCGCATTTACATTCTGTTAGGACGCGCGCGTAAAATACAACTTCGACAAGAGAATCGATTCTCTTCGGGATTAGCTTTAATAATAGCGTAACTTGCCTTCGATCGATCTCACTTTTTACAGCATTGTCTTTGTCTTTGCTACCTAAATTATTTTGTCCTCTTTGCAATTTATTTCGGCTGTGATCTTATATTTTGTATTCTATATTTTATGCTGTGTATTAAAATTGCATTGTTACTATTAATGTTAGTACTAGTAGTAGTAATAGTAGTATAATTCTGATACAGAAAACGAGAGAAGTTAATTCTATATCTTCCATTCTGCAAATGACGAAAATATTTCAAAACTTTGACTACGGGATATGTGAATTCACGTGGGAACGTAAAATAGAGCTTCCATGAAGTTCTGCGCGCGTTTAAGGAAAAGTTACGAATTCGTGGTAAAAAATTCTAGTACATGCTTCAACGTAACGAAATTTTCTGTGTCAGTAAAAGTAGTGATACAGACTCGAATATCTAGTAGCGTGCAAAAGTTTCTGTACAGTTACATTTTTAGGTTTGCTTTTGAGATAGAAAACTCCGCTAAATTCTAATTTCCTAAATGACTAGGGTAGTTATTCCGTAGAACAATTACTTAATAAATCTTTTTTAACTGACTTAACTTGTATTTAATATAATGATTTGAAATATAAATAATGGAAAAAATGAAAAATAATGCGACGATTATCGATATACTCTGTTCAAGCCACGACTGACAAACGATTCGTTCCGTTACCGATCACAAAAACACGGAGCACCTTAACAACAACAAAAATTCGAGTTACGCATTGGACTGCGTGTCGATCGACGGGCGGCTCTCTAAAAGGAGAAATATTCCAAATATAATTAGTTTAAATATTTTTCCAATACGTTCAACAAATAATTTAAGTCCAAAGACATTGGTTGCTTCGCTCAAGAGACTGACCCTCCCAATTATTTCAAGTATCGTAACGACAGAAGCGCTTTAGTGGAAACAAAGTATCGAGAACGTACTTTTAAGGATTGACGTTTTCACAAATGCAGGCAATCGGGGAGGGGAGGGGGGGGGGGGGGGAAGAGGCGAATCCCGTGAAAGAATGCGGTTCGTTTGACGACAGAGGAGAAACGTTGGGAGAAGTGAAGTTCGAAAGGCAACGGTTGCCACGACCTCGAGGCCCAGTCGTGAAGTAAAGTAGGAGCGGGTTAAGCCAGACTGGAGAGTAGAGGCATTGTCGGTCCCGCAAAATACCTACAATCGATAGTATGCGAGTTCGATCCTTCGACTATGGTCGGCGAGTCAAAGCAGCTTGTACTGGCGAATGATGCGTGGAATGCAATGGGCGCGCCGTGGCGGGGTGGCGTTCCCCTCCAACCCCTCTAGGGACCTCTTCGCCAACACCTCCTCTATTGCTTCTTCCTTCGCTTCTCTATCTTCTCCTACTTTTCCTCCTTCTCCTTCCCCTTATCGTCCTTTTCCTCATTTTCCTCTTCCTCCACCTCCTCCACCTCCACCACCTCCTCCACCTCCACCACCTCCACCACCTCCACCACCTCCACCACCACCTCCCCCACCTCCTCCACCTCCTCCACCACCTCCACGTTCATCTTCTTCTTTACCTTTATTCTCCTCAGTTTCTCTTCATCACGGTACCCCCTACTTAAATATAAGCACGATACTGATCAAACTTTCGCTAAGTATACGCGGAGCAAAGAATACCGTACAGTATGCACGACAGTGGAGAATGGAAGCCGTCTGGTAAATCGGGGACATGCCAAAGCATCCCTTGATTTGTTTTTATTTTTGTTTCACTTCGTTTCTTTGGGTAGTCCACATAGTAACGATGGTAAGGGCGCACCGTTCTGTGGCATGGCCAATCAGGGGATACGTGTCTCTGAAGGCAGAGTTAAACGTGTGCAACAGCGCGCGTCGCGCGCCGAACACTTAAAATTTCCTACGATACGAGGTCCTTCGCTGCGCGCCGAACCCTAACAATCGATCCTTGTAATGGTGTTCTGTAACGCGCATTGCACATGTTTATCCGTGCCTTGAGACGCAATGTTCGCTACTTTAGTCTCGCTGAAAACACACAGTTAATAGATTCTATAAAGAAAAAGGTGACATATACCGAGAAATTGATCAAAAGTAAATCAATAAGTGGTCAAATTGTTAATGAAAACGATGAAACACGGTCTTAAACAAAAGCTTAATATCGTTTCAAATACACTTACAAGCTACACATAATTTGTCACACGTCAAGTTAACCTTCACAGAGGTATCTAAATTGCGTACCTGCGCGACTGATTGCGCAGGTCAACTCTGTGGACTGGCTTTATAAAGTCTACCATGTAGACAGTGCATGCGCAATCATTATTGGTAGTATTGAGTATTATAAGAGCACTTGGTATCCATTCGAAGATTCTCTTCTAATTAACATATTGTTGCATTCGGCCCGTCTCTCGATGTGCACCGGCAAATGAATCAACAACTAGAGGAATCGGCTGTTTATCTGTATATCTATCAGCCAACTAAATTACAGTACCCCGGCCACGATTATACGTGTGTGTACCAGGAGGGCAGACGTATTACGTTTCACGTTTAATTAACCGATTGACTCGGTGCCATGTAAATGCACATATGCAAATTAAGCAGTAATCTCCCGACTATCGAGTTTCAATTAATTAATGAACGGCGAAGTGAGAATTGTACCGTCCTGCTGATTTCTTCGTCTGATTCGTACGTCGAGTCGGCGGTTTCGACGATACGCCCCACGATCCATTCGTCTTCAATATTGACTCCTAAACGAGTCGACCTTGTAATCGCGAAGTTTGCACGTGTACATGTGTGTTTTATCGCTTGAAAATTATCGAGCTCGTGGGTCTGGCCAAGCAGAACCACCCAGGAAATTCACGCGAGACTTCGTGGCTGTTTCTGAAAATCAATCGCAAGTATTTGCGCAATTCATATCCAGCAAACTGATTGACTCATAAAGTGTCCACAAGCAATATGAAATCCATTTGTTTGCAGTAGCAGTGCCGCATCGCAGTAAGAGATATTATAACTGAGGAGAAGTCGAGCAGCGAAAATGAGAAATAATTCTAAGGATTTTTTCACATCCTTCGCAATAAAATTCTAATTATTTAATGCTTACATTGTTTTTTATAAATTAAATTCATTTCTCGTTGTACATCTCTTCAGCTGTTCTCCGATAATTTCAACGTGCGCGCTCTACGTAAGCAGCTAACGCTTTGTCATTCCTATCCATTTAATACTTAATTGGATGAAATTGAAATTCAGTGACTGCAGCTTGTAATCGTGATTCAGAAAGTTCTTTGCAATGTATCAGTCGCTCGGCCAGCGATCATTTTGCTGATACTTTATTGGTGCTTGAACGCACTACATTTCGCCTGTATTAAATTACGGATGGAAAGAGAACACGGGTTAAAATTACTCATCACTTTCGTATAGTTTAGCCACTTAGGCGATTACCAATTGCTTGGAAGCAGAGCTCGCTCTGGATATCGAATGAACTGCGAGATGATTTATAATTCCGATACTGAAACGCGACACGTTCCTTCATCCATAAATTATCGAAGATAAAAGGATTCCAGTTGGAATCGCCATTGACGATATCTCGAAAATCGATCGAAGAGATCGCAGTAAGTTTGCTGTCCCTGCTTCTAATTCTGCCAGGAATCGACGTAGGAATATTATTCGATCAAGCGATACCCTAGGGAGATTGCTAGATATTTTTCGCGAAACTTTGACAGGCGGATACAGAACCAAAAAAAAATTGGAATTATGCTTGACCATTTGTGTGAGTGCTTAATAATTTATGAAATATTGAACAATAAAATTGGTGTAACAAAGGATTACAGAGAACAATGAATGATTATATTTTTGTTCCCCTTTTAAATAATGAAACTGTAAACCTTCAAACGCAGAAGAACGAAAAAGTAACAATGTGGTAGACTTTAATCACAGGACTATATTACAGAAAACTTAATTCTACCTTTTCGAGTTGATCGTTGTATCAGCAATTACTTAATTTTCAGTCGTATCATTAATTCCCATACACCTTGTGTTGGGAATGAACGTTAATTTAACCTAATTTATTGAAATTAATCGTGAATATTTACAGCTGCCTTTAACAATTATTGCATTATGGTAATTCCACGCGAAATTAATCACTTTTTGCAATTGATGTGGGGGATTTGGGCGCGATCTCTGGAGGGGAGGAGTCACAATTTTGCTGGCTTAGAATTTATTTAAAAACTACACGCCACCAATTTTTCAATTTTTACCTGTTTTCGTGAAACAGCGCTGTACCTATGAATTTTTATCTCAAAACCCATTCATTATATTGAGTTGATTCTTTTTATATTTTAATCTAGAAGGTGTGGCCTGTTTGAAACCACATTTCTTCCAAATTGAAAAATAATTTTCCTATCATGGAAAAATATGAACAAATTTTTATTTTGCAAATTTCGCTTCGAACGTCTCGGCTAGATCTCGGTCGCATGTTTATATTCCTTGAAGTGCTGTCTACAAATTAATATTTTTCCTAGGATGGTACCTATCTTTAAAATTAACGTCACGAGTCATAATGACCTGGCAAAGACGACGGTGCGCCATGTGTCAGGAAAGCGAGCCCCACGCTCCGCTATTGCGGTCGACTGACCAATACCAGTGCACTGAGCACTCCCTATTACTTACTATTTAACGCGTTTATTCAAACTTTAAATTAATTTGTAAAGAGGAAGGTGGGGATAGCTGCTTGGAAAAGTCTCAACGGTTAAATCTTTGTTTTTAGTACCCTGTGGGGACCGAAGAATGAGAAACGCAATTACGTTAGGCAGAGTAAAACTTTCCAAACTCCTTGTGGTCTTTATACCTATTTTCCTAATTTTTAAGAGATTGTTAGGCAACTCTGTTGTGTCCCTCCTACCATGATTGAATTTCCATTTCAACAAACTTGTATTTTTTGCACAAATCAAAGAGGAAAGGAACTACTTAATTCAAAATTCTTCTAAGCATCGATATTTAAATACACTAATTTTAACTTTTGCCAAAACTCTAATACTTCTTTAATTATCCCAAGCAAAGATTCCTTCAAATTACCTATAGTGATTTGATTTAGTTTCAGTTTTCATTTTAAAAAAACCATAGCTACATTTTGTATTAATTAAGAGAATAGTTTTTATTATTTAATTAACGGTATGGAAGTTATAATTTCCATGAAAAAAATGTTATGTAGAAACAATCACTTCGTTCATTCCGAAAAACTCAAAGGACGAACTTTTCACAAATTTTTTACTTCCCAGCATAAAGACTCGTGGTAACGATATTGTGAAAGTGAATTACATGGGACGCGTTTCTGGTAGTCCTCATTCCCATTTGAATGGTTCTTGAACGTGTTCGTGCTTTCATCGCGATATCAACGGTGCACCAGCGTTCTACGTCTCTTTGGCGCAACTAAATAAACTTGAGAAACGTTTGTTCGTGCATACTGTGAATATTCGTGCGCGCCCAGAAGCTTCCTCTGGGAAATACAAATGTTTGCGAACGTTCAAAACCATTTCGCGCGGTCACTGGTAACGAACACGCGACTTGAAGTTTACGAATCCGCAATTTGCAGGAGCGAATCGCGGCACAAGCCTATTGGGAAAAATCTATTTCAAATTAGGCACATGTTCCGAACTTTCAATGGAGCGTAAATACCTACGTGCATTAACTCATTCCATAGTTTTCAGTATCAGAAGAATAGTAATTTCTATTAAGGAATGAGTTACTATTATTTTATTCGTTGGTGATATGAAAATCTATAGTAATAACATTTGAATTTTCTTAGAATTAAGTCATAAAATTTATGCCTTGTTAAGGGGGTAGGTGACCCTCAAAATTTTCGAAAATTCGATTTTCAGATTTTTGCACATTTCGTTAGCATCATCTTTTCTGCGTATTTTAAGCGCAACCGGGCCACGAAATTCCAAAAATTGAAGGAATTACAGCCAAAGATGTACGAGCTTGCATGAGAGCGCATAAAAACAAAACTGCATTTCCAACTTTAAACGTGATTTTCCAGAAACTACGTTTTTCAAAACGGTGAACAAAAAGTCTCGAAAACCGCTCCAACTTTTTGAACGAAAATGTACAGGAAGGTGCAGAAAGCTATTTCCCACAATATGTCGGGAACACGTTTTCAATATAAATACTTAAAATAAAGATAAAAAATATTTATCCCTCAAAAAAAAAGGTTAAAATATAAAAATTGTATTAATTTGTTTTGCAAAATTTTGCTTCCGACACAATCCCATTTATATTTATAACATTTATCTTCCTGTAAATATACCGAAATGACGATTAAGAATTAAAACAAGAATTAACCCTATATTCATTTATTACTTCAGAATATGCGTTTCAAAAATTGCCTGATTTTGATCTGTTGAGAGTTACCTACCCCCTTAAAAGTTTGCAGATTCTACTACAATTTCGAATCCAGCCTAAACACGCGACAATCAGTGCACAATTGTCCTCGAAGCAAATAAACAAACACTCCCCCCGCAACCCCCGCGCCCAGAAAAATATAAAAACCCTGGCCTCGTTCGAGCGACAAACATTTCCAGACTATCTCGATCGTATTGTTCGGAATCTGCGATCGAATAACAAAATCAGACGTAATATCCTCGCGAAACAAACCATCGCGATTGTTCACGCTGCCATTCACCGCCATGAATAAACCACTCGGGAAATCGAGTCACGGAAAATAAAACGTCTCCGCGGCCCGTCATGAAACAATTCTCCGCTCTTTTGCTCCTCGATGCCGTGTGCGCGCGACATTCATAGAACGTTGCCTCCATCCAGAAAAGCAGAACGAATTATTTGAATTTTAGGATGGGGTACGAGTGGGTTGAGCGCGATGGAACGAGCACTGCCATAAATGGAGGCTAGATTGGAATAGCGTCCATTCGGCGGCCTACAAAAAGCCGCAAAAGGACCGTTCTCTTCTGCTGAAAGAATAAAGAGCGTGTATCCTGGCGAACTCCTCGCTGATTCGACATATTCTTTTTCAGTGCACGTATGACGGCGACATGACGTCGGTGCACCAAATTGAATTCGACTTGCGAATTCCTCGGCGGTTGAACGGGCGGTGGTCCCGCCGCCTCCCTCCCCCGTTCAAGTGAAATGTCGCGGCGAGGTCGTGGTCGTGCCAGAGCGGTTGGAACGCCGCGGCGAACGGCCGAAATGGCCTTTTGTAATGACTGCATCGAAAAGCTGGGGGTCGAGTGCCGGCGGGGCACCTAGCGACAAGGGCCCGGAATAATAATGAAGAATTTTAATTGTCACGCGCCGGATGGAGATAAGCAATAACGCGTGCCCCGTGGGAACGGGGCACTTGGGCCCGAATCTAATCGAAAGGCATTCCTTTGAATGCGATCGGGCGACCCCGCGCGCGATTCTCCTCTTCCGTTCGAAATATTCTCGGAAGCCGCGGGAACTTTATAAATAATTCATTGTCTCTTAACGATCCTGCACAGAGATCTAGCCAGCTAATTGCGCGTCAGGGTACCTGTCGCGCTTCTTTTATTTCCCAACAAATTATATCAACATTAAGGCCGGGGCGAGTCGTGTCGGTGCGTTGCGGGCTTAATGCGCGTCCCACTGATCGCGTGCAAGTGAAACGATTCGGTTTTATTGTAGTAAAACTTAGCAGGTTAATTTTCGTGGAGTTGCGTATATAGCTGTCTGATGGAGTACAGTGGTGGTTGGAACTAGTGTCACTGGGTTGCTTGGGAGAATTTTGTAGATTTAGAAGATGCAGATGGGGATGATTTTAGATTGTGAAATTCTGGTACTCTTGAGTTTATTTCTGATTATTACTGTACTTGTATGTGAACTCTTGAAGTTTGAAAAAGTAAACTGATTGTGGGGAAAGGTTTATTACAGAAGTTAGGGCGATGTACCTTGTTATTAAATGAGTCAGCGTTTTATTTTTATGCAAGCAGTTCGAGTTTGGTCGTTAAAAAGTCTCAGAAGCCGAGACGTAAAAATTGAAAAACCTGCAAGTAAAATTCTAGTTGTAATTGTTGCGTGTCACTTATCTTCCCGAGCTTGGAACTGTGCCAACGTTTTACGCACGGTTCGCTCTTTTTTTCATGCGTGCTTGCGATTCTCGACGAGATATTTCGTTTTCTCCTTATTTCGTTTCACTCGCCGTATGAAACACTTCGCGATGTAATTTTGGTACAAGTCCCCAACGAACGGGGCCGCGCCTCTGGAACTCTTTCATTTCCATGCGCTTCTTGCACACAATGAACTCATAATTATTTCAGGCAATTATAAGAAAACAATGTGTCGTTGAAAACTGGTTTTGAGAGGCAGTTCGTGCAGTGCAATTGACACTAATTATTATTGCAAAAGGGTAACGTAGATTCAGAAACTGCAAGTATATCCTTCTTATTACCTCATAGAACACTTTTACAAATAACTGGATTATGAGGACTACCATTACTATATGCTAACAAAGAAACTACCTGTTACACAATGAAGCAACATGTATTTTTAAGAATTTCCCTACGAAACATTACCAAATCTCAAGGATGTGGTTTCAATAAAAATTACGCTGAAATAGTAAATGATGTAAGTGCCAGATATGAAAATTTCCAGTATCTCAGCTCTCTCTTGCTACAGTCCTAGAAACTGAAATAAATTATTCCTCCGCTCACAGCGTTTGTCATGAAATTTAAATCCTTTCCCACTAAAGAAATACTTTTTCATTTCTTTGGCACTTAGTTCCATTTCCTCAATTATTTTTATCCGCGGATTAAAGTAACTACTAACTAAGGTATCTAAAGGATTCCACGAATTGACACCATCCAGATTCGCTATTGTCCCCTCCGATAAATCCAGTGACGCTGATAGAAGTTTCAAACGAAGAAGAGGAGCGAGTAGCAAAAGTCTCGGAGTAAGGAGATAGGATGAGGGGGCAAGGTAACGCCGAAGACCTTCTCATTGTATGGAGATAAGGGAAGAGGAAGAAAGAGAGAGCTTGAGGAACCAAGAGGAGGGAAGGGAAAAGAAGAAACACTAGGAATAATAATGAGGGATTATGATTCCTCTGCTGGAGCTACGAGTGAAAAGAGACAATAGCTCCTTTTTCGCTTGTCCAATTACCGGAACGCTCTAGAAAAGTGACTATAGGAGTCACTGGGCGCGATCGGTTATACAGGAAACAAGGTCTATAGGCGATACCGTTCCTACACACAATGCTTTGTACGCCGTTCCAAGTAGTAATCGATCGAGTTGAATGACTGTTGTTGTAATCAAAGATAATTTGGTCCCAGTAGTACCGAAAAGGAAAAATTAAAGGCCTGTGGAATAATAACCGTCTTTCGTAATCGATCAGTCGACTTGGTCCTCGACGTCGTGTCAAACGAGACAGTGCCGAGTGGTTCGAGATGGGATTTAAGGGCCTGAATGACGAGAATTCTTGGATAAGTAAGGCTACATTGATGAGATGCAATGTCTAAGAGACAATTCCTACGACTTTACACAAAATTATGGCCTTTCGAAGAAGATAGAATGTGTTGCAGTTTGCAGTTGCTAATCATAAAAGTGCCTCGTTGGTTTGGATCGTTTTTAAGATAATTTTATGAAGAATACAAAGACTCGTGATACTTTATCAAATCACTTTGAAATACCATTCAATGGCACTTCAATTCCGCTCATCAATGCCATTAGCGTACATGACATGATTACACTCATTACAGATGGAGAGGGTGACTGGAAATGTTCCCGCGCTGGCATTCCGCTTAATAATAAAATTATTCAATAGGAAATACGGTAATAGTTGATTGAGATTGGCAAATACCTTCTGTAAGTACGTGCGCAAATTCCAACGATTTTTGCCCTTCGCCGTAACGCTTTCAATACGACGCTGCGCAACATAGCTGAGAAAGCTTTCGACTCGCGTTCAGATCACGCAAAGTAAACGCGATGAAATATTACCAGGGAATGACGTTTCAAATATTTCCTCAGCTTGATTGAATTTTCAGGTGAATCCGCAAGCGTGTTTACAGGCATGCAAGAAACACACAAAGGAGTAGTAGCGAGAGTAAACAAATTCTCAGACGGGTGCGCAACTACACAAGAGCCTACTATGTATTAAACTTTAATTATTTTCCAAACTGTGAAAGTTAAACGAGAATTTAAAGGAGGGTTAAAGAAGAAGTTAAGGGGAACAGGAGCCAAAGTTATGCTGTAGCTGAAACAAAGCTACCTTATGGTGATAACATTCTTTGTCTTATGGGTGAAATTACTTAGAGAACATAAGTGTTCTTCTTAACTTTTATATTCAAAGAGCCACATTTTTAAAGTCAGTTGACATCAGAAATGGGCCATAACGAATGTATTGTAAACAGGATTGAACAACGACTAACGCAGTAGTCATTCGCTTGCAAGCCTAAGCTTAATGTAACAAAGTTCTTCATTCTGTACAAAAAAATTTCGGCATAATTTCTTCGCATTTTGAGATATTACTTGTAAGATATGTAAAAAAATTCTTCGTCGTTTGGTGCACGTTTGATACAAATCCGATAATAAATGAGCGATTTATTGCAAATTTTGAACCTGCGCTCATTACTGTTCTGTGCATTACAGTACGCACTCGTTATGAGCTGGTGAACGAGGCATTATTCCGCGCAGCCAATGGCGCGAGTGAGAAAACCCAAGAGCGAGCGAGAGGAATCGATAGAGCCTCTCGCTCGCTCTCGGCTTCTCTGACTCTCGTCCGAAGTATTCCAAGAAATGGTGGGTATAGCCGCTGGGCGTACAACGTATGGTAGACACGGGCTTATAACGAGTAGGTAGTGTATTTTTGTCTTGGGCAACTCCAGATTTGAAAAAATCGTCAAAAATAGAAATAAAAAAGTATCAACTAGATAACTACTACTTATTCTGTGAAAATATATATTTTTCAATAAGTGTTCTCTTTTTAATTTTAAGTCAAAGCAATAATTATATAAACAAAGGTACGCCTCTCTTATTCGCAGCAGTTTACTTTTTTATTGGAGTTGTAATTGAAATAAATTGCCGAAAATTGTTATAAGTCTCCTATAGTGAATATTTTCGTTGTCATACAACTTCCTGTAATATATTAATCATATACTAGTATACAATAATAATCGTTCGCGCCAATGAAAGAAGATTAACTGACATTCGCGCATTTCCTCTTCCCTATTTAGTAATTCGTGATCACATCGACGTTAATTGTAATACAAGATCTTTAAATTGGTATGATTACTATCATTACGATCTGTAAACTCAGTTGAATACGTATCGCTTGCTCTACGAATACGACACAGCCACAAACTCTTCGAATCCCATCCTCCTCAAACATTTTGCACATCACGCTAACCAATCAACAAATTACAGATGTGCAAGAGGCAAATATGGATTCATTAAACACGTGCTACTCTCAGCGATATACGTGAGAAACACACCAAACGATCGCGAATTAGCACCCACCCTTGATCAAAAAAAATTTGCGTTCCTATGATTACCCACTTACGAGAAGTACCAAAGAGGATTTGAAAGATGGCCCCTCAAAGGCAACATTCTCGCCGTAGAAAATTCTATGAAATCGGCAATCCCGGACCAAGGACCACGGGCTGATTGAATTTTCGCACGAATTAAGAAGAGCGAACGTCTGCCGCGCACGAAGAGGGCCGGGCAGCGACAGGAACCGCGAGAAGCTGAACCGTTCGCAGACAGGTATACCCGCACACATGCACAGAGGAAGTTGCTCGGAGGACGCGGGGTGAATAATAATGAGAGACACCGGCCCGCGAGAACACCACCTCGGGCGTCTTTTCGTAAAAGGGCCGTTAAGGTGCTACCTTAACGATCCCTAAGGCCCCTCGCCGGGGTGGGGCCAAAGGCCACGTGGAATGCAGACACGTAACGCAGGCAGAATGCGCTCACGGCCCGCTGGCGCGGGGAATTATTACTTGGATTCGAGAGGACCCACGGGACCCCCTGGGCGTGGACCACGAACAGGTACGGGCACGTAAGGGCAGCCCGCCTGAGAATTTCTACCGACCACTCGCTTTCTGCAACATGTGCGTACATCGAAAAAAAACGCTGATATTATACGCGTTCGACATTGTTTATTTCGGTCAATTAGAGGGATCGTGGCGTCATTCGGTTAGCCGTGGATTCAATTCTTGCAGGTGTCAGAAGCATCGCTGACGTTCCAATAGCGAGACGGGATCGATACTCGTCGAGTCGATTAATTGGTCACAAGGAGGGATTCTGGTCGTTATTTTTCCATAGTTTCGCTGGATCTATTGTAGTCGAGTGACCTCTTCAAACCATCCCCTCGTCGTTACTCGTTATTATGTAACTCCCTAGTCGATGGTGTGGCAAAGAGATCGCAGTGCTCGACGCCTTTGGCATTTGGCACGATGTCTGGCCAACGGAGGAATGTATCGAGAATGTATCGATTAATTATTCTGGGATATCAAGTTTTTAGCGTAATTGTGCTGAAATAGTTTAACTGTTCGCTCGAAGTCACGTGGGTGTAGTCGCGGATTTGTTTCGGGTTGAATATCGATTTACAGTTTATAAAAAATTAGAGAAGTTTCGATACACATTAGGGTGGCTCTTATTTATACGTGTCGATTTTTTTGTATTTCTTTGCTCTCACTCCCTGGAACGGTGCTATTTTATGAGAAAGAGGTCCCTAAAAAAGTTTATTGTAATCGGACAACAAGAAAGGGTGCCGACCAGGCCTTAAAGTTTTGAATTCATCAATAGTTTGGACTTAAAGAATTTTTCAAAAAATAGCAAGCCCTATCTGAATTTTGTTCAAATAATATTAAAAGAGCATTCAATTTTCTATAATTGCTGTATATATAATTTTTTCGTGCTTCCAACCATTTTTTAGATAATAGCGTTTGAATATAGAGGTTCGCACAATACGTCACGCCATACAGGTGGGACGCGGCGTACTGTCCGCGCCGCACGTTTTACAAAACTCTTTCGTTTCTGTAGTGAAACTAAAATGTATTTTATCACTTCTGTTAATGGTTTCCGAAGGAAAATTTTCCGCCGCATCGCGTGGAGTAGTCAGATTTTCTCCTAGATCCTTAGTTTTAAAAATATATAGAAAAATATCTGCAAAAATTGGTGCATTTCGGTTGTCTATTTCCCTTTGATCGTTGTTTAAACATATTTAAATGCTTATAATTCAATAATTACTTATATTATTGTATTCACGAGGGCTACTAGAATAATTTGACAGAACTTGCAACTGAAGAACTGCCTATTACTGTTTGAACACAAAAGACGTTCAAAGTTGAAAATTTGCATTTGTTTCAAAATCGAATTTCTCAAAAATTCAGGGTGATGGCGATAAAATTTTTCAGCAAACATTTTCAGCGCACAAAAATCTATAAGTTCAATTTTGTTGGACAGTGTTATAGCAAACAGTGAACAACTCAGTTCTGATAAGCAAAGATAAAGTAAAGCAGTGAAAATTCAAATCTTGACATACCACGCAACACGCCTCCACCTGTCTTCGAACGAACTAAGTAGCATAGAGCATAGACACGATTCGTCCCAATTAAGAAACCAATCTTGTCTTCTGTATGCATAAATGTAGTTCGGAATCTGTCAGTTTCATTCGGTTGATTAAGACGACCGCAGGAACGGGCCAGTCGCCATTTTAACGAAGCCCTTGCGGCGTATCGCGCGTAGGATACGAATTCTGGTGTGCACGAATTCCCGTGCAGACGAGAAAGGGCCGCACGAACAGGCTCGTACAAGTATAAACGTGCACAGACAGGAGAATGACTCGCCAGGTATGAACAGGTACGCGGACTCTCTCGATTCCACGTCGCTGTGGACCGAGCAAAAAGTAGCACGTTTATCCTCCTCCCTCCTCCGCACGGAGGCGCACACACCCACGTGGCCGTTCGGGGTGCGCCATTGTCCTCGATCCGAAGCCAACAGATCGATTCGTATCAATTACATTTGCAATCGTTACGCCGGCGCATCGGGGAAGCCCAAAAATTCCAGCGCATCCCAGTTCTACTGAATTTTCATTCGACGCGTTGAAACGTCAGCGGTGGTAACGACGCGGCGACAGGAATGATTCTATATGAATGATTTCACGTCGAAAATATAGATTAACATGTTTTCATTCGTGGCTTTGATTTTGGGAGAATATGTGCGCAGCTGAGTAATTAAAATTTGATCGAATGTCGGAGTAAATATGGCGAATCTGTAGACGAAACGAATCCTTGTGCAAAAATAGGGAAAAATTGTCAATTAACTTTATTTAGAATCTGGCTTGATTTGCGCGAAAATTGATTTTTAAAATCAGTCGAGTAGCTTCCACCTTGAAACTTAATCTTCGCGGAAACAAAAGCCTAGTTGCGAAAACGTTACTTCACAATTTTGACTCAGTTTTGCGTAAGGATTCATTTCACTCACAGCTGCAACATATTCACTACTCAATTCTGCTATTTCTTTATCAGCTGCGTATGCAGTTAACGGAATGTAACGCAGTTAAGTGTAAAACATTATATGGAGTCTAACAATTTACCCACCATGTCTTCTAATCTTTACATACCACATCCATTAAATAATTTTCTCTTCGTAAAAACGCTCCATCCACTTTCACTTCCACTTGATAGATAATACTTTGACACATTTAACTAACACTCCATGCATAAAGGATTGAGTGATTCGCCTGTGAAACGAGTTCACGACTTTTTACAAACCGGATTATCTTATGGACACTCTTGCTACATCTGGCAAGTATTTAGACTTGGACAGTTTTTGCTGGACAAGATATTATAGCAACGAAAAAGAGCGAGGTTCCCAGGTATCACATACGAAGGAGAAAATAATAAGCGTAAAATAAGTAGTTATCTCGTGAAGAGAGAAAAAAAAATACGATTAAGGAAGTTGCAGAATAATTCAAATTACAACAGTTGAATGCTCTGAGGAGTGGTAAGCGGATACTGACACCGTGGATTAAAGAAATAACGCAGACAGATGTGAGTGACTAGTAATGTAGAAGGTTTAAAAATTCAAGTCACTTCGCAAGGGAATAAAAGTCTGAAAGCTGTGATCGTAATAGTAAATTGGAGATTTTTAGAGGTAGGATTAGAAGGTCATATTGTATCCTTGAAATTATTTTTATGATTGAAAAGTAATAATAATTTCAACAAGCTAAATAACACGAACACTGGATTGTGAAACGAGTAATCGAAGTATCAATTTTCATACGCTCGAAGTATACAATTTTGGCAAATTTGTATTAGAACTAGAAGATATTTTTTCAGATATCTTTCAGATAACTTTCATGCAAAAATTTAATAGCATATTTTACTGTTCAATTAGTTACTTTATAAACTTTAAACCTTAATCAATTGATATCTACCTAAAGGAGTCAATTTGAAGGCACCTATATCACAACTGAACTTATTCGCGTCTAAACGATTTAATTAGTACGAAAAAAAGTAAGCTTTTTCAAAAACACTCTTCAGCCTTTTCCAGTAATTATCTTTAACAAAACGTAATGTTTAATTTACTGACACACCGAGTGGGTACCTATAAATATTATTAGAACTAAGATATCCAATTATATCGGAGTAACGAACGAATCAATTATTTATACGTACGTCAAGTCGCGAGCGTTTCCGGTGCACATCTACCGAGAAACAGCTCGAGGTATTCGGTTAAACAGATTACGATTGCAAAGGCAATTTTCAATGTCTGCAACAATGAAACCCTCGAGGAAGTAATCTCGTTTTAACGAGCGGGAGATTGAAATCGTGGAAACTGATCCAGACTTAAATCGATCCTGGCATTGTACGCTCGAAGCATTCAAAGTAGCGGAAACGAGAATCGCTGCCCTTATCATTTAGTTACTTTGACTAATTCACGTTCGCTGTGAGTTACCGTATCAAACCGCGACAGGCCTTTCATAAAAACCGAGCCGCAACTTTTATCCGCCGATCGAATCATTTGCAGTGAAAGCTACTAAAGCTCTTTCATGCCTCGGCAGCCCAAGCAACGGCGATATCTCTCATAGTTGAAAGTGCATTTAAACGAGTAATCCGTTCTCGACAGGCCCGAGACGCGTTAATGCGAGCCTGGCTTTATGCGCATGTTAAACCTCTGTTCGTGAGACGTCCAGGCTAGGTTTGATTGAAAAAGAAAACGAATGTGCCGAGTACATGTAATCAGGGTCGATGCACGTAATTGGATTAATAGATGAGCCGCGTTCTCGAGATTATTTTGCTTTCATAATTAGGGAGCTTTATGTCCTTAACCCAAATACAGTACTCGGGTCTTTTTTGACCCAAGACAAAAATCTCGATTCAGATGATACAGAATCGAGAAATCGAGGGCGGAAATCGAGAATCGAGAAATGCAGGGGCCGAAATTTTGTTCCTTTACCGTGCCCACAATTTTCATAGCAATATGATCGGTAAAATGATTCGTATTCAATTTATTTTGGCCAAAATCGCGAAGACTTGATTGCACAAGTTATGCACTAATTATATGCCGAAGTTGAACCACATCCGTGGCTCAAGTCTCGTGCACTCGCCCTCGTCGGTTTACTGATGAGTGCCAACTACGCTATAAGTTCCGAGCACATATTTTCCAATATCCTGCGGGAGGATAAAAGCCATACCGAACGAGCGTGGCGATTAAAAATGCATTGGTCGCGTAATCCTCCTTTAAACGGGTGCAGCAGTTGATCTACTTATAAATCGAACCAGTATTGTACCCACGGGACACCAGGCGAGGAGGAATTCCTCTTCCGACCGGGAATTGGCCCTGTCGTCGTTCCTGCAACGATGTTCTCTGTGAGAAACTTTTAATTGCGTTCCACACGCTGCCGCCTACTTCGGCGAAGCCGGCGAAGTAGGAGGGAAGCAGGGAAACAAGCAAGAGGGACCAAGCGACCGAGGAAACGGGAAACGAGGAGGTTAGCTAGACTCGATACTTACGTTGCACTCCCGCGAGCATCAAACGTTATTGTCTCGGCAAATAAGATCGCTTCCCGTGGAGGCGAGTGGCGTTCCCAGCGTGAAGCGCAGAAGTTGTGTCCAAAGAAAATGGAACCAGCGCCTTATGTCGGGGAAGCGCTTGAATCACGCCAGCTCCTCAAGGCAGAGGTATCGCGTGGCGAATTGCTGAATCTTAGTTTACCGATACAATCTTAGTTACTGCCTTGATCAGTGGAACCTAAATAGTACCTAAGTAACTTTGACTGAGGAGTGTTGGGAAGCAGAAATCAAAGAAGAAGACGAATGATAAAGGAAGTCACTTCGGGGACTCCCTTCATCCTGTTCCTCAGGATCGAAAACATAGGTCTGGAGACTCTTCCTTGAGGGGTGTACAAATTTTTTGTTTAAATTTGTTTCAATTTTATATGAATAGCCTGTCACACGTAGCATCATGTAAATTGGCAGAGGAGAGCCAATTGCATGGTCTGTACGCTTCCCTGATTTAAATCATTTGGATTTTTATTTATGGGGACATCTTAAAACTTTAGTTTATGACGGGAATACTATTAGGGTTTGTCGTTTTTTAAAAACCAGGTTTTTTGTGTGAAATTTATATAGATAGAGTATATTTTATTTTGTTATAGTTTTGTAATTCTATCAATTTTAAAAAAAACTGAAAATTTTTCAAATAAGTAGGTACAAATATTTATTTTCTATTTAATTACTTTTTTTTGTAAAAATTCAAAAATCAGTTTAACCGATTTTTGGGGTACAGTGGTATTCGAAAACCGTTTTTTTTTTTCAAATTCGGTTTTGTATAAACCGTACTTTCTATGATTCACTCTTATTTCGATGAATTTAGTTGCAGGCAGAACCTATGTATCTAATTATTCAATTATCATGTTACCTGTATTCGTGTTTTTAGTTAAAGAACATATTAAAAGTTGGCAAAAAGAAACATTCTCGCGCATTGAGTGGCGGGAGATAAGTTCAATATCAGGTACGAAAGAGCAAACTGTTTAGCAAAGAGATGGAAACAGGTTCGTTCAACTACACGAAGAGAAGATAAGAAAGCGGAGAAGGGAGGTGGACGGGTATACGCTGATATCCGCCCCGAAAACATGCTTCGTGCCAGGTATTCCAATTTAATCAACTACCGAAAAGCTTCTAATATCGCAGAAATGCTTTCGCCCGT
Organism: Andrena flavipes; assembly: GCA_963971345.1. Lineage (NCBI taxonomy): Eukaryota > Metazoa > Arthropoda > Insecta > Hymenoptera > Andrenidae > Andrena > Andrena flavipes. The sequence goes on from OZ020480.1 coordinate 65,023,878, forward strand.
GGCTGCCAGGTATTCAAAGCCGTGAATGGAGCTATAGAAAACGCGGGAGTCGGCAGCATAGCCGTATTAGAAGTAAATAGGATTCAAGCCCGCGTATTATATAATAGAAGCAGGGAGGGGCTAGGGTTTATGGTCACGCGGCGACCTGATGAGTTTCTAAGCGCTGGATACCGATGAAAATGCTAATCTGTCGTTAGTCTCGCTCAGCGAAGCATGTAAGTCGTTCAAGTTGCACTATTCCCTGAGCGACCTGGATGACGCTATTCTGTCAGTCGCCCTTCGAGAATAAATCACCTCCAAAGACAATGGTATTCTTCAAACGATTCGCGACACGCATCGAATCTCTGTTCGAGGAAAAAATATCGGGATTTTGATGCGTTAAATCACCCGAACGTGGCTAGCATCAAGTATTGATTCCTTCTTTCCAACAAGAGGAGTTTGGTTCGCCGATTTGCTTCGAATTCCTCACACACGTAGTGCGCAACACATAAGTACAACAATACAATAAAATACGCAGAGCAGATTACTGACAAATTTATCAAGGCATCGAGTTCAAAGTTTCAAGAAGTGTCCGGACCCTCGGTATATGCACTCGCATGTGAATCCGAAATTGTAATTAAGAAACCCTGACCTGGTTTTGTTGGTAAAATCATGATTAATTCATCCAAAGCGTTTACCACGTTATTGTACACAGTGTGCACTAGTTATACATATACAAAGCTTGTGCCGAATAGAAAATCCAAACCCGTTGCTCTCCCTCGTCAGTTTTGACCTCGCTGTGATAACTTCAACCTCATTCCATATCTTTCTTTGCATTTCAGTAACATCATTAACTTGCACTAGCTACGCGATAAATTTCACATGTCTCCAGGAATAAAAAATCCAAGATATCCGTTGCATATATCGAAGCAAACCGCAAGCACTTCAAACATATTCTTAAGTCCTCTATAACTCGGAGCCCGTTACGCCCAACCTACGTTCGTACAAGATTTTTCACCAGTTTCCGCGCGTATATCCATTATCCATCCCTGGAACTATTGGCGTGCATTTATGAATCGCCCGGTACATTATAAATTCCTTCTCTCGTCTCTTAAATCGCTCCTTCTTGCCACCTCCTCGATACCAGTCGTTCAAAGTGCATTGTTACGAGGCCCTCGGTGTCATTCGCCTATCGCGGACGCAACACGCGAGGCGATGGTGGCACGCAGAGCCAGATGATCGCACGCAGCGAAATTTATAGCGCGCATCAGAATTTATAGCGTCTATTCATTTCGCTTCTAGCTGTTGCCCTCTCGTCGAATATTTCCCTTTCTTCTTTTTTGCTCGTCTTCCATTCAAAAGGCTCGCGTGCATTTTCCGTTTCTGCGCCTGTGATCGATTGACGCCTCTAACGACCGATAGTGCATCCCACCGCGAAAATGCAAGTGGAGGGATCCGAGATAAGATCGACACAACGCCCGCTCATGTATTTCCGTTGCTCTTTCAATCAAGGAAGCCAGACCGAAGATACGTCCACTTCGTCGCGAATTTATCACGGTTTTAGATTTACTCAGTTCGCGGAGACTTTGTACGTTTATCAGTGGGCCGTTTCTTGCAGCAAGCAGTTGCACAAGCGCGTTACTCGATGTACAGTTGATGTTTTGGAGAACTGATAATTTACTGCGCCTTTTTTTTTTTTTTTTTTTTTTAGGTATTTTGGATGTATGTACGTGGCTCGAAATAATTCTCATTTATTTATACGGACTGGGCCACTAACTCTGTCTGCCTGAGATATCTTTGGTATTTTAATGATTAGGAAAATATTGAAGATGTTGGGTTTTATGATCTTGAAGGATATATAATGTGACGGTAGGGTTTATACAAAAACCGGTTTTCGAATTCCACTATTTCTAAAAAACCGAGTAACCGGTTTTCAAATTTTTACAAAAAAATGCAATTAAAATAGAAAATAATATTTGTACTTATTTTTTAATTTTTCAGTTTTTTAATATTTATGGAATTACGAAAATATAACTAAATAAAAGACACTATATCTATACAAAAGCAAATAAATAAATAAAAAATTACTAAAGTCCGCACAAATCCATACAATTTTTTAATTCGTTTAATAGTTATGGATGCACAAAAATATAACGCAGAAACTAATATAACTAAAATATTCGGTGGGAAATAATATGGTATGTATTAAGATTTTTTGTGTGTGAACGTGTAGTGGACATAAGGAGGTAAAGTCTTCTTTTTTAAATAGAATTATATATTTTTTAATATATTTGACATTGATAATAAATTAAATAACTGATAATTCCGAAAATAAAATGCTTTTAACTTTAATTATTAATTGTTTTGCTCAATGTACTTATTTATTTACCACTTTTAACTAAATAAAATAAAATCGATAGAAAGTCCATATTTGTTTTGATCATTCAATATGCAAACCAGCTGCTTTACGTATGCAAATATCATGGAATCTCAGGCGTTATTTTCACAAACCAAGCAACTTTCGTTCGAGTTTGGTAACACTATGAGTTATTTAACCACGCTTCCTACGGCGATTCGCGTTTCATAAATTTTAATGACACTCTCGCCACAATATGCTAGCTGTATGATAAAAGATATCAAAGGAGGTAACGACGCGAGAAATAACTGAGACGCGCGATGAGTGCAACGAGCGTGTGATGCGTTTTCACGCGCCTTCAACGTGTAACGTATGACAGACTTGTAACCGCAACAAACCTCACTACATTGGTAAAGAATTTAAGAAATGTTGTACGCGTCAAACATGTCCCCCAGGCTATGTTTCCTTCTACATTATGAACGTAACTCGTGCAAAGTGACTTAACTTTTTGCGAGCATCTCGCATTCTCCAAGTTACCTTTTTGCTTCGCGCAATTTTCGAATTGCTAATACCTCCATACTTTTATAATTAAAGAAATTGACACGAAAATGTCAATGAAGAATTGGGATTATGCGTCTCAAAAATGTACACACTGTCCATTAATATATTTTTGTTTACCAAATATTTTTCGTTCGTTTATGCAAAATGAAATTCGCGGTCCTAAAATGTGAAAATAATATGTTCAATACTGAATAATAAATCAGGACAAGTATGATTTATTTACGGAACAACATTTTATGACGAAGGAACGGTTACTTGCGTAAGGTCTGAATAATTGAATAATTAATGATTCAAATATGGATAACATGTACCACTATATTCTTTTTAATAAAGCGATACGGGAGCAACTGATTTTATAAAATTTATAAACTGTGAAAAGACTAAAAATACGTTCACATTTAGCAAATAGAATTGTTACATGAATGATAAACTATACAATCTAACTATCACATAATTCATTAAGTTTCAAGTAGTTTTAAGGTCTACTGTATGTTTTAAAAAATTATAATGCAAATCGTGATTCTATCAATTTTGAATAGTGCTGATATTCATTCGATAACTTTAAATTACACACTAACAAAACACAGTAAACTGTATTTAAAATTAAATTTGTGGAGAGGGGTAAAAGTTTCTTCATAGAAATTCATTCCGAGGACAATTGTAATTCCTGGGCGACATTCATTAGTAACACATCTTTCGTCGAAGAAGACCATAGACATCATATCTAAATCTTGAGAAGACATTGTACAGGCGTGTAAAGGCTTTGAGCGGTGCATCAATTCAAACGAGAACCAGCATTGTATGTCGAGCTTGCACGCGCCTTGAATATGCCTAAACGTGCATTTACAACAGACTACTCTCGTTTACGTGATACTCCACCAAGTAGAACACTCTAATCAACTGTTCCAACGTTTTCATGAAACCCTCTCGTGACAACGTACATACACTCGTTTCACCCAAATTTTTATTTATTTATTTTTTCATTTGGTTTTGCATGTAGTTTATTTTAATGTATTGTATTTTTGTAGATCCATAAATATTAAATGAACTCAAAAATTGTACGGATTTTTTTTTTCAGAGTACCTATATTTTACTTTATTATATTTTTGTAATTTCATAAATTATAAGGAAACTGAAAAATAGTGAAAAATTTTACAAGTACAAATATTTATTTACTATTTTAATTATACATTTCTTGTGAAAAATCGAAAACCGATTTTTCGGGAATAGTGGAATTCGAAACCTGTTTTTTTTTTCAAAAGTCATTTTTTGTATAAACCCTATACATACTATTTCGCACTAACGAAAAATGTATAATTGACTATTTATACTTGTACTAACCGAAAAAAAGTGTCTCAATATTCCCAGTTTTCTATTCCCTGGCAACCAGGCGTTTCAAAAATGTGTTCAATTCAATTAGTAAAAACCGCTGTTCCCGTTCCCGCGTAGCATACAATGGTTCCCCCATATCCTGTTCGGAACGATATACCTAACTTTGAATATACGATCCCATGGACCAATGACACAGCGCTGCTGCGAAAATTCCTATAAATTCTATCGTGCCCCGTATAAGTCGACAATTATGTCCTCTCGAAATGCAGCGTTCCGAAACTCGGGAACGCTATACCGGCGTTGGCGCCTATGCCGTTGGTGAACGTTCCTAAATTCAAGATTTAAGCGAAGGAGCAGTTTCCACAAACTTCTGGCAGTCATTTATATTAACAGGCTGTAATCCGCGCGACGTTTGATATATCGCCAACCGCAAATTGGCTAAGCCAGTTTCCCGCTTAAATAAAAAGCGAATTTATGGAAATACCGTACAATGCACCGCGGCGCATAATAAGCATGAAGCTTGTCCTTTTAGGGGCCGTGCATTCCTAGCTAGCGGCGCTAATATCAATAACAATGAAAGCAAAAATATAGCACGCACAAGACCGCAGGTAGACGCCGCGATGCGAATCGAGACTAACAAAAGGATGAACAGGATCGAAGGAATTCCTTAGCGGTGCTCGAGAAATCGCGTGGAATGGTCCCCATAAGCGGCGCCATTTATTTTACGGAGGAGCGCCGAAAAATTTCTCGTCCTGTCGCCAGGATTTGCTTTTACATACCGGGTGTTTCGTATCACGATTTTTATCAGCCTCGCGAAACGATCGTTGAGAGTGTAGAATTTATTGTGGGAGGAAGCTAGTCGAGTACCGAGTTCAACTTGTTATACAGGGTGGACTAATAAAAATTACCGGTTTGAATATTTCCAGAGCCATGAAAGTAAGAGGAAAATTTTTCGAATTGAAGTTGTTTGGTATGAACTATTTTTCTCTTATCATGATTTCGGAGATATTCAGGGTGGTCGTTATTATTGATCCACCCGGTATAATGAGAAGTGATACTGCTTTGAACAAAGTCGCTTGAGAATTGTAAAAAATTTAATAATTATACTCCTGTGAGAGGAGAAAGTATAGTATTACATACATCGTATATATATAGCTTTTACCATCGTCAGAATAAATTAATTTTGTTTTTGACATTTTTAAATACACATTTTATCAATGTTTCTTATTTTAGAAGAATTTAGAGAGTTAGTATTCTTGTTATAGCTTTCTTCGTTCAGTTGCAATTATTAATGGTTTAGACAGTTTTGGCGGACAGTTGCAAATTCTAGTTACTACCTAACATTTTGACGGACATTATCGATACATATCATTTTAAAGATGGCAAAGTATGATATTAAATGAAAGTTGATCATTTATGTTCTGTATTACATTCGATGTTTAGACTTTCTTTTCACCTCTACACGTTGCTAAAAATAAAATTAAAGGAAGTTTTATACATGCCTCTGTTCCAAATAAAAAGATATAACGTTAAAGAGTGATTATTTATACGAATGCATATCAAAACAGCTAAAGAGAAAAATAAGTGAAATCAATCTGGATACTTTAGACTTCATATTATAAATGATAGTCTAACAGCTTTTAAATTAATTAATCGCAAATTGGTAAATCACTTTTATCCAAAGTATACGCACAATATAGTCAATAATAATGTATTATAACTACAATGCTCTCACTCTGAACAAAACACAAATTTAACCAATATCATTTTTATCCATTTCAATCTTACGTATCAAATTAATAACTGGCCAAGCGCATTTAATCATAAGTTATGCAATCCTACACTCTCAATCAGCTTCGATGGCAAATGACCATTGGAAAAAAAAGATTGCCTGGAAACGAGCACGCTTTTCCCGTTCGTGCTCGTACGTGAAAATGGTTCGCACAAGGTGAATGCTTTATCGATCGCCATGATTGTTAGAATGCTATCAGCTGTACGCGATCGCACACGAAACACTTAGGTAATTATAGAGTATCAACAACGAACGAGTCCACGCATTAATGTAAAGCCGGCAAACTGAAGGAACGAGTAAAGTAAGCTACTTCACGAGGGAAAAGAAACGATAGAAATGTCTATCAGGGGGACAGAATATATCCAACCTATACAGAAGACATAGATTACGCGTGTGTTATAGAAGCATTTTGGCGGCTACTCACTTGTTCCACGAGCGCCGGTCCGTTCTCCATCGCGTGCATAATGGCGTCCGAAATGCGGGTCTCCAACAGTCTGATGGCCTTCTCGGCATTCAGGCCCAACGGATCGTTACGACCGTCGAACGCCACTACGAGCCTCTCCACTGCGTCCACGTAGCCAGACCACGCGAGGTCCAGCTCGGAGGCTGGCTCCGTCAAGCAGCCTCTGCAATGAAATGATTTTTACCTTTGTAGTTTATTCCCCTCGATCAGACAGAGCTACACTGCTTCTACTGATTCTCGCACATTTTTCTTTCGTCGATAATGTTATCGTGAGACTGAAACGAGTGTCGCAAGGTTTGGAGAGATGGGGTTTACATTGAAATTTGTGACGACACAGGTTTCATATGGACACAGTTCGTTGGTTATACTTCCACGAAGATCAGATAGACAATGGAAGAATTAGAATTTTAAATACTGGATTACTGACTTTTAGCTAAATGACTTCATGAGTCGAATACTAGATTAATTTCCAGAAAATATTGACGTGGAAATACCCGAAAACTGAGCACACGATGGAAATCCCTCCAAAATTCAACTTTTGAAAATATTGTTTAATAAGTAATAACTCCATCTAATCTCCAAAAAGAAATACATATGAAAATTTGAATTTACATAATTTAAGTACAGTATTTTAATGTTTAATAAATTATTGACCTAGCAGTAAATAAAAATCACGACGGTATTCAAGTTCACGCACTCGATGTTTCGTAGCCAACCATCCAAATCTGCAGCATTTCATCGCTACAAACGGAATATACTATCTATCGTGGCAAACCGCTGAAACATGTTGGTATCCGCAGCGAAAACCGAAACGTGATAGTTTCCGTAACAACGAACACAAACGTGCTGTTTTTCGTGAGTCTAATCTGAATTTTGAGCAAATAGGATTAAATTTGTAATTTGTAATACCTATCGCAAATAAGAAAGTACGAAGTAGAATAAATTAATATTTGATTGACCTTCTACTTGCGATAATAGTAACAACAAAACATTAATTATAAAGTGGCTTACAAGTCTATTTTATTTTTCAGGCATTGAATACTCTAAACCGAATAAAAAGTAGCCATTCTACTAAATTTCTGTTATAATTAATAAAATATTATCATTTTCTAACCAAAAAAATTGCCCGATGTTTGCAATGTTACTAAATTTTGTAACCATATATGTACTTCGCTATCTTAAATGTTTAACCACCCATCAGATGAATCAATTACCACTCCAATTAAAGAACATGTTTAGTAATACTTAATAAATCTTCCATGTGTCAATTTAATGCGGCTAAGTGAAATAGAACTACCTACTATATAGATGAATCAATGCTGAATGAAATCATGAAAACCGATTCCGACCTGTCAAGCAGCTAATAGCCGCTATCAACGATTTGATGCAATATTAACACGGTCGCTGCTACCACATGCTGCAGCGCGCCGACTCTCGTGAGAAACCGATGTCACATATGCGTGACAGCAACGATTTTTCATTCTATATCAGTATAATCAAATAAAGTCTACGCTGCCAGTATCACGTAGCCTATAACGCGGTATAATACATACTGTAGGTAACCGACGTGTTTGGTCTGCGATTTAGATCGCGTTATTCGAAGCTGTTCATTTAAAACAGCTGGACTGTAGGTAGGTACTTATAATACATAATGCTATGAACATACTTATTACGATGAAAATTCAATGAAAAGTAATTTAAATCATTTCGCCATAACTATAGCAAACCTGGACCTATGCTCAAAAGTATTTGAACACTTATTATAGCTACGTTTAATTAAATAGAAAGTAGAATATTTTTCCACATTTCTCTGGTCCAATGTGGCTGTGTCTTAATTCCTTGCAATCGTTTCATTCTATTTTGTTATCTTAAGAGTGGTTTTTATCGTGTTTATAGATATGGTAATTTTTCTTGAAATATTAGTATTTTCTCGAATTTCTGGAGCTGTGAGGCGTCCATCCTCCTTATTGTTAGATATTTCATTAATTCTTAAACCGTCCGCTTTAGTCGTCACTTTTGACCTTTACGATTACTCTCATTTCCAATTTCGATCGATGGTGTGTTTCATTTCATCCTTTTTTATTTATTAATTGAATAATTTATACTCGATAATTCTAGTCTTTCCTTTTCTGAAACATGACTGGTGATTCTACTGGTTTAAACATTTTATTGGCAACAAAATAATTGCCAAAGATATAGATACATAATAAAATATAAATTTCTCTCTTATTTGTATCTTTTAATACAGGCCAAATATATGACTTAGGTCAATTTCATAATTGCTAGTAGAAATGTGTACTGCAGTCTGTGGTGGATCTACCGAACGTGTTAAACATTTATGAAGGAAAAGGAAGGAGAAGAGGAAAACGGCACTGGAATAACACAGTGGTAGTTGTATTACAATCTTGAATCCCTTCATACTAGTAGTAATAACACAATGAGAGCGATACTGGAGGGGAAATGACGAGCAGATTACACAGAGGGCAATTCTCGTAGCTCGAAAGGAGCGTAATGAAATCATCCACAACACACGGTGGTTACGACCCAAAATGCATTTTGGTTCCCACCCACGTGCCACGGGTATATTTAGATACCGAGTGAGCGATTTCAGTGGTTTCGTCGGCCGTGTACACAGCACACGATAAATTAACCGCAAAAGAATCACCCAAACCTCAGGAATCCGGAAACCGATCGATCAGACCGCTTGCGGTTATTCGCAATTTACATCTTATGAATTTCAACAAACGCGTTTGCATCTGGTCTTCTTTATCCACTTAATATGTAAGCAGCTTCTCACACATATCCTGACCGCCTCCAGACAATGATTTATTGATAATTTCATTGTCGACGTAAATCATCCCGTAGACTCTAAAGTTTAGAGAATTCTTATTTTCACGTTTCATAAACGTCAGCGCACACTTCAATCGTCGACAGTGCAATTTACTGATTCTATAATACTTATAAAAATTTGAATTACGAAATTAAATTATTACCTACCACGAATTTGGTAAAACTATGTTTTTGTTTATAAGTTCCACTTATTAAGACTTATCGGCTCAGTGTTTGAATATTCGACTAACAATAAGAAAAACTTAAAGTTTCGACAGAAGTGTCGTATTTTTTTACACTTCGATGCAAATTGACAATGTAAATTTACTGAAGAGGTATTGCTTATTATCATTCGTTACAACGTTGCTGCGCGTGTAGAAATTGAAAAATTTAAATATAAGCCGTAGGTTCAGGTGACCAGACGACTCGAGGTATTTCTGTGATCACCGGTAAGTACAGGAGAGAACAAGTTGTGAGAGACGATAAACGAAAGTGAAAGTATGTAAAATTAGCGCTGAATATAGAGCGAGTAGTTAACGACAAAAGGAACGAGTGGTGGGAGAAGATTTATACTCATTTTTCTCAGGTTGTAATCTGCCAATTCGACGAGGCATCTACATAAGCTACGATTTCATGATAATTTCAGATCATTTTGTCAGCAGTTCTACTACAAAATTCTAGCTACTTTTTTGAAAATACTTTGCAGATACCAAATAGCGGAAATAAATCATTTAAACAGCAAAGAGTTGCTGCAAGTAAATCGGGAGCCCACATAATTAAAAAAAAAGACGGTATAAAGATTATTTTATGCAGGGAATTAAGCGTGCATAATCATTTTATACAAGGGGTTAAACGTTGCACGACATTTTATTCCACGCTCGAGTAAAGTTTGAATTAATTTCACGGTAATGGCGGAGTTCGTTTTAAAGCGTAGATGACCTGTGCCGTTAAATGTGAACCTGACGGTAAGTAAATTAAATTTCAGTAAACGTCGTTTAAAGATAAACAGCCAATGTCTAAATGAACGGATTTGTATGCACTGCGTTTTGCATTAAACAATTGTAGCTATTACTCCTAAATTAAATTGTGGTTAATGCGAAATTGTTATGTAGAGGTACCTAGTATGAATAATTATAAAAGTTTTAATACGTTTAAAGCAAAATTTAACAAAGTTTCAAAATGGAACGATATAATTTTTATCCGAATAAAAATAAAATCCCAAGATATTCCTTCAACACACGATTTGACACATGCACAACGACTACTAACAATAAAACAGAAACAATACAGTTATCTGTAAAACCTCATCATCTCCAAATGCAGTAATTATTTTCAAAGTCCCGAAACTTTACAAAGTACATCAATAAAATTTTAAAATTATTAAAACCTACAAAAGTAACACCAACTGATGAAAATAAAAAAAGTGACATACCTATAAAGAAAGTGAATTTTTCATTCATACAGAAGGAGTAAATAATATAATAGAGAATATTAAAAATACCAGAAAATGTTTGATCGAAAAATGACTCAGTAACAAGTTAAAATTCCCACCATTTCCAAAACCGCTGATACGATTCCCAAAGTGTACGTCAACCACCAAAGTGTTTAATACGATTAAAAATGAATAAAGGCCAAGGGGAACATGAGCTGGTAAGGTTAACGTAATTACAAGTTCTGAATGCTTTGTGCTCACCTCATGACATTAGTGCAGAATCCGCTGCAGGGACGAACAGCGGGTCCGATGCCCCTGCACCTGGGACAATAGGTCATCCTGAGCAGGGCGCCGTAACAGGCTTCCTGCTGAGGGCTGGTGCCAGAAAACAGCACGCTGTCAGATCTGTCCAGGACCGTTTTGCCAAGTGTCAATGCCTGCACCAGTACCCGTGTCGCCTCCAAGCTTTTGCTGACCGATTTGGACACCTGGCTCGGTATGTCCCCGAACGGCTGTATCTCGTCCATCGTCTTGTACAGGCAGGTCTTGAACGTCTCTGTGAAGTCCTGCTCGGTCATGTGGGGGTTCACCGCGTTGTGATAGGCGATCGGAAACAGCTTGGTGAAGAACTCGATGAAGCGGTTCTGAAGCATGTCACGTATGAGGGGCTGCTGCAAGGTGTCCGGCGTGTTGCTCGGTGACACGTAATCAACCATCGCCTGGTACAATGCTTTTATCGAGGGCTTACTCAAAACCGCCATCGTGCGGTACACTTGCTCGAAGAGGGTTAAGGTTTTGTTCTCCGACTGTCTGGCGAGCATTGTCACGGTCTCTGCAAGCAAAAACATCGTCATTGCGATTAAGTGCATTGCACGGCAATATTCTGTCGTGGAAAGAATGCGGCAAGACGAGTTCGAGGCACGAAAGTGCCGCGGGAAATGATAATTTTTTTAATCTTATCCCCCCACCTTGCATTCTCTCCGCGAAAGCTACTTTTCTTCTGTAGTTTACAACAGTTTCGTGAATAATCTCGTTGTGTTGGTCATAGGGTTTTATATACAGAGGAGCGATTATTAGTAGAGTGTATCCTGTATTGCTGCAAAATATTATGACGTAGAGTGTTCTCATGCAACGGTAATTTTACGTGAACGAAAATTTCGTACTTATCGCAAGGGCATATCGATCGTAAAAGTATCGCGGTAACGGTAACAAGTTCCTCGAAGTAGCTGGAAATTACAAGGGTGAGAAGACTTTATCGTTAGTGCAACAGCGCGTAGGTCGTAAAGGCGAGGCAGTAACGCTAACGAGAACATTTGCTAAAGTAATCGAGATTCATTGGGGTGGAATATATTATTGTTAGTGCAAGGGAACGCGAAGGTAGTGTAACAATTACAACGCAAGGCGGTATACATAAAAATCATCCTTCCCATACACCAACGGAATTCTATTTCGACTTGATGCATCATTGTTGGTAACGATTATCAAATATCAAAATAGCAGTGCCTTTAGGTATGTCGATAAGTTTTGTTTTTCTATTGATATTTCCGTATCGTCATCTCATACTACTAATCCTTTAGGTGCTATGGGCGCATATAAGCGCCCGTTCAGTGCACTCAGTGTATGCGAGGAACGCTCGAAGGCGTTTAGACACTGTGATTACATACAACTACTTAGAGAAGTTTCAGTTCAAATTATTTACAGTACTCAAAAGGTCAAGTGTCATCCTAAAAGTACTTGTTAGTATTTCCTTGAAAACGTATTCCCAATTGTATCTATGAGCGAATTGCATTTATGTATAATAAAAAGCTTATAACGAGACTGAATTCTGAAAAAAATAATCTTTTTTCGTAAATTTTTTACTACTTCCAATTGATGTTCCGATACAGTGGTTTCATAGACGATCCCGATGATCCTGATAGGAAGCAGGGAAAGCCGGTAAAAATACTATCCAAACATCGAGAAGCCAGACAGCTGACCACGAGTTGGCCGGTGCTTTTGGATCGCGCGATGAAAATAAATACATAGGTATCACCGCATTACCGCTAGCCATAGAGAAATAATGGACTCAGCCAGCAACGGTGTAAACCGCGGGAGAACCATCTCGCAGCTTTCAGACGATGACTAAGAACAAATTGTCACACAGAGGGGCCAAGCAACATTCCCTTCGTCCTCTTCCTCCTTGATCGGGGGCCCGCGGCTCGAAATACCGCACGAAAGAGGAAATCGAAGGCAAAAGGGGAATAATAGAACGGGCCGGAGGAACGCAAAAGGAGAAACAGAAGCGACGCGGAGAGGGATAGCAAGAGGACCGAACGGAACACCGTGGGCAAACGAAAGAACGCCACGAGAGAGGAGCAACGTCGCAATATTTGCTATCCTGATCTAACTCGATCCGTCGGGGTCCTCCGAGCGCCTCCTCTCATTCCCATCGCCTTCCTCTAACTTCGTCTTCGTCCTCGTCTTCGGCTTCTTTCACCTACGTACGAATTCGCCGCGCATCTATCCTCCTCCTCGCTCTCCCGACCGCTCATCCCTGTGGCACTTGAGGCTGCCCCGCGCGGCACAGAGGAAAGAGCTTCGGCATTCCTCTTGCCGGTCATTTTATTTTAGCGCCACCGTGTGGGAGAGAGCTGCTCTGTCTCTCTCCCGCTGCCGTTCTCACGGCCACCCGCCGTCTTTCTCCAAGTCCCTGCGTCTGGTTCCCTCGTTGGATTCTGCGTCCACGAAGGCCTCTCTTTCCATCCGTTTCGCGGGCCTGTTCGTGCGAGGCCGATGGACGACTGATGGCGGTGTGTGCTTGCACGCTGCCCAATGGTGGCCACGCTCAGGAGGGCGGAGGGGGTGCAAAAGGTGCGTGGGAACTGTACCACGCGGCCTCGTCGCTGGGCCAGGATCGGTTCAACGAAATTTCAACCGCTTTCTTCTGTACCACCGGTGAAAAGAACTGCCTTTCGGCTCGAGAGCATACGCGTGCTTGTTTGTTATCGGGAATGACTTGTCGCTTTACCGTGAGACGCGCATGTGCCTGCGCTTTGCTTTGTTTTTTTTTTTATATGCAAAAGGTGCTGTTATGGGAGATTCAAGATCTAAAATGGATTAGAGAAGTTTGCAGGGACGTGTACTTAGGTGATGTTCACTTGCTGCACGGGAACGTCACGAGTAAATAGTTACTGTTTGAAATATTTATTCGATGTCTGGTTAAGAGGGAATAGAGTATGAGAAGGTTGTAATTCGAAAGCAACTTCATTTTGAAGGCATCTGAACTTCCTTGATTTTAGATTCTAGCTTCTGGTTTAGGGTTTACTCATTTTATTACGTTCGTTGCCTTAATGTTTCCGTTGCGAAGGGTTGCAAGGTATGCTTAGTCGATTATTAAATGTTAGAGTACATAGAAATAGGACTGAAGCTTCCATTTGTATGACTAAACGGAAAATGGAAGAAACGTGGGGTTGGTGATGAACTAGATGGGAGATGCGGCAAGTGATCTAGTATCGAAGCATTGCTATTAAGTAGCAATCAAAGGTCTTCTGTGAGCTATTTTTTCTTTCCTCATTGTGACTACCTGGTATTTAGGAGGAACACATAATAGTTATCGTGGCTTTATAAACTAAGTCAATCAGGGTACCCACGCAGCACACGACGTCCTAAAGAGTAAAGACGTACATTTTATGCGTGTTTTAGGTCTGAACGACTGAATATCCTGATTTGTAACACAGACGTCTTATAGAGAATTAATTAGAGGTTAACTAAAAATTTGTGTTCTAATATTTTCATTTCAAAATTGTCCTTTGTTGGACAAAACAAGCTTATAGTTTGCAGTGTTGTCTCTTGAATTATAGGTAACCAAATTATGAATAATAGTCGCATTACTAAATATTCGTTGGCATACATTATTAAAAAATGATTTAGTCATGACAACATTGGCAACAGGTATAAGAGCGCAATGTGAAAAAGTAATTAGAAAACAAAGCAAGAAATAACACCAGCAAGAAAGTAAGGTATAAAGTATAATAAAAGGACAAAAGGCAATAAAATAAGATAATAAAAGCGGAATTCTGATAGCAAATAATGTAAGAGAATAGAGAAGTCGAGGTAGAACAAAAGGATTCCAATAAAACATAACCAATATGACAGAGGGAAAAAGCTCAATGGGAAGACCACTAAAGCATATAACAAAGAGGAAGATAGCAGCAAATTAAGCATAAGCAAATACAATACAGGCAATAACAAAAGAAATATAGAAACAGGCTCCGGTATAACAACGATGCTAACCCGTCTGATACATAAGATAGATGAGATGTCGGGTGAAATGAGAAATATGAAAGAAGAATTAAAAGAAGTAAGAAAAGAAAACACAGACCTAATGAATCTAATAGGAGAAATGTCAAAGTTGAAAGAAAAAATACAGGAGAAGGAAGTAAACGTTTCATATACATAATGAAATGCAGATATGCTAAAAAGGATTGGGAGTAATTAAAGATAAGTTGTTTCGTTAGTAAGGACGGAAAATCCAAAAAGAGCCAGGAGAGAGCAAACAGAGTAGAATTTATATTTTGGAATATTCATGGACTGACGAACCTTCATAAGCTAGATATAGAAGATTATACGAAAATAAAAATTATACATTTAAGACAGAAGCCTTGACATACACTCAAAAAAACGAACAAGCTTAAAGCTTGTAATTAATCAATTTCTAATTATTTATTTAAGAACTCATTAAATTTGTTATTTAAAAAATGTCTATAATACTATCAAGTGCTTTGTAAAAAAATAATGAAGAAATTCTTTTTCCTAACTACTAAGCAATTATTTCATGCAGCACTTGTTTGGGAACACCCTGTATAAAGGAACAAATATAGACGTACATACTGTGGTGTCCGAATATTAATGATGGCAACTGTACATATTATGTTCACCCTAATAAACTCGTGACTGTTGTATTAACCAGCGTATGTACATGCGTATACTAATGTTACAATTAGAGCCGATTTAGATATATGCACGCCATGTCCGTTCTACATTTCACATTTAGAGAAGTACAACAACACAACGAGAATTTACTGGCCCACATGCATAACAAACGAATGCACAGACACAACAGCTTAGAATGTTGTTGAAAATTTATCGTGGAAACTAGCCATACTTTAATAATTAAAAACCTACAATGGAGGGAGCATTATAAAGAAAGTAAGTGAATATCAAGGTTGAAAGAAGTTCAATATACTTGACAAAAATATTTTCACTCGATATTTAGATATACTAAAACAGCACTAATTTCCAAAATGAAAAATTTCTTACTGTACTGGAAAGGAATTTATAACATCATTGAATAATGTTACAATGGAAGAGATTAATTAAAATTGCTAATTAGCTGCAAAAACAATAGAGTTCTTGATAGAACTGTTTAAGTAAAATCAACTTTTAATTAATACTGTAACAGCTTCTACTTCAAGACTTGTTAAACAGTGCACTCTTTCGCGAGATAAAGCAGAAGAGAGCAGAATTGCACAAAGTAAATATGAATATACATTTAAATCCAGATTTTTGGTCCAAAACATGAAACTTGTACATCAATTTCAAGGAACAACTTTTGCACCTTGAATTAAATTATCAGTTACAATTTTATCATGCCAAAGGAAATAAAATACCAACAAGGATGATTGATGAGAGAAGTACTTACTACGACCACGCTATACAAGTGCTTGGAATATCACTCACTATCAGAAAAAAAAAAGTAAAAAAGCGATATATAAAGAACAGTTCATAGCAAAAAAGACGTTTACAAGACTCGAAGTATAATATAGTTAACAATAAATACCTACATAATATATTATAACCAATTATCTTGATGCAAAATGAATATTTAATATGGATGATCCTTATTTCATTAAAAAATATGGGTTTAATGATACCGGTTACGTACTGATTATAGAGATGAGACATATTTTTCAAAGATTAACGATGATATCGTTTACTTACATCCTTAATAGACTCGCATAAAAAAACAACATGAGAAACTGTCATTTTTAAAAATAAAATTACCGTTGCCTGCGTTATAACATTTTTTTTTACTATTACAATGAAAACTACTTATGTGGAAGTCATTATGAAATATGTATAATGTTAAACAGTCTTGCGCGAATTTGCGTTGAATATTTAATACAAGAAAACGAGATCTTAATGATATCTTGTTTGTGTGCGTTTCAGTATTCGTCAATTTAGAATTCACAATATATGAGAAACAAATCTTTCTCCCTCTCCCTCCCTACGTAGCAAAATATGTGGTAAACAAATATGCATTGAAAAAACATTTTTCGTGATTTAAGACTTTAGAGAACCTCTTCGTCTTGTCAGAAATTCTGAGATTTCCTGTACTTTTCAAGAAATTCAAAAACCTTTTGGCTGAATTCAGTCTTGGACATCACATAAAAATAATTAAATAGTTAAAAGTTCATATGTAAGGGGATACGATTATTATAACTGTTTCAATATTTCTAAAACAAAGACGCTCAGGAAAATTATTAAGGCAAGTATTGCAAAGTAAAAAGATCATATGCTTTTGAAATAGAAGACCATTCCTTTTCTCGACATAGTAACCCCTTTACTCGTACTCGTCATCTCTACCTTGTTATAAGGAACAAAGAAGCTAATATTCTAACAATAAAATCTTTCTTCCAATTCTTAATATCTCGACAACATTGAAGTGATTATTTATGATATCCACAGCGTCTGGCGCGTGACTGCAAGCTGCTGAATCCTTTTTGCAAAATTCCGGAACACGTAGCGATTTTAACATTTATCGGGCAGAAGTTCGCGTTAACCGCAGATTGAAAGGCCAAAAGACTATCGCGTGTTTTCGAGCTGAACTCCAATGATCAGGTATAGATGAAGATACGGCAGGTGTATCTCGAAAGTGTGCAAACGCAGGCCACGCAACCTTCACATTCTGTCACCCACCAGACGAAGTGGCGTTTTTATAATGAGTCGAGTGCAGCGGTGAAGTTTAATTATGTGCAGATAGGCAAAATATAAAGAAAGAGGAACCGCTTCGAGAGGTTGGTGAAGAGCCTCTTCTCCATTTCAAGTGGCACCAAACTCGAAAGAGCGGCGAACACATCCACTCGACGAGAAGAGAATGATCATTACCGAAATAGTCTGCGGTCTCGTAATAGCAGACTCGATCGCGATTAATACTAGGATAATTAATTACCCATTATCATAGCCTGGCGAAAATCTAATTTCCAGCGCCATTATGGCTCACTCTGCAGTACGCTCAACGAGATTAAAATTAATCGGATTACTCTGCGCGGGTTACTTTGACAATTTTCGCTCACTCGTGAACTGTTCAGAATGGTTCTTCGGTGCCTCGTGGCTTGGATGACATTAATTACTCGCAGAGAAATATTTTGGGGTCTTGTACAACGATAGATGAATACATATATCGTTTCAATTAACGGATCACTCCGGTTTACGCGCGGATAAATTGAACGATTTTCGACAATTTATTGCGAAGAAAAGAAATATAGAATATAGATTATATGTATTATATGGTTATATGTATAACGTATATATTGTCCGGCCGGTCCGGAACGGTAATAAAATTTATAACATCTTTTAATGTAAAAAATACAGTAGGTACCTATGCCTGGGAGTTTTTAATACTGCTCATGACGAATGTGTAGTCAAATTGTAAAAATATTTGACGTACATGTCAGTTTTACTGATCTAAATGAATGAACTCCTACCAAAATTCAGAGAACTTTCTTTTAGTGTTACACAGAGCTAACGACATAGACGTAGAAAGTTTTTGTATCATCTTCTCTTTTTTCGTTTTTCTTTTAATTTATTTATTATTGTGGTGTTGTTTCAGGAATTATTTTATTTTGTAGTATTTTTTGTGTTCTTTTGAACAGAACTAATTACAGTCGAGCACTAACATACACATACGTATTTAAACTTTAAATCACTTTTAAGTAGTATGCTTACTCAAAGCTCCGACAGGGAAAAGCTAACCTTTAAGGTGGAATCAGACGGAACATGGTTCGGCGATATTTGCGCGTGAATCGCCCAACCTGGACGCACCGAGCAAGCTCGCCGAGCCACGTTCCGTCCGATTCCACTTTAGGCGGCCGCCTAAAGGTTAGACTACAATTCTACAGTAAGTAAAAAACATAAAAGTAAGAAAATTATTGCTTTTAGAAGCGGTCTTCCTGACATGTTTGGAAAGTGATGCCTTGCTTAGTATACAATTCAAAATTTAGTGTACATATTTACATTTAGTCAGTTGCAATTATGTTTAATAAAATTTTCAAATGTATCTATTTAGGTTTACCTTTCTTTACTCTTCACATAAAATTGCGCATGTAATTTTATAACATTATACAATATCAGTAATCTTTCTGAAAAAATGTTTCACATGCGTTTTTAACATCTTCAAAACTTTGCTCAACTATTAGCCATCTTAAATAGACCCTATATTCACCAGGCTAGCGTTATAAGTGAATAGAAAAAATGTATCTTCTACCCAAAAGCAAGCATGTTAACAACTTGGCTGTCACGTGATTATCACAGGTGTCATTATTCAAACATGCACTATCCGAAACGGCATTTCACAAGTCAGCGATGCCATTATTGTGTTAAATTCACAATACCTACACCTGTAACAGTTTATTCATTGCACGCGTCTTAAAGAGACATCGCGAGTTTGAAGCGCCAGTAAACGTGTCAAGGAAACAATATTGAATATCTTCATTTCTCAGAGTATAATTTTGCACGTATATGTATAATACATTATTCGACTGAATATTACATCCAAAATTAACGAAGCCTCAGCTAATTAATTTATCGCTTCCTGGGTGGGACCTGTTCCACCATACGAACAATCGTGAAGGAATAATCGCCAACATCAGCCGTTCTTCGGGTGACCCCAAAGGAACCGAAGGAGCCTTAACTGGAGGCGAGTGCAGCATATAGTATATACGTAAGTATATGTATACATATATGTATACCTACTAGAGATATAGTGACTAATCTCAGACCCTCTTAAGTGGTGTGTAAAGCGATATCCCAGAAGGTGCAAACCACCAAATGTGTCCTTCCCCATATATTACCAGACTGCACATATTTGGCCAGTCTATCCGCATTCTTGATCGTTAAAATAATAACGCCTAAAAAATATGCAAAACCGTCCATGGAGTCTTGACACGTAGGAAGACCCGCGAGGCTGCTGCAAATTTTTGTCCCTGTTGCTTTCACATCGCTAAGTATAGTACATAAGTACTTTGCACAGATACATATGCACTATATACATATAGGTAACTAACCTCGGACCCTCTTAAGTGGTGTGTGAACTAATTATATTCTGCAACACTTAGGGTGACTGTAACCTAATATCGTCAGGCAAAAGTTAAATCGCTGTCAATTGAATAATAATTGATATTTTTGCATGCAGTTCGTTTCAAAGTAAAGAGAAATTATTCGTCTTTCATGTAGAATAAGTTAGAATCGTTGAAATCTACAAATTTTTAATTATGATTTAAAAAAGTAAGACATGCAAAAATCGGGTCCTGAAAAATGTCATTTTCACATGTGCTTTTATTATTTCTTGCTCTATAAATGTATTTCTATCCATCTTCGATTTCATTTTTATTAGAAATATAGATTTTTAAAATATTTTATTTTTTACGTTCCGATGTACATATTGGACAAATAAAGTTTATTTCGGTTGCTCGGCATATTTCGTAACCCCACCCATACTGATAAAAGAAAAACACTATTTTCATTGCGGAAAATATTTGAATCGATTAATTAAGTATTTCTAGTAAATATTCTTGCATTCGCGGAATCATTTGATTTACCTTCTCTCAAATTCATTGCATAACCGATAAATTTTAGAGCTTATTTTGCGAGATACAGCGGGTGGTGATATTAGGAACAGTGGCGATATTAGGTACAGTCACCCTATTACAGAGCTGGACTTATTTAGTTACATT
The DNA here is from genome assembly GCA_963971345.1 of Andrena flavipes. Classification (NCBI taxonomy): domain Eukaryota; kingdom Metazoa; phylum Arthropoda; class Insecta; order Hymenoptera; family Andrenidae; genus Andrena; species Andrena flavipes. Next base: position 65,044,614 of record OZ020480.1, read on the forward strand.
CCTACACATCCAAGATCCTTAAACCACTAACACGTCCGAAAAGTATGCTGAACATGTCCCTGGGACGCAGACACACCATCGAAAGAATTAGGAGCAGTACATACCAACTTTTCCCCTTGCTACTTTTACGACACATCATTGCACCCCTACCAAACACTGTGCAGCACCGAAGACTTCGGTAGAAGGAAGCGAAGACGCTTGACCCGCGACACGAAAAAAACATTCCGAACTCGCGGTGGAAATGCGTTTTCCGCGGAGCATCAAAAATAGAACGGGCCGGACTGAAACCTAGAGACTAGGTTGCCGAGGCAACGACACGCGCGAACATGACTTTCGTCCCGTCCTCGTGTTTCTCCCTTTTTCATCGTTCTTCGCCCGTTCTAGCAGCCACCGTCCTCGGTCCTCGCTACCGACTCGGCTTTACCCTCCGCGCCGTGTGAAATTACTATATGCCCGCCGTTGAATATAGTCAGCGCCGGCTATACATCCGACTGTAAAGTTATACTGCAGGAAAATCGCGCGGAGATACACTCGCGATACAGCGAGTGGCTAGGTGCCTATGCCCGGTCTCCTCCCGCCCTTCTCTCTTCCGCGATGCTTAGGGTTAGGTTGGCCACTGTTATAAACGTTCCCGCGTGCGTATTTACGTACGGGACTAAGTTCGCCGGTCTGCGCGATGCGCCGCGCAATTTTCTCACAATGGGCACTGCGCGAGGTTCAGTTCACCGGTTTGGTTGCAATTCTGTATGTAGCTGGTCCGTGGCATGCACAGGTATATAGTAGGTAATACGTTGAATGCATCGGGCGCAATATTTAGTATTTCGAGAGAAAATTAGGTTCACAACCTTTCTGCACCTTTTCCACGTCTTACACAACTCTAACAATATTAATTTAAACGAATTATATGATGAGTAGGTACGCAACTACATATTAGTCGAATGCAAATTTTTAGACGCATTTCCTGTGAAATTTACATTTTGCGAGTATTAATGCCAAGCAATGATATATGAATCTTCTTAATTATGTAACTGGTCGTAGAAATAATTGAAAGTTAACTATGCATGTAGGTGTAGTTGGTGTAAAGGTTGCAGCTCAACAGCTGCCATTGCCATTTAATTATCGTTTCGTTTTTATGTATGAGCACATAGCGGGGCTCTGAGGAAAGCAAGACTTTGAATTTGATTTGTTTTGTGTGAACTTTCCAGTTGTGAGGTCCATGCATTTAATAGATTATTGTACATGCTGTGCAATAACTTTGTGCGAGATTTAAACCAAATTGGTGACTAGAAGCTCGTGTACAGCCCTTGTCAGAGACGAGAAGTTCGAATCGTGTTTCCCCTGTCCCTGTTTCAAAACACACCGCACTGCTACATATAAAGTTCTGTCGTCTCGAGCTGTTAATATAACCGCAATGCACGTTGTTTCGCGTGTAATTCTTTGAATTGTATGCTTCTTAATCGCGGAAATTAGAGGAAGGGCTATACAATCTGATAAGATATGGAGTTTAAATGAGAAATTCGTTCCCCGTTTGTGTTTCCTGTCCTAAGATAAGTGTGAAAAATAACACCTAAACTACTGATTTTGTGAAATAATAGCGAAAAAATTTTACCAGTTATCGCATAAAATTTCATAATTTGATTAATCAATGACAATACAAAGTTAGAAAGAAATAATTTTCAGTTAAATTTGAAAGCAATTTGTGCCTGTAAAAAATATCAAAGTTATCTGTAGTTTTTTACACGATTCCCCTCAATTTTCGGTTTCTTAAATTTAATTTTCAATAAATGGATGACGATATCTTCAAAAATCAATGAATAATTCCAAATTTAACAAAAACGTGGCATATTCAAATTTACTCAGTAACTTACGGCCAATAGAATGTTAAGTGTCCCTACTTTTCAGCAGCCTTGGTTCCTGGTAGAACTTTTAATAATCCTTTGCGAGAAAAACGCTTCGTTCGCAGCACGCGATGTCGTTCAACCGTATTATACTCTTTTCGGATCGAATACGTAAAAACGAAGGAAAATTTTACCTCAAATTATATGAACTTGTTAAAGCTGTGAAATTTTTTTTACAACACTCAGTTCACTCTGTATAAAAAAAAAAGGGAAGAGATATGGCCGATTACTTACTTTGTACGTTTTACGCAGCACTCCGCGGAATTTCTCGTAATTTACTGTTACACGCCCCACGCTATCATTTATCTAAATATAGATAAGGCCTATTCTCTTGGAGTGTAAAGTCGTGTGGCGCGAAATTCATGGTGAAACGCGACGTAACAAGGATAGAAGCCAGTGAAGCCTCGGTTCACAAACCTGCCTGTACAGGATGATCCAAAAAAGAGGTGTACGAATAGTGGAAAATGTCTGGTCAACAGACGTCCACAAATATGCTTTGACAAAAATACAGACAATATACCCATTGATTTTTTGAAAATTAATTATACAGAAATTAGTTTGTAGTAATTTACTGTCTCGTTCATATTCTTGGCCTCCAAAGCCCAAGTCGTCTTAAATTCATGCTATGAAAAGTTTAAAAACAAAACTTGTTGAATCGACACTTTTCATTCACTTCCATGCGTACTGTGCCTCCAAATTCTTCGATCTCTTTTTTAAACCACCCTGTAGATTCGCTGGCGAGACTAACTTTATCGGCCGACCAACCCCTCCGCCCTTTCTCAATGCAAATCCGAAAATCCTGGGTTAGTATTTTACCTCGTCGCCGATCCCTGAACGAGCAGCGTGGCGGCAAATGCGAATAGAAAAATGCAGAGGGTACATTCGGAATGCGGATTTGCGTTTAACTGTATTATCATACGTTTAAATAAATTCCAGGGAACATATAGAGCGCCGCGGGCGCAGCGTCAAGCGATTTAGGTAGGTATTAGACCAGATTCGTATTCTCCAGCAAATTTGGTATTCGGCTATACCTACTTGCTGCAAGGTTTTCAATATTATCCGAATTTCACTGAAACGGGATACTTTAATATTCCACGCTCATAGTTTAGTTTCAAATTAATCCCTTCGTCGGGGAATATTAGCGTTCTTTGGAAGGGAGATACAATAGAGTACCTAGGTTACGGTGAAAGTAAATTCACAATGTAATACCCCACTTAGGAATAACAAATTCTTATCAGATAATGGAAGCTATTTTCTGTAAGGCACATGGTGTGCAATTGGGCCGTTGAAAATGGCAACGATGTAAGGTGAATCATTCGGTAACTTCTTTACAGAAATGCAGGAAAAAACAATGTTTATTAAAAGTCTTTCTTGCAACATGGGAATTGTGGCCTTACTTAAATGTCAGGCTGGTGGAAGCTGATTTTACTTGCCTTTGAGAATGTAATGCTTCCAATGTCATGTTCGGTTTAACAATGATCTTAAAATTTTCTACCGAAAGAATGTACCTAATAATAAGCCTTCGAAACTCGTTGACATAAATTGACACATCAAGTGTCCGAGTCTGCTTGGAAACTTGAATTTTTATGTCTTGGGCAGAGTTCTTGTATTAATAACAAATTATATAAAAAAATTAATAAAAAGGAACTTGCAGCTTCTTCAAAGATGCATAAAAATATAGTACAAACTTCAGACCGAATTAAACATTACAGCCGAATAAAACGTAAAAAAAAAAGAAACTCTAGATATCTTTTGAAAATAAAAAGAACTAAATAAAACTCAATCTATCTCGTTGCGCATCGCCAAGTAAAAGTGCAACTCAGATCATTAGGCATTTTCGAAAATTGCAGCTCTAAATAAGCATCCCCGCGCGCGGATCTGATTATAGGTACACATAGAATGGCGTAGATAAAGATATACGGCGGAACGTAAAGTTGCGTGGCGCGAATTTCGCGGGGAAACGCGATCCAACGAGATTAGATACATCCCCAATCCCCCTTTGGATTGCTTCGGGTCGGAGTGGACCGCATTGTCGTCCATATATTCGCATATGGAGCAGGCTAACTTCACCGTGGCTGACAGAGGCCCCGAGGGCCTCGATGATGTAAATGCGGAAATCTGATACTATTCTTCTTCATTCTTCGGGCGCGAAATTTCCAGCACAAGAGTGGATGCCTCGCGAACGTCCTTGGTGCGATCAATTCGAATCCATTCAGGCAGAATTTACCGCCCGCTGCTCGAAATTCTTCGGCGGTGTAAAACAGTCTCTCTAACGAAATCGAATATCCACGTGGACAAGTTCATAAATCATTGCCAGACTTTTGTGGAATTTAACGAAGGGTATACCGAATTGAGGTGTAGGAGAAAAGGAACTCTGGGCTATCAAAATCCCTGATCTTGTGATAGTGGCCACTATTTTTATGAAAGTTCAAATGTGTAAAAAAAAAAATTTATCATATTTATAATTTATTTTTCACTTACCTAAATATTTAAAGATAGAAATGTGTACTTATCACAAAATGAAAATACATGAAACTATAGAAACAGATCTAGCCATATATCATCTATGTAGTAAATTTAATGTTATTTAACAAATTCCACCAAAGAAGCGATAATTTTAGAAATTTTCATATTTTTCTATAAATTCAAATGAAATCCCAACTAGCTAAATAATGTGTTACACAAAATTTAAAGGTAGTGGTTAATTTTGAACCTGAAGTTGTACAGTAGTTCCACTAGTCGTTTATAAAATTAAAACATTGAAAAAAATTGGCCCACCCTAATAAGTACAATAATTTAGTGTAACTCCTGAAAGTATTGAATTTTAGCGAATGGAAACACACGTTCCCTACAAATCCCCATTATTACCTACACCATTGCCTGCCTGATTAAATGGAAAATCGAAAATCCACCATCATTAAAATATATTGACCTGAATTTTCTGTCTTCTTATTTTTAAGAATATATTCAAGATGCGCCTCATTTGGCCTCGTTATCGCCTCGACTATCTACACACGAGAAGCAATACAATAAAATGAGAAGCTACCGTCATCTCTCTCGCGATTAACGACAGTTCCATTAAACTTTTAACCGCGACGATGCACAAAGCTCTTTTGCGCCGGAGAATAATTATCCACCGTTGCGAAAATGTCTTCGCGGCGATTCGCGGTGGCCATTACAGCTTTCTCCGTCTGACGGCACAGAGGAGAGGGCGAATCGGGCAAAGAAACGTGGCGATATACATCGGGGAAACAGCAATGAAGATAGAACCAGCCGAGTGAAAAAGTAGCGCTGGCATTGTGAGAACGAAGAAATAAGAGAAAGATGGCCCCGTAAGCTACCGACGACACGGGTCATCTTGCTTATCTCGGGCTTAACCAGCCGTTTAGCTCTGTTGCACACGTACGGGAGCACGTACACAAGTAACCCAGAGGACTGGCTCACCCAAACGTTTCACTATGGCTGTACGTGTTACTTGATCGCGCCAGTCGCGCTGCCACCCACGTAAAGTGCCTAGAGCCTCGTAGAATTGTACCGGTATCAAGGATTATCCTTGGGCAGACGTGGAATTGAAAAGGAGCCACGACCACCGCCGGGGACGCTTTGCAGATTATGGGATATAATTGTGCTCCTCGAGAATCGTTGAACACCCATCCAGCTGTTTTTTCGCCCCATTCGGTTCGCGGCAACTGGATAAACGGGGGAGAACCGCGCGCGATTTCTTAGGGTCAATGATTCATCCCGATCGCGTCCCTCGTGAGGATTTTCAAGTATGAGGATTCTAATATTCTGTGGTATTATGAAATACATAAATGGTTTCGAGTAAAACAATTTTCTGGATCATGGTATTGTATGTGAGATGTACAAAGTGAGTGATTATGGGGAGAAAAGTGGAGAATAGAGTGAAATTGTGTAATATGGACCTGTTTTTTTTTTAGAGAGAGATAGAAAATCGACTTTGAAAATTCTGGAAATAGCTAAATGTATTAGTGAATGTGTCACAACTGCGAATGAAGTAAATTCTTGCACAGAGGTAGATGGAAATATTGGGGAAACTTTTTCTTGCGAACGGAGCTTTGTTTTTAAAAAAATCCAGTTTGAAAATATATGAATTAGCATCGAATCTATTTGAAATCTACCTTAATACAAATTACTGTCGATTTGGGCGTAAGTGGAATTCAATTGAAATAAATTAAATAAATTTCCCTACATCTTATAAAATTTTGTGCAGTTCTACGTAATTATAACTCGCCAATAGAAAAATAAAGAGTTTTCAGTACTTATTGTTAGAAAGAGTTTTCCTATTTCCTTACCAATACAGTACATTAATATTAGAACTGAGAATGGTACAAAACAAAATCAACCGAGATCTTTATATTATAAACCACTACTTCCAAGTTTCAAAAGTGAAAGCTCTTTTGGAACTCACTCACTTTCATCAACAACCACATCCTTCCTCGATAGCCTATAAGGTTAAATGAAATCCGGAAACGCGAACAATTTTCCATGCTTTCAACAGCCACAACGATTCCAATTTGTTGACATTAAATGAAGCTCGCCTTCGAGATAAAGCTTAATCATTGTTTCCTCTGGAGCGAGTCGGGTTTTCTGCTCGTTACATTGATTACGCAAATGTCTTGATTATCACGCGGTCAATAATGGTCAATATTGGTCCACCATTTCGCATGTACGATCGTGCACGCATTAATGTCTGCTTTTAGGAGGAAATTTCGAGTTGATATGGACTATCGCGTGAGCGTACAAATTGCAGGGTGTTTCTGAATTATGGGTATAGGTGTAACAGGCAAGCAGAGCTCTTAAAGAGAAACAAAAGAGGTTTAACGAACGTCCATCCGAAAACTAAACGTTTCTGGGATATAAATACGTTTTCTGGTAAAATTCCTAATGGTATCTCTTGTAGTCAATGATTGTGTTGTTGTCTGCTTATTGTTATATAAACTCCAACAATTAATGAGAACTAAAGGTAAAATTACAAGTACATCTAATATGACTGATCGTCACGAATGTTCCATCACTTTTTGACATTTACAACCGTGTACATCCTAGCCTAGTACTTATGTAATATGAAACAGACCTGAAAGACCTAATATGAATTAGAATTAATCACCTGTAGATCCTATTAGTGCAATGTTGATATTTCCTCTCAAACACCCTGTATAGTAAACGCATCACTTTTAACAAGCGCGGGCGAAACGCGCGAATGCGTGTTTTCCATCGTTAGCACCTGCTCTCATGAATCTATGAATTGTTTTTGTTACCATCTGTTACATTAGCACAACAGCATCGCAATGACAGCTACCCGGCGGCGATATATCTTCCACAGATAATATAATTTATAATCGTCCAATGTTCATGCATACATCGCTCTTGGCTACTGAATTACACGCGATCAAACGTAGGACCGTTTAGAGAGATTTGTGATAAAATCGATTATAATACGTGTAGGTACGCGATATAGCTTATCGCCCATTTTCTTAATATTCTCAACGGGCTTCGATAAGATGTAAATGTAGCAAGAACTTGTTCGAAAATAAGTAGGTATGTGAATGTTATTGTGACTGCTTATCAAAAATGCGTCTCTGTATCATATGTTATTTAACATTTCAAAGATAAACTGCCTTGCCAACTACGATTACCAAAACTATCCACCTCGTTCTGTCAAAACGTGGCATACGATTTTTTGTTTATAGTAATAATAAGTGGCTAAATTATTACCAGCAAGAAAGTTGAATTCATCGCTCATTAACAATACATATTGTACATAGAAATGCCGTGATTGTTAAATAACTTTTTAATAAAATATTCTTAAAATTTTTTCAAAATTTCTTAAGATTTCTCAAGATTTTCATATTGTGCAGAAGTTTGCCGCATTTTCATGGCGATGATCTCTAGACGGTATCGAAAGTAAGTATATTCCCCAACCTCCCCGAATGTCTTCTTTGAAAATGAGTCATGTACTAACGAAAATTTGAATTTGTATATTTTCTATTACATCTCCATGAGAATCATCAATCGATTGACGAAGTTTTCCCGGCAAAAATGAGTCCAAACTCGACCTCATTGGCGCCATGTTCAATGATACTGCGATATGTGTACCAACAATTAATTTACAAAATTCTGTATTGATACAAATTATATGTACCTATAATTAAAAATAGTCCGAATAATGTCGTGTTTGTACTCATTATAATCGGAAGATCTTTTCCTGTGCATTATCAGTACTTTCATGAGGATCTAATAAAAAATACATAAATTTACATTTCCGTTAATATCGTCCTGATCAACTTGTATTTTTTCGAACCTCCCGCCACGCAAATACTAATTAAAAAATACTCTGTATAAAGGTATTACACTTCACACACTGCTCAAAGACCTTGCCCATTTCTTTTTTAAATTTTTTTTTAAAGTATCGCTTGAAATATAAAAAATTTTCATTTCCTGTCAAATTCGTACCACATGTCTCCTTGATACGTACTTCCTTGGAAGTTAGCATAGGATTTATTTCCTTTTAACATGAAAATCACAACGATATGCACCAACGCACGAAGCAAGGGATTTATCGAGATCTCAAAGAGAGCGACGCGAGCCTCGACTTTCTGAGGATACTTATCCGCGCCTTCGAGCGCCGCGGATCACTTCAATGGATACTTCTTCCCGCTCGGGGATAACAGATCCGCGAGGATCATTAGAGATAAGAGCGGACCATTGTCCGCTTATAAACGTGACTCGTATGAGATGGCAGAATAGGCACGCCGTGACAAAAGGGACAGGGAGGGAGAGCTGGAAAAGAAGGCAGGAGCCTCGATTCCTTTTTCCATTCCCTACCGTCGCGGCAATTAATGGGCCCGCAAACGTTAATTGTCACCAGCGGTTTAATGCCGTGAGTTACGAACATGGCATTTTGCACAATTCCCTCCGCCCGTCTCATCCAGGCTCTCATCATCTCCTCCTTCCACGAGATATGTAACTCAACGCGTCAGCGAGACTCGATACTCCGATCCTCGCAATCCGTCGCTGCAAACGCATTTTAGGAATATTTTCTTTCGCCTTTTTTATTTTAATAGAATTGCCTGGACCATCGTCTACTGAAACGTGTAATTCCAAAGTCAAGAGTGTTTAAGATTACAGATCACTTATAGCAGATCAGAAATTTCTGGAAACAGACGGAAACGCGAAGCTTAAGACTCAAGTAAAATAATACTATTTTACAGCGCATATTACATCCACTTATTTTGGTGCAGACAAGCATTAAAAAGTATGAAAAAAATTATTTTGTATTCTCAAAGCACGTATTAATAAATAGGAAAAATCAATTTAGTAACCACATTCTTTTTGCGACAAAAAGTTCCCAATAGCGGTTTAAATTAAGAAAATTGTGACTAAGAATTGGGAGAATACAGTAATAAGTATCGTGTAACAATATCCTTGTGCAAAAGTGCCTACATACGGCGAAACTGTGTAACAACTTTCTTTTCGAATGGTGCTTTCAATTCGAGAAAGTGAATTTGAAAATGAAATTAATCAATGTCATCCAAATTAAGTAGTTGAATCAACTTCGAAATCTAACTTGTAAGCAATCAATAATAATTATCAACATATTGACTTCAAAGTTAATGTTTCATTCGATTCAACTTCCACTTACTAATTTTATTGTTCCCTCAAAATTTAATTCGTATTGTCATCATTTGAAGATGGTCACACGTCCAAGCTCCAGCTACTACGGCCATTTGTGTCTGACCTATAGTAAAGGTCTATCCTAGATAAACCAATTGCCCCAGAGCTGCAGGTGGAACCAACAACGCTGGACACTCGCGGCCCAGCTTTCCGGAATGTTCAAATCCGCTGAAGAAGTTAGCATAGGATTTATTTTCCTGAGAGGATTTCGTTGTCTTGTAATCTTGGACCATTCATCAAGCTGATCTACCCAGCTAGATAACAAGATTCCCAGCCAAAAGTGTTTCAGGACTAGAAGCTGACGAAAACAGAAAGCTCGCGTCGCGTATACAAGAGAGTTACGACCGCAAGAACGTTCATTGATAAAGTCGGAGTTTAAATCTCCTTCCTTACGATTCGATCTATCCTATACGGCCAGCTGTGTCAAGCCACCATGCAACCGAAACCATCACTTATTTTTAACAAACGAGACTATTAACCCTCGAGCGGCAAACGATTCAAGTGATTATAGGGAAGTCGGCAACAGGGGCAGTTTGCAGAATAATCCTTCAATTGTTCTCAAGATGTGACAAAAGAAATCATGTTTCTGGATAATTTAAATAGAGAAAATATTGTGTACTTATATACGCCAATTTTGACAAAGTGGTTGAACTTTGGTAAAGATTTTTTAATTTTCTATGTAGAACAGAATGAAGTTCATAACTACGATTTTTACCGAGATTGAAAATACTCGTCAAAATTTTTTCCATACGAAATATCTACATAAGTGCTGATGAGTGTCATTCCAGGTTTTGTTTAAAAACGATTGACTTTAAAAGTCTGCTATACATATAATGTCGCGTCAGTTCTGGAGTTAATATAGAATGTTTAACTGCTATTTCTTTTGTAATAATTTTCTGGATGCGTCTGTCGCTTGTGCTAACAGCCATTCTCATCATTCTCGCTAAGTCAACACTTACGCAAGAAACGGAAGAGATAAACGATGTAGAACGCAGCGCTCTAGTAAGCAAATACGAAAATGCAAACAACGTACTCAACGTTCTAATATGATAATTGCACTTTATAAGCTCAACTTTCACAATGTAGATCACCTATGTTGACTATGCGTTTAACGTTTCAGATAAACCACGTGAAGGAATATTTCGCACAGACCTACTAGCATTTTAATGCAAGAAAAAAGGAAAATACATAGATGCCACAAGATTCACTTTTGGTATTTAACATTCAAAGACTGGAGACATGGATAAACCCCATTTTCATAAATCTTTTATAGCCACACTGTTGAATTTTCATTTTTCTTATCGAATCTGTTCTATTTAATGGTGCAACCTAATGAGAAACGTTTCACAGGAATCTTAATTTAACGTGAAAGTATTAAGTATTTTAATTTCATAAGTAGGTAATAAGCGTACATCATAATTATACTGTTTTGTTCGTGTAAACGCTACACACTTTACACTGTAAATCAAACTCCAAAAACCAGAGATAGAGTAATTCCATTTTTCCCATTAAATGAACCTACATACACCAGTAAATGTAAAATATGCAAATTGTTCTACACTGAATTCATATAAATTAACAGTCAAAACTTTGGTAACTAGTATAAGCACTTTAATCCTTGTGTGGCGGATACGTGATCCATTTAAATCCATGAGAAACTACGTATGTTATCCACTCGTTACTTATTACTATCGTTGCTTGAATCAATCATTATCAAAATCAGCATCTACTATAAAAGTTTATTCCAAGAATTGTATTAAGGAAGTACACACTACTGTTAGTAAGAAGTTGCTGTCGACGGTTGAGTTATACGCCATACAACAATTAAAGGAGGTTCGAGCTGCATCTCTTTTAGGTATCTAATGAATAATGAAACCGTAGATTATTTCTGCGCAATAATGACACCTTCGGCAGATAGCCCGTTTAAAAGTCGAGCCACGATTTCTTGCTAATGCAATAGGCGTGTGTCATGTTCATCGGGCACGGTAAAGATGTTGCAAGACGTCACACACTTCGAACAATTCTACAGAGTTTATCGTTTTTCTATCCACATTCTAAGATTCTTCTAAGTCTTATTTGTTTGAAAAATTATATACACAGAGTAGGATAACTGTCGCGTATAGTTACGATTAGTAGTGTCTAGTAAGAAAGTCTAGAATGACTTTCTGTGAGAAAAATTGATCAAAATTGGAAAATACACTTTTGCATGTAAAAATTGTAAAGCTCCATTTTCCAAATAAAAAACTTGTATATTTTTATATTATCATCAGAAAATAGAGTTTGCCCTTTATATATTTTTGTTACATCTTGAATGTATGATGCTCCATTTTTTGGAAATGAAGGAAACAAGTGAACGATGTTCATAGAAAGACAGACTGTATTTAATGTGACAACAATTTTCTCTGCCAATTTGGCAGATATGTTCTATTTATGACGTAGGCTTAAATGATTACATCAACAGCTAACATGAAAAATGAGAAAAAATAAGAAATATAAACATCATGTACCTATGTGTTCTCCAAGGATAAAATGTCAAACAATACAAAATCGTATCATCCATACGCTCGTCGATTACGAATTCGAATAGCGAATGAATTAAATTGAAATGCGGGGCATGCATTCCTATCGGCGTGATACGCATCAAATTGTAAACGTGCAGTGATTTACGTTCAATCTCTACGAATTGGACATATCAGATATGCTTCTATTATCATTTATTAATTTAAAAAAGAATATCCAATAGCACCGCGGTGATAAAAGCATAAACACAACCTCTTTCTTTTATTCTTAGTTTTCTTCTTTTAGTATTTCTAGTGGGTGCATCGAAATATGAAGTTGCATTTTTTTTGTTTAGAATTTGAGATACCTTACCAGAATATGTTTACTCCATCCCAAAGGGAGGTCCAATTGAAACTAGTACCTACCAATTATAAATTGTCACGTTTGCAAAGAACGAGTTAAACGTTACACGAATGGAATGAACAAAAGTTTCTTACGAACTTAATACAATGTGTTTCGAAATCAGAGCATTGAAAATTCATGTAAACACCCAACAGGTAGGTAATTGTGATTCTGTCCGGAGGAATCTGACCAATACTGTTTTACGCAATGATGCATGTTCACTTCGAAACTCTTCAAGCAGCTGCAGAACGAGGAACACGTTTTGAGAGTCTGCTCCTACCTTATTCTTTGCAGTTTGTCCCTGTCGTTGATACTCGCTCCCCCATAAAGTATATTCTATCACGTGCATATACAATTCATAGAAAGTTTCGACGGTCGACAGGTTATATTATATGAGCAAGTAACTTCCTGATAGTAAATTTCCCGTCAACCGTGGAGGACATGCATGCATGTGTACGTATGTTTGGTCGATGCGACGCTAGATCGAAAAATATGGCCCCGCGACTCTACAAATATCTATAAATGTGCTTTTAGGATACGCGATATATCCTCTACGTGTCCAGAAAGGCTTAGACAAATTCTCTCCAAGCTGCGAGGAGAAATTCCTTCCACAAAAACAATTCATTATAATATTAATATTGTGAACGACCGAGAAATTTATAATAATGAAATATCCTTGAATTGATAAAGCGAAGTGTGATACAGAAAGGAAAAAACGGAATATGTATATAGAGTCATAAACTTTATTTACTGATAAATGTCGTAAACCGATAGCTCCGATAAAATAAATCAAGAATATTTTGTGAAAAATGAAAAACATTCCAGTTGACGTGAATTTCTGCTTACTTTTCTCTAGTAAATATTGTTTTATTGATAGATGTCAAAATGATAGTATACAGTAATAGGTAGGTAGTACCTACCGGGTACTACTTTACTATCTTCGTTACAAACCTATGAAACGGAATGGAATTAATTATTATTATTATTAAACGTTTTTCTTAAACCCGACCTTGTTCTTCAACCTATCATAAGTTACTTTACGTTGATATTGTCGGATGAGGATATAAGAGGCAAGAAGGCTTAACTTCTTTTCTATTGACTGAATTAAAAGATGGCCATGGAAAAGTGTAGACAAGAAAAGGTAAAATAAAAACTTGAGAATTATTGATGTGTAATATTCAGCGTTTCAAACGCAATCGTGCACTTTTCACCTTTTTTCGTGTAAATGTTAGTTGGATATGTGTCGAGCTAAGATTAACCAAGAGGTATTACAAAACGTGAAATGCTATTTGTCAAAACCAGTTCCATATGCAAGAGTGAAGCGTGATTGATGGAGGTAATTTTAGTGGACAATCTGGTACATTGTCAGGGAATCCCCTTTTAAGGGTATTCCTGGAATTGCATATGGCAAATTCCAGGAATCAACGGCGATTCTTGCTCGCGTTCCATACAAAGGGTGCAATTTATGATGATGCTTAGCAAAATGCGAAATAATGCCTTCCATTGGTTTTCGTTTACGAAGCTTATGTGCACTTGTGAAGAAAAGAAAACTTCTACTGATTTGTAATAGTTAGTTTACTGGATCTCCATAAAAAATTATATCTATATCTATATAATTGGAATCATTTGATTGGTTATCTATAAAAAAAATTGATTAACATGTGATCGATCGTACGTTCTCTCGCCTTCCAAGATATCTTATTAACTACGATAGACTTAGCACGATAATCAATAAATATTTTACCAATTATTCTATATTCTTTCTTATAATAGGTACAGTGGAATATCTGAGATTATTTTATATGTGTTATAAATATTGAGTCCAAGAGATAATTGATTCAGACGAATTTTGCGTGGTTTAAATCAAGTCATGCACTGCGTGGTTTAAATCAAGTCAAGCTTCGACTTCCTACAATCCCTAAAACCTAGGAGAGCATTCTCAGTGTTCGAAGAATCATTGCTGGTTAAAAAATGCTAGATGTGCTACCATACCTAAATGAAAATCAGGGGGTAATAAACCAGAAGAACACCGCGAATCTAAAAGTAGCTACCTCAAATTTTAAATATTTGAGGTAGGTATCAAGGAATATCAGCATAATGGATCTTTAGAAAAAGCTTCTGAACTAATTCCATACGACTTGTAAACCACACTCCCCTGCATTCCCAACTTCTCTCACCCATTGAAGCTACAAGTTTCGTCCAACTATTAACTATACAACAGGTATAATAGGTCTTCCCACACAACTAACAAGTGGTTTACATCAACCTAACACAATCAATTCTGTTACAGATTATGGCATTTCGAACACCACTCCTAACGTATCAAATTGCTTCAGACTGTTCATCCCAACGAACTCTTTCATCCTGTAACTATTATGAATGAAACCCGTAAACTCATCGACGACTAATCAATCATCACGAAAACGCGTCTCGATTGACCAGACGCTGGGCACAGAAGAAATGGGAACAAGCACGTAGAAAAGTGTACGGCGTGGAGATAGGAGGTTTTGATAGGAGATTCCTTGTGCGAGACTCTCGGTCGCGTAGGCGGTTCGTTCCGGATTCCTTGACCACTTCCACCCTTCTGCTGACCGTTCTTTAGTCAGACTCTTTCGTCGTCCGCCTCTGCTTTCGTCCTCCTCTGTCTGGTTCACGGCGTGGTAGGTGCATGCCTTTGTGAAATCGTCACCGAGCCGACCCGACCCTGAGACGTCTCGAGGGTGGACGACTACATTGGCTTCTCAGTTCTCACTCAACTTCGCGGGCTACGTGCATCACCATTACACGCTACACACCGCTAATTTGCCATGTTCTTTTGCATCTGTCTGCCGTAAGTCGCTTCGTCCAAACTTACAGCGTGAATCAGTGTCACGGTTCTTCGCGAAGAGAATTCATTCCACCCTTCCACGTGCCCTTGTTTCCTCCCCCTGGTATGCAGAAAGGTGGAGGGGAATAGTGTTATCGAATACAGAAGAGAATTTCTTTACTTTGTTACAAGATGTTCTGCAAAGTTTCTGAAAAGTTAACGAAATGTGATATTCAAATAAATCCATCGCAACAAAGAATTTAAAACATCAGCTTATGAAAATAAAAATTCTTTTTAGAATGAATGTCAAAAGTTAAATAAGAGACTCGATTGTTTCTATCTAAATCGAACATTTTCTGTTGATTTCTGTGTTTGGTATTCTCCATATTTGTTTCATTTTGCAGTAAGGCTGCTAGGTTCGAGAAAGAATTTCAAAATTAAATAGTAGCCTGATAATTATAAATTGGAAAGTTCTAATATGCTATATATTCGATAAGCAACTTTCTTAAGAAGTTTAGTAATAAATACAATTAACATTTTGATCCAAGAAAAATAACACTTTCAACTTAGTTTCGTTTTGAATTATTCAATGGTATTTGCATTAATACATGTAATCAATAAATTATGTACTATGTAGTTGTAGTTTTCAGAGACTCGGGAGAAATAACAAAGGAGTAAGTAGATGTCATTTTAGACTTGTTGAATTAAAACTCGCAACCTGTAGCTGGATGATTTTTTTTCACGGTGGTCTATACACAGCAAACTTTGATATACGTTTCGTGTGTAACCTGTAAACCTGTCCGCATGAACGCAGTATCTTACAGTCACCTGATAAGCTTAATCTTTAGGGGTGAACTATTTGTTCAACTTTTGTGTACGCTCTAAACATCATTCACGTCCTGTTTTATGTTCCTCGAGCATTTTACTGGTTATACGTACACACAGAAAACACACTGGAACCCAATTATGTATTTGGTCTCGCCTTTCGTAACCAGATTCTTGCCCCATGTTTGCAGTTGTTTCGTTTGTTTGGATCGTTTAATGGATTCTTCGAGCAACAGAAACGACAACTATGTTCCATTTACAAATGAAAGGTAGACATTTTCTAATGTAATCCTCTCATATTCAAACAAATTTTATTACGATTTTTTTCAGTTTTCAATATTAAAAATTTTCTGCTCCAAATCGCATCTTTTCAGTCTATCATTTAATTTGTTCCGTTGCACAAAGGAAGACAATAAATGGAACAGGAAGACAGGTGCACATCGGGCCACTATAAAAATTCTACCGCTATTTCTGCCAGCTCTGTGAGCATCGTGCAAGTACCTTCGTGCGCCGTGACGAAATAGGCACTTGGTTCAACGTCGGGGATCCTTGATGTTGGTTAAGACGATACTTAAAACCAAGGGGAGGGAGGCGCTTTAGGGTTACGACTTCAGAGTTGCCAAGACACGTGAACACACGGATGTACCGATTTATTGCCGTCACAAGGAAGACGCGCCTTCGCCTCCCTTCCTTCGCAATCCGAATGCAGCCTCGAAGAGCAACTTGGTCACGCGTCACGGCCATTACGTTGGCAGTAGCCATGAATCCCTTTTATTTCATCGATCCCATCCACTTCATCAGCCAAACTGCTTCACGGACACGCTGCACTCCGAATTCACTCGATCGTCCCTTCATCGTTTCATTTTTTCCATCGTTTATCCCTAACTGACGCCGCATTAGCACAATTTTCTCATTAAGGCCTTTTCATACGGCACATGTACTTATATAGTTTCTAACGTGCCACGGTGGAAATTCAGGTTTTTGGTAGGATTATGAACAGTGCCGAGAAAAGTGGATTATGGTATTCAATTATAGAAAAATAATTGTTCGTTATTACGTCACTTTCGATAAATATCTTGGTCCAGGTATTATTAAGAAATGCATACTAGGGAATATAAGTACCATAAGTACCTTCCTATTACATATTAGGATATACTATTTGGGAGCTACAGAAGTATCTCGTATGAAAATAGTGATGTATTTACTTGGCATAATAATAGTTTAAAAAAAAAAGATTAATTGATGGAAAATATGCGAATCTTCCTAAAATACCACTCACGAGCCACAAAAATGTCTAGTGCGAACAGGTTCTTATTCTTCTTCCCCTGATCAGCACGCCATTTATGCGAAGAATCACCAGTCGAAGGACTACTTAGTCTAAAACAGCCTGCAATCTACTACGCTATGTCACTTCCATAAATCATGGAAATAGTCGTACTTTACCCAGAACATGATTTACGTCCGTAACAGAACATTTATCGTTCCAGAAACCTGCAACGCTGTCAATTTTCAAACTGAATGATTTATTGTTGCTACGCGAATCCACGTTTCGCTTCTTCGATGCAAGAGAATGCACCGCCTGCCCCCAGGTACTACTTCGCGCGTGAATTGTAGGATATCTGGCGATCTCAGTAGCAGGTAACATACAATTTCGAGCAGGCGAGTACCTGGCGTAAAGGATAATTAATTTCTTCCATTCTGCTGGCTTTTATGTATCACTGTGTCAATTCTAGATCTCGAGCCATGTTACGAAATAACGGATATCTTCGTTCTCAAGTAGACGTATGTAGAGTAGATATATACTATGTGATATTAAGTCATCAAGTGCGCATACATAGTTTTTTCTTGAATTCCTACATGATTCACTTCAATATGTATTCAAGAGAGAAATTACACATTCTGTAGGAATCTGTTACACTGGTAGGTTCTGCTAATGTTTTGAAAGAATAATATAAAGTATGCTTGATTATTTTGTGTACGTTAAGGACAATTTGTAATTGTTATTTAAGCGGGGGTTGCGCCTTGTTGAGCCGAAAATATAGGTAATTCTTTGTGAATTTTTTGTACAAAAACGGTTCGACAAATTAATTTGAGGTTTGCCAGGCTGCTTTATTGAATCTTGAACTATTGTTCTGAAATGCCTTGAAAATAACGTTCGTATAAGTTATGATTATTAATAAATTAATTGCCGTATGTCGTAAGTCACTTTTTACAAGGAAATGGTGTTACAATTCAGTGCAATAATGGCACTTGATTATTCGTTACGTTACCATTAGTTTCACAAAACTAAGAAAAGGGACTTAATTTACTTGTCAACTAAGGGGCTCGTTTGTAAATTTGTAGTGGAACCCAATAGAAGCACGTTTCGAACAATCTTTTTCTATTCTCCGTTAGAGTTGTACTCTCAGATTTGCACGTCAACCTCCATACGAATTAATATCATAAAAGTAAAATCATTGACTCATAATCTGTTATCATCGCCACGTTTTCATAATCTTTTTAAATATGCTTGATCTAAAAGCGGTTATCTTACTGATAGAGCTGAACCATTTATAAATCCAGGAGGCTTTTGTTATGCAAAAGAAGATTCTCATTCCACTTACACTCCACTCTGCAGTGTGTAGAAAACCTGCACTCCGTTCCGAACAATTTTTTTAGAAAAATAGAAAATAAATGTTCAACTAATATGTTCTACAATACTAACTGTATCTAACATATTCTTACATGTATACTGATTACCAATAATAAAGTATGATAAAATATTGGAAAAATGAATAACTTTAGCAATAATGGAATAAGTAAATATGTTTGTCCATGCGATTGTTTACGCCTTGATTTTATATCGTTCGATTGAAATATGTAAGAGGTAGTCACAAATACGTGATAATGCATCGTTCGAAGTGCATCGGCGAGGAATATCGGCGAAATTATCGGAATACTGTATTGTCGGATAAGTAATTCACATACCTATCTGTGTTTATAATGAATTTCTGTATATTACTCGACCTGGCAAGAAAATCAAAATTCTTGAAAATCAATGTGGTAGGCGATGCTTGTTTATTTAAATAACAAATTTTGACAAAACAGGGAAGTAGGAAAATACGTATTAACTTTTAAGGGCTAGTTTCGCCTTAAAGAATTAAAAAGTAGCAAATAAAAAATTGCCTGATGGTTATGTTCTATTGGGATCCCCTAAAAACCTGCAAACTTTTAAAACAAAACGGAATTTTCGCTTTACTGAAGTTTCCTTCTAACAGTGAGTGTAACTTTACTTTTAACATTTTGTATTTTTTTTTTTATTATTATTTTTCTTCGTATGTAATGTGAAATAAAGATAAATAATTCATATGTATCATTATTATTAATATCCACTACAGCTAACAATAAATCTAATGCGACTATCGATTATCAATAAATTATTGATATCACCTTGATTCATTTAAAGCATTCAAAATCTATTTATTTTTATTTGAACTTATTAGAGACAACATATCAGTGTGCTTTGGTTGTAATTTCTAATTCCAACTTCCCTCCATTCTTGTAGAGCACATATGCATACTCTAGAAATCCAGATTGACATTCCAAGTTTCGTTGTCCCCAATTATAAACAAAATTATCACGCGAACTGTGTCCGATTCACTTTGCCAAATACAAACATTTCGTTTGAACGATCGCGCGATTAAAGTGAAAAATGAAGTATCTACGTTAAAAATGTCGTCCAGCTTTTATGAAATATTTCTTCCACGAGATTAAAGCATGCACTCTATATGAATAACATGCTGTACATTTTGTTGATTCACGAGGAATTTTGAAAATGTTACGAAATCTAACAGTTTACAGAATGCAATATCGAAATTATAAGCCAAGATGTATAACAGTTAATAATAGGATTCCACGCTTCAATTATATACGCAATTAATTACTTCACCCTCTGATGAGCTCCAGAAACATTTTCGTATTTCACAATCTCGTCATGAAACGATATCACGGTTTCGTTAATTGCATTCCTAATTTCTGAGCTGCCATGCGTTGCGCTTTAATTACAGTAGATTAAACAAAGTTTTAATCGTTTCGGTACCCTTTGTTTTACTACGTCGTTCCATTAATTGCTCTACTTTCTCCGAAGAGATTTGCCGCAATTAAATGAAGCCACTTTCAATAATCTCTATTTCGTTTTATTACAACCGCGATTCGTGCAATTTGAACTTTGCCCTGTTTTACCCAATTTACGGTAAAACCGACTTGTTACCGCCTTAAGGAGGGAAGTCCTTGTAATATTTTTTGCTTTGGGTCTCAAAAATATAGCTGCACAGTTTCAAAGTGGATTTTGAAAAATTCTGAGAGCTACGGAATGTTTTGTATAGATAACTAAATACAACTAAAAGCAAATAATATTGAAATATAGCCAAACTTATAAAACAAAAGAATAACACATAAAACAGCTGTGTCATATATTCTACTTACTATCGATTTACACCGAAATACATCCAATTTACTAATTTTAATTTTTTGGGCTTTTGCCACGTTTCTGTGTTTTCAAATCACTGCGCAGCATCTTTTTTCGTACCGCTGCATTCATAACAACTCAATGCCTGCTTAATATGCTGCTGGTAACCCGAGATAAATTCCAAATCCACGCCACAAAGTGCCCGGCGATTAACGTAAGATATGCCTGTCTTATTCCCGGCTTTACTAATTGGTCGCGACAAAACGATAAATACACGCGACGCCGGCAATCGAGACTGGCGGGATTGCGTAATGTCTGAGAGAAATTTCGTTGGACGCTCTCTGTCATGGGTTTAAAATAAATTACCACGATGCAGGCCGATGACCTGGCCCGCCCAGCACGTGCAAAAATCTTTTTCTCCCTCTAACAGCGCTGCCTCGCGCCACACGCGGAGCCGAAAGCATCGTAACAACACGATTCGGTCACAAGGATGCTAATTAAGAGCACTTCCAGCCCATCGACAGCACTCAAACCGCTCATCCTTAATTCCAAAGCGTAAACTCGCTCTACGACCGGCCCAATCGTTTTTCAAACGCCGTCGCAACTTTTATAGTTCACTTTGTCTGGAAAACTCCCCAACAGGGATAACGTGATCGTAAAATTAGAAGCGTTTCACGCCTGGTCGCGCTTTGACGCTTAACTGTCTCGTTAATATCCTTCGTCAACAGATGATGCCTACACGAGTGCGTTATTGTGGAGTGTGTATAGTAATAATTTGTTACAATGCATTTGATGCGAGTAGGTAGGTACATGCGTGACATGTCGTGTAATTTGTAGTAAAATGTGCAATGAGACTTCTCTCGCGAGAGACATATTATAATTTTAAAAGAAGGAAATGGCTTTGGGACATTCGTTAAACACGAAAATAGGTAAGGTAAAGGCACCATGTATCAGTAGTTCACTCTTTTCAGAAAAACATGAAAAATAAGGTTTTTAGAAGTGACGATCTTTTAAACAAAGTGCAGTTAGAGAAGTGTATAAAATAAATGCAGTTAGAGAACTGTATAAAATAAGTGCAGTTAGAGAACCGTATAAAATAAGTGCAGTTAGAGAACTGCAGTTTGTTCAAAAGATCGTCACTTCTAAAAACCTTATTTTTCATGTTTTTCTGAAAAGTGTCAACTACTGATACATGGTCAACTACTGGTGCCTTTACCTTACCTAAGTTAAAGGGGTAGTGGACTATTTCACCTCCAGAAAATCGATTACTTTTTTTACTGATTTTGAAAGTCTTATCCTTTATGAAAATTTCAAACAAAATTTCATGAAGATTCAAATAATTGTCGAAGTTACAGCAGCGAACGTAATTGAGTGCACCATCGAGTAACAGCCTCGTAAAGCGGAATTGGCATAGGGCACGTAACTTTGAAGCCAGTTTTCTTGAAACACCATTTTCAGAAACGGTGTACATCGTAACTCTTGAACCAATGAATATTTTCACTTGAAATTTTTACTGGAGCTGTAGAATTCCATTCTCTATCGTGTAAAAATTCCGCATCAACATTGGATGTTTGTAAAACATTTTATAACTGATTAAAGACGAGTTTTTCCCGTAAAAATGTTGAAAAAAATTGATTCGTGTGTAACTTCCACAATTTCTGTTCAAATTCATCGGCAAGTTTCCACACTGTAGATATTTGTGTATGGAATAATCACCTCAAAGCATTTTGCTTTCAGGTGATTGGTTCACCTGAATCGATGTACACCACCTGCAGCGGCGCGCCGTACAGGACTATTTTAAAAGATTAATAAGTTCGACAATTTTATATATTCCGACGTTTTTTTTTGTGCAAATACTCGCAAACGTGCACACAATAGACTGTTAAAAGCATGACTATAACGTTTTTCTGGTATCAAAGTAATTTAGCACAAAGGAACTATCGATTTTACGTATCCAATAGTCCACTATGCTCGATTGCATTTTGAAAAATTAACAGAGGCATAATTCTTGTATGCAGATCTCGGAATATCAAAAGAATAAGTTATATCACTTCGGTATAATTTTATGTAGGTATTACAAGGGCAAAAACTGCATCCAACAATTTTTTTATTAACAAACGCATATATAAAACATTGTAAATGACTTTCTTATATTTCGTACAGAGCTGATCTTCTCAAAAATGAAAACTCGCGCAGGAAAAATGAGAACTCGCGATTTGACATTCTCAACTAAATAGTCGCGCTAATATTTGAAGTCTTATTTACATTCATCGTTTTCTATATTTCAAGTCTTATCTCAAGGTTGAAAGATTTTTTGTCGATTATTTACATAACTCATTTTCAGCAAAGCTGCCTACTTTTTGCAGCAACGATTTCAATTTAAATACCACACTCTGTAGGTATACATTCCCCAAAGAATGATAAACCCATATTCTTCAGTCTCAAATATGCATTAAAATCGCATTCGGAACGCGTGGATATTTCAAACCAGGCGTATTCTCGTTCCAAAAATAATCCAGCCCTAAATACGCATTAAAATCGCTTTTAAAACGTGACGATATCGGTAGAACCCGGCGCAAAGTCGACAGTAAACACAAGCTGGAAACATTAATGTAATTCGATCTCGAGATTATTTTCCTACCAGCCAGGCAAGATTACCATTGTCCGATATCGTCCGCATAAAACGTGTCTCACGCGTGTCGGGGGTTCATGAATGCTCCAGCAACAATAATAGCAACGCCCTCCCGCTGGGTGGGACAGCGAGTGCACTTAGAATCGCAGCGGTCGTACTTGTTGATGTTTTAACAACCCCACGTGCGAAAACGGAATAGAACGACGCCGGAGAAGACCAACACTTTGAGCCGCGCCGACGCCGACGCCGTCGATGTTTCACGGTTCAAGGGGGTCCTGGCGGGCTAATTGCGCGTGGAATCGTATTATACACGGCGAAAAATATATATCAGACGGACGAATAGGTGAACTCGTTTTGGGGGAACCGGGTGCTTGAAGTTGGATGGCGAAAGGCCTTTTAAAAATACCGAACGGGTTTCATTCTGCATAGTCATGATCGCTTTGCGATTCACGCACGCCTGTTAAAAATGCCATTATACATTTGTAGGTATAGTAATCCACCTTTTCAGTATCATAAAATTGATTATTGGATGGGGCTTGTTATGAAAGAACGTAGGTATTTTGGATTTTTGGACTCTGTGGTATTTTATGTCGAGGAAGCAGGGATTTCGTGGCATTAATTACTTTAATTTTTGTCTCGGAAACTATAATACTTTATACAAAAAACTTTTTTTTTGTTTGAAAGGTAGTACATTTAGCTATGTCTGTGGATTTTGGCGTTAAAAGATATTTATGAATAACAAAGTTATTTCCGAAAAATTTAGTTAATATATTGAATTATGTAGTCCTTGGACGAAGGGTTTTTCGAAATATTGATTTAGGAGAAAATGGCAAATGTTCAAACATAAAATGTCGATTGTCGGTCAAAATCGAAGCCCTCTTTCAGACAAATTATGAAAACCCATCCATATTTTTGCACAAGACTGCTATTTCACTACATAATATTCTCTACCACTACTCTTATATAAGCTAAGATTCTCAAGTTTCTCTGTCTTGTAATCTTTCTTACATAGCACCCGAAAATATCCGCTTAATTGGGTATCCCCCTAGGAAGACGTAAGTCGCGTCTACGCGGGCGTATTCGCGTTTCACGGCAGACACACGACCGCTGGGCGAAGCAGCCTCCTCGCGATAATTACCGCTAGCACATTTCGTGGCCGAATGGACCGGCCAGTTTCGAATTCGTGGCCCGGAGGTTTCGTGCAAGCTGCACTTTCCAGAGAGCATCGAACAGCATTACAAATTGCAATGCACGCACAGCCTTATACGGCCACGGATACGAGAAACCGAGCCCTGCCCCTCCGCCCTTCCCTTCTCCACAGCCAACCCTCCTGATCCAGACCGTGGAACCTGGTCCTGGACATCAAACAGGACCAGATACGCTGTGGTGCAGCCCCGAACTGGTATACGTGCGACTGCACCGCTCACCTTTTCTCCTTTCCACTCTCACAGCCACTCTCTGAACCAGGTGCAATCGACAGGTCGCTGCCGCTGCAACCGCGGGATGCATTCGTTTATTCGACCGCCGCGCGCCGTGGGATTCAAACGGAATACACATTCGTAAAGAATTAATCGAGGCTGGTGGAAATCACGTAGGGTTTCTTTGGCTTTTGCAACGAGTCTTATTTGCGTTAGGTATGTTCTACTATCGCACAGTGGTTCTAAATCGCTAAGGACTGGCAAACCCCTCCAAGCGTACTTCAATTTAGTCAGCAATCGATGCTCGGGGGTTTCTGGGGTTGCTGTTTACGAATTCGAAACCAAAATTGCAAAAATCCAAATGGCGGATCTAATATCACTGGTATAAACGTTGTTTTTTGTGAAAATTGAGTATTTTCAGATTTTTTACTGAAACGTATAATTAGAATGTCAAATTTAATGTGGCGATGTCAATTTCAAAACTTTTTTAGAAGTTATTGTACATATTATATAATGTTATTCATCTTGCCCTTAGAAAATGTAAAGATACATTTAAATAATTACAATTCCTGTCATACTGCAAAGAAACTTTAAAATTCCCCTAGGATAGTGGGCTATGAACGAGAAGAGAAGTAAGAAGCGACAAAAGAATTCAAAGTGAAGGGAGCAACAAAGAACGGAGGTAAATAGATCCCCAATCTTCGCTTCACAAAGGTTTTCTATTCTTGCGATGGAACGTGAAGAGAGAGAACCTACGCAAGAACTTCGCCAGGATTAGACGCAGACTATTTTCGGTTTGTTTCTTGTGCTTCGTTTTCTGTCCTTCCTAGTCTCTATTTTCATTAATTTGTAAGGTCCCTGTTAACGTTGTTCTGTAAGACTTTGATCTCGAACGGACTCTACCATGGAAATCCCCAAAGCATTCTTCAACCACGAAATTAAAACAACATCTCATCGAGTAAGAAAGATGAAGTCTTATTTGAAAAATTCTATTCACGAACCAGCACGCTGCCAAAAGTCCTGCTTCTGACACGACACTTTTAATTGCGTTACTTGATTCTTCGAAAACAAGAATTCTTACGTTGTCAAATTCATAAATTATTATTCAGTAAGACAAAATTGAGTAATTAAAAAGAATCGAAGTACTCCATTAAACTCTACTTAACAAGTAGGTATTAAGAGCAATTATTTTTTTACCTCACAAAAATTTGCATAAAAACGAGACACCAATGGTAAATAAATTTCTGCACTGTACAACTCTTACGCGCGATAATTTTCAAGAGAGGTGTTTATAATAAATTACAATACGTCATTGAGTATTCCATACGCGATCAAAAATCACACACATTCCCTGGAAGCAAAATTATGTCGATCCGTCCTAAAAATTCTGCGCCGCCAACCATTCCTGTTATCCAAACGCGAGCCTTCGCGAAAAGAGCGTGCGGGACTTCCAAAATCGCCCGTGCCACGCGTTTCTTATTCAAGGAATCACGCCGTTCCAGCTTCACTATTTCACCGTTCCTACTTACGAATTTAAATTTATCTCGGCCACGCGTTTACGGAGACCGTTCCGTGAAATTCGGCCGGATACTCCGCGCCATTTTTACGTCATATCAGGAAACGAATCGAGCGAACGAGGAGGAGAGACTGCCACGCTAGAGAGGAACGAAAAAGGGCAAAGGGGTTGAGAGGGACGGTAGGGGAGGGGGTGGGTGGGGCTGGAAAGAAGGGTAAAAACGAAGAGTGGAGGGTGGAAAAAGTAAAAACTTCGAAAGCTGCAACGCGAGCTGTACGTGTCTGGAAAGGAAGAGAGAATAGAAGGGGAAAACCAGAGAGCCTAGGGCAGAATGAGAAATAGGAAGAAAAGGCAGAAAAACCACCGCCGACGGTACGAGTCCGCGGAGCGTTCGTATCGAGAGCTCGATTCGTATTTAACCGTACGAGTTTTCGTTTCCCGCCAAGACGCTGCAAAGCCTTTACGGCCTTTGATTCCCCTGAAATCCTGACGCGACCTAGCTACGCTCGTCCATAAAAAAAGAATAAACGACCAGAGAAATTCGAGGTCCCGGATTCAGAAGTCAGAGTTCTATCGATTTCTAAGGCATAAGTGTGTGTAGGTTTATCTGGATTGCTCGTCGATGATGGATATTACCGGGTTGTTATCATTAACGGCGGCGAGATATTCGAAATTCTGTAATAAACGGTGATTCTTTAAAAATTAGCCTAAGTGACTGATGAACCCTCGTAGAAAATGTGTTGGTATGGAAACTAATCATAGCAGATTCATTTTACGCTTAGGTATATGCAATTATTAAAAATACAGTAACTATTAGATTTGAATTGTTTGTAAGATTATTTATTAGTTGCACAAATATTAGCATCGCCTTAATTTTTTTTAAGTACCTAAAATACCGTTTAGGTTTCATTGTAAGAATTTTGTTATATCTACCATGGTTTTCAAGATATACAGGAAAATAGGAAAACACTCATTAACAAATGTTTAGGGGGTGTTTTCACCCTGAAAAGCCGAAAATGGGCACAAACGAAAAATTTCCTGACACTTCTACGGAGGTCCTCTACAATCCCTTGTTAATGAGGTACATGATGTGTGCTCTCGATTAAGGATTTACTAAATATCCCCAAGAGTATACATAACCTAATTAAGTTCCAAACGTGTACTAAATTTGGTATTTATCGCCTATATTTATTAAAATATCGGTTTACCTCGTTACGCGCGTTTTGAAACAGATAAATAGCAAAGTGCATGTAGGTAATACAAAATTTGTTTGTGCCGAAGAACACGATGGTAAAATCGAAATATCTGTGATCAGTAATCTAATAAAAAATTCTGCTATTATATTTCCCTCGACCAACTTTATCGTATCCTCTGTATGTAGTTCGAGAAATAATTGTCCCACAATTGTCTCCCTCGAACTGCCAAACTATCTGGCGACTCTAATGTTTTTCCCAACCTATAATCTTCTTCGTTTCTAATTGCACGCGTTCTAGAAAGTTTGGAAATTTCCTTGACAGTTTATGATGCTTCGAGAAAGCAATCCTGGGAATCCCTCTAGTTTTTTTATTTACCAAAGTATATATCTAACCAATCCACTAAAATTGATTGTGCACCATCAAGTAATTTGGTTTTCAAAAAGCAATGAGACTGTTGACTGTTGACATTTCTATCGTTTTGTTAGGATAGTAAATGTATTACTGCTGCAAAATGATTATTAACTACTATTTCGTTACTTTACAAAAGCTTTTCTATTTGGCTACCAAATCGAGTTATTGACAGAAAATAAAAATATAATATTTTAATTTTAACCCTGTAATATGTGCAATTATAGCGGGCGACTGCACTTTAATTATTTTTTATTATGTTAATCGTCTTTATTACTCTAATAGAAAAGACAACACATAATTTATAGACAAGAAGACTAAATGCGAGGCTACAGTGGTGGCACTGATTATAAATGTAAGTTTATACCCTTCGGTACATTAAACGATGTAATTTTTCCCTCCCTACATGACATTATTGGAGAAAAGACCATTATCAGTATAAAAGGTATTTTAACATTTAATTTACAAAGTCTTACTTGCTCCTACACACGTAATTACACGTAATATCTGGTATACATAGTTTTATTTAGACCTGCTATTGTCGTGTCATCAGTAAAGTGCACCGATCGATACAGGCTAATTCGATGAAGGTTCTTACATCAAAAGACCGTAAAGGAACCTTTTAAATATAATTACTTATTTAAGCTATTCTTTGACTAAACTAAATTATCGGTAAACTCCATTATCTAATGTCTGTTCGAATTACGAAATTTTCAGCTAATATAATATTCACTTTTCTGGCACCGGATAATTCTACATTTTAAGTAACGTAACATAATTAAAAAAAAAATAAGAACTCTAATGTCAAGAAACGATTCCATTAAACAATTGATTGCTACTTCTGTTCGGTTAAATGATTTATACTACTACAAGAATATAAATTTAAACTATGTCTCTAAACTTTTTGTATAAATACTCCAATTTAGGGGAGGGAGATTGAAACTCTGCATAGAGTTACATAACAATAAATAAACGGTTCTAGTAAAAGCAAAGTGCGATTCCACTATGCAACAATATGTGTAAAAATTAAAAAGCCTATTCAGTGGCATCCAACTGAATAGGTTAAACTTTAAATCCCAAAAACAAAAACGGAACAATAAAATATCATAATGTGAAAACTGATGGAAGTACATCCAAAACTCAGTTTTCGACTCAGCTCGCTTTCAGTTCGAAAACGCGACGCCCTCCTTCTCCATTTCTGTGGAATCATCGTGACAACGGATACCATAATAATTGAGCCGTAAAATTAAAGGGGCAGTATAAACAGAGCACTGAAGGGAGAAATGAAAGAAAAGCAATAAGTGCGCCTGCACACACTCAATTTTTACCAATTCGAGAATTGGTTTCGCCTGCTTTTATTTTCGAGCCCCCAGCAAAATTCTCGGCGCACCACGCCTCTATCCTGCCACCGTAATCTCTTTTCATGCACTTCTAGATCTACATAGAAGGAGAAAATAGTGGAAAACATGTGGAATGAGATACTGTAGGAGATAACGAGCACTATACCATGCACCCAGGAAAAACGAGAATACGTTCGTTTATTTCGGCTTATCAGTCGCGTTAAAATTCCTGACAGATAAAAGAACTCCAATTATTTTCATATTTTCACTGTAAAATGAATTTTAATGAATTTTTTTTAAAAAAGAGGTACGAAATGTAGAAAATTATGGATTAAGTATGAATTCTTTTGTTTGAAAGTTACACTTTTTATTCGTGTTATTACATTGTTACTTCCGCGTCAGTTCTATGATTTATTTACTCTATAGTTAGATGTAAACTATTCGTCCTTCATCGCGGAGATATGATGTGGTTCTGATACAATTTGAAATGTAGAGAACTTTGAAATAGTTTGGAACCAACGTTAAATTTGTATTATGTGTAAATAACATATTAATTAATGCGAAGCAAAATATTGTGGACAATGTATATGGCACATAGAATTATGGTCAGAAGAGAATTTAAAAATTAGGCGATAACAAAGATAGTACGATTCGATAAGAAGAAAGCAGAGATTTCTAAGAATATACCAATGACAGTAATATGACACATACATAGGTATATTATTATATTTATTATAGAGGCAAGACGAAATAAATAAATAAACTTCCCAGTTATGCACTTCCTCTTCAATATAATCAGCTTAAATTGAATTGCTTATCCAATTTATGTAATCACATGCCTAGCCTACTTTTCAACATAAACGGCATCTTTATTGAGGCACTTGTCTAATTCTAGGTGACAAAAATTTACGAAACATCATCCACAGGGATAAATTAAAGAACACTTTTTTTCTTTCCCTTCAAAGGCACCACAAAAAGATCTAATAATTCACAAGCTCTAACACATCGAAAGTCGAGATCGAATGATACGTCTCAATGGTAGATAAGGAGCAATGGAGGAGCATGAGATGACACGAAGCGGTGGAAGGAATAAAGAGAGAAAGAGAGCACGTTCCAGTTGGCACGTAAAAATAGTAACCTCGGCTGGGTTTTGCCAATTTAAGAAACCGTTTCGCTCAATCCCATTTCTGGAACTCTCAGCACGGCTACAAAATGCTCCATTTGAACGATCTGTCGTTACTGTTCTCTTTCCTCATTCTACCCTCCGCCGTTTAGGTCAACTTGCTGGTTATTGCTATCCTTTGTATCGACGCAAGGAATACTCGCGCCTCATAAAAAATTCCAACCCTCGATAAACTGTACCGCGAATGTGAACCGCCTCGAAACCACTGGGGTCGAGTTCCTGAATAATTTTCGAGGATAATCGTAAGACGAATTTCAGGGGGGTCGAAGTTTGTATGTTTGTATACCTACCTTGCACTTATAAAGTAAAGTGCTGCTGTAATCGAGCACTCAATTTATAGGCATAGCATATTAGTGTTATTAAAGTGTTGGGGAAGTAGTGCATACAATTTTGTACATATTCCAGAGAGTGCAGATAATTCGCAAGAAAATTGATAAACAACAATTCGGAAAAGCAAGATACTATGTGTTTTGTATGAGGTTGCAGAAAATTGAATTAGAAAATTCACTCTTCTAGAACTCAGTTCTGCTATTTGTGTATGTTTACAAGTATTGATTTCTCAAGCTTCGATAAATCTAAGTAGTTGCTTTATTGGATTTAAATACAAAACAATGGTGGTGAAAACATACTAAATGACGGGGGTGGGGACATAAAGTGAGGTATAGGGTTTATACAAAAACCGACTTTTGAAAAAACGGGTTTCTGAATTCCACAATTGCCAAAAAACCGGTTCAACCGATTTGGAAATTTCACAAAAAAATAATTAAAATAAAAAATAAATATTTAAATTAATAAAATTTTAAAAATATAGTTGTACCCGAGTCGATTTCAAGTCAAAATGTTAACGTTTTTAATTAAATAATTAATTCAGTTTTACATACAAAATTCTAGTATATAAAACCTTTTTTAAAATTTAAAACCCAGCATTCGAATTTTACAAATTTATAAAAAAAAAACCCTAGGGAGGTAGGAAATCACCCCATCAAACTTCTCTGGAACTGTATTTTTACTTAAGGACAGAAAAATTGCTGAAGTGTTCGACGAAATGAAACTTTGGCAGACAGATTGGGTGCACGCAATATGGAACAGCACGTAATATGGAACACCGCAAGATCTCGACAGGTATAAGTAATGAACTGAACCGGCAACCATGTGAGTTATACCTTCCTTATAGACAGAAGGCAGCCATAGTGACCTTTGAGCTTCAGTCGAAAATCCACCGAGGAAAGGTAAACATTTTTCGTTTCCAAGGTGTTAAAAACTTTGTGAAAAGCAAGTCAAATAGTTGAATATTTTAGTGACGGTGAGTTAAAAAATATTACTCTTGTATGATGTTTGTTTTTGATTGTTCAAAAGTAATTTACCATGAAATTTATTTTCTACGTAGTATAATTCTTACTGTCGTGTCGAAGTAACTGGATTCCAACGCGTCATTTATAGAAAACTAAGAAAGTTAAAATAAATTGCAACAAATAAAAGATATTTATATATTTGTCTTTTGACTTTTACTTTAAACGTTGGTTTTATTAAAATAAAAAAACGTTTCCCTATTTTTGGCAAGCTTTTAAAATCAGGTGTTCCGTATTGCGTGCAGTTACCCCGCTAATTAACCAATTATTCCCCTGTGTCTTCAATTTGAATGTAATAAAACAACTAAACTTATCACATTCTTGTTTAATCTTGATGTTCATAAAATTGTATATGACATATGATTGTATTGACATAATACGATAATGTTAACAGCATGTTCTTAGAAACGCTATCAATATCAGTAGATTTTTCAAATTAATTTCCTCGGTAACAAAGCACATCCCTTGCTTGCAATTTATCGCCACTCTGTATATTCTAAACCTGATACGTGTAATAAGGTGCAGCTATTCTGCTTATGGCGATGAAATAAACTAGACCAACCTCTCAGTGCATCCGCCGTTGTTGCCAGTAGGCCTTGCAGACTTCTACTGTGGTGATGAATCAAGTCGTGAAAATCTGCCCTGGCCTGATGTCTTAGCAGTTCTTCAGTCCCTCGATTGCAGCACAAACCATTGCAACTCGCTGAAATAAAATAAATAGTTCTTGAACACTGAGCACTTATGAAATTTTCAGGATTTATGAAAGCATGGATCACTCTTTTTATTTCGAGGAAGACATATATTAGAAATGTAAAAATTGCATAAACAAAAGTTGGAAATGGTAGCTCATAGATCTGAGATAATGTCTCAATAGCTCTTTAGCGTAAAAATTCAATTATTTTGAAGCTATGACAGTTCTACAAAATTTCGTCAGAAACATGGTTTCAGAAATTGGGTTGGTAATATGGACCAGAGCTGAAAAGGTAAAAAACACGTAAGAAATAGTTTTTTATATAGATTTAGTATTTTAAAATTAAAACAATTTCTTTCGTGTATGTAATTGTAATTATATGCAAAATTTCAAAATTATTTACATCCAAAAAATTAAAAAATTTGAAAATAGAATAAAAATTCCAAAAGGTTGGAAATGAGAAGAGAAAATGAGGAAAAATAGAAAATAAATAATTGCATGAAATAATTAAACACAGCACAATGCTTTTTCACTAAATAAAAATCTATGTTGGATAAAGTATGACAATATAAAGTTTCAAGGAAATATATTTTCCTCCATTCGAGTATTACTTTATTCAGGAATAAGGATAGTCTATTTATGTAAGTACAAAAATTCGATCTGTTACAGTTATAAGATTCTACAGCAAAATGCACGACACGCTATCTTTGCACAGCCCGGCTCAGTCATCTGCTGAGAATATCGTTCATCTTTCGTTTATCCTCAAGAAAATAGACCATTCCCTTTATGGATTTCATGTCTCGAATTTCGCAATTTTGCTGCTTTTATTGCTAAAAGTTTCCCCAGTAGATCCTTGGCGCAAGGCATCATTTTAGGAAAACATCTTCTAAAGAACGTGTCCTGCGATATTCTCTTTATTTTACAGCAAACACGCGTCAACCTTCATGTAATACGTATTAAAGTCGTGTTAAAATCGAAAACTACGATATCCCTATATAACACTTTTATCCCTCGTTTATTTTCATTTAAAGAAGCTAAACAATGCCTTAAATAAATAACTTAATAAGGCTTGCCGTCGAATCTAACGCAACAAAATTAAAATCCCGAAGCCTATGACATGAAAAAAACAAAATAAAAATTTTCCAATAAAATTCACTTAATTCATCACATTTATTTTTCCTGCAACTTTAATGTGGGGTCTTTACTGTACAAATCTAGTTTATGCAATTGAAGAACACTATAGCTATCCAAAATCATTGAATTTTAACCATCATTTTATGGTTATACTTCTGCGCATAGTACCTCCTCTACAAAAAAAAAAACTAATTTACATAACAAAGCTGTTCCGCTGTGACATTGAGTTTGTTGGGCTTAGAACGACATTGAAAGTAAGTTGTTCGGTACGACTGGTACCGCACAACTCATACTTGCGTAACACGATTAAAATCGTAAAGTACCTACCCTACTTTTAACGTATTGCTGTGCTCTATAGAAAGTTTAACGAGGAGAGCTCGCTGTTTTCGAAAAGGCCATAGATTATAACTACATACTCGTTCGCCGTGAAATGTTAATCGATGGCGGAGCGAGGAGAAACGATTTCAATAATCGTTCGACAGTTCCTTTCTACAACCCAATTTAGCGTGGCACAAAAAAGTGAGAAGGACGTCTTGCGTCTCGTCGCCTCGTACAATTACGGTGCGACGACGATTGCTCGATAAAATACGATAGACTCGCATCTATGTCGCTGGGGTCACGGACGGACAAATGGAACGAGGCTAACGGGACCCTCAAGAGGTCCTGGCTCGTTTCAATAGGTCCTTTTGGCCTCATTCTACTT
This sequence comes from Andrena flavipes, assembly GCA_963971345.1. NCBI lineage: Eukaryota > Metazoa > Arthropoda > Insecta > Hymenoptera > Andrenidae > Andrena > Andrena flavipes. The sequence goes on from OZ020480.1 coordinate 65,078,756, forward strand.
TTCATCCACCTCTTCCTATCCACCACCGACCGTTCGTCCTTACTGCAAACGTACGTGCGCCCCATTTTTCCAAACCTATTGCACCAACGTGCGCACGCGCATATTTTGCTTACATAAGTACCTACCAATAGCAAGCGTGTATTTTCGTACAATTCGCGTCTCCTGCACTCGAAGCAGGAAACCTAGCTTTTCGAGCGTGAAGAAAAATAACGGAGTCATTTTTTGAAAGCGAAACTTCTTCACGAAGAAAACGTGAGATGAGTTGCTTGATAATATGGGTTTAAAGTACGATAAGAAATGAAGTTTGGGTGTGGTTAATCAGGGCTGCTTTTATCTATTTCCAGTGGGGATTGCCTAAAAAATGATTTCATTGAAGAATTTATTTAATTCCTAATACCTTTAATTCCTAAAAAAAGCAGAAAAATCGTTAGCAAAAAGTTTGTTAATTTTTTATTATTTTTCAAAAGTGGTAACTTTTTAACAGCTTTAAAAGGATGTTGTCGTGTTTAATGTTATGTAGGCATATTATGTATTAAATATTCAATTCTCTATCAGAATATGTATATTAGGCATATGCTGCAGTTTTCAGTTGATGTTAAAAAATAATAGAATTAGAGTGGATCGAAAAAGTGGTAACTTTTTTATCCGCTACTGTAAAAAGAAATGACAATCAAGAGTTACTGTATTTCACGTACGCCTGTACTTAAGAGTGTGTTCGGCAGAGCAACGCGAGGTGCTGCGAAACTCTTCGAAGGAATTGTTTAGACTATAGACATATCAGATGTTTATGCTATGCTGCAGATAAGCCTTCGACTAACAATAAGTCCTCTACTTTCTGTCTGCAGTCAGTTGAAACTGGAAACAGTGCCATCAGAGACTGCAACCATGAGACATTCGAAGCATTTTTACATATTTATACCAGATTTTGGCAAAATGTAATTTAATTACAACTTACAAATTACGTTTAAAATGTAATTGTGTAGTTGATTACACATTATTTTTTGTAATCGTTCATTTAGGTAGTTGACGAAACCAAATGGTCAACTACCTAAATTAACGATTACAGAAAATAATGTGTAATCAACTACACAATTACAGTTTAATTATAATTTGTAATTAGATTACATTTTGCCCAACTCTGATTTATACATTATATTTTAGTTTTTCTTTCATTTTATTCAGTTTAGGGGTGATGTTTATAGTTTATATTTAGCGTACGTTATATACATTTATAAATTATTATTCGAGTAAATCTGGCTCGAATAATGCTGCAAATCTATTCGTTATTCAGCTTTAAAAATGTGAGAAATCATTTTCGTGTAAACCCTCAAGCTTGTAACATCACGCCCGCGTCAGTACTGAGTACACTACATTCCCTATGGCTTAAAGCTTTAAAGCATTAAAGCTGAGAACTTCTTTCTTTATATTCTCCATTCATTCTTTCATACACTACATGTTTTGATAATCGATATACAAATCAAAGTAAATCCTAGCTCCTCTGATTCATGGAAAGTGTTTTAGGAAACTATTTCAGAAAACAATTATTATATGTATAACAATATCGCCGCAAAAGGTACACTGGAAATTATATCTATAATTATATTAATGAACAAAGCAACGTTAAAGGTTTAAAGAATAACGTTAAAGGAACACTTAAATCTTTTACGTACATTATATCAACTTCCTTTTGCTAACTTTAGTAACTACTAAATTTTCCCATAAAACCATTTTCCCATTTATAAGTACCTACAAACGAATAAGATGTATGATACCAACTACTGTGTAGAATTCTGACTGTATCTATTAAAACATTCGTTAAATATTTATACTGAAAACATAAGTAGATGTAAAAATATTTTTGTGAAGATAATATATACCTACATTGTATGTAACTATTTAACAATGATTTGTGTGAGTGGTAAGCAATATTAAGTGAAGCCACATGCATAAATGGAGATATATCGTGTTCTTCTTTTTTTATCAGATGACTGCATCTACTGGTAAGAGCGATAAAAAGAATACAGCACCTCGCGCACATACATGAATTGCCTGCTGCGTCTAGATATGACAACTCCACGTGCAGTTTGATTTAATTCCACTTGGTATCGTTTAACGAACACCACACAAAGAAAATGGTAAAACTACCCGAGCGTTTCTGATTTATGATAAATTCGCGGAACTGAAGCAAAGAGTTATTGTTGCGAATTATTCAGCAACCGTTTACAGGAATCATAAGCAAAATTAAATAAACCTACAAGCGCACGAACAAAATTTATAGGTACAATCAACTTTTCGTTACGCTTTTCAAATAAAGATTTCCTCCTTGTGAAAATATGATAGACTAGATCCCTGGGGGAGTTAAAAATTACCGAACTCATACAAAGTAAATTAATTAGAGAAAAACTATGTTCGCGTTCAAGTAAATGTTAATTAAATTAGGCAAGAAAATTAATGAAACTAAACAAGCCTGCAATTACTAATCCTGGTTCATTAGCCTGTACACAAACGTTTTGTGTTTTTATACATTTTGCATCGAAAAAAGGTGAGATAATTAAGACAAGTGTCAAAACGGCGAGTCTATGTAAATCCTGTTATTCACCTGCGCTAATGAATCATTCGCAGACAAAATAAAAAGGATAAACTGGTGAATGGTTGCCCGAAAGGTATGTCTGCCAAAAATATTAAACAATAGAAGGCTGCGCGATGAATCATGAAAAATCGAGGAGAAAACAGAGAGAAGGAAGGTTTTTCTTGGTACCTGGGCGTTCTGTGTGGTGCTACCTAAGATCGGTCAAGGCACTCATAGTGACGAATACAAAAAGTTTGGGGTGTGGAAAAAAGGGAAGGACACCGGGACGGTGTGTTTCGTGACAGAAACTTTACGATTCCACGCCGGTTTTATTGGAATTCCCCTCTCAGCTTCGAGAAAACGAAGACTTATCGTTCGATTTTTTTTAGAGAACGTGTGGCATCGACATCAAGGGTAGAACGAATTTTATTTCGGATAACGAAGAATAACTTAATTATTGTTGATTATGTGTATATATGTATATACAGAACAACTGTATTTTCTATTTATTATGTTTGTATTTTCATTCGTATCGGAATTAATTCCAATGAACTTTTATCCTGTATTTCAATACCTTCTGAACCTTTTATAATTGTACTGGTTATTATTTCCTGGACGATCAAGAATTATCCATTATTAAGGGTTATTAAATTGTATTAAGATGCATGTGGTGAAATGACAATCTATTTGAATGAAGATTTACCCGAATAAATAGCTTATTTAAACAAATTTTTATTGTAACAAAAGATTCGAACAAGGCGATGTTACTTTTTATGCCTTCTTACTGCACTTCACTGCCCCTTCATTAAATTTGACTCTTCATTTTCATAAACATTAATGGTATAAATTATTTGCACTTTTACAGAAAATATCCACGTATCCCTGTTCACCTCTGCTTTCCAGTTTCAACAAATATCGTAACATATTCCAGCGTGGTGTGCAGCTCTCACTGACGCTGTCCAAATGAAACATACCAAGTAAGTACTAACAATAAATGTGAAGTGAAAATTTCTATATTTCTGCCATCTGTTGCCTATAACATAAAAATCCCATCGACTGTTTCTCTAAGGTAAACAAAGTTACCCGTTTTTCCCTGTTTTTTAGTTCAATTCTATACATATGTACATAGTAAAGGATTTTTTGTTCGAAGCTTTTGTGCTGTATTTTAATTCTCGTGAAAACACACGATCCGCGTCTCCAATAAAAATGCAATAAAAATTCTGACCCATCTATACAACATTCCACCCCCCATCCCCTTTATATTTCTATGAAATCGTGAGAATTTTTAATCAACGTTCTTTTAGGCAGCTTGCTCACTGATAAAAATATTTTCTATCCGAAACCTGTGTGACAACCTAACTGTATTTGCGGGATATCGGCATAGTTTACTTGTTTTAAAACTGTAATTTATAGTGTATCATGTTAGAGGTAATATTACAGGTTGCTCGAGAAAATGGCGTGATTCAAACTAATCTTAACAGAGTCTAATTAAACGATCTAAAAGAGGCATAAAAAAAATGAGACTGGTACTGATTTTTGCTTGTCGTGTATGCATACTGGGTGTCTCAGAACTATTGATAGCAAGCTTGACTGAAATAGTAGACTTCATAAAGTCAACAATATTTTAATAAACGGAAGTCGACTTATTGTTTTTAAAATATTCATTCTTCGCTAAACAATTTTTTAAACGGTCACAAGTTTTAATAAATATGAGAAGCTGTTTTTAATAACCATAGAAATTGACAAAGGAACTCCCTGAGAGCCTCCTCCTCAAATTTATGTCAGTTTAAATACAAAAATTTATCTATTAGAATTTTCCTTTGTAAAGGACGACTAAGGAAAATGTAACGCTGTGACTCGCGATCAGAAAGACTGCAACTACTAAAGAAAGATGACTAAAACGACGCGCGTTACGGAGAGTGGCACGTTTCATTTTTTTCTTACGAACAACTGCATGTAGACAAAATGAAACGTAATACTTTTCGTAACGTGTCGAAAAGATGACTAAAAAACTATGAAAATTGCAACTACTAAAAGTAAATCTTGGTGCTGCTGAAAATATGAATAAAATTAATCCTGGATAAAGCATTTTCATTCCACAATCACTTATTAATTGGTAAGTACAATTACAGACAACTATTACAAAAAGCCAACCGATGAAAAAAATCTCTCAATATAAAGCATAATTTAAGGTACAATCCCTAGAATTTATTTTCAAAATTTCCAGATTCCAAACAAATTTTCTAAATTTGCAATCTACTGATCCACCATCTCTGGAACTTGCAAGCTGCCTTCAATATTCACCTTTCCAAAAAATATTATATTACTCTATACCGGATGCCATCATACACAGAATCTTTAAAAGAATCTTTAAAAAATTAGTCGATGGTCTCACGTTCGTTCAAACATTTTTATTAGTTTCGTAAGCTCTATTAATCAGCAAAATCTGTGTATGTAATTCTGAGACACCTTGTATATATATATGTAGGTATATCGGTCCTCTTTAATGTCTCGAGGACAAGAATCCTTGTACCTGTGCGACGAGTTCCGCCCTGAATCATTCGAAATGGCGGAGGCGCCACGAATAGAGATAGAAAAGGAGGAAAAAGAGGAATAAAAGGGACCGACAGTGAGAATGCCTCGGAAGAACGGTTTACGATGCGTCAGGGTGTGGTGCGGTTCATCGCGGTTCAAACTTTCAAACGTCTCCGTTCTCACGGCAAGCGCGTCACGTCGTTTTTTCCCTTTCTTATGCCTCATCCGCACATAAAGAACGAAATTATACACGTTCGAGATATGATTGCAGAAGATTGAAATTTATAATTGCAATCTCGGAGCAGTCTAGATGCTACCTCTAATTAGCGGTCTCATACGTTCAGCAAATTATTAGAAGATCTGCTCCAATGACTCCATTGCTGGAAGAAGATGTCCTGTGCTTTAGAAGTTGTTACATGTTATTAGGGATATTACTGAATGTTCGATATTCAGGGGCTGAATAAAAATAGATTTTTTTGCAGATCCCTTATTTTGAATCTAAAGTGTCGTATTCAAAGTGTGGCACTGTTTGCGGTGGTGTATAGTACTTTAATCTCTTGCGTTAAAAAATCTCTGATAGCTGTTTTAATAAATATATTTTCAACAAGTTTTTTTGTTTAAAAGAATATTTGAAACTTTAAGGAGGTAGTGATTTATAAGAGAGAAGGAAGTCGTTTGAAACAACTTCTAAAGATCGATTGTTGATTGAAATCTTGGGTTGTTATGAAGCAAAGCTGTTGATACCTGACGATTTACAGGCGCCGAAACGTGATAGTTTCTGCAGTATAATCCAAACCGTGCTAATCTTCGTGGCGAAACAGGATAATGTGCTAGTTTTCGCCGCAACTGTACGGAATAAGCTATTCTTCGTGGTGAGGCAGTCAAATAATGTTAGTTTTCGCGACGGAAGACCAAACGTGCTATACTATTCGTCAGAAACGTGCTGTTTTTCGTAAGCAAAATGAAATTTAATTTTTTATTAAGAAACAACTGCAATTCACTCTCATCATGTAAGTGCTTTACCGTTTCAAAGGGGCATTCTTGTGTAACAGCGCCAAAAATAACTGATTTATGTGACTTTTTTGAAGAACCTGTTAATGTTAGATTAAACTCTTTTGGAATATAAAGAGGCATCTATAAACTTGCAGAATTTTTTTATGTCGATGCTTCTTATTATTTATTAATTATTAATTATTGTGAAATCTTGTCAACTTCTTCGCCTGTTGTCGTGACGGGTAGCAACTGTCACAGTCATCTGATTGCAAAACAGAGAAAAGCTTCATAAAGTTAGATAGTTTACGCTGGGATTGACTCTAAGTTAAAGAACAAAAATGAAAAATTGAGAAAGTTATAGCGTTCGAAACAAAAACGTAATCTTTTTCCATTTATAAATTTACTTTATATCGATGAAAAAAAGATTAGAAATAGAAACTGAAATTAAAATTGAATGTTCTGTCGCAGCGTAAACACTATCTAACCTTAAGAAACTTTTCTTCCTTTTGCAATCAGATGACAGTGACAGGTGCTACACGTTACGAAGTTACCAACGTCGTGGAAGAGGTTAACAAGATTCCACAATGATTAATAAATACTAAGGGTCGATATAAAAAAAATTTCTGCATCGTTAAAAATACCTTCTTATATCCCAAAAATGCACTTAATCCAATACTAACAATAGTCCTTTAAAGAAGAATCGCAAATGTGTATCAGTTACTTTTGAGGCTGTTACGCGAGATTCACCCCTAAATTAAGACCTTTAACTTCATTTTACTTCAAATGGATACCCTGCGGATGATTATCTCTCTCCATTTTCACCGTTAGGTGTGATGTACGGCAATTGACGCACGGAAGTGCATAAAACCGGAAGCTACATCAGCGACCCTTCGCCCTCGATTCGACGAGTGGTTACAGCCGTGTAAAGTGGGCTAGGATACGATCGTTCGAAGAGAGAGAGAGAGTGAGTGAGAGAGCCATTCGTTCATTCAGCCTCTCGCGACCGCTAATAGCCTACCAGAAATCGGCATGCGATCGGTTTAGCGGATAATACTATTTGTGACTCGCGATTTCGCAGCCTTCGAAACCTGCTCTTGCCACGCGAAACTTCTCTGTAGGTATCTGTCTGATAGAATTCAGAAGCTGGTAATTCTGCATAAGAAGATGCACCCGAACTTACATACAATACACTTGATTCTGATTTAACACGGTCTAGAAAGAAATTATATTCTCTTTTTGCACGCTCGTTTTGGTCTACCACGGTCCAATTTTGCATTCTTAAAAATCTTCAGTTAATTTTAATTCTAACATTAAGAAAAAATATTCCTATTTATCTTTCTAGGAAATTGTACTCAATTAAAAAAAAATATTAGAATTTGTAGTTTGAATTTTAGAATAGGTGTAAATGTGGGCCAGTGTTAAACATGTGTAATGAGATATTAACACTTTATATGGCATCGGCGTGTTTTCACGCCGAGTGTTTTGCATATTTTCTGGAAAGCATCGAAACTATTGTTCGAAAAAGCCTAACCAACTTAAAGTGGCATTTTCCAAAACCTTGCGCACCTCGTGTCGTTAAAAAAATCCGTATGAATCATGAAATTAAATTTTATGACTTCCTTTGAATCAATTCTACTGGGTTGCCTTTACTGATAAGAATTCTCAGTAATTTTATCTACATAATCATTGTATAAGTAGATACAGCCGTCGGTAATAGATATACGCACATGATTCTGTAGAAAAGGCAACATTTGCAATATTTTTCAATGGAATGAATTAAAATTCTTCAAACGTGAAAACCTGTCACTTGTCTTTAATAGTCAAATAGAACTACGAGCGGAGATGCGAATTAATTCATAGCGAAATCGGTCAAGTTGAGACACTCGAGCGTATGCCTCCTCGACACACAGTTAATGTCGAAGCTTCTTACGACAAAATTTTATCCAACCCTTTCAATTTATTGTTTTATATAGAACACCGCCACTTACCAACTACCCTGCCACATTATTACATCGAACAATTAGTGCTTGTCTTGCGACAAGCAGAAGATAACTCACGGACACCTGGTTCAACAATCACATTTATAACCGCATAAGTGGCCCTCTGGCATCGGTTTATTTTAAACTAAAACTGCTCAAGTACTTGAAAAAGTAGAGCTGAATTACTGTGCCACGGCCTTCATTTCAGCTAAACTTCTAACCCTTCGTTGACACTCTGAGTGTGAACCACCCATTTGACGCTCTGTACCTTCTATATGCAAACTAAATAACTTTTTTCCAAAGCCAATTTACAAATTATTATTTTCTCTCAAAATATTATATCTAAGCAACAGCTCTGTAGATTTTTAGCTTCTAATATTCAAATTTGTAAAAGTTACATTTTTTTACAGATTTCCTTCGTTTTTTCTCGACATATGGAAATCTAGAATTTTTTACAAAAACTGTGATAAAATTTCAATGAAAAAACTATGGGAATACATTCTAGAGACCTTGAAATTGACTCATGATTTCTTTCATAACGATTGGGTTTTTTGGATGAGAATGGCAGTAGTTCAAAAATTGTTCTGGATGTGAGCCACCCAGCTATGTCAAAGTTGATCGAAAAAAGAGGTGTGTCAACAAAGGGTTAATATAATGTCAGAGAACGAGAAAGACACGTGTTAGTAAAAACATCCTTCAATTTTTCTGAAGATTAGGAACATTCGTAAAAAAAAAAAATGAGAACGCCAGTGGTTCGAAGAAGACCCGAGGATCGTAGTAGCATAGTAAAGTTAAATACTCGGAAGCTTCCATCGAATTGAAATGGAACGGAATCAACATACGTACATGGAAACGATCAATGTAGAAGAGTGCATCAAAAATGACAAAAGCAACCCCAGCTGTTATTATAATTAGAAGATCAAACTTTTTAACGAATAATTTTTCGCGTTTAGAGAAAAATTTGATTGCTATTTTGAAAGCTTTATTGAATTATTTAAACCTTTAAAGATATGTTCATCCACATTCGCGATCGATAAAGGTGATTGATCTGGCACCGTAATTTTACACAGGCAATTAGCCAATTTGTACTCGACGCAGCGTAGAATTCTCAATTGGTGGTAGAGTCCAGCTAACAACCCTAGTTAACAACGCGGAAAATTCTACAGGAATATCGACCGAATTTCAGGCTACCCTGCAAATGTTCATTACGTAATCACGTTTGGGGAAAATTGGATAGCGGATAAATTTATTCTATGAGGAGTAGCGTTCGTTGCGTTTAAGTATTAGAATGGTAAAATTTATTTATTAACAATCCTCTGGGAAAGACGTTTTAATTTTGTCAATATTCTTCATAATTTCAACTCGATGCATCAGATTAAACAATTCTTTGCTCTTTAATAAAACTACAAAAATTACGATGAAAAGTACTTCCATGCCTTGCCTATTTTTTCCATTTGCAGTATCATTCAACTAAAATTTCTTCTTCAACTTTAAGAGTAAGCTTCAATTGTAAGCTTGTACCTTTACTATTTTAATTAAAAAAAAATCGGAAGACGAAGACATACGTAGAATAGATTTTCCTTTTGAAAAACATCATCCCCCTATTCGGCACCGATATGAAAAATGCTGCCTGTTATTATAATATTGCGGAAACACTATTTCATAGTTTTAAATTATTTTACCAACTTCGGTTTAAAGTAATTACCGGGAAAAATAAAAAATCTGTTACAGGTAAAAATTGGTCATAGAATTTGATGGAATATCCATTTTTGCCACTGCTACGAGTTCATATCGTTTCTAAATAATGAAACTTTCAACTAATAAATAATAAAAATGCAATTTTTTATCGTGCAAAAATTTAAAGAACCTACCTAGTTATCGTACTCCTGTTAATCATATCTGTGTTTTAGATAATTACTAACTTTAAATATCCCTTTTACAGGTGCCCGTTTTGCCCACTTATCCTGCTTCAACTTTCTTTCGCTTCGCGTTTTAAAACTTTAATTATAAAATTAATTAAGTAGTGGAATATCTCCGGTTCGTTCCTGATTATAGGTACCCTAGTTTACTATGTTTAAGGACTAAATTGCATGCATATTGTCTATTACATTAACCATAGAACTGCAGACTAGAGTGATTTCCCCAATTTGTTCGAATTTTAGTTATTTTAGTATTTTTTATTTATTTGGTTTTGTATAGATGGAATATATTTTATTTTGTTATATTTTTGTAATTCCATAAATATTAAAAAAAAAATGAAAATTTTTAAAATAACTACAAATATTTATTTTCTATTTTAATTATATAGTTTGTGAAATATCCCAGACCGGTTTAACCAATCTATTGGGAATAGTGGAATTCGAAAACCGAATTTTTCAAAAGTCTGTTTTTATATAAACCTTAAACATTGGATTGTAAAAGTTTGACCTACATTTTAAGAAAGGCTCAAATCGTCTGTCAGCCTAAAAATTTCAACCACGGTAAAAATTCGCCTTAGTACACAGTTTTAAGGTTACCTATAGCCGGTCAAGTGTTCAATGAATAGCAACGAATATACGGTAAGCCGCACGCCGCAAAAGATTTCTACGACTTAAGACAGATTTATCGGTCTCACGTCAATTGAAGTAGGTTTTTGCAAGAAGTCCTCAAATGCTATTTGATGCAGTAGCATTAAGTGCCGGTTAACGTAACGACTCTCGAGGACTACCAAATAAAACTTCGTAATTAGAATCAAGCGAGTATAATCAAGGCTTCCAGTTCATTCCCTCCAATGAAGGGCGAAACACCGCCAAGTTTCCTCGATTCTCGGCATTCCCCACTAAAACGCGGATTATTAGAACGATCCGGCAACGTGACAGGGCTGCCACTCGCCGGTTAATTCGAAGCGTAAAAACTTCGTCCCGATTCGATAAGATTACTTACGCTTGGTTCTGACGCGAGCCTATTCGCCTCGATAAACTAATCGAAGAATCAAAACACCGGGCGCACAGTTTGACATTCCGCAGTAGTGATGCGCGATATTGGTCTCAACTATCGATAATGCACATCGATAAATATTTTTCAAGGGTGCAAAAAAATTATCGATATGCGGACCAAAAGTATCGATACGTGTAATTATCGGTGTTTGAAGTATCGATAAAAAATATCGATATTCTGACAGGCAAATATCGATATATGCAGTTATCGATAAATATCGCCCATCACTATTCCGCAGATCATAAAGGGGCCACCGATAGCATTTGACTCTATAACAATGGAAATCAGTCACTTACTTTTCGCCACATCCTCCGGTGTGCTTCCCTTGGTAATCGTGATCGTGATGTTCTTGCTCTCGAAAAACGGCTTCACGTGTTCACAATCGCCGGACGAGTCGGTATCGTTCTTTGGACGTTCGGCGGAACGTGGCGATCGGGACGAGGCAAAATCGGTGCAGCCCCCCAGTAGTATCAGGATCGACACAGGTCCCAGGACTGCGCGGCGGTACCTCTGCATTATTTTCATTTTGGCGGAATGGTTCGAATCACGGTAACGGCCGGGCGAAACAGAAACCGTAGGGGCACCGGTGTGTTCCGTAAATCGCGATCGGGAGAGAAAGAAAGAGACACAACGGGGGAGAGAGAGACAGAGAGAGAGAAAGAGAAAGAGAGAGAGAGAAAGAGAAAGGGGGAGAGAAAAAGAGAGAGGGAAGGACGGAGCACAGAGCAGCGAGACGATTCAAATCCTCCTCCTCCTCCTCCTTAGTCGCGTATTCGGCACGATCGTTCGAAGAGTCATCAACCGCGAGACGAGACGCGGCTTCTTTCCCCTTGGCTCCTTCGAATCGGCCGCCCTCGCTGTCAAACGGCCGGGCGATAAAGACGGGCACGGGTGTTACTGCTGCGTGATCTCGAGGAGCACGAGACGTGCATTTGATGCGATCGCGCGATGGACGGACAGACGAGACGACGGCTCTGGTAATCACGACATGTACTGCCGAGATCGCGCGCGCGACACCGTGTTATGGCCCGCACACATGCACACCCGACCACTTCGGGTACACCACAATAATGAGCACACACATGCACGCACGTTTAACCGCACGCAAGCAAGCATGCATGCATGCACAACACGACGCGCGTTCCACGAGTGGCTCGATGCGACTGAAGGAAGGCCGAGAGCGGCACCCGCGTATTCACACAATTCGACCGACCGGCGGCTCTCCCACTACTATCACACTCTCCCCCACCCCCACACCCCCCAGCCCCTCTCGCGCGCCGCCAATTCGTTCGCTACCCTATACCCGCTCCCACCTAACTTTGAATCCGCACGAACCACTCGCCCACCCACTCGCTTACCTACCCGAACGACAGGTACCCTCCTCGCGGCGGTGCTCTGATGCCCTTTAAAGACGTCGTGTGCCGCCACCGGCTGTTGGTGGTTACCCTCTATACAAGGTAACTCGCCTCTCTTTCAACCCCTTAAGCGGGGAAAAACAATTTTCGCTTGTTAGCTGAATGAACGAATTTTGACACTCCAATGATACGCGGTCCACTCGAGAAGCCCTATATTATTATTCTAAAGATGCAGTATGCACGAAAGTGGCAAAACTACTGTCCAGAGATGAGACATTGGTTAGGTAAAGGAATGCTGGTCTGATTAACGTCTAATAGCCCCACCACTGTTTAGAGCCCTACCTCTTGTCAACTGTATTTTCGTTATTGACTGAAACGGTCACATTATCGACGAAGTATAGAATAGACCTATCACCTTATGGGACTTCGTGTCACCACCCAAACTGTATTACCGACCCATAACTCGAGGACTGAATTTAGCGGCCTCTGCTCATGAACAGCGTCCAACTCAGCAACTACTCTGAAATGTGTTGAAATGCTGAAAGTTGTGTGCGTGCTTGTATACGTGTGACTTGTTTAGAGGGAGAGTTTAACATAGAGGGTGTGCTTTTGCTAAGCTACGCTTTGGCTCGGTTTGTCAACGATTAAAATATTATATTATAGGAGAAATATTTAGAATCGAATCTGGACGGATGGAATAGAGATTAACGAAAATAGATAATCGCAGCCAATCGGCTCGTATTACTTGACATGTAATTAATAATTGAATTACAATGTTACTTGTGATACGATTAGCAATTACTTCAAATAATACAGATTTCCCAGGTCTCACCACGTGGAGGCGCTGCGAGTGGAGACCCGCCCTAACCGCGGCCCATCCGCCCTCCTTTTATGCAAAATTTTATTTTCATTTCCATCGACCCCGCTGATGCACGATTGCAGAACGATCCTTGATCGCTCCACAAGCGGGCAAAAGAAGGTGTTATTCTGTAAAATGCTACCGCGATGAAACTAAGCAGAATTTAAAACATTTTTTGTTTCTTTCTGTTTTAAATTTGAAGAATTTTCTGGTATATTTCTACCATTATAATTGAAGGGTTGGATGCAATAAGGGGACTAGCGCTCGAAAATGTGAAAACGTATTATTTAATCGCTAAAAAAAATTGGAAAATTAAATGTCGTTAAACTGTATTTTAAAGAATATAGTGTTGTAAAGCTCGCCACGGCACATATTTTTTCTATTTACAGTTTTTTCATCGAATCATTAGTATTCGAGATAAAAATTATAAACAAAAAAAATCGGTCAACCGAAATCATTATTTTTTTAAACATAAATTGCGATAATTGCGAGTAAATATTAAAGGAGCGTTATGAGACTTCAAACATAAAGCTCAGAAATCTCTTGCGAACCCGTAAAATGTATGCACAAAACCCTTATGTTAAAAAATATAATAATACTTAATTAAAAAGTAATACTGAACATAACCCATGGTTTTCAAAGTTCGCCGTTAAAAGGTATCGAACCAATTTTGAGGTACATATAACTTGCAGTGACAATGTTTTTTCTTAATATACAAGGAAGTTTTTTACGAATTTTCATACTGATTAATAAATAATTGTAGAAGATATGACGATATATATAATTTTCGCACGCCGCCAACTGTCAACGCAAGTGCCTAAAACTGCTAAATAGCGCATTATATATGCGTGGCGGTTGACTGATGGAGGCGCGCAAGATTTATATACATTGTCATATCTTCTACAATTATTTATTAATTAGTGTGAAATTTTTTGAAAAACTTCCTTGTATATTAAGGAAAAACTTTGTCGCTGCAAGTTATATGTACCTCAAAATTGCCTCGATACTTTTTAACGGTGAACGTTGAAAAACATGGGTTATGTCCAGTGTTATTTTTAATTAAAAATTATTACATTTTTTAACATAAGGGTTTTGTGCATACATTTTACAGCTTCGCTAGAGTTTTCTGAGTTTTATGTTTCAAGTCTCATAACGATCCGTTAATATTTATTCAAGTTATCGCAATTTATGTTTAAAAAGATACTGACTTTGGTCAACGAAGTTTTGTTGTTTATAATTTTTATCTCGAATACTAATGATTCGATAAAAAAATCTGTAAATAGAAAAAATATGTGCCGTGGCGATCTTTACAACACTATATATTTTAAAATACATTTTAGCAACATTTAATTTTCCAATTTTTCTTAGCAATCGGACAATACTTTTTCACATTTTCAAGCGCTAATCCCCTTATTGCATCCAACCCTTCAATTATTCACTAATTGGGAATGAAGAAAAGAATAAAGGGGCAATATTTGAAACATTCGCAAAAGTATTAATAAAAATTCCATGAGATTGCGTTTCTCAAGGATAATGAACCTGACATCCTATTTTTAGTAGATAATCAAAAACTTTTATGCAAATGTTGAAGATTGGAATAATTGCACTTTACTGCACAGTAATCAAAGTTACTTTCATACAGAAAGTTGCAACAACGAGCACGCGTTAATATTGACTATCACTATCACTTTGCACTAACACGTTTCACTATTACTTTTCACTATCACTTTTATTTTTAAATATATTATTTTATTAAGTCTCTTCACCGCGAAGGTATAACTACGTTATGTTAGTAATAGTGAGACCAGCCTACAGGACATAAAATAAATCACGCAAAACCATAATCGAAATACATGAAATAGAACAAATTACGCAAATTAGCAATTGATATTCATAATATTAAGCACATTAGGTGCTATAATTCATTATAAGTGCTATAATTCATTAAGGTGCTGTATATAATTCATTATATTCAGTAGGTAATCAAAAACATTTACCAGCCTGGAAGGAAATTAAATAAACACAATAAAACAGGACATAAAATAAATCACGCAAAACCATAGACAAAATACATGAAATAGAACAAATTATGCAAATTAGCAATTGATATTCATAATATTAAGCACATTGGGTGCTTTGTTACATCAACTCAATAATTTCCTTGTAGTTTCTCATTAATTGGCATTTTTTGCAAAATATGAATATACTTTCAAAACAATATTTCCAGTGACAAACACTCGATTCAAGAGCGGGTAGATGGTGGGAGTAGAAGGGGGATGGTGCAGCCACTTAGGGCTGCTCCATGATCATTGTCCACTCATTAATGCAAGAAAACCGTGAGTGGACCGTTTCTTTCTTTCGCAACGCTAGCTTATTACAGACTGAAATCAACTCCCGAGCATAGTCACTAGGACTTTGGACTACTCGCAGCACTAATTTCTCAAACAACTTCAAAATTCCCGAATGGTGCTTCATTACTGAAAATTCTACTATACTTAATACTCTCAAGCAGCTACACTACTCTAACAAGTATAAAAAGCTACAGAGAACCACCACGTGGGTGGTCTGATTTTTCGCAACACTAATAAAAATTCAATGCACCTGTGTCTCGTAATACGCAACTCTAACTTTAAATCGTTGCAGCCTTCCTGAAGGCTGTGTAGAGTCCCATGCGCAGCAAATCCAGCTGCTCGGGACTCTTTTTCCCCAGGAACATGTCTCTGGACATGTCCCAGAACAGTTTTGGGGCATTGGGGGCTGGGGGTCGCAACTCTAATTACAAACGCGAACAATCATCATCGCAACACTAACTCAAACAAATATTTAGAATCAAACTAGAACGAGTAATTAAAAAAACGCGTTCAGTCGCATCGCAACTCTAATAAAAAGAATACAATGAATCAAAATTAATGCTATAAATCAAACTCTAGTAACTTTACTTCAAAATACAAGAACAATCTCAAAAACAATCGCGACTCTTTTTTCGAAATACTACAAGCAATCACGTTCGATATTTATTCGCAACGCTATGCTGGTACCAAACGCGGGGAATACTCGATTCGCAACGCTAATTGAAACCGTGATCAACATTTAGTCGCAACACTAACTGACCGCGTAATCTTCTTCGCAACCCTAATTGAAAACGCGGTGTGCTCAATTTCAGGGGAGGGGGTATCGATGGGTCAGCCTATGGCCAACCAAACTACTACTACTACTACAACTACTGACGAGCATAATGGCAAAGTAATACCTACGAAGAATGACCCTGCACACGAGGATGCAGGGCCATTCTTGGTAGCCCACATGATGTGGCCGTTTTACTGGCCGGGCTATCTTCGGCTCTTTGGCCACTTCTTTGCTTCGGGCGGTCCGCCCTTCTGAAAATTAAGGGGGTACTCCACAGTGAACGGATTTTTTTCTCAGTAAATACAACATATAATGAAATAAATCTTTTTGGTGTTTATAAAGCTACTCTTATATTATATAAAAAAAAATTAAAAAAATGTTTTAATTTGTTTTACTTGTTTTTTTACAAAGCGTCAATATGGCAAATAAACAAAAACGTGGTGAAGGTGATTTTCTGGCTTAGGCTTATCTGAAACAAAAAATCCGAAAACATTCTTAATCTGTATGAGTGTCGCTATCGCCCGTAGCTCAATTAACAATTTTTGTTGAAAAATAACAAAATGGCACCTGTTTGAAGGAAAAAGTTCTCCAAATAATGGTGCTTCTCGAATGTTCCCCGAGAAAAATCTCGGTTATTTTTCGGAAAAAATTGTTAATTGAGGAACGGACGATAGAGACACTTATACAGATTAAGAATCTCTTAGAATTTTTAGTTTTGGATCAGTCTAAGCTGGGAAATCACCTGCACCGCGAACATACCGTTTTTAATAAATACTTAATAAATACCAAAAAGATTTATTTCATTATATGTTGTATTTACTCAGAAAAAATCTTTAAAAATAGCTTGATTTTTCGACGGTTCACAGTGGAGTACCCCCTTAATAGCGTGCCCAAGCCCGTCCTGCCGACCGCGACCAGCGACAATGTGCAATGTCCCACTGGCGTCAAAAAGTCGACATAGCGGGGCTAGAAGCGAGGGCATACCCCACTCGCGCTAGTCTGGCCGTCGACTTTTCTCACAAATTTCCTGAAAGCAGGTCATCGCAGGGGGGAACATGCGATCAGAGAATACGATGACCTGCCCCGGCCCTACCTACTTATATTTAAGTTACACATTCGTACCAGAAGGTAAGTTACCTATCCTCCCAAACAGCTAGGTTACCCATCCTACCGAACAGCTGTTACCTATTCTACCGAATAGCTAAGTTACCCATCCTACCTAACAGCTATGTATATTTAAAAAATGGCAAAGCAGTCTCTCACACACAATCACACTCTAATAAGTACGTACCAGTTTTCACTGAAATCGGCTAGCAAAGGCAGTGACCATTGCGTATAAGTATGATTTACAAAACAATTAACTATTTTCAATTTCAAACAATGGATTACTTGATAATGTGCATTGTACATATGTATTATGTACATACATGAATCGTTATTACTATCTGATTTGATTGTACGAGATTGATTAAATTTCATATTCCCAGATTATTTACTAGAATGATCATTGTGTGCAACAAGGAATATGAAACATTGATATCGTTATTGCAACGTTATAGTTTCGTTAAGATGGTCTTTAATGAAAATCTTTCACCGACGCAAATTCCACCGCCTAACCACACAAACACACATAGGTGGAAAATGCGGCGTGCACGATACACTAACGCAATGCTAGCCGCCGACATGTAATTATTTAATAAAGAAAGTCATCGTGCCCCATTGCCTTCACCCACCCAAGTAGCACCTGGGCACGTGGATGAGTTAAAAGGCAATGAGTACGGAAAGATATCCTAAAAATCCTCAACTAGAAAGTATCATTAGTTTCTATAGTGTCTAGCAGGCTAATATTCTTTTATTTTACATTATTAAGCAAAGTGGCTCGACTTTCAAGTTGTGAATAGTTTAAAGTGAAGATAAATAAGAAAGGACTCTACTTTAGATCAAGAAAAAGGACTCTACTCGACATTCATTTAGCGAGAAGAAAGACTCTAAAATTGAATTGTTTAAGAAAATCAATCTAAATCACGAAGAATTTACTTTAAGAATCTAAAACGGGCTATTCCATCGTCAAAGTAAATTTCATAAAACAAGAAAGTGTGATCTCATGCTAATTACTTTGAATCTGAAATTTCCCCACCCTTAATTGTCTTCTTGCACATGGAAATTAATTATTCTATTGTGTACGCAAACGAGTGACCTTTTTAAGAAAGGAATTACATTTTTATGTATATTATCATCATTTAGAAATCAAGTTACTTTTGAACACGTAGTATCAGAAAAATAAAAGAAATTCAAGTCATTATAATCGTTCCACTACATATTAAATCAAAATGATCGTAGCTGTGGTGTCTGAGAGTATCAGACTTCTTCGCTACATAAAAATTAGCATTCAATCGTATTGATATTCGTACCAATACCTTCCGAGCTGCTATGCACCTTTATGTGCATTATTTAATAAATATCTACATCAATGTATGATCAATGATAAATATTCGCGTTAGGAACCGTTCATCTTGGAAATTATGATTATAATGTGATTCTATTGAAAAGGCGCGGCGTACAAGAAGACCCTAGCCTCGTCTAATAAATACATACACAGACAAAAATGTTACAATTCACGGGCATGATTATCATACCCGTGGTCATTATGCTCGTTAAATATACAACCGGTCACTCGTGTCGATTCGGACCAAACGTCCTACGACATGATTGAGTGACCAGAGGAACCATAATGCATGCGCACTCACATTTCGCTGTGCCCCGGTGCCGGAGACGCCAACACCCCTGCTACTGCTCAGGAGAAGTCACCAAGCTGCTCAGCTGCGCCCAAACTGTAACGAAGGAACAGAACACGATTATAATTTCTTTCTAAAGTTACGATTGTTTCAACTCTAATGTAGAACCACGAAGCAATTCAAAACTAACGAAACTTTTTATCATTTAGACATTTTAAGAAAAAAATTAAATAAATGAAATGTTAAAAATTAAAATTAACAAAATTTTTTTCTTATAATGTCTAAATAATAAAAAGTTTCATTAGTTTTGAATTTCTTGGTGATTCTATTCTAAAAATTAATTTGTTTAAAATTCTTTTCTTTCTAAAATTTTGAAGAATGAACTCTACTTTAAAAGAATTAAATCAAATACATAGATACTTACATCATTCCATTAATATTCTGCGCACAAATCTCCTCTTCAGCTGACGCACTGACTCTAATTTCCGACAACGAGTTTCTCTTTCAAAAGTAAAAAAAAAAAAAAGAAATAGTAGACTACAAACGCGCCCCAAATATCATAATCGGCGAACAAAGCAGTGAATCTATTCTCGCGATTTGAAAGTCAGAGCCGCGACGCTCGTGAAAGAATATAAATTACGTAGAAAACACTGGCTCTACCCTCGCGTATCCCGAAATTGTTAACGAAACTCTACTATGAGCAACTGTGCTCTTCAAAACGAAAAACTTCGTACGTCATAAACACTGATTCTATTTGGCCGCATTGCACGCGGCCACAATCTCTGAAAAATAAGTAGGATAGGAGGGTGGGGTGGATGTGGTTTTATCGAGTGTTTGTCACGAGGAAATATTGTTTGTCGTGAAACCAGCCAAGGGACTTTCGTTCTTTGTTATTTAGAATACAAGGTATGTTACGAAAATACAGAATGCTCGCTCGATAGGAGCAGCTTTGTATTTCAGTAACACGATATTATCTAGAATATATAACTGCAGATATAATTATTACATTTAAATGAATCATAGTAGTGGCTTTCGTCATTAAAATTGTAAGCAAGTTCGTGTTATTCGAATAATACTTCAAAATATATCACGATCTTTATAAATATATAAAATTCCTGGCAAGAATCAAAATTCCTTAATTATTCATGCTTGAATAGCATGTTCTCGATCAACTACGCAGTTTCTGAACATAAAGAATAAAACTTGCATCCAAAACCGAACGTAAATGCAATTACAACAGCGTCATAGAGATAGATTCTTAAAAATCATTGAAATATCATTGAATTCTACGTAAACGCGACCGAAATGCAATAGAATTCAATCATTCCAATATTTCATAAACATCTAAAGACGCCATTTTCAAACTTTTAAACAAATCTGATTAAAATTATTCACTTTATCATAATTCAATCACAGCCAACAATGATTCAATAAAATAATGAGAAAAATATGTATACCACACGTATTATCATCTCCTTTTTCCAAGAAATGACCAGACTCCATCCAAGCATCGTTCAAATTAACCGCCAAGTGTCATGGCGTTGCCTGCCCTTTGCTTTCGATTTCCGCCTGAACGTCTGTTTGAAACAAAAGCATTAAAACATTCGTAAGACAATTAAACAAGAAATAAACTTGAAATATGCTCGAAAAGTGATGTATTTGAATACCGAGACACGATATGTGTGCACTAAATGTGCAGAAATATCGGCACGAAGGCAACGAAGGGAATACGTGACGAATATCTAATACTTTTCTCGCGATATTTAATCAATTTCGGGACAAAAGTGTATTAATAGCAGCAGTAAGTGACGATAGAGAGTAAAGAAGAAGGCTAATAATGAATAGAAGTAATTATGTGACGATAGATAATGTACGCGTACCATTTACGTACGCAGCTGTCGAAACGTCTTAACTCAACGAAGTCCACGGAACGAATGACCCCCGCGTCGCGTCACGTACCTCGGCGAATATGGGCTTTGGTGGGGGGAGACAAGGCAGGCGTCGCGCGGCAATACACGGCTGTTATCGCACGCCGCGTGACGTAACATCACGACTCGTGGCCTAGCCGTCTGAACGGAGCTACAGGTAGAATAGAAATATTACGCGTAATATATTTCATTCGTTTATAAAATATCTAGCATCTACATACAGCAGTGTGCTTTAATTAAGTTTGTAAAACGTCTTAGTAAGTATGTATATATTCATAAATTGAAGGATTGGATGCAATAAAAATTGGAAAATTAAATGTTGTTAAACTGTATTTTAAAAAATATAGTCTTGTAAAGCTCGTCACGGCACACATTTTTTCTATTTACAGTTTTTTTATCGAATTGTTAGTATTCGAGATAAAAATTATAAACTGAAAAAATTTCTCCGACCAAAATCATTATTTCTTTAAACATAAATTGCGATAACTTGAGTAAATATTAACGGATCGTTATGAAACTTGAAACATAAAACTCAGAAAACTCTAGCGGAGCCGTATAATGTATGCACAAAACCCTTATGTTAAAAAATGTAGTAATATTTAATTAAAAACTAACACTGGACATAACTCATGTTTTTCAACATTCGCCGTTAAAAAGTATCGAGGCAATTTTGACGTACAGATAACTTGCAGCGACAAAGTTTTTCCTTAATATACAAGGAAGTTTTTCACCAATTTTCACAGTGATTAATAAATAATTGTACAAGATATGACGAGGTATATAAATCTCGCGCGCCTCCATCAGTTAACCGCCACGTATAATGTGCTATTTAGCAGTTTTAGGCACTCGCGTTGACAGTTGGCGCCGTGCGAGAATTATACATACCTATACTTGGCGCGAGACACTACCGTGTCTCTTCATTTATCAAAAAACACAAGAAAATTTTTGTTCATTACTGTCCACTTTGCACACAACTTGTATAAATGAAAGAACAGATATTAAATATAATTGATTATTTATTAAGTGCAAAATTTGTGCAAAGTGAAACATTACTTTTTTGTTGTAAAATAGTTTTTAATCTATTTCGTTCCTTCTTTCTTTTTTGGGATAAAATCTGTAGCTGTAGAAAATTTTCTTTCGTTTTGATTGGACGTTGACTTGATCGTATGTAGCACATTCAAAAGTTATGGTAAATTGGGTGTCCTTCCAGTGGACTGAAAAATATGAAATTCCTTAATTGAGGGCTCGGATGCAATAAGGGGACTAGCGCTCGAAAATGCGAAAAAGTGTTGTCCAATCGCTAAGAAAAATTGGAAAATTAAATGTTGTTAAACTGTATTTTAAAAAATATAGTCTTGTAAAGCTCGTCACGGCACACATTTTTTCTATTTACAGTTTTTTTTATCGAATCATTAGTATTCGAGATAAAAATTATAAACAAAAAAAATTTCTTCGACCAAAATCATTATTTCTTTAAACATAAATTGCGATAACTTGAATAAATATTAACGGATCGTTATGAGACTTGAAACATAAAACTCAGAAAACTCTAGCGAAGCTGTAAAATGTATGCACAAAACCCTTATGTTAAAAAATGTAATAATTTTTAATTAAAAAGTAACACTGGACATAACCCATGTTTTTCAACGTTCACCGTTAAAAAGTATCGAGGCAATTTTAAGGTACATATAACTTGCAGCGACAAAGTTGTTTCTTAATATACAAGGAAGTTTTTCACCAATTTTCACACTGATTAATAAATAATTGTACAAGATATGACGATATATATAAATCTCGTGCGCAACCATCAGTTAACCGCCACGTATAATGCACTATTTAGCAGTTTTAGTACTCGCGTTGACAGTTTGCGCCGGGCGAGAATTATATATATCGTCATATCTTGTACAATTATTTATTAATCAGTGTGAGAATTGGTGAAAAACTTCCTTGTATATTAAGAAAAAACTTTGTCGCTGCAAGTTATATGTACCTTTAAATTGCCTCGATACTTTTTAACGGCGAACGTTGAAAAACATGGGTTATGTCCAGTGTTACTTTTTAATTAAAAATTGTTACATTCTTTAACATAAGGGTTTTGTGCATATATTTTATGGCTCCGCTAGAGTTTTCTGAGTTTTATGTTTCAAGTCTCATAACGATCCGTTAATATTTACTCAAGTTATCGCAATTTATGTTTAACGCAATAATGATTTTGGTCGAAGAAATTTTTTTTGTTTATAATTTTTATCTCGAATACTAATGATTCGATAAAAAAACTGTAAATAGAAAAAATATGTGTCGTGACGAGCTTTATAACATTATATTTTTTAAAATACAGTTTAACAACATTTAACTTTCCAATATTTCTTACCGTTTGGACAATACTTTTTCGCATTTTCGAGCGCTAGTCCCCTTATTGCATCCGAGCCCTCAATTAAAGTCGAGAATTTATCTTTTTCTATGTTGAAACTAAATTTTTGGAATTGTTTTCTTAATTGTAATTCCTCATATTGAGGAACCGTAAGTTACTGTTATATTTTCCGAAAAGTCTAGCTACTTAGAATTTGCTTTGCCGTTTTATACATATTTGTCTTGGAATTAAATGAAAAAACGCGTCTTTTGAATCTTTTTAAAGAGGTTCTGGATTACCTGTGCAAACATTTTCTAAGGGAGACAATAGTTTTGTCTCTTCTTTTCGATACTTTTCCTTTCGTAGCCACAAGAAACTCATTACTTAATTCAGTAGGTATACAATTTTTCTAAATTGTTAAATAAGAATTTAAGAGTTCTGCAGTTAAGAATTTTGCAGTCAATAATGTAGAATCTTCTCTACTGACATTTTCTATTGTAATACATATAGGTTCTAATGTTACTAATAAAATTTATTATAAATTGTACATGTGTTTATACGTTCGCGATTTGATAGACTAAAATTTCTCGAGAAAAACAGTATTTCTCGAGAAATAAGAAATAAGCAATTATAATATTTCTCGAGAAATTCTCGAGAAAGAATTCTCGAAATGGCCGATCAACCTGGCTAATTTTTGACAACCAACTCACATTCGGTGAGCTTAGTTCGGTCTGGACATCTATTCAAAAATGCACTTGCGTAAAAGTTGCTACTCCTTTTTCGAATTAGAGCCACCCCTATATACCCCGCGGCGTGTATACACTTATTAACCCTTTGGACTTTAAATTAAAATCTTTTGAAAGAACATAGTAGCCTTTTCTCTCTAAATATTGCAACCAAAGTTCAAAGGGCATATATTTTCGCAAGATTTTCAGGAAATCGTGCGTTTAAATTTAAGTAAGAGAATTGTAAAGACCTACGTACGTACAGAGACATAGACGAGAATGGAAAGTGTATATCTCTTTCGCGTCCGCGACATCTATTAAAAAATGCACTTGCGTAGTTGTGGTATCAATTTATTGAAAAACCAAGGTTTCTTGTCGCTTAAGTAATAATTTTCAAAGAAGATTGCACCCTTAATTGTTGCCTGGTCCTTCCATTTCTCCTCGGATAGTAGATAACTTTTTTGCTTTATGTGCTCCAAACAGTCTGTTTGTGGCACAGACAATAGTTGATCACTGGTAGATTCAGCAGCACGTTTAGCTTCTGTGTCCGCAGCCTCGTTTCCTTTGATTCCCTTATGTGATGGGACCCACATTATAGTTATGCTATTGTTTGGTGTACTTTCCCTGAAATTCTGTAGGCCTTTTTTTATATTAATGATGTGACGACTGGTTGTAGCGTTGAGCGGGCAGATTTGCAAACATTGTACAAGGCTCAGAGAATCAGTACAGATTAAATATGACCTAGAGGAGTCGGTATTAGCATAAAAATTTAATTCATTCATGAACACAAATGCTAGCGGCGCCTGGCGGCGAAGTGCGTGGACTAAACTGGGCGTTAAAACACGCCCAGTTTAGTTTAGCTTTTTTGTTGAGATTATGGACACACAAATGCTAGCGGCGCCTAG
The DNA here is from genome assembly GCA_963971345.1 of Andrena flavipes. Lineage (NCBI taxonomy): Eukaryota > Metazoa > Arthropoda > Insecta > Hymenoptera > Andrenidae > Andrena > Andrena flavipes. Next base: position 65,103,791 of record OZ020480.1, read on the forward strand.
CGGCGAAGTGTATGACCTAAAATGGGCGTTAAAACACGCCCAGTATCTCAACATAATCTCAACAAAAAAGCTAAACTAAACTGGGCGTGTTTTAACGCCCAGTTTAGTTCACGCACTTCGCCGCTAGGCGCCGCTAGCATTTGTGTGTCCATAATCTCAACAAAAAAGCTAAACTAAACTGGGCGTGTTTTAACGCCCAGTTTAGTTCACGCACTTCGCCGCTAGGCGCCGCTAGCATTTGTGTGTCCATAATCTCAACAAAAAAGCTAAACTAAACTGAGCGTGTTTTAACGCCCAGTTTAGTTCACGCACTTCGCCGCCAGGCGCCGCTAGCATTTGTGTGTCTGTGGCAATCATCGATAGCGTGGTAGTCCACCGTCACGCCTCTACGGACAACAGGGAAAGCATTCTTCTCACTAGCATTCGGGAGACCATGTTTGTGAGAAAAGGTCCTGGGGAATTTGGATACAACGACCACAACAGTAGCCATAGGCACTCTGCTCGAGACTCTTAAGACTGTTAGAATAAGCACGCTGTGATTACAAAGTTTATACTGTTAAAAATAAATATCTTTATAAACACGCCAATACAGTATTGTATAGAAATTATTAATATAGCCGTAATAGCTATAAATGGTGACCCCGACGTGATTTAAGAGGACTAAAACAAGGAAAAAAAAAGATACGCCCACGTGGCGCAGAGACACGATATCGCTTAACCAGATAAAAAAAATGCCGGTCGAACGATCACCACCTCGGGATAGCTCTCACATTATCTCGAGTGATTCAGAATCGCAATCGCGAGAATCCACGAGTAGCGGAGATACAATATTGACCGTTCAGCAACCGCAGCAACAGACAATGTATGATACGGAATATCTCGCCGCAGTCAGTAAACCTCAGTTACCAGCGTTTATGAAAGACAGACCTGATATTTGGTTCTATTTAATTGAAGCTGAGTTCGCCGCGTTAAAAACCCGCAGCGACGATATAAAATATAACTCTACGTTAAAAGCTCTAGATCCTGATACCTTGCGTCAAATAACGGACATTATCACCACACCACCAGCAAGCAACAAATACGCCACTCTCAAGCAGACTGTGATAAAAAGAATTGCACAGTCTAGACAGAAGCAAATGCATCGACTGCTTAATGATCTGGTCCTTGGTGATAAAAAGCCATCACAATTGCTAAGGGAGATGAAGGATCTGGCAGCTGAAAGCATCAATGAGGAGATGCTGCATAACCTCTGGGTAAGTCGTCTCCCAATCACTATACGACCTTTGCTCGTTACCTCAGACGCACTGAAACTTGACGCACTGGCGGAGATGGCTGACCGACTAATCGAGGTAGTCACGTTAAGTGAGCCTGCTATACCGAACCCGCCAAGCACTGTGGTGGCGGTAAACCATCAACACGAGAGGCCAAAGACACCACCGCTGTCAGCATTAACTGTTCAGATGACAGAGCTACAGTCTGCCATGGCTTTCTGCATGAAGACTATCTTGGACATACAAAAACAACAGCAACAAATGCGTGACGAAGCTCGTTCGGACCATCGAGGACGATCACATTCAAGAGGACGAGACAGGGATCGCCGAAGCCCGAGCCAACCAGGTGTCTGTTATTACCACCGCCGTTTTGGACAAAACGCCGAACGTTGCACTACACCGTGCACATATAATACCATAAAAAAACAGGGAAACTAGCCGCGCTGTCGCAGGTTCATGCGGTCAGTGACGACGGCGTGGTAAGCACCGCAACTTCATCCGATGACACCAGATTGCATCTCCACGATCGACAAACTCACCAACGATACCTCATCGATTCTGGATCCGTGGTTTCCTTGCTGCCGGCTTGTTTATTTAGGAATCGCACATGTAATGCTAACCTTACCCTGTTTGCAGCCAATTCAACACCAATACCAACATATGGGTTACACAGTGGTGACGTCGATTTGGGATTGCGTCGAAAATTTCGCTGGTCATTTGTAATAGCCGATGTTCCTGAACCAATTTTGGGAGCAGACTTTCTAATGAAGCACAACCTCCTGATCGATTTACGGAACAAACAATTAATTGACTCTGTTACTGGCTGTACATCGAGGGGGAGAGTCATGCAGACGAATGTTCACAGCATTTCAACAATCAGTACCACCATGTCATACGCCGATCTGTTGACTAAATTCGTCAGTATCACAAAACCAATGCAATTTACACCAGACGAAAACAGCGAGTTCAGTCACACCATTGTCACCACAGGACCACCTGTGACTGAGCGTGCTCGCAAGCTGTTTGGCGAAAAAGCAACCATAGCTCGAACAGAAATACAGCGACTCCTAGACAATGGAGTAATACGTCCTTCCAACAGTGCATGGTCTAGTCCGATCCACCTTACAAAGAAAAAGCGTCTCTGTGGTGATTATCGAAAAGTGAACAGTATTACCGTTCCGGATAAATACTCACCTCCACTGATCCAAAATCTCTTCTTGGTCATGCATGGAAAAAACGTTTTTTCAACGATTGATCTGGAAAAAGCTTATAATCAAATACCAGTCAACAAGGATAGCATAGCAAAAACAGCAATAGCAACGCCGTGGGGACTGTACGAGTACGTGGGAATGCCATTTGGACTTAAGAATGCCTCACAAACGTTCCAAAGATATATTGATCACATTTTTCGTGGTTTAGACTTCGTTTTCATATATATAGATGACATCATAGTAATGTCAGAAAACGAAAAACAACATCGAGACCATTTACAACAAGTTTTTCAACGACTGGCAGAACACAAACTCACAATCAATGTGAACAAGTGCAATTTTGGTAAGAAAGACGTGTCATTTCTTGGGTACCAGATCAGTAGCGGAGGATTTCATCCAAACCCTGAGAGGGTCAAAGCCATTGACGACTATCCACGTCCATCAACGATAATGGAGCTACGAAAATTCCTTGGCATGTTCAATTATTATCGGACATGTGTCAAGAACGCAGCACAGCTTCAACTTCCTCTCACAGAATACCTAAAGAACTCAAAGAAAAACGACAAAACGCCCATTGATTGGACTGAGAACGCAAAATCAGCCTTTGAAGCCTGCAAAAGGGCACTGTCATCCGTGGCACTCACCAGTTATCCAGCACCAGATACACCGCTCAGACTGACGACAGACGCTTCAACCAACGCTATTGGGGCAACTTTTGAGCAAGAGGAAAACGGAGAATGGAAACCTATAGGGTTTTTCTCCAGAAAACTCACGGAAACTGAAACACGATACAGTACGTACGACCGAGAACTTCTCGCAATCTTTGCCAGCATAAAATACTTTAAACACCTACTAGAAGGAAGGCAATTTACAATCAGAACAGATCAAAAACCGCTGACATATGCTTTTAGACAGAAACTAGACAAAGCATCTGAACGACAACTCCGTCAACTAGACTACATTTCACAATTTACAACAGACATAGTTTACGTAAAAGGTGAAGACAACGTAGCTGCCGACACACTGTCACGAATCAATACAATTAACATGCCGACAATACTAGATTTGGACACAATACAACAACATCAAAAAGACGACAAAGAACTTCTTCAACTCCTCAAGAACGACAAATTGTCACTGAAACTCCACAAACTGAGTTTAGATAACGTTGAAATTCACTGTGATATTTCAACAGGCATAGTTCGGCCATACCTTCCGAAGACACTCCGCAGAGAAGCTTTCAATGTAATCCATGGGCTTTCTCATCCAAGCAGAAACGTCACCTCGCGTCAAATCCGAGAAAAATACGTATGGCCAAGAATTAAAAAGGATGTCATTGCATGGGCGCGAGAATGCATACCATGTCAGCGTTCAAAAATACAGCGGCACACTCGCCTGGAACCTAAGCACATCGACATACCAGATGATCGCTTCAAACACATACACCTGGACATCATCATGGTACCTGAACACGAGGCTTACAAGTACTGCCTAACCGTCATAGATCGATTTTCAAGGTGGCCAGTCGCTGTTCCTCTAAAAAACATTACCGCCGATGCAATTACCACCGCTTTATTCGACCATTGGATTGCTCACTATGGTACACCAACAACAATAACCTCAGATCAAGGCACTCAATTTGAATCAGAACTCTTCCAAGCACTGGCAAAGTTAATTGGTTGCAATAAGCAAAGAACATCGCCATATCATCCACAATCAAATGGCATTATCGAACGATGGCATCGTACTTTAAAATCAGCACTGATGTGTTCACCAAAGCCTTGGACGGAAGTTCTATCGACTGTACTACTTGGACTACGCACGAGCTTGAAAGAGGACATCCAAGCTTCACCAGCAGAAATGTTGTACGGTACAACACTACGTATTCCCGGAGAATTTTTCATCAATGCAGACTTCGCAGCTGAGCCACAAATTTTTTTAGAAAAACATCGAGAATACATGAGGGGATTGAGACCTACACCAACAGCACATCATGTAAAGTCGAGAATTTTCATCGCCAAAGACCTCCACACATGTAGTCATGCATTCATTCGGTGCGACCACGTTAAAGCACCATTAGAGCAACCATACAGAGGACCGTACAAAATCACAAAAAGACATACTGACATACTATTTGAATTAGATGTTGAGGGCACATCAAAAAATATAAATATAGATAGACTGAAACCAGCATACATAACTAAAACGGACGCCGACATTGACACCGAACCCACACAGGACGATCAAGTACCAGAACATAAATGGACTTCCATAACAAATATACCAAAGAAAACATACACTAGAAAAAAAGTCTCTTTCAAAACTCCCACTTGAAAAGACTTGGGGGGAGTACTGTGGCAATCATCGATAGCGTGGTAGTCCACCGTCACGCCTCTACGGACAACAGGGAAAGCATTCTTCTCACTAGCATTCGGGAGACCATGTTTGTGAGAAAAGGTCCTGGGGAATTTGGATACAACGACCACAACAGTAGCCATAGGCACTCTGCTCGAGACTCTTAAGACTGTTAGAATAAGCACGCTGTGATTACAAAGTTTATACTGTTAAAAATAAATATCTTTATAAACACGCCAATACAGTATTGTATAGAAATTATTAATATAGCCGTAATAGCTATATGTCCATAATCTCAACAAATATTCAAAGAATCTAGAGACGCGGTAGCGTCTCGACGCCAAGTACATGAAAAAGACATCCTGTATATGTCGACTGTCGCTACCGCTATCATTTACTCGTCCCCGGGCTACTCCAACCTAACTTTTAAACTTATGTCATTAATTATGTCATGACGCCTGCAATATTTTCTAAATTTAAAGGCATTTTTCTTATGTAAACCGCATATCAGCTTTCGAATAAGACCAATTTTAATAAAATCGGTCCACACATGACCGAGATATCATAATATCGTCTCGATGGAACTGTCAAAAACGGTCAATTTTAAGATTTTTCTTCTTCTCCTGATTCTCCAAGAAATTTTTCGTCAACCATAATACGTATATACGCGATACACGCACACGTTCAACCAAAACGAAACTACACATGTTTCGTTCTTCTACGTATATACGCGTTACACGCACACCTTCAGCCAAAACGAAACTTTTAAGAGAAAAAGGAATCTACAGACTGTGTCAAATTCGCAGGAGCTAGGACTACTCTTATAAAGAATGGAGAATAGCTTGTAACAAGCAACTTCAACCTATTCATTGATAAAGATCTACCTCCTTTCAAAATATGATTAAAGTCCACAGAGGACAGATGCGGTCCTCCTCTTGTAACTACGTAGTTTCTAAGATGAAAGTTAGAATAGTAACGTAAGAAATTTATTTATAAAAACAGATATTAATACGTAAAAATACTTTCGAAAGTATCAAGGTATAAAAAATAATGTCTTACACATCGTCACACTAAATATACCGTAGACCAAACAACTAAATAAATGTAATTTGTGTTCTTGTTTGATTCACTTGCCACACGTTTAGCGCCTCGTATTCCTCGATGCAATCGTTGATCTGATCAGGCTTAAATCCTTTACTGGTGCATCGTTCCAGAATATCTGATACCTTGACAGTTTTCTTATCGCCAGCTAGCTCTCTAATGAGATGGAAGATTCGATTCATCGGATTTTGCTGTACGTTTGTTGGCAATGTTTCGAAGTAGTTGATGGAATGCTTGGACATCTCGATTAATCTGTTCGCCTCGATGACATCGTCCTTGTGAACGACATTTGCTAATCTTAGTCGCGCTAGTGCAGTCGACAAACGCAGTAGACCTAGCAAGTTACGTGCAGACGTGAAAGTTTTATCCTGGCTATTACGCGCCGCCCTTCTCATTTCCACATACGATTCTAAGGATAATAATTATACAAAAATATTATAAATATCATATTATTTTATTAATCCTTGCAAAATCCAATAAAATACTTACCAACAATGTATTCCGTTAATTCCTCCGGGACAACAGGCTGTTTTGTTTTACACAAAGTAATGTATTTTCTAATCAAATTCATATCGAGCGCTTGTGATTCCATGGGAGGTTGTATGCAATGTTGATGAACATAAGTAATGTGTTGAGCCAATCTGAATAAGTATGTTAGTTACATCATTTGTGTTACAAAGGAATATTGATATATTATATTATGTAAATACTAACCTTAAGTCGTTACTACGATCTGCTCGATCTTGAATTAGCCATAATAAGTCAAATCGTGATAATAAAGCAGCGGGTAACTGAATATTTTGTTCGATCGTTCTTTTTGGATTATATCTGCCGTAAGCTGGATTTGCAGCGGCTAATATCGAAACTCTTGCATTTAAGCGAGTCGTAATTCCTGCCTTGGCGATCGATATGGTTTGTTGTTCCATTACTTCGTGAATAGCTGTTCGATCTGCATCTGCCATTTTGTCAAATTCGTCGATAGAACAGACACCTTCGTCGGCTAATACTAACGCTCCACCCTCGAGCATCATTTGACCAGTTAGAGGATCTTTCATAACAGAGGCAGTTAAACCAACTCCGGAAGATCCTCTGCCAGTCGTATATTGAGATCGAGGAGCCAACCTCGTTATAAATGAAAGTAATTGCGACTTAGCTACTCCTGGATCGCCCATTAAACAAATATTGATGTTACCTGTAAGCAATATATATCAACATGTAGAAATAATCAAACGAATATACACATATGTAGTATTATATGTATAATTATATAAAAAATGAACCTCTAATTTTAATATCCTCTCTATGCTTATCTGTTCCACCAACAAGAAGTAACAATAGGGCCTTTTTAATATCTTCAAGGCCATAAATTTCTGGAGCTATCGATCGAGCTAAATTACCATAAAAATCATCTTCCCTTAATATAGACAATTCTGCGTCTGTCAACTCGGCACTAACGTCATCTGCGCTTTGCATATTTGTAAAACAAGTGATTCTCTAGATTGTACAAAATATTTATGCTTAGTTAAATGATACATATCGCCAAGCATAGGCTACATCGTCGAAGCTGCCAAATGATACCTGTGCATCCAAGTATGTTTCATTCAGAAGAGCTGCACCAACTCGAGCTGTGAATCCAGATTTTATAATAGGTAAAAAGATACCCGTAATAAGAACATGATCACCAGGTAAAGCCTTTCTTGTTGTTTCGCCTCTACAATAAACTGTTATAGTTCTTGGGATATGACCTACAGGAACTTGGTCGCTCTGAAACGATAGTAATTATTGATAATCAATATCCGTTAAATAATATCTAATAGTCTAATTGTTAGTAACCATTACGAATGTTTATTATAACACGTCAGGATACTAAACAGTTATTCATAAACCTTACATGTTCTTGTATTTTTAATTCTTGAAATTTCACAAATTTCGATCCTCTTGTTTGCATGTCTAATACACCGCCCGCTTTATTTATACGGCAATCATCGCTGGGACATTGTCGTAGCGGTATATATTTCAGGGATTGTACCTAGAAGTCTTAATTTCAGTAAACTTTCATTTAGAATTAAACTTTACTGTCTTATTACTTTCTTACCGGTTGAAACGTTTCAGCACCACATTGATCACACGTATACGTGGCAACCACAAGCAATGGCATTACATCGCTAGATTTAGTTACTATACCTCGCACGGTAACTAATTTTCCTATTTTGTCCGCTTTTATATCTCTCACTGAATACGCTTTCGCAGTATCGAAATCTTTAAAGTATACCTCGCTAAAAATATATAAAAAATTATGAATGGAAAGAAAGTTTATATAAAGGTGAAATAGAAATACATATTCAAAGTACAAGCGTCTCATAAGTTCTGGAGCATATTTATTCCTCGGATCACGTTGGTCGCCAGCATGTCTATTGCGACTTTCCATCAACAGTCTATGTTCGATATATACGTCTAGAGCATCTTTCGGCGGTACAGGTCTTTCTTTGAAATCAGGCAACATCTCTTGAATAAGCTACATACATGTAAAAAAATGTTTTTTATTCATTATGATAAAGGAAACTATATTTCAAACTGTTTTATATAAACTAGGGCTGGGACTATTCGAATAATTTAATATTCGAATATTTTACAAGTATTCGAATTCTGCGAATAAACTTTGAATATTTGAGTATTCAAATGTTATTATTCAAATACCGATGTAATCGAATATGAAGTAGATCAAAATTAGCTTGCAAGATTTTACAGTGACAAATGAATCTAAAGAACTTAATTTATAATTCACACCATATTATTCGAATACTTAAATATTTCAATAGTATTCGAATACTTCATTATTCGACTAGTATTCGAATACTTAGATATTCAAATTATATTCACCAAATAATTGAACAACTGAAGTATTCCAATACCGAAAAATTCAACAAATAGTCCCAGCCCTAATATGAACGCATAAAATCATATAACTGATTAGATGTGTACTCACCTCTAAGAGTAAATTGATATATCTTCGAGTATTGTTTGCAATAGACATTGCTAATTCATCATCAAATTCATGAACATCGTCTAACTCTATTGTAAGTTCTACTTGTTCACGATGCGCTATGTTAGTGAGTTGCTTTCTGTATTTGAATGATTTTCCACCAGTCGTGTCATTTATTACTACAAACTCGGTTAAGAACGTCTTTAATTGCTCTAGTATAACACACGAAACATAAATATGTTTGAAATATAAAAATCGTGATACAGATTCGATGGTTAGAGAGTGATTGATATAAGCTCTTACCTCTCGCTTTCGTATAATCGTTTGCTATTTTCGGTGGCATTTTGGTAAATTTACTTCTATAATCAACTTCGAATTTAATTCACACGGTTCGTTTTACTGAACAAATCAATCTATATACTACAACTACAATATTACGTTACACACTATTATTATAGGTTCATTACGTTTTCCTGTACACTTCCCGCCTAAACTGAGCTGAGCCGGCTGCACCGGATGTTTACTGCTCTCTACGTACATCGATAAATCGATACTCAAATATTTGAAAGTTCAAACCATGTAGCGATAGATTGAAACTTTAATTGATAGATGTATAAATTGAGTAATTTTTTAACTAAAATCTAAAATTATATTCTCAACATAATTTACATTAACAGGACAGTGCTGTCTTGAAAAGAACCCGCGTCTTCTGCCTGGAAATGAAGGCGTTTTTAATTCGTTATCCCCGCTTCTTCTTTTGTACATGCATGGGTATGTATGAAATGAAGATAGTAGCGCTGTAGCGGGAATATGATACGAATACCGAATTTGTGCGAAGTTGACCGAAGAGAATGAAAGGCTGATGTGTTGATGTTGGTTAATGTGTCAACTGTGTTCTGAAAAAGAAATTTAATTTTGAAAGATACGTTGAAGCTGTAATAGTTCTTCAAGGATTCGTTTTATTTTATAAACCATGGATAGATTCTTAAGTATTGATTGGTAAATATAAAGTTGTATTATATCTTAACCTAATATTTACAAGAACGATCGTAAATACGTTGTAAATATGACGTTGTAAATAATACGTTGTGATGACTGACGTTTGTTTGTAGTATTGTATATATTTTTAATATTACAAAAGAAATTATGATGTCATTATTTAGCGAAAACTATTGATGTAATTTGTTATCGAATATCGCTATGACTGTTATTAATACCTGAATAATAATTTTAATCAGTAATTGTTACTGTTCAATCAACAATAATATCGTCGAAATCATGCATAATTTACCACTTGAGTACCGATTATGTTTAATTCATTAGGAATCCTCCTTTGGAAGATATGTTAGACAATACCTTTATAAACCATGAAAGATTGGGAAAGGAGAGTGTTATGCACAAAATCATGACAGGGACTTTTGCTGACCCATTCAAAAATATTGAAGATGATTATAAAGACATTAAAATTCATTTGATGGGGGATATAGAATCAGAGATGGTTACAGAAGATAATGGTGATGATGTTGAAACCACTGAAGTGGAAAACGGAAAGGAATCAAAGAAAGCAAAGAAGATCAAAAGCTACGTGCCTGGTATCATCAAACCATTATTTAAGTTTCCTAAAATGTCGAAATTAAACAAAGAACAGCAAGCGATGTGTTTAAGAGTCTTATTAAGATTTTCAGAATCTGATAAACCGAAAATAACTCCAAAAGAAAGAGAAGAATTGAAAAATTATATGGTAAATGAAGTACATATACTGCTATTAAAAAAAAATGTTAATCATATATTTCGCATTTAGAAAGGACACTGTTGTAGACTACTAACAATTGCTTTAGTAGATATACAGTTTTTCCCATTGATTTTTTATAGGATTTACAAAAAATCATATCTCAAGAACAAGATGAATTTTTAGAATTTGCTAAAAGTAAATGGCACGAGAGATCATTGAGAGTTAAGTGCGAAAATTATATAAATTTACGTTGGAAATCAAAAGTAGAATATATTCGTAAATTACCAAGATATTATACCGAAGTTATAAATGTGCCATTTGTAGCAGATAAGAACGTCGAAGTAAAATTTCTTTCTGTTCCTTTACAGATGGTGAGTGAATATATAATCGTATGAAATTAATAAACAATGTATAATACATGCATGTGTATATCTATTAATATGTTTAATATGTTAAAGTATTTCTGCGTGTTATTGTTAATGAAAGACTTTTATTACAGGGTGAATTGCCAAAAATAGTATTACCACCTTTAACAAGACCATTCATTCTACGTATAAATTCTAAACAATTACAAAAAAGATTTCGTCCTAAAAACTATCTTGGCAATGAATCGTCAGTTTCTTTCAAGTTACCAGTAAGTGAAGATCCAAATTGTCAAAAATTGGCTGAAAGTAATAATGTGGATTTAATAATTTCATCCAGTGGTCTTAATTGTTTAGTAAATAACATTGAGCCAAGTTATTCAAATTCATGGATTTTACCCGTAGTCATAAAAAGGCATAATGATAAAAATGTTATCTATATAGATAAACCCGCACCACCAATTACTACCACTATACCAGAAAAAAACAGTTGGGTATATAAGTACATTCTAAAGTATTTTCTTGTCCGCACAAGGCATCCTACTTTGGAAAGGTAAAATGAACAATAATTCTTTATATGTGTATAAACTCTACTTCTTCGTTTAGTAACATTTTAATTTATACATTTAAATATGTAATGACAGTACTAAAGCATATAACGATGACAATATATTTGGTGACATTAATTCTGAACACCTTTTAAAACTGGAAGAAAAGTCTGAAAACACTTCAACACAAGTTGACAATGAATCACATTTAAAAATACTTGAAGAACATCAGAGTACTGAGAATACTTCTAACCAACAGGATATAAAAAATGACCCAGATACTCCTCAAGATGTAACATTAAACTGTGAAAAACCTTCGCAAACTATTTCAAACAGCAATAGTTCTAATCTCACAGCAAATGCCAAAGGTAAAGATACTTTCGGTTTCAAATAGAATTTGTCATAGTTAAAACACAATTAAATTAATACATCCTATTAGCCACCAAATAAGCTTTACTAATTACCAATAAACTGGAAGATATTAAAAACAAGTTTTTATGAAATAATTAATTTTTTGTCATTATTAGGTGTAGAAAAGGAACGTAAAGCAAATACTGCAGATAATGTATCGTATAAGCTGTTTAGCATAGGCTCACAGGCTTCAGAGCAAAATGAATTGATGAAAAATATCATCAAAGAATATAAAATATTAGTTCGAACAAAAACAGATGGGTTTGAGGTTTGTATATATTTGCGATTAATTGCGAATGTTAAAAAATAATATTAGACTAACATGTTTTATTTTTACTACAGACTTTGCAAACAGATCTACAGAGATTGTTAATATTAGCTCCAAAATTAGAATATCAAGCTGATCTTGGTGCTGAATCTGTAACGTTGGAAGAAGCATTGAAACAATGGATATCTCTCATATTTAGACCTGTCACGTTTCTTGCACGAGGTAAAATATCGATGCCTTGCAAAATTATAAATGTATGGAGCATAAGTTTTACATATTGTTTAAAAAGTATCATATAACAATTTCACACTGTAGTTCGAATATCTGCAAACACGTCGGAAGTACTGCAGATAGAACATCGTACAGCGATGTCGATAAACAATGAAATCAAGAGGCTTTATAATGTAAAAGCCGAAGATTCTTTAACGATTTTGCATAATGTTATTCAGTGTCTTTTAAACCTATCTCCAGGGCGTTATATTATGAGGCACACAATAAAGAACGAAGCATTTGCAGCTGTTTATAAAGAAGCGGAAAGTCCAGGGTAAATAGATTACAGAAGAATGTAAAATATGCTTAATTGAATTTTTTCAACATACAGGGGGTATTTATTTTAACTTTGATTGTTTAATTCTTGTTCGCAGAATGAATATTTTTGATATTCAAACACTTTATAACGACCAATTCCATAGTTTACTTAATTCCCCTTGGATTGCACTGGATAAAATAATAGCAACTCCAATGCATAAATGCTTTGAGAGAATGCCAGCCATGTTTTACCCACCAATTAGTACACAATTTTCAAAAAACAAAAAACCTACGAAAGGAAAACAATCTAACACAGGTATGTGCAGGGTTGTTCACTTAGCTCGGAACGCCGGCGCGAGAACAGATGCCTTTCGTGGCCTTTTTCAGACAATTGCCTAGACATTTGTCCTCGAGCTCAGGCAGGGTTGAGTAACTGGTGGCTAGTGATGGGATTCGAAGCACTTCGAACATGATTCAGGAACTGACTACTTGGCCAGTTCATCTGTTTTCGCACGCGCGTTCTGAGTTAAGTGAATAACCCTGTGTATATTGATCCACACGTATATACAGTCTTCCCCGGATTATCGAGAAAGATTCGGGACCGGGGAATTCTTCATAAATCGAGGCAGGGGAAGTAGTTAGCACAGGGGTGTCAAAAGGCTTTTAATAATTCGAAGAAGACTGTATATATACATGTGTAACTATGTATTCACTTTTTTATATTTTTTTAGAAATGGTACGCAGAAGTTTGAGGAATAAAAAAAATAAATGATATTTAATAATTAATCCAGATGTAAGTTGAATATTCTTTGAAAAGGTTATTTGATTCAGGCAATGTTTACAGTGAAATATATTTATCTACTTTAAAGACTATATTGCTGTAGTCAACTTTTCTTAATATCTGACAAATTGAATTTGTAACTTATTTTGTTTTTCATTCTTTTCCGTTACTTGGGCCATTTTCATAATTACCGGCACATATAATTGTATATACGTTTGTAAACCTATTAAAGCATGTTAGTATGTAAACATATAAAATAGTATAAACAAAGAGAAAAAAACAAGTTCAATCTAATAATATTAGTAAGAATTTCAAGGACGGAAAATTCTAATTTAGTGAGAGGATTATCAAATTTAATTCATTTAATAATTCAATCGAAATCAATACTCGATAATAAAAATACTTTCAAATGAACTTTGTAATAATATAAGTCAATTGTAAGTCTTTGATATTTTTAAACAATTAAACATACAAGTAACGTTTATAATATTTTTATTTTCATGTAGATTTTACAACAATTTGTATAAATATGAGATTCTTAGTGTAAACTTTATGAACACTTCCTTAATAAAAAAATAGTATAACAATGCGATTTAGTAGAACATTTCATCAAAAATAAATTTTAGTAATATCATGAAAAGCATGCTGTAGAAATTCAAAAATCGTGTAAAACTATGCTAAACTGCACAATCTTTATGCCCATGTCTGTATACGATTAATATAATTGGTGTACATAAGCACTTGAAGCAAACTTATTACTCTATAATTTATAGGAAACACTTCCCATACAATTCATACGTGCCGTACAAAAGTGTTAAAACTTTCTGACTTATCATGAAGTATTTCACTTCAATTATGTAGAAACAAGTGATAGAAGAGCTTTCTTATAATCCCCAGATGTGTCACCCTAAAATATTAAATTTCACGAATTAGTGCATGAAAAAACATATTTTAACTTTTCGTAATCCAATATTTTTCACTACCTCACTTCTAGTAGCTGTATTTAAAAAAGTAGGTAATATATTTTTAAAACTGTAATAATCAAATCTAACTGTGTTATTAATCTTTAGAGGGCCGACTATTATGACCTGTTGCTTACGTATTATAAAAAAATGAACTAGCGAAACGTAAAAATACATACAGCAATCCAATTTTCCAATAATTCTCCATATCGCTCTTCAAAGGCCTTCTTGATATCACCAAGATCAATTTCACTTCGAGAAACAATAATGCGAATCAACGTTCGATCCTTCGTGCCTATGCCATGCATACTAGCATATAATCGTTCAGCGAAGAAACCAACTTTCGATTTCACGCACTTCACTGTTACGCAAAAGATACAATGTGTTAAAGATACAATATAACTACCAAAAACAATAAAATTGTTAAAAATAAGTATACGAGTTTTTTATAAATATGAATTGACCGGTTCGGGACAAAATTTGTTTTTCGTTCTAATGGAAACGAAATATTTTTCAACAGGAATGATATTAACCAAAATGAAATTATTATTGTCGGAGCTGAACCGAAACGAAACAAAAAAAAAATTTCGTTTCAGGTCCCTGCTTACAAGTTGAATTATTAAAATAAAAATACTGACCTATTCCAAGAAGACCTTTCTCAACACTTCCAGAGAATTCTTTTTTAATCGCAACTTCAATATCATGACCAGAAATTTTTTCATATTCAATAAAAGTTTGTCTTAACTGTTGATAACTACGTGTTACTAAAATACCATTAAACTGAGATTCATCTGTACCCCACTGGTTCTCACCTATTATAAAATATATGTTAAGTGAAAACAATTGTTGGTTCAAAATTATATTTCATTTATCTAATTTCAATTATCATAACATTTTCTTATCATCCACACATTTTCTTAACATTAACAAATTGTACATAGTACTTTACTTATCAAACTTACCATAAGCATTCCTTTTCATTCACATTGATGCATTCTTAAGCAATATAGAACAAAGTATTAGGAAAATAAGTATAAAATACATACCAGCGTCATAAAGTGCTTGTGCATCTGCTATAGCTCGAGCATGATCTATACCCTGATTTTCATCCCTATTCGCTTGGACGAGTGAAACCAGCAGCCTCTTAAAATGTCCCGAAGTATCTCCCTTTAAATCACTCTCGAGTGTTTTTCCATACACTGTTAATCACAAAGTGCACAAATAATATTATTATATATTATGTTAATGGGTTGAATAAAGTAAGGTATTATCAAATTAAACACTGTTAGTATAGAATAACCCGAATAGCTATCTAAATAATTTGAAAAACTATCTAAAAAAAGATATATCTGTGATAAAAATTTATGTATTTTAAACATTGGTAAATATTCATCTTTAAGAAGGAGTAACAACAAGCGAACTCACAGTTTTCATAAAATGCTGCGATAGTACGTATGCCGTAATTACTTAAGGTGCACAGAATTTCTACAATAGCTTCTTCGTCAGTCCCGAATCCACTAATCGCATTATGCAATTCTTTAGCATAATAATGAGGCAATGGTGTCATAAGGGCAAGTATAATATCCTCTAATTTTCCTGTAAGTTCACTCTTTAGATCACTAACTAAATCTTTTCCATATAATGTTTTATACGCTTCAGCAATTTCTAGTCGCTGAACAATTCCTCTTCTTGTAAGCACATCGATAATAGTTTTTTCATCAGTGCCAAAGCCTTTCATTGCTTTACGCAGCATTCCGGCATCTGCATTTGCGTCGAATGGTTCTGCCGGATATACTGTAGGGGTACACTAAAATAGAAAATAGATATTTTTTACAATATCTTTCGTACACTAAAGCAATTATTGATTTAGTTATTGTATATTGCTAAATTATGTATGATATCAGACTCTATGACACAGTATTTGATGAAGTATGAATCACTCCAGGTATGCAATGAAATTACCATTTATATCCAAATTAATAGATTATTCCTTAATGTAGACACAATGAATTTACTGGTATGAAAATTAAGAAAACAGAAGAAAATTAAGATTGATGTATTGGCCATATCCATGGCTTCATTATCATATTAAATATATTCTAATCAAGGTTGTAACATCATATGTATATAAAACCTTATAAGGAAGTGTTGCAAAAACAATTTGCAATTTCACAACATGCATTTGAAAAAAAAAATTTATATGAATGAGATGTGAATTTCATTTAATTTTAAATGATAAAGTTTCATGTAATATGTTCAATAAAATTTTGGAATTATATATAATTTAAATATATATTTCCCTGAAATCTAGGTGAAAACCATAAACTTTTCATAAAATCTGATCGAAAGTTGTACTTTGACACGGCTACAATACAAGAGGTGCATAAATCGAACTGACGTCAGTAGAATGATCTGTCGAGTGAAGCACCGTTAAAAATACGACTGATCAATACCCCAAGCCAGAAATAGATTAATCATGTGATCACGTAAAGAAATTTCTTTTAAAAGTTCTCGTGAATAATAATAATGTACTTACTTTAAACGGGTAATACTGTTGTTGTGACATGTTTGTTTATTCACTCGAGAATCTGGAATTTATAAAAATTCTAGTTAACCGATCGATTGTTTGTGCATTTACATGTATACACACACAGAATTCGCATTATTTTATTCTTCCATAATAATTTAAGCTTATTCAGAACGGACGAAATCGTAAACTTACGATAGATGTGTATGTCGAAGAAAAATTCACAGTAGAATTGGCTTCGTTAAGTAGAAACAGACAGACCCTACGCGTTGGATAGCCGGCTCGTCAATAGTGGGCACACCCACTTTCGCATCACGTCATCCGTAACTCTTTCAAGGTGCCACTGGGTTGCCTTATATACTACTGACAAAACAGTACGAAACAGTAATGAGTAAAAAGAAAGAGGCCTCTGCTTCCAGCAAGAAATCGATAATGTATATGTATACACACTGTGCGTGATGTGTGTGTGCTCGCGCGCGTCAAAACTATGTATCTCCTCCTGCGTTTAAACGTTTAATACGTTTTCCTCATCCCCCACCAAACGTTGTAATAATTTTATGGCATTTGCTTATACTTTTTAATACAACGTATTCTTGGATTAAATAACATTGGTTCTCTGCATCCACTTTATACGAATTTATAATAGTGGGGTATACCTGCGTATACATGTGATTTGTGCCATCTGAAACTATTACACGGCGATCTTGCATTCGCAGTCGTGTAGAATGATTCATCAACATAGGCGTCCGCAGGTGGGGGGGGGGGGGCAAAAGAGGCAGTTGCCCCCCCCCCCGGCTTTTGAAAAAAAAATCAATTATTTTTCAAAACTGATCTTTATTAAATTTATACTAAAAAAGGGGATATTTTTAAATTTTTAATTAAATTGGCACTATAAAATGAGTTAAAAAAAGCAAAAGTAAGTTTTTCTTTAACATTATCCCAAAGTTGCCCCCCCTTGTGCAGAATTAGAGGACATGCACAGAGCCCCAAAAGGGGCTTTGCCGGTGCGGAAAGGTAATAACATTTTTAACATTTTTTATTTTAAAAATATAGTATGTCTGGGGTTTTTTGATACTGCCGATCACGAATCTGTAATCGAATTATAAAAATATTTGACCTACATGGCAGTTGTACTGACCTAAACGAATGAACACCTACCAAAATTCACAGAACTTTTTTTTACCGTTAGTCAGAGGTATCATCGTATCATCCTTTCTTTTTTTTGTTCTCCTCCCCGGTTTTCATGTTTTTATTTATTACTTTTGGTTGTTTCAGGAATTATTTTATTTTATGGTATTCTTTTTTTAAATAACAAATTTATAGTCGAATATACATACAAACACAGTCGAACACTAACACACACATACCTATGTATTTATACATTAAATTATTTTTAAATAGTAAGCTTAGTTAAAGCCCCGAAAGGGGCTTTGCCGTCCCCTAAAGGTTAAAAGAGATTAGCTGAAATGCCATAAATTATATCGATAAACTTCTCCACTTCTTCGCTTTCGTTTTCGTTTAGATAAGAAAATCTTGTTTAGGCGAGTACCGTTATATTTTTATAATAACATAATATGAAAAAAAATTATGAACAAAAACGGCGCTCCCCCAGACAGCAGACAAACATCTGAAAGACGTCTGAAACCAGACATTTAACACATCTTTAAGATGTATGGAAACGTTCTAAGTGCGCGACGGACGCGAGGCTTCAGACCATTTCAGACAAAAACGGTTCACATCGCACGACGCACGCATCGTGATTGCTCGACGCATGCGTGCCACGGTTAATGTAAATTATTAAATATTAAAATAGAGAAATTGCATTTAAAAAGGATTGCATAATTTATTATTTATAACCTGAATATACACCATAAGCAATAAATGTACAATAAAATGTTTAATTATTATAAATCGTTTAGTATTAAAAAATGAAATTAATAATTGGTAATATTTGAAAGGTTCTGTATTTCGAAAAAACGATTTTGATTGGTCGTAAAGGTTCGTAACGTCACATAGTAGGAGTTTTAAAAGGCTCAATCATTTTTAAAAAATTTTATTAATCATGGATATTGAATATATTAAAATGACAAGTACACATTTTTTTGCAGGATATATGTACTTTGACAGCTACTTTCTTTTTCACTGTCTGTATTAGACAACATTTCAGCGATAGTTCTTTTCCTGTTTAATTTCAGAACGGTTGGCCGAGATAAATTCACTGACGTCTTTAACCTCCCTGGTTGGTAATCAAATATGTGAGGAATCACACTACTCTTCAATTTTCTTGGAGCTCCCATGAGAGAATATCTCACGTAATTATCCATGTCGTTTTTTAAATCAAAATGATCCTCACAACAATAATAATTTGACTTCCCTGGTTCATCGGCACGTCTAGCACTCGTAAACCACATTTTTCTTAGTTTTACATCTTGAGGCATAAAAAAAACATTTTATCAGGAGTCTTAATCGTTGTACTTTTACACTGAGGCACGAAACACCACTTATATGCAGTTTTTTATTCGTTTTCTGAAAGAAAATGTATTTTTCAATTCTAAAAGTGTGAAAATACTACCATGTGACGTCACAGGTTTCTTCGGTCACGCTCGAGAATTTCCGGCTCGTTTTCGGTAATTTTAAATGTTGTAATTTTTAATTGTTTTTTTTTTCTCGCTTAATAAGCAATAAAAAATTATGAAAAAAATATACAATAAAACTTATATAGGAGCTTCCAAAATATATTTTCTTAGAATCATGCAAACTCCCAATTCCTGCATTAAATTCTAGGGAATCGTACGATGCCACCTATTTCATGCGCAGTATGCGTGAATTGAAAAACACCCTAGGATTATCATTTACTAGAAAAAAAATCCCTAAATATTCCTGACATAAACTTAAATTTACATACTTAAGTATCATATTTATAGCAAAACGAGAATAGTACGAGAAGGTAAAATGTTCAATTGGAACAAATTTAACTGTTTAACTAGCGTTAGAGAATGGAAATATCGATTGGAACCTGGTTGAGACTGGTAGGCCTTTTTACGCATTCGCTACTACAGGGAATAGTATTCTCCATTATATCGTCATACCTGTTTCTAATCAGAAGCCCGAAACTCTTAAAATTATATTAATAAGCAAGTAGAATGGATCCGTTGCAATTATCGTATGATCTGAAATGTTCCTAGATGAAATGTGCGGGTCAATAGTTTCTCTGTCGCAGGCTGTGAACTCGACTCGCAGCGGTGTGAAAACACGCCAATGCCAAGTAGCGGATGGAGATTTTTGACGCGAAAAGTCATCACTGCCAGTGAAAAGACTTGATATATCGAGTATAGTTGACAGGTCGAGTCAAATAACATTACTAAAGAGAAAATTTATGGACCTTACACTGGTCCATGCGAAACAGATTACTTGAGGCAATCATGTGTTTCTAAGTCCGATAAACGGTACGGTATTACATATGTACGATGTACAATTTGACGTTATTTCATTTCTCTTTGTTTTAACTGAAAAATTAAAAATATCATTCGACTCGCAGCGTAACTAATTAAATCACCGTTATAAAATACTGTATTGATTTGGAGTAAGTATATGTAACGGTCATACGATTCACGCAAAACATTTCTAGGTTAGATGGGAATGGATCTCCGTTCGTAAAGGGCGCAGTTGATTGTAATTGTCCAGAAGCTGTTGGAAGATTTCAAAGCGAAAATACTTGTCCCGCGTCAGGTGCCGGTTTTTTATTATGTTCCTCAGCACTGTCACACTTTTCTGACTTTCCAATGTATCCACAATATTCCATGGTATAAAACATGAAATCAACTGTACCCTAATTAAATCTACTTAAGAGAGAAACCTATTAT
The DNA here is from genome assembly GCA_963971345.1 of Andrena flavipes. NCBI lineage: Eukaryota > Metazoa > Arthropoda > Insecta > Hymenoptera > Andrenidae > Andrena > Andrena flavipes. Next base: position 65,124,694 of record OZ020480.1, read on the forward strand.
GCAGAATTAAAGGTAGCCGGTTTCGTTTCGACGCAGAGATTTTGCTTGTACCATTTAACATTTCACAATGATGGAGAAGTTCATAGGAGTTCAGCAGTTAAAAGAGATACTGAGAAATTTCCCAAGGAATATGAAATTTTGCTTTGCATATGGGTCTGCTGCGTTCAAGCAAACAAACAATCAGTCCAACAACATGTTGGATCTTATTTTTGTCGTTCGTAACGTAAACCATTGGCACGCGGAGAATTTGAAATTCAATGCCAGTCATTATGCCCAGCCGTTGAGATTTCTTGGACCCAGGGCAATTGCCAATGTGCAAGAGAAATGGGGTGCCAAGGTCTATTACAATACGTTGGTTAAAATGACAGGAGGATATACAGTTAAATATGGAGTAATTTCAGAAGTTTCGCTGGTAGAGGATTTATTAGACTGGAGTGATTTATATTTGGCAGGAAGATTACACAAACCGGTTAAAGTATTGGTGGAACCGGACGAGCATTCTGTGCTACCCACAGCTCTAGTACAAAATTTACATTCAGCTGTTCATACAGCCCTGTTATTGCTTCCGCAACACTTTACAGAAACTGACTTTTACAAAACTATAGCTGGCTTATCCTATAACGGCGACTTCCGAATGACTTTCGGTGAGAATAAAGATAAAGTTAACAACATTGTTCTACCTCAGCTAAAGCAGTTTAGAGAATTGTACAGTCCAATTTTGAAACATTTGGAAAATTACGTGGATATCCCAAAGTCCGATGAAACGGTTGTCATGTGCCATCAAGATACGAATCCTGTGACAATGATACATCATTTGAATCAGTTGCCTAGAACACCACAGATTAAGCTCGTCAGAGCATGGTCGCAGGGCCCGAGATCCAAGGACACGGAGGATTGTCTACGCGCGGTTGCGTACGATCCCGATTGTGGCGAGATACTAGAGGAGTGCTTGAAAGAAATTGTATGGAAATCAAGCGTTACGCAAAGCTTGAAGGGAATTATTACTGCTGGGCTTGTGAAATCCGTTAAGTATAGCGCGGCGAAAGTAATGAAGATGTTACAAGCAAGTCCGCGGACAGAATCCGTTCCGAAATTAAAGCCGAATCAAAGTAAAGTCGATAGATTAGTAGAAAGTGTGAAGAACCGAACGCAGCCGAAGGATACAGAAAAGCGCGTAGACTAGAAATTTCTATCCCTTTTAGTCATACTTTAATTCTGTCATATGTATAATGTTTGAATACAGCTGTGTTTTCAATAAAGTCGTGTAGCCAAATTATAACTAACTGTTTTTCCTAGGTATTGTTTATTGCCTTGGCACTGTAAAGTACTTTTACAAAACAGAATGTGATATTTTTAAGTTTGTTCATAAGTATCGTTGCTTATTTTGCTACCTAGAAGGATTAGTGTTGAAGATTAAATATCATATATGCGTATATACTGCAATTAATTTCTCTGAAAAATGAAATTTCTGGTAGTTTCAGCGAGTATCTGAATCATGACGACGATGGATTCTGATTCCGAGAGTCAGGACAGCGACGACGGGCGACGATTTCGCTTCGAAGCCACCCGGAAAGATAACGTGCAGCCAGAACCAAAACTCGGAAAACTCTCGAGGTCGAAGTCTGACTACAAATCTTCCTACAACGATGTAGAGCATAAAGATAGGAAAGAAAAATCCAAGCACGACAGCAGTAGAAGAGAGCATAGATGTTCGAAGGAACGGGACGTAGATAACAGAGATCTCAAGTATTCTGCAAAATATTCGAAACACATTAGCGAGTCAAGGAGCTCGAGACGCGAGGACAGCAAAGACTATAGAAACGCAAGGGATGTTAGCGTAGATTCGAAAAGTTCTTCTTTACCTTCGAAACGTAAAACAAGTGACACGAAGCGGCATAGGACTCGAGATCGGAGCGAGCATTGCAAGCACAGATCTCAGGAGCGGTCTCACAGCAGAAACGAGGACGACAGGTCCCAGAATGACAAGCACAAGAACAAGCTCCACGAAAAATACAAGCACCATTCTCGCGAGAAGAGCCGCGACAGAGGCTATCAGTCGCATAAGACAAGATTGTCGGATCATAGTAGATCTCGAGGAGAATCTGAGAGACACGATTCGCATAAAAGAACGTCGGCGAAGGAGGATGCGGAGCAACACGTGCAGGAATTCTCTTCGCCCAAGAACGTGGAACAATGTCGTAGCGACACTGAATCGTTAACGAAGAAAGATTTGTCGGTAGAAAGCCCAGAATGTAAAGATTTAGACTTATCTGAATTTGATGTTTTATCAGAGACGGACGAAAATTTGTCCGATGGCTCCGATATAAACACCACTTGTTCGTTTTCACGACTGCACAAGACAAAGACGAAAAAGCAAAATGCGAGCAACGAATGTGATAGTTCAACGAAAAAGCAAGCGATTGAGAGCGAATGTTCGGAAGGCTCGCCAAAGGTAAATGCAGGGAAGAGTGATCTGTTGTATGGTTCCAGTATTAATGATTCTGGTACCATTTCAGATTCCGCGTCACCTGTATTGACGGAAATCACAGAAGATAGTAGAGACAATGTTGGTCAGAGATGTGATCGCGGATCAACAGAAAATACGGTTGATGTGAATAGTCAGGAAGAAAGTATGAGTTCTATCGGAAGAACTTCCTTGCGTCTTAGTATTTGTGATAATGATGATGGTGATGATGGCGATGGCGATGGCGGTGGCGGTGGCGATGATGTTGTTGCCGATGGTGATAATTCCCCAGGAGCAACAGACATTTCTACTGCTGAGAATAATTCCACGTATGGGCCGGTCTTACCGCCGCAATTAATACCCGATTCTTCCAATGATATAAAACCAGTAAAAAGTGCATCATTCATAGGACCTTGTTTACCGGGAAATGAGGCCCGAAATGTAACTGAAATATTGGAAGGTGATGCGACAAATCCTAGTAATGAAAATATTACAAACCAAGGGGAATCTGGCGTAGATTCGGATATGCTCTTCGGGCCAGTGTTACCACCGCATTTATTAGAAAAGAAATGCAGTAATAAAACAGAAACGAAAATCATAGGCCCTGGCCTCCCAAGTATCACAAAATCTTCCGACAACGACGAGATTGAAGCAGAAGAAGCGGAAGTAGCAGAAGAAGCAGATTCGGATGACGAAGACGCGATCGGTCCTTTGCCAGCCAACCATCCAGCATTAAAAAGTAATTATGTGTACAGACAATTGGAGCACAGAGCGCAACAAATCAGAAATGAACAAAAGGACGAGGTAAAATGAATTGTATTTTTACGACGGCCATTTAGGAAGTTGTTAGTTCGGTTCTACGAGAAAGATTGGAAAAAGGGAGTGACGATGAATAATATTTTAGGATGACAATACTTTGACTCAGCGGGAGGAATGGATGACAGAATTACCTGCGGCGCAGATAAGCAATCTCGGGCTAGCTCCACGAAAGTTTCGTGTTAGGGAAGGTCCGGACATGTCCGACAGGTCGTGCTGGACAGATACTCCGGCGAAGAAGGCAGAGAAACAGAAGCAACGGGTGAGCATAGTAAAATTTCTCTTCATCTGATTCAGAATCGTCAAGCTACGAAGTAACGTTTCGGGTTATGCTTTACCCGCGCAGGAAGAAGAGAAGTTTTATACTTTCACAACATCGACCGGGGACCCGCCTAAAGAAAGTTACGAAACCGAATCTGGGAAGGGCAGAAAGCGCGACAAATCGCTCCTGGAGATACATCAGAGTAAATGTCGAAAGAAAAAAAAGGTATTTATCTGTCGAGTATGGAAGAGTTTCGGGTTTTGCACACTTTTGGCTGACTAATGACCAATAAAATATGTAATGCGTTTCAGAAAGAAGAGGAGAAAGCTAAATTAAGTGGGCAGACCGCCGTTAGAAGACCATTCGACAGAGACATTGATTTACAGGTGAATCGTTTCGATCAGGCACAAAAGAATGCTATTATAAGCAAAGCGCAGTACCTCGACGAAAGGTTTTCTCACGGAAAGATCTAATGAATGCAGAAGAAATTAGGGAACTTTTACAAGGATAATCAGTTTTATGCAATGTACATTTGTAATTTGGCTCATTGTAAACGATATTGATAATGAGTGCCTTTGGACTGCAAACGTAATCCGAGTTTCTTTCACAACGTATTCATATTCCCTTGTTTTTCTTAAGTTAACATTTCCTGCTCGTTCAATGCTTAGTTAGAGTTGTTTGTCGATTGATCATTATTATAAATATCATAAACATCAATATTGTAAAATATTATCTTTTAAGAGACATCTATTTCCGCTAGGGATACATGGTACATTAGAGTATGACTTCGATTGTACATTAAATATGTGTAAAGAACTGCATTACACACGACCTTTTTTTACTGACTTTACTGTGAATCATACCGATTTCAAACTGTATTGTGTATGTGAATTACACGTATCGAACCGTATATATTTCATAAATGATCGTTCTTTATGCCTGTGATGTATATATACGTGTAATATTCATTTGTTGTACCATAAAACATTGTAATCCATACGTAATACCATAAGTAGATATATAAAAGACATACATTCTACAAACTTTGCAACTGAAATACGCTTTTCATTTTCTGTTTCTCTATTGCAGCCTCAACCTTACCTGTGATTATTAAATAGTGTTTCAATCGGATAAACTTGTCTAATGTAAACAATTATGCACCACATGAGCTTGAAATATATTTTTTACGGTAACCATTACGTATATTACAATGAATTCGTTCCACGAACCGAACTAGAAGTTCTCTTACTTTTCGGCATTTCACTATTCTCTTGAGGATCGATCAACGGAAATAATCCAAGTGCAGAATTTTAAGAATCTGATCCGACAACTTTTCACTTACGATTTCGATCTGGATCGGAGCACAGATTCTGTAACCTTGAAAATCGATGCGTTAGATGCTGAGATTTAATTGGATTTAAATTTAGCGGCTACGCAGCGCGCGAACGAGCACGTCCGGCATGGCTCTGTCAGATAGTTCCGCGAGAAAATAGAGGAAAAAGTGTGCGTGACATCCGCGTGACTTCGGTGATCAAATTACGAAAAAGCCCCCGTTTTCAATCGAATCGGGCCGTAGTGATCGTTCTAGTAATCGTTGCGTATGTAACGAATGCTTCGATTGTTTTCGTATCGGTAGTGAATGTGGCATCCCTCCGCGGTGGTGAATGTTTGACGTTTCCTCGGTGTTCTTTATTCGATGGATTAATCAACGTCGCAGTCGGTCTTATGCGTCGTAATAGTTCAACACTTTAGTCACCACGAGAAACTTAACCACTCGGGGACGTCCTCATAACCTCAAAGTCGAGGGAAGACTCAGCAGAAGAAGTGCAGATGACATGCGACGTGTAAACGGCTAAACGGTGTGCATCTCGTTGCACACTAATATTACATACGCAATTAACCCGTGCTTAGGTGTATGTGATTGCATTTATATATGTACGCGTTGTACGACCGCTGAACGCTTCCTGTGTCTCGTATGCAGCATATTTTCTGCATGAAAGCAAGGAAAGGAATATCAGTAGGTACCCAAATAATTATTTATCTACTCGCGTTGAACGTTACTGTTGACAGGGAAATTTCCAGGGTTAAATCTACACGAATATCTCTATTTCTCTCTCTCCCTCTCTGTCTCTCTCTCTCTCACTCGCCCATCCTCTCCGTCTTTCTATTGGTTGTCCGTTGTCGTCTACCTGTTTGTGTGTGAGTGCCAATGCCCCTACGTGTGTGTACGTCAGTTTTATTCATGTTGATTAATACACACCGGAAGATCCATTATCGCCGTGTATTCATTCGTCGGTGGGTCAAACCGTAACTACGAATGCACTTGGCACATTGAGTTGACGATCTTTTTTCCGATCACTGATACATATAGTGCAGGTACAATACATACGTATTTATACCTTTTGCTTACGAATCGGTTTAGAAGCAACTATAATTGACACAGTGTTTTTACGTCGCTTATGGCAGACATTTCAAGTAAAGTTTCTTCGTCTGATTCATCCACTAGCTGTACTGAATCAGAAATTCGCCGCACAGGTTATGAATTTTCCACGTTGAATGAATCGAACGTATCGTGTCGGAAACAGCGAAATCGAACAAGTAGTTTTCGACTCCTCTGAATATGGGGATACCTTTAATTTTCGGCAAAATTCGCTGATTCTTATCGACAAGTATGTAATTGACAAAACTGATTACAAAACTATTCAATAATTTATCTTGACAGTCTATGGATGGCATTTAGGTTCGTTGCAAGCGTTTCGCTTGTAAAATTTTAATATCTTTTATCAACTGTCCGTGCGTAGTTACGCGTCGTATAATAAGAAACAAAGTATGCTCGAGTTTAAGTAAGGTGTTGTGTTTACTTTTGCAGGACAGCGTTATCTTATTCCTTAAGATGGATACATCTGTGGATTAAACATAACGTATAATGAATCGCTCGAGAGACTTTCTAACAGAATATTAAAGTTGACAGGACGGCGGATACTTCCGATATTTTAAAAGATGAGACAGTGTTGCTTAAACCACCAACTCCAGTTATGGCTTACGTTCCTTGTCTTTTGCGTTATGTGCAACAGGGCAGATATTTTGGTATTTTCCGCGGCGGCGAGGCATCAAATCGAAGAAGAATTCAGAGATACACCTGCCAGATTCGGAGGCTTGATACCATTTGACGGAATCAAGGTATTTATCCAATCTTAATCGAATCTATATGGTTTTTACAAAGCCCCTTTATCTTTATTATCCATTATTATGGTCGTGAATCGCGTTAAATTAAATAAATAAAAATTGAGTGGTGAGTCTATATTATAAACTATGTATATATGCATTAATGAGCGCATAAATGTTACGAGTTGTGGGAAATTTTATTAGGGTATGGTGGTATACGCAGAACCATCTACGGCATGCCATGAAATACAGGGTCCTCCAAATAATACTACCACTTACAACGGTAATTGGATAGCTTTAATTGCTCGCTATAACTGCAGCTTCGAGAGAAAGATTCGAATGGCACAAAAAGCTGGCTACGACGCTGCGATTATACATAATGTGAACAGTAACGAATTAGGTAAATATTTTCATTATGAAATTGTACGATTGTAAACTTAATTGCTACCATATATGTATATATATTTTGTTGTAGAACCAATGTCTGCGAAAGACCCAGTAGGAATATTAATACCATCTGTATTTGTCAGTGAACTCACAGGATTGATTATTAAAGAAAATTATTTGTACGATGAGTTGTATTTTGTACTAATTAACGATAATATCCCATTCAACATCACACATTTGCTCTTGCCTTTCGCTATTGTTGTTGGGATATGTTTTCTAGTCATAGTTCTTTTTATGGTGAGGTTCAAAAATAATAGAGAAACATTAACATTGTTGTGTTTCTGGTAAGCACTTGTTGATATATATTTCTGAATTATAGATTGTTAGATGTATCAAAGATAGAAGAAGGCAACGGAGATACAGGTTACCGAACTCGAGTTTGAAAAAGATTCCCACGCACAAATATACAAAAGGTGACCCGTACGAAACGTGTGCTATTTGTTTAGACGATTACGTTGAAGGTGAAAAATTAAGGGTACTGCCCTGCGCTCACGGTTAGTACGTAGCAGTATTAATAATATATTTGCGAAACTTATACTTGTAAGCATCAGAGTTCTGCAATGGGCGGGTTTGACCCGCCCGTCACCCGGCCGTGACGTTGATTCACCCGCCCGCCTGTAACTGTATCTGCACTCACCCGGCGATACCCGCTACCCAAGCTACCCATAACCGCCCGGACCCGCTGGCGAGTTAGCGGGTCAGCGTCGAGTTCTAAGGCCCGAAGCTCTCGCGACGCGTATTTGACTCACCCGTAGTCGCACTGTTATCCGTTCGTACCCGTGCCTTTAGCTGCACTTCAATTCCGACTTTACTGGTATTTGATTCGGCAGTTGTTATGTCACTTTATGTTTAATTACAATCTTTTGTGTTTATTATTTTGTAATAGTATGTATATAGTGCAATATTACTTTTATGCTATCAGTCCTATATTAAAAGCTTTTATTTTTTTATGCAGTATTGGAATTTTTGTTATTTTCCCTTTGTTAATAATTATAATATAAATAAAATATTAACTCGGTTTGAACGCGCGAGTATTAGCGGGTATAGCGCGGATACGGGCGAGTCAGATAAAAGTTCCGTCAGCTCCGGGCGGGTCGGGTGAATCGAAAAACGGACGGGTAACGGACGGGTAAACCCGCGATATATCCGCCCGTTGCAGAACTCTGGTAAGCATACCGATCCTCTGACCTCCGGCGCGTCGATTATTTTCAGCTTACCATACAAAATGCATTGACCCTTGGTTGACAAAAAGTCGTAGGGTTTGTCCAGTTTGTAAGCGAAGAGTCTTTGCAGCAGACGAAGAAGTTATTAGCGAGGAAAGTGATTCGGATGCCGATGATACGACACCTCTGATCCGCGACGGTCATCAAGGTACGAAAAACCATTGTTTCTGAATACACCTACGTGTCAAGTTACATGTGTGTACTTAGGAAGAATAATAAGTTCTTTAGCAGCGTTGATCTCTACGTAAACGAATGTGAATGTTTTGGTAGGCACTCAAGGCGGAACGTTCGTGCGGCAGAGGGAGAATCCATTTAGTCGTGCTAGAAGATCGCAAACTAGGCAGGATACGAGTAATTCGAGTAGCAGCTCCGATTCTGAGGACGAGATTCCTACGCCCGAAGCTGAAATCAGTAGGAGCGCCGGGGAACCATCTACGGGGAGTGTTTTTATGGTATTAAATGCTCACAGCATCAATGGTAAGACATTCTTCTTATTTCCTTTAACCCTTTCACTGCACTACAAATATGACTATGACAACCTTTCTTTCATTACTGGGATAAAAGTCTAACGCGGACAAGTAACGCACGCTGTTCTGGCGTCTGGTAGAAGCTGATCGCCGTAAAGTCAATGTTTCGAAAGCTTATAGAATGCAGAATACGAAAGCGTTAGGCAAGATGGTATTCCTAAAGTATATAATGATTCGTCCATTGAGAAATAAACTATTTATTCTCTGCGTACTATCTGCGTTTCTGCATCGTTAATATGGTTGGTTTGGCGAGATCGTAGTTGTTAGCAGGGAAAGGGTTAATATTCTTCGATGAAAAATGAGAGACGAGTAACGATAATGAGAGAGGAATAGTCAGCGACATTAACGATTGAATATTAGGCGAACTACCGGAACTGGAATGTTCTGGGAGCAGTACCAAACCGCATACAGTGAATTTATATACGGATGCTCAGGAGTTTCCAGCCCCTTTCTTTCACATTGCCACTGGTCGTAATACGTGTGTCGTAGCCAATTCTCATCCATCGAATTCGGGTGGGTTTACCGTTCCAGCTGCAAGTGAAACCACGGATTCCGAAAGGAACGATATTACTACGTAAGATTCAATTAAATATTTATATTTTATCACCCTTCGTGGGATACGTTCATTATGCATCTCGAATAAGATTGCTACACTCTTATATGGTATTACGCGGAACTCGGCTTAGAAATGCTGGAAAATCCACGATCGTGGAACGAAAAGAGCATTTTTAACACTTTACAGGTCTCATCTTTTCTTTTTTATTTGATAAAAAGAAAATGTTGGACGTACATTTCGTTTGCGCGTACAATCTCTCTTTTAGCTACAACGTCCGTCGCCTGCTTGAGCATCTTTTTTACGTCCCGTGTTTTACATAAAAATGAATCAAGATTAATTATTGAAAATGATCTGCCGTTACTTAGCTATGCTATTGCTAATAAAAAGCATCGTTGCCCTTATTAACGCTTCTTTTAGTTAAAAGTTATTTTAATTGCACGAGAATATTTAGTCGCCAGTTAAGACTGCAAATTATCTTTTCGGCGTAAGTCTGGGTAATCTAATCCTAATGATGGTTAACATTACAGCAAGTAGGTACACTTCTCCAGATATCATTTTACACCGTTTCTATAATTACAGCTACGAGTGGCCTATGTGTCTATTATGTTTCCACGTAATTATCTAATTATTGGTTCAGAAACATTTGCTTTCCTCACCGTCTCAGTTACCAGAACATATAAACACATTGTTTCACTTAGCACACGAATGCATATATTTTCAGCTACTCTGTTAATTACAAATGACGATCACTGGTGATACATATTACGTGGTAAAATATCTGAGATATGCCATGATCGACATGGTCCACGATATGTGTTTGTAAATATTGTTTGTTACTATATATACATACATACATATATAACTTGGAAGACCAAAAATAGAATTCCTTTTAATGCAGGACGTATAAGACTTAACATGGAAACTATAGATTTTTGAACGATTACTATCTTCAACGGTAGATATTTTGTTAATTCCGTTGAATTTATAGAATTAAGTTCGAAAGAGTGACCTGTTCGATGTAAGCGACGCCGTTAACTGATTCAAATACAGAGGCATTTTGAAAAAAAAAAATGAAAAATGAAGAAAGAAACGTCGATAAAAAAAGAAGGATATGTAATCAAATTTAATAGTATATCTCGTAAGAGCTGCGTAATCGTTCGTGTGTCAGTTAAGTTCCGACGATATTTTACCCAATCGCCGTTATTATCAGCTTTTACGCGATTAAGAGATACAAAGTATAACGTTACCATATTTCGTATACCGTATCCATCGTCTTCTACACGAATCCTGTACATTTATGTGTATAGTTATTATTAGAATTTACCGCCATTTCCTAAGTGCGAAATTACCAAATATCCGAAGGTAGAGACTATACTATACGCCTCTGAATGGGGAACACACGACATATGTATTCTCGTCGAGGACAATACGGCAGAGTAGATGTGTGCAAATTAGGAGATGGCGTTTTACCGTGCTGTTACTTTGGTCGATGTTGAAACGGACGGACCGTTCTGATAAAAGGAACGTGAGGAAGGTTGTATAAAACTGTGTAAATAGTCGGTATGAGAGACTTTGTTATGTATGTGTATATATATGTATGTATATTGTATAATATCAAAGATTTAATTTTTACTCAATTATTATGATGCCCGAGTCGACAGGTAGACTTGATACATATTGTCTTATTGTTTACCGTTAGATGTACTGTCCAAATAAAAATAAAAGATATTTATATTTTGTATTTTACATTATGCTTCTGCTATCCTTATCAATAGGTATGCTACGGTCCTCGGATACAGTGCGTAAATGAGTGGAGAAGCGAACTATTCTGGAATGGTTTAGCGTCGATCCGTGTCACAACATTGGAAATGGATTGCATCGACTGTGCATGACTGTGTCGACCTTACAGCTGTTATCTCTTATCGCTGTTAAGTAGCTTTTTTCCCTGCTTTTCTTCGTTGCATCAAAAGAAAAGTGGAATTTTCTGAGGATTATCTTGATCGTTGACGGAACTAAGTACAAAGGAATAATAGGATTGACCTTCTGCCGCCGATCATTGCAGAGAACTCGCGGCTAGAGCAAAAGTATGAGTAGAAGAAGGATTCTATTAACGAAGAATAACTGATAGTGACACCTCGCTCGGTACGTATGTACTTTGGAGTGCAAAGAAGCGTAGTGGAAGGACCGTGAAAGGAATTCTTGGCACGTATTATACGCGTGTCGATGAGGCGCCAGAAAGGAAAGCAGGACTTTGTAGTGATGTGATTAGCTCGACCTAAAGAGAATAAGAGTAAGTAGGGAAGCGAGAGGAAGAGGGTAAGAAAGTTCTGTGGTTGCATAGAGGAAAGAGGGTCTAACGGCGTTCCGTCGAGAGAGAACGAGAGTGGCCGCACGTGACGACACAATGCCGTTTGAATTCGACTCCTTGTTGGGGAAAATCGCTCAGAGACGGCCGCGATGCCGAGGAAAGATCGTGCCTCGGCCCTCGTAGCCTCGTAGCACCTAGCACCTGCCTCTCCAAACCTCCGAGCAGCCTCGCCCTCTCCACCTTCGCTATCGCAGCAACCCCGATTCTTTCCTCCACCTTTGGATCCTTCTTACTCATCCTCTTCATCTCTCCTCCCCCTCTTCCCTGCCCTGTCCTGCCCTTCGAATCTCACACTCCTGTTCGACGTGTCTTTCTCTGCATCGTCGCCCGCATGCTTCTCACAGAACCGAGCCACGAAATCAAGCACGTTCGACGCGACCGAGTCGACTTTTAGTTAAGTACGCCACGTATGCGACTTCGCCGTACATAAGCGTACATATATGCTTCGCGACATTAGGATAATTGCAGCGCTGCTACTTGAGAAAACTCATGCATCGCGAGGGTGGCGGAAAGCGGAGCAGCTCGAGACTTCTGCTCGCCTCCCATCTGCCTGTATGCGAGTTAATAGTAATTTGAAAGAAGAAACCCGCAAACAACGCAGACTAACTCGCTAGACAAAGGACACGCACCCGCAACATGTACTCGTTTTCGCATAATAAAGAATGTGAAACAAGTGTTACGTAAGTGCGTCACATTAAAAACGAGTCTTTCGACGAACGCATAACAATTAATGTACGTTACGTAAGATCTTGCGGAGGTGTGCTATAGACACGGCGCGGCGGCAGCGTGATTGAACAACAAAGTAGCAGCGTCAACTCTCGCGAACTCTTCACGAGGCGTGATTAACGAGCGCTTGTACTCGTAGAAATGAGATTTTCTATACAATTAAAGTAACGGGGTTGCGTAGAAAAATAAATTGAACCACGCGCGACCCAATTCTCATATACGTATCGCGCGTGACTCGCGCCACGCGAACGGAGAATTTTATTCTTTGGATTCTGTATCCCGTGCATCGTATCTTTACTCTCTGTTTTTCTGTTAGCAGGGTTCTCTGAATCTCAGCCAACTATGCAATTGCTACGTATCCGAATCTGTGTATGTATAATGTAATACGCGTTGCGATTAAACTTTGGTAGGTATCTCAAGTCGAGACGCGCGTATTCACTGCGGCAAGCGTAGGTCTCGGGATGTTGGGAAGAAAATCCCGGAACGGGCTGCCACTGGATGTTGAAGGACGAGGGCGTGCGGCGTGCAGGATCCTGGAGATGGGAAGAATGGCAGGAAAAGCGGTGCGGGTGATTCGGGGGGGTTCAGCAGCGCGGCTTGACCGAGTAACAATCAAATAGGCTAGTCGTCCGCGTGACTAACCCGTTACCGCTGCTGCAGCTGCTCGCGAATTATCGATTCGCGAAAATTTCCCTTCGTCCATGGACATGTGCGCGGGCGCGGCAACGCTCTCGACCCGCCAGACCACCGGCACCGGTGAGAGAGCCAGGGAGCACGCAACGAAACGTCCTTGGTACAGGATACACCTTCGCGCGTGTGCGTACATCTGTGCGCAAGGAAACGTGTTCGCAGGAAAGCTCACGCGGGTACATTCGATATCTATGTTCTTAATATCGCAATCATCGCAGAGAATCCGTCTATACCTATCATTCTATTTTCTTTGTTCCAGCCGCTTGTCCACGACCTTCCCTCCGGTTTCGTTTAATCGACGATTTCGTTATACCCGTTCAGCTGACCGTACGCTTCAATTTCGCAGTCGATGAATCGGATGTATTGCTTTTATTATTAGAAAGCAACGTACGCCTAAATGAATTTCAAAGGAGATGGAGCGTAGGTGCTTGAATGAATGGCGGAGCTGCAAATAATAATAGAACTCCGTAGAACGCGCGCATGAGAGCGTTTAAATCTCGGTACACCCTGTTCGATCCTGCTCCCGCCCTTTCAGCCGATATTCCTGTAGTTTCGGCTACGCGGCCGGGCTATGTAGTTCCGGAGTGGCCTATGCGCCTACGCGATGCGGAATCGTGTTGGCTTTAACGGTAGGTATACGAATGGTTTTCCCCGTTGCAGCCGACCCCCTAATTAATTTAATCCGCCTTCTAATTAACCGGCAGTTATTTCGGTAGGAATTAGCCTGAAAGAGGAATTTAGCGCGTAGCGTAGCGGAGGCAAATTGAGTGGAATGTAGCACAGCGATACCAGGGAACGGAATCATGACTACTTTGTCCACTGGATCTTGATGATATTAAGTAGACAGATGAAGGACCGGGGCACGTAGCCGAAGGGTGTCTCGATCTCGCGGGCTCTTCCTTCTTTCTTCTTTCTCAGCCTCTCGACCTCGCGCGCCGAGGTCGATCGAAGTGGACGGTAGGTATCGCTTGGGCAAAGCCACCGGCACGGCGATATTCGGGTCGTTCGGGAATGTTTGAATCGCGGAGCCAGCGCGAATCCATATCCGCGGCGACTCCGTGGAGAATCCTGTTCCGGTGGCCGATTTCTTTCTCTTTCAGCGACAAAAGGCCCGCGGGACGAAGAGAGCGGAGGAAGCGCGGCGAACGAAGGCAGGAGGACGGCTGTGACAAAAGTGTGTTGCGCGAGGATCGCGGGCGAGCACGGTGGGAAGCATTCGAGGGTAGTTTCGAAGGGTAGTAGTAGATTCGGGGTGGGGTTTTCGGGGCAGCGGGCGAAAGAGAGAGGAGGTGACAGGAGAGTCGACAGCCGCGGAGGATGGCAGAGCGGAGCTGCGCGAGGGGCAGAAGGCAACTGGCAACGTGTGTACCGTTGTTTTTAGTCGAGAGACGGAAAGACGGGGGTGGACAGCGCGGGGGGCGAGGGGATGGAAAATCTGTAGAAGGGAATCACGGGTGGGAACGAGCGAGAGAGGGCTAGGGCAGCTAGGTGAAGCTTGACGGAGAGAGGAGAGGCAGAGGTCTCGGGGTTGGAGAGAGAGGAGGGTCGAAGCGGTGGCAAGGGCATCGAGGGTCGACCACGGGGTAGGGGTGCAGATTACAGAGAGCGAAGGGAAGCTGGCAGAGGTTGTTCAAGCTCCCTGGACAGAACGGCAAAAAGGAAGATGGCGGTTTCCGCGACACTTTTCTATCTTAGCCCAGCGGTATTTCGACACGCTTTGAGCGATTTCCTTGGCGTATCCTGCTGACGCTCGAACTACCATGGCTCGCGAGCAAACGAGTAAAATCTGTGCTCGTTCTGCTGCGTCGCGTAGCGCTACTCTTTCGAAGAAGGGAGACGAGAATGAAAACAGTGGGGCAGGTATAGGGTAGCGCAGGATTCTCGCTGCAAAAGAGATTCAGACTGCCGCGAAAACACGCAACGGCGACAGATAGAAATCCGAATCCGAGAGAAAAAGGTATATACGTACAGGCGGGGTGGGTTAGGGAAAGAACGGGGCACTAGGTTGGAGGAAGGGAGCGAAAGAGAGAAAAAGTGGGGGCTTGGCTGGTAGCGGGGGAGGGAGTAGACGGAAGGAG
The DNA here is from genome assembly GCA_963971345.1 of Andrena flavipes. NCBI lineage: Eukaryota > Metazoa > Arthropoda > Insecta > Hymenoptera > Andrenidae > Andrena > Andrena flavipes. Next base: position 65,140,016 of record OZ020480.1, read on the forward strand.
AATTTCGGCGTGTGGGTGCGCGCGCGCGCGCGCGCGAGTGCCCGCGCACGAGTTGGAAAGACAGAAAGGCCGAGAGAGCGAAGGTGCAGCGAAGTTTCCGTCGTCCCTCGACGAGGGACTCTCGGTGCGTTCGCTAAACGATCCGCGCGCAGTTGCTGGTGCGCGGCTACGGGGTCGGTGTTTCGGTGTGACGCGCGCGACCCCAAAAAACCATTGTGTATGTGCGTGCGTGCGTGCGTGCGTGCGTGCGTGGATCGACTGCCCGTGGCTCGTGGGATGATAAACAGGGCATTTAGCATTAGGCTAAAAGGAGGTAGAGAAATGCGGACACGGGGGCAGGAGAAATAGAGAGATGAGAAGATGAGGATAGGATAAATGGAGAAGCGACTTGGACTCGCCGCGGTTGGACGTTGCTTGGCTCCGAGTCCGTGAATAGTGGATTCGTCGGGCCAGACACCGAACGTCGGGTACGTCGGGTACGTCTGGAACGTCGCGATTCGCGAACGCCGCCCTGTCCCTCTCCTTTGTTCCCTCGTAGGTACTGTCTCCGATGCGGGGACTCCTCACGGTGGCTGGTCCACGCAGGATTTCACGCAGGATGCTGCGCTGACAACGGCTGCTACAGTGAGAAAAACGCGCGCGCGTACACCGAAAAGGTTTGCCGCTGGGTTTGCGGTTGGCTCGCGCGGGACGTAGCCACCACGCGCGTGCAATCCTTTTTCCGCGACGCGAGAAAGCGAGTGGACGCGGCGCAAGCCGACGAGATCCCGAAGGTGCGCCACCGTCGGGAGAGAACGGTGCCACGAGGAGCACCGACGAGCCCATCGGGAAACTGTGAAACTGGGAAACTGTCTAGGATCAGCTTCCTTTTCGAGATCGCGTACTCGGCTGCTCGACTGCCGGACTCCAGCATCGACCGCGGCGAGAATTTAGTGACAAGTGGTGGTGCAGGACCGATCGGATGCGTCATTCTTCCGTTTGGTGTCTGGTTAAGTGCCGCGTATCGGAACGAAACGGGCCGAGTGGAATCGTCGAGTTTCGTGGGTGGTGGTTGGTTGGCACCGTTGGCAGAGACCTCGCGAACGGTTCGGGGTCCAGGGACAAATGCTCGCGCCGCGAGGTTAGCCGAGCTGCGGGAAACCAACGTTCAATTGCTCCAACATTGGAAGGAACGGGAGAAAGAGAGAAGGAGGGAAAGAGAGGGAACCAGCGGTCCTGTCACCGTCTATCGTCCAGAGAGTCACCGTCACGCAGAAGAGGAGCCGTGCGCGCGCGAGTCCGAGGGCGCGCGCGTGCTCTGCCGCGCGGATCCTGGTGCGCGGTATCATCGCGAGGATAGGCGCGAGGATAACCTCACTTTCTCTTCGGTCCTAGGAGCTCATCGTGTCCTGTGCATGTGGATGTGCGCGCGTGTGTGTGTGTGAGAGAGAGAAAGAGAGCGAGAGAGAGAAAGAGAGAGAGAGTGCGCGGATTTTTCGACGGCCACAGCAACGGCGTGGAAACGAGGGAACGGGAAAGGTTTACGCTAACGTTGCGATCGAGCAAAGGATACAGATACTTGTACTCGTTCCGACTGAAACGGAACGAGGAAGGTGGTTACACCGCTGACGGCTGACGGCCACCCGTGCCTACCTACCAGGGGGTGTGTCCATGAAGTCCTCGCGATGGCAACGAGCGAGGGAATCGTCGCCGTGGCCGGCGCCCCGTAGTCCGTCACTGTCAGCGTTGCCGTGCCGGTGGCAAGCGTGATCATCGGCGACGAGGAGCAGAGGGTGCGAGGGAAAGGGAGAAGAGGAGGGCGTTTAGGATGCAGCATGAACCTCGGTGCCCTGTATCGGGAGCTGGTGAGCCTCGGAAGGGGGACTACGGTGTCCAGGTGCTTTCGCCGGTGGAGAGGTTGCAGGTCTCCGTTGTCCTCGGCACGGGCAGTGTCGCCGGCGTGGTCGCCGTCGCCGGCGGCGCAACAGCAACAGCAACAGCAGCAGCCGCAGCGGCAGCAGCAGCAGCTGTCCTGGTGCTCGCGATCCTCACGATCCTCGCGATCCTCACCGTCCTACTGGTCGTTCTGGCCGAGAGCTGCCTTTGCTGGGGTGGTCGCGGTGCCGCAACGGTGTCGGAAGTGGCGGCCACCTGGCTGGAGAGCGAGCGGAACCGGCGAGGGAGCAGCAGCGAGAGGGAACGGAACGCGGACAAGGATCATTATCGGGATCCGGATCGAAATCGGGATCGGGATCGAGATCGAGAGGGGAGCAAGGGCGTGCGGCACAAGGTGTTGGTGGTGCAAGTGGCGCGGCCGAAGGAAGAGGCGAAAGCGGTGGATCGTCGGCGGAGGCAGAGGCAGAGGCGGTGGGAAAAGTTGCGGCTCGGCACCGTCCCCGTTCCCGTCCCCGTTCCGTTGCTCTCCGATCCTCGGTATCGGCGACGAGACCGTCGAGGACATCGTCGTGGGGACCGCCTGCTCCAGGGGGACTTCTAAGGGCCCCGCCGACCCGGGCCGCTCGGACAGCTGTCACCTGGCTATCGGCACCGGGATACCTACGAGCGGGGCTGACACCATTCACGAGCCGTCTCCGAATCAACATCCTCTCGATCCTCGGCAGGAGGAAGCCGAGCGACCAATCGCGCTCTACCGCCGACTTCGATCGCTGCCCGTCTTTCAACCGAACCAATCGAAAACCTTCCGGACAGATTTCCCGTTGGAACCGAGGCCATCGAAGTTGCCCGCGAAGAAGACCCGCGAGACAGAACTGCTCGAGCGCGTTCGCTGTGCCGAGTGCGAGGTTACCGACCCCGACGTACGCGCTAACCACTCGGGCACCATCGAGATCCTCGAGAACGCTGCTCTGGCCAAAGGAGCAGGAACGGGAACGGGAAGGAAAAAGGAAAAGGATACGAGAAGAGGAACGAGAAGAAGGAGAATCGCGAGAATCAGGCGCGGGGCGAAAAGCTGCCTCGAGCTTTCCTGTCAGCGATGCGGAACCTTCTGCAACAGGACGACGACCACGCACGCGATCACAGCAGGGATCAGTGGCGCGAGTGCAAGACCGCGAGCCCGGATCTTGTTGGGCATCGGTGCCGGCGGAACAGCTCACCGGAGACGAGAAGAGAGGCAACTGGGCCACGTCGTGGCTCTACGACGTGGATCGTCGAGCAGGACGACCACCAGGACGAATCGGGGACGCTAGCGTTCCCGACCTCGTGCCCATGCGGCTCGAGCCGCCTGGATTCACGGGACCACCTACATCGAACGACCAGAGCAACGGGAACGACGATCGTTCGTCCTCGCGTTTCCCTTTCGGGCTTCTTCGGCGCGGTCGCCTTGCCTCTCGAGTCCCTTTCCAGCTTTTCCCAAATTCCCAGAAACTCCAGGAACAATGGTCCGGGGAAAGCCCACCGCTACCGCCACCGCCGCCACCACCGCCGCCGCCGCCGCCGCCGCCGCCGCGTCATTACTGGCCCCACCATCGCGATTACGCCGACGTTCCCACTACCACCACCGCCATCGCCAAATCCGCCTGTTATTGGTTCGACTCGGTCCAGGAAGGGCCTGAAACCAGAAACGCCACTGCCTTTCACTTCTCTTACAGTTCTGTTTCTTGTAGCGAGGTGCGTACGTGTGTTCACCGCGCGCTCCCTAATGTTTCGGGGAGAAGACGGCGAGTGTCGCGATCTCGTCGTTGCAACCACCAGGACGCACAGCATGGGACCGACGGTGGTGCCGAGGGCGACAGCACAGGCGGCCACGTCCGTCTTTCCGATCATTTTTCATCGACGCCGCGACCCACTCGCAACGGAAGCGAGAAGGCGGGAGCGAGGGCGAGAGCAAGAGCGCGAGAACCCGTCGATCCCTCCCGAATTCTTAACGCGGATGCCACGGACGGTCTCTCCGTCGACGCATTCGCTCACACTGCCTACAACCATCACGTCGAGAACGAAGGCCGTCGCGATAACCGAGAGGGGAAGTTTCCAGAGGAACCGGGGATTCGGCGAGAGGCGGAGGAGATCGCGAGTGTTCGCGGTGACAAAGTGCCATGGCTCGCTGGCGAGAGTAAAGATCCACCAGAGTTTTGGGGTGGTTGCTGTCGAGGTTCTCGGCGCAAGAGGAGTACGCGCGTCGACGGCGCCAGCGGAAGACGCGCGAGCGACTACACTGCCCGGTTACAGCAGCCGATTACCAATGGGAGCCGTTACTACCAGGAGAAACTCGCCGTCACCGGACCAACAAAGGTGTCCAATTCCCACGGTAGAAAATACGGGTTGCTGTTCATCTTGTATCTACTGTCGTGGCCGCTCGTCTCCTCCACGAATCCATCTGGCCAGTTCCCCTCGGACATTGCCCAAAGTCCATCCCTCGGTCCCGCCGAGAATCTTTCGCAGCAGAATGCCACGCAGATCGCGTCGTTGCTGTCGTTGTCGTCGAGCATCGCCAAACAGCAGCAGCAGCATCGCCGCCAAATGGAGAGGCAGCGTCGCGCGCGAGAACATTACGTCGAGTACGGAGTGCACGAGAGGAACGGGGATCGTCGTGGTAGACGGGAGATGCAACAGGAGCAACGCGCCGAACGAGGGGCGGAAGAGTCATCGTCGTATGAAGGTCACCTGGCCGTCCTCGAGTACGAGACGGTGGTACATCCTTACAACGAATACAGCTGGGAGGTGAACCAGATAAATCCTTGGCTATCGGCCTGCGACCTGGCGGGCCCAGCGCCGGCCGATCTTCAGGGTAGTTGCGGTCCACCGGAAGTTCCGAAGAACTGCCCGGCCGCCTGCGCGGCCGTGGACCCCGACGCCGAGTTCCTCGAGGTGATCGGGAAGGTGAAGGTGACAGAGAGGAGCCCCTGGTCGCCCAAAGAAAAGTCGGTACAAACCGCGTCGCAGCGGGACGACGCGAGCGGCAAGAAGGAGGGAGGCGTACGGATGGCTCCGGAACAGTGCCTTTTTTATCTCGAGGAGTCGCATAAGAGGGACATCTGCCGGGATGATTTTGGCCGGACCAGTACGCGAAGTTTTTTAACCCCGAAGGAGAATCGATATTGGTTCATGAGCGGGTTGCGTCTGCGGCACTGCTGCGAGCACGCGGTGGTCAACGCCCTGGCACCCGGCAAGGGTGGTCCGCTCGAGAACGTGCTAAATGGTGGCGAGAAGTGCGCCGATGCCCTGGACAAGCTGTTGCTCGTCGACGCATTAGCCGCGAGGTTACATTGTGAGTTCGAGGAAGTGCTGGCGCGATACGACTGCGGGCAACCCTACTCGGTCATCTTCAACTGCACCCATTGCAAGGTAACCTCTCCCTTTAGACACTGTAGTTAGACTGTAGAAGCGTAGACTTTAGTCGGTAGCGCGAGGAGGAGCCTCTGGGAACCGAGATGCGATGGATAACAATGCCCTCCGGCTTTACGGAGGTCGTGTTATTATTTCTCTATCTTATCCTTAGTCGTATCGCGCGGTATGTGATTCGGTGGTCGTTCCTGCTTGTCATCGCGACAGGGGTAAATCCGAGAGTCTCTCAATTCCCGGCTCTGGAATCACGTAGATGTTATTGTCTGCTTTCGATTGATCGCGAGGCGCATTCCAGTAAGTTGTAGCTGGTGTAATTAACAGCAGTTCACTCGAGATGTTCTCCTTTTTTCTTTGGAGATGACCCGTCGTTGCTGGATCAACGAAACTGTTCCATTCGATTACAGTGTCGATTTGTCGGGACAGGCCTGGGAAACGAGCTATTGTTTTTCGAGGAATGGAATCCGCACGTCGCGTCGCGCATAAAACAGAGCCGTCGGCGTCGCGAAAAGAATTCCGAGGGAATTAGAGGAGTGGCAGAGGGTGGGAACGATTTGGCAAGCGGGTTAGAATGGGAATCAACTCCTTTGTTTCGAGATCTTGTCGCATTGCACTTGGCAAGCGTAGCAACTTAGCGCCACGCCGCGCCGCGTGCAGGATGCGCCCCCGGCTCGGCGCGACGCGGCGAACGACCTCTTCTGCAATCAGCGCTAATAAGCGTTTCGGCCAGAAAACCCTGCAATTAAGAACGGATTCAATTTACCCTCGCCCCACCCCCCCTTTTTTCCTCGCCTTATATTCTACTAAACCCCTCCGAGCTTTTTAACAGCAGACTTTTGGCAAGAGGTCTTTACTTTGGAACACGGAATTCTCCGGTTCCACCCGAGACTCGTCCTATGCTTTACCCGCCGTAAAACTTGGCCCCTTCTTGCGTTTGCGACGTCCGCAAAAGGGAGATTTGTTTGCGTTGCCGTGTCCAAGCCGTCGCTCGGTTTTCACCGTTCGTTAAATCTCATCGGGTCTTTGATGGCTAACCGACGGGGTTAAAGCTTACCTTTTGCTCTTGAAATTTTCAATCCCGCGGGATATTTTTGTGTGCTCGGCACGAAAGGCCATCAAGTTCCATCGGTAGTAGAACGGGAGTAGAACTTTCGTTTTTCCCTGGCATCTCATTTCGCGGGAAGTTGAGGATAAAGGCTGCAACTATATGGAGAGCCCCCCGCTATCGTTGCTCCGAGCAGAAATCCTATTATAAGCCGATTCTATCGCGTCGCCCGCCACCTTAAAACGTGAGAAAATTATGACGTAGACAGGCTATTGGGATAGCTACGAGATAATATTACCTGCAAGCGATATACCGGGTGGCGGTCCTGTCTATCGGTTATCGAACCAACCGGATAGTCGGAATTAGTCCAGTCTCGTTACTTGCCAATTTATCGGCAACTTTAATCGGCCTACTAAAAATTCGATTAAGGAACTTACTTACTTAGTCGCCTTTGGGCAATTGCTCGTGTAGCGACGTTTAATATTGCTATCTACTTAAGTAATATTCGCGCCGTGCACGCAACGCGCGGGGTTTCTTTTCTGCGAGCACGATTCAACCCTTAATCCGTGTCGTCGGACAATATATCCCTGCCCGGGGTATCTCCGTAATCGGCGAGATCCTTAATTTGGCAGAAAATGCCCGCGGGAATCCCCCGTGGCAGCTCGTTTCAGATGGCCGTATTATCGGCGCGAGGCTCCGAGTGTTAAGGGTTTTCGAGCTGATCGCGCGGACAGAAATTTGTGGAAGAAGAGCCGCTAGAGCGACGCCGATGCCAACTCGAGCGGGATATCGATTTAAACGATTAGCACAGCCATCCGTTCGCCCCATTTGCGGCTCGAGAGTTAATGCCAAATTCAGATCTTGCGTTTTATCCAGTATACGGACCAACGATTCGTTCCCCCGTTCGTTAGCCCGATCTTCCGCCCCCGCGCAGTCGCGAAATTCCCAACGATTAACTGTCTTAATCTGAATCCCCATTCTTTTTCTATTCGCCGAGCGATTTCACCTCGGCCGCCAATCTCGTGTCTCTCCGAGGATCTAAGGGATCTAGCAGGTGATCGTCGAAACGTTAGGAACCGGGCGCAGCTCAGCTAGAATATCCACGGGTTTTCCACTTACCTACAATAGACGTAGGTACGTGTATCGGAGATCAAATGAATTCCATAGGCATTTCCATTTCACCGAACAGATTACGTCCGTTGGCGGGCTATTTGTGCGATGTATCCGTTGAGCCGAATATATCCGAAATCCACAAATCCACCCGTGTTAAACAAGTCCACCCAATATACCTACGTACTTTTAAAATGTTGATGACCACGGAATATAATAATGAATATTGGTGGAATGCGTGCTAGAGTTTTCACCGAGCGGAACATTTGATCCGCCGGAAAAAGGGGACAAACTAATTAATTCTGTACGCGTTCGATGAAATTTGGAGGATCGTTGACCCAGATATTAAGGGAGTAAAAGTCGATGGATGAGCTTTCGCGACGTTGCAGATTGCCACCTCCGATCCTAGAGAAGAACATTGTTTTAACGTGTCGATTAAATTGATTGGCTGGCTTTTAAATTGTGGAGGGACTTGGATGCTGGAGGATCGAAAGTATTCTAGCGGGAAGAGGCTTCGCTTCTATCGTAGGTGACAGTCGGCGCCCATTTAACAGGATACTCGATAGAATTTCCTTCGATAGGACCTGCGTATTGAATTCTGCTGTACACGGCTGCACCGTGTGTATTTGTGATTGGCAACGGATGTACCGTGCACTGCAAGCTGACCCGGCCTCCTCCTAGCTTACTCTTCCTCCGACTTTCCGTTTACATTCCAACGGCAAGAATACGACCGTTGATTGTTCAGATCAGAAGACTGCCGAGCCATCTATTTACTCTGTTCAAAATGGGAAGGAGTCGGTAGTTCGTTTAACGAAGCGTTTCTTCTCCCGTGCCTGTTTCTTCCCACCGTGAACCAGGCTGAGGTCAGCCGTCGACGGGCAAGAAAAAAACCGAAGATAAACGAGACTTTCACCGGAATTCGTTGGAAATTTCGGCTTTACCCTCCGCGCGGTAAATATTGACGCACGAGTCGTGGAGGCATTCGATGATTGGAGGAACAGGCGGAGGATTCGCATGAATCTCGACTGTGGTCGATTAGATATGGTAGGCGTTAACTTTGATCGCCGCCACGATCGTTACCGAGGCAACTGCTTCCTTTTTAGCATTTAAGGTAGTTCTTGAATAATCTACCAAATTCAAGAATTCTTTCAACTTTCGTTCGAATGTAATTTGGAATACGAGGAACCCTTGTACAAAGTTTAAAGTCGATTTACCACGTAATTATCGAGAAATTGTTAATTAGGGGAGAGTCGTGCAGTACCGACCAAAGCTACTTAGTTCTCGCTTCTTCGACCAGATATTAGCACTTTATTTGAATTAACCATTGAAAATCACAATTCTCTATAATCTTTTTCCGGGCCATATTGTTTATTCCATTGCTCTCGGTGTTCTAAGGTATTAAACGTATTTCTTAAAGCTGATCTTTTGTTGAATTCGTGTAAGTAAATGATTTTGTTCTATTATGTATACTATCTCCAGTTCACATGTAAAGATTGCGAATTCAACTTTGCTAATTCCAATTGTATTCTCGTTCTTCGCTCGAACACTGATTCCTCTGTAACTGTTTATACCGCGCATTTCTTTATTGGCCACAAATCAATTCAGTGCAAAATAACTGCGGGGTCGTATCCATTCGTGTATAGAGACATGGTCGCTCAGTGTGCCTCATTTATTATCCAACTATAATTTGATTAACATAGTTGGTTAGGAACTACCGCATCCTGGGGGAACTTTGGCAGGTTTTTGAAAGATTTTTTTATATAATGTAAAAATTAACACGTTTACATTTGTTTTAAGTATCCTATCATAACATTGCATCTTTTATGATTGTACCAAAAGTGTCAAAATGCATCAAATTTGTGTCCTTTCCTTCTTTAATAAATGTTAAAAACGTTACTGTACCGAGGTAACATTGGCACATCATGTAGCATTAACGTGTTAAGTTTTACTAATCTGAGGTCAGTAAACTTAAATTTGTTTCTTTTATTTGATTTTTTTACATCTTAACTAAAATCAACTTGTAACATTGGCACATCATATAAATAGCATTAACAGGTTAAGTTTTACTAATCTGATGTAAAAAAACGTAACTCCAGCGTATGCCAATGTTGTATTCCCCAGTTTGCGGTACCTTAAGTTCGCTGCGACTGTATTCGAAGCGTAAAGGCGGGATTTCCCAGCAATGATCGGCCGTGGCGGTCCCACTAGCGCAACGGAGACTCAGATGCATACTTCTCTATTGCACTAGTGGGACCGCCGCGGCCGATCGCGGCTAGGAAATCCCGCCTTTACAGTCATTTCTGCGCGGTTATCGGCTCCACCGATGCTAGGGTGAATCCGATATTCAACCATTAGAAAATTGGTGTAATCTCTCTCTCTCTCTCGTTGTTTCCAACAAGAACTCTTATCGTTCTTCCATTGTTCGTGTCTCCACAATTTCGAGCCTGCACATCTTCAGTCTGCGCTCAACACCACCAATTCGTGCTCCAGGTCTTGATACCTACTGACGGTCAACGTAAAATCAAAGGTGGACGGATCGAAGCGCACGGGTTCATTAATCTCTGTACCCAATCAAGGAACACGGAGGGCGATTGTTTACTATACTGTAGCTCTAATTGCTCGATCCGGTTAGAACCAACGCGACACACAAGGATAACGTTCCGATGATCTTGACAGTAATCGGAAGGGACAGACCCAGCAAATTATCTTTTCGTTTTCTAGTATTCTGTTTGCCGCCGTATCGACTCGCTCGATGCGCAGGGGTTAACCGCTTAATCGAGCGAATTCCTTCGCCGCCGCGCATTTTCACGGGGACCACGGATTTACAAGCGATTCCGTTTGCCATGAAACCGCACGTCGGGATCTCTAATCTTCGGGGATCGTTAATGGGCCAAAGCGCAAAATCATTTAACCCGAAATTTGCTCTCTCCACGGTCGGCGCCCTCTCGCCACGCACCACCGATTCCCCAAATACCGTCATCGATGGTTACGCGCTTAAGTAGGGCCAGATTCGAACGAAATTCCTGACGATTGCACGGGAAACGAGACCGGCCGATATTCCACAGCGATGAACGCCGGCTACAACCGTTATCAGTCACGTGTCGTTCAACGACCATCGGTTTTATCGGGACTTTTTCGTTTCCGACGTGTCCCACGCGCAATCGAATGGAAGTTTACGGCTGGGGATTTTACTGCGGCGTCCTGCGGCCAGAAAGGGAAAGGGTTCGGTTGAATGTTATCGTACGCGGCATCTCTTCGTTACCGTCGACGCGTCGCCTCGTTCTCCTTTCACGATCGGAATCGTCCCTGTCCATTGGTACGCGCGGGGAATGTACTTTACGAGACAATCGGTTCCGCGGTATCGTTGAACCCGATCTATCTTATCTTTCATTTAACGCGCGCTCCTCGTCGCCCATCGTCCCCGCTGCTTCCAGGGCAGCGCATCCTGAGGATTGCGAAGCCTCGGACAGAGAATGTCACCGCGCGTATCGAGCATCTTCGCCGAGTATAGTGATGTTTATTTTATTGACGCGGCAGAAGGCCGCTGTCGTCGATGTCTGTCGAAGTGCTCCTCAGAAATAGAATAAAACGAAGCCGGTGTATAGGAATTGCGATCGTCAGCCGGATCCACGTTCTCTCGATGCCAGAGGTATCGGTCCCCGAAGCGAGCATTGCAATTTCATAAGACAAATCCGAGGGACAGATTTCGGTAACGCGAGAACTTTTTCTTTCATGGAGATTGGTAGGGTGTCGTTCGCGTGGGGCGCCGGGGAATCAGATTCGCCGAATGAAGTGCGTCGAATCGTTTCGTCCACCCCACCGTTTCCCTTCGCGGCGGAGGATCCGTTACGGTCGATTCTATTCCGCGAGCGCTTCAACTTGGATTCACCCTCGCGGAGCGGCAGCGTCGGAACGATACCGGGACTGTGTCGTAGGTCGTAGGCGAGAACTGGTACAGGCAAGATATCCGGTTTATTTCTGTCGGGAGTAATTGGAAGATGGAGGGGTAATTATTTGCCTCGTCGAGGAGCGTCGGGTTATAAAAAGGGAGAGAGCGGGAGGATTAGTCGGGCGAATGCATGATAAACGACGATGAAGGGGAGAAGTTTTGCACGGGGGTGGATCGTGAATCAAGCCGGAGGAATGGCAAACTGTAGCGACGCGATTATCAACTTATGTAGGTACCTACGCCCCCGTTGTACTAGTGTCCCATACGAAACTCGGTGCGGCTGCACCGGATAGCACGACCGGCGCAGTTTCAGTTGCAGCGGTAGACGCAGTTGCAGAGGCTGTCGCGGCCAGTCGGTCATCACTTCTCTTTCCTATGGATCCGTACGTGTACGTGGGCACACGTCGCTTGCTGCGCGTGTGGGCGTACACGTGCGTACCGTGACAGAGGGACAGATATAGATAGAGGGAAATCCTCGCGTAACCTTGTTAATGGCTCGTCGTCCTTTCTCGAAACCGCTGCCCCTCCAATGACAAATCATTTGTTTGCCAAGTCTCCGCTCCGGAGATGTTGCCTCGCCTCGCCTTCGGACAGGTTAAAAGTTACTCGGCGATTGATCGTTAGGTCGAAAGTGTTCCGCTGGTTTACCCGCGTTCGGACTTTCGATCGGCGAGACTGCAGTCCGTCAGGCTTGGGAGACGGGCGATTTCCGTGCGCCTGCACGAGCGTCGCTTATCCACCCTCCTGCGTACGTGTGTCTCTCCACCTACACGCACACCTGTTTCACGCGTATGGACACGTTTACGCGCGCTAAGTGGTTTAATGATTAAACGTCAAGTATAGTCAGGCTTCGCCGTGAAACTGGGCGGCTACGGCAGCCAGTTTGCTTACTTGTTTGCAACACCGCCGGTTAACTCTTGCGAACAGCCACGAATTTACGGGAAGAATTGACGCGCAAGGACGCTCTTTGCCGCTGGTCCCGAGTCGCTTGGCGGGAGCATCATATTTGATACGGTAGAAAGTAATCTCGTTTGCCGGGGATTCGTTCTATTTCAAATGCGTTTCGAATGCACAGGGAAACTCGGATATTTGCCTGGGAAATCAAAGGCGGCGTCGACGTTCTCCCGAGTTAAACACGAGAGAGAGAGAGCGATGGAAGGAAAAAAAGGACCAGGGGAGAAACGTTTTGCGGGAGTCTGTTCGCGCTTGGTGAAAGAGAAAGGGTGGGCGAGGCGAGGCGAGGCGCGGCGAGGAAAGTGAATAATTTAGTCGAATATCCCTTAGGGGAAACTTGAAGCTGCGAAGGAGGCTGGAAAAGATAGAGCGAGTGTACAATTCGCCGTGCTAAGATTACGTCCACCGTTATCGAGGAAAGTTTTCCTCGACGCAAGCTCCGAGCGACGCTTTTTCCTCATTGAACGTTCAGCCGTGTGATCCGCGACACGGAAAGTCGCGAGGCGGCAAACTTGCGCGTCCAATTCCAATTTGCAGAGTGGCTCCGGGACTGGCTTTCGATACCCCCGTAATTCGAATTACACCCTTCCCCGAAACTGCCCCCAGGAAATTAGCAGCGAAGAAGTTTGCCCGAACGGCTGCCTTCGTTCCGCGAGTCTTTGAAGACAGGCAGATCGAACGGCTGCACCGATCGTTCCTCAACGTTTTGTTTTTTAAACCAGAGTTATTACCGATGCATAATATACAGGAGTTACAGTCTGTCCGATGCAGTGCACGGCCACTCCTCTTCCTCGTTTCGTCTCGTGTACCTGCCTAGGTATAGGACAACTTGAGTACTGTGCACACAGAATATGTAGCGTGTGACGGGGCGTTGGTGTCTCGCTTCTCGTCTAGAATCCGACGTAGGTGGACGCTTGGGATAATTGACAACAAACTAACCGCTTGGCTGTGACTCCGCCAAGCGTATTCTTTATTATCCCGATGAACTGGGTGTTTCCCCGCGAGCGTCTCGTTTCCGATACCGAGCCAGCTATTAACACTCCTCTTTTGTCAAGGAATTCCCCGTGCTTTCTGAACGCCAACGTTTCCCCTTTATTGTGTCGGCCAATTAAACGCCACCTCGCCACTTCACAGACTACGTTTCCCAGCTGCTTTGCCAGTCTTTCGATGGATCGATGGGCGATACTCCGTCGAATAGGGGTAAAGCCGCTGAACGAAACGCCTCGATGCTTTGCTTAGCCTCGAAACGATAAGGATAGCGGCAGTTTCGGTAACGTTATCGCCGCGGTGGATACCGAAATTTCGCCCCATATCCGAAGGAATTTCATTCAATTCCGATAGCGATCCGCGACCCCTCCGTAATTCCGATACCGTTCCCTGGACCCGGTGTCCATTACGGCCACCGTCTCCAGCCGGAAATCTGAATTACACCGAAAGGATTTACCCCGCGACGGATATTCGTTCGAACATCGTCGACGATCGACTAGCGCCTCGCCAACGTTTATCGCCGCTGGATTCCCCGAATAGATACGGTTCGATTAGAAGAATCGCTCTTTCGCCGGGATCTTTGATCGCTCGTTACATGCTCGTTTTGACGAGGAAGCCTGCCACGATTTACAATGCGCCAGATTGGCGAACAATCGCGCGACACTTGGACGATTACAGGCTTGACAAATTGCGCGCTAATTACCCCTCTTCGTCGGACGAAGACGAAGTTCGGCTGAAAAGCTGCTCCACCGGTAGAATCGTTCTCCCCTCCCCCCTCGATGATATTCTCGATAGTTTGGCGTTTTACGATTCCGCTGGTTAATGACTTTTTTCCTACGTTTATCAGGATCCGCTCTTTTCATCTCGGGATTGAGAGCTTTCCTGGGCTGGCACGTTCGCGTAATAATGCACGTAGTAATAATATTTTACTAAGGAGCGGATCGTAATGAAACGGGCCGGGCGCAGTTCTCGCGCTAAGGTGGCGAAAGGAACTTGACGGTTTTACGATTGTACGTGATGCATCGGGCACCGAATGCAGTTGTTGTGCAGCGGGGAAAAAAAAAAAAGCAATGCCTTTGTCGCTGCCGTGTCAACTTTCACGCGAACGTATCATTTGCGAACGCGTAGTAAAAGCTTCGCGCCCTGTAGTTGACGTAATCGCGTTTACCTTCGCGGGTGGTCCGGAGTATGTATATTCTTCGAAGCGACCGTGCATCGCGTAGAAATGCAATTATACGAGAAAAAAAAGCCGGAGTAAACCGAATATATACAGAGTACGTGTGCACGTGCAGTACGTATCGATACGTGGGTTTTGTAAAATTCCGCGATACATCGCGTATGCATAAATGTCCGTCGATGGTACAAAGAGGAGGAGGATGGGTATATCGTTTTCGGAGAGCAAATATCGTGTAGCACATAGGTTAGGGGGTTTCATATTATAGGGTTCAAATTAAAGTATTTTGTTTTTATTTTATTCATATTAATATGAAAAAAATATGAAAAAAATATCTGACAAATTTTAGGAAGATTGAGTCATATTTAGAGCTTGCACACTTTGCATACCAAGTAATATGTAGTAGGCTAAGGAAACACGATTTCCAATGATAATTATTTTTATTCTCAAGTCCTTAAAACAGCAACTAAACTTTCACTTAGATAAATTTACATTTTATTACTACTATTCTGCCCTCTTTAGTTAAAATGTTCTATCTAGCATTTTGAAACAACCGAGAAAATTGAAGTTTTAGAATTATTTTTGTACCGTCCTTATTTCCCTTCATTCAAATTAATTTTTTGTAATGGGTATACTGGTAGATGATGTATTATTAACGTAACAATTAATTAATCGTTTTACTTAAAAGGTAAAAGACGTGTGCATTTTCAAATATTCTGTACCTTATTATATTACCTACATTTTTAAAACTTGAAAAAGCGAAAATATGTAGAGGAGATTGGGGGCTGTAGTAACAGGGTGGTAAATGTATATGAAATTTTCAATACCCTAAAGTAACTTTTTCTTACTGAGTTATGAATCTAATGTAAACACTCCCTTTGCAAGTATTTGCGTTTTTTAATCTGTAATTTGATCTTTTTTTAAAGTAATACTGATCGTTACCTAGCACTTTTAAGTGTTCTCGTTAGACACAACTTATAATTGAAGTTCAAATGCAGTCCGGGTCGGTTGTACCGCAACAGAACCGAATAGTGTCAAAGAAAGCCAATAACATTGTCTTTTTTGCACAGAATCCACGTAGTGTTACAACCGACCCGAGATCAGATACGGTTGCAACACTTTACACTGTATCGTTAGGGCAATAACACTCCGCCTCTAATTTTTTATAAATAACTGGGATATTACTTGACCTACAGTGAAACTGTTGTGACTCAATAATGTCAGATAAATAAGCAACATTTCCGTATAAGAGTTTTTGTTGTAAATCTAATAGTTTCTGCGTTATCATATTCCCAAGCCAAAGTGTTACTACCGCCTTAGACCTACCCTAGTGATAAAACTATGCAACCCCTGAATACAATGAAATTTATCTAAAATTTAGCATACAGATCACTCGGATGAATAGAACCAAGGGGGCAAGCAAAGTTATATGAAAATAACATCTTTGGAAAATTGAAACATCCTACCATACATGCATAGGTATTCGGAATACGGTATCTAGCTTATCTTTATTTCGGCGGTGGTGGATTTGCACAAAGAGTGATTATCTTTGCGCCACATCTTCTCTGTGGACTTTCTGATGCATCTACGCGGAACAGGGTCATGCGTCGGCTAACAATAAGTGCTGGGTGAGTTAGAAGGAGCGGTGGTGGTAGCGAGGCGCATGTAACGCCCCGACCCAAGGCTCGGTCGTCCGAACTGGCTGCGAATTAATTAACAAAATTGACGTCAGTGTGGACCGCAACGAGCGCGAGCCGCCGACGCGACGCGTTCCTCGATATTCCGTTAAAAATAAGCGGCGGTATTTCGGCTGGAAAGGCAAGGACGAGAGGTTGCCGGTGGATGGGACGAAAGGTCGGCGGCGATCTTAAATCAACTTGCCGTTTTATTTTAACCCTGGCGAATTAATAAAGATAATTGACCGGGGGTGGGGTGGGGGAGAGGAGAGGGATGTCGTGGCTTGGGGCGAGCGTGGCGGACGATTGGGATCGACGAAAGCGGAGGAGCGATACACGGGCGTGGAGCCGTAATTAGAGTTGATGCGATTCGAGGAGAGATGCACGCGTTCCAGATGGCCATGGGCACGGGTTGGAATCGAAAAGGTGGAGGATGTGTGGGAATTCGGTGCGAGTGGGAAAGAGAAAAAGAAAGGGGTTGAGGGTGGGGTTGTCGGCGGGATGGACGGAGGATGGCCGCGGAGAGGGGATTCGGTCGGAGGGCAAAAGGGGTGGGAGGGTGCAAGGTGCAATCAATAGCGAGATTGCCCTCGCTCGGTAGCTACTCAACGCCAATAGAGGAACGTTATAGACATGACCGTAGAGCCGTTACGATTGCAGATTCACTGCTCTGGACCAGATTCCAGCTTAACCGTGCTATCCCGAGCATAAGCGCTCTCTCTTCCAACACTTTTTCACCCGTCCATCCACCAATTTACACTTTCAATGCGGATAATACGCTGGGCCCCGCTCCATGGCGATCGTTGGGAATTTTCGGCCGGAACGGCAGCCGAGGAATCATGTAAACGTGAAAGCTATACGTAGACAGTTACATATGTACACTGCACATAGTACCGGTGTCTTCTCCCATCTCCATGTCGGCGACGTGTACGTATGTTGCCGATTTTAGCCGCGTTACGTTGGATTGCCGCATCGCGAACCTTTGAGAAGAAATTCTAGTATAAAATCAGGCTTAGCTGCCACTTGGTGGCCGGCCCCGAGTACCTATTATTCTACCCTCCACTTCACCGTTACGAGTACTCGAGAATTGTGCTGCACAGCTCCTTTCCGTGTCAAGATTTTGTGGAACTTAAGCGAAACATCCCCCCAGTTCGCAAAGTGCTTCGAATTTCCTGCGCCCCCTCCCTTCCCATGACTCAGCCTCTTTTTCCTCTCTTCCACTTTTCATTCTGCCCTCCCCCGACCCACCTTCCACCCCTCCGCCCCTCCAACTATTCATCTTCTGTCGAGAAACACTAGAGAGAGAGGAGTTTGAAAAAGCCCGAGCATTCGGTAAACTTTCTTAACGTTACACAATCGGTGTCTCCGAACCTGCTTCTATTTACAATTACGTAGCCGTTCCGTGGGACGGGGAAACCACCCCCGTGCTCTGTATCGTGACAAACAGTTGGAAGTACATCCACCTAAGTAGACGCCGAAAGAAGCAGGTGTCGGACGGTGGTTTTGCTTCTCATAATTCGATGAGATTGCAGCGAAGAAGGGGGGTGGGGGAAGGAGGGGGACGAGGCGAGGGCATCGGGCTCGAAGGAAATTCTCCAAGAAAACAACCGTCCTGACCCATATACCGGCCGGAATTGGAAAGCACCACCGGAATTCAGTCCTCCTCCGCGAATCCCACCCCGTCTCACCTATTTACCGCAGCTTCTCTACATTATACTTTCTACCTTCTGCTTTATATTTTATAAAGTTGCCTCCGCTCTCGCGTATCACAAGTGTCCTCGTTGGCCGCCCCGGCTGCGCCGCCTAAGCGGATTAAAGCTCGATACCAGGCCAGTTCGGTTCGAAGAAGGCGATCCTCGTCGGCGGTTACGTTCGACTCCCTTCTAATATCGAGCTGTTCATTGTCGTCGAGCAGACGTTCGGGGCCGTTGGAGGTTTCGATTGAACAAGAACACGCTGAAAATTCCCGGAAAGCAGCCCGGCCCGCCTGACCCATATACCCCCGTGATATTGCAAACTGCTGGTGGAATGCGACTCCTAGTCGCTTCCTCGTCCCCTCCCCGCACTTTTCCTTCCGCACCTTTCCGCCCACGCCTTTCCCTTCCAGCACCCCCCGCGCCGGCTGCTGTCCATTCTTTAAGCACACGACGACGAGAAAATACCGAGCTGCACTCTGCACGCGAGATATCCCCTCGTAATCGTCCGAGCCACGTGTTACGTTACTAGTCGAAAAGTTGCCGAATCGATAGCCCCGGCACCGGGCCTCCTCTCACCTCTCGTAAACTATCGAACGATATGGAAACCTATATGGTATATAGGTTTACGGTGGGTGCACGTTCCCAGGATACACACCGGGATGCCCGGGGAATAAGAATTCCTTACCGTTCCGTACACGTGTAAGAAATTCGGAAATTCGAATAACCTTTATGGACCAGGAGAGATCGCCACGCGAGATAAGGGTATTAAAGATTCTACCATGGTACAGGGGTGGACGGTGTTTTCGGAGTTGCTTTAAAGAAGCTTCATTCTTCGTTGAACACACCAGCGTCGGACGAAGCTGGTGTTAGAGTAAACGCGCGTTCGGGGCATTTAGAGGAATGCCTTTGGGGCAGTTGGATCGAGGCGGTAAGACTGATTGATCGCGGCGGGCCACTTTAAGCTCACGTGCATCCATCAATGGGACTAACGGGAGCCGTGTGAGACACTACTCCTTGCGATCTTACCGAACCTCCAGTGTGTTTATTTTGCCAGGTTTTTTTTAGGGACCATTGTCCCCGAGCTCGGAAGCTGTTTGTCTGTTTGCCTGGACGCCTGGCTGGTTTGTCGACTTGGCTATTCCCCGTACACTGGCCGCACGTGCCAGTCAGAGGCGAAGATGTAGGGAAATGGGTCGAATCATCCAGGCGTTAAAGTAAACAGCTTTCGAGCGTCGGGACAAGGACGTGGCAAAAAACGCGAGGAAATGAGAGGTTGTGGGCTGGCGACAGGCTCCTATGGAGCGTAGTTGGTAGGCACTTGGTACCCCGCCTCTCGTTCACGTTCCCATTGATCCCATTGATCTCATTGACGAAATCCAGCTGGACGTAAGACCGAAATTGGCCGTCCTAGACTGCTCTCAGGCTTTCTTGGCGAATCGGTGCCGCCACTTAACCGTCGAATTTACGGCCACGTGTACTTAACGTAGGTAGCCACCTGGGGGAACGTGTAGCTGCTGGAGGTGTTGAGATACCATGAATTCCTCATCCTTATTTCGGTATCCGCCCCCCGGTCTCGAACGCCTGACTATATTATCTCCGCCGTTTATCTTTCCCGTCGAAATTGCAACGCTTCTGTGCTTGTGCGATTTTTATCCGGGTTACATTGACCGTAGCCAGCAGCCAGCAAACGGCAGATATCATCGGATAAGATTTCTCTGATTGTGGGATAAAGTTGCTGCGGAAGACAAACGCGGGGAATATCGTTCAATGGAGATGCTCATTCTCGAGGCTTCGTAGCGCCATTAAAACAGTGGAATCTTTCCATTTGATGGCACCGTGTGTAACAATCGAGCGCCTATGGAATTTCAGACACGCCCTGTGTTAACAAGAATGTGAGAACACGATGTAAATGTCGCTCGCGCGGCGCCATCCAATCGATCTATAATAAATCGATCGCGCGCGAACCAACTGCGAACAGGCTGGGTTATAATTAAAACCGTAATTAACTGCGGGCGTATTTAAATTCTGTTGTACCCGCGAGTGCGTACTATTTATTGTGCACACGTGCATGCGCCTAAACTAGGGATTGCAAATTTACCGACTTTTTCAATTACCGGTAATTAGGTAAAATACTTAATCAAAACCGGTTTACCGGTAATTAAGCGTTTTTTTTTTTTTTTTTTTTGGAATTAAATGACATAAAATATAAGGGTAAATATTACAAAAAAAAATTTGAACTCTAAACAAGCATTATAAAAAATATATGCAGGTGAAACTATTCTGAACCATAAAATATAAAATGATATAATAGATATATTTGTATAACTATTGACAATACTTATTAATATGGATATTCACAAGGAAAACAATGAAAAGAATCTTATCTTATACGCATAATTAAATATTCTTTATTTAATAATTCTTTTTAACAAATGTGCACGCAAGAAATATAATTTCTCTATATTCTCTTTCTCGTATTCTACAATTTTTGGTCGGGTAGTCATTTACTTTTTCTACTTGAAAATGCGTCCATTCTTTTGATGACTTGATTCAGATTCTTAGTTTTCTTTTGGATCAAAGTTAGTTCTCCACGAGATACTTCAGTTTTCGTCTTTATTAGTATGGTGAATGTCCCAATTTCTGCTCATTTAAAAGGTTATTGGTCATCCAGAAGATAAAAAAATTTGTTTGTGATCAAAAGTTGCAGAGTAATTGATTAATTCTTTAATAATAAATCAACCAAGTCGAGAACTATTTAAGAAAGATATTTCAAGATGTTTAACTATTAGTAAATTTTAATTAAATACAGTGCTTTAAATGTCCGTATTTCTGCTCACGAAAAATAGCGATGTACGTATTTTTACTCACCATTTATATCAATTTCTGCTCACATAATCGGGTAAACGATTCAATCACTGGCACCTAACCAATTACTGTCACCTTAAGCTATTTTACTTAAAATAACAAATAAATAAATTATAGTATATAATATATAGTATAGATTATAGGTTGGATTACATAATTCTTTTTGTGTATGACTTTACAACGTTATATTGCTAAAATTTTGGTGAGTAGAAATGCGGACACGACGGTAATTCACTTGACCCTAAACCTGCTCACCTATTTTCTACTTAAAAAAATTAAAACTATTAAAATAATCTAAATCTAGAGCATAATACGATATCTGTTTTTGTTATTAAATAACAACTTTTACTGCAAATACTATTTCCTGCCCAATTATCGAATACCAATAGCGACTCTGTTCCTCAGCACATCCAGCTAGAACACGATCGAAAAATCATGGTCCTCTCGTTTTAAAAGTTTTTCGTTGCTTATACTACACTTTGATTAGTCTCAACCCCGCGTAACACTCGAGAAAATGTCAACTAATTTGGAATTATTTTGTTGCAACTGTAATACAAACGTAACGCTTATAATAATAAAAAAAAATACGAAATGAGCAGAAACGGGGACATTCACCTTAATTGAAGTTTTTTTCCACCGATAACATAGTAGATGTCGACGGAATTGTCTACACGTAATTTATCGAATTACCGGTAAAAATTTTAGGGTATTTCTCGCCGTTTAACGGTTTTCCGGTATCGCAATCCCTAGCCTAAACACGCCACGTCCGGTCCGCGAGATAACACTCCATCATTTTAACGGGGAAAACGGGAGGACCGACAGGTGGACACATCGGTCTTCTTCCTCCCTATCGATTCGCAGCATCCTCGGCTCTGACAAGGGCTTGCGACGCGACGTAGGGTGGGAAGAGCATACAGGAAAGAGACTTCGCTTGGACAAGATTTCCCAGAGAAAGATACGCCCTTAAAACAGTTAGGAAAGACGAACGAAAGATCAAGGTATGTACTGGGTAGCAGAGAGATTGAAATGGGAGGAAAGAGGAAAGGTGGAGGAGGACTAGTTCCATGTGGATGGAATACCGGATCAATATCGCAGAGGTTGAAGCATCCTTCGGTTAGGCTCCTCCGATTTCCACCGAAAGAACCGATTCGCCAAAGAAGAGGCCTTCCCTTGCTCCTAGAACCAGCAACATCGTTTCTTACGATTCAATTTCCACGGCTGCTGCTCCCGCGATACGCACAACGTCGCTCCCGTTTTGCCAAACTCTTCAGGATCGTTCGTCACCCGTTTCAACAGCAGCATTGATCTCTCAGATACAGAGAAGCGTGCATCGGCTTTCTCCCATTGTCCCCGCAATCGGCAACGATTGGCATGCTTCCACGGAACAATCTTCTTTTTTTTTTCCTTTCGAGGGACGGTTTACAGCGACGGATTCGCGATAATGTGCAGGTGCTTAACGACGGATGGGGCAAAGGAGAGGTTTCGTTGTGTATCCGTGTAAAGCTCTCCCAACTAGAGACAGCCGCGACATCCATTGAAAAGTGTTGCCATGGAGACGAGCAGAATTCTTTCCGCAAGATCGCTCGTTTCGCGCGTTTCTGTCTACGACAAGTCGCTACCATCGTTTCGTTAATAGCGTGCTCGGATTGATCGATCGGGAAAGGAAAGCCTGGCAATCTTTCGTCAAAGGGACTTTCCGGCAAAGAATCGATGTACCCACGGAACGTTTCCCTCGCAGGCTGGATAATCTTCTTTCGCAGATATTTCGAGGAAAAGCGAGCAAAATGTTTGCCGAGATTCCAATGCGCGTAACATCTGCGGGTATGCTTGGTAAATAATATCTGCCCGTCCCACGCGACCGTGCACTGCCGATCGATACGCCAAGATAAAGTATAGAAAGAAGGAAAACTTTTAATACGATATACGAACTGCCTCCTTTCACCCTTACCCGAGGATCCTTTGCCCTCTTTCCCCTTCGCCTCTCCTAGGGTGTCTATCTGTCGCGACCGTACGTTCATTGTTCCCTCGCATCTACAGAATCCTTTCCACGTTTATCGTCGAATTAACTACTTTTCAGCCGAGCGGTTCTAATAACATAGAAAGCCTTCTCGTTACTAAATAGTTATGTACCTACGTCCAGGGCTCGTATAAAACTCGGAGCGACGTAGGTGCCGGTAGATCTTTTTCGTTGCTTGGCCACGAAAGCGGGAAGAGGAGGCGCGCCGAGGAAAGGTTGGAAACGAGGGTCAGCAGTGACACGGTTCTCTTGGGGTGCGTAGTAGAGGGTGTGCGGGCCGCGGCGGGTTGTAGGATCGACGATACAAGAGGTGCCTGGGGAGTGCTGGACCATATGACTATAGCTGCTCCCTCGCGTCCTCCTAAAAATTACAAACTTTTCTCCCTTGGCTGCTGGCGAACCGGCTGCGACATTCTTCCCTGTCGCCTTCGTTTCTCTCTTATTTCTCGGGCAAGGATCTTTCCCCTTTTTCCTAGGCGTTCTCTAAATCGTAGAAAACCGTGGGATGTGCTCGGTAGAAGCTACTTGGACCCTGCGGCCTCGCGCAAGAACCTGTGCTCCGTTGATTGTAATCGAGCAGGATCGATACGGTGGCGCGATGGTACTTGTCCGGCAGGTTGACACTAATGTTGTTGGAACGAAGGGAAGGAGACGCGGCCGGGGTCGAAAAGTTCGTTGTTCTTCCATCGGTTCGCCTCTGTACAGTGGTTACCATCGTATCCGGCTTGATTGATGGCAGCTTACACGTCCACCAGCCTTCGTCCAAGGGCGTTACTTTCCTCGGTCCAACATCGACACTGCGCCATAGATCTTCACCGGGACATCCACTTTTTCCTTGTCCCCTTTCTTCCCTAGCTCCTTCGGCAAATTAAATTTCACCAAACTGTGCACGACGCGTCGCCACTTCGTTCCTTAGCGGGGGCGAGTAAGGATATTCTCGCTGCGGGCTAGAAATACGAGGAAATGGCAGGAATCTGAGCGAGTGCTACGGTTATATTTAACTCGTGATATCTGTCGGTTTCTGTTCCCACAGCGATATCTCTGATACAAGCTCGGCTCGGCTTCTTCGTAAATATTCGAAAACTTCTAGCCGGAAATATCCGACGGGAAGGTGTATTCGATGCTTTGAAGTCGAAACACGTTAAACGTTGCTTGGACTCTGGAAAATGGAACGACCGCGTTCTAGAATGTTTACCGTCGCTGGGAATGTTGATAAAGCGAGGAGAGATGGTGCACGATACCGAGAGATTACCCGTTCTAACGAAAACTAATAAAAGATCCGATAGGAAGACGCGTGGCGATCAATTCCGCGCGCAAACCTGCGAGAATACTAAACAGGCCGCTGGGCAACGCGAGGAACTTCCTCGGAGAAGAAAATTCATCGTTGGCCGTGTGCTAGCGCAGCCTCGTAAAATGAACGGATCGCGGAATTTATAACGCACGCGTTTGCGTTATGACTTAGGATCCGCGAGTATCAAGTGGTGTATCGTAAATTTCGCCCGCCTTCGCAACCCTTTTACAACCGATCCAGTCTTCTTCTGCACCGGTGTTCCGGCGATTCTGCGGTGTTAATCACGGATAATCGTAAAAGATGATGGTACGCGTCGCGGGCATCCGTGCCTTCGTCCACAAATCAACCCTCCTTCGCTCTGGTTTGCTTTTGCTCATTTGCGCCATAAACTCTGTATCGTTCCATCTGCAGTGCACGATGGTTAAATCTTCTCAGCGTCGGCGTCCAGGCGCTAGTCACGTGGCGGGATCACGTTGCCGCCGCGTACATATCCTTCTTTCGATTATCGATTCTGGTTTCATGCTCTAGCCTCTTTAACGCGGACAGATAGACCGTAAGCTGCACAGTGGCTTTCGTCGAACACGCAGTTAATCGAGGTATCCAAGTGGCTGGCTCCTCTCGATCCCCTTTCTTCCTGAACGGTGCATGTCGGGAGGAGGTAGAAGAACACAACTGGTAAGCGTACTTTACGCTAGACCGTTGAGAAGCTAATGCCGTTGCACGGAGGCTGAAGCAATTCGCGCTCTAGCAGATACGAGTAAAGAGACGCGCAACGATCCCGATCAACGTTGTACAAACTTACCAATAGCAAGATCACTTTCACGGGACTACTGTTCGTTCCCCAAGAGTAGTTCCTTACTCGTTTACGTTGGCCCGCTC
This sequence comes from Andrena flavipes, assembly GCA_963971345.1. Taxonomy (NCBI): domain Eukaryota; kingdom Metazoa; phylum Arthropoda; class Insecta; order Hymenoptera; family Andrenidae; genus Andrena; species Andrena flavipes. The sequence continues at coordinate 65,164,937 of OZ020480.1, forward strand.
TTGGCCAGATGCCTACTGCGTTTATCTGCCTGAAAGGGATCGTTTCCATCCAATTGTTAGACGTCGCGAGTGGGATTCGAGTAGTACTCTCGGTGATTGTAAGGTCGCCTCTCCCTTGGATGCTTTTTACGAGAAACTCCAGCAAGAAGGCGTTGTCGCGATCCATCTATAAGCGCGCAAGGGCCTGACCCGTTGGCCATTTCCGGGACGATGGAACCTGTAATTTTCACCGGGGTAAAATGTTACAAAAAGCTCCGGAGCAAGTGCATGGATTGGTAGTTATTTTTTTTCTGCCAGCTATCGAGGACAGACCATGCACGCGTTCGTTAATTTCACCGGCAATTTCACCGCTTTCCAGGCTGTGAAATTTTGCGGTGAGCAACGCGCTTTTAATACTCGCTGGCGAGTTAGATATCGGAGATGCTCGAGCCCCTTTGTCGAGCGGTGAAATTCATCGCGGCTCGTATTTACAGGGTAATACAGAAGTTTAATAAGCGGACGCGTTTACGGCCTGCATATGTACATCGTTTGACATAAACGCGCGTTCACTTAATGCCCGTGACGTGCATATGCACCGGGGGCGATTCAGCCGTCCAGCGCGTATAAAATTGAGCCGTCTAACAGGGGTGATTTTCGTTGAAGTTTTCAACGATACCAGAGATCGAAGTCAACTGTTTCGTCAACTGTCCCGGTTAAATCTCTGCGCATTTGGCAAAGCCGACGTGAATCGGGCAGCCGGGAAGAGCTCTTGGGATATTTATTAGGAAGCCGCAGAGCTCCGGGCGACGCTTTAAGAGCCGACTGGATAGGTGCGACCGAAATGAGCTCGATTGGTCGTGCCGGTTCGCGACATCCAATAATCGATGTAATGCCTAGCCGCCACGAGGAGACCGAAATCCTCCGCCAAGCCCATTACACCTCACGAAAACATTGATAACGTAATTACGACGCTCTTAGCCATTACCCCCAATTGTCCTTTCTCCGTTAGCACATCTATGAACCGCGCGGCTGGTACATTGTACAAGACGAATCGGCGTGTACCGCGATTCACTCCAGCTTTTCTTTTCTCTCTCCGCTTCTCTACTTCTCCTCTTTGATTATGGCTCGTTCACTGCCGGACGTTTATCCGCTAATCCACCGGTATCTCGTAAACTCCAGCTCTCGTAGCCTAGTTTCCGTACTTTATAACATTAACCCTATTTTTTTCCCCGGGCAGAATCTCCTTGTTAACCGCGGTAGTTACCCTTTTCCCTGCGAACTTGAAGGCGTATCGCGTGTTAGTGGATTCCTTTAGAAATCGCAGAACCCCAAGGTTTCCGTTGCGAAGGAAGATTATTGGGAATTGAATGGCGTGTTAATCGAAATTTGTTCCTGCAAAGGATTTAAGAGCTTGTCGGTATGTTGCGTTTATGTAGCGAGGATTACGCGAGGCCCTCCCCCGTTACGGAACGGTTGTTCGTTAATTGCGACATAACGGGATGTGAATTGTATGAAAAAGGGGGGAACATTCTGTTCTGGAGGCACACTTTGCCGCGCATTGTCCGGAGTTATTCGAGCCTTTGTGCGGCTAGAGAAGCGACACTCGCCAGCGGCTGTCTTCCGAGCAATTGTCTCTGTAACGACTAGTGGCCTATCGAGGTGCAAGGGCCTGACTGCGTGCCTCTACGTTTCGTCGGGAACCTCATTGTCAGCCGACTCTATCCCCTATTTAGCTCTGGACGTAGCAAAGTATCCTCCCTTTGACCGTGGCGTTGCGTTGCGTTGGTTCGTCAAAGGCACCTAGCCGCTTGTTTTCTCTCGGCGAAATTAAATCATCGATCGCACGCAGCCGAGACGCCGGCAACCCCACCCGCAGCGATTAGTTATCGATATTTTCTGGGATTAGGGGCCGCTCGAACACGCAGCCGGCTCTCGAGACGAGTCGCCAGTGGATGGCGAGCCCGGAGAGTCGAAAAACTTGTGTCGAGGACGGCGCTCTTGAAATTAGGAAAGTTTGCCCATTATACGATCGGTAGGACGGTCGAAATTAAACGGGAGCTTAAAGAAATGTAAGCTGGAGGAGCGAGCTTGAGCCGGCTATCTGGTTTTTTACGTTGTAGGTTCTGCCAGGGGTTGCTCCGTCCCCTACGCTGTCCCTGATAGATTCCACGTGGAAAAGAAACGACCGCGAAAGTCGTGTCACGCGCGGGGAAATATCGTTGGAAATGGCACGTGCATCTTGCGCGTAATCGACGTGGAGCCGTGGAAGAGATAATAAAATTGCTCTCTGGCGATGCGCCGTTGTTCGTATGTATACTTTATACGCGTGGACCAGCGCTGGGAGGGGGGAGGGGGAGACGAGGGGGAGGAAAGAAAGGCTGCAGTCGAAGGACGACGATTTGATTCGTCGTGCGAAATCAGGATTAGGAAAAGCGAGAAGAGGAGAAGACCAGCGCGACGAGGTTAAAGGAGGTGGAGGTGTAGGTGGAAGCTGGATCCGCGGAGGGGTAGGATTTGGGGTAGTACTGGTGGGTACGGGAGGGTGGAACAGATATGGGCCAGGTAACCAGGTCACCGTGACTGAGGGCATTGCTTTTGCAACCGCCAACCACCGCTGCTACCCTCAGCGCCACCCCGTTCGAGCTGCTCTAACCTTCCCTTCCTTTCCCTTCGCCGCCCCGCCATCCCCCCGCCGTTTCCCTTTCTCCGCGCGGACCCCTACCCTTCGCCCCAGCTATCCCGCGAAGCCCGACTTCTCCTCCATCGTCACTCCGCCACTCGATACGACACACGAGTCACGACGAACAACAGTTCCATCTCTCTGAACCTCCAATAGGCATACTACACTTTGTTCTCCGGCGCGGCGTTTCTGTCAGCGTGCCTCTCCTTTCAGCCGGGCTCCTCTTCTTTTCATCCCCCTGCCGTGTCTTTCCCGCTGGTCTTTTCGTTCCCCAAAGAGTAGTACTTTCTTTAATTCTACCGAGTGATTCCCGAGACGCCGAAGGTGCGGCACTGTACGTCAGAGGCTTTCGATGTGCCTCGCCGAGATAGAATTTAAATGGGAATTAGATCATCGTCGGAAGCTGCCTAACGAGGCAACCGGGTTGTTAGGTTAAACAGTCTGCCCCGTAGATTAGTACGCGGAAACGTTAGATCCGCATTCGAGGAGATTTGAAGCGACGGCGCGGGATAGAGGCGAGCCTTTAGAACACGCCCGTTGCTTCTAGGTGGCATGAATACGCGCGAGGGTGGATCGAGAGTCCGCGGAGGAGCAAGGGAAAGAAAGGAAATGAAAGAGAAGCCGAGAACGTGCTCATCCCCGCGATCTCTCGAGGCAAGAGCTCGTAAGGGTAAAAGGTGGCTGTATTAATAAGAACTGCCTACTCGTTTCTACGCGACTCTATATCCCTACACACACACACACACACCTTTCTGCCGCGATCCACCCACGTGCGTTGTCTCTCACCCCCCTCGCAGTCCCCTGTGAATCATTTGAAAACGAAGCGTGCTTTTAGTCACGATAGGGCTGCTCTCTCGCAGTCCACGTTCAAACGATCGCCCCTTGTTGACCAGCATTTTGGTAACGCGGAATATCGAATAGCACCCAACCGCCGCAACCAAACCTCATCGACGCGTGATCTGTACGAGTGTACGCGACCGTTGAAACACCTCGCTCGTCGCCTTCTCCGTTGCCACGAGCTTTCCACTTTCCGTTCGGTTAATTATACTCGTGCTTGCTCCACGCGCGGGCCTCGTTAATTAATTCCATCCAGAGGGCCGGGACAAGTTCCAAGCAGCTCGGTATAAACGACCGAAGCCTGCGCTTTCTCATCGTTATACATTCTCGAACGGTTTCGCTTAAACCTTAAGCAGATAAGCTAGGTGGATGGTGAAAAGGGAGACGATATACTCGCGTTGTGATTCGAAAATCTGACAATCTAAAAATCTCCTCGGCCACGGCTATCTACAGCCTGTGAATTCTCCCTTGCCGAGGGGGGTGGGGGGGAGGGGGTGGGGCACTACTGTCGGAGGTAATTAATCTGGCGCGCGCGCCAAGTATGGCACTCGTGGCCTGGAAAGCACGTTTATGGCCTGAGCACGACGTAAACGAGGAGCACCGGAACCGAGGCCCCAGGTTTCCGGCTCCGTGAGCACAGTTTGAAAATCCCACCGGGAAATTGGCACGTGCGCCCCACTAATTCCTCGCCACCCCGTCACCTCTGTATGTATCGCCATTCCGGGGACGTTCCAAAGAATCCTCTATCCATCACGCATCTTTTTTTTTTCTCTTTCTTCTTATTCGATTCAGCGGAAGAGTTACCGCGAAGCAGCGTAGCTATGTAGCTGTTGCGTCGCGTCGGCAGATTTCGCAATTAGCGGAAGGGTGGCCGTTAAACTGTCGAATTACGTACTACAAACAGCGGTTGCTCGAAATGCAGGCCGCTCATCGCGCTACAAAAGAATCGTTCGCGTAAAGAGCATTAGTAATTCCGAGACCCCTCGCCTTTGATCTCGACGACCCGACCCGGACAAAGGATTACTTCGACGTAGTCTGAAAGAGGGATAAATTAATGTCACGAATCCGGAGTGAACAATGACAGGCCGAATTACGAGTGGTAGTATGCGCGCGGTTCTGCACACCGACGCGCGGGGGTGCGAGTGCACCTCGATATATATATATATTCGTGTACATACGTAGCGCGGCCTGTACGTATCGAGGGGATGAAAGTAGAGCGAGAAGAAGGGAATTCGGAACCGATATGCATTAGTCCGACTGAAAAGAAATTAACGTGGCCCATCACTCGGATGAAACGCTGAACGCCTCCTCGGCAACTGGCCTCCGCGGCAGGCGAGCACCGCCATTTCCACCAAACATATCCGATTTCCGCTCTTCCGTTTTTCCGGTCTTTTGTGCCGCGATAGCAGTCGCCGATAGAGAACAAGGGAGGATCATCTGTCACCGCGACGCAAGGGAGAAACGCCGCCCCATAATTTTCTCGATCACTTCTTGCCGCGTCGATGTGTCGAAGGACGATTCGAATCGGACCTCCAGCGACTTGGAATGGGGCTAAAGATTAAGGGAAGGAAGGGAAGGGGAGAGGGAGGCTGTCGATTTTCGAAGGACAGGGAAGCAGCGGGACTAACGACGGCCGAAATTACACGAAGAAATGGTAAAATGACGTATTGTTTGAGACCTCCGCTCCGTTCTAGCGATGTAAGTAAAAGGACGGTGGGGGGGAGAGGCGGTACGGGGGTTGTCGAAGGCGATGGAGGAGAGTAGCGCGGAAGAAGGATCAGGAACGAGCACGGGGTAGGGGGTGGTGGAGAAACGCTGGGGCCGAGGTAACCCCCGGAGGGGAGGGTGCCGCATCTGCCTAGCTCGAACGCAGATACTCGGTGGAGGCTGGAGGGAATTGGGTCAGCCAACTTGGAGTGTACTTCAGGTGTAGCTACCTATCTACCAATCCACCAACCTACTACCCTTTCGCGTCCTTCTCCAACAATCTATCCACTTTCTTTCTTCGTTAACCGAACTCCGAACCGCCCACCGTCCCCGGTTTCCGTCCGACCAGTTTCTTTCGTCCCTCTCACGCAGAATTTCATGGAGTTTCGAGGGGAATTCGGCTAGACCCCCAACGATCAACAGGCTGGAATTGCAATGTTATCGGAGGTGATGGACGGTGACCAGGTAGTAACTACTTACTAACGACTGTTCGCAATCGCCCCGCTTCTAACGACCCTGAAAACACCTGGGGTCGGGAAGAAGAACGTGATCACTTTCGCTTGCCGGTGGTCCAAGATGCGGCTCACGTGTCCCTCCACCCTCTGCAACACCCTCGCGTCTTATTTCCCGTTTTCACGGAGCGCGATTTGTCTTCGCGACGCTCCGAGCATAATCGAGGAGCTTGGAGTACAGCGGTGCCAAGTTCCCAATGAATCGTTTCATCCATTTTCCACATCCGATGCGATCGAATTCTCCATCCGCGATATCTACGTACGATATAGGATATATGAATTACCAGAGAGAGAGAGAGAGAGCGTGTCGGACGAACGTAGAGGCGATTGGGAGGGGATAGATGAGAAAGATGGAACAATGAGGCGCAACTGGACCGTGCGAGGCATAACATTTCTATCAGCTCGGCTCCGTTTCCTTGACTCATACCCACTTGCTACTAACAGAGATTCTCGTAAGTCGTAAGTCAGGGTTTCTAAAACTGCACCACTGAAAATGCTCCGCAGTATCTGTATTTCGAAGCGTCGGTATTGGGAGGCAGCGAATGTTGACAGAGGAGGGTTCGTTTCCCAGTTAAGGGCAGTTACGTACTCGCGAGGGATAGTTGGCGAACGGCTGATTCAATCGGCGTAAACTGTTTTCGGGTTGGCTCGTTTCTTAGGTGCGCTCGAGATTTGGGACGAGAGCGGTTGACGAATGCGGCCGTCTTCAGCTCCGCTGCCGAACCGAGGCACGGCGATGCAGCCTGGCCTGTGCACCATTCACTTTCCTCGGATTGTTCGTATATCGCTTAACCATGTAGATCGATTGGCCAAATAGTTGGACGTGGGCGAAGCTGTCGATTCGGTCGGGAATTCTTGGCGAAACACCGCGAGAAGATAGACTCGACAGGCTTACCGGTCGAGGAGTTTCTCGCGAGCTGTTATTAAGTTTCACGGTCCTCGATCCGAACGTTCCTCTGCCGAAAAGAGCATCCGATGCGGGGATCGCGGACGCCAGCCTTCCGTAATGAAATTGCTAGCCGAGACCACTGCGAGAAACGTAATACGCGCGACCGTGTCATTTTCCGCCGACCTGTTCCTCGTGTTCCTTTCGCCTCTGTACACGGAAAATTTAATAATGCGCGTCGAACTAGCCGGAGGCAAAAAGAAGGAACACACAGAGAAAGGGGCCGCCGAAGATAACCCGCCTCGGTGGATAAAAGGTTCTTCCTGCAACCAGAGTGTAATTATAACGCACTTTTAGAGGGCGCGCTGCAAGGGTTACATTTAAAGGATATATAGGTCAGCCACTGACCCGCCTTATTGCCTTATTGCCCGAGCCCTATTGCCAGACAAGATCGCCCCAAATAGACGTCCGAAAACTAGGTAAAGGCGAGACTGACTGACAACGAGTCCCTAGGTAGAGTCTTATGCCTTCTGTATCGCGTGTCCACCTTGAGACGAGACGAGACGAGCAGCTAGCCGAGGAACGTAGATAATTCTAACCAATCCGGAACTCTGTTCTGATTGCAGGAGGCGTATAGAAAATGGGTGTGCAGCTCCCTGGTGCCTTACTTTGCTCATGGGGGACCGCAGGACTTGGATACATCGGAGACCAGCTGGGCCGGAAGCAGGCTTAGGCCCTGTCGGTCCTTCTGTCAATCCGTGGAGCAACGTTGTCCTTATTTACTTCCGGGCGATCGTGCGCCCGCCTATCCCACACAATACGCCGGCGAGCCCACCTTTCTTTGCAGAGGTAACTGATCCCTCTGCAGTCCGCAGTGTTACGGTGGTTGCGTCTATCAGCCGCGTGTCACCGAACAAGGGTAGAAACGTTTTTGGCACCCTTTTAAGCGTAATTATCGGCCAATGTCACGGTCACCGATCCCGTGGAAAAGAGGCAAACACGCCGGACACCACCAATTTGCCTGTTTTCCATTCAAAGCGGAACGCGACACGCCCCTACATACCTTCTCGACGCAACACGGGGGAACGAAGGATCGTTTAATTTACAACGCAAGGGAGGAAGTGGCTGGATAACGAAATGATTTCAGATCCAAAAATCCCCGAGACCGGGGAGCAGGCCACGAGGGCGTTGCAGAGCAGCGAGGTAGGCGAGTGTTGCTTCCACGCGTGCTCCGAGGAGAGGCCGGGATCGGGGATCTGCGCGAATTGCACGGATCGCGAGCCACGGAAACGCGGCAGAAGCTACGATCCACCGACGGCGCCCCACTGCGAGATTAATCCTATTCAGCCGGCTTCCACAGGTACGTCCCGCCTATCCCATCCCCTTGCGAAACTCTAACGATCCGATTAGCCTCGCAAAAAAAACGCTAATCAAGAATGTCTGAGCTCGAGGAGAGCGCCGGCGACGGCCGCGATCTCTCAACGGCAATTCCTTGCAAATCATCCGAAGCAAACCCCCCGCGTCTGTTAATGCGATACGGGATAGGGATCGATACGTGGATTCTACATCTCCCATCGCCGCGATATTTCCTCAACCTTTCCCACTCGAAATACCAACCGCGAGTCCGCCCCGGCTTCGGGTAATTAGAAACACAGCGGTCCAAGTATTCCCCTGGGGTCGAGGTATCTCCGAGAGTCATAAAGCCGGAGCGAGCCTCCATTCATTCGAGGTGTCACGTAAATTTCACTCTCTTAGCAGACAGCCGGGGAAGACGGCCAGACGCGTCCGGATCGATGGGAATGATTCGTATTACGTGACCTCTTTGATTCCCCCATGCCGCGCGCTTTTAACTGCAACCTTTGCTAAGTAGTAGATTTGCTCTCCACAGCCGATTTCCAGCGGTCTCGTTATGATTCTACGCGATACTAAGTGACCCCTGAAGCGGTCGATTTCAAGTATCGGTGGTCGATGCGGCTGATCGTTGTATATTCCGTTTGAGCCCGCGGCTTGGAATCTACTCGAGTGGATTTCCAGGTGTTCCACGAACGAACAGTTTGATTCTGCATCGGTTCTAAGCTGATGACTCGTTTGATCGGTAGAGTTGGAGGGAGCTCGGCACGGCTGATCCCTGTCTTCGTCTCTGTTCCTTTCTTTTTGTCCTCTCGAAAGAACGTCCGACGTAGGTGCGGTCTGATTTACGAGAATGACAGAAAGGTTGCATTGGTTGTTTGGAGCAGGTGAACAGTATGGACTGTCGGGGTCGACGGACAGCAGCCTGGAGGAAGGGGACGAAGACGACTCGTCGCCGACTTCCATGTCCGCATCCGCATCTGCGACGAGCGTGGTGCAGCAGCAACAACAGCAGCAGCAACAGCAGCGCGCGTCTTTGTGCGGAAGCGGGGCTGTCGGCTCGGTGCCGAGCGTGTCTTCCTCGAATCGGTCGTCGGCTTCGATGGTTGCGCAACTGGTTTGGCTGTGCTCGATCCTGGCGAGCTTGCTCGCCGGCGGTGGTGGCAACGTTCGCGCGACTCGGGTGCTCTGGATGTGGAAGTTGTTGGTTGGGCTGTTCGGGGTGCTCTCTACGACCGCCGAAGGAACGGGACGGGCCGGGGACCTTGCCGGTTGGCTGCACCGCTGCTCCGGCGGTCATGGTGCGAACTGGATGCTGGAAAAGTGGGTGACGGCCGTACGCCGGTGCCGACGAGGGTGGTGGTGCTGGTGGAGGTGGAGGTGGCGGAGGATATCGGCGAGCGGTCGTGTTCGATGGAGACTCCGACCTTGGCGGGCGCGTGGAAAAATTCCAGGCCGCCGACTCGACGAGGTGGCCCGTCTACTCGCGGCAGTTCGCGATAACGAAACCCTCTTCTGCCCGACTAACAAGTTCCGCGACACGTTCCGTGGCTGTTGGTCCTCGCGAGTCTGCCGTTGGACGCGAAACTTTGGCTCGTTCGCGGTGAAGTGTCGGTGGCGATGGTGGTGGTGGTGGTTGTACCGATGGTGGAGATCGAGGGGAGCGGAGACAACGCGTCGCGGCAGATCGAACGCGGCCTTGATCCTTGAGAGCGGTCCCCACGGCAAAAGGGATCGTCCTCGGGCACTTCGACGCCGAGGCGGAAGGATAAGGAGACGAAAGGAAATAGACAAATGGGATCTGGGCGCTTTCGAGGAAGATTTCTGGCACTCGCCGGCGAGGCGGCGATACTTGAGGTTATCCTCAAGGAAGGACCCGCCATAGGAAGTTCTCAAGGTGAAGCGCAAATGCGTGAAACGCAGGTTTTTTCTATTGGTAACCAGAGCTCCGGCGACAAGGACTTTGGCTACACCTCCCATGATTCTGGATCCTCGTGAACAGGGATGAGGGGGAGAGAGAGAGGGCGGGCGCGTCGCGGTCGTTACCGTAGCCGTAGAAGGAATTGGGAGAAGGGAATTGAGAGCGAACGGAAAGAGGAGGCAGAGCTTTGAAAGTGTTCGGGGAGACGAGGAGAGTCGGTAATGAACGAGAACGTGGTAGACGTGAATGAGCAAGCAGGGGCACTGATAGTGCTGCACGGGAAAGCACGGAATCTCGACATCGAAAAATGATAGAAACGATCCAGAGAAGTCGATAACACGACACGAAACGAAGGAACCGCAACGTCTATTGCAAATAATAATGATTACAATAATACAATAATAATGAATAAATTAAAATAATAACGATGGTAACAGGATGGTGTTGATGATGATGATGATGTTGGCGAAGGGGATGACGAGCATGACGATGAAGGGTATGGTAACGGAGAGATCGATGATGGCGATGCTGAAGTATATTGAATAAATAATAGTTACCGAATAATAATGATAACGAATAATGAAATAAATAATAACGATTAAGTAATGAAGTAATGATGAAGAAAACGATAAAGTAATGTAAACGTAAACGATAGAATGATTACGATACAACTATTATTATACGTTTGACGCGACACACACATACATACACACAAGACACAAACATGCACACAAGCTACACAGAGATATTAATTAATACCAAAGGAAAATTAATAGCAGTACGAACGAACGAATGAGAGAGACGTAAGCGACGCGAACACGAGGGGGGGATATACGAGAGGGAGAGGGAGACGAAGCGAGATAAAACGAGATAAAAGAATAAATATGGTTGAGAGACAAAAAACGATACACACGTTCACGTATAAGGCATTAATTATTAATGAGACAACATTAAAGGAAAAAAAAAACACAAGACGTAGGTACATAGTCTTTCGGTCGTGTGAGAGAAAGGAGGAGGAGGAGGAGGGGGCGGAAGAGGAGGAGGGAAGTGGATTACACGGGAAGATGGTTGCGCAGTGAATTGACACGAGCACAGGTTGCAGAAATGGCACGCGAATAAATAACCACGACGTTATCGAGGTATAATATGTGTTCGTTTAGACATTACAATAAATAAATGACTATTGTATTAACATAGACATGTAACGATATCAACTAAAGAGGAAACAGTGTGAAAGAGAGCGTGGAGGAGCGAATGAAACGTAGAGAGTGTGAAAAATTATGATGGCGAATGGGGAAACGTTGAGTATAGGGGAAGGAAAATCGTAGGAAGCCGACGGATTTCTTTTGTTATAGGAAAATATTACCAAGAAATATTGCGCAGATAGCGATGTAAAAAAAAAAGAGATTCTTTTTACCGCTAGTCTTCTCCCCGCGATTCGCGTGGCTTCGGCTTTCGCCACGCCGAGATTTCCTGGGGGGAAAGTGGAAGAGAAAAACCAGAACGTTTCGCGATTTATTTGTTCCTCTCGCGTTTAGGTAGACACGACACCGAGAAAATATTAATTTTCCACTCGGATCGTGCTGTTCTCATCTCTTTGTCTCAACCCTGTTTCTCCGAACGCGCTTAACCATTCGCGATTCTTGAAATAAATCCTCACGTTGATCGTTTCATAAAAGGGGGGAGGGGAGGAGGGGAGGTGCGGGCTGAGAATCAGTAGACGGCTGACTTGGGAGTATCCGAGAAGGGTGGGACGAGATGAAAAGTGTATCGACGAAAAGCGAAGCCACGAGGATACTGCGCAGAGAAGGAGGTGATAACGCAAAAGGGAGACGTAGAGAAACGTCTTCGTCGTCGTCGTCGTCGTCGTTGTCGTAATTGCAGCAAATCATGCATGGGAAGAAAGCAGGGCGTGTCCTACACACGTACACACGTATACACGCACACACCGAGTTACATGTAACACGGGCGCACACACACACACACACACACACGTAGACGTACAGCAGGATGAGTGAGGGCGCACGCGGTGGGGAGGGAAGAAAGGCGCGGGGCACCGCGTGTGCATTAATTGCGTTGTTAAACGTTGTCCAATACATAATTGTTACTACTTTACATTTATAAGACGAGCAGGGGTGACAAAGGAAAATTAGGGAGAAGGGGGAGGGGGGGGGGAGAGAGAGAGTGCGCGTGTATGCGTGTGCTTGAGAAAGAGACTGGTAAAGGGGAATGGGGAAGGATTAAAATGAATCCAGAGAAGCGAGAAGCATGGCCAGCTAGTGGTTCCAGGATGAAAACCATATAAATATTATAAATATATAAATACATAAATAAATATCGTAAACTGGCATGCGGAAGGGGGAAGGGGAAACGAGGGGAGCACGAATGGCACGGTACTCGAGAAGCACGTTTGCGCGATTATATGTAAATATATGTATTTATATATGTATACGCGCACACACACGTAAGCGTACATATACCTACTTGTGTATGTATGTAAAGTAGAGGGACATGAAGTAGTGGTGCGATGTGTGCGTGTGTCGAGGGACTGGCAATGGGACGTCCTCGATGTCGTCCATTCCACTTGCCCGATTTTTGCAGTCGAATCGAGACGAATGATCGTTGCGTGCATCGGAAACAACGAGAGAAAGGGAGAGAAAGGGAGAGAGAGAAAGAGAGAGGTTGTGTGCATGGATAGAGTAGAATCGTTAATCGGAAGGAAATTGCGATGAACGACGCTTGGAAAATAAACGATTGGCGTGGTCTGTAACGATCAAACGAATTTCCACTTTGTTTCCAGGGGTAAGGGGAGCGTGGATGCGCCGACTTCGAAAACGCTGTCACGCGAGGGAAATAAAGCTGCGGTGTCGAGGAAGGGAACAAAGGGGAAGATCGTTTCTGCTTGGATGGTTAGAAAGCGTGCGCGGGCTTGCACTTGCACTTGCGCTTGCACCCGTACTCGCGTTCGTGATCGCGCGCATACCGTGCGTACACTACTGCTCGATGCTCCGGGAGTCGCGTTTCCTTCTTTTTCTCTCTACAGCTTCGAGCGGTAGTACACGTACGCGTACGACGAGTTGAGAGGGAAAAGCATAAAAAAAAAAAAATAGAAAAATCGGGACGGTCGAAGAAAACGCAAACGAATCGATATTCACGGTCTCCGTTGCGGCGTTCGTGTTTCGTTTATTTCAGCGGGAGAGGCGAGAAACGCAAGAGGATTTCGTCAAAGATTCATTTCCCGGGTAAAATCCTAGAAGGGCGGCTGGATCGTGAAAAATTTTACGACTGATTCTTTGGCAGATCCGTCCCTTCCGCCGTTTCTCTTCTCCTTCTATCTGCTCGGTGTATTCCCGTTTTCTTCGTCGGCCAGTCAGCTCGACTTCCGGTCGGTTTCTTCTCTCGTGTCGGCACGAGGAACGGTCCACCGTCCCCCGGTTGCATCTCCGAGGGACGGTGAAATTTGTAATTGAACGACGGCGTCGGCCGACTCTCGACCTTCGTGGTACTCGTGGATCGCTTCGCTTGTTCGTTCGTTCGCCTAGAAAATGATAAGCAATGTTCTTGGACCATTAACCAGAAATGCAGATCTGACGGAGTATGTAGTGAGAATATAATTAGCAAAAGTAAGTGCTCCGACTAAATAGCCGAGGCGAGGCGGCTGCGAAACGTCCCTCCTGACTCTCTCGCTCGCAGCAGAGTCTTCGGGGGCATCCGGGAACACGTCGCAGTCGGTCAGGAATCCTACTCGGACCTGGTGATCCTGACGGCGGTGAATTTTTTTTAGGGCAAACGATCGCGTCTCGAGAAAGCAAAATAACGTTTCACGGAGCATTCGGTACGTTGCCCAACGGTCGAGCACAGTTCAGAATTAATAGCTTTTTCCGGTGACTCGATCGTCGTCTCTTTGTCGATACCCTCGGCTCCTTCGAGCTTCCTCTTGCCCATCCCTATTCACTCGTCACCCTCCCTTTTTTTTCCTGCGTTTCGCCGGCTCGATATGTAACTAATCGATAGCGCGCGTTTGCTGGCTGTCGTCCTTTCCCTCGGAATTCTCAATCGCGAATCAATAACGCTCGTCACGCCCATTCGCGATATCGCGACAGGAAACGCGTCCGCGAGCCGGGAAGACAGTCCGGAGGTATTCTCTTCTTCTTCTTCTTCTTCTTCTCTTTTCTCTCTTTCGCCGGGAGCATCTCGAAACTTGCCCGGGACCCTTTGAAGGGAGGATTCATTTCCCGCGTGGAAACGTCGCGCGAGCACTTCTCGCGGATATTATTTTCAAGTAGGGAAGCAAACAGTAAGGTCGGCGGAACGGGTTAAGCGCGATAATATCGTTGCCAGAGTTAAAAGGCCGCCGCTCCGAGGCAAGCCCCCGTTCCTTTGATCTCCCCGCTCTTTACGATTGTTGCTTGGAAATTAATTTCCCTCCCCACCGTCCCGCCTTTCCTGCCGTCCTTTTTCCTGTTCTTTTCTGTTGTTTCCTCGCATCGCCGCGGGGCCGGGCGATTCGGCGGTAACGGCGACCCCAGAAATCTGTGCCCGCAAATTCGAGCACGCTGCTCGTAAAACAGAATTAAGGTATCCCACGCAACCTTCGTAACTAACCCATTTTGGCTTCTACTTGCCCCACCCGCCCCCCTGTCCACCTCTCTTTCTCTCTCTCTAGTCACTTGAGGATTTGCAGCTTCGCCCTCTAAATGTTAATCACTTGCTTCTTGTTGGAGAGGAGCTTTTTCTTTTAGCGCAGGTGAACGATGCGCGACGGCTGGTCGCCCACCTGTCTCGGATTCGCCAGCCCCCAGTGAAACATATTACGCGCAAGAACGCGATAAAAAGCAAGGGTTGAGGACAAGTGGGACACGCATGGTTTCGCGAAGGGCAGAAGCATCGAGTCCTATCAGACGTCCGGTCGCCTCCACCAAGTCGACGCGGTATTGTCTAGCTGCCAATACATCTCGCGGCTTGCCTCCACCCTGTCTCTTTACCCGTTCTTCTGCTTCTCGCAAGTAGTCCAGTGTACCAAGGTGGTCACGCGTGTGTCTGCCAGGTTCGCGGTAATGTTCGATGCGGGAGAGGTGGTCGTGGAAGAGGAAGCGGTCGAGTAACCGCCCTGGAGGAATCGGAGGAAACAGAGGAAAAGGAGACGGACGGTAGCGGGGTGTCGGCTGAGGGGGAAGATTCGAGTAGGCGAGCTTGAACCGTTGCTTGGGTTCGGCGAAGGCAGCCGTGCGCTTAGGGGCTGAAACTGGTGAGAGTGAGAGAGAGCGAGAGCGAGAGCGAGTGAGAATCCTGCCGGAGAGGAGGACAGAGAGAGAGAGAGAGAGCGAGAGAGAGAGAGAGAGAGAGAGAACGAGAGAGAGAGAGAGAGAGAGAGAGTGAGAGAGAACGAGAAGACCAGCTACGTATTGATCTCACAAGTCTCCCAACGTATATACAGCGTCCGCATAAAACAGGCCAACGTCGTCGACGTCGATGTCGACGTAGACGCCGCCGTCGACATTGTTACCACCGATGGTCAATCGATCCATTCTTTCACAAACTCTCAGTTCGGGCGAGTATCCTTGCTGTACCTGAAACGGCTTCGAAAGGCCTATCGGGACGCTCGAGGTTTGCGAACTGCGAAACCTTCGAATTTTCCCGGCGTACAATCCAACTGCGCAATTTGAAGCGACCGATTACGCAAAGATGAGGAACAAGGGTGGAACGTTCGGCCCCTACCATCCCCGAGAATTTCGCTGTACAACGAGAACCTGTCGAACATATTCTCTTCCATAGTTTCTATGTAGATAGCTCCTTTTCAACTTCCTCCCTGCTCTCCAGTGTATTTAAAGGTTTTAACAGTTGCGTCCTACGCTCTCTCTTCTCTCTTCTCTCTTCCTCCTGCCACCTCTCTCTTTCTCTCTCTCTCTCTCTCTCTCTCTCTCTCTCTCTCTCTCTCTATCTCTGTATCTTTGTCTCTGCCTCGCTCTTTATGGTATACAGAACTTGTCAGCTCACCCACACCCCCTTGCATCAACGAGAAGTTGCTCTCGAACGTTCGTCAGAGTAATTTTTACGCGTTAGGGTCGGAGTCGTAGAATTCGCGGAATGGGATCTGATTTCACGCGGAGACTCGATTAAACGGAAAATTCGCGGCGGCATTCTGGCAGGTTCTTTGGAGGCAGAGCCGAGAAGAAGGGCGGAGGAGGGAGCCGGGGGGGGGGTGAAGGCAGGCCCAACCAAGCTAAAATTCAATTTCACGGGCGGTGCCTCTCTCTCGCAATTTTCGTTCCCGCGCGAGCCTCGGCGACACCGAAACGTTGGCTCGTCGCGAGGACCGCGAGCTGCCGCGGAATCTCGCGCTTAATAGAAAGGTTTCGTGCGCTAAGGGACGACATTGATTTCTCAACGAATGCTCCGTTTAAGGAGGCACAGTCGTCCGCCGGAAGTGAAGTTTCTTTCAACCCCCGTCCCAAGGTGTAGTCGGCGGAAACGATCCAGACAACCCCTCGGGATGTATACGCTCTTACGGTAGCGAGTTAGAGACCCTTGTTTCGACTATCGAACGCACGACCTCCGTTCGTCTGATAGCCTTTCCCGCTTTCTTCCCATTTCTTCCGCCCACGGAAGGCGGATGCGTACCTACTTGTTCGCGTTGCCTACTATCGCCCGACTACGGCGCCTTGGCGTTCCTCCAGAATATTCAACCGACCGGGGGGTTCGTTGGAAATCAACCGGAAGTTAGTGGCGGTTCTACGTGAAGCAAACAAAATACACGACAGAGACCAGATACCAGTTACCAGTGTGTACATAGGCGTGGGTGCATGAATGCGTGGACAAGGGAAGGGAGAGAGAGAGAGAAAGAGAGAAAGAGAGAGAGTGATAGCGAGAGAGAGTGATAGCGAGAGAGAGAGAGAGAGAGAGAGAGAGAGAGAGAGAGAGAGAGAGAGAGAGAGAGAGAGAGAGAGAGAGAGAAAGAGAGTTAAAAGAGCCACTGCCTTAGCGACAGCAGGATCCGCGCTAGAAACAAGGCCTTAGAAAGTAACAAACCAGAAACATAATTAGAATTAAGTAAGTCTGTTGTTGTTAAAGAAAAAAAAATGAAAGAAAAAAGAATAACGGTACTTAGAGGAGAATTCAGCTGGCGGAAGATGTTGACGTATTGTAAAACTAATTAGCCGTTGTATTTAAGCGCGTAACGTAAATATTATACTTAACCCCTCGTGCCCACAATTAAGTAGGCGTCTTAACGCGTAGAGTTTTACGTAGGATTACTTAAACGTCGCTTATCGCAAACGAAGAGAAGTGTAGGAACCACGGGGGAAAACAGAGGCACGGGAAAGGATCGAGGAGCGACGGGGCCGGTCGGAGCGAGAGGGTTGCGGCGAAGGGTGGATGGGAAGGGGGGAGGGGGGTGATCCAACGGGGAACAACGGAAAGAGAGAGGCTGCGAGAGAGTCGCTTCTGCCGCGAGCGCCGGTGTTCGCGAAATTTTTCAACTTTTCTCCTTGACTTTGTTTTCTGCTCTTGCCTTACGAAAATAACACGAGACGAAGAGATGAAGAGACGCGGTCGGATTAAAGGGACAGGTGCGCCGATCCTTCGTGATCGAATCAGAGGGGTAGGAACGTTAAAGGGAATCGAAGGGAGGGCATGACGCGTCTGATCGAGGGGAATTATTCAGATCTTCGTTGGCGCGCCACAGACACACACACACACACTTAAAACTACGACTTTGAATCCGATGTTAGCGTAGCGTACGTACCGTAAGCTGTCGACATTTATACTATGAACTATGAGTAAATTGTAGCGATCATTGTGAACATAGTTAATAGTATAGATTAGTTAACCGCACTAATTGTACCGACAAATGGAGTACATATAATTATATAAAAATAATCGTCGAGGTCTCGTTCAGTGACGTGTACGTTTAACGGCTAATTAAGCTGAGCTAGCCGAACGAAGAAATTAGTCGAGGAAGCAGAATAGACAGAGAGAGAGAGAGAGAGAGAGAGAGAGAGTGAGAGAGAGAGAGAGTGTGAGAGAGAGAGAGAGAGAGAGAGGCGTAGCGAAATTTTCTCGACCACTCGTACTCTCGGATGCGTTGTTACGTAAAACCAGCGTGCGAACATTAAAGACTCTCGCGTAACAAAGGAATAATGGAAATACAGAAAATTTTCAGACACATTCGCGCAGGACATTGAGTTACTTTCGGAGAAGGCGGACTTTGTGATCGAACTAGCGTACCAACGTGCACGCGTTTCGTCGAACACACGCGTTTCTCCGAAATTCGCGGCGGACCCAGGGAAATCCCGGCATACTCGCCAAAATTCCCACGACTCCTCCGAAAGTCGCGAGAGCAAGCTGACGCCCTATATTTCCCCTCTTTCCTTTTCTTTTTCTCCTTCTTCTTCCTTCCGTCCTGCCGCAAACTTCCGTAAACTTTAGAATTTATAGCGCGCCGCCGACGCCGACACCGTCGCCGTCCCGCCCGAGCCAACTTTTCGCTCGTCTTTAATCGCTGTACCACCAAACTCCACGAAATCCCGCGAAGGGGGCGGTGGAGGGTGAACGAGGCGGGGATCTTCTCTCTCCATCGGTGGCTCACGCCGTGGATTCGGGATCAGCGAGGGCGTCTCGCGAATTCCCAGTACAGTTTCGAAGGAAAGTTGGCTGGGGCGAGCGGAGGATACGCGATAACGCCGAGTGGAAACGTAGGCCACGATATGTAATTGGCAGGTATGACAGCGGCTGCTCCTCTGCCGAGGGCGGCATGCACTTACGTATCGAACTTACAAACGCAGCTGGCTTGGAGTTGTTAATTAATTAGGTTATCGATCCGATCGCGTTACCTCAGACCGATTTCAGCCTCGCCCGTTCCTAGGAGCTGCGCCCGTCCAGGCTCCTCTATGCACGTGACATCACGCATGGGACACGCGTGCATGCACGCGACGACACGTGCCGGAACATACGCAAGCTTCCTCTCCTACCTCGCGTCAGTCGATCCCATTCGATCTGCTTGGACTCGCACGCGACACTTGGACGGCGCGCAGCTCTCCTCCGCGATTCTTTCTCAACAGATCGCCGGAATCCGTAGAGGAGGACGGGGGAAGAGTGGAAACGCGATGAAAGAGGCAGAGGTTTGTCGTAGCTCGAATTGGATCGGATTCACCGGAAAATTAAAGCTTCCATCTGGACCCGCGAGTCGGATGAACGAGCTCGCGAGCAACCAACTCCGAAACCCTCCCCTTACCCCCCCAACCGGCCGATATCGTTTTTATCTATAATCATCGAGTCCCTCTTGGCGCTGCCCCGAATCCAACCCCGAGCCTCTTCCTTCTTTTCTTCTCCTCGAGGAGCCTCCCCGTTTCCCCCCCTGTCTCTTCGCGGATCCCTCTGGCTCATTCAACCTAGCCCTCGTTAGTCCACTTAATCAAACTTCCAGCTTTCGAATCTCGCATTCCAAACGTAATGCGCGGTTAGACTTATAAGTGGACGATAATACCGAACGAAATAAGCTGGATCTACGCCTCGCGGATTAGAACGGAGGAGTGAAAGGGGCTGGAGAAAAAGGGGCGTTGATTCTTTCGGTTGAAAGGTGAATCGTTTTATTTCCGAAAGCTCCGATGTATTATAGTTTGAAAGGATCAAAGCTAGCTCGCGCAATTGTCAATTTGATCGCGATGTGGATCGTAGGTATCTAGTGGAGGCACCCTAATCGCCTTCGACCTTTGTGATCGCTTTTCTCTTTGAACGCTCGTTTCCGAGGAAGCCAGGAATCCGAGCGGCTCGCGAATTTATGAACGACATTTACGGTAATCCGGACGTTTCGCGGCAGCCCTGGCATTCACGGTATTCGCGGTGCAAACCAGGAGAACAAACAGCCATCCGCTGTAGGTTGGACAAGCGCGGTCGCATCGTGTCTCTACAAATATACAATTATACAAATATAGGGTGTCTTAACGCATGAACGCGGTGTAGCCTGAGAAGAGGTGACCTTTGCTTTCGAGATGATCGATTCCGATCGCCCTCCTGCACCCCGAGGCACTCTGAAAATTCGACTCCCTCGAAAACGAAAGCTCGCCCAACAGAACCTTGACCACCCACGTTTCAGACTTACACTCGTATCGCGCACATCGCGCAATTCTCTTCGACTTCTCGCTTCCTTCGGTTAGCCGGCGTTCGCCTTTTCGTATCGCCGCGGAGAATTGGCTGGAACGTGCTTTTAATCGTGCGATTCCCAACGACAAATTCGCGAACGATTCGGCTCCCCACTGGACACTTCGATTTCGATGGGATTCTCGCTGACGATCGTTCGATACCGCTACGGATTTCGGAGATTCGTTGCCGCGACCACCGAAGCACTCGCGGGCTTTTCATCCTTGTGTCGCAAGGACGATGCACCACGAGACATTTAAGCGTTTATAATACAGACACACGAGACGCGAAACAAGAAAATAATGAATTAATAAATCCATAATATATAAGAGCGAGCGAGCGCGTGAACGAGGGAGAGAGAGAGAGAGTGATAATGAAAGATGAAATAAGAAGAGCGAAAGAGAAACGAGTGTGAATTACGCGCGAGTGTTTGTATGCGTGAGTAAGCGTGAAAGAGAGAAAACGGTAGCTTGCAAAAGAGAAACATTAGAGTTCCGTCTTTGAGTGTTGGAGAACGTTCATTTGTAATTGTTTAAATCTAACGAGAAATGTACTGTAAAACTATAAGTACTATAGGCACTAAAAATATATCATTTGTTGACATGAAAAAATAAAAGAAAACCCAAGTGACGTAATGTTTTATGCAGCCTGATACGTTCGATCGTAACCACGATTACACCGCGGAACCTTTCACCGGGTAAGTAGATAGAGTAATCCTTCTCCGCAGGCACAGGTGAACGTGGGTGAACGTGGGCGCGCCAGTGTTTTCGCAGGCCACATTAAAAATAATCGTCGGGCGTGCTTTACATGAAAAATTTATTTCCGACGCACGTGTTTTATGTACAGCGATAAGAATATAAAGTGCGCGTCACCGCTACGCTCTTTTATCTGAAAATAGACGTATTTCCCGTCACGGGGCACACACTTCTGCAAACATTTACATTCTCCTTCGTAACAGTTCTGTCTCCATTGAAAAAATACTCTCTCGTACGTCGATGTCGTAACGATCGATCGATCGGACGATCTGTACGCGTACGTATTAAAAAGAGGCTTCCAAGTAAGGCGAATGCAACGGTTAACGATATCACCGCGGTCTGTACTCGAGCAAGGCAGATGATCCCGGTGATTCGAAACGATCTCGACGTGGGAGACGCGAATAAATAGTCCTAGAGTACACAGACACGCGAAATAATTGAGAATCGGTTTCTTCGGATCATCGGGTTATCGTGGCCACGATGTCGTTGCAGCTGCGGCTATTGATGTTGGTGTTGTCGTGGATGCTGTTGCGTTGTTTTATTAAGAGCTTCCATCTCGGGCTGACCCACCGGCGTAGGCGAGGGTTGCTTCTCCTGTTCCTCCTCGGCTTCCTTTACCGGCGGTGGTGGCAACGCGTTCAGTAAACCTTGCGCAACAGTTACTCGTTGAACGTTGATTGAATGCTGATTAAACACTAGACGCGAAGAAAGCCAGGAGAGAGCGACGTTACTTACCAACTGTCTCTCCTTTAAGGGAGGCTCCTGCAACAATAATCGTTTTATTCTTCCGAACGAAAGTAAACGGAGATAAGTATCGTCGATCGATCGGGGCAAAGTTTTGCGCGGTCCCTTACCGTTTCCACGATACTTGTTCAACTGCTGATAGACCTGCTTCATTCTCTCGATGTTGATCCTGGAGCTCTTGCTGTGATTCACCATCGGCAACGAATAGTCTTTGCCTATGATGCACTTGGCAGCCCGTTGCACGCTGAGCGGCGCGTTCCACGGCTCGTGGATGTACCTCGTGGGGAAATTTTTCAAAACCGGCAAGTAACGTCTGGCGCCAGAACAGGGTACAGAGAAAAAACGGAGATCGTCTGCTTTTATCAACTATCGGTTGGGAATGATCGCGTTTCGCAGCAGCAAGC
Organism: Andrena flavipes; assembly: GCA_963971345.1. Lineage (NCBI taxonomy): Eukaryota > Metazoa > Arthropoda > Insecta > Hymenoptera > Andrenidae > Andrena > Andrena flavipes. The sequence goes on from OZ020480.1 coordinate 65,186,849, forward strand.
TTTCACACAGCGTTCAGCTTCCCTTATAATGTTAGCCGAATAATGTTACCTGATGTAGTCGCCATTCGGGTCGGCCTTCCTGCCGAATCTTACCGGGCAGTAACAGTGGAAGAATTGCTGAAAAAAGGAGCTGCACGATAACCACATCCACATCCCTGCGTTCACCGACCAGTCGGCGTCCAATAAGAGTTCGTCGAACACCTTGACAACAATCAACCGCGTTTTTTTTTACAATTTCAGGGTGGTCCAAGAGCTGTGACTAGCGTTAGCGGCCGATTTCGCGGAAAGCGAAGAAGAGGAAGAGGAACAAGAGAGGAGAATGAAGGAAGGATCGGTTTGTTGGCGAACATCGCGGTCGCTCATTAAGTCATTTTAACATTAATCCAAATGCCAGCGCGCGACGTGACATTTTACCTTCATTCCCTCTTCCCAGGAGATCCAAAGGTCGCCTCTGGTTAAGAAACAAGCGACAGCGTGTCTAGCCAAGTGATGGATCCAACCTTCTTCCCGCAGCTGAGTCATGATCGCATCGATCCACGGGAATCCTGTTTGGCCCTGTTCAACAAACACCTTTCGTCTCCATCCTATCGTTCCCCATCATCCACTCGAGATCATCGATCTCTCGTGTCTCGTTACATACTCGTTACCGCCACCCGTGAACGCCGTTCCTTCGCGAGGCGGCGCGGCTCAAGTATTTTAAATTCACTCACGTTTGCCCACTTGGCCAGCGCCTCGACGTTCTTATCCCAGGGGATCTGCACGCAGATTGGGTTGCCCTGCATCCGATCGAAATTCGGATTCTTCGTGGCCGCGCAATAGAAAAATTCGCGCCACAGAAGCTGCCCGTGCAGCGAAAGCGGCGGCACAGCTTTCTTGATCTGCGATGCGGATTACGATTTACTTGGTGGAAATCGGTTAACGCCTGGTCATACCTTTCGCTGCGTTATACCTTTTTGTAGAGATCGGTGAGCTGGTAATAAAACAGCCTGGTGCTCAAGCATCCGAATCGAAGGTAGGGCGAGAGACCAGTTTGGCTGGGTAACAAGGACTGCGGGGTCATTTTCGGCCTGCCGAAACTAGCCACCCACGCCTTCCTCTCTAGATGCCGCTCCAGGCGTGCCAACGCTTCGCTCTCACCCCCCACCCACACTGGTGGTAGAAGCCCCTCCGTGTCGAAGCCTGTGAATAATCCAAAGGGTATCGTTTATTCCTTTCCCTCGGCCAATCAGACACTTGGAAAAGCACGAGCGGAGTTTGTGTATCGCGCGGAATTACCAAGTTCCTCGAGCGTCGGGACACCGTAATGATCGTCGTGGTCTTCCTTCAAAGGGGTGTAAGCCGAGCCGACGCAGGCGGGAGTGACCGTCGGTACCGGTGGTTCCGGAGAGTCCAAGCTGGCAACGACATTCTGAAACTGATGGTACGTCAACGGTGGCTTCCCGCCGTTCTTCTCGATGATCCTGAAACGAGGAGCGATCAAGAACCAGCTGCTACGCGCTTGAACGCTTTGGAACGCGAGACGGTGCGGAAAACGATCGAAGATGCTACAGCTAGCGAATCGCAAAGATCGAGTGGAAGCAAAGCCCGGAGCTAAATTGGACGTTGATTGGACAAAGGTGCTTGGACTCACTCGTCCAACTTGTAGAGAGTATGGGAGACCCTTTGGACCACCGAGATACCAAGCTCCTTACAAAGTGCCGAGATGTTATGATCCCGGACGCGGCCGAACGGCTCTGGATCTTCTTCGAACGTGAGGTTGGTCGTGCCCCATTCCTTGAACAATTTCGGCAGAGCGTCCGCCGGCTGTCCCCGTATCACGAACAGTCTAGAGTTCAATTTCCTCAGGGAACAGTCGAGATCCTCCAAGCACTGCAGCAGGAACCTGCCAAAAACCCACCGGCATTCTTTCAAATAGGCTCGTGAGAAAGGAGAATACCCGCAATGCTTAATCAATAGCCGAGTTACTCACCTCCACTTGTTAATACCGACGTTGGTGCTTCCAGCGAACCACGGATCCAAGACGAACACGCACCGGAACGTGGAGGCCCCGGCAAGACCCTCCCTCAACGACGGATTGTCGTGCAAGCGAAGTCCTTTGCGAAACCAATGAACCGTGTGCTTCCCGCCATTCCCGCGTATCGCCGCTCCGGGGTTCATTTCGCAGTTCCGGCTACCCGTCATGGTCACCTCAGCTTCCGCTTCCGGTTCCTTCGATCCTCAGCTACTCCCACACTCTCTACCGCACTGTCTCCCCGCTCCTCTTTCGATACAATCGTGTCCGTCCTGTTTAATTACGGGAACGCATTTTTCTCTTTCCCTCTCCCCCTCTGTTTCTCTCTCTCTCTCTCTCTCTCTCTCTCTCTCTCTCTCTCTCTCTCTCTCTCTCTCTCTCTCCCGAGGGAGAGACAATTCTTTCGAGAAACACGCTCCTCGGTGGATTCTGATGTACCAGGTTCAACCGAACGAAGTCGCTTTCTTAGGTCATCAAGGTCAGACCGGGCTACATCGATCTCCTCTTCTCTTGATTGAATCCCTTCGCTGTTCACATAAAAATGGAAACTCAAGCTCCGCGCGCATCCAAGAATCTAGGAAACCAGGGGAGAACGTAGAATTTATTGGGAAAGAATGGTTTACTGCTGGAAAAGGACTGCGAAGGAAGGAAAGTGTGGTGGGGATAGAAAGGATCGATAGATTATTCTTAAATTCAGCATTCTAAGGAGATAATCGATACGATTGTACGCGAGGAAAGCGGCATTTGGTATGCGCGGAGCTGGAGTAGGTACCGATGGAATAATGATTGAGCGATATCGATCGTACGGGAATTGTATTTGTAACAACTTGAAACTGTAACAATAAACTCTTGGCATCGATGAATCGCACAAGCCAATGTAATATCTATATAGCTAGGTAATTCTAGTCACTTCCCGGCCTGTAAACTATTTGGAAAGCTCGTTGGGGCTTTCCGCGAATGTGTCGTGAAACGAAACGCAAGCGGTGCGATAGCCCATACAGCACACTCTCGTTGCAACAAAGTTGTAGTGCAAGATTGAAATGTTGCACTGCAACGTTGTGGCAACATTGTTATGTCCACCTCCTGCAACGTTTCGGAGCAGTGGGGCCAAAGATATAAATAACGTCCGGTGCCGGACGCGAACGATATTGAATATGTGTGCAGCAGAATCATAGAAGTACAAAGCCCGTATATTACATTTTTCTCACAGAAAATTTCTTTGCCCGAAGGGGTATTCGAAACCGGCGACCTGTAGCGTCGTAGACGAACACTTTAGGCAGTACATCACAACCCCGGGACTCCACCAGGGCAAACACGAACAAAAACAATGTCCGCAAAGGAAATTTTTGTCTCCAAAATTGAAGAGAAAAAAGCATTTCAACATATTTGATCTTTAAGCGCCCTTGGACCACGGGCTGCTAACTCCATTAGAGTTTTGTAACACTATAGGTATGTGTTACAACTTACACCCTGGGTCATTCTACACATTAAAATATATAGGGTGAATCACATAACATTTAAGCTTAAAATATCTCCGTTGTTTTTAATGATACGAGAAAATGTCTCAGGAAAAGAATGATTGCTAGACAAAAAGGAGAACATATTACACATGGTTAAATTTGTGTTTTTATTGTATATAACGTTACATTAATGAAAATACGCCATTCCATTAAAAAAACTATTGATAATCTTGAAATTTCGGGAAATATAACTTTGAGAAAAAAATCGTCTCCGTCAGAATAATTGTCTCCGTAAAGCAAACATTTTTTTTCTCGTATCATTAAAAACAATGGAAATATTTTAGATTAAGCAACATTGCAGTATCGTTGCAGCCACATAACAGGAAACTGCAACGATCCTGCAACGTTGCAGCCACGAAGTGTGCTGTATGGGAGGAAAGGAACAATACGCGGTGCCGGAGGCGACTTTTATTTTTGTCCAACTTCGTTAGCTGCAGATTAATTCCTGGTCGATTCACGTAACTACCATTCACTCCCTATTATGCCCGAATATAGACGCGTGTTATACAATTAGATGATTATAATACCTGCATTTCTCAAAACGCGAAATTCACCTCTAACATCAATTACGTAACGTTTATCTCCTTGTATGTACTTTGAACCGGGTCGTCGATTAGCAGAGAAAAGAAACATCGTTCGAATTTGCCGCCTGCGTTCGATGGTGCAGCGTCGCTCGGCTGCGCCGCAGAAATCGTAACTTGGCAAAGTTCTTGCCATTGCGTGAAGAATAGAAAGGGATACTGAATGCGACTGCTCTGTCGAAGCACGCAGCTTTTAACGCATCGCACGCGGATTTCTTATCTCCTCCGATTCCTCAAGCTTTCCTCTTTTCCCTTGACTTTCGGTCACAAGTGCTACAGCGGCATGTTATGCTCGTTTGTTACTCGTCGCGAGTTTGCCTCTTCTTGTTTACTTAACCTAGTATGCACGCTTCACTGGCTCGGACAGGTCGAGTAGCTCGAACATGATTCACTGCGACGATAATGGTTAGGCTCGTTATTATTCAGAGAATATGCATTTCGAACGAGCGGCTTCACGGAAATGAACAGAGAAAACAACTGTCGATGGGTATGCAGGAGTTGACTAGTGCGAACGCAAACAATATGTCGTACATACGAGAGGCATCCCTGACAATGGAGCGACACAACCACCAGAAGGAAGCTATAGAGTTGCAATGGGAAATAGGTTTTCGAAGCGGGTAAGTTTATTGGCTAAGCTGGTGTTAACGCGTCCATTTCGGTCATCTCGATACAACTAATCAAAGGCCACGTGAAAGCTCGTTCAATTCCGCGATGTTTGCAGAGGTAATCGTTTTTAATCGCCCTGATAGGCATTGCTGTCAAACTGGGCTAGAGCTTAGTGGCGGTACGCGACGTTCGAAATGTTTTAGGAAAAGCAAGCAGAAGCGACGCTTGATCTTTACTTTTCTCTCGATAGATCGAAATTATTGCAATTCGATCTCCTCTCGATCGTTGAACATGCACGAATCGAAGAGTCAAGTTTCACGAAAGAACGCTACTTTCACCTGACTCGCGTTGCCTGCTATTATTCCACGCGACGTAATCTACGCGCGCACATATAAATGGATACTCGAAAGATAACCCTTTTCGCAAGAACTTACTCACGTGGTGGGTTTCTCGCGGCGAGGCCCCGTACGCCGTGCACTACCACTATCCTTTTGTTTTTGCTCGCAGCATTAGGTAGGCAGCATGAATAATAGAGTTACAGATTGCCGAGAGTGACGAAGATAAACTGCGCCCGCCGCGTCGATTGAAACAATTACTACTGACACACTATACCTACGTAATTCCGTGCGATCCCATCGACCAAGATCGGCAAGGACGTGCGTACACTTTGAAGCTCGCTCCCATCGCCGAGATTATTATAGATTTGTGGGGAAAACGAAGGCCCCGGTTTCGCGATGATCGTGCTCGATACATCGGAAGTTGCCAGGCCGAGCTGATCGGCCCTGTGGCCGAACCAATGTCACGCGTATGTGTCGGTGAATACTTACAATTACGTGGAAGCGCGGGCATTCTAGCTTAATGCGATACCGCTCTGTTCCTTAGTTGCTCGATGCACCGAACAGGCTTATCGTGACTCGAGAAAGCAATTACGCGCGCGCGGACGCGGATGCGCCACGACGCGACCGGCACAGATGCAGGTCCATGCATATACGTGTGCGCATGCACCACACAATACCCACAGTGGCACACACTCTATTCGATGCTCCGCGAACTCGCTTCGCCAGACACTTGGTGCTCGTCGCGGCTCACAGTGATCACGGTACAGGTCGCATTGTCGTATGCAGAATCCGACAGTGTACGCGTCTCCTCGTCACGGTTCGCGCGGTGGGCTCATTCCGGGCGACGATCCGATTCTTTCCGAGAGGAAAATCACTGCTGGAATTCGCGATGGAAAACGCGGCGCGCAGAAGGAACGGTTGCTCGCATATGCGAACGTAGAAGTTAAAACCAAGCGTAGGGAAGGAGAGACAGCGTGTAAGAGCAAGGGGGAGGCCGAGCCACGCCGAGTGCAACGTGACCACGGCACCCGCGTACCTTCCAATTGGCCAACTCGATCACGTGGTTCTTTAGTCACGTTGCACCCGCCGTGCTCCTGTCCCCGTGTTCCGTGTCCTCTGTCCTACACTCCTATGCGCCTGTCTTACCCTTGCACCTTTTCTCCCTTACTCTATTTCCGTGCCGTTCTTCTTCCCGTGCCTTTAATAAAATTTATACACATGTGGAAACAGGTGGGGTTCATGCGGTATCTGCATCGGAGAATAAATTCAATGGGAATGTTACTTCTCCGTCCGGTTGGAATTTGCTCCTCTGTGAAAAGTACAGTTCATACTTCAAGTAGTGAATCGGAAACATCTATGATACGATCGCGTAGAATCACATTGGTGAGGTCCACCGATACCAAAGATGGCAAAGCTTCGAGCCGTGGAAATACCAACAGATGGAGAAAGTACCATACATTGTCTCCATTAATTGACCGTTTTGCAAGACTATATATATACTTGCGACGAGGTGCTCGAAGGCTTCGCAATTATAACTTGTCGACTGTTGCGAACAGAGACCAGAGTTCGACGGTGCGTTTCACCTGCATCGTAACGGCAGAATCGGGAATTCAAAAGACCCCCGGGTAAAATAGAAAAGCCTGTGCACATCGTTATATAAGATCCTTACATCAGGATATTTACCTCTGCGATACCCTTGACCGAATTGTCGCGCGCATATGCATTACCATTTTTTAGCGATGCGCCATGGAACGGTGATGTAATGTAATGTATGTATGTACTACGTAGCTGACTGAACGCTGACGCATCGATCGCGAGCCCAAATCCACGATCGAACGTTTACCCTTTTACCTTTTGGCCAGATTTTGTTTCTAGGATGTATATTTTCATGAGCGTCCGCAGGGGGGGGGGGCAAAAGGGGCAGTTGCCCTCCCCCTGGCTTTTGAGAAAAACTCGCTTATTTTTTAAAACTGATATTTATTAAGTTTCATACTAAAAAAGGGAATATTTTAAAATTTTTTATTAAATTGGCAGTATGAAATGGGTTAGAAAAAGCAAGGGGGGTATATTTTACTTTACCATCATCCCAAATTTGTCCCCCACCCCCTGGAAAAAAGTCTGCGGACGCCCCTGTTTATTTTGCCTTGACTAACTAAACTTCGTAGGCACGGGAGCATTATTTTTACCGATAGGAGAATAAAATGGTAAAGGTTTCGTAGAATAATTACACTTGTTTATTAATTTTTACATGTAAAACGTACCATGGAGCAGAGTGTCGCGTCGACACCCCCGCGTAGATTCACCCCGATTACTCTCGATACACTCTCGATATCGTGAACCGTGCAACGTATATAAAAATGACTTTTTCTTTTACATTCATGTCGTGCGTCTTTTATAGACTTCTATTCGCTCTTCCGTTCTCGAACTTAAAACTATTATGTCTTGTCTCGCCCATCGACGATGCATATTTAAATCAACGCTATCTTATAGTCCGTCTATAAGTAAATTTTCTTTTCTCTATACATTCATACAACTTATACTCTTTCTTGTTTTCCCTTTTCTCTTTCGCTTGATAGACCGTTTACGCTGCATTCTCATCGGTGCGCGCTTTTTTTTTTATCAGTACGGTTGCTCGTCCAAATCGCATTCGGAACGATCTCGATATCTGTTACTGTACTTTCTTCGCGGAATATATTTTAAATATTACAAACGTACGTTCCTTTTAAACGTACATATCCAACTAATATGAGGATATCTGATTATAATTACTATTCAAGTCATATAAAAAAAGTGAAAGACTATGACTATTGACGGAGCAAGTAGTAAGTCTAACGAGCCGTAAAATCTGATGCTACTATCGACTGTTTTAGGCGATTCAGACACCTACATACGTTTGCGGATTCCTTTCCACTCTGATAGCAGAGAAAGCGAGACTGCGCCCCCGGGGCACAACGCAATACGCACAACCTTCGGATTTTCGTCGTTCGTCAGAGATTCACCTGCGACTCCGTCAACGCTACTCATACGTTCACAACTATAAACGTATAATCTATGTATTTAAATAACAATTAGTAGACTCCACATCGAGCTTGCAAATCGAACGAGAATTTAGTTTGCGCCTGTGGCGTTTCGTTTCTTTCGTCTCTTTCCGTTTTGTCGTATTGCCAACGGTTAGAGTGTTAGACCAAGATAAACCGCTGCTGCCGCATTATTCTAATGTAAAGCATTAAACTATAGTTTAAATAATGTAGGACAAAGAAATCTCCAATCGAAGAATTTCAGGTGTTCCCTACGAAAGCGCACGAGTGAGAGATGCAGTTTGCGTTTCGTGAAATATTCTAAAACCGTCTGACCGACTAACAGTAAAGATCGAAGGCAGGTCGTATCTGTTTCCGTCACCATCCACGCGCAAATCCCAAATTGAATAATACCCTGGTACTGAGTCCGTACGAAATGCAACGGGTTTATTGTATATAGAAAACTAAAACGAAACAGAGAGAACAAAGAAACATGATTAGCACGTGGCCCGCAACATTCGCAGGAAATCTCTAAAAACTAAACACCGACTGGAGATTATGTGTCCAGGAGGCTTTTCTTTCATGCGTTCTAACCGTTCGCTAAATTCTGCGGAAATATTTCAGATCCGTTACTTCTCGCCTTTTACGGGGGCTTAAAGATTAGATACGAAGAAGACTGAAAACGTCATAGGTCCGTAATGCGAGGTTGCTCCATAAAAAAATACACTTGCCTATGACGTTCGATTGAAAATTGAAACTGTTACGAGTCTCTAAGATTAAATAGAAAATTAGCGATTGCACGATATATTACCGATAATTCTGAATGTATGCTTACGTTTGCGATCGTTTTCTCTCTCTTTCATTCATTCGTCACATTCGTTCGGTGGTAACACGCTAATCACGGCAGCTACGTTTCTCCGTTTGTCTATAAAAGAAAAGGAGTACAGTATTCCAAACGGCATTAGCATGTAACGATCGAACCACTCTTCACAAGATTCGCCTCGTCGCGTCGTCGTATCCTCTTAACTTTATCGGGACACACGATAGTAAAATACTGCTGTATTTTTTGTTCGTGTTTAAACATAGTAACTTTTTAAAGCTATAATTTTAATCTCAAGAATTATCGTATCCGTTTTTTGTGTAACAGTCGATGCTGTTTGGTTTCGTAAGAACAGAAAATGCTGAAGCAATAAGTGTTGGCAGGCAGAAAAGCTCGTCCTCTGAAATAGCTTGTGCTGCCTAGAATGTCTGTCGTTTCACGATCATTCAACTACTGCGTGCATTGATTACCTACATCGGAAATCTGGCTGGAACCGAGAGAAATATTGCGAAACTTGCTTATGTACACACGTATTACGCTCGTTACATAAGATTTCTCTATAACGTATCGATACTTCTTATTCCTTTTCACGGCCGCATTAATATATCCAGGTACGCGTTTGATGCCACACAAATAATTCGTTTAAGATACGTAAAGTATTGTACAAGGAGCAGTTGAAGCCTTTTTTTCTTTTCTACACTTTATAGGAACATCCATTTGGAGGGTTCGCACTTGAGATGCAACGGCGACGGAGTGTGTAGGTATGGTAAGTTTATTTTACACGCTTCGGAGGCCTACCGCGTTTCTTGGCTTCGGTGTTCACGTTGTGATTGAGAATCGATGATTTGGCAGTATGTGAATCCATTGCTTTTTGTACACCTCTCCCTACGTCGATTTTGTACAGATCTAACTCGATGGTCTCGCTTTCAAACGCCTTCTTCGATCGCCTGGTTCGACCAGCTATTCTTTCCATCTCGTCGAACTTGGCCTGCAATCTTCGCGCGAGCTCGAAATCTTCTTTCTCCTGTATCACCAACCTCTCCATTCGCTCCTGTTCCTTAATGATCTCTTCGTCCGAGTGGCCACTGTTCTCGATGCTTACCCCCAACTCCGTGGTGTTATTGTTCTCCGATATACACCCTTGCATTTCGCTGCAGGACTCGGACGAATTGTAATTATTCCCGTCCACGTTCTCGTACATCGCGTCTTGATCGCTATTTATGGAAGAACTGTTTCCGTGTCTGAGCTTCCGTGTGGCTTGCCTTAAACCGGAACCGACCGCCTTGCAACTCGAACCTACAGAGACGTCGCTCTTCTCCGAACTTTCCGTACTCAACTGTTTTGCTCGACATACTCGTCGCTGTTCCGACTTGGATAACGAGGTTCTGGTAAGCTTAGTTCTACTCCTTTTCTCTACCATCGCGGGAACGTCGTTCGTGATCTTGTATTCCAGATCCTCTTTTCTACATAACCTTTTTCGCGTGCTTCTTTTCACGATCATCTCCGATTCCGGATTCAAAGAGGATATTCTACTGGAACTTTTCTTATCCGCGTTTGTCTTCCTCTTCTTTATCCTTTCCGCAATGTTCTCCATCGTTACGTCGTCCTTTCTTTCCATCGCCAAGTCCTCGCCGCAGGGTGAGCTGATTTTTATCGAAGCGGACGATGAAGTTGAATCTCTCGTCTCAGTTTCATCTACGTGCCCGTACTTCGCGGTTGTTGCAGTCCTAACGTCCTTCTTAATCCATAAGTTTCTTTGTCGTTTAGATTTACATACCATACCGTTCCTCACGTGCGCTTTCCAAGATTTCTGTATCTTCTCGGTGCCCGCGTGCTCGTCCAATGATAATTTCTTACTAACCTTCGTGCCATTTATTATTCTGTTCGCGTTTCTCGCGTAGTTCTTATTGGAGTCGAACGATACTTCGGGAACGAACTCGAGCTTGCGTATACCGTCGTGGCTTTGAGATTTCGTCATCTTGCTAGGGGCAATTTGATGCTGATTGTAGGATGTTGATGGTTTTTGTTCAACACCTTCTATACCGTCCCTGTATACTTCCTTCCCCCTATAGTTCTGTTTCGTTTTACCTGTAACAAGTAAGAGCACGGTTTAACATCGCTTTCTAACATACTCGAAACGTCTTCGAGCTGGATATAATGAATATTCTTCATAAATTTCTTTATCATCGTAGAATTCTCCTACCTCGGAATGCACTCCACGAACAGCCGATAATTCGCTTTAAATGTGCCTGAGACGGAGGTTTAGGTACGACGTTGGATATCCTTTTAAGAATAGGAACAACTCTAATTAATTTTGGATCTACTTGCCTTCCATCTGTAATACAACGTTGTTATCGTTATTTGTCGGTCAGAATTATAAAGAATTTAAGACGCGAGACAGGAGAATAATGCGATATGACCTGTAGATATTTTTAATGGCGTTCTTGGCATAGCTTTGATAGGCTTAAAATGATGAATCTCTTGATTGATACTATCGTGACTCCCAGCGCTTTCGGCGCTTCCCATTCTTTCGTCGTCGTCCCCCAGGGTCATGCACACTTCCACTCCTAAACTTTTCTTTTTACTGTTCACAACGTCATTCGGTACATGTAATTCCTCTTTACTTTGAGTGCCGTATATCTTTGACGAAGAGGTTCCAGGCTCTACGGTACAGTTTGAACTATGCGGTTCCATCATTTTCGTGGTTGTCTGGTGCTTTAAAGTCCTTGCGATAACATTATATACAGGCACTGGTTTCTGACAGCAGAATTTCGCCACAGACTCGTTACATTCACTAGACAGCTCGTTACTTTTCATACTAGAGGCATATCTCTCGGCGCGAATTTTAGATATTAATGCCATGTTCGATCTTCTTAATCTCGGACCGTCTTGATGCTCCAGCAGGGGGTCCCTTTCGCATTCCGAGTTATGAGATTCTGTTCTATACGGATTTGCTTCTGTTATGGCGGCGACATTAAATTTTGAAGTTTGATAAGAGGTATTAGATGTACTAGGAAAATCGTTATAATACGTAGACACTTCTTTGTGCTTCTCCACAAGTTGCTTTTTCACTAAAGATTTGGCGAGTAATTGATCTTGGGCAAACTGAGCCAATTGTTGTTGTTGCTCCTCTTCCTGAATCTTGCGAATCAGAGCCTCACTGGCCATTTGCTCAGCCTTCCTTTGAGATCGCATTTCCTCCTCTGCCATTTGAAGTTGCACTTCATATTCTCGGCGAATCTCTCCAGCCGCACTGAGTATTTTATTAGCAGTAGCGAGGTCTACGTGGAAAAATATGGACAATTTAATTCTTTATTTCTCGATTCCATAGCAAGATTGTAAGTAGAAACTAAGGATGCATAAAAGATAATACACAATAAGAGGCATGTAAAAAAACATAGCAATATGAGAAATGTGTAATATGTTGATGATGCGTGCCCGCGTGTGTACGTTGCTGTGTTTGCGGCGCGTGTGTGAGTGTGTGTGTGCTTTTCACGGAGGTTATGTTACGTTTGTTTATCCTGTCTCGTAGAAAACTCACCAGCATCCAATTCGATGTCTTTGTCGTCACCGTTGTACTTGCTCTCAACTTCTTTCGGGAATTTCGTTCGGATTATTTCCCAGAGGCCGTTATTAACTAAAGTTTCGGTCTTGGTTGCTGTACGTAGCCAAGAACCGACCCGTACTCTACAGAGAGGACAGCTCAAGCTATTATGTTCGAAAGTACCTTTCAAGCATCTTAAACACAGGTTGTGTGTACACGGCAATGTAACAGGCTCAATCAAGATACTACGGCACACCGGACATATTAAATCTCGAAGATTCAGGTTCACCGTTGCTTGTGACAAAGAAATATCAAACAATTTTGACGTTCGCTTCAAATACGTCGCCATCTTGCCATCATTGTTCGGAGAAACACGACAACCACTGCCACCATCGGAGAACCGTGGTCCGTAGTCCGTGGCCCGTGGTTCTCTTTACTGAATTTGAGACCAGTTCAGACATTCGCAATTCAACTGGATGGTTTAACCACCCGGAATCCGGTTCAAAATAATCCTGCAGAGTCAAGCGTAGTTCTATTCAAACGAGTTGCTAGTTGCTAAATTTCATGCACTTTTACATGTATATCACTTTCCGTTATTTCTAACCCACCTTAACTTCCTAATCGTAACAGTACTTATGTATACCGTGCTAGATCTGTCTCACAATCGATACACAATCAGTTACAGTGGGCGAATTCCACTTGCACCCAAATCGCCTGCAACACCCGTGGTTTTCGTTTCCAAATTTATGAAAATCTCCAGAAATATGGAAAAGACATCTGGCCTCTTAATATTCTTAATAATTGCTAAATTATGGTAAAAATTATCACACATATGCGTATTATATAGGAAAGTGGCCATGGGTCTTTACTCTGACAATGAGATGAAAATAAGAATACGCAAATTATTCTTGAAAAATTGATAATTCGTTAAATTTCCGTGATAGTTACAATTAGTTACAATCCACGAAAAGGAAATTGTGTGCAAATGCACTAATTTGTTTAATCATGTGTTTATTTGCAATAGTGAGACTCTAGGCTTCCCCTAGAAGTCCTAGAAATCATTATAGAACCAGGTTGGATAACACAATTGTTTATTTATTGGTTAAAAGCGTTTTAAAATATTTGATCAGTTTATGTATTCTGCGAATATACTTTCGAATACACCACGAGAGGGCGTCTGAACGGAACTCTTATTTAGGAATTGTCAGATTAGCTAGAACTTGCGAGAACAAAATCCGTTCAGGCGCCCTCTCTTGGTATATTAGAAGATACCCTGAAATTCATAAATTGATGAAATATTTGGGGCGGTTTTTTAACCACTGCATATATATATATTTGTTACGTATACGTCTAATATGATGTTTTTATCCATGCAACACATCCAACTATTTATTAAAACCTTATAGAAGCTACGATATTATATAATAGTAATTTCAAATGCTCCTATATATATAGATTAGCCATGTTCTTCGAGACGCGATTCTGAAAGTTCATAAAATATTCGCGAGAAATAAGAAATTCGTGAATTTACAGTGACTGTGATATTTCTATTTCCCTCCTTGTCGCGCACACTAGCGTTCTCTCTCGCACAGCTCAGCCGTGCCACCTCTTCTAGTACTAGGTCTCCTATTAACTCGGAGAATTTACTGGTCTCAACCCAAATTGTGGGTAACATAGGGATCGCGATCATCGGTAATCTAACCTATATAAAAGGCTTTTTTTATTAGTAACTATGTAGAGATTCGTAAATAAAACGCATACGAGTGATTGCTGAACGTTGTCACAAGACTATATTCTCAAATCTACACGTACAAATATACAAATCATTTTGAAAAGATCGAGAATCCTTGAAGAAAGTGTGCATTTACTAAACGCGGAGTGGAACTTGTAAATCTGTCCAAAAACACATCGTAGCTGCTTAATTCTAATCAGAATCATTACAACTCTCACGTAGGAAAGTAGTGAAGGGTTCATACTTCAAGATGAAATTGCAAAAGTTGATAAATTACATCTAGAAAATGCACCTACAAACGACGAAGCTCGAGTGTTCACATAGGACCGTGATTCTCGTCACTGTTTCAAAGAATCGTTAATAACTAATTAATTATAACCAAAATCTGCGCGAGGACCGCATAGGAAAGTAGCCAAGGGTCTATTCTTCGAGACATGAATTTAAAAGTTCATAAAATATTCGCGGGAAATGAGAAATTCGTGAATTTATGGCTACACCTGATTCGTATAGGTATATTTGATATATATTTTATATAATAAGAATACGACAACATACATTGCAACAAAAGTTGCAGCAATATTTAATTCACATATTGCATTACTGTAGGTCTGTAAGTTTAAAATTCGGAATTGGGAGAGGAACTGCTTTCCGAGCATTGAGGCGTATGACTTATGCTCTCCATTGCGCTGCACCACGCTTCATCAAATGGCCAAGAAACAAGAGTGCCATACGTGTGATCGAGCAGTTTCAGCAATTGTGTGGCTTTCCAAACGTAATTGGTACAATAGATGGCACTCACATAAAAATCAGAGCTCCCGTCACAGATGCAGATTCTTACATAAATAGGAAAGGTTTCCATTCCATGAATGTGCAAGTTATATGTACCTCCTCAGGTGTTTTTACACACTGCTACGCTGGACAGGCAGGTTAGCGGGTATGTATATATAATAATATTAAAGCTTTTTATAATCGAAAGTATATTTAGTAATACCATTGCATGTATTACAGGCTCGGGTGGATACGGCATTTGCACATAACACTGGACCGATATGCATATCCGGGTATAACGCGTTCCACGTAATCGGATAATTTTGGAGTAGGCGTCACCTCTGCACGTGTTTCATTCATCATCATGGCGTATACTATATTGACTCTATCCAAATCAAAATTAAAATATTCGTCTTCACTCTCACTGTCGCTAAATTCTTGAAAGTCATCGTATCTGTAAGTTGTAACCAGTCTTCTTCAGCACTCTAAATCTGATATTTATTTGCTGAAATTATTACACAGTTTCTTTACAGTGGATACAGAAAATCTGGATTTAATGGAAATGTGTCAGAAGCTGGCACAGTTGAGCGTAATACCCAAGATGCTTTGTCACTGTGTAAAGAATTGCTTAATAAAAATATTATATTAGAACTTCGTTAGTTGAGAATTTGAATACAATTTGATTAAATACAATGTAAGTACAGATTAAAAGCTTGGATATTTTATTTTATGTACAATATATAACTTATAACTCTAACTCACAACCATACATTTTAGAACAAGGAAACGGAACAAGCTAATAATAACATATAAAGAACTACATACATTTTAGAACAAGGAAACGGAACAAACTAATAATAACATAAAAAACTACATACATTTTAGAACAAGGAAACGGAACAAGCTAATAATAACATAAAAAACTACATACATTTTAGAACAAGGAAACGGAACAAGCTAATAATAACATAAAAAACTACTTATTTTCCAAACATTTGCTTAATACGTATATCAAAGATTTTTGCATTTGCATTCTCTCATCGTGCATTTTTTTCATTTCTGCTCTTCCCTCTTCTCTTTCCTTTTCTTTATCTTTTTTTTGTTCAAGTCTTTGCCTTTTTACGTCTTCCCTTTCTTCTTCTATTTTTGTTAAAAGGGTTTCTAACATCGTCTCCACTTTTCTTTTTTTCCCTGGATTCACATTCACATTCACATTCACATATACAATATAAAATAGTACTATTATAATTCACATAAACTTACCTTTGCTAGAAGATTTAGACGTCGAGGCTATGGGTGCTGCTGGTCCCTCACTTGAGGCCTCAGCAACAGGGCTTATTGCAGCCTTCTCACCCATTATGGAATCCATTGCCTAATCAAGTAATAATAGTTTATTATTTTATATAGTACTTTGCACTGATGCCTGAAAATTTGTCCTCATTCCCAAACTTATATAAAATGTATAATCACTGAGTAAAATGCCCACGATGTTCGAGGATTTCCAGACTTTTTATTTTCGTCACGGATATTTTTATAGGTCCGCTTTAGGCCTGACCATTTGTTACTGCATTGCGTTGCAGTAACATTGTACTTCATCCCCTGCATTATTTCGGCAATTTCTTCCCATATATTATTCCGCTTTGTTTCTAATTCTCTTTCTCGCATTAATTCAATTAAGAGGGTCACTGCCTTGTCCGGCCACGAAAGTAGCTTTGTTACTGTGTCTAAAAATATAATGTAAATGTAATTACACATATTGAATATGTTGAGCACTCTTTAATAAGCGAACCTGTTTGTTGTATGTGGTCTGTATGTTGTCTGTTGTCCTCTATCCTTAGATGTTTTTCCACAAGATTGCAGAGAAAATCTTGGTCTTTATAGAAAAAATATTTATACATTGTCACATACTATTAAAGTATTTGTAAATCTTTAAAATTTCAATTTTACCTTGAGCTGCTTTTATTGCTTCTGATTCCTGTACAAATAATGCAATTCAACTAAAGCCATGATTTTAATAAAATTTAAAATAAAATTTATAATAATATAAGTGAACAATAACGAAAACAAGGAATGAATAAAATGTAACTGAATTTAACTAATATAAATGAGAATTTTTTTCAATTCAAGTTAATAGACACGTCAAGCACAAGAGTGAACGCTTTTACTGTTGAACGATCGGTTTTACCCCCCAATCGCAAATTTATTTATAATTTAACTAAATTCTTATTCGTCGATGCATTTCCCTTTCGGTTATCGATTTTTAAAATAGCAAGCGTTTAACAACTGCGCTGATTTTGCACTTAGGGGGAGGGATAAAAAAATAGAGCACATTTATTCAAACATCCGTTTATTTATTAAAAGAATCTCCAACTATTTTGAAACCCCTCAGGTTTGCGCGGACTTCACTTTCTTTCCATTTCCTATTACATCCGTGTGATCCGATTCAAA
Source organism: Andrena flavipes (assembly GCA_963971345.1). Taxonomy (NCBI): domain Eukaryota; kingdom Metazoa; phylum Arthropoda; class Insecta; order Hymenoptera; family Andrenidae; genus Andrena; species Andrena flavipes. The sequence continues at coordinate 65,204,234 of OZ020480.1, forward strand.
TTTCGCGCTTCTGTGCTCCACGCCGCTAGGCGGGAGCCGCAACTGCCTCTAGTCCGAATTGCTGTAGTTCCTGTGCGCCTCATGGACCGCAAATGGGAAAAATTCTAGGGAATCGTACGATACCACCAATACGATGCCACCATGCATCATGCGCTCCATGCGCGAATCGGAACGCACTCAGAGTGCCTTAGCACTCCACGGGCATCGTTCCCCGCCGAATTCCCTACGAAGGATCCAGAGGAACCAGCCGGCCACGCAACAATTTGAATATCCCGCTCGAAATAGACAACCAATTTAAATGCCAAGGTCAAGCAAAGACTTCAAAGGTTCCGCCTGGAGTGACGCCTCTTATTATACCTACTCTTTGAAATAGGTATATTGATTTGCTTCATTTCACTATAATATTTGTAACGTATATGTTGGCAAAACTTGAAACTAGTAACCACAACGTAATTGTAATTCGCACGGTGATGTCCTGGGTTTTGTAGCTTTTGCGTGAGACGTGACTCATTGATAACAGAGAGGGTGTTGCAATATCTGCTACGTTTGCACGTATATAAGCGGAGAATTCTCTGCAATCTATCAATTGACGTTCTACGGTGTATAGAAACTGAGTTGTTTTCTGCCAACATCTGTATACCTAAAAGGAGATAGTCTTTGTCTTTCACGAACGATTAACGGCATAACAAGATGACGAAAAAAGGTACTTCATTGGTATAACGGATACGGGCAGATATTCATTTCCGCCAAATCTGTTAAACCTATCGTAGTAAGTACTAATATTAAGCAAATAAATTTCTTTTGGCATACAGGAAATAAAAAGAAAGGGAAAGGTGCCCAACAAGATGCTGCGGCATCTAGTTCACAACAGCAGGAACAAAAACCATCTAGTTCACAACAGCAGGAGCAAAAACCATCTAGTTCACAACTGCAGCAGCAGCAACCATCAGGTTCACAGCCACAACGACCACCCAGTCAACAACAGCAGCAGCAGCAGCGACCACCTGGTCCACAGCAGCAGCAGCAGCGACCACCTGGTCTACAGCAGCAGCAGCAACGACCACCTGGTCTACAGCAGCAGCAGCAGCGACCACCTGGTCCACAGCAGCAGCAGCAACGACCACCTGGTCTACAGCAGCAGCAGCAGCGACCACCTGGTCCACAGCAGCAGCAGCAACAACCACAAGTACCATGGCAGCAACCACCCGGTCCACAGCAGCAACAACAACAACCACAAGTACTATGGCAGCAACCACCCGGTCCACAGCAGCAACAACAACAACCACAAGGACCATGGCAGCAACCACCTGGTCCACAGCAGTGGCAGCAACGACCACCTGGTCCACAAGGACCATGGCAGCAACCACCTTTTCCACAGCAGCAGCAGCAGCAACGACCACCTGGTCCACAGCAGCGGCAGCAACGACCACCTTTTCCACAGCAGCAGCAGCAGCAACGACCACCTGGTCCACAGCAGCGGCAGCAACGACCACCTGGTCCACAGCAGCAGCAGCAACGACCACCTGGTCCGCAGCAGCAGCAGCAGCAACCACCTGGTCCACAGCAGCAGCAGCAGCAGCGACCACCTGGTCCGCAGCAGCAGCAGCAGCGACCACCTGGTCCGCAGCAGCAGCAGCAGCAACCACCTGGTCCACAGCAGCAGCAGCAGCAGCGACCACCTGGTCCGCAGCAGCAGCAGCAGCGACCACCTGGTCCGCAGCAGCAGCAGCAGCAACCACCTGGTCCACAGCAGCAGCAGCAGCAACCACCCAGTCCACAGCAGCAGCAACAACAGCAACCACCCGGGCCACAGCAGCAACAACAGCAACCACGCGGTCCACAACAGCAACAACAGAAACCACGCGGTCCACAACAGCAACAACAGAAACCACCTGCTCCATCTCAGCAGAAACAACAGATTGCGAAAGCCTCAATAGCATTAGAGGTAAAATATATATGTGGGAAATCAATATTGTTTACGTATCAACTACAAAATTCCGTTTATATTACTTTCATTTTATGTTCTGAACATAGGAGGTCCCAGTAGCTGTAAAAGGTACAAGTAGTAAGGCTAGTTTGTCAACTGCTATGCAACAGTTGTACATAGAAAAAATACCAAAAAGAAGTAGCAGAACAGGAGGAGTAGCGGGAAGGAAAATCACTGTGGAAACCAACATGTTTAGGATTAATTTTGGTTCAATGTTTCAAAAGAACATTGTACATTACGACGTGGTTATTGATCCAGACAGACCAAAGTTCTTAATGAGGCCAGTTTTTGAGGAATATAGGAAGAAGTTCTTTCCAAATAGGTATCCAGCATTCGATGGAAAAAAGAATGCATACAGTGGACAAGATCTTCCTTTTGGTGATCGTAGTGTAAGTGATCGATTCATGGTTTATCATTACATCCAATGTTATTCATAGCCTGCGTCAAAATTTCTGTTTTATCTTTGCAGTAGAAAGTAAAACTTTTATATTCTTAGATTATTAAGGAAAAACTATTGCGTGTAATAGTGTAATTGTACAATTTACATTTAATGTATTCGTTTGCACAGCAAGAGGCTGAAGTGAAAGTGTTTGATGTCGAACGTCAACAAGAAAGAACTTTCAAGATGTATATGAAAAAAGCTGCAATTCTAGATTTATCATGGCTAATGAAAACACAGCTTGATACAATCGAGTATGATAGGGAACAGAAAGGCATCCAAGCTTTGGATGTTATACTACGTCATGGTTCCACACATCGTTTTATTCCAGTAAGCTATTTTACAATATTAATTATTTTCGGAGTAAACTAACTTCAAAGGTTATTAAGCTTGAGCAATACATACATACATCAGAATTTGATATGACAATACCTGATAAATTAAAATTCCGATTCATTAATTTATTACGTTACATGTGTGCATTACTAATTACAAGTTGTAATTTTACTAACTCTAATCTGTAAACAGGTTGGCAGATCACTCTTCCAGCAGCCAGAACCAGGCAGAGTTGTATCACTGTCAAATGGTTTAGACTTGTGGGTTGGTGTATTTCAATCTGCTGTAGTTGGCTGGAGAACTTATTTGAACATAGATGGTAATACGTAATCACAATTATGTTTAATATCTTTCGAAACTTTACATATTTTTCCACTAATGACGCGCCCAAAACATACGTATACAAACCATGTTTTGTAAACTTACAATTGTGAATTAATTTGTTTCATTATTAGTTGCGCACAAAGGATTTCCAACGCCACAATCAGTTATTAATTTAATGAGAGAGCTTTGTCAGGATCCGAGAAGTAACAGGGAATCACGTCTAAGTCCAGAAGAAGTGAAATATAATTCTGCTAAAATTATGAAGTTCTTAAAAGGACTGAAAATTCAGTATGAAATACCTGGGCAACCTAATACTAAAAGAACGTATCGTGTAAACGAGTTAGTCGATTGTCCAAGAAAGAATAAATTTTCTTTAGACAATGGCACGTTATCCACGGTGGAAGATTATTTCTCGCAAACCAAGAAATATAGGCTGCAATTTCCTGACCTGCCGTGTCTTTGGGTGGGGTCCCGAACTAATCAGAAGAAGATACACTTACCCGTAGAGGTATATACAGTATATAATGAAAATTTACACTTTACGCTAATATCGCAAACAAGATTGATCGACCTTTATTCATCTTTCACAGTTATGCACAATAGTAGCTGGGCAAGTGACACAGAAGAAAATGGACGAAGTTCAAACTTCTAAGATGATCCGAGAGGCTGCGACCGATACTAACAAACGTAAACAGAAAATTATGAATGGCGTAAGAATCTTATATACTTGAATATTATAAATGTTATACGTACATGCATATCTCTGATACGTGACAATGTTAATATGTTTATAGTTCGCAAGTATGAAGTTAAACGAGCAGCCGACTCTGATGAAAGAATTTCATCTTTCTGTACAAGGCGAATTTGAAAAAGTGCCCGCCAGAGTCCTTCAGCCTCCTACATTACTATACGATCGAAAGCAAGTTAACGTGTTTAAGGGAGTATGGCGCGCAGAGAAATTTTTAAACCCATGTGATTTACCAGACAATACCTGGACTATTTTGAGTTTAGACAGATACGTGCAGGATCGGAGTTTATACGAGTTACAGGAGAAATTACAACGCGGTGGTTAGTATGTTACGTTATTATATAAGAATTTTGTTCGATGCGACTACTTAAGTCGTATCGTTAATTTAAGGTATAAATTTATCCTTGTTATTCTTCAGGTTCTTTTGTTAAAATGTCAATTGGCAAACCGATAACGCCATTTACAACGTTAAACATACAAAACAGGAATATTAATGAAGTCTTACAGTACTTTAACGATAAAAAGAAGCAAAACTTGAAATTGGTAGTAGTAATAATTCCACCTTTGGACACCGCATACAGTAAGGAATACAATAACATATAACTTGTTTAATATCGGGACAGATAGTTCTGTACAGTTGCTTTATATTTGCAGGTCTGGTAAAACAGATTTCGGAATTGAAAGTAACTGGTGGCGTGGTAACACAATGCTTAAAGGCTCAAACTTTAAGAAAATTAAGCGATGCAACAATTACAAACATTTTGTTGAAGATTAACTCAAAGCTTAACGGTATTAATCATACGTTTGCCCAACGGTAATTTCTTCTTTTTGTACCAAATACTTAATAAATTCTTATTTGTACGTAACCGGAACTCTTATCTATGCAAATAAGATATAATTTGTTTTAGGCCGCCTTGCTTAAACGCACCGTGCATGTTAGTTGGTGCGGATGTCACTCATCCATCACCCGACGCTGTAGATATACCTTCGATCGCTGCTGTAACAATCACCCTCAATTATAAGATCACAAAATTTCTCATTTATCACATATATTTGTTAATCAACATTCTCGTAATACAGGTTGCTGCCAGCCACGATCCAAATGCTTTTAAATATAACATCGAACTGAGACTTCAGTCGCCAAGAGAAGAAATGATTCAAGATCTTGAGAACATTATGCGCAAACAGTTGATATACTTCTACAAGAAAACAGGACAGAAGCCTTGCAAAATTATTTTCTATCGGTAAATATTATTCAATAAGTAGGATTTCAACAGCGTACATTTTGATAAACATTTTTGTTTTACCCGTGCACAGTGATGGTGTGAGCGAAGGGCAACTTCCACAAGTGATGCATTACGAATTATCTGCTATAAAAAGAGCTCTTGCAAAGTTGGACAACTCTTCCGAGCATAAAATTCCAATTACGTTCCTCGTGGTTCAGAAGAGACATCATATACGTCTTTTCCCCACCGATTCAAGGAATTCCGACGATAGGAACTTCAACGTTCAAGCGGGTACCATTGTCGACACGGAAATCACTCATCCAACTCACGTAGATTTCTATCTCGTATCACATGCTAGTATTCAAGTACGCCGACATTCAAGTATTCCAGTATTCAAGTGCATATAATATAACTTGAACGAATTCGTTAATATATGCAACGAATTTTCGCAGGGTACAGCAAGGCCTACAAAGTACAGGTGCATATGTAACGAAAATCAGCTGTCGGAAGATGAGATTGAACAGCTAACATATTACCTTTGTCATATGTTTGCACGTTGTACGAGATCCGTTAGCTACCCTGCACCCACCTATTACGCTCATTTAGCTGCGTTTAGGGCTCGTGCATGGATACACAAGTAAGTTTACTATGACTGTGTGTACAAGCTATTTCACGTCAAAACGGAGAGGTGAAAAATTTAGTTTCACCGATTCTCTTCAAAATTACAGCATTTGTCGATAACCTTGCAAAAACAAAGTATGTATACTGAATTTTAAAGGCCTATGTCAAATAGTTTTAGAAATATTTAATGTTAAAGTTTTAAAAATTCAAACAAAATCGGCTGATGCGTCATTACTTAAACTGCAATATCTCGATGATTTTTAAAGATAATGCCTGCGTCTTGGGCTCATTTTAAAGCTCAAGGAATGCATTCTCAACCCTTATATAGAATATTTTGTTTATTGTTAATAAACTTGACAGTAATCGATATCAAAGTTTCAAATCGCGATTTGACGTCGTTTCTACCCACGGTCCGACTTGAAAAAAATACCATTCGATTCGTTGAGCCTTGAGAAAAATAATAGGAATATCTGCTCACCGTATAAAAGCTTTTGATTTTTAAAACTGTAACATTAAATATTTCGAAAACTATTTGACACAGACCTTTAAAATTCAGTATACTTCGTTTTTACAAGGTTATCGACAAATGCTGTAATTTCGAAGAGAATCGGTGAAACTAAATTTTTCACCTCTCCGTTTTGACGTGGAATAGATCGCACATGCTTGCATATTTCATTTAATTTAATTTCACGTAAATGTTTTACTACATATCTATGATTTTATATATGTGCAGTGTTCCTTTAAACATAAGCAACCTACAAGAGGAGCAACTAAGGAAAATGACCATGCAGATGGAAAATTCACCCATGTTTTTTGTATAGAGACATATGCGTCCCTTTATCGCCTTACTTATAACAAATAACTTTATATTATGCTTTGGGTAATAATTACTATAACAAACATGTTGACATCATTATAGAATTCCATGATGTATTATTTCATTGAATAATTGTATACCTTTCAGTAACAACAATAAAGTCTTTCCCTCTATCGTGTTAGGAAATGATTTGTATCGAAAATTTTTATGTAATAACACAGTTTCCATGTTTATCTAAGTGGATATTATATTCGTTCTAATGAATGTTTGGAAGAAAAAACTTAAAACGGTTGTTTAAGAATTCATCTGTTGCCGCTTGAATCCATTACGATGTACAAATTCAGTGATTCAAATTTATCTACGATTCCAGTCGAAATCTTTTTCATTGTAATACTAAAGTCAAAGTTTAATAGTCTACGGTTACTTCTCAATATCGGCATGTCTTATTAGTGAAAAATGTAGCCGGCTAGATATAAAATCTATTAGAATATTATTAAATAAAATGCGTCGATAAGTATTATGTATATATGTACATAATGTGCATGGACGCAAGAGTGCATGATTGTCGTCGGAACAATCGATTCCCTTTAAACGCACAGTGCAACTAATATGGCGCAGTCTCTGCTTGAGTGCCGGTATCGCAGACACGATAATCCTCGAATAATTCGATAGCATTTCCTAAATCGAGCTCTAAAGAATTCATTGTAATTAATTTTGTAAAATAGAAACCGAATATCGAAGCTTACATTGTGTGTTCGAGCGTTTACATACAACATTTCGCGGGCGCGAACGTAAATAAATTTCATCGATTGGTGGACGGTTTATTTTTCGTGTTTTCTATTCGTTTGTGCACTGTGCAGTTCTCCCGTGACAGGTTAATTTCCAGTAATGGAGTTCGCTTTCATCGACGTTCTTTATCTGTGGATAGTTCACAAGTTTTGAAGGGAACGAAGATCATCGAGTGTGATTGCAACAGAAACCTGAAAACATATCTCGGCGGCAGTAGGTGGTAAGTATTGTAAACTTCGTTGCTATTCTTTCTTTTCGTCGAAACGCTACGTGCATTCCTCCTTCGTTTGATATACGCAAACCTCGCGTGTGTTCTATCTATCCCTAAATGTCGTTGCACTTAGAATAATTACAATACTCGGTCTATCAAAAGGTTAGATATGCGTATTCCAATGAGGATACTGACATTTTCGTAAACTCTTAAGATTATGGATTTCATAATCTTACGTTCATCGGAGTTTGGAAATTAGTGACGTATGAGTAAAAGATCTTATCTGTATCGTGGTCGGGGTTAACCTAAACGCAGCAATGTAAGCCGGTATTATACTACAATGTAAAGATGTATGGCGATAGGCGATGGACATGGATATGTCTGATGCGCACGAGTATCTAATAGTCGTCTAAGTACATTGCTACAAGGGGTCATTGCACGCGTATGCTCTATTCTTGTTGATACGGCAGATCGCGGACAGAAACGCATCGCGTTATGCAGATCGTTCGAGTAACGTATTACCATGGCCAGAATATTTCCACCTGGAGTGTCTCTAGAATGGGTCATAACAGTTTCAAAGTATTCGATTTATATTTTCAAATACCAAATGACCCATTTCTTCATTTTGCTCTCCGTTTGTTATACTATTACTAGAATTGCGTAGAATAATTGCTCAGAAAGTCTGTATGTAATGTAAAATTCCGAAGAGAGTTGCAGTTCCATTCATGGAACTCGTCGGCTCAACGGGGCTTTAAGAACTTTCAAGATTACATATTCCCTTCTAAAAACTCTATGCAACTATGACATCGATATATATATATATGTATGTAGTCCCTTGTTTGTTCGCCTCGGTGATTCCTCTTCTTTCGTCCTTTCACTTTTACATCCTTTCCTCTTTCCTGGGTGCTTCCTATTTTCTTTTTTCCCTCCTTCGAAGGTCCAAACCTCCTTGCCTTTCTCTCTCTTTATATATTTTTCTCTCTCTTTCCCCCTCTGCCTCTCCTTCCGTCTCTGTTTCCCCAAACGATTGCTTCACATGACCAGAACGGTCTATTGATTCTTGGAGGCAGTGCATGCGCCCTCGTCCTCGCGATATCTGCTGCCAAGGGGGTATTATAGGTACGCGGACACGGTGGGAGCATCGTCGAGTAGCGTTGGCCAGCAACGAAGACGCGGAGGGGCTGTCGCGGTTACATAGTGACGAAAGGGGTGAACGAAGGGAGAATCTGGAGATTCTAGACAGTATCGCGGTCGTGGGAATTCAATATCGCTCCGTGTGTCAGCTAGTGCACGAACTAATACGATCGTTATGAGCATCGTAGTTTCCTCGAGGTACACGGTACATACGTATACTGTTCGTTACTCTCTGTAGATTAGTTGACGTGTTCAGGGACCCCATTTTTCAACTGCGTCGTGGTTCGTGGTGCTACAATGGGCTATTATCTTTCAAGAATTCAGAGGTGTAGCGAACGGAGCGCCTGTATCATTCGTCCTTTCGTTGTTTACACTTAGAACGCGATTTACTGTATCCGCGTCTTGCTTGTTATTGGTTTTTGTGGTGCCCTTACGTCGCTAGGTGATCGCTATGCAGTACGACGCCGTTTCTGAATGTGTTTTGTAGTTAGTGCGATAAATGTTCCCGTGCTAACTATCCCGAACTAAACGCAGTGTATCCGAGTTTATTTGAGACGCGACGCGATGCATCGGTCGATCTCTGTTATACCCGTTCTGATTCGGATTTGACCTAAAGTAAACAATATTGTTAGCCGTGTCGCGATGTGCGTCGTCTCGTGTCATAATCAATCGCGTTAACCCACCGATGAATCTTCCCCGAGGACGAAATTATTCTCTCCTCAACTCGTGAATCGAATTGAACGCTTCTTCCGTTGCATTCTGTGCAAAATATCGATCGTTTACGTGACGAGGTACAGTCCTCGCCGTAGGTGCAATATAGCGTAGTGGGAAATTAGGCGAGACGCGTAAAAGACTGCACATTGGCGAGCAGGAGTACATACAAGTACATACGATTCTATTTAACATAGGAAATTGAAATTTTATCGCACCGAGTCGGTATCCTTTGGTGGCGTCGTGAAGAATGTTTGTTTTCGTGGATGGCGCACGGCATACCGGGCAAACTATTGTACCTAGGTATTAACGAGAAGGTTCGCTCTGATTTCAGAAGGCAGCTGGAGTAAAATCTCGAGGAGGCACGTGGACCATGCCAGGCCGAGGAGCGAAGTGGTGACCTAAACCCCATCCTCGGCTCTGACCCTCGATGCTTACGCTACGGCTGGTGTCGACTCATTTCTTGAAGCAGCCATAGGCAGTGCCCTTCGCCTTCTAGAAAGGGCTCGATGCGATGTGCCGTGATAGGGACATGAACCCAAAACTAATCGAGTCAAACGATCTGTTTCTAACATCGCATTCGTTGCCGACGTCGGCTTAAAATTTATTACGTTCTTAGGGAGTTTCCGCGCGTGCACGTCGACGAAGGACTCTTCTTCGCCGGCCTGTTCTTTCTTTCGAGAAATTTCGTACTCACCCGTTCCTCTTTTTTCCCCGCAATATCCCCGCGTTTGCCTCACGCATCGTTCCTTGCCCTCCGTTTAAACATTGAGAACCCCTCGGTAAACTGTCCCTACGTGAAACGAAAACGACAGGGAAGGGGTACCAGCGAAACCCATTGTCAGCGAGAGAATCCCAGCGCGTTACCGAAGTCCTGATTTTCTTCGGGAAAGTGATGTTCGGTGATGTATGAAGGGAAAAAACAGCAAAGACTGTCTAGGAAACATCATTGGACAAGATACGCAAGACATCCTTCTGAATTGAGGACGTCACGACCACCACGACGACGACGAAGACAACGACTACGGGAAGGAGTCGGAGGAGGACGAGGGGAGCAAGGTCGAGGACGACGACGCGAAGAACAACGGTAACGGCAACGACAACGAGCAGAGAAGTAAACCGGCAGAAGACGTAATCGGAGCTAGCTTCCAGACTGAACTCCATTTATTTCAACCTGTGGAGGGTCGCGAGGGAGTGCATTGTGAGTCAGCCTACTCTTTCTAACGATTGCTTTGGCCGAACTCGGTAAACGTTTACGACGGACAATGGATCGTTGAAAGTCTACACGCTCGCAAGCCGCGCACTTTCTTTAGGCCGACCAGAGGGAACGTGGTTGTTCTCCCGGTCGCATGAAATCCGTCGCACGGAAAAAGTTTATCGATCGAGACCCGCTCATTGAAAGAAACATATTAAATTGCCGATACCTACCCATTGTTCGGCGGACGGCGTTGACTGATCGTGGACGGTAACGCCGCGCCGGTGGCCATCCTCCGCTAGAATGTTAGATTTACAATTCTGAGGCGCGATCGAGCGAGCAAATCTGAAACTAACGGCGGCAATCGTGGTTGCCGATCGAAAATCCAAACGTTCCAAACGCGTCGCTCTCGATATAGGTAAGACGATAGCCTGTTTAATGGGAATAGAGAAAACCATTGGTGTTTGTCGATTTGATCAGTGCGGCGGTGGGTCGCGGTGTAGGCAAAGTGGGATGAGACGCCCTCAGCAAGAACATCATCATCACCATCACTACAACAACCACCACCTCCACCACAGCCACCATCATCATCACCACCATCACCACCATCATGGATCTTCCGCGAGCCCCACGCGTTCTCGTCAAATTCACGACAAGGTAATCACCACTTCGTACAATCTATTCTGTTTGTTAAAACTTTGTAAAACGCCCGTTATACGAAGTAGGTTGCAATTCGTCGCAACACGGTTTAGTTAAGTTACCTATGTGAATGTCCAAGGACGAGTCCCGTTTGGCAAAAGTGAAACGGGTCCTGGCGATATCGCTGCTGGGGCGTAACGTAGGATCGTCCAAGATCTTTGGCGCTCGGCTAGACTCGGTGGAGTCTTATCTCGATACCGGCGTACCTTTCGTGGTGCATCGACTCTGCAGCTACATCGAGGCTCATGGATTTCAAAGCGCCGCGGTGTTCCGGCTGTCCGGCGGAAACCCGAGGCTGGCCGAAAGGTTGAGGGCCTCGTTCGAGAGAAGAGGAGATGCCGATTTGGAGGCTGCCGCCTGCCCTCCCACCGCGGCCACGCTTCTTCGGCAATACCTGAAAGAATTACCGCAACCTGTTGTACCATCCACTATCGTCGCCAGGCTGCTGGCTGTTCATAGTCGTGAGCATCCGTTGCATAACAATCATTTTCAGTTCGTTATCCATATCATCGGCATTGTGCTCATAGAGCACCGTGGACCTTTTCGTTCGCAGAGCATTACGGCAACGATCACGAGTCCTGGATCAATTTGACCAGAGAGGCCCTCTCGGCCCTGCCACCCTCTCACTACCGCCTGTTCGGCTACTTGGCCATCTATTTGAGCAAGTACGAAGCCAGGCATGGGCGTAGCGCCGGCGTTTGCGGCGTGTTCGCGCCCGTGATTCTACCTCACGTCCCACCTGCCACCATACTACTTCGGGACATTCTGGCCGAGGCGTCCGTGCTATTCCCTGACTGGTGAGTCGCACCGATAAGATATCGTAATCTTCGCAACTTCCATCCCACCGTCGGGAGTCTATGACGGTTATTGGCTAGCGAGGGCTCGACACGCTAACGTTGCGTAAAATCTATTAAATCGCTGGAAGGGAAGCTTGTTTGAGGCGGATCGGACAGTAGTAGCTGACTTTGTTGTCCAATGTGCAAGTCGGATCCGATTACTGCTCGTAGATATGCATCAGCCGCGTTAGCTGTTACATAAGAAACGGCATATGCGCGCTACTAATTGTATATACGATACGTATCGTCTCCAGCAGGGGAAAGTATATTTGATAATCGACAGCAAAATATGCCATGGAATCGCTTTTCCATTCTCAGAGTAGTCAAGGTTCTGGCTGAATTCTTTTCAGCTCAACAGGCATTTTCAAAGACGACTTTTGCATAAAAGCACACAGTATACGTTAAATCCCGTCCTCCTCGAGCAAGCACATACATTTTTTTTAAAAATGAACACTTTTAATTTATGCGCGGAACGTGTAGAACGTGCAATATCCCGAGCTTAAAGGTAGGGGAGACCAGGGCAGATTGTAACAAAACAGTTTTTACAGCTTTTTGTCGAAAGTCTTTTCTTCAATCAGGAAATAATTCGCGTGATTTACTACTTATATATGTGAACTGATTGCGTGAAAGTACGTGACAAATCTGGGACACTTAGACATCTAACTTCATCTTGAGGGGACCGTCGGGTCAAAACGCTCGAAAAATAGGTGATTTTTAGGATATTTTTTCAAACAAGTATACAACTTGCAGTAAAAAAAAACTGTATGGCCTTTCTTTATTCGTTCTTCGAGGATATAAAAACTTTTTTTCATTTTCCTATAATGGTTCGAATTTTACGTGGCACTCAGTGCACTGCTGCAACAAAAGAGGCGTAAACGGTAGACACTAGAACTCGACGTAGGATTGTATGAAATCAAAAAACCAAAGATATTCTTATAGGTTGTATCAATCAATATTGCATCAGCATTTAAGAAGGCAAATAAAGCAAAACGGCGATGTTTGGTATACGTTTGAACACAAACATGTGAAAAGGGGGTAATTCTGCGCTTAAAAATGTTAATGACGAAGAATTGAGACCTCTAAAATTGATGGTCAACGGGTGATGGGATAATGAATTAAATTCTAAAAAAAATGCCATCAAGTTTCTTGGAATCGGTTAATAATTTCTTGTTATGCTGTCTACCGTTCGGGAAAATCATGATTCGAGAAAACGCGTTTAAAGTTTTACGCGAGTGCCAAGTGGCCGGGTTTTACCCACGCATTTGCCGCTACTCAAATGCCTATAAATTCGGGAATTTTACGAATTTCAAAGAATCACGAAGTTAAAAAAAAATCGATTTTTATACCGGACGGTCCCCTTAAACAAATCTGAATCTTTGTTAAAATGTGCCCCAGTCCAGGGTAAATCGTAACACATCTGTTTTACTTATTTAAATACAAATATGAACACAAATAAACATTTCTAAAAAAGATAAATGAAAACACAATTCATTATTAAACATTTGATATACATGAGTTAAACAATCATTGCTTTCTATCAAAATCTTCTTCTTCGCTTTCTTTACTTTTACCTTTATACTTTTTTTTTCAACTTTTTGGATTCTCGATTGTTCTGTTGTTCGTCTATAGCATCTTTTTTCAGTTAACAGATTTGTCGTTCAAAAAATTTTACTTACCGTAAACTGGGGTGACTTTGCCCTCTTTTCGGAAACGCTTTATTTTATTTCATTGTGAAGTAATTAGCATTAGGAGTGCTAAAAAAGTTATTTGAAGTTCAAAAGTGGGCAAAGTAACCCCAGTTTACGGTATGTTACAATTTACCCCGTGTTACAACCTACCCTGGTCTCCCCTACAACACAATTACGACGCAATTATGAAACCAACTATTCTCCCACGGTTAGCCGTCGATGAGGCTAAATCGATCGGTGAGCCTCCCACGCACGCGTTAGCACGTGCTGAAGGTGTTTGCTCCGACTTCGGTCGCTCGCTGGCTCCCATGCACCGTTCGATTCAATCTATAGAAACGGCTACGATTTTACCGCGGCAGTACTTTCGAAACACGCAAAAACCAACTTCGAACGATCGATATGCAATTTCCGATTGCCCGGCGATTTTGCCCCGCGCGTTTCATTTTAATTGATGATCGCGAGGTGAAATTTTAGCTCGCGGAAACTTTCACCGGCTTCTATGCGCGTGCATCGAATTCTCATCTAATCGCTGAAGGTAGTTAGCGGAATTTACCTGTCTGTAGGATCATTCGCTAGCCTCCCACCACAGACGTCTACACCTGATCATATCGCTCGTCATCCTGTTAAGAATCCTGCGCCAGCTAGACCTTGGCCTTGTTTAAATAATTCAAAGTTGATGGGCGTTCTTGAAAACCTGTCGATATGCACATATGCGCTTCATTTCGTTCCGCACTTACATATTTCGCGATCGACGCAACGCCCAAGGTATAACGCGCACTCGCATATCAATATCGCAAGTGCGTGTCCGTAACGTGCTTCTCATAATTGAAAAAGGGCAGACCGACCGATCGATAGAATTATTCAGCTCGTCTCGGTTTGTTTCTGTGCCACGGTAGCGAGCGGTATTGATCGAGGAATGTTTGCCCGGTTGTCTAAACGCTAATCGATGAATTCGACTTGGCGAGTGGTCAACGATTTTAAGAAACAAGTCCGGCCCCGCTTCGCCTCTCACAGATGGCGAACGTAAAGGCAGATTCGATCGGTTTACTCGCCTATCGATAGGTAACGCGATATTTGTGGCTTACCTAACGAAGAATTTCAATCGTAAATTTCTCATCGGGGCGACGTCATCATCGTATGGTCTACGACATATATATGCACACTTAAGATAGGATTTACGACACGCAATGCGACGTGTCGCCTCCGATTTCTGACAATTTGATCGATGACACCGCTGTCACGCGATACGTCCAAAGATAAAGTTAACGATTAAAACCAGATACCTTCCCCCCTGCTGTCGATTGCATCCATCCATGCGGCAAAGCTAGAATTAGTAACATACCGTCGGCGATCGAGATGCTTTCTCCACTTGTGCATACATCGATATCTTAATGGGTACAGCGCTGGGTAAGGAAAACTGGCATTTCTCCACCATTGCCGGGATAAATAAATATTAACAAGGGTCTATTCTCGTCATGGGTTGCGACGATACCAACGTTATTTTTATAACGCGTCGTCACGTTTGAACTCGGAGGCGTAAACGTCCCTTCCTTTTTTAATATCGAGTTTAAAACAAAAGTGTACATCGGTGCATGAGGCGACCTTGACATAGGCAGAGTTCTGGGTTAATATAGTATCACACGTCGCGCTGCAACAGCGTTACCATGCTCGGACGACGCTAGCTAAAACCGTGCTAACTTCTCCGGGGCAAACTGGACGGTTCCGCGGTTACCTAAAGTTTTCAGACTCGCGGCTACGCGATCGTGATATTCAACTGATGCAGAATTGGTGACTCGCGAAAGATCACGATTCCGCCGACGCGGAATCGTGAGTCACGCGCGTATTTTCGCACACCTCGAGTGTTCCCAAGATTCATAGCTGTTCCTGTTCACCCTGAACGCGACGATCACCCTCGATCGGAGAAAGTTAAAAGAAATCTCTCCTCTGTGTAGGAGCAGCGTAGGAAAATTCCAGAGCCCTTAACCTTCGAGCTACTTTCCCGCCGCGGCCGGTACGAGTCACCATTCGCCGGCGAATTAATTTGAATGTTTATAACGCGACTTGCCGAGTCGCTCGACGAGTTTTAATACCCGGCTTCGGGCAGAACTTTCCGTAGCCACAGACCGCTCTGTGATTCTACGCGAAATTTATTGATCGCGCGATTGAAATGATACGATACGATATCTGCTCGTAGGTGTACTTTTACGCGCAGTCAATTGCAAACGTTTGCAGCTGTTGCCACGCTTTTATCTCAATTTGGCCGCGATATCGCGCGCTACACGCATTCGAAAGCAGTCACGAGTTGCCGTGTCTAGCAGCGTCTCCCATGCATTCTGTATACATATGTAGTCGTCCAAGGCACTGATCCAGCAATGACGTAATCTTCCCTAATAGACCCCCGTAGTTCCCGTCGATCTCGTACAATGTATATACATACATACATGTGTTCGGCACGGATACCCGGAATCGTTGCAGTGTGTTTTCTGTGTCCGTATTCGAGGGAAGAGCCGTTCGGCGATATGTACTTACGTACAAGCCGGTTTCAGCGGAACCGCGCGTGCCTCTGCCAACGAAAATAGTCCGAGGACCAAACGCGTTCCCGTCTGACGAATACAGCCGGGGAACTTGCCGTTTGGCGTACAAATCGAATCTTCGATACGATTAACGTGTCTTCCTCTGCGTACTATACGACCTTTGGCTTCGCTACGACCTCAATCATAGCTGCGCGGTTCGACGAGCTTCGTTAGATATTAGCTCTGCACCTTACAGCTGGAGGGCTCGGAGAAGGGCCGTTAAGTATTTTTTAAAAGCTTAGGATTTATTTGAATCGAGACTTTAGAAAATGCAGTTTCCCGCTCGACGTGCGCCCGTGCATCCAATCACCAGAGAGTTTACAGTGTAGCTCCGCGCTAAATGTATGTACATCGCCGACCAAAAATAACATCGTTGACGTCAAGATGCCAAATGTGCTGATCACAAGGTGCCTAAGTGTCGAGTAATGCGAACCATCCGCCGTGGGTCGATATTTCATGCAAACAGATGGTCGTTCAGAGATATTAAGTAACAACCGCACCGGTCTTACGAGTCTGGCTGAACAATCTAATTGGTATTAACCGAAACATTCTGGAGATCCTCGAGGCCCAGCAGTGTTATCTAATAATTACCAGGAACTAGTATCACAATTCTTTCATTTCTTGAATCGTACAGCTTATGTATAGAGATAGTTGCTGCACTTAACCGTGAGACTGCCGGTGGAAAGAACAAGTTCTGAACCGGTTCTGCGATTTTGTTTTCCTCAATGTACCATAGGAAATTATGCTCGTGGTTCACGGGCACCATCGGTCCTTGGAAAGAAAATACAGTTTTGAGAGGAAACGTAAACTACCGGGGAGTTATCCGTGATGTATTTCCTTAATGGAGGGGAATCACGAAGCATGCGAGTGTTATCGTTTGCTTTCCGAAGAGTCGGAATAAGAATCGAGTAGGAGGATTGGTCGCAGTCAGTAATTATCCGAAATTACGGCTTCCTTGCGATGGAGAGACGCCAGAATAAAGAAAGGGTTTCCATTCGATAGATCGGGGTTGTCACGTGCGTCCACGGGATACATAGCGACAGCAGTAGCGGCGTTAGCCGGCAGCCGACGCGCACCAATCAGCGTGTCAGATGCAGCGTCGGGTTGTTGGTGGGGATCGGTCGGGTGCTGCCGCAGTCTGATTTCCGTCGTGGTCGCGGTGGTCGAGCGTCACAGCACGTAGGCATTCAAAAGTGTTTCGTCGGTTAATAATAATCTTGGAAACAGGACGGGGTATATAACTGACACGCTCGCGAACGCGAGACTCTGCGGAATCGTTGTCCACCTTGGCCCTGGCGCACGTTTCCGACTGAATTTATAACACGGCTGTTATGCGGCACATGTAATATCATCGTCTGTTCGTGTGAACAACGCGTGGCCGTTCTAAAACTGTGTCCATTGTGTATATCGGCCGACCGAGTACAATCTCTTGCCTAGTCCTACGAGCAGGCGACCATAAATGTTCCATCGAATCACCGAGAGACTCGTCTTCGCGCCGGTGGTCCGCCATTGGAAAAGAAAGTTGGTGTTCGTGATTACATGAACGGCTGCTACGGGGCAAGGGATTCGCGTACCGTAAGTAGCTTTTCCACATATTTTTATGCCAGCAACCAGCTACTCGAGCGAACGGTATATGCATACCTTTTCGGACGATTCTCATTCACTGTTTCACCGGTGAAACATTTGGTGAACGTGGATCAGTTTGTAAGGCATAGTTTGTCTTCGTTCTGGGGCACGCGACAACATTCTGCTTGTTCCGAGGCTAACCCTCTTAAATGATGCAACCGGCTTCTATTTAACAAAAGACACCCGAAAATCCATTGCACGAACCACTAGATTGGGCAACATCGTTCGTGGCAGGATCTACGTGTAGATTCGTAGATGCGCGAGGACTTCGTCTTTATCGACCAGCGTTCAACGGAAGCGCAGCGATCTTTAATCTTAAAACCTACAATACTTCTTTATTCACTTACGAAGAAACTTTATCGACCGCAAAGGTAAAAAGTTTGCCCGCTACTGTCGGTCTTCGATTGAATTATGTATTTTAATCGAACGGCTGTCAACTTGTTACTTTGCTGGCATTTATTGACTCCGCCATCAATAGAACGGTTTTATTGCTCGAAGCAGCCTAGCTCGTGACTAGTTCCTCATTTTCAGCCGTTTCGTTACGAAGTAGAGAACATTCGAATGTGTTAATTTATCTGAAGCGTTGAAAGTTATTTTCCGACGAGACGAGGGGGAAAAAAAGTTGACCGGAAAAGCACAATAAACCGCGCAGCGACGTGACCTACCTCACTGCTCGAGTTCTCCAAGCCGTTTCCCCCCAATGCCAATCCATCGATCCAGTGTGGCTACCCTTTTCCTCCCGTGGAAAACGCGATCCGTCCGAGTGATTCTAAAACTTTCCAATGGTGCTCAGACTAAAAGTAGAATATACGACGGAAATATAAAATCACGATCGGAGTAATATGCATTCCACGTTCGAAGATAGAAGCGGGG
Organism: Andrena flavipes; assembly: GCA_963971345.1. NCBI lineage: Eukaryota > Metazoa > Arthropoda > Insecta > Hymenoptera > Andrenidae > Andrena > Andrena flavipes. Next base: position 65,223,067 of record OZ020480.1, read on the forward strand.
ATGTCGATAAAACCGATCGCTTATCCCTTTGCATAATCGAAAGGTGATAAAGATGTAACTCCGCGACATTTTGCAACCGACGTCGAGCTCGATCAGTTTTTATAATTAACGCTGGGCGCATCTGTTTACTGGTGGAATAGTGTCGAATTACAGGCATAAATTTACAGGTGACAGGGTTAATCACGCGCGGTATCAATGGCGTAGCGCATTGCGTTGAAATCCGATTTCCGTCGTAAGATCCCTAGGCATTTCCCTCTCGTTTTTCGACACGTTTCTACCTCTCGCCGTCTTTCTTTCGCCTGGTCTGTTTCGTAACCAATTACCGCAACGCAAATTAGATTAAAGAGGCCGACCGATATTGGCGTCAACGTTGTTCGCTTCGTTAATTTTTCTACGGATTCCGATCGAACCGGTCCTCAGTGGCGCGGCAGTGGAATTTTCCTACTGCTTAGCAAGCGAGAGGTTAAAATGGAACTGTTAACATGTGGCGAAAGAAGGTTCCGGTCATACGAGGAACCAACGAGAAAGGCAATGTTACCCGATTCATTACATCCTTCGAGTGTTTGAAGCAGAGTATAGATTTCTATACTGATTGTAGTGTTAATTGCGGAGAAATGAATGTACGTACGCCAATGGCTCGGTTTTGATGGGATCAGCTTTGTGTAGAAATAAATACTATTGCGAGGACCGGTGACTCACCGCGAAAGCATTTACGCTCTGCAGTTCGTTCACTACCACATAGAGCTGGTTTCGTGACACAACGTGCAGCGTGGAGCACCGGGGGTAATCCTTTTATCCGCGTTCATAAGCGCCGTACATACCCTGATAGTCTCTCGGTTAATGATTACCTCGCGCAAAATGAATAGTTCGAGGCGAGCATCGCTCTAGAGTCTAGACGAAGGTGGTGAGAATGGAGAGCGGAGAATCCCGGAACTGTACGCCTCGTTCGTTTGTGTTCGCAGCATCCGTGATAACGCGGTGAACGGCGTGATCCCTGCGAGTGACTGTAAGATCTGCAAGGACGCAAAGGACGAATCAAAGGATTGCGAAGGCAGCAGCGCGTCTCTGCTTTGCGCGCTGAAACCGCGTAAGCGCAAAGAACGTCGCGAGTCCTGTTGCCAGGAACGAAAGCTGATAAGGTGCGTGTTCCGATTCAAGCAGAGACGATTATTGATTATCGCGCGTATCTTGATTCTTCAGTTCCTTACGAAATCGATCGTATGGTTCCAGAAGCAGCAGCGAAGAGCGCGTTCTGGAGAGCTCTTCCGAGACCGCGGATACGATTAGACGCGTGAGCAGTCACGAGGATTTCAATAGTGAGGAACATCTGCATATTTTGTCTCAACTCAGACACGAGATGGGCCACGGTGTGGTGAGTTTAATTCTGTAACGTGTTTACTCGAAACTAGCGGAACAGTTTGAATGTTGATCGGTGCGATGCATTCGCAGAGGTGCGGAGGTCTTCCTCTGCACGAAAGAACAAACGTTTCGCCCATATCGAGGAAAGTGCCGCCAGTTCTATCGCTCTGCGAAACCACCCTGGAAACTGAGAAATTCGAATGCGACGCTGAAATATTGAGAAGCAGCGAACGTTTCAGTAGAAGCATCACACCGAGGGGGAGGAGGCAGGCACGGAGGAGAAGAGTGCACAAAGTTATAGACACGGAGAGCTCCAGCAAGGTAATACTCGAAACTTTTTCGGATTTATTCTTCTCAGGTTTGAAACTCCTGGATTAAATTGCGTAAAATTCTTTTATTAGGAAAACGAAGAAGAAGCTGACAATATTTACGTGTCGTCCAGTCCGCATAGTCGAAATGGATCTCCGGCTCAGAGCTTTTTGGAAATGTTAAGCAGCGGCCCGAGCCGATCTCCCTCGCCAGCTCGCCCTCCAACCGTTGATCACGAAGATTTAAACAATCCTAGTTTAACGAACTGGACCTTTCAGCGGCAAGAAAATGTAAGTAACCATAGTTGAGTTTTATTGTTCCGAGCCAGATTGTAAGAATGTACAACACGTCGATCATGCGTTTTTCTAGGGGGAAGCTGGGGACGCTCGAGTAGAAGCTATGCTCTCGCCAAGAAACTCTTTGTTATTGCCCAGACGATTTTACTCGGAAAACGAAGTACAGCCCAGCACGCCAAATATCGCGGAGCTTGGATTGAAAAATCTAACGAAGCATATAAATGGATTGAAGAAAAAGATAAAGAAATACGAGGATGAGTTCGAAGAAAATTTTGGTTATCGGCCCAGCCATTCGGATAAAATGAGCAACAGAGATATAAAAAGATTATGCACCGAGTTGAATAAATTGCGGAAGGAACATAAGCTGTTAAAGGAAGATCCAGTTGGCGTGCTACTAGCCACTGCGAATAACAAAACAAGGACGTCGAGCAATAGCCCTACGAATAACAATAATAGTCAAGAGAAGTCTAGAGCTACGTCGATGGAAGAAATGGTAAGAGAGATAGAGAAGAAACTTAGCGAGAAGCGAGTAAAATATAACAGACCCGACAATATGGAAGAACTCACTTACGAACAACTGATAGATGAAAAAACTGCTGTTCAGAAAGCATTGCTTCATATTGAAAATTCCTTCGGTAGACCGGTCTCTAAAGAAGATAGGGCTGTTGTCCGACCTTTATACGATAGATACAGAACCTTGAAAAGACTACTTATCAGAGCAGGAGTGGTAGGTCTTGTAACATCTATGATGTAACAGTTGATGAAGAAATATAACGAATAATTGTTTTATCTCGAACGATGTATCTGCTTGCAGTGTACAAATAAAGATAGTGTTTCCGAATTGGCCACCATCTTGGAGCACGAAGCAATGGACTTCACGTCGTCCAATGTACCTAGCAATCCATCTGACACGGAGAGAAGAGCCAGCGAACCGGATATGTCGCACAGAGGTATTTTAGATTGCATTGAACCGGTAGACCAATTGCAAACCGACAGCGATAGCCAGCACAGTAGTAGCGAAGGAAGTCGCAGCAATAATGAAATCCTTCACGCGCTACCACAGTGAGTCTCTTTTATTATATTCACTGATAACTTCTCGCGCGGACATACTAACAAATCCATTCACTCGATTTCAGAGAAGAATTATTGGTCCAGCAGAAATTAACCAGAGAAGAGAAAAAACGTCTTCGCCGAGCTCTGAAAGAATTAGAAGCACAGTTTGAGGCTCGTGCTGGTCGCCGAATGCAAAGGGAAGATCGTGGGCCGCAAGTCATTACCGTTTACGAGTCGTATAAGCAGTCCAAAGCAAAACTTCGATTGATCGACGCTCTTATAGCTAAAAAAGCTTGACGCAGTATATAATTGGCCCTGTGACAGTTGCTTGCAGGGCAACGATAGAAACCCAGGGCATCGTGACACACGTGAAACGTGCACAGTAGTCGCTACACAATCAATCAATCACATTACATTCACGCAGTTTAAAAATGTCTGTGCAATAGGAATGCGAAGCAAAAAGTATCTGAAAATAGCAGCATTGAAATAAGAAGATATGTGTAATAATTTCAAGATATCAGGAAACCAAGAAAGCAGGATATTTTCTGTAGTAATGGCAATCGATATCGTTCCTCGAAGGTAAGCATCTTTGCAAAGTCGAATTTGAAACGTTTCGTACAGGTGTAAATGCAAGTACATTCATTTGTGACCTTTTTAATCCTTTTCTTTTTTACCGATTAATGTTACTGAGTACAACGTCGATTCTCTTGATCGAAGGATTTCGAGGAACGATATCTATTGTTTGTTGTAATCGAAGATATCACTTTGATGAATCTTCCATCTTGGAGGACTCCTTGGAATACACATAATCTCATAAAGTGGTATTATACGATAGTAAATGATATGAATCCCATCAGACTAGCTCTTTGAACTCTAAGCACTAATAGTTAGAAACTAATGGTGATTATATGGCAATTTTACTACAGCAGAAGGATCCTTATTTCACAATATCTATTAAGTCATTGGAAAATGTCTCGATATTGTACGAGAGACTACCTAGCTTTATGAAATATCTCATTAGAAGAAAAAACACACGCAAGCGATATGCTAACGACTTGTGCCATCAGAAATTTTATACGTACTTTTACTAATGCCATCTAACATTTCTATCATTTTAAAATAGACGTTTGAAAAATGTACTTCTTCCTGTTTTATAACAGTTGCATACTTGCATTGTATCGTATCATGGACACATGATTTATTCTATACTTTTCTACGTTCACGCATTTATATACGTTTTATCCTAATGCTGAACAAGTATGAAATAAGAGAGGAACAGAAAAACCGATGCTACGGTGTATGTGCATTGTGCACACATTTCTTACAATGATTCAGGCGATTCAGAGAACATTCAAGAGACATTCACGCGCATGGAGAAAATGACAATGCCAGCCACGGACTTGTATTATGAAACAGCTTTCATAATTGTGGCAAATATATCGAGTATCTCGGATATTTCTTTTTTTCCATTTATTCTCTTTTCTTGTTCTTATAATAAAAGCGAGGAGTTGCTGCTTCTTTTTGTGTAACGATTGTGACACTGAAACTTATATTTCTTCGATATCGATACGTGAGACGCGCGACGTTAATGGAGGAAACCAGGTGTTTGGATTGTATATCTAAAATTAACATATTTAGTTTATCTTCGGAGATAAAGTTACAATCAGACGCAATACCGGGAGTAAAGAACGTATCTGTGGGGTTATTTGTAATGTAAGTACCTTGTAAGAGATATCACATGTTATAATTGTAGAGTACTATAAACTGTTACAGTCTTATAGCGTATTAAACATATTCACTAAAAGCTCGTTGATTTTTGCGTTTTATATCTGTTTGCGCAAGTGAAATTTTAAGGCGATCAGTCTGACGCAACAGGACTTTAGAATTTCTGTAAGCGACAGCCTTAAAATTCAACTTGACGAAATCTCAAACGAGGGTGCTAATAACTTGAGTTTAAAGCGTGTCAAATACATGAACGAATGAAATGCTTTGCGAATTCGATTAACGTGGAAGTGCGCTGATGGGGTACGCTTTTTCTTTTTTTCGATTTCGAAGAAATTACGAAGCTGCTGAGTTTGGACACGAATATCAAAGCGACCCTGTCTGTTTTCCTTCTTTGCGCTAATCCATTTCGCACACTCGCACGGAAAACTGATTTCTTCGGACACTTTCGGATAATTGAGATTTGTCGTAAATTTTGTCCTGCTGAGACGGAGCAAGCGGAGCAAAAGATAAAGTGAACGATTCTTCTTTAGACCAAAGCATTTTTTAGTCTGTGATATATAATATGAGAGATATACTACTTTTGTTAATATGGGGGAGATAGTGTGTGTGAGCAGGATTTAATTTTCTTTCGTTTTTCGTCATGAAAACGATTTCTTAACTTAAGGTGAACGTTTCTTGGCAGCCTCCTTTGTAGAAAGTGATTGAGATCGATGATCTGTTTAAGAGATCACAAAGCAAATGGTATTTAAATAAGTAACGCTGCACTCTTTCGTGGAAAAACGAGTTGAAATGACATTAACCGAACGCGGAGAACTCGACAACTTAGTTTTCTATTGATTTTATATACAGGCACTTAATTTTAAAGAAACTGCGAACTTCTGAGTAAATTAATAGAGTTGGCAAATGTTACTTGCACGTTAATTACACACAGAAAGTAAAGAAGTTGCTTTTCAAAGGGGCAGCATTGTAATATGCAATTCTTCTCCGCGATTTCTAGTGCTTATAACAACTCGTATTCTTGAAGAACTGTCGCAAAAGAAAACTTGTTTTATGCTTAGCGTCACAGAAGTATTTTATTTCACAGTAGATTTTGCGTGTTCGAACAGTGACCTTTACGGTAATAGAGGAAAAGGAGTATTAGAAGTACGATAACATTTTATATTAACGTTATCTAAGATACATTTTGTAGATTGTAGAAGCGACGTGTCTTTACGCGTAATAACAATAAAAACGCCTGATTCTGTGTATATAGTTGCTTGAGAGATACTTCAAGCAAAATCAAATTGGAACTCAATATCCATTGAAAACGATTTAGAGGTAGGAACGAGCGAACGTGATTCCCGAGATGGATCGATTACGATTTTTCACGACGCGACGTATCTAGAAAGTAACGTTGACGCTGAAAGACAAAGATCGAAGCGTTACGGTAAGTTTTTGTTCGTACACACATACATGTATTAGAAATAGGTATGTTCACGTTGACAGTAAAAAAAGGGATACAAGGAGCGAATGACGTCTAGAAAAAATATTAATTATCCTTGGCGATTATAAACGTGTGATTATGTATATACATATACATGGTATGTATAGATAAAAGCAGTTGCATACACAAATACATAAAACCATACACGCATACGAATGAATATTATACAAGAAGTAGCGCGCAGAATCAAATAAAAGAAAAGTATGATCTGCTAAATGTAATAGACTCATTGTAATCTAAGTCCCAGTAATCCCTTTTTAAACTTAAATACTATAATGTAAAATGTTACACGACAAACCCATTGCTACAAAAACTGAATTATTTGTTTAAGAGAGAATACTATAAATTTTTTATTCACCTTGTACTGTGTATTTTACATGTTAAGTTTCTATTAAATTTTAGATCTGCATTTGCGACGATTACAATGAACAACACCTCCATTGCGGAAGACAAGCGCCGCGACCTAGATCAGTACCCGTCTTAGGTTCGTTTTCTCTTCGTACATACGTACATGCGGGAAGGATTTAAATAGTTACCATGAAATAAATAAATCTACTTACATCTGACGCACTCTTGTCACGATGTCAGTTGCTTCTGAAATGTTTGGATTTGCCGCAAAAGTCCAGCCAGACGAATAGATGTAGGTTGTTTAGTTGGGATAATGGTACTTCCTACTCTATTATTAAATCTTTGTTGGAGATTCGATCCGTAAGATTTAGATAACGTAAATGGCATGGACGAGTAAGTTTTGTTTGGTCCCAGTGGAACTTCAGTTGATATGCAGACGTAACTATTCCTTTCCTGCAGCACTCTCATCTGTTGTTTTAACGACATTACCTGACGGCAAAATCAGAATTGAAAATAAAAGTTAGCATTGTAGACACTGTGGCATAGTAATCTAAAGATACAATATTCTTTCACCTCTTTATACAAATTGATAACAGCATTTATCTCATCTTCTTTCGTGTTTAAGTCCTTCTCTAAATTCTGTATCTCCTCTTCTAAATCTTTAGTGTTAGACTTCTCTGCTTTTGCTTGTAATTTCTCATATCTCCTATAACCGATTGGAAATAATCAAATTGCTAGAATTTGCGGTATTTTCGTATTATTTAGAGTAGCTCTCACGTGTTCATTTCTTCAAATTGATCATGAAGATTAACCAGCACTTCTCGTATCCCGTTTGGGCTTTGAGATTGGTTGATCGATTGGGTGTTGTGGACCTCCATATTATGTGCATTATCCTGTAAAAATTTTCTGTTAAAATCTTCAAAAATTCTATTAGCTTACATTGATTTTACTTGTTCCGATTTTGTTCGCATCTCCGGCACTTCCAATTGTGTCTTTACATTTTGCTGGGAGGAAAATAATTTTAATAGTGTAGCATTGCCCGTGGTGCCCGATATTTGTGCTGTATTACACTTGTTCAATCGATTCTCTGATCTGATATGCTGCAAATAATAGGTTCTTATATTTCAAACGGAAATATCTACAACTCGCGATAAATATTTGCAAGGTTCTCCCTTTACATAGCCAACCTTCTTTTCGAGGATATTTTCTTTTTTATCCTCGTTATCTGTAATCGTTTCCTGTAGATTCTGGTATTGTTTTAAACTTGGCGTTAAATTTAAATTGAAAGTACTTAATCCTTTCTTCTCATACTGTAGAGAGCCGCTTCCGTTTCCACATAAATATCCGGGATCATTCATAAATGAAAATTCCTTCTGTACAGATGAAGCCATCATTTGGGAGCTCATGTGAGACAGTCTACTACATTGATCGCTTAATTGCTTCATGAGAATTGATACAGGTTTTATGCCTCTGCTAACTTTACGAATGAGAAGTGGAGTAACTCCATTTACTGTGGGTTGCCTTGTTTTCATTATACTTAAAACCTTTTGAATAATAAAAGACTATAATAGTGAATATTTTACATTTTTGCATCGACCAACGTACTTGCTGAATATTTAAACCTAAATTGTGACTCGGAGTTATAGAGGTACCCACTACGAAGGGTATGTTTCTAAAATTGAATCTACTGAAGTACGAACGGTTTACTCTTTTTAATTTCGAAGCCAAAGTCGGCATCTCATAATTACGAGTATTCAATTGGTTGCAGTACGATGCCTGTATAACTGAATGTTCACATTCGGGTGCATTGCATTTCTCCGATGTGTACGCTGGGTTTGTTGCAACTTCCGAATTGCAATTTTCGTCACAGGCATTCGCACTTTGTCCTCTAAAACGAGAATATCTATTATACCTATAATTATTATCCTCGCAGTCACTCTTATTACAACTTACTCTGCTTTGGGTTTAAATTGATATTGTCCCAGAGAGCTATCTGGTCCATTATCTTCGCTGGCATTAACATTATGCTGGTAATTACTATTCTCACACTTTGCCTTTGCTGGTACGTTGTGCTGTTTATTTGCAGCTGAAGATAATCTGTTAACACCGTTTATAGGGCGATCAATTTTCGAGTGTTTGCTAGCAATAACAGGAGTGCTGCCACTTTTTGCTGCCTTATTATGATAAATTTCGACTACTTCGTTGGAAGTCTGAATAGGCTTTAATATATGACGATTAGCCGCATTATCTGAAATGTTTTTAAATATCAGTATTCAATTCTGAAAAGAATTTACATCGTACTTTTCTGTTTTCGCTTCTTCGTATCCTTTCTTCCTAAGAAATTTGTATCTCTCGTCGCTACTGTACTTTTCGAAGTAGAACAGTGTAGCTTTCTTCTTCGTTTCTTCAATTTCAACGAAACAATTTCGTCTAACTTGCACAAGGAATCTTTCTTGCTCGACAGTGTGGAAGATGTTACCTTTTCTTTCTTTTTTGCAACTTTATTTCTTCCTAAAGGTCCGGTCTTTGCATTGCAGGAATTGTTCAGTTTAATCTCGTCCCTTGCAGAAGAAACCTCCTCGAGCAAAATTTCATTCTGACCGTCGCCGTATTCTTTACACTGTCGATGAAATTTTAGCAATTAATTAGAGAAATCGTCTGAATTTAAACTACGCGTAAATATGACACATATTACCTTGAGTTTATGAAGCGGCGATAATGACCTGGATACAGTACGCATGCTTTGCGGAAGGCTATAAGTTCTAGGTGTAAGCGCAGTTACTTCAGATGCCGTTTCTTTCTGTGTACTTGAATTTCCTACCTTTTCTCCCTTGTGGTGCACATTAATTTTTGGTAAAATGTTTTTTAAGACTGGGCTTGAGTCAGGTGAGTTACATTTTTCAGCATCATCTAAAATAACTGTTATTTTTAAACAAGTTTACACTAAACAAAGGCCATTGCTAAGCGTTCTGTAGCACCATTATCATCTATAAATGCAACTTGGTTGTCAGAAAAGTTTCCTAAGAAGTTCTGATAATCCATCTGCCTGGAAATTTCAGCTTCGCCATTATCTAAAACTGTCATTTCACAATCGTGACAGTTAAGGCTATCAAAAGATTTCTTCGATTCTGGGATTCCTGGTTGTATGTCGTGCCACAACATTTTCATGTACTCCATGTGGGATTGTAAGGAGTCGCATCTTGTGCTCGTGTAGCAAAGCCATTCCTCCAACTTTTTTTTATCTAAATCAATGAAAACAGGAATATTAACATTGAATTCTCACTAAATTTCTTAGATAGTTTTATACCATTTATTGAAGATACAATGTATGTTTAAAATGTGTTCTAAGAGTTGCATTTTGTCCAGTACACGGTATAACAAATCAAGATATTACAAATGTGGTAATTACCAGTAAAGCATTTCTTTGCGTTACTGACATCCATATTCTTTTTTTTTTTTAGTTAAATAAATGTCATAGTTTAACTATCAAATAAATCGCTGTAAGTAAGTTTAATAGAAAACTCGGCAATATTATAACAAGTAAAAAAGAAAATTGTAACAATACAAAGGTAAAAGGGATCTATAAAAATTCGCAGAAACAGAATTCGCAGGTTACACTTCTACAGCTAATCGATTACATTTTTGTGCGTAAATCTTTTGTTTTCGATCCGCTCTTCTTTCGTCAAAAGAAAGTCGTTTGTGTCGAAACTTGATCTTTGTCAAAACTTTAAACACTTTGTTATTAATTATTTTTTAGATACTTTATACAGCTCTCCAAATCGTTATTAATAGTCGTATTAATTGATAAGTTATTAGGTTTCTGCTATTGATTCAAGAATTATATATATAGTAATTTATGATACAATTATGAGAATCACATAGAAATACAATGCACCTTAATTGTTTCCAAATTGAAGCAGGAATTCTGTCGAGGTAATAGAAATACAGAAGTTTGGCGGGGAGTAGTTCGAAAGTAAGCGAGATGTGTATGCGCGCGCTCAGCCACCAGCTCGGATTATGCGCGCCTGTCAGTAGCGCTTCAGGCACGGGGCGCGCACGACGTAAGTTCGAGGTTTCGCGGTTTTTTTTTAGCAGTTTTTAGGTTAGTGTAGTGAATACTATATACTTGCATTAGACGCTTTTGTAAACTATGTAGTGAGTATTTAATTTCAAGCTAAACGCTGAGAAAGTGAAGTTATTCTAGTGAACCAATTAGTTAATCAATTGTTAATTGTGCTACAACTGTTAATAGCTAACATTTCGAGATTTATGAAACGCAATGTGGATACGATATAACTCGTAGTGAATATGCATTCACGCGAGTTGCGCAGTGATTCGTAGCAAGTTTGTAACTAATTTAGCAACATCTGTGGAATAAATAGCCCAGAGAATGGTCTAGAGAAAGGCGCGGCAGCCGGTCAGTGGTTCAAATCGAATTATTGAAAGCTTGCGGTGTTCGGTCGTTAGAAGCGCTGTGATCTGCGCGCTGGATATATTTTAAGAAGACGTAGTTCGGTCTACTTGTGAGTTGCAAATGGTGGACGGCCTGTCATCGTTGGTTGCGTTAACATCAGGTACGTGAATTTCTGCTTTATCTACGATTAATCTTTTATTTTTTTCATTAAAATGAACGATTATATATCCTTGAATAATCAACGATTATCGTGTAAAAAAATGCAAGACCCACGAGCATGCATAATCTTTCCGTGACTGAAATCTTTCTTCGGTTACGTAAAATTGTGGCATCAGACGAAAATAGTCACCTGACTCCACGAACGCGGTTACCTTTCCCTTGTTTCTGGAATAATAAACGATAATCGGAAGCAATTCAGAACCTTTCTCGTGGTTAAAGTATGTCTTCGGGGCTTCCTAAACAAGCTTATAAAATAATATATTACAAAAATATAAGGGTTTATGTGTACGTACATATAAATGCAGTTGTGTAATCGCTATAGGTGTTTGGATACGATATAACTAATCCTGTTTATTCTTTCGTGACTTTCGTTCGAACAAATCTTTTTTTAGATTTTCTACGCAGTTTTATTATGCGAATGTATAGTTTATATATTCAGATTGACGTTTAACCACGCTTTCGAGGCAAGTGTCACATGGGCACTGACACTGCCTCGTTAACGAAGGGGATGCTTCCGATTGTCGGTACTTGTTCGATTATTCTAAGCGTTTAAAATATGTTTCGACCGGCTTTATTCTTAATCGCGGAATCCAACAGACGGTAGCTATAAATTTTCACAGATTTAGAAAGTAATCCCGAGATTGCCGGTGATTTTGCGAGAATCGTGAAAAGGAAAAGGTTAGTTGAAATTAGGTCAATGTCTCGTCACGCCTATCTGTTAGCATTGACTATCGACATATCATTCGAAATTTCAAGTACTACTAGCGAACGCTAATTATAAACATTGATAATTTCTTATCATATTGTATACACATGGCTTTGGTAATACAAATTCTGCTGTATGGTTTTTAATTTGAATTACATCATATGGCATGCGATTACAGTAAGTTTGAAACAAGTTTTAATATCAGGGATTATGATGTAATCTCTGTTATCATTGATTTCTACATATGTCTGTACCTTATGTCATAACAATAAGATAAAGTGCAGAGTCTACCATGATTTCCTACAACGTGTTATGACGTTCCTGCCTTGTGTTATGACTCTCCTGCTGCCTTATCTAGGTAATATTAGTCACTCGTTCCGATTGATTAGTTTAGTTCCTCCTACCAGACTACGTTGCAACATATATTTCAGATTCCTTTCTATTAGATACTCCTATACATGCAGTTCTACAATGCTATATGCTGCGATTTTTTCTGATTATCATGCACAATGTAGAGAGTCATTGGTTTCGTCATATATCGAGTTTTAAAGTTGGCACTGTGCGCATAATTGTGCAATTAGGAGCTGCAATTAAAATGAAAGGGAAATTTATAAATATTTTCCCTGAAATAGATCAAAGTCTAGCTACGAAGCGTCAGAAGCAAAATGCACTTTATACACAATAGTATGACGCAATTTGTTACAATAGCAGTGCAACATTGATAATGATCGTCACTTCCTGTTGAGCTTTGCGCCAAAGAAGCAAAGCTCAAAAGTTAAATGGCACAATAGGACATTCGTATGTTTTGGTTTAGCATAGATAAGTTCTAGGAATCAGAATTGATAAAAGTAGAAGGTAATCGGTAATTCCTGTGTGAATGGATAAAGTACACAGATATCTTTGTAGACCTTAATCTTACTGATAAGGAACTTTTGTTTATCTGCGATTTCAGGCAGTACGCTTGCCATGTAAATGTCACCTTACATTCTTGTTTCTATAATAATTATATAACGTATTTGTTTCTATACTTAATGTGTATATGTATTATAACATTGAATTTTGTTGATACAGGTAAAAATGTATAAGGCAAGGACAGTAATTAGTACATTGGCCCCTTTGGCCCCACGTATGTGCGGGCCTGAAAGGTTCGCGTCATGGTTGGTCCGAGGCCACCCCCTGAACAGGACCACTCAGGTGTTGGTCACCGAACCGATCAGGCAATATAACAGCCGTGTAGCTACGGAACCTTTCCTCAATGGCTCGTCGAGTTCTTACGTCGAAGAAATGTATAATGCATGGCTGCAAGATCCCCACAGTGTACACGTGGTTAGTAATAAGTATAAATATACAGAATCATAACATTAATAACATCCTTCTATGCGATCTAATCATTTCCATTTCTTTTCTATAGTCCTGGGATTCATTTTTTCGTAGCAGTACCGCTGGAGCTGGACCGGGACAAGCGTATCAGGCTCCCCCTTCACTTGCCCCGAGTCCTAACCAGATATCATTAGGAGCGCTCTTACCGCTTGGAGGTGGATCGCAGTTCGGCCAAATACCTGTCAATGAAAAGATTATTGACGACCATCTGGCTGTACAAGCTATTATTCGGTCTTACCAGGTACGACAATCATGGTTTTTAAGTCTGGGTTAAAGGAACGATCATGTTTATCAATGATATATTGTGTTTTCAACTTCTCTGGTGCTTTCAACGATACGTTCTACTTTGTTATTGTGCTTATTGAATATTTAGGGACAAGTTTATATTCTGTGTCTGATATGTCGACACCTTTTTTTCATGCAAATGTGTTTTGTACGAAATGTTAAGTTCAAAAAACGTCTAAATTACTTTCGTAGCTCCATGTTATATCAAAGCTTATAGTTGTTCTACTTAGTTCTCATTTTTCTGGTAAAACAAAAGAATTCCTATTATAACATTCGAACGATAGTGTTCACGGCTATGTAAACGAATTGATATACTTTCTTTTGAACAAGTACTACTAAAATTTGAAAACATTAGAAACAGTATAGCATGTAATATAGAAACATTGTATGGATATGTTTTATGTTGAAGGGAAGTTTCACTATCATAATGCATGCAATCACTAAATAAACGTTTCTTTTCAATCACTGTACCCAACTTTTGGTTTTACTAGCGATTTACTTGTATCCATGATTTACATTGACATTTCAAAAGTATAACTGAGAAACAAATGTATGTTTTATAACTGTAAACAGATGCAAAAAGTTGGGATACCGTGAATTGATATAGAAACACTTTCATTAGGGGCTATCATGTGTATGATAAAATAATCCATCATCAATATTTTATATTAAAGGTTTGAAGTATAATTTAGGAGTCTAAAATCATTTTCAAACATTGCATAATAGCCTCATTTCATTCTAATGATATTAGGTGTTCACTGCATCTTTTACTTTGAGCATGGTTCTCAGTTTAAATACTTTCCAATCTAAGTGTTAGAATTTCACAGATTATAATGCAAACTACGTGTTCATTTGGTCATTGTTAATCAGTGGTCAAAGATTTTTGCATTCCTTCTTATTCATAAGCAATGAAACAAGCAACATTTACATTGGTGTAACTAAGAAAAAAAAAAGGAAAATCATATTAGAAAATAATTAATGTGCAAATGATAGACTAAAATAGGATAATTTTTATTAGTATAAGTAAAAGTTTCATATATGTAGATGTTTAATATGTTTATATTTTACATGGAAAAGGACGATTACCTTTCTCTCCAAGTATTTCAACATTTTTTCTTCTCTAAATTTGAAGACTAGAATTTTAACATACGATACTAGAGTTTGGAAATAAAATAGCTATTGGCTGTACTCTTAATAGTTCTACAACGTATACTATATATAACGTAGTGATACATAGTAAAATTTGAGGAGTAGAAAGAATTATATACATTGGGGTCCTTTTGGGATTATTCATTGGCATATAGGCTCGAGGTCACTTAGTTGCTGATCTGGACCCACTGGGTATCATGCAAACAGACCTGATACACACACATTACGCAGCCCGCAAGGGGTCTCCTGAACAGGTTCTACGACAATATATGCTTGGTAAGGCTTTTTCCCACACCGGTTCCTTAAAGATATTATTTTAGTCACATATTAAGTGTATCATAAGGTAAAGGTGTATCAAGAATGTAATGTTTTGCTATCGAAATATGTGACATTATATAACCAGTTTTGATATTTGTTTCCGTGGTTCTTTGTCCAAATTCACGCGAATGTTGAAACAATCAAATTGTTAAAGCTTTTAAAACACCTTCACCCAATATAAATAGTATACATCACATTTCATCTCACATACATAAATATCATGGTCTCTATCATACACATTAACTCCTTCTTATCTGATTTCACATCTTTCTTCTTCTGATCTGATGCTCTATGTATCATATAATATGCAAACTTCTTATTTTAGACACATTTTTAAGACCAAGCAGCTTGCTTTATACATCTTAGCAATTCTATTATTTCTCTTTGAAGGAAGAACTTACAGTTCTTGTTTTTATGGCATTTAAAACACGGCTTCAATAATTACGTGATAGTTCGGATATTTGATATGTACTTCATATTAAAACTTGATAATAAAATATAATGGAGGTGTTGTTCCGTGTCTCTTAAGAAGAGTTGAGAAGGTGTTATGTGGATGTAGTTTCATGATTGTTTTTTACTGATACTGAAAATGTTGTTATTAGGAAGAATTAGGATATTCATTGGTATGAATACGTACCGAAGTATACTTGTAAACGGAGTTGTAGTTTCGCTTATTCTGTAGTGTGTGTGTTAGTATTTGTGATATCAATCGGAGAATAAAGCCTAAATATGTGTAGACACATGTCTAAGGTAAGGAAAAATACTTGGAAATTCTTGCTTTGCATGCTTGTAAATGATGCTAGTCTTACCTTTGCTTTTACATGTTTGCGATTCATTGTTTGGAATGTTTATTTCTTAAACAATGTGCTATTTAACTTACTCATGTCATGCTGTATTCATTTCGTCTGTTCTTTGGGAAGTGTTTTAGAACTTTATTATCTCTGATCTGTTTAGTACTTTGAAAAATTTCGGGGTAATGAATAATAGGGACAAAAGCTATTAAAATTAAGCACTTAACAAGTTTAATAATGAAAGGCATGCGTGTAATATCAACATGCTTATCGTTACAATGTGTTCATTTGCGATTACTGTGACATGATGTTTTTTAAGGTAACATATATATTTTTCTTTTCTTTTTTCTTTTCCATAAACATGTACCGGTTACCATAATTTACCTATGTTAGAACGAAACATCATGTACAGTAATTTATTTTAATATATGTAATGAGTTGATAAATTTAACAAATCAAAAAACTACTTGGTTCGTATGAATGTGGCGTTAAATCGACAGATCCGTGGCCACCATATCGCTAAATTGGATCCACTCGGCATCAACAGCGCTGATCTTGATGATAGACACCCACAAGAGTTGCTCTATAATCATTATTCATTCGGTAAGCCCAAATGAACGTGTCTCTGCATAAATCAAAGGAATAAAAATGCTATATGATTCATTTCAAATGATTTAATACACCGAAAAGGTATCAACGACTTCAGCTGTGTGTAACAAGCAATATTTATCTTCACCGTTCCTTTAACATACTTATCAGTTATTTTTTCATCGAAATATTACACTTAATCTCGTTATTATTATTATTGTTATCATTCATATTCCACCATCATATTTTCTTCCTGGACACAAAGTACAGCATTTTAAGTACGGTGCTAATGATATTCCAAATTTCTCCAGCTCTATAATGATGGACTTTACAGAACGTTTTAAATTTTAAATTTAGTGTGTAAACGAAGATCTCACACAACCATTTGCTAATTTAATTATTCAGTTCAAGTCTAATGTCCACAGGAAACAGAACACGTACTACTTACTCGCAGGAACTACAATACCGAGTAGCTGCACTTATGAAAAGTATGTAAAAATTACAACCCAATGGAAATTCTATTACAAGTTCTTTGTGAGTTGTTAGTGCCGTTGGGAGGCGCTGGTTCATTATGGGATTACATAGTAATTGGTACTGTAGACAAATTCTAAAGGTGCTTGGGTCCTTCGCAGAGATATTGATCTAGAGAGTGCTATATTTTGCTGTAAAAATGTTTGTGCCAGGAATAACTTTTAAACATTTCCCGTGGAAGAATTAGAGGAGGCGTAGCAAATAATTAACATTATCATAACAATTAATCTGCAATAATATAATAAACATTACGTTACACTTTCATAACGCATTATCGTTTTGGTTAGAATTAATTTAAACTTCCTCTTTGGCTTCCAATTTTTTTCTTTTCCTTTAACGTTAAATGGTGATTTCGTTTTATTGAAATTTTTCTAACACGAACCTTTGATCCTTTATATTTTCTCGTAATTTATTTTAGACTTTGTGTGACTGAAGATATGAGATCTCGTGTGTTGTATTTATTACATTCTTTAATTGCTACTTTAGTTCTTTTTAATGGTTTGTTTTACTAATAACGCTTTGTCGAAGTTTACAGCTTGCATTTCACTCAAATTCTGTTTTCAGTTTTCCATTAATTTCTACTGTTATAAGTATTATGGAAGGTTTGTTATATACATGCGACCTTGCAGTTGTTGAGAATATTGTGCATGTATGCACCATTTGCCAGATATTTTGCATATGTACACGTGCAGCATTATCGAAAAGAATTATTTGCATATTCATATAAGACAAATACATCAAGTACTGTCTTTCAGCTTCACATTATGTAAAGCTAATAGTAAAAATAATTTACATCAATCTTTTGCTTCACATACATTTTCAGTATCAGTCTGAAAGAACACAATATGTATCAACTGAAAGTAATAGAAGAAATAAGTAATGTGTTGTATAAAATGTATTGTACAAAATGATTGTAACATTTCATGCTATCATGTTAGGGGTGTGTAACGAATGCCATAGTTATCGCAAGTGCAGAAAAAGTACGTGACTTTTTAGAGCGAAAAGGCGAAACTATAGCATTCCTCATATTTACTTCCCTTTAAAAAAGAAAAAACGAGCGAATATTTTATTGTTTCATTTCTACAGAGGAGTCGGACATGGATCGCATTTTCAAGTTGCCGTCCACCACTTTTATCGGGGGCAAAGACAAGTCATTGCCTCTTCGTGAAATCTTGAAAAGGCTCGAGTCTGCATATTGTGGTCACATTGGTGTCGAGTTTATGTTCATCAACTCCCTGGAGCAGTGTAATTGGATTCGACAGAAAATGGAGACACCAGGTGTTATGGAAATGACGAACGACGAAAGGAGACTTATTTTGGCTAGATTAACTCGCGCAACCAAGTATTTAATATTACAGCTTTCAAATGTTCAGATCTTCGCGTAGCAGCGTGCTCAATCTTAACCGTTCTGTTATCCTTTCAGATTCGAGGCATTCCTTGCTCGTAAATGGTCGTCCGAGAAGAGATTTGGATTGGAAGGATGCGAAATTCTGATCCCCGCTATGAAGCAAGTAATCGATAAATCTACCGAGTTAGGTGTCGAATCCATTGTCATGGGTATGCCTCACCGTGGTCGCCTGAATGTTCTCGCTAACGTTTGCCGTAAACCTTTAAGCCAAATATTCACCCAGTTTGCCGCTCTCGAAGCAGCCGACGATGTAAGCAAACGCTGAATTATCTATAAACTTCTGTCTGTTCACTCGTCAGTGTACTTTATGCAATCGTATTCGCAACAAATTAGGGCTCTGGTGATGTAAAATATCACTTGGGGACATACATCGAGCGTCTGAATCGCGTGACAAATAAGAATATTCGTTTGGCCGTTGTTGCGAACCCATCCCACTTGGAAGCCGTTGACTCGATAGTACAAGGGAAAACCCGCGCCGAACAATTCTATAGAGGTGATGGCGAAGGCAAGAAGGTACGGTATACAGAAAATATTTCACACTCCCGATGAATTCTCATTCAGTGTCTTTTCAAGATCTTTCTTCTAACTGAACTTGTTTAAAATAGGTCATGTCTATTCTTTTGCACGGCGATGCTGCATTCTGCGGGCAAGGTATCGTTTTTGAAACGATGCATTTATCAGATCTGCCTGATTACACAACTCACGGTACCGTGCACATCGTGGTGAACAACCAGATTGGATTTACTACCGATCCTAGACATTCGCGATCGTCGCCGTATTGTACTGGTGAGCATCTGTCACGAGCGTAGAAATCGATATGCTTACATTTTGAAACCCGCCCCACTAAAATCAACGTTATCCTGCGATAGATGTTGCGAGAGTTGTCAACGCGCCCATTTTCCACGTGAATTCGGACGATCCGGAGGCGGTGATGCATGTTTGCAAAGTCGCTGCCGAGTGGAGGGCAACTTTCCACAAGGATGTCGTGATTGACATTGTGTCTTACAGGCGAAACGGTCACAATGAAATAGACGAACCTATGTTTACGCAACCTTTGATGTACCGTAAAATTAAGAACACCCCGCCGGTTCTGGACAAGTATGCCAAGAGTCTGATTGACGATACCGTTGTCACCTCGGAAGAAGTAAAGGTACCGTAATAAGAGAATGCTTCAATTGGATAAATCCGCGGAGTAGATTTCTTACGTTAACATTACTTTACAGGATGTCAAGGATAAGTACGAAAAGATCTGCGAAGAAGCGTATACTAATGCCAGGCAAGAGACGCACATCAAGTACAAGGACTGGTTAGATTCCCCGTGGTCTGGTTTCTTCGAAGGCAAAGACCCATTGAAGGTCTCTCCTACTGGCATCAAAGAAGACACGCTTGTCCACATTGGAAAGAAATTCTCGTCTCCGCCTCCTAATGCTGCTGAGTTTGTAATTCACAAGGGTAAATATCGTTTCGATGGTGTATACATGATCCGAGGTCCTAGTGTTAGTAACTCGAAATCAGTTTAAGCAGCGAACTATTAAATGATTTACAGGTATCGAGCGAATTCTCAAGTCTCGCATGGAAATGATTGAAGCTCGAACGGTTGACTGGGCTCTTGGCGAAGCGATGGCTTTCGGTTCCCTTCTTAAAGAGGGCATTCACGTTAGATTGTCGGGTCAAGATGTAGAGCGAGGAACCTTCTCCCACAGGCACCACGTCCTCCACCATCAGACCGTGGACAAGGCTACTTACAGACCACTCTGCTACCTTTACCCGGATCAGGCTCCGTATACTGTCTGCAACAGCTCTCTGTCAGAGTTTGGTGTACTTGGTAATCACGCTGAAATTTTTCGTACTTGTTTCACGATTGTATCGTGATAAATAAAACTAACACGGCTATCTTTCTCAATTCTCAGGATTCGAATTAGGTTATTCTATGACAAATCCTAATGCATTGGTTTGCTGGGAAGCTCAGTTCGGCGACTTCAACAACACTGCACAGTGTATAATCGATCAGTTTATCAGCAGCGGACAAGCTAAATGGGTGCGTCAATCTGGTCTCGTTATGTTGCAACCTCACGGGCTTGAAGGGATGGTGAGTGAATTGTGTAAAGTCTTTATAAACTTTCGAACATTTGTAAACAAGAAACAATAAGTTTATATTATTTCTAGGGTCCGGAACATTCGAGTGCTCGCTTGGAACGTTTCCTCCAAATGTCTGCTGACGATCCCGACTATTTCCCTCCTGAAAGCGAAGAATTTGCTGTTCGCCAGTTGCACGATATTAACTGGATCGTGGCTAATTGCAGTACACCAGCAAATTTATTCCACATTTTAAGGAGACAGATTGCGTTGCCATTTAGAAAGCCTTTGATTATAATGACCCCGAAGTCGCTACTTCGTCATCCAGAAGCGAAATCCAGTTTCGACTTGATGACGGAAGACACGGAGTTCCTTAGAGTGATACCGGAAGAAGGTGCCGCTTCTCAAAGTCCCAGTGGCGTTAAAAGAGTGCTGTTTTGTTCGGGTAAAGTCTACTATGACCTGAAGAAAGCACGCACGGAGAAACAACTGGACGATAAAGTCGCTATTGCGAGAGTTGAACAGGTAAATAATGAAACGAAGCTGTTAGTAATAATAACTTCGATTTATTAAATATTTATTTATTTATTCTCTTTACAGATTTCGCCCTTCCCATATGATCTGGTTAAGAAGGAAGCAGCTAAATATCCCAATGCAGATCTCGTGTGGGCCCAGGAAGAACATAAGAATCAAGGCGCGTGGACATACGTTCAACCTCGATTCCAGACAGCCCTTAACGGAACCCGCTCCGTATCGTAAGTATCTGTCATAAAGTTTACAAATTTCGTCTTGTGTATGTATAGACAGTTAATGATAAGGTATTGTGATTTCTATTAGTTGTAACGATCACCGTCCTTATATTATTCATTTTTATTTTTTACGATATGGCACACGTGAACTCGTGTATTCATTTGACGTCGTGTAGTGTGAAATTTCTGGTCAAACTTTATTTCCGAAAGTACGCTATCAAATGCGTTGTTTTCACAATTTGTTTTTCATACCTTTAGCTGTCCACATGGCCCACGTTTTTCACTTTGTCACTACGTATTGCGTTTGCAACGCAAATTGAATAGTTTTTATACATGTAATGATATCACGAATATGCAATATGCTTACGCACTAAGTTCCTTAAATTGGAAATATCAATAACTGTTTTTTGCGCGATCCTTTTTCTTTTTTAAACAAAGTAAAAAATTGGGCCATGTTACAGCGGCGGAAGTACGTCAGGCAAGAGTGAGGGTAGCGGAGGGTGGTTTAGTGGTCTGTTTTCTTCAACTAAACCAGTGACACCAACTGTGTCCGAGCCGCAGTCTATAGAAACAGATAAAGCGAAAGAGAGAATAGTGAGGTAATGTTGATCTTAGCATTTGATTAGGTCATTTGACGGTTGTGGATGATAATTCTTATGGACTGTTTATCTTCGTTTACGTCCCCGCTTCAATAGACGTAGATGCTAAAACGCAATTACGACGGGTTTGTCTTTTGTAGTTGCGATTAATCAATGGAGTTCGCTTTTTTGTTTCAGGTACATTGGTCGCCCGACGGGAGCATCGCCAGCGACAGGAAGCAAAATGCAGCACCTCAAAGAACTCAAACAATTGATCGACGACTCTTTTAATGTTTAATTACCCTCCGTAGCACTATGTAGAACACACATTTTATTTATTTCCTCGCATATATTTGTTATATTCCTTTTGCCCTGCTCTACATACACCGTTCCAGAGATCAACCGGTAGTTGACATAATTTCTCCATTTCGGATTCATTTATAGAATTACAACACGCGCGAACATTTCCTCCGCGGTGCTTCACTCCTGTCGCGAGTTACGATGAATTTTTAAATAGTTCATCCCTTGCCTTTCAGATGTTCTTTTTGCAGGTGTCGTGGTTTATTGATGAGATTAGGAGGGTACGATTGGATGAAAGCTGTGGAAACTGAGATGTTATACCGGTATTGCTCTTTCCATTATGGCTGTAGATACTGGGTTAACGCTTGATCGCAATGAGTAATCCATGAAAACGTATGCACTTCATTCTCGTTTAATGTTTGAATGCGGATTTGTATATATATATACTTTTTTCTCTTCCTCTTTTCTTTAAGTACGTGACATATTTATGTTAGTATGTGAGTTGAGTGTGGAGCACGGCGTATGTTTGAGTTTACCGGGATCTCTTATTATGTAAATATATCGAAAGTAGGAAAATTACATTACTTAGTACGAAAATTCTCGACATGCGTTACTCATTGCTTGGCTGGCAAAGCTTACAGAAACGAATGCCGCATCGCTTGAAAATGTTCGCGCGTCGACCACTCTATTATATTTTTGTTAATATGTCGATAAAGTAACATTACGAGACGAGTAAGATTAAGGAGAAAGTATTATTTTTAATTTATATAACATTTTACGCAGAGCGTAAATGTGCCGGTAGTTGTGACTACGGAGTTTTAAGCGAAACTTTTCGGGGCTAAGCTACGGGTATATACGGCGATTTTTTTATCTGTTTATTTATGCCGTCGCGCAAGACAGCCAATCAATTTAATTTTTTTATCGTCGCTCTATTTTTATAAAAAATTAAATGATTGGCAGGACGGCAGAATTACACGAGAGGTCCAGCTGTAGCGTTAAACTCGGTCGCGAGACGTACGAAAATTTAGGCTCCCTAAAGTTTAGCGAGAAAGATGGATGCTGCATCGACGAAATCGAGTTGTAACGTTGCTCTTCGAAAAGTTTCAACAACTTCTCCTTTCTGAGAAGAGTGATGAGAGTAGAAAACAAATTACTAGTATTAGTGAATATTTAGAAAATAATTCTAACATTATTACACCTAAGCCAACAGAATATGCGTTGGTTGCTGCATAGTCTGCGAGGGCACAGTATTTATATTCTTCTACGTACGAATTGTTTGAAGGATGGGTTCTGTAAATGGAATAATTCCTGTACTGTGCCGTTAATTGGAAAATATTGTGTCGAATTTCACCCGATTTGAAATTGGATTGTCACCTTCTGTTCGACTCTGATAACAAAACAATAGTATTACGATATTTCAAGACCCGCTAGGTTGTCATAGATGCAATATGCCCCGGTACCAAACGCGGTACTATTATTCCACCCATCGTTTATTGTTATTATATGCATAATAACGACGATACAGGCATGTATGCTTTAATAATAAAGATCAATAAGTCGGAGTTATTCATGAGAAGAAATTGAAATTTGATTTAATACGATGTGGCTTGTAGCACCTTAATAATTTAATTAAATTTGTGTTCATATATTACTCATATATTTATTCAAAGCTCTCTTGTTTCTATGTACTTAATGTTACTTATCTTTTACAGTCACCTAAGTTGGTTGTGGATGATGTGGTGGATAAATAACGAAATGATACCTGTTTTACGAACACGAAAGGACAGAATTATTACACTTTGAAAATTCAACATCTACTGGATATAACGTTCAGATTATCCTATTCATCTTTTATTTTTTTTTTTTTTAAGGATTTCTTCATTTTAATATTTCAATTCATTTAATTGTTGCTCATTGGCATTTTTATCGTTTATTGCACCATACAATAAATAAAATATATATATATATGCATGTAATATAAATATGATATATTTATAACATCAGTTCAGAAATGAATTTAATAATCAGTTTGTCCCAGCACACTGTACATAATCCTCTTGAAGCTATTACTTTGGTGGATCTTTTCACCGTCGTCGTCGTGGACGATGGCCTAAAAAAGAGAAAAGGATGACGTCAAATATCCTCTAGCATTTGAAACGAACATGATCGTCGGTAAGCTAACATGCTTGATATGCGTCATGCATTCCATTACGAGTATTTTATTCGATCATAGTCAATCTTCGAATGATTTCGTATGTTCAATATTAATTCAGGGAATTTGATAATTATCTATACTCGTTTATGGACGATGAATTGGTACACGCGACTTTCTGCAGCACCGCAGAATGTCTCGTGCGTAGAAGCAGACACGTGCGTGTCATATACACAAATTACACGTACAAGTCGGTGTAAATTTTAGTAGTCGTTGATGCGATCCTTTATAAAAGGGAGAGGGAAGGGACGTCTATGAAATCCACCCTTTATCAAATAAACGTTAACTATTAATTTGTCGTCATTTTGACATAAAAGAGTTAACAGGTCGAGCGTAGAAGGAAATAAAAAGAAAAGTACGATCGATCTATTAAAAACGTTGCCGATACTTGTGCATAATATGATATGTATATTCAAAGAAAGATAGTTGCATCCATTACATGCGGTTCGTGCAAGTACATGCTAGCATGATCACATGACGGTGAACATCCAGATAGGATAACTTTTCTCTTTCACTGTAAAATACATTTACATGTTTATATACTTACGTATGATCCAGCAGGACTCTTCGGTCGAGCTTGGTATACCTGAAATCAGTTTGTGCTCGGCTGAGGGAACTTTCACGCGGGATTTCCGAGGCTAGTAATCGCGAATAGGACTGGGACTATTCGAATAATTTAATATTCGAATATTTCATAAGTATTCGCCAAATAGTTAAGCAACTAGAGTATTCAAATATTCGAATACCCAAAAATTCGACAAATAGTCTCAGCCGTAATCGCGAATTTATAGAAAAACCAGATACATACCCTATTTTGGTTGACTTTGTGCGGCGAGAACACACCGGTGCGCGCCGGTTGTCTGACTTCCTGCACTGTGTCGCCGAGTGCTTCTTCCTGCAGAGCCTTGTAAGCCTCGCTCTTGCTTGGGTCGTACTTCATCGGTTTCTTCGGGCTGTACCGTTGTATCGCATGTGTACACACGGACTACCTTTAATTCGTTTGCTTCGCGATTCTGTCAAATCTGTTAGCAGCAGCCAGGGTTATATCGCTAATTGCTTGTTCGAGAGCGACAATCGGACCGCCTCCGTGCCCGTCTCGTTAATCTAATCACACAAACGTCCTAGCTCGATGCTTGGTGCTTTTTCTCGAGGATCACGCCCCGTATCTCTCCGATCATCTGATTCAGCCATGTCTCCAGGCACTAACGTTACTGTTTTTTTTCTATCCGGGCCCGGTAGCAACCGTGCATGGCGTGACTCGTGATGACTAATCGGAAGTAACTTGGAACAGGACTGATTCGTTCGCTCGCTTCCCTATATGTACTTTCGTCGTTTCCCGATCAACTGCAGGTATCCCGGATCGTTTCAAATCACGGATTGTAATTCTCGAGAATTGCTGTTGTTACGTAAGCATCGAAATTAGTAAGTCTACTTATTCCCACGTGTATTTACTATGATTAATTATTGATTACTTTCTACTGTACACCATGCAACGATATGGGATTGTTATTTAACAAACTCTTCCGAGGTTTGTTCTCTAACTCTCCCGTCGGCTCCGCCGTAACTAATCGGGACCACTACAACAAACTGCAATAGTTACTTCGCGATCCTAAGTACGATCCATAAACGATAGAGACTGAAATAGTAAAGTTCAAACACGCTGCACGTCGCACGCTTATCGAGAACTCTATCAACGTTCAGTGGCCACGTTCGCTCGTCCAACGGGGAGGGAAAAAAATCAGAAGAATAGCGATAGAATTGGACGGCAGTGATCGTGACCGGTGAATAATCTACGCGATGAATCGAGCTAAGTAGATCTATTAATTGGGCTTATTGAATTGCGGCCACACGTTCTTGGAGGAGGCGGCCTTGGCCTGCTCCTTCAACATTCTCGCTTGCTCCTGTATTTCTTGTTTCTGTTTCACGAAGGAAAAGTCTATGAAAATTCTGCAAAACAAATAAACCGCTCGTGAGTGTAATGAATTCGGGAGAAACACCTGTCGTGTAACAACCGAACCGCGCTATCTCCCGTTCTACGTTGTCACGATTACGTCCTCTGGTGTGTATACAGCGTACGTTTACCTCCCGTAGAAAACTATAGCAATTCGGAGATTGAGTTGAAATATTCTCGCTAAAAGTATTAGTGTTTAAAGTTAAAGTTCGGTACTAGATATATTGAAAGTCGAGATTCGATACTCCACGCATCGGAGTCTTCGGACTTCGAGTTTCAGTATTACAAGTGTCCAGTGGTTAATTAGCGTCAAGATTATGTTTCTTAGAGTTAATCGTTTGATAAGTGGCAGCATTCAGCAAAAAGCTAATTAATGGTGCGAACTTTATTACTAATTGTGAGATGCAGGCTACACGGTGTATGTATTGACCGTTCTCTAGTATTTTAATATCTCTCTTTTAAATGGTATGGATTTAAATACTTACGGTATAGCGGATGCCTGGCATTTGATGGTGTCGGCGATATTCTGCTCGGAGTACAGGCCGATCGGAGAATTGAACTGCTTGTGGACTACCTACGGAGTGAAATTAAACAAGGACATTAAACGGAATGGTTGCGAATTAGCGGCGGATTAATCGCAACGGTATAGTCGTATTCGTTTTTCTTCCTCTCAATGTGTCGCATTAGTTTCTTATGTGTTGAGAATTTTTTTAAGTGATTCCTCAGAATCGAACGAGTCGAAGGCGTTCCTTTTTTCGAGGAGACTGCTCGGCTGGTTAATCAGTGGCAAAATATCGATCGCATGCTATATTATCGCTGGCACTCGCAACAAATTTCCAATATGTTTGATCGTTAGAATGTAGAAATCGTTGGTGCGGCGGGAATGCGTCGCATGATCTCGCTGAGAGCGGAAGCGTCGTTTGTGGAAGCGGAAGCGATTCGAGAATAAAATGGTGCAAACCTTTGGAACTTCATTCGGTCCCAAGACACGTTGAAGTACCGATTCCGCCACCTAGTCGAAAGTTTTATGAAACACATGTGCAGATTAAACCCAACAGTATGTGCATCGAACGCGCGTATTTTCATCAGAGTCTTCTATTAGGACTTAGGGATATTAGAAGCGAAAGAAAGAATGGCGTCACCGCGGTTTAACGACAATTCGTCTCTGTTTCGAGAGATCGGATGTAAAGTTTCTACGCGTAGGGTAAATCCGGGAGACGCGGTCGACCTAACATAAAATGGCTATTAAAACTAATATAGAAATTACTTATTTTATGCTGATTCTGAAAAACTGGTGGATATTTGCTTTAAGACAATATTTACTGTAAATCGCGTTGAAAACTGAAGTCATGACATCTGACCACCTCCCCCGAGGTGCCGGGAGAAATGGCTTTCGTCGTTGGCAGAGACCACTCATATAATTATTCATGGAAAATTAACAAAGGATAAAGCAAAATTATTTATGAGTGAATACAACTATAGATTCATTGATATTCAATTTGTTTACGCTAAACAAGTAAAGAACACATCAAAGAAAAATTGAACTACCTACTGGCGAGTAGCAAGGAAAATGAATACAAAAGTGAATAAATAAACTAAATAAACAAAAATAATAATAAAAAAATAAAAAAAAATAATAACTCAACCATCTTTCCTTTCTGCAGCGAGAGATGGTCTTCTCGTTAGTTTTGAGAGGAAAAGTTAATATGGTCAAATTGGCTGCATTGTCCCTCAATATCTCCACTATTTTATTATCCTAAACATTAAATGAAAATAAACTTAGAAGTATATTTTAAATAAAAGAGGTTAACTCTCCGGCCCGACCGCGTCTCCCGGATTTATCCTAGACTGCATTCTCTTCTTTTCCCATTCCGCGCGCTGGAAATTTCTAACACTCACCTTCTGCTTCATAGCAACTTCGGGGTGAGCTGGCTCGTAATGATGAGGTGCCGCTCTAATCATCGGATTCGGATGATGGCGAAGGTAGCACTCCCCGAGCGGAGCATCTTTCTTGATCTTTGCGCCCGGCAAGACCAGAGGAGTCGTGCGGTATGGCTGCAAATTCATTTATCATTATACGTAATTACGCTTTACGACCTCGTGGAAGTAGAATGTTTAACAAACTACGAATGCCTGAACTGAAAGTTGCTAATCAGATAGGTAGGCGTGGAATGCTCTGCCAGAACGGTGTCAATTACCGTCGAACGAAATCTAAAATAAGCTTTAATAGAGGCCATAGTGATCGACGATGCCTCATTAATTGTCGACACCGTGGCGATAATAGAACGTGGCTAGCATCTATCCCAACCGAAAATAAATCCTTGATAACTCGAAGACAGTATGGCTATTTTCCATTCGAACGATATGCAGTAGGGTGGAACGAAATATAGGGGCAAAATATTTTTTCATTATTCATGACTTCTAATAGTGGGCAAAAGTTGCCTTTTATAATGGTATTTAAGCTGCCAACGTTTGAGGTGCCACATGCCTTTCAAAAGTTAATGTTTCAGTAAATATTAATATTTCAAAAGTTAATGTTTCAGTAACTATTAATATTTCAAAAGTTAATGTTTCAGTAACTATTAATATTTCAAAAGTTAATATTTCAGTAAATATTAATATTTGAAGGGTCTTTGGCACCTCAAAAAATTTGGTGATCACCTTCAAACTTTGGCAGCTTAATTACCATTATATACGGCACCTTTTTCCCACTATTAGAAGTCATGAATAATAAAGTAATATTTTGCCCCTGTATTTCGTTCCACCCTACATAGTATGCAGTCGATTAGTCGGAAACGACTTGGCAGTACTAGACGATTGTACGCGAGTTTCAGTTCTCTAAACAAAAGAAGCAGGAAAACTTTTCCGTTCTATTTGTGTGTCGTCTTGCGTCAATAATTCTTTAGTCGAAGGTGGAAACCGCGAAGCTGGCGATAATTTTGGCAGGTCTGTGAAATCCGGAAGCACACGCGTACCACAAAATGCGTATATCGTTTAGCAGTTGTTGGTTCGAAACAAAAGCTGTGTAAAGGGGCTACAATTTCGACCACTTGGCTCGCCAATCCGTGCAACAGAAAATTGCATAAAACCTCGGCGTTACGGGCAAGGTGGCTGCCAACTTTGCCCAGTTATGTCACCTACCGTTCGCTTCGCGGGGAATTACGAAATTATTATAAACGCGACTGCCGCGTTCTTGCCCGTGTCCGAGAGAGAAGAATTGGACCTTGCAGGAACATGTTCCTGTTTACCTACAAAACGAGCGCTCTTTCCATTGGCTGCCGTCATTGTCGAAACACTACAGACTACAGAAATGAGAATGTCAAGTGGAACGGTTTAGAAAGAGCGCGAACCGCAGGATAAAGTTACCCGTCGTATTTATAAAACACGCTCGCAAGAATAGAAGATCGAAGTGCTGTCCAGCGAGCAGTGATTTTATCACAATGGGACGGGGACACCGATCGGCTTCGCGTTAACGGGTAGAATTGTAGTTAGAAGGATTCCATCATAAATAGGTCGGGAGCATTATTTCCACAGGGCGAGCAACGGTAACTCTTCTCGAAATAGATGAAGGCCCCTAGTCGGCAAAAATAACGTGTATCCTGTGTGCCATGAAATCTGTCTTCGTCGCGTATACAGTTGTCAATGTTTCATCAATTTCTTAGTTAAATCAGCATAGGTGCTTCGGAAGAATTTAGAATCGCCTTATTTCATCCGATTCGTGTTCATAGAAGTTGCGTCACGCAACAGCTGTTTTCTAATCGTTTCTTTTCTCGATGCTCATGGTAGATATGTTTGAGAACTAGATACACTGGAAACCAGCGTTTTCCTCCTCCGTGTTACGCGTACAATTTACGACGGTTCTTTTTTAACGCTGACAAAAGAATTTTTAGGCGAAGCGACGCTTTCGAAAAGCCAGGGTGACGGGGTGTGGGTGTGTCGTTGTGTCGACCCTCTTCTGTTTGAGTAACCCAGATCTCGTTCACGAAAATAGAATAAGATACCAATGAACGGCCCGTAGCGTGCTTACGCGCGTTTTATTGCATCGTGTTATTAGTCCCTCGTACTCGCGGTGTAATTCTTCTTTCATCTCGGGCGTTCCTCCTTTCGCTGGCTTTTCCACTTGGGGCGCGTGTAACGTTGGTGGAAATGTCGCAAAGATTCCCTCGAGTACTTTCCTCTGTGCCAATGGGACAAGCCTTTGAGACCTAGCCCCAGTTCTAGAGATGGTGTCAAGGTTGGCTCGTGGCATAATTCGAGATCTAGATCGTCTTATGTTACATCTCTCGCGGACCCTCGATCTACCCGATCGAGCAACACTTCGAAACCCTTGGCGCAGCAATCGGTATTAAATATTCGTCACAGTTTCTCTGGTTTTAGCCTACGCATGGCCAGGCATGGAACCTTTTATTGTTACAGCACAAGTCTGACACGTTCGGTGTCGTTGTGAAGTTTAAAAATAATCCACGAACGAGGAAAGAGGCTGATCCGAGATGAATATCCGCGGAACAAACGGAAAGAATTGAAATCGAATTGGAAAGTAGGATTCTAATACCACCTGGTTATTTCAAGTTGAGCGATGGGATCGTTTGATTCATGCATGGCAGCTAGAACCGTGCTCGTGTTTACTGTTACTGGCCTTCGTGAAATGTCAAGAGCGTCGATAATTCGAAGATTCAAGGGATGCAAGGTTTTAGTAAAAATGGAATACACGTGGGTCTTAGAAGAACTGAATAGGTAAAAACCAGGCCATAGTCAGCTAAGCAGACCAGGGGACATTGAACGGTCTAACAGTGGTTCGTTAAGTTCTGTCAATCAGCCCGGCGATTGCTGGAGCACGAATTATAGTTATTCGGGGAAACGGTGTGGTTGATTTTGCTTAACTCAGGTTTCTACGATTTCGTACCCAGAACACAGCAGCCTCCTCCTCTTTCGGATGGTGCTCGACGGTGTGACGGTAAACGGTGTAAGCCGGCATCGTTTCCTGGTCGAACCGAGGTTCGCTTTCCTGGAAGTGATACGCGTGCGAGGATGTCGGTTAATCTCTCCTCAGTTCCTTCGTTTCCACCGAGCAGCTGGAACTTTTTCACCCGTGGACCCCTCTTGAACGAATATTCGCTAACGCACTGGCTCGTTGCGCGGGCGGCACTAACTCTGGTCTTTTCCACGCGACTCCTCTCGCGCTCTTTCTTCTCCTCTCCCGTATTACCGACGTATCTCGATCACTCCTACGTTTTGCCCTCTTGATCGGCTATACGATCTCTTTGCCCTCGACCGCTCGCTTCCAAATCTTTTGCGCAGCTATTCGGGACACCCTCCGAGCTCTCCTTTCGCCCAAGTAATACTCAGTTCCGACGTCTCCCACGTTCACGCCTGTCTAGGTAATTAGTTTTTATTCCCAAGCCATTTGTTCGTATTTTTGATCGAGTGCGTCGCACTTGGATTTCGACCAAAATCTTGAAAGCCTGAGAATATTGCGCTCGAAGGACGGACCGTCGTTCAAGGCAGCTGCTTCTACAGTTACTCATCTTGCAGGGCGTTCGGTGTACGAATTTAAATAAAAACGAGTCCTTTGCATGCTCGCCAGACCATCTTCGCGGATCCCGCTATCGAATGGCGGGTATACAGCTTTACAACTAATGCGTCTTTCGTTTCTGAACAAGTATCGCCCGATTCGAAGCACCGAGGAAAGTGTTTTTCTTGGCAGCACCACTTTCGACGATAAAATGGAAGATAGTGGTTTACGAGTATGTATAAGACTCGATTGCCAAGCATCCGATAAATCTCCAATTGTCCTCGTCTTTCAGTTTCGCTCCCTTGACCTACTCGAATCGAATGGAACTCTGAGTTTCGAAGATCCTTCGAAAAGTTGGATGCTGTTGATTCTTGGATCGAAGCGATACCATCGCGCTAGATTACCGGGGCTATTCCGTTTTCATTTTATTTCCCTGATGAATAAACGCTTGGGGACGTAGATTGGGATGAAAGTGATGTTCCGAGATCGTCCTGGATCGCGTAGTATTGGATCGGAGCAGTGGTTTCGATGCAAAAGCGATATTTATAGCGTGGCAACTGCCTCTACGTGGACTTTCCGGCATCGCTGCGGGCCAACAAAAATATATTCACACGTCGGATGTTCTTCGAATAAAGGCGTTTCCGAACTTATCGCGGAACTACGCCGGTGTGTTCTTCCTGGTGCTAAGATTTCCATAAATTTCACCGTGCTGGCACGTTTTTAGACCGAACAGAGTTACCGATCCAGTGAGAGGGCCAAAGTGACGCGTTCAAGAGACAATCGCGCAGGCAGATGGATTAACAGCCCCACTGAAAGCCAGAGTTGAATGAACAAATAGTCTGGTTGTTCCGACCAAGAGTTAAACTCGTAATTTAATGACTGTGCAGGGAGCTCTGCTTTAGACGCGACTTACATAATAAATCGGAGCATTAATCTTCAGATAGCCTGGGATTTCTCAGCAATTTTCCCTATATTCTTTCGTTTAAATCGAAGTGGAACGCGACTCGAGAGAATCCTCGCGGTTTGCCGACAGCTCGGAATAGACCGCGGAAGTAAGGAATTAAATTCGACGAATATTCTGTCAACCTACGTGTCCTACACCTTCGCGAATGATTCCACCGTGAGTTATTGAATTTCAAAGTGCACGGGTAATTTCGGAACGGCGATCAATTTGCCAGCTGCGATTTGCTCCGCGCTTTGAAACCCAATAATTCATCGTTGCTTGTACAGCAGCCTCGGACTCGTTGGACACTTTACAGCGGTTCGTTCGAGAGCGCTACTATTTCGTATCGAGCCTATCCATAGGGTAGTCTGTCTCTCTTTCGTAAAATATCGGGGAATCGCGACGATGTAGGATGGTTGGCTTTGCAGATAGGCCGGGATCAACGGAGAGCAGGCCATGTCGTATCGGTTGAAATAGCACGTATAGAGTCTTGCTCTATACTTAGCGAGTAGATTTGGCGTTCGCCCGCATAATTTCATTAGAAGTTGTCAATTCCCGTTGGACTGCTCAATAGTGTTCAGCTTCAGTCAATTATTCAGGACCGTACCGTCAAGGACCCAGTTCCTGATCAGTTTAGTATATCAGTTCCAAAAAATTACTAAATAATTATGAAGTATTTTTAAATTTATACCCAATCATTTGATATCTCATAGTAAAATGTTTTAAGTTGATCAGAAACTGCTCCCTTTGCATCTTAAGTGATCAGGAACTGGATCCTTGACGGTATGTTTAATGTTCAATGTTAAAACAAAAAGTAACTCCAGTCGAATCGTCCAGTTTCCTTGTCACTTCGATAGTATCTACTCGGCGTGATATTTACGGATCAACGAACTACACAGGAAGTTTAAACTAACCAGGCCGCGTTTACAAATTCGATTTCAGGAATAAAATACTCCGTTCGCTTCCAAGAACTGCAGCCGACATAGTAGAGTATAAATGGCGATTGGGATCGGCCGAAATGCATCCGCAGGCGAGCATCAGGGAATAGGGATAGATCGGTGTTGTTTTCGAAAGCACTCTAAGTCACCGTCGGGCTTAGCGGATTTCTTTACGACGGTAAAGCAGCTAGCAACTATTTTCAAATAGCAAAGACGGCGGTGTCATCTTACAAGATAATCGTCCGCGGTTGGACAGGCCCTAAGCCGAGCCGCGAATACACGCCGCGCCAATTTATCGTTGTATCCTCGCTTCCGCGCGAGCGTCTTAACTGAAAAGTGCATTTATCCGAAGTACCTGCGACAGATAGGCTTTCTCCTCGCGAATCTCATCGAGGTGCTCGTGGGGCAAGGCAAAGCAATCCGAGGGAGTCGTAGGACGGCTGTATTCCTCGAACGTCGCTGGTGGCACAGGGCTCTTGGGCAATTGCGGCGGTACCTTCGGCTGTCTGGTTCTGTGCAGCGAAAATGGGAAAGCATCTTACTAACGAGTCAGCGTTAAAGAGGCTTCCTCTGACGAGAGCCTCGGCGGTACTCGACAAACACTCCCTCGAGCTCGCATCGTGCGCAGATGCATGTACATGTTCAAAGGCAAATTGCGATTCGCGGATTAGGTCGCGCAGAGCCTCGACGTTAGAGCCACAAAAGCGCATTAGCTTGTTTTCTCTTGGCTAAAAGCTAACAGGTTTACATTCTTCGCGCAGCTTTGCATTTGCTTCTCGAGATTAAAGACTCGAAGCGACGAGAGGAAGCGATTGTCGAGGGAACGGCGAGTGTTTGTTGATGCGGTGAGCTTGTAATGTTAGGTGCTTCGATTAATGCATAGGGAAGAAGAGATAGAGAGGGGAGAGATGTTAGTTTGAAGGGTTAATAGTGACGTTATGTAGCGGCAGTAGCGCAGCGGCAGTGATGCGACAAACGGAGCGCATAATACTAAAGGTGGAATTGTTTTCTGACAGACTAGTGACCGCAGCCCTGTTGCCAATGTGCGACTCGATAATCGGAGGTGACTTGGTAGTAATGTTGATACGAGATGCACTCGACGGCTCAGACCTTTCGACTACAAGCTTTATAGATTCAGAGGTTTGGAGGAGATTCTGGGCGTCTACGTGCCTCACGTCTCGCGCGTCGTAATCGTCGATTTTCCTGATCACGTCACCCCTCTGGAGCGCCTCGTTCTCCGACTGCGAACAGAGAAATAAAAAATTCCCATCATTTCAACATTCACCAAACACTGTGTAACTTTCAACGCTAAGCACTGTTCTCTCCAAAGTTATCGCGCTAAAGCAACAAGCACCGAGCCTCGTACGATTTAATTATATTAGTCGCGTGAAAGGGTAAACTATTAGAGAATATGTATAAGGGTGTATAGGTGCCGTGGCGAACACTAGCTCTGATTAGAGATAAAGGAAGGGGTTATGCTGTAACGATAAAAACGTTTGGACGGTGTCCAGACGTGTTTATGGCCTCTCCCTTCTGCCTTCGATCATCGTGCCAAAAAGAAGCAGCCGAGACGATGAAGAAGATGCACGAGATTGGGCCACACGTGACAGGTGGATGTGTAAGCAATACATTAAACGAAGGGAAGCTTCTAAATTGAAATTATACTATCGGCCGGAATTCTCTTGTGGCGCAAAGCTTTTGATGCTCGGCTAATCGGTCTCGTGTTCGAAGCACAGCAGGCGGACGACTTTGGTGCGATTTCAAGTAGAAGAAAGTCTGCTTTAGGAATCCGTGCGCGGCGAGAGAGAAAGAATGCTTCTATCTGTTTAACATTATGGCACTGGCAGGAGGTTGTCCACGGTTAGAAAATAATCTCGAACTCCCGTTGCACGCGCTTTCGCGGTACCATCCAATAATAACCGTGTCCGCGGAGCAACGGCGTGGATTATTACCGCAGGTATCCTCGAGCATAGCTGAATCGATGAAGTGAAATGGAAAGAAAGAACTCACGCGGGTGACGACGATCGGTGTGCCCAAGTCAGCGCCTCCGGCGATACGTATTCCCCAGGGTTTGCCGGTGCTGGATCTCTTAAGCTTCAATATCACCGTTTGTTTCCTCGTCATGCTCTACTCCGTCTGTCACAACAACGCAATCGCGTGTTTAGAACGGTCACAAACCGCGAGAACCGACTGCTGCTAGGCCGAGAGCCCAACGCGTGCCGCGAGCTGGCAAACTGAGAATGAAAGAAAGAAAGAGCGAAACGAAGAAAGGAGCTAGACAGGCCGGCGAAATTGTCGAAAGGGACCCGAAGACTATACACGATTCAGAGACCAGCCGGGGGAAATATCTGCCGTGTAAGCCGTGCTTACGCTCCTTACTGGCAAACGAGAACTACTGGCTGCACCACCGCTTCATTTTGACAAGCTTTACTTCTGCGAGCTTAGTTACCCAACTACCGGCCCGCCGCTTCTGCTATTCTGGCCCCATTTCGAATTGGCAT
Organism: Andrena flavipes; assembly: GCA_963971345.1. Lineage (NCBI taxonomy): Eukaryota > Metazoa > Arthropoda > Insecta > Hymenoptera > Andrenidae > Andrena > Andrena flavipes. The sequence goes on from OZ020480.1 coordinate 65,259,189, forward strand.
ACCCCGTGTATTGTTCTGGCCCGACCTGCACTCGTTTCTCTGGCATTTGCGGCCTCCCTGACTTTGCTGCGTTTAACCATGGGACAGATAGTCTCCTCCGAAACCCGATATTAATTAATTCGTCGCTCTTAACCAGCTTCCTCCAGATCGCAGACTAATCGCGCTGCTTGCGAGATATTTCGAGCCTCTAGATCCGTAAACAATTTTCCCGATACGTATACGCGTGCTGGGAAATTCTTAAAACTCCCTCCTTCGTTTGAAAACGCACTACACTTTTATTATTTTAACATGCAAACTTACGTTGTGTGTGTGTAACAGGTCTGCGGAGTATCAGGTACTTAGTGTCGACGTAGGGTGAATGTAAAGAATTGTTTCTCGGGACACTGAGCGTGAGTCGATTGACACGTTCGTGAACTCACAATGGATTTTCTTTTTTTTTTTAAATTAACGAAGGAGAGACGCGCGGCCGTGGATCACACAGAGCTGTAATCTCGAAAGAATTGGTGCAGGATGAGAGACAGTCTACGAGAGAACTTCACCGTGAATCACAGAGGAGAGTCGAACGAAGGAGAATGGATGGTTCTTTCGGACTGCCCGCGTACTCACGTAGGTTTCGTAAAAACTGCTTATGGAGAACTTAAAGGCCATTTTCCCTCGTATAGACTATCTCGGATCAGCTCTCCCTTTTTCCCTCGCGGACGTGCTTTCACCGAGTGACGTCTGCGAGCGCCCGAAAGCTTCTCGCCCCTATGTGGCTTCGATCTAATTAGTTTGGCTGCACTGTGATTAATGAGACTAGATCAGGAGAGAAAGAGGAAGAGCAAAAGAGAGTGCCTCTGCGACGGAACGAGAGGAGGACAGCGTACGTAAGTTTGACTTAAATTAGCAACCTATAGCGCGAAAGGTTAGTCAATCATAGTCTCGAGACTGCACCGTTCTAGTGACTCATTTATCTCGATTTACACGATCCTAAGAAAGTGTACGCGTATCTATCGCCCGCGTCGGTTGATATGCAGATTGGCAATACCAATGACCCATTAATTCGGATGATGCGGATTGTTAGCCGCTAAGAATGGACCCACGATGTGGGGTGAAGCTTGTAAAAAGAGGATTAAGCGGGGAGCCCTATTTAGGACGCTAGGAATAAGGTGATTCTTGGGATTTTTTTTCTAAGAAACTGTTAAGCGGGTCTTTTCCAAACTTTCAGGGTATTTTAGTTCACATACAAATAATAAAAATTCATTTTTACATTACAAAGTGTGCGGTAGAAATGGAGATATATGAACACGTTCGTTAGGACTCGCGCGCCGGAGTTGCAAATTAGTGATTGTAATGCTGGCCCCAGATCTTCCCTGAAATAAAAAACCAAGGATTTTCTTATTTCTATTATAATTACATTGTTGATGAACCTGAGACATTTTTCTTTCAAGTCCCACCAGTTTGTCAACTATGAACTTTTTCTGTGTTCATATATCTTCATTTCTACCGAACACTTTGTAATGAAAAAATTACTTTTTATTGTTTGAATATGAACTAAAATACCTTGAAAGTTTGGAAAAGATCCGATCAACAGTTTCTTAGAAAAAAATTCCTATGTATTACCTTATTCCTAAGGTCCTAAATAGGGCTACCCCCTTATGGCGTATTTGGGACGTGCTTTGCTTGTGATTATTATCTCTCCAAGTTCATATCAAATATATATTTATCCCCGGCCTCAGTAAAAGGCGGTCTTCAAAATCGAGCAAGATTGTATCACGCACAAGGAATGCCATTTCTTCTCATGAATATTCTTCGGTAATTGCTCTGCTAATGACCATTCGGCGAACTTCGCTGGTCCCAGCACCAATTTCGTACAATTTCGTGTCCCTTAAGTATCTTCCAGTGGGGTAGTCATTTATATAGCCGTTCCCACCTAACGCACAATGCAGAAATTCAGATAACACGGTCGCACTCGACGATTTTTCGCATAAGATTTAATTGAGTTCATTTACCGAGTATTTGAATCGCGTCTAAGGCTACCTTTGTAGCGCATTCGGCGGTGTAAAGTATAACCGCTGCACAGTCCTTCCGATTCACATGCCCTGCATCGCAAGACCTCGCAACGGAGTACAAGTAACTCCTGCAAGTACTCAAACTCGTGTACATGTTTGCTATCATTCCCTAAAACATCATTGCCATTTTATGCGCAGCTCCTCGAGAATTACGCGATAACGATGCCACGATATCATACCTGTACCAGTTGAAACTCCGCGATCCGTTTTCCAAATTGCTTTCTCGCGTGCGCGTAGTCGAATGCAACGTCGCAACACGCCTGGATAATTCTAGCGTTCAATGGATTGAGTAAAATACAGCGTTAATAAAGATTCCGTCAGGTGTAATATTGAGAATCTGAAGGATCCTTACCCTAAAGGACCACCCGCTAGTACTAGCCGCTCGATATCTAGACCGCTGAAGAGAACGTATATTCCTTTGTTCACTTCCCCAAGTACATTTGCGGCTGGAACTTTGCAGTCTTGGAAGACAAGCTCGCCGGTGTTAGAACCTCGCATGCCCATTTTATCTAACTTTTGAGCCGTACTGAACCCTTCGAATCCCTTCTCGACGATGAACGCCGTGACCCCGTGCTGCGGCTTATCCGCTTTTGGGTCCGTTTTCCCATAGACGACAAGAGTCTCGGCATCGGGGCCATTCGTGATCCAAAATTTGCTGCCGTTTAAAACATAATGATCGCCCTTTTTATCGGCTCGCAGCTTCATGGACACCACATCCGATCCAGCTCCCGGTTCTGACATAGCAAGTGCGCCGATGTGCTCTCCACTACATAGCTGCGTCAAAGTTAGATACTCAGGAATCAGTAAATTGAACATAAGATTGCGTACATTACCTTTGGCAAATATTTGTGCTTCTGTTCTTCCGTGCCATTTCTGTGTATCTGATTGATGCACAAATTCGAGTGCGCGCCGTAGCTAAGTCCTATAGCCGCTGATGCTCTGCTTAATTCTTCCATAATAATAACATGGTCCAAATACGTACCTCCTGTACCTCCATACTCTGGCTTTGCTGTTATACCTAGTAAACCCAATTCGCCAAGTTTCTTCCAGAATCCCTGCAAAATAACGTTTTTATAATGCACACCCTTGGATCCGCACATCGTACATTTTCTATTTCTTCTCCACCTACTCGGAGATCATCGAAATTGTTCGTCCTGTCGATCTCGTTGGCTTTTGGGGCTAGCTCCTTTTGCGCAAAATTGAAAACCAATTGACGCAGCTGTAGAAAATCACGCAGTTTTTTTTAAAAACATTTAAGAATCCTGGATGGAATTACAAGTATTTTGAATAGAACAAGATTTGAATTTAAAAGATATCGATCAACGATCTTCGATCAATCGCGAAAGAAACGTATGCGCGCGCAGGCATAGAGAGTGGGATGATCTTTTTACGATGACTCTATATTGTTGAAAATTTACAAACCTCTTTCTGCTGATCATTTAATCCAGAGATATTGTCATCTATCTTGTAATACTGCGAAGACTGTCTTGCACAGAACTTAATGCTCGCTTTCGAGAAGTTCTGAACAAGTGGTCTCGCCACTTTACCAACATAATGTATCATATTTCTAAGATTCCGTATTGTACCGAGTACTTTTCACAAACTTGTTTGCATGAGCCCATAAACGATTGAGTCATGAGAATGATAAGAGTAGCCAAGTATATAGTTGATGAAATAAACTTATATATGTATAATTTCTGCTGCAACGTCATCCACTATTTACCACAATATCACAATCGGTATACTTGGCGCTCTAACATACACGTGTACTTATACATATGAACGATAACTTTGAATGCAATTTTTATTTTATAATACAGTCATGAAAATATTTTCTTAATTTTACAATACATGTACTATTTACTGTTATTTTATGTTACTCCATTGATCACCTATGTATATACATTCCTAAATACGTTCTACGTTTGTAAGGTTAGCATGCGATGTATGCTTACCGAAGAATGTTGGATGGACAAGAGGTTAAAATGCGTTGACAAAACAATTTTTCTAATAAATATTCTTTAACTTTCGACACGACAACTTTAGAGCCTTTGTACAATAAAAAATGGGCGAGATGAAGATGAACAGTCACGACGGTATTAAGTCGGAACAGAAATATAACAAAGTAGTGAAACATATACAGGTACGAGAGAGGTTAACGGTTTCGTACATTTTATTCTAGTAACATTATAAGATGTCGCATTTTTACAGGATAAATGGAAACTTGTGCCCGCCTTTCTCAAGGGAAAAGGTCTCGTGAAACAGCACATTGACTCCTTTAATTATTTTATAAACGTAGAGATCAAAAAGATCGTGAAGGCGAATGAGAAAGTTCTAAGCGACGCCGATCCGTTGTTCTATGTAAAGTAAGCTGAATTTCCTTGCCTAGTCTGTGGTAGATTTTGTCATTTACTAAGCCGGTGTACCTTCTACCGTAGGTATTTAAATGTACACGTTGGCTCGCCTAACGTCGAAGAAGGATTTAATGTGACTCGCTCTACTACTCCTCACGAATGCCGGTTAAGAGATCTAAACTACTCCGCTCCCATTACAGTGGACATTGAGTATATCAGAGGTCATCAACCAATAATTAGAAATAATTTATTGATTGGAAGGTAGAAGCTTGACGAACACACGTAGAATATTAACAAATAATTATGGCGACATAAATTGGTTCTTGCTTTGCAGAATGCCTATCATGCTAAGAAGTTCGAATTGCGTATTGACTGGAAAGTCTCATTTTGAATTAGCTAAAATGAACGAATGCCCGCACGATCCTGGCGGTTATTTCGTAATAAATGGGCAAGAGAAAGTGATTCTTATACAGGAGCAAATGCTTAGGAATAGGATTATTTTAGAAGAAGATAGTAAAGGCTGTATCGTTGCATCTTGTAACAGTTCCACTCACGAAAGGAAAACCAAAACCAATATTGTGGGTAAAAGTGGAAAGTATTACATGAGGCACAACATTTTCCAAGATGATATACCTGTGGCCATAATATTTAAAGCAATGGGAATTGTGAGCGATCAAGAAGTTATGCAACTGATCGGTACAGAAGAAGAGTTCATGAAGAAATTTGCACCCAGTTTAGAGGAATGTCACGTTTTGAATGTCTTTGCTCAGAATCAGGCATTAAGATTCCTCGGTAATAAGAGAAAGCAGAAACGGTATATAGTAGTAAAATCCAGCATCACGGATGAGATGAAAGACATACTAGCGACCAACGTTTTATCTCACGTTCCTGTCGTAGATTTTAATTTTAAAATGAAAGCAACCTACATTGCCTTAATGATTCGTAGAGTAATGAAAGCGCAATCCGATGGTAACCTTGTAGACGATAGAGATTACTATGGTAATAAACGTTTAGAATTGGCTGGGTCTCTCCTATCTCTGATGTTCGAAGACTTGTTCAAAAGATTCAATTGGGAGTTGAAACAAATCGCTGACAAAAATATACCAAAAATTAAAGCAGCACAATTCGACATTGTGAAACATATGAGGCAAGATCAAATTACCAATGGATTAGCCTTTGCTATATCTTCGGGTAATTGGACTATTAAACGATTCAAAATGGAACGCCATGGTGTTACACAAGTACTGTCTAGGCTCTCTTATATTTCGGCTCTTGGTATGATGACGCGAGTTAATTCTCAGTTTGAAAAGACGAGGAAGGTGTCTGGACCGCGTTCGTTGCAGCCGTCGCAATGGGGAATGCTATGCCCCAGTGATACTCCTGAAGGAGAAGGTTGTGGTTTAGTAAAGAACTTGGCTCTTATGACACATATTACTACTGAAATTGAGGAGGAGCCGATCGTGAGATTAGCATTTAATTTAGGAGTGGAAAATGTTAATATCCTTGGTGGAGAAGAGATTAATAACAAAAATGTTTACATGGTTTTTCTGAATGGTAATATTTTGGGTATAGTTAAGAACTATCAGAGGCTGGTAAACGTCTTTAGATTGCTCCGTAGAAAAGGCCTTATAAATGGTTTTGTTTCGATATACACGCAACATCAGCACAGATGCATTCAAATCAGCTCTGATGGAGGAAGATTGTGCAGACCGTATATTATTGTGCAACACGGGCAACCTCTTATACAGGAGGAGAATATAAAACTGCTGGAACAAGGTGTACGAAGTTTCGAGGATTTTCTACAAGAAGGTTTGATCGAGTACTTGGACGTGAACGAAGAAAACGATAGCTCCATAGCGTTCAACGAATCGCACGTCCACGAGAAGACGACGCATTTAGAGATTGAACCATTTACGTTACTTGGAGTTTGCGCTGGGCTGGTACCGTATCCCCACCATAATCAAAGTCCACGAAATACTTACCAGTGTGCTATGGGTAAACAGGCAATGGGCACTATCGGCTATAATCAGCGCAACCGTATTGATACATTGATGTACAACTTGGTGTATCCACAAGCGCCTATGGTAAAATCCAGAACCATAGAGTTGATTAATTTTGATAAATTGCCCGCTGGTCAGAATGCAACGGTCGCCGTTATGTCCTACAGCGGTTACGATATCGAAGACGCTCTCATCTTAAATAAGGCATCGATTGACAGAGGATTTGGAAGGTGTCTAATATATCGGAATGCAAAGTGCACGTTAAAAAGATACGCTAATCAAACGTACGATCGAATAATGGGTCCATTAATAGATTCGAATAATAAGAAGCCCGTTTGGAAGCACGATATCATCGATAGCGATGGAATTGCTGCTCCTGGTGAAATGGTGGAAAACAGAAAGGTAATTTCTGGCCATCAATATCTATAAATGATGTTCTTTCAATGCGATCGATCTAATCGTTCTCCGTTCTCTGTGATAGGTAATGGTAAATAAATCGTCGCCCTCTGCGAATATCGGTCCAGTGAACTCCGGTAATGTACAAACACAAACGGAGTACAAAGATGTCCCAGTTGTCTTCAAAGGTCCTGTTCCTGCATATATCGAGAAGGTGATGATCTCTAGTAACGCGGAAGACGCGTTCTTGATTAAATTATTATTACGGCAAACTCGAAGACCTGAGATCGGTGATAAATTCAGTAGTCGACACGGGCAGAAGGGTGTAACTGGTATGTACTTTCGACAACCTCTGATTACTTATACTTTTAAACATATTTTCTCATGTCTAACCTATTATGTATCCGTAGGCTTGATTGTGGAGCAAGAAGATATGCCATTTAATGATTATGGTATATGTCCCGATATGATTATGAATCCGCATGGTTTTCCCTCGCGTATGACAGTCGGGAAATTGATAGAATTGCTCGCTGGAAAAGCTGGTGTTGTAAAAGGCCGGTTTCACTATGGCACTGGTATGTTCAGTGATAAATCCTTCTGCTAACTGTGATAACGGTAAATCATAGCGATACCATATGTTTTTCAGCATTTGGTGGTTCAAAGGTGGAAGATGTTTGCGAAGAATTAGTAAAGCACGGTTACAACTATCTGGGTAAAGACTTCTTTTATTCTGGAATTACGGGAGAGCCATTGCAGGCGTATATATATTCTGGACCAGTAAGTTGCCGATACGGTAAACTCTTTTCAAAGTTTACAGTTCTATCATTCTATAAATGTATTTCGTGATGCAGGTTTATTATCAAAAACTAAAGCACATGGTACAAGATAAAATGCATGCTCGTGCCCGAGGACCAAGAGCTGTATTAACGCGCCAACCAACCGAAGGTCGCGCCAAAGAAGGGGGCTTACGTTTGGGTGAGATGGAGAGGGATTGTTTGATCGGATACGGTGCTAGCATGATGTTGATAGAGAGACTCATGATATCCAGTGATGCGTTTGATGTTGACGTATGTAATAAATGTGGTCTGATGGCGTATAGTGGTTGGTGCCACAGTTGTCGCTCCAGTTCGTGTGTTTCTACGATTTCTATGCCTTACGCTTGTAAGTTACTGTTCCAAGAACTCCAGTCTATGAACATTGTACCACGTTTAACATTAAAAAACTATTGCGAATAATTTTTATACATTTCAAACGGCACCTTACAAGTTACAGCAGGATAAAAGTAATTAAAAGTAATCCGTATACGTGTTTGATACGTACCCGTTATTTATTAACTAAATTATAAGTACTTTTGTACTGGAAGACATCGAAGTATTGGTCCTTGAACAACAGTTATCGTGTCGGTGATTAACCGCGTTACATGGAATCGTAACGTAGCGAGGTATTAACAAGTACATCTTGCGATTTACATTCAAGCGGAGCTCGATATGCATGTAATATATTAACAAGTTAATTTTAATTCATCCATATAAGCGGTTCTGCGTGTAGATGCATCTCCGGATTTTCTATATAATTCTTGCTATCTATTAATCGTAATTCAATTCTCTTTGCAGGCTGTGATTCCTTATTTTCGCTCGCTAATCGAAAAACAGAATATTATTATTTTTTTATATTTCTACAGGAATAAATAATTTAAATAGACTACCTTGGGAATGTTCATAAGTTTTGCGTAGAACCATGTGTAGAGAATTTACCGTCTTTTCGATCGCGTCTTTTATATTGTCTTGCAAATATGTGTGAGCTAAAAACAGAGCAGCGAAAAGGTCTCCAGAGCCCGTGAAATTAATTGGTAATTTCGGAATGTCGATTTTTATTAACGTGTTATCTGAAATCACAGTCAATGTTTAGAGAAGTTTTGTATCTCGTTTCAGAGATTAGCTGTACAATCTTGGTACCTCCTATTGTACTAACTATCGCTGTTAGTTTCTTATCAACTTCTGTTGACGAGATAGCTACCGTCGGAGGACCGGCTCTATGTAATTCTTTCACAGCCTTTTGTAATTCAGACATTGTGTCAATTTTTATACCAGTTAATAATCTGGAACAATTAATACTCTAAATCCTTCTTCCGCTTGATTCACTTTAAAAGTACAAAATTCTGTGACATACTCTAGTTCAAATTGATTTGGCGTTAAAATATCTGCCAGTGGAACTATCTCGTTCTTGTAGATATCCTTAAGTTCACCAGGAACATACATCACCCCATTGTCTCCCATAACAGGATCGCATACTTTTACCAAGAAATCCATGATTAATGTGAAATCAGTTATTCCGATTGTTACATATTATATTTATATTCATTTACCATATACAAGATCAGGATTCTTATCTTTCAATGCACGAACCACTCCTGCTATTCTCTTTAAGAAAGAAGCAGAGCCTACATATCCAGTGAGTAAATGAGTGTAATTATCTAAATCATTCTGTGCTAGGCCATCCATTAGATCCTCTAAAAAGTAAACTAGTGTTCAGAAGTAAGCTTCTTGAAAGAACTCATAGTTCTTGCCCTCTAATTTTCAAAGAAATCTGTCTTACCTAAGTCTTTGTCATTTAATACTTGGCCTTTGATGACCTTGTACCCAGTGTGATTGGACAACTGCACGGAATTGATTGCGTCTACTTCGAAACCCAGTAACTAAACAAGCACATTATCCTTTCATGTAGAAACATAAGAATAACTTTTTCTTTATCATTTAAATAGGTATGTTACGTAGAGATTAACATTGAAAATCATAAATGCGTTTACAAGAAGGAAAAGTATTTCTTGAATACCATCGGAGTATAAATAATGGTAGATGATAAGGGGCTGTTATCAGCGTTATCATGACTGTGTAAGTTAAAGTATTTTTTAGTTTAATAAAAAACGGACGTATATAAGGTTACCTGCAATGGAAATGTTGCACTTTTATTGCCAACGTAACCGCACACTACGTGACTTTGTATCGAAAGGATTCGTGGTGCCTTTTTGGAGTTCATGTCGATCAGCTGATGCACATATGCACGCGCACCACTCCGTCGAATCCACCGACAACTGGAGAACTGTTTCCTGCCTGCCACCAGTGTCCACAGGAAAAGGCCCCGTAGCTAGCTACTACGTTCCGTTACGCATGCGCGAGAATGCGCGATGACGTCAAACCAATCAACGCGAAGATGGTAAACGAAACGGCGCTACCGTCAACTGAAGCCAAGCAACGTGATTGGCTTGGCTAGCTTAGCTTCAGTTGACGGTAGCGCCGTTTCGTTTACCATCTTCGCGTTGATTGGTTTGACGTCATCGCGCATTCTCGCGCATGCGTAACGGAGCGTAGTAGCTAGCTACGGGGCCTTTTCCTGTGGACACTGCCTGCCACTCGTCGCCACTATATAACTTCTCATACAAGCTGTTACAAAATCGGCTTTCCATCACCTTACATGACCTTTCATATCTCTCAAGATTACGTCGGCGTAGTAGCATGGAACTTCTGTCTCTTATGAAACAAGCTGTATTTTCTGTAACAGCGAAAATACTTCTTTAAGGCAGCATGTCTCTGCGCAGGCAAAATCGTAATTGATATGACCGCTATTATTTCATTAATGCGCGTTTCGTTCTTATCATATTTTTAAAAAGAGTTACTATTGGCACGATTGATAAGATGGAGTACGAGTTGTCAGAGTCGGGTTTATCTTTCGGGGACCCTAGGCTGAATATTTGGTGAATATTTACAGTGACTGTGATATTTCTATTTCCCTCCTTGTCGCTCACACTAGCGTTCTCTCTCGCACAGCTCAGCCGTGCCACCTCTTCTAGTACTAGGTCTCCTATTAACTCGGAGAATTTACTGGTCTCAATCCAAATTGTGGGTAACATAGGGATCGCGATCATCGGTAATCTAACCTATATAAAAGGCTTTTTTTATTAGTAACTATGTAGAGATTCGTAAATAAAACGCATACGACTGATTGCTGAACGTTGTCACAAGACTATATTCTCGAATCTACACGTACAAATATACAAATCATTTTGAAAAGATCGAGAATCCTTGAAGAAAGTGTGCATTTACTAAACGCGGAGTGGAACTTGTAAATCTGTCCAAAAACACATCGTAGCTGCTTAATTCTAATCAGAATCATTACAACTCTCACGTAGGAAAGTAGTGAAGGGTTCATACTTCAAGATGAAATTGCAAAAGTTGATAAATTACATCTAGAAAATGCACCTACAATCGACGAAGCTTGAGTGTTCACATAGGACCGTGATTCTCGTCACCGTTTCAAAGAATCGTTAATAACTAATTTATTGTAATAAAAATCTACGCGAAAACCACATAGGAAAGTAACCAAGGGTCTATTCTTCGAGACGCGATTCTGAAAGTTCATAAAATATTCGCGAGAAATGAGAAATTCGTGAAAATGCAGTGACTGTGTGATATTTCTATTTCCCTCCTTGTCGCGCACACTAGCGTTCTCTCTCTCGCTCACGCCACCTATCTCCCTCCTTGCCGCACACACTAGCGTTCTCTCTCGCACAGCTCAGCCGTGCCACCTCTTCTATTACTAGGTCCCCTATTAACTCGGAGAATTTACTGGTCTCAATCCAAATTGTGGGTAACATAGGGATCGCGATCATCGGTAATCTAACCTATATAAAAGGCTTTTTTTATTAGTAACTATGTAGAGATTCGTAAATAAAACGCATACGACTGATTGCTGAACGTTGTCACAAGACTATATTCTCGAATCTACACGTACAAATATACAAATCATTTTGAAAAGATCGAGAATCCTTGAAGAAAGTGTGCATTTACTAAACGCGGAGTGGAACTTGTAAATCTGTCCAAAAACACATCGTAGCTGCTTAATTCTAATCAGAATCATTACAACTCTCACGTAGGAAAGTAGTGAAGGGTTCATACTTCAAGATGAAATTGCAAAAGTTGATAAATTACATCTAGAAAATGCACCTACAATCGACGAAGCTTGAGTGTTCACATAGGACCGTGATTCTCGTCACCGTTTCAAAGAATCGTTAATAACTAATTAATTGTAATAAAAATCTACGCGAAAACCACATAGGAAAGTAACCAAGGGTCTATTCTTCGAGACGCGATTCTGAAAGTTTATAAAATATTCGCGAGAAATGAGAAATTCGTGAATTTACAGTAACTGTGTGATATTTCTATTTCCCTCCTTGTCGCGCACACTAGCGTTCTCTCTCTCGCTCACGCCACCTATCTCCCTCCTTGCCGCACACACTAGCGTTCTCTCTCGCACAGCTCAGCCGTGCCACCTCTTCTAGTACTAGGTCTCCTATTAACTCGGAGAATTTACTGGTCTCAATCCAAATTGTGGGTAACATAGGGATCGCGATCATCGGTAATCTAACGAAATCTTGTCCGGCCACGAAAGTAGCTTTGTTACTGTGTCTAAAAATATAATGTAAATGTAATTACACATATTGAATATGTTGAGCACTCTTTAATAAGCGAACCTGTTTGTTGTATGTGGTCTGTATGTTGTCTGTTGTCCTCTAACCTTAGATGTTTTTCCACAAGATTGCAGAGAAAATCTTGGTCTTTATAGAAAAAATATTTATACATTGTCACATACTATTAAAGTATTTGTAAATCTTTAAAATTTCAATTTTACCTTGAGCTGCTTTTATTGCTTCTGATTCCTGTACAAATAATGCAATTCAACTAAAGCCATGATTTTAATAAAATTTAAAATAAAATTTATAATAATATAAGTGAACAATAACGAAAACAAGGAATGAATAAAATGTAACTGAATTTAACTAATATAAATGAGAATTTTTTTCAATTCAAGTCAATAGACACGTCAAGCACAAGAGTGAACGCTTTTACTTTTGAACGATCGGTTTTACCCCCCAATCGCAAATTTATTTATAATTTAACTAAATTCTTATTCGTCGATGCATTTCCCTTTCGGTTATCGATTTTTAAAATAGCAAGCGTTTAACAACTGCGCTGATTTTGCACTTAGGGGGAGGGATAAAAAAATAGAGCACATTTATTCAAACATCCGTTTATTTATTAAAAGAATCTCCAACTATTTTGAAACCCCTCAGGTTTGCGCGGACTTCACTTTCTTTCCATTTCCTATTACATCCGTGTGATCTGATTCAAATTTCACGCTTCTGTGCTCCACGCCGCTAGGCGGGAGCCGCAACTGCCTCTAGTCCGAATTGCTGTAGTTCCTGTACGCCTCATGGACCGCAAATGGGAAAAATTCTAGGGAATCGTACGATACCACCAATACGATGCCACCATGCATCATGCGCTCCATGCGCGAATCGGAACGCACTCAGAGTGCCTTAGCACTCCACGGGCATCGTTCCCCGCCGAATTCCCTACGAAGGATCCAGAGGAACCAGCCGGCCACGCAACAATTTGAATATCCCGCTTGAAATAGACAACCAATTTAAATGCCAAGGTCAAGCAAAGACTTCAAAGGTTCCGCCTGGAGTGACGCCTCTTATTATACCTACTCTTTGCCGTAAATACGAATGCACGATTACACGTTAGTGGTACATCTATGTTCGCTTTACCTCGTAATTTTGTTTTGTGCAGCCAGAAAAGTATGGCGACGTGGGAAGGCGAGAAATTTCGGGAGATCGGGAATGCCGACGATATTGTGGAGAATTTTGATAATATTCTCGTGACCCACGATCTTCAGGATTGCCTTGACGATAGTTTAGACTTAACGAATTTTAGCAAGGTTTACGAACAGAGTGCTGTATTCGATTATGAAAACTATTCGGACGACGAAACTCCTATCGATGAAAGGCTACCTAATGACAACACGGCGGAGTAAGATCTCTCGATGTTTTAACGTCTCCTGTCTCTGAGTGAAACGAACCTTTTCCTCATTAATCCTTTCTTGGAAAACTACGGAAGATTAACCATCATCAGCAAACTATTCATTTACATAGCAAGCGATATTTTGTATCCCATCCTTATAAGGGTATAACGCATTTTGAAATTAGACCCTTAATTCTTGGCTCTATGTTATGAACATCGCCACCGAATTGCTGCCAGACATCTCTGTTTCTTAAAGACTTTTTCAAATACGCTTTCTCAGAATAGTGTTTATTTAACACATATGTTATTGTTTGTCACTTTGTATTAAATGCAAACTATAGCACTACCATTTTCCATTAGAGACTCCTAATTAACCAAAGGATAAATAAAGTTGTACAATTTGTCATTCAGACAATTCCCCTGACTTGTTCATGCAGAGAAATTTTTTATACAAATTCTGTTAACATGTATTTGTTGATCCATTATTCTGTTTTCTTGACAGAAAATCTTTTAACACGGACAGAAATGATGTAGCATTAGCGTGTTATAAATTTAGCTTATGAGCGGTCAGAAATAAGAATACATTCGACCAGATGTTACTCATGCGTGGTATTATATATTAAATTTCTGCCCACAAACTTAGTATTTATGTTATATGTTAGAATACTGAATCTTTATTTCCACAAACCAGATTGTCTAAGCATTGCATTTATTTTCTTTACAGGTCTATACATCATGTCGTCAGCCCTCATGAAATTTATATGCGAATTCATTCGGGCGACGATGATCTGTTACCAAACGAGTCTTCGCGCGCGACTATTAAGATCGAAAGCACAATTGTGGACGCGAGTCAAAAACATATTGGACGTTATACCTGTGAATACGATGGTTGTAATAGAACGTATAGCACTGTCGGAAATTTGCGTACACACATGAAAACTCATAAAGGTAAAATTTTTATTATTAAATGTCTACATATTGTTGGAAGCTTTTGCATTATTATAAAACACGAAATGATCGATACATAGTCAAATGGCGTAAGAGTTGTTCTTACTTCCGAGCGATATAAAGTGTCAATAATAGCGTTTTCCACTGTCCGTAATAATTATTCTTTCAATTGTATAACTGAAAGTAATAGTATGTGCTTTGCATGTTTATATAACTGTCTTTATCGTGCTGTACTAATTTGTGTATGTTCCTTTTGTGCTTGCAAAGATTGAAGGGATGAAGGTAAGTTTATGAAATTATTATTATTATTCACACTTTATGTTTCAAACAACTGAGAACATAGACAGTGTGTTCGTGCTTTATAAGTTTTTTTTATGTATACTCTATTCATTATGAAGTCATCACTGCTGGTATAAAGGGATCGCTTCGACCTGCATGGCTTTCAGATACTGCGAGCAATAGGTAGTCCAGCAAACTTTTTATGTGGAAGGAATTCTCAAAACTTTCAGGCGAGTATCGATTTAAATGTGCAGAACCAAGTTGTGGCAAGGCTTTTCTCACGTCGTACAGCCTAAAGATTCACATTAGAGTACACACAAAAGTAAAACCATTCAAATGCCATCACAAAGGCTGCGAGAAAGCGTTCAATACCCTTTACAGACTGAGAGCTCACCAAAGACTTCACAGTGGCAATACATTCAACTGTGAAGAGACTGGATGTGTTAAATTTTTTACCACTCTAAGCGATCTCAAGAAACATATTCGTACTCACACTCAAGAAAGACCTTACAAGTATGTTTCTTGGTATTTTTAATCATTAATACCGTGCTCCATAGGTGTCGTCTAACGTAACATAAATTATGCTTTCAGATGCCGAGAGAAAGGATGTGGGAAAGCTTTCACAGCGTCTCATCATTTGAAAACTCACAAGAGGACACATACAGGAGAACGGCCTTACGTGTGTACTTACGAAAACTGTAAACGGTCCTTTACCACACCTCACAGTTTAAAGAGTCATTTAAAGACTCATAAGAGATCGGCTAATAACGACGAAATGGTACGTGTCGTTACAGTAAAAGACAGTAAACACTACCAAATCCATATATTGCATCACACTGTTTTATTGCAGAAGCAAGAAGGAAACCTAGACGATAGCGGAAACCAAAGAACTGACTTATCAAAGTCAGAAATCGATGTTGATGAAACAACGTCTAAGAACACCAATGTGCCATCTTATGCTATTATACCATTATCCTGTAATAGTACGCAAAGTAACGAAAGTATAACTTTCTTAGCCAGAGAAAGTGCGAATGACCAGTCACCGTCCGCGAATATGTTGGATATATTGAGCCGGAACAGACTCAACGAAGAGCTCGACTATAATATTACCACTAAAACTGTGGAGGACTCGAGTAAAACGCCCGAAGTCGCACTTCTTACATCGGATAGTGTTATTCTAAACGACTTTAACAAACATGCAATTAATAATTTTAATAATAACGAAGGATACGATAAATTTAAAATATTCAACGAGACGGATGACTCGACTTTACAACAGGAGCGAAATCAACGATATACCTGTGACTCCTCGACGGAGACACAGGATAATCTGTCGAATAACGTGGAGAAATCTAAATCAATAAATTTGGAGCAGAAGATTATACAGGATGGTTTACAGAACACAATCGCTCGCATATCGGAAGGGACAGATTTCACGCGCAGCGCGCAACAGTACGAGGATCGTGCATCGATCGCTGAGAAAACGTATGACAATGGATCGAATGTGGAGGCAGCTGTGAACAACAGTAACGCAACGTTGTATAACACGGATACTGTTACTAGTCATGTATCAAATATCATTAGTCCATCTAGCGAGGCTCCACTTCCGCTTTTCGATAGCGGGATAGAAAACTTATCGTTTATCAATGATACTTTACGAACTGGATCTCTTAACGAAGTCGAACAGTCATTAGATTCTAGCGTGGCGACAACGCAATCGGAAGCTATTGAATTAGCTATAGCGTCTGAAGAAGAAATACCCTCTCCCTGGATAGACGTTATGGCATTGGCAACTCCGTCTGCTTTAAGGAGGCTCTCCTGGTCGGAATTGAATGCTTTTCCAGCGGCGGTTCATTCGCTAGTCGATCTAGTTGAACCAGAGCCTTACCCATTACAGATAGAAGATCAGCTACAGCCACTGGAACGTTTGGATAACGTTAATTTAGTAGACGTAGAAGGCATAACTACGAGCCTTGAAACCACGCATTGCCAGGGGAATGTCGACGATAGGCAAAAGGAAGACAGCAGAGAAATAAAAAAGAGCAGAAATGTTTTACAGGAGATCACGGCTGAAGCGGATATATGCAAATGTATCGACTGCAAATGCGACGACCTTCAAAATTGTCAAAATTGCACGAGTAGTGCGACGATGGAAGTTAATAAAAAAGATCCACCACCTCCTAAAGTAGTAGATAATTTTGTATCTTGTCTACAAAGCGAATGTTTGTGTGACGAGTCAGGTGGTTGTGGCTCTTGTTGTGTTGTTATCTGTTTGAAGACATTACAGCAGCTGCAAAAAGTATTTAGTCGAAATTGCTGCAAAAGTACTAGCAATGTGTCGTGTTGTAGGGAAAAGTTGTTGCCGTCGATGATGAAATGTCAGCTAACTAGAAACCAATGAAGCAAACTGTTTTATTACGCACCTAGTCATGCCAGGAGAACTATATTTCGCATAAATCTTCATTAAGAATTTCTTATTTATCGTGATGTATAGAATAGCTCGCTTAGCTTTAAACGCAATTTTTCACATAAATATTAATTTTAACGAATTGTTACCTAGGACAAATTGAGAGTATGGGACTGTATGTACATACCTGTACTATATTTCAAGAGACTTTGTTACATAGATGCAATATATAGGATGTTACAATACGTTTTATCGCGTGCCAACATATTTGTAGTTTTTCTACTTAAAAATTGTTAAGCGTACGACATTGTTGTAGCGTATTTTATCGAAACGAAAAGCTGCTACCTTAACGTATCCAAGGGTAGTAAATTGTTGATATTCTAAATTTCTGTTTATAACGTTCGGACACATAAGCATAAATTACGCAAACTCCCTGTCGGAAGTATGATATGCTTGATCAATGTTATGCCTATTTTGATGCTTATATGTTAAATATATTGTACATACCATCTACTTTATGCGTAATCATGGTTTTAATCGCGTTTGAAGTTATAAAATTTTACGTATCAATGATATTCATTAATTTATGAGGTATTTATGAAAAGAACCATAGTTTATAATATATATGTTACGTACCAAATATTGCAGACCCGTGATCGAGAACTTGAGAGGAAAATATTTATTGCTTAGGAACTGTCTTCTAATGCACAATACTTAGACGAGTACTACGATATGCCAAATAATTAAAGAGATTTAACTTCCGTGCAGCGTGGCATGAAATATTGTTAAATAATGTTATACATTATAGTTTAGAATCACGTTATTCTTCTACGCCATTGTTTGTTATCGAACGTACTCGAGTGTTCGAAATATTTACGGATGTAAATCCGAACAGCCAGAATGAATTATTCTATAATTTCAGCATGAAATTGTTCATAGTTGTTACGAGTACTTGTTAAATGCGATAGAGTCAAATGTACCTAAATAGTTTTTAAACGAAGAATCAATTTGTTGCTTTACCATTGAGCAAGATTTGACCAACACATAATAAATTATAATATTACAGCACGTGTTACTTTTTTCTTTTTTGAAATGAAGTTAATATCTGTGTAACTTAATAATATTTTTATTGTTACTGCACTGTTACATAGTAGCATGACAGAAATTGTGGTGGTGAATACGTGCCCTAAGCTTTATTAACGGAGAATGTTTTTACAGTTACGCAATGCGCGTGCAACGATTATGACGCAGCTTGTACTAGAGCTTCTGCGACTTCAATCGCGATAGCTGCTTCTGCTTTCGCTTTATCATCTGACGCTGATGATAATTGCTGCTGAGCTTGACTGAGAATGTCCCTGGCTGCCGAGCTATCAAGATTTTCTACAGGATGAGCTTCCTCTGCTAAAATCTGCGCAATGTTTAAGAATGTATTAGCTAAATATTTCAACAGAATTAACCGGAGCATTCCTTGCATCCTATCATTTTACGCTTCTATAGTTAACCGAAGATGTACCTGTACACTGTTATTTTCATTTATGGTAACGGTGCCAGAAGACACGAAAACCTTTTTGGTCTCTCCGCCCTGTTCGTACACTGTGACTACACCAGGCTTCAACACAGCCAACGTAGGAACGTGTTTCGGTAAAATACCAAAAGAGCCAGAAAATGATGGTACGTCTACTTGTTTGATCACGGCTTGATCATAGAATACCTACGATATCATTGAGAATTCATGGATTTAAATTGTAAAGCCCGGATTCCACAGAATAATTGTACAAAGTTGACGTGTACCTGATTAGCTCCGGCGAGAGTAAACTTCATTTCATCGCTAATAGGAGCAGGCCCCTCGGCATAAGTCCTCCTCTGATTGCGAAGGTATCTCAAGTAAGGGCGTAAATTACGAGCGAGGGTGGCCATTTTTACAGGCTGGAAGAAAAATCTTAGAGAGAATTGACGTGACAAAGAAAATTTAAGTTCTTCTGATAGGTAGAGCTGGTTACATCACAACGTTCGAAATGCATGCATAACTCGTCTTTCATACACGGGCACGTTTAACGAGCACGATGTATGAATGAGCAGGCAAAGATTGTCTACTGTTTTTAGGTGGGAGTTCAGTGAACTTACCGTGCGTTCAATTAATTATATCGTACGGATATTAAGTTATAGCAAATATCAGATATAAGTAGAGACTGTCGGTGATGGCAGACAGATCGGACCAAGTTAAAAAGCGAGGAACACGAACTCGCTCGTATCACAGCAGGAATAGCCCCCTAGTGGTGATTTCTATAAATTGAAGGAACCTACTTGTTCTGCGTATCTTCGTCTCTCTCTAAACAGCGTGCTCTCTCTTTTTAATCGCTACCTCCTCGAATCGTACGCTGTTGCCCCCGAAACGAGAAGTATTAGGCTTGCATAACTTCCAGCTTCATACCTCCACTAACATCGTGCGTTCCTATTAACTCTGCTGAATTTCTAGTCCCATTCGGAACAGTTCAGTCGCATTCTATGACGTTTCAACGCATCGAAGAAACAGCAAGGGAATTATGAAGAGAAAGGCAAGCGAACCAGTCGGGTATGGTAGTTTTCGTAACATCGGCATCTATTCTTATTATTTAAGTAATAATGAAACATGTGTTTCTATAATTTAAAAAACGTTTCTGCTGTATGCCGAAGAATAGTTTCGTCGTTAGTAGAGAAGGATGCTCTTTCTTCGTACCAGAGGTAATCCTAGGAGGAATTTTAGTCATGGGCGTCCGCAGGGGAGCGGCAAAAGGGGCAGTTTCCCCCAGGCTTTTGAGAAAAAATCGCTTACTTTTTAAAACTGATCTTTATTAAGTTTATACTAAACAAGATTTAAAAAAAAATTAAAACCGAATTCAAAAAAATAAAATTGCACTAAAAACTTTTTAAGAAAAAGGTCACCAAAATCGGTCCATATGTTGAGAAGATATGTGGGAACAATTTATGCTTAATTAAACTTCGATTCTATTATTAAATCTTTGTTCAACTTGTGTCCTATTGAAATCAACAATGGTTTCATTGACTTAATTCATGTAATTTATTTGTTCAGTACGAACATAATCAAATTACAAAATTGCGATTTTTTTAATTTATAAGTACTTTAAATTTTACTTGTAAGGTAACCCAAAATTACAGGTATTCTGTTCCCCAAGTTTCATATTATAATTTCCTTACAAATTAATGGTATTTACAGAAAATCTTGGTTCTGGTGCTTCAACTATCCTACTATAGAATTGTATTGGAACAATTCTGTGTACTTAACATTCAAACAAATTTTCCTCTGTTCAAATCACTGTGCGCCCCTGGTTTCAGTTAGAATGGAAAGTAATTCAACGGTCAATAAATATAGAATAACAGTTTTATTTTAGTATCTCGACTACACACTAAGATAACAGTGGTTTCGATGTTCAGGTTTAAAAGCGTAAAAGCTAATATTTTGTACTATGACGCATAATTGTCAGTTTTCTGTTTCTATTTTGATGTAATTAAGGCTACGTCGGTTCTGTGGTCGATTCGGATGGCGAAAAGACCAGACTGCTGATCATCGCCTTCGCCTAAATCTATATTTACAGCCTCTCTTTACAAATATGATACATCTTACCAAAATAAGTTCAATATCTCGATCACAAACAATTGTTCTCCGTTCATTCTCTCCCTTCCCTTTCTTTTTAATTTACAGGACAAAGAACGTTCGACCTCACCGGTTAACATTCTTCACGACCGCTAACAACCATCCCCGCGTTCTCGTTCAGCTCGGACGAAAGCTTTTCTGTACAATCGGTTCGTTTCGCGTTATCACCTTTCCTATGCTCTCTCCTTCATCGCCTATCATACTTCGATTCCGTCGGAAGACGTGTCCGAAGCCTGCTCCACGTTCTCTTGATGCCTCGATCTAATGTGTCTCTCGAGGTCTCTCCTCCTCACCAACACTTTACCGCAGAGCTCGCATCTGTACGGTGTTTCTCCATCGGCGTGCAATCGGACGTGTTTGTTCAGATTACTTGGATCTCCGAACGGTCGAAAGCAGAACTTGCATTTCAAGGGCTTGTAGCCTGTGTGGGTCCTGCAGAAGAACAAGGACGACATGGATGAGTTCTGAGCGAGACATAGGGTCGTAGGCGAATAGAAGGAACTGGCGTGGTAACGCGAGCAGGGCGAGAAATGTTAGCTTACCTGATGTGGATCTTGAGCCCGTACTTCCTCGAGTAGATCTTGCCGCAGTAGATGCACAGGTGTCCCTGCTTCGATTTCCCAAGATTGCTGACAATCGTCTCCATTTGAGCCGCGTGGGCGTCTGCGTCGGCGGTGATCGGCGCCGACACTGTCGCCGGGCTGTTGTACGGTGTCAGAGCATTCTCCTCCGTGGTTGGCACAGCCACGACACCGGCGTACAAGTTGCTCTGGCCCATGTACGGCTTGAAGGCGGAGTGCCTGAAGCCCAAGTCCTTATTCGCAGCAGACACGGGGATGACGGAGTCTGGCGAGACTTGCGTGGAATTGGGGGAGTGCTGGTTAGAGGAGGACGGGGAGGCTTGATTGGAGGAGCTCGAGGAACTGTTGTTCGCCAGAGAGACGGTGGAATCCCTGCTCTCCACCATGATCGGCGATATCATGGCGGGCGAGTGTCGCGACGTTTTGGTCAGCTCGAATTTGAAGGTGGACTGAGGGAAGAGGCTGAGAGACAGGCTGGACCTCGGCGACAGGCTGAACTCTTTCGCTAACACGGACCAGAGATGATTACTGTCCAGCCGATTGCACTTTAGAGCCAGGTGGATCTTCAAAGGATTTGGATACTCGAACAGGTTGTTGCACATGTGACAGATGTACCGATTCTGACCTGAAAAAGTCGATAAGAGTCTAATTTAGCCACGCTCCCGCGAGCAGCCTCGTCTCCGAGGTTCTTTTTAATCTTTAATCGAAGCACAGCTTTACCTTGAATGTTGCACGGCGTGAGGAACGGCATGTTCATCATGGCCAGAATATTCTCGGTGAACCACATCAGCAGAGGCTCCCCGGGCGTTATGCTTCTTATCGTCTTCAGTATTACTCCGTTGTCGGTGGTCATCAATAGGACGTTGCAGCTGTGGCAATCCTTCGCGAACGCGACTATCTTCAGCCAACACGGTGTGCTCACCAGGCCATCCACGCAGTAGAGGCGGCCTTCCGAATCGGCAACTTCCACCTGCAGATGATTTATCAAATCGGAGGATGTTAGTACGCTTACATCTCTCTTTCCGTAGAAAATGCACTTTTCACACTTACGTATTGAATAACCGACGTGCTCTTTTGGCAGAGTCTGTTCACGTCGATGATCTCCGTAGAAGAATCTCTGCCAAGGGTGCCAGCAGCCCTGACCGTTGGTCTGTCGGCCATTCCTTGAGGCAAAGATGTTCTCCCGAATGCGCGAATGCTCATTATCAAAGTATTCTCCCCGACGATTGGGTACACGATCGTGCTCGTCGAATCCATTCGCACACTTGAGATATAACTACTTGGAATATCGGAAATGTCCCTCAGCAACCGATATCAGATCCTCACTGTCATAACCACTGGTATGTACTGATATCCGAATCGAAGAACCTCGAACAGACGGAACCACTAGTGAAGCTGGTGGATCCTGCGAAGAATCACTGCCGGCGATCGAATAGTTCACAAGCGCTTTGGATGATCGTGATGCGATGTCGAGGTGTCAACTGAGTGCGACCTGTATTCCGCACGTGGCTTATATTCGGCTGGCTTGTGCCCCGAATTGACTACTGTAGGGGGTTAGTCGTTCACCCCCTCCAGTTCGTTTAGCCCCAGCTCTTCGTCTACGTGTAATTGTATTTAAAGAGCTGGCCAGGGGGTAACTCGGCCCTTCCTGTTTCTGATTCTCGAATCCTGATGCGCTGTCCATCATTGGAGGTGGAGGGAGGGTACTGCGGTTAGTAGAGAGGGGGTTGTACAGGACTTTACGACGTCCTCTGTGCAAGGTGCACAGGTCTTTTAACCGGTTTCTTATTAACACCTTATGAAATCATATATTTTTCTGCGTTTGAAAATATCATCAGATCAAATTCCAATTTAATTAATTACCAAGAACAGGAAATTTTTAAAAATTTCAAATTCGTACTTCTCACCCTTGTTTCTTGCATAGAAATTCTTCCTTTAGGTTGGTGTTTCCGTACTGTACCGCTACTTGGTGTTGTCCCGCCCTCCCAGCGCTTCTTGACACAGGATTGGTCTCTCGTTGCATTAGATTCAAACCCCCTGGAACGACGTGGCCAATAATCTACCCCCGGGCACAGACCCTTTGGCGAAAATCCTTCTTCTGTATCGCACTCCGAATGAAATCATCGTGAATTTTGGTACCGTTAACAATAATTCATAACATTTCCCGCAATCCATACTTGAAGTAATTTTAAACGATCGCATGCTTGCACAATAGTAGAATATTGCGAGCTGGCAAAAGTAGATACTTGCAAGAAGCTACGATTATGACAAAAAAATTAGTTAAACGCAGTATGGATCCTATAATTTTGTGATGTTTATTTTTCAAAAAATTACCAACCCATAAGACAACTCTTACATTATACAATTATTAAATCTACCAAGCCATAGTTCGATTTTAGGCTTAAGGCCCTCAACAGCCCAAAATTAGGTCGTTCTTCGAACGCATATTCTGAAGTAATATTCTGAATGAATATAGAGATAATTTTTTTACTTAACTTTTAAGCGTAATTTCGTTGACATTAATGCGCAAAAAGAAAATTTTAAATATGTATATAGCGAAAAAGTTATAAATATAAATGTAAGAACTTGTACGCGATGCACCGTTTGATCACGAACACGATTCCGGACAGATAAATTACCTAAAACAGAAAGTAAAGGCATTTTTATAATCCATAAGACAGTCTCCATCTCGTGCAGCGAGCAAACTTTTAATAAACAAATTAATATAATTTTTATTTATCTTTTTTTGAAGAATTCATATTGTAAATGTGCTCCCAATACACGGAGGGGAATAGTTTCCTGCAGCTCCCTGTAAATTTTCATTCAAATCGTTGGAGCGGTTTTCGAGATTTTATGTTCACCGTTTTGGAAAACGTAGTTTCTGGGAAATCGCGTTTCAAGTTGGACATTGTTATCCGATCTCATGTGCAGGCTCATACATTTTTTACTGTCATTCCTTCAATTTTGGAATTTCGGGGTCCCGTTGCGCTTCAAATACGTAGAAAAAATGTAGCTAGCGGAATATACAAACATCCTAAATACCAATTTTCATAAGTTTTTAGGGTAACCTACCCCCTTAAAGAACAAAAGGTACAGAAAATTTAAAATAATATTGGTTATACTCTTCACTATTAAATAACACATTTAAAAACATTGTAAAATAATAACAAGCTACTTCTCTTTAACAATTAAAATTTTCAAAGCTGAGGGTTGTTAGTTTTCTGCATAACTAGGCTCAATTATCTTTGTCGCAGCTGGTCCCTGCGCGTATATAGTCGCGGGTGCATGGCCCAGCCGAGTATTATACGCGATAGGTACAGGGATGATTGCCAGAGTACCGTTCCGGTAGTTTACGTGGCCATTTAAAGTCGACCGCGACTGGCGCCGGATTGTCTGATCCATTTTTGACCGACTAGTCCGCTAATACGACCCAGGGGCCCTGCGACCTTTCAGTATCGCTGGAGCGTAACGCCAAAGGACACAGGTACCTAGCCGCGCGCGATCCCAATTTCATTAAACCCTTTTGCATTTCCATAATCTTCGATTGTTTTACCACCGTCTAAGAGCCCCTAGACTTTTATGATCGACTAGCTTGTCGGCTTCAGGTGTCGTTATGATTTTACTAGCTTCACTTGCAACCCGGTTCTCCTTCCTTTACGCTCGCACGACAAGCTTGATAAGCGCAAACCGCCCATCAAGGCAATATTTAATCGTCAATTATAACGCGTGGTATTGGGCAGCGGTAAGCCTCCTCGCAAGTTGACAGAGGAAGAAATCGACAACGGGAAAGAAACTGATGAATTAAAGCGACACGTTTTACTCGAGCGTAATTGAATTTTCGTTCTGTCGAAGCAGACAAGTACACGCGGGAGTGACACGCAGGTCCTGGCTCCGTCACCAGGAGCCAAGCGCTGGATGTTTGATGGGGCTATAAAAGCCTCATGTGAAAGGACATTGTTTGGCTCAGCTGCAATCCAGCGTGCATCCCCGTCGAGGACGAGGGACTCAGCCGAAAGGTGCATCTGAATCAACGCTTGATTAGGAAATTAAGTGGCTCATTCTTCTCGCACGCGTGCGTAGATCGCGATCCAGCGATACCACTTGGATTTGCCTAATCGTTCGCCAATCTATACGTCCTCCCCGCGCGCCAGCCCATGGTCCGAGTACCCCGATATTCTTTTATCTCGGACGATGAAGTATCTCGTAAAGGACGCATAGTACAGCGCGTCTGTGGCTCGACGGTTTGGAAGAAGGCGGGCGATTCACACGCGTAGAGAATTTCGGCGCATCGTTCGTTCGTTGATGACCGTCTCCTTGACTCGCGCATCCTCTTACGAGCGGCTTAGGATAGCCGAGGAAGGCCACCCTAACGAGCCACTTAATGCTTGGTTGGCGGTGCTCGCGATTACGCAGCTACAGGTATCCCCTGGTAATTGTTAGTACCGACTGATCGGCAACTTACGACGCTCGGGCTTAATACGTCGATCTGTATCTAGTTCTGGTTAAAAGACGCTTAGCGTTATTACAGCTGTTGGGTTTCGGGTAGAGGCCGAGCGGGATCGTACAGAACAGGGTTTCGTCATTTCTGCTTAACGATTTCGAGGTAGGATCGAGCGATCTCTGCTCCGTAGGAGAACGAGAAGGAGGGTATGGTGTCTTCTTGGTGGTTCTCCTGCACGGATGACGTGATTCATCCAGGGTGAATGGTGCCGGACCAGGGAATGACACGAGTGTTCACAAGCTGCACCATCCCCCCTGTACCAACCCCTCGCTCGAGCACGAGTGTTTCACCATTCTCTGTTGCCCCACGTACGGACCAAAGCAAGCTACGAGCTACGGCAAGTGTTCGAGACCCTCGCGCGCTTAGGCGGTGGCAAACACAAGCGTGCAGGCCTCCTGCAAATTTATTCTTCGTCATTTACCAGCCACCTTCTTTCCCTCGGATACTTTGCCCAGCCACGATCGAGCGAAAGTTTCAAGATCGTCAGTTCAGGGCATTTCTAACCCTTTCTATACATATCCTCTCAATTTTCTACGGAGCATGCGCGCACCGAATTTGTTTTATGTTATACATTCAAAGACAATCGTCGGACTGTGTTTAGTTTAGCAACGGAGGATCCGTATCGCGTTGGTTAGAGATACAATCGGCGATATTCCTGTTTCTTACCGCAGCGGCTGGATAAATTTCAGTTTTTGCCCGCATCCCCGCTTGGGGTTGCACCCTCGGGCTGTCTCTTTCTAAAATCAGGGTGCATTGAGAGAAGCGCGAGCAGGCGAGCGAGCAAGTGTTCCGGCGTGACCAATGGGCCCTTGCACGCATGTGCGCGCTTCCCAATGCGATATTAATATCGCGATTATCATCTACGTATTATCGTCAGCCCCTCGCCGCACGATGCTCAAAATAAGCCTGCGAGGAGCACCCTGCTCGGCTTGTGCGACGGCTGCCAGTACTTTCACCAACCACTTTTCCTAACTCTTGAATCAAACAACAATCGCATCGCGAAACAATCCTTCGCTCTCGTCCCTTTCGTGCCACGGTGGCAAATCACTGTGGAATCCGAGAGTCGATTTTAAATACGGCAGCGTTGTTTCCAGATTCGCATATCACTCTGTCTTTGGGTGACCAGTGTCGATCTGTTGGTGCATAAATTTAGATGCTCGGTAGAAGCGTAGATCTCTTCCGGCTTCGGGAGCGAGGCAGTGCGGCGCGGCGGCGAAATCGTTGACGTGGACCCCTTCGCCACGCAGAGACGTAACAAATCTTATTGTTCGGCGCCCTTTTACGAGATCCTATATAACGCGACCACGCTGGATGCTACGGGGCGAAGCCTGAATTATGGTCGCCTTTGCGGGGAGGTGATCATAAAGGTGATTCGTCTCGGTCCTGCAAGTGTCAAAAGCCTGTCCCTAATAGCTTTTTCAACGAGGCACGGGCGTATGTATTGTTAATATTCGCTAGGAGTAGTCGCGAGTGCTGGTCAAGTAACTAGTGGGTTAGCTTTTGCAATAGCTTTTCTTGGTCGCAGCTAGCTTTAACACGGCGTTTAAGTGCCATGGAATGTCCATGAGAGACTGGATAGCGAAAGATCCCATGAATGAAGCTTACGTAAAGGCACGTTGTCATTTCTCGGTCGCATCCGACACAGCCTAAGTCAGAATTTAGTTGTTTCGGTCACGTGCCACCGACATATTGTCCGCGTCTCGTGGAGGCGAGTGTTCTGTAACTCGACACGTGCCGGTCCACCGCCCTACAGCGCGAACGCGGAGGACGGTGCACCCCATCCTCGGCTTCCTATTTAGCCATTAGCTACTGTTTACTCGATTTTAAGAGTCAATTCATTCGACGGGCCACCGTAAGCAAACAGGCACAGTACGAGCCGCCATTGTCTCGATCTCAGGGCCAAGCAACCGTTTCTCATCTTGTTATAGCTCTCGATCGGGAAACTGGTGAAGCAAAAAGCATCTAGCTCGGTAGATTCGCAGCGAGAGAGTCCTCGGACCTGGCGGAACGGGGAATATCACGTGGAAATACAGGTGACACGGGTCACATGATGAAATAACGCAGAACCCTCTGTGCCCGATCAGTGGCCCGGGGTTACTTGCCCCTGCCCCGACAACCTCCCTTCGTGATTCTCCCTAAAACACGATTCACTTGGCACACAAGTTTTCTGCATATAATGCGCGGTATCGGGACGAACCCCGCCGCTTAATTTAATCCAATACAATATGGACCCCCTCACCTTGTTGTTCACCGTCGGAAGGGGTGCGCTAAAGAGGGTGGGTGGCTTTTTAAAACTGTGCTGATCTCGATTCACCGTGAAACCTCATCCTATTATGATCGATCTAATCCTGATTGGCTCGGACAGGTTTTTTTACTTTCGCGGTGCACCGACCACGAGTCTTATCTAGTTTCAGTGGGGAGAATTAGATTCAGACATATTCTCCATCCTGGCATTCTCCTCCCCCGTGTGGTTTTATGGGACAGTCGCGTTTGTCGTCGCTTCGTTAAACAAAGGAAGAGGAAAAGAAGCCCTGAAATTTATGACTTGGTTCGATCGCGGTAATCCGTAGAACGAGACGTGGCCTATTCAAATTTTGGTTCGCCGAACCGTTGCAGTACTGTATTGTCCGCGCGCAGCAGACCGAGACGGCGCCTTTTTGTAATTGCAGGCAATTTCAGGGCGACTTTGCCCGTACCCTTCCGTGGGGCTGGTGCGTACAGGTCTAAGGTAATCTAATAAACGGGAAGGCAAGTTACAGGGGACAGGTGCTGGAAGCGTTGTAGGCGCCGAAGCTGCCCATCATCAAGACTTCACGGCGCCGTCAGCTATTCTTCGTAACTTACGATCCAGGAGCTTATTTTTTTTTCATTTACCACCGCTTATCGTTTCAAACGATCGGTTTATGACCAGGGCCTTGCCACTTTCCAGCAGACTTTTACAACATCTAGCATCGCGAGCGTTTCTCAACTTTTACCCAGCGAAGTCGAGTCGCGGCCGCGTCCTCCCCGTATTTCTCGCTCCTAATCCGGAATAACAAATAAGCGGGGAGGCGGAATTTAGTTCGACGGTTTTAGCGACTCCCGATTTATATTCTCGACTTAACGACTGTCTTTGCAGCTGCGCTTTCGTCTATGGCAACGTCGAAAGATAATCCAAGGAAGATAAGCCACCATTAGGCACAAATATCTTAATTCTGTCCAGAGCTGTTTGCTTCCAAATTGCACGGGGCAAGTCAAATGACTCGTAGGCTTTCAGCGCAAAAAAGGGTAGAAGGGAAATGTGAAAAGCCAGTGCGTAAGAATGTTAAATATTTCATTTATTTGCATCGTTTGAAATGTCTGTCGTAAAGCTATTATCGCTGCGAATAGTTCACGTACCGCTCTTGCCGCTTGAACAGATTTCACTCTGGATTTCTTGTAGCCATCGTTGCTCCTCGGCTCGAGACGGTCCTGCAAAAGATAACGAACGGAATCGTCTTGAAAGCGAGTCCGCGAAGGTGCTTTACGAGTTGCTCGAAGCGCGTGAGATTTATTAACGCCTCGTTCTGGATCCGTTGAGCAAACTTATGCGGAAGCGGGCCGGGTGTCGAGTGTAGGAGGATCGATAATTAATTCCTGATGGATTTTTGTGGAAGCCGACGGTGGTGGTGGCTGTTCGTGTTTGTCGTAGGGAGGATCGCAAACGCGGTGGAGACCTGTCACTGGGGCACGAGCGGAGGAGATGGATTTGTTTCGCAGCTGTGTACACTGCTTAATGTAGAAGCCAGCGGGGATGGGGATCGGTCCGATGCTGCTGGTAAGGTGTCCCTAAGTCCGAAAGCTAACTATCATACGCTCGTTTCTCCGTCCAAGATCAACGAGCGTTAAAACCTCGGCAAACGAGGGAAAAGAGGAGGCGACGATCGCTTAGATAATTCCTCTGATTTACGTACAATGCTGGTCCCGGTGATATCTCTCGCTAAACGATGTCCGCGCCGTGGATAACTGGTGGTTGGTAATTCACGAAATTCGGATCGCTGCCACCGTCCTCCAAGTTGTCCATCGACGGTTTCCTCCTTCTCAAGGCGTCGTACTCTTCGCCGAGCTTTTTGTACGTTTCCGCGCGATTCTCCAGAATCTCCCTGATGATTTCTAGAAGGTTGCGCGAAGGGGTGAACAGGAAGATCCGAGCGTGGGCGAGGGTACCGAAAGTTTCGCATACTTCGTAACGGTACCGAGCGGGGTGTACCGCGGAAGATTCTAATGAGTGTTATTTATGAGATTTCGGTCACCGGGGCGACAAGAGGGATCGGTATGTCGCGACATAGTGGCACCACGTCTATGTACCTGAAGCTTATAGCCTCCCGTTCCGTCTTAGGGCTATTAACGAACGGCGCGAAAGTCCCTTCCCCTTGCACGCCGTTACAAATCCTCGGTAGGCAAAAATGTTATTAGCGCCAGTGACAGCGGACAAAGAGAGGCTTTGCATCGGTAGCGAATGACACCTTTGTAATTTAAAGTCAAGTTCTCCGTTACGGAAAAGTACCGGAGGCGTACGCTTTGAATATCTACGTGCCACCCATGAGCTCGAATTACGAATTACGAATTACGTTTTGCATCTCACGGACAACATTTACCCGTGAGTAATTCCCTGCTCTCGATCATGTTGCCCATTTCTTTCTTCACCTCCTTCATCAGCCACGGCATGAAGCCATCCTCGACATCTGCGTAAAACAAATGTTACGGGTTTCCATGTGATCCGGCTGGGTTTAAAAAACGGATTAGAAGCGAGGGGCGAGCGTGCGTCGCTATCGGATTGGATATCATACTCTTATCTATCGTATGTATCTATTATGTACATAAAGAAAAATTAATAAACCTTTCTGATTAACTAATTCACAAAAAGTAGCAGTGTTCTTGCGAGTTCACGAACCAGCCTTGATCTCGTCCAGCAGGAACCCGGACATCTTTAGCCCTTCGAGAACCGCCGGAAGAAGCTCCGCGATGTAACCCGTCAGGAGGGTGGCGGCTGCCACGCGTTCTTCCGATTCCTTTTGAGTTTTCATTGCCTTCTCGTGCTGCCTCAATCGTTGGTCCTTCGGGACGACGTTGCAAACGTAAGTCTACCCTTTGCGCGACTCCATTAACACGTTCCGCACGGCTGATGTCATAAGACATAAACCGGGCGACCGTTTATGTCGGTTGACGTCATAAAACGCAATGCGCGTGCTTAATGATGCGCGACTATTTCTCAATTTTAGTGCTTTAGGTTTGGATTTGATTGATTTATGGGAGTAAATCCTTCTTCATTATTGTTTTGGCTACCACCTGGTACCGTTCGGATTCAGTGATCGACACCAGAAATCGAATTAGAACGTCAAAAAGCGATATACCCGTAAATTCAAAAATCCAGTTTACAATAGTTTTTTTATTACTAAAGTTGTTCCTATTCAATTTCTTATGGCAAATAAGTAATGAAAACACGAAAAAAAGTTTCGTTGCTGGGGAAAGTTCTAAAAAAAGTTCTTTCGCTTCACAAAAGAAGACTAGTGGCCGATCTGACTTTTCTATTTAAAATTCTCAATGGCTATATTTGCTGCATCGAGATCCTCAGCAAATTGTGTCTAAATGCGCCCGAACGAACGTTAAGATCATTTCCCTTATTCAAACCCGCGCTCCTAACGACTAGTGTAGGACATGCGGATCCCATAAACAGGATACCTGGCGAACGTACATAGCTTCGAGTTGAATTTCTGTAACAATGCACTAGTGCCCTTTCTAACAGCGGTGCGCAAAATTACACCTGTTATAGCTATATGCGGTTGCATTGTAAACCTTTTAAATTTGTATCCGTGTATTACCTCACACAATCATTTCTTACTACTACTGTATAGTTGTTTATTAAGGGCTAGTCCCGATTAAATAAATAAATAATTAAATAAATAAATAAATAAAAAATCGGCCGTGCGGAACGTGTCAACAAATCTCCGTTTCAAAAGTGTCTCCATCTACCTTTTCCTCTCTTAATCTTCGTTCCTGCTCCTCAAGTCTTCGCGCCTCGGCCTTCTCAGCCGCGCGCAATTCTAAGAATTTCCTCTGCTGCTCTTTCAGAGCAGCGATTTCCTCCTCCTCGAGAACCTCTATCAACGCCTGCTCGATCGTTTTCCCGACGAGCAGCTCCAATATCGGCTGCACCTCGAAGTCGAAGTCGAACAGCTGCAAGTAGAGTTTGACTGCTAATCTTTCGGTGCCTCGTCCGGCAATGGGGAGAACTTACGTCACCAGGTTCGATTTGCGTGCTGACATCCTCGCCGACTTTCTCGGGGCAATATTGCGGGGTTGGTGGCCTGTCCAAGAAGTAGTCGGTTTGCGTGGCGACGTCCGCCTCGTCCGGTTTTTCGGACAGCTGTCGAATAGAATTTTTAAGGGAATAACAGGGGAATGGTAAGTGGTTCGGATCGAAGGGCGCTACCTCTTCGAGAAAGATATCCGTCTGCACTGGCTCGTGTTTGCGACCAGCAACAGGAGGCGGTGAGCCTGCTCTGGCGACCAGGGCGCTGGTATCCTGCGTTTGAGCACGCTTCCGAGCCAAGTGCCTTCTCCTGGCCTCCGCTTGCCTCGCCGCTGTCGATTGTTCCCCATCGATCTGCGACAAATACGCAGACGTTCCTCTATCAACCATAGAACTTACCTTAAAACTTCGACCAGGCGTTTCGTTCGTCGCCTATTCATTCGAACGTCGGCGTTTTCTTACTTACAAGGACTTGCGCGGTGGCGTACGTGCTTCCACGAACGACACGACGGTCAAACATGATATTCCCGAAAGGAATCTGTTGATCGCTGTGAACAGAGTAAAACATATTTGTCTGCTTCGGGTTTATGCCAATGGAGTAGCCGTGGCTGTTGGGCAAGCGTCGACAAATTGTAAGTGGGCGCTTGGAATTATGCACGCAATGTGTATCGCGTAACGCTGAGGTACGATCTCGCAGCACGCGACTGTATTCGATAATAGAGGCTCGGTTTTTCGTCCGATATGCGAGGGGATATTTTCGTAAGAGTGTAGAGTTCGTCGACGACGAACTTACGTCGGATCGTTCTTCCTGGCGATCTTAGGTCGGTCGTCCAAGGTCGATGCAGCCATGGCTGTGGCGTTGATCATTCCGAGGGTGAAATCGACGGTGGCCTTGAGAGCGGCTGGACACCTAGCATTATGGCTGCTGTGACGTACCTCTGGCTTCTTGGCCAACGACACGAGTGACTTGAATCTGGATCGCAGAGGGCAGCTGTCGGTTTCCTCGTTGTCGTTCGCGATAGGAGCGATACCGAGAAGAGCCGCCACTTCCGGCGGTGGCATCAGAAACTCCCCCGTCTTCACGGTGGTGATGAACGGTTTCTTGCGAAACAGTTGGTTCCTCTTCGCGCTCTTGCGCTGATCCTCCTTCTCCTGTTCCTGGATCTTCTTCAGTTTCGCGTTCAGGACCTCGTTGAAGTCCTCGGTGGACAGGGTGATGCTCGGCTTGATCGCCGGCACCTTGTCCAGCGACCGCAAGCTGTCCTGGCTCCTGCTCCTCGTTTTCTTCTTCAAGGGATTCACCTGGTTGGACTGCAGGCTCGCCTGAACAAGGTGATCGTTCGATTTGCTGAGCCGCTTCCGATAGTACAGCCCGTTTTTAGAGTCCTCGTGCCGATTGATTTCAAACCGATTCGCCTCCCCGTCGCCGTTCACGTGAAGCAGCGGCAGATTGGTGTCCAGGCCATCCTTCTGGAGGATCGTGAAAGCGGGGAGACCCTTGAGCTCGTGATCGAAGGGATCGCCGTTGACCGTTGGCGGCAACGCCAACGTGGAAATTCCAGCCGGCATGTCGCCCTCTTCTTCGTCAATCTTCCGTGGAACCTCCTCTGTTGCTCATCGTAAGTGAATCTCTTTCCTTCTACATCCACTGGATTTTCTGTGATCGACGCTCGCGCCGGGGTAAGTTCAATGACGCGAACTTGCCAGGCAGCTGATGCGCGAGGACGCGTCAGGTAGCAACGGATCGCGACGCTCGGACTTTTTCAAGTGGAACGGGTCGGGCTGCGCTCAGACCGCCAAGTAGCGCGTCCGTACGGAAACCGTTCCCGCGATTATTCGCTCAATTATTTAGAAACAGAGTCACGAATTGTGAATAATGCCTGCAGTTGTCGTACAGAGTTGGAGGCTCGGGATTCCGACGCGCTATCGATCCCAAGAAAACGTTATTTTTCATAGGGCATCAGCATGTATCGTAGAGGAACTTTCTCTATAACTCTATACGGAAGCAACAAACACCGCGGAAGAACGTGCACGTTTGAAGAGTTTGAAAAAGTAGCGGGTGAGAATGTTGCGTCCACGACATTACTAACCGGACTCGCAACCGCGCGAGCGAGTTCACAGACTGGACAATGTCCTTAGGAATCGACCGACATAGACCGCAGACAGGGTGCGCGTATATTTTTACCGCGCGAGCGGCCACTCAATAACGCTGACCATCGTCAACTTTGCGCATGCCTAAGTCATGGCCCGAAGGGGCTCGAAATCGGTGGTAACTATGACCACGTACGTCCGTCCACGTTCCATGCTTGTCCCGGACCTCGCGACCCCCTCCTCCAACCCCTTCAAGGTGAAACGTTACGTTTGACCGATAGTTTCATGTCTTATGTCGCCTCGCATCGCCACCCCCGCGCCTCGGGCCCCGTCGTCCAAGGCAGACTAATCACATCCTTTAAATCGCGTGCTCGAATCTTGGCCTCCGTTCTCCGGAGATTAATAACGCCGGTTCGTACATTCGATCATCGACCCTGTCCAGTCTTTCAATTTCCATTTCCATTTGGATTTCGTGGAATCGTAGCAGCGCTCCAACACCTGTTCTTTCCGCTATTAGCATACTGCGGCTGTCCTTGAGGCGGAGGTGTGTTTCCCGCGAAAGCCGCGTGATTTAGAATTGTCAAGCTTATCGGTTCGTGCGCGATGAGATAAGCTAGACGAGCGTACGCATTTTCTTCTTTTACCTGCGGAAGGTGCGCCCTTCTAGCAAGGAAGTATGAGACGCGGGTGGTTGCATCGTAGGGGGGTCTGGCGTGCGAGCGCGAACAGAACTGGATAAGAATCGAATCCCGAGTGAATCCCATCGCGCTTGGCGGGATAATCTACGCGCTGCAAACTTTTATTGCATTATCCATGAATCCCTAGTTTTAGATTTGCCTATAGTTTGCGGATTCTCCCCGAGCGGCGTCACTCTACTCGGAATTGATTAATAATTCCGGAACTTAATAATAGACATATCGTGGGCTTTTCTACATTCGAAGACCGAACGCAGGCTTTACCTTAGGTTTCTTTTCAATCATACTAGCTGGGGATTTTAAAAGTTATAACTTCGGTGGAAGCTCATTGCGAGGCCAACTGATGACTCTCGATAGCAGCGGTACAGTTTCACCTTAGACTCACCCATTACTCACAAAGTTATTACGGGTTTTATGTCGCACGATATCGCTACTCGGTTGGGAGGAGTTTAAAGATCCGATAAGGAAAGCTGGAAAATCTATGGCACGGACTTGTCACGCTTCTTGCTACAATTTATAATTTACCACTGCCAACCTTCGACGCCTGCCCGCGATCGTTTGGCCGTTTCGC
The DNA here is from genome assembly GCA_963971345.1 of Andrena flavipes. Lineage (NCBI taxonomy): Eukaryota > Metazoa > Arthropoda > Insecta > Hymenoptera > Andrenidae > Andrena > Andrena flavipes. Next base: position 65,294,846 of record OZ020480.1, read on the forward strand.
TTTAGAGTTCATTACTGTTTATTACTTGTTATTTAGCTGACCGGGAACTTACGTGGGTGGATTTCGGTATTTCTTTTGAATGTGTAGAATTGCCCTTGGACTCTTGACGAATGTATACGTCTCCTTTTTCTCCAAATCCGCGAACGGTACATTGAACGCGTGCACCCCTCGATTGCACATCTTGCACATTTCTGCAGTCCTCGTAGTCATTTTCGTTCCTCTGCAATCCCACTTCAACGACTATTTCTGTTCCTACTTATCACCTATGTCACACTTCCCTTGTCCTCCCAATGTTGCGTTGCCCTCGCGGTCAGATCTCCGAGAGAGACTCCCATGTACGTCCGTCAAAGGCGATCAAGGCATAACCCGAAATGATCGTAGTATTTTAGTGGGATGGCTGACTTTTACTGGCGTCGTCAGGGAAACACAAACAAAGGGAGAGTTTCCTCTATCGATGTAACATTTGGAACTCGTGGTCGATCTCTTGGAAACGAAATTTGGTAATTTAATTTACATCCGTAAATACTTTCGGTTTATTCTATTCTCTAACAAGTAAGGTTTGATCGTAACGTTTTTATTGTATCTTTAAAAATTACCAAGTTCTGCATTATACCGTATATTCATTCTACTACGATTTGGTAATTGTATTGCTATCGTTTATTAAAGAGTAGGATCGATACACCTAACATCGTAAAAGAGTTCGTACCACGCGTTCTGAAATACCGACTTAGTTAACAATCAATGTTAAGTCGCAGACAAGATATAGGATAGATCAGGTATAGGGTAGACCACCGTGTAATAGACAGGTGTTCCGACTCGTGTTTAGAATGTGTGACTTTTTCGTCCTAGTTCTTCTGGAGGCCGCTAGATTGGCGCTCCAGGAGAAAATGCTATCTTTTTGCGTATCTAATACGATATACATACTCGGGCCCATGGGCTCTTTTCAGAGCCTAGGGCCTTTTATTTTTCTTAATAAACAACAGTAGGACTAAAAGCTCTACTATTACAATCACATAAATGCACGCGGATATGGATTTCTTATCACGACGCCTCTCGCGACGGTCAGGGGAACCACACAGAAATCGGCACATAAAATCGCTGGGGTAAAGGTGCTGAGACGAAAATTGTACTGTTTCACAAGATAAATATAATGTCACCGAAAACAGTTTTTTTTTTTTGAAGATTAATTTTTTTGGAGAGGTCTTGTATTTTGTTTCTATATTGTTGTAGAGCATAAAAAGGCAAATTCAACCTATATAATCATGTATATTAACGATGTACTACAGTCGACTAAAACAAGTTAAAAAAACAAAATATTTTCAAATTCGATGCGGCACGGTTTCCCGTTCTCCAATCGATTTCAAATTTTGCACGCATTATTTTTTTTTTCCAAAGGCACACTTAGGGGTATGTTCCCGACAAAAGTCTAAAAATTATTTTTCGACAGGAGTAATTAAGAACTAATCGCCTTATGATCACGCAAAATATCAACGTCACACAAAAACGTCACAAGCATACTTACTACTACAATCATACGTCGATACATCCGCCATCTATGGGCTATTACTAAAAGTATAGGTTCGTGTAGATGCCAATAGAGAGCACTTTACATTTGACGTAACAGACGGAGAGGAAAATGACAGCCTTTTCCCTCAGAACCTGATTGAGAATGTTAAAATGCTTATTGATCACCCATGCTTTCGTTGTTCAACAAACATTTTAACATTCTCAATCAGTTTCCGAGGGAAAAGGCTGTCGTTTTCTTCTCCGTCGGTTATGTCAAATGTAAAGTAATCTGGGCAGACAGCCAAAAGCGCCTGGTGCTCTTTACTGGCATCTACACGAACCTATACTCTTAGCAAACAGCCCATAGATGGCGGATGCATCGACGTATGATTGAAGTAGTAAATATGCGTGTGACGTTGTGCCGTTCTCATTTGTACTCGCGCGAGCGCCGTCATTTTTCAGTGGATAACCCTGTAATTATCCAAAAAATTTGTTGACCGAACAAATGCGCTGATATCACTTTATGTATTTTTGAATAATCTACAAGTGCGGTCGAAATTATAATTTCCTTATTTAACCCTGTAATGCTACGAGTGGTAGGAATTAAAATTAAATTCTGCTGAAACCTTTTAAAATCTAAAACGGTCTGAATGTTACGATACAATATATGTATATTGTAGTGATACAGGGTTAAAAATGTTTTTTTTTCCTTAGGAGTCGAGTATGAATTCACTGATGGTACCGATTTTGGTGGTTGGATTGTACGCGATTCCCAAAACTACCGCTTCTAAACGCAGAGAGCGCAACAAAAGGAAGTCAGTATTTCACAGTCATTCATGAACAGAGGACACTACGATCACTCTCGATCACTACCTCGTCTGGTAATAGCAGTACATTTCAACCTCCAATACGTATATATCGACGACGTCGCTGTACCGTCGGACGAAATGGGCCGAGTTCTACCTTACCAGCTTGCATGAATATTTCCTAAAGATATGATCATTAAAAAACAGTAAGATAGAGTGCTTAGTGCTTGTTAGACTGTGAATTGCTTTTGATACACCACTTTTATTTGAATTTCTGTAGATGATGAGTTACAATAAATAAATTATGAAATAAGTACAATTATGAATAAGTACAATTGTTTTAGATAAGCACTAAAGTAGTAACTAAAGTGGTAATCGCACGAATTACTAAAGATTATGAACATTTTCTTTAAGATAATCGAAGCTTGGAATTAATACGAGGGTGTGGACGAGCCAGGGCCTTTCGGGTTAGTCACATGATCGAAGAGTGGGTGAAGAATGCCAGAAAACCTTCCTAATACAAATGAAAGAAGGAAGAAGAACTGTTCGAGATCGACTGGAACGAAAAAGAAGTAGAGAGCATATCGAGGAAAGAGGAGGAGAATGAGGAGGAGGAGAAGAAGAGAAGACGCGAAGGCAGAGGCGTAGGAGGAGGTTGAAGGAAGAGGGAAAGATTTTGGCACCCTGCTGAGCCTCCTAATTGCCTCGCCATGCTTCCCTCGAAACGTTCAGCACGCCCTTGAACCCTCTCCCGGGTCCACCTAACATCCTAAAAGCCTACAGAGGCACGGACGAAGGCTCCGCTCCTCTTTCTCCCGTATCTTCTTGCTCTTCCACTTCCTCTTCGTCTCCTACCACTCCTTTCTCTTCATCCAGGACGCTGAATAAGCAACATCATCTATCACACTGCGCGAAACGATATATTTGTTTTCGCCGGACCTCTTTAATTATTTACATCCAGCCCCCGAGTGGAACCCTCCGGTTTACTTTGCCCCTCCATAGAGTCACGGCTGCAGGCCTTGTTCGTGTGCATCGGTAACATTTCAGTTTTCAGTTTTTTGGGAGATAAGCCTGACAGGCGGAGGAGGTGTACCGGTCCATGTTTCCAGGATTACCGAGCGGCGAGCATTTCCAATTTCACCGTCTACCGCAAGATTCCTACTTATTTAGTGACAAATGTATATACCTATAAAAAATCCCAAGGAAAGATCGACCGGTAGGACCGATTATCGCGGTGGAATGTCCGTGGTGGAATTCGTGATGAAATTCGATCTCGCTATTGGAACCACCAGATAATGACTAGGAAGTCTGGGGGCGTGGTAATGAGAGCTGAACCCAGGCAACTCGCTCGATCTTCTCCGCGTCTCTTCTCTCTCTATTTCGCGTTGTTCGTCGATGCCGTGGGCCCGTGCCCGTGCCCGTTTTCTAGCTGGTCCCCGTCCCTGGCTCGGTGATAAATCACACACGAGATATCGGCACCTCCCCCTGTCCATTTGCCAGGGGTACGTTCGCGTTCCTCCAGTGTAAAAGACACCCCTCGCGGCCGAGACCGAGACCGAGGCCGAACCCTAGACCCCCTCGGCCTCACGGAGGCCACTTCGTCTTCTTTGGCAGTTTCATCTGGACCTACTAGGCATAACGCATCAATCTTGACCGCGAATCAGGACCATTCCTTGCACCGCTGTCTTCAGGCACGAAGGTAACCGTGGTTTTGCAAGGGGATGGGCTGAGAGCCATATTTTTCTGTCTGCGAAGAGACTGCGCGACACTCATTCTCGCGAATACGATTATACGATTACACAGATTCTTTGGCACACACGTTCTTGATTAAAAGTTGCTCGCGAAGAAGCCAGATGGAAGCGGAACCAAAGGAAGAGAGAGTTCAGAGTGGACTGCAGGACAATTCTCGAGAATTAGTCAGCCAAAGTGTTTGGCCGCATTAGAATATTTCACGGAGAATCATTCGTTTCGGTGAATAGGATCCCTTGTTTGTTTTACGCGTGGTGGATTGTTCGGTCGACCAAACCGAGGTAAAGGGACACTAAACAAGGAAGCGTCTCGTAGTTGTCGCGAAGGCGCTCGCCTGGCTGGCCACCCGAGAGGCTCGTTTACACCAGTTGTAGCAGCTCCTCGTCTGCCTGCCACCTTTGTCTCGACTCTCGTCCACGAACCTCTCTTCCTTCTTTGCCCTGTGTGGTGTCACGGTATGTACGTTGCGCACTGTGCCGGGTCGGGGCATCGCATTCTTCGAAGATAGGAGGTCGCGCGCAACCGCAGCTTGAATTTGGAACAAGGCCGATCTAATGCGCGGACAATGTTAACTGATGAGCGAAGCTGGACCCGTTGCCGTTGCAAGAACAATGCAGTCAAAGGGAAACAGAGGAGAAAAAACAATGGGCTCCCATTAGCATCTACCTGAGTCTCTTGGGTCTCCTCTTCCCTGGCTGCCTCCCTTTTTCCCTTTTCTCTTGCTTCGCGTATCCCGCTTGCCTCCCGCCTTCTCGACGCCCTTGTTTCTCCCTACGGCCAGCAACTCTATTCCCGGAGAATCCAAGAAATTTCGGCGATCGCTCCTCCCGGTCGTTTCACGGTTTACCGCGTTAAATAAATTGCGCTCTAGCGTCTCTCTCGTAGGACTGCCTGCTGTCAGTGGGCCGGGCAGAATGCGATCATCGTGGGGTAATAGTTGGGCCGTTCGAACGGTCAAATGTTTCCGCGGAAAGCAACGGTTAGGATTCCTCTTCCTTATTCGCGGTTCAATCGGAAACCTGTTCAAAGTTCGTGTGGTCCAAGGAACCGGTCGACGAAAGGCTACGTCGTAGAGCCAATGAAATATCGTTCGGTCGCAGTTGGAGTCTCTCGAAAAGCAATAAATAGATCGTTTTCAAAAATCTCCCTCGGACCCCGGATCCCTCGTTTAGCACCGCGCCGAAAGCCACCCGGGGACCCTTTTTCGACACGCCTCAGCTGTTTCCCACTCATTTTCACGGGGATAACCCCGATTAATAGGTTTCCCCGCGAGAAATCGCGATCCGCGGAACGCATTCGCCGTACGAGCACGCGTTATTCACCCGACCGATTGTAGAAACGATAAGAATGATGTATTATATAGTAAATGTAAGCGACATTCAATAACGATACTTACTTGGAACTGTCAGTTATTTTGTATTTTCAAGCGAATTGTTGGCTATTTCTGTTAGGTCGCTTCCAGAAATAACTGAACGTCGTTCGGGAGCTCGAAACGACAGGGTCACCCGCAGATAACGTTCACCAGGTAACGACAAGCTCGAAAGATAAACCTACGATGGACTTTCAACGCCAACTCGTGGAAAAGCTGACACGTTAAGGACACCGAGAAACTTCCCCGCTTCCACGATCCACAGTTTCTGGCTTTCCTTAACCAGTCCTATCGCCACCGACCGTGCAGTTTCCTGTATTTCTTAAACGTGGAAATTTGCTCGCCGCAAACGAATGACCAGCCAGCTAAAGAGAGGAGAAAAACTAATTTCCCGGTGACCGCTTGGTTTCCGTGAACACCGAGGGAGAATGAGAATACTTGGTAGAGAGAGAGAGAGAGATAGAGAGCGGGAATACTTGAAGAACTAGCGGATTCCGTGCTTCTGCCGAGTATTCACTGGTCGGACAGCTGACCCCGAGGAATCCGAGGACCGTTCGATTTCCTACGACGATCTCATTTCTACGCTCCCGTCGCTCTCATATCCTCTTCCTCTTCAACTTTCGCGGCAACCGATAGAATTCTCTATCGGCCGTGCGGATGTTTTACCGTCATCCCGAAGAAAGAACTTTAGAAGAAACAGTTCTAAAGGGGCAACAGCCTCGGGCGAAAACTAGCCCCAAGAATCTGAGTTTGTCGAACACCAGCACGTGTCGCGTATCTCTGGATCGTTGAACGGTCTAACGGTTTAACGGAGAAAAGGTGGTTGCGCGACAATAAACCACAAGAAGCATGGGAGCTTGCGTCTCGGTCGGTGGACAAGTCCCCGATCGATTAACGAGGCCGACTCTTGTAGAACAACGGATCGCGTGGTAAACATTTATTCCGTGGCGTTACATACCTTCCGTAGCAAGGGGAAGGAACAGGGGACGAAGGGCTGGCACGATCTCGGAAAGGGCCCGGTAGAGCTTTCGGTTTTCGGGGACCAACGCCGTGGCCGTGCCGGAGCGGAGTAAGTATCCCCCGATCGCCAGGAGATAACGGGAGTAGCGCGTAGATCATGTAGCAGGTTCGCGATGGTGAGCAGATAGGCCGCGTCGCGTTTTGTTCTTTCGGCGATGAGAGCAAGGATCAGATAATCCCTGTGGGAGAAGCAGCTGAAACGGGAGGGAAGAGAGAAAACATCCTGACTGGTCGTTCCGCACCAGTTCCTGGTACCGGAAAGCAACCGCGACACCGGTCAACCTGTCCGCTGGCCGCCCTCTCGTCAGGATCAGGTAAAACTAGCCACCCCTCTCCGCTGCCCCGATTCCGTGCGTCTTCCCCCCCGTGAAAAATAGAGTTTCACCGGGGCGAGAGAGGTGAAAAAATGCTTGCGGTCACGAACGCAAAACAGTTAGAGGGGGAGCATCCCCTTGCGTTACCCTGCCTTGTCTCCTCGGTCGCGCATCCATCGATAATTCTTCTCTGTCCAAGCGCCGTTCGTGAGTCGGGGGTAATTTGTGGACGGCGCTTAGAACGGTAGTTTGCTACGCAGCCCCCATCTCACGCGCAAGCAGCCTCACCTGTAAACTCGGCTGGCGTCGTTGGGAAAGATTCATGCAAAAAGGCGCGACGGAACGGCAATTAGAATCGTAATCGTTGCGGGGTAGGTCGATCGGTCGATCGGTCTGTCGGTCGCCCGGACGCGTCGGTCGATCTGGAAAGTCAAGGGGTCGTCACCGTTGCGAATATACGCAACGGAGGTTCAAGGAGGAAAGTTCGGATACCTACTGAAATATTCGAGCGGATTGGCGGAGAAGAGAAGAGGCGGGTACGGGACGAGGAGGAAAACCAAGCCGGAGGATAACCACTGCGTTACTAGACCGGCATTATAAACGCGAGCGTACGTGACGGAAAGTGACCGATGCTGGCGCTGTCGCGGATGAGGACGACGACCACCGCCGCGATGACAACGGGTCAGAGGACGGGAAAGGAAAGAATAATAGAACGGAGACGATACCGACCCGATCGCCAGAGATACATAAATGCATTAACGAAAACGCTCGCCGCGACTGTTTTTCGAACGCCCCAAGACCCATGCCTCCGCGTCTCACCCGGCTACTGGCGGGGCCTGTTTTCCCTCCCTCTCGTTCCCTCCCGTGCCTCTCGCCCGGCGTTATCCGAGGCTCGTCACGCGAGAGATATCGAGTCGCTGTCCGATTCCGTCCGTTCCTTATCGCGTTATATATCCTACGCCGATGGGTATGCTCGCTACATAGATAACAACCGAAATACATCCATTATTCAGGCATTTGTTCGCATATTACACAGGTATCGACATGCGTGTCCAGCTTATCGCCGCCGTTGTATCGGCGCTGTCACCTTTACGTAAGGACACCGATTTAACGCGCGCGCTGGAAGGATATTAAAACGATCACGATCTGTGTCCGACACCTTTTTCCTTTTCCCCACGCGCGTCACCGAGCCGTGGAAAACAGCCCCGTCGGCCGCGTAAGGTCGCGGGCTACCCCGGTGTAATCTCGTTCGCGGCTTGGGAAAGAAAGGGGAGAAGAAACAGCCGCTCGGCTCTGTTTCCCGCGATTCGAGGAAACGCGCGAACGACCAGCCGAGGGGAAATCGCCGAGAGTTATGCGACGGACCTGGCGCGCGACAGCCTCGACCGAATCTTCGGCGCGATCTCTCCTTAGCTTTTTGTTTCAGAACCACGTCCACGGTCACCGAAGACTCCGTCCATCCGTCCATCCGTTCATCGTTCCACGTCCATCTATCGTCGCCTTCATCTAAAGTGCGTCCGCTCCGAGGGAAGTCGAAGGTGAAACGGGCGAACAATCGGAACACTTGTTCGACCTCTTGCCACGCAACCGAGGAACCTTCGCCTATCGGTTCGCGAGAATCTGCCTTTGGAAACGTTCGTCGTTTGGCCGTTAATCTTTGCTGGATGGAATCGGTGGACGGTACGGTTTGACGAACGCTAATAATTCTGGAATGCAGCCGCGCTTGCATCGAACGTGTATCCTTGTATTCTATAGGCTACCTGTCGGCCACACAGATTTCGTATAGTCAAACAATGAGCGCGAACCCGAGCCTCGACGCGGGAATCTTAGAAAGTGTGTCGAAACGATAAAGGAGTATCCCTCGGCGTGAAAGGGACGCGTCGGATTTCGATGGGAGTGCGTGCACGCGGATGCAACGGGGGTGGCTGGAAGATTCAACACCGTGGGAGTTCACCTGCGCGACCACGCGCTTTCGTTTCTCCTCGCCACCGCCGCCACCGCTTTCGTGGACGAGGACGGACCCATAAATTGTTCACTTTAAGTATTTAAGCGATAGATCATGTTTTAAACAAAAGTCGCGGTGATCCCGCAGGATCGAGAGAACGCGCGTTGAAGAGAGAAGGGGAGAAAGAAAGAAAGAGGGATCGAAACGGCGGGAAACGCCCTGACTTTTACGCTATATACTGGACCAACCCCATAAATCCTTCATCCGCCTCGACTACGGCATCCACGAGGCTGTTTTCTAATATTTTGATTTATGCCGCTTTCACTGGGCTAATTTGCCGGCCTTTATCCTTTATTTGCGCGTTTAGGGGTGAAATTTGTCCGTGGAGTTGGGGGCGGCCAACCCACAATGCAACGCCGAGGATCGCTTTCCGTCCACCATTGTCGAGCCTTCTCCTGTTGCAGCCTCTTTGTCCGACGCTGAAGAAACCTCCAGTTAAGGAACCGCGGGGGTGAGACTCTCGCTCGTTTCTTCCTTCGTTCGCTCGCTCGCTCCCTCGATCGCTTGCGAAACCTCTTCAATGGGGATACCAAAATATTTTCCAAACCTGCGGCTCGCACGTTTCCTCCGCGCCGAATCCTGCACCCTATTCTGGCCTTGAATGCCGGTCAACCCACCGATTACGTGGCCATTGCGTACGCGAAATTGAAAATTGAGTGACCTAAGTAGCAGGCTGGGCGGAAATGTCCCGAGAATCGAATTAATCCACTGGTCTTCTACTTACACCAACGGTCTTCGATAATAGAAGTTTTCGATCGTAGCGATTCCCGCGCGAATCAGAATTGGAAGGAGCTTCGATTCCCGCGCGACTCGTGGTGCTTCCAAAAAAGGGGTCGTAAGCGGCTGGCGCGGCGTCCGCTTTAGCCATCGAGACGGAACGGGGAATCGTAAATTATGGCGAGGCATCGTCGCGGTTCCTCTTTCGTTCCGGGCCTGCGATCCTCCGATTCGGAGATCGCGTGTACGCGCATTACAAAAAAAAAGGCAAAGGGCGGGTGGGCCTGGGGAATGGAGGAGACGGTCTTCCACGCTAAACTTCCTGGGGATCCACGTGGCCTTACCATTGTGTCGCAACGGTTCTAATGATTCGTTCTGATCCGGCCTGGCCCCCCATCGGGGGTCGTTTTCATGGCGTAGAATCTCGCGACGCATCGTGAAGCAACCTCCGCCCTAATACGATCGCGCGGCACGACTTCCGTGGGGGGTGGATGCCCGCGAACGTTCTCTTAGTAGCGCGCGAATATCGGCACTCCGAGCTCGAAGGTGTCCCTCAACCCATGTGTCGAAGCTGTGCGACTCTATTGTCTCGAGAGCGGTAAAAAGATAGCTGCCAGAGTTGTCGGCTGGACGCGGAGATGCATCCAACGTCAATGTCACCCTCTGTATGATCTTGTAGGGTGTTTCTTTCGGAGATTGGGGTGGATATTCCGAGGGGATGACTGGATGGTACAGTACACGTCCACGGCCGAGTAATGGCTCGGTAATACGATGGGGGTGAAACACGCGGCAACCGGAAACGATTCAATTCGGAGCGATTCTCCCTCAACCCCCCATCCCAACTGTTAATTTATCGTTTGGTAAGTGACGCAGCTCTTCGGGAGGATGTTGGACCAAGCGACGACTATTGTGCGTTGCTTGCGAACGATTTGGCATTTTGGCTCGGCGCTTCGCAGCATCTTTCGTTCGCTGCTGATTCGAGGGAATCGTGGAAACCTCCAAGCGACTCGGGCGCTGTTGCCCGCCGGCAAGCTTCGCCTAATAAAGTTCTTTTCTACCTATCAGGACTGCCTTGTTCCATTAAAGAGGATTCGAAACACGGGACATCTGTCCGCGATTCCTTTTGAGCGCACCATTTTCTGGTCGTATAGCTTCGAGCGTTGCTTCTAAGCTGGCTAACCGATTCGCTGTCGGAATAATAGGAGCGCGGTGACATCTTCGAAGCATCTGCTCGATGAGGTTCGAAGAGGAACAACGAGCGCGTTTCCAAGTGGTTTTCTACGGAAGACGAAACGTGCCCTGGAAATCTGTTGGCGTGGGTCGTTGCCGGAGGATTAATTACACGGGTGTAAGTGTTTTTCATCCTCGAACCAAAACGAGTCCCCCCCGTTCTTCCCCCAATCGCGACGCTTAAGATGAAACTCCAATTCGGATTCGTTGGCATTCCAGGCCTGTCAGGAAGAATGAGCCGTCGTTTATCAGCTGGCCAGGGCAACAGGGCCCCGTGTAATAAATTATTTAATTAGTACGGTATTCAATCAACGTTAACGTGGGCTAACCTAAAGCTGACAAAGTATCGGGCCGTCGTGTCGCGAGTTTGTGTGGAAATTGCATGGGTCAACGATCGAAAGAAATCGATCGAATGGCGTTAATGCGTTGGAATGCTCTCAACAAAGGTTTCCCCGGTTTCGGTGATTACGCAAGTTTACGGGTCCGACGGGCCCGTTGGGAGGAGGCGGGGGTGGAGGCGGAGACGGAGACGAAGAGACATGGGGGAGGATAGAGGAGCGACGCGAGTGCGAGCCTCGAATCCAGCGTTGAAGCAGGAATATCGGGATAATGCATTGGGGTCCAGACAGGCCTTGTTTATAATGGGTTGAACAAGGGTGCTAGAAGCCAGTGGGGGCTCTGGCCCCCCTAAGGCGCGGGTCTTATAGGGCCCTATAGGGGCCGGCGGTGTTAACCGGCGGGCAGTCTCACTGCGGCCGGTGTTTGCTCATGAGCCGCGCGTGGTATTTAGGGATAACAAGAGGGCCACTTCATCATCCGCTGGAACGACGACCCCACGATCCCTTTCTTCCTCTGCTCCGCGCCATCCCTCTCTTTCTTTTTCCTCGTTCGCGCCTCTATCATCTTCTCTCTCCGCCAGCCGGGCCACCCTCTCGCCCACCGCCATTCCCTATTCCCTATTCCCTGCTCGGCGTCTATGCCTTTTGTTTCTCGCGATCGCCTCGCCCTTTCGACATCGGTCCGCTTTAGTTTCGGGAAGTACCTACCAGATTTCTCCCGGTGGGATCGATTCCAGAAAGAGCGGGAGAAGGAACGGGAAAAAAGCGCACCCATCGAATATCGATCGATCGGCGAGAAGTTACAGAGGCGTTCGAGCCCAGATCGATGAACTGTCCAAAAAATAGATTGCCAGCTCGGTTGACCGTGTCGGATCGGCTGGAAAAATCGGCGCTCCCGTCAGGGATATGGATCCCTTTTATGGTAATGCCGTGTTAATGCGTTGACAGTGACCGGCGCTTCCGAACCAGGGAAAGTATGCAAATCCGTGGTAGTCAAAGATTGAATTTCATTTGGTGCGTCTAGGAAAGGGGACGACCTCGATGTCCGACACACCCGCGTCCGCCGCGGAGATAACCTTTCGACACTCCAACGACCAACCACTCGGCGACCTTTTGACGAGAGCCTTCCCGCTTCCATATGCATCAACCCCGTCTGCGGGGACAGGGGACGCCGGGCACTGGCAGGCGGGGGCCTTTTCATTTTCGAGCCATCAGCCACGGTCTTATGACTTCCCGGATGTATTTTTCAACCCTTTCACCTTTCGATACGATATTACGTTCCATTCTACGCATACCTATTCGCGTGTTAGATCCTCGTCGATATCGGGATCTCTTCCCGATAATATTCATCGGTGCGCCGCTCCTGGGCCAGTCGGAAATCGCGCTACTTAATTACCCAGCGGTCGCGAATAAATTTGTCCCAGTGGGGAACGATGTGATCGGGTTCCTGCGCCACCGACAGAACCTCCGCCAAGGACCAGCTGCTCGCCTTTCACCTCGAGGAACTTTGATCTCCGGATGCAATAATTCCCCGGCTAATTCGAATCCCTTCCCGCTCCCTAAACCTTTTCGCCTGCATCTGGGCGGTTCTCCTCGTATTCTTCGCGTGGCTTGATATGATTTGGATACGGTGGCCGTGGAAAACGCGAGCACGTCCCGGTCGGACATCTTTCCAGTCGCTTATGAATGTCAAGGGGCGAGGCCTCGGGCAAGCATAATTTTTCCATTTAGCCGGGTTGCCCGGTCGATTCTGTTCTCGAGATGTTCGATCTATCGCGCGATCGGAGGGGTACACGTAAACAAGCGCGCGCTAATGCGAACTAATGTCGTCGGTTCGAAACTAACGACCCCGCCTGTTGTTTCTACCAGTCGCTCTCCGGCATGTCCCGTCAAAGGGAGAAACCTTCCGCCTCGTGGACAGGTCGGAAGGAGGGGTCGAAGGTCCCAGCTCCTTTTGCATTCTTCGTGATGATCACGCGTCCGATCTGTCAGGGAACCTCCTTACAGCCGTAGGTATCGTAGATATCGGCGATATCGTTCGACAAGCTTGGAACTTGGTGTTTCGGTCGAATCGTCTGTCGTTTCGACAACCGTTTTCTCAGAGCTCTGCTGGGTTCGATAGCGACCGACAAGCCGCGCTATCCTCTATCCTCGCAGGCGCGTGCAATTCGAGCGACTCGGCGAACAAGAACACGAAGGGAATCGTTCGTAAATTACCGCCTTGTGCTCGGTTCCTTCCTCGGTATCGAGCGCGGAGCGTCGAACACCGATTCCCTGGTGGCTCGAATGTTCTTTCCGGGCTCGACCGGCAGGAAATCGGCGTCGCCCGGAATTCAAATTTCTACAAGCTGGAACACGGTCGTCCCGTCGGTTCCAACCCGATAAACTGCGCGTTTGATCGGCTTGTAAACGTCAGATCTCTCGGATTCGAGCGGACTGCTCGAGGGAACGATCGACACGGGTATCCACGCATATATTTCAAAGCGAGCGGATCTCGGGCGGAATGTCTGTAGGGGCTGCGACGCGCGTATCGCGGTGGACGAATCGCGTCGGCGACGGCGGCACTCACGGGAAATGTTCGATGACGGAAAAACCGATTCGAGATATTGCGCAAGTTATTTCCCAGCGTTTTTATTAATACCCTGCGGCTCAGGTCGGCTGCCCATGCCCCGGCAAATTAGGGTGAACCGGCGCTTACTCGTGAATCTTTTCGACCCTTCGTGAAAGGAGATGACTATCGTTTTGTCCTCCAACGACTACCGTTGCTACCGACGAAAACTCATGAATTCGACGCTAATTTATCGTCGAGGACCGCTCTTCCCATCGTCCTCTGCATCCGGGATGACGCCTCTGGCCTCCTCCAGGCCAGCTTCGAATTCTCGCTGAGTTCAAGAGATTAATTGCCCCCGGCCCCCTCAGAAACGATCTCGCGTACGAGATCAGCTCGCTCCTCTCGCGCAGCAGATACTATTTCCCCGATTTCCTCGCGAACGGCGCAAGCCAGAGCCAGCAACTATGAACGAGGTATGTAGCTACTTAGGTACCTATGTACACGAAACGCGCCTGAACAGGCGTATCGGGGAGGCAAGAATGAAATAGTAGAAAGAAACTATACAGAAGGAAAAGAACGGAACGCGGCGAAGAAGAAGCAGAAGAAGAAGAAGAAGAAGAAGAAGCAGAAGGAGAGGTCCGTGACGCGCTCGTGATTCCCTTTAGGCTCGAGCTACGGTGCATCCGCGATCCGGCACAGCATCACACACACGAGGGGGATAATAACCAATTATTTTGGAGTATATAATTAGAAAATTACGGAGTCAGCTCCGACACAACGCAGGGACCCGTCCGCTCTCTGCCCCTCTCTGTCTACCTTCCGAGCGATTTCTCCCCGTCCTTTTCGCCCCTTCGTCCGTCCCTTTTTCTCTCGCGGGCTCCTTCGTGTGGCGTCAGAATTGAGATACAGATACCACGACCCAAAGTATAGACCGTGTAAGCTGTAAGCTCTCGGAGTCGCATGTGCTCCATCTTTCAGCCTTCCTTTCTCTCTCCTGCACGTTTCTTCTACTACACACCACCTCCTGTCGTACGTTCCTCGTTCTTCCCTCTTTCGGCTGGAGCTTCTCCTTCTTTCCTGCTCGTCGTCGCTTTCTTCCTCCCGTCCTTCCGTCCTCCAGCCCTCGCGTCCTGTTCGTTTTCTCCTGGTCGCTGGATGCGTGTAGGTGAGGGTGTAGAGGTGGGCCGACCTTATGGCCCTGGGCTACCGGGCTTCGTACCTAAGTTGGTCCTTCTATACGGGGTGTCTCGCCTCGAAAAATACGTCGCCCCTGCTACCCTCGTAACCACCGGTACCACCACCGAATCGTGTCTAATGTTTAACCCCTTTCGACGTTCGTACGACGCTGCGCGACGCGAGGGAAGGTAATTTATCGAGGGTCTGTTGAACAGACACGTCACCTCGGGACAGTTTTCTTCCACGGCTTCCCAAACTGTTTGCTATTTACCGGTGGAATAGAATTTTTTGGCCAGGCCGCTATGCATTTAAACGAGCAGCGGGTTGACGCGCGGAGAATTAATGGATCCGTGGAAATTAGATATAGCCGAGAAATAATTAACGATCCCAGAAGCGTTATCTTTGGCACGCTGGGAGCCTGCCTCGCGCGACTTTTCGTGCTTGCGAGGCGTCGCGGCTTGATGCTAAAACGAGAGAGATCGATTCTCGTTAGACGCGGGAGGGTTGAACGCGAGGTTTCGGACGCCGTGTATAGAGAGGAGCGGGCCTCTCGGCATGCAGCCCGCGACGCGCTAAATTATTAATCCTAAATTCTTTCGCCGCCATAATTCTCGCCGGGTGATTCGTCTCGAATTAGTTCCTATTAGGTGGTAGTCGGCCGAGCTAATTCTCATCGGTGCGCACTTGCAATTTAAAATCGACTTGTCGTCGTGGTTGGCGGTTCCAGCGGCACGATCGGCGGTCGTGAACGGCCAGACGGGTTATTAGGGCTGTTTCGTAACGGAGATTCGTCGCACGGTTACGATTAGGGAAGAAGCTGCTCGTTATCCGAAGGTAATCGACCGAAACTTGCTCGATCACGGTGTATCGGGAACAGCTTTCTGTTTTTCACCGACATTCCTAGGCCCGGTCCTCGTTGACCCGAACGTCTAACCGCTAACGGAAATCGGCAACCGGTGAACCCATTCGTCCGAGTCCGCTTCGGATCTCGCCGATACTGTTCCTGGAGAGAGCCGTTCGAGTTATCTAAGAAACGTTGCGTCGAACGTCGAGATAAACTCGCTACGCAGAGGGATAGGAAATGGTGGGTTTCATCGACGATAGATTACACACCCGGTACAGAAGCTTCACCACCCACTCGAACGGCAGGACCAGCCCCGCCGGATCGTGATACCCCGCGGACAAATGCCGATAATTGCATTTTGCAGTTCGTGAATTCCTTCTTTCCTTCCTCGTCCGTACCGTTTCTGCTCCCCCACCCCTCTGCTCCTACCTGCTGGCCTTTTGCCGATTCTCCCGTTCCTTCCATTCGATTCCATTGCATTCGAATCGATTCTGCAGTCTTCCAGAATATAGGTACGTAACACTCTATCGCTGGTCATCTGCACTTCATCCGAACTTCGTCAAGTATCGTGGGAAGATACCGGCGAGAGAAGCAATGGGAGCATCGAAGGTTTCCAAATACAGATTAGCCGATCAACCGCGGTGCCACTTGGTCGATCGGCCCAGGATCGTTAACCGACGAGCCCCTTCTTCCAGCAAACGAAGTTTCGCTGCTTTGGAAGTATGCATTCGCATTGGGAGGCGTCCAGTGCGCGTAGTCTACCTATTACGAATTTTACTCTCGAATGGATAGCAAAGGGTTACGGCGGAGCGCAATCATCGAGATGTTATCTAAATTATCGCCCAGTTCGCGTGGCCTCCGCTTCGAAAAACTGACTTCTCTAGAAACCACTGATTAGAATCTAATCGTTTTTACGATCCGCTCGAGTCGCGAGTGTGTTTAACGCGTAACGCGGTACGCAGAACGACCGTTGGACTCGCGGAAGTGCGCGCTGCGCGATCAAAGATCGGCGGAGCGACGATCGACGATCCGCGTTATTGACGTGAAACGTGCGTGGGCACAGGGCTCGATCTACAACCGGCCTTTATACTCGCGCGCTTGTAGCCAACTTGTACCCATGGACACGCCGTCGTAAATACGTGGTCGACGGGACGTCGAGGGCGCAAGTGGCTAGGTACCTACTCTCTAACCGAGTCTAACCGCTAACCACCTCGCCCTCTCCTTTCCCTCTTCCTTCGCTATCTGCGTTTCCGCTTTGGCTGCCAACTTCTAAATACATCATGCTGCGCTTTCCAGCACGATCGTCCGCGAAATGGAAGAAAGTCTCTCTCGGACGCTGGACAGCGATAACCTCCGGATAAAAAGCCCCCGCTATCGTATCGAATCGTAATAACGACTTGTAACCGTTTAATTTATCGCGACTGCGGCTATGATTAGTTGCCGCGAACCTCGGAGCTTCTTCCTCCACGCTAGCAGGGATCTCGCTCCTCTGATCACATGGCTACGCGAGGACACCCTCGATCTTCCCGGTGTCGACGGGTAACAGCGCGAACAGAGATTCTGCGGTGCGGTGGAGAGCAGCGATTCGTATCGTTCTGAATTCGAGCGATCCGATTGATAATAACTACCTCCCTTCGGCCTGGTTTCGTCGAATCGATTAATTATCGGGATCCCTTATCCCCTTCAGGGAGTCGAACAGAGACGAGAGGGAGAGAAGGGAGAGAGGAAGAGTCGGTTTTCTTTGAGGGGGTGTCGGTTCGAGGCGCACGACAGACTTAATCGCGAATAGGTAATGATAACTGGTGGACGGAGCGCAGAAGGGATGAGATCGAGTGACCGAGGCTCGACGTCTCGACTTAGCTTCACCCCCGAGAGGGATGCTGGAAGAACGGGCCTCGCGAGCGAGCGAGAAGGCAGATGGGTACCCTCCTTCGTGTACGTGCGTGACGTCAATATGTCCAGGATAATAAGATGGCCAGCGATAAAGTGGTGGGTGTAGATACAAGATAACAATCAGCTGCAGTAGCTCCTGGCAATCTCGTGATTACAGGCTTAGCCTCCAGTCTCCGCATCTCTCTTTCGCCTTGCACCGCGCGCCTCTTTTTTTACCCCGTCTGTCTATCTTTCCCCGGCGTTTCTCTTCTCTTTCCTCCCGCTTCTCCTTTACCCTTCGCGGCGTTCTCTCTGTCCGGCTTTCTTCGAAGCATTGCGATATATTTCGTACGAGCTACGGTACGATCTACCCACGAGCGCGGCCGGATATCCCTGTTCCTCCTGATCCGACACGGTTCCCCGGAAACTTTTCCTCTTTCTCTCTTCCTCTTCCTTTTCCGATTTTCGCACAACAACTATTACACCGGCTGACCGTGCAAAACGAGAAGCCACCGCCGCCGCCGACGACCACGGTGGTAGGGCGTTTCGTACCCCTGTCCCCTCGGTCCCGAGCTCTCGAAGGGCCCGTTCGCCAGAGGTACCTCTTAATAATAATTTTGATCGGCAAATTGGCGTGGTGCATGTTTCAGGCTTCGATCGTTATCTCGCGAAACTTTCGGCCCTTCCTGCTGTTTGGTTCTACGGCGAAAGGAGGTAGGGACGGATGAAAGGGGGGGAGAGGGTGGAGCAGCCCGCGGGCTCGCCTCGCTCGAAGGACGTCTCGCGCTTTCGTCCAGGCCGAGCCGAGCCACGCCGTTCTTTTCCTCTTTGAAGAAGTTGGGAAACGCGGGGATACTCGTCTTTCGACGCTCGCGAATCGAGGCGCGTTCTTCCCGGTAACCGGATCAACGACGTCGCGTAATCTTGTAGCGTCGCCCGGTAATCGCATTGCGTGGCCAGGTCGGAGAAGTTTCTCGTAGTTGCTGGCCCTTGGAGCCCGCGCTCCAATAGTTTGCTGGCACCGGAGGTGTCTGTGAGCGGCGAATCGCCAGCGCTCGATTTCAAACGCAAATTCGCGTACGCCGCGAGTCCCTTTGCGAGTTTCCCTCGATCCCGCCAAGGATCGTGGTCGACGAAGTTAGTCCGGCACGATTCGATCCGCCGCGCCGCGAGCTATAATCGAATCCCCGACAAGCTTAATCCATTCCTGCTGACGCTTATGACGGTTTGCCGGACGGTTGGGACCCGAGAGGGCCAACTAGCGTCGCGTTCCAGGCATCCACTCCGGTCAACCGAGTCCTCCCTATTAAGGGGGTAGTGGACTATTGGATACGTAAAATCGTTATAGTATTTACAAAAAAATCATCGGAATGTCTAAAATTGTCGAAGTTATTAATCGTTGAAGTGTACATCGATTCAGGTAAATCAATCATCTGAAAGCAAACTGCTTTGAGATGATTATTACATATACAAATATCTACAGTGTGGAAACTTGCGGATGAATTTGAATAAAAATTGTGGAAGTTACATACGAATCAATATTTTGTCCACATTTTTACTGGAAAAAATCTTCTTTAATCAATTATAAAATGTTTTAAATGAATTTCTACACGATACAGATTGGAATTCTACAGCTCCAGTTAAAATTTTAAGTGAAAATATTAATTGTTTCAAGAGTTATGATGTACACCGTTTCTGAAAATAGTGTTTCGAGAAAACCGGCTTCAAAGTTAAGTGCCCTATGCCAATACTGCTCTGCGAGGCCGTTACTCGACGGGGCACTCAATTACGTTCGCTGCTATAACTTCGATAATTATTTGAATTCCTTCGTGAAATTTTGTTTAAAATTTTCATAAAGGATAAGACTTTCAAGATCAGTAAAAAAAAGTAATCGATTTCTAAAGCTGAAACAGTCCACCTCCTTAAGCTCCCATTTCGATTCGACTCGCCCGCTGTCCTCGCCGTCTCCTCGCGCTCTTTCGGAACGGAGGAAAAAACCGATTCTCTGATCGTAACTGGGTGCCAGATTCACGCGGCGCCGACATCGCGGTCCTCGAGGAGGAATCGCGTCGGTTCACCACTGGAGATCGTAAAAATTCGGGTCACGAGCCGCTGGCAGTAAATAAAACCATTGTCTTTTTCTCCCCACCATCGTTGACATATTTCTTCGCGGTCCTCGCATCGCTCCACGCGCCGGCTATCGATTTCCCCCTCGTGTAACTCGACGAAACGCTAAACGATCAGCCCGCGATGAAATTTTTTTTAGCTTTCTTTATTCCAACGCGCGCGGCACGATGGGTGTTGCCTGTCCCGATATCTTTCCGTCACCTTTTGACTACTTTCGCAATTCATCGAAGCTGTATTTTTAGCTGTACGCCCGAGAGCCAGGCTTAAACTCGCAAGAGATTTTCCCCGCCGGAAAAGTTTGACACGTTCGACGGTCGATCATTTCGTTTACCATCGATTCCGTCTCCACGGGAAAGCAGTTCCATCTAGAATCAAGGGATGGCAGCACGTTTACCAACCACCCACCCCTCGATCTAGCGGGGAAAGACTAGCAAAGGGGTTGCCAGGGTGATTTTTCTACCCTCCCGAAGCGAAGGCACTGTGCGCTGCTGCCAGCTGTCGAGCGAACCGCTCACTAACCGTACGGGTATCATTCTCTCTTTTGCTCGCGTACTCTCTCTCCGCGTAGCCGTAGCTCCTCTTTCTCTCGCTTCCCCTCCGATCGCTCTGCTCCCCACCAGTCGCCCGTTCATCCCCACTCGGCGTAATCGAGCGCCTCTCTCCCTCCATTCGCCGATCAGCCAGAGTTTCCCTCCCTTTTCCACCGTTTCCCAACGAAATTTCACTTCTCTCTTCCCGCGTCTTATCGCGTCTTTCGGTCGACCTTTTACCCGTTTCCCTCCCTTCCGAGCGTTCCGCCAACCCTGCCCCTGTGGCCGAGAGAAAGCTCGACGGCGACGCGTCGCGCTCGCCACTATCCGCCACGAGGGAAAGCTATAGCAGCCGCGTCGTAAAATCCCCCGTAGCGTATTTCGTATTAAAATATTAAAATATTCATTCGAAGCATAAAGGCGACCAAATTACGCCGGTTAGCGTGCTCCATTCACGTACGGGGGGTCGCGAGGATCGTTCTTTTTTACGGCTGCCACGACCTACGACACGTTCTAAATACCAGGCTTCCGAAACTTTCGCGATAGGTCGTACTTTCAAATGTGGGTACACCTCTGGCCCGGACGAAATCTCTCACTTTCGCGAAGGCTATTATTCAGGGGGGGTAGCTTTCGCACGTACCTAGGCTTTCCATGTTCGCCCACGGTCGGTATTTCGTAGGATTTCCCATTCGACTCGGTTCTCTCGTCACTTCGAACACCCTTCTCCGAAAGGAAACGCAACGACTACGCGGAGTGCGTCTAATGCCCGTCGGATTGCGTATGCAAATGCGCTAGATTCCCCTCGCCCCTGCACGTACCTACTACCTATGTGTTGCGGAACGTCATGTATTTCCTCGCGACGATGCATTTCTTTATCCTTTCGATTACCTTCGCAGTCGGAGCTTTCGAACGAAACGGGGCGAAGCCCGCGCGACCGGAAGTAGACGGACAACGAATTCCGTGCGATAACTCGCGACAGTGACCGGCTTAACGCCAGCGCGGAGCACGGACCGTTTCGTGTACCGGGTGTTTTTCACAAATGTTTTCGCACCCCGGGAAGGTTCTCGAGCACAGGGCAAGGTGTAGCCTCGCCGCGCACCCTTGCGCCTCCCTCCCTACTCCGGCCTCCCCCCCGCAGAGCTGCTGGGTCAGAAAAGACCGGCTAAATTATGCAAGCAAACGTTCAGGTAGTAAAGTGTTTTCACGTAGAGTGGAACAGGCCCATTGCTGGTCGCTGGTTGCTTCCCCCGTTTCGTTCGCAACCTCTCTCTCTCCGTCCCTCTGCCGCGTCCACGCCGTTGCGTCGCCGCGTCACCCCTTGCGGAGTGGAACGAGGAAACTCGCTACCTGTCGGGTCCTAAGCAAATATTTCACGGCAGCGTTCGATCCAATTTGACACAATGGGGCTGCGCGAAATCGAATTAAGGGCGCATTACGAAGGAGGACCGTGTCCGGATCGATCGAGAATCGAGACGTCGCCCGTCGCCGCGTCCCACCGAGGAGAAAAGAGATTGTCCGAGACGGGGGTGACAAAATCGGAGCGACATTGCTGCGCGTCGCGTCGCCTTCGCCGAGTGAAGAGAGGCCGACAACGTTCGCGCGTGTAATAAAGTTGGCAAAGAAGCGATAATGGCTGGCATTAAAATGCTCGTAATTCCAGTGAAAGTGGCCGCGCGGCGCGGCGTATAATAAGGGGCCGCGTAAATGACAGAGCTGGGCATAATTGGTATCGATGCGGCGCTCGAAATTCCTAGGTTCGGTAGGAGCTCGGCTATACTTATCGTTAGCGAGAGAACGATCCACGAGAGGCATCCTCGCGCGTCCATGCTTCCGCAATGTCAGTCGATATTACGCGCCGCTAGCCCGGGGACGTGCGTGCGCGCATCGCACTAGAACTCCTCGGACCTCGGACCTCGTACCTCGATCGTGCAGCCCCTTCGGTACGCTTTCCCCCCGTTTACGATTCCTCTGCTGCGTTGCTGTTCATAGCTATGATAAAAAAAAGTAAAACGAAGAGAAGGGACAAGGACGAGAGTAAAGTTTCCCAACGACGACCCAGAAACGCAGCCGCGACAACTGTTGCACTCCGAGGCGAATCGCTCGGAATGGTCAACGCGTTATTCTGCCAGGGGTCTCGACCCGCGAACCGCGTCTTTCAAACCAGGGGTGGTTGTGCGCGCAGACTACGAGGTGACCCACTATACTTCTCGGAGAGAGGTGTTTTCCAAAAGCCTGCGACTTGTGCTCGAAAGACGAAAACGGTGTTAGGACGATGCAAAAGCGATGGATGAAGGAGGACCGCGCTGCCCCCTCCAAGCGTAGAAGGTGCCCACAGGTGCGAAGGCGCAAAGCCAGCTGGGTAGTTGAAACGGTACGACACAGGGGGATCCGCGGCGGCACACGATGATCTAACTCACCCCTCTTGAGGGGTGGCTGGCACGTACTGCATAATGCTGCTACCTGTGGCTCTCATTTAAATGTACTAAACCTCGCTCGCTCGCTCTCTCTTCCTCCCCCTTCGTGGAGCGTAGCTTGCTCGCCGCTACGCCGCGCCGTTAGCTCGCCCCCGGCAAAACAGCCTTTTTTATTCGGCCATTCCTATTGATACCACCCCCTCGGGGCCCTGCCGGCCCGTTTCTCTTGCTAATTAATCACCTCGACCGTGTACCTGTTGCGCGACAACGCTCGCGCCTCTTCCGGTTTCGCCCTCCAGACTCACCGATTCTCTCCAAGTCGGCCCGGTGTTTGGCCTTTCCGCTGACATATCGGGAGGGGAAAAAGAGAGTCGCGGTGGCAGGCGACGATGGCCATCCGCTGCACCTGTTGCACCGCGAGCTACGCGAGCTACGCGAGTTGCGGCTGTCGCCAAAAGATGTAGGTAAACGCGTCTGTTCTGGATCCTTTGGCGCAATTAGGACCTGTTGCGTGCGCGATCCTCGGCGATTCGAGTCGCGAGTCGCGGGGGGCAGAAGAAAGTGAAATTCAGAGTCGCAGTGGCGGGCCTGACCCCTCGGGTGCTGGGCCTCTCTGTTTCGGTTGTTGTCGTAGGTGTCTGATCTCGCAGCTCGGCGGTGGTACGGCGAGAGTCGTAGTCGAATCGAGCCGGAGTCGAGTCGAGTTGTAGTCGAATCGAGTGGAGTGGATCGCAGGGGTGATAGGGACGAGGTGGCGAGCAGGGGTGAGAGCAGTGGCGCCTGGGGTGCGTAGGCTGCCTCGGAGGCGCGGTCGAGCCAGGTTCCGCCCGACGGTGACGTTGTTCGACGGCCACCTTGCGAGCGGGGCCAATGGGCGAGCGTGCGCGCCAGCTCGGTGGGGATGTGCAGGTCGGTGGCGCGCATGAGTCGGTTCCACCGAGCGATGGTCCGGGAACCTCGGGAACCTCGAGCGAGCTGCGAGGCGAGGCAGTCAGTCGCTCTCAGCTACGACATGCATAACGCATGAGAGAGCCCGAGCGAGATCTTTTGCGAGTCGTCGTGTCTCTCCTCTCGCGTCAGCGTACACACTCTCTCGCTCTCGCGTGCACACACTCGCACGGGAGAGACAGTCGTGCGCGAGGAAAAACGCACACGCGCGCAAACCGAGACAGCAGCGTGCACCTTTTACTCGGCTCCGGTGTTCGTGACCGTCCGCACTCGTCGTCGCGGATCCGTTCTCGCGTTCCCGGAGTACCGCCCGTATCGTCCGCGACGTCCGCAACGTCCGCGCGTCGTCCTTTCGCGTCCTGCCGAGCCGATCGGCTCGCGAGTGCCGCGCCGTGCACCGTACTCGACGCTCCACGCTCTCGTCGTAGTCCTCGAGTACGCCTAGTGATAACAACCACTGCGACCAGCGATGTGTGATCTTCGGTAAGAAGCGATCAAGCTCCCGCGAGTGATTCGGTTCGCCGAGATTCCTTTCTACAAGTCCGGTGCATTCCTCCAGTGGAGTTGAAGGGAAGATAAGCTGCGACGGGGGAGAGCTTTGACGTCGTTGCGGTGGAAATCGCGAACCGTCTCGGCGGGGATCCTCCCCGGTGTGCTTCCCCGCTACTGTCGCGCGTGTTCGCATCGTCCTTTGGGAAAACTATGGACTACGGGTTGTTCGCATGCACGACGATGCCGCTTACTCGGGATTTGGTGCGTCGTCGCGAACGATGGACTGTGCGCTACGTGTGATAGGTGATCGCTGACAGGAACAAGTTCTTTCGTTCGCTGCACAGGAGGAAGCAGAAGAAGCAGCGGAAGGGGAGGACCGTGGTCGAAAGAGAAAGAAATACACCTAGCAAAGGGGAAACACGCAGCGCAGGGGACAGTAATCGTGAAAACTGTGGAAAAGTTTGAAAGGAAGAGACAGGGAGGGAAAGAGAGACAGAGGGAGAGTAAGCGAGGGTGCAGCCCTGTCGGGGGCGACCCCCGAGGACGTGGAAAGTGGAAAGTGGAAAGAGTTCGAGAGGCGAGTATCGCAAAATATCGGTGCGAGGGGAAGTAGATGGCAGCTACCACGTACATGCCGATTAGTAGCGCAGTGTCGTCGGACCTGGATGGTGGTTCGGGTAGCGCGATCGGGATGAACATCGCCGTGGGTGGCTACTCCTCGGGCTCGCCGCGCAGCGCCGCCGACGCCGGGGAGATGAAGTACATGCCGGCGCCGCAACATCATCACCACCATCATCACCATCACCAGGTGTCGTCGTCGCCGTCGCCAAATGGACTGTCCCATCCGACGGCGAGCCTCTCGGCGGCGAACCCCTGGGTGAGCCTGCAGCCGAGCAGCGACCACTGGGCGTCCTCGATGAGCATGCACCACACCAGCCACCATCCGCACCATCATCCGCACCAGGGTAACGCGGGTCTGGACGTGAAGCCGTTGACGGCGGCAGCGGCAGCGACCGCCGCAGCGGCCGCGGCGGCTGCCAACGACCAGTCGATGCACGCTCACCGCGGCGGTCCTCATCAGTCGCCGGGAATGGCCTCGCCGCATCCTTGGCACGCGCCAGTCGTCCCCTCGGCCCACTATAACCCGAGCGGTGGCGCGGCCTCGCCCACCACCCTTCAGCAGTACCATGCCGCGATGAACGGAATGCTGCACCCGCACCCGCATCAGCATCATCCGCAGCTGCACAATCACCAGACCGGGCTACATCCGAATCTTAGGGACCCCGGCTCGCCGGTCGGGCACGCGCTCCACCCGGGCCACGCGCACGACAGGGATCACAGCGCCGGCGAGGAGGAAGCGCCGACCTCCGACGATCTCGAGGCGTTCGCGAAACAGTTCAAGCAACGGCGTATAAAGCTCGGCTTCACCCAGGCGGATGTCGGCCTGGCGCTCGGCACTCTCTACGGCAACGTGTTCTCGCAGACCACGATATGCAGGTTCGAGGCGCTCCAGCTGAGCTTCAAGAACATGTGCAAGCTGAAGCCTCTGCTGCAGAAGTGGCTGGAGGAGGCGGACTCGACCACTGGCTCGCCGACCAGCATCGACAAGATCGCTGCCCAGGGCAGGAAGAGGAAGAAGCGCACCTCGATCGAGGTGACCGTCAAGGGCGCCCTCGAGCAACACTTTCACAAACAGCCGAAACCCTCCGCCCAGGAGATATCTAGCCTCGCGGACAGCTTGCAGCTGGAGAAAGAGGTGGTGAGGGTGTGGTTCTGCAACCGACGGCAAAAGGAGAAGAGGATGACGCCGCCGAACACGCTCGGCGACGGGATGATGGAGGGCATGCCGCCCAGCCATCAGGGACAGGGCGGCCTCCACCAGGGTTACCATCCGCAGGATCACCTCCATGGCTCGCCGATGGGGCACAGCCACAGTCCCCCGATGCTCAGCCCTCAGGGTCTCACGGCCCACTCGTTGGCGGCTCACTAGCGTTCGCCCGGGCCTCCCCCGTTGGGCCTCTCGATAACCTCACAAAACTCGGCGAACAACCCGGTCGCGGCATCCTCGCCGCCGGACACGCTCACTCCGTTCTATCACCACTACTTGCAGGCGCGCACCGGCAGCTATTCCACCGGCTCGTAGCCGTGCCGGACACCGAGCTGTCTCGAATTTCCGCCGCCGCCTTGCCTTCTTTCCGCTCCTGGTCCCGTCGATCTAGTCCACCTGGTCGATCGCGGAGCTCAAAGTGGCATGCTGCAAGCACCAGCCGAATTCACCACCCACCGCACTGGGTACAGCAACGAACGGAGTAGCTGAATAGATCGCTACGATCTCTCTTCGACGGAGTTTAATGGGGTTCAACGAGGCCGAACTCGGGCCATTGGGGAGGCTTGTTAATAAGCGCGATGGCAATCGCGCTCGCCCAATCGCCGCTGATATCGCCGTCCAGCACACCACCGGGGAACGCGCCATCCACGTCTCTCAACGCCGTCACCGCAGGGAGACCGACCACCGTCTCGGTCTCTTCATCCCTTGGATCCTCGCGAAACAATTGGACGCCATGCGTGCCGTGATCTCGCGAGTTTCCGGCCACCGAGGCGACCGCGCGCGATATCTTCCCGGTGACAAAAGTGCGTAATTCGCGTACGGCCAGCTCGTTCCGTCCGTCCGTCCACTCGCTCGACCGTCCGTTAGTTTCTACGGAGAAGATAACGGGGAGGACCGCCTGCGCATCACCGTCGTTACCGTTGTCGTCCGTTGTATCGCTGCGACGGCGAGATATGAAATAAAACGAAACGAAACGAAAGGAAAGAAAGTGCGCAATGCTCTCGGGTCCGGTCGAGTCCGCGAGAATCGCGAGGGACGTTGTATCGTGTGAATCGTGTGAATCGTGTGGATCGTGTGAATCGTCGACGAACGACGGGACACCGACGGACGGGGATGGCCGTGCGAAGGAAAACGAAAGGAACGTAGCTAAAGAGGCGACAAAAAGCGGTGTGTTCGCACGGGATTTGTTCGAAGCAAACCCGCCGCGAATGATGTAACATAAGTAAATATGGACTGTAAATAATGTACTAGATAAAGTTAGTAAGTTAAGTGAGAGAGCGCGCATCGTTAATGTCTTGCCTCGTCATCGCCGTCGTCGTGGCCGTCATCGCCGTCGGGCGAGAAACGAGGCTCGACCGTGGGGTACGAGGAAACTGGGAGGAACGAGATATCGGAGGGAACGATGCGACGCGGAAAACTATCCGCTATGAAAGACGAGCCGCAGATTCGCAAAGAGGAATAGGGCACGCGTGAAACGGGGAAAATACGCGCGTGCCCGAAAACGTGTGCCGAATCCTAGCGACAGCAGTACCCCCTCGCAAAGAAAAACCCCTTCTGTATAAAGAGTAAGTATATGCATACAAATAAACATATATATATATATATATATATATAAATATATATATACAAATGAATATAAATATTATATATGTATAAATAAAAAAGTCTATGTATATGAAAGAGAATGTGTGTGTGAGAGAGAGAAAGAGAGAGAAAGTGGGAAAGAGAGAGAAAGAAATCTATGGCGATGTCGAAAGGTTGTAGCTGTATTATACATATTATTGCGACGTTTAGAGTTGTCGAGGCACCGTTTCGCGTAAAAAAAGTAACTATTGTAAACGACGAGAGATAGGTCTGTCATTATTATTTGTCATTATTACGATGGTTTTATTATTATCGCTATTATATTATTCGTCATCTCTTTATTGTCATTTATTATTATTCTTTATTATTATTACGATTATTATTAATATTACTATTATTAATGTTACACATTATGATTTTGTTGCCCGGAGGCTAATCGCCCAGCGAGAGTCTCGTGCTTTCCATCGCCGCCGGGCACCGCGACTATTTCTCTCGTTTCTTTTCATCTCTTCGTTGCGCATCTCGCGCGATCTCGTCTCTCTTCTTCTCCCGCGCTCGTTTTCGTTGCCCTCGTTGCCAAAGCTCTTCCTCTCGAGAAATAGGTTCGTCTCGTTCGTTTCTGCTCGAATGCCCGCGAAAATCTGTTTGACGCGCGGCCAGAGTTGCCGCGCCGTTGTTGTACTTTTTTTTCTCCGCGGCATTTTGGCCGCGCGCAAATCGATATTCTCGCTCCGCGATTGCCCACCGGACGCACACACCCGTCGCGTCGGCATTAGATTTGTCCACCATGCAGGTATTTTCTAGTTGTTTTCCTTTGTGTGGTCGGGTCTCGGCGTCACGGTGTCCGACTCTGTTACTTTTTCCCTCCAGTCTTTCGATTGGCTGTACATATGAGGATTGGGAGGACGCCTTCGCGCGATACGTGGGAAAAAGTACGGTGATGTGCGTGCCCGGGAACAACGACTCGGATAATCCGCGAAATGTTGCCGCGAAGTCGCTTGTAACCAAAGGGAACAAAGTCCGGGGAGAAATCCCAGGGCAGGGGTCTATGATCTCTTTCGCGAAAGCTTTTACTCCATCTTCCGATTGCTACCAGCTAGATAGATACACCCCTCTCGCCCCTAGTGTCTCGTTCGATCTTCGTTTTCCGTTTCTGCTCCAACAAACGCTTCCTCATTTTCCTTTTCCGACGTTAGCGACAGGTGGAAAGTTGCTCGATTCTTTACGATTCATTGGCGGATTTTCACTCATCGGTCGGATAGACTCTCGATCACAGGTCCAGTTAACGGCGATACTCGCCTGTCAAAACCTTCGATCAGCCTTTCGCAGCGGACTCTCTCTATCGTTTGCTGTCTGTCGAATTTTATAGCGTCACGCTTCCTCTCCACTGCTTTACAGTCGGCGAAGAGAAGGTATCCGTTTCTCGCGAGAACTCGCTTGACGAATACGCGTTCGTCGAGTGTACACGGCGATCGCGACCTCGAGCCTCCTTTTTTAACGCCTTTCAGCGCGTAGGTGGTCGCCACAGTTTGTTCCTCCGCCACCGTCGCCCCTACCAGTCCTCCGGGCTTTTTCTCCGCGTTTATTTTCTCTGTTCCCGAGGTTGTTCGGTGCTTGTGATCGTCCAGGGGGCCCGGTACCCCCGCCGCATGTACATACACACCGCGTGCCTACGCAAAGGGGACCCCGTGTGTCCGTCTCATTCTTTTTTTCCCCGCGGAGTGATTCCAGCGTCGAGAAAGGGGTTGGAACGA
The DNA here is from genome assembly GCA_963971345.1 of Andrena flavipes. NCBI lineage: Eukaryota > Metazoa > Arthropoda > Insecta > Hymenoptera > Andrenidae > Andrena > Andrena flavipes. The sequence goes on from OZ020480.1 coordinate 65,324,020, forward strand.
TCCGATTGTTCGCCACTTCTTCGAGCCAAGCGGATTTCTCTTGGACGCCAGCGACGAGTCTCGGAATGATTTGGCCGTCGCGTCGCTTCCGTGTGGAGAAGTCGGCGCTTTCGGTGCGCGATTAAATCCTGATCGACGCGAAAGAACGTCGAGTAAATTCATCGGGGCACGGGCAAATTATGCGAAACGCGTACACGCGCGAGACGATCCTTGACGCGACCGGCATGCAGGAACAGCTTCAGCACGGGCTTGGAGCAACGGCGCGAATCTCGATAGCTGCTATTTAAAATCTGCCAACGATTCGTTCATCCTTTATTTACGCGGACTCGGTACTGCGCCCGAACTGTCGCTCGAAACCATCAAATTCCAGTCGTAGGTGGAGGAGCAAGCACTTTTGCAACGTAAAATTCGCACCAGGCATGTTGGTCGTCGAGATGAACAGTCGGACCACCCCTTTTGCATTACTCGGTGCCCTTACACGACGGCGCGTAGCCGTCGCAATCGTTCGGGAAACCACTAAAATTCCTCGTTAAGATCTCGCGAAGTCCCCGGCTAACAAAGTCTCCACCGAGACGCTATACGCGACCGCTCCATTAGCGGGGGTCAATTTCATAAGGGTGATTGGGGTGGGCCAAGCGTAAAAGTGACAGGTCCTAGGCCGACGCGACGGTGAACAGACCGTGTCGATCCTTATAACGCGCTTAACGCCCTGCAGACCGCTTGCTCGTTTCTCTGATCCGTCGTCGCTTCTGTTTTTAATAACTAATGACACGTTCGTAGGGCGAAGGAAAACTTTTGGTTTCGTTCCAAGCGATCGAGGGGATACCGTCTCATGGACGGTTCAGCTTCTTTCCCTCGATTTCTTCGAGCGGGATTGATTACGGGTTGATTAAGCGGCAGCTCGCGGAGTCAGGATTACGCGCGTTATCGATGACACGGTTTCCGTGATTATTTGCTCAATTGGCGCGAGTGCCGGCGCTTGATCCGAGCCCGGTCTCGGCCAGCAGAACGAACAGAGAAACCAGAGAAAAAACGCGAGAACGTCCAATATATTTATTTGCCCTATCCGCGAGAGGAAAAGGGAGACCGAGGAAGTGGGAGAGGAGGAGGAGAGGAGAGAAAGAGAGACACGGGAGCTGGCACGTTTCGAAATTTTCGAATCGACAGCCGAAACGGAACCGATAAGGGACAAGTTGTTATTTTTTTTTCTTCTTTGGTTTTTGTTATTTTAATGAAACGCGCTAGAAGACCGTGCGCGCGAGACAAAGAGAAAGGGGACGAGAGAACGAAGGAGCGACTAACGAGCGAGGGAGATTTGTTGGGCCAACGGAATCATTCGCACCCACGTTGTTTTGTTGATTTTTTTCTTTTGGTCGTTGTCCGATTGTACGTTTGCCAGCCACCGAATCGGGATGAACGTGTCGCTTGGACGCGCCATCAGGCGACGATGATTTTGTTGGCGCAACGAATCCGCACGTTGTTTTCCGGCCGCTGCGTGAACCTGCGACACGATACGCGAAGCGTTTTTTTACGTTTCAACCGCCGCGCCGTTTTGTACATAGGCAAAGACGAAGGCGTTTGACAGCGGGACAGCCTCGACCGTTGCGCGAACCGAAGGAAAGGGACGGGATCGAAGAGCGCGGTTACCGATGCGAGCGATGGACCCGAACGATATCTTCCTCGTGGCGATTTCGAAAGATTTCCAGCCGAGAGTCCTGTCGATTTTAAATACCGCTCGCCGCTCGCAAGCGATAATCGAACTCTTCGATTTCCGGCTGACTTTCAGCGAGAATCGCGCGAATTTTCGCGTCGACGATTGATGCGTGCGTATGGTGAATATGAGAGTGCGAGAGTGCATGCGCGTGTGTCAGAGAGTCAGAGAGAAAAAGAGAAAAAAGCGACGACGAGAAGAGACATGTAAAGATACTTAACGTAAAGCACGCGTCACACGCGCACAGAGACGATCGAAACGAAACGAAACCGAGACGCGAAAACGAAAACGAATACAAAAACGAAAATACCTGTAAACAGCTCCTCCTTCTCCCTGTATATTATTATAATTAAACATTAATTATTATTAACGTAAAAATAAAGATCTGGCGAATGGTGGTGACGTTTTGTTAGAATGGCAGAAACTAAATTACTACTGAATTTTAATTAATAAACAACATGAAAGTAATACAACAACATAACTGGCGTTTGACTTTGCTTTATTTCGCCAAGCTATCACCCGAAAACGAGCGAATCGTGTGACTCCGTTGCGTCACAGCCGCGCGCGCGACCCACCAACCTCCCCAATTAACGATTTTCGTCTCGGCGACTATAGATTCCTTCCCGAGGAACGACCGTTCCACCGATCCCATCCGACCCCTTCCAACTCCTCCTCCAATTAAATATTCCACGATCCCGTCGTTCCATTTTTCCCATCTCACCGACGCGTTTACCCGGTCAGTGACGCCAATCCCGTAGAATCACTTGCGCGCGATAACGAAGATCCGACCGGTACCCGAGACTATTTAACGAATACTATGACACTTGATAACGGGCTGAAGGTAAAAGCGCCGTCCTACCTCGCAGACCTACATCTGGTTCTTTAGATCACGCGGGGAATCTTCCAATATCGCTATTGCCGCTCGCCGCGTATTTTCGCGCAGCCGTTCTCGCTTTGTCCAGCTCCTGAGTGGCGAAAGTCTGTCCACAACTGTCGGCAGGTCTTTTCGAGGTTCGCGGGCACCGTTTTCCTCGCAATTATTAACCGGTGCAATGGAACGACCGCGGACGAACAGGCGCAAACCGTTAATCTTCGCGGCAGTTGATGCGACAAGTGGAATAATTAGCATTCGGGGGAAAATGACGGATCGGGGCAGCGTTACAAACACACGATAGTTACTGGATTGACGTAATCTGTGGTCGAGGAAACGAGCGTCGATTGATTTCTGGAACACGGCCGAAGAGGTCTTGGAAACTTCTCCACCTTGGCTCGAATCGCGTATAGTCAGGCAGGTACATCGTTGCCGTGAAATTTACGTGCCGTTTCTTCCAGCGTTTCTTCGTTCCGTCTCTGCTGGAGATTCGTGAATGGAGAAAACGACTCATCATTATTCATACTTATTCCCGCAATTAATAGACACGACTAACGACACTAGCGCGCGCGCGCGAAGAACTCATCGGCCGTGGATTATTAACCGTGGCACCGTGACTGCATCTCTTTTAATCGGATATCGTCACCGGTGCGACGCGTTTCGCTTGGAACTCTCGCGCGAAGTTGCTCGAAGAACAACACGCTGATAGGAATATCGGGAAGCTCGATTTCGCCAAGACTTCGATTCCCTCGCAACGAAATGAGATTACATAATTACCAGCGCGACGAAGCCGCCGCGCTGCGCCGCGCCGTTTCCAATCCCGGCGGTCAGCACGATTCCAATCGGCCGCGAAATAATTGGAGGTAGATTCTGGCTGGTCCAATTTTTGCTCACGGAAGCGAACCGTTCGGTTGGAATCGTGCGGTTTGCCTGCCCCGAGCGAGAATCTCGCGGAAACACGGGGCACTAGAGATTGCGCAACACCTGTCGGGGAGGCAGGCGGTGAACTACTTTGCACAGCTGGGATTTTGGTAGCCAGCTATGCTCGAAAATACGTGGAGCCGCAAGGTGTTATCGATAACAGGCGGTATCGTTGACCGATAGGGAAAACGAAGAAATCGTGTCGAGGAAACCGAAGCGATCGCTTCGTACTTAAACGCGAACTTCCTGGTGTGTAGTAAACTGTTTGCGCTCCAAACGCATCCACCGTCGTCTCGTAAATTTTCTCGAGGACGTCACGGTCCTTTTCACGGTCATTTCGCCCCTTCGACTATCCTCCGAAGGCTCGAGTTAGGGTTTCACCTAGTTTCCCGAAAGCCAGGAAATAATCGTTTATTCTGATTTTAATTACGGCAATTTGCTTAGGAACGACCGGTCGTCGAATTCTTCGCGGCTCTTGCCGAGTTTACGCGTCACTCGTAAACTTAATCGTCCTTAAATCGCGCAGCGAATAATAAAGCGCGCATCGAAACGGCCGCTGTCAAGCATCGGTCCTGATTCACCTGGCGATTCGCGGAGCGTTAAACGTCCACGGTTGCCCGAAGATCCTCGATAAGGGACGATCGAATAATTCTTCCCGGCTCGATCCATCCGAGGAGGTGTTGCTGAAAGGTGTCGCGTTACGATCTTCCGGCTACTTGAGCGGCGTTCACGCGGCCGAACGGCGACATTAATAATCGAACGGCTAGCCGTCGATAGCCTCGGCGACTGGTTGTCCAGCGTTCCCGCGTAGACAAACCAGTCTGTCGTTGCACAGATTTATCGGTAGTCTGGTCGGGAGCTATAATGATCTGCTGCTTGGGAACGAAAGTGTGTAAACTCGGAGCATACACTGGTTGAAACGCGTGCAGGTTAGCCTCGCGGAAAAGAAGCTCCCCTCGGAAAAGTTGCATCCAGAATCACTGCCCTTTCTTCGACTCTCGCGTCGAGTTCTGGATGCAGCCCTGTTCCTAGAGAATCGTTGCCGGCGTTCGAGGGTCAAGCGGTCGGATATTCCATCGGACCGTCGCCTCGCGTCGCGTCGTGCAACGGACATCTCTCGTCCGTATAAAGGCTGTGATCGCCCGGCGGACACGCGTTTCCGGTTCCTGCGAGCGACGACGAACGATGCTTCTCGGCTGGTAGCGGCTCAACGACTCGGCTGCTTCGGAGCGCATCCACGCGAATCCGATTATTACGTGGAAGCGCGAATTGCTTTTAATTATGCATGGAAAGGAGCGTGTGCGATCAACTAGCGAGATACGATGCAGGGGGGGGGGAGGGAGTGATTATTACTTTTACGGGCAAAGGGAGGGAAATCTTTGTTAGGCCCGGCGTTTCCAGGGAAATAGTACGTGCCAGCCTGGAACGGGTAAACCGTTAAGTCAATTTTAAGAACAGGTTCCGATCCAGCGAGCACGCTCCCCTATCGAGTCTAAGATCTTGGGACACCGTTGGAAATCAGGGGCGGTGTAATTTTTACGACACAGCGTGACGTAACGAGCGCAGCCATTCGACGAAGATGCCTCGAATCGTTCGCGATGGTTCTCGATCGCACCGCTATGATTCATCGGGCTAGCGTTAGGCGAGGTGCGAAGAAAAACAGCGGATCCGGAGAGGCGGGAGTGGAAAAAGCGTGAAACCAGGTGTCAAGCAGGAAATCGTCGGACGGTTTCACTTCTTTGGTGCGTGACACGCGCGAACGATGAGCAGCGTAGCGAAAGGAGGGGGTTGGTGCTGTCAGGTGGTAGGGTTTTGATGAGAATGCAGAGCGTAGAATGCAGGAGAGGCGATGGGAGGCGATAAAAGGGGGATCAGTGGAGAGACGAAAGGAGATTGCGAAGAAGGAGGGAGAAATGGCAGCGAAATGGAAAGTGAAGGGAGATGGTGACGGAAAAGTGATAGGAATCCGTTAAAGAGAAAGAGACAAATGGGTAAAGGGGGGAAGCGGCGCGGTGCGGCGGAGGTGAGGAGAAAGGAAGACGGGCAAATAGAGAGGAAAGACTGGAGGTTAGGGAGTCAGGGGCAGGGAAATTGAAGGGAGGCGGACTGGGGCGCAGGCGCTAGCTACCCCCTTCGAGCCGCGAAGACATGCGCTCTCGGAAGCAGCCTCGTTTCCTCCTCGTTCCTCCTTTGGCCTTCCACCCTTCGCTCGCCACAGACATTTCGTTCACACCTACCGAAATTATCGTTATAGGCTAACCGTGACGGCTGCGTACGCAGGTCCACGCTCGCGATTCGTGTTACGGCTTATCCTCCCAATCCTCTGATAAGAGTTTGTCGATACCTGGGATATCGTCCGGCGGATTATTCAATCGGGATCGCCCTTTCTCTGCGGCGTGGCGCGGCGCCGCGATAGTCCTCGTCTATTAGGTGTACAGATCTAACTCTCGAACCGACTGCGCCCGACGAAAGCTTTTCGTGTCCATCCTTTTTGTCCAGGATAAATCAGTCGTTTTAGAGAGGCTCGAGAAGCGTTCAGTTTCAAAGTCCAGACGGTGTGTCATGACGAATGGAGGAAGATGTCGCAGTTAACTGCGGTAAAAATGCAATTGCTGGGTGACTGTGCCTAATATCGCCAGGCAAAAGTTAAATCGCTGTCGTTGAAATCTACAAATTTTTAATTAGGACTCGAGAAACCTAAGACATGCAAAAATCAGGTCCTGAAAAAAGTGTAGCTAATATCGTCAACTCAAGAAATATTGATTAATTTATATATACATCAGTTTTTAAAGTCATTTTCACGTGGGCTTTTATTATTTCTTGCTCTATAAATGTAGTTTCATCCATCTTTCATTTCATTTTCTTTAGAAAAATCTAGATTTTTATAATATTTTATTTTTTACGTTCCGATGTACATATTGGACAATTAAAGTTTATTTCGGCACATTTCGTAACCCCGCTTGTAACAAACATTACATTGAAACCATTGTTCTCCGGTAGGCGGTATTGAGAACACCCATACTGCTAAAAGAAAAGCACTATTTTCATTACGGAAAATATTTGAATCGATTAATTAGGTATTTCTAGTAGATATTCTTGCATTCACAGAATTATTAAACTTACCTTCTCCGAATGTGATGTAAAATTGTGGCAGTCCAATAAGTTTTAACACTTTTAAGATTCACTAAAATACTTCTCTTTGTGTAATCGTTGATCACATGAAGCTGCAATTACAGTATGTCTTCCTACATACGTTTAGGTACTAATTCAGTGCATAACCGATAAATTTTAGAGCTTACTTAGCGAGATATAGCGGGTGACGATATTAGGTACAGTCACCCAACTTTTAACCGCCGCGATTATCTTCCTTCGCGCAAGTTGCTCGGTACACTCGGTCGAAGTGTCAACTTGCCTATGAGCTGACCTTCCAGGGAATACCTAGATCCTCTGCGTCTTGTTTCTTAAAAATCCCAAGGTCGTTCGGTCGAACGTGTGCGCCGTTGAGCGCGCGAAGCGACCCTGATCGTACCCCTCAACATCGACGCGTTATCACTTAACGATGCAGGCGAGTACCTATGTTGGCGCGTGACGCAATTCGACGAGTATTCTTCTCCGAAGAAAAAGTGAGTAATCAGGGGCGTCGCGGCCTGGAAAGCCTGGAAAGCCGCGCACGGTGCGCGACGATTGCGTGGAAAGAGCTGCGGCCCACGAGTGGACGCGCGTACGAGTCGATTAGTAAGTAGGCGAGGTGGTCGGCTACGAGCTACTACAAACTGGCGAAGCGGAGAAAAATCATGTTGGGGCCTAGGATCTCTAGGGTTTCCGCGAGCTCCTCTCGCGGTACTCGGCTCTCGGCACTCGGCACTCGACACTTGGCTCGTTGACATTCCACGGACGCGTTAGCGAGGCGTGAACAGATCCTGACAGCGGCGCATTGATTTAATAGCCGATGCCCACACTAGGATCGTCGCGGCCGTCGGTGTCGCCGTTTCTCTGTCGCCACCACGTTCGGCTCGCGAACGGACGTAGGTATACGTACGTCCGTCCGCGCGAGGAGGAACGACGACGACGACGAGGACGCCGACGACGACGAGTCGACGATACGCGGCACTCGCGGCACGCGTGTGCGGAGGAAACAATTGAACGTCATCCTTCCCTCTCTTCTTCTTTCTCTACGGCCCTCGCTCGGTCTCTTTCTCTTTCTCTTTCCCTCGTCGCTCTGCCCCCCCCCCCCTCGACCCGTCTCTTCCTCGACGGCCTCTGCCAGCGAAGCTTAATAAGCACAGCTACCTACATTCCATTTCCGGTGCGCTGACGTCACTTGACAATCCGGCTACGGAGAGCTCGTCGAGCCACGTACGAACCACGTACGAGCCTCGTCCATCGTTTAGGTATACCCACACCTCTTGCGACCGAGCTCCACCGGCCACGGCTTCCTCTCGCGACCTCCGATCGACGCCCAACCTCGTTGATCGAGGACGCGACCCTCGCTTCCATCGTCTTCCCCGCGCCTTTTCCTTTCCGATGGCATCTCCGCGGTATCGTGACACTCCGCAAGCCACCGCACCACCCTCGCTGGCGAACGTGCTCGGCAACGGATTTTCGCAAGGTCCCGCATGCTCCCTGCCTGGGACTCGTTTCGATTTTCCACTGTCAGTTTCTCGTATTCTTTTCCGCGACGCTCGCCCGCTATTCCGTAGCCCATCGGAGAGAAAAGGACAGATGAAATGATACGGGGAAAGAGGGAGAGAATGAGAGAGAGAGAGGAATCGCGCGTCGAAACGACGCAAGCAGGCAAGCGAGCGAACAGGCAAGCAGGTAGGCCTTGAACAGCTTCGGACCCACGCGCACAGCTCTCTAGGAGTGTTGGCTCGTATATAGAGGCATTCTCGGTTGGCGCTGCCGGGCAAAAGACAGATAAATAACTCAGGTATGGCATTGGCTAAGTAAACGAGCCTACGCGCGCATTCGTGAAACGTATACACCTGTACGTTTCTCAGCGTTCACACGCGCGCGCGCACGTAAACGCGCTTCTCTTCGCCCCCTTCGTTCACAAGCATCGGCATCAGCAGCAACAGCAGCAGCGGCAGCCGCAATCTCTCGCGTAGGCGTGACTCGCGAGAGTGTCTCGCTGATCCTACGGACGACGTCGTTTTTACGCGTGTCCCTGTGTGCGCCAGCGTGCGGGCGGACGATCGCGCGAGCACAGCATTCGAGGCCGGTGGACAATAAAGATCGAGCACAGCTCGTTTAGGTAGCTAAGACCGCGTCAAGACCTGCCAACGCTCTCCCACCTTGCAGCCTCCCTCGCTCGCCGCTCGCAATTAGCGTTTGCTCGGGGGATTCGCCAAAAGTGGCTGCCGCTCGAATTTGAAGGCGAGCGAACGAACGGCTGGACCTGGCGTCGAATAGCTGGGATTCCAACGTCGTGCGTGGCAATCGGTGTTGGCTCTCCGATTTCGGTGACGCTGATCTCGCGTCCACTTTGGTCAGGCTTAACGATCGGTCTGGTTGACACGGTATCTGGATTCCTCGGCCGAAGGACGAGGAGCGTAAATTGCTGCCGACCGGCTCGCGCTGCTCTTTGCTAGCCGCGGAATCAGACCGGAAAGCAGTTCGTACGCGGCTGAAAGGTTTTCCTCTCTCGGCTGTCGCGACGTTAACGAGCGATCGGGAAAATCTCGATTCCACTTGTCGTCCGTTTCCTTTCATCAGCCGTCTTGGACGTCGTTATTTCCCCATCAGTAATCTTTTATTATCCCTCTCGGCTATCGTGCATCGTTAACGATCCTTCTGGTACTTGTCAGTGCTCTCGCACTAGCCGCGCACCCGGTTCCTCCGTTCAGCGTCTTCGGTCGTCTGGCCACACGTCTACGATGCCTACGGTGTGCTCGCGATCGCGATGCAGTCGCGCGAGTACGCGCGGGATACGAGCGGGCTGACGCACGGGCCGGGCCGCACGCCTCCTTACTCACTTATGAAGTTAATTGAGGGCAAACGTCCACCACGGTATACTGACGAACCCGAAAACATCTGCGATCTGCCACTCTCTGTTGATCTGTCAGTGTAATTGCCCGCGCTCCCGCTCCCGCAACGACAGCGTGGAATTCTCTGCCGCGAAAAGCCTGGCGCCAGTGGCGCGACACGTTCCACGACTCAAATCCAAAGATCGATCATCGTTTCGTTCCAGATCAGCTCGGCGACCGCGCCTCCGCTGCGTTCCGCTCCTCGTCGTCGCTGACCTTCGCGAACGCCGCTTGGAAAAACGTTTATCGCGAGGTATTACACACGTTCTAGCGGCCTTCGAGAGCTTGGGTTAGGGTGCAAGAGTTGCCACTCCAAGACCTGTTTTTCCATTTTTCTTCCCCGGCCTCCCGCGTCCCTCTCTATTGCCCGCGTCTCTTTTTCCCGACGCAAGCCTGCGAAATACTCGCGAGAGGCGTACGGATGACGCGTGATCACGAATTTCACGGCGACAGCGGTGACGCGGAAGTCCACGGGATCGCTCGAATGTCTGGAAAATTGTCCGCCTCGTTTTTTTCTCTGTTTTTGTCCGCTATCGAAGATTTATTGGACGGCCGTTGAGTTTTATGCTCGCCATGGCTTCCGCGACGAAGGATCGATCGTTCTTGTCGCGGTGAGCGTCGTTAAATCGCGGCAACCTCTGACGCACCGGCGATCGACACGGTTTCGCGAATTAATCCGGGATAGAAGCGCGACGATGAATCAAGGAATCGTTAGAAATGGTTCAAATTCTTCGGGAGTGCGAGATGCGAGATCGCGGGCGAGGAGGTAAGCGCGTCGCTGCGCCCAGCCTCTGCGCTCGCAGCCCGTCCAGCGAGCTGACAGATCGTCCGACGCGGCCGGATGAATTATACTAATGGCGTGACAAGTTACAAATATTGAATCTAATTATGGTAATGCGCCGGTAATCTATTTGCATTGCTGAATAATGAAGACACAGGTGGCACGGAAAGATCCCACCCAGGATCCCCGTGCGACTGACCCACAGACAGAGAAAGCGACGCGGAGGCTCGAGCGGTCTGTATTTAGAGCTGTTGATTCCTGGGAGATCGGGTACCCGGGTACACGTGAGATACCCGGGAAGAAAAAATTTCCCGGGTAAAGTACCCGAGATACTCGAGACACCCGAGATCTCATAGGGTAAATCAAAGACACGCGGTCGACCTAATATAAAATTGCTATTAAAACTAATATATGTAGATATGCTGATAGAATTTTATGCTGATTCAGAAAAAACTGATTGATGTTTGTTTTAAGAAAATATTTACTGTAAATCGAGTTGAAAACTGAAGTTATGACATTGATCACCTCACCCGAGGTGTCGGGAGAAATAGTTTTCGTCTTGGCAGAGACCACTCACATAATTATTCATGAAAAAATTTCAAAGAAGAAAGCAAAATTATTTATAAGTGAATACAACTACAAATTCATTGATATTTGATATGTTTACGTACGCTAAACAAATAAAAAACACATCAAAGAAATAATGAACTACCTACTGGCGATTAGCAAGGCAAATGAATACAAAAGTGAATATATAAACAGAATAAACAAAGCAATAATAAAGTAATAAGAAAAAATAAAAATAAACAAACATCATAATTCGACCATCTCTCCTTTCTGCAGCGAGAGATGGTCTTCTCGTTAGCTTTGAGAAGAAGAGTTAATATGACCAAATGCTTCGGCTGCATTGTCTTCCAATATCTCTACTATCTTATTATCCCAAACATTAAATGAAAATAAACATAAAGGTATATTTTAAATTCGATTCTTAAATGTATTCTATTCATTCAACTATTTGGTTTCTAGAGGAGTAATTGATCTGCATTTTAACGCGTTTTTACGTATAGAGTTTGAAATATAGCGACTCGACCAACTCTCCGGCCCGACCGCGTCTCCCGGATTTACCCTAGAGTACCGTTCCATAATTGAAGCCACACTGAACGTCTTGGCCTGCGGGTCGAAGGCTTCGACCCCCCGGGGAGACAGGAATACCCATTAAGAAGTGAGAAGTCTCCAGTTTCGCGTTTCTCATCAGATCTTTGCTAAAACGAGACCATTCGATTCTTTGGGGTAAATCCGGGAGACGCGACCGGGCCGGAGAGTTGGTCGAATCAGTTGATTCCTATAGAATTAATTGTTCTGAACCTTAACACATGTTTCTCCCATGAAAATAACACAAAGAACGACAAGAAAGTTACTGTTAGGCACGTAGAGAAAATTACAATAGTGAACGAAAGAAAACGTTCGACGGTCAATTGCTACGGCCGCACACGAATCTACTGTTACGATGTAACAGTTTCGATGAAAGTCAATTCTGTGACGAACTAAATACTTTAAATTTATTAAAGGATAATGAGATGCAATCTGAATGTCTGATCGATCCTTCGAATACTTGATTAAGACTATCCGCCCGCTTCTGTTAGCGGTCCGCTCCGCTATTACACATCCGCGTCGCACTCGTATTCGTTGTACCCCCTCTCCCTCACCTATGCAACCAAATTCAATTACAATTTCAAATTGCTCATTCTTATTTTCCCACAGTCATTTTCACTTCAATCATTGAACTGATCAAAGCCTGAATAAATGAAACAAAATCATCCGCCACCACAATTTTGTGTTTAGTTAACCCTTTCATTGTTGACTAAAGTAAAAAAATGCCTATTCTTTTTATGATTTGCATTGCTTGTGTAAAAGTAATCCTTTCTTGGTGCTAATCGGGAAAACAAGGAATCGATTGGCATCGTTTTCGCAAAGATCTGATGAGAAATGCGGAAATCTTGGACATTTCTCTCTTCTTAATGTTATTCCAACCCCTTCGAGGGTCGAAAGCCATAAAATTCGGTAAGGTACCGCAGGGGGTTGACGTCGCCACGGGGGGCCAGACGGCATCCCTCTGACAGGAGTCACTCCAGAATCACCCTCTGTACTCTGTATGTTCTCGGGTATCTCGAGTATCTCGGGTAGTTTTCCCGGGTAGCGCCTACTCTGGAATTTTCCTCACGGGTACCCGGGTACCCGGTCCACAGTTACTACTCTGTATCGGGAGAGACCGAGGAGGCGGATCATGGAGTTGCAGTAAAAAAGGACGGCACGTGTCTGCCTAACCGAAACTTTTTCTACTTATCGTCTGGAGTAGGTACCATTATGCACCGACCAGGACTCTAACCTCGGTGTTCCCTGCGTTCACGGCCTTCTTCCTCCGTTTCGCGATCGAATTTTACGCGGGACTCGCCCGATTCCCTTGGGACAATTGGAGCACCGTCGCGACACTTTGCATAACTGGATATTTAAATCTGGCGATCTGAGATCGCGAACGTTCATCCGTAGGGGGCGGTCCCGTCAATCTAACGAGATACCGAAATACATAAGTAGAGAGACTCCGCGGCACGTGAAATATCGTATTCATTAATTCCCTTGTCGCGCTATTATTCGCGCGTTTATTATTCATTCGATTATGCGACTTGTTACCGCGCTGCCAGAATAATTCTGAGGTCGGGATTTCGCTGTAACCGCGAACACGAATTCGTGTCGGTTCAATAGCTCAGTCAGCACGTTTTGCCGGGATTTCGAGCACGGTTCCGTCCCCGCAGAAGCGGTACGGCGCGGTGTGGCACGCGTGCCATTGCGGGATGGATCGCGTGCGTACCTCGTGACGTCTTGCACAGACGTTTCGCTTTTTTGCGCCTCCACTGCCCCTCGTACTCCCCGCTTTCCGTCGGCTGACGACAAGAATGCGGACGTTTGATTCAATTATATGTCACACGGATTGGCGTCGGCTCGAATTCGTGCCGTCACGCTTTCAGCCTCTGAACGCGAACGCCTCTCGCCCAGTGACTTTTTCCAGTGGCTCCCGGCCCTTTTCCACCTCACGTGACACGCCGCGCTCGTGCTCGTGCCTCTAGACTGCCCCGCCGCGAATTATCCCGTGCGTGTCGTTTTACCCGGCGCGAAAACCCCGCGCGACCCTCGGGACCGATAAACTCACAGATTACAGCGTTTTGTTGGAAAACTTTTTCGCGAATCTCGGGCGGGCCCTTTTTCTGCGGCCTAATCGAAAATCTGTGGCAAAGTTTAGTCTCCGCGAAACGAACGAGGGCGTGATAAAAGCTATTCGCGATGTGGAATCGTTCTATAGAGTAGGGGAGACCGGGGCTGGTAGGCCAGTTTCTCAGTTTTTGATTTTTAATAAATTATGTGGGCGAAATATCATTAGACCGGCTAGTATATTTGATAGAGCATACATTTAGCTATCTGATTATATTATTAATGTTAACTCAATGTGACAACAATTAAGGTATTTTAATGTTTCTCCAACACCTCCCATGATCGGGGTTGGTTGACTTACAGTATGGGGTAGGTTGACTATATGTAGGTACAGTCAGTTAAGAAAATCTTATTAGTAACTTATCTCAATGGTAATAAAATAATACAATGTCACAAGAGTTGTTTCATTATAAAATATTAATTTCTTTATTTTATGTTTTAATAAGCTGAAAATTTTTTCAATTTACAGTGAATGTTTCCGCAGTAGAGCATACGTCGGTGCAAAGTTATTAACAATTAGTCAAGCTACCCCTTGGGACAACCAGCCCCGGTCTCCCCTACCTATACAGACCGCTCTTCTTTGTAGGGATTTTCCTGTGATTTCTGGCTCGATTCCACGTTCCCTTCCGACGTAACGAATTCAAGGTTCCATCGGCCGGCGCGGCGCGACGTTCCACCGTATTTTCGGGGGGAAGGATGGTCGAGCGTCCGTCGATCGTAATTGCATTGGCGAGTATATTTATCGGCCGCGTTGCACCGTACGTCCGTAACATTTGTACGCTATCGAATCTGCAGCGCATTTGCCCCGGAGTAATTTTATTGACCTTTTCGGCCGAGTCGACACCCGGTACCACCGGGTGCTCGGGTCGGCCAGCATTCGGTAATTCGCAGCTGGGTCGCGGATATATAATAATCCCAACGAAAAACTTCACGTCGATCCCACCGCTAGAAGTGTGACTCCTTGCGCCGACGACAGCCAGGCGTTTGGCGGTGAATATTTAAAAGTTTAAAGGGACCGGTGTCTAGGGGGGCGCGTGTCTGGTCCGCGTGGAACGCGTGTCTCGTGCCGGTGGCACATTCCGCATGCCCGCGGGAGGCCGATAAAACGTATGCAGATTAAAACATTTTATTTGAATGATAATATAACACTTGTTGATGCAAGCGCGTTGGCCTAGGTTAGCATAATAAACATTATGTAGATCTGTACGGCCGCGGCGAGCTATCCGTTCCGTTACACAAACGCTGTTAACTCTCGTGTAGCTGTCCGTGCGTGTGTACAGATACGTGCACACCAGACGGCCGGCTGGCGGCTGGCGGCTGCCGTTCCTGTGTTCCTCCGCGTACCAACGTTCCCCCATCCAGTGGCCCGTTCTTCTCGTCCTCACCCTTCCCCACTCTCGCCAGCCACTTACCGCATCCACGAGACGTTCATTCATTAAAACCTGCACAGACCGCCAGTGCATTCTCAATTTTATCGATGTTCCGATCGAATCGCGGCGAGCCGACTGCGCTCGTTTCCAGCCATCTCCACCTCGCCTCTCCATCTCGGCGATGGAACGCGATCGGGACCATTGCCCACCGCCCACCCATCAGAATTTCCTCGTCGGATTCGGGGCTGATGTAGCAACGAATTCATTCAGGACCGTTCGCGCGAGACCTCCTGGATCCATCGAGCGTTCGATTACACGGTATCGTTCTCGGCGATTAAATTCCGCGGAGCTCGCTCGCCCGTAGGTGTCGGAGGAAAATGTCAAGGAGAAGGTGTCGGCTCGATCGTCGCAGGCGAGGCGGAAGGCGCAGCGCCGATTTTCGTACCGAGACGAAATTCCAGCCTGTCGAACAATGCCGAGGGAAAGATCGAGGGGCTTGAACTCACGGACGATCCAGCCTGGTCGCGCGTATCGTCTTACGGCTGTCTTCCCACCTACCGAATGGCCCATAAAATCGGTCCACTTAATATACCACCGGTGATCGCGGTTTAAGCTCGGGCTGCCAGGTGAACGCGAGTCACGACGCGTTTCTAATCTCGAACGAGCGACGATTCAATTAACCGTGCGATCCTTCCTCGCCACCGTAGCACCTTCCGTCTTCTGGAGCCTTTATTTCCTCGCGGCACCTCCTCGAGATGGTTAGTGGCGCCGTAAAACGATCAACGATCTGGTTTTGCGATTCCTCGAGTCCCGGAGCCGAGGGCCGACCTGGAGCTTGGAAGCCGATTAACGCCGGTCGTTTGTTCCTTAAAAGCGCGTGCCGGTGCAAGCTCGCGTATCTTGGCACGTGCTCCAGCCTCGCCGACCGCCAAACGTTCGCGCCCCGCGTGTACCCCGGTTTTGACAAGTCCGATCAAACGTTCACGGTTCGAGACACGACGCGTGTTGCAACGAGATGATCGATAAAAGTAGGAGCTGCCTCGCGAGCAGGAATACTCTCGCTTTTATGACGTTCATCCGAAGCGAAGCGACGCGTCGAGAGGGTTTTATAACCGGCCTGTTGCTCCCGGCTAGATAGCTGGGCAGAAGAAGGGTGCCAGAGAGGAATGGCCGCCGAATAAAAAAGCAACTTCTCCGATTCACGCGGAAGGAAATTCTATCGCGCGAGCAAAGGTCAAGGGACAATGGAAAGCCTAAGGTGCTCGCTAACAGGAAATTGGAAACCTCCTGCTCGATAAGGCGGGAGAGTTAGCACCACGAGGCGATCGGCTGGAATTCCTTCGAGTCCGCACTCGATCGAACTCGTTGGAAACTCCGAGTCGAACTCTACCAGGCGGACTCGTGTCTCGAACGTCGCACCAAGTGGACGCGATAATAGGACCTATGACACGCTCATACGTGGCGTGGTCCGCACACACGCGCCCAGCCCGACTTAAGTGGCCGGCACTCGCTGAAAATAATGTCCAATTCCGACGTAACTGCACCTATGACCCTGACTCTTCTCGGTTTACCTTGAGCGCTCATTCGGAAATCCCGGGGAATGCTCGCGCGAGTGGGCGTCGTGACGCGGCGTGGCTCGACGCGTTGGACGGTCCTCTCGAACCCGCCGCGAGCAAACAGGCTGGCTCGTTGCTTCCCTGTTCTCGGCTGCCGAACATCTTGTACCGAGCTGTGGGTTCAGAGGATACAATGAACGCTCCGTAGGACGACGTTCCATCGATCGCCAGCTGCGTCGCGGAAAAATCCGCGAGCGTCTGTAAAAACGCCTCCGCTCGGTGGACGCCCAAGACGCGTGGCGTGGCGCGGCGTGGCTACGGTCCCGCAACGTTTCCACCGCGGAAATTCAATGGAAGCTGGAATATTTGACGGGAACACAATGTACCAGGTTCACCGCGGGATTGGTAGCAGCGTCCCTGACCCTCGAAGGGCAGGTGCCCTTCGGGGCAAGTTCGATCAGCAGGCGGCTAGGCGGCTGGGCGGGTGGGCGGACGGAAGCTCGCCACTTTCAACCCGCGTCGTGCCGCAATCGGATGTAAATGCCATGCAAATTTCGGTGGAGGAGAGGCAGAGATAGGGGTAGACCGGGGGGGAGGGATCGGGGGGAAGGGGGGGAGGGCGGATAGCTGCGCTATCGGGCTACCGAATGTACCGGGTGGCGCGATAAACTAGATCGTACGAACGAAGCCGGTTCGGTTGCGAGGGAATCGCGGAGCTCGAATTCCGGCCACGGGGGCCCGCTGACAAATTTAACGACCGTCCCCCGCACGCCCCGTCCTAGCCACCGTCGACGAAATATTTACCTGCGGGAAACTCGAGCCTGATAGCCTGCATTTAGCGCACCGACACGCTCGATACAACGACACGCCGCGCCGCGCCGCGCAGCGGCCTGTTACGTATTCAGAGTACATTGTCGGGGCTGGCTCCGTCGCGATGCTATCGATGTCGCCCTCTCTTTAATTGCCCGATTAAGGAATAGTTTCCGCGCGTTCCTCCGGCTATTGACTGCCATTCGCTGCCCCAATATTCGCTGCGATATTCGTTTTTGATCGGTTACGCCGCGCCGCTCGTCTCTCCGCCCACCAATGGACGCGGCACGTCGGCGCAACAATGTTGAAAAACAATTCCCCCCAACGATACATATAGCGTCTACCCTAAATACGGTCGCTGCGTTTTCCTTGCATCGTAGTCGTACGTAAACTGGGCCCAAAAAAGTATTCGTACAGTTTCACTTTCATCTTCATTATTTCGGTGTTGGGAAAATTATTTCTGAGACAATATATGTACGTGAATGGGAAGCACATCAATTACACTTTAGAATAATGTATATTGTATGTTGTTTATAGTAATGCAATACAACTAATTAAATCTGTTTCCGTAAGATGGCTACCATCATGGTCAAAAAAGTATCCATATAGTTACGCGTTTAGTCCACTATTAAGTAAATATCTTTGGTAATATCATCTAGATAGTCTTTTGTTATTAGCGGGGTAAGATTAGGTATTAAAATTTAAGATGAATAAAAAGACAGGGGAAACTACAGCGAAGGAGCGTAATTTAATAATCAAACGACGCAAAGAGGGAAATTCTCTCCGAAAAATAGGAAGTATAGTAAGCAAAAGTTTTGCCACTATTCGATATATTATTAACAAATATAAAAAAACTCATACCATAGTCAATTCATCGCGCTCAGAGAGACCAAAAAAATTATCACTGTATTGCACAAAAGGTGAGACGTTAGCTCCGAAAAATTACAGCCTACAATTTGAAATTTATTGATGGCATTATGCACCGATTTATATATTTATATATTTTACTAGAAAATTTAGAAGCGAGTGCGAAAAAAATTGAATGTTTTGGAGAATTATTATTTCCAGCAGAATAATAATCCTAAACATGCCTCGCGTATTGTTCAAAAATGATTATTATATAACATGTCTCATTTACTAAAAAAAAACCGCAATCTCCGGACTTGAACCCAATAGAGAACCTATGAGAAGAAGTGTACCTATAGAAAAGTCCATAAACGTAAGATACGAAATAAAGAGGAATTAAAGCAAGCTCTGTGTGAGGAATGCACTAAAATTGAATCAACCACGACGGAGACTTTAATAGCATCTATGCCAAGGAGATTTTATAGGCTGTTCTCCGGGCAAAAGGATAACCCACAAAATATTAAACCTGTTATTTCCATGTTCATAGTTCAACTATATATGTATATTGTACGGATACATTTTTGACCATGATGGTTGTCATCTTGTGGAAACAGACTTATTTAGTTGTATTGCATTATTAAAATAACATATAATGAATATTATTGTAAAGTGTAATTGATACGCTTCCTATTCATATATATAGTTTTAGAAATAATTATCCTAACACCGAAATAATGAAGATGAAAGTGAAACTAATGCACCATATGAATACTTTTTTTTGGTACTGTAGGTATAAGACGAAAACTGTCTGTCCTTTCAAGCGCAATTTCCGATTATCGCCCTGTGAGCCTGGAATTAAAAAGTCCGCTCGATCGATGGCCCCGACGAACGGTACTACGACTTTGTTTCGCGCGTTTACGGACGATCGCGACTACTGGGATGGAAACCGTGGACCTTGTCTCCGATGGAAATACATCGGGGAACCGCGTTACCGGAATTCACCGGAACTCAATTTCAATGGTCGCCGACACCTCTCTGTTTCACCCTTCCGCCCCTTCTACCGAGGATACGCCGCAGAATTTACATTTCCATCGGTTCGATAGGAATCCTCGAAAGACAGGACCACCCGACAAACCTCCACTAGCCCGTAGACTCGTATCTAGCCAGTTTTGTCTTCAACCTCCCCGTTTTCGAATGATCCCCGGGGTAGCTGGCAAAGGGAAACGCAGAGTCGCGACTACATTCGCTCGTCCCTCTTACTCGCAACAAGGAATTCCCCGTCGATGAGAAGGGCATCTTGAAGCGATAGCGACTCTCACCCCCGTCGGTGTCCGCGTTGGCCGATAACGTTTTTCCAAGCCACCTTTTTCTGCCACTCCCCTGCCGTATTTGTGGAGTGCGAGACAGGGAAGCGTGCCAAGCAGATGGGAAGGATATCGCAAAAAGTCCTTGCTGAAATCCAATTCGAGGCTCGGCCAGCGGGACGGTCAGAAGAGATCTGCTGGAAATGGCGCGCGCCGGGAAGAACGGGAAAAGAAGCGCAAAGAGCGAGAGGGAAAGCTACGCGTAGAGACAGGAGGCAAGGCTGTCCTCGGGGGGAGGGTGTTCGCAGGGTTGGTAAGAGCGAGATGACAGAGGGGTCGGGGGAGAAAAAAACGTGAGGAATTAGCGGTCGGACGCGTGCAATGCGGACGGGTCCGCATTGTTGTCCGGTCGTATTAGCGGCGGCAACGGTAGGCGAGAAAAGAGACGTGGTAACCGGAGGAAGGCGGAACAGAGAGAGCCGCCTAGTAGCCCCTCCACTCTCCACCCTTGGTTTTTCCGCTTTTGTTTGCGACGCGTACGGGGGATGAAAAGGGGCTCCTCCGCCGCTCGTCTATTTTTCCGGCACGCTCCGTGATTTCTCGCGCTCCTTGCACGCTTTCCTTTCGTCAAACGCGCTCTCGGATTCGCGCCACCTCTGTACCCTGCCTGATTCCTTCGATCGCCTTCGCCACGAAGACTTATGACTTCTTCAGCGTCCAAAGTTGCGATGATTCACGGCGCGGTACATTAATAACCTCGAACCTGTGATCTCGCGATCGTATTCTCTCTTTAATTTCGAGCGTTAACATTTGTTTACCGCGGTGGATGGCGCTCCATCCTTCCACACCTCTCGTTTCCACCTTCCATCCAACTTATCCGCGTCGCACGTTTTTTCCTTGGGCCGCCTTTTTCCGAGTTATCAGAGGCTCGCCTTGAACTTTACCATCGGTACGCGGCGCAGCGAGGAGAGCTCGACGCGCACCGAGTTGGTACTGTAAAATCAACTATTCCGACGAGTACGGTAATTGCTACTTAGTCTTCCGCGAAATCGCGTTACGAAATTCACCCGTTGCTATCCAGCTTTGCTTTATTACGTTTCGCCTCGCAGACTTTGCGCTCGAGGGGAGGCCGATGCAACGTGCCTGTCTGCGATCGATGATGGAGCGGATTTTGCCAGATTTTCGGGCTGGCTCGATCGTCGCCCGTCTTTTGTGGACGGCATTGTTCGTCGATCCGCAGTTTTTGCCCGGGGGTGTTCCGGCCACTCGCGACGGCCCACGTTCCACGCTTCCATCCGCGTTCCGCTTACGGGGGTCCGCGCCGCAGCTGTCCGACTCCTGCGACTCCGATGCCCTGGCTCGGTTGCCAACTCCGCAGAGATATAACGTTACGTTCCGATGAAACTTTCAATTTTTATCCACGGCTCGGAGATAAATAGCAGGCGGGGGGTTTTGCACGGGATCGGAAGACCGGTGGCGCGACATGTGTCCAATGACGCGCCTTCCTTTCTCCGTTTTATGGAACGGACATAAATTCCCCCGGCAGTGCATCCGTGGGCACGATTTCAATCTTGGGTCCTTTCGTATAAAAGAACTCGCGCCCGCGAGCCCGTAAGCGCGCAATAATTCTCCCCATTCTACACGGTGTTCATTAATTACCGGACAGTGGGTACGCGCACGAGGGAAAAGAGAAAGAGGAATTATGGATCCGCCTTTATCCGCGCATCGGCCGGGCACGCTCCAAAGCGAAGGATATACCTGGTCGCGGTATTTCTTTTCGCAGCGCAGCGCATCGCGCGATAAGCCTCGCTCCTTGCCATCGCGATTATTTATTATTTGCGAAATTCCTTGCCGCATGAATCGCGAAACGGAGCACGGCGCGAGGGAGGCTCGCGTAAAATTTAATCATCGTGTCCACCCACGGCCGAGTAGGAGTCGCAGCTCTCCGAATCGAAGCGGGTTAACGAGATTTAACGTATCGGCAGACGTTTCACGCTGCCGGCCAACAGAATTCAGAGATGCTAGGACTACGTGCGGATCTTTGTTCACGGACGGCGGTGTTTGGAACGCCGGTAACCGACATCGGTTCCGTGCGATCTGCGAAACGGGAGCGAGGCTGCGCAGCGGGAGGCCAGACTTGTGCGAGAGAAGCCGATAGAAGCTGGATGGAAAGCAGCCAACAAAAAAGCTAATACCGAACGAGAAACAGTTTATAATCCGTAGAAGTTAAGATCCAGCGACAATGGGCCACGCGGAGCGTAATAAGGGGCGCTTACAGGATTACACGCCGCGCCGGCCAGGTAAACGCATTTGCCGCGTTACCTCACCCAGCCCCGCTCTTTCCCGGGATGAGGAGCTGCAACACGCTACCCCCTACAGCACACTATATTGCAGGAACGTTTCAGTGACGTCGCGCTGCGACATTTGGAACATTACTCGAAATGTTCCCGAAACGTTTCAAGAAACTTCCTATGTCCGCCTTGCGTAACATTGCAAGAGATATTTCTGGAACATTGTTTCGGAATATTAGAGGAATTTTTCGTGGAACGTTTCGGAGATCTTATAGGAATTTTTCGTGGAACGTTTCAGAGATCTTATAGGAATTTTTCGTGGAACGTTTCGGAGATCTTACAGGAATTTTTCGTGGAACGTTTCGGAGATCTTACAGGATTTTTTCGTGGAACGTTTCGGAGATTTTACAGGAATTTTTCGTGGAACGTTTCAGAAATCTTATAGGAATTTTTCGTGGAACGTTTCGGAGATCTTACAGGAATTTTTCGTGGAACGTTTCGGAGATTTTACAGGAATGGCCCCGCAAGGTTTCGGGCAGTAGGGCAAAAAAAAAATAACGGTATTTTACATACATATATTCCGGATGTGTCTGTGATGGGGGGTGGGGAGGGGGGGGGGGGCCGATTGACATGAGATGTGCAGAATCGTAGTAGCATAACAACGTCCGTGTGTCATTTATAAATTAAAAATATTCTTACCTTGGGGGAGATTCGAACCCGCGACATGTAGCACCGTAGACGAAGACTTTACCGCTGCAGCTATAACTGTTAATTAGGAATTTCGCTTACGTATTCGAACTTATATTTCTACCGTGCAACACTTTAAACCCAAATTATTATTCAAAAGCGAATATTTGTTTTGACAAACCCCATTACATCTCCCTAATTGTGGAGCGGGTATCTAACAACGAATTCATTTCAACACTGGATGTTGTATTAAGTTGATTCATATTCTGTTATGAAATATTCTGCGTTGTACAAGAAAATAATGTTTTTTAGTTTTTAACACATTTTTAATACAATCGTTTAACATAAGTTTTTTGTATATTTCTTTTTATTTTCTAGTTTTTAGTGTTTGTGGATTTACATTTCACAGCTCAGACTTCTTTACAAATATCTTTTATTGCTGTATGCAGTTTAACAGTTTGCTTAGACCTTATAGTCCTCGCTTCTAGCTACCCTATCATAAAACGGTCGCGTCGTCTTCAGCCGCGTATTCGACGAGTCAAGGGTACTCGCCAAACCGACCACGCGGTGACCAGACGTAGGGAAAAACCCCAGGCCCGAGGTTAGCTTTCCAGGCCCGCCTGTCGAGTGTAAATTTAGAAGTCTGTATTATTGGCGAACGTTGTAGGAACGTCACCGTGGGTCGTTCAGGCAACATTCAAATATAAAACGGATTGACGCGGAGCGTACGTGAAATGCAAACACACGGAATACAGTCTTAAATACCACAGGAAACCTCCGGGGGAACATAGGCGACCATTTAAAGTAGTTGATATTAATAATTAATAACATTTCTTAATTATAACTATACGGTTCAAGGAAGGTGTTAAACTGTAAACGGCAACAAAAGATATTTGTAAAAAAGAAATATTAGATGTCCAAAGTACTGCCAGTGTCTCTACTATTGCCATTTAATCTATTGTTCATAACAAAAAAACGTCCCGCGATGTCGAGTGTAAATTTAGAAGTCTGTATTATTGGCGAACGTTGTAGGAACGTCACCGTGGGTCGTTCAGGCAACATTCAAACATAAAACGGATTGACGCGGAGCGTACGTGAAATGCAAACACACGGAATACAGTCTTAAATACCACAGGAAACCTCCGGGGGAACATAGGCGACCATTTAAAGTAGTTGATATTAATAATTAATAACATTTCTTAATTATAACTATACGGTTCAAGGAAGGTGTTAAACTGTAAACGGCAACAAAAGATATTTGTAAAAAAGAAATATTAGATGTCCAAAGTACTGCCAGTGTCTCTACTATTGCCATTTAATCTATTGTTCATAACAAAAAAACGTCCCGCGATGTCGAGTGTAAATTTAGAAGTCTGTATTACTGGCGAACGTTGTAGGAACGTCACCGTGGGTCGTTCAGGCAACATTCAAACATAAAGCGGATTGACGCGGAGCGTACGTGAAATGCAAACACACGGAATACAGTCTTAAATACCACAGGAAACCTCCGGGGGAACATAGGCGACCATTTAAAGTAGTTGATATTAATAATTAATAACATTTCTTAATTATAACTATACGGTTCAAGGAAGGTGTTAAACTGTAAACGGCAACAAAAGATATTTGTAAAAAAGAAATATTAGATGTCCAAAGTACTGCCAGTGTCTCTACTATTGCCATTTAATCTATTGTTCATAACAAAAAAACGTCCCGCGATGTCGAGTGTAAATTTAGAAGTCTGTATTACTGGCGAACGTTGTAGGAACGTCACCGTGGGTCGTTCAGGCAACATTCAAACATAAAACGGATTGACGCGGAGCGTACGTGAAATGCAAACACACGGAATACAGTCTTAAATACCACAGGAAACCTCCGGGGGAACATAGGCGACCATGGAAAGTATGTGATATAAATAATTAATAACATTTCTTAATTATAACTATACGGTTCAAGGAAGGTGTTAAACTGTAAACGGCAACAAAAGATATTTGTAAAAAAGAAATATTAGATGTCCAAAGTACTGCCAGTGTCTCTACTATTGCCATTTAATCTATTGTTCATAACAAAAAAACGTCCCGCGATGTCGAGTGTAAATTTAGAAGTCTGTATTACTGGCGAACGTTGTAGGAACGTCACCGTGGGTCATTCAGGCAACATTCAAACATAAAACGGATTGACGCGGAGCGTACGTGAAATGCAAACACACGGAATACAGTCTTAAATACCACAGGAAACCTCCGGGGAACATAGGCGACCATGGAAAGTATGTGATATTAATAATTAATAACATTTCTTAATTATAACTATACGGTTCAAGGTAGGTGTTAAACTGTAAACGGCAACAAAAGATATTTGTAAAAAAGAAATATTAGATGTCCAAAGTACTGCCAGTGTCTCTACTATTGCCATTTAATCTATTGTTCATAACAAAAAAACGTCCCGCGATGTCGAGTGTAAATTTAGAAGTCTGTATTACTGGCGAACGTTGTAGGAACGTCACCGTGGGTCGTTCAGGCAACATTCAAACATAAAACGGATTGACGCGGAGCGTACGTGAAATGCAAACACACGGAATACAGTCTTAAATACCACAGGAAACCTCCGGGGGAACATAGGCGACCATGGAAAGTATGTGATATAAATAATTAAAAACATTTCTTAATTATAACTATACGGTTCAAGGAAGGTGTTAAACTGTAAACGGCAACAAAAGATATTTGTAAAAAAGAAATATTAGATGTCCAAAGTACTGCCAGTGTCTCTACTATTGCCATTTAAGACTATATTCCGTGTGTTTGCATTTCACGTACGCTCCGTTCCGTTTTATGTTTGAATGTTGCCTGAACGGCCCACGGTGACGTTCTTACAGCGTTCGCCAATAATACAGACTTCTAAATTTACACTCGACATCGCGGGACTTTTTTTGTTATGAACAATAGATTAAATGGCAATAGTAGAGACACTGGCAGTACTTTGGACATCTAATATTTCTTTTTTACAAATATCTTTTGTTGCCGTTTACTGTTTAACACCTTCCTTGAACCGTATAGTTATAATTAAGAAATGTTATTAATTATTAATATCACATACTTTCCATGGTCGCCTATGTTCCCCGGAGGTTTCCTGTGGTATTTAAGACTGTATTCCGTGTGTTTGCATTTCACGTACGCTCCGCGTCAATCCGTTTTATGTTTGAATGTTGCCTGAACGACCCACGGTGACGTTCCTACAACGTTCGCCAGTAATACAGACTTCTAAATTTACACCCGACATCGCGGGACGTTTTTTTGTTATGAACAATAGATTAAATGGCAATAGTAGAGACACTGGCAGTACTTTGGACATCTAATATTTCTTTTTTACAAATATCTTTTGTTGCCGTTTACAGTTTAACACCTTCCTTGAACCGTATAGTTATAATTAAGAAATGTTATTAATTATTAATATCAACTACTTTAAATGGTCGCCTATGTTCCCCCGGAGGTTTCCTGTGGTATTTAAGACTGTATTCCGTGTGTTTGCATTTCACGTACGCTCCGCGTCAATCCGTTTTATGTTTGAATGTTGCCTGAACGACCCACGGTGACGTTCCTACAACGTTCGCCAGTAATACAGACTTCTAAATTTACACTCGACATCGCGGGACGTTTTTTTGTTATGAACAATAGATTAAATGGCAATAGTAGAGACACTGGCAGTACTTTGGACATCTAATATTTCTTTTTTACAAATATCTTTTGTTGCCGTTTACAGTTTAACACCTTCCTTGAACCGTATAGTTATAATTAAGAAATGTTATTAATTATTAATATCAACTACTTTAAATGGTCGCCTATGTTCCCCCGGAGGTTTCCTGTGGTATTTAAGACTGTATTCCGTGTGTTTGCATTTCACGTACGCTCCGCGTCAATCCGCTTTATGTTTGAATGTTGCCTGAACGACCCACGGTGACGTTCCTACAACGTTCGCCAGTAATACAGACTTCTAAATTTACACTCGACATCGCGGGACGTTTTTTTGTTATGAACAATAGATTAAATGGCAATAGTAGAGACACTGGCAGTACTTTGGACATCTAATATTTCTTTTTTACAAATATCTTTTGTTGCCGTTTACAGTTTAACACCTTCCTTGAACCGTATAGTTATAATTAAGAAATGTTATTAATTATTTATATCACATACTTTCCATGGTCGCCTATGTTCCCCGGAGGTTTCCTGTGGTATTTAAGACTGTATTCCGTGTGTTTGCATTTCACGTACGCTCCGTTCCGTTTTATGTTTGAATGTTGCCTGAACGACCCACGGTGACGTTCCTACAACGTTCGCCAATAATACAGACTTCTAAATTTACACTCGACACCGCGGGACTTTTTTTGTTATGAACAATAGATTAAATGACAATAGTAGAGACACTGGCAGTACTTTGGACATCTAATATTTCTTTTTTACAAATATCTTTTGTTGCCGTTTACTGTTTAACACCTTCCTTGAACCGTATAGTTATAATTAAGAAATGTTATTAATTATTAATATCACATACTTTCCATGGTCGCCTATGTTCCCCGGAGGTTTCCTGTGGTATTTAAGACTGTATTCCGTGTGTTTGCATTTCACGTACGCTCCGCGTCAATCCGTTTTATGTTTGAATGTTGCCTGAACGACCCACGGTGACGTTCCTACAACGTTCGCCAATAATACAGACTTCTAAATTTACACTCGACATCGCGGGACGTTTTTTTGTTATGAACAATAGATTAAATGGCAATAGTAGAGACACTGGCAGTACTTTGGACATCTAATATTTCTTTTTTACAAATATCTTTTGTTGCCGTTTACAGTTTAACACCTTCCTTGAACCGTATAGTTATAATTAAGAAATGTTATTAATTATTAATATCACATACTTTCCATGGTCGCCTATGTTCCCCGGAGGTTTCCTGTGGTATTTAAGACTGTATTCCGTGTGTTTGCATTTCACGTACGCTCCGCGTCAATCCGTTTTATGTTTGAATGTTGCCTGAACGACCCACGGTGACGTTCCTACAACGTTCGCCAATAATACAGACTTCTAAATTTACACTCGACATCGCGGGACGTTTTTTTGTTATGAACAATAGATTAAATGGCAATAGTAGAGACACTGGCAGTACTTTGGACATCTAATATTTCTTTTTTACAAATATCTTTTGTTGCCGTTTACAGTTTAACACCTTCCTTGAACCGTATAGTTATAATTAAGAAATGTTATTAATTATTTATATCACATACTTTCCATGGTCGCCTATGTTCCCCCGGAGGTTTCCTGTGGTATTTAAGACTGTATTCCGTGTGTTTGCATTTCACGTACGCTCCGCGTCAATCCGTTTTATGTTTGAATGTTGCCTGAACGACCCACGGTGACGTTCCTACAACGTTCGCCAGTAATACAGACTTCTAAATTTACACTCGACAACGCGGGACGTTTTTTTGTTATGAACAATAGATTAAATGGCAATAGTAGAGACACTGGCAGTACTTTGGACATCTAATATTTCTTTTTTACAAATATCTTTTGTTGCCGTTTACAGTTTAACACCTTCCTTGAACCGTATAGTTATAATTAAGAAATGTTATTAATTATTAATATCAACTACTTTAAATGGTCGCCTATGTTCCCCCGGAGGTTTCCTGTGGTATTTAAGACTGTATTCCGTGTGTTTGCATTTCACGTACGCTCCGCGTCAATCCGTTTTATGTTTGAATGTTGCCTGAACGACCCACGGTGACGTTCCTACAACGTTCGCCAGTAATACAGACTTCTAAATTTACACTCGACAACGCGGGACGTTTTTTTGTTATGAACAATAGATTAAATGGCAATAGTAGAGACACTGGCAGTACTTTGGACATCTAATATTTCTTTTTTACAAATATCTTTTGTTGCCGTTTACAGTTTAACACCTTCCTTGAACCGTATAGTTATAATTAAGAAATGTTATTAATTATTAATATCAACTACTTTAAATGGTCGCCTATGTTCCCCCGGAGGTTTCCTGTGGTATTTAAGACTGTATTCCGTGTGTTTGCATTTCACGTACGCTCCGCGTCAATCCGTTTTATGTTTGAATGTTGCCTGAATGACCCACGGTGACGTTCCTACAACGTTCGCCAGTAATACAGACTTCTAAATTTACACTCGACATCGCGGGACGTTTTTTTGTTATGAACAATAGATTAAATGGCAATAGTAGAGACACTGGCAGTACTTTGGACATCTAATATTTCTTTTTTACAAATATCTTTTGTTGCCGTTTACAGTTTAACACCTTCCTTGAACCGTATAGTTATAATTAAGAAATGTTATTAATTATTTATATCACATACTTTCCATGGTCGCCTATGTTCCCCGGAGGTTTCCTGTGGTATTTAAGACTGTATTCCGTGTGTTTGTATTTCAGGAACCCTTTGCGTAGGTGAGGTGTGAAAATATGTAAGTTAATATTCCACGGCAATGTGTGCGCTATATTCCGGGAGTATTGTACCGCACTGTGTGCGCAATATTCCACGGCAATGTGTGCGCTATATTCCGGGAGTATTGTACCGCACTATGTGCGCAATATTCCACGGCAATATGTGCGCTATATTCCGGGAGTATTGTACCGCACTATGTGCGCAATATTCCACGGCAATGTGTGCGCTATATTCCGGGAATATTGTACCGCACTATGTGCGCAATATTCCACGGCAATGTGTGCGCTATATTCCGGGAGTATTGTACCGCACTATGTGCGCAATATTCCACGGCAATGTGTGCGCTATATTCCGGGAATATTGTACCGCACTATGTGCGCAATATTCCACGGCAATGTGTGCGCTATATTCCGGGAATATTGTACCGCACTATGTGCGCAATATTCCACGGCAATGTGTGCGCTATATTCCGGGAATATTGTACCGCACTATGTGCGCAATATTCCACGGCAATGTGTGCGCTATATTCCGGGAATATTGTACCGCACTATGTGCGCAATATTCCACGGCAATGTGTGCGCTATATTCCGGGAATATTGTACCGCACTATGTGCGCAATATTCCACGGCAATGTGTGCGCTATATTCCGGGAATATTGTACCGCACTATGTGCGCAATATTCCACGGCAATGTGTGCGCGATATTCCAAGAACATTGCACAAACGTGGCCATTGCAATATTCCACGGCAATGTGTGCGCATTGTTCCAGGAATATTGTACCGCACTATGTGCGCAATATTCCACGGCAATGTGTGCGCGATATTCCAGAAACATTGCACATACGTGTCCATTGCAATATTCCACGGCAATGCTTCTACAATATTGCAGTAATAATGCAATGCAACCTGCAACCAAACGGTATCATTGTAATGTTCAGCAACGTTTCTGCAACGTTCCTGTAACTAAGTGTGCTGTAGGGGACGGAGCATCGTTATTTCGGATGATCGATAAAGGATATACAGGGTGATTCGATAACTATTAGCCACCTCGTTATCGCTTAGCAGATTAGCAGATTAAGAGCGAAACACGCGGTGGGGAGGGGACACCGGGTCTGGTAGGCCAATTTCTCAGTTTTTGATTCTTAGTAAATTAACTCCGCGGTAATAAAATAACACAATGTCACAAGAGTTGTTTCATTATAAAATATTAATTTCTCTCTTTCATATTTTAATAATAAGCTGAATTTTTTTCAACTTAAACATTAATTATAACGTATTTATAACATAGTGTAAAGTTGTTGTCCCCATGTCACGCTAACGAAAGAGGATAGAGATCTAAAATTTTTCTCAGTGGATTTATAGGCAAAGGGTATTATATCCTACACATAAATACTAAAATTGATATGATACTGGGGCTATTTCCCTATGCTTACCCGGCTAGACAGTGAATCTTTCCGCAGTAGAGCATACGTCGATGCAAAGTTATTAACAATTAGTCAACCTACCCCTTGGGACAACCAGCCCTGGTTTCCCGTAACCTCGCCCCCCGATTTGGAATTCGACGGGAGAAGTCACCGATCGTTGGTGGATCTAAACGAGAGGTAGCGGGGCTAGAGAACAAACGGCGGAATTAGTCGGAAAGAAGGCCGAAACGTGTAACGCGCTGTATCGATTCCGATCGATCAACATGGCTTCCCCGTACGATTAGTAGGCGACCGCCGTTTAGCCGTTAAATACGACGTTTCGGAGCGTAATAGCGGCAATTATCGTGTTAGTAGCTATATTCCGAAGGGATCCGTCGCTTCGTACCTTTCGCCGTGTAATTACGACTCGTTAAGATCTCGGGAATGCAATCCGGCTCGCGGACGGAACTGGAAAACCAGCGCGCACGCCAGTCGACCGAACCGCCCGATACGCTCGTCCTTCTTTTTTCTCTCTATGCATTTAATTCTGTCGCTCCAACGGCATCGCTCTCTCGTGTCAGCCCGAGCCCCAACCTTTTTCATCCTTGAGGCTTTTCGCGATCGATCTGGACAAAAAACACCGACGTCCACGAACGCCGGGCGATGCTCGAAGGCTGCTGGTGGTTGCCGTGGAACCTGAGAACCGCTGGAGGATCCGAAACGTCAGGAAGGTTCAAAGGGAGTTTTACGTGAAGAACCTCCAGTGGAGCGAGGAAAGCACAGGGTGAGGCCTCGCGTTCGGAGCCGGCACGTGAACTTTCACGCACGAGGCCCACGGACCTGGACCAGTAGGAAGACGCTGCGCCGCGCCGCGCCGAGGTGAGCACGGGATAGAATGCCGAAGGTGAGCACCGGGGGATACGTAATCCTTCGAGCATGCTCGCTCGCACGATCCTTTTCGGATCTGCCGCGCGGCAACAGCCAACAACCATATCGTGTCACCGTCCTGTTCTCGCGTATCGCTGCATCGATATTGCCACTGGTTCCGCCACTCGCAAATTATGTAGACCACGCGTCCAATCGGACCGAGATGGCGTAAACTGCACGGAATTATTAAGATATCGTGATAAACCTGGCGAGGAGGATCGTCGCTGAATCCGGGCCCCTAGATCCCGTGCTCGGCTCTGTTAACGGTTGGCGATAACGTCCTCTCGAGCCTCGAGAAAGATCGTCGCTATAAAGTCATACGTTCGAGTAGTTACAGCCGTTCGAGAGGGAGAGCGGGCAAGTTTTACAACGCCGTTCTCCTCGTGGTTATCGTAAAACCGAGCGTATACGATTTCCGCGCCGTTTGCGCCGAAAGAACAATCCGCGGTGTAAGGTTTCCGCGATCGCGTCGGGGTCAGCTGTGATCGCGATAAACCGACGTCGCTCTGACCACGTGTGTCTCGTTTGAAGCCACATTTAAAATTTGTCCCGCCACGCGGACGATCAGCTGGTGCCGCCGGGTCGCTTCGGAACCGCTTTCGGGACAGCCTTTCAGGTTGGTGTCTAATGGTGACTGATCGTCACCGTGGACGAAATCGATCTCTATGGGGTCATGGGTCTTCCGTCGTGGCGTCGACAGCCACCACGAGCTCGCTGAGGCCGACTTTGAAAGAGCAGAGGAGAGAGAATGGGCGGGTGGGGTGTCCTTAGGTGGTTCGCGCGGTGATTCGTCATAGGCGTGACCCAACGACGACGACGTTCCATCCTAATCGCGTCATCGACGTCCACGACGCTCGACTTTTTCTCGGCAAGATAGTATCTCGCGACGTTGTTACCGCATACCGCTCGATACTCGCCGGTGGAGGCCTTCGACTCGAGGCGGGCTGGTTCTGCATTTGGTCGCGCGCAGGTGCTGTTCCTGCGTCCAGTCCTCTGACGAGTCGATCCCCGAGCGGAATATGTCGCGCGAGTACGCTCCGTCACCCCTGGACGCGTCAGGCGGTCCTGGCTGAACGATCTCGATCGGCTGGGTGACAGACGCCGTGCGGTATCGCGCTGGAGAATCTTTCGGACGTCGAAAAGAATCGGCAGGACGAAACGGAAGAAGCTAAAGACAGTGCGCGCGTTCAGACGCGATAGAACGAGAAGGAAGGAAGAGGAGAAGATGGGAAGAGAAGAAAGAGAAAGCAGATGAGAGAAAGGGAGACCAGGTAGAGGATAGTAGACAGCCTGGACCGAGCAGCGGGTGCTCCGGATCCGACTGGACCGGTTTTGCCTGGATTCCCTAGGAGTTCTAGCCTTCGGGACTCGCAGGATTCTCACTGGTCACCGGTCGCTACTACGACGCACAAGACCGGACAGCCGCGCCGTTTGGTCAGCTCTCGGCCCGGCTCGGCTCGGCTCGGCTTTTCTCTCGCTCTCGTTGCTTTTCCCTTCCTCTTTCTTCGTTTCCCTGGCTGGCTGTTACCCCAGCGGGGAGGAAGCTTCGCGTTGTAGCGGCGGACCCGGTCCCCGTCCTACCCACTACGTTTCAACGTATCATTTATCATCGGACGAGAGAACGCGACTGCTCGCTCTCTCTCTCACTCTCTCTCTCTCTCTCTTCTGCAAGCAGCCAGCTAGCTGCCTCCCTGATGACTTGATACTACGCGCGGGCCAGCCTCGCGACACCGATACGACCGTGTACTATCTGATCCGTTCCCGGAGAAACCGAGAGAGCCTCCTGTCTTGCTTTTCTTCCCGTAGCCAGACCAGTCGCGACTCGACGCGACGAGCCGAACCGCGGATACACGGCTCTCGGATTCTGCGCGATCAGAGATATTGCCGGTCAGCAGCTGCCTACCACCGCTTCCACCGGACCTTTAATTATAGCAGTACCTACGCAATTTGTCTTATTATCGATTCGAGATTTAAGATTCCCTCCGGGTCCCGAGTTGACCGTGGAAGCTCGCGACCGGACGGTCCTCGCTGATCCCCGCATCGCGGATTCTTGCTCCTCCTCGGTTCGGGAATTGTCATGTTCGTCGCCGGCATTCAAACGCTGTTAGCTTCGAGGCGACCATTATATTTCCCTGCGGAAGCGAATCGTGCCGCTTTATCCTCGCTAGTTTCGGCCCCGGCCTCTTTCAGGCTGCATCGGAATCCAGTTTTCGAATCGGGTTCATCCTCCTGAAACGGTCCAGGATGACCGTTGCTGGAGAGGAAGGTGTCATCCTAACCGTCGCACGGTTTTGTCTCGTTTGGCAGCTTGCGCGGAGAAAGGTGTCCGCCGAGAGAAAGGGTTGTCCGTGCAAGTCTTCGCTCCGAGGGTGAGATCTCATTGTGCCAGCGTCTCGGTGATGAATTTGCCCATTAATTAAGCCAACTAGCCGGCGACTCCTCGTTCATTTTTTAAGCCTCCTCGAATGAGTAATTTTTCGCCGCCCGTCTTCGGCTTTCTTTCCTTCGTCCCGGAGTCGGAGGGCAGCGAACGCGGCTCGAATTTTTTACTCGAGCGCCGTGCCACGGGGGAGCCGGTGGTTCCTTTATTTACGCTGGCTTCGACCTAGTGGCGATCTAAATTAATATCCTCTCGTCTCCCACCGCTACGCTGACTAATAGCTCCGAAAGTTTCCCCGAAGCGACGTGAATTTCCCGGAAGAAGGACGGTTGTTTTGAAGACCTGCGAACGATCTGTAATCCGCTCTGCGGTTGATCAACGTCGGTAGGTAGCTCGAAAAAAATAATTTCGCTGCGGCGCCAACACGGCAATTAATGACGCGTTTCGTTCCGCCGCGGGAAATTATTCCGCTCTGGAAAATTACTCGTGTTTATTGGTGCTGGGACGAGTGACGCAACGATACCGTTGCGCGGCGAACATTTTCCGGGTCAAAAGGAGACCGACGAAACATTCCAGATCCTTCCAGCTAGCAGGGATCCTAATGGAGACGAGGTCGATCGGTTGAGGCACGCACGCAAATCAAACTTGTTCGAGTCGCGACGACACTTGGAGTTGCGGAACAGTTGCCAAAAGAACAAGTATCTCGCTGGAGATACAGTTACGAGCAACTGTCTCCCGCAGCTTTCGCGGATGTAGATTAACGCGGACGACGAGCGTTCAATTATCGACTCGATCGTTTAGCGTCGCTAATGTCATAATGATGTCGATCCTAGGTATTAACCAGCCGCGGGAAACAGCAGCGTACAATCGAACGGATTACGTTAATTGCGTCAGTGGAGAGCGAACAGGCAGCGAATAGACCAGTCGGCGGTTTCGATTCCAGGAGAACCCTGGGATCCAACCGATCGCCATCCATCGTGCAATATTTTTCCATAAATCTGCGCGGAGGCGAGGCAGCGGCCGGTGTCGCTACCTGTTACCGTTCGACGTCCACGCCGCTGTATCTACTTACATACATAGTTAGCGCCGCTCGATCGGAATCATTAGTCTCGGCAAGAACCGTCATTAGCGCGGCATTATATGGTTATCGAGCCCTGCATCTCGACAAAAATGCGAGAGTGTTCGTCCCTCGTTCTCTCTAGCTCGCGAATGGATTGCACACACTGTACACTAAAAGCAGAGTCAAGAAACACGTGCAACATAGTTGCTAATGGCAATGGGGAATACGTGAATGAAGGTCTCGATGACGTTAGGATGCGTTGGTTTTTCGCAAAGTGGTTGCAAAAAAATGAAAAGGACAGCTATCCCGTAACGCGCAAAGCGTGGTATTTTTTGCGCCCCGTGTATTGGGCCGTATGTTGGCGAATTCCATCGCTGAACGATGTAACGAGCGAACGCGCGTAATGATATTAATCGGGGCGGCGCGTTCGGCTTCCATAAAATTGCCGGCAGGCTCGATTTCTCACTTAAAATCTAATTAGAGTTCGACGAGGATCGGGCTGCCGTGGGCCAGTCGAGTCCGAGGCAAGAGGAACGCCAGGGGGGACGTGAGCGGTGGAGAAGAGGGTTGGGCGCGATCGCGAGGAGGGGGCTTGGAAAGAAGGGGCCATCGGTTGGTCCCCGAGATCAACAGCCCAAGTATCCCCAAGCTAAGGCTCTACTTTACGAAATTGCAGTTTCCTGCCCTCGGATCACCGATCGTCCCGCGGATCCCTTCTGGACTCAACAGCCAGCCGCAGGGCCCGAAACGCAGGACCCGCTGCGACGTCGTCCTCGTCGAGATTCGTCTCGGATCATCTCGATCGTCCTCGAATTCGAGGTAAGGCTGCACTTTTTCGAGAAAAAAAAAGAAAGCAAAGAGAAAAAAGGTACGATACCGCTGCCTTGGAGTTCCGGTGAATGCAGTATACGCGGCAGGTCCTCGGTTGCGCCAGCTGGTCCACCTGGAGAAAAAGAAACGTTGAATCGTAGTCGCGAAGTTTGGGCGTTGATCGCGGTTGCCGGCTCGACGAACCCTATGGACGGGGTACAGGTTAAACGGGGGATTTACGATTCGAGCGCGAAGGAAGGGTAATCGGCAGTCGCGGGCTCGTGGATCAACTCGTTGCGATTCGTTAATTATTACCGTGGAGCGGACTAGAGCGAGCCCGTGTATCGTTCGGGGGTATGGGGAACGGGGGTGCAGAGTGGACAGCGAGGGGGGCGCTAGCTGTAGGAGCAAAAAAGACGGTCGATCGTTAGCAAGGTACAAATTTCGCCATTTGCCGCAATAAACCTTCGAACCCGCTTGTAACTTCTTCTTATGGGAGGCATGAGTAATCGCCTTGTTAGCCCTTATGGCCTATAGCGCTCATACGCTCGCTCCCTTGTCCATGGGAGGGACAACAACAGCAACAACGGCTACAACGCCCGACATGCACGCACCGCGATTGCAAAAAAACGAGAGGCCATCGGAGAGGGAGGAGAACGAGACGGCGCGGCGACCGGCGCGGCCCAAGAGACACGGGGAGCGGGAGAGAAAAGGGTCGGGGAAACGATAGGGGTATGAAACGCGAAACACACGCGATATATATACCCCATCGACACCGGAGTCTGTGTAACGAGCGAACCAAAGGATCCGCCGATCCCTGGGTAGAACAGAAATCGAGAAGGAGCGAACGAGAGAGCGAGAGGCCGAGAGAACGGGAGAGCTAAGAGAGGCGGATGGAGCGAGTCCAAGGCATTTGCGTTGTAACTGAGAAACGAGCAAAAACCAAACACGCGGGGGACGAGAAACAGGGTGCAAGCGAAACGTGAGGTCCCTTTTGTATTTTCGCCTTTCTTTCCTTCTCTCTGCCGTACGCTCGCGCGAAATTTAATTACCTCGCGCCAGCCGCCTCTACGGCTTAATTACCGACCAATAAATGAAAATATCCTACGAATGGAAGGAATTGCGCCGTGCAGCGAGTCTCGATGAAATACCTAGTAGCGAATGGATTCGAAGATACGCATTTAATACGGATGAATTTCGGAGTCGTGGGTCATTTTCGTCGAGGTAATGGTATTCTTTTCCCTCGGATAATTCACCCGGACGGAGACCTCCAGGGCGAAGGGATACGCCGGGATGCGAGGGAAGAGGCTGTGGAGGAGCGTACACGCACACGCACAGGCACACGCGCTAACTCACACCCGTGCCCCCAAGTCGCGTGGCCCCATATCTTAAGAAGAAGCCAGGGGGGGTCCAGCGAAGGACAGCGAATGGGGACTAACACTGTTTTATCGTGTAGCCAATTAATAACGTTTCCCTGGCCTCCTCCACCCCTTTCTCCGTCTCCGCGTTCACCGTGAAGAAGAGATCTCGCCTCAGAGATATCCGTGAATTCCCTTGGACCCCCAGAAAGGGGGTCCGCGGCGAACCCGTAGCTGCTCGATCCTTGCACCCGACACGCCGCGCCGGCGACCGTTCGATAGACGACAGTGAACACCAGTTGTCTCGCGATTAATATGACTTTTAACCGATTAAGATTCCCGGCTGACCTGCGTGGACCAGACACTAAGACAGCTTTGCTTGTGATGTTGCAGCTTACAGATTTCTCTCGTATCGTCCTGCTGGAACCGATCGTTCCAGGGCCCTGCCGCAGCCAGGCAACGTGTCAGTGTGGAAATGCATTACATTACATAGAATTACGGTATAAGTTGTGTTAAAATCAATGTTAATCGCTGTAGCGAAGTGGGGTATTACAATAAATACATTATTTTATGTAACACGTGCCTCTTGTTCGTTTCCTTTCAACGAACGTCCCCGCACCGGCAAGAGAATCGTCGCGTTGCTGCGTCGCTTAATTACAGTGTTGGAAAGTCGTTTGAAAGTTGGCTACTGCGCTGAGGAGGGTCGTCGCGTCGGCTCGAATTTGTCGAACGTGCTCCCCGGTCGGGGGTGAACGTATCGCGTCACGATTAGGAGGCAGCCAGCCTCCGGTAAGAGCCACTTTCGGAGCTTACGGGGCTAGGAAAGTTCTTCGCGGGACAAACAAGTCCGACTCTCTTTTTTCCAGGGTCGTTTCGGCGTGCAACCGAGGGAAAGAGTGGCTCGTAAAGAGCGGCTGCAACGGCCCGGCATCTGCGATGCGCAATTAACGAAAGGGTTTTCGCCTGCCCAGCCACCCCATTCCGCCCGTTTCGCCCGTTCGGCGATAGTGCCGAGAGCCCAGCAGCCGTCGCGCTCGTTGACAAGTCGTTTGATTTATAACGAGCTTTTATTTTTTAATCCGGCGCAACTGTCACCCTTCCCGCGTCTGCTCGTTTCGCGGTTCTTCGCCGGCCGCGTCGCTGCTCCGTTCCGTTTGCAAATATACCGTCTTTACACCTTCGCGTCGATTCAGCTTCGAGCTTCGACGTTCCGATGGTTGAAGGAGCACCTGTCCGGAGAAACTGCAGCCAAAGGAGTACGATCGGGAAGGAAGGAAGGAAGATCGCGCGTCGCGAAGGTTCGCAGCTCGCCCTGGCTCGCGCTTAACTCGGGATTTGGGAGTCGGTGGTACTTAACCCTTGGGATGGGTTACGAAATGACTTTATGGCAGATCAGAGGCTCGCTTTAGATTGCATAAGGGGGCCTCGATGAGACCAGGGAGTACAGGGAGTACGTTGGAACCGCGACGTGTTCGAGGATCGTTTCCACCGCGCGACAACGAGCAGTCAGGCCCTCGAGGATTTCGCAAATGGAATCCTGATTACGCGTAACGTGATCGGTAATCCATCGTTCCGCGACCACTGGCAATTTACATACCTATACGTTGGACGCTTTTTTTTTGTCGGATGAAAAGGAAAGCCCTCTCCTGTTTCGCCCTCGTTAGAAGCGAGGGAAGAAAGAATCTAATCCGCAGGAAAGAGAAGGTCGAAAGTGCAAAGTCAGTGGGTTCGTAGGTGGCAGTTAAAGGGGTATCTAGGTGGGCGACGGAGCTCGTTCGGCTGTTGGACGAGGCAATTTCGCGCGAGGATCGCTGCGGCGCAGCGTGGCGTGGCGCGGCTCGCGCGAGACGGCAAGGCAGCCCGGGTTTGAGCACCTCTTTGTAATTTTACGTTGCCGTGGGGTGGCTAAAGCTGACGCAGTGGGGTAGGTGGTCGTGGTATGCCCAGTAGCCAATTCCCGGCTCTGGCCTCGACTCGCCGGGTCCATTCATCGCCGAGCACTACGTGACCGGTTTACCAATCCAGCTCTTCCTCCACCAACACCGACGCCCCTGTCCTGTCTCTACCTTTCGCCTGCCAGCCGCGGCCCTCTACCTTCGCGTGT
Organism: Andrena flavipes; assembly: GCA_963971345.1. Taxonomy (NCBI): domain Eukaryota; kingdom Metazoa; phylum Arthropoda; class Insecta; order Hymenoptera; family Andrenidae; genus Andrena; species Andrena flavipes. The sequence goes on from OZ020480.1 coordinate 65,362,951, forward strand.
ACGTGTATCTGGCCAAACAACCCCCGGAGTCGTATCGACCAGCTCCCGAACTCCCCTCGCGATACCGAAATTCTCTCGTCAACGATTTTCCAAAGCTTTCTCATTCGACCGATGCCTTCTCTTCCCTCTTTCCTGTTCTCGGCGCCTGACTTGCCGACGCGACGGCCCAGTGGTTGCTTTGGCAAAGCTTCGCACGCGTCTGCGTCTGCGTTTAGCGACCACATCAGGCCCCGCATTCGTCATTCCGATTTTCGGCCGCATCCAGGAGCAACGCCCACGTGGACCGCGTTGCGAGAGGTTCCAGGGGACGAGAAGGTGCTGGGTGCCACGATGCTCGCAGGGGACGTGGCGCGTCACGAGACCGTCTCGGAAGGACTTGGAGGAGGAGGGTCGAGTCGATCGGCTGGCTCGGTTTCCACGCGATGATGACATGTTAATGTATGGATGCGTAGTACATAAGAGCGTGTGTCTGGATGAAAGGGAGGGAGTACCAGGAGGGCACGGTGGTGGCAAGCACGAGCCAAAGGAGGACCCCCTTTCCTGCCGGATGGGTTTCTTTCGGTTGAAAACGAACGGGTCCTCGGCCTCGACGTCCCGAGTCATTGTCGCCCTGCCTTCTTCATCTGCATACAATGCCGGAGACATCCGCGGCTCCGACCATCCCCTGCCCCGCCCCGCCTTGCCACATCTCGCCACGGCCCCCTTCAACCGACCACCGCGAACCCCCGACGGCGACGTGAAACCACGTATCATCGGAATATCGTTCATATGGCCGCCCATCGAAATTACCGAACGACGAGCCGAGCGGAGGCGAGCGGAGGCGAGCAGAGGCGAGCGGAAGGCGCACAGCACGTGTCGGGCTCGACGGTTGCCTTCGAATTCTTTCGGTCTAGCTTTTTGCGCGCTGTCTCTCCTGCCGGGGATGCGATCGACGACCGATCGGCCGATCGACCACGTTCCTTTCATTATTTCCCCGTAGATGCAAAAAGACGTCCGACCACCGCGACCGGCCTGACGCGATGCGACACCATTCGAAGAACGTCGCGCCGGGGCGGAACGGCGATTTCGGGCATTGCCGCGCGCATGGATCGGCGATGTTGAATCTCGACGAGGGGGGAAGAAGGAACGATGGTCGATTAAGAGCAGAAGGTCGAGCTCGTAACTGTTAGTCGCCCGCTCCCTTTTCAACCGAATAGTGGCAACAGTTGCGGTTTATGAAATTAAATCGACCCCGATATGCTTGGGACACGGCTCGATTCTGCGGCGCTCTTGTCACGGGGGAAACGCCTCTTTGCGGAAAGAAGACGAGGATTCCAATTTCATACTGCACTGGATCAAATCGGCGCTCGCGCGTCCGTCCTAGCGATTAATTCGCGAGCGGAGAGCGTGCTCGGGCCGTTGTCATAACCGTTTTAAAACGTTGCTGGGAATTAAGCGGCGCGGCAGTTTTTCAAGCACGCGCGCGTAGAAGGGAGAGCCCCCCCGCTTCTGTTGGTCGGCAGTGGCGCGGTAAAGGGACGATTTATTTTCGGGGGCGGCCGTAGAACACCGCTCGGCCACGCTCCATAATATCCAGCACGAGCCCAGCCACCTTTATCTCTACTATTAACCCCCACGAACTAATTAAATTAAATGATCCACGGTCCCTCGATCATCCGGCTCGTAAGTGCCTATTTATTCCGACACCCTTCGAACTCAAACGAAATCATCCTCGAGTGCGTACTCAACTTGGATTCCGAGCAACGACCTCGAATTCCCCGTTTCTTTCTCCGCGTAATAATCTTTACTTGTTAACTTGGGACTGGCGAGCGTTAAGATCGGTTCGTTGCATTTGAGAGGTAAAATCTGGGCGTCTCGACGGGCAAAGGAGGCAATCGTACTCTAAAGGAAGGGTTTCGGAACAGCTGGATTGAGATTTTTCGGGGATACAAATAGGGGAGACTGGAGCTGGTTGTCTCAAGGGGTAGGTTGACTAATTGTTAATAACTTTGCACCGACGTATGCTCTACTGCGGAAAAATTCAATGCAGAAAGAAGTCACTTTTACTATGCCATGCATTTATGTCCGACCCCGCGATAGCGAGTTTTTTAACAGTTATCAACGTTTGTCGAAAAATTGACTATGTAAGTAAATATTTTTTCTTAAAGATTTTATTTTTTCACGCTCTATATAGTTTCAATAGAATAAATGTTAGGGGACTATTTTAAAGTTTGTTTATTAGACGATCTATTAACATAGTATTTTGTTTATACATAAATAATTGAAGGTTATATAGATTATTGAAGTCAAAATGATCGTTCGGGGCGGATTGATTAATAAGGTTTAAATTGTTATTTTGTTATTCATAAAGCGATTTCTATTTTTTTTTTTTTTAAGGGGTCTAGCTGGGTAAGCATAAAGAAAAACGGTCCCAGCACCAATTTTAGTATTTATGTGTACGATATAATACTCTTTGCCTACAAATCCAGTGAGAAAAAATTCAGATCTCTATCCCCTTTCGTTGGCGTGACATGGGGATAACAACCCTAAACTTTACACTATGTTATAAATACATTATAATTAATGTTTAAGTTGGAAAAAAATTCAGCTTATTATTAAAATTAATATTTTATAATGAAACAACTCTTGTGACATTGTATTATTTTATTACCACTGAGATAAGTTACTAATAAGATTTTCTTAACTGATTATACCTACAAATAGTCAACCTACCCTATACTGTAAGTCAACCAACCCCGGTCATGGTTAATTGTTGTCACATTGAGTCAACATTAATAATTTAATCAAATAGCCAACTGTATGCCCTATCAAACATACCAACCGGTTTAATGATATTTCGCCCACTTAATTTATTAAAAATCAAAAACAGAAAAACTGGCCTACCAGCCCCGGTTTCCCCTACGGTGGGCACCGAAAGGTACGAGGGCCCGTTCCAGGGACGATCGAGCTTCCTCCCGTGAGGCAATGGCGCGAAAGAAGACGGGGGGTGGTGGCATCGAGGGGCCTGGCGCACTAGCACCAGCACCAGAGTCCTCGCACGTGTTAGATGGAGGGTCGACCAGAGCCGAGCAGCTCCCGAGGGAGCCACGTAGCATTTTGCATAAATCGCGAGACACCCCGTCGCAGCGGAACCTCGGGGAGATTCTGGAATAGCTGGAACCTACCGGCGAGGCGCGGCGCGGCGCGCCCTGCGATCACAGAGGGATCAAAGCAGCGCAACTACCGAGCCCACTCGATATTTCACTCCCCTTTTTCTCCGCGGTCGCGAACACCAGGGTACGCGGCCTTTCTGGAATGTTCTCGACAATCTTACGGAATCCTGAAGCTATTCTCTGCGTGGTCGGCGAGCAGAATGTAAGTACCTCGACGCGGATCACCCTGTTCCGCGGGTCGGCTTAATTCAACAATAACCGCAATATGCTTTCTCTCGCGGTAACGCAGCAGTATCGTTTTATAGCCAGCGCGGTAAGTTGGAGCGGACTGCCGCCCGGGGGATGTAAGGCCCCCCATGCTCCCGACAAGGGGGATGGATCGTGTCGCTGGCTTGAAATGAAACGAAACGACAGCTCAGGGTGTAGTTAATGTTCCCGTTCTCGCGGCTGGTCCCACAGAGACGAGACATTCGAGCCTCTGCCGAAAACTTTCGCGTCCTCCGTCCGTGGTCGACTTTCCCCCGAAACTTCACCGACCGTATGCCGTGTGGTATTTCGCGAGCGCCACCGAATCGCGCGCGTCCGACCGTAGGTGTAAAAAAAACGCTGATTGCCCCGCGACATCGTCCGCCATAAATCGTCCGCTCGACTGGTGTATTTTTTTTTTCGAAATCATTCGAGAGATCGGGATCCAGGACAGCACATCCAGCGACGATCGATCGATGGATGGATCGACCACGATCAGGATTCGCCACCAGATATGGCTAGCCCCGTGGAACCGGTAACGCGCGATACACATCCGTGGACGTGGGTATTTTGTGTAAAACGGTAAGTGGGCTGCCGCGGCCCGTTGCATCACTTTCGGCATCGGATTCAAGTGGAGCCTCGAGTCGATAGCCGAGCTTCGCTCCCCTTGGTCAACAAACACTTTCAGATCCTGACTGGGATAATTAAAATCCTCGTTATCCGAGGGACGATTAATACCCGAAGGGGGACACTGTGCGGTTCGTCGAGAGTCAGTGGGACGTAACGGTACCCCCTTGTTTATGGTTTCCCCATAACGCTCTCGCTTGTTACAACGGGACTAGTTTTACTCCTCCGTCGCTTTTTTAAACCACTCACCGCTAGCTCTCTGCCATACGCTATTCCCCCGTTCGAGCGCTGAAAATTCAAGGTGGTTGAGGTTTGAACTTTGGCGCGCGATCGATCTATCCCAGACCGAGGGAGAGAGGCAGGAAAGGCCGAGGAGCAGCGACGAACGGGCCGGATGGGAGGACAAGACAGGCTTACGCAAGCCTCATACCTATAAGTTAAGATTAACCTTGCTTAGCGACGTGGGCCATGGAGGGAAGAGCACGGGGACTGTCGGGTTCCAGGCAGGCTAACGAACGAGGACATTTGACGGGATTAATTTATGTCCAGTTTGGTAACCGAACGCAGCGATACGGCCGGCCATATCAGGAGAGAGAGAGAAAGAGAGAGGGAAAGAGAGAGAGAGTGAGAGAGACGGCGACGTAGGAGAAAGGGGGGCTGGCAAGCGCGATGCGTACAGGTATCGTCGCGCGTTCATGTTCAGCTCGACCAGGGACATCGGTTTTAGGGAATAACGAGTCTCACCTCCGACCATTCCCTCACCCGTCTCCTCCTTCTCTTTCTTTCCACCCAGAGTGTCTCGCCGTGATCTCGGAGCAGCTCTCTAACCCGCAAACCTATCTCGAGGGTTAACGGTGAATGGGCGACCGCGTTGCCAAACCGGACACCTTTTTACGCCAGTCCACTGGCGCAGCTGGCAAGGAAGTCGGAAAGAACGATCAGCTCCTTTAGTAGATTCGGTGACCTCGACCGACATCTCTCTTCTCTTCTTGGATCTTCTTCTCCTCAGCGCGACCCTTCGCCGTGACACCTTGCTCCTCACTGACACCCACAGTGCAGTGTCTCCCGTTCGAGAATTACGAGAGCGCCTTTTGGCGTCGCGTCGTCGCCTGTGATTTCGCAGCGCGTAAGTTCGCAGAAGGAAATATAAAGGGGAACAGCTCGAGCACCCCGTTTCGAGGCAGCAGGGGTTGTACGTTCACCGGCAGGTAGGTGCCACACAATCGACCTGTATCCCTACGCGGCTCACAGCCTCGTGGAATGTTCGTGCAAACTTTTTACTCGCTGATTTCTGCGATTAGACAGCCGGCTAGCTGCGAGGAAGGACAGAACTTTCACGAAGGTCGAAAGGTGAGGTTGGCTCGAAGCCGGTGTTACCTACAGGTCGACGGAGAGATCGAGAATAGAGCGCTTTTTCATCGAGACATCAAACGATCGAACGATTTAATCGGCTGGCCGAGGCGCGCGCATTTGTCCAGCGTATCGGTTAACGGTACGCGTTGTACCAGCGAAGCTTTGCTTCTGTCGCGGCCGCTTCTATGTATTTAGATCGTTTATAAATCGCGTACCGATAGTATCAGCGTGGCGGGACGATAATAAAGGTCCAGTCTCGGGCTGCTGCGCACGGTGCGTCCAGCCGCTAAACCGCTAAACGATCGAATCCATCGAGTAGGCTAATGCTGGGTCAGCTTGAGACCGCACGGTGTTTGCCGGTCCGACGTTGCTTCCGTTCGGCTGAGCGATGTAATAATACCGAGCTCTTTATGCGCGGTTAAACGGAGATGAAGCACGGGGATGGATATCGTTGAACGCGCGGCTACTCTCGCTGGCCTTCATCCTCGCGATGAAAAATCTCTTTTAAATCGTCCGTCTAATTGCGATTTGACGAGCTCGCGCCGGGTTAGCCGGAGGCTTCCGTGCGAGCGATCCGACAGCGGATTGTTTCAGGGCCCATCACTTGGCATGATCGATGATGCACGAGCTACGAGTAGCTTGCCAAATTTCACGGTGATCCTTAACGAGAATCCGCGAGCACCGGGCCCGAGTTCCATCTTTCGGCCCGGTAATGGGCGACCAGAAAAAAAAAAGACCAAATGGTAATCGCGAAGAAGGCGTTATCGTTTTTGTCCTCGCGATTTATTCGATAGCGGCGCGGCTTGAGATCCTTTTTCCTTTTCCATTCCCCCTTTTTCTTTTTCATTCTCGGCGGACGCGCGACGCTCCTCTCGGGTCGCCTTTGTCCCCGGGATCGAAAGGCGAAGGGAGAGAGAGAGTCGTTAAAGTCGCTAGTCCGATTTATTCATCGCGAGAAGAAAGGAGACTTAGCGGGGATCGGTTCGGAGGTTGGCTCATTGAGCGGCCGGTGCCTGGATCAGCGAGTGATTGATAGTGATTTGGCAGATAGCGATCGGAGGACGCGAGGAGGTGTGCACCTGACGATGCTCGCGAGAGACGAGAAGAAGGAAGGACGGCCGAATCGGCTGGATCAGCCCGATCGGATGGATCGGCTGGGTAGGCCGAGAAGAGGCGGGAGGCTAAGACAGTCGAAGAGACGAAGCAAGTCCGAAGGTGGCTTCTGCCAGGGCTGAGAAACCCGTAGAACCTATTATCCGAGGTGGGCAACGGCTATCGGCGAGCAGCATCTCTCCGTGTGGGTGTCCGAATACCCTTAAGACCCCATAAGTCGAGTGCCACCCTGCCGAGAAAACCGCCCCCGCGGACTGCTCGCTAGACACCTCCTTAGACACCCTTTCAATTTCCTATATGCCCGATAATCATCTGCTCGACCGGATCTCACCGCGGGTGGAACCACCTATCTCCTCTTTCCTTTCTTTCTTTCGTTCCTTCCCTTCGTCTCGGAACGCTTCACGCAGGACAGACCTCCTCCATCCATCCTCGCTTTTCTCCAGGGTATCGAGGACATCTTTGCCGGACATAATTGGAAGTATCGAGATAGCCGAGATGAGAATATTAGAGGCGTCGTTCGCGTGGTACACGCTAGATCTCGATAAATTACGAGGACCCGAGGGAGGCGTCCTGCCTCCAGGCTGGACGGAAATGGACGGTGAAATCGGGCCACGAGGACGGAAATCGTTTCGAAAATTTGCTCGCAACAGTCCCCGGCACGGGCGGTCGAGGAGGAAGCCACGAGGACGCATTGTTTCCTCGCAACCCTCGCCGCGTAATCTATAGCCCTTAAATTTTCTAAAGTACTCAATCACCCGGCGTATTTTTATGCAAACGCCGTGGCGTCTCACGAGGATCCCCCGGACCTTGCCGAGACCTCACAATAAAGCCGTGACGTATGAATCTACCGGCGACATAAACTTCGCGCGCATATTATTAGCCGCTATTCCACGAGACTTATACCAGCCCCCTTACCCGAGACCCTCGCGTTAGCCCACGGACCCGATACATTCGGGGCTCGATCAAAAACCTTTTCCCCTCCGGCCGACACGCGATTTCTTTCTCGTGGGATAACGGAGAAACGCCGAGCGAGATAACGCTCCTCGCTTTTGGGAAATTTCAGGCCACGGGACTCGATGGACGGCTGCGATGGTCGTTCGTCGAGAACCACCGCGTCGCGAAGGTGGTCCGGGTTTCTTATAAAATCGGTTCCAGTAATTCGGCGCGAAATGCGACGGGATTTCCGCAGGCGTCCGGCTGGGTGGACGAGAAAATGCACGGTGTGCGACGCGTCCAATAAGAAAAAAAGTCGACCGAGCACGCTTGTAGCCCTCCGGTACTTGTACTTTGCGCCGCGCGCTGCCGCCTGCGTTTCATGAGCTACGGCACACGTATCGAGCAGGCCTGGCCACAGGGATGCCACCGCCGTTATAAAGAATATCCGAGAGGACCAGAATAAAAGCGGCTTGACTTATTTGAACCAGCACGACGGAAGGAGAAAGAAACGGAGACGAGGAGGGGGAGAGAGACAGAGACGGGGGATGAAAGAAGATGGGAAAGAAGGATCGAGAGGGAGTCGGAGGGCCGTGGCCTAACCGACCGCGAGGACTTGCAGCCACGGGGACCAACAGCCGCAGAAGCGGTGGCCGAATCTTGCTATATTGCTCGACCTTTGCGATCCGAGCACGCGTGCCCACACACGTCGGTTCGCGTATCGGTGCCCTGCGATTCCTCGTATCGATTCGGGCGACCGCCGCGGCCGTTCCCTTCGCCTCTCGGTTCGGTGAATCGCCCTGTCGACGTCCACGGGACCCCTCGCCAACGCACCTCCGTCGCTTAGATTTTCCAAACAGCGGCGGCCCGATGCGTTGCAAATTATTCTATCGATTTCGAGAGTGGAGAGAAATTCAATGCCTGACGTATCCTGCTCGAAGTGGGTCGCCACCGTTCTAGCCTCGACGTTCTCTATTGTCAACCAAGAGAGCCACCGAAGCGGGAGATAATTGAAAGATAAATCGGATCGCGCACGGAGGATCTTTCTATAATAAGCTTGGTCGCACCTAGAGTTTAGAGTGGCTACGGGACCTCGATACGTTCCCCGAAACACACCTCCTAGGAAGAACGGTGACTGCGTAGCTCTTTCTCGTATGAATTAATCTCGACTCGCCGCTATCGGCTGCGGCCAACGGGAGCAAAAGGTCGGGCGTGGCGTTAATTGCAGAGCACCGGCACGAGGCGTATCTCGCGACGTTTAGAGTCGTGCGCGAGAAGCGATGAAAGGAGCCGGGTCACTAACGTAAGTGACGGTAATTATCGTAAAAACAGTAATTTTTCGCAGTACCGTGACTGGCTATTTTTAGAGGCCGACTCACGTTATCCGCTACCCGTTAAAGACGCAACTGTCGTCTGGGCGCGTGTCCACGCTCGCAACCTTACGATTCCTACAAGCACGCATTGAAGTACGCTGGACCGCGACTGGCTCGAGCACTTCCTAGCCCGGTCGAGTCTTCTAAAGCCGATAATTTTCTGCTCGCAGGATTCCCCGGCAGCGCGTACAGGACGGTGTCCGAAGAAGGGCAAACCGCTTCCTGACTGACAACGAGCGAGGAGCCGAGGCGAGACGAAGAAGCAAAAGGTCGAAGATAAAGAGCGAAGCGACGGGAACACAGCGGATCCTTTCAGAAGCGGGAATGTTTATCGACGTAATATTTGCTCGCGTGTCCGAGCGGCGAGAAACGTACGCGCGGCGGTGAAATTTGTTTAATTTTCTCGAGTGTTAATTTTATATAATTTTTTCCACAAACCTCGTGCAACCGCGACCCGTTGGGGACACTTTGAACGCCGCGACGTGACGCGCTCGCGCCTACGCGATTTCGTATCCCATTTTTAAAGATCCTCCTTTGATATGGTTTAACGCGGTACGTTTTATGGAATGCAAGCTATTGTAAAACGCCTGTGTAAAGCTGTTTCTTTGAAATATACTTGTAACATTAGTTGGACTTTGACTTTAAACGATAAGCACACCCAAGCAGCCTCGACGGGACGGAGAAAAGGACGCCAAATCGATCGAGCATCGACCACTTTTAAAGAGGTAGCCTCGGCAGATCGTAAATCCCCGGTGACCGAGTTCTCGATCCAAAAACCTACCGGAATGTCCTTTCCAGTCGCGTTATCTGAAAGCGTTTCATGCCCCGTCAAGCAGGAGAACGACGTCGCGCCTTGGTCCGTCACCGCGAGAAAACCGAGTCCACCTTCGAGCGGCAGCTCGGACCCCGGCAACGCGTCGAGAAACGGGCTCGACATCGAGGTCGTCGAGACTCGAATGGCCAGACTCCGAACCCGAGGAAGTCGTTTCGACCACCGTTCAATCGATCGCTATTGCAACGGGGATCAGTCGATTGTCAACAGTGGACAGTGGACGTTCGGTGATTACCGAAGTAATTCACGTAACTTGCATCGATAACGACAACGGCAACGGCTGGTCGCAACGGGGATCCACGAGACGTTAGTTGTTTCTTTTTTCATCGGCTGGCAATCTATCTTATCGTTTGGAGGAACTTATGAGTATTGCCGACGATTCACCGGTTATTTATCGAGAAAGTTATCGCGCGGTGCATTACGCGCCGATACGAGCCTGCGGTTCGCGTAGGCGGTTTCTCGCGCGACCGCGTCGAATAAAGTTCGCCTCCTCAGATAGGAAAGCCCGTTCGCGGCGATGGTGCTTTGTTTGCGGCGGAACGGTTCGTTCATTAAGCCGGCACGTTTCAATTAATTCCGTCTATTAGGCGGGAATCGCGGCGAACGATTATAGCGGCGCGATTGGAAAACAGGAAGAAGCGGGGGCCCAGTCGAGTTCCAATAATTTCATTAAAATCGGCAAGGGTCTGTTGCCGTTCGGTTTTTCCTCGCGCGACAACGCTACGAGGTTGCATAGGCGGCCGCGAGCGAAAGGAAATTCAATTTCCCGCCAACGAGGAATCGCTCGTTAAAATCGGAATCGCCAGCTGGCCGTTCGTAATTGTTTTCGTTTAATAAACCGGCCGGCTGCCGTTTCGATATCGGAAAATAATAAAGCGGTTTCGTTAAAATTCATAACTGGGACGACGCGCCGCGAGGAACATCGGCTTACTAGCGGAGGTAAGTAGACCGAGATGCATCAACAACGATACGATCGATTCCCTTTTTAATAATGGACATCCTTGCGTAATCTCGCGCCGCTTATTGGAAGTTTGATTAAAATTTCCAGCGGACATTTGATCCGCGTCGCTTCCACGTTCCGTCGAATATCGTCACGCGCGGCGCGGCGGGCCACAGGGGAGAGGGGAGCGGAAATTTCAAAAACACGGCAACGAGAAGGTCCGTTATTTCGAAAGGAGCTTCGGTAAGGCGGCGAGCTCGGTCGGTCGGACATGGACGAGGAGAGACGCGAGGTATCGTGCGTGGAAGGCGAGTTTCAGAGTTTCAGGCTTTACAGGGTTCCAGGGTTTCAGGGTTCCAGGCCTCGAGGCTACGGACGCCGATCATCGCCTGACCCACACACGCGAGAATTCCAGCTAGCTGACCTAACTCCGTGGTTAGCGTCGCACCCACACGGTAAGCTTACCTGGACCGAGGCACACGTGCGTTCGAGGCGCCTACGCGACATCGTCTGCGACTTTTCTGCTTTTCGCGTACATAACGGCCCCTGGCCGGTGTGTTCGCAGCAGTTCCTCGCGGGACTGCGCGTTAACGGTCCGAATTTGTTTAAGGTAGTTCCTAACCACCTATGTTACTCAAATTAGAGTTGGGTAATAAAGGATGTATATAAAGTAGTACGATAGTATAGAAATAGTAATAATAATTTTTAACATCGTGTATGTATATTTTAAAAAGTTCAGTGTTAATATAAATAATTGTAATTGGAAAATAGAATATTAAATTGGTTAGCGTAGTGAATTGGAGCAGCAGATCTGATAACGTATTTTTTTTTAATCGAAATGTCAGAAAGGTTGCGTCTCATAAAGGTAAATTTATTAAAAGAAAAATATTAGGAAAGGAAGCGAAAAGTCGGGTTATAACTCTAACTGGAAGATTACCGAAGGTGAAGAAATCGGCCGTTAAAGTATCTTGATTATAAAAGACGATTATACAAAAATATGTGATTTATTTTTTCTTTCTAATCCTGATACGAGCTATTCCTGTTTTACATTATCCACGAATTTTTAATTTATATCATACAGACCACAAGAAATAAGAACAGAATTTTCCCAAGAGTAACAAGATTTATGAACGAATTCACAGAAATCTGATTTAACATTACGTAGAATTGTCAATATGGAGAAAATGGGAAAAGTTACGATAGTTTAAATTTAAATTGAAATTTTGTCAAAAAAAAAAGAAAAAAGTGACAAACCCATTATAACAAAAAAGTGCTACAATATTGAACAGTATCTTGAATTTTTTAAAAATGCTTCGAATGACTAACTTTTTAATTAATATTCAGTTTAAGTGAGTGCGTAAAATAAAACATTTCTATTTAAGCATTCATTATTTAATAAAATATGATTTTAATTTTAGTGGTTTCACTTTGTAAATTTTATAGAAGTAATTATCTTTGTTAAAAATATGGTAATAAAATTTTATTTAACGTATGTAATGTCGTTGAAAAATTTAATAAAACTGTCATATTTTATTTCCACAATTGTAAAAGAAAATTCAACAAACTTGAGAAAATTATTTAACACCAATAAATAAATTTAAATCACAATTATGTTATTTAATTTGTTATCTACAAATTTCGGATAACTAATATGACTTGCAATATAATTAGACTTCACATGAATTTGAATCGTCGTACGTTGATTGCTCTACGTAGTTTCTTAAAAATTTGTACGAAAACCTATTTTTTATGGGCATTTACGAAAAAACTATGTGATCAGTTTTGCAGAAATTAATAAATTAATTTCCTGACATTTCGATGTACTTTTGTGCCAATTTGGGTAAATTTCTTGAATATAGTTTTCCCGTTTCAGAAGAAAAACTGAAACTATAACCCTCTTTTTCTGACTCCGCCACATGCCACTGTATTAAAATGCATCAACTTTAATCAACAATTTCTCGATAACTATGTGATAAACCGATATTAAACTTTGCACAAGGATTTCTTGTATTCCAAATTAGTTACGCACGAAATTTAAAAGAATTCTTGAATTTAGTACATTATTCAGAAACTACCTTAATCGTGGACGGGCAACGTGTACTTTTTGACATTCAGGCGACAACAGCGGTATAAAAATAGGATCGATAGGATCGTGGCAGAGTTCTGCCACTGGGGCAGAGAAACGAGCCACGAGACCCAGTTGAATTACGAAAATGACGCATCGTCGGGCCAGCGAGCGCGAATTAATTTCGCGTTCGAAGACGCATAAATCGCATCGCGAGCGGGAAATTTATTAAGCGCGCGTAATGACAAACACGCGCATACATTATGCGGCTGGATGCCGGGCAGTCGCGTCGCGCGTCGGCCTGGCGTGGTGCAGCACCGAGCAGTGAGCACTGAGCACGGCAAGGCTGGGCTCGGGTTTCGCTCGAGCATTGCAAGTTCAGTAAGACGTCAACTCGCATTCTTCTATGAAACCGCGCGTCTCGTTTTGTCACGGTTAATGAAGTTACCAGCTCCGTTGGAGCAACAGTGTGTAACGGGCCCTCGTATTCACCGGTCAATTCGCATTAGCATTATACCGTCCGCCGATCTGGTAGCCGCGGCTACAGTCCCCATTAATCCTTCACCTTCCGCGCGGCACCATTAATCACCGCTTTATCATTTTCCTATCGTTCTAATAGAATACACTAGGTAGGCACCGACGCGCGATCGCGGTGCAGTGGGACGAGAGGCTCGATCGCTCACCGACTTTTCGGGGGGTGATTTAAACGGGGGAGGATCATTGTCCACGAATATCGCGGGAGTTTGCAGAATCCGCGACTGATTGCGGGACTGCGGTAATGTCCTCGGACCTTGGCGGAAAACACGGGAATGCGCTGCACGTGTAGACACGAGCGGAGGGAGGAGCGAGAGAGAGAGAGAGAGAGAGAGAGAGAGAGAGAGAGAGAGTGAGAAAGAAAGCTGGTTAAAACGAGAGGCGTGGAGAAAAGGAAAGACGAAGGATGGATACGCAGCATACATTAGCATAGGTTTGCTCGGCACGGACTGTTTCATAGGTGGTTAGTTGGCACGCGACCGTGAGAGGTTCGACGTAACGAGCCGAGCCGATGGACGGAGAGGGGATTTCGAGCACGCAATGCTTTTTGCCAGGTTCTAGACTCTAGACTCTAGACAAAAGCCGCGGACCGACGATTAGTCGAAGAAACCGAGGCGCGTGTCGCGCCTATGCACGCGTGCTCGTAGGTATACCTAGGAGGAAAGCTCCAAGAGGCGGCCTAGGACCGCGCCCGAAAGGTGGCGAGAGGCCAGACCTATATAACCCAGAGCACCGACTCTGGTCGGCCTTAAAGGTTTTAATGTTATGCGGGATTCCCTTACCCCGTGAACCAGACGAGGGAAAGAGAGCGCGAGCAAGAACCGGAGAGAAACACCGAGAGGAAAGGAGAGAGAAGGTCTGGGGCCCCGGAGTCTCTCCTGCTCGTAGGAAGCCGTTAACCCACTTGTTCGTCGTATACTAATGAGGATGAAAATGAGATGTGCTGCGTTTATTTTAATTTCATCAGGTGCAAAGGACGTCGGCCGTCTTGCTCCGCGATTGCACCTGCTCGGCTCGTGCCAACGCGACGCGGCGCCCAGCTACACTCCGATGGACCTCCGCAAACTTTCCTCCTCGTTGCCCTCCGCTTTCCCTTTCTCTGGCAGCGTTCGATCATTGACCGTCGCGAGGAACCGTGTCATTTTCCTAGCCACCCCTTCGGATAGCTCCAACGACTCGCGGAGCAAAATCCAACGGATTCTTCTTTCGACGACCATAATCGATACCGACACGCGTGCTAGCAAAATCGAATTCCCTTTCGTAACGTACCCGTTGAGTCTCTGGACCCGAGGACGGACAAGGTGGATTGGGAGAAGAAAAAAAAACGGTCGATGGAGAAGCTCTTGGCATCGGCGGTTACTTCTTTGCCTAACAATGGCGTGTGGTACACCTCTCTCGCTCTGTTACGCTTTCGCGCCGATTGGTCCCGAACCGAGAACCCAGCATCCACGCGAGGATACACCACCGGCAACGTCTCGATAGACGAGCGCTCTTTACGTATGCACGATTGTCTCCCCGAGGGAGTGCAGAGAGAAAGAGACACGACCGAGGGGGCGGTGAGGCGAGGGGGGTAAAATAGAGGAAGGAAGGAAGGAAAGGGTTTTGGCATCCATCCGTATGGTTCGACGAGGATGCCTCAGAGACGACCATCTATCTCAGGGGTGTGATCTTCCTGCTGGCCCCCTCTCGGTGGAAGAGGAACGGACGCGGGGGTCACAATGGTTTGCATACACTTTCCCATAGGGATGACACCGTTCGCAGCTATACCTGGACCTTTAAACGCCAGCCGAGGAGAGAAAAGGGATACGTAACGTATGGAGATCTATGCAAAATCGCGCGTACCTGAGCAAGGTTATATCCGTCCGATACCACGGTCACCCTTTCCACGCTGTTTATTGTTCCAGATCGGCAGGAGAAGGGTTGCGCGCTAGCCCGTACCCTCTCCGCCCCTACACCCCTTTTCTGCAGGCCCTCCGCGTTGCCTTCTTCCTGGCTGTTTCTCTCTCCCGGCCGAGCCACCCTTGAATTTTAAATTATGCAACGACCGGGCCACTGCCTCTGCGAAGAGCGGTAGAGCGGCAGAGGGAGAGAGAGGGGGTTAGAAACTAGCGAGCAGGCTCAACCAGGTATATTCAAATGGGCATATTACCTGGGCTCTTCCTATTCAAACACCCGAGCTACCTCGTAAACCCCCTCCTCCCGATCACCGGAGATTTATAATAAAAGCAATCTGCCGTGCCACCAGCGAAGACTGTGGGAAAGATTCTCACGGTGTCTCTCGCTTCCGCCTCGACCGATCGCGGCTGTTTTGCCTATCGGACGGGCCCTCCCGGCGAGAGAGGGGGGTCAGGGCAAGGACCAACTTTGGGACCGATGCGTTTGCATCTTCCGAAGGATCCGCAGTCGTTGAAAGGGTTCGATCAGACGACGTGTCTCACGGAATCTCACGGAAAACCGTTACCGCAGCCCGTCGCCGTTTACTCGGCGATACTTTCCAACGGACTTTCTCCGATGATCGGTCGAACCGAGTGCGCGGACTCGGAACGCATTCGTTCCGTTCCAACGTGGCCGTCATCGCGATACAGTCGATTTCACGGCACCCCGCGACAGTTGGGCTAACGGGGAAAGGTGAATCTATCGGTGAATCGTCATCGGTCGTTGGCGAAGAAACGAGCCGCCAGGAAACTTTTCACCAACGAAGAATCGCGAAGGAGAAGCCTTAGCACGTGGCAATGTTTTTCTCGTACGGTAATCAGACGCGTCTGGTCCTACGGTAGGTTAAGGTCATCCCCCTTGTCGCGGAATCGGGAATTAATGCAACGCATCGCCGGGACTGGCTACCTAAAGCCAGGCGTAATATGCAAATGCCGAGGCCGGCTCGCGCCTCGACGAAACGAGGAAGAGAATGGAAGATCCCCACCTTCTTCCTTTCCCTCTCTCGCTCTTTCCATCGCGTCGCGTCGCCTTTCGCTTCGTTCCTTCTTGTTTCGCGACCGCTGGACCAGCATCCAGCCTAACGCACCAAAGAAGAACAGGAAGAAGAAGAAGAAGGAGGAGGAGAAGGAGGAGGAGGTGGAGGAGCAGGAGGAGAACGAGGAGGAGGAGGAGGAGGAGGAGGAGCAGTCGATGTAACCTCTATAACGCGTTCTCGTACGTGTTCCTTCTCCTCTTTTCGACTTTTTCTTTCCTCCGGTATATCTCCGTCGTGCACACCAACTCTTCCGACAGATAAATAATTCATCGAGGCTGCATGCTTTATGACGATTATGCTAATCCACGTGAACCTGTTACCACCGTTTACTCGTGCTCATGCAGACTGAATGGACGATGCAGGAATTGTGTGCGCAGCCGATCCTTCGCACGCGTCCCTCCAAATGTCCAGCCAGCGACACGAGCCCGGGTGCACCTTCCACTCTACTCTTCTCTTCTCTTCTCATCTCTTCTCCTATCTTCTCTCCTCTCCTCCGGTGCCGTCGGCGCACCGCGCACCGTCCCGAATACGATTTTTCACCGAGAGAATGAATCTCCTTGCGGACAACGGGCAACACCGACGGCCCAGGAGATGGACAGGTGCGCGAGACGAGGGATCATTCTGAAAATGTGGGAAACCGATGACCCACTCTCTCTCTTTCTTTTCGCTCACGCATCTCACGGGCCCTTTTCTACGTCCTTGGCACAATGACCCCATGAGAGAGAGAGAGATTCCTTTTTCGTTCCATTAAAGTTGCATCACTCTCGAACCGTTTCAGCTGATATTCATCAGGCGCGATGGAAAAAGCCTGTCAGCTTATCATCAAACGACACGGCCGGCCAATGTCAGCCGGTACATTAAGAACGTTCGCCCGCCAATTCGTTTGATTTACGCGCGAAACCGGCCGGTTTGTTGAGAGGGAAAAGATTTTTCGGGCACACGCGCCAAGTAGAACGCGTTCCACTTCGTCAAGCGTTTCCGTGGCTGTCGGGAACACCTGCAGGGTATCGTAACGAGATCCGCGGCCGAGCGATAGATCGCGATTTACGAGTCGTCCAGGAGGCGTTACTCAATCGTTTTCGAACGACGCGACTGAACGGTAGATGTTCCGTTTGTGACCATTGTATTGGTTTTGGTCATGTGCATAATTATCGCGGTTTTTTTTTAGCTGGAAATTGCTTGCAGACACATAATTATGTGTAGAATTTCACACCGTAAATATTTTGTTTAGTATACCGCTAGAAATATAAGGTTACATTTATTGCTTACGCGAAAAAACATTATATTTTCGCTGTTCTTGTAATAATCGTGAAGGATATACGGTACGTAAAATTCCAATATTTACTAATCAAAGTATGTTAATAAATGTAGTTTCAAAATTATTCTGAAAGTATAAAATTATGTGGCTAGAAATGGTACAGTATTTTAATAGATTTTCCATTTCTGGCCATCCGGTGGCCAAAACTGATACAATAAAGTATCCAGTTGTAGCCACCCCATGGCCAGAAATGGAAAATGTATTAAAATATTGATCTATTTTTTGCCACCATGCTTTTTAAACGAGTTTATTCAGCTTCCATCCTGTTTAAAAAAAAATTAACCCCGAGCGGGTGATAAAATTACCTAGTCTTCAATAAATCTCTTCAATAAATGGCCAAAACTAGTGTGCAAGTGACCACAAACGGTGAAAAATTAATTTCTTATATTTTTTAACTCTATTAATTCTTTAACGATATCTCTAGTTAATGGTAACTTAGACATTAATAGTAAAGATAGTGTAAAATTTAGTAACGCTTATAGTTTCCTGATATTAAATACAATTTTAAAGATAATTACGACGAATGTCACTGAAATCCTTAAAACGGCCACAAATGGTTGCATCTACCCTAGTAAACAGGAATGTAACGTGCAGCGCGGAGCTCCACCGGCTGACGCGTAAGTCCAATTCCTGGCAGACTCGTGCCCCCCACTGATTCTCCGTCCCGTCCCCCCTAGCTGATTAACCGCTTAATAGATGAGTAAAGGACCGGTCGCAGTGATAAACCTCGTGACAAACTGTCCTACATCGAGGGTAGCTGTGCTCATTTCACGGACTAACAAGGGGATCGCTCGATTCTCCGATCCGAACGAATATCGTAAAGCAGCCGGACGAAACGATCTCGAGGCGTGGGAGGATAGTCGTCCCGCGAGCACGGCCCATTTTCTAAAGTCGAGCAGACCCGGAAACCGTGCCGAAGCCTCGACGACTCGCCGTCTCTTATCGCGTTCCAGGTCCCGCGAGTCTGCCGTTATTAGCACTGCCAGTTATCCGGGACTATCTAATAAATTGTTGGCGAAAGGGCGCGCGAGTGCGTGGTGCACGCGTGTGCGTATGTGCGTTCGCGGTTAGACTCGTCGAGGCGTTCGCGTGGCTTCTGTGGACTTTGCAGTTTCTCGCCGGGAGCGTGTGCGCGCGTCAACTCGAAATTCAGTTAAGAGAACGCGCGGCCTCGTCTTCTCCAGCGAGCATGAAACTCCAAAGGTCTATCGGGGGGGCCGCGCGCTCGTCGTTTACATCGGCGAGAAAGTTGAAAACCGCCGCCGACGACGACGACGACGTTGCGAACGAGTGTCTGCCTTTCGACGGAAAGCGTTTCGATTGCGACAACCTGCGTCACACGAGACTGCGCGAGAAAGAAAAAAATGTGATCCAGCTTGCACCGAGCGTATACGTTCACTTGAAAAACCACCACTTCCTCCAGCTGCGCGCGACCTGTTCCAAAGGTGTCTCCTTTTTGCCATCGGCCCGTCAATGCCAGATACTCGATTCCTTGAAAGCGGGACATCCGATCGCGTTACATTTCTCCTCGATTAGAATCGGGGGCGGTGTACGCGTGACACGTGACACGTCGGGGGGTCGGTGTCGTCGGCTCGTTGTTATCCATGCGAAGGCCTCGAGCCGTTTCGATTCCGCCTTCTTCGGCATTATCATCCACGGGAGAGCGGACTGTTGGATCCCATCGCTCCTCGCGCCCCGAGCACTGCCAATCGATGTCAATGGAGCAGGTAGAGCAGGTAGAAGAACACCCTGCGTTCCTCTCCACGAGGAAGACTAGGTGGTGCCTCCAACGACGAACCGACACCACCGAACATCCCCGCGACTCGAGGGCAAAGAGGTAAGCGTATCCGGCGATGGCTGCGAGCGGAGTTAAAGCGACTCTTTTATTATGCCACGCAACTCGAGCCCGAGGCCGACCTGCGGAACCGTTTAGGGAAATTTCCTTCCAGTGTTATTCAAACGAGGGTCCAACCGAAAACGCGGCCCGTCCGCGCTGCCCCCTGAACACGTATGCATATCGATCATTCTTCGATCGGATGAATGCGCGAACCACCCGGAGCAACCCTTCTCCGACCGCTCACCGAAAGGTGCCAACGGTTTTTTTTTCGCCTGTCAGTCTCCGCGCGACTTACTTTCCATCGGTGTACGTACTTCTCTTTGCAGGACAACGAGTCTTCCATTCGCCGCTGGAATTGCAACCTCCGTCGCCTCTTGCTGGTCC
Source organism: Andrena flavipes (assembly GCA_963971345.1). Classification (NCBI taxonomy): domain Eukaryota; kingdom Metazoa; phylum Arthropoda; class Insecta; order Hymenoptera; family Andrenidae; genus Andrena; species Andrena flavipes. The sequence continues at coordinate 65,382,629 of OZ020480.1, forward strand.
AAAACTCATTCGCCTTTGGCTCCCGGCGGCGTTAAACGAGCGCTATTCATGCGAGTTTGTTCGTTTGGTCATGGGTAAACAGAGGAGCAGCGGAAGAGAAAGGAACGGCAGGCAGGGAGGCGGTGGATTCGAGTAGACGATACTCGGCTGCATCCAGGAACGACGAGGCGGGTTCTGGATCGCGCTTACGAATTTTCTGGGCGCGAACGCGTCGGCGTCGTGCGTTCTCGCGCGCGGAATCCACTCACGGCGCTTCCCACTGTTTGTGTTTCAGAAGGAAATTACAATAATTGAATAGACCGTTAATTCCCCCCTTGGTTTACCGTCTCGTTCCCTCTGCCAGCATCGTCTTTTCCTCGCAGCTTCCCTTCCGACTGCCAATCACTGCGGTAGAGTGCCACCAGTTAGTTATTGCGGGATCAACGACGCGCCGAAGGTACTGGGTAGCAAGGCGTGAGATAGTTTTCAGATTTGTCCTTCCTCGATACGCTTGGAACGAGATTTTCCTTGGCGAGCAAAGTGGAACGCGAGCGAGCGTGGCTCTACGGTGTTTTGAAATACCAGGCTAGGATTTCCGAAGGATTTATTTCAAGAAGCCGTGCTGCTCGCTACTTGGACTCGGTGACCGGTGCTCATAACCGGACGTACTGGCGCGGCATTAGATATACGAGCTAACGGCGCAGAAAAAAACCAGAGCCAGGAATGTCACCTGTTTGTGCAAGTATCGACATTATCCCATTTGCGACGCGATAAAATCGAGCTTAAAAGCAAAACAGGATATTACTTAAGCGCGAAAACATTTTGTCTTGGGAAACACGGAGGATTGATTTATATCGGCGGCTGACGTCTTCACGGGCATCGAGAAAACACAGCATTCCCCGTTTTTCTAACGATCACACGGATAGAAGCGCGGGACAGAGAGTGTGGCGCCAGTTTCAGGCACCAGCAACCACTCGCGATCGGGGATTTACGCGCTCGTAAACGTATTAACAAGCGTCCACCTCGAAGCTGGTAAAATACGTCCTTTAAAACGGTGTCGATCGCGCCGACCGAACGAATGCCTGTCGCGACTGCGGTGCTCCGTGAACCTCGGGGATCCGGGGAAACCGCTCGACATTGGATGTTTCCAGACGCCCGAGACTCGTTTGGCGCGGAAAATTTCACGATCGAGGAAGTCGGTCGTGGAAAAGAGAGAAAGAGTCAGGGATGCCTGCCAGCTCGTCCGGCGACGTCACAAAGAGACAAAGAAGGTCGTTGCGTGGCATCGCCGGGCGAGAGTTCCTGCGTAGTTCTAAGCGTTCTCGCGCGTATTGTACACGGCACGGGCTCTGGGCAAAGGTGAACGCGGATACGCGAGAGAGCGAACAGAGACGTATTTGTAGAGGCAGCGGAACGAACAGCGAGACGAGGATGCGGAGGAGGAGAAGGAAGAGAAGCGAAGCAGGGAGCAGCAGCAGCAGCAGCAGAAGAGGATCAAGTCGAGCTCTCACAAAAGGTCTGACGAACGCCATTACCTCAAAGATTCATTCCAACTTCCAAGTATTCGTTATTTGTTTGCTCCTCTGGCCGGACAGCCAGCGAGCGGCTCGACTATTTTAGCGGGGACGGTCCACCTTCGCACCGGAGGGGACTTCTCGCTCCGAATACCGAGAATTTCGGCAGCACCTAGTCACGAGTCAGCTACAGCCCCAGCTTCAGAGATGCTCACCGGCTCCGGTAGCCGAGTCTCTCGAATCAAGGTCATCCTCGTGTTACCAGCGACACGATCGTCCGGTCCATCCTAGCCTCTGGTCGAATCCTAGTCGGCTAGGCCGGTTCTGCTGCCGCGCGTCGAGCAGCTCCGTTCGTCGTCGTAAATTGCGACGCGGCCGGCGCGCCGATTGGACTTCGTTACTCCAACCGGTTCTTATTTGTACGCGAAACGTATCGATATTGCGTACGAGCTGCGATCGAGGAGCAGAACAACAGAAAAGGGAAAGAAAAATTGGAGGAAAGTGGCGGCGAGGCTCCACGAGGCGATACCGTTGCGTGAGCGGTTTCTGGGTAGATGGAAGGCTGGGATCGAGTTTAGCAGGATTTTGGCAGCCGGGGCCGAAATAGCGGCGAGCGCCGGGGAATGCTCGCGGCTAGAGGCAAGAGAGAGGCCCCAGCCTTTTGGAACCCAGTCCCCAGTGCCCGGTGCCCAGAGTACTGGCGACTGGCGATTATAAAGAACAGTAAAAAAGAAACGAGAGGAGACACCGACGGTGAAAGAGAGACGGCGAGGAAGAGGAGCGGCGTATAGGCATCGTCGTTGGCTGCGTTTAAAAAACCAGTTGTGCGAGCCGAGCCGACAGCGACGGCACTCGCTGGGTTAGGCACCGAGAAAACCGGCGAGAAGGTGCCTGCCTTCTTTCCTTCCTTCGCGTGGGCCGCAGAGCTCCTATAAGGACCGCGAACCATCTTTCGAGCCCTTCGCCGCATTCAGACGCTTCTACGGTTTGTTTTCTGACTGGCTAGACTCCACTCCGCTCGCCCGAGACTCCACTTTTCGTCCGTTCCGTCCACCAGATACAACTCCAATAAGCGTCTAGTATTCCTCCGTGATTCGTTTACCGCGATGCGTGTGGCGAATGAATTTGCGGGTAAGATTCCCCGGCGTTTCGAGCGGCGCGTTTCTACGAATTTCCGAGGACAGGGACCAGAGTCTGCCGGCACCGGTTGACGACGCGAAGCGATAAAATCCTGGTGCACGTCTGCGTTGGTCGGCGAGACTGCAGGGAATCTCGTAAATCACGATTTTTCCTCTTCGTTTTTTCGCTGACGCAACGGCGAAAAACGAAGGAACGCGGGATTGCGCGGCGCCGCGAACAAGGAAATTGCGGTCGAACGTCCGCGGCCTGCCGTTCCGCGAACTTTACGCGGCGTTCAGGTGGGACCGGTGATGTCACCGTTGCCCCGAAGATTACGAGGCGCGAGATGCAACCAAAATTATGCAAATACGATGCAAATCCCGGAGCGCCGTGACGCTAATCCCCGTCACAATATTGGAGGTAATTGGTCGGGGGTGTTGGCCTGCCTTTCTCTCGCTGCGGCTCCGTGGGGCCTCTTTTTCTCCCGCGATCGAAAAGCCGCGGGAGCTCGCCGGCCCGGAAGTCTGCGCCGCGCGGCACGGATTTTACGACATCGAGCGGATACAGCGGCGGCTCCAGCCGAAATTCACGCTCGACACCTTCCCACTGGCTCGTGAAAGCGAGCGTGTGCGTTAGGCCGCTACTTCGGACGCATAAAGAAGCGCGCTGGAATCGTGGAGCCTGGACAACGGTGTTTCGACGCCTCTCGGGGGCCCGATTATCTCGAGAGATCGTCCTTCGTGTTCGGCCCTTATCGATCCTCGCACGGATCCCGTAACCGGGGTAGGGACAGGCGGGCGGGTTCATTCATGCCGCAGTGGAAGAAGAATTATCTCGGCCGGCCCGTTATCTGCGCTACGTACGTGCGTGTACATCGTGCTCGAAGGTAGTCACGAGAGCCCGAAAGAGATACCGCGCGGTTCCGAGCGGAAAGCAACAGACTGGCGCTTGCCGAGGAAGAAACGCGTCCAGGCAACAGGGCAGCGAAAGGGAGAGAGATAGAGGAGATAGGGGGACAGAGAGAGCGAGAGAGAGAGAGCTAGCAAGCCGCCCCGGTCTCATCGTGGGGGTTGATGAATGACGGGCGGTTAGCCACGACCACGCTAAAGTTATCTGGGTAATCTGAGGAGGCGAGGTCCCACTGTCTTACGACGAGTTTTATTATGGTGTTTCTACTTGGCAAGGGCGAGGTCAGCGCGGGCGTGCGTTGCGCCGAGGCCTGAAAACGAGACTGGGTCAGGCTCGGTTGCATCAGAGATAGCCGACAGAAACAGGGGGCTTCTTGCTTCCCTCCCTCGCGAGCCACTTTTACGTTCGAACCTGACACGCGGACCGTGGGCCAAGCTGGCAACTTGTACGCTTCAACTCGAACCGCTCGAGTACAGTCCCGAGGCCTTGACCCACTGTTATAGGCGGCCTACCACCATCCTTCGCGCATCACCTGTCCTGCCGTTTCGGCCGGCACGGTGGAAAGCCGGCCGACCGATTTCGCAGGCTGATTTTCAGGGATACGTAATGGCGACATCTACGAGCGCGGGGAACTGGAGCAAGCTTTTTCGGCCGGCCTGCAAGATCGGCAGCCTTGAGAACGGGTAGAGAAGGGTTTGAGGAAAGGCGACAGCATCCCCGTTCATCTTCCCGCTCCATCTGCCTCTGCCGGTAAAGGGTTTCTCGCGAAAACGGGCCCAGCAGGCACCCATGGGGTGGACCCCTTCGAGTTAACCGTCGGCGTCGCGTCTGCTCGGTGCCTTACCGACCGCGCTTCGTGTCTGCGGTCCCTTCTCGCTTCTTAGCGATGGGTCTACGCGTCGATTAAAACGATAATGCCAATAATAACCATACTCCCGTCACAGATCCATGCCGTGCTAGTTCTCGTTCCGGTATTTTCAACAAGGGCCTGGGATCTAGGCGGAATCGACGAAGCGTTACCAGGAACGAGCAAGAAACTTTAATGGGCTGCAATTATCTGAGGCGAAACATCATCATTTCTGGTAGTAACTCCTCGAGTCCACGCTCTCTTTCGTTCGTCGCGTGATCGGGCACGCGCCGCAGAGTCCGCCGCAAGGGGTGAGCCGCTCCGGCGACCTTCTCCGTTTCGCCTGGCGAACATATTCTCAGAGGGAGGAAGACGCTGGGACCAGGGTGGAGATATCTCTAATGAACCGGTCGGGCCCGCGGCTTCAAATCTGCCTTATAATCGGTCGAAAATCTGTGGCTCCTGCTCGGCGCCGCGCCAAGCAAACGGTTAGCGAAAACCCAGCCGTCTGACCTTTCCGAAAGTCGTCTGGCAAGGAACACCGTGTCCGATGGGTTTTCGATAGCTGGTTGCCTGCACGCAACGACCGCCTCTTTTCTCAAGCCTTTTTTGTCGCCTTTCGTTCTTCGCGTTTTAACCCGCTAGCGAGAGTTTCCAAAGGGTAGTCGATTAAACGACGCCGAGTGCAACGATGCTTGCAACGAGTCCCGTGCACGGACGGTTGGTCGCAAGGATACCGTCCCGGTGCATATGTATTCTCGGCGCGCGATCCGCGACGCGTAGCTTTTTTCCCCCGCGCACGAAATTTACATGACTGCAATACGAATCGTGGTGTAGGAGCACCGGTGTCGCTCGAGGTTGAGTGGTTCGCGGGCACGGTTCACTTTTTGCACGCGAAACGGCCTTGTTGACGATGACGTCAGCGAAGACGCGAGCTTGTCGAGCATCCCGTGGATTTGTTCGCTGGCTCGCCTGCCCGATCGCGAATCCAAGTCGGGCAAAAAAGGTACTGCGTAACAGGCAGCGTTGCGGAGATACATGCGTTCACTTAGAAGAAGGTCGACCGAAAAAAAAGTACCAAGAAAGAAGGAAAATGCGAGGAGGAGGCTTGCGTCACGGTCCCTACGAGCCTTTCGTTCTTCTCCCTGGGATCTCGAAGCCTCCGTCGTGGAAAGGAGCGCCGTCTCGCTCGCGTTCCCGAAAAAGAAGCGGCGTATAATGACTCAGTGAGTGATCATCATCCGCTCAGAGTCTCGGGTTTTAATATGTAAATAAAAACTGATGTTCCTTCTTCGCTAGCTAATAGTTTAGGTCGTATCCAACGCCGGGCAGAAAGTAATAAATACGGAACGCTCGACACGATTTATTATTTTCCTCATGTTTCAAGTAATATTTTGTCCATTTTCAGATTGCGTATAATTACTGTTGAATTAATGATGCAATTTTTTAAGTTGAAATAAAGCACTTTTTTATCAACATTTTGTTACCAAGAAAATCATGATTCTAACCCTTGAAATGAATTCCTTTTTATTTTTTGATGTCGTGGAGTACTAATGACGAACAAATCTTTAAGCGTTTGTAGCTCGGAGCAACATTAATCGATTTTGATGAAATTTTCAGGACGTATAAAACTTATTTAAATCTACAAAAGGGATTTTTGAATTTTCATTACAGGTTCCGAAAAAAAGTCTAAAAAACGGCCTTTGTTACTTTTTGTGATATTTCGACCAATTGGAATTTTTTCCTAACACACAAGAAGAGGAATTCGAAAAATACATTAAGCATAGGTTGTAGCAACGTTTTTTATGAGTTGGCTATTAAAATCGCGCTTTCTGTGCGACTTGTGCGATATTTAGCACTCTGTTCGTGATTACCCCACGGCAGACGAGTAATCACGAACACCAAGTGTTTTTCTTTTCCACTATAAAATTGATTCTTATTATAATTTTTCAAAAATTCATTACAGTACTTCATAGACGAATAGTTTAAGTATGTTTGTAAATAACAAACGAATTCATTTCTCGCATAGTTTTCGTTTCGCTTGCTTCTTGGCTTAGGTGTTCGCAATTACCCCACTCTCCCCTACCGCGGGCAAGCGATTAAGCGGCCGAAGAAAAAGAGGAAATTCCAAAGGAATGGAAGGGAGGCGGTGGCGGCGGCGGGGTCGCGGACGTATACACACCATGCGTTTACTATACGCTTACCGACACGCCATTCACCGGACCCCTATGAATGAACACGGACGAACGCGCGATGGCAACTTTATACCTACGCTGTAACGCGACCAGGCTGAGCGCTTGCCGGACCAAAAGAAGGAGAAAGAGGGCCCGGTGTACCGCGGCGTGGCGCGACGGGATAGAGCGAACCGGAGAAGAGATTCTCGCCGGAGAGAGAGCAACAGAATCAAGGAGGAGGGAGAAAATTGGACGGAGAGGGAACTTACGTGGATATGTAAAACGTATGCACGCACACGCCGATCCCCAGCGATCCGGCCGGCGGTTTCACATTGTATTATTATTCAATAGCGATAGAGTAATTGATCCCAAGTCTCCGCGGCGAGGCTGCACGCATTCGCGTAACGCGTGCGTGCGTACGTGCGCGCGTACGCGTGTAGCCCGATCGCTGGTAGAAACGCATGCGAACGAGACGGAAGGTCCCGCCGGTTAATGAGTTTGATATGGGAGGGACGTCCCTACTGCTTGTAATCTTCATTATTCACGCAATGTCCCGACGAGCTCCGATACCGAGCACAATTATATCGTCCGCCGATTGCGACCGAACGGCGCTTTGATGGACCGACACCCATTCCCGGAGATTCCATTCGACTTTCGGCTCGCCCTCTGGCCTCGACCAGAACTCGAAATCCTGGCCGAATCGACGTGCAAAAAGTTGCATAATCCAGGTGCTAATTTATTCGTCATTCGCGGTAGCGAGAAAAAAAAAGAAGCATATTCGCGTGTTTGCCAGGGCTGGAACGACACCGTCGACATTTCGGTAAAAGTTGGCTCCTCGATGATTTACCGGTAGATTTCTGACCTTTAAATGCAACCGGCTCCTCGTGTTCCGTTCCCAAGCCCCCGAGGTGGTAGACCACTTGTCACGTAATCGCGAGTAGTTATACGGCATCCACTTTCGTCGATGCAGAATCGTCCATTGGAAGCGAAAGGTACGAGGCGAGATACAGGTCGAGCATGTATATTATTGTGTATTTGTCAGGCTGTGGCAACGGGCCCTCCCATACCGAGTCCTCGCTCCACCTCCGCCTCCTTCACCTACACCTTTTCCGTCTCCTTTACACCCCTCCTCCACCCCCTCAAGCTCACGCTCACGCTTCTGCTCTCCGTTCTCGCTCTCGCTCGCTCTGCTCGTGTCTGCGTTGTACAACCTGCATTCCCGTAAGTATAATTCCCGGCCCGTTGTTTGTATGCACATGTAAATGCGCGGGTATTGTGTTTGCCGATGCCACATCACTACCGCCGCTGCCGACGACGACGACGCGTTCCGCGCTGTTTCTACTACGCGAGGCGTTAAACGGCAACTATCGCGAAGCCTTGTCTCGCGCTGCTCCAGCCGAAACCATTCGACTTTTCTGGCCAGCTATTCGACTCGAGCGCGGGAAAAGTTGGCCGGGTAGATAACATTATCGATTTCCGTGGAGTATTACGCGATTCATCCCCCAAATGTTTCCGCCAGACCGTCCGCAGGCCCGTCGATCGCGGCTGACCGAAGACGGGCCGGCATTCCGTTAACCGTGTAAAGTCCGATGCAAATATCGCGTTGGATCGAATTCTCCGCAACGATATCGCTTGGTCGCCACTCGCCACGAGGCACCGGCTCTTGTGAAGCAGACTTAACACCAGCCACGTTGCCAGCTGAACCATCCCGAGGCCCGACAACAGGAATGCCGTGTGTTAAAATGCCTTCTTCGGCTGTGTGTTCGAATCGTGTGCGCCTCGTGCGCCTCCTGCGTTCCGGGGCTGTGTGTGTGCGTGCCTGAGTAGGATGCGTAAAACGTGCGTCTGCGTTCTCCTCCCCGTGCCCAGCCTCGGGCCCAGCATCACCTGTCTTCCCTCTTCCCTCTTTCCTCTTCGCCCTTCACCCTTCCGCAGCCTCCTGCCTCTCCCCCTTATTCCCTTCCGATCCTCCTCGCCCCTTCTTTCTCCGCTCCCCCTTCCAGAAAGAAAGATAATAAAAAAATCTCCAGCGAACCCTCCTAGAAGACTAGCTTCGATTTCGGATCTTCGATTTTACTTCTGGTGACGTCGGTCCGTCTGGCCATTGTTTCTTCGGTGCGATCTACGTGTGACCGGCGCGAACCTGGATCGCTTCGGTTGCTTTCGAAAGCGAAAGCAATAGTCGGAGATACAACCGCGATAAGTTTCAACGCTGTTGGGACCATCCTCGATAACGAACGCGTTTTCCAAGCACGGACAGTCGCGGACTCGATCTTTTAATCGGCTGGCTGGAATCCGCGATGGCTGTTCTTGGAATCTGGATTACGCTCCGAGATCCGCTCAATTTCCGGTGCTCGTTGCTGCCGGTCGTTAAGTACGTAATTCCCGTGTTGGATTCCGTCGCGGACGGACGTTCTCAGCGGCTAGCGAGGCGGCATCAGTCTTGACAAAAGCTTTGTCGAAACACATGAACGTCGAAATCGCAGCGTTAAGATGTGTAACGAAACCAGTAGGTAGCCGCGTTCAGGTGGCGTCGTTTGCCAAGAGGAGAGGCGAGCTGGGATTTCCACGTGGTTCCACGAGGCGCGTGCTTGCGTTTACGGTGGTTGCGGTTTTGCGGTCTGTAGGACAGGCATCATCGTTTCTCAGCACCGGTCTTGCCTACTGTGCGCGGACCGAGCCCTCCTTTAGCGAAAGCGTTTGCGGGCGTGAAGATTCTTACCGATCGCAAGGGGGCAGGATATTTCCACTCTCTTTCGAACGATTTTCCAATTCGTCGAAGCTCGTGTCTAGAGAGGTGTCTGGCATCGACATCGAACAACGTTCCGATTGATTCCGAGCCGGCGCACGAGCCTTCCTTGGCACGAACGCGATCGCACCCCAACGAAACCCTGTAATTTTCACTAAAGTTCGAAGCAAACGGCTCGATTTACCCCGTGGTTCGTGGCACGCCGCGCGTCCAGCTATTCTCGGCAATGTTAAAAGCCGACTCGTTTAATTTCCTTTTTTTTTCTTTAGCCTGCACGCGGTACATCCCACCCTTTGGTGCGGTGCACCTTCAGAGGTCCGCACCTACTCCTTCGGGCCCGTTTCAGCGTGCTACGAGCTAAACGTGCCCCGCGGGGGCTCACGGGCCGGCAGACCCTCGCTTCGCTTTTACCCTTGACCGATCTCCCTCGGCTTCGGACGCGTCTTCTTCGACAGGGCTGGATCTACTTCTCACCGAGCCCCGCATGAACGTTCCCCGCTGATTTGTTCGTCACCGAACAGTCCTATCGTTCTCGCCATCTTGGCGGATCGGTCCGAGCGCAAGTATGCGTTCATTGATACGGTAATACACATTTTCATTCTTTCCGTCTCGTTGGCGGCTCGGTATGCCATTCAATACCGTTCTACCGACTGGCGTCACGGTACGCAATCGGGCAGTAAAGTAGCCAAAGGTTAAGCCGCGATATTGTCAGCGCCGTGAGTAACAGCAATTTATCGGGCTTATTATTCGAACGGCGTAAAGATTATCGGAGGACTAGGATTTCACGCGTAGGAACGGAACTATCGTACCTTTCACTTCCAACCACGAGACACGGATAATAGCTGGTTGATCGTCTGTGTCTTCGGTGTCTTGGCTGTCGTCGGCACCGTGTGCAGACGTAAGGTATATCGTAGGTTGCTGGTTCGAAGGGATCTCTGCGTTGCGTTTCTACGCGTCGCGTCGCCACGACGAGCAGAGGAGAGAGAGAGGCCCTCGACCTCGGAACACTGTTACGTGTCAGGTACCATAGCCATACGCGTGAATAAGTTATGGTCGGTCTGCCATATCCACGAGGCAGCACGCGTGCATCAGGCCTCGGTCCACGCTTCTCTCCGGCTCTCCGTGTCTCAACGATTCTGTCGTTCTCTCTCCGTGTCCCTGCCTTTCTCTCTCGCCGGAGAGAACGCCGTGTTTCCTAGTATTCGAGACGTTAACCTTGTATAACCAAGCAACACCGGCGCTTTCGAGCCTACGTTCGATCCTCTTCGGCGTGTACCGTTGTTTTCATGGCGTTGCGCCGATTACGAAATGCCGGTGAAACGGCAGCGAAGAAGAGGTGGCGTTGCTCCATCGCGCCGCGCTCGAGGGAAACGCGAGAGCAAGCGAATCGCGGGCGGATGGACGTCGAATCGCCCGATGAATCGTGGAGAAAAACGCTCGCGAATCTTCGCGTCGATTCGGTGGACGGCTAAAGAGGAAAGGATGGAGGAAGATAGGAACGAGGGTGTCCCAAGGACTCCCCATCGCGAACGGTGGCGCGAGTTATTTCTCCGGGACGTAATTCACGTCGGAGGGGGGGGCCCCCGTCGCTTGCTCGCATTGTCCTCTCCTCCCGAGGCGCACCTTTGAGCTCCCGCATTCTGCGTAGCGTCACTTTATAATATTTACAGCCCTCCGCCAAATTCCTTCCGCGCCGTTTTATCTTGGTGACGGTGGCCCGTACGGGGAGAAAGAAGGGCTGGTGGCTCCAGCGGCTCGGCCTTTGCTCGATTTTCTCCTCTTCGATCCTGGGCTGCCGCGCCGTCTCGCAAGGGGGAGGGAAACGAATTTCGGGAACGGTCCGAGAGGAAAAGGAGGAAAGGAGAGAAAAGGGGAGAGCCGCAGTTGGGGCCCTAGCGCACGAAAAGGAGAAGCATCGCGAGACGAGGCGAGACGAGACGGAGACCAGGCCGAGGGAGAAGAGAGAAGAGAGGAGAAACGAGGGAAGCGATCGTGCATGCGTCTTCTATTTGTTAGGGGGGAGAGGCTTCGTCGGCTCGTAACCGCGGCCTCTTATAAGCCCCCGATGGGGGCCCCCAATCGGACACATGAAAGCCAAAAAGCCGAAAGTTGTCGTTGATCTAGTGCTCCACCGGCCGCTTAACTAGGGCCCGATACCTTCGGATAAGCCCCCTTTCGCCCGCCCACCCCCGCCGCGCAGCCACCACTCGGCACACGGCAGTGCCTGGCGAGCCCCTGGTCCAACAGCCCGGAGCCCAGTTCGAGACCATCGACGTTTCGACTGCGAGGACCCGCCGCACATCTATTATATCCGCCAACCACCCTTTATCGGGTTCCTCCTGCCGACTATCGGCTACCATGACTCTTCCAGATCCGTTCTAAGGCGATCCCCGCCGGGGGTGGACGCGAGTCTCCGTTCGGCGCGAAACGGGACGACCGAAACTATCGCTTGGCTTCGTGGCCGTTGCTTTTCCCAGCTTTCCGGCCAATCAAAGGAAACGGGAGGGACGACTTCCTCCTCTCGGCGAGCGAGTTCGCGTTTCACCCAACGTAGCTGTTCGCCGACCGTCTTGCAATTAAGGGGATTAAGATAACCATCGGCGATCGAGCGGCGCGGCGTCCCGTAATTTCCAATCAGCCCATATCGAGCAGCCACTGTAACGTGGCTTCAACTTCAACTTCCAACGGATCTCGAAGGACTAAATCGACGCTGCTCGGCTTTTCTCCGAGATATCCGAGAAACAGGCTCGTTTCGTTCAGCGATGGCAGAGAAGCGGCGCTATCTCTCCTCGGCTCGGTTGCGACTGTGGGGGTTCGCGGCAACGCTCGTCACGGACGGGGAAAGAATTTTTCTCGAGATACGTTGGCTTTACGGACAGCTCCGGGACTCGCACACCAGCGCGGCCCGCGACTTTTAAAAGGTGGCAGTCAGCCGAGATTCAAAGGATCGTGTTGCAACGCTCTTCCTCAAGGCTTCTCGCGCGGTTGTACAGCCTGTAGAACCCGTACAGGCTGTCCCGTAGGCGTCGAGCGTTAAACGCATTCCATCTTAGAGGTTACGCGTTGCGAAATCGCGACGCGCGAGCGTTGCGTCTCGTTAGCTGCGATTCGCGCGTCCTTGCCTCAAGTTCACGGAGTTACGGTGCATCGTGTCCGATCGGGGAAAAGGATGGCCCATTTCCTCCGTGGAACAGAGCCGTCTATCGAATGACGACCGCTGGTACAGAGACGCGAACGAAAGAATATGCTCGACTGGAAAGTGTCTAGCTGGATAAAAAAAAAATGGAAAATACACTAATTTTGGTATTTATGTGTTGCAAATAATGCTCCTTGCCTAGAGAAACATTGAGAAACCCTTTCGTTAGGCCTTGGGGTGATATGGGGATGACAACCCTAACGAAAGGGGGTAGAAATCTGAAATTTCTCTCAGTGTTTCTTTAAGCGAGGAGCATTATTTGTAACACATAAATACTAAAATTGGTGCTGGAGCCGTTTTCCCTATGCTTACCCAGCTAGACCCTTTCGCGGAGAACGACGAGCTACTTGTTGGCTGCTCCACCGTTCGTTTCACTCTCAAAGGTGTCGACGCCCAGAGGCAGCATATTTCTTGCAATCGTACGTATGTAAATTTCGAATTCACTAAAAAAACTGTAGGATCTCCGACAAGGCGGGAGTGGTCGTTTTCGAGTGGCGCAATCTCGAACAACGTTCGCCCATTCGAGAAAGCCAGAAGAAACTTAAAACGTCCACGGAATTATGCTTATCTATGACCCCCATCCAACTTTAACTCTAGCTGCAATTAATTACTCGCAATTCGCCAACTAAATGGCGCCAGTGATTGAGACAGAAAGACCGAGCAGCGAGCACCGTCTACGGCGCGTCCAGTTTCGTTTCCTGCGCTCTTGAATGCGATGAATGGAAGCGCGATACGCGGCCCTTACGACCCCAAGCGGGGCTCGACTAGATTCGACTCGGCTCGTCTCCTTATTTTCCCACGTTTTTTTTTCCACGTCCTTGTCTCGGCGCCCTAGGCGTGTTTACTTTAACGCCTGGATGAGCTGACCCACTCCCCTATTTCGCGTCCACCTGCACTGCATGCATGGTCAGCGAAATTCGAGAAGTAGGTCAGCTCGGTGGGACGATAACGTAAACAAGCCTCGGGCGCCGGGACAATCGGCTAGAAAAAAAAAAACGTGGGAATAAACACGCTAAGTTCGGGTGGGGTCGTGAGCAGTGGATGTCTCGCTTCTCGCACCTCTCGCTCTATTCCCGTTAGTCCCATTGATGGATGCACAGTACGTATATATGCCTATGTACCTTCGTTAAAGTGGCACGCCGTAGACACGGCTCCACAACGATCAGCCTAACCGCCTCGCGCTCGCTCTAGCTGCCGAACGTACGGCTTTAAACGTGTTTAAGCGGCTTGTCTCGACGCCCGAATTAATGCCAGTCTCATTTTACGACTTCACTGTATCTCTGCCAACAGATGTACGTACACGCGTGCCTCGCCGCGACGCCTCCGCTCGACCTGCGGAGTACGAGGCGCGTCGCGTCCAACGAGGTCACCTACGGGCGAGCTACGGGGGAAAGTTCAATTTATGACACTTTGCTTTTGGAAGAGCGGGCCTGTCTCGAAATCTCGCCGATGATCGCCCCGTTCCCCTGGACGAAAGGTCGCCTGGCAGCGTCGTAGGACCTACTTGCCGCCAGCAGCCAATTTTACTTCAACTACAAAAGTTCGCTTCGACCACATTCCAAGCTTTCCATTCGATTCCACTTCTAGATTGTCGCGCCCGTAGTGGGAGTTACTCGAGTTTCGTTTCGACCCATAAAAATCAACGCTCGACAGCCGCGAAAGCAGCGGCGAGAAGCGTGCGAAGCGGTAAATCAGCGCGGAGCGTTTCTCGGTGGTAAGTAACGAGGGAATTAGCCGAGGGGAAGAGCATTGCGGTTGCAAATTGCGGCCGGCGAGTGATTTCCGATCGCGCTGGCCAGACCATTTGCGTCGCGGCCGGCGATCGCGTATCTGCTTGTCTCTTAACCTCCGGTAACGAATCTGTGGTTACTACGCGCGTATTAATCGCGAAACGCCACGGAATCGTTCCTGTTCCTCGCGAGTCGGCCGAGCTCCGTGGAAACGTCCAACGAGCAGTCCAAGCCAACCAAACGACTTCTACTTATTGCGTAATTCCGCGGTGACGAAGGCGAGCGGGATCGCGGCTCTAGACCATTTATATATACATATACATATATATATATATATAGTATATATATATATCTACTTTATACATGCGACACGACACGTACAAACGCGTGTACACGGTCCTGTGTGCTCGAACGATGCGCGTTCGTGTAGCAATACACGGGAGAGGACAGGTAGATACACACAGCTTGTATCACTCGCGTACAAACAAGCTCAGTTTTTTCCCTGTTGCCCGCTCGTTTTCCTTTTGCCGTTTAAACGAGTCTTTCCGAATGGCGATCGGTGTCTTTTTAGCGAATTCCAGCAGTCCGTGCCGCGAGGGGATTTTGTATGCTTGCAAATGTCCCACGAGCTGGGGCTTGATTGCACGGAGAAGAAAGGGCGCAAACGTGATGAGCTAAAATTAAGGCGAAAGAAGCACGGGGTCGTAGAATCGCGTTAATTAGTAAGGACTCGAATCAAGGGTTTCCGGGGAGTGACGGAGCGTCACGAGGTATAAGGTACTGGTGCCGTTTTCTCGGTCGGATGCCGTATCACCGCAACGCTCCACACCGTCGGGGCGTAAATTATCGTCGGCTGGCACGACCTCAAGGCTCGTAGCGCTCGTACGGATGAGAGTAGGCAGTAGCTGGACGATCGAGCCACGATCGAGATAACGGGGCTTAAACGTACCTAAGGCGTTTCGTCTACCACGACGCAGCAAAGTGGAGCTCAAGGCCGGTCTCTCTCTACGTAGGGGTTACTTCGATCCAGCTTCTCGATAGTTGCGCTCGATACCGATGAAATTGCTTCGAAATCCGACGCCAACGGTCGCCCCTCTACCCTTGCAACTTTGACTAGCTTTTCTAGAGGGTGGAAGCGCGTGGTTGGTCTCGCCATGTCGAATATGCATATGAGCCGGCGCTAGATAGAATAGAGTAAAGCTCGGCCCGACGTGTGCTCGCCCGCTGTTTATCCATTGTTTCGCAAGAGGAAGAAATCGCGTCGCGTTGGACGCGAGGCGACGGAGGAAGCTCCGCGTCGCAATATAATGTCGCTTTTAGTCCGGCGGAAGGTGAACTACATATTATTCCGGCGTGGACCAAGAAAGCAGGGAAAATAGGGGGGAAAAAAGAGGCGAGAGTCAGAGATTCGAAGGTATCGGAGTGTCTAAAACCGGTACGGGCAGCGACGGAGCGGTATCGCGTATCGAACCAGCCGGGAGAGGGAAGAAAAAGAAGGAGAAAAATGAAACCTGAATTTTCGATCGGCGATCGTCGTAGATCGAGATAAAGTGGAGGTAAACGGAAGCCAGGCGACACTGGTTCGTGGCCAGGCTTTCGGCCGGAGCTGTTAAGAGTTGGGAGCGGCTCCGTGACAGAACTGGTCTTAGAACGGTGGACCTCTGGAGACCTTCCTCGAGGCTCGAGACCTATGTATCGGCAACGGACTTCTTTCTCGCTACTTTCGTTATAGGGCAGACCGGGGTTGATTATCTCAAGGGGTAGGATGATTAATTGTTAATAACTTCGCACGGACATATACTTTACTGCAAGAACATTTACTGTTCCTGAGATCGCACGTTTGTTAACAGTTATCAGCGTTTGTCGAAAAATTCACTATGTGTGTGTAAATATTTTTTCTTAAAGATTTTATTTTTCCAAGCTCTATATATATAGTTATAATAGAATAAATGTTGGGGGACTATTTCAAAGTTTTTTATTAGACGATCTATTGGCAAAGTATTTTTGTTTATACATAACTAATTGAAGAAAAATGATCGGTCGGGGCTGGTTAACTAATAAGATTTAAATTGTTATTTTGTTATTCATAAATTACTTTCTTTTTGTTTAAAGGGTCTAGCCGAGTAAGCATAGAGAAAACGGGCCCAGCACCAATTTTAGCGGGTATTGCACCAATTTTTATACCCCAAACTGTCAACCCACCCAAATTATGGGGCTGATTGACCAGCATGGAAGGTGTTAGAAAAACAATAAAATACCCTAATTGTTGTCACGTTGAGTCAACAGTAATAATTTAATCAGTTAGTCAAGTGTATGCTCTATTAAATATACTAACCGGTTTAATGATATTACACCCACATAATTTATTACGAATTAAAAACTGAAAAACTGGCCTACCAACCACGGTTCCCCCGACAGCTCCACGCTCCCGCTATCGTACAATCGTACACTCCTAACGCGGTTTAAGTGTCGCCTTTCGCCTCGCAACGGCTGTCGGACGCGGCGACTCGTGAGGCCTACCCGCTCCGATTCCGGATTCCTCGTATCAATTTTCACTAATCATATGCCGATCGGTCGGTTTAAATGAACTCGTCCGATGGAGGAAAGGGCGGGCGAGGTATTCGCAGAGGTGTGCGCGGCGTGCGTGCGAGCGCACGAATGCCACAAGGTCGGGCCGCATTAATAAAACAAACACAATGTACGACGCAATTCTGCATACAAGTAGGCTGTCCGTCCCCGAGGCGACGGTTTCCACGTACGATCGACAGCTACTATCTCGAGAACGCTGGACACGCCGCGCCGCCGCCACGGACCGCCGGAGCATCCTCGTTGTCTCTATCCTCCGTTTCGCCTCCTCCTTCCATCGATTCCTTTTATAATCTCCTTCGATCCCTCTACGTTTCCCGCGAAGCACGCAACACCCAGCTAACGGTCAACGGTCGAAACAGCCACGTCCGACAGGTTAACGCGTGAAATTCTCATTAACCACGGGGAATCGAGTCGCAAATTAAGATTATAGTCCACGTAACGCGTGCCCGTCCCATTCCCGTCGAGCTACCGGTTCTAATTAGCGGGACGATTTTCGCGCGATCGCCGCCGCGGTGCGTCCTGTAAATACGGTGCGCACGGTGCTATGAGTCGTTCCGAGATCCATTTATAGCAGATGCCACACTGCGTTATTATCCAATGCATTCGTAATCGGCGTACTCTCGCTGTTCTTTGCGCCGGCCAGTCGAGTTTTCTAATGAATGTCTCCGAAGGCGAGACGTTGCTGAGACGCCAGGAAACGCCTTTGTGTCACCCCCTGTTCTCTGTACCTTCGGCATCCGCACACTTTGACTCGACACCGAAGCATCGATAGCGCTAACGATTTCGGGCTCTGTTTGATTTCGAAAGCGTGGCAAGGGGGGTCGAATACTCAAAGAGGCGAGCCGAGAAAAGGAGCAAAATTCGGGACGGACTGATTTTCTCGATCGTCTACACTCTACGACGATCTGGTTCTGTCGATGATGTAACGACAGCTCGAAATGTCGTCGGCCTTCCAAGCATTCGTTCCCTCTAGTCTGCGGCGGATTCCGAAGATCGGTGTCTTTCCCTTCGCTCCTTCGTCCCTGGCACGTTTCCTCATCAACGTTTCGTAAGCTTGAATTCCAAGGTGCCCTCGGCTCTTCTTCCTCCTCGCGTTTCGCGTGATTTCACATCGTTCTGGCCCCACGACGAGTCGCGAACCGACGAATGCCCCGTGATCCTTGGGCAACGAGTGCCACGAAAACCGCACGGACGATTGGGCCACGATTGCCGAGCCGAGTATACAACGGTCACGATTTTTCCGTCCGTCCGATTTTTCATTCCGTGGGCTCTCGCGATGCCCATTTACGCGATCTCGAGCGCGTCAAATACGAGTTTTGCTGTATGCTCGAGCGGTGTCGAACGAGCGCTCGTTAAGGTGCCTCTCTTGGACACCGATGACGTCGACGAATGAACATTGCGACACGTAGCGACAGCTTGCACAGCGCTGGACATCCTTGACTACTCGCGCACGCCGCAAGGGGAAAAAAGCTTTCGTGGGAGCCTTCGTCAAGAGGATCGCGTAGATCCAAAGTCAACGGCGCCCAATTTCCTCGTCGTCCCGTTTGCAACGTTAATACCTGTAGCTAAGTATCTATCTGGTCCGCGATCCAGCCGAGTCGAAGAAGCGACGTTGGCGCTGACTGGTAAAAATCGAGAGGCGTGGAGCGCGCCAGATGCTTCTTTAAGGTACGAGGTGTGCACACCGATGATGTAGTCGGATGGAAGTTGCGACACGAGCTGCGTAGCTCGTATGGATGCCGGCCATCCTTGACGGCTGCCTCTTGGCTCATTCCAACCACGGTAAAACTCTCTGTACGAGACCGTACACGCCCGACCGACTGACTGAATGACTGACTGACTAACTTCACTGGATTGCCGTGTGGGGCGTTCAACTGCCAGCAGCCGTGTGTCGTAGTTCAGTCATTCAGTCGCAACCTCCGCGGGAAAACTGTAATTAGAATCGTTGGGAGGCTGCTGACTCTTGCGATCCCGTCGCTTCCTAAATTTCTTTCGGATTACCTAGTGCACGGGAACTCTTCGGAACCACCCAACTTCGCGAACTTTCCAGCGTCAACTTACCGGAGCACGGGTCCTCGCGACCAAGCGAAAATCGCATCAACGTCTGTTTTCGAGGTTTTAGGGAACACTTGGAGAAACTCCCCTCTCCGTTCCCCCTAATTGATAAATGGTTTCTAGTTGGAAATTCGTTGGCTCGTTCAGAGCGGATCCAGGCGAGAAGTTTTACGATTTCAGCGAAGGAAGCTCGCGAGGTCTCCGGGGCTCGCCTGGATTCTGACTCTCGTTCGACGATCGCACGGAACGAGCCAACTTTTCGACCAACGGGAGCGTAAAATTAGTGGAATCTTACCGGCGGCAGTAAATCTCTCAAGAAAGTCGATCTCGCTGACCCTGATTGGTCCAACGACGTCGATGGACAAGCTTGATATCGAGGTTTGCTTAATTCTCTAGGAACAGGTGGCGGTGACAAGAATTATTGGCTACGCGTCCCAGGCACCGCGATTTCGGGGGAATAGGATTGATCTCTCCTATCTCTGTCTGGATAGAATCACTCGCTACGAAGCCGAGATTAAAGTTCAGTATCACGCTACCAGGTGCAAGGTGCAGCCAAGTATCAAGGAGCGAAGGCACGAGCGTGCAACCGTGTAACCAGTGTAACGTGGCAAAGCGGTAACGGACCATGCGTGTCCGATACATATTTCTGGACGAGGGCTAATTGGCCGACAGTGGCGAGCAAAGACAGGGAAGGAAGGGAAGATGAGGACGCAGATAGACAATATTCGAAGCAGGTGCGATAATGCGCTATTTAACCTGCAATTTTTCCCTCGGAATTGGGCCAGACGCGTTTCAGATCAGGTGGTAACGGTACGGTGAATCAGATCGAAGGGTAGACGGCACCAAGGCCAGCGTCCAGGTATAAAAAGATCGTGCGTCGTCGACTGTTACACGCGCCTTGCGTATCGCGAGCCGGTTGAGAAACTGCAATGCCTATTCCACGCGAATCGAACGAATTATGTACGATACTATTCAGGTCACAGAAACGGAGTACCTACGCGAGTAGACACGTGGTTAGAGAGGGGGAGAAAAAAAAAGGATAAGGCGATTAAGATCGAAACGAGTAGCGAATTATCACGACCGGTCTGGCTAATGCGTGTACTCTGCATTTTGTACCCGGGGGACCTTTGACCAGAACGCACAAAATAGTGCATAAATTGAAACGACACTGTTTTTTTTCATCGCTTCGGAACGAGTTCAGCTCGAAGGAGACCTCGGTGACGAAGCCGAGCGTTGGGCGTGCTTCGCGTGGCACGCGTGCACGCGTGCACGCGAACGCACAGGCCCTCGGACACCTGTGTTCACCGGTAACACACCAATCGCGCCTGTACACGCGCTTAAATACCAAGCTACACCGTTCACTTTGCCGTACAATCGAGATACGAACCGTAAACCGAGAGCATATCGTCAGCCACTAGTGCGGAGCTGTAGAACTCGTGGACATTTGAGGGGGGAGGGCGCGAAATCCGGCGAACTCTGTCGACGGGAAGATGTACGAAATTGTTTTATAAATATCTGGGAACAGGTAACGCGGGATCGATTAGCAATATCGTTGCAAGCGAGTAGTACCAATGAGCGCAATTTCGAGGTCCAAACATCGACAAGTTATAGATTATTATGCTAGTAATACGTATCTTTTACTCCAGAGGCCTGTATCCCTCGGTATGATTGCTACCATTAGACGCAACGACGGCAGCTACGTAATTGCACCGCTCGAGAGCATCGAATATCGCTAACCCGCAACTGGCTATTACGGCACCGTTCGGAATATCATTAGCGCGTCGTTAAATAATCACGAGTTTTTATTTATCCCTTTCCCATCGGTAATGGTTGGGGGCCTCGGTTAAATGTCATCGTTCATTGTGCACCAAACAGCCATTGACCAGGGTATCGCGGGACGCGAGCTCGCCCAACGTCGTCACGGTCTCTGAAACGCTCCGGAGAACCGTGGTCGCGTTACATATTTAAATGCAGCGTAGAGCTCGCGCGGGAATTTTACGTTCCGATCGGCAATGCGGCCGGAGACTATTTACAGCTACGGGAAGTAGTTGACGAGAGGAGGTGGCGAAGGGATATGCAGATCGTATGGTAATCGTGTCTCGGGACAAGCGTAACCTGTGTCGCGTTGCACCGCGAAAGCAAAAAACCCCGGGGTAAAGAAAAGGGGAGAGAGAAAAAGTCCAGGGGATCAGCGGAACGATCTAAAGTCAACCAGGCAAATTTTCGTGATCGATCCTCTCTGGTCCAATCTACGATGTCCCCTTTTTGCCCCCCGTGTTTACCGCACTCGCGATATTTCCTTGGTCGGCTTGCCCGAGCCAAGGTAAACGGAAATTATTCGGCGTCAGCCACGTGCCAACCGATAAACTTTGATTGGAGGCTCTGATCGGGGTTGCGCGTGTCGTTTCGCCGGGGCTAGAGGCCGCGTTACGTACGTGCGAGGAACGCAATGCGATACGACGCGGCCGCGGCGCGACGCGATCTCCCTCGCGGCAATACGTTACGCCGTGAAACTGGTTTAGTTACGTTGGCGTTTCTCGCGGTTGAAAGGACGAGCAGGACGAAAAAAGACGCTTTACGAAACGGGGAGGGCAGGTCGTGTCACATACCGGATTTTCCGGTATATCTAGACGTAACTAAGCGGTGCTCTGGCAGGCCCGCGAGGCGAAGGGGTAGGAAAGAGGGGAATAAGGAGGAACAGGTACGACGTAGGAAGCCAATGTAGATAGGTACGTGTTGGTGACTTTTCGCGATACGCGTTTTGAATTAAGCCACCACCGGCTCCGGGGCAAGTGTCAACGGACAGTTGACAGTGTCGACCTCGCGGAAGACCGGCTCGTTTGCGCGCGAAATCGTGCTAACGCCGTGGCCGTGCGAGCGTTGGCTGGTTGGCCACTCGAAGCCAGACCCGAAACTACCAGCGCTGTGTAATTTCGCGGTCAATTTGCTGAGCAGAACGATCCACAGAGATAATAAAATAATCGCTGGATAGCCGAAATGATAAATGACGATCGCGTCCGTGCGATTTAAGTTACACGCGAGAGATCAATTGAAAACACAGTAGCGCCGGCAAGTCGTACATGCAACGATTCCGTTGCGACCGTTTGATTAACGAACGGCCGAAGAGGACCATAAATAAAGTGCTTCTCGCGCGTGCGCTCGCGCTCACGCTCGCGCCAAGCCACGTTACGTGACCGCGTCACGTGCAAATTGCGCATCGAGATACAAGCGCCGCCAATAATGAATTTCTCGGAAGGGACAAATGGAAAGAAAAAAAGGAGGGAAAGAGCAAGAATCGATGGTTCTAGTTCTCGGCCGGCATTGCTGCGCTTGATAATCTCGCGGGGTGTTTGCGTCCCGTCGGCTGTTTGCAGCGTTACAGGTCAGCTGCACTTTCGTTCTTAGTTCAGCGAGTATGCATCATGCTTTCATGCTTTCTTGCTTTATGGGTCAGATTCCCTGGGCCGAAATCGCGCGATCTCGGCCGTTGAACGGCGGCTCGTCCAATTAGAAGTATGTAGGTATGTATCGCGGGCCGGGAGTAAGAAACGCCCAAGGAAATATTGTCCTCGTTCTACTTGCGAGGTGGACGCGTTCGACTCGCGCGAGCGCGAACCCTGGGCCCTCTAGGATGATTTAGCTCGTGAAATCGCCGCGGTTCTCCGTCGTTTTCGCGTCCAACTTGGACGAGGCACGCGGCCGCGTTCGCTGGCTAGAGCTTAATCGACGGATTAATTATTTATGAGGCGTGTTTCATTCATTCATTAAACCTCGGTCCCGAGATCATTATGAAGTGATAATGTCTTAATTAACGATGGTTAATGAATCCCTATCAGGGGATCATTTCGCTTTATAATACGAGCGACCGGCAACGGTTGACCGCCAGCCACCGACCGCCGGTCGGCTTCTAAACGACGAATTAACCCACGGTTAATAAACGAACCGAAGAAGCACGTGCTCCCGGGATCTCTCGCACGGGTTCCGAGGAACAGCCGCATATTTCCCCAACGAGCTGTTCGTGGTTAACGCGTTTAGCTCCGGGAACCGATCGTGCAATCTCTTCCTTGCAACCTGTCTGCCTCCGCTGCTACCTTCTCTTATTTTTTTCCCCCCTCAACTTCGGCTCCATTCTCTTCGATCGTACGATCCTTCGCGTGTCCACCTTTTTGGCTTTCAGCCTATTCTGCCACGGCGCGGTGCTTCGATCCACGCATTGTATCCAAGCTCCTTTCCCCTTCTTGTCCTTCTTGTCCCTCTCGTTCCTCTCGTCCTTCTTGTCTTTCCGCGCGCTGCCGAATATTCCGAACCGTTTACAGACGGAACAGCGGTAAAATCGCCGGAATGTTAAAAGGAGCGCGAACGTTGCTGACTATGGGACGTAGAAAGAGCCAGGATGATTCTCGTTATTTAAATGGCGACGAGGCGAGCTCGATGCCGCGTACGTACGTACGTACGTACATACATACATACCTACTACGTTCTACGCAGAACCAGTCGTACGCGTTCGACTAAAATGGTATCGCGGAGCACTTCATTAATTACTCCAGCTTCTTTAGCTGCAAGTAGTATTAGTTATTTCGACGTGCCAGATCCGTGTTTATACGAAGCTTACGGCCTACTCGAGCGATAATTAATAGCGCTAGACGCGAATGAAATCATCGTAACGTGCCGTGACTGATTGCGTTAAGGTTACTGGGTATCAAACTGCTGCACTGCCAGACGGAGCCACCGCGGGAATATAAGATTAATATTGGCTGCTCACGATTCACGAGGCGCCTTAGAAACAAGTCGCGTTCGTTGCGCTCCCGCCCGTGTACGTACTAATTACAAAGCCCTGATAATTAATTGAAAATATCAACGGGCAATTAATAGATTGAATTTTATGAAACTCGGAAAGGAATGACGTGAGCCGAGATAATAATAGCAGCTCCAGCAGGGAGCCAAAGTGAATACACGGGGATTCTACGTCTTCGTCGTGCGCGACACGTTCCGGCGTATAGCTGGGAGCGATGCAACGCTATCGAAATTCGTTGCACGCTTCCTTAATTGCGAACAAATTCGCGTTACGGGCCGCGCGATCGTAAACGAGAAGCGCGAAATCAATAACAACTTTATCGAGGAAGTGGAAGGTAATCTGGAAGGTAATCATCGGATTGCGTAACTCACTGGCGCGAGTTCGAAACGATCCAAGGAAGAAAAAGGCGTCCAAAGTATACTCTCCCAGTCGGAGCGATGGACTGTAAATGGAGGCTGATCCACGGTAGGGATCGGTAGTACGAGATTCACCTTCCAAACGAAATCAAACGAAACGAAACGAAACGAAACGAAACGATTTCGTCTCGTGCTTCCCGTCTATCTACTCTCTCTTTCTACAAGCTGCTTCGTCGATAATTCTATTATGTACGGTTTAATGTACAATTAACCGATCACTTAGGGCCTGACGTTACGCCGAGTCACGATGTCTTATTAAGCCTCTACCACCGGGTAGTCGGTCTGCTCTCTCGACCACGCACGGTGGCAACCGGCGCAACAGGAGCAACCTTAAACCGGAGCGGGCCGAAACAAGCACAGCCGCTTGCACCGTTCTATTAGACAAGTCCCCGTCTAACGATTTCGAAGGATAAGCCGGCTATTTGCTCTTGGGCGATCGTTCTCGCGAGTTGCCACCACTTATTATCCCATGGCGAATTAATTAAAGTTGCCTCGGCGCCGATTGCCAACGCGGAACGGAAGAGGAGAGACCGTCGGGTCGCCAGCGTGAGAAAGATGAATCACCGATAGAAATGGACAGCTGTCCGAAACGCCCGATTCCACGAGACACGAGGAGACGTTCCGGCGCGTAACGAGCAGCTTGACGCTCGGCGAGTTGGCGCGAATCGGCGAGCAGGGATCGGCTAATTTAGGAGTCCATAAAATTGGCCGGTCCTTTGGTCCCTTGTCTCGGGCTCTGATCCCTCTTTCTCCTCCGCGAGAGAAGCCCCAGCTGAGAGACACGGCCAGCGTGTACCGTCCCTAACGGACCCACACCGATGATATTTCAGTGTTAATTGCGCCCGGTATCTACCGTTCGAGCTCGGGGCTGACTTCTAATCTCGGGTTCATTAGGGGCCCCGACGAGCAGCCAACTATTTTCAGATCGGGACACACGAATGGTACCCTCCGAGAGCTCGGATGCAGCCGAGTCCGCGGCACGAGGATCGTCCACGGAACAGGACGAGGAACAAGGAACAAGGAACAAGGACGATGGGGGGCTCTCTCGACCGTGCCAGCCAGCGCGCAACGAAAAGGGGGACGAGAGGGTGGAGGAGGCTCCAAGGATCAGTCTGTACGAGCGAAAACAACCGGCCGCGGCTGTTTCGTACGTGTGTGGAGGACTCGAGACGACCAGGGGGGAAGAAGGACGAGGCCGAGCGCACACACGCTGGAGAGCGACGAAGACGCGAGGACACGGCCATCCCCGATTTCCATTTTAATTGAACTCAACGCAACATCATACTTAATGCCAGAAACGCGTCAGAAGCTCCAATTAAACGCGCGACCACGCCGTTTCACTTTATCCACCCGTACGCTCCTCCTGATTGCCCTGCCCCGTCGCGCCGCCACCGATCGTCCTCGGCCAGACATCGATTATTTACCCGGCAATTCTTCCCAGCAGCAAGAAATTTACGCTCCGCGTTTACCTACTCATCCCTCCCTGCCAGTCGATGCCGGATTCTCGCGATCGCGTGTCACTCGTTTCACCGGAAGGCTGCGGAGCCGGCTTTTGCGTTCCGAAAGCTTCGCGTGGACGGTGGCTCGTGTTTCTCGGCCGTGCTTTTAAATTATCGGTAAAAGATGCCGCGCGATAGCGGTTTAAACGTGTCCATACCTTTTCGTCCACGATAGCGCGTACAAGACGGGATCGAAGAACGCTGGGAGAGCACGGCCAAGCGTCGATTCTATGTCCGGCAATTAATTCGCGGCGATCCACATTCTTTGGCGCGGGTAATTTCTTTGCGCCGAGGTCGTTCGTTTCAACGATCCACGCAACGCTTCCGAGAAGATGTATCACTTACCGATCGTCGCTGGCCGTCGATTAACAGCAGGCTGCTCGATGAAACCACTCTCCCATGTTCGTAGCTGTTGCACACTGTTCATTCTTTGTCGTTACCCCCCCTTCTTGCCAGGAAATTCAATTATCTGAAACAAGAAGCATCGACATTGTAGTTACTTGTCGGATGCCCCTGGTGCCTAGGCACTTTTTCCGCAATTATTCGAATGTCTCGTCGGAAGAAGCGGGAAACCGAGAAAGAAGATAGTTGGGGCCGATAAGCGCATCATCGCGCGAGATTACGCGGAGCGCGGTGAGCTTCTGTTTTTCTGGCTATTGCGGACCGGTACGAAGGAACCAGCCGGGGAACGACGGCGACGATGGTAGCCAACTAGGACGAAGAGAGTCGCGAACGGTAAAAATGGCGAGGCTGGCTCGCGCGCCTGGCTACCGGGCTTGATTTATTGACAGGAAAATCTAGTCGTCGTCGTCGTCGCCGTCGTCGTCGTCGTCGTCGTCGTCGAATCGCTTCGACTTGCCACACCGCCTTCGGCCCGTCTCGTCTCGTCCCGTCTCGTCTCGTCGAGCGATGTCCTTCGCTCGAAAAAGAGAGCTCCGCGGGACTCTTTCATATTTACGAGAGAATCCTTTAAGGAGACAGAGAGGCAGGCGGAGAGCGAGCAGAGATTTCGCCAAATCAACGACGATGAAGTCCGGTCGCTTTCAGATGGGGGGAAAAAAGTGTCGGTGAGGTAAGAATCTGGACCCTGACAGGTTGAAGTATGCTTCGGGCGGATGGGCCGAGATTTATTTTTATTTCAGGTTTCCTAAAAACAGCGGCCCGCGAGAATTAACATTTCGAGGCGTCTCCGCAGTCGATAAAAAGATAGCGAGGTTACAACCGGTGTCTGGGCAAGCGTGACGAGGCTGAGTGAACGAATGGGAATGGAACGGAGTGGAATCGAAGGAAATTGGCGAAAAGTCCTCCGCGGATCGGATCGGCGGGTTTGCAAAAGGTTGGACGCAGAGGACGCGGAGGATGCATCGGTGCACGAGCCCGGATCAGAGGAGGACGCCGCGCCCCGCCGCGGACGCCGTAGGCTACCGGTGTTCGGCAGCTGCAGGGCCTCGGCCTGGTCCGGTAGAACGCAGGACGTGGTTGGCTTTTTCTTTTGGGTGTCGATTCCTCGAGGCGAGGCGAGACGAGGAGGCGAGGAGACGAGGCTGAACGCGGTCAGCGCGCAACGATGGTTCGCGTTCAAAGTTGGAAGACGCGACGAGGGCCGAAAATCGCCTCCGTTCGGCCCTCGACGAGCCTCGCGTTCGGCTAGGGGCGAAAGCATTGAGATGCAGAGAGCGTTGGTGCTACCGTGCGATGGTCCCGATACCGCCTAATGGACCGTCCCCGCCCTCTTTTCCCTTCGCCCTCGTCCTCGATCTTTCTTCTCCGCCTCCCAGCACCTTCCACCTTATCTGCCTTTCTCTCTTTCTCTCCTTCCCTCCTACTCTCTTTCCCCCTTACCCGCAACTGCATTCTAACGCCACTTTTAACCTCCACCTCCGCCCTCGCCTCTGTCTTCTCTCTTTCTCATTCCCCTTTTCCTTCCAGTTCCTTCCTCCAAGTATACCAAAGCCGAGATCAACACCAACGAGAAACGATCCGATCGAACGCTGGTGTCCTTCTATCCGTCCACCTTTCTTCCTATACCCTGCTTCTTCGCTCCGGAGCCGATACTCGTCTTTCGACCCGACCTCGTGACTTTCAACGCGGCCAACCGCCCACGGCTTGGCTTTCCACTTACGCGCGCTATTCCATCGCCGTGCTCTTTACAAGACAGTTCTTCCTGGACCGCTGCCGCCGCGCCGTCCGCAAGGCCTCGGCTTGATCCGAGCGCGTTTAAGGGTCGGTGGAATCTTGGAGATCTATCGGACGTCGGAGGAAAAAGGAGGATCGCCAAAACAAAAGCCACGAAAGGCGGCAGGATCGACCGGCGATGCGTGCTCAAACTGGCGGGAAATGAATCTCGTGGAGAGCAGGAGAGGCGAGAAAAGGGGAGGAAGCGAAGAAGAAGCTCGTCTACGCACCGTGCGTTTTATGTCCGTACGCGTATACGCACAGAGGGTTGCACACGGTAGCACGGCTATAACCGCGTCGCGGCATCATTTATATTTACGAGACACCGCGAAGCCGAGCCCAGGCCGCATTGTTACTGCCCAAGGGTCTTATAGCCGCCGTCTGGCCCTTATAGGGCCGCCACGATCTCTGCTTCTTTCTCTCTTTCTCTCTTTCCCTTCTTTCTCCGGCTACCAGCCGCGCGTACCAGGAGGGCTTCGCCGTGGCGGACGGGAGCGGATCAGGGCCTCTCGTGATCCTTCGATCGACATCGGTTCGATTCGTGCCCCCTTTTCAACACGATTCCCTCCGGTGATTTACTACGACCGATAGCAACGACTTTGAAACAATCTCGCGCCCGTTTCTGAAGCGGCGGTGGTGGCGTCGACGGCGCCAAGCCGCAGCTCCAAAGCCGAGGTCTATAAAGCACCGATCTGAACAAGAGGGGAGAAACGAGAGGGCAAAACGAGGAGGAGAGGCGAGATTTACCGCGGCGCAACGGTTCGCGCCAATCAGCCACGACACGGTGCATCGGCGGCACAGATATTTCACAGTTATTGCCAGATAAACCACGACCTTAGCGCCGGATGTACCGTCGTTTGGGGAATAGACCGCATCAATGATGCAACGTTCTACCTCGCAGTATCGAGCGCGCGTTTGTCTTCCTTTAGGATGTTTATAGTCATGCCTATCAGGTGTGACTTTGCTTCTGTGGCGTGCATTATTCTTCGCCGTGCCCGAGTGGGACCCGTACACTTTCGCTGCGACATTTTAACCTCCTTCTACTAGTACGTGCACACGCTGTTGCTTTTGATCGGAACAACGCACTGTCATCCACGCTGGAACTACGAAACTACCTATGGGAAATAATACAAGTGGACAGGGAAGGCCTTGGGGCGGCGAGGAAATCTTTGATTGATCGTTTTGCTCGAGAAACAGCCGCCTAATGAGAAATCCATTCGTTCACCGTCTTGGGAGACAAACGACCATCGTTTGGAAAACGTTTTCCCTCGTTCCTCGCGACAACTTGAAGAATTTCCAGTGACCATTCACGGAAACTATAATAACGATAGAGAATAATTATCCCAGGATTCGAGGGACCAATGTTACGCGAGGGTTGTATCCAACTCATGAATCTCTCCACTCCCGATCGTCGGGAAGGGGGCAGATACGAATGTCAAAAAGCGAATTCTAGTTTCCGCTGTCATCGTCCCTCCCCCGGTTGCCCCTTTCCCTGTTCGCCGGCAACAAGAGGGTAGTCATCGACTGTAAAGACATCGACTCGTACTCGAGGGTGGCTCTCGTGAGTGCAAGTGAAGGCAAGGGCTGCGCATTTCTGCTGATCAGCCTGCTGAATCCCGAGTTCCTGATGGGGTCGTTGCCGATCGAGAAGAGACAAGGGAGAGAGAAACGACGAGTTTTAAACCGCAACTCGATATCTACTCGTTCCTGGATCGTAACCAACCCCCGTGTCTCCCCCAGGGAATCCACTGGAAACGACAGGGGTGGCCGACGAAATGCGTGGGATACGCAGAAATTTGAAAATCACAATCACGTCCAAGTACGTCCGACTAGGTTTTCATTCGAGCCGAGGATTTATCGATATCCCTCGCCGCGTAAACGAACGTATTTGGAGTATTTTTCGCTGTGACTTACCGGGCACCGGGTACCGGCTACGCTACTGAAAGCAACAATGAATCGAGTGCTTGAATCGATTCCAATAGGTAGATAGATTTCGTTTGGAGAGAATAGACGGGGGGCGCGCGATAAAAGGATCGACTGTACCGTTAAAAGAAAAAGATCGCTGTGGAATAGCGTTGTTCGGCGATAAGTTCAAAACCGTGTTGCGATGCTCGACGCTATAAATCGCGGCGGTGCGGCGTAAAGTCACTCGCTCTCCGGCGAGGCGGGCGGGTTGCGGGCGTCGAGCAAAACCGAAAACGTGACGGTCCGTGGAAACGGGGATAAGAAATCACGTAAGGAAAATATAAAATTCCATCAATTCGTGGCGGCACGGAGCAGTTGCCGATACATTTTTCTCTTGCCGGTTGTTTGGCAGCGCGTCGCGCCGCGTCGCACCGCGTCAAAGAGAAAGCGAGGGAGAGAGAGGCGCCTCGCCCCTCCTTATGTATTTGGGGTTTCAGGCCTTATTAATGATTGATCGGGGGATATCGACGTCTCCCCTCTGACGCGACTGATATATAGACGCGGAGGGGTTGCTCGGCGTGGCTTCGCACGTGACACAATAAAACGACGTTGCCGCCATATCGATAGCTTATTGCGAGACTTTTTATCGATCCCGATAACTTTCCATAGCTCCTATTCCATGGCTGACATCCGATCGATTGTCCAACTTTTATATAAATCGCACGTGTTTCCTTTATCGGGACCCCGGCGTTGTTTTGCCAACAGATTAGCCGGAAGCAGACCCCCGCGAGAGGCTACCGTAGGCTAAATCGTCCGCACCGATGTCGAGATAGTCCATGCTGGATTGATTTATTTATCTCTAGAAGGCTGACGGATCGTTCGACTTGGCCCATCGGCTTCCCTAGGCTTCGTCGGAGCTATTGATTTCTCGGAACGGGTTGAGTCACCGATAAAAATCATTACTTTCCACGGGATTTTTCAACCTTAACGATGAGTACGTACATATCTGGGTGCATCGTAGCTCCAGGCAAGAAGGACTGGTGCCAATGTAGCTCGAACGAAGCAAGACTAATCTCCGTAAAAGGTAGGCGAGTCTTAAAACTGCGAGGTATAAAATTGCGAGACGCAAGGCGAAGGAGAGAGAGAGCAGGCGCGGCAAAGGTGGGAAAGCCACGTGGATTCCCGAGGGTGGCATTAATCCCATCCTCGTCCTCCCCGATGCTTACCCACCTAGACAACGGAGACGAAGCAATCATATTTTCCGCCCCAGAGGCACGATACGTGTCAATGCGAATCAAGCTTACTGATCTAATACGGATTCCGATAGTGTCTGATTTACTCCTGACGCTTCTCCTCACGGAAATCCATCCCCCTTTCCCGTCCCGGCTAAGATTGCGCCCGCCTGTCTGAGATTTAACAGATCTGTCCCATCCGTCTCGCGCGACTCTGTTCTTTCCAATGTATTCCAATCTGTGGAAACATTTGTGCGTCGGCATACGTGGACGTCGAACGGCACTGGAACGCAAAAATGCTTCGCAACGGTATGGAAAAAAGAAATACCCAGCAATGGTTTTGAAAGCTGAAAAATCCCACGCGAATAATCCGGTTCGGAGCCATCAGGCTGGTCATCGTCGCGATGGCCGGAAATTCGCAAGCGACTTTTTTTCCTCCCCCTCTGCGCCCTTTTCCCGTATCTGCTCCTTTCCCGACTCGTTTCTACTCCCGTCACGTATGTAGCGAGAAAAATTGCAGCCGAGCGCTTTACCCGGTTCGCGTTCTTCACGCTCGGCTCCCTCTCGTCCTCTCTCGTCCTCTCTCTCGTCGTTTCTCCGCTTCCTGGCTTTCCTCCTGGCTCTACCCCGAGTACATACACCTATACCTTCCGAAGCTCCGGGGGAAACTCCGCGTTAGCTCCGCGCACCTCCCGTCGTTCAATAACACCGCCTAACAAAAATCCTCGCTTCGACCTTCGAGCCTTCCCGCTCGCGATATTCAGCCCCCATTCATTTCAGAAGTTTTCCTTGACTTACCGCTCGCACCTGCTCCTTCGAAATAAAGCAGGAGCGACAGAGGCCGGAATTTCGGGCGAGAAAATTCAAATTTCGAGGAACCCTGTAGCCGGATCCCGCTGGAAATCGAGCGTAACCAGTCGCGACGCGAGGCATCGATGGGATCGGGAGAGTGCACCCTTCTACCCTTCCTACTCCCGCCGGACTACTCAACTCGGTCGCTCCGAATCTCGTTGTTATTAGGGGACTGCGCGAAATCTTCAAAGTTCAATTGTACTCGATGACCCGCGGTATCTACGTGGGCGGATGTCGGAGGGCGGATTTGCAGCGCATCAGCACTTTTGAAATGTTTGCGAAGCCGCTGCCGGGAGCAGCTAGGGCGACGCCCGACCCTCGTCTTTTCGCAGCGTTGCGGCTTGTTTTGTGTTTTCGATGGTTGCCGCGCGGTTAACGAATCTGTGTTAGGCCTCGTCTCGCCGTTATCTCGCCGTTCCCTGTTCCGCGAGTCGGATAAAAGTAGCGCCCCTAATTACCACGCCACCCTCGAAATACCGCATTACTTATGGAATGACCTAATAACTACGCTGCGGTGCAATCCAACTAGCGACCAGCGACTCGAAATCTTCCGTCCGAGCTCTCCTTCTTAATTAACCCCTACTTGCTAAGACACTCGACCCGTTGACACGCTACTTCCGATGCACCGAGCTCGTGTCGCCGAGGACGTCGAAACCACCCCTCCAAGGAGACGCGGGAAATTTCTCGGCCGTTTTCGAGGGAGCGCATCGATTCTGTTCCACGCCAACGTAGGCAGCGTCGCGTCGCGAGCGCTCAAAGGACTCCGCACAGTTATTCTCACGGACTGTATTCGTAGGTATGTTCGACAAGAGGTTTTCTTAATCGTGCTGGAGGAAGCGCATCCCTATCGCTCGATCTCCGGACGAATCCCGGGGATCTCATTGCCAGGTACGCGGCGTAAGCGACAGACCGGTCGCACGAACCTTTATGTAACCGACGGTACGTGTTTTTTTCTTGGGCGATTTCCATCGGGATGGACGAGAGCTGGCAAAGGGAAGACACGCGCATCCTGGGTAATCCGTGACGACGCGCGCCTCCGCTCGGCATCCCCCCCTTCACCCTCGACCAACCGCCTCTTCGTCGTGTTCTTCCCTTTCGCCGTGAATGCGCGAGTCCCGAGCATCGCTGTTCCTCGTAAATTCACACAAATCCGGCATAAGCTTTTATTATCGTCGATTAACGGGTCTGTAATTACGTCGGTGCGCGACTGAGTCCTGTCGCCTCGGCCTTCGCGAGCAATCTCTACGCCCGGCTAAGTGATTCTTTTTCTTTGCCGGTCGCTGAACGACCAATGAGAAGCTTTGCAACAAACCACAAAGAACGAACGAGTAACCAATCGGGAGAAGCCTCTGTAATAACAGCCGTGCGAGCGATAAATTTGGAAAATAATACCGATGCGTCGCTTTCCAGTGGTTAAGATACTCGGAAGAAGGTTCGAGAGCAGAGGGGTGAGATGCCTAGCTGCGAGGGAAGATTACCAAAGGGGATCCGGTGTTTCTGTCACACGCGAGCAAGGGAAAACAAGAGAAATCGAAGCGTACGACGAGTGGCGTGAGACGCGTATCATTTTTTCGCACGAGGATGCACCGGCATCCGGACACCGGAGCGGTAATCGTTCCTTACGCGCCGCCGCCGATGCGGTACCTGTCGATGCAAGCTCGCGCGTGCATCGTCGAGTATGCAAATGTGCGAGTCGCCTGTCCGTCACCTTAAGACCGACCAGTACCGGCTCTGCCTTCCAGCTAAAGACCATTGCTGCGCGTCAAGCACGCCTTTGTCACGGGCTCGTTTACTCGCGACCCGCGACTATTGCGGATGATATCGCGCTGGAACGCACGAACCATTATCCGTAATGTCCCGGGGATTATCCGTCCGTGGATCGATGAAGATTTATCGTATGTGTCGAATAAAACTAATCACTGTCCCTTCGGGGGAATCGTGTCTCCTACGGGTAGCGTGAAGGCTCCTCTTCAGGCTTCCGCTATTAGGGTAAATCCGGGAGACGCGGTCGACCTAATATGAAATGGCTATTAAAACTAATATAAAAATTATTTGTTTTGTCAGAAGTAATCTATTTTATGCTGATTCGGAAAAACTGGTCGATATTTGCTTTAAGAGAATGTTTACTGTAAATCGGGTTGACAACTGAAGTCATGACATCTGACCTCCTCCCCCGAGATGCCGGGAAAAGTGATTCATGGAAAAATAACAAAGAAGAAAGTGAAATTATTTATGAACGAATACAATTACAGATTTATTGATATTTAATTTGTTTCCGCTAAACAAGTAAGGAACACGTCAAAGAAAAAGTGAACTACCTACTGGCGATTAGCAAGGCAAATGAATACAAAAGTGAATAAATAAACTAAATAAACACAAATACTAATAAAATAATAATAAAAAAGTAAAC
Organism: Andrena flavipes; assembly: GCA_963971345.1. Lineage (NCBI taxonomy): Eukaryota > Metazoa > Arthropoda > Insecta > Hymenoptera > Andrenidae > Andrena > Andrena flavipes. The sequence goes on from OZ020480.1 coordinate 65,416,774, forward strand.
AAAAATAATAAAAAAATCATAACTCAAGCATCTCTCCTTTCTGCAGAGAGAGATGGTCTTCTCGTTAGCTTTGAGAGACTACTATCTACTATCTTATTACCCAAAAACTGGGTAAATAAACTTAGAAGTATATTTTAAATACGATTCAGTACACCGCTGTTTGACAAAAGAGGTTAAATGTAACCTCAATTTCCCTTTTAAAGCCTATAAATCCAGAAAAAGCACAGGAGGAATCGAAATGACGCTATTAATTCAACGTTTGGCTCTAGAGAAGTAATTTATCTGCACTTCAACGCGTTTTTGCGTATACAGTCTGAAATATAGCGACTCGACCAACTCTCCGGCCCGACCGCGTATCCCGGATTTACCCTACGTTTCTTCGAAGTCAGGCAAGTTCGCAACGTGCTCTAATAAATTAGTGGCATACGTTTCCTGGGGGGGAAGAAATGACACGGAGGCGTGCGACGTTCGTTGGTTGAGAAGAGGGAAAGAACGGCTGGCGTGTGGCGCGTGGCGAAAGTTTTGGTAACCGTGAAAGGTCGGTGGCGTGGCTCGCAACTACAGCGGGTTGGAAGTGCGAGCGCGGCCCGTTTCACGTTCCACTTTCGCGAGGAATCCTCACGCTTTCGTCTCACGTGGCATCCTCGTGGTGCTTTTCAACAGCAACGTGGAAACGGCGCGTGCTCGGGATGCGCACCTTCGCCTTCGCGTCCTGATTAGCAACCCAGACCGAGCGAAGGCCAATGGCACCCTGGCTGGCTTCCTGCTTCCCTGCCTGGGTCTTCCACACCGGCAGCGCAAGGGGTAGCACGAAGCGGGCGCGAGACGCGAGCGCGCTAGGCGGGCGAAGAACGGCCAAAGAGAAAAGGAGAGGAAACGAGAGTGAGAGTGTTTGGGCGAAAGAGAAAGAGACAAGGAGGGGTTGGTGGGTTGGTTGGTTGGTTGGTTGGTCGGATGGTAGTACGGTGGAGGCGCCAGCGGTGGTGGAGGTACGCGGTGCACGACATAAATATGTATGTATCATCCGCTGCGACCTGCCCCACTACCCGACTAGGTCAGACTCATGCTTCATCACAATGAGCACCTTGCCTCGTCCTCTTCCTCTTCCTTTCCTCCCCACCATTCAAGTGGATGGCACGAAACCTCCCCGATCGACCGGCGGATCGATCTTTTCTCTTCGGTGTCAACGGGCGGACGTCGATCGAACCAGGTGGAGGAATGAAATTTCGACACAACAAATGGGAAAGATGCAAAGAGAAATCGAAAGCGTCTGCGTACCTAACTCTACTTAGAAATAATTCTTCAAGAAGGTAGCAGAGCTACGAAATTTCTTTTTACCTAGCAAATCTGTGATCGCGAAAAATGTGCGTGCGAAAAAGAATGCCTCGGGGCGTGATGACGCTCGTACAAGAGGATTGATTCCAGCAGTGCCTCGAGATCGCTAGTACAGAATCTCATGAATACAAGCAAGGCAACGACCGAACCGTACGAACGACCGACCAAGTTTCAGGGGTTTCGTTCTGGCACAGTCCGTTCAGCTGGCTTCGATCACTGACGTTGCACGCAGCCAGCGACGTGTTTCTCTGACGTCACCCACGCCTCTCTCACGGGGGTTGCGCAAGGTCTGGGCAAGGAGAGGCGGGCAGGGGGTTGCGAAACAGGAAGAAGAGGGACGGGGTACCAAAGGGGGCTGACGGCCCGAGGGGGGTAGCTCTTACATATTTATGCCGCGTTCTACGCGCAACACCCATCACGGGGGCGCGGTGGCGGGAACCAACCCCCTCTGCGCTTCCTACGCCGGTGGATAGGTATGCCGACCTTGTGCGCGCTTTCACGGGGTGCCTGTCTGCCTGCCGATGTTAATCAGCTTGCTTGATAGTGCGTTGTTACCAACGCTACACGGCTGCGCCGCTATTTCGGATTCTATGTAATTCTAGGGAGTAATGGAGTCGCTGGGTGGTAACCCCGTCGCAAACGACGCCGACGCTCTGCCGACGAACGCATTAACGCTTTCGCGTCTATCGGATTCTGACCCCGGTGGCGGTGACGGTAGCTCGGTACCTCGCAGTGAAACTCAGCATCCACTTAAAGTATCCGCGAATTATTGCCACGTTATCGCGCGTAGGTCGGCGCGGGTTTCTTTGCTTCGGCTGAAAGCTGAAAGGAGCGTTCGTGCGGAGCAACGACAGCCACGCTCGCCGGCCGCGCCGGTAGACGTTGTTCCCCGAGGGTTATTAATCAACGAGGAGTTTACGTCGCTCTAAGAGTTCGCAAGCCACTGTCATCCTATTAATCGTGGCCGCTAATGACGAGCTGCCCCCGGGAACCAGGCACCGGCTACCAAGTGGCTGCAACCTGCAACACCCAGCAGCATCACGGGCCATCCTCCGCGTCGCGTCGTCAACGCTACCAGGCAAACGGTCACGCGATCCAGATCGCGTTTCAGCCGGGCGACGTGCAATTATAACGAGAATGCGCCGCGAGCACGCACTTTCAGCTCCGGGAAGAGCGCGTGTCCCGTGCCCGGGGACGATTTTATCCTCGACGAGAACCATCCTGATCGCCTCGCGGAGAAATCGATCTCGCCTACGGCCTACGGGTCCCCGCACGACATCGAAAACGGGAGATTCCAGCGCGTCTGACGTTGGCACGCTGCTCGAGGATACGCCTCTTGAATTACTGTTGCAATCCTGTTACGATAATCACGACAGGAGCCCGCGCCCAGCCAGACGCGTACGCGCTCCAACTCCTGCACGTCGGCCCGGATTAAATGCAAATTAAAATGTTTCCGGGCCGAAACACCGTCAGCAGATTCCCCGATAAAATTAAAAGCATTTTGCTTTCCTCCGCGGTCCCGGGTGTACGTCTTCGAAAAACAACGAATCCCATTCTTTTGCCAGGAGCTTGGCCAATCACGTTGGCCGGAACGATCGCGAGGTATACGAGGACGCGAGGAATCCAGTGGGAGCGACGGAAAAGGATACGCGCGGCAATCGATATTGGCAGGCGATGAACGAAGACGAACATTGCTTATCTTGCGTGGACGTTTACAATAGACTCGATGATCGACGATAGGTGGTTCGGCTGATAGAACGGGATGGGCGAAGACGGTGTGTGTAGGCCCCGATTTATGGATCGATAATACCCTTACGTAAAGTGTTTATGCGCACGGGCGGACCATTAATAAAACCGTGTGCCTTGTCTTTCGACGGCTCTACTTCGTTCGCGATAACTGCCTCGAAGAATCGTCTTCCCTTTGACGTTTGTACTAGGTATTCCTATTATATTTGACTTCCACCCACCCGCTATTTCCCCGCTAGTTACTTCCTTTGTAACGCTACGAATTGCTACGAGACAAGCGTTTAGACACTGGCCTGCTCTAGGAATCGGTGACGCGAAACTTTCGATTCGAAGTGGCAAATTATTCCGAGCGAATTTACATGGATGATCTTAATCCTGAAAGGATCGAAAGACCGGATCCGAGGGCAATGGGACCGGGGAGGGCTTGATCGAGGAGAGGCGGTTTACAAACAAACTCGTAGCCGCCCACGCGTACACACGAGCGCACTTGGCGCGGTGGTGCACGCTACACGCGATCGTTTGACAACGAGGTGGACGTCCCGTAATCCGTGGGTTACCGCTTCGCCATGGGGACATCATTTCCCAGGAAGTTATTGCCCATCGCAGGTATCCCACTCTACACTGCCCTCTCAGCTGTTCCCGTTCAGCTGACACCGAGCCGTTCTGTCGTCGAATAATTCCGTTCGCGAGATTTCCAGGATCGACGTCCGAATGAACGCGGCGAGAGTCCGGCAGAGGAAGATTTAGGATAATTATCGAACGAAGCGGGATCGGCGACACCGTGGCGTGTGAAACTCCAAGAAGAGAAGGAGAAGAAAGAGGTTGACGGCGGAGCGCAGGTGAGATCAGCGCAAATAAGTAGCTGCCGGTAGTGGCGATCAGCGTCGATAATGGCAATTAACGCGATTATATCGTTTGATCCTTAATCATTAAGGATTTCGATGGCTGGCTATTACCGGCGACGATTTATTACGAGTAATGGCGCGTAATGAACGCGGAGCAGCGCGGCGCGACGCGGCCCCCGTCTTTCCTTTACTTTTCGTTTCTCCGTGGACTTTTCCGTCTCGTTCTAGCCTCCCGACTCGATTACGCGGACGAGGACACATCTTGGCACTTTGCGACCGGACTGCAAAGCCTGGACTCGACTAGGTGTCCTTGTGCTTTAAATAAATGCGAAAACAGTACCTGAACGGCGCGGCGTCGATACAGCTCGCACGTTGCGGCGCTCCTCTTACTTCCAGAGAGGCAAGTTTCTTACGCCTACGCGAGCTGCTCTAACCACAGGCTATATCTCTGCCTCTCCTTCTATCCACCGCTATCCGCGTCTATTCGCAACTACATCTGTCTCGCTTTCTCTCCCCGTCCCCTCTACGGCGTCGAGGTTCTCTTCGTTACGCAGAACTTGGTTGCGTTTCTGGTATTTCTTTAAAGCGGCGCATGCAAAACGCTCCGGTAACAGGATACGGTTATCTCTGCCTGCCACCCTTCCACTCGCGCCGCTCGATTTGCTGATAACTAGAAGGGGAACTTCCGTTGCTAATCGAATGAATCATGACCGAGATCCGATTGCCGATCGAAGACTCTTTGAGCGGCTCCCGGCGAGAGAGCCCTCGCGGCGGCCAGCGTTACTCTCCGTCGACAAATATGGACAACCGGATCGTTCCTCCGCGGACGTGGCTCGTCGGTCGCGAACCGTTTGGCGAGCTACGATTAAGATAAAGGGCAACGAAAGTACGGAGCCGCGACATCGTTGAAGAGGCTGGTTCGGAAGGACGAATGCGAACCGAAGGCTGCTAGCGTTCGCGCGCCGGTTAATTCCAACATCTGCGTTGCGTCGAGCGACTACGATTCCCAGCCAGGCAAAACGACCGAGAGGAGGCGAAAGGCGGAGGGGGAGAAAAAGGACAGAAAACGACAGTCTCCCGTAGGAGCGAGGCCCGGGGCAAACCGATCGCTTCTCTCCCACCGCACCCCAATTTTAATCAGGACCCGAAGTATGCAAGCAGGATGGATGCCTGCGAGCTCTCCCGCCGGTACTACCGGGCGTTACGATGCATGTAATTTATTTTTATTGCCGCCAATTTTTTTTCTACCCCTCGATCAGCTCCTACTAATTTCGAGAAGGAGGTGCCTCCGCGAGAGGCAGAGAAAGCACAAGCACTTGAAGCTGAAAGCCCGTGCAACGTGCCGGGGTAGGTATTACCCGGCCGTTTTCATTCTCCAAATTTCACCGTAAAATCCCGATAGTCACCGGAGATAGAAAATCCACCGCGGCAGGAACATCGCGGAATTTATCCCTCAACAATATTCCCCGGTTAAACGAAACCAAAAACGACGAGAGAAAAAGCGGGAGACGGAGTCGGGGCGATTAAGCTGGACATTTTGGTTCGCACAGCGGCGATGTAAGGCCCGACGGGAAAATTATAACATTAGGCTGGACTCGGAGGTAGCCCGTAGCCGGTAGATCAGGTTAGATAGCGGATAGACGAGGTAGCACCCAGTAAACTCGTTATCAGATCGATGTAGAGAGATACATATCGTATGTACGGAGATAAACGAGGCGGAGGTTATGAAATTCAACGGCACAGGCCTCGGAGAGCCCCGGAGAGCCACGAATCACTCGAATTAACTCATTTGCCTGCCTTTTTAGGTATACACTTATAAACGCACGGACGTAGAAACGCGCGTATTCCCGAGAAGTATCATTTATCTTTAATTTCGTCACCGTTACCGGTATTATGCGAGCCACTGATATTTCCATCTCTCGATCCCCCTCCGCTCCCCCGAAACCCAAAGCATTCCAGTATGCAAATCTTATCCGAGTGATTAATTTCGGTAATATCATTATCGGTATTACAGCGGCGCGTTTAATGGAATTGCCGCGCGACGTATCGCCGAGGGGTGGCAAAATACGAGAAAGGAAACGGAGAAAATCCTACGCATCCCCATCTCGGTTTGCTCGGTTTCGTCGAGGACCGATGCCACGAGCTCTCGAAGGAAGACTTCCCGACCGAAGGATGATGCCGCGTGTCCCGCTCGTCCGCTTTAAAGGTGGCTAAGATTTATAGCGAGCCAGGGACGTGTAGGAGGTGGAGCAGCAGCAGGGTAAAGGAAAGTGGGTGGGGGTGCAGGGGGTAAAAGAGATACATAGAGTGAACGGTGGGTTTTGAGTTTGAGCCGCGGGGGTTATTGCAGTAAGCCTTCTCTTGGGGGTTCAAGAATATTACTATCCGCGCGAAGCCTACCCTACTACGCCTTCCTCTAAACTACCCACCCTCTCGAGAACCGGGTTCTCTCGGATCCTATACCACCGCGCTACGTACCGCTTAGTCTCCCTGCTTTTACGCGATCTAGAACGCGGGACAGAGAGAGAGATAGCCGGCTAATGCGGAAGGAAGGGAAAGAGAAGCACGGGAGGGCGGCGGCAGAGAGAGAGAGAGAGAGAGAGAGAGGGTGGGGAGAGAGAGAGAAAAAACATTCCCTCAAAACCCCGCCGCTCATACATGCCTTGGCGATCTTTTTAAACGCGCCTCACTTAAAAGAACACGGTTTACGTTTATGGCCATTCATTCGCTGGGGAAAGAAGGGAGGCCGGAGAATGAACCAAGACACAATTCCACGCAATTCGGGACCAGGGGCGGAAAGTCGGATCGCAGGGGGAGTGCGGCCTGATAAGCAATAATGGTTCGAGAGGAAAACGAAGCTGCGACACACCGTATGCTACCCTTCTTCCCCCCTCGCTCTCCGAGTCTCCTATCTCTAACCGAAAATCTCCAGTTTATCGATGGCCACGGGAGAATTAAATCATTCCGCATTGTGAAAAAAAAAAAGAGGGGAAGAGAAGTTGCCAGCAAGGAAAAACAGATTCTCTCGGAAAAGAAGAATCAAGTGAGAAGCGCCAGAACGTCTGATTTGCATGAAAAAATGTTTAACGTTTGTAAGGAATTGTTGCCGGTGTTTGTAGAAAATTACGACCGTCTTCCCCCTTACTGTTACGCTTCTGTCGAACGGATCTGTTCGCATCGCGGGAACGAGTGCTTTTGTCTCCGATTGGGTGAGACGAGACACGATCGAGTTAGTTAAAAAAATGAATTAAAAGCGTAATCCGCGCGCTGATTGAGAGGGACCGCGTGCTACCGAAGAGGAAGGACTTTCCCGAGACGGTCTCGCCTCGTGATTCTTTTTGCTCTCCTGGGGACTACCTCGGAGAGAAGAAGCTGCCTAATTAAACGCGGGGTCGATCCGCTACGAATGAGCTACTTTCATCCGGGAACAGTATTCTTTCTCTTCGAAAAAAGGTCTCATTTTCTGCGGAATCACGATCCACCCTGAACGACGCCATTAACTTTTCCTACCCCTCGAATTCACGAAAACTAACGTTATCAGGGAAAGCGAGACTCCTACATTTGTTTTCGCAACATGTAGCTCGCGCGTGTGTAATTTTCGCCAGTCGAACTCGCATTCCATATTATTATGTTATCGGTGAGCTTTAAGGAAAACTTCCTTGTCGTTCTGAAACATCCCGTATACGTGCCGATGGAGGTAACAAACGCTATAAAAATAGGGGAAAAGAAACACCGCTGCAATATAATTTCGGAAGTGGCTAGTATCTCCTGATTTGCCTACAATTTACTACACAGTTTCCCTGTATCCCACGCTCACGAAAATCTTACGTTTTCAGACGAAATTCTAACCTAACGGCACGAAGAGGCAGGGGCAAGGGCGATGCCGAGGGTGAGGATAAAGACGATGGGGGAGGGCCTCCGCCCTTGCCACTGTCTCGTCCTAAAGAACGTTTACGTCTCTAAACCACGGTCTGATCTCAGGGCGGCCGGCTTAGCCTCGTTTTATTTAACGCGTGTTTAAAACTAATAAAACCAGAGCACGGGAGTTGGAGGCTCGCGACAGAAGATCCGCAATCAGAGCCGAGATATTCTATGGCAGACAAACGCATTAGCCGTCTCTCGTCCTCTCGTCCAACGACGCTTCCTTCCTTACTTCGCCCCATACCGAACGAGCCAGCCACGGCTGCTCGCCAGAGGGAAAAGGAAGGAAGCGAAGATGACGAAGGCTAATATCCAGTTACTCTCAGAGTTTCGACTGAAACTTTAACTGTGCGAGCTAAACAATTATCGCTTAAGCCTTTAGCGGATTATGGCGCGCTTTCGCGTCATTCTCGCCGACGTGCCGGCGGTTACCTCCCCCCTCGAAATGAACAAGAATCGTTAACGCGATTAACATGCCTTAAATTTTTTCGAAATAATCGATCTAATCGAGCGTTTCAACGGAATTCTAGACGTATATATGAATATCTTTGCTGATATTAATAGATATCTGACCGTGGAAAAGAGTTGGCGTCCGAATGAACGTTATGGTGCCACGGCGTCTTGGAGAAAAACTCTCGATCAAGTATATAAAATGTAACAGGTGCACACTCACAGAAATATCCTCGCAATCATCTCGCGAATATCGTCTCGCCTTTGGTCATCCTGCATATGGTACTTCACTTTCACTTTCTAGCACTGATTTCAAAGGATTTTTTTCGCGACTACCCGGGGCGACTGTTCGCGAACGCGACTAAACGACAATGGCGTCACTGTCGTCGATCTCGATTAGTCCTCAAATTGTCGTTTCCGCCACTTAACGAGACACTTACGCGGCGCTGTTGTTCCAGCAAGAAACGGAAAGGGCGGGAAAAAAGTGATCAGTAATGGCGGTCAAACCATTTCCTTGGTAGCGTGGTTAATCGGTAAGGCCACTAACTAGATTTGGAGAATTATTGTTTCCTTGGGAAATGACGAGCAGAGGTGTCGATCGGTGGTACTCGTGTTTATTCGCTCGTTCGCTCGCTAAACAATTATCGCGTAAGCTTTAGTGGATTATAGCGTGCTCCTTGTCATTCTCGTCGACGTGCCGGCGGTTACCTCCCCCCTCGAGAAGAACAAGGATCGTTAATGCGATTAACGTGCCTCAAAGTTTTTCGAAATAATCGACAGAATCGAACGTTTGAACGGAATTCTAGATGGAAATATGAATATCCTTGTTGATATTAATGGATATCAGACCGTGGAAAAGAGTCAGCGTCCGAACGAACGTCATGGTGTCACGGCGTCTTGGAGAAGAACTCTCGATCAAGTATGTAAAATGTAACAGGTGCACACTCACCGAAATATCCCCGCGCCAAGGAGTCGTCGAATCGGCTGCTGAACCCCTGAATATCATCTCGTCCTGGTCATCCAGGACATGGCACTTCACTTTCATTTTTTAACACTAATTTCACACGACAACGTTTTTTCGCGACCACCCGGGGCGATTGTCCGCGACGCAACTAAACGACGGTGGCGTCACTGTCGTCGATCTCTAAAGGTTGATATCCACTTGTTACGTATCTTCCTATTGTATCGTCGTTGCGTGTCATCCAGTGATGCGATAGGTACGATGCAACGGTTTGTGACTTTTTCCCGTATCATCACTGATGCTGTTCCGTATCTATGAGTCAAATTTTGATACAACGCCAGTCCTCACTGATATGCAACCGCGATACGATACGAGGATACGTGACAAGTGGATACCAACCTTATTAGTGGTCAAATTATTGTTTCCGTCATTTAACGAGTCACTCACGCGGCGCTGTTGTTCCAGCAAGAAACGGAAAAGACGTTGGAATGATGTGGTCTAGTGATGGGCGATATTTGTCGATAACTGCATATATCGATATTTGCCTGTCAGAATATGGATATTTTTTATCGATACTTCAAACACCGATAATTACACGTATCGATACTTTTGGTCCGCATATCGATAATTTTTTTGCACCCTCCATGGGCGAACTCCACTTACGTCTAAATCGCCCGAATGGATATGTAGAGGGTTGCGGGCGTTTTGTTTTTGCTTTATAATTGTAGAAAATTAAATTACTTGTTATCATTTTAACACTTTGAATCGAATTATCGGTATTACCAATATCGATACTTTTTGAGTAATATATTTCATGTATCGATAATGAACGAAAAATATTTATCGATATGCATTATCGATAGTTGAGACCAATATCGCGCATCACTAATGTGGTCAGTAATGGCGGTCAACCGTTTCGTTGGTGGCGTCGTTTGTCGGTAAGAACACTAAAATTTTATTGTACGTGGTTGGAGCTTGAATAACGTGGCGTACCGTGGCCCGTGGCTTCGCAACTGATTTGAAGAATTGTTGTTTCTTTGAGAAGTCAAGGGCAAACGTGTCGATCGGTGGAGGCTCGCGTTTATTGTCTCGCTCGCATCGTTGGTACCGTGGCGTCGTAGAATAGCATAGTCTCTTAGTCTCTCAGTATCATCACTTTCCCGTATCATCACTGATGCTGTTGCGTATCTTTGCATCAAATTTTGATATAACGCCAGTTCTCACTGATATGCAACAGCGATACGACACGAGGATACGTGACAAGTTGATACCAACCTTATTAGTGGTCAAATTATTGTTTCCGCCATTTAACGAGTCACTCACGCGGCGCTGTTGTTCCAGCAAGAAACGGAAAGACGCGGGAATGATGGGTCAGTAATGGCGGTCGACCGTTTCGTTGGTGGCGTCGTTTGTCGGTAAGAACACTAAAATTTTATTGTACATGGTTGAAGCTTGAATAACGTGGCGTACCGTGGCCCGTGGCTTCGCAACTGATTTGAAGAATTGTTGTTTCTTTGAGAAGTCAAGGGCAAACGTGTCGATCGGTGGAGGCTCGCGTTTATTGTCTCGCTCGCATCGTTGGTACCGTGGCGTCGTAGAATAGCATAGTCTCTTAGTCTCTCAGTATCATCACTTTCCCGTATCATCACTGATGCTGTTGCGTATCTTTGCATCAAATTTTGATATAACGCCAGTTCTCACTGATATGCAACAGCGATACGACACGAGGATACGTGACAAGTTGATACCAACCTTATTAGTGGTCAAATTATTGTTTCCGCCATTTAACGAGTCACTCACGCGGCGCTGTTGTTCCAGCAAGAAACGGAAAGACGCGGGAATGATGTGGTCAGTAATGGCGGTCGACCGTTTCGTTGGTGGTGTCGTTTATCGGTAAGAACACTAAAATTTTATTGTACATGGTTAGAGCTTGAATAACGTGGCGTACCGTGGCCCGTGGCTTCGCAACTGATTTGAAGAATTGTTGTTTCTTTGAGAAGTCAAGGGCAAACGTGTCGATCAGTGGAGGTTCGTGTTTATTCTCTCGCTTGCATCGTTGGCACCGTTGCGTCGTAGAATAACATAGTCTTTCAGTCACACTCGAAAGGACCCTACGCTCACGATATTATTTGTTTCTACAGATCGACGCTGCCTCGGCCAACGACAACCTTTCGAAGATTGCACCGAACGTCGAAACTTTGAAATACGTTTGTAATTTATGTAGAGTCGTCGGGGTTAGGGAGTGTGTCGGGGTTACGCGGTTTTCGTTCGTTAGATCGCGAGTGCCATTGTGCTTTGTGCTTCGGATCTGGCGTCGTATTTTTCCTGGGAGAGCTCGGAATCGACGAGGACATCGTCGCTGCCCATCAACGATCAACGTCCTACGTCCACGAAGCTACTTCGTTAGTGGTGAGTGAAAATTTTCATTTTAATATCATTAACATGTCTATTGCCGCACAATCCTAACGTATTTTCGAATATGCATATATATATCGTCAACTTTTCTCGTTCAATGACAATTACGATACACAAAGGAACAATAAAGTTGCTAATTTATTCGGCAATTACTTGATTATGGTTATATCGTGCATATAATTAGCGGGAAGGCTTGTATAAATTATTTGTGCGATGAAAATGCATTAAGGTTAACAGGATAGGACAAGAATCAATCGCGATCTTATTAGTGGGCAACCCGTTGTAGTATTCGCGTGAAATTTCTCGAATTTTCGCTGGATTAGAAGACGTGCAGGGCGTTTAAAGACTGACAGAGTCTAAAAGGCATTGTTATCGAAGCGTGGAGAGGTTTTGTCTCGGGTCACGATTTTCGAGGAAATTCTGTGGAAACGGTGTCCAAGTGCACGGACCCTGTTAAGACGTTCGCCCCACCTCCATCCTTCGGAGGAACTTGCCGATGCCAATAAAACAATTTAAGCCAGATGCAGAAGCATCCCTCGTGCGCTTTCTCACGATTCATTCAGGCCGGGCCGTTTAACGGCGGGTCCTCTGCGTTGCTAATACCAAACACATGTTGGGGAACTCGTCTCGCACCTGAGATCCGCTAGTTACGGCGGGGTTAGGCGAGGGTAGCCATTCGCTGGGGGTTGGTCAGGTGTGACCGTCGGAATCACAATGTTTTCGGGAACGAGCACCTGAGGAAAACCCACGTGCCGGCCAGATGTGGGAGTCCCCTTTGCAATGTTTCTGCCGACCGACGAGACAGGTAGTTTCGCCAGGTTCTTTCTTCCGCTCTTCGTGCATTCCCGTCAATTCCGAGATTTCGGTTTACTAAGCTTTCGGTATTTCTTTGCCCGTCGAATTTTACGGCCGTAATCGACCGCCACGGACCTTGGGAGAAAGCGACGCGGAACGGAACGGTAAATGGATTTCTTTACGAGCTAGGACGATGCTTCCGCCTGGACCATTCGCTAACTACCCGATTAAGTTATTGGATTTAATCGCACGAATAATTTCTTCTCTCAGTGATCGGCTAGCTTCGTTATTTTTTATGTAGAAGGACCAGGAAAATGCGAGCAATAACGATCGCACTCGCTACTTTAACTCGAATCAGGCTTTAGTATTTCTTGTTTTATGGAAAGAGGGATCGGGGGAGGAGGGATCGGTCGTATAAAAATCGTTTCTTATCACTCGTTTCGCGGTCGCTTTCGCCGTTAAACTGGTTCGTTTGTTGCATACCTTGCTCGTGGATATCACTGATGAGAGTGGGCTAACAGGGGTTGCGAGGTGGCCGGCACCGGCACCGTTTCAAGCCGGCTAATTTCCTCGGCGCTGCAGCGCGCCATTCAAAAATCCGGATCAGGTCTGTCCACGCCTTGGAATCATTAAAAGCAAGTTAAACGCCCCCGAAGGACGGCTTTACGAGTCGTCCGCATTCACGAGGTTAAATTATTACGTCATAACGTAGCAGCCGGAGATTCGAGATTGTATTCGGTTCGGTTGTGGGCGCCGAGGAAAACGGGCACGTACCTGGCGCAGCCCATTTCCTCGTGACTTACGTCGAAATCTATGACCGGCGTCCGGGCGCCGGTCATTTCAAAGATTCCAGAAATTTCAAGCAATATCCCCCGGTACCCTTTTGTGGGAGAGCGCTGGGCGGGTCCCATTCGATGTGGCTAGGAACATATCCCGTTAGTAGACACGATTCTTCTCTATCAATCTGTTACGCGCACCCTTGCTATTCTAAACAAAGTTCTCAACCAGATATACTCGCGATATCATTGCATTGTAACGTGTATAGCCTCCAGACCCTTATCTAACGATCCTCGCTGCTCACTTTACGCGCTCACGTGGAAATATTTCGCGCGGTAATTAGCGCAAATCGTACGTTGGCTGAGAAGGCGGCACAATGCGAAAGTGGATAAGTTGAGAGATTAACGGTGGCCGGTACCGTAAGAAAAATGAAATATTCAAATGTAGCTGGAAAAAAAATATTATTTTCCTTATCTTAGGAGGAATAATGGGTTCTCGCGTAGCCCACGGCCCGCGCCGTGCAAAACATACCTATACGTTGCTATAACGGCGAATAAAAACCCTAGTCTTCTAAGCTCTTCCCAATTATAAATTAAACGTCTTTCCTGCGCAGCCATTGTCATAGCACATTAAGTTAATGATAACGAACGGGTCCGGTTGGCTCGAGTGGACTCAGCCTTCTCTAATCCCGTTCGCAGCCTCCTCGTGGAAAAGTCGCGGCCGAAAGAAAAGCAGGATCAGAGAAAGACCGTTACGGGGGGGAATATTTCATCGCGCTTAAACGACCTGTTTACGGCGGAAGAGTACTTTATATCGGCTATTCGATCTCCTTAAACTACTTTGATGGAATAAGTTTGTTCGTCGAATCACCGATTCGAGCGTTCCAGCGCGATAGGCGAGGCGAAAAGAGTCGGGGGAGGAAGGAACGGAACGGAATCGACCGTGGATGGTGGTCTTCCTTAAAAGCAATCGGTTGTACTACTATTTTGAACATTTCGTCGGAGTTAGGGCCTGAGATATAACCAGCCGAGATGAAATTATAGTCACCCCGGTTTTAACCGAGCCTCTAACTTATGCGACGTACACGCCGCTAAATTATGTAACGCCCCACGTAGATACTCTACGGTCCCGCTGCTACAGGATGTTCCCGTGTACCGATGTTAAATCGCGATTCAACCTTTATCTCCCTTCGTTCCCCTTTCCCGCGGCTCTCTCTAGTGCTCTTTCCTACATCGCTCTTTCCCTGCGCCGAGCACCGACCAATTTGTCCGCGAATCGCCCCCTCCTTTCGCTGCGTGCGCGCAGAAAAATTTATCGGCCATTCGTCGGTTCCTCTCAATTGGAATTGCGGTATAATTGGCTCTTAAATACCCTGCGTTCTTAGCGGGTACTTCTCTCCTCGATCTCGTTAACTAGCCCCGAGATATTACACGGCTACCTGCATATTCCGACTCGCGAAGATTGCCAAATTAGCAGGAATGTCGCTGACGATCTTATCAGGTCGCGCGTTAAACGTGCCTGAGCCAGGCTAATATCCGTGGAAACCGTAAATGCGAGGCCAGTTTGCAATGAAAGCTTAAAAGCACATAGCCGCGGTGGACGGGCGGACGGTGGGCGCGTGATATCAACGAATAATAAATATCCACCAGTTTAGGGGCCGTTTCGGTCGTACGAGCGGTAGAAATTTCGGTAAGGGCGAAACATCAGGGAAAACGGTCGTTCGTTCCGCCCAAATAACGACTCGCCGCGAGTTGCGCAGGGTGTTGTGGCATTCCTGTTGTAAAGCGCGATTTCACCTTTGTTCTAGTTCTTCCGCTTTTGCTTCCACCCCTCGTGCTTCTCTTTTTAACGCCCTTTCAAACGCGAACGGGCAATTTGCTGGTGAATAACTGGTGGTCGGTGCGCGGAGCGTTGGAATTTAATGCGCCATCCTCGGCATTCCTTTCCGCATCGACACCTCCCAGCGAGTGGTTTTATGGATATTTTCGGATCGCGGGCTTGATTAAAACTGTCGGGAGTTGCGACGCGATCTTTCACCTACGGGCACGGTGGCCCGTCGGATCCATTTTCCAGATAGCAGGCCACCATTTTTTTTCCCCAGCACAATTGATGTTTAAAGAGATAACCGCGAAAGCGAGAACAAGGCTATCCTACCGGCACCGTTGCGCGTCACCCTCTTTATTCCGTCTTTTCTGTCCGCTCGCCTTCTCTTTCCGAGTTCTTGTCGCTCGGCCGCGAGCAAGACGGAAAGCGAATGAAAAGAGTCGGCAGAGGGCGGAATGAAAGAAAGGATTGAGTAGCCGGGGCTCGCGGTCTGGATGTAACCAACAAAGAGGGTGTCGAGAAGGGCAACGATGCCCCCACAATACCGCTCTGATAAACGAGGCGACATTGTCCGTCGGTCCGTCCGTCTTTTCTCGGCTCCTCTTTTCCTTTAGCCCTTGGTCGTCGCGAAGCTGCCTGTCACTCACCGTAAAACGATACTTCTTCGCTTTTACCAATCAGAAAATGCGACCCGCAAGAGTGGGTGGCAGTTTATCTTTCCAGCCGATAGTCCGCTAGATCTTCCTTTTTTTTTTGTCATCTCGCGTTTTCTCGTTTCGTCATATGTGTCGCACCTGGTCGGACGCGTTCGGTGAAAATCGGACCTCTCCTCGTGAAAGGGGAAGGCCGAGGCGCGAGACGAGGCCAGAAATAAATTTGACGGGCGGAGGGAGGCCGGTGATAGTGATTGAGAGGCGTAATAATTGATCCGGTTGATTTTCTGAGACGTCGTCACGCGGGACCATTTCGCGGAGTTGAGATTGCGAGTGGTCCGGTCGGCTTGCGGGCCGGGCCAGGTCGGTCGGCGCGGATTTAAGGCGAGAAAGCGAGGCTGCACGCACAGAATGCCCGGGACACGCCAGCAGAGAGACGCCTCAAAGCTGCAATTTATGTTTAACTGCCCTGGCAGTTCGTTAACGAGGACCCGCTACGGTCTTTATAAGCGCGACGTGTATCTACGATCGCCTGCCTCGAATTGGCTGGACACGTTCCCGCGGATTTCACCCTCTTCCTTTTTTCGCCATCATATTTTCGCTCGTTTAATATGCCTTCTGGCGCATAAATAAGTCCCTAATTGGGCCTGATTCTATATCTTCCTCTTCTGCGCTCCAACGATTCTTCTTCCCGGCTAAACGTTACGAAAATCTGGTCTAACTTCCGTCCACGGAAATCGTTGCTTGCCCCCACTTTGCGAAAAGAGACGTTTGCCACGCTACCGCGGAATTCATTGATCCCCGTTTCTGCACGAGAAGCATGAATCTCTGCGCTCGCGTCTTTATGAATTTTAACGCGGAATACCTATACGTCACCTTGCTCGTATGCTAATGCTTTCAAACGAGGCAATAGATAGCGATTTAAATCAATTACGCGTTGACGCGCGTTAGACACCGGACATCTTTCTTTCGCTGTAGATACTGGACCGTGGCATCGAATGGCATCTTAATTTCCTTCGGGTATCTCTAAACGCGTAGAGATAGTCGGACAACGGGCCGGCTTCTCCGTGAATATGCGAAATTCGAGAAATTATGCCTCGCCTTGGGGCTTATCGAAGATGTCAGCCTGATTAATAGAGCGTATTTTAGTGGATCCAGGCGAAACTCGAAAATTATTAAATTCACGGCGTAGGTACGTTGACCTGAGATTTAGCCACAATTTAGCTGAAATTTTTATTTCTCGATGCCGCGCGGTCGATGCATTATTCATGCCCGATTCGTCTTGTCGTTTTTTTCGCGATCGCTTACACCAGATTTCGCTATAAAATCTGGCCGTGGGGACCGGGAAAGTGACCGTGCAAACTTTAACCCATGGAAACAAGGGAAAGCATATTAGATATCCGTTGGCACGTTAAATTGCTGATATCTTTACTGACTCGGGAGATATGTTTGGAGAGGCCACCCCTAAAAATTGTTATCGCCGCGGCGATGAGGCTGACTGTCGGCGGTGAAAAATTTTGGTAAAGGAATAAGCGATCGAACCGCTTCCCCAGCCAAGGCGCTCGTAATCTCCATGGGTTGGCTCGCAACCGGTAGACAGGGTGTTACCGCTTGTTTTTGCCACCGAGCATTGTCGTCGGAATTCTCGTAAAATAATTAAGAGAGCCCCGGTAGCTGCTGCGACGATGGTATTTTAAAGGGTCGTAAAAGGGACGTTAAAACCTCGCCATTCCGTTCCTTTCCTTTCCGCGGGGAGACATTCGCCATCTGGGTGATCGCAAGGGCTGCCCGGGCAACCGTCGCGGTCGCGGTCGCTTTCGAGAAAGAGGATCGATCAGCTGCGACAGAGAAAGTCGCGGGGGCTCGTGGAAAATCGCGACCGCTTGGAGAAAATCCACTGGAATCGTTATCGACTTGTCGAAGGGACAAGGCAGGTTGGTTTGTTCGGTTCGAAGATAACCGGCCTCGCGCGCGGCGAGTTAACGATCGCTCGGCGAAAGATTAATAATACGCGTACGCGTGTATGGGTTGCACGGGAGCCTCGCGTCGCTTTCAGGAGGCGAGAAATATAGGAAAAGGATTTTTTGGGACATAACGCCGACGAGTTAAGTGCGCTAAGTCCAATCGAAGCGGAGGATCCTTAAAATGCCACTCGGAGGCGACGAAGGAAGAAAAAGTCGGCGAGGGCAAATGGGGTCTCCTTGTATCGGACACGGCGAACCAACGAGCGAGGAAGCGAGAATATATGTAAATATAGAGTGGCGGGGAGAGAGAGGAAGACGGAGAACATGGCAATTAATTATGTATACGCCTATAAAACGAAGGCTCGCGCTTTCGAGTCCATAAAGGATGCGAGGAGGGTGGGAAGGAGAGAAACTGAAAGAGCGAGGGAGAGAGAGAGAGAAAAAGAGAGAGAAAGAGAGAAAGATGGGGTGTTACGTTTATGCATCGCGTAGTATTTGACGGACCAATTATCCCGAGACACGTATCGTTATAGCCTCCTGTTTCAGATCGGAAAAAATTGACTTTGGCGAACGGTAAATACTCGATATAACTGACACGCGGCGATTCCAGTTCTTTTACGTAATTTTACCTATACCGCTTTCGATAATTTATACGCATCCCCCGCTGTTATTGGCGCAGATGATTTGGTAGGTTGTTTCCGCGGAAAGGAGCGGTTACGTGGGATTCGCGATGCTGAGCGGGAAAATCCTTTGGAATAAGATACGATTGAAATCGAACGCGCGTGTAGGTGAAGTAGGGGCATGATGGGGAAGCTAAGGAAAAATGCAAATAAAGTGATGGTTGTACCTATTAATTAAGTCTTTATTAAGGGAAAGTAGGGTAATTACGAATACCTAAGCAAAAAAAAAAACATAAAAAAACTATATGAGAAATGAATTTGTTTATTATTTACAAATGTATTTAAATTATTCATCTATAAAGTACTGTGACGATTTTTTGAGAAATTATAATAAAAATCAACTTTATAGTGAAAAAGCAAACCCCTTGGTGTTCGTGATTAATCGACTGAAGTGGGGTAATCACGAACAGAGTGCTAAATATCGCAAAAGTCGCACAGAAAGCGCGACTTCAATGCTCAACCCATAAAAAATGTTGCTACAAGCTATACCTAATGTATTTTTCAAATTTTTCTTCCTGTGCGTTAGAAAAAAATTTCAAATGGTCAGAATATCGAAAAAAATAGTAAACTTCTTTTCTGAGCCTGTAATGAAAATTCAAAATGGGGTACCGAAATGATTTGCCTAATTAAGTATTTTCACACTCGATACAAATGTGAATTTCTTCGCAATTATTTCCGCCAACCCCTGCGCAGAAATTGTGGGACCACCGTCCACATAGTTGACATGCAACCCAACCATCAGTGGATTGCAGGTATATCAAGGACTCCGTCTAGCCTCAAAGCATCGTTTTCCAAAGTTTAATAAATTCGTATGACGAATAAAGAAATATCGAAATTTTGAATATGTCACATTAAAATAGATCAAATGAAGATTATCATAGAAGTAAAATAATAGATTTACCGTTCTTAAATATATATTTATTTCAAATCTTTTTATCACACGCAATAACATCGACGCAGCACGCAAACGGTTCACAGCATAAATAAAAAACGCGTGCTCCGCCACTCACTTTTGCCACCGACTACATTATTACAACACAATGGCTTTCTAATGATGTATTTGTCAAATGCTTAGCACCTTTAATTAGGGTTTTCGGAGATACCCCGTCTCTCGCTACCCCGTCATGCCTCTACTTCCCCTACATGCATTGGTAATATAAGAAATTACACCTACCTATCGGTGACTATTTAAGCTACCGACTCCTCGTTACGCGGCTCCAGCGTTTATCACCTCGTTTATTTGCCGAATGTCAAAAATCATTGGAGCTTTCGGCGGGAATAATTTATTTGCTGCGCGCACGGATTATCGGTTGAATAAAGGAGCTGTGGGTGAAATATATAGGCGATAAAATAGCCGTTTTCCCTACTGACGCGTGATACGCAAAGAGTGCGCCGAGCTGTTATGCAAAAGCCTCCTTAGTTCCGTGATGTTGGATTTAACAGGCGGCGGGGAGCGCTGCGCGCGAGTTCGCGAGCCCGCGACAGACGCGATTGCTTTCAATGAGATTCAAAGAAGGTCCAGCGAAACACGGGCCGGGTGGTTGCGTAACCAGGAATAAAATTCGAATCCTACGGACGGCTATTATATAAGAACTGTTAGAGTGTGCCAGAAATCTTGGATCGTGTTGGTTCGTATTAGGATAGCTCTCCGTGGTCGCGGAGCGCACGGCGATGGACAAGCCGAGTGTAGTCGAGGCAAGTCGTAAAGTGGGCTGGGCCCCTGCGACGTGGACGGAGGAACGAGTTTGGTGACATCGAAGAGGCCTTGTCAGGCCCACCTTGCCACTTTCCGACTCTCCTCTCTTCGTAGCGGATTTTCGAGAGGCACTGCCTAGAGAAAGCGTGCGATCGCATTTCTGCCTAAGCTTTCTTTCTTCTCCTGGTTTCGCGGAGGCTCCTCCGTGCCCTGCATTTGCCTCGTTCGATGCGGAGATTGACGGAGAAGAGTTGCTCCCGTGGCAAGGATTGCCACGGCTCGTTAGAAACGAGCGACCGCTTGGCGCTGCACAGGCGAGGCCTTGAACAGCCTTCCTCATGGCAAGGGACGCGTGGTACCTTTTACGTATTTGGTCGAGGCTATCTTGGAACATTATATCGAAGAAATAAGCGTTCGCGAGGCGTAGGCAGACACGCCGGTATCCCGAGAAGTAGATCTTCGATCTGGTCTTACGGCTCTCTGGTTCTCTTTGCAGCCAGCTCCCTATACACTAGCTATATGTACACCCATGTTCGTGTAAGTG
Source organism: Andrena flavipes (assembly GCA_963971345.1). Taxonomy (NCBI): domain Eukaryota; kingdom Metazoa; phylum Arthropoda; class Insecta; order Hymenoptera; family Andrenidae; genus Andrena; species Andrena flavipes. The sequence goes on from OZ020480.1 coordinate 65,437,380, forward strand.
AAACACGTATCTCCCCTTTGGGACCGTTCGAGTTCTTTCGAGAGCGAAACGCAGACATTTATCCCGCTTCAAAAATTACATCTTCGATACTCGCGGAGGTACTTTTTCCTCCGCTTCCCTTTTCCTCCTCGCTGCTCTCGCTTCCTCGTAAATGCAAAAGAAGAAAGTCTCGTTCCTGCTGAAAGATATCGGGCGCGACAGCGAGGAAAATTTTCGCAGCAGCGAGACGTCGAGATAGTAGACTATTCGCGATTTCTCGATCAAGGAGGAGGGGATGGTAGCTCGCGAGTTTTCCGAGCGATCGTCGCGGCTATGCCAGTGGCCCCTTTGAGGTTTTCGGTCCTCCGTATCTCGGCGCATTATATCGCGGGAATAAGTGCCGGTGGCGGGGACGCTGGCGTATCCCGAGAAGTAGATCTTCGATCTGGCCTGTGTCGTTCGGCCCTGCGTACATACGAAAGTATATACGTATCTTTCCGCAGAGGCCAAGCTGCCGAGTCCCTTAAGGTTTCGCTTTATCTCGCATCGGGCATTGTCGCTCGCACCGGCTGACAGTGCCGTAGGGCTACCGAGAGTGGAAAGAGAAGAGAGAGGAGAGAAAACGCGAGGAGGAGTGCGCACCACGACCAGAGATTCTTCTGTAGATGGAAGATCCGACGACGAGAACGACGAGAACGACGAGTGCCTTGGACCACGGCAGATCGAACAGTCGCGTCGCGTCGAGTCGCGTCCAGTCGCTTCGATCCGCTTCTACCATCGCGGGGACCACGGCCAGCAGGCTTGCCATCCTCCGCGATCGAGCCACGATCGAGCCGCGATCGAGAGGCCCTCGAACGACGCCCGTCACTTGTCCCTCCAAAGGACAAGTTGCGTCCGCCAGATTCTACAATTACTCTCAGCCTTTCTGCGAACTTACTTCGCGCCAGTCCACCGCTTTCGACTCCGTTCTCCGATCTCTCTTCCCTTCCTCTTCCGTACCATTTGCTCTCTTTCCGTGCCGGACTAATGACGGAGATTTTCCGAGACATCGCTCGGCGTCTCGCTTCCATCGCCTTTGATCGCGACCGGAATTGAACGGTGAAACGCACGGTCTCCGCTTCGAACGCGAGATAACGCAACGGGTATTACCATCGTGGGCAAAGATCGAGGATCGAATCGTACGATGAGAGGCAAGTCGGAGCGAATGTGTCCGCGATCAGCCAATATCTAACCACGTTCAACAGATTCTACAATTACTCTGGCCTGTTCTCCTCGGTAGAACGACTCGCTTCTGCGTTCGCATTCGCTGAGAGCGCGGTGCATTCCACGGGGGACGGCTGCCACGTTGGTTTCTCTCCTCGGGTTCGATTCGAAATTCGCACGAAAATCGGTATAGCCAGGTGAGGAAGAATATATTGTAATATTGTATATTCGTGATTTCGACGATGTTCGCCGGGCTGTAAATAACGCAAGCTATGGCCTCGAGGTCTGGATGCGTGGCTGCAGGCAGGAATAGGTTAACCTTCGCGAGAGCGTTGAAAAGAGTTGCGGCGCGGCGTGGCGCGGCGCGGCGGACTATCGAGTAGGCGCGGAGCGTCTCGAGGGGTCTCCAGTCTCGAGTCTCTGAGGACATCCAATCCATGATTTCCGGTTTACCCGTCGTCACATAAATTCTCCGAGTGAATGGGAATCGGTTGGTTCGGATGCCACACGGCGAGCCGTCCGTTCGCGATATGTCTGCGGGTTCCCTCCCCAAACAGATCGGGCACATCAGGACTGGGGAATCGTGCGGCGTGAAACGCCGAATAACATACTAACCGGGTGTTCCACGGTGCTAACCTGTCGTAGGTGTTCCGTTACCAAACGCCTCTCTACCTGAAACGTTCCTCTGGCCGGGTCAACAGAAACTAGGCGGGTTGGCTCCCACCGCTTGCGAAATCCATTCGTTATTACGCGTCCCCTCGGAAAAAACCTCGCTGTTTAATTGGACCGATGTGCCAGCGATCGTCCAGAGATGCTTGCCAGCATTCGGCGACAGCTCCGCCGCGGAATTATGAAACGGCCACCGATGAGAAAGGAATTTTGACAAGCGCGGGAATATCGACGGGATCTCTGGGGCTCCTTTAAAACGAGTACCGTACCTATATGTACCTCGGAGTTTCAGAGGTTCGATCGTATCGTTACGAGAGGGTACCTCCCTGCGACGTCATGAAAGCTGGTTCGTTTTGGTTTCCCGGGATCGTATATTGCGAATTTAGTGGGAAGCCAGGACCCTCGGAACGATCGGTTGGCTCGTAGCTGGATCGCTGCCCGATGCTTCGTCGTCGTTCCATCCGAGGCTTTCGCCCTCGTCCCCCTGTCTCTCGATCCCGTCCTCTTTGCCTTTTTTCCCTTTATACCGAACGTACGTATTCCGTGCTGCTTGTTTTTATCGACACGAATGGGACTTTATGACGTCCCGTCAGCCGACCACGCTACGAGCTTCGTCTTCCTCCCCTTTCTCCCCCGTTCCTCGTCCTTCCAACGCTACTCGCAGCTTCGTCCTGCGTGATCCTCGATCCAGGGACAACAGCTCCCCGCTACCCAAGCTCCCCTCGGTGTTTCAGCCGCGTAACCAAGCGTCCCGATCGTCTTCTGTAAACTTGTGCAATTTCGCGGCCTTCCAGCACACCGAAAACGCGTGTCTTGCCGCTGTTTCGAGTTCGTAGGTCCACCCACGCGTCCGCGGGATCGCTCGATCCCGGCCGCCGCGCCGACTCGTAGCCCGCGGATAACGTACCCGGGAATGTTGGCGCAAGTGGAAGACTTTTCGTCGCTCAGGGAAAGCAGATGATGTCCGTTCGGATAAAGTACCTACGGCGCGTTTCGTAAACAGCGCGAACGAAGAGCGCGGGGACGCTCGGCTGGTCGATTTCGAATTCCATTTACATCGTTTCGATTGTTTGTGTCGCGGCAGTGACGGCGGCGTCGGCGATGGTGCGCGTACGGTGACTCGCCGGATTCGACTGTGAGAATGCAACGCACGTTCTTTCGGTGGAAGGTAATCGGATCAATCAGGACGGTGGCCTGATTTTTCTATCCGCGACGACGGCGGCGACGACGGGCGTCTGCGAAGGCATGCTGTTCATTAAAGGTCGAGATTTCAGAGCAATTGGCCGGCGAGGCGCGCGAACCGCTTTCCTTGCGATGGCAAAATGTTGGCCTCAGCGGGTGGTAAACTCCGTTGGCTGACGTTCATTGGGATTTATGTGTTTTTAGCTCGGCATATGCCCCCATTGCGATAGGATCCTTGTTAATTGGCGGTAGCTGAGCGACAATCCGTAATGCGCGAGCGTGCGGCCTCCTGAGTCGCGGTCTCGCACCACGCGATACGACTTATTTTCGCGAATCGAGCGAAAAACCAGCGGCTCGTTAATCAAAGATGTCCGGTTCCCGGACGCGGACGCGGTGGCTGTCGGTCGGGCGTTGCATTAAGTGGACGCTATGCAGCCACTCGGCGTGGATAAACGTCTGTCGCAATTACAGGCGTCACAAGTTCTGTCACACGCGGCCTCTGTAATTACGTTATCTCTATTATTTCCTCGAAGGGGCGGTGTTATGATTATCGTGGTCACCTTGGAAAATCCGCCGGTGTGTATGCGAGCCGATAAGTAATCGTTTTACCGATGAAAACGTCTCATTATTCCATCGGTTTGACGAATGACAACGGGTGGGGTTAGAAGTCGTTTTCTTGGTCAGCTGGTGGCAAAGAAATATCGCCGAACGCCTGAAGTGGATGCGACACGTTGGAATTTCTGCTGGGAGAGCTGGAGAAAGCGAGTCGGGTGGGTGTAGGGTGACTGTACCTAATATCGCCACTGATCCTAATATCGCCACCCGCTATATCTCGCAAAGTAAGCTCTAAAATTAATCGGTTAGGCACTGAATTAGTACTTAAACATATGTAGGAAGATAGCATCATGTGATCAACAATTACAGAAAGAGAAGTATTTTAGTGAATTTTAAAACTGTACAAATTTATTGGACTCCCACAATTTTACATCACATTCGGAGACAGTATGTCGAATAATTTCGTGAATGCAAGAATATCTACTAGAAATACATAATTAATCGATTCAAATATTTTCCGTAATGAAAATAGTGTTTTTCTTTTATCAGTATGGGTGGGGTTACGAAATATGCCGAGCAACCGAAATAAATTTTATTTGTCCAATATGTACATTGGAACGTAAAAAATAAAATATTTTAAAAATCTACATTTTTAAATTTTTATATTTTTCTAATAAAAATGAAATCAGAGATGGATAAAAATACATTTAAAGAGCAAGAAATAATAAAAGCACATGTGAAAATGACTTTAAGAACTCATGTATATGTATATGAATTAATCAGTATTTATTGAGTTGGCGATATTAGAGGAAGCGCAGCATATTTGGAATACTGTTGGTAATTTGGAATACTGAAGTATCTAATAAATTACTAACGCTATTTAATTTGTAACACCGTAGATTATAGGGGCCAATGACCTGTTCACTAATGACATTTGTGTATTAACCGCCATTTTTACATTTTCGACTTAATTTGCAGAGGAAGAAAACGTCAATATGCAAAACTTTTTCAGCGCGTATTCAATCGTTCCAATCTAAACACTTAATCTACTCATTTGCATATTCCTCCCATGATTTCGTGCCAGTTTTGCGATTATTTCGAGAATACAAAGTGTGACATGAAATTTTCGGTTTCAATGCCATGTTGCTAATTCGGAATACCGAAGGTGAAGGTAATTTGGAATAGGTATTCCAAAGCTTAGCGACGCTTTTGTTTCACGCGTCATGGCTAGCGCCGCGTGAATGCGCTGCGTATGACACAGGAAATTATACCTGCGATTACTGCAAGTAAATTTTAAGATTTTGAATTTATATTTGCATAAAATTGTTCTGGTAATTGGAATACAGGTATTCCAAATTACCTGCACCTTAACGAAATCATTACTTGTCATTTTTCATTCAAACCAAAGTTTCAGTTACCTTTGTTTTTTATTATTACTGAGAATTTGAATTATAAAAGTTTATTAGTTTCCCTATGATATTATACAGTTTTATTTGTTCCCACCCTCTGCTGTAATTTTTATTCGTCTTAAACAAACTGATATTCCAAATATACTGCACTTTCACTAGGTACACTTTTAAGATCCAATTTTTCCATGTTCCACGTTTTTTGAGTCCCAATTAAAAATTTGTCGGTTTCAACGATTCTCACTTACGCTACATGAAAGATGAATAATTTCTCTTTACTTCGAAACGAACTGCATGCAAAAATATCAATTATTATTCAATTGACAGCGATGTAACTTTTGCCTGGCGATATTAGCTACAGTCACCCTACGTACACCGAGGAACGGGGAACGAGGAACGAGAAAGGAGGAACGAGGAACGAGGAATCGCGGGAACTTCTACAGTCTATCGGGGCTCCGTTGGCTGTTTCCCGTGGTGGTGGTGGTGTCTAGGGAGCGACCGGTCGAATTTCTGAGTCTCGTCACGCAAGATGGTGCGCGCGGGATTTTCTTTTTTACGCGGGCGTCCGGTAACGAAGGACGCCTGGGAATTTTCCGCGGGTCCGCTCGCACCTTGGAGGAAACGAGAAATCCACTGCGCCGCGTAGACCGCTCTGTCCGCACAGAGGCGGATTATTTTTCTCCCGAGTGGAAAACGTAGGCTGGTAGCCGGCATCCTCGGAGATAAGGTTCGCGTACGCAATAATGAAATGCCTGCCGGGTGATCTATCGATCCGACGCGACACCGTCGACGCGATCTACGACGCGGGCAGGTACGCGGGCCGAGGCAAGGTGGAATTATCGCGATGTCCCTTGATCGATGCGATTGTCGTTAGATGTTGCTATAGACTCTATAGAGAGACAGAGAGAACCGGTATTCGTTGGAGAGTAGCGACGGCTACGAACGTGCTCGCTCGATTTTTCATCCGAACAACATCTCCGATCGCCTCCCCTTTCCTGCCGCTCGTCTTTCCTCTATCGTTCCTCCTCCTCTCGCTCGTTAGTGAGCGCGGTTCTACCGGAGAAAAGTTATTTCCCGCCGCACGTAGAACACTCTGAAAGGAGGATTTAGAAATTACTGGATATACGAGCCGGATATTGCGCTCCGTTTCCTGTGAGCAGTACCGTAACACGTCCAGTACACGGCAATTACTTTAGCCTAATGCCAAACTATCTGAAATCTCCAGTCGGATCGCGGAGGGCTGGAAGCCTTTCGATCGACGTCTGCCCCCGGCCCTTAATTACCCGTCGCCAAGCTTTTCCGGCTGCATTCTCCGCGAAATTCAAGCTCGAGCATTTCCGCGGAAACGACGGGCGATACCGTTCCACTCGCGACTAAACGAGAGAGTTTCCCGAACGGACTTTGAACGGTCGTACCGTGGCTCGTGTCCTTCGCTGCTCACAATACCGGTCGACTCGGTTGCGTAAGCGATCGATTGGCCAGCGAACGGGTACAGTAGGCAATATTGCTGGCAGACTCGGTTATACTTGCCGCTTATATTCGATCAAAACGATTATAAACGATCCTTATTACGCCTCGAGCACATTCCTGAGGGATCAGCGTCAGGGAGAGACAGAAGAAAAAGGAAGGCGCGCGCCGCACCGTGCCGCGCCGGGCGATATTTCGCCAAGGCGAGACCGTGCTTCGGAGAATCTCTTTCGAGCTACGCTCGGGAGTAGCTTTCCGCGTTGCGTCTCTCTGTCAAATAGAAAATTACCAATGCTCGTCGGTTATCAGAGCTATAAGACTGCAGCGTGGAACTACGTACCTATTCCCGATCGTTTCGATCGTATCTGCATCGATCGGTCCTTGGATCGGTTGGTAATCGGCATCGGCATCGGCTCGCTAGTAGCCATGGCGACGAATCTGCCGCAGAAAGCACGCGATTGGTTTTCGCGGCACGATCTGACCTAAAACCGAGCTCCGCTCGGTTAGACTCTCCTCCTTCTCCTTCTCGTACCTACCAACTGCCTCCTTTACCTCCTTGATCCTCCTCCACCTCATCCTCCTTTGTCTTTGCCTCTACCTCCGCCTCCGTCTCCAGCACCGGGCTTCACCGCCACCTCCTCCGTCTCGTTTCGTTCTTTCGCCTCTTCCCTGTCCCGGTTCTGTGCCGACGATCTTAGCGCGGCAGTGCCGGTTTCTTTGGGCGTTTAGAAAAACGTTGATTTCACTCGGTTGGAATGGTGACACGATGTGCACGTCGCGTTTACACGAGCGGCTGCTTCGTTCCTCTCTTCGCTACCGCGACACTCGGCGTCGAGCGCATTGTACAGCGCATACCTAAAGCCAGTACATTATGCGAGCGTCGCGCCGTTCCAGACAGCACGAGACACGCTCCATCTCCCTGCTATTCCACCGAACGAACAGCCAAATAACGCGTCGTTACCTACTCTGACGTTTCGCAACTCGCAACCGACGGACGCGTTTTCCAGGCTTCCTTCGGTTCTCCGTAGGAGTAGCGCATCCCGGAAAGTTTGACCGCCGCGATTGTCGGTGCCGAGTGTCGTGACAAGTAAGAATCGCGCCGATTTGTAAGTGCTCCTGTTACGCGCGCTTATCGGAAATACATCTGGCGCGTAGGCACGCAGCTTTTCGAATCGGGCGGCAGTTTGAGCGCGGAAAACGTTTGACGTGCCCGTTCCCGTAATCTATGGCGATCCAGCCAGTGCCGCGAGCTTATCGCGCGATCTCCACGGGACCTGTATACACTTGTAGCCCGACTACGCGCCGTTTGTACTTCAAGTTCAACCAGATCTTGTCTTGTCTCGTACTGCGCAATGCTCGCATAATGTACTCGCTTTGGATACGGGACGCGCGATGCACCGGACACCGAAGAAAGCGCCAGCCACGTTGCGCGATCAACTGGATCGTCTTTATTTATATATCCGCGGGTTTGTCGGATCCGTGGAAAAAAGGTGTTTCGATTCCCCGTTTTCTGAAAGAATCGCTGCTCTCTGTGCCGCTCGGCCCCCCGAAGGAGGTGAAGGAGGTGGGCTGTCCTCTCCGAGGCAGCGAGATTCCCGCGCTCGTGGAACACGGCCGGACGAAAAGGCTCTCGCGAGTCCGCCGCGCCGGAAGAAATAAAGAAATATCGGCGAAGCTACAGAGTATCTGAGTTAGCCGAACCTGTGTAAGTGTAAAGGGTTGGTCTTGTCCAGGCATCCGGAGGCCCTTACGGGCCGCAGAGGGGAATGCGGTTATGATAATGCACCGGCCACCGTGCTACGCGAACAGACTCCGGAGGTGAAGTCGCTCCTTCTTCCTCTTTGCCGCGTTATTTCCGCCTCTGTCTCTCTCGTATCCTCCAGTATCCTCCCAGGCTGCCCCATAACGTAACCATGGGCATTTATCCGTGGCGATAACCGATTTTGGCAAAGCGTCGCCTCTTTTCTTCGCGGTTTCTCTCGCGGTCGCCCGCGCCCGCTTCGGCTTTACAGATGGCATCGCGGAAACTTGCTCGACTCGCCCATTGTTCCCGCCTCGCCTTGCCTCGCCTCGCCGCGGCTCTCTCTCCTCCTCGAATCGAGCACGATTTTATTGCCGCCTGTTTGCTGGCTGCTCGAGAATTTCACTTTCGACCGATCGCTCCACCTACTTCGCAGCGTCGCGTCGCGTCGCGGTAAACAGCCACCCGCGGACACCGCGGTCTACGTCGATTCTACCGATCGGCGACGGGACGACGCGAATGCCGATAGAATCTCGTAGCCGGCGTGAAAAATCACTCTCGCGGGGTGGATGCTGGAATCCTCGAACGTGTTTGGTAGGGTGGCTCTTATTTACTCTTGGTAAAAATTGTTTTCAAGATTGTCTTCGGGACACCTTCCAGAAAAGTTCCAAATAATTAGAAAGCGATAAAAAAATTCTTCTTATTTTCAGTTTGATATGTCATGAATGTCTCCTGAAAATTGGGGACCGATATTTTTGCGAATTTCGATCCCAAATTTTCAGGAGACATTCATGACATCAAACACTGAAAATAAAAATGTTTAAAAAATAGTCCTTGAAAATAAAAATTCCATTTCTTTGTTCGACATCATAAATAAAAAGTGTCCTAGAAGCATTTCAAAATTTGAGGGAAAAAAGTTTTTTTCAGACTTTTTTCGAAAACCGTTTGTCGCAAAGAAATAGTAATAGAACATAAAAGATGCTCCTTGTCCGATATCTGCAACTTTTGTTTGACATATATTTTGATTTAATCAATAACTTGGAGAATATTACATAAAATCGACTTCGCGAGCTGTTAAATAATGATTTAAATGTTTAAGAGCCCCGGGGCACTCTTTCCCGTTATCCGATCGAGCTCAAACTTTACACGGATATTTTTCTAATTATTTGGAACTATTCTGTAGGTTGCCCCGAAGAAAATTCAAAAGTCGAAAATAAGAGCCACCCTAGTGTTGGTTTATCCGGGGAACGCGTTAAGCACTTTCTCGGAACTCGAGCAACTCCGAAAGGCGGATTCGAGAACGTGACTCGGTAACGCTGGTCGGGAGCTCGGTGCACATCACCAAATACTCCAAATAGCGTTTTCCCCGAGCGACAAGTACCGCGTAGTTCGTTTCCCGTGCGAGAACACTGCCGCCACCTAAACGGATAAATTGTTTCCGGTCCATTAACCATTAGCCGTGCCGGGGATTTGGATTCGAGGTTTTCTCTGGTGCCACGAGGATTGGAGGCTAGGCAAGGGGAGCGTCCCGTTAAGATATAAGACGATCCCCGGCTGCAAAAGTGAGCACCAGGCCACGGGACAAGGAGGAATCCCGAGGACGGGGTGGAGAGTGGAGAGTGGAGAGTATCGGCAGCCCACTCGACGGCAGCCAGCCTGCCCACCCTCTATCCTACCTGGATGATGGTAGGGGTGGTTTTTAAATAATTCCACTATTTCCATGCATATTGCAGGAAACAATTACAACTGTAATTGCTAATAGAAGATTCCAGGCGAGGCAAGGTTTATCTCGAGGTTCAAACCCGCTCCTTACCCACTCGTCTTGTCTTCCCCGCCCACCCTTATACTCTCTCGTTGCTTGTCTTTACCCATGCCCCTCTGCCCCCTCCCCCCCTGTCGCAGTGCTTCTTCTTCGTGCTTCCAATCTTTCCGAACGTCCGATTCGACTCGTTCGATGGTACTCGCGGAAGCTATTAGGATCGAATTAACGACGATATTTCCCTCTCCCCGCTTCTCCCTCCAGTCGATACGTCGTGGTATTTCATTTTTCGCTTCTGTCCCTGTTTCCAAGCTTCGCCGTCGTCGTTCGATTCTTCAAATTCGCGCAACTCGAAGAGGCCGCTTTCATTAGTCGCTATCGGATCGCAGTCGAGAGCGAAGCGTTCTCCTAATCGATGACGGAGTTCCTCCGGAGAAGGCGAGACGGTTGTTGCCTCGGTGCCGCTAACAGGACTCTCCCCGACGTCGTAGGCAAAGACAGGCGAGAAGGCGGGCAGGCGGGCAGGAAGTCTTGTCTCGAACGAAGGCCGAAACAGGGAAGACGAGACAGGGGAAGAAAGATAGTCGGTCGAACGAACGCGGATGGACGTCGGGTCGGACGGCTGGAAGGACGGGGCAATGGGGAGCCGGGAGGGAAAAAATCAAGCAAATTGGTATGCAGCACACAACAACCGACGGGTGGAACGAAGGGGGAGTGAAGTTAGGCCAGCTAGGGGTTGCCGCTCCTGGAGGGTGGGATCAATACTCTCTCTTTCTCTCGTCTTCTCTTCCAGGTTCTCGCGTCCACGAGCCGGGCTACACGTATAAGCGGCAACCTCCGCGTTTTTCTACTCTTCTCCCTGCTCGCGTTCCCGTTTTCCTTTCTCTTTCCGCGGCCCGCCACGTACGCCTTCCGGCAAATCCCTGTGCCCTCCGTGCCCGACGCGTAGGAACGAGAGAGAGAGGTGATCTAGGACTGGCGGCGATTCGAAGGTGGAGGGTGAAAGGTCTAACCCAGGCGCGACGAGCCGATGGATCATTCGAGTCGAGATTCCCCTGGATTCGGAGTTAGCGAAGTATGGAATCGGGATAATTAGATTCGATTGGAACGGCGAGGCGCGCGGCGCAAGAAACAATAACCCGGCATTGTGTTGCCCCGAGCGTCGATTCGGAGCCGCGATTATTCCGGATTTAATGGACACCGGAATACGGGCGTAGGATAAAATTTTGTACGCGGGGGACCCACCATCGGATCCGCCACGTACGCGAGCCTGGCGCTATTTTTCAAACTTAACGCGGCCCGAATTACCAAACCTCGCGAGAAAAAAGAATCGTGAAATAGTTTTCATTTAGAGGCGGCGAGCGCGCGATGAAATTAACGCGCACGGAGACAGGGGATGATCGTGGCCACTGCCACCCTTTCTCGCGGAAATTCGCGAGGAATTTTGCGCCAGGCCCCTGCTAATATAATTACGATATTCAGTCGGCGCGAATATACCGGGGGGGGATTAACAAGCCGTATCCACCGCGGAACGCCGCAACAGGAAGAACTCTCGCCCTAATTCGGACCTCGACTCCTCTCTTCTCGTTTACCGAAAGGGCTAGGAAATTCATGGTACGCGCTGGCCTAAGTCATTCCGCTAACGAGGTCATTCCCCGATTCCCCTTTACATTCTTCTCCCTCCGCGTCTTTTTAGAATTAAGTCATCGTGGATCAGAGATCCTATGCTAATATATCCCTGTACCGAGTTCGCCGAGCTAATACGGAAAAAGTGGGTTTCAGGCGATAGAATAATTCCAGGGGGTGCGGGACTCGACTAACACTTTGGGCCCAGCGTTTTTCTTCCGTGTTGCTTTTCTCCAAGCACGTTCTTCCGAGCGTTTGCGTTACGCTTGTTCGGCAAGTATCGACTTGAACGCAGACAGCGTAATTCGTAGTTGGTTTTAAGTAACCGTACAGGTCGTAGAAGGTGGTCGACCTTGGCACGAAGCAAACAGCGTCGGATATCCTAACCCCTAACCCAGTCGATAGCCGTGAACCTTTGGCCGCTCGGCGTGCAGCGCGAAAACGCTTCGCATTGTTCGCCCGCGTGTATTATTTCCGTCATCGCCTTTTCCGTGAGACGACTTCCGGCGACGGGGTCAATCGGCAGGAAATAGCTGCCCGAATATTTCCCAGTGATTGTTCCTTATGTTAATCGCGGCTGGAGTGGAATTTTACAAAAGGTCGTAACCCTCGAGCGTCACAATTTCGTTCAAGTTGCACGTCAATTCGAGTCGCTGGTATTATTTCTTCTCCTTTCGACGGGAGTTTAGCTGACCGGCGAGTAGAGAGTGTGCGTATCGCTTTGCTATTCGCCGAATCGCGTGTCCCGCGTCGATTAATTAGCTCGTTTAACCGATCGCGAATAAAAGAAGCAATGGTATCCGTCGGCTCGTGCCGTCGAGCTGTTAGACACTAAGCACGGAAATGGAACGAGCGCGTAGCGGAAAATTAGGCATATTTTGCAACGAAACGCTATCGGAAAAACGACTCCGGCTCTGGTGGATATATTAATTCGACACACGGCTTGAAACTTAACCGCCAGTTCCTTTTCATTCTTCCTTCCACCCGGCACGGCGGTTTAATAAACCCAGTGACTTTCCTCCATGCAGCATTAACCCAGGACGTGACTGTCCGACCATTTGTTCCCGGTTTTCGTCCGTCCTTCTTCCTTATCCGAGCCGCGATTTACTCCCTCCGTTTCACCAAAGTTTTCTTTATCGGGGAAAGTCTAGCCCTTCGTCTCGGAGCTCGGATCGCGGCTCCTGGACCGCTAACCACCGATACGAGAATCTTCTCTGATACTAGTCCAAGAAGAGTTTAGGAATCGCGTTTGAATAGGAGCCTGAAAATAGACCGAGGCGTTAGTCTTTTGCGTCAGCTTTCAGTGGTGATATTATCGGATACACTCGCGCCAACAACGTGAGATACTTTTTTCATTTCAACCGCGGCGACGCGAACACGAGAAGGTGTCGATAAAAGAAATGCGCATGCTTCGCGTCACGAGGTAGCAAGCAGATCTCCACGTCGCGGTAGCAAATGGAAAATGACACTGGCGAATAAGGCGAATGCAGTGAAGGGAAGTCGAGAGACGAGGAAAGTAAATATAATCGTATAATAGGGTAGAGCCGACGGAGTGCCCTTCTCTATTTTTCCCTTTTACTGGAGGGTGGTGAGAAAGTTTCGTAGCGGAGAGGAGCTTCGGATCTTCCGTTGGCCGCGAGTCTGATATTGCATAACGCGCGATTCTCGCGTAATAACAGCTCGCTGTTGCGCGTAAAAACCGATAGGATACATGGTTGCGCACGTGCAAAGCACTGTGGAGAATGCAGTCGGTCGAACGATTAACGAGAACGCACGAGAAAACAGGAGCTTGAACGGTTACGTGACTGACGCGGTGTCGCGTTATCCATCAAAAGGTTATTAATTCTCACGCGCATGCTTACTGGCTTATATCGCCGGATCTCCGGCGAAGAATTAATTGAAAGAGGAAATCATTAACCGCGAATCACGGCACGGCCGATGGTGTATCGCGTTTTTGGCATCGCGCGCGTACGTGGGTACCTACTGTTCCCGATCATTGCGATCAACATAGCGAAGGACTCGATGAATTTGCAGCGGAGTGCGCAGCCCGTCGTGATTTATCACAGGGTCGATTATATCGGAGGCCGTGCTAGGCAAAAGGTTCGGTGACAGGTAGGGCGACAGTTGGTATCCGCCCGCAGGCAACTCGCCAGCCGTCGTAGCTGGGAGAGAAAAGGAGGAGAAATGTCAGTGGTTACGGGCTGAAACGCGTAATAAATAATAATAATTGCCGGTACGTGTTTGCACAATGCGCCGCGCCGCTTAGGCTGAAAGATGGTTCGCGTAGGGCCACGACTACCGTCCGCTCCACCGAGTTAGAAAGAAAAGACGATCTCTCTATGGCTACGGGAGATTACAAGAGACCGCGTTGCGCGCCCCTCTGCTTCGGATCCTGTCGCTCGGATTAAAAACTCTGCGCCTCCGACCACCTACATTTTCCATGCAAGCTCGTTGATCGGCGAATGAATCGGAGCCGTAACGATGTTACGTATCGAGGAACGAGAGTTTTCACGGTGCGGGGCCCTCTTTCGAGCACAGAAGCTAGACCTTAATATTTCATCTCATCGGTGGAATAGGAATTCATATCTGCGGCCCCTCCGTGGCCAGAATTCCCCCGTCTCGAGGACATCGTAATACCAAATCTATGGAGCATGGAAAATTTTCAAGTATTTTCGGAACGGCCTCGTTGGCCCTACGGCTATTCGCCAAATCGGCACACCCCCGTGACGATCGCCACGAGTTTAGAACGAATGGTATAAGAGCACGCGCGTGTTGGACGATGTCGTGGTTGCTGTACTTGCGAATTTAGATGGGGCGGTGGCGGACACTAATCCACCGAGAAACTAAGCTATACTATGCTATGCCATGCTACGTTTTAAAAAAATTAACTTCAATACATTCTTATGGAACCGTTTCCACCAAAAAGTAAGCTAAAACATAGCATAGCATAAAATAGCTTTGCTTAGTTTTCCAGTGGATTCCCGGCTTAATTTTTACATTTGCGTAATTAGAGGTCTGGAAGCTCCTGAAAATCACGATTCTCATCGATAATTTGCGAAAAGATTCGTCCAGGCGTTTAATCGGACCAGATTCAATGTCAGGGAGCCTCGGAGACGAGGAGAAACAAAGTATTTCGTCCTTTCCCTCTGCGTTCCATAAAAAATACATGAAAGAATATATGCGGCTTAAAATTCCCCCGCGAACGACGACCAAACGAGGGAATTAAGGATGTCGAAGGGGGTGTTGGCGACTTCCATTCTTCGTGATATCCTTTCTCCCTCTCATTTTGAGAATAGGGACGCGGCGGGCCGTAAAGATAAAAATAGTTTACTGCGGCTATGCGGAACAGCTAAAAATTCGAACCGGCTCGTAAAACTGTACCGTAATTTATTTTCATATCGTATATTGTTTTGTGCGCTGTATCGCTGTGCTCTTTCGTTGCTTCCCTCGCATTTTCCTCTTCCATCCCGCTCGAGTTGTTCGGGATCCTTTAATTTTTGGCGAGTCCGCGGTATCGGCGGAAAGAAATCGTTGGAGGAATCGCTCGCCTTGAGCACCGGTAGGTCGGTTTTAATGTTTTCCATTTATCATGTTGCGCCCCGATTGTGTTCTCGATGACAAAGGATCGTGGCCCGCTGAACGGGCACATTTTTCTCTCCTCCACCTCTGGTCCTCGTGTTCGGGGGCTCTTTTTATTTTGCGGAACCACGTGCGTGCCGGCGCATAACTTTCAGGTGTCGTGTGGGCTTTATCGCACCGACACCTGTCCTACTTACGGCTCGTTATTATCGTGCCTTCTTATCTCGTGCTTCCGCGAACTTGTTGAAGATGAGGCGCGAAGTACATAGTACGCGATCCGCGCCCCTCGTACACGGCCGAGGCGGCGTCGAGATGGCCATCGATGGGGAAACATCGCGTAATTGCGAGCTAGGAATGATTTGGAAAAAGCCACGAGTAGAGAGATGGAAGGGAGCCGCATGCGTGACGGGAGTGGGCGCGGGTCGTCGAGCGTTTCGGAGTTTGGAACGCGCGACGCGCGTACCAGCTATGAAATAGCATTTAGTTAGGCCCAGTTATGGGATCTCGGCAGATTAGGGGTTATTAGGTGTCGGTGTCCCTGTGTTTCGAGCACGGCCCCTCGTAGGGTGCTGTTTAACTCTTGTGCGCGGGCTGTTTTCGTTTCGACGTTTTTGTGGCCCGCGGTCCCTGGCAGTCGCGTAACGTGTTATTACGTGTCTGGCGGTCGGGCAACCGGAGAAACAGAGACGGCAGAGAAGAAAGGAGGATGACAACGGAAGAGGAAGAGAGAAGGACAGGGAAGTGGCCCCACCTCGACCGCAGCAACCAGCAACCCCTTCAGCCAACTAAACCGGGCCCGTCTTGGCCCGCGGCCACACTGCCACGCTGCGACCAGTGCCTCTCAATAAAAATTATCCAAATTGCTGCGAGATTGCTCTCAGTGATCGAGATAACGGACGGTCCGCGTCCGCGCTCGATTCTTCTCAACTTGTGCAGTCGCAGCCGTGGCACCTAAGTAGTTGCGCCACTTTATCCGACACCGATCGTCTGGGTGTAGCGGGAAGGCTGAAAATTCTTTTACGCGCCGCGCCTAACAGCTGAAGGGAAGGAAGCATAGATGCGCGGTGTTTCGTGGTCGTAATGAACTTGGTCATCCGGCTGAAAACAAGTTAAAAGGCACCGAGCGCGAGACGCTTCGGGCGAATCTTCATTATGCGAGGATGGGGTTGCAGGTCGTTATCTTATTCAATAGCTGGCCCCCGAAGAGGAGCACTCTTCCGAGAAACCGATGTAGTTTCAGATAATGGACCGGCGAATTGGGATATAACGTGTCTTAAATTGTCTAATGAGTGACCGAAGGGTACTTGGGGACCAAGGTCAGCCTATTTTTTCACGGAAGGAGTCATTATCTCCGTAATGCACGGAGAAAAACGTTTCGGAAATGGAGCGGCCAGAAATTCGGCCCGGGTCACGGGATTAGAATTTGGAACACGACAGGGTGTCCGCCTTCGACGAACCTCCTCTCGCCATGGATTTTCAAGCAACAAAATTCCATTCCCCTCGGGGACCAACGGGGGATGGTCGTGGACCATGGTTCGGGGGCACGGGGCTTTTCTTCGAATTTCTCGCCGCTGCTCCGTCGAGGTACGGCATCTTCTGGCAGATTTTCCGGCAGAGGGTTGATAGGGAGCGTGTCTCGGCGGAAGATTGCCGAGAGGGCAGGCAGAGGGGTGGCTGGGGGAGGAACGATCGATTTTTAAAGCAACCGCAATATTTGACAGCTACAGCCCAGGGCTGTGGTTTTGGCGCCACCTGTTTCCCGACCCTTCGGCCTCCACCCACTTTCCTCCACGCACCAACACGCGTGCACGCGCCTGCACACGCGAGCAGGAGAAAGAGGGAATCGGGATGTACTCGCGCGTCTGCGGTCCATGGGTAACTGCACCATGCCGGCAGACACGCCACCAATAAGTGAACATCGGTTGCGTTCAACACCCTCGCTTTGTTCCACCCTCGTCGTCCTCGTGAAACCTCCGGAAATCCAGCGGTACACGACACGCAGCGACCATCTCGAATCCCTTCGGCTTTCTGGCCAGATTTTTCGTTTTATTCCCCTTTCGCCCGTTCAATCTGTCCACCGTGTGCCCGGAACGGTCGCGGGAAGTCACGTATTCTTTATCGGACTTGCACTGTTCTCAAAGTCGGCGATGCAGTTTTGAAAAGAAAGGCCAAAGGAGGGTCGTGCGCACGCGAAGGAGAATCGAGGTGACAGTGGCGTGATGTATGTCGGAATGGCCTGCGAGTCCGTGGGCGCGCGACCCTCCCTACGAATATATCCAGGCCTTTGGACGACATTACGTTGGTATATGCGCGGCCTGCCACGGAGAGACATTGATTTACACCGGCCGACAGTGATCGGCTCCGCGGACCGTCTCGGCCTTCCACGGGCAACCCTCGGAACCGCTCGAAAATCATCTCTTTTAGCGAAATTATAGCTCGTGGAACGGGGCATGCCGCTTAAAAGCTGCACCCTGCTATTTCCCCATAGATTTCGTCACGCGTCTATTTAAAAGTGACCGCACGGGCCGCCCAAGAATGTGGGTCGTTTAGCGATTTCGAAAGTATCGGTTACGCTTGATGACAGCCTCGTCTAGTGGCCTCGCATGTTTCCGTTTGCGACGCTAAGGGGATTAAGATGTTAAGAGACCGAGACGGATGACCCGTCATTTTCTGTGACTCATTTCTTCGGGCGAGAATATGACGAGAAAGGGTGGCCCTGTTCAACGGGGGAATTCTAGGGCCGCGCGTCGAAGTCGATTTTGACGGAGCGCGGACATTATTTATTTTAAGCCCGGTTAGGGGCGGGGGTCAGGGTGCATTCTTACGAGCAGTCACGTAGCCTGGAGGTAGCCGGAGGGTGTCGATGGAAGCCGATATATTGGCATACCTACGCCAAAAAGAATTTCCAACGCGCCAGTATTCCCGTGTTCACGGAGGACATCCCCCTTTCGCTCTTGGACGTCTCGAAACGCACGTTCCTCGATCCGTCTCTCCTCGTAGTCGCTGGTCAGGCCAACTGGCGGAGGCAGCGCACCGCTCAATTGCGAGTGTCGAGGGTGTGATAGATGTCGTTCGAGCCCTGGAATGCGCCACGGTCCCGAAGGAATGGCAAATGACACGGGGGTGGATCTGCCAGGGTGGCAGGACCTCTGGGCATCCGGAACCGTTGATTCAAGAAATTCGGGCGGCCGCTCCGGTCGCTCCTGTTCGATTAGCGGAGTACGTTTTTAGTCCCCGTCGCGCGGATGGCCCCGCTTTGGAATCCCATCGAAATAAACGATTCGCGTGGTAATCAGTTTTTGCCGCCGCGGCTAATAGAATTTAATAGTCGTTAGAATTTAATAGCGGTCGATAATGCTTCTTGTTCCGCGAACGCCATCGCTCGGCACGTCAATACGACGAATCTCGCGGAAAAGGAGGGCCAGTGGGTATGCCGTGTGGGTCGAGACACGTAGGGTGGCACATAAAGTGGCGTTCATCACACACAATAGACAGCCGTGAAGCAGAACGCCCGGCCGCAGCCGTAAACTGGAAATATGTCAAAGATAATAAAACAATTAGCCATAAAACGTAACGACCCCCCTGTGTACCGTATATCCGATGTTGGCCGAGCCCAGGCCAGCCAGCCAGCCACCGACCTACAACACAGGGAAAAGGGAAAAGGAAAAAGGGAAGAGGGGAAGAGGTGGGCCTGGGACGGCGGCCAGCCAGAAAAAACTTACCGAATACAAATGAAATAAACGGAGATTCGATGTCGAGGATGGAATACTTGCCGCCGAAAAATCCGCTCTCGTTTTTGTTCGCCACGCGTTCTCTCTGGCCCTTGTTACCGAATAGTTTCAGCGATTCTTCTCCCCGGAAGCTGCGGAGCCGTGTACAGGCACGGTTCAAGGTCAGAGCAATTTCACCCGCAGCTAGAAGAACGGTTCCCCCGAGAGAAAAAGAAAGCAGCCTAGGGTACGAGGAACGCGAGAGCGAAAAGGGGACTTGGCCGTGGCGCAACTAGCGCGCCGCCGATGATAAATCATTCGGGACGTGCGAGCATTTAAACGGAACGATCCTTCCAGCGAGCTTTCCAGCCGAGGAAAACCGTCCAGCGAAATGTTTTTAACGCCCGTTGGCGGTTCGTTACGGATTATAATGTAGAGGCGCGAACCTGCCGCGCTATCCGTCGAAACGTGCCACCTGTTCCTGCCCGAGTATCGAAGCCCAGCCACGAGGATTAAAAAGCAGAGAGTAGAATAGGAGAGGCGGAATCGGTCGCGTCGGTTAATTTTCCGGCCGATTCCCCAAAGAAAAGAAATGAGTTTCCAAGACATTTGTCTCAACTGTCTGTCAGTCCGCGCTCAAAGTGAATTCCTCGAGAACAGAAAGCGTGATGCCAGGGGGGAAGAAAGCATCGAACAGTGGAGCAAGGGATTCGTTTCTTCGGAGTCCTTTTCCGCTGGGGTATACGCGTGAAAGGTGCAGGGAGCCGCTGCATCAGCTAGGCAGTAATGAATTCGGAGATAAATGGCCGGAGATAGCAGCCAATATGTGGAACTGACGTTCTTTCGTTCCGTTCCGCTCCTCTGACGTTTTATCGACGAAAAGGAAGACGAACGGAAGGGGGCCGTAAAGATCTAGCTAGTAGTCGACGACGGGGGTCCCGCGTCTCTGGAAACGAACTGGCTAGCTAAATTAGTCGAACAAAGCGCTGGAAAAGCAAAGGCTCCGGGTTCGAGTTCTGGCTCAGCGAAAGCAATGATTGTTGCCAAGAAACGCAGGTTCGACGAGCTGTTGCAACCACGGTGTAGAGATATTTTTACACGTTGGATGGCTCAACGATGTCTCCGTATTAACGTCGCAAAGCACAATGCGCGACGCGTAATAACGGTTAAAAGAAAGCGGGAGGAAGCTAGAGAGAAGAAAGGAAGAGGGGAAGGCGAGTCGTGGAGATTTGCCACTCGGTTCGTTTCCGGGGTCGCGCCTCGGAATAGAAGTTGCAAGCCACGCCGCATCATTCCCGTTTTAGCACGCAGTTTTATGGCCTGCCTACGAGCTATCGGTTCGTTTGACGGCTATGAATCTCGGCGTCGCCATCAATGTGGGTTTTTGACCGCGAGCTGTCAAGAACGCGCCTAGCGATTTGTCTGGTTCGACGCGCGGAACCAGGAAATGCGTGCCGGAGTCTCGCGCCGGCAGAACCTATATGCACAAAGGGTGCTGCGAGGCTGGGGTGTAGGTCGGCGTTGACGTTTGCGTGACCGAGACAAAGGTACAAGACATCTCCCTGTTGATTCGCCCTCGGGAAAAATTTGATCCCGTGATGGTCAAGGTCGAAGACAGCTCTCTGGATCCAGAAGAGAGTAAAGGTCACCATACACGAGCGAGTTAAAAAAAAATTAACCTCAAGGAAGTGTAAATAAATATAACCCGTAGCCACAAATCCATACGACTTGAAATTTGCCACTCGCGTTTTTTACGAAAAGGATAAAAAATATGTCACAAAGTTCTTAAAATTTGAGATGAAAGAAACAAAAGAATGTTTGAAGTTCTGCTTAGCTTCATCGCGGTAGCTTTTTACAGGAGGACTTCTTTTGTTGCCCGGTTGTAGATCAATGATCGTTTTGCAATGGAAAATAAAATAATCGTATCGCAATTGGCATTGCAATACAATTATTAATTGCGTGTGATCATCTAGCATCTTCGTTCACCTCTATTCCATCCGTCCAAATGTTTGTTATTTTTTTTAGAATATTTTTAAATTTGCGGGACTAGTTGCGGAAGTTACGACGGTGGCTTCGACTCACCTCAGTGTCTCCCGCACTTATTCTTATCAGGGCGGTAGAGACAGTGGTGGCAGGCAGGGTGGAGCAGAGCAAAGCAGCTCGTGACAAATCTTAGCGGGTCCGCCTAAGCGCATAAAACTCTCTCTTATCCCGAAAGGCAGTGTAGTTGTTCGTCGAGGATAAGAGGTTAGGGAGCTATATTTTCCATTTCGTTCCGGCGACCCTGTCCCTTCTGCCCTCGCGACTTTCCTCGTGACCCCGACTTTAGAGTCATAATACCACGGCACAGGGGCCACGAGAAAAGAAAAGGGAAGGGAGGTTGGAGAAAGAGACGGAACGGACGAGCAGTTCGGTAAAATGATTCTATTAATTTTTCCATCGGGAGCGGCACTCGTGCATGTCGCCCTACTTGCCAAGGCTTCGTCTACCAGTCTTTTCTCCCTTCTCTTTCTCTCTCTCGTCTCTGGCTTGATCCAGCTTCCACGGTGAAACGTCGCTACGGGGAATTATAAAGACGTTGCGGAATTTCGGGTGAGGCCAACCAAGGGCTCCTGTACTCTGGCGACGAATTAGTCGGATTAAGTTTAACGAGCCGAAACGTTTCCGTGGAATGCAAACGCGGCCGCTCCTGATTCCGTGGCCGAGTATTAAAATAATAACGGGCAGGTTGCGCCCGACGATCGTTTACACATTACACGATGTAACTAGGGACGTTTACTAGGATAGCACTCGAGAGCGGACGGGAGAGCTAGCCGGGGTCTCTCGAGATTATTTGCGTTTCCCTTGGAAACGCAGCGCAAAGCAAAGACTGGCCATCTCTTTGGTCATCTCGAAGAAAGAGGCGAAGTATGCGAGATGGGATGAACGTAAACTAAACACCCATAGCCATGGGGGGAAACACGAGGCGCCACCATGACCTCCTTCGACCCCGAACCATCCGTCACTCCGTGGAATCAATGTGCCAGCAACGAAAAGGGCCGGGTCACGAGTCCGATCTTGAGTCGGGCGAACAACTCTTGTCCATCCTCCTCTGTCCCGTTCCCTTGCTCTTCCCCCTTTCTTCCAACTACGAACAGGGATTCCGCTTTCGCTCGTCCTCCGACGTCCGACACCATTAGGCTCGTCGAATCCTCGGCTACGATGACCCCGCGTTTTCATTGAAATCGCCCAGCTACCGCTTGTCGAAAACCTTAATAAACATCCGCAGTCCCCGTCGTAAGCGATTCCCCTGACGCTGTTGATTTTCCGCCCCCTGTATGTACACACCTATGTATGTTACATATGTACTACGCGCTCGTTATCTCTGGCGTTGTCTTCTGCGTTGGCGATTCGATTCTCCGTCGATTACAAAGAAACTTAGCCTGCGACTCTTTAAGCGTGCTCGCTTTACCAGCTTATACCGATGCGCATCGTTGTTATTAGAGTCCCCCTCCTCCCCTGCCGCGTCTCATTGTTTAACGACAAAGCCGAGGGGAACAAAGGGGGCTGGTGGGTTTTTCTCGGCGCGGGCGCGTGGGCGCGAGGAGAGTAGACGCGTCCGCGCGAGGTTAAGCAAGCCTCCAGAGGTCCGAAACTCCGTCCTTCCGAGGAATCCAGCAGGGTTTCGCATCTGAAAGACGAACGTTTCCCGCGGTTGGCGAATCTGTGCGTTACGGCCGCATCGGCGAGCAATGTAACCCGCGAAAAGGCCGCGACTACTCTTCTACGAACGTAACTGTTGCTCGTGGAGGTGTGGCGAAACGAATCCTCGGCGAAAGAAACTCGTCTGGCCGAGGGACCGTGTTCCTCTCGTCTTGGCTGCCGTGAAGGGCCTTGTCGCTCGTCAGAATCGATAGGGACAAAGCGCAGTGACGCGTCCTACACGTCCTCGATCCTACCTCGATCTTCAGGGCCGACGCAACCTGAGCTCCGCGCGGCCACAGTCATTCCAGTCATCGTAGTCACTCCTTCTCCTTCTACTTCTCGTTCTGCTCCTCCCGCTGTTGGCCACAATCACAATCTCGATTGCACGGCGTCATCGTGTCGCGACCGATGCGTACGAGGGAAAGGCTAACATGAATGGAAAGAGTGAATGGACGGGCTCTCGGGGTGAATGCATTCGAATTACCGGGCGAAGAGTCGGTCGGGTCGGTTGCCGACGCGTCGCGACGAGACACGGGCGTCGAGCAGGGAGAAGAGGGCAGGGAGTTCACAGTCAGGTCAACGATGGTATTGTACCGGTACACCCACGATTGCATGTTTACAAATTGTCTAATCTTGTCGACGAATCGGTACCGGGCCCACTTTTCGTGCCCTCCAGCTGCCTCGTGCCGGTTTCCTACGTGTCAGCTGACTCGACCGAACGATCGACACCCACTTCGGTCGATCCGCATGACGTTAGCAAGGCCCGATACCGTTCTTTCCTTCCCTGCCTCTCCTTCGAATCATTCTCCTCGCCTGGTTGACAGCGCTGGCCGTGGTTTACCAAAGTGTACCTATATCCCTCTGGGGTTTATCGCGTCTATCGAAATCGAAAGGGCTGATCTCGCGAAAAGATGGTCGGAAGACGTGGCGAGGCCTCGACGAAGGCGTCAGCCAGCCCAAGGCTTTTAGCGTGGTCGAACGAACGCGACGAAACCGCAAATTAAATTAGCGAGTCGCCGAACGACTCGAGGCGGGCAAGAAAGCGTTGGCTGCCCGCTGTTTAACCCGGCTTAATTACCAATTAGCCAATAAAAAGCCACTGTACCCGGTCGCGCATTATGGCCGCCCTTTAAGAACCCGCGGCGTGTACCGAATGCTCCGTGCCCACACGATCGTCCCACGAAAAACGAGCTTGTATAATTATAACTGGCAAAACAGCAGACACGCCGTTAAGACCGCCTTCCCTACCCGGCTGAACTCTTCTTCCCCAACCTCCGATACCATTGGCATAAGAGATCCAGACGAGCGGCCTCCGGTCTCGATTGTCTAGTCGGTGATGGGCACTTCGCCTCGTCGCGGACATCGGCAATAACCTCCTCTTCTTCTTCGTCTCGTCTTCCCAACGTCTTTGATCGAGTGCTTTACTAGTTACGCGTCCATAAAGTGGAACACCCATAAATCTAATAACTATTCTCTTCCGTGCCCCGTACATGGTCCAGGGAGCTTTCAGCGTACAATTATTCTCAACACTTTGCCATCATCTCGTGGCACGAACGTAACTCTAAATGCAACGCAGCCAGATGCGTTCGTGCGTACCTTTTTGGGGGGCGAAAGAAGCTCGTGAAATTGGCGTTTCTTGCTCGCGCCGGCGTCGACGGGACGTTCCCGGCTAGACGCTGGTAGACACCCACGTCGCGATGATCCGCGCCACATCCTGCGCGCTATATAAAAAAGAATTGCACGCGGAGGAGGAAGAGGTGGAGACAAAACGACACCGGAGAGACGGTGTTCTCGCTCCTCGGGGGTCCTGATAATTGCCGGTGCTCTCCAACTGTTATTATTAAGCCGATATTTTAACCGAGGGGACACATGTCCGCGCATATAATTTGCGAAAGCCTCTAATTATGGGTTAGTGGGTACGCTTGGCCCGACGACCGGGGGAACTTCCTCTCGTGCTGGAAGAATGGCGTTAGACGACGCGACGCGACGGGGACCGACGAAAGGGCGAGGCTCCGCGAGCCCTGCACTCTTGATTCGCCTACGCGTCGCACCAGCCGAGCAGCTTTCCCTTTGCACCTTATTATTACTGGGCTCGCGCGATGCCCTCGTTGGTCCGTCTCGGTTCGTCAACGCTCCACGGCCGTGAATCCTTCCTTGGAATTCCTGGACCCTTCCGTTCCACGGATTTCCATTAGCTGCGATTTCGGTGGTGGCGAAGGGCCCGCGATACGAGGAACGGCCTACCGATTCGTGGTAGCGTTTCGAAGTGGAAATCGAGATCGATTCGAAAAGGAAGTCGAGATAAATCCCGGCACCCGTGACCCGAGCAGAGAAAGACGTCCCCGTGGGTGATTGTGCCTCGACTGGAAACGTCGCGGGGCATCGGGAGTGTCACCGGGCTATCTGGCACCTCTATCGATCGCGGTTTTTGTTCAGCGACACGTTGCACGAATTATCGTGGCCGGTTATAAATGATTGTTCGAAGCCAGCTGACGAGCTGACGGACCCCGATGGAGGGAAGGCGCGGGAAAAGAAGCGCAAAAGGGGCGGGGGAGGCAGAGAGGCGGTTGAGGTGACGGTGGTGGCGGTTACCTTGCGGCTCGTGTTTCTCATAACTCCGGACCCCGGCAGGGCAGAAGAAGAGGAGCTTTTGAGTGACGTGAGTATAATGACGCGCCTCTGCACCGAGGTAGGTATATACAGTGCGAAGCGGGAGGACGAGGGCACGAGGGGAGGCAGTGCGTCTCGGCGTTAGCCTCGGGGCCCTTCCCGCCCAGGGAGCAGGCTAGGAACCGTAAGGCCAAGATAAGAAATCTGCGATTTAATCGCTCCTTACTGATCCCACCATTAGGCATCGACCGAGACCTAAGCGTCCGTGATCGAGCTACACTGGGTCGACACGATCGAACGGACGTTGATCGTGAACGCCCGATTCCGTGTGCTCGCGACCCACCGCGGTCGTAGCGCCCGCGTCTGCGCTTTTCCGCGAAGGACGTTCTCCGCGTCTACGTGCTTTTGCTCCAACGTGATCGCCGAGAGGTGGTTGGCGATACCTCGATGTTTGTTTTCTCGTGGGCGGGCCCGCGGGCCCCGGGGCTCGAACGGGGTGGCTCGTGGGTGAGGCCCGAGTTGCAAGTCACGAGTCAACAATAGTACAAATAATAACAAGCCCGTGCGGAGGTCTTCTCCTGAGAAGTATTTTTGAGCGTCTGGCGGCTACTACCCTACCCTCTGAGGTCTCGTTCACACAGCATGCATCCGGTTGTCGACGTTCGCAGGCCTCCTTCGTCGTGCCTCGACGTTTCCTTGGTTCTTCGCCCCCCGCCTCTTCGTCGACTTCGAGTAACGAACACCGAAGACCGAGCGGGACAATTGAATGAATGGTGTCTGGAGCCGATTCGAAACGCGATCGACCGGTGGCCGGTGTGCGCGTGTCTTTATTCGACGTATCGCATTGCCATAAAGTCGGACGGAGCCGCTAGCCACAGGACCGTGAAAGCAACCGATGCTGTTGCTGCTGCTGCCGCTGCTACTTTTGCTGCGGCTATCGTTCTTCCCTCCGTTGAGAGGTGCCCACCCACAACGCACGATCTCGGTCCGGTCTCGCTACCGGTATTGAATCCGGCGCATTGTTTTTCTCCGGTCATGAGAGCAAGAGCATTATTTGCATCGGACTCGAAGCCACCGAGATGAAGGGAGCTCTCTCAGGCTCCCGGTTGATATTCACCGATGTTCACGTGTTGGAAAGGCTGCTGCCTGCGCTGGGCACGCTTTGCTCGGCGTGGCGTGGCGTGGCATGGCGTGGCGTTCACCAAGAGAAAGGGTATGTATTTGCTATGAATCGGGAGAAAGGGTGCTCGGCCTAGCATAGACGCGCCTCGGCCGAGAGTCACTCGACCAGCATCGTCGGCAAAGATTTCAGACGGAGGGGTGGAATATGGCAAAGAGGAAGAGGAAGACGGCGACTGTCTCGCATTAATGCGTAATAGCACCTAATACGGGCACGTATGGGGAGAGGGCATCGCAAGAAGAAGGTATAGTTTATAGTGATTACATGGGGTCAGGTCCTGGCAATAAACCATCTCATGGTGGCCATAGCTATAAGTCCGGAGCTACGGTTGTGACCGTGTTCCCTCTTTGTCTCTCCGCCTCTCCATCTCTTGGTCTGTCGGTGTCTGTTCCCTTCGGAACGGTGGGACGCCGAGAGTCGCGCCTACGCGCGGGCGGAGCAAGAGCAAAGCGAGTTCGAAAAGCAAAAGGATCGGGACGCAGGGGCGACCGGTATACGAGAGCAAAAAGCGCGTGGCTGCGCGGCCATACGAGCAGCAGAGATCAAGAGCGAGAGTGAAAAGGAGCCAGCACCAGTACCGCCATCAGCATCAGAAGCAGCAGCAGCAGCAGCAGCAACAACAACAGCAGTAGAGGAAGAGGAAGAAGAAGAAGAAGAAGGAGAAGAAGTAAAAGGGGAAGAGGAGGGTAGGGAATAATAAGGGAAAGAGAAACGCGGTACGAAGAAGAGGAAGCCGAAGGTGAAGTGGAGAGCCGCAACACCGGGAGCCATCCTACTGGAATTTAAATAATAATTATAGTGTTTAATATCATACGCACGGGGCTCAGCCTCGAGTAGACCTCTCTTTCTCCCCTTGAACTCGATCTCGGTTCGTCTCGTATCTCGTCCCGTCTCTTCTTCTTGCACCACGGCGACCAGAAGCCCAACGGCTGCCGTTCGTCGCTCGCCGTTCGCCGTCCTCCACCGTTGGTTGGTGGATCTACTCGCTAAGGTTCTTCTTCTTCTGTTCGCCCGTGTAGACACGTGCAGCCGTATGGCGTACAAGCCGGCCAGCCCAGTCTGTAATAAGCTATCCGACAGATTGCAAACCGATCACCGGTTCCTCTGGGATCCCTGGCCGTGGAGGAGCCGAGGATCGGCCTAAATTCCATCTTTAAATGGCATCTCGTTAAGCCTAGGTTACCGGGACACTGATTTCTTGCCCTAACAGGAGCATGGGATGCAGCTTGGCTCTAATTTCCTCCAAAGCTATATTTCGCGGGTAGATTTTTGGGAATTAACGGCCGTACAGTGCAGCCGATGAATTAGAACTTCCCGTTGGAAGAGGTGGTAGCCACCAGGGTAGTTGATTACATTCTCCCATTATAGTTCGGAGGGCGTGACGCGCTGGCGGTCCAGGAATTCCGTCAGTTCCCGCGGCCCAGTTGCCAGGATGATCGCGGAGGAAGGAGATTCCCTTCTCTCGGCTAGCGAAGTACCGATATGTGTTTGGCAATCACGCCGCTGTCGTTTTAAGACTGCAAATGCATTAGTCGTGTTCCACGTTCCTGCTCGACACCAGGATCCCGGAAGGTGGAGTGGTTTTCTGGTCGCCACAAAACGCTGCCATTATCGCTACCTGCGGAGTTTACGGCGAGGAACACCGAGGAACGGCGAACAACACGCTGGACGTACCTATAGCGAGCGAAAAGTTGCACGGTCCGAGTCAGTTCTCGCGCACAATGCCGGGCTGTCGTTATTGCCCTGCCACGACTGTATTAATAAAATTTATTGGTCGGTCCGAGTGCACTGCGAACGTTAATGGATTTCGAGGCAGCGGTGGCTTCGCCGTGGGCAGTGAACGACAGCAAATGAGCCGCTCGGGACGACTTGCCTCCCGATGCCAGCTCCTGCCACGGTTTAACGCGTTAAAACCTTCGGTGAAATGATATTGCCGACCGATACGCCGCTCCCGTAGACCACCTTGCACGCTTCGAGCCCTGCAACCGATTCTCGCCGAGATCCCAGATATCTCGTCGCTGCTCTTTTTCAGTTGCCGATGCTTTCCACGAGAGTTTCGCGTTCAGATATCAACTTGGGACGCGGACGAGGTTTTTAGGTTCGGGAGGAACGAGACTCTTGCTCTCAGGATTATCCGGCTACCCGACGCGACGGTGGATGAAAGTTATTGATTTATCGATTGGTTCGCCGAGCGATTAGGAGGGTCCGTTGATTAATAGTCGGCGTATGCCACGAGACAAACTGACGTACTGTCGCTCCTTTCCTTCTT
Source organism: Andrena flavipes (assembly GCA_963971345.1). Classification (NCBI taxonomy): domain Eukaryota; kingdom Metazoa; phylum Arthropoda; class Insecta; order Hymenoptera; family Andrenidae; genus Andrena; species Andrena flavipes. The sequence goes on from OZ020480.1 coordinate 65,465,999, forward strand.
CTTCTTGCCGCTCTTCTTCTCGCTTCCCTCTCGTCCCGCGCTCGCCACGAATAACTCGCGTCATGTAAGTTATTTGTACGGAAGACGAACATTTAAAAGCCGTGTCTCGCAGAAGGATCGATGTTTCTTCCGTTCCCGTTCTGGTTTACGAGAAAGTATCTCGCCTTATAGTCGGTAGGTATGTATGTATTTCGTCCAGGCGTTGCGAACAGCTGTTTCCTCGATTGGTCGACCGCTGCGGGTGTTGCTTCATCGGGGTGGCAGAACGATACACGATACACGATACGCGGTTCGCAAACAGTCGTGACAGAAAACGCGGCGCAAAACGTTCGAGACACGCAACCGTCGCGGTAATAGAAATTATAGTATTACGCTAACGAGCGAACTGGAACAAACGCAATTAAGCGGGCAGGAATTATCTGGGATCGGGGACGGAGAGGCGCACCGTCTACGACTTTATATCGGAGTGGAGCGGCTGGAAAGCCGATCGATCAGGCCGATACGCTGGCAAAGACAGGCCGACAGGGTAGTTGGTCGAGATGAATCGGCCGTAACGGACGACGTCCACCTGTCCCTGGGACAACGATAAAGACGTGGAAAGACCGGCGCGGACTCGTTATCCTTATTGGGGGGTGAAGCAGCAGGGTGACGGAAGAAACACAAGCGGACAGATAATCCGGCTATTAGAGGTGTCCGGTCCCCGAGACTCCCGAGAGATTCCAGGGGTCATGGGAGAGCCGATAGATCGGCTCGTCGTCGATGAACCCGCGAACTAAGGTCACTCGAGGATAGTCGGGTTAGGGGTTCGCTTGCCTCTCGAGTTTGTCACAATGGCAGGCCCCAATTTGTCGTAACAGCCTGCCAGCGTACTTTTTTCCAACTCCTTATCCTAAGACCTCCGCCCACCTAACCCACCGTCTCCCGCTCCGACCACCCCAACTGGACAAACTGAATCGCATTGATTGACCGTCCGTTCTCTGGGGGGAACGAGCACTTCCGAGTTCGACCGTCTCGTCGGGAGGAACGCAGCAACGTTTTGTCCGACGACGAGCTATCGTGCTGTCGGTACTTTTCGTCGATGGCATCCCACGAAATTGATACCGATATATCTGCGTCGTTGGATTCGGCCCGGGCTGCTAGACATATCGACGACGGAAATTCGAGGAGACTAGCTCTGGAACACCGGAAGCCTATTTCTGATCCATGCTCCTTCCAACGGAGAGACACGCGTCTTCTGATTTTCGATCGTTTAATGTTGGGCAACGAGACGAAAGAGTTTCCCGATTTCGTTCGATTCTCCGAGTTCACCGAGCCGTATCTTAGTCCACGCGGGGGTAGGAACGCCGATAACCCGGAGCGTGCAGCGAAAGCGAGTCGATAAAGGCGGATCCGCTAACGACATCGTAAGTTTTGCAACGAAACGACCCGCGGAGAGAGGGTGGCGACGAGTGATGCCACTCCTGTAGCTAGCATCGGCACAAGTTTCGCAAGTCGATCATCCTGGCCTCCTCCTCGACCGCTTATCGATTCATGGGATCGTGAATAAATTAATTATCCGACAGGTTAATCGAGTTAGTCGGCCGCGCCAATCATAACTCTGTAGGTACTTTATTAATCGCTTCTTGTCCAGGCTGGCAGGATTAAGGCTGGAAAGCCGAGCAAAAAGAATAGCACTTCATCCCCTGATCGGCCGAATGTGCAGCGTCGAATCGGCCTGATCTTTTTTTCTGGATGAAAGCTAACCGTTCGTTAGATCGGTCAGAAGCGACGTGCTCCGACGCGGGGCTCGGTTTCAGTCGCGGCTTTCCTCCAGGCTCGACGCGACAGCGATCGTGACCGTAGGATTTTTCGCGACGAACGACGGGGTGGAAAGGCACAGAGGACGAGAAGAAAAGAAATCTCGGTGGAGTATCGAGAGAGGAAGTAGGGTGGCGGGGCGAGGGGGAGAAACGGCAGCACGTACACCCCGGTGAGTTCGATTCCACGAGTTTAGTTGCAGGACGGGACAGGGCTGCCGCACGGTCACCGGTGATTAATGATCAGGCCAATCAGATATAGTTGGCCGACGAGGTGGAAGAGAGACGGCGCTCGATCGAACAGGGACGAAATGGCAGGGAAGGCGGACGAGGAGAACGAATATCGAGGAACGCGCGCAACAGAAAAGGAGAAACGGAGAAAAGGAGGAACGGGGAGAGAAAGAGGTGGTGGCGGAGGGTGGAGGGCAGGAGAACCGCGGTTGATATGTTGCGCTGTCACTGCGTTGTACCTGCGCCCGCCGCGCCGCGCCGGTTGGACGTTGCCGTTGCTGTTGCTGTTGCCGTTGCCTGGATTGTAATATTGTATTGTACTGTTTGTTGGCCCGGTGTTCCACGACCGTCTGCGCGCTCGACAGCCTGTCCAAATACCGCCACCGGTTCGACGTACGTACCGGAGGACCGAGCTCTGGCCCCGGACGTACCGCCTCTGGCCAGCCGCATTCCATGTTTACCGGTGTTACGCCCGCGATAAGGACCACCCTCTCATACGGAACTGCGGAATATATTATGTCGAGCAAGACGGAGTAGCTACCGCGAGTCGATAAGTCGTGCCCTAGAAACTGGACTCTGGACTTCTGGACTCTGAACGAACCGCGGCTACCTGGGATAGCTTTCGAAAGCCAACGAAACGCGTGCTCCACTATTACTTCCCCCCTCGTCCGTGATATTTCGCTAAGAATAAAGACCGCCTCTGCGACGGACTTTCCAAAGCTGCGTAACGACGAATCGCACGGGTGCACCGGTAATCGCTCCAGCATCTTTCAGCTCGGGCTTCAGCTTTGGCTTCAGCTTCAGCAGTGTATAATCTCGCTGGTTATTAATGGCGATGGGTTTGGGAAACTGCTACCGGGCAGCCTTCCCTCTGTACCCCCTTGTCTCTCGATCGTACTCTCTCTCCTCTTCTCCCCGTCGATCCTCTAAATCTCTTCCTCCTCTTTTTCTTCGCTTTCTTCTTCTTCTTCGTCTTCTTCTTCGTCCTCCTCTTCCTCCCGTTACTGCTCCCCTTCTTCTTGTTCTTGTTCTGCTGCTTCTTCTTTGCTCGCGTCGACTTAGCCCTTCTTCTGCCCCCACTTAACTCATCCTCGGCCCTTCCTCCCTCTGCGAAGCTGCATTCCAAGCGTCGTTAGGGATCGCCCCGTGTCTACCGAAAGTTTGCGAGCCGCGATCCTAAGCGCGCATCGCTTTAATTGCCTGTCTATGGCTGACGGTGCTCGCCACTCACCGAACGTCCTCGGCTGGTATCGCTTCTTTGGGAAACGGATCTGGCCTTCGTTAATTATCGGCTCTCCTCCGGGCAGACCTCGATCCCCGTCGATACCTTCGTACACGAATGAAATTTCTCGCGACCGATTCGCACAATTCGTATGCCGCCTTCCGTCGCAACGTATTTGTCGATGCGTGCCCTTCGTCGAAACATCCGGACCTTAAGTTCGAAGCATCGAGGTCTCGAAACCGTGTCGGGACGCAGTTTAATTGAGAAAGTCCGTAATAGCGGCGACAGGCATCGGTGGACGAGAGACGAGGACTGCTCTCGCTGGGGGCAAAATCTACGGGTTGCTCGTAAATCGGCGCGCTCAAGAGATAGAGAGAGAGAGAGAGAGAGAGATGAAGAGAGAGACAGAGGGAAGAGCAAACGGAGCTCCACGAAAATGACCGTGCCGGTCGATATAAAAGAGCGCGGGAAGTTCATTTAACAGACCATAAAAAGGAGCGAGAGGAACGGGAGCGAGGAGAAGGCGAGGCAGGCGTTCGTTCGGTCTCTCGGAGTGGATGTTTGCCAGCGGCATCAGCCGGTTCTGCGGCCCCAACCGGAAAGGGTGCCGGAGGATTTGGAATTGGGTGCTAGTGTCGGTGGAGTAGGTTAGAACGACGGGCTATCGGTGATCAAGCTTCTCCGGGGTCGAATCCAAAGGCTTATCTTGCTGAGGAAGGCTTACCGGCATGAACGCCATCGGGATCTCGCCGGCAGGAGATGGCCCTTTCGCAGGATCGACCACAAGATCGCCCGATCTTAATCTGACCTCGACCTCGCCTTTTCCCGTAATGCTCCTTAAAAGTCGGCCTACGAGAACCGTTTACACACCTATGAACCGAGGCAGATAGAGGCAGTTCCAACAGAAGGGGCAGCTGTCAGAGCATTTGTCAGCAGGACAACAGGGAGGAAAAGTGAATAATAATTACTTTCGCCGTTTACCGTCCGACTAGTGGAAGCGAACCGATAAGTCTATCCTGGATTCTCTTGGGAACGAGGTCGATATCGTTAATAATCAGAAATAGAGGTAAAATCAGGACGGGATTACTGATTCTCTGCAAGTTGCCTTTAGCGACTCGCTCGACTACTAACTGGCATTTTTCCCAGCGCGTGTGAACCGTGCAGAGTCGTAATGCGTATCGAGGACTTGCGGTAAACGCTTTTCTCCGGCTGGAAAAAAAAAGAGACGCGCTTCGAACGACGAATGGCCTTCCGCTACCCATTGTCGGCGGTCATGCGCGGCTCGTAAACGCGATGCCGTCCCGAGGTTTCTAATGCCAGCAGCTACTATCGCTGGCTCCGACGGCGAGCCGAGGGACGCTGAGACTTCGCCGTCAGGTCTCGATCGACTGGAGGACGGCAACAGGGAGGAAAGGCTGGAGAGTACGTTGGAGCGGGAGTAATTAGAAGCACGTCCGTACCGCTTTCTTTCCGTAAAGTCGCCCCGGCTGGAATAAGAATAAAGGGAAACGAGCGCTCCAAGAGTCCTCGACCCGGTTCGAGTTGGAAACGAGCGAAGGCACGCCGCGCCGTGCCGAGCCGCGCCGGTGGCGGAGCTAATGGGGTACTTTGTTACCCCGTGGGTAGACCCGGGGGATCCAGCGGGATTAATACTTCCGCGTTCGAATCTTTCGCGGCCGATGGCAGGGCCGTTTCGGCGTTCCGAAGTCGTAAAGAAGAGTACGCGGGCGAATCCGCCTCCTCCTCGAAAGTGGCATTCCGCGTTACGCTCGCGGGTCACGAGGCATTCGCGCATCCTTTCTGCATAGACAGCCGCATCTCGAACCGAAACGATACGGCATCTCCTAGGTTCCGACTCGATCATTTTCTGCTTCGTACGCCCGCTGATTGAGCCGCGCCGATTTTCCACCCCGGCTGCCACGGGACGTAGCATAACCCGGCCGCGAGTTCGCGCCATTTCCACTGCATTCTTTTCTGCCACCCTTGGCTGGGCCCGCGTCAGCGTCGCCCCGAATAGCCTTGGGAGCCTCGAAACTCCGCCAGTCCCATGGATTCGGTGGAAGAGGATCTCTCGTCGCGGACCAGGTTAATCGTCCGTGAAGGAAAAGTTGCGCTGAACGTGAGATGCGCTCGGGTAATAGTCGCGACGTAGGTAGCCTGTTCGTGAACGGAGCCATCTACTGAATCCGGCTCTGGAATCGAGGGGAACGGAAATGGAGTCGTTTTTCAAATGTCGACGCGCGAACGTCAAAGATCTGGGGAAAAAAGGACGGCCGTGGTATCGGCGTCGAAAATGTCGGCGAAACGTTCGACGCGCGGTATTTTTTTTTTGCCCGTTTTCCCGGTCGAAAAACAACATCATGGAGATCCAGGTGCGACGGTGTTTGCGTTAGCAAACCGTTTCCCGGACGGACAGGCTTCGTTGTGGCCGGGCGACACTGATTGCCAATCAATATGCCCATCTCGCTGGAGTCTAATTCGGCAACAATGTTGATCAATCAGTACGCACACGGCCTGCCCGGTCTGCCCGGCCGGGAAGCCCCCCGTTCCATTTTCCGTTCCGCCGTGTTCCGCTCGCAATCGCGCATCCACAACCAACGAACTACCGACTGTGCTGCGCGGCCAGGGAATCTTCTCTTCCTCTCTCCGCTACGCGCAACACATTCCCTCGCTCTCTGATCATTTCCGCTTCCGGTCGTACATCGTTCGACCACCTACCACTCCAATTTCTTGTCGCTCTCGACAGCGGAACGCGCGATTCCACAGACGACAAATCGGACTCGCGAGCCAATTAACGCGACAAGTTTTCAAGGCGTGGCTAGCACCCCCGATCATCGCGGACTCGGCTGTATCGCGCGGTATCTGAAACTTCGCTCCGGCCAATCTACGAGCGGTAAAGTAAGGAATCGTTGGAGCAAATGCTAGCAAGCCTGGATCCACTGTAATTTCGGTAGCGGTACGCGATGGACGGGATGCGACAAAACATACGATCCATACGTGCGTTCGCACTCGACACGGGCCGATAGTCGCGTCCCTGATTGCATCTCTGTTTGTAGTGTTTGTACGTTCGCGCGTTTCCAGCGAGCACCGCGACGATGCTCGATTCGTGGGGACCGGCATTCTGCAAATCAAATTGCCTCCATCGTTGATTACGGGAATCGGAAGATCGTAGACTTTGCCAATCGAATCGCTGTCCAGTGACAACTGTCCGGTGTCGCGCGATTTTTCGCAACAACTGGCTCGGCTCGGACGTGGCTGACGCGGAGGGTCAGTGGCTAAAGCAACATAGCGAGCGCGGGTCCGCGGAGCAACCCCGTGGAAGATGTATGCCGACCGGAAGGCATCGTACCCGGAAACCATTACTGCCCCTCTAATTTCTTTACGATCACGATGCCATTGGTCACGCTCCCACTGTGCCGTGGTTTACGGGCCAGCCTCGGCATCGGCCAGCGAAGGACCTTCGTAGCTTTTTTTCCTACAAATTGCGGCTTTCCCTTGGAATACTTTAGCGGTGGCCGGCCACGGGCCCTGCGCCGCTGGTCAGTTATTAAACGTAAGCACCGTTTACTGCTTTCCGTTCCCTTACGATAAAACTCGCGCTCGTAAATAACCCCTGCGTGGAAGTACAACCCCTAAATTTGCCCGATAAAAACGTCCCGCGTGCATACTTTGGCGACACGGCGAAGAGGAACAGTCTTTGCTCCGTCCATGACGGTCTGCCAGCGATGGGCGGTCAGTGAGGTAAATGTCCCAGTGGTTGGACGTTTAAGACGAAGGTTACGTTACTACGACTTTTTATAAGTGATATAAGTAATAGTATAATTTGAACTAAATGTTTATCCCATCATTAGACCGAGTCTTCGTATTTCAGAAAATGTAGTATAGAGTATTATTTATATAAAGAAAAATATTAAAAATTATAATTTATAAAAGCCTTCACTTGAACCAGTGATTGGACAGAATTTATGGTATGTTCCAGTGTTTGGACATAAAATAAAATTGAATAAAAATCGCTGCTATAGGAATTTTATTATGTTTGAAAACAGATATGAAAACAATTAAATGTAAAAATAAAAGCTATGACTTTATAACCTAAAATCATACCTCTCTGTCATACACGCACACGCAGTCGTTACAATAAAAGAGAACATCTTTCAATTAGTTAAGGGTTATTAATTAATTACACAATATTGTACAGTATTTATTTATTTTATAATGAATTAACATTTGCAGAGGGATCAGGGTGTTTTGTAACAGATTCATTCTTAGTTTTTTATTTTGATTCCTTGACTTCCAATTTTCTTACCCTGCCTTCAATTCTTCTCAGAAGTAGCCACTGTGGGAATTTTTTGTTGTTTACAAACGGTGTCTCTCTTCCCAGTTCAATTACCAATAATTGAACACTGCCTAACAATTGGTTTTCCGTTACTGGGAATCCTTGTTCTCCAAGATAAATTAGCCATTGCCAGAATCTTCCTTCTTCTTCTGTAGAGAAGTAAGACGATGGACCCATCGTTACGTTTAAGAAGACCTTTCCCTTTTATATCCTGAACTTCGCGAATATTGTTTTTAAATTTAATGTTAACAGAAATTCGTGATAGTGTCCAACCACTGGGACAATTACCTTAGGCAGTAAGAAAGTATGTAGTACTAAGGTCAGGCCGAAGCTGGCGGTTGCCGTTTACGGCGGTGTTCCAGTTTAAAGATCCGTGCATCCTGGAATGAGATTAATGGACGTGGAATGTCGTAATTTGTCTAATGCTGACAAGGCGCGTGTCGATGGTCGCGTGAGAAAAAGCGTACGCGGGGGGAAGATGGGAGGATGGGAAGAGGACGTAGAAAGTGAGAAAGAGCACCGCGGTAGCGGGTAGGATTCGTCGGTGGTAGTGGCAGATAGCTGCGAGTGGCTCGAGGCACAATGAGCCTATCAGATTATATTTCTATTTTCGACACGCGGCCTATCGCGCAATCCCATCTCTCTGGTGCGGCTACCGCGATGCTCTGCCAACACAGCCGCTACACGTATGAACGCGTATGAGAGCGAGCCATGGAACACGAATACCGTGTACCAGTGCACGGCCACGCCATGCCACGCCACACCACGCCACGGCAGGATGGTTGCAGAGCCCATCTCTTGCGCTCTGCCTCGCGGCGCTCCGCTCTCGACGCTGATGCTGACTCTGACGCTGATGCTGATGCTGATGCTGATGCTGATGCCGGTGCTGCCGCTACCACCGATCCTCCCTGCTCCGTTGCTCCTTTATCGAGCATGCACCGGGCTCACGCGTACCTACTCGCGAAAAGCCGCCGCCGTTCTCGTGAGACGCACCGCGCGTGCGGCGGCCTCCTCTGGAACAATGCTGGCGGACCTGAACGCGTGAGTACGCCGGGAACGGACGCGCGTGCCTAATGTCGTTACTCCCGCCAATGAATTTCAGACACCAGAAGGCTCGGTGCAGTCGCTGCCGCGATCCTGCACGCGAGATACGCTCTGAAATACGAGCAGATGGATGTGGTATAACCGGAGTATTCGAGGAATTCGCGAACCCCTTCTTTCGTCGCTCGTTACGTGGCTTTCGTGGACAGAGAGCGACGCGAAGAACGCGCTATGCCGAGCAGGCGAGAAATTTTATCGCGGCTGATTCATAGGCGAGACGGTTCGCTAGCTGGATTCGGTTGCGAACGAAGATGACAGGCGTCGATCCGATCGAGGAGGGATCGAAAGAGAGAAGAAGAGCAGGCAAACGTAAGCGGGAGTCAGTCGGGCGGGCGGGCGGTCCCGGACGGTGCGAGGTACTTTCTTTGGTATGTGGCCGAGGCCAAAGTCTCGCCGGGAGTTGAAGGGAGAGGGTCTCGAGAGGGCTGAAGAGGGCTGAAGAGCGTGATACTTGGACGGGCATCCGGTGGTAGCTCCCGGCTACTTCGGACCGCATCTTGGGCCGCGGAGGCCACCGAGAGCCCTGGTGGCGAGTCCACCTTCTTTCTTGGCTCCCTTCGTTTTCTGCGTTCCCTGCGAGACGTCTCGGATCGCGAGGATGATGGCTACGCACGCGTATGCGTGATAGAGACAAAGAGTGGTGTCGACCAAGAACGATCAAGCGAGACGAACGCAACTCGAACCGCTTTCCTTCCTTCGGGCGGTGCAGCTTCTCCCGGGATGGATACTACTATACTCCTCTCCTCGCCTCTCCTCTCCTCTGTGTCTTCTTCTCGTCCACTCGAGAGCCTGCTCGCTTCTTTCTTTCTTCAGCCCCTGCCAGCTCCGAAGCTTCTTCTCGTTCTTCTTCATCTTCTTCCCTCCAGTGTTACGTTTCCCGTCCACGCGCTCTTTACTCCGCGGATTATCCACGGGATTCGAGGAAACGCGAAGGCAAAGACATCCGGTCGCTGAATTTCCGGTATGGCGACCTCGACGGCATACCGAGCACGGACTTCTTGGAGGAAACGCGAGGCGAAACGTGGAAAGGTATCGGGCTGCTGTTGGTCAACGCGATGGAAAGGACGCGTGACTTGGCTGATGGCTACCGAACAGGGAAAGACTGTCGAGCTCCTCGGATTGACGTCGAAGAAGCATCGGCTTGCTCGGCAGCCACGAGGAAGAAGGAAAAGCACGGCGGTAATCGCGACACTTCGCCGCGACGTGCCCGTTACCCTCGCCGCGGACGCGTGTGTGCACGCACGACACTGTAAAATTACCGCGTCAAAAACAATTACGTTACAGGCCAACAGTTCGCGCAACCCGTCCCCGAGACAATGAAGACAACCAAGCCCGCGCATCGGCCGTCGTCGCTCCCATCGAAACGTTTCGCCAGCTCTTTTCGTCTCCGCCAGCTCTTTTCGTCTCCTCCAGCTCTGCCCGCCTACTCGTCTCGCGTCCGCCTGGTCCTACTCTCCTCCGATCCTCGAGACGGAATAGGCGAGCGCGGCCACGAGATTGCATCGCGTTTGAATCGCGATCAGCGGTGCGCGCAGCCAGGGCAAACAGAGTGGTTCAGCCGAAAGTAGAGTGGTGTCTGGCGTTACGACGGGTAATTGCGACGGCGGATCATGAGAGACAATAAACCGAGTTAATGGACGTTAAACGGCAGCAGGGATTCGCCGGAAAATGTTGAAAAAAAAAGCTTCCCTTCGCGGTGTATCGCGTAATTATCAGGGTGTATTGAGTGTCGTGGAGGCACGGCTGCGGCGAGGTGTGGCGAGGCGAGGCGAGACGAGGCGTGGGCGTGGGGCGACGCGTCAAATATTCGCGAGTACGGTGATGCTGGTGCAGGGTGCTCGATAATATCAACGATGTTGGCTCACTCGTGGGGCGGAATCAGCCGGGCCGCGGCAGCCAAACGGCGGGGGCAGGGGGCTGGGAACAGGGGGCAGGGGACAGGGGATAGCAGCGGTGCACCGTTGTCGAGTGGAAAGGGGTCCAATCAATCAGCCGCAAATCAGTATGCACGGCACGTTCGCCTAATGCCGCCACTCTTTCATCATATTCATTTGATCGCGACCCCCTCGGCTTGTGCACGCAATCGTTAATGGCGCTGTTTAAAGATCGCTACCGATCGATGCCGAAACCCTGCGCATCCACGAAGGAGAGAGACTCGCCGCGGTTATCAGCTGCGAGAGGAGCAACGGAGGAGGTTTCCACGCTATTCCGTTATTCCGTTGTTCGCGGTCTACGCGGGACAGGCACTTACGTAGGTACGCCCTAACGTCAGCCGTCTGTGTTGCGAGATGGTACCGACCGTAATCCACTTCGGAAAAATTAAACGCTCTCTGGTAACTTAAGAGGATCATCTCCAAGCTAGATCCAGTTAATAATTTAGGACGGATCGACGGTCGTTAACGGTCCATCTATGCTGGAATAGATATCCTGGATCGTGCCGTCCTGTACAGTGGGACGAGAATACCTTATTTATCTGGACATCAGCCAAAATTTGAAGTGTTGAAATTATGTTCTATAGCTTCATTAAATCTTTATCAAGTGTTCGTAGCATTAGAAAACAGAAAGACATTAACATTATATTCACATTAGGTTTCATCCAATTGTGTATGAATCTGACCTGTATGAAAATTTCAGTTTTTTTGTCTTTCGGTTGCACCATTTTAAACAATTATTGCCTAAATCCTATTACTTCATATCTTATTATTAATGATTTTGTACAAAAAAGATTCTGAATTAACTTGGATTTCATTCCTAAAAACTGTATAAAAGAATGCTATAATAATTCAACTAAGTAGTGATTTAAAGTTTTGCTCAAAGTCACCCAAAGTCTAAAATACCTGAATTTACGCCTGTAATGGTAAGATTCCAATAAGATCCCAAATTCATTCGAAGGGGGTGAAATTAACCACCGAAAATTGGGCTATTTTCCGATTTTGTTTTATAACTCGCGAACTGTAAGAGAAAAAAAATGTTTCAAGGCAAAAGTTACTTTTTTAATTAGATCTATCATTTGGTAAAAAAATTATTTTACACTTCACGAGTTATAGCACAAAATCAAAAAATAACCGGATATTCAGGGGTGAATTACACGCCCTTAGAGTGAATTTGGGTAGCAAACAAAAATTGCGTTGCAATCAGGAGGAAATTACCTACATATTCACAAGGTTTCAGAATTTTTTGAATTTCCGGGTTCGGGAAATTCCCTCGTTATTTGTAGAAAGCCCAGAAAGATTGCAATTTTTTTCAAAAACTCGTTTATTCTACTTAACACGAATTAAAAGTGTGAAAATTTTTACAATGAAAGTCCAAACCGTTTGGAAGTAATTGCCATGTCCAGTTATTGTCCTTACGTAGTTGCACAGTGCGCCGGTGCCATTTTCGAGGCTGTTTTCGATGGATGAGACAGCCTGCCGTTGGTCGCGAGGCGTTAAACAGATTACGGACAACAGACGGCGCGTTGCCAGAAGGCAAATACGTCTTTGGCTCCGACTGGCACGAGATCGAGATGGCAGCAGCCAGAGAACCGGGCAAATACGTAATCCGGATTACGGGGGATCCGCTTAGCTTACCGGACACTTGCGCGGTGGAACGATACGGCGCCGATACCGGTGCCCCGTTTTACCTCTCGTTCCCGTACCCGCTCCCGGTCTCCACGCGTTATCCTTCCACGACTCCAAGAACTTTTTAAGAGGATTGCCCTCCTAAGCCTTAATATTCTTAACGAGCGGTTCGCTCGATCGACGGCCCATCGCGACGAAGAAAACATCGGGGGCCGAAAATTTACCTGCGTGTAATCCAGCGGGACTCTGTACGCCCGGGACACGCGTTTCACCGATTCGTGATCCCCGCGAAGCCAAAAGCAGAGGAGAAGCAAGAGTTTTCGCCGCTTGCACACCGGAGAAAGCTACGGGAGGAATAACCGCGAACCTTTCGGTCGAGGAGAATCATCGGGGCGTAAGTCGCAGGAAGCAAATAGAAAATGAGTAAAACGGCGACGGAGGCGGAGGATCGAGAGGAGAGGGGTAGGTCCAATTTAAGCCGAGCCCACATCGCAAAAATGCTACGGAAGGCTCCGGCTCGGTTCATTAAATGGAACCCAATAGCGGTTGTTTGCGTTGCCAGACAGCGAATCCGTCGCAAATTGAATGCCATATTGCATACGTTCCGCCCATGCCTCGCGTACAGCCGCGTTCCCGTCGATACCTCCACTCGCCATAAATGCCCGTCCAGCTATTATGCCTGCAATTTATTGAAAATTAACGGATTTAATATCCCGCCGAAATAAAATAAACGAGGATGCCAGCGGCTACCGTGGAATCGAAGCGAAGGAGCAAGATAGACTTTCTTTCTACCGTGATGGAGTTTACTCGGTTACTTACCGTCTCCTAGGGTAAAAGAAAGCGAAGAATGCGTGGAACAAACGCTTCGCGATATCCGTGGACTATAAAGGAGGGATATCGCGCCGATACGGAGCACAGTTAAAACACAATTACTAGCGCACCCCCGTGCACGAACCCCAGGACAGACCACGGGCGTACCGCGCTGTCAAAATAGATAACGTTCGGGGTAAGTCACCCCGAAGTTAAAACCCGTCCCTGCAGCGAGCGCGCGGGCGCGCGAGCGCCATAGGTCCATTCAGTTTGGGTTAACGTCGACAAAGGGTGTGCACGAGCGGTAACGAGGAGGGAGGGTGGTTACGGGAGGACCATGATACGCCCTGTGTGCACGTTTTGCTACTCGTGGACAGAGTTAGGGGTTGATATTGCCGCTGTCGGGGGTGGCGGTGACGTCACGGCTGATTAACATAAACGATTCGAACGGGCATCCGTTGCCCGTTGCCGGGTCAACGTGGCCGTTTCCCTCGCGATTTCTTTTCCCCCGTGTAGCTTCTTCCATGCACAGTAGGGGAGACAGGGGCTGCTAGGCCGTTTTTTCTGTTTTTGATTTTTAATAAATTATGTGGGAGAAGTATCATTAAATCTGTTGGTATATTTGATAGAGCATACATTTGGCTATCTGATTAAATTATTAATGTTGACTCAATGTGACAACAAGTAAGGTATTGTACCTATGCTGGTCAAGCAGGCCCATGATCGAGGTTGGTTGACGTACAGTATGGGGTAGGTTGACTATGTGTAGGTACAATCAGTTAAGAAAATGTTATTAGTAACTTATCTCAGTGGTAATAAAATAACACAATGTCACAAGAGTTTCTTTCTTTAATATTTTAATAATAAGTTGAAAAAATTTTCAATTTAAACATTAATCATAATGTATTTTTAACATAGTGTAAAGTTTAGGGTTGTATCCCAATAACACCCTAATAAAAGGGTGTAGAGATCTGAAATTTTTCTCTTGTGGTTTTTTAGGCGAAGAACATTATTTAGTACATATAAATACTAAAATTGCTGCTGGGGTCACCAACGGGGTCATTTTCCTTATGCTGAAACAATAAAATCTTCAAGAAAAAATATTTACTTACGTAGTCAATTTTTCGACAAACGCTGATAATTGTTAAAAAACCGGGGTGGAAATAAATGCATAGCATAGTAAAAGTGACTGCTTTCTACAGTGAATGTTTCTGCAGTAGAGTACACATCGGTGCAAAGTTATTAACAATTAGTCAACCCACCCCTTGAGACAACCAACCCCGGTCTCCCCTACGGTGAGCTTCTATGTATTCGGCAATTCCCCTATTTTTGTTCGAAACGCCACGGTGCTGAAAGGAAGGCCGTTTGGCTAACTTAATCCTTCGTACCTACGTATCCTACCTACATTGCTCGTGAAAGAATCGGCCGCAAATTTTTTCCACTCGCGTCGGGGGTGAAAATCGATCGCATTCGCTACGGTCGATTCCGTTGACGAAGCGAGCGTCTCCAACGTAATCCAGATTTTCCATCGCACGTGCACAATTCCGAACGAATTTCGACAAAGGGTGGTCTTTACGATCCCAGGGGGCTGCAGGCCTGCGTCAACCCTTTTATTACGGGGCCGGATGACTATAACTATTTGACGTGACGACATTAGCAGAACCTCGTTGCATCGCCGTTATTACTATTATTCTATAAATGGCCGCGGGAGACGGAGATACGGATTATGGGACACGAGTTGCATACGTATTACGCTCGAGTTTCATTCGTTTCGCTCATACGCTTGTATCTGTTTTGTATTTTTTCAGGAAGGGCGACGCGGCGCAACACCCCCCCGTGCCTCCACGTCCGTTTCCGGAATTTACGAGCCTCCAATACGACTTGCCCCTGACGGCTGGATACCAGAGAGGACACTAGAGGTCTAAACGAATTATGCAGCAATTCTTTATTGGCTCGTCTTTCGGTGGGAGAGCTCAATCTCGATTTACGTCTGGTCGCGTAAGCGCTCAGCAAATCGGTTGCCACGCGCCGTAAAAGCTGAGCGACGTCGTTAAACGAATCGATGCACAATAGAGATGGAGCACAATAAGCCAACGCTATTACGCGTTTGACTAAATTCTATGATAAGAAGCCGTGGATGCAGTGACGAGTCGCGGAGGACCTTGGTAGAGCAATCTGTCGCGAGAAATTTACTCGGTGGTTGGGTGTTTTCGGGAATCGACGGTTTCCCGCGGTGGAATCCCAATTCCAGAAGCTGACGAGAGACAAGCAGCCCGGCGCAAAGCCCTTGGAAGATAGTCGCGCGAGCGGGAATCGTGTTACGAGGAACACGCGTACCGGGACTGTCGTATCGAGGCATCGCGAGGATCCCATGCATTCCGCGATCTTGCATTACAATTGCTAATAAACGCCCTCTCTCTCCTCTCGTTCTACTGGTTCCTCCTCCGACTTGGCCGCTTACGCTAGAACTCGGGAGGACTATACGCGCCTCTGTCTGCCGCTTGTTCTTCGCTTGCTTGCACCCGAAACCACCCACCCTCTCCTCTCCCCTCCCCACCTTTACCTCACCCCACTTCACCTCACCGCACCTCCGCTGCTGCAGACATTCGCCGCGCACCCGTAAGCACGGAATTCGGGAGGGTATCGCGGGTGCGGACATCGGGATAGCGAACGATCCGCCGGAGAGAGGGAAAGAATCGGAGATCGCCGGAACGGGGGGCGGAGAGGGAAGGCGAAAGCTAGGAAAGCTGTCCGAAGTGGAGAGGAAACGAGTTTGGTCGAGGAAAACTTTGTCTCATTCATACTTTTGCATTTGAAAGCAGTAATTTATGCGCGCGTCGAAGTGAAACGGAATGCAACGGTGAAGCGAGGAGAGAGACGGTCGGGCAGGGTCTCGAGCGAGAGAAAAGGAGAGGCCGGGGAAGCGAAGGAGGACGAGAAAGAGGAAGAAACGTCGCCATTATAATAGATATGTTAGCATGCAAACGTTGTCTTTTATACGTTTGCCGGTCCGCGGTAGTGGTGGCGATCTGTCAGGTGCGTACGCCTCGGTCATCATGCCCGAGAGCAGGCCTGCCAGCATTATTGCACAGTGTTTGCGGGATCGATTACTTTTCAAGTCTACCTGAAATCTCTTGCTCGTCCCTCATCCTCGTGGCACAGCGAAACGCTTCGGTGCTCGTACCGTCGCGTTCGGAACGCGACACGAAGGTTTCTGGTGGCGAGGATTTCACCGCGAGGCTGTCACAAGTGGGTGGTCGCCGGAAACGAGAGCGGCGCGGGAACCGCGAGACCGCGAAACGAACAAACGAAATAAAAGGTGGATGGATACGTCCCTGGGGCCCCGCGAGGCGCACGCGGCGTGGGCACAAGGGGGGTACGTGCTGTTGGGCAGGGTGGTTGGCGAGGTGAGGGGGTCTCGTCGGTGGCGGTGTCGGTAGCGATGTCGGTTCGGCGGTGTGGGCACGGGGGAGGGTGAGGGAGGAGGAAGGGAGGCCAGAGGGGGTAGACCGTGGAGTGTAGAGTGTAGAGTGTAGACTGTGTGGAGTGTAGAGGATCGGCTGGGTGAACGCGTGCTGAAGAGGGGAGAGGCGCGGGTTCGGGACGTTCGAGGGAACGGCGTGCGGCAGAGCGAGGGAGGGGCGGCGGTGGCAGGGGTGTAGCTACTTACCATACTCCCAGTATACCAAAGTCCCGCGGCCGACTCGCTCCGCGGCAGATAGCAGTCGCTAGCACACCACGCTTCCCACCGGCGCTCCGGGAAACAGACAGAGAGCTGGGCTCCTTTTCGCGAAAATGGGAGGAAATCCTGGCCGTGGCACGTGCCCTCTCCCGGAGCTAGAACGGCTGACGGACCAGGGGTAAAAAAAAAAGAGTCGGGTCGCGCGGCAGTCCTACGGTCGTACGCATTCGTGATTTCCACCGACTCGAACCGAGCAAAAGAGCCGAGCCGCGCTCACGGGGGGCAGGTGGAGGGGCGGGGAAGGGGGCCGGAGGCGGGGGAGGAGCGGGAACGCGAGTGCCGGGCGATGACGACCACAACCACGACCACGACCACCAGGTCGACACCGAGACGTGGTTCCGCGTTTCGTGCGGTTCCGGTCACGTCGGTCACGTGGTCGCCGATCTCTCGCGTCCCTCCCTCCATCGTCGTGGCCCTCCGTCAGACTCCGCGACAGACAGAGATAGAGAGAGATAGAGGGAGAGAGAGAGGAAGAGAGAGTGAGCTTTCCCACAGGGGGAGGGAGTGTCAATGGAGAACGAGTGGGGGTGGTGTGGCGGTGAGGAGAAGAGTAAGAGAGAGAGAGAGAGGGAGAGAGACAGAAGCTAGCAGCAGCTACGAAGAAAGAAGAGGAAGAGAGAAAGAAGCGGAGGTGGACGTCGACGGTGAAAAGGATGTTGAGCTGCGACGATGAACGACCACGTGGGGTGAGTGTACATTGTACGAGAACGCATGTTTCTTTTCTTTTTGAACTTGACCGGGTGATGGGATCTACTTAGTACTGTTTACCATATCATTTCTCTATGCGTACACGTACTACTTGTTGAGAAAGAGACGGGGCGAATCGAGTGGATAGAGTAGCCAAGAGTGGTGCAGTCATTCAACAGCGAACGTAAACAAAAGTTATGCGAGGCGATATTTTCTGCGGCACGATTAGCGCGTCGAGTCGTTCTATAAATCGCGTCGACAACAAATTAAGTCGGTCCCTTGAAACGAGGCCAGGGCGTCCCTATTCTCTCGAATCGAAAGAAAACAAACGACGGCTCGTAGATTAAGCGCGAGAGCGGGCAATATGCGAGCCAACAGAAGGCACTCCACTTCTCGCGGCTGGAATCCGTCGTCGCCCCGCGCCACGCCGGTTGCCAGCGTCTACCGCTCCTCCTCGAGCAGACTTAAATCGTCTACTTGGCACGCGGGCTAATTGGTCGTATCTCGCGTTGGTCGGCGTGCTTTATCTCGTCATCCGTAGCTGGCTGAAAAGCGTTCGCATTCGCTCGTTCCAACGGGTCATTAAACGGGCGACACGAAACGGCCGTACGTTCTCCGCCATCTCGATTTTTTACTATCGCGCCGCCACGTGGCGCTCGGCCACGTGCTTCCCTCTTCGCATCTCGTCGTCTTCCCGTTTTCTTTCCCCGAAACACAGAAGTTTGTACAGAGTTCCCAGCTTGGCGGGCAACAGGCCCGGAGCAGACCGTTGGCGTCCCGGTAACGGACGATTTTTCAATTAATCGAGAGGCCTTGCGATCGATCAGCAGCCCCTGGGACACGTGCGGCTGGGAAGCGATTTTAACGCAAAACCAATCGACGACACCCAGGGCGACAGGGTAGGATGGGGGGTATAACTTTATCCTCGCTTAATCGCCTTTTCGATAGGTACGAGCCGATCCCTTTGTTCAGACAATACCTCCACCCCGTGCCCGCTAATGTATGCACCGTGCCGCCCTCGGCCCCTCGGTCCCCCGGTCTCTCCTTTCTCGCACGATGACTCCGGGGATCCTAACTCCGCCGCAGTCGCGTTACCCCGCACGAAAACCAGCCGTGGCGTGGCGCGGCGGGGCGAGGGAGAAACTCGGGCTCGTGCTCGTTCGCCTTTATTGAATTTTGGGACCGTTCCAGTTGCAAGAGAGCCGGCGAAAGGGAGCGCGCGGGGAAGAGAGGCGCAGACGGAAAGGGACAGACGCGAGCTGTGGGAGGAGGAGTGAAAAAGGGCTCGGGTAGTGGGTGGAGTGCTAGCCAGAATTAATTCTCATCCCGGTGCATTGCTTTTTACGATATAACTGCGGTTTGTTAGTCGTTATTCACGGGCCCGAATTGAATTTCCTCTGCTGCACGGGGATGGGACATAGGACTAGCGCGCAAACGGTCGCCTTTCTTCGATCGTGCTTTCGAATGGCGGAGGGCTTCTCTTTTTTTCGGCAACGGGTCGCGCAATCACGATTCGTGGTGCACAGCCAGCGGGCACCCTAATCCGTTTTCTAATCGTCTGGTCGCGGCTAGCCGCGATACGATTCGCGACAGCGTCGTGTCGTACACGGCTAGCATTATCTTTCCGACGCGGCGGGGAGATTAAAGCAGGCGTGGTCGCGTTATAGAATGCCGCAAACCCGGGGGCAAACGAGGCGATAGAAGCCGGAGGGTCCGTAGTCCGTAGACACGAAGGTGCAGGAAAGACTAGGAGGAGGCGTGCGCGAGAAAGAAGGAGCAGCGGAGAGATAGAGAAAGTGGAGGCCCGAGGACAGCCGGGTTGACAGGACACAATATTGCAATAACTTCAATTACGCCGACACGACGGATCGTCGTGGGGTGAGTCGGTCTCAGCGTTCTAGCCGACCTTCCCTATCAACCCCCCCGCCCCCCCCCCCGCGCTCCTTCCATCCATTTGTATAGGCGAGTGACACAGACGTCGCGGTCGAATTGGCTGTCGGATACGAAATGGGGCTACCTTTAAACAAGTGCTTCTTAATAAACCATTGACGCGCGAAACCACCCTCGAAAATTTGCCCCTTGGCGGTGCCGCCCTTCTGCGGCTCGTCGTCGGGGGACGTCTAGTCTCCGTTACTTCGTTAAACTCGAAAAGCCAGCCGGTTCTGGTGGAGAGCGTTCTGCAAACGTAACGAAGCGTTATGCCGTTTTTATTTCGAGGAAAATTTGGACACCAGCCAGATGCGAATAAACTTCGCGGCTTAGTTTCCGTTAGGTCGATCCTCTCCGCGGGCTCCAACGGAACCGTGAAATACGCTCTCCATCGGCTTGTCTCCCACGTAATTAATCGCGGATGGCGAAAGTAGATTCGGTTCCTGTATTTATAACATCCCGTCGTTACATGCTTTTGGGAATTTTTAGTGGTGCATGACAGTGGCGTAAAGCGTGCGATGACTTATCGACCATGCTTTGCTCGCTGCGAGTCGAAGCTGTGGAAAAATTGTGCAGAGCCTTTTGCCCCGCGGGCTAAGGGTGTTTCAGTGGGGTGGGCACGCACCCCTCTTCGCTCGCGTCCCACTCGAAATTTCGCTCTGCTAGCGCTTTTTTTTAACATTTATTTGACAGCTGTCGTCCGCAACGCGCGCGCGTTTACCTAGCGCGCGCTTGCTTCGTGTCGAATTCGAATTCGAACGGTCTGGGAGGGTAGTTGGAGACAAATGTCGCGGGACCGCTCGAACCGCGTTGGAGGCAAGAGCTTTACAGCCATCCCTCATACTCTGTAGGGAAGAGTGGGGTAATTGCGAACACCTAAGCCAAAAAGCAAACGGAACGAAAACTGTGTGAGAAATGAATTTGTTTATTATTTACAAACATACTTAAGGGGAGTTTCTGGTCTAGAGCCCAAAAAAATAGGTGATCTTTAGGAATTAATTAAAGGGAAACTACTATAGATAATTTAATGGGACTTTTTGCATTGTATGAAGGATGTCTTAAATTATAGAAATATGATTTTTGTTTTATAATTAATCGTTGCAGACGGTCAAAAGATTTATCCAAATCGGTGGGACCTGTATCTTCAAAAGTTATTATACGATTCGACTGAAACTTTTTTATTTTGAAGAATATACTTCTAGCTAGGGGTTTCAAGTTTCACATGAGTGTCGAGTGGCCGGTTGTTGCCCATGCATTTGCCGCTATTCAAATCCCTATAACTTTGGGAATTTTATGAATTTGAACAAATCCTTTTAAACACGTATTCCTAAACGGTTGAACATTCCAAAAATGAAATAAAAAGAAAATCGACTTTTATACCGGAACCCCCCCTTAAACTATTCTTCTATAAAGTACTGTGACGTATTTTTTAAATTATAATAAAAATCAGCTTTATAGTGAAAAAGAAAAACCCTTATAGTTCATGATTACCCGTGAGGTAATCACGAACAGAGTGCTCACGAAATATCGCAGAAGTCGCACAGAAAGCATGACTTCAATGGGCAACCCATTAAAAATGTTGTTACAACCTATACCTAATGTATTTTTCAAATTCTTCTTTTTGTGGGTTAGAAAAAAATTGCAATTAGTCGGAATATCGAAAAAATAGTAATGACTGTTTTTTAAATTTTTTTTCTGGGCCTGTAATGAAAATTCAAAAATCTCTTTTGTAGATTTGAATAAGCTTTATACATGCTGAAAATTTCATCAAAATCGGTTACTGTTGCTCTGAGCTACAAACGCTTAAAGATTTGTTCGTCATTACCCCACGACATCAAAAAATAAAAAGGAATTTATTTCAAGGGTTAGAATCATGATTCAAGCCACACCTCGGTAAAAAAATATTGGTAAAAAGTGCTTTATTTCCACCTAAAAAAATCCCAGTTGCATCATTAATTTACCAGTAATTATATACAATTGAAAATGGACAAAATATTACGCGAAACATGATGAAACTAATAAATTGTGTTTATCTTAAATAGCATGAGCGTTCTGTATTTACTACTTTCTACCCGGCATTGGCTACGACCTAATCTATTAGTTAGCGGAGAAGGAACATCAGTTATTATTTAATAAAACGTCGTAACTATTATGTTCGCGATTACCCCGCGTTCGTGATTACCCCACTCTCCCCTAGTCTATAGTGTATACACTCTACAGTCTATACTCTATTCTACACGGTAATTGTTTCACGTCTTCCACGGCGGTCGCGTTATCGCGTGACCCTCGTTTATTTCTTTCACGAATCGGAAACGATACGGAACGACGCGTCGCGTGAAATTCACCATTCCGACGACGACGAGTTTCGTGTCGGGAACAATTCCATCCAACTTCCGCGCAAGCCGAGTTCATTCCCGGCGCAAGCGAGTCGCGTTGTACGCGAGGCTGCGAGTTTTCCGCGTTTTCACCGAGTTTCACCACGCTAACACTCCGCGCGGATGGCCGCGCGATAAAACTCGAGGCGACATCAACGATCGCGGAAGCGCGATTTGTAGAAAATTCGCGAGCCGCTCAACTGTCACGTGAGCTATCACGGGGGCGAGTTTGTCACGCGAGCGAAGCGAATCAACGATATCGTTGCCTCTCTACCTTAATTGTTACTCGGGGTGCGTGGGTGTAGCGTTGTCGCTTTCTCCATAAGCGTTGCTCTTGCATCGGCAGGGCACGCGAAAAAATAACCGCGAAATTGTGCCGCGGCACGATACTTTTTCCACTCTCATTACCCACCGCATCGTAACTCTTGATATCTTAATTCCCGTTAAGGGAGCGTTTAATCGTCCACTCCTGTTCGCGCTGGTGGAGTTTCTCACGCCTGCGAGTCAGCCCTCGTTTCGGTTGTTCCCTCTTCTTTTTGATTCTCCCCGATTCTTTTGGATCGCTCGACGATTTGCCCCGGAAATGAATCTCGTTGATCGCGTTCCAAACTCGATTTGGGGAGGAGAAACCGCGCTGGTGCAGGAACGAATTCCCGAGTACGACGGCCGGCGCGGCTCGGCGCTCGGGCTCCCGTTTCTTTTCCCTCGGCGGCAAATAAAAGAGAGAAAACGGGGACTGGCGGGAAGGCGGCGTGGCGCGGCGTACGTCCGAGCCTGAGAACTTCGTCAATTAGAGGGAACAATTAGTCGGCGTAGCCGCGATCGAAGGGAACCAAGGCGACGAAGCCAGCTCGGCCGGGCGATAGATAATAAGCAATAACGGATCGACGACCGGCCTCTGTCGGTCTTGTCTTCGATCGGTTCGCGTGCACGAGCCTCTCCTGCGCGCACCGCGCAGTCGGCACTCTCAATCGCGATTCGCACGACGACGCCGACGTGTTCCTGCTTTTGCGCCGAGTTGCGCAACATTTTTTCGTCCGTCACCGGTCGGGCATAAATCCCGCGGCTCGCAGAAATAATAACTTGTCCGGGCTCGGCGTAACGATCGCCGCAAGTTAGGAGTGACGAAATCGAACGGTCAAACGGTATCGATGTCGTTGATTTGTTGGTTTAATTAGGAACGAAGAAGGAGAGGCAGCCAACTTAATTTGCCGTCGGGAATCGCGCCGCTTCTTCCCGATTCTCTGTCGCTCTCTGGCAGCTCCGTAATAAGCTTTCGTTTCGCCGGCCAATTTGCAATTCAATCCCGCGGGGTAGCCTCTTCTCGGTGGCACGCTCGTGCGCGAGGCGAGCCAACTTTTCCACGCGACAGGTAGTCTCGCAATTTCAGCAATCCGCGCAAGTTGGCGTCCGTGCTCGGGGAGTCCTCAATTATCGGCGGTGCGGCGTTGAGCGACGTCGCGTCGCCGACTTTTCTGGCGTTTCCTGTCGCGGAAAAATCCGCGGGAATGCGTCGCCGAGCGAGAGCCTACTTTCCCGCGGCCACCGTTTCGTCCGCCGTTCCCGTTCCTATTCCCGTTCCCGTGCCGGTGCGCTCGCCGAGGATTCCTTCGATCAGTCAGCGCCGGACACTGGACTGCCAGTCGAAGAAAAACCCGACTGCCAAGCTTGCTCTCGCGTACGTGAGTTACGTGACGCTCGATCGACTGTCGATTTATCGTGATCGTACGACGTGTACCGGCCGTCAACCGGATGCGAGTTTCGTTCCTGCCGATCCATTCGACGCGACGGTCCCCGACGTTACGTGACGTGCGTGACGCTCGGCTCGGCTCGGCTCGGCACGGATCCGCTTTTCGCGACGCGAACTTGTTGGCTCGCTCTCGCGTTACCGCGCTTCTTTTTCTCCAACCCTTCTGAATTCTTCGTCTCCTACTAGCTGGAAGCCAAGCTTCGGACCGTGTCCGCCTACGGTACATTGTTGCTAAAACCCGATTCTCCTCTGCTCCTCTAAACCCGCAATAAAGACAACACGTTGCGCAGGCCCGGCCTGGCCCCGAGCTATGGATGGAAGCTCGAAAGACGACCGTCCCGAAGTCGTATCGCGAAAAAGAGAGGCACGCCGGCAATTTTCGGGACGGTCGCGAAATAATGATGATCTTTATCCCTAATGAAATTAGTCCTGCTCCTCCGCAGACCGCAGGAATAGACGTCGTACCGTGAAATTACCGTAATAGGCGGCTAGCCCGTAGATCTCCGTTCACCCCGAACACCGTGCAACGTTTTCTCGTATATTTTGCGTCGATTTCGCGGGCCGCAGGATCGAGTAGTTCGGCCGAGAGAGTTCGGTAGATCCTCCCGAGCTAACGCGGAACGATCCCCTCGGCCTATTTAAGGAGAACGCCTAAATATAGTTTGCTTTTTTCACCGGAATTTAAAATTACGGTCGTAAAGAAGCCAAGGGCAAATTAGACGGGATCCAACCCTCCGGGCGTGTTCCTATTCTCCTGGAAACTCCCGTATCGATAGAGCGTTGCACGCCGCACGGCCACCTACGGACGGCGCGTCGAACGGCTGAGATTTCCTTGGAAAGCTTGCTGGCTGCGTGGTGCACGGAGAAAGATTTCCTTGCACCTGCTCCGGCCAGCTTGTCGAACCCCATTTGCCAAGCGATTGGGGGGCCTTTGTACGGTGCTCGAGGACGCGACCCGTGGCCTCGTCCGAGCGTTCGCCACGACGCCAAGCGACGCGACAGCGTCGGAACCCGCAGCTCCACGGGCTCGTTCTGACGGAAACAATTGCTGCCGCGGGGCATCATTTACATCATAAGCAATCATAATGATCGAATTTTCGGCGAACGACGATGATCCAACGAGTGGAACGAGGGGAGCCAATTCAGAAGTGGGTACCCACTTACCAGCCGTGCGAGCTACGCTCGCGAAATAGACCGAGAGGCAGAGGGTCTCCTGACCCTCCCCCACCCACTTTCAACCCCATAGCTTCGGGCTACCTGCGCCCGTTTGCACGAACCTCCACCCGAAAACCTCCTGCCCCCCTTTTCGCCTGTGCGTCGCTTCGAAAAGGCAACCGATTCGAACAGCCCAGCCGTAGCGAGAGCATTCGATTCCAGAGATTTTACGTTCCCGTTACGCGCGTGGAGTCTGCCCATAGGGATCTGTCTACTCTTCGTCGATACGAAAGCTGGCGGTGCCTGAATTTCCCAGGATTTCGGGCGCCGGGAATCGCGGAACAGCGCGGGGCTCCCGCTATTTTCCACTCGGGACTCGGGTTTTACCAAAGACGGCGAGAGAGGTCTGTTTTGGGCTCCGGCAGCGCGCTCTCTCCGTACGTACGACTGGACCTATCAGTATGCGGACCACGAAACGTGGTCGGAGCCCTCTCCCCTCCTACCTTCGTCCTTTTCCTTCTTGCTTTCTGCGAGCTGGCCTCTCTCTTCTCTCCCACGATGCTCTTGTTGTCTCTCTTGTCTCTCTTTCTTTCTCCCTGGCCACCCCCTTGGCCTCTTGGTCCCTTCGTCTTCTCCTCTCTCCTGCTCTCGCCCGAGTCCGGAGCGAAACGTAGGCTGTTTCGGAGAGAGAGTGTTTCCACCGTAATACCGAAACAGTATTGATTGCAGCCTTGCCTGGCTTAGCTCTGCCACCTACTGCGATACGCGCGCCTAAATTCACCTAAATTCGGCTGTTTTCAACGAGCGAGCGCTGGCGCCGCTCGCGCATATCCTTGGCCGACTCCTGGGTTCGTTCGACACTTGGAAGACGGGGAATTAGCGCGTTGAAGGAAAGCGTTTGGTCGCGATTGGTTGGCAGTTTCGGTTCGCTGACGCGTGTATCGTGTCGAAGAAGGTCTGCCTCCTTCGTTGACCGTTAGAGTGGCCCGTCGATCGGGAGGGTTGATCGATTTCGCGACGAAATCTGTATTCGGTCAGCCGTGGCGGGGAGGCGGAAATCGTAGCTGTCGTCCTCGACCGAAATTGCCTCGAGGACCGTACTAAAGGGTAGTAACGACGTAACAATGACCTCGGCGGAGGGTAGCCGAGGATTCCGGTGACTCGAAGGACGGTGGGAACGGCAATTCCATCTCCGGAAGATGGGGTTGCCCTATCGTGCCGCGCCAGATAATTAGCCCGGTAATCGAGAGGCGCTCAGAGTTTCGAAGTATTACCGTTCTCTGCGATTTAATATAGACTGACGGCTCCGCGCTCTCCGGATTCCCTCGGCAGCAGCACTCCCTCGACCTATCCTCGATCTTATCGCTCGTATCTTCGTCGTTGACCTCGCCATTGGAACGATTACGACGGTCCATCCTACAAATCCACCCTCGACACCTTGCCGCTTTGTCGGACTCCGCGGTAGACGGTAGCTAAAGGTCTGCGGACGTTAAAAGGCGAAGCAGCAGGACGATTAGGGGAGAATGGGTAATGGCGGGCACTTAAGCAATAAGCGTAATAAAACCAATATATAAGGTGCAATATTTCTTGAAAAGGATTTCTTGGTACACTTAAACTATCAACGCAGCGTTGTTCCGATGGGCGGTCCAAGAGCATTCAACTCGTTTTCCAAAGTTCGCGTGAAAGGGGGCGCTCGAAACTACCTAATGACGTTGCGAGCATGTAACGGATGGGGAAAACTCTAGTAGTGTGCGTGTACCCTGAAATCAGCATGTAATCGTTACATGCTGATTTCATTGTGATTAAATTGATTTGATTTGTAGTTATAGGCTGATTTCAAGTCGTTTGAATTTGTGGTTATGGGTTATATTTATTGATGACTGGATAATTTTTTGGGCAATATTACATAAATAAATTAAATAAATTTATATTAAGTTTTGAAGTTGAAATGCCAAAGAAAGCTTCAAAATTAGTATTTATCTCTTACATGGTGCACGTAAAATATAACATCAACGACGTTTAAAACACGAAAAGACTTGTTTGTCTTGGTTGCTTAGCAACAATTGAGGCGAGGTCGTTCGACGATACAGCGAATGATACAGTTTAACGTAAAGAAAAGAAATTGCACATTTCGGACATGCCGTTTTATAATATCAATACCGATGATCATTGCCCCCATTCTCTCCTACACTTTGACGAGTTTCGGACAGGAGAGTTCTCGGGGCAAAGTTCCGTGGTGCCATCCAGCCCGACCTTTTGGACTCGCGGCGCAGCCGATTCCCCGGATTCCCATGAAAACAAGGAAGTCAGAGTTCACGGGGTCTCGGGTGACTGCGGGCTTTTCCTTGTGGGTTTGGCGACATAATGAGGCGGATCGATTGCCAGCGGCATTACCATGACAATGCTGGACACCCCCCTGCGCGAGACGACTACGCCTAACGCTATTGATAGACGGCAGGAATTTAGGAAGAAAACGGGGAAAAAGCGGGGAACCGTCGACAACGATAGAGGCAGAGAGTCGGCTTGGGAAAGAAGAAAGACAGAAGGAACGAGGGAGAGAGCAGCGTCGTGCCTCGTCCCACCGTGGCACCAGCGGGCTTATTAGTCAGCAATGTGATCTATTTGCCCTGTACTCGCATAAAGAACCTACGTTATTGTGCCACTATGTTACGAAGAAGGGCGTTATTGGCCAATAGGGACCTCCAGTTAGGTCGTACACCAGCAACCCGTGGCGACGTATGGCGTACGGCGCACGGTTATGGATATCACTCGCTCTTTCTCCTCTCCCTCTGTCTCCTCTACATCAACGACCCTCTCCTCCCCGCAGGCTTCTGCTAATACGCCGGTAATTTTTTTCCCCATTCCGGATATCGCTTTATTATTTCCTGCCAGCGCGCGGCGTCACCATTGCCGGCGAATTCCGAGCGGCGTGCCGTAATCGTGGGAAGGGAAGTTGATAAAATTCCGGAACAACGAGAAAGCGTGGTTCTAGCGCGGCGAGACACTTTCTACGCGCGGGGAATCGAATTTAACGATACCGCGACTGGAACCACCGGTCCTTGTACCATTTCTGGCGGTGTCCGTTGGAAGTTTGGAAGGTTCGTCCTATGGCTGGATTTTGAAAGCGAAAACACGGCCGTGGAATCGGAGAAAGCCCCCACGATGTCGAGGCGTGTTCCTCTCGTCGGCCTTAAGCCGACGCGCGCGGCCTCGCCTCGCAGGGCAACGCCGATGGGACACGGGCTCGGGTTGTTCGTGTTTCGAATTTTAAAGGGAATTTCAATGGGACAAAAGTGAGGCTATCGACTCGGCCACCTTACGCATCGAACGTTCTTCCCGCGCTCGGGCAGCGGCGTATAGGTAGGTATGTCGGTAGGTGTACGAGCGTACACATATGTACGTACGGCTACCTATCTGAAATCTACGGTGTCTGGACTGTGGGGGACCAAAGCCAGGCAGAGGAGGAAGGGTCTACCATATCTGGAGGAGACCGTCATTCCAAACATACACGGTGTCTCGAAACAACATCGCGCCTCTCGTCTCGGCCGTGAGAAAAAAACTCATTGCGACGGCTAAAAACTCGTCGCCCGATACGACGGGGGCCTTATAATTATCGGATAACGAGCTCTCCGAAGATTAAATAACAGTCAGCGAGCTGCAACCTGCTGCGCCCGCGAATAACACCTCGCGGCCGAGCGGACCGAAAAAACGAGCCCGCTCGACTCTAAGAACTTCATAATTCGCGACGAAGGCGGACCGGTAACGAGCTCGGTATCGCGCTCCCGTGTCCCAGCCTCTCGCGGGACATTCCGTGGAAGATGTCAAGCTATGTTTTGCGCCACGACGATCGAACAATGTCGAGATTTCCAGGACGCGTCCGCGTCCGCGTCGTGGGGGAGCAGGCGACCGATCGTGGGCTGCGTTCCAAGTCTAGGAATGCACGCGGTCTAGAATTCCAGCGTAGCGACTAGCTGCTCCGCTGATCGAAACCTGGGAAAATCATCGCGGCGCAATTTGGTTCAAATGTCTCAATTACTCGTCGCTGGTTTGGCCGGCTTTGTTGCTTCGGAGATTCGTCTCGCCCGTAGACCTACTTAGACGTTTAACAGACACTGGGTGGACGTGGTTGGTGACGGGTCGGTGATATGGCCTCCATCGGCGACAGTCCGTGTTCCATTGTCAGTTTCGGTCGGTCGGTTGCTAGGCATTGTTTAGCATCCCGCGGATTCAGTCGCGTCTGACTCATTCGATCGGCTTCCGTCCGTTCGCGCGACCGAATCGAACCGTCACTGTCGTCCGCTCGCTTGCTCATTTTGGTGTTCGCGCCTCCGTTCCCGCGAGTGGCAATGGCGTCATTGCGGAGACGAGTCGTACCAGGTAGCCGTTTGCGTCGGACGTGTCGACGCTCGCCGACTTCGTCTGCGGTTTTTCAAACGCGATTCGCGGAAACGTATGATCCGATCGACCGATTATTAACGAGCGATAGCGTCATCGATCATGGACAATCGTCGAATCGATGCTCGTGGCGAAGATCAAGCATTCGAAGAACCAACAAAGACATCCCAGTCGACGCGACGGCGCGGCGGGTGACGGCTTTCAGAGCTTTCAATGACATTTTCCGCACGATTCCCGCGGTCCTCGATCTATCGTGGAAAGTTTGATGACGGGGCCGAGGAAAAAGGGCACGGCGAGGCGAGGCGAGGAGGCACGGCGTGCTCGCGAAGCAGCGAAACGCTTTCGGAAAATCCATAGCGTGAAGGAATATACAGGGTTCCAGCGTGGCGGAACACAATGGCGCGTTGTTAGAAAGGTAGGGCGATAAGAGCGAGCAAGAGGGGCGGAGGAGGGAGGAGAGGAGAGAAAGAGAGAGGCAGGAGAGCTTGCGGCGTCGGTCCTTGCCCCGAGTACGTGCTTCGAGTGACAAAGCTTCTAGCATGAGACCGACCGACCGACCGACCGTACAGAACGATACGGCGCATCAAGGTCCTGGACGATCGATAGACACGCTCGACTAAAATCTCACACTCCTCGCCTCTTCTGTTCTCGATTTTTCAAAATCTTGTCCAGATTTGAAATTGGATTTCTCGAGGTCTGCCCCGAGTCAAGACAGATCCGAGCCTAGCGGTGAAAAGTTCGTCAGGAAGTGTACATAATTCGGGGCGACACGGTTCGAGCTGGGTGAAAGCTCGGGATCGCGAGCCAAGATGAGTTTTCTTGGGCGGCGGAACGTCTAAATCCTGGCATATCTTTCGGCCAAGATCAAAACACGCCTCGTCGCGGGCTCGCACTGGCAGGCTGCGATATTTTGATGTCTTCTCCGGTGAACGCGTCCACGATCGAACGGTGGATCTCTCGGTGTCCGGAGGTAGGTATACAGTGACAGATTAGAGGGTCGAGGGGAGCCGTTGCTACGTACGTAGGTGTCGGCAGATCCGTATCTGGCTCGATCGAGAGCTGGGCTTGCTCGCTCTCGGCAGCGTGAAATGAAATTTGACAGATCGGACCGACATGCGTCTCCCTCCTCCTCTGCTGTTCGTCTCCTCTTTCTTTACTCTTTACACCCTTCGAATCGACGCGACGCGGGGCGACGTCGCCCTTCTCCGCCACGGCCGCGTCGCGTCGGTCCTGCACGGATCTCCGTTTCTCTCGCTCTTTGGTCGATTTCACGAGAGCTGCAAAATGGCGTTTCTCGCACCTCCAGGGTGCCCCACGGGCATCGAACAACTCCCGCCTTCTCCACACCCCCTCCCCCCCACGGCTCATGGGGCCGTACACCCCATTTTATACAATTCTCTTTTATCTGCCACCTCCCTGCCGCCGGTTACGCTCCCTCGGGGCGCAGTTCAAGCGGGCCTCCTTAGTTCCAAGCCGACACCTTTTTACAAATACATCACACGGCCTTCTGCCCTCGCCGCCCCGTGCCATCGTGCCTCCTCTTCACCCTTCATCCCTTTCTCCCGTTCCCTTCTCTTCTCTTCTTTCCTCGCGTCTTGTCGCCTCTCGTCGGGGTTCCACGCATAGTGGGTGCCACATTTGCCTAAGTACGTGAAATGCTCGGGGCCACTCGGCGCTTGCTTCGCCTCGCCTCGCTTCGTTTCGCTTCGCAGGTACTTGCCTCGCGACTATGGCCCCCTGCCGATAATCAAAGGACCCCGCGGCTGTTGGCGCATCAGCGCCTCTCCCTGCTTGACCCTTCGCGGACTTCTGCTCGCATAGAACCTGCGATATTAAGACGTCCAACGTCTCGAGTGTCCACTAGCCTCGTCCGGTTGCTGGTGCTTGTATTCAGGGCACGGAGTCTCGCGACTCGGACCTTCCTACGTTGTTTCGATGTCCATCAGCGACAGATCCGAAGCCGATGCGATTACGTTACCCCGTAACGAGTTTTTTCTCGCCTTGCCTCGGTCACCCTTCGACCTAACGAACGTAATCTGCCATCAAAGCGCTGCAAGTTCGCCGTGACGATCGTGATCACGACACCCTCCCCGCGGATAGACATTCGATCGAGCGACAGCTGTCCCCGCATCGAAAACCAAATTATATGCTGAAAGGATCGGCGATCTCTATTTAGATTTTTATCTGCGGCCCGTGATGCAACGTGCCGACAACGTCACCGCGGCGGCAGCCGTGATCGTCTTTGGCACCTCGAATGGGACGGGGCAGCCCAGCTCTTAATAACGGGACGTGTGAACGACCCGGCATCCGATTTCCAAGCAACCTTTAATCGCGTTTCTTTCAAACACCCGATAACATCAAATGGGGGCGCATCCCGGGCCGTGTGGCCCCTCTTTTCGGGCCATTGGGAATTCTTTGCGCGCCGAAGGAAACAGGCGGATGCATCGAAACCGACGCAACGTTTTCGTTCGAGCCGATGGCAGCGCGTTTCACCTAAACTCGGCAGGTTCTGTTAATTCCAGAGGATCGTTGAGTTTCCTTCGCGTCGAGCGAATCTCTGTCTTCTTTCCTCGCTCTTCTCAATCGGCAGTGAAGACAGAGCGTAAGTGGCGAAACGAAGGAAGGAACGAAATGCTGAGACATAAAATTGAAAAGTTTGACGCACGACGGTTTATGGGAGTTTTAGAACGCAGTAAAGTCGCGCGTTATCTCTCCTTCCGCGGGTCGTTATATTTTTCTTGCCACAGTTCACGGGCTCTTCGCGCAAACTTTTTGTTTCCTGAGTCGTTCCCGAGGAGTATTGTCGTTTGGACGAATCGTCCTTCGGCCGGCACTTTTCGCGAGCCATTGGTCTCCTCTCCTATTCGCATCTTTTCCACCGAGAAAATTGAGGAGGGTGTATTCTTGTCCCAGCGAAATTATTTCCATTCCGCGGAGAACGTTAATTAGGACGAGACAAGGGATTCCAGCAGATAAAGAGGTTCTTGTCTGAGGGACCTTATGAAAGAAGTTGTTCGGGATTCCGTGCTCATTGAACGGCCGCATTCCAGTCGGGGATCCCCGCGGAACGGTTAATTATAGTGGGATTTTTGGCGGTGGCCCCGATCCGCGTACCCCTCGTCGAACGGTTTCTCGGAGGGCTGCGGAGAGAAGAAGAGCGGACCTAAGGGGTTAGCGATGAACTTGGATCCGCTAATGAAGCGCGTCCCCTCTCTGCCTAAACGAGTCATCGCCTCCGCTTCGGATATATTTTATTGCGCGGCCGGTCTGGTTTATTATCGCCACGGTCCCTTTCCTTTCTCCCCCGCAGTCAGTCTCCTCCGTTCGCTGGGCCTTCGGCTCGACTCCACCCCCCGAGAGTGTTAGGCGTTTCTGCCTAGATCAACCCTTCCTCACGCCCGACAACCACGATCCCAACCCTCGGCGAGAACAGTGACGCTCAACGAGCCGTTCCATCGCGCACGAGTTCGCGCGAAATAAAAGGGTTGCGTGAACTGCGTGGACTGCCTACACCCATCGGCGGAGCGGGAGGACGATCGCGATAAGCCGTGCGACCCTTCGCGTATCGTGGGGGGTGGCGAACGTTCGTGTCGTTACGCGTCCCGGAAGAACTTTGTTCGCCACGAGTCGCGGCCACCCTTGCCGGTGCTACTCTGTCGCTTTATTGACCTACATTAACCCTTTACTTCTCCCTCGAACCTTTCAAGCTTTCTATGAATCTTAACGAGCCGGAATTTACACCAAACCTTCACCCCCGAAATTGCGTTCGAAACTCGGTTTCGGATACAGCTGCGTGCGCGTCCCAAGATGTTCGTCTCCCAGCCGAAGAGTTATTCGCGAGGCATGAGAACCCGTGGCTTTTAACGGGACGAGCTTAAAACTATAATGCACCCTAATCCGGCAATATCTCATGCTGTCTTGCGGGATTCGTCGCTCACGCGCAGTCGTCCCTATTTAGTGGATCATATATATCGGAGCGTTCTCATCGACGGATCAACCCCTCGTCCAACTGACGTTTCACCCTTTCCCTCGGCCCGGCGCGCGGTCAGAGCGAACGTCGGCGATTGGCGCCAGGGAAACTAGAGAATCTCCGGCAACGGTCGAGTTAACCGAAGAGCGGGGCTTTCCTGTCCCTGCGCCAGGATCTCGACGAAAGAAAGTCGAGGGGGCGATAAAGGAAAACGGCGCGCGACAGTTGTAAAGCGGATGATTTACGAGCGGCCGCTCTGGACTGGAAGTACGAGTCGCGGTTCCGGCGCGCACGGTGCTCGAGGTAATCAAAATCGCGGTAAAGGTGGAGAGGGAGAGAGAGAGGTGGAGACGGGGACTGAAGAGTGGCGGGTGAGCGTCTTAGCGGCACATCGGCATCTGTTCGCGAAGGAATTACGACGTAACTTTGTCTCCCAAGATAGCGGGACGGTTTCTCTGGAGCTGAGTGCTAGCCGGGACGGAGTATGAGGCAAAGGCGCGCGATATAGTAGTAGGTACCGAGGGCATAGCGGGAGCCTTTGGATGGAGGTTAGCGACGGTGAAGAGGGTGTGAGCGAACGAATGAGTGAGCGAGCGAGCGAGCGAACAGCGAGCACGAGAGTGTGCATGATGGGTGAGGCTCCTCAGAGGCTTGAGTTTCCATTGGGGTTGGTTCTTGCGATATAAGCTCTCGCAGCCACAGAACCACCAGCCAGCCGACCCCCGAAAGCCCCTCTAACCCCCTGGAAAGCCCGGCATCTCTCGCAGCTCCACCACGCGCTCGCCCGCAGACCCCTACGAGACATACAGCATACCCACTATCACCCACAGATAGTGGTGGTTCGGGTCGTCTCTCGGTGTGCTACGGGGTGTCGCGAGCCTCATACATATTCAGCGGATGCATCACCCTCTACCCACTACGAGAACCCACCACCGCCACCCCCTCGGCCGACCTCCATCTACCGCCACCGGTCATCTATTGACCCGACGTCCCCGGCGTCCTGTCGCCGTCCACCCGACGACCAAACTTTGCCCGGCCGCTCGCTAAACTCGAATTACAGGACAGTTTTCGGGACCGATTGATGTTTAGGCGTTTCGTCAAAACCGAAAAGCGCCGCAGGTTTTCCGCCGCAGCTCCGCTGCCCTCGGCTGCGTATATTTAGCCGACCTATTCGACCGAGAGCCAGCGATCCGAGCACTCCGGCAGACGGTATCGCCGCGGAATCGAACGTTCCTCCAGCAGCGAATAACTTTGCTCGATCCGCGTGCATCGGCCGCGATCGAATACATTGTCTGGCGCGTGTGGTGGCGAGTAGCGAGCGTGTTGGGCCGGCCGGACTTGCTAAAAACTGTATCGACGCGATCCTCTGTCGCGATAGCCGCGGCATTTATGGAACAGAGACGGCGCGTTTCGGCGACGACGCGATGCAGAATTCATGCGACTCCGATCGCCGAGACCCGCACGGATTTATCTTCCGCCGCGGTAAATATTCCGGATCAGCAAGCTTCGTCATGGGAGTTGTCTACCTTCCACCGTCTTCAGATTCTTCATTCCATCGACCGCACTGCGACGCGATCAACACCCATCTCTACCGAATATCCTAGATCTAAATTACTATTATTTGGTGACTATAACCTTCCACGTAGAAACTGGCATCTTGACTCCACCAACACTTTTACAATATCCACTTGCCAGGCGACCTCCCGCAACGAATTCGAGGCTGCTAATTCCATGGTCGAACTTCTAAACTTCCTTAACCTCTATCAATGCAACAAGATAAAGAACATCCATGGTAACCTCCTTGACCTGTGTTTTAACAACATAGACAATACACGTATCGAGCTATCCGATGATAGCCTTCTGTCTTGCGATTTATATCATCCTGCCCTATGTACGTGCTTGTGCTCCCTTACAACTGTTACGCACTATGACCACGCTGAGTTGAGATGCAACTATGAGCTGGGAGATTATACCTCACTGTGTAATTTCTTAGTTTCTTAGTCGAGTGGGATATGTGCTTGCAGAAGCTATCGATCGATGAATCCGTCGCGTTCTTATATGAGCAACTGTACACAGCTATTGATTTATATGTACCGAAATACACTCTAAGATTATCCTCGACGGGATATCCATATTGGTACTCTCGCGAGTTAAAGAATCTAAAAATTAGCTCACCGCACATATAAACAATCTAGCCTACGTAGTGACTACGAAGCCTTTTCCCATTTTAAAGCAACGTGTAGGCTACTTTCCAGGGAATGCTACAGGCAATATTGTGAACGCACCGAAACTAACATTGCGAAAAACACAAAAACATTCTGGAAGTTCGTTCACAGTTGGGCTCACGCGCGTGGTATCCCGACGACGGTAAAGTATGGTGACACTTCTGTGAACACCAGCGGACATACTGCTAACCTCTTTGCGAATTACTTCGAGTCAGTATATGCCACGCCTGCTGGCGCGCGCACCTGTAGTACCTTGTAGTACTGACTCTCCGTTGGACGTTAGTAACATCTCCATAAATATTAGCGAAGTTTTAGACACGATTACCAGCCTGAACACCAATAAAGATCCTGGAGACGATGGCAGGCTCCTTCCTCCTGCGGTTTCTAAGGCTTGTAAATTTGTGATATTCCGTCCATTATGGATAATCTATCTTTAAATTCACGTTGTTTTCCCCTGCGTTGGAAATCTAGCCTTATAATGCCTATTCGTATGTCTGGTGAACCGTCAAAGGTATGCAACTATAGGCTGATTTCTGTTCTAAATGTTATGTCTAAACTATTCGAGAGCATCGTTACCTTCAGACTTCAGTATTTTGCCAATTATAAAAATAGTCGACAAATTGCAAACAACGACGATACTAAAGTTTTTGTAAACAGTCGGTGTCTGTTGTTTACTGACGACCTGAAAATCTTTAAGAAAATTACTTCTAAGCACGATTCTGCCGATCTCCAATGTGATCTCCGTAGAGTCGAGGCCAGGTGCCGGCACAATATGTTATTTTTCAATATTAACAAGTGTCACGCCATCAGATTTACTCGGACAAAGAACCCTATAATGCACACTTATCTCCTAGATATTGTCCTTCCTCTCACGAATACCGTACGTTACCTTGGGGTTATATTCGATCCGACACTGCGCTTCGTCGATCATTATAATCACGTATTTCGTTCCGCAAACAAAACTCTAGGATTCCTACAAAGGGTTTCGGCTGACTTCCTAAATGTCCATACCCTTAGAATTCTCTATTTTTCCCTTGTTCTACCTCATTTGGAATTCACTTCCTTAATTTGGCCTTTGATGACCATAACTACGAGCCAATTATGACATTATTAGGGATGCACAGCTTGAAGGAACGAAGGACGGTTTCGGACTTGGTCTTTCTTTTCAAATTGTTGAACGGGCAAATAGACTGCCCACAACTTCTACAGCAGATTAATATAAGTGCACCTGAAAGTCGAGTTAGGAGCTTTCCTCTGTTTAAAACCAAATTCTATTCTTCCTTCTCTGGTCACACATATCCGGTCACTAGGGTATGCAAGTTAGCTAATACCTACGCTTGCGGACTGAACTTTTTTGCATTCCCATTTACTTCCTTCAAAGTGCAAGCGTGACGAGTCCCGGCCACTCATTTATTTCCTGACAACACTTTGTAAACCTCTGTGTATAAAAAGTTGTCATCCGTATAACAAAATAAAATATTCCAGCGGCTATTTCTGGGAAGGTTTGAGGAAAACGGAGCGGTGACGGTCGGCCTGTGAAGAGAGATCGACGGGCGAAACGCGACGCCAAGTGAACCGACGTATCGGTAGCGTAGCGGCGCTGCGTCAGGTACACGCTGCCGATACCAGCTCCGCTGACATCCGACGCGACAGAACGGCCATTTACATAATAATCCGAGCCGCGGGAATAACACGTAATTGATATAAATATGCCGGGCGATGACGGCACCGACAGACGTACGGCAGACTGTGGCCGCTGGCCAGCCTATGGTGTCCATGGACTGGCTCCGCATAACTTAGCATAAATAATAAATAATATTGTGAACACGTGCCGGCGTTAACGCGCCTGCGTCATTAATACGCTTCTGCTGTATATACTTAGGCGCGTACCTGTCCGTTCATTGGACTCATCTTACCTGCGCGGGTGAATCGTTTATTTCGTCGTTTCCACGGGCCTTACCGTCGCACATCTCGCGATCTCACCATCTCGTGATTCCCTATCATCTGCGAGAGTCATTCCTCTTTCCTGGACGGCTGAGAGAGCTGTCCAGTTGCCGCGTCTTTTCACGCGGCCCTCCGAGCGATTAACTTCCTCCCCTCGGAGAGATCCCCACGCACGCTCCGAAGAATAATCACGATACGCCCCGGTCTCTCGTTAAATCGGTCCTCTGAATCGCATTCCTCCGATGCTTATTGCCTGTTCCCGGTAATAATTAACCCGGCTCCTCGATTCGTGTCGGAAGAATCGGAGCAGGCGTACCGTGGTGTGCGTGCATGCGCCTGTGTGCCATGACGCGGGTACCTGGCCGATACCACGGATACGACGAATCGGCGCTGCCGTTTCGGGGAAAGGGGAAGCCGGCTACCACACCCCGACAACATCTTAATTCGCGATAAAGGGTATTAGGACTGGAAACGGACACCCGGATAGCGAACCCGCCTCCGCCTCCACCGACACTGCCGCAACCGACCCTGCAACTGGAACTGAGACTGGAACTGGAACTCGAACTCGAACTCAAGCTC
The DNA here is from genome assembly GCA_963971345.1 of Andrena flavipes. Classification (NCBI taxonomy): domain Eukaryota; kingdom Metazoa; phylum Arthropoda; class Insecta; order Hymenoptera; family Andrenidae; genus Andrena; species Andrena flavipes. The sequence continues at coordinate 65,503,806 of OZ020480.1, forward strand.
GAGCTGAGGCGAGCCTCGGATGGGTGTGAGACACGCAGCCCTCTCTCGTTCCACGTATCCACGGGCCACGACAAGATTAGCATCGCTATTCGGTTACACGCGAAAGAGACAGCCGGGCCCACGGCTACCGTGGGTTTCTCTTCTCAGTCATTACCACCACGAACGGATCGAATACTTGGAATTGCTATCGTACGACAGGGCTGCGATGTCTTCTCCGTCTCCTCGGTTCGGCAGCTTCCTGGCATCGGCCACCGCTGCCGCGAACGAGTGATTTCTACCGGTCGGTGAGGTCTTGAAAAATCCAGGAGCCTCGTATATCGATGCCCGAGGATCATAGAAATTGGTCGCAGCAGTTTCCTCGGACGCGCGAAAGAGGAAAAACGAGAATCGGGCGGAAATTTATCGGGGCCATCGTATCGTCGCGACAAGGGTTAAGAGTCCTGCGCGATCCTCGCGGTCGCAACCGCGGAGTTGGCATCGAAGGAGCCCATCGGTTCCCGTCATTCCGTAATATATTCGTCTTCCATCCATGAGGTTCCATAGCCAGCTTGTGCGTCGTAAATATCAGCGCGATACTCGCGAGCGGGTAGGGTTGATGTACCGTTTGTGGCCATTGTACTGTTTTTGGCCATGTGCATAATTATCGTGGTTTTTTTTAGCTTGAAATTGCTTGCAGACATATAATTATAGGTAAAATTTCACACTGTAAATATTTTATTTAGTATACCGTTAGAATTATATTTCGCGTTTACCTACGCGAAAAAACATATTTTTTGAGAAGTGTGTAAACGGTTCGCTGTTCTTGTAATAATCGTAAAAGATATACGATAAGTAAAATTCCCGTATTTACTAATCAAAATATGTTAATATATAAATTATGGTAGATATAGATTAAATGTAGTTTCAAAATTATTCTGAAAGTATAAAATTATCAAATTCAATTCACTAGTACGATAAAAATTATGTAGCAAGAAATTGTACAGTATTTTAATAAATTTTCCATTTCTGGTCATCCGGTGTCCAAAAGTGATACAATACAGTATCCCGTTGTGGTGACCACCCCATGGCCAGAAATGAAAAATGAATTAAAACATTGTTCTATTTTCTGTCATCATGCTTTTTAAACGATTTTATTCAGCTTTGATTCTCTGTTTAAAAAAAAATTAACCCCGAGCGGGTGAGAAAATTACCCAGTCTTCAACAAATATGATCCATAACCATAAATCCAAACGACTTGAAATCAGCCACTCGCTTGCTTTACTAAAACGACAAAAAGCCGTTTGCAATTAAATAAAAGATATTTCTAAAGAAGTCAGAGCTGTGAAATGTAAATCCATAAACACTAAAAAGTAGAAACTAAAAAATATATAAAAGAAAATTTTATGTCAAACGATTTTACTAAAAACTAAAAAATTTTGAAAGTAACAAACGGTGAAAAATGGATTTCTTATATTTTTTAACTTTATTAATTCTTTAACGATTTCTCTAGTTAATGGTAACTTAGACATCAATAGTAAAGATAGTGTAAAATTTAGTAAAGCTCATAATTTCCTGATTTTAAGTACAATTTTAAAGCTAATTACAATGAAAGTCACTGAACTTCTTAAAGTGGCCACAAATGGTGCATCTACCCTAATAAACATTCAATGAACGACCAAGGTCCGTTTACGGGAATGCGTAATGCCAGGGACGGTGGACGATACTTAGGGACATTGTCGGAGATACCTGCTGCGGGATCACGATCAAACTGTTTATCGTCACGAATCGGAGTTAAGGGCGTTCTAAAGTGACGAAAGAATGCAGCGGTTCGTCAGGTTTATTAAATTGGCGCGAGAAGGCACCGATGATGAATATCGCGGCGGAAGGCCGTCTACTTCTGCCAAGGAGGGCTTTGGAAGCTCGGTTCTTTCAATTTCTCCGTCGTTTCGCGAGCTCGTAAGTTACGGATAATAGCCAAGCGGCCCGTTTCTGAACATATTCGGTTATCGTTCGGTCGCTGCCCGAAGCTCGTCCGCTGCACGGTCCGCGGCACCGTCCGGCTTCTCGACGTTAACACTCGCTAATCGAGCCCGATCGCGGAGAGGATAGGATAGCGGACGCAACGGTGAAAAAATAAAAGGAGCGGCTCGGTTATTTGATTAAGCGGGAGCAGAAGGAAGAGGAGGATGGCGCGCAAGGGCGCAAGGGTGCGCGGGCTCGTTCAATTTCCCAAGGTGCTCAATTTCCATGGTAGTCTCTTTTGCGCCGCGCGAATATATATCTACGACGGGCGATCGTCTGGACGCTGAGAAAATTGCAGGAGCGGCGATCGCAATTTATCCGCGAATACCTCGGAGGAGCCGATGATCCATGAGTGGCCCGGAGGAAGAAGTAATCCGGTCGGCAATCAAGAAGCCAAGGAGGCATCTTCGATCGGCTATAGGAGGGTATAGGAGGGCAGGTCCGCGTGGCGGTCCGCGCGGACAGGTTTATCAATGCATATTGGAAACAAGTTGGCCGTTAAAGAAAGCGTTCTCGTGTGCACGCAAAAGGAAGCCTGCCGTGGATGTTTCGGGCCGACCTCGTCGGCTTCTTCTCGCTTTCCCTGCGGTTCTCCTCTTCGCTTCTGGCGCTCTCGCCGCGCCACCCGCTTCTTCTGCGCCCCGTGCTCGCTCACGCTCGCGCACGCTCACTCCCTGAAATATGCCGCGCGTTGTGAGTTAGTTTAATATGCAAATGGCCGGGGAGATAACGGGTCGATCCGTGAAGAGTGGAGAAGGCTAAGTCGTGATTCCGGTAGCCGTGTCTTCTCAACCCTCCGCGTCGCTCCTCCTTCCCTTCTCTCTCTCTCTCTTTCTCTCTGTTTCTCTGCTTCTTTCTGTTTGCCTCTGCCGTTCGTGGACAGACCGGCGAAGCGAGTAGCGTCGCCTCGGCTGCCTGCTCCCTCGCTCGCTCGCTCGCGCTGAGTGAATTGAGAGATAAGGGGGCCCACGCTTAGCCCCCCATGGGCGGCCAGGGACGCATCCTTCGCGGTCGATCACTGCACCCGATCCTGGCGGTCTTAAAAGCGCTCCTAATGGATCGCTCCGTCGTAGATACGCCGGTGGTCTCTAGGAGCCGATCACTTTCCTTTGCCTCGTTCGCGATTGACGCGCGTCTTTTGCGTGCTCGCGGATCCATCGAACGTGGTAATCCCGGCTATGTATATTTGAAGGGATCGGAGCACGAGAGATAAAGGGTGTCGCATCGAATCGAAGGCGCAAGACGATCCCAGTCGTGACGTGGCTGGATCGCTTAATCCCTCGATGGGCCGATCGGCAGGGATGCGGACGCGGGGGTGTATTTAGCTGTATCTCGAAGGATGCATTCCAGCGTCGCGTCGCCGCGGTGGTTTACGGCGCTCTCTCTGTCCGTGTCCCGGCGTCGAGCGTGATGATCGGATAGAAGGTGGCGAGAAGCGCGGAGGAGAATCGATCGACGTTCCCTCGGCCCTCACGGTCCTCACGGCCCTCTCGTTCACGGTGAGAAAGAAGAACCGTAACGTCGTGGCCGGGCACGGTGCGGTGTTCCTCGTGGCCTCGGTGTTGGTCGATGTCGAGGTGTGTAGGAGGCTCGAGGGGGAGCCGAAGGGGGTTAGTAGCTAAGGTAGGTAAGCGCTTCATTAGGCCGCGAGAGCTCCCTAATTACACACGGCCTCATTAGCGGCTTCCACTCTGCCCCTCCGTTCCCCTCCTCAACCCTGCTCAACCCTGCTCAACCCTGCGCCTCAGCTCTGTACCGTCTATACGTGTACACCCCGAAGCCTCTTCGTCCTCGCCACTATCTCTCACTCCTTGCAGATATACGAGGGGAGAGAGTGCCGGGCGAGGAGCAACAGGGACGGAGGAACAACCGTCGAACGGATAGAGTATAGACGGACGGATAGAGAGAGGGAGAGAGGGAGAGAGGGGAAAGAGATACAGCGAGATAGGGAAGGCTTTGGCGAGCTCGAGGGAGCCACAACGCCGTGTTCGTCGCCGCAACGAGGTTCCCGACAACCGGCTGCGTCTCTCTGTCTGCCTAAACGAGCCAGCAAACCGCCAAATGCCACCTGATCGTTCTCCCGAACACGCTGAAATTACGCTGATCCCCGCCCGCTTTCCCAGCAAATTATCCACCGAACCCACCATGCCAATTTTTTCCCCGACTCGCCTCCTCCCTCGGGGAGAATTACGAGACCTTTGTGCCACGAGTCGCGCGCTCCACGCGATCCATCGCCACGGTCAGAACTTTTCCCGCCCGGTCGTATATGCAAATTTTCGTAGATTTCATTTCGATCAAAATTTCACCTATCCTCGGTCTTTATTTTCCCGGAAACGGTGGGTGGACGCGCGGAGACACCGTGGAAGGCTTAAGCCCCCCGGCTTTGCCCTCCTTGGTAACACCGCGAATGCCGAGCAAAGCTCGAACTGTCATCGCAACACTTAATTGACGGGGGGTGCTGCGCGCCGGAACAAATCCGCCCTTAACGAGCAAACTTACAGCCTCGCGTGGCAATTCGTATCAATTAACCGTGCCGACGGTCAGCCGATTCGACGAAAAAATTAACAGCCTTCTTTCCAACGGCGGAAACCACGTACTCGATACCGGTCCGCGCTCCGCTAACAGGCCACTCATTATTTATGAATTTAAAACGACCGAGGCTCAACCCTTTCGTTTCTTCCCCCCATGGGCAAATCGAAAATAGCTATGGCAGCCACCCCTTCTCGACAACCGGAACGGGGTGCGCAAAGCCCCGCGTCGTTTTTAAACGTCACTTAACGTGTCATTAAGACCCGCGCCGATGGCTAATTTATCGTGCTTCGTGGAACACTGTCCGTTTCTTCGATTCTGCGCGAAAACGGAGGAGTTTGGGGAAAGCCTGTTGCAAAAGTCCCAATTATAGTAATCACACGTATTAAACCTGACGAACGAGGCTGGCGGCCGGCGTACGACGCGTTGCTAACGATATACCGCGCGGTCGCCAGTGGGACGAGAATGCCTTATTTATTTGGACATCGGTAGAAATTTGAAGTGTCAAAATTCTGTTCTATAGCTTCATTAGAAGACACAAAGAAATAAATTTTATATTCACATTAGATTTGATCCAATTGTATACGAATCTGACCTGTATGAAAATTTTAATCTTCTTGTCTTTCAGTTGCACCAATTTTAAATTATTGCCTAAATCCTATTACTTCATAAGTTCCGAATATTTGACATATTACTGAGTATCTTATTATTAATGATTTTATACAAAAAAGATTCTGAATTAACTTGGATTTCATCGCTAAAAAAACTGTATAAAAGAAAAATGCGTTGCACTCAATGCTATAATAATTCAACTAAGTAGTGATTTAAAGTTTTGCACAGTCACCCAAAAACTGAAATATCTGAATTTACGCCTGTAATGGTAAGATTTTAAAAAAGTAGAAAAATTACCTGCTACTAACCGAAGTGCGAGCGAGAGGGAACAAAACAGTTGACACGAAGTTACCGTCGACTCTTTCGTTCTCTCATTCTCGACCGAAGGATTCCAAGAATTGTTGGTGATATTCACCTGGCGGACTACGCGTGGTAAAACGGGGCTATAACGAGGATTTACTGTATTCCAATCTTCTATGGTTACCCGGAGAACGCGAAGGCAACAAAGTAGATTCTGCGATCAATGGTCAGACGTCTGTCCGTCGTGTCCGATTAACTTTACGTCAGATTCCTCTTTGCAGGGGTGATTTTAACGATACCGTGAAATCGGTGTAGGGCGTTCGGTTCTCGCGCATTGGTAGACACGATTGTTCCGTGCGTCGCTACGGGCGATTGACGCGCCCCTTCTGCCCTTCAAAAATTAACAGCCACCGGGCATTATGCGGAATTAAAATTCAAAATAGCATAATACGGAATAAAACGACCGCGGAGGGGATCGATCGGCCGGCAAATTAAACATTGTCAACCGATGCGCGTCGCCTGTCTTTCGGAAAATCATCGCGCGTACGGCTGCCGCAGGGATTAAAATTTAAAATCACGTAATTAACGTTCTTTAAAAGCAACGGCCCGTGCGCCGCTGAAATTCCGCTTTGACGGCGTTTCCCGCGTGGCTCCGGTGCCCACGGAAAAATTACCAATGAAAATTACCCTCCGGTTACGCGCGTTTCACGGTGCACGTGTGTGCGTTTCCCGTGGGTACATTTTGGGTAGAAACTGGCTACGCACGTATGGGAGAGCGGGGACAAACGTAACGGCGTCGTGAAAGTAACACGCCTTCTCCTGCGTTACACAAAAGTTTCCAAAACGTTTGCTTCACATGGTTACGCGTGTTTAGTGCTTCCTTTCTTTCATTGAGTGACGCTGAGCAATAGAACGATTCGTATACCGTGGGCAAGCTGATTTCGTTATTTCAATAATTCAGGAAAGTGTCTCTTCTGTTTTTTTTTTGTTAATAAACATAGTTAAACTATAGACATTGATCCAATTATTTGTTAGAGCGTTCTTAAATACTTATTAATTTTTAAAAAGAAAATCATAAATATCAAATACAGAAATACATAAATTAAATACACAATATCAAATGTTTGAAACTGGTTATACATTTTTATCATTGCCTACTTAAAATATGTTTACTTAAATGTTTGTTTCTATCGTTTCTGATAATAAAAAATCCTATTTTGCTTTGGAAGAAATTTTTTTACTTAATTCTCCTGAAGATAATTAATATTACTTTCGTCCCCACGGTATGTTACTTTCGTCCTACCCCTGTAGGACAAAAGTAACAATGCCAGTCTCCGCAGAAAATTGCCATAACTCTTTGACTACTTATCATGGAAGGCTGAATTTGTGGTCAAATGATAAACCAAGAAACACACTATTTTAAGGCATAATTTTCGTTTTTATATATATAAGAGGGAATTAGCAGCTGGGCCAAATGTAAAAAATGTTACGTTTGTCCCCGCTCTCCCCTACTTAGAGTCACGGACGAATCACCTTTTCAGTCCTGTTGCCTCTGGACGGCGAGGGGTTGGTCAAAGACGACGGGACTGCCATCGCCCACCGGCCAGGCAGGGCAAGGGGGTGGAAAATTTGAGAGGGTCGCCGAGCGCGAGGATGAAAGAGGCTAGCTGAGGCAGAAAGAGGCCAGGTCCTGGTCAGACAGGCAGAGAGGACTCGGTCGTTTCGCCGACATGGTCCATCTGATTGATGCGTGTCGTCTGTCGGTGGAAGCGGTCGGTTGCGTGGCCGCGGACGGTCGGGGTTGAATGCAGTCGCGGGCCTCCGCGGCGCTTGGCCGCGCCGGAAACGGTCCATCACGTGACCACGTGACCACGTGACGGTCTGGCCTTTGTTCCGCGCGATCATTAGTCTGTCAATATGCCCAAACGACGCTCGGCTTGTACGCCCCTTGCATGTATGTATACGTATCTACCTGCACAATGCGTCCATTGTCTTCCACGCGCGCGTATTATACACCCCCATTATGCACGTGGACGCGTGCGTGCTTGCCTGCCTGCCCGACCATTCGCTCGTCTGCCTGCCTGCCTGCCTGCCTGCCTCCCTGCCTGCCTGCCTGCCCGCCTGCCCGCTTGCTTGCGAGACCGTGTACGTGATCTGGACCATAGGTCTCGTGAAAGCTCGTTCGAACGGGATCGATTGAGCTCGTTAACGCGATCGCTTCGACTAATGACTTTTTAGGGGGGTTCCTAAAGGGTGTCGCGTGTTGTATGCTAAATAAAGGAATCATAGAATCTGTCGATAGCTCGGATGACACCGGGGTGAAGCTGAGAACGAATGGGGTGCCTCGATCGCGGCGAGTTACCGATCGAAATGTTCGAGCCACGGCGTTAAACGTTACCCTGTTCCATTAGCGCTTCGCGAGGAAGGAGGCAGACACGCGAGATGTTCACCGAACGGCCGTAAATCACATTCAGGTTCATTGGATAATCCCGGCGGTGTTAATGTGTCGGCGTATCCCGGCAATGTCTCTGTCTCCGTGTCTCTCTTTCGCCGTGCTCCGGCTCCCTCCGAGTCACCGCGTCCTCGAGATCTTGCCAATGATCCAATGATCCCGGAGACACCCCTGCATGACTCTCCACCCCAGCGCTCGAGGAGCCTGGCGCGAAGAAGGGAAGAGCGACGAGGCCGATCCTCCCGCTAAATCCAGATATATGATGCGCGCGGCCGTGACATGCAAATCTGGTCAAAGCCTGGCGCTATTACGTTTTCAAATCTTTAAAGTGTGTTTAGACAGTCGAGCAAGACGCCCCCCCGGAGGATTCGCGCCTCGGTATCAGCTGGATATCGGGGCGCAGGGTCCTCGAACAGCTCACCGATTCCAGCTTCGTTTTGCTCCACGGAATTCAAGGGAAAAAGCGTTTTCGACGCTCGTCAAACAAGAGTCGTCCTCGTCTCGTCAGGGCGTTCGGACTCCGGTACGCCGGCCCGGACGATAACGGGTCAGCTGAAAGCGCAAAGAAAGAGCGCCGGACCTGTAAACTCGATCGACGATAATCGTAAAGAGCGAGCCGCGTTCCTGGAAGTGGTGGATGGTTCCCGGAGTGGATCGGCAGGGCAAAGAGACGCACGCGTGGCCAGCGTAAGCTTGGATCAAGTGGATCGAACGGATCCAACGGATCGAGCGGTGCGATCGTTGGACGTGGACGATCGATGCCCGTGGTGCTCCGCAGCCTGAGACGAGTTTTTGCCCTGCTCCGCGGCCGACAGGCATCGAACGTTTATTTCGTTTAACTTTCGATTCGTGCGGCCGTGCAGGGCGGTCCGACCGAGCCGAAGTGCGTGTGCGTCCATCTCTGCGGCTGTGTAAGAGGCCGTACGCAACCTTCGCGTTTTATAGCGGGGCCAATTAATGCTGGGCAAAAAGTAATCGGGTTCGAGGGTGGTCGACACCCACCACAAGCCACCCGTCGATTCTACAGCGCCCAGACCATCCACCGGAGTTGCTCGTCCCGAGCGATGTTAGACAATGGTGCGTCATCAAATTGTCAAATTCCCGAATTCGGGCGTATCGGCAGGACAAGGGGCAGAGGGAATAGGTTGCTCGGGACTCTGATAAGAACGGAAAGAAGCCTGGCCCGTCTCCTTTTTCTTCGTCCCGATCCCACGAGTCCACGGATCGATTGTGCTCTCTGTTTTCTTGCGGCGCGACTCTCGTGCGGATGCTGCCGCACAGTGGGACAAAAGGACCCGATGGAGATCAAAAATCTATAATTTTGGATCTGAACTAGGTATTTTAATGAAATTTGGCTCAATTTAACCGCAAATTTTTGGCTTTTAAGGTATATTAATAAATCCGATATTATCCCTCGGAGGCCCGTGCTAGGCCCCTGTATTTTTAGACCCATGTTTTAATTGGCCTGTAGCCCCACTTGTCGAAAACATGTTTAGAAAAATACACGGGCCTAGCACGGACTTTCGAGGGTTAATATCACTTATACTTATGAATATAACTTAAAGGCCGTAAATTTGCGGTTAAGTAGAACCTTATTTCATTAAAATATGTAGACCAAATCCATAGATATAGATTTTTGATCCCCATCGGGTCGTTTTGTCCCACTGTGTGCCGGTCGCAGGACGATCGGGGACAAAGAGACGAAACGCGGTCGTTTCGCGGAATTTCGCTTCTTGCGGAGGCCCGTGGTCGCTGCGAGCCTGCCCTTTCGCAGTCAGAGCGTCGGGCACGCCCGCGTACCGAGCATTGGCGACCTCGTTAACGCACGAATCGTCATTTTTCTTTTCCAATTGAAACGACGCATAGGAGCGGTCGTGGACAGTGGGTAATTAGCACCGTTGGAACTTGCGCGGCTGCGAGCTTCAACGAATCGTTCCTCTTCTTCTTCTTCTTCTTCTTCTTCTTCTTCTTCTTCTTCTCCCTCTTGTACGATGACTCGTGAGAGAGAAGAACGCGACACCGTCGATATCCGTGTTACTAGAACTTGCCAGCAGGTCTGCCGGTCCGTGCTGGAACCGAGGGAAACGTGGGTTTCGAGGTTATTTACACGGGGAGCGAATTCCGACGTCCGAGCGGGAGGCGGTCTCTGCGATACGCGTTTGTTCCTGTTGGCCGGCAAGAAATAATAATAAATACACGGCTGACCGAATGGTATTGCGCGGCTAAACTGATTCGTAAGCGTGGAAGCCGCGGAACAATGGGCGCGGACTCGATCGAGCGGCTTGAAGGGACGTAGGAGCGAAGGGGCGAGGGGGGCTGGTCAGGAGGAGCCGAGAACGACCGCCGACACAATGGGGACCAAGTCGGCGGTCTGACCTCCGACCTCCAGCTCCGCATCACCAGCGCATTCGCATTCGCATTCGCATTCGCGTTCGCATTCACATTCACATTTGGATTCGTCCATTCGATTGTGTGCTAATGCCTCGTGCGCTGCCCGCTACCGTGGCTTTGCGCCGCGACACCCTCCTTTTCCTCTTTAGATCTAGCCCTTCGCCTGGTTTCCCGCGTCCTCGAAAACGGTCGGGCCGACGCGCGGCGTGGCGCGGCGGCCAGCAAGATTTGGCGGGAATGCGAGAGAATAAACCGGGTTTCCTGTGGCCTTGCACCCGAATTTGAAACTTTCCCCGTTAGCTGGTGGCGGCTGGCGGATGGTGGCTGGCGGGGAAGCAGAGCGGTAGGCAGAGGGGTCAGGGTGGCAGGGGCCAGGGGTGGAACGAAGGTCAGTGTCTGCATAAAACCACGCGAGCGAGCCTCGAGGCTACAGGCTGCTGTTGGTTCGAGACTGCCGCCGAGGCGTTTGCTATGCGGGCTGCGCAGCCCGTGGCTACGTGCCCTGCCTGACGAGCCACGACTCAAATTCAACTCAAACTCTGCTTTCTGCATCTGCTGGTCCGCTTTCCCTCGTTCCTCTCCACTAACCTGCCTCTTCCTCCACGGCCACGGTTTTTAACTTCCGACGACCGGCGACCGGACTGGACTCTCTTACATTCGCCGTGCCCCTGGCCATTAATTCGGGACCAATTGTGCCTCGAATCTCAATAGGCATCCCTCTGACCTGCCTTCCCAACGGAATTCTGCTGATTCGCGGAAATGGAGCGGCGATTCTGCGCTTGTGATTGACGAGCACGCGGAACAAGGGGAAAAGGACTGACTATTGTCAGGCAGATTCTGCGACCAACGTGTCGGCGGCATAATTAGTGAAATACCCCGGTACATAGACCGGCACGCGAGATGGGAGTCCGAGGGACGGAACGTGCGAGCGAGGAAGCGTACCTCGCGATAATTAAACCGAAATAAAAATCCAATCGTGTCGCTCGCCCTCGACGTTCCATAGCCCCGATCGACTACCCTCTCGATCCTTCTCTGCCACTCTCTCCCTCGTACCCGGTCCATCGGCTGTCGTGTTTTTCTCCTCTCCTGTCGACGCCGTCAACCGTGTTTCGCGAGCTAATAACCGACGAATAATCGCTTCCGCTTATCCCCTCGTTTTTCGATAATGACTCGGACAGATAGATTGAACGGCCCTCCTACGACTTGGATTTCGCGCTGCTCGCCCTGCGTCGCGTGCTGCCTGTCCTCGGGCAACTTTTCCTTCGGAAGATTGTTACGGCGAAACGTTGGAACTCCAGGGAAATGGATCGCGCGCAATACGCGTGGCAGGGGTTGCGTCGGGATCGATTTTTCCAAAGCAGGAAGGTATTTCTCGAGCGACGCCACCGGCTACGAGGCACTTAACCTCCGTTTCGCCGCGCGATAGCGGCAGGATCAGCTGACTAGCAAAACTGACCTAATTATTATGCATTTATTCGCGCGTATTCAAATGCGCCGGGCGGCGCGGGCGCGGGCGCGGCGGCGGTTCTCTCTCTCTCTCTCTCTCTCTCTCGATCCCTCTCTCGCTCTCCCTCTCTCGCGTCCCTTTCGCTCTCCTTCGCATCAACTGACGTGCGCGTTCCTCGCCTGCACGCTTCCTCATGAACGCTTAACGCGCGCACGCGAAGAACGCGCACGCAGGTCGAAGGAACGCGAACCAGTCCTGCTGCATCCTCGAGCTGCATATTCAAAAAATATTCGACGATCACGAGGATATTCCAGCGGTTCTTCTCTTTAGAAATCGATTGGGAACGCTGGTGCATCGTCCGCAGATTGTCGACGATCGATGTGTAATCTGGATCGGCTGGAAGCGGCGCGATAAGTCTCGCTGTCGCCGTAAGAATCGTTTATTATCGCGCAAGTGGCGGCCGGGATTTAGAGCGATCGACTAATTGGACGGGAACTATGCGATCGGAGATTGCAAAATCGATCGGTGCTCTCTCGCGCGTTCAGCACGGCGACAACGCTTAGCATTCAAGGACGGATTAGCGGAAGCAAAAAACCCGCGAACGTACGCAATCCGCGGCGTTTTTTTCTCCGCCCAACCGTGCCCTCTTCGTCCCTCTTCCCCCTGTCATCGGGTTTTTCCCGTGTCCGCTTCTCTCTTTCTCTCTGTCCTTTCCCAGCCTCTTTCTCGTTCTCTCTCTCTCTTAAGCAGCGATTACAGCTCTGCGTTCGGTGCAACCGATCAGCCGAGAGGTGCGAAAGTCCATGACACGAGGCGCGAGAAACGGGGACAAGAAGAAGTGACATTAGTCTCCGGCCAAACTTCACCGACTACCGGTAAATCGAACCTTCGGAAATTTATACGAGAGTTCGCGGAACTCTGCCGACGATCCGAATTATTTTATCCGTGGCCGTGACTGGGGCGGCTATCAAACGCGCCGGACAGGACCCGATATCGGCCAGCGGAAACTGAATTTAATCGCAGCCAGATTGCCCGAGCACTTTGCCGTAAACTAACTTCGTCGAGGGAGAAATATATCCTGCATTCGTTAAAGGAGAAACAATTTGCTCTCGGAGAGCTATCGGCCGTCGTTCAATCGCGGCACTGGTACAACTTGTTTAAAAACAGGCGACACCGATGGAAAAACGTAGAATGACGTTTCTGCGAATTCGTACATATGTTCCTGCGAGTAGCCTGCTTGTTCCGAGTTCTATCGCGTATTCCGAGATACTGTGCGCGGAGAGAGAAGCTGGGGCTTCGTGGAACTGGAAAGACTGCACGAGTTTTCCATCGGCGTTCTCCGTGCCGAAAGGGTTAGTCGTGGATGTCCCAATGATTTCGGGGGAGAAACGGGAAGCCTATAAAGCGTTGGCATGGCGAAACAGGCATCCGACGTGTCGGCGCGTCTAGTCGGTCTTTCGGTCGCTCGGTCGATGCTTCGCTTTCGCCGTTGTCAAGCGTGTGCTGTGGAACACGCCGGTCCTACGGGATGCGCGTATGCACGCGCACCACCGTACCGCGGCACACGGTGACACACCGTGATAGCGGAGGCTGTGTACGTGGTACACACGTACGCGAGTCGTGGGAGGGTCGGGAGGGCGTCTCGGCGCCATGCTGATTTGCATGCGCCGCCATGACGGCCGCCGCCGCTCGAGCGGGGGTTGCGCGACGGACGGGACGGGACGGGACGGAGGGTTCGGAGGGTGAGCATCGATCGCTTTCTCCTGTCCGCCCGCTGCTTACCCCTCTTTGCCCCCTCTTTGCCCCTCTTGCCCATCCCTCTGTCGCTTCGCTTCACCCCCGCTTCTATTCCTCGTTTTACGTTTCGCGCTCTCCGCTCTTTTCATCTGTCCCCGTCTGTCCCCGTCTGTCCTCGTCGATCTGCCAGGCTTCGCGGTGTTATCTTTTCCTCTTTCTTCGTCCCTCCTCTGCACATTTTTCCCCCCCTCTCGCGTCCTCTTACACGATCACCACTATCCGCCGAACAACCCAGCCCCGACAACCACCACCGCACGCCCAGAAACCAGAAAACAACGGACTACCCTCCCGCTCTGCTCCTCGTGCCTGTCGCCTTCCTACTTTCCAGGTTCGTTCTTGTTTTTCGCGCGTCGCGAGAACTCGCTCTCGTCGGGGATGAACACGCGCTGATTTCTGGTCTCGAACAAGATTTTCCAGCGCCTCATTTTTTGGCAGACCGTCTCGGTAACACGTCGCACGCGTGCAAGCTGTCTGACCACGGCGGTTCTCGTTCCACTTGCGCGTCTGACTCTGTCTCTTGTACATAGAGTAAATCTTCGTTATAGTCCCGTTTTTACCATGCGTAATACGCCCGGTGACTATCCCCACCATTTCTTGAAATCCTTCGGTCGAAAGTGAGAGAACGAAAGAGTCGGCTACAACTTCGTGTCAACTGTTTCGTTCCCTCTCGCTCGGCTCTTGGGTTTTCTCACTCGCGGCATTGGCCGCACGGAACAGTCTTAGAGCATATACCACTTTAAGGGAATAGTGTCCTCGTCGCGTCGGCCGCCCGCTGCCAGCCCCGTCCGTTTATAACGAGGAATTACTGCATTCGGTTCGAAGTGTCGACTAGGCAGACACCGAGTCTCTGGCCAGTGAAAAAAGAAGGGAAAGATATCGTGATATGTCAGACGAGCGTGTTCAGGTGGGTCCGGGGACGGCCCGGGCGAAGGAGAAGGATGCTGCGAGGAACAGACACAGCCGTCTATTTACTTATGCGGCCGTGGATGAGCTCGGTGGGGTGGAGTAGGGCGGAGGGCGTAAGGGGTCGGTGCCTCCGGCTCTGTTTGTTTTCGTTGGACCACATAGCGTGATACGTTTGCGTAATGCGCCACGTCCGTCGTCCTTTCCTCCGCTACAACCCCCGTTTCCAGCCGGCTCTGGCTCCGGCTGCCGGGGGTGACGGTCGCTGCTGCGGAATCTGCCAGGCGGTAACTCATCCGCGCACTCGTATTCTCGGATATGTTTTTGCTCGTTCTCTCTGCTCCCCTTCCGCCGATAAAGGGCCGTAGAGACGGCACGGCCAAACCCCCATCGGAAATAAAGGAAGGTATAGAAAATCTGAGGCGCACAAGCTTAAATTCCAAGCAAGTTCTTCTCCATCCCATTCTCTTGTTCTTCGTTTAATTCCACTCCCTCGGCTCGACCAGCCACGGTTTTCGTCCCCTTATTCGCGGGGTCGTCGATGCGCACGGGATGGCGAGAAAAAAAACCGAATCGCCACCCTCGAGATTTGTGGAATCGATGCGTGGAAATAAGTGGACGCGACGCGCGTCCAGTGCGACGATCCTGGAACGATCTTCCGATTCGAAGCACAGCGCAGGGATAAAAAGAATCGGTGTGAAAGGGCGGTGCATGAATCGCGGCTGCTAATGGATCCGGTAGCGCGCGGTAGGCCGATGTAAATGGCCACACGCGTGTAATAAGATAATTGACCGTTTCGTTGGTCGGCGAGTGGATAAAGTTGGCAGGTGATGCCGTTCGATGACAGCAATTTGCCTCGGCTAGCACGCCTAGCAAAGTGCTCGCTTCCGGCCCGAGCGGTGCGTCCGGGAGCCAGCGTGTCTGCGGTCTGTTCTTAGATCGCGCGATATCCTCTCATCGAGGTGTTATTTAATATGCAGCGGATATTGAAGTCACGTGCACGTGCTTTCGACGAGTCTCCCAGCAAACTTGATTCCGCCTTGCCCGCGTATCTTTGTGCCGGCGGAGTCGTCTTCCATGTTCCGTTCGACCGCGCCACGAATTACTGGCCATTGCTTCGTGTACCTATAGAATTTTCCAAGACGAACCGCTCTACAGTACGATCGCCGTTCGAACGGCAGCCTGATTGGAATCGCGAAACATTCAGCAGTTCCCTCCGTTTTGTCCGGGTAAATCAGGAAGCAGACAGACGACAGAAGAGGTTTCGGTGGTCGGCTAGTCATCGGGCGGCATCTCGATAAGCGAAGCAAGAAGGAAAGGGCTCGCGGAAACGTGGCTTTTGTTGGACCGTCTATCTGGCCACGCGCGTTCTACGGGTAAATAAACGGAGCCTCGGATTCTGTGTGCGCAAAACACGCGAAGCGGGGATTCTCGCGTTTTCCGTATCGCGTCCGTGTAGCGGACACGAAGAAGAACCAAAAGAGGATGGAAAGCGAGATCGGGGGGGTGAGAAAGACGCGGTGGCTAGAAAGGAGAGACGAGGCAAGGGGGAAAGAGAGAAAGAGTACGGGTTACGGAGTAGTAGGAAGTACGGGGCGAACGGCGTGGACCCCTTGGATGGTTGCCTCATGAAAGATGCATAAGACGACTCACCGGGGGCGCGATAAAGAGTCGACAACAGACAGACCGACAGTCACCCCTGTGCACCCCCCTAATACCCCGATGCAATACACTGCCACCCTGCGTATAGGAATACCGGGATGCGGCAGCCACCCACCGCAGGGGGGTGGCTCCCACTATCAATTAATTATAATCTAGATTGATGGATCCGATCCACGTCCGTATCGGAGATTAGTCTCGCTTCTGTCGCGGACGACGAGTAGCGACGCGACGCCGCGCCTAGGTCGTCAACGATGGACTCGGAACGAGATCGAGGCACCCCTCGGAACAATGTTTTCCTCCCCGGAGTATCCCGATTCCGGTTGAACCGTACACGAACGAGGCTAGTCGCGACGATGGAGCAGCAACTGTGCGAGGGAGGTGGACAGCTAAAAGACGAGGAGGTGCGGGAAGTGAACGCGGAGGTACGTTTCCGAGGTCTGTGGGCTAATGGCATGCAAGCGAGCAGTGGCGGTGGCGATGCCACGCCGCGCCGGCAGCCTCCCCGTACCGACGCGGCTGGTCGATAGGAATTAGCATTTTTATGGGTCTATCCCGCTTACGTGCTACGGTGCCCCGTGGCACCTAGATTCTTCGGCATTGTTCACGCACACCTCGTACGCGCCTACGCAAACCCACGGCCAAACATTCGCGTCCGTCCAGAGTTTCTACACGGAGCTTTCCGACGTCACGTTTCTCCCTTCGTCGAGGGTCGATAGAAAATTCTGATGCGAAACGAATCCCAGGGAACGAGGATCGATAATGAATCGATCGTCGCTACCATTTACCGTCTATGGCTGCTTGCACGCCGCGCCGTCGACCAGCCAAAGTTGCGGCGAAAAACTTGTACCGCGTACACGGTCTACTTCTTTGGCCGATCGTCGACTAATTGGCCATCGCTCCGTATGATCGACCTTTCCGCAGCAGCTGAAAAACCGCGAGACTCGCGACGCCTCGGAATTTCGATGGAAAGGTAAGCGGAACGAAAGGGTAGGACCGCGGATCGCGCGTTGCTGCCGCAACACCCTGCGAGCGAAGGCGCGCGTGGAAAGCGTAAAGTCCGCGCACGGTCTATGGTCTATGGGGTGTTTAGTGCGTATTACCGGGAGAAGGCGGCCATGGGGGTTGGCCGGCAGGGGTCGAAGGGAGCGACGGAGGGGAAGACGACCAAAGAGACGGAGGGTGAGGACGACGGAGCGAGGGAGGATGGAGCGTCGAAGGGCCGGAGGGTCTTTGCCGAAAGGCGCCTGCGCGTTTCCATGGGCACCGTGTCTGTACGCCCCCTCTTCTTCCAACAGGGGGTATATATCCCATTCCAACGCACTCGTCCCCCCCTTTAGTCACTCCATCTCGTTCTATCACCGTTCCTTCTCCGCTCCCTGCTGCCCACTTTCAGTTCCTCTGGCCCGGAATCTCTCCCTCTCGCTCTCCTTCGTTCCTTCTCTTCCCATCGCCTCTGCACGGAATCTCGTGCGCGAGATACAAACGGACCGTTCCTCTCGCTTTTCATTTCGGTCCTGCCGATTTCCCAATGCGTTCGACTATTCCTGGGACCCCCGGAGCCACCGCGGGCTTTTTCATCCTTCCAAACCTAGTCGCATCGCTGACCCAATTACAAGACCGTTACTTTTGCGCGGCGTTTGTCGAGCGATCGCGAAAAAACGTTGCAGCTGTCGGTGGAGGCCGCCCTTCGATCCGTCGCAGAAAAGTCCACGCGATTCGCCGAAGTCGCCACGTTCGTTTTAATAATATTCGTGTAGCGGGAGCGAAGAGACGTGCTCGCGTGTGCGCGCGCGTCCCTGCCGTTTTTCGGCCCGATTCCGTCCTCGTAAAAACATCACGAGTCCCGGCCGTTTCTGTTCAAACAAAACCACCTTGTCCGCCACGGTTTTTTCGACTTTACATTCAGGTCCACGTTTTGTTCGGCAACTCGACGACGGACGGGCGGACGGACAGACGGACGTGAGACGAGGACAGGTAGAAAAACTCGTGGTGCACCGAAACTCGAGAGTAGAGAGTCGAGAGTCGAGAACACCGGATGGAACGACGCGACCGCCTACTTCGACCGCGGAACACGCTCCGTTACGCACGCACACACGCGCGCACGCCGTTGTACGACTCCTGCTCACCTACGTCTCCTCTTGCATGCGTAGCACGAGTGCTTTTTAAATATATCAGGCATCATGACTCCGCCGAGACGAAACCAAGTCGGGCTAGGCTCGATTGGACGCTACCTACCTGGGCGAAAGCTCGATGATTCTTCCAGCCGACGAGGGAACGCGAATGGAAACGTTGACGGACTGAAAGTTGGAAAATAGACCTGAACGAATCGTGCTTCACGAGGGGGGACTCGGGAGATGGTGGAGATCCGGGGCACGTCCAGGAAATGGATCGGTGCAACGTTACTCGTTCGCCACGGGATTCGATGGAAATTAGGCGGTGGTTTACGATCGATGAACCAGAAGGTGGGATCGGGTATGCAGGAACGAACGCCAGTGGAAGCTGGAAAATAAACGCGGCTCGTTTGCTCAGCCGCGGACGCCACGAATGCTTAGAATGTCTGTTACGCAACAACCTGTTTTACGAGTCGCATTATCCCACGCGATTCGTGTCGCGCGTGGGTTACGGCATTGACTGGCCACTGCGTTTATGACGAAGTTAGCGAGTGGCCGTGCAACGACGGACGGCCCTCGAGCTCCTCGATCGGAATACTTATGCGTGTATTACCGAACCGCAGAGGCGCGAGATTCACGGTTAATTCTCGAATCGTCGCCCCGCGGTGGAACCTCCGGTTGCACAGTGGTCCGAATCGCCGAAAACGTGATAAATAATCCTTACGATCATATTTCACACTTTGTTATTATGAAGATGGTCATTCCAGGGGTTTTTGGGGTCGCAGAATCTGATTCAGGGGTCAAAATTTTTATTAGATTAAAACTAAGCCCTGTAGGGGAGAGGAAATGTCTATAAAATAATGTTGTGTTTTGTTTAACAATACTGTGTGATTTGATTGCGTTATTTGCGTTATTTTTATGATAGCAGAAGCTATTGAGCGCGTGGAAACTATAAGGTTAATAATTTGTATAAATTCCCATTTCAGATATTGAAAATGCTTTCATTTATCCATGAGGTGAAATTGTGAATTCTAAACTAAACATACCTAATATTATTTTATAGAAATTTCCTCTCCCATAAAGGGCTTAGTTTTAATCGAATAAAAATTTTGACCTCTGAATCAAATTCTGCGACCCCAAAAAACCTTGGAATGACCATCTTCATAATGATAAAATGTAAAATGTGAACGTAAGGATTTTTTATCACGTTTTCGACGATTCGGAGCACTGTGTGCCGTCTTTAAACAGTCGCGCACTGTACCGGCAACTTGCCACCATTATTTCCCTAGTTTACGCGATTACCCTCACATATATTTTCTCGATGAGATCCCCCCAGCTCGCGAGGAGAGATCGACACTTGCCCATCGAGGAAACGTTGGGTGGTTAACCGCGCGGGACGAAAGGGCCGCTCTCGTTGGAATAAAAAAGGCTGTTTATGATTTTTCTATTGAAGCGTAACTAGGTGGCACGCGAGCTGGTACGGGTGATAAACTCCTTTACGTGGCAACTAACCGCGCGCGGCTTCGGAGGGTTCGGCCGAGCGCCGGCTGCGTTTACCGTTTACTATCGCCGTTACAGCCGCTCGTACACATAAATCGCTTTACGATCTGTCGCTAAAAACGGATTTCATGCGAAAGTAGATGTCTGCCAGGGACCGCAACCGCCGTTCCCGCGGAATCGACTGGTCCCCGACCGACCAGCCTCGTTTCCTTCGCCCTTACATCACAATCGGTAGACTCATCATCCGTTACCATTTCTTGGTCGTATCTTTCGGTAAGTCCTGGATCCCAACTTGTTGAACTTTGCTCGGTGGAATCGCGATTAACTCGGAGTCGACGAGTTGGACGACCGGTGTCTCGACGCTCTTTGTTCCCTCGTCGCGATTTTAAGGATCGCCGATCCTTCGGGAAGAAGAAGCAGCCTTGAAGAGCGTAAATGAGTGGTTGAGCGGGGGGCAAGTAAGGGAGCGGCGTGGCGCGGCAACGAGGAGGACGGCGGTTGGGAGAGCGAGGAGGGTTGGGCGCGAACGAAACGGAGGACAAGATGATGGATGGCCCCTCTCCACCCACCTCTCCACCCTTGGCTGGGCTACGGGAACCGAGGGCGTCCCGACGCTGACGACGATGCTGACGCTAATGAGCAAAATATGAGGCGCCACCCTCTCCCTCCTCTTCCCTTGGTTACCAAGGCCTGCTGACTGACACCCTCCTCGATTCTCTCGCTCTCCTCTCTTCTACCCTCGCCAGGTATCGATTGTCGCCCGCGCGTTCTCCAAAAGAATAAGAAGGCGACGAACGCCGCGAGGGGTGGCGGGAACGAGAGTATCCGCAACGAAAACAAGACGATCTATCCGGCTGATTACTTTCGCTCTACCTCCGGCAATTCGCGAAAGGACTCCGGATCGTGGCTCACCCGCCGGAAGCGAGCCCGACGACACGTATTGGCCGCACCGACTTGGCGAAAGTTCCCTCGTCAGGAAGCGCACCCGCTACTTATCGCGTCCCGGCACAAAGTCGAAAGTTTCGCGTGCACAGATCGAAAGCTTATCGGCGATCGTTCCATGTAAATTACGACATCGACGTTCGATTAAATCGGTGTCGGTTCTCCCGAAAGCCGAGGCACCTGTCATCCCTCCCCCCCTCCCTGTCGGCCCTCCTCCTTCCGTCTTATCCCGGCGCGAGCGTTCCGCTGGGCAAAGGGTGTGAAGCGTGGTCGGGGGAAGTTTATCGCGGTGGCGTGGAGGAACGATAACGGCGGAGTCAGCCGGACGCATAGCGTTTATCGTGAAATCTAAATAAATAACGGCGGCCAGTAAATGCGAGCATAACGAGCGGAGCTCGTGGCCGGCGCGATGGGGATACAGCGAGAGGAGGATGTAGGTAGGAGGGAGGAGGGGAACGCGTGGCATTAACGAGGAGCTGACCGTGTCTCCGCAGAGTTCCCTCGAACCACATCCCCTGGCGAAGGTTGAGCCACCTTGCCCGTGGACACGGGGTTAGTGCCGGATGTCCACACTCGTTTTTATCGCGGACGGGATGCTCCGTTGGTGAAAAAGGGACCCGTTTAATTTCATTTCGCCGGCACCGCCCCCGTGCTCTCGACGCCCGAAGCGACGAGACGTCGCGAAAAAGGAGCTGGCCGACGTTTTACGAGCGTACCCGTAACCCTCGCCCCCCTCCTGTCGACGCCGATTCTGCATTTCTGGTCTCCTTGAAAAGCTGCCGGCCGCGCCGAGCCGCGCCGCTTCTGCCACGGCTTTATGCCGATACGCCCTCCGCTCTCAGCTCTGTCCCTTCCCGCGAACTGCCTCGGGTTTTTAGCCTCGCGACCATTTCTTCCCTCGAGTCAGTGTCGACGCGTCCGTCCGCTCGTTCCGTGGGCCTGGCAGCGTAGAAGAATTCGCGTAGGCGTGCACGCGAAGCGGATCTCGCGCGACACTTGCCCTGGCCGTGGACCAATTCCGAGAGAAAACCGATTATCGAATTTAAATGTACAATGAGCCATTGTGCGCGTGTAACGCCTCGTAAATTTCGATCGTTGCCTGGCTCATCGCCTGGTCTATCTTTAGCCTCCTCATACGTCTTCGGATAGTCCAAGTTTCAACGGAGAGGATAGCCTCGACGGCAACCGGTGCTCTAAACTATCAACGATCTCGGGACACAATTGAACGCCACGCCACGCCACCCCTTTTCCTTTCTCGGCCGAAAAAGGGAACGGGGACAACGCGTAGGCACGTCGAGAAGAACCCTCCGACATGCCGGTCGGTTCGTTTTATTGGGTTGCCTTAGTTTTGCGTTAACGATCCCGTTCCGCCGTCACGCCTACCACGAACGGGAGCCGAGGAGAGAGGAAGAGAGAGAGAGAGAGAGAGGGGTTTTTGCGCGACTCTCGCAAAGCAAGGCGTTCTCGCGTCCCCGAGGAGGAACGTTGCCGGAGCCTCGTTAGAAATTACCGCGCCGGTCCGTCCTTCTCGCCGTTAATGAAAGCCTGGCCTCCACGGCCAAGATTATTCGCGGTTTTTGCGCGGCGAGGCTGCCGGACGAAGAAGACGGGACGAGCCCCGTTGGACGGGGCTGTGGCTCGGCGGCCCCGGCGCAAGAATCGCGGAGGGAGCCAATTAATTTGGCAAATCATCGCGTCCCGTTGTAAACAGGCTGGTTCGATCTGTCTTGGCGGCGGGGGAGGAGGTTGCCCAGAGTTACTCGGAAGGGCGGCCGAATCCAGGCAAGGGTGCCGCGAGGGTGGATATCAAAGGGGAAGACGAGCGATATCAATCCCCGGAGAAGCCACGGACTCGTCCTCTTTCTCCCCCTGCGCCCCACAAGCCAACGCATTCGCAGTTCTCAGCCGCGAAATCCTCCGGTGAAATTTATCGCCGTCGTAACCGAACGCTTCCTCCATCCTACGAGCTATTCGAATCTTCTCGCGCTTTTTCGAAACGATGGATCTTGGCGACCGAGTGAGAAACCACCGAGATCATCCTACGGGATCGTGCACGCTCCCCCGTTTCAGTTTTCCTCCCCTCTGTCTAAAGGCTTTCATTTTATGGGCACGCCGGTTGGATATGTTCTTCAATGTACCTGCCGCGAAAAAGCTCTCGACGCGAAGGGCAACGAACGTAGAAAGTACTCGCGGTAGACCCACGTTGATCGATTGCGAATCATTAGAAATGGGGGAAAGAGGCTCGGAGGTGTACGAGGAATATCGTATCAGCAGGCTTTTCCTTGTATCTTATCGCCAAAGGTAGATCGAGGCGCACGCGAGGTCAAGGCGGATCAGCGAGGCCACGCAATCGCGATCCGACTTTCGGACAAGTATACGAGGTCAGCCTTCGATTTTTAAGAAGGCTGTGGGTACGTCCCGATCCTGATAACGTATTGCCGCTTTGCACGCTCGTCGACAAATACTCGAGATGCTGCTGACAATCGAGCCGAGCAGCTTCCGAGCGGCGGGATAGCGAATCGAGTAGTTCCATCCCCGGAAGTCTGTCTAATTTCGCGGAGGACGATCCCATCGAGAATCGTAGGAGGTCGTCTCCCGGTTATCTTCGACCACCGACAAAAGCCGACGCGGAATATGAAGGAAATGGTGAGCACCCCTCCCAGCGACGACATCTCCACCCTTCCTCCCCCGCCCCCCTCCCCCTCTTCTTCTCTCTTTCTCTCCGTCTGTCCCCATCTATCTATCCGAGCAGCAGCTATCGCCCCGTCTCCGTCCCGTCTCTTTCTCTCGAGCGCGAGATAGGGGTGCCTAAGGGGTGCGCCGGGCACGCGGGGGTGGTTCTTTCCCTCCTGTGACGGAGGAGTTGAGAGTGCCGTTGAATATGCATGAGCCAGCTCTTGCTTCTATCCACCGTCCTAAAAACATCCAAGCGAACCGAACCGACCGATGCGATGCGATGCGATGCGATGCGATACGATGGTTCCGACCAACCGACCGACCGACCGCGCGCGGCTCCCGTCGCGTCGCTCGCCAATCAATGTCTCCGGCAGACTTGTCTCGCGAACCTCTGCCCAGGCCATACCGGGTCATCTTCTCCCAAAAAACACCCTCAGACCCTCCATCGAATAAATATCTCGCCACCATCCCCGCGACAATCAATCGATCGATTCTCCGAACAAACTCCGCTGCTGGACCACCCTAGATTCAGGAGACATCTCTTGTCTGAATGCTAAGTTTCCGAATATACAGAAATTGGCTGCTAATTGCCATCGATGAATGGGCATAGACTGATTTTACGTTGAAAGGCAGAGTTTATCGGACGTGTGGCAAGACGAGAAGCTCGGTCCGAAGGAACGCCAGGTGTCTCTTGGCCACCGACGTCCACGTAACTACGCAACCGCGTATACGCGGGACAGCCTTAATGCATTCAAATGATATTCAATGTGGCGCGCTGACGCGAGTGCTTTCGACAAATTAACGCCGCGTATCGAGTGACTATCTGTCGCTGCCGTGTTCACTGACCGTGCGGCAGAGTAGTTCCACCGGCGTCTTGCGGATCGAACGCGTAATTGGGGGGTTCCGATAAGATCCGACGCTCGATTCCGCCGGAATCTCGAAGCGGGCCTTTGCTCGCCACTACCACGTAAACATGCACGTACAAAACGGTGTTGCGACGCAACAGGAAGTTGTAGAGAATCCTCATGGACACCTCTCATCTATCATCTATCGGACACTTGAATGTCCAGTCAATCGATCTGGGTATCAACCTGGAAACGCGCATCATAGCTCGACGAAGCTACTAAGTATCCGCGGGGCAGTGAAGCGCCACTCCCAGTGGACTTGGTCTGCGAGTTGCAACTGTTGGATCCTAGAGTTCACCGGGCCAAAGGTGTAGGCACCGTGAAGAGTCCAGACGAAGGACTTGGACTCCTGATGAGGACCTTGCGATTCAAAGGCAACCAAGGAGGGACATGGTCCTGTCGCCATCTCTCGGCAAGGTTAGAAGGTGCGGTAGCCATTTTGTTTCTGGAGGTGGCCAGAAGGTCGCCGTGGTGTCGCGGCACACCCGCGCATGTCCATTGGTCCCTCCTACGTTGTCCTCGCGGCTGTGGCGGCTACGGTTGCGGTGGCGGTGGCGGCGGCACTTCTCGTCTCGCTCCAGCGACAGCACCGTTTCCTCTTCTGCAATCTCTCCTCCTCTCCCACTTAGACATCCTCTCTCCTCCCGTCGTCGAGGTCCCCACCTTCTCTTTCGCGCCCCTCGCTTCGCTCTGCTCCTCTCGCCAGCGTTCGTCGAGGCTGAAACCTCTGCTCCTCCGCTTCGCCGCTTCACCGCTCCTCCGCGACGATCTCCACGTCCCGCTAGCCTCCCCTTCGTCGTTCCACCACCAACCGCAACACCAGCCCCTCTTGCTCCTTCAGCTGGTCCCCGTACTTCTTCCTCCCCGTCGACCGGTGCGGTCGCTCGCGTCCACGATATTATCACTCCGCTTTACTGGCGATTTATCGGCCTTTATCAACTACACCGGACGGCAACGGACGGTGCGTTGGCGTCGTCATCGTCGCCGTCGATGGGCGCCCAACGACTACGCCACGGTCTCGGCCACACCAGCTGCTTCGCTTTCGGTTTCGGTCGCGGTATGCTAGGCTTTGATTCTGCGTGACAAATCCTCTCCCCGTTATGCAAAATAGATGGATGGGAAGCCGAGTAGTTGTCCGATGCAAGAAAAGTGCTGCCCCAAAGGTCGCAACCGATCCCTGGAAACCGTGCTACGGCCAGGACGACAACTCTGCCGCCACCGCGGCGTATCGGATCGTAAATCAGCGCGGGTGGCTTATCGTCTCGTTCCGAGCAACTCCCGTGCTCTTGCCTGCTCGACTTCTGGCGCACCCGTCGCGCAACCGACACCCGGTTCTTCGTGTACTCGAACTTCTTTCCGCCGCACAGTGGTTCCGAATCGCTAAAAAGCGGTGAACCCCTCGCAACGTACTTCAATTTGGTCAGGAATCGGTACTCGGAGGTTTTTGGGGTCTTAGATTACAAATCTGAAGCCAAAATTGGAATGAACCAAATGGCGGATCTAATATCACTATGGTATAAACGTTGTTTTTCAGATAATTTTTGTGAAAATTGATTGTTTTTCGATTTTTTTACTAAAATGATGTAACTAAGAATGTTGGATTTATTATGACGAAGTTAATTTCGAAACTTTTTTAAAATTATTTTGAAAATTTTATTTTTTCCGATTTTAGTGAAAAACTCAATATTTTTGTGTTTATTAGGTCGCGTATCTAAGTCAAGTATAGTGTCGAAAATAATTTAAGAAAACTATGGATTATAAGTGTTCATACACATTGAGGGACAAAAGTATGTGGACACCTTTTAAAATCGTATAACTTGTTTAAAATTGGTCTAAATAACTTGAGTTTTTGTTTTGAGAAGCTAAAATTGCATTTTTTTTTTTAAACGACGTAACACGCTACTTAGCAAAGTAGTCATTCTAGTTTTTCAAAATAACCCAAGTCGCTTGGACATATTTTAAACAAGTTATACGAGTTTAAAGTGTATCCACATACTCTTGTCCCCCACTGTAGGGAGATACTAAATGCACTTGGCACTTCAAATTTTAATATCTTAAAAAACCGCAAATTTCCGGAATTACAAGAATAAATTCAATATATTTTACTTTGTTTCTGTGAAATTTTATGTTTATAACACCTACCGTAAACTGGGGGAACATAGACAAAAACCTTTTTTCTTGAAGATTTTGTTATATAATGTACAAATTAACATGTTTACATTTGCTTTAAGTATCCTATCATAACATTGCAACTTTTGTGATTGTACTAAAAGTGTCAAAATCCATAAAATTTGTGTCCTTTTCTTAGTGTACCGGGGTAACATTGACACATCATTGTAGATAACATTAACGGGTTAAGTTTTACTAATCTCACGTAAAACACCGTAACTCCAGTGTATGCCAATGTTCCCCCAGTTTACGGTACTTTAATGGTCATCTATTTCACATATGGATCTTTTCAGATAATTTTTCTCTGACATATTAAACATGCTCCCATTTTTAAGACATTAACGATGTTATATCTCAGTAACCAATCAATATATTTAAGAAATTCAAGCCTCATTTCGAGCATTGATATATACATATTCGACAAATCTGCTGTAATAGCAAAAAACTGTTATATACTTGGAGAATTGAATTTTGAACAGCTTTTCGCCCGATGGCACCACTGTGCGCCGCGTCGTTCCCGAGGCGATCCCCGCGTTCCTGTCGCCGCTGCCACGCTCCCGTAAATCAAGCTCGTCGTGAGAACCCGCGGTTGCAGCTACGCTGAACGATTCCGGAAATGTTGGGGCGATCGCCGCATCTAGGAGTGCACGATGGAAACTTAAAATCCATCGGCTGGGGTAGGGGTTTTGGGGAAATCCGCCCGCTTTCGGAGAGGCTGGATTCCGATCGATCGTAGCGTGGCCTTTAAGAGGGAAAGTTTTAACGGTACGTTCATACGGGAACTGGTGTTTCGAGAACTCGAAATATGTACTTGCCGCGCAGTCTGCCAATCTCTATTCAACGCGCGCCGCGTTGCTGTCATAAATTAGAGAGTCGGGTCACGCGCGGCGAACTGGTGTATGGAGCAGCAGATATTTACAAGTATTTACAAACTGCGATATCTTTTGACATTACTGTCCACCGGGGTCCACCGGCTGACGATAATTTAATATTCCCCGAATCGATCGGTCGCGTACGAGATTTATTTTACGGCACTTTGAGCGGCCGTGCGGGCGCACAGGTTTGCCGAGGCGTGGCTGGACGTTTCCCGTTTCGACGCAGACGACGATGTTTCAGTGTCCTTAATCGTTCCCCAAATTGGCTAGGATTTCTGCGTTTCCGGGAGCCGCTATAGCTCCCGGTGGCTTCCTACCGCTCGTATAGACTGAGGGACCAGGAGGCGGCTAAAGTAGCCTCGGCTAATTCGATCCGACAGAACGAACAGCGAGCACGCAGGTATCAATTTCATGGCGTTCGTGCAGCAGGTTACTTGGAATGGTCGGTCGGTCGCGCGGTAATTTACGATCGCGGCCATCATCGGAGGCCCGCTAGCGGAACCCGACTCCCACGTTCCTCCGCGATCGAACGTCAGATTGAACCGCGGATTTCTCAGCGTGCGCATCCTCGCTATCTCTCATCTTATCTCGCGTATCGGCCGTGTCGACTACCGCGGCGACTGTGCGCGACGCTCGCTTCTGCCGCGGTTTATTCCCACCGATCGTTCTCTCCACGCGAACCAGGTCGTCTTTGTGATCGCGTCGCGTCGCGTCTCCTCCGCGTCCCTCCACCCAACCGCGGGGCTAATTTAATCGCCGTTTGAAAATTTTTCGATCGTTGCAGACTCTCGGACGAGTGCACTCGTCCCGGAAGGAACGAGTAGCCCTGAGTGCCTGTTGAAGCCGACGTCTAGACACAAGGAAATACGTCGCGGATGATTGCAACTATCGTTGACGTGGTACGACTAATGAGCGTTTCTCGTACAGCGAGCCTCCGGCACTTGTCTGTCTGATCGTCGTCGTTTTCGAGAGGCACGGCGATCGATCGATGTCGTCGAGGATATTACAACGCGATCGGATTTTTTTCTGCAGGGAAAATCGGCCGGATCACCTCGGGGTCCATTTCGTGCACCAGGTCGCGCCATTCCTCTTTCTTTCCGTCAGGAGGTTCTGGCTCGGTCGGTCGTCGGGCGGGCGAGGGGACGCGGCGATTCCATTTCCCGTCGTCATAGTCGTCGGTTTACATCCTGTTGGTCGGTGGAGGGTGCGCGCGGTCGCGAGAACGACGGGACGGAACGGGACGGGACGCAGCGCAGGCTGTGTGTCTGCGAGGCGTAGGTAGAGGTCAGTCGCGCGTGGTGGTGGTGGTCGTGTCGGGTGTATATAGATCGGAGGCACCGATGCACGGTAGAGTGCTTTCGAGGCGAGTGCAGCAGAGAGACTCACGGTGCTGCACGGTCTGGTGATTAGCGCCGCCCCCTGGGGACGGCAACCGCCAATCGGTGGACGGCGTCGCGACGCCCGCCGTCGTCGCTTCACCCGCGAGCCCGCCACCGCCGGGAGTCCCCCTGCAGGTCCGCACAATCGCGGATATAACGGATAGCGTCAGGCAAAGCCACGACAAAAATCAATCACCCACTGCTTCCTCCTGTTCTCTCCACGCGCACCCCTTTCCACCCTTCGAGGACTCCTGTCTCTCTCTGTCCCCTTTTCCCTTTATCCCCTTTTTCCCTTTTTCCCTTTTCCCCTTTCCTCTATCGAGCTATCGGTGTCTCCTCAGCTTCGCTTGTTCTTTGTTAGCACTTTCCATCTCTCTTCACCCTCTTCCATCTCTCTGTCCGACCCCACAGAATATTCCCCGCCGCGAACCAACTCGTGTCTCGCAAGGTACGGGAGCATACGAAATTATAGATAGCTGACTGTTACTCGGCTGTGTATGGATCTCGTTCTCCCTGTTAAGCTCGGTTAGTTAACCGCCCGTTAACAGCAAACTTTGCTTCGGAGTTGAAGGTATCTTGCGAATAGTTGGGGAACGTAAAGGAGGGATGTGTGGAAGTCTCGGTGCGTTGCTCGTGACCGATTTCAACCGAGGCATCTTCCCACGTTTTCACGTACCCCATTCACGCGCGCGTATCGATCTTGTCCACGTTGATCCACGTCCTCGTGGTCGACGCGCACCAGCGAGGGCAAGGACAAGCGAGATGTCGTCCGCCCCGGCGAGCTGACCGACGACCTACCTTGAATTTCATTCACACACACGGGGAGGTCGCGTCTCGACGCTTACGCGGAATACAAAACAACGTTCCCATGGATCGGGCGGGACGCCTCGTGCCGCTCCTGCCTTCTGAAATGAGGCTACCATATCAAGAACCCGTAGGGTCTATCGTCCTCCGCGATGATTCTCAACTAAATTCGCCTCGTTGACGAAGAAAATTATAGTTGCCTGGCCCGACAATGGTCGTCGCACGACTAATCGGAAATTAATTCGTCGGCGGTTGTGGCTCTCGACGCGCCCCGTGGGAGGCAGACAACTCCCGTTATCGAAAGGATCCGACTTTTCCAGCGGAGTCAATTTCCTGCGATCGTTCGCAAAGGAAGACGGTTGAGGGGCGTTAGAGGCTGGCAGACGCGGAACGGGGCATCGGGACGAAGAAGCCAGAGCGCGGAAAGTGCAGGCCGTGACTGAAAACATCCCATGGCGATAAGGATCTCCCGGCGATTAATTGGTACGACAGCGGCGGCACACATTGGCGGTGCGTTAACGGGTACACGGCAGCCGTGCGGTAACCGGCTGTATCGTGCGCGATATCTCCTTATGACGCCGGACGACCACTTCCTCCGCCTCCTCGTCCTCGCGTCCAACATCCTCGAGTTGACGAAAAAAAAAGAAAGAAAAAAAAAAGTAGAAAGGAGCAGGATAGGGAGGCGCGCCTACCGGGAGCGCCGATAAAGAAGGGACCCTGGATCGCGGTGCTCTTGCTCGCCCCGGAAACACAGCTCTGGGCAAGGTCTGCCGGGAAGCCAGTTGCCGGAAGTTGCCAAGGCAAGGCGCTGCTTGACGCGGCGAAAGCTCTGCCAGCCTGCCCCGAAGAGAAAAGCTTCGCGCAAGCTCGCTGCAGGGATCTACTTGCCCTGGTCGGGTTCGTATCCCCGGTGCTGATGCACGACGGAACGGTCCTCCTACACCCTTGCTAGAATCTCGCCTTCTACCCCAGTGATAACGTAGGGATTCCTTATCCTTGGGAATCCTGTCGAAGGAGAGCTTCGGATAAGTCGGCTGAATCCACGGCAAAGGTGCTGCTCGCTACGTGGACTTCGCGTTGTTCCATCCATGTTTCCAGCTTCCGCGGGTTACGATCCTCCAGCGATCGAGAGGCAGCACCCGTCTTCCTATCCTCGCTCGGATCTCGACGTCGCGACGTTCGCCGACACCTTGGAACAATGTAAACCGGCTTCCCCATTAGGCAGCCGGTCGTGATAAATATAGGAAGCGTCGAATCGCAGTGCCGGTGGTTGGTAGCCGGGCTTCAAGCTGCATCGTAATTGATTCCCACGTCGCACCGGCATACGGCTCGACCGTTAATCACTCCTCGTTGACGTTACACGCGCGCCCGTGCTCGCCCGCTCGCGATCTCTCGATGCCCGATGCCCGACGTTTCTCCGCTCGGTGTAGGTACCTATACGCAGCTTACCGTGCGTATATACTCATCCCTACGCGCCTCCGTGTCCGTCCTGGACGATAAAGCGCAGCTGCACCGAACCCGAGACTCCGCAAGGCTCTGGGATCTCTCCGACTGCCGCGGCGCCGTCTTCCGAGGTCAGCCCCGCTGCCCGTGGCACACGCCGAACATCCTTGGTCCACCTGCTCCTTCTCGCAACCGTTTCACCTGCGTTCGCGGACGCCTCGAACGTACTCGCCCAAGCTTTCTTTCGCGTGCACGCGACCGGCACTCTGGACGGTTCCAGCTGATTCCCCCGAGTCGATCATCCATCAGGGCAGGTCCCTTTCCAAATCTGATTTACGGTTCCATTGTACACACTCTGTCAATCATTCTTACATTCCAGTCATAGATATACCGCGTAAGTAACGGGGAGAGAAAAATTCCTCGAGCTGTCGTTCCTTCGATGTCTAACTCTCCACGGCTTTTTCTTCCCAGCCACGCGATTTGACGATCGTTCAGAGAATTGGACGTTGGAGTGGCATTCTCGGCGGAGCACCCCACACCTTCTATTAGAAACGTCGAAGGAGGACTCGTGGCAGAGTCGTGGGAATACGTAGGTTGTCGTTGGTGATCATATCCGTCGCGGTAGATTCATGCCGAAGACGTTGAGGTATAATTGTCCACGGGGTAAGCAAGGAGTTTGGGCACACCTTGCGCGACAGGTGCCATCCCGTTCGCGAGCGTGTAGCGTGTGTAGGCTTGGGGAGCGAAAGCCAGGGCCAGGCTGTGTGTATGTCGTATCGTTCGGTTTGGTGGCCGCGGCCACGGCCGTGTCCGGCCCCGCTGGTAGACGGTATCGCCAGTACTTAAAAATATGTTAGCGACCGGTACATAAGCACCGTGACCTCCGCGATACGATCTAAAGAGCTCGGGCTCGGGCCCCGGAGCCCGATGGGACGGCGTGCGTCAGATGCTTTTACGGGCCGACACCGAAGGGTGACACGAGCGGAGAACGACCGTGACTGTAACCGTCACGCCGGCCCTGGGGGACGCGTATCGCCGGAAAAAAATGCCTAAACCGAGGTCCACCCGTTCATCGATAAGACCAACCGGCACCGTCGAGCTTCTCGAGCCGCCACGGCTTTCCGAGCAACGCTCGCCGTCACGAAGACAAGGAGGACAACACCCAGAACCGATCGGGCATACGCACGGACGTATATCCAGCAGTCTAATAATTCATTTTATGGAAATTACGTCGGGAAACGCGAACGGGATCGCGGCCCGGGACAGCATATTTTCCTCGAAATTTAGCGTAGCCGATTTCAAGCCAATAAATCAAACTGACCGCTCGGGGATGAGTTCAGGCGGATATCTCCATATCGAGATTCTTTAGCATATAGAGTGCGGCTTGCGTAACTCCTCGGACTCTGCGACCAGCCCGCTCGGACGAAGAAGACGCGGCTCCCTTTCTTACGTCCTCCGCCAACCCCCGTTACAGCTGCCTGCCAACTCGGGGTGGATGGTCCACGAGGCGGTCCGTCGTTGTTTTATGAGCCAGCCTTCGCCGGGGGTTGCTGCTCGTGGCGACTGGTTGACTGAATAAAAATTACGGAATATGTTGCATATAAAGTAAGTGAAAAACAGACCGAGATGATGAATTACCGTGGGAGCGAGCGGGGGTGGCGAAGATAACGCCCAACGCCATCGATCACTGGCCCTGGCCAGCAATGACGCGACCTCTTTTCTCCTCCGTTCGAGCAACCGACTATCGTCGCTGCTACTTTCTTTTCTTTTCCCCGATCCTTTGCACCGCGGTCCCTTTCTTGGCGCTTGATACGAGACGATACCCGATACGGCGCTCGGAGTGTGCGAAGGGTGCGCGAGCGTTAAGTAAATCGAAGCGGCAACGAGAGAATCGTCGCCACGAGGGCGGGAAAGAAGGTTCGTAGGTGAAAAGGGAGCCAAGGAGGCACGGATGGAAGACAGAACGGTGAAGTCGAGCGAAAAGGGCGGCTGGCAAGGGAGGGAAGGAGGGAGAAGGCGTGAGAGCGAAGCAAGCACGGGGAGATAGGTAAGCAGGGGCAGAGAGACGCTTTCGAGGCTCGAGAGTCGCGCGAAATCTGCATTTCAGCCTTCCATCCTTTCGCTGCTGGCGTCTCCCGCGCGGCTTCCTGGAACCGGAGAGCTTTCCAACGACTCGCAAACACTCGGAGTCGCGGGAAAGCCAGCAGTTTGTGTGCGTGCACCTAGACAATCGCGCGGCAACTCGTCGAACGAGGGCCGCGCAAGCCCCTCGACACTTGCCGCCGACCTCTCTGTCATCCTACTTTTCCTCTCGCTCCGGTATTTGCCTTGCGAGAGTGCAGCGCGAGCCTTTTGTTCGGCCTCTGGGGATCAGCATTTTCCGAGGACACGGGACGGAGAGGAAGATTGGTCTCCTCGCGCCTAGCGCGACGGTGGTGAACGCACCGAGACGCGATTCCCGCCAACGGCCAAGCACAGCCGCGCGGAACCACCGCTTCCCGTCAGATCACCCTGGTTAAGCTGAGCTAGGCACGCTGCTGCTTAAATCACTGGCGAATTCGCGCGTTTATCTAAATCCCGTGAATCGTATTCGAGAATTGCGTCACGCTAGCCGACTCGCGCGGTAGAAATTCGTGACGGCGCGATGAAAAATCGTTTTCCACGCTCGGCCCGACCGGAAGGAAGGAGAGCGGAGGTTGCAAGGGTGGCGAGGGTGACGGGGGAGACGGAGCAAGAAGAGGCGAAGGCGACGGGTAATTAATCCGCGGTTTTTCCTCGTCTAATTAGTTGGATTTATTCCGTTGGTTCCCCTTATCCAGCGGTCCTCCTCTTCTCCCTGCGGTCGTCAGTCTCCAGCCGGTGGCTCGACTGGTCGCTCTTTCGCTCGCTCCGGCTCAACTTGGACGGGCTGATGTATGGAAATGTATGCGGGGAGACGAAGGCTCGCATTTTTCCAGCCACGCTGCCTTCATTTCTCCACCCCACCCTTTCGGCCCCTCCAGCGCGACCGGGTCCGCGGACGCTACCCCATTTCTTCGAAGCTCGCCGCGACTTTCGGCTCGGTTTTCGGCAGCCACCCCCCTCCGATCTCTTCGATCCTCTCCTCGTTAAATTCATGTCAGGTCGTTGTTCCACGCGGCCGTTCCGGGAATCCGCACTCGCTACCTCCCCGACATTTTCACTTTCCATTTTCGGGATCGCGGCTCCTCGCGATTTCTCGCCCGTGTCCTTTTTGTCTTTCCAGCCCGCCTTCCGAGGTCTGCCGCGCGCTTATAAGGCCACAGACTCGCGGTAGATTCCCCGACCAGCCATCGCGCCATTGTTTCCAGCGTGCTTGGCCTACCCTGGTTTTGTCCCAATGGCCGTTGACGAGTCGTTTTTTTCCCTTTTTCCAGTTCCGTCCCGGCTCGACTTTGCGCGACGCGCGAATTACGAATACAGAATACCTACACAGAGAGTTCGTACGCGCAGCGCGGCGACGCGGTCTTCTTCCCCGCGATTTTTCGCGACCGAGCCACTTTACGTGACGCGTATAAACGCCCCCCTGCACGTTTAATATTTATGCTCGCGCGTACGAGCCCGGCTCGAGCCGCGGCCGCATCAATCGGCGAATGTCCGTTCTCGTTGTAATAATTAGCGGAGGTGATGCAACGGCGATCGTCGTTTTACATCGTTACGTGACCGAATTAATTTTTCACCGCGACACCGCGTCGAGTTTTAATTAAACGCTGGTTTCAGGACCACGCGCAAGCTGCGGTGACGTGAATGTTCGCTGGAGTAATGAGAAAGAGGGATCGGAAACGTATACCGCAGCGATTTCCAGCGGAATTGCCGGGTTTGCGTGATAAAACATTAATATAAATAATGTGGAGCACGATCCCGGCCGGGCAAAATGTTCCATGGACGAGGGTGGGCGCGGGTGTAGTCGCGACAAAGGACAATCGAAGCCGTGGCAGTGGTTCGCGGAATGCTGGCCGACTGTTAACCTGCTCGGTCCGGGAAGGCCGAGCAGCCTCGAAGAGAAAGACAATCGCTAGTGGCCGACTACCAGGGCAGAGATCACCAGAGCGGCAACACAAAAGAATTGGGTGGCTGCGTACCGCGTTCTAGGCGCGACCATCGCGAAGATCCTGCCGAAGACACCTCGTGTCACCGTTCACCGACCGTTTCCGTCGCCCATCGAGCAGGTTCAAGAGATTCGACGCGCAAACGAGCAACGCCGGTCGGTCGGCATTAAAAATCGTAAACATCTCACTACGAAAGGTATCGAAGTAATAGATAAAAGGCGATAAGTGGACGCGGCATGAATAATGCATCGCGTCGGCATACACGATAATTGCCGCGCTTCATTAAAACCAGATCGCTCATTGTCAAGGCAAGAGCGCGGGCTCGCGAGGCCGTAAGCTCGCCAGGAAGAACGATCGATATCGTTACCGAGAAATCAGCTGGGATCGGGTTCGATCCAGAGATGGCCATTATTTAAATAAAAACTTATTTAAATAACGTATCAAATAAAAGAGGCTATCTTTACTTGTCATCAAATAAAAATAACCTGGAGTTATTATTATTTCAAATAAAAAAAAGCCAGAGTTATTATTTCAAATATAAAAAAAACAGGAGAGCATGGTGTGAGGAGATAGTTGTTAGAATGAGAGGGAACGGGAGGGAGATATTCTAATATCCCGTTCCCGAGTTACTTGAGCTTCAAATAATTGTCAAACACAAATGAATGAAAAGGCGACAAAATTATTTGAAGGTTAAAATAAATTCCCACCAAATAAAACAATTAGTTGTGGCCGTCGGATAAATATTCCCGTTGAAGAAAAAAAAATGATTTGCAACGTTTCAGATAAAAATAATTCTGGTTTACTTTTATTTGAAATTAATATATATCTGGGTTATTTTTGTTTGATGAGTCTGGAATAAAACTGGTCCATCCGATCTCACGAGCACCAGCCACCGGTGTTGAACTTCCCGAGGGTATCTGTCCCCCGACACGAGTGCCGGTAGATTCCCCCTAAGCGCGTTCTCAGGCGATCGGTGTTGCGACAGATAACGCGTGGAGGAACGCTGGAACCGGTAAAGCTTTGCCAACTGCGCGCTCGCGATCCGTCCGCGGAGACGTGGACACGGGGAACCAGCTGTGAAGAAGGGAACAGAGGGGACGAGTAATATCGTATATACGTAAGCCCGAAGGAAGACGGGGAGCGAGAGAGCGTGTGGCAAGGTAGAATGAGCTGGTATGCCACGGCGATGCCCAGGCACGTACCTAGCAAGGTAGTAGGTACGTAATGGGTAGTAGCCAGTAGGTGGCAAGGCTGCGTGACGAGGCGATTGCGGACCGTGACTAAAATATTTAAAAATATGTATCTTTCTGGCCGGACTGCCGTCCAGTTCCAGTTCCAGTCCCGGACTCTAGCCGGAGCGGAGACCACCGCATGCTGCTCCCTCCTTCGCCCTCACCCCCTTGCCACGGTGTATTTATTTCGCGTTTCCTTCCTGCCGCGAGACTGGCCTAGCCAAGCCACTGGAGGGCTGCTGCCCCTTGTCGCTGCGAGCCCTTTTCCACCGTGCCCTGCTTCCCTCGCGGCTCTCTCGTCCACCTCGAAATGGAGCGAGGATTGTTTAGTTAATGCGCGACAAAGTCCTGCTTGCTCGCCTTCGCGGCCAGGTATTATCAGCTGCCTGGCGAGGTAGTAATTTTCTAAACGCGACAATGGAAAGCGTACGAACCGACGGGACTACCAAGTCGACCAGAATGATCGAATCGTTGGCGTATCATTGGAACGCTAGATACGTTAGATACGTTAGATCGGGCTGGCGGCAGGTGAGTTGTAACAACTGCAGGCTCGAGTGCAACGGTGTTGGAGTGGCCGTCGTGCGGTTCACAATGCAGGATGACCTCAACGATCCGGGGCCCTCGCAGCCGGGTGCGAAATGCCGGCAAACGGTCGTGGCCGGGTCTGCGCGATGCATATTCATGATTCTTTTTTTTCTGATCGGCCATCGCGGGAAAGAGGAAGTGAGTTCTGCTGGGCGCAACGCGTCGTCGCGCGTTAAGGACAACCCGCAGGGCACCGCGGCGCGACAGGGCGCATACTAATCGCCCGCTCGCATTTCGGCACTTCCGACAAACCGCGCCGCGCCACCCCGGTTCTCAGGCTTTCCTCGATTCCACTGTGACCATTATCGCGAGACTGTTCAGCATTCGATAATGCACCCTAGCGCGGTTCTTTCGCCATATTTCCCACGTATCGCCAACCACGGCAGAGATTATACGGTGTAATATTTGTTTCAGGCTGTCCACTGCAGGAGAAGCAACACGAGAGGACGAGAAGATGAGAGGACTACGATTTTGGTGAGTGATCCATAAGTACTTATTCTTTGCGGAAATTTGCGATTCGTTCGACTGAAATCCTCGGGGATTCCTTCGAGGTTGGACGACACAGCTTGCAGCGATTCATCTCGAAATGTCAGCACGATTTAGAGACGATTATTCTCGCGGAGATCGAGGGACGACACCACGGGCCAGGGTAAATGTCTGGGTGGGTGAACCTCTAATGGGGCATTAAATAAAAATATTCATCGGCGGGCTAGACGACAGGCCGCCGGGGAGGGGCGCGGCTTACAGTTTTATGGAGCTTAATTGCAAGCGGAACGCGGCGTTACCGTTTCGCTGGGTCGGGGTATTAATTTAATTCGTATCGTCTCGGAGCCCCTTCTCGCGGACGCGCGAATTACGGTCGTTCGAGGAAGATCCCTCGCGGCACGGTTAAAAAATTAAGCCGGTCCTCGAGTGGCTCGCGTGAAATATTCACCGCGACATTAACTTTTCATTTCCCTCGTTTGGCTCCGATTTTCTTCGTGCTCCGCAGCTGATCTCTCTTCTCGTTAAGCGTGCCCCTCGCGCTACATCTTGATTTCGCGGTAAGGGTCGAGGGAATCGTACGCGAGGCGTCTTTACGACGACCAACCCCCCGAACGAAAACCGTACCGAGAGGCTGGAGATTTTTAAAACAGCAGCGAGGGCGGTGTAGGTGGAGGAGGTGGACGGAGGAGGAAGAGGAGAAGGAGAAGGACGGGAGGAAGAAACGGGCCGTCTCCGGTAGCAGTGGCAGTTAGCGCCAAAATAAAATAAGGATGGAACGAAATGAAAGGCAGGAAAAATAAGTCGGCCCTTATCTCGTCCTCGTCCCGTTCCGTTTGGCCTATGCATATTCAAGAGGCGCGTATGGCCTTCTCTTTCCCTCGTTTCTCGGCTCCCTCTAGCTCTCCCTCGCTCTCCCTCGTTCTCCCCCCGACAACGTAAACTCTACGAGGCATCCCCTGGTTCTCGTGGTTGGTGCCACCGGCTCGTTCGTACCACGGCCGACTCTATACTTACCAACGTCCGCCACCCGCTAATTTCTAGGCTTCCTTCTTTAATTGCACCGCCACGATAATAACACCGTGTACGACTGTGTGTATATCGTCCTGTGGACCTAGCCGGTCCCGTACGCGTGTGTGGGGCGTCGCCGGTGAATAGATGCGCACATCGGAATACCGTGTAACGAGGTAACACCCACTCTTGCACCCTCCGCAGCCTCGAGATAATCTTTATTGTCGCGCGATGTTCGACGAGACGCGTCAGTCTGCCGCGAGAACCTGCTCCGCGCCTCTCCTCTCTTTCCAGTGGTGCTGCTCGTGCTGGCTCAGACGCGTCGGCGAGGAAAAGCGCGTCTCCCTGGCGAGAACGCTTTCGAATCGAACGCTCTGAAAGTCGGGGTCTGCCGTCCGTTACGTAAAGTCGGACGCACGAAGTTCGCGGTGCCTTGACCCGATCGGTCGAACCGCCGCGCCGCGCCGCGGGAGACGAGGTGCGCTCACCCGGTGACCACTTAGCATGCGAGCCGCGTATATTTTAGTGGAATAAGGTCAGAAACGGGCGACGCTCCTGCGATCGAGGAGGTCGCGTATGGTATCGACTGTTACCGAACGGCAAAGCCGACCGACACAATGGCGCGGCGATGTCTCTCCGAATGGATCGAAACGGGACGACTCCGCATTGTTCATCGATCTGACACTCTACGGGTCTTATGGCATTCTTATGACGCGCGTGGCACGCACTCCCCGCGCCTATTTCCAGACGCCACCGATCTTGGCCGTGTCCACAGGCCCGCGAGTCCATTATGGCGGTGGATCGATGGTGCCCGGTCTACCTGCGCCTTCCAGGATGGATGGCTTCATTAGGAGAGACGGCACAGTGGTCGAAAATCAAGGAAACCTGACTAAAACAGGAAGGTGACCTTTGATTTGTAAAAAAAATGAGTATACTAAGGTTCTCGAGGTCGCTGATTACGAATGTTTAGTCAAAATTGCAAAAAATATTTTTAATCTGCGAAGAAAATACTATTATGATGTTAGAATATTTTTATGTTAACATTATTACTTTTGAAAGTCAATAAGTTTGTCATCACTCGCTACAGTTTACTTGAAAGTTGAGTGTTGTTGGTGTGAATTGAGTTCGCCGTTCTGTTTTTTTTTTTGCAATTATTTTGACCTCAGATGCGTAATCAGCGACCTCGAAAACCTTAATATATTCATTTTTGTAGAAAATCAACGGTCATTTATATATTTTGGTCACGTTTTGGGGATTTAGGACCACTGCACCGTACAACATAAAATGTATTTTTTTAAAAAAGGAGCGAATATGGGCAAAAGTTTTGTGAACGCCATAACAGCTGAAGCATTGTTCTTAATATCAGAAGAAATTTTGCTTGGTAGAGCCCCGAAGTAAACTTTATCTCTAGCTAAATATAATTTCACCAGTGGTCGTGACAGGGGGTGAAATTTTTTAATTGAAATTTCATCATTCATTGCTACACACCTCAAATCTCTACCAAAATATAGCATAGAACTGTACTTATTACTACCTGCTGAACCATAATTATTCTACTACTTTGTGACTTTTAAGAGTCACAAAGAGCACCAGCAATTTCACAAACTTACTTTCCCCTAACCCTTGGTAATTAGTACCCAGCTCGGTGTCAAAAACGTTGGTGGGGTTTGAAACCATAACTGGTGACTTTAGAAATTATGGATTTTGCCAGGGTTTCTCGATTTTCGACCACTGCGGACCGTCGCGATTAGAAACTTTCGGCCACCACTCGCAACAGTTTGCTCCGTCTAAGGTGTTTCGACTCGACACCTCGTTCTTTGCCTAGCGTTGGGTATCAGATCATGTTGAGACACGAACTCGGAGAAGATATTGATTGATTTTTACGCTGTACCGTTGCTAATGCGTTCCTGCCAAAGTGTTACGATCCTCGGCGATGCGCATTGCTCGCTCGTCCGTTGACTACCAGTTTTACTCGTCGAAGTGGAAGCACGGTCCCGTTAGGCGCCAGCCTCGTTACCAAGCTAAATTGATTAGGGTCAAAGTGTCAGGACAAGTAGTCTTCGCGACTGGGCCGCATTTTTCCCACTACCATCCACAGTTTCTGCACTCTTGGACCAAACTTTCTCGCCGCACAGGGCAAAGGATCGTTCCATTTCTTCTCGAACCCAGAAGGCTAACAATTCCTTGGACGATATGTACAGTCCCTTGGACGATGGAAAAAAATGGCACGCGCGACAGAGCTGGATCCCGTTAGGCGCCGGCTTCTTCTAGGTAAACGGTAAACGTGTCCCCCAAGTGAACGACGACAGATTGAAAAGTTGGATTGGACGCGGTGCGTCGATATCGACTCGCGATTAGCAAGCGAGCTCCGAAGCAGCGTAGCGCCGCTCGGACAGATATCGAGGAAAGATGGGCGCGGCACGCGGCATTCCTCCTCGAAGAGCTCCGATGGCATTGTTCCATCGCGTCGCACCTCGATCACGCCTCTGTCACGTGGCCCACAATTCACGGGACGTGACTCCTCGGCCCTCTTCAGGGGTCTACCAAACCACCGTCACGCTTACACACTAACTGCCTCGGCCGGCTATTATTTTTCTTCTTTCGTCCGCTCTCGTATCGCTCTGTGGCAAAAATCTGCTGGTTGCACGCTTCTTTTCCACCTTCTCCGATACCTACGCTTTGCCACGTAGAAGCCACTAAAAGTCACGCAGCTATGCGTCGTTCGCGCGGGAAATAAGAAATATCGATGGCTCCAGGAAGAAACTCGATGGTCCCCGGTTAATTCCCTTGAAATTATAGATTATTTCGCGCTATCGTGCTCGGCTCCGAACAGTAAAAATCGCCATAACTTCTCGTTAATATTTTTGTGGTCGTGTCTGGCTGAGTTTCACGGCGTGCGGACGATGTGTGTAGTTGGACGTCGGTTCGTTCGTTCGTTCGCTCGCTCGCTCGCTCACCTGCTGCTCATTAGAAGCCTTATCGCTAATTAATCCCTACAGGAACGGCGTCACGGCTCTCGTGTCGTTCGTTGCCTCGCTTTTCCCTCCTCCACCTCTCGTCTCGCCATCGTTTGCTGCCTATTATGGTTATACTTCCTGAACTCGTCACCCTACCATCTCCTAGCATGGCGAACGGCTATCCCCGCGGTGCGTGCAGGAATCGCGGGGCCGAGAGTCGCGTGTTTCTCCTTCCGAAACGAGGGGCGAACACCACCGACGCCGACGCCGTCACTTGGATGAAAATGAACAGTCATCCTCCGTCTTACGATAAATCTTTTCGTGTTCATCTATGGTAACGGTCTGTCCGTTCCGACGGTTTTAATGAACTTGGAGTGGAAACGGTGGATCGGTCTGCAGGAAGGAACTCGTCGATTACGATCGCCCAGGAATCGCAGGGCCGTCCCGACCTTCGTTCGCTTAGCCACTGGCCAATTAGCGGGATGATCGTCGCGCTGCATTCTAGGAGGCCCAGATATATTCGAACTTTCGAGGATCAGTCGAACGAGACTAGACGCGGAAGATTCATTCCCCTTCGAGTCTTTCCTCTGGAGATCCCCTTGCGCAACGTCCACGATGTAGACGACAGTATTATCCCCTGTACGGGGAATTACGTAAAGAACCTTTCTCCGCGGATACGGCAGCGAGACACGAGTAGTCCGCGCGTGAAACAGCCGGCGATCGTACATCCGATTCGTCGTCGTGGTCGTCGTCTGTCCAGCATCCCCGTGGCGATAACGCAGCCGGCGACATTTACAATAATGTATTCAGTCAATGTGTCAAGAGAGGCCCGATCGTTGTTTCAGCTATCCGCAACGTTGTTAAGCCACTTAAGCCCTCGACTACGCGACAGCTGGCATAGGTCAGTATCATTATCTCGCGAGGAACGAGAGTGAAACGACGAATCGATAGACGGACGTACGGGACATTAATAAACATGAAGAGGCGACCGTGCGAGGGCCCCTTCCACCCTGGCAACTTCCTCGCGGCCTCCTCTGCTTCTCTCTCTCGTCTCCTCTTGTCCACGGCCTCGCGGCCGCGAGCCACTCCGATCCGCCGCGATTTTCAATCGGTTCCGATCATTCACTTGTACCGCCTCGCGGAGCTCGGTTCTCCCAGACCCGAAGCCACCGCCAGTTTAGACTTTAGAGTATTTAGACCACGTTCTCGTTCGTGTCTGATCCGCGCGAAAGCGGCTAGGTGAAATCGCCGTTGGGCTTGTCTGTTTTCGAAAGGAAACGATCAACCGCTGGAAGAAGCGACGATGGAGTTAGCGAGCATCGGAAGGCGAAAGTGAAGGCGGTCGGTGGAGCGACGCGATTGCCAATGGTTCCCTTCGGTGTGCGAGCAAACTCGCCGCGGTGTCTCGGTGATCCGATATCGGCTCGTTTCCCTCGTAAATCGCCTGGCGGATGCCGGGGCGGCCGGGAGTCGAGTCAAAGCGGTTTTTAAATCGGCCGACACGCGATACATCTCGGGAACAGCTGTTGGAGCGCGAGCGGCGGGCGTCGATCGTAAGGCTGAAAGACTTAATCGAGCGGGGTGGGCGCGTTAGCTCGTAACGCGGGAAAGAAAGCGAGAGAAAGGAGAGAAGGGAGCCAGGAGGGACGAGGACGAGGGCGAAGACAAAGTCAAAGAGAACACCCACCTACACACCTAGAGGCGTGTAGGAGCGCGAGGAGCCGGCAACTTGTTAATTATTAATCAGCATGTTTAATTCATATTGCGCGCGCCAGCTGTTTGTTTCCTTGATGCGCGCTAAGGTCTTGTACTTACTACACCGCTTAAACGTTACCGCAGGTAAGCATCGCGCGCTCTGGCTGCTTAGGAATTCTCTCTCCAGCTCACCGGCCACCTCTCTCTCTCGTCCCCTGCCTTTTATTCGCCTCTCTTTCTTTTTCTTTCTCCGTAGCCTCTCCCACGCCACACTGTTTACCATGTATCCGCCACGTAACGCGCTCTCCTCTTGTACATATGCACCTCGCGCATCGCGCAATCACAAGGTCGTCTCGTTCGCGAGCCTACGCGTGGCACCCGATTAAGGACTTCCACCGCCTCTACGCTCCACGCTCTTTCCTCTTCT
Source organism: Andrena flavipes (assembly GCA_963971345.1). Lineage (NCBI taxonomy): Eukaryota > Metazoa > Arthropoda > Insecta > Hymenoptera > Andrenidae > Andrena > Andrena flavipes. The sequence continues at coordinate 65,547,161 of OZ020480.1, forward strand.
TCGCCATCTCGGCTCGTTACCCCATTTCGGGATCCTCAGCCTCACCCCCGGAGTCACTCGTGAGCATCGAGATCTCCGGTTGCGCGGAGAATTGCATTCGCAGCGTGACTGACACCGGGTCCACAAAACACAGTCCCGGTTATATCCGTGTCGAACGATGGGAGCACGCTTCGCGCGTTACTCGAAGGATGCTTCGGGGGGTTGTGTCTTTTCCACTGTGTCCTTCTCCCTCGCATCCGCCGCGGCAGGGGTGTTTATGGGTTTATTATACGGGAAGAGCTCGAGGAGGCAGCTCGCCTTCATACGCTCGCGCGAGGAGCCCGCGAACGGCGGAGTGGCGTGCAAAACATCCCTCCGCGGCTCGAGACCGTAGTCTAGAGCCCGGAGCGCACGCCGGGCCATAAAAAAATACCCGTCGAGTGAAAATAAATCTAACCTCGGCTCGACCGACCGTTGGGTCTCCCTTAACGCGGGGTAATAGAAACGAATGGCCGGGAGAGGGTGGCAAGGGCCGAAAATGGATGCGACACCGGGATCTTGTGTAACGTTGGACCGTGTAATACCGGTATTCTTCGGAACAGGAAGTTTCTTCGGAGGAAAGCCATTCCTAAATCGACGCGTAAGCGAGTGCTAGCGTTTGTGTACATTCTAACCGTTTGTTGGCTGCGAGTTATCGCTTGGGTAGATTGCGCTGCTTATTGCGGAGAAACTCGATACATTTAATTACCGTTGGATAAGGAACGGTGCTATATAGTTTCCCACGCGAAACGGCAATGCAAACGTTTCAATAGGGTTGAGGGGCTACAAACACCAAGGAGGCGAAAAAGTAGGACGGAGTTCAAGAATTCCTTTTTCGGTGAAGCAATGTTTGTATCAAAGAAACATTTGGTACATTAGAAAGGTCATACTTTTGTCTATAAAATGTGAAATTTTCATTAAAAAATTCGGACGAGAAGCTGCGTGGCAACTGTTTCGGCACAACGGTTTTGCATTCAAATCGATTTATATAAAAACGATTTTGCAATTACATAGGACATCGTGTGTACTTTATCATTAAAAAAAACAACATTAAAGTAGATTTCTCCATCGAAAAGAAGTTCTTCAAATCCGTCATATATTTTCGCCTGCTCCGAGTGGATCCGACTACATCGGTGCCTAATCGCCGAGCTCGTACGTACGGGGATCGTTTCTTCTGAAATGAAAGGGCCGGGCGTATATCGCAGGCAAGATATAGGTACCTACTCGGCATCTTCCCTCGGTTAGTCGGGGAAAAAGGGAAAATGTTATTGAAGGATCGGGCTGGAGTGAACGCGGAGGCGCTCTGGCTTCCAGAGCACCGGAGAAGAAAGATGAGCACGAGGGGAGAGAAAAACGTAGACAAGGAGAGCAGCCGGGAACGAGCCACGGTGTTGGAAGAGAGAAAGAAGTTGGATGGAAGGGGCCTGAGAGACAAGGGAAGAGAGAGAGAGAGAGAGAGAGAGGCACAGTAGGTTTACCGCACTGCTACCACCCTTAGCGCAGTCTGAGTTCATTGCGCGAGTCATCAGTATCCATAAGCGATGAGTTACCCCCTCGCTCCCTCTCTCCCTCTCTTTCTCGTTCCGCGCAGCCAGAGTCGATGGAAGGAAGGAAGAACGGACGTACGGACGGACGGATGAACGAGCGAACGGAAGGAAGGAGGAAGAAGGAAACGGAGGCAGGGGGTTGAGCCGGAGTCGGGGCACCTGGTTCGGTTGTTCGGAGCCGAGCACTCCTCCTCCCTTCTCTGTGGCTGGTCCAGGATGCTGCAGAGAACGCCAACGCCGGTAGCTGGTTGCCAGTGTACACCGATAGGAGGACGAAGGCCGAGGACGAACGGTGCCGGCGGTGGGTGGTTGATTTTCTTAGGTCAACGTATAATGAAGCCACCGCGGAAGAGACGGGGGGTTAGAGGGAGAGAACGGGAGAGGAGCGCGGACAGGCAAGGTCCTAGACCAATCCCCGGGCTTCGTGGCGAACACCCCGTCCCGGGGGCGAGCCAACCGGCGACTTCACTCGCAGAAGGAGCCTTCGCGAAGGCACCTTCCGGATGAAGCCGGTGCCTTCGATACGCTCCTTCGAAAGGGCATCCTCTCGCCTAGCTTGTCTAGCCACCAACACTCTCTCGCCCCCCCCTTCTCTACACGCTCGCGGCCAAACTTAATAACGGATGATGGTCCGCCTGTGCACGCTTCGACGATTGAATTAAACGAGCCTGGGCTGTTCGTACGCCCGCGTTCGTTCGCGTCACCCGAGAATGCTTTCGCGCCTCTCGGCCTGATTAGATTCCGGCACGCCGCGGTTTCCTTTGCGAAGCGTATCGCAATGGGGACAAACCGTCGGGTGGCGTCGGTCCTCGTCGGCGGTAGTGGCAGAGTCTTTGAAATAGCCACGCGGTTTGATCTTCGCGCGATCCTATCAAAGGAAATCCAAGATAATCCGTAAAGATGGGAAAGCAAAGGGACAGCTTCTCTGGCTTTCGAGTCTCGTAGACGATGAACGATGAGATCCGATGGCCAGGACCGATCGAAGCTGGGGGGGCTCGGAGGGTGCCAGGGGGCAGGTGGTCGGTCGAAAGTCCGTGTTCTTGGAGGCAAACGGGGCGAGATGGAAAAATTGCCTCGATGTAAAAACATGAGAATCGCTTCTCCGACGTCCACACTCAATAAAACGACCCCGGCCCAAGAGAGATACGGGATCCAGCGAACCGCATAGAGAGCACTCGACCGACACACACCGCACACCACGTGCCTGCACACATCCACGGAGAGAGGAGGACGCGCGGACGCGTAGAAACGGACCGGTCGCTTGGTTGCTTCCTTCTGCAAGCACCGCCGAAGAAGGGTGAACCGGGGCGGAGAGGGTATCGAGTCGAGTGGTCAGCTATCGAAACCTCCTACCCAAGCCACCCACTCGTTCCACCCCCGGGGACTGGCTCCATCGGCCAATAATAAAAAAATATACGATCTGTTGGCTCACACGGACGCAACGGACCGGCACACCGACGACCCTGGACTCGGCCGAATTATACATCGAGGCTGCTTCTAAGTGATCGCATTTCCACATAGACGAGCTGGTCCGATACGATATGAAAGACTGGCCGGTGCCGTTATTGCCGCGTGGCCTGGACGAGGGGGCTGGAAAAGAGCACCCCGTGCGCTCTACGGGGCGCCTCTGCAACCGAAACCCAGGGTATTATCGAACTGGATACTTTTCCGATTCTTTATGATCGAAAGCCCATCCCCTGCCGTCGCGTCCTCGTCCCCAGGAAGCTCGCGAAAAAAGGGTACTCGACGCGGAACGACCGATCGACCGACCAAACATGCGAGAACCCAAGAGCCCGGAATCGAGGGGATTTTTTCGGCGTTTCGTTAGTTCGCGGGAAGACAAGGGCGGCTAGATCGCGCGCGAGATGTCGAATAATTACGCGAAATCTATCACCGAGCACCCTCTCCTCGCAGCGTGGCAGCCGGGAGGGCAAAGTTAACGAAAGAAAGATGATCCATTCGTCATAATATAAAAATGGCCGTGACAGCGTTATCTGTGGCCATTTCCTGCAGCCGTAGCTCCGGTTCCCCAGTCTCACTTGTCACTATACCGGAGGTAATGATCATTACCAGGGGTCTCAACCCCCGTGGAGGATACATAGGTATAGCGTGCCGTCGGGCGGGGGGTGAAAGAAGAGGGCAGCGCGAGTCGGAGAAGAATGGCAGCCGAAAAGGGCAAGAGAACGAACGGCGAGGGTGGCAGAGAGAGGGTGGAAAGTAAAAGACGATGATATAGACCGGGTTCCTTGGTTCTCGGGGCTTGTTCCCTCCCGCTCCGCGTTCAGACTTTCTTCTCAGCCACGTCGCGGTCGGGCATGGGTGGGACAAGATGGCCGCTGGTAGGTCTTGCCGGGGCCCGGTCGGGTTTATGCGTCGTAATAAATGGTAATTTAAAACAGCGAGAACTAACAATTTCTTTCTTTATTTCTTCCCCGATGCTCCGCGCTCAAGAGGCACCCACCGAACGCGACCACCCACACGCGCCCTCGACGCCAAGGGTTGAGAGTGGAGAGAGCAGCCACGGCAAACACACGTACGTGGCAGGGCCGCGGAAGGGTAGTTTTCTCCCAAGGTGGTAAAAGAGAGGCGCGATCCATCGCAAAGGGGCTGGACGAGAGGCTCTGCCTTTCTCACCGCGATATACCAACCCGAGGAACCCGTGAACCAGCCAGTCAGCCAACCAGCCCACGTAATATAAAGAGATATGTGCCGTGGAATAGCATTACCATTAGGAGATATAGTTTAGCGGAGCCACCAGATGAAATGAGATACTGCGGCTGAATCATGCATGAAGCGAAGGTGCGATTCGCCACCTCCTTGTACGACTACCACCCCTTCCCCGTGTGCGTGCACATCCACGTCCATCGAGCATCTCGGGGCTATCTCTCCGCTGCATCTGACGTGCTGATCTCCTTTCTCCGCTTCTTCCTCTTTCGTCGTCTTTTATAGTTTCCACGCTTTGTTTTTTCTACGTACTTCCGGGCCACGTCGCACATATTTCGCCCCGGCGTTTCTCCTTTCATCTCGCGACTCCTCTCGCGATCACGAATCGCAATCTCTTCCTCGGGGGACCTGCTCTCTCCACCTCCCCTCTCGCAACGCTCGATGAGAAAAGTGAATATGCCACGGTATTCAAATGGCGGTCGTGCGACACTTTATTAAACGCGCTATTTGCATCGACGACACCCCTTGGTCGCCCGCCGCGCCCGCCTCCATCGAGCTTCCTCTTTTTTTTTTTACAGAGTGCCACCGTGAAACTACCCTCTAAGCGACTGATTAAAAAGTCGACAGAGAAATTGCCTACCGTCGGCTTCCTGACGTTTACTCCCAGCCTGGCTCCCAAAAATTCTAACCCCCCGCCCTAGGACCCGAGCACCCTGTCCTCCGCGGAGGGACATTTTTCAGAATTTCCAGAAGAAACAGGTAGGAGATTGACGCGGAAAGTATCCTCCAAGTGTGTCTCGGTGGAGGCACAGATATTACGCGGGAAGCGGTCGTCCAGACTACCCCTCTAACTCGTGACGGGGTGGCTGGGGCCGCGCGTGCACACATTATGCTAATTTGTCTTTTAATCTCGCGTCGTGCCACCGATGTCGCGTTCTCTTTCCCGCTCTCGCTGCCTCCTCGTCCGCCAGATTACAATCTGTGTAGATTGCGTGCTATTTACTCGCCGGGAACAGGCCGGTAATTCAGCCTTTTTATAACGACCGACGTGAGATTGTGCTTTATGGAAATCGTCCGAGTATGTGCTTTCTCGAGCCTCCTCCGTCGCTCGTAAAGAACGATAGTATGCCTGGAAGTAATTGAGCGAGCCAGCATCTGGAGCTGCCATCGGCATTCGGCAGACGGGAAATGAGATAATTGTTTCGAGTATATTTTGCTTCGCGATAATGCCAGAAAATTTTAGAGATTTAAAAGCGGAGAGGAAGCATTGTCGCGGTGGAGACGGGGAAAAATACATTTGTCATCGGGGGGCGCGATCAAGGTGGATTTGGTCCTGCGCAGGCAAAAGGGCGGAAAGCATTTCCAAAGGAAAGAATCCGGAATCAGGACTGGAACGAAGTAGGCGGGAAAAGCAGGTGGTGGTGGCGAGGCCGATGGTGGGAGCACTTATGCATTTATGCATTCATATTTCCGTGGTCTCCGCTCTCGAGACGAACCGTGTAAGAAGTCGTCCTCGTCGCCTTGCACGGAGAGGTCTGCTGCGGCGGCGACGGGGACGGCGACGCGCGCCATGGTGCCCCGCTGTCGTGCAAGAAGAAGCAAGAGGAGAACGACGTGGAGCGCAGGGAGGGAAAGGAGGCGGTGGGCGTAAAGTTGTCCCGGAATAATAATACAGACAGCTCGTGCCTGCTCGAGGAAAAAATCTGAATACATGAAACGTAATGACGAGCCGAGCCGGGCCGAGCCGAGCCGAGCGCGTACCCCTCCATTCTGCCACAACCGCTACGAGGGCGACCGTGCCCTTTCAAAATAGAATTTCAGCCTCTCCGGTTAGACTGCACTTTGATTCCTGGCGCGTCGAGGTCTTGAGAGCGGCTTGGGCCGTTTCCAAAACGATAGAACCCAGGTTCGCGCGGGTACTAAGACGCAGCTGATGCTCTTCTTCGAATAGGAGAGCCAGGGGTACTTGTACTCGAAGGGACCATGATCCTCCCTTTTCTCTCGGATCTCTATTCCGGGCAAGTTTGACTCGAAGGTCTGAAGGAAAACCGCGTCGGTTTCCTCGAGTTTGAATAACGCTGATCCGACTAGGATGTCAAGGACAGGGTTTCTATGAAGTAACGTAGGCAGGGATTGTAGGCAACTTTGAAAGCGATCTGCAGAAGGGAGAGGTGTAAATGATATCTACAGGCTGCGAAGGATGTAAGTGTTGGAATGTAGATGAATGAAAGGAAGGAAGGATGGAATGAAGGAAGGATGGAAGGATGGAAGGATGGAAGGATGGAAGGATGGAAGGATGGAAGGATGGAAGGATGGAAGGATGGAAGGATGGAAGGATGGAAGGATGGAAGGATGGAAGGATGGAAGGATGGAAGGATGGAAGGATGGAAGGAAGGAAGGAAGGAAGGAAGGAAGGAAGTAAGGAATGAAGGAAGGAAGGGAGGAAGGAAGGAAGGAAGAAGGAAGGAAGGAAGGAAGGAAGGAGGAAGGAAGGAAGGAAGGAAGGAAGGAAGGAAGGAAGGAAGGAAGGAGGAAGGAAGGAAGAAAGGAAGGAAGGAAGGAAGGAAGGAAGGAAGGAAGGAAGGGCGCCGTCGTAGCTCGGGTACCGTGGCTCCGCCTATCGGCGCGCCGCCTCGCGGTGGTGAATACATTTAGCCTGGTTAGTTTACAAATGAATACAGCGATTGAAGCAACTTATAATATCAATGTACCTCAGGCCGTCCTGCTCGCACGCCGGGCGCCACCCCTTGCTGGCATCTCGCTTCCACCCACTCTCTCGCGGGGTTCCATACAGAATGGCCATATTAACTTGATAATTAGCTCGGTTATACGACTTGCAGATGAGGAAAGACTCGGGACGGACGTCGGCTACCCCTACCAGGAGTGGTGCCAGTGTTCCTTGCTCTGCTCCCTATGCTATGCTCGACTCGGCCCGGCTCCTCGTCGCTCGTCGGATGGATATAGAACCCTTAGTTCGTATTCCTCTCCCTGTCTGCCAGGAACCCCGGCGTGCTCTGTCTGGCAGCTGGCTGCGCGTTTCACGCGACCTTTCGTTCTTTCGTCGTGCTCTTGCTCTCGATACCGTCGCGCTGCCACGTCCATCGCGAGTCGGACGACGTCTCCGTCTAGTTCCCTGTCAGTGATCATCAAAGTGTGCTCGGTGTGGATGGTTACGAGGAGTTTCCCTCCAAAATCACGTGCTAGGTCGTGAGAGCGATCACGTGCCTTACCGCTGGTCCCGATGTCTCCCGGAGGATCGCTGGCGTGGATCACCACGGTACCATTCCGCTGGATTGGCGAACAGGAGGTAGGTGGCGGCAGGAAAACCGAGAACTGCTGCTCGAGCAGCGGCGTTTCATCACCGAATCCAAGAAAACGCGGTGATTCCGGGTCTGCCGCGTTTTTCGTCACGGTAGACGAAGCGTAGAAGCGGAGAAGCGGACTAGGTGGCGCCTTGAAGAGCCAAAATGGCCGCAAACAGAAGGAGAGAAAGGGAAAAGGGGGAGAATGAGAGAGAGAGAGAGAGAGGGAGAGAGGGAGAGAGAGAGAGCGACAGAGAGAGGAGCGTAGAAACGGTGGTGAAAACATTGCGCCGCCGTCTGGTCGCGTATGGTCTCGTCTGGTCGCGTCGCGGTGCTAGTCTTCTGGGTTCGAACGGACCGCAGCGGAGCCGAGCCGAGCCGAGGCAAGCCATGGCCCCGTGTCCTCAAAGAGATCGCGCGAAGGTCTTCTCGTCTTAGCCGCGGAGCGGGCGCGGATCAAGAATACAAAGTACGCTCTCCGTAGAGGCGCATTCCGGGAGATGACTGGCATTGAAAGCTGCCTTTGGGGCCGCGCCTGCTCGCCTGCTCGCCTGCCTCTCCGTCTACGACCGGAATACAGAGGATGGCGGCCATATTAGGCCTCACCTCCTTCCACCGCCTCCTCCTTTCTTCTCCTGGTCTGTCCTCCTGCCTCCTAACGTGTACTCCTCCTGGCGTATCGGCGACCGATGTTGTTCCCGGGGACTCTTCGCGATAAACACACTTCTCATCGGCTTTGCCGAACCGCGAGTGAGTTGGCCACGAGCACGCGGCATAGTCGCACTTTACATCTTCAGACATCAAAGCCGATCCTCGCCTAGCGATGCTTCTGTCCGTTCCATCCAGCGAAATCACGCTGGAATCCTCTGTTCGACTAATGATTACCTGTCGTAGTTTCGCCTGTCCTTTTCATCCCAATCGCTGGCAAATGACGGGTTCTATGACGTTCCGAATCTTGTGAATTTATCACTGAACTGTCTACCTGCTATCGCGTTGCACCTGCAGGCGCGTGCACCGTGCCTTTGCTTCTGCTGTTCTTAATCGAATCCTCTGACGTCTAGGATAGGTAGACTAGACCTTGGGCCTATTTTCATCTACGAACGTTGGGGGCGAAAAGTAACGACTCATCGAAATATCGTTGGAAAATCGCTCGGGAATAAGGATAGCGTGGGCAGAGGCGGAGGAAGGTCGCTCGGAGGCGGACCCCACGACGCGACGCGATACGTGCATACGTGCCGTCACGTACGCGACGAGGTTTTTACTGAAATAAAATCTAAATAAAGCGGCGGCTTCGTACACGGCGATACACGGCGATACACGGCTGCCACAAATTGTGTTCCCATGAACACGGCTGCCTCCGGCCCGTGAGAGACTTGCCCCGTTTTATTGTTATGCTCGTCGCCTCGGCGATTCGCCTACGCCTAACCCGACAACGAGGAGTCGCTCTTGGGAAGATGAAACACGATGGTGCGCTTGCAAATGCTACTGGCTGCGGCCAGTTGCGATGTTTTCCTTACTTTTGCCCGTATCGTGGAAGGTCGAGAGGCAATTGTTGGTCGGAGCAACGAGAACAAGCCTGTCCGGCAATAAATTCGGGCCTGGAGTTATCGGGGATAAGAGGACGGGGTAGAGGGTGCAGGGTAACACACCTGCCTGGTGTGGGTGCCACGCGGAGGGCAAAGAGGCCGACGAAAATAATGTATGCACCCCAGTACGCACAATGGAAAGTCGAAGAGCGAAGCCACCTGAGCCTGCAGGCGGACACGGGAGCGTCATTCGAGCCGGCTGTTTGGTACTCACGCCTTCCATTGGCCGCTGTTGCAACCGGCGCGACGCGACGCCTAGCCGCAACCAGCCTAATCATTCCCGCAATTTTTCTTACACTGAAGAAGAGTGTTCTCGCCGAGACATCGACAAGCATCCACGGCCTGCGACAGATTCTCGATGATCGTAATCAGAGAGTTACATCGAATCAAGTTCGCGGATGAGGCGAATGAAAGAGTGAAGTAGAAACGGAAAGGACATAGTCAGACATTGCGCGACGCGTCGGATAGCGCGACGCGACGGAAGGACGAACGAGCGAGATTGCGGGAAACCGCAATAAGTCGGGCTAAAACGTAGTTATCGTTGCCGAGCTTGCCGTGATTATTTTCATTACGGTACGCGAGTGATCGTTATCTACGGCTTCCCACTGTAACCCGCGTGGCAGAACCGGGCCTTAGATTTCATGTTTTTTCTTAATGATTCGAGCAATTAGCCACGCTGAGTGCTCTGACTTCTCGTTCCAGCTCGCTCCTTCGCGAGTCTCCTCCCCCTTCCTTTCGCTTCTTCTCCACGGTTCTCCCTGGTTTCCCGGACCTTCGTAGAGGGATGGACGTCGCGAAAATGTGAGGGGAAATAATTGTGCTCCGACTATTGCTTTGTCGATTGCGTGCGACGCTCGGCGATTCCCGCAGCGGTTAATTAAAGAAGCACTGCTTATCCCGTCAGGCAGGAGCTCGGTAAATTGAGCCCTTGGGTATTTCTACGTGGAACTTGTAACATCCTTTCCCTGCACTTGGTTAGAACCGCGGTCTCGAAAGCTGCCACAGTCGGTTGATCCGTACCTCGTAGACCGACGAGCGCGCGGAACGATTTCGCAACCGCGAAGCTGCTCCAGAGGGGTGACGAAAAAAAAAAGGGAGAACCCTCGATTGTCGCGCATTTGCGTATTGTTATGTTAACGGCTGGGCAAAGTAAGAATCGGTACGAGCACAATAGGGAAATCCTTGGTGAAAGAGGAGCGGAAGGGGTGGCGCTGACTGAGAGTGGAGAGAACTGGGAGAAGACTGGGGTGGGCGAGAGCAAGAGCGAAGGAGAATGTAGGTGGAGGCGTTATCGCATTATCGTATTGCGGCGCCTCGCTGCCGGGACTTGCTTTGCCCTTACGTAAATTCCTGCAAACAAAGATTTACACCGATACAAGTGTGCCGGAGTGCAGGATGCTTTCCAGCCAGCCCTCGCCGCCCTCCCCGTGAAATCTCGGCGAGCAGACGGACGAGGGAACGAAAGGGAGGGCGCGTCCACGCCGCGGCGTCCGCTTTAATATTCCTCGTTTCCATAAAAACCCGCCGGCTCGGTGCTGTCACCGAGAAGATTATTTTCGCTAGATCTCGCCAGCAGCCATTGGACCCGCGATCATCGTTACCGGTCAGCCTCGTCGCTGCCTCCGTACGTGGCCAGACCGCCCGGCAACGATGGAAGCTGAATATTTCAGAGAGACAGAAAATTCGGTTGCCCTGGGAGCGGACTCGTTACGCGATTGTCAGCCTTCCGCGAGGAAAATCAAGAAGACAGAGAGCCGGAGAGGAGGTTTTTTTCCTGGCGCGTTGGTCACGTCGCGGTCGCGGCGGTCTACGGGCTTGTGCACGAGCAGTTCCCAGGGCGGTTGAAAGGTGCAGGTAGTTTTTTAACAGATAGCCACGGCACGGCGAAACGTGCAACCCCTATGGGCGGGGGAGGAGGGGTGGTTCGGCCTAACGGAGGAGAAAGAGGAGGAAACGATGGAGGAGGACAGGGCGGACGGTGGCGGGTCACGGGTGGGTGGTGAATATGCAAATGTAATTGATATTACTTTTTAAATATTCCCCAGTCTCCCCGGCGGTGCGGCGGCCACCCGTCTGTTGTTCGTTCGCCTGCAGCAGAGGGTGCGCCAGCTTTATACACTCTTACTCTAAGTGCCTTTTACCCCCGGTGTCCCAGCACCCCCCTTTTCTCCGTCCCACCCGTTCCCCTGGCCAAGGTAATTAATAGGCTCGAAGATCTACTATGAGATCAGGACGGATAACGGGCGAACGGCTATCGTTACAAGTGGACCGTAACGAATTATCGCGTCGGAAAGGGCCGCGCGATTTGTTTCTTTTCTCCTTCGGCTTAATCGCGTTCTTCTCCTTCCGGTTCCACCTCGCCTACTGCGGACCAACACTGCATAACACCGCGAACACCGGGAACACCACCAAAGCTGCTCACCCTTTATTAACAGTCACCGAACGTCCAGCGGTCCTAACGCGACACTGATACGCATTAGCAAAGTTTTTATCTACGATTCGTCAAACGTATCCTCCCCATCGGCTAACAGATCTAATTTCGCCCGCAGGCCGGATTACCATACATTAATTCACGCACAGTGGCCAATGAATTTATTAGTTAAATGCATCGCATTGCCGGCTCGATAATTACAATTTATGACGCAATAATAGACCCGCTGGACAATTGTCCCGTGGACCGCGAACGGGAGTAACGAAAAAAAAAAATCGATTGGAATCGGGAGGTATTGTTCGACACGGTGAAAAGCGAACAAACACGGGAATTAGCGCGATTTTCTGGCCGCGGCAGTTGCCGTTTCCAATGCACCGACGCGACGCCACGCCACTTTTTTCCAGAGCTTCCAAAGGATTATTTAACGTGCTACTTAGCGATCGCGGAGTACGCTCCCTTGGGTGAGATTTATAGGGTCCCAATGGACCAGGCTATCCCGGCGTCGCCGTCGTTTCACGCAGGTACGCGTTTGCGTATAAAAGAGCGCTTGCACCCGTTTTGGCCGGAGGAATTCCAGCGTCGGCAGCTTCGCCGCCGTGCCGCTAAATTAATGTCCACGCTCGCCACACTCCGCCTCGCACCTTTCTTGCCAAGAGACTGTAGGGTAAATCCGGGAGACGCGGTTGGGCCGGAGAGTTGGTCGAGTCGCTATATTTCAGACTCTGTACGTAAAAATGCGTAAAAGTGCAGACCAATTACTTTTGTAGAAGAAAAACAGTTGAATGAATAGCGTCGTTTCGCTTCCTTCTGTGTTTTTCTGGATTTATAGACTTTAAAAGGAAAATTGAGGTTACATTGAAACTCTTTTATTGAAAATATACTTCTAAGTTTGTTTTCATTTACTGTTTGGGATAATAAGATAGCAGAGATATCGAGGGACAATGCAGCCAAAGTATTTGGCCATATTAACTCTTCCTCTCAAAACTAACGAGAAGACCATCTCTCGCTACAGAAAGGATGGATGGGTGATTAATAATTTTTTTTATTATTTTTGTTTATTTAGTTTATTTATTCACTTTTGTATTCATTTGCCTTGCTAATCGCTAGTAGGTAGTACATTTTTTCTTTGATGTGTTCTTTACTTGCTTAGCGTAAACAAAATAAATATCAGTGAATCTCATAATTTTCCATGAATAATTATGTGAGTGGTCTCTGCCAACGACGAAAACCATTTCTCCCGGCACTTTGGGAGAGGTGCTCAGATGTCATGACTTCAGTCTTGAAGCAAATATCCACCAGTATCAGCATAAAATTCTGAACATATAGATTTCTTCTGATAAAACAAGTAATATCTATATTAGTTTTAATCGCCATTTTATATTATGTCGATCGCGTCTCCCGGATTTACCCTACGTATATTCGTGGCGAGTGGCGCGGACCATCCACTGTTTTAGGGTTCCCTGTTCCGCGTATCAAAGCCGAGGCTCCCCCGTCATTCACGCGGATAGCTCGCTTTTTTCCCCTCTAAACTTGCCACGGTTTCGTTGAAAAAAAGAGAAAGCGATGGCTGATCGTTTTTCCCGGCCGGCGATTTTCCTCGAAATTGCGCAACGCGCTTCGAACGGTTCGACGATTTTGATCCGCGTTTCTTTCCATATAACAACCAAAGAAGGTTACAGCGGCCTAGAGAAATAATCACGACTGCCGCAGAGACCTTTAGAAGGCTGCGTATTATTACGAAATCCTTCGGAGCGTTATCGTGCCGCGCGTATACTATAATGAACTGCCTGTGTACAGTTTAGCATCCATTCACGCAACCATAAAAATAATCGCCGTTTTTGTTTTTCATTCGCCACGGGCATATTCATTAAGATTTATGATATTGCAGGACCCGGCGAATAATTACCCGTAAATTTGTATACACGCTGGCACGCGTTTCCGGCCGCTTTCGCGTGGATTCCGCGGGAATCCGCAAGCCGGGATTATCGGAATGTTCGTTCGGGCCTCGAGGGACGACACGTCTCGCCCGATTGTCTCGGCGAAAATCCCGGCAATCTACTTTGTTTCCATAGAGAAACAAAAGCGTGCTCGTTGCACGCGATGGAAACGCGCCCGAAGAATGGCCGATTCACGAGTTCGCTGGGTAATAACGAATGAATTCCTCGGCTCATGCAAATGCGACGGCAGCCGGCGTAAAGCATTCACCGATGCGCTAATAACCGCCGTTCTTTTTACTTAATGACGCGCAGCCTACTGAACTTGTGCTGGATCGGTCTCGGTGGATCTGGAAAATCGAAAGTATTACGGATCGTTGGCGGTTAGTTTTGATCCGGCAGGCCGGTTAGTCGCGCGTCGTTTGATTAACGAGCTGCATCCTCGGCTATTCTTCAGCGCGATGAGCCGGGCTTCCAAGTTACGTTATCGCGGCGAGTTATCGCGTACGCGAGACAAGCTTGCAAATGCTCTAGACGGGAGAACAATCGAGCTCCTTTTTTCCTTTTTTTTCTTCCTCCGTACACGCGAAACGCTGCGAGAGGGACTCGCGTTTGCGTAGGAGGGACGTCCGTCGGCCGACGCCCGACGGACGCCATCGCCATCGCCACCGCCATATCGTTCCGCGCTGCTCCGTGCTAGCACGTTGCTGGCAATTATCTGGCTTCCTGTCACTCCGCTTTAAAATGGTGGATTATCCGGTGGTTGTTTCGCAGGGGGGCCGCGCGTCGGGCTTCCTGAAAAAATCCCAACGGGACACCGAAAACCACTCGCGAGACAGCTGTCGCGACGCCCGACTAGCCTGTAAGGCTAAACACTCGACGCCTCTCGACGCGAAACCATCGACAAAATCACGGGACCGTGCCCGGCCGCGGCGGGCCGCGAGAGAGCTCGACGACCTGTCGATCGCGCGTTCCGTGGCATCCGGTTTCGCCAGTGGATCGCAGCTAGCGATTCGCGCAGGGAAAGCTGCTAATAGGCGCGAATCGGTGCGTGCACGATTACGTATCTTGCGTCTAGCAGCGAAGATCGTTAGACGCCGTCGAGGAATGATCGAGATGCGGGGCAGCTATGCGCGAAAGCAATTAACTGCGCATCCTCGGTGAAGTTTCGAGCTTTCTGTGATCCGCTGGAGAGGCAGCTATCTGTTCTGCAAGGGTAGGAAAGGCGCTGGGGAACGGTGGCGGGTACTGGGATCTGGCGTAGCGTTAGGTAGTTGCGTGCCGCAGGTAATTACCAGGTTCCCCGTGGTAACGCACCAGCGATGGCGGATCCCCCTGAATCCTGCAGGCTACGGGCTACAGGCATTCGGGCATTCGGCCGACGACACGGCCACGGTGTTCCCGTCACACCGGTGGTTTCAACGCCAATTAAACACCCGCTTGTCAAGGAGGGGAAGCGACGCAGGCCGATTCCCTATGGCCAGCTCGACCCAGCTCGGGCCAGTTCGCCCCGGCCCGATTCGGTGTCGCACGCGATGCCCGCCCGACTTATTATTGCCCTTTACTACCGCCCACGCGACCACCAAGGACTTCTTTCTTACCCCGACGAAAACCAACCAAACACTCCGTGCTCGGCTACATATTTTTTTTTCTGCGCCTTTCTAATTACGTTTCCGCGCTGTTTTTTACCGTCATTCGTCATCCGTCCCGCGATCTAGGCTCAGAGGCGAGGGCTTAGCGTGCACTCGCTCTTTCCATCCGCGAGGAAAGTGGGCGACCACCGTCCGCCGGCCGTTCCGTCGAAATTGTAAATCCGCCGGCGACCTGGATTTCAGGTGCGTAGATTCGAGGGGGAAACGCGCGGATTACACGGCTCGCGATTAAAAATAAACCCCGGCTGCGTGCGCCGGAAGAATAAAGTGGCTCGCCCAGCAGCTTGACGAATGCTCGCCCGTTTCTCCGAACGCGTAAGGTACCCACGTACGTGTATCGCTCGCGAGGCGAGTGCGTATCGTTGGATCGCCCCGCAGCCACGGGGTTCCTTTCGCCCAGAAGGAGCAGGAAAAATTGTGGATGCATCTAGGTCGCGGCTAAAGCAACGGCAAGCGATAGCGAAAACGTATTCTGTGCGTGCATCGATAAGAAGTAAAATGCGAGCCGAGCGGAATCCACGCTCCTCGATCCCTACGGATCGTGGAGGCAAGAATGAAATCGTAGAAACGCGCGACTTGACCCTGCTCGAGTGTCCAAGGGAGTGCCTAATAGGGAGATGCCTTGGACACGTTCGACGAGGGATCGAACTCATTTAATCTTCGAAAACCTCGAGGAACGAAATGGCTCGAGGCCGGGCAACTCGTTATCGGTTGACGTGCATTCGTTCCAGGTGAAAACAATATCTGTCAGCAGCTAAATGCGCACTTAACTTTGCCAATCAACATCGGGAGCCACGTCCTTCGGCCACTTGGAAGCAAGTCGGAAAATTAGAGGCGCGTCGCGTCCATCGGCTAACATTATCTAATGCGTCTCAATGTCGGCGATACTGACAACGCGTAATTTACTTTCCTGCTGGATAACGGTAACGTATCAGGTCGTCGGAAATTTCTGACACGAGCGATAAGAATTGCCGCGGCCATTGGCGAGACGATGGAAAAATTTGAAACGATGGGAACGGAACGGCGGAAAAAAGCAGCGACGCTCGAGAGTTTAGTTTGGAGCGCGGAGGACGTTCCGATAAATTAGTCGAAGCGGAGGGTAAAGGGAACCCTTCTCACCCCCGGCAATCAGCCCCCCGCGGCTTTGGCAACGACGGCTCAACGCCAGTTTTAATCACGTCGCAGTCATGGGGCGCTCCTACTATCACCCATGGGGCCGTTTCATTGAAACACCCACTCGCACCCGGGTGGCCGACTGCTTTATTAGCCTTGCTCGCCCATTCGAGCTTCTTATCTAAATGCAACTCGCTGGAAATTGCTGGCGAGCTTTGCTTCGTGTTTTTGCGAATCACCGCCACGATAGCTGCTCCGATGCTGGACTATTAGAAGCGAAAGACAGAGCACGGAATTTGCAAAGGACAAGTCTTCGGTCGCTTTACCGATTCCCGGTGATATCTGTAATCGCGAAGCCGATATCGCGGATCCATTGCCTTCCGTTCCGTTACTCCTAATCGGACCACGAACGATTCCCAGCGTTCCGCCGTTTATGATTCCATTTGCATGGCCATCAAGAGCCGTGATGTCAGGATAATTACCACTAGACCTTAAGAGCAATGATGTTAATCGTATCGGAGGGATATTCAGCCCGTTTTTGAGCGCGTGTCTGGCTACAAGGGGACGCTACCACTGGCCTAAATCTGAACGGGCGAGAGTAGACGAACGACGTGACGCACAGTAGTCCGAATCGCTGAAAACGCGATTGAAAATCCGTACGTTTATATTTCACACTTTATCATTATGAAGATGTTCATTCCAGGGGTTTTAGGGTCGCAGATTCTGATTCCGAAGTCAAAATTGTTTTTAGATTAAAACTAAGCCCTGTAGGGGGGAGGAAATGTTGATAAAATAATGTTATGTTTGCGTTTAACAGTACTGTCTGATTTGATTACGTTATTTGAAGTTAATTACGGCATCAAATTTTGAGATAGCGTTTTTATGATAGCAAAAGCTATGGGCGCGCGGAAACTAGAAGGTCAATAAATTGTATAAATTCATGAAATGAAATTGTGCATTCATTCTATGTTATTGAAATATATAAAAAGTTATAAATAACTGAAATATAAGAAATTATGCGATGGTCGTTTTTAATCGCATGTTACATTTTTGTCAGGCATCTTTTAAACTTATATTAGTTGATAATCTATGGCATAAGGAATGTATGTGCAAAAGGAGAAGTTGCATATTTTGCGACTTCCGAGTAATAACCAATTATGTTGGCAGCAATCAATTGATATTCCTCTGACGAGAGTACAGACGAAACATAGCTTATGTGTTTGGTATGAAATGTAAGTTAACGTAAAGATTAACATATTAATTATTTGCATATTTATATACTTCATTACTATCGCTTTCTATTTTACTTAAATATGTAACCTCCCATATTTTCAGAAATGTCGAAACATGTTGACTGGTCGCCGACACTTACTTCTAATATAATTGGTTTTACTCGGAAGTCGTAAAAAAGTACCACTTCTCCTTTTGCACATACATTCCTTATGCTATAGACTATCAAATAATATAAGTTTCAAAGATGCCTGACGATTCCGAAATATGTAACATGCGATTAAAAACGCCCATCGCATAATTTCTTATATTTCAGTTATTTATAACATTTTATATATTTCAATAACATGAAATGGATGCACAATTTCATCTTATAGATAAATGAAAGCATTTTCAATATCTGAAGTGTGAATTATTAATTAAAGAGCTTTTGCTATCATAAAAATGCTATCTCTGTTAATTCTTCAAAATTTGATGGCGTAATTAACATCAAATAACGTAATCAAATAAGACAGTACTGTTAAACAAAATATAACATTATTGTATCGTCATTTCCTCTCCCCTACAGGGGTTAGTTTTAATCTAATAACAATTTTGATCTCGGAATGAGATTCTGCGACCCTAAAAATCCCTGGAATCCCGATCTTCGTAATGATAAAGCGTGAAACGTGAACGTAAGGATTTTTGATCTCGTTTTCGGCGATTCGGACCACTGTGCGACAGCAGGGAATATGATTTTCGCACGTTTCAAGAGCAGTCGTTTAAAATGTAAGAAGTTATAGTCGATACAGCGGAAGCAGGTAATTAAGACGGCTCGCACGCGGTAGATAGAATCGCTCGCGTCCCCGGCGTGTGCAATCAAGAAAATGCCTCGCCGACTTTTCCTACTTCCGGGTGAGGCCGCGAAGGGAAACGCGTGAAATCGCGTTATCTTGATGGGCCGCGGGACGCGAGGACGATTCGCGCTCGCCGTCGTTAAAAGGTACGCAACGGCCGTGGTCGCGGGATCCGCGTGGCTGATAACGGCTGGATGGTCGATACTTTTTTGCACACGGCGAGCTGTTACGTAAGAGGAAGGCCGGCCGCTATCTCGGTGAATCGGTGTTCCGCGCGCTAATTACCCATCGTGCCTGGCAAATGGCTTCCGCGGGTTACACCGAACCTGGAACGTGCGCGCCGACTCCTCCTCCGCGATAAGCTTGGAATTTTAACAGCCGAATCAGTTTCTCCACGCTCGCAACTTTTCTATTTCCATCGCCAGTGTCCCCGCCCCTCGCCCCCGCCGCGTCGCGTGTATATCGAGAACGGTCACGCGTGGAAATCGCGATTACATCCCCGGGAAAGTTTGAAAATAACGCGGAAAACGTTTGATCCGCTATCACTCGAGAGAATTCTAATATCCAGCTATCGTTTTCCCTCGCGGGGAAAGGGATGAGCCTGGCACGTCAAATGTCGCGTCCGAGAAGAATTGAGATCACCAGAGCCGCCAGGATTCCGCAGGATTTGCGCGTTCTCTCGCCCGAAAACAACCATACACGTTCCCGCCGCCGTCGCCCACCGTATACGGACTATGCAGCGTGGTTCTTTATTAAAGCCGATCTCGGGCTCCCCCCAGGCTTATCCCGGGGAGACCTTCCATCATTTTAAAGCCCGCCGTGATAAAATTAGACGGACAATTTCATTCGAAGACTCGGGCCACGATCGAGCGGTGACGGTTTAATTTCGGTGCCCTGGGCGATCCTTCGGTCCCTCCGTCGCGCGGAGGAGGCACTGGCCGGCCAGCCGGCGCATTAACAAATTTGTCGCTGGAGACTCGGCTTAACTTCGTTACGATCCGCCCACCCTTCTGTCGTCTCCTTCGCGAATTCGATGCTAGACGCATCCTTACGCATCAGCATCTGGCAGAGAGCTACGAGCCTAGCGATCGCGGGAATCGCGAATTCCAAGGAGCTTTGGCATCGAATCGCGCGAAAGAATTCCCGCGGGGAAGCTTAGCCCCGATAAAGAAATCAAGCGACCGCGAAACATCGGGCGAGCTGCTGGCGTGTGCGTGGAATCGGAATACGCCAGCCCAGCCCCGGGACTTTTCCTTGTCCGCGACGATTAGATATCGCTGATCGTGAATAAACCACGTCGCGTGCGCGGCGACTTAGAAACCGAATAAATCCTGTCAGCGGATCCGCGACCCGCGTTCGGCCGCGCGGACGGCCAGCCAGGACTTAAAAGTTGCGAATCGGTGGATAAGACGAATGTGGGCAAGCTCGCCGCGTCGCGCCGCGACGGTTCGGAGAGGCGCGAAGGATAAAGCGTGCGTGCACGCACTCGCGCACGTGGAATAATAATTAGCCATCGCCGGTGCTGATACGAGTTCCTTGCAAATGACGTGTCAGGTGCAGCTGTTGCGCATCGTTCCGCAATGCGGGCCGGTGACCACCTCTCTCTCTCCTCCGCCGGCTGCTTCTTCCACTCGCGCCGTCCATCGCCTTTTCCTCTCTCGGCATTCCGTTTCGCCTTTTGTTGCGGCTCCTTTATGAATTCCTCGGGATGCACGCTCTATCTGGACCATCTCGCCGGTGTTCCCGTATTTTGACGCGTTAAAGTTACGTTTCACGAGAACGACATCACTCATTACTCACGGAGTGATCTGATACACGCGAGCGAAGCACGGTCCCTCGCGTGCTGGCTGTCATTAGAGGGTCTCGGCTACCGTCTACACTCCACGCTCCGCGCTCTACAGTCTACGTGCATAGTTCCCTCGCACCTACGCCTGTTTCCTCGCCTGTGTTTTCCGCTGCAATTCAGAATCCCGCTCGGATCGCCGGGGCCTCCTCTCTCTCTTTCTCTCTCTCGTTGTTAGCCCAATCGTTCCCCGTTCACCTTCGACGAACGCTGACGGCGGTAATTGAAGGGTCTGCCGCGCAAGAAGCGGGCTATTTTGTCTTTAGGGGTAGGATAATTTCGTAGGTGTGGTTGACGACGCGAAGAACCTTCGGCGGATCGGTGTTCAAAGGCGTTCGAAATTCGCGAGGGCGCTGCGGGACGAGTCAACGGTCTTATTCGTGGATCGTGAGTCTATCCCGAGGAGGAACAGTTAGATCGGTCTCGCGTCCGAAGACAATTTCGTGGCTAGCAAGAGAAACGGGGCAAGGATCATCGGGGGGAACAACGGCATTGCGGCACAGGTCGTTCATTACTCTGTCGGTTGCAATCGAGACGCTGGTAGCGCGGGATTGGGACAGTAACGAAGGGAAGGAGCGAAGGAGAAGGCACGACACTTCCCACGGCGAATGGCGGTGGCGGTCGTCACGAATCGCATGACGCCGTGACGGCGAAGACGAGAACGACAGTAACAACGACGACGAAAGGACAAGAAGACGAAGATTCCTCGCGGTGTTGCACCATTGAAAATATCCTCGAGGAAATGAAGGAGGACGAGGCGGGGAGGTGGGGTAGGAGCTCTAGACGCTTCTAGCCTAGATCAAAACCCGTAATCACGAGGTAATAATACCCGATCACGAAAGATATTGCACATTTCCCCGGAATCACTGCTATTCCCAGGGAAGATGCCCCCGTCGGGGTTGTTTGGGAGGTCTTACTGTTCGCCGACATGCAATCCCGAATTCGCCCGGTATCTCTTTCCTTCCTGCGAACCGCGTAACCGCCGATCCCGCCGATGCCGGCGGCACTTTTACGGCTCTCCTCGTTCTACTTTGCCTTCGGTTTTACGCCCTCCTACGCGCTCTTCCCCTCGTCCTCCGCCTCTTATATCTGTTTTAAGGATTACATCGATGATCGCCGCTCGGCGATTCCCTCGATTCCCCCGACATCGACGTTGCGATAGCGTGCTCTTCGAGGAAACGATAGAACCGAGTCACGGGTGGAGGTAATTTCGCGAGATCCCGACAATTCTTTCGCCAAGGATCTACACGCGAGAAACGAGCTGATCCAGTGCATCCGCTTGGACACTGCTAGCAGCCGATGATAGCCACCGAATTGAATAGGGAAAGAGAAAAACGGACAGTGACGTCGACGGGGACGGCAACGAGAACTACGAGGCACAGGCCAGGTAGAGAGGCAGACGGGTTTAACATAGTGCGGACTTTTTTACACGCCGTGGTCGAACGAACGACGGACGGGCCCTTCTCGAAGGGCCAGCACGGCGGTGACGGTGGCGGAGGTGGAGGTGGGGGCGGTGGCGGTGGCCGAGGGCGAACGCGGCGCAGGGGAAAGAACGTCTCGAAGGGTGCCTCCAGCCAGCCGTACCATTAATCATCGGGGTAATTCCATAGATGGCTGTTGGCTGCTCGAAGGAGCGAGCGATGCATGCCAAACTTACCTCGTGCCTTGCCTACCGAACGACCTGCGAAAAGACGCGTTACCTTTCTACCGGGCTTCTGTATCCTCGCTCCTCCGTTAAAGCCTAACCCCTCCTCGTATGGTAATGCACGCCAGTTTAGAGTATACATTTTTTTCATTACGCGATCACCGGCGCACCGAGCCTCTGCACCAGTTAGGATTCAAAGTACGAGTAGGTAATTGCTGGGAGCTTGGGGACAGGTTTTTCCCCAAGACTGCACATTGTGCCTCGGTTTCTCGCCGCGACGTCTCTGTGTGTACTCGATCGAGCGTTTATTGATTTAATCCGCGCTCGTATATCGTCCGGTTCTTACACCGTCTGCCAAACCGCGAAATTTATGTTGCACCAGGACAAAAACGCGTGCCACTCTATATATCACTCGGAGCGAGAGCCGAGATACGAGCACCGTCCACGTGTGGAGCGTTGTAATTAATCGGGGAGGTGCGAATTATAAGGTTACCATGCCCATCCTTATGGTATTTAATTAACCAGCCGCGCACTCTCGCGATCTTCGAATGCCTCGGGGGATTTATGGGCCTACATATTTGCTGTGTCGAATCGCGTGGTTGGACGTTAATACAGGCTAGGTGGGCTCGAGCCAAAATTCTGCCGATGGATGGCGGCTAATTTCCAAGGCATCGATGCCCCGTCGTTTAAGGTATTCCCTCGGCCGCTAATATCCATCGTTAACGAACTCGCTAGGACTTGTAGTCCGGTCGTCCGTACACCGTGTATTCCGTCCGGTTTCTTTCTACGCAAGAAAGAGACCGGGGTACATCGAGGCGGACTCGTCTCTGCGACTCTCCAGTCCGCCTCGTTGTTAAATCCACGACGGACAACCCGGCCGCCGGTAGGATAGCCGATGGAACACGTCGTCGAACGTGAAATAAGGATTCGAATCGCGATCCAGAAGCGGAGGGACTAAGATGAGAGGTGGATGGGCCCTGAAGCTGCTTCTGCTGTCGCTGCTGCTGCCCCATTCTCGAGGCTCGGGGCACGGAGGGAGAGATGGCAAAAAAGATCGAACTCATCCGCGGAGACACGGTGGCCACCGGGCCGTCCGAACGATGTCAGCAGTTTAATCAATGCATTTAGCCGAATTCCTGTCTGGCCCAAATAAAAGGCGAGACAGGGGGAGGTTAAGCACAAAAAACGCGACGCGTACGTCGGATCCCTCCGCCTTTCCTCTTCGTCCGTATTCTCATTTCTCTGTCTCCTCTGCCTTTTCTCTTTGCCCCGGCTACAAAGTCTCCTTCGGGGGCCCGCAGGGGCTAGCAGGGGCCCGCGGGGGCCCCCGTACTCCCCCACCACGCTGTCAACCGCCAAAAGTTGTTAAGTATTCCGCGGATGTATTCCGCTCCCGTCCTCCTCCGCCCCCTCGTCTCTTTCGCCTCACCTTCGCTACGGACAGACTCTTCTTCGAATAAGGTACGTCAACCGCGGGGATGACAAGCGGACGGAAAGCGACTGCTCGCTGGACTGGCCCCTCTAAGGGCTTCTTCCATTCACGTTTTCGAAGCGGACGATTCCACGGCTAGACACGCTTTTTGCCCGAGCACTGCCCATTCGCGGTTTGGAAACTTTGCCCGATTACTCTCCCGTTCGCCGTGGAACGGTGAAATTGCTGGCTCTTCCTTTTCTCCGGCTTCGCGGAGCACATGGAACACGTAGAAGGCGGTCACTCATAGTACACGCGATCCACTACGCCGTAGCAACAATGTTTCCGATAAAAATAACACCTCGGGAAAATAGAGCGTTCCTTCCTCGTGATCCTCCTCTCCTCTCGAGGCGGAGGAACGGTTCACGAGGTGAACCACTGTGTCATTGACAGTCAACGAGTCTGCCACGTTTCCTGTTCATCTCCGTTATCTACGCGAGCATCTCAGAGCCCGACGAATAAATTTCCGACCCGTGTCCCTCCGCTTCACAATTCTTTCCAATGGTTTCCTGGGACTGTCCGCTTCGGGAAAGCGTACTACACGGTGCCAGGCAAGTGACAGATAGATTCTGATAAATTTTCAGGTCCTAACGGAGATTGGAAACGGCCGGAAATGCTTGTTTTACTTTCCCGTCGCGTTATTGATTCCTCTTGCTCCGAACCGAGGACAAACCGCGCGTAAGACCGCGGTCCGACCGCAAGCTCGTTACGCCTGTCGGAAGTATAAATCAACCGCAAAGATATTCCGCTGTGCCGTCGGGAACTCCCGGCGAGGCGACATCATGAAAACTGCTACCACCTTCTTATAAGCGACGTTCGACATCGTCCCTTGGAGCGTACGTGTGTCCGCGCACGTTCGATACTGTAACGACGATTTACAGTGAAACGGCCAAGCTGCCCGATAACGAACAGTCGCCGTATCGCTGTCGTTTCGAATTCCGCCGAACATTGCCTTGAGATCTGGAAAATCGTCGTTACGATACTTGGAAACAGTTGTTGCGCGCAAACGAGTCAGCGATTCTTCTTTCTAAACGCGAAGCCTCGGCTGTAGGCGCGCATAAACACGGCAGATACGGCCGGTAATAACAGAACCCTCATAATACCCTGAGAATCTAATTGTGAGACGACCCCGTGTGCGAGAGAGGAGGTGGCGTTTTCTCGATAATAAAGGAAGAATAATCGTAATGAGGCGGCGCGGCGCGGCTCGGCGGAGCGGCGCGCGTGTACAGTTAGCCGCAATAACAGCGGGGGAAAAAAAATTATTGCCTAATAAAATAGCGAGATAAGGGAACATTGCCGAGTAATTGCAAACAGGCACCGGGTACATTGTCGTGCCGCGTAACACCTAATTGCAGATCCGATGCGATCTAATAATTATTCCGGTCGTAATTGTACCGAACCGGCTAACGTTGCCCCGAATGTTTCCGGAATAATTCATCACGCGATTACGAAAACCGTCCGTTAAACGGCCAGGCTAATGCCTCCTTAAGTGGGGAAATTGGAGAATGAAATATCGCTGGGAAAGGTGGAAAAGCGTAGTCGGACAGAAGTAGTGGTCTCTGGCTCTCGAGCGACGCGTCAGGCTGGAACAAGTAGCGGGCTGCTCGGGCGTAACGCGCGCCGCGGAATACGGTTTTTGAGCGAGCGTGACTTCCCTCGTTCCCACGGGACCCGTTCGGGCCCGACTTTTGTCCCATGATCGAGCGGCGCTGCGCGGCGGACCTCGGCACGCCGCAGGAGAACCCGAGCATCCTTCGAGCGGACGAGGCCGGACGTTCGCGCACGCACTCATGACGAACAAGACGACAGGCACGTAGAACCGAGACTTCTACGTGGATCGTACAGTCCCCGCCAGCAATTCCTGTCCCGTCTCCGGTCCATTGTTCGCTGCCGGTCCCCGCTCCACGCAGCCTTTACGAATATTACTGGTGGAAGAAACGCAGAAGCTCGCGGATAAGGATCGAAGCGATCTCGTTCACGGTTATCCACGTGGACGAAACTACGAAACTTTCCAGAAGAGAAAAGACGTTCTGCTGGAAACTCAGTCGGCTGAGGAAAATAGGCCGACGAGAGATATCCACGTCGGGATGATTTGTCGTCGTAGAAATCCGCTCGGAACACGGTCGCGACACGGCTATTTCCTCTCTCGAACATTAAATTGCCTGGCGATTAGTTGGCGCTTACGAACCGTCCGTTTATAGTTCTCTCGTTAACTCGTCGCTTTTAATTGCTCGAGATCGAGCGCGCTACCGGCGCGGAGCGCAGCTCCAAAACCGTGCGCTCCCTCGGCCAGTTAATTTACGGATCTTAAGCACGCGGCACGGCTGGCTAACCGGTAATTTAGCCCTGCATAAAATTAAGATTTTATGCCCGGGACAGCCATGCAGTCATCATTTTTACGTTATCCTCGTTAATGTTACGCGATATTCGCACGACCCTGGGCATCGTAGCATCTACAGAGGGAACGTTACCGTCCCCGCAGAATCGTCATTGACGACAGGGACTGTACGCGCGCGATGATAATATAGGGAGGAGCGTACAAAGCCGGGCCACCGTCTACGTGACACACGTACTATCTACGTGGGTGCTGGGCGTTTTACGAGTTTCGGTGCTCTTGGAAGGAAAGAAAGCTCTGATCGTGGCCCGCGGCCTCCTCTCCGGCAACATGCTCGCGGTACCATCTCGTTTCGGATCTGCCGTCAGATTTTTATCGACGCGCAGGAGCTTCGTTAAACTTGCATCTGATGCCTCTGCTCGACTGCCCGCCATTGTCCTTCCACGTTCTCTGTATTCCCGCCCCGCGGGCTAATTAATAATTTCCATGAAAATCGCGTTTAGACCGCGCTCGCGGTTTCATCCGCTCGCGTAGCGGCGAGCGAAAGAAACGCTTTCTTTTTTTTTTTCTCGATTCGTAAATCACTCGAGTCAGCCAATTAAGACTGACAATGCGTGGCGAAGCGGCGCGTCGGCCAGCGCCACTAAATTAGAAGAAATTCAGACGCTTCGGTAACAATTTCTCTTAACGATACCCGGAAGAATCGGCTGGCGCGCGGAGGCCCGTCTACGCGAGACCGACTTGTATCGCGTGACAAATGCGTGCCGCTCGCGATAACCGCATTCTCCCATTTCGCGGTTAGTCCCTGCGGTTCCCGCGTCGCGTCGCGTCGTGGAAACGTGGCCACGTTAGCGAGAAACGATTGCTTTTAATCGGGCCGGCCGCTGAGCCCGCCGCAAAAGCTCGCGCAACCTCGTCACGCGAGTATCAATTAGGCAAACACACAAGAATGTCCGTTTATAACGTGCGGCACGAAAGTAGCCCGAGTGCCGATTGCCCGGCGAAATGTTTGTAAGGAGATTCGGTTAACGCCTCGCGATCGATGTCCACGCCGCGCCGGCTGATTTTTAGCCCTTCCAATTTTTTGTCCCGTCTCGTCGCAGCAGCACTTTTGGGGTCTCGCCTCTTCCGCTCGTTAGCCGGAGAGAGTCGGGGCTTATGTTAATTTTAAGCAGTCCCTCCCCCTGGCCTCCTCAGTCGATTCTTTCCTAAAGCTATTAGGCGATCATCTCGGATAATCCCGCGATTCCGGGTTTACTCGGGACACGACTTTTCTAAGTTTTCTTCCTCCGCGCCCCCGACTACTCGTCCAAAGCCGGCTGCTCCGCTCGCGTACTCCTGCTTTTTTTTCCCGCCACCGGACGTATATTTTCGCCCGTCCCCGCGAACGGGGTAAGACCCAGGATTACGTCGCCGGGATGTACCGACGTGTTCGACGGAGGAACGCTAAAGACCTCCGTGGAAACGTAAGCCGTACGGCCGTGCCACGCGACGAACGGCGGTCCCGGGCTTTTCGAGACGAAGAATCCGATAGGATACTGGAAAGTGTGAGACGCGGGCGATGATGGAATCACGATTTCATCGCTGTCCAGCTAATTACCGCTGTTTAATCTGTGCTCCGAGGAACGGCCGTGGTTTTAAGTAATTTAACGGTAATAGAGACGCAAGGGTGGCTCGGCAGCTCGCTCGGACGACTACCTGGCCGGTCAGGTGCAACTTTCCCTCGATACGCCTCCTGAGGATGCACCTGCCCCGTGCCGAGCAGACTGGCTCGTTTTATAGAGCGGAGCTTCTATCGTTGATCTATCAAATTGGCCCCGCAGATAAGAAATTGGGGGGACCGACGAGAGGGCATCCGTGACGGAACAACCCCGGCTGTTACTCGGTCTCCGTCACCCTGTCCGTCCCGCTCCGAATTCACCAATCTCACCTGCTTGCTTGCCACGCTAAATGCACTGTTCTCTCTCTCTCTCTCTCTCTTCTGGTTCCGGGGCTATCGTCGACATCGTAATAATACTAGGACGTCCTCTCTCATCGGTGACATATCGCAGGGGCGAGTCGTTAACGACTTTTTATCCCCTCGAGCTTTTTCCTCCTTTGATGCGGTGGATAACCGGCAGAAATAACACGCGCTTTTATCCCGTTCCGACACGGTGACCCGAGCAGAACTTGATCGCGGTAGTTAGTAGTAGTCTCGCCGTCAGACAAACAGTTTCGGCGAACAAAGGCTCCGCGATACCGCTCCTAATAGATCCAAGGGGATTGTTATAAAACTTGGTGGCGCGATATTCAAATGAACCAGCGAACTTCCCTCGGAACGAGACTCGTAGTCAGAGCTAGGTAAATCCGGGCGTCGAGTCTCGCGGCCTTCTCTTCCAGCGTGCGTTTCGCTGTCGCTGGAAAACCGCTCGATTCCTCTAGTTCCTCGGCGCAGCTTCGCGTGGTCCTATTAGCAAAGGCTCGGAGGTTCGTTGGCCATTTTTCTCGCGGGTCCAACGGGAACGTGAAAAGATAGTAGAGGAGAGGAGCGAGGTGGGAGGGAGCGAGAGGCTGGTGGCTGGAGCTCGGAGCAACAACGAGGACACCCGACGTGGGATAATAACTTGATTACGCGGCGTGTTTTATCGAAAAATCATAAAGCAATTAATAACGTTCATTAGAGACGAGAGCGCCAGCCCGCACGATAGCAATTCCGTTTGATAGGTAATTAGACGAGGGAGCGGGTAATTGCGTTAATTGAGACCGAGAGCAAGCGCGTTGGAACGTTGCGCAAAGCTTGGCCAGATATATGGAACCGTTCCGTTCCACACGCACGTTGCCGTGGTCTCTCTAATCGCTCTAATCGCAGTTCTTCTTGCTGCAAATAACTTTGGCTTCGAAGACGGCGGTGGAACTCGTCTCGAGCCTACCGACGCGTACCTCGTTTATCTCTCTTAGACGCGTTCGCTCGTAGAAAATCACCTTTCATGGAAAAAGCGTTTCGCAACGTCCGTACGGTCGATTCGCGAGCGTTTCTTCAGGGGAAAAGAAGAATCCGGGGGAATGTTTTTTTTTTCAAAAACGACAGGGGATTAAGTTTAAAGAATCTTGCCTCCACTGAAGATCAGCGAACCGTTGGCCAATCGTTAGAAATGGTAAACTCTTACTCAAGGGGTAGGTTGTCTAATTATTAATAACTTTGCACCGACATATGCTCTTCTGCGGAAAGATTCACTGTAGACAGAAGTCACTTCTACTATACCATGCATTTATCTCCGACCCCGTGATCGCACGTTTGTTAACAGTTATCAGCGTTTGTCAAAAAATTGACTACGATAACATTTTATCCTGTACTGTAAGTCAACCAACCCCGATCATGGGAGGTGTTAGAGAAACATTAAAATACCTTAATTGATGTCACATCGAGTCAACATTAATAATTTAATCAAAAAGCCAAATGTATGCCCTATCAAATATACTAGCCGGTTTAATGATATTTCGCCCACATAATTTATTAAAAATCAAAAACTGAAAAATTAGCCTACCAGCCCCGGTCTCCCCTATCGTCACCGATTCTCCTGCGATCCTTAAAGGGCATCGATAGACAAGGATACCGGTAGCTGGCGCGAACGCACGCGTCCGAGTGTCTTGAATGAATCGCACGGGAATTTAACGCTTCTCCGAAGATATATAGTGGCGGAGGACGGGATATATTTCACGGTAGGCTAGATCTTAACGATCGAGCGACTGTTCGCACGGGGAACGGTCGTCCCTTAATGCGATCCTTAACGATTTATCGCAGGGACTCTCGTTCTCCACCTGCTGTCCTTCACGAAGCCCCGGGTTCATGGGTCACGCGCCGCCCTGGTGACACCGAGCTTGGGGAAACGTGCGCGATGGAAGGGCCGCGACGCGTAGACACTTGCTACCACGACATCCTGGACATCTGCCGGTCTCTCCCGAGCCTCTTGTCCTCTTCGTCTCCCTCTTTCCCCCATTATTTCTCTTCCGCTTCTTTTTTCTCGCCGGAGGACGTCGCGCAATAATGCTGCTACCGTCGGCATAATACGGCCGTAAGCCCTTCCGATATTTGCCCATTTTATGTAACGTCTACTTGCACGCGGCGAGGCTCATATTAAAGCGAAGCAAGAAATACGGCTAGCCGTGGCTGCAAGTGCGTATCGCCGGGACCGAAGGAATTACGAAGGAACACCTCCATCCTTTCGATGCCCTCGCGCCGCGATTAATTCGCGACCACTCGACCGCCAACCGCCTACTGGTTGCCGCTCGACTTTTCCGCTTCGAGCTCGCGTTTCATCGCGGCCAGATCGGGATTCCGTGTGAATCTACCGTCGCGATCAGGAATACGATCGAGACCCGAGACATAAACGCAGGCTGCGCGGAGGGAATGCTGGTCGCGCGAGCGAGCCCGCCTTGCGCGGGATAGATAGCTTTATGGCTTATGGGGGGAAAAGAAAGAGCCTGAAACCCGGCTTTATGTAATACCGGTTGTTATTGAAGGCAGAGTATCGCGCGCGTGGTTGGTTCTCGCGTTGCGCCGCGATAACGAAGCGCTCCTCTTGGCAGCGCGCGCTGGAGGAAAGAAGAGAGACAAGTATCCAATTAAAGGCAGGGTGGAATAGTTTTGCGCTATCTTATATCGGGTCGCGGGACGTATCGGCGAAAACGGCCAAGAAACTCGTGTTTAACATAACCAGAATCGTTATGACTCAATCGGCCCGGCCATAATTGGCGCTATCGGGGATGCATATCGGTCGTGACACGGGCCCGACAAATTCCGCGGAAGCCTGATAATCTCGGGAGCGTGCTCTATTATTAATATTAAACTATCTGATCGACCGATCGGGAATACATTTACATTAATAAAGGAGCCCGGCGTTACACCACGGGACAAGGTTATCCGCGATTATTCCGCTTGATCCGGGCCGGCCCGTCCCTACCGAAGACGCGTTAATTGAACCCTCGATTAATTAGCAGCAGACGGTTGACGTCGAACGCGCGATCGCCGAGCTAGAAAGTAGCTGGAAAGATATGGAAATGCAAAAGAGCGAACGCCGTGGCGGCCTGCCTTTCGGCCGTCGCGTCGCTGGCTCCGTAAACGTTTACACGGGTATCAATTACTCGAGCCACTGTTACACCACAATTATTCACATAAATATGAATACAATATACATACGAAACGCGTTCCCGTGGCTCCGATGCAACGATTTATTTCCAGCCGGCTAATTTGCGGGTCAGCGCGATGATGTCGTTGGACAAATAATACCTACCTCGGGTAAGAAACGAACGATCGGTATATTCCGCTTCGATGACTATTGAATAATACAGCACGATAACTGTCCACTGTTCCGGACATTCATCCCAGCGCCTAGCACGCTCTCAAACGTTTCCGCGAACCGATTCCAACGCGATCGAAGCGAGGATAAAAGTCTCGTATAATGCGCGGACGGGAAATTATGTCGAAAATGCGCGGGACAGCCCCGTCAGCCCAGAAAGAAGAATCGCAGCCGAAACGAAAGTCTCGGTAGGGATGGTCCGGCGGGCATTAATTTTCTACCGTTGTCACCGGCAGGGACATGCGTATTCATGAGACACAGCGAGGCTTATAAACGTCGGGCTATTAGCGATACGATTAAAATGTGCATTTCTCGGCGTTGTTTTAAACGCAACCCCGGCCCAGGAGCTCCGACCCGTAACTCTGGCCACGACGTACGCGCGCGGCCAGCCTATTTCACCAGCGCTCGCCGTGTTTTATTTCCCTATTCCGTTTCCCTGTTTTATCTACCGGAAGAAATAATAATCCAGCCGCCTCGTCCTCAAGCCCGGTTTAATCCGCTGGCTGGCTCTGCCTTCCCAATTAATTCCGCTTTTTACCATTTTACACGGCACGGATTTCACCGCGCTTCGTCCAAGTTCTGGACACGGCGGTGTGTATCGAGAGCTTTGACGGCTGGCGAGTGCCCTTTGTCCAAGGATATCAGGGGATATAGGGGAGACCGAGGCTGGTAGGCCACTTTTTGATTTTTAAACAAGTTTGTGGGCAAAATATCATTGAACCGGGTTGTATATTTGATAGGGCATACATTTGGATATCTGATTAAATTATTAGGGCTAGGGTAAAATTACGTAGTAAATTTTTCGACTAACGCTGACAACTGTTAACAAACCTGCGATCGCGGGGTCGGACATAAATGCATGACACAGTAGAAGCGACTTCTTTCTGCAGTGAATCTTTCCGCAGTAGAGCATATGTCGGTAAAAAGTTATTAACAATTAGTCAACCTACCCCTTAAGACAACCACCCCAGTCACCTCTAATATGTGGCGACTGTCTTGAACGAAATGTCTACGAGTTTGTCCCGTCCGCTTGACCGAGAAAAAATAGCGAAGCGGCTGGATCCTCGACAGAGTTCGACGCCGCATATCCGGCAGCGTGGCTGTGCATTCTGTGCAACTGCACCGCGGACACGGAGGAAAGCCAGACGGCCCGGCCCCCCCTGTCCGCATCGTTGCAAAACGGATGCATTTCGGATGCAGCTGCGAGTTCGTTAGAGCGTCTAACGCGCGTGTGCGAGCCCGAATTGTTTATGCGCGCTGAATGTGGCCGCCACCGCCGCCGCCGAGGCTGCCGAGGCCGCGGAGCGCACGTACGCGTATCAGAGAGCGATGAATATGCATACCTTAATTCGCGGGGCTAATTGAATAATTTGTAAAACGCGGCAACCCGGGCCAGGCCTGACCGGGACGGGCCAGGACGAAACGGGACGGGACGGGCCACGACCTTTTTGCATTCCCAGCAGGTCGCTGCCCGCCACTCCGTCCAAGCAGAATGATATCCTTACGGTGGCGAACTTCACCTGGTATGGCTAGCTCGCCTAAAATGCGGTTTGGCACCCGTCGGTGCTCGGGGAACGCGACGCCCCGTCCGTCCCTTCCCACCGCGGGGCAAACGCGTGCCCTCTAGCCAACAGTGGGCCGTTGGCGATTCTATTTGTCAGGAAAGTCGTTCCCCCTTTTTCTACCATCCGCGACGAATTCGTGTCATACTTTGGCATCTCACGTTTTTGCATTGGTAGCTTCTCGATGGGTGTCAGAATCCCCCGACGCAACAGCCCCAAGTGGTTATTTTACGATGTCTTTATCGAGTTTATCAACTGACCCTGATAAACTACTCTACGCAGTGCGTGTGATCTTCGCGTTGATTGGCAAATTATCTGGCAAGGGACGATGTACAGAGCCAGAGGAATCGAAAGGATTGGGCCTACGGATGATCTCTATCCCTTGGGAAGAGTAGCCAGAGTAGAAGAGGAGAGGGCGAGGGAGGGCGATGTGGTTCGTGGGCCTATTCCCCCCCGTTAGCTGATGAATGGGCCCAAGGCCCTCCTTACTTATGCGATGCGTGCCCCCGACGGCATACATCACTGCCAGCTAACGTTTTTACGGGGCACGATGCGAGCAAGAGAATATGATTACGCGCGTTAACATTCCTGGAATATCGTTGGTCCGTGGTCGTTGCGTCCAAGGATCCGTCGGCCATTCGTCTTTTCCACGGAGGAATCGCGGCCAGGCGGAGGCAGTGTCTGTGTATCAGATCGGTAGGTGGTTCGATTTCGCGCAACGGAACGCGCGTGAATCATGTGAATCATGTGAATCACGCCCGTCGCTGCGGACATATCTCTCGCCTAGATTCCTCCCACGACTTTATTGCGCGTGAAATTGGCGAACGGTCGCTCGACGGTGCCTCGGGCTCCAGACGCGAACGCATAAATTCCGTAATTAACTGGCAATTATGATAATCGGTCGACAGCCAGGATAGCGTGTGCTCCTTCCTCGTTCCAGCCTGATCGCTGATTATCGTCGCGATCTCCGCGCGGCGTCTGGCGCGAATCCGACAGGGAGCTACGCGACCTCTGCCGATGGAACCAGGCTAGATGGAAGACGGGGATTACCAGCGATATGTCGGCAAGTCGACGTGACAACCGTAATCCCCGGGTTCCCCCGGCCGAGGATGAGAAGGAAATCAGTTGTCGTACCATCGACGATTTAACGACAAAGGCTTGGAAGCAAGCACGAATAACCGAAGTTGGCTGTCGTAGGGTTCCTCGGAGGCGCTGCAAAGGCTGCCAACGATTCTCTCCGCTCCGTTTCTCTCTGCTTCCCTCTGCTTCCCTCTGCTGCCCTCTCTGTCGCTTGGCGTCGCTCGTCCCCGAAGGGAGAGAGACGCGAGCCTGCCAGAGGTCCTTTGATCCTCGGCATTCGGTGTCGGCAAACAGGAACTCCGCTGGTGAACGCAGCCACCGCGCTTTAATACCTCATGCAAATTTTAGGAAAAGGGTGCCCCATACGCCCGCGTCCCTGCTCCACCCCCAGCGACTCCTCATCCTACTCGTCCTTCTCGCTTTCCTTCGCCTCATACTCCTCCACCCCAATGATAGCCCGCTATATTGCTTTTCGAACAAATCGTTATCCGGTTCCTGCGCTTTGCCTTTTAGTATCAGGAAATTTCAAATTTCCCCTCCTCTGACGTCGCAAAGGCAGGGTGAGAGCTTCGGCCTCTGCGGTTCCTGTTGCTATTCGTGAGCGTTGGTAACGCGTTATGGTACTTGTATCTTGTCGCGCGAGGACTGTAGGTGGCTGCGTCGTCATTCGCGGTGCGATCTTCTCGAGAGACCCGGACCTGGTGGTGAGTCTCCTCACCCGCTTGGTAGCCCATAAGCTATTCCATTCTCAGCGTCATCCCCTCGCTCTCTCCCTGCCCTCCTCCGACGGAATTGTTCTTTTCGGCACCTCCACGTGACTCTGTTCCACCTTCTTCTCCTGTTCGTTGGCCAACAGTTTACACCGGCCGATATACATACAATGCGGTGCAGCGCAATGCCAGATCAAACGTAGGTGCGACCGACCATCCTTCTTTTTTCGGGGCACACGAGCGGGTCTGCCACGGGGAATTTATTCCCAGTGAATTACAGGTTCGGGCTCGTCAGCGGGTTATCGTAGCGAGCGCATGCCCGCCCGATTGTCGCCGGTTCGCCTCGCGAACGCCAGAGTCTCGCTTCTGACTGGGATGCTTAATTGTCTCGGAGGTTGTTGGTAGACCAGACCGGTCGCGATTTACGAATGTAAATTGCAGCGTCGATGCCGGTGACGAGTGGAGAAAAATGGCCCGAGTATCGTTGCAGCCCGCGTACGGTGTCAATTATGACGAAGGGCAGAGATCGCCTGGATGCTGGCACTATTATTGGCCGTGCAACTGATAGGAACGCGCGCGTCCACCTCCTGCCTGGGCGAGCTTTTATTTCTACAGCGGAGGTTATCGATCGTGTGCAATTGGCAAAACGTATCCTCATTTGCGAAACGATAATTTTGCTGGCGCATACACCCCCGGGTGGTTTTGGAAGTTTCGTGGTTTGGGAAGTGTCCATCGGCGAGCTCGACGGCTGGCTCTGCCTATAGGTATATTTGTCTACGCACTCATGCCCCAAAGCCGTTCGTTCCAACCAACGAACCGCATAATCCTTGACGAGAGAACCTCGTCAATCACGGCCTCGATGCGCCAGATAGACGAATCGATACGAATTTATCCGCGGCTACTCCCGCGGACGCTTTCATCGTTGATTCGCTCTCGTCCGGATCACGAAGTCGATGAATCGAGCACGCTTTTCGACGTCGAGCGCTCTTGTGTTTCGACCGATCGTTCGTTCCCACGATTTCGGGTTTCGCGAGCGAAAAAACAACGCGCGAGTTTCGACCGTCACGGTTTGACACATCGGCTAGGAGGAACGTACCAAAGCTCGAGGAGACATCGGAGCCGCGCGAGATTCGAGGTCGACGAGATGATTCAGAAGACAGCAGATGGGCTATTGATCGCTGGACCCGTTCATCAATCGCGTCTCGTAACGGCGCGCCTGGAGGAAGTGAAAATCTGGCGTGGAAATCGGTGGAAAAGCATTCGGTTGGCGAAGGGAGGACTCCGGTCGCGGAGGAGAGCAAACGAATCTTCGTGGAGGTGGTCCGTGGATCAAGGTGGGTACCAGAAGGGTACCGAAGGACGTCGGAGGAAGCATGGAGTCCTCCGCTGGGCGCGGGTATCTTTTTTGCACCGCGAAATGGCCCAGAGAATGTCATCCAATGAGGGTGAAGTAAAGGGAAAACAAGTAAAATAATGATAAAAGGCGGAGCCCGCGGCGTGATTTGATTGGTCGAGATATCGCCGGCGTTCGAGTCAACCCGCAAAGAAGAGGGGGTTGTCCTCTCCTTTCTCTCTCCTCGTCTTCCTCCCTCAGCCTGCCTCTCTCTCTCGCTCTCTTTTTCTCGTTCCTCCTCTCCACTTCTCTCCACCACACCTTTGTCCCGCTTTTCTCTCTCGATCCTCTTTCCGTCTCCTTTACGTCCATCTCGTTCCACCCGCTACGTATGCTCGTGCTCGCACGCGCGCGCGCGTACACACACCTAACATCGGCTTACTTTATTCAGCTCTCTCTCTCTCTCTTCCTCTCTCCGCGGGTCCATGCTCCGTGATCGTGTCCTGACTCTGGCAGAACCATCGGTTCCCTTCCCTCGCCACATCTTTCCGCCTTCTTCGCTCTCGTTTTCTTCGTCATCATCGTCTCCTCCTCCTTCCCTTTTCCTTTTCTTCGTCCAGCTCTTCGCTCGCCCGCGAGAACTCGAGTGTGCTTTATGTCGTATAAATAGGTGCGACGACTGCCTGTGGGATCCACGTGAAATATTGATCCGCGATAAAGCCTGGAAAACTGGATTTCCTCCTGGACCGACGTCTTTCCTACGCGTAATTGTACACGTAAGAGATTCTCGCCTGGTTCGGCAGGACGAAAGAGTAACCGGCCGCGGAACCATATGCGAGAGGCATAGGTCAAAGGGATGATTAGCGTGGCGAAAATTTCGGCGGCCGTCACGTGTTCCGAGGGGGCGGTTTCGTGGCGGAAAAGTATATTGACTCGTGATACGCCATCTGTGCGAAGGAGGCACCCTCCAGGCATTATTGGCAAAATTAATAAGCCCCGAGATCGGTCGCGGTAGGTCGGAATGGGAAGAGCGGTTAATTCTGGCTTTACTCACCGGCCCGATGTTGGCGGATTAGAAACCTTTCCAAACGAATGGAAATTGTTTGCTCGATGAACGGGGGAAGGAGAGAACGGGAGAGGAAGAGAGAACGTAACGACTAGGGAGGAGGGGGGGGGGGCAGGATCGACACAAGCTCGCCACAAGCGGGTATCCTAAAGAAGCATCGGTCATAAATTATTGCGGCCTGCCGATGAATTCGATTGCCGTAATCTCGAATAGTCATTACGGCGCATTAAGCGAGACAAGTTC
The DNA here is from genome assembly GCA_963971345.1 of Andrena flavipes. Taxonomy (NCBI): domain Eukaryota; kingdom Metazoa; phylum Arthropoda; class Insecta; order Hymenoptera; family Andrenidae; genus Andrena; species Andrena flavipes. The sequence continues at coordinate 65,584,098 of OZ020480.1, forward strand.
TCCAAATAAGCATCGGGGAAGGTTCACCGATTAATTGCCGCCGGTAATTTGTCGTCCGCCGAGATTTATCGCCGTTCTATCGGTAATGTATTCCCTTGTTCTCGTTAGATCCGTGCTTTTTGCTCTGCCTCTTTAGGGGAAAAATCGCCTGTTACACGTGTTCGTGTACCAGCCACGTTCCCAACATCGTTAGATTACGCGAAACAATTATAACGAACACGCTCGGCGAATCTATTACAGAAGTAAGGCTGCAGGAGCTCTCTACGGCCAATTTATCGTCGTAACTACTCGACAGCGAGGACGCGAGGAATCTTTCGGACTGAAAACTTTTTTAACCTACAACTGTCGATCCTCCAGCCTTTCTTCTCCCCCCCCCCCCCCCCCCCGTACCCCCTGCAGGAACGAGTGCACGCGCGGCCGCGTGTTCCAAGGGCGAGCCAGCTCCGGGAGCAGCGCCGAAAATTAACGCCACCGCGAATCAAGACGACAATGTGATTCATCAGTTAAATCCGCGTGCATAATCCTTTACACAGCGTCCGATCCCCGTCCACTGACGTACAGAGCGTGGATGATGGAGCAAGGGGAGGCGCGGCGGAGGAGAAACGGGGCTGACGATGGTGGTTGGTTCTGTCAGCAGGGACTACGAATTATAATCACAGTTGTGGTTCATGTGGCCTAGGGGTGGGTGGGTCGGGTGGACGATAGAGGAGGAGGAAGAGCAGGAGGAGGACGACGACGACGCTCGTCCGCTCGAGGGGATGGAAAAGGGTGTATTTACCCAGCAACGGTATACACCGGCGCCACCGAGGACGGACCTAGATGGAAATCTGCGGCATTCAGAGGCACTGGCCAAGAAAATTGGCTGACAACATTTCGCACGGGCGTCGAATTGCCGATCCCGGTCCCCTTCCTGGACAGGAGGCCTCCGCGTTCAACGATATTTACGCCGGACGAGCCCGACGCGTCGTTCTAATCGCGCCAGCCATTCGTCTTTCTTTTCCTTCCCGGATACGGTTTAACGGTGCAAAACCAAGACGCATCGCGATCGTCGTGTTTACGGACCCGAACGTCTCGAGAAAGTATCGGATTAGGACTTTAACTCCCAGAGTTTCAAGCCGATTGCCACCTCTGGTCGCTAACTTACCAAATAATAGTTCACGATCTTCGCAGAAGAATCGAAATTGGATTAACGTTCGCTGGCCTGTCACTTTCAGAGACAAGGAAGGCCTCGCGCGGCAGTATCGGATAGATGCCGCGCTTTGTTCCGAGCAAAAGGGCTCGGAGGCGTTTCCGATGAGAAGCCCTAATGACCGCCTCGTGCCGACAACCGTCGAATACCGGCCAAATAAATCCGGCTTGATTGAATCATTGTTGAGCGAAACCGCGTTAAATACCCGTGAAATTAACCCGGAGGATCCGTGCGTGGCACGCGATCACCGATTGGCTCGAGGGTATCGCTTTTAAAGTGCCATTAGAGGGCCTGGTTCTCCGCTCCGAAACCATTGATTAATGACTTGTCCGCGATCACGGCATCCTTCCTCGCCGGAGCGTAGCTCACGGAGGCAGACACCCAAGTTTCCCGTTTTCGTTTTATTCGCTCGGCGCTAATCGGATTAACGGCTCGGTAAACAAACACCTCTGTCGAAATAAATATCGCTGGCTGCTGGAAGGGACCGGGAGCAACCCTTGGGTACTCCGGGTCGGGGTCTGCCACGTAAACCTGTCCCGTCGCGTCCTTTTCAATTCTTTCTCCCTTTCTGCCTTCATCCCTCTCTGACGCGCGGGCCAATTCCATCTTCGTGGCAAGGTCGACGGACATTAGGGTGAGCGGTGATGGCGCGGACATATGGGAGCACCATGTGGTCACCACCGTATCGTTGGACGTGAACGGAGAATCGAACCCCCGGCAAAGCGACCGCAAGAGGTGACGGGGATGCTGGAGAGGAGGCCGCAGATTCAAACGGATCCGACGGCTAAACGCTGGCCGCAATTTGTAGCAATTTGTTAAGTAGCTGGGTCAGAACATTACCTATATTGCGTTTACTCCCCTTGACCGGAAGATATACGGGGGGCGCGGGTAGATTTATCGTTTCTGCGGACGGGATAGATCGCCGGAGAGGAGCCACGACCTCGGCTCGCGATCAATTCCTGAGAGGCGGTAAACGTTCCGCCCAGTGTCTTTGCGAATTCTCGGGGAAACGCGGCAGGATTCTACCGAGGGAAAGAGCTGGGACTCCGTTGCTCGGGACTCGATAATTCGATGCGCAAGTTTTTACCGACCCGTCGCCGATGAGAAGCGGATATAAGCTGCGCAGTGGGAAAGCAACGTTTCGCGCGGGCGAGCGAGAAGAAAGAGGAAAAGGAATCCGATGTAACGCAAAGATTCCGTGAAATCGAGGTTCCGGGGCTCGCAGACAATTTAAATCGTAGGTAAACGTCGAGGGAGCTCGTTTCATCCCCCCGGCGAGGCGCGGCACAGCACGGCGGCCTTATCGAAGTCTCCGCTCTTTGGCGAGGACTCTCGTCGGCCGCTGTTCGTGCGGACTGCCGAACCGAGGGCGAGACGAGATTCGAGACGAGAGCGAAACGACTTCGGTCTTTCGTGGATGCTTTTAGTCGATGAGTTTCGCTTCCCTGCATCCCGTTTCGCTTTCGTCTCGTTCTCTGCCGTCGCGGTCCTGGCCTAACCCTGCTTTCTCATCCATATGTAACAGTCGCCTGGTATTAATGACAGGGGGAGAGAGAGGAAGAAAGACCGAGCACGACATGTTAGCTTCTTTATCCCAGATGCCCCCATCTCTCTCTCTCTCTCGCTCTCTCTTTCCTCCTTCGTTTCCTCCGACAGTTACACGCTACCTATTGCGGTTTTATCGTGGTCTTTTCGTTATCTGATAAATAGAATGGAATTATTTGTCCGTCGTTTGTTCGGCCATTACGTCACGATGTTTCGCGATCGGCTATAAGTTATCAGCAACGACCACGCCTTCGAACCTCGCGGCACACGAGAAGACACTTTCGTTACGATAAACAGTAAAGTGTTTTCGTCTATTTAGTAAAAGCCTCGCGACGAATCTAGGGCACGCTTCGGCATCTGTCCTCCCTTTCTTCCGCGTTTTATCTTTCTTCCATGTCCATCTCGGAGCTCTTACGTGACAGTGTTTCTCTTCTGTTGCAGGCGGGCGCGTATATTCGGTCCTTGGACTGGGAGGAAGGGAAAGAAGACACCTCATTGGCAGCGGTGGTAAGATCGTAAATCACGTATAACGGTGAAGCTTGTAAAACCTAATTGAGCTAGTAGCAAAATCACGTTTCAAGAGACACGCGGTTTACATTGCTATCCGCGAAATAAATATTCATGCGCGCATTACATTATGCTCGGTCTGGCTGCCTCGCAAAAAGAATTACCTACATCCGTTCGCCGATTGTTTTTCGTGGAAGGCGGTCCTCTGCCCCATCGATTGGAATAATGATGATTTCACGGATGAATAAGTAGAAATCGATACCTCTATCACGAATCGTGGCTTAGCTTGCCCCGAGCTACTTAAGCGTTCTTCCCAAGAATCGGGGCGAAAACAATTGGATACGTCGATGATTATCATAAGTAGGTACAGTGACGAATACCAAAGGGGGAAAAGCGTTTGTTCGGCATTTTCCTGACTGGCGTGGAATCCTCGAAGCCTCTGTCAGCCGAGCGGAGGAATACCTGAATGGTATCGGCGGCCTTTGTAACCGACTCGGGCATATGTCAGAATTAATGACAATGAGCGGCTCAGGTTGAAGGTTGAAGAGGACCGGCCAGACCTCGGACACCCGGGGCAGTTTTTCAAGCGTTCGTAAAGTGCTTGATAAAGAGCCGGCAATCGGTTAGCCTTTTTAACCGAGGTGCGATGACGGCCACTTACCTGCAGCCCGGTGGCACTCGGACGACCGCCGACAATGAGATGAAAAGACCAGGAAGAGGATCAGGGGGGATGCAGGGAACGCGTACGTAAGCATACACGCGTTTGTCCCGTTCAATGCTGCCCATCCGTCGACATCAGTTACGGTCTCTCGCTACACCTCCGAGGAATTCATTTTTTCTTCCTCACCTCCGCTCGGCCAGGTCGGTGAAATCTCTGAAAGCTGTAGCATGTATCTGGAGCATATAGACGTCTAACGATCTCCCCGTTACTCCCAGGACACTAGGATTTAACGGGCTCTCGCTCAGGCGCCATTTCGCTTGGTACTTTTAAGCGGCAACTGGCATAAGGTTCCATTAACAGCTAAGTAGCAGCGATTCGATTCGTGCTTCTGGTAAATGCTCCCAGTGCGGCAGTTAGTCGCGTGTAAATTGTCGGCTGCAGCTCCCGTCGAGCTTTCGGTCTTCGTCCCTCTCTCGTTTTTGCACCAGCGTTAACCGTACAAATTACACGAGCCTAGGACCCCACTGGTGTATCCCCGAGTAGCTAGCACAGACTGCTCCGTGCCCCGCGGGTCGCTCGGTGACGAGAGAAGAGGGACAGAGAGGCAGAGTTAGAGGAAGAGAGCGAGTCAAGATTCGAACATGTGGCATCATTTGTTACGTGCAAAGTGGGGTTCGCCCGTGGGTTATCTAAGCTCGCTTAAACGCGCCCACGTAACCGGAAAACCAATGGGCGCAAAGGAACGAGGCGAGCCAGTGAAGCATGTAAACGACTCGACGGCTCCTGTCACGGTATCCTGAAGTTACGCGAAGGAGCTGATCGAGGGAGAGACAGCGTCGGTTGTTCGCTGGGGGTCTTGGATAAGTTGCGAAAGAAGAGTTTATCAGCTGGCCAGACAACTGGAGTTTTGACGTAGGAAGGTGGATAGGGAGAAGAATCGGACAGGGAGCGCGTGGCAGAGTCACGGATACTCGATGGGGATCTCGGTTTCCGTGGACATATGGTCAGCCGTGGCTTGCCGTGACAAAAAAGCGCTACAGAAACGGCGACAGAAGTTGGGAGTGTCGGCGAGCGATATATCAGGGCTTAAACTGTCCCGTCGTACCGGGCATGTCCTACCAGCAACGTGCTCCTCCGCACCCTGTCCGACCGACTGGATGGTCGGCTGGCTGGTTAGCTGGTTCGCTGGTTGGCTGGTGCACGTATGGCATTGCGTCGAACAGGGGTGCTGGCATTAGTTAATAGTACCGCTCTGCCAGATCGGGGACGCGTTAATGCAAAAGGGAAAGAGAGAGGATCCTCTCTGCGCCGGATAAAGGCTGGCCGTCTAACCGAATGCGGTTTCCAATCTGTTGGGTTTTTACGGCTCGAGTCTAATGGGGAGGATTATCAGCCCGATTTCACCGATTCCGGGGAATCTCCCGCGGCCACCTGATTCCCTCGTTGTCGGCGGGGGTCAGCATCCCCATCGAAATAACTACATTCAATTACGCGCTCGCAATTCTCGCGAGATGTCGCAAGAAATTGCAACCGCAGCCTTTCCCGGGCTGCGTCCGCGAGAGCTGGGGGCCAATTTGCGAGGTCGTTGAAAAATCTCCGGCGAGGTAGACGCGCGCGTTAGGCCGAGATGCGCGTAAAGGCAAAGCTAATCAGACGCCAAGTCCACTTCTTGTCGCCGGAGAAACTTCATTACGCATTCAGCTTGCCGTCGGGATTATCATATCCGGAGGATCCTTTGACGAGGAACCTCGATCCCCGGCGGAGGACACGAAAAATATAAAACTCGAAGAATCCAGGCAGGCGCCTACGTCTCCGGCGGGCGAGCTACCAGAAACGACAAACGACTTTCAGTTAGAAGGGCAAAGCTCGTCCTCGTCGAGCGGGCGCGCGCAATGAATAAAAATCGTTTGAAGTATCGCTAGCTGCAAATTAACGCATAATCGTCAAACGTAATGAGCGGCGACGCCAGCGTCGTCGTTCCGACGTACGCTAGGATGGTCCGTACAACTCGGCCCTCCATCCTGCTCCAGGAAACTTTGATTATTTTTATAATAACTTTGGCGCGCGACTTGGCACCGTCCTTGGGCTTCTCCCAACACCTTCCCGCTCGAGTTCCACCGTGATCATTGACGCACCTGCGACCCGAGACCTGTCAAATTAACGAGACCGAGTGCCGACGGTCGGGACGCGTCCGTCCGATCCGATCGTCTGTCAAAGCTCAGCGATGCGGAAGGAAACGGGTGGTCGTTGAAATGATTGTCGCTTGCCAACGGGCAAGGGAAACGGATGAAAGAGCCGGTGAAAGAGAGGTTGCTTTTTCCACGGTGCTTACGCAACCCTTGCTCGGTGCCCGGGCACGCGGTATCAATTAATTCCGTCTATATACTATATATAGGTAGATCTGGGCGCGAGAAGAGGAGAGGAATGGAGCATTGTAAGTTGTAAGCGGGCCGAGGCCGCTTTCTCGGTGACTAGGCTCTCTCGGCTACGCCTCGACCGACGGCCACGCTCGTTTTCTCTTCTGACGGCACGTGCCGTGCACAATGCCACCGAGTGACTCCCGTGCACGACTTGCCGGCATCATCGACTCGATCGACATGCTCTCGCGCCCTTTTCGCCCTTCTCGCCCCCTGCTCGCCCTTCCCGTCCGCACGCCCACCCCTCGTCGAAATACCGAAGGCAAACACCACCGTCGATACCGCGCGGCAAAAAGCATTTATTCCCGATTCTTTCCTCGTTCTTTCACTCCTGCCTTTTGTCCTCCGTTTAGCCCCGACATGTATACCCCAGCTTTGTCTCTCCTGGTCGCCGTGGAACGGCCTGTGGGCGGGTCTGTCCCACGCGCTCTCCTCCACCATGTATGTACGCGGCATCGCCCGTTTTTATTGCTCCCCGGAAATTAATGAGATCGCGAGGCGATACGCCGGTTACGCGCGACGCCGACGCGGTGTCTTTGAGCCCTGCTCCCAGAGAACGCGAGGGGGTGTTTTTCACGGGTCCTCGTATCGTGTACTCGCGTTTCAGGTTTCACCGTCGCGCCGTCCGTGGAACATTCAGAATGGAGTTCTAGGTTTTCCCGTGGTTCTTGCTGGATTCGTGGCTTTTCGATGCGTCGAATACTCATCGACTTCTTCTAGACGGGATCGGGAGTAGGACCGTCTAACGAGGCCACTGCCATGTTTGGTCGAGGCACCAAAGAACAAGAGGGGTTCCATCTGCATTCTGAATTTCGAGAAACAACCTTCGACTCGTATTCGGGGAGAGAGAGAGACAGGATCCATTAGCCATTCTCATCGGCCGCGCTCTCGATTCCGAGCAGAATCATCGCCGCTCATTCGTCACGATTGGTCAAGCCGTCGAGACGGTGATTTGCGGTTCCTACGATCCTGAGCGGAATCGACGTTGCCCTCCTGAAATCGGAAGCTGGGGGCCGAGGGTTCGCTCGTGCTACCACGCGCCGGCTCGATCACGCGTGAAGGGACGCTGCTCGCCGGGCAGTATCGCGATGATGAATCGAGGAATCGGAGGCTCGAGGCTGCGTGAAAACGCAGCCGAAGAGTTTGTGCATCGCGCTCGCGATACATCTGGTGGTACGGCGGGAGAAACCGCAAAGAAATCTTCTGTCGGGGGGCAGGGCAAAGGCGTGGCTGATGGATGAAGATCGATGCCGTGTACGCGACGCATCGTGCACCACATCCTTGCCTCCGATCTTTCCCTTCCACCCTCTCGATGTCGTTACACCTCATATCCTCCCCCGTCGACTTAATATCTTTCGACACGTGCACGGATCCCGCGCAGGAGACGCGCCAGGTGCTTTCTTGGATTTACTCCTTGCCTTGCGAGGAGCACGCTCCACCGAGGAGTCTTTTCCCCCAAGTACCCTTTGATGAGAGACTTTGAGCCGTTACGAGGCATTGTTGATAGAGAGGAGAACGATTAGAAGGAAGCAAGGGAAACAGTAATATCTTGCAGGAGCAGGCGCATTGATAAAATACACGCTAGTTCGTGCGAAAACGGCGCATAAATTGTCAAAGTTTCTGGCGGAACGGAGGAAGCCACCCAGGGGAATGGTATTTGGTGGTGAAAACAGCCGGCTTTCCACGGAGAGTCAAGTTGTCTTTCCTTTCTCCCTTTCGTATGCTCGACTTTTTTCGATAAACTGCAGTTCCACCAACTTTGAATCCACGCGTGGGCATATGTTCGTCAAGCTGTTTCTGCCAAACTTCCCCTTTCCTCCGTTCAGCGATTTTCTTTCCCGTCCCGTACTTTAATCCGTGCAAGAAGGATTGCATCAAGATGTCGCGAAATGAGAAATGTCGCGTGTCATCGCTACCACTGTCCAAGTATTCTGCCCTCCTTAGTTAAAACGTCCTATCTAACATTTCTTCATTTTTCAAGATCTGTTAAAATATTTGAAGCTCCACGTATCTTTTAACTTTTATATAAAAATAGAAAACCCTACGTGCTTCGTAGAGATCTGGAAGCAGTCTAATTTATTCATCCTAACTGCTTTTCAGATCGTTTTAATAGTTTATAATGTCCTATGTATTATCTACTAAATTTGATTGTCCTAAGTTTACGTAAGGTGTTTGATTTTAATGATTTTAAATGTGCTGTGCAGGCAGCAAATTCTTCCAAAGTAGACATTTGTGAAATGGACATCAATAATTGTTTTGATTGGGAAGACTTCACTTCTCACCACAAATTAAAAAAAATTCTCCTATACCGTATTTTCATGATTTTGTATCTGTTCAATTCACAAGGGAAAAAATCTTAAAATATAAAAATGATTTGTCTGCTGAATTTAAGCAGTTAAACTTTCTTAAAGCAAAAGCAATGAAAACTAAGTTATCAAAACCAAAAGCCAGATTTCAATGTAAAGGAATTTCAGCAAAGAGAAAAGAAAATTTAATTACGAAATTGAAGAAAATCATGCTAGCCAATCGCCTTGCCTTTTAGGAATCATTAAACGTGTCTAATAGCGAATTCGGTATCTTGCACTGACTCTGTGCTCGTACATTTAATTAATTGCCACATTAATAATACATCATATTCCGGTACATCTGTGACAAAAAACTATATTAAGCTGCTACGAAATAATGACTACATTTTTTAAATTAAATGACGAAAAACAAGGACGGCACAAAGGAAATTATTAAACTACAGGTTTCTCGGATGTTTCCAAATGCTAGATAGTACGTTTTAACTAATGAGGGCAGTATTATCTTTCCATCCCAAATAATCATTGCCTCGTGCTCGTTCCGCCTCGCGGAAGGTTCGCAAGCATCGTCGATCGAGGACGATCTAAATCCACGAGGAGATCCCAGCGTTTAGGTCGAGGAAGCTGTCAGAGCGCGATTATTGATGGCGCGTATTGATGACCGACGTGAAAGAGCGCTGACCGCTGTCTTGATCGTTGGCAGCGCTCGCTAACGCGAATATAATACCGACCTTTTCCCTCATAAGGGAGTCCGACAATACAATTTTCAGTTTCGGCCGAAGGGTGAATCCCTCCCCCCGTTCGCCTCTGCTTTTCAACCCGCTTCTCTTTATCATCTCTCCCTTTCTGGTGGCAACGTGTTACCGTATCACCGGGACACGTCTCGTCGACGAGTCGTCCTCGTCGCCTACGACGACGGCCTTCTAGTCGACGCGGTTGTCGTCTGGCGAACACATCGGAGGTAATGGCGTGTGCCCTTTCGAAAGCCCTCCGTTACGGACGATTTTGCCCCGCGCAGACATAATTTATCACTTTCCAGTGAAGTTTCCAGGCTCCTCTCGACACCCTTCCCTAAGACTGCCGGCGAGAACAGAGGGGAGGAAACGAGCTGTGGACCTATATCTATCATAAAGGCCACCCCCGCGTTAAGAATGTACCATTCCGGTCAATTGTGCCCGATATCTCTATAATTACAATTGACGGCGAGCCACTCGCTAGAATGCGGCGGAACGTGTCCGTGAAAGTTACCCCAAGGATCCTCGGTCAAACGTTTCCCTTCCGAGGCGTCGGCGTCGAATGGGAAGACGATCCCGTATTCATGAGCGACGGGGGTGAAATGGGGAAAAAAAGAAGTCGAAGCGGATCCCGTTAGCCAGGAATATCGGTCCGTCATTGAAAGCGGGTGCTGGCAAACAAAGCTGACGCAAAGAACGCGCACGTGTGTTTGCCGGTACCCGCGGCGCGGTGTGCGGCTCAGCGCCCTGCGAGAGGTCCGCTGGCAACGACGGGATCATCTCTCGAGGAAGGAGGAGAGAAGGTTTCGATATCAAACGTAATGGGAAGAGGTTCTCCATCCAAGCCGGTCCATAGGCAGTTCCGAAGGGAATAGGCTGACCCGTTGCGCAAATCCGTAAAGGGGAGTCCGCGACTGCGGAAGGGATCAGGCTGCCACGTGACGCGCGTGTTTGCTGGGTACACAGAGCTCGGTGTTTGGTACACACGGCCTTCGAAGGCACAATGCTCCACGGGCTCCACCAAAACAGCGGCGCGACGCCGGCATAAGCGATATTTGTGTCAGCATAAAGGACCCCCTAAAGCCGTGTTAAAAGAACAACCGTCCCCCCTTCGCGTTCCTCCTTGTCTCTCCCCGGTTCTGTCTCTCTGTCCTCCTCGTGTTCGCCACGATCCTGCCAATAATCGATTCCGGAGCAAAGATGACGCTCGCGGGAGCTAGGAAGCCCTAGTGATTCCTCTAAACTGTGAGAGACGCGACTGACCCTTATCCGACTGGTTGATTGCACTCCCTTTACGCGTTTATATCGCGTATCAACGAATCTGACTACACCGTCGGAATCTGAATGGAGAAACGCCAGCGGCAAGGTAGTATTAACAAGATGGGTTGCACGTGCCACGGGTTACTTTTCACCCTTGTGTTAATTGCTACTTGGTCGTGAATTAAGAGAGACCCAGGGGGGAGGTTCTCGCGCGACCGAGTCTGTCGGGAAATGTAATTCGAATAAATGCAATCGGATTAACCGGCAAATGTACAGAGACGTGGACGGCGACGGTGACGGCGCGGGATTAATTGGTACAGATAGTCAGGCCAGCGGAAGACTATGACGGCTTAACTAGAGTGCGCCAGCTCCCACGGAGATCGGACACCAGACAATCCTTCCCGGCCGTGTTAGACTTTATACACCTACTCCGATGCGAGGCCAGATACTTTACGTACAGAGGCACGTACACACGTCCGCCGGCCGAGTACACGCGATAAAAATAATAACGGCCGCGATGACATGTTTATTGCGGGTAATTTTACAACGCGCGAACCGCCTTATCTCGGAGGCGTACAAATTTGCAGCGGTTCCCCAGATAGAATCTGCGGCGCGTCTCGCTAGTTGGAATTAGTTGGGCAAACGTCATTCGATGGAAATGAACGGGAGCGAGGAATGTATTGAAAAACTGGAACAAAGTGCGGTTTGTCTTCTTCAATCATCTAGATCCCTATCCGTCGTTATCACGAAGCTCGAGCGGCATGGGAACGGTTTCTTTTAACGGCGGAAAGGCTCGGCGGCCACCCGCTGCTCGGCCGGAGGAATCGAAACGCGCCCTGAGGTAGGGAGAGAACTGGGTCCGTTTCGCAACGTAGCGACGAAAACAATTAAGCTTGTACAAAGTGGAGTGCAAGAACATTCGGAGGTGCTCGACTTCCGTGCGAATCTGCAGCTGAAACAAAATCCGCTTTCAACGAGGCGGAACCCAAAGAGCCGCGCGTGTGCCCCGCGAGGATTTTCAGCTAAACGACCGTTGGCTAATGTTCGACGTGGACGAAACCTCTTGCACCCGGTTTTCTACGCCGACGACAGTCGCATTAGCCACAGGACGAGGTTACAATGGACCCCTCTGTTTTTCACGCTCCATCGGGATGCCCGAGGGGGCGGGCTACGAGAGGGGGACCACCAACCCCCTCGTTCTCTAGCCCCGAACCCCCTACTTAGCGGAGAAGATTTGTGAATCAGACTGTCGCGTGCGAAATAAATAAAAAATTGATAAACGACGAGATCCTCGGCCCTCCGATGCCGCTTCGACTTGCACGCCGCGTTCGTCAAACAATGCTCCTCCGAAGGGTCATTAGAGTCTTCAATTACCATCGGCTTCTGAACTACTAACACCTACTCCACGGATATCTCCCAGCAACGATCCACCGAGATCACATCTCCGTGTATCCCGCTCTTCCAGACACTCTGCCTAAAGTTTCTTTCTAAAAATTTGAAAAAGAGCATCGCGCGGAGTACTCGCACAGTCTTTCCTCTAAAGTCACCGACGTGCGTTCGACGTGCAGACTGGTTTTGCACCGTCGGGTGTCACGCTAAATCTCTGGCGCATTGTTCGCGCCCCCTCTAGCCGTCACCATTTTCCATTGGCACCCCTCGAGACCCGGGCGCACAGTCAACCTCCACCCCTTATTCCTTCCTCCCCCCCGCGGCTTGACGAGCCTCACCCTAGGATTTCGTGATCGCTCGGCAACGTATATATCCGTCCAATCGGGTCTACGACAGTTACGACCCGCGACCCGTTACACCCCACGCGAACACGTCCACGTCTCGCTCGTCATCCTCCTGCAACGGTCCCCTCTCGAGTTTTTCCTCGGCCAGCCAAAAATCGTAATAGATTTCGGATGTCTGTAAACGCGAGTTCCAGGGGAGCGAGTAACGAACGTGGAAGGATCGTCAGCGGGCAGATCGCACCGGTACAGAATCTGATATTCGTTACGTCGGATAAATTATACTGGCCCGGAGGTGGGGCAATCGTTTTTGCCAGCGTGACGTTTCAACGCGATATTTCACGCGCCCGCCTCTGCTCAGATACCGTCCGCGATCCTCGCCGATCGGCGTGATTAACGAGAACGATTAATAATTAAGATCCTCGAAGCGGCCTCCCTAAAAAGCCGCGGGCTCCTCTCTCGCTCCGCACCGCCCCGCCGGGAGCAGCGGGTAATGGCAATTTACGCGTCCCACGGGGCCAGATAACTTCATATCTTCCCGGTAATCATTTATTCCCTCAATGGCCACGATATTACCAAATTGAATTAGATAAGCGGCTACATGTATCTTCCACGTACGTGTCGGAGCGCGGGAGGCGCTCGCCGAGGCACGCGTGCACCGCAGCACGCTCATCAGTCCCGCCCTTTCGTTAATCTTCACTCCTGCACTCGGAACTCTCGCAGTCAGACATTACCGGCTGCGGCGTCGCTGACGTTTCTATCAGGAATTTTCCAATCAATAATGGCCCGTGTCAAAAGCTCGACAGAGACGACTGGAGCTGTCCACGGAGAATCACAGCCGGATAGATTGACCCTCCGTCGCTAAATACATCCGTGTGACGTTCGTGGCCAGGGTGCGAGAGACACGCGGGGCTCTGGGCGTTCTCATAAAGGCCTACGTGGCATCGGAGCGCGAACGGGGACCGACCATGAAGTCGTCGGTGCTTTTCAAGGGAAATGCATCGGTTCTGCTCGTCCGCTTTCACGATTCTTAATCATCGTTGACAGATTACGTCGATTAGTCATCCGCGGAGGATAGAGAAACGCTCGGACGCCCACGTGGTCGAGCTTGAACCGTCCAACGATCACCTCGCGAAGCGAACGATCGCCGCCTACCTGCCTACTCTACCCCGTCTGCTCGATAACCACTTCGCTTTTGCAAATAAATTCGCAAACGCGGTGCTACCGGGCGCTGAGCTTATTCAAATAAATAGACCGGTGAAACGACGATGTTTGCACAAAGAGGAGGAGACAGATAAATAGCGAGCGGCATTGAAACGCGAGCGGCACCGCAAGTGCCACCGAAAGTAGCCTTGCGCCTCGATATTGGCCGGCACGTGGGCCGGAACGCGGAGGATGTTTTGTTACCAGCGTGCGATCCGCGCCACGTGCCGGAGATTAATGTGTTTTGATTTTTAGACTTCGCATTATAGTCGGCGTAAGCCTTCGTAGGCATTGTGAGGACCGTGCGCTCGCACCGCGTCGGGTCGCGTCGCCCAACCACCGCTCTCCATAATAGGCGAGCAGGAAGCTGGCGCAAATTCTGCAGGATGCCCCGGGGAATGGCAATCGAATCGATCTTTTTCACGTTTCACCCCCCGTGGCTCCTCTACGGCCTCCGCCACGGCTATTTATCCGCGGGAGAAATAAGGAAACGATCCACCCCAAGCGACTCACGGCTCTCCGTTCCTCCGCCGCCCGTGGCAGCCGAGGTGCGGTGCATCCGGATTACACGATTTCCCGAGGACGCGTGTTGCGACGTTAAATTAACGGCGCGACGCGAAATCAGGAACGAATGTGGCAGACAAGAAGCAAGGTATTCGCACCGTTTCAATTTATCTTTGGTTTTTACCGTTTCAATTTAATTGACGGCCCTCGAGCGACAAAGAGAGAGCCTCGAGAGAGAGAGGCGGAGTAGGAGGAGACGACCCGATTAATTCCTTTGTCGCCTATCTGCCGGGTGGAATAACAAACCTCTTCGGCGGACGGGAGTCGAGAGGATACAAGGACGATAAAATCACGAGGGTCCACGGGATGCCTGGATAAAAAGACTGTAAAGTGAGAGGGATGAGGGCTGACGGGGGGGAGGAGAGGTCTGGAAAGGGTGGAGGAGGCTCTGTGGACCTCCAGCCATCCCTTCATTTCCCAGCATCGGCCGCGCACGTCGGCAGAGGGAGGAATAGCAATTAAAAGTATCTGGCACAATCTTCGTTAAACTTCTTCCTCGTTCTTCGTCGGTGGAGGGAAGGCATTATTAAAACGTGCCGTCGGCTGCAACCGCTACACCTCTCCTACTGCTCTCACAGATTTCCCTCCCACCCTTCCTCCTCTTGCCCATCCAGCCCTGCACCCTCGCGCGCCGCAAGAACCATCCTGCGTTTTCAACTCTTTTGCATAGAAAATGCCGTGCCACTACGCCGAATCGGGAGTTGTAAGTATCGCTGTTCAAACACTCCGACGTATTCTTCGAGAACGTCGAATTCCGCCGCGCTGGCTCGCGTCCCTTTTTCTATGGAAATCTCGTCGCAGCTTTGAGCGCGCCTTTTATCATTCCTCTCCTCCACTCGAGGCCCGCAGAAATCGTCGCGTTAATTCTCGGACCCGTCTATACCGAGCTACGGTTGCGGTCGGACGAACCGAACAGAGTCTAATAGCAGAATTTCGAGCGGGAAACTCGATTATACCGTTGGCTTTCGCGGAAAATAGAAGCTGCGAGACTATAGCGCCTGGAACGGGGGCGAAACGTCACGACCGAAGCCCCGGTTTATCGAGAATTTTGAGAATGGTAATGCGGAAGCCCGGGAAGAGACAGAGGGAGAAAAGGAAGACGTCGACGCGATGGTCTGGCGAAGCCGAGAGGCTCGTGGAAGGTAAGAAAGGGAGAAGTTCTCAGGGTCTCTCCAAGTAATCCTGCTGCCGGCACGGAGGTCGAGGAATATAGGATGAAAATACCTGGAGTTAGAGAGGTCTTACTTGTCTCACCCTCTTTCCCACCCCCTCGCCGGCAGTCAGCCTCCTCGCACCGTCGCCCCAAATAAGACAGAAGTCGTCATATAATTCCACGACTAATGCTCGCCCCTATTAACACCCATCCAACCGGCGATTATTCATTTCCGTGCAACAGAAACTCGTTAATACCCCGACCGTCCAGTGTTTGCACGATTCTTTCGCGTGGAATCGTTGGAAGTTTGTCGAGCTCCAGATGGCAAGCCGCGCCAGTCAGCTTCCCGTGGCCGAGCCTTTCCAGCGAATTTTCACGTTTAACTTGCCTGCAAGTTGATCGACGATTTTACAAGGCTGTCTGAATGAAATTACGGGATGCGGCTAGGGACGATCCGGCGTAAGTTTATACCGCCCGGCGTTACCGTCACCGACGAGGACATTATGTCACAGTTGCTGAGAACTGCTCCCACGTTTACGATTGGCAATAGTGAGAAAGCCGCCGCGGTGTCGCTCGATTATTCCGTTAGTTAGACTCTCGGAAATTTACCTTGGAACGTGAGAACTTTTCTATGGATTAAGATTTCCATGAACTTTTAACTCGGCTTCGCCAGCTCTGGGAGCAGTTACGTGGATTCCTGGGCGGCGCGAGGAGGGCGAAACAGGAGCATTTTGTATTTTTTTAATGCCCGGACGGAGATCGCCGGTAAAGAATAAATTAATTAAGAACTAACGACAGCGATCGTGGGCTCGGTAACACCCACTTGGTCGGAACGCATCGTTGGGGACTCGAGATGGAGAAAAGCAAATACCTTCGAGGGGGTGACTGCCAGCTCAGCCGAAGGGAGTGGGTAGCGGAAGAACGAGAAAGAATTCCGTCACGATCTCGTCTGCGCTTGCTTTGTCCCCTGCTTTGATTTCTTCTCTTCGGTACTCCACAGCCGAGAGAGCGAACGGCCGTGAGGGAGGGAGCGGGAGAGAGAAGGAGACGGGACACGAAATGGAGAGACACAGACATAAAGAGAAAGATAGAGAGAGAAAGAGGCTTTAGCTGGTTCGGTACCGGGAGAGTGAACGATATTTACATGCGATTTGCATACTAGTTGATCCCTATTGCTTCCATCTCCAACGAGGCAGCAGGGGCGGCGGACCTACACCCGAACCCTCCGTCATGCCGCGCCCTCGTTCTCGTTCTCTTCCTCTTCCTCGTCCTCTTCATCTCGTTTCACGATTCCACGAGTTTTCATCTCTATCTGCTTCTCCCGCCGCGAGTATCTCCACGGAGAACGTAGAGTTCGCACGTTCTCTCGTGGTGGCGCGTAAGCGAAACCCTTAACGCTAAAGCGAACCGGAGCAGGGCATTCGGCGTTCTTCGAATCCTCTTCTCGTTATCATCGCACGCCTTAATGAAGTGTCCTCTATCCCTCTTTCCCGCTTCGCCTCTTCCTCTCCTCACCTCTCCTCCCCAACTCTCCTGCACTCCCTCGTTTGCCAGTGTCCGCGCTGACGTTTACCGTCCCCGGGAAACCGTCGTGATTCACCACCCCCTTTTCCACCGATCGCTCTCCTTCGCGTTTGTAAAAGCAACTAAGGAGCCTGGAATACGTGGACCAGATAGAGGGCGGTACGAAAAAAGGGACCGTTCCGCGGCGCGAGGAAGAAAATTGGCAAGCTGTTTGCAGATTTCGGTCCGGGGGAGGATCGGGCGGATTAAACGAGGCTGGCAAACCGACGTAATCAGGTCATATAAATGTGGCTGGCTAATTGCAGATAGTCGGTTTCACGGGAGCGCGCGTTAAGAAGCCGGCGGAAAGGTAAGTCCAGGGTGATCTCGCGTCTCCTGACAGGCGAGGATGAGGAGGGTAGGGGGCTCGCTGCTTTCCTATCTCGCTAGCAAATGGGGAAGCCGAATTAGCCGGGATAATCAAGTCGGCCGAGGGGCCGTGGAAGGAGGACGGTAAAGTTACCGACGACTAAAGCTTGTTTCTTCTGCGACGTAAAATCTGCTGGCAGGCTACGACCGGGCGATACGGGCACACCGCTCGTAGGAAATGCGCAAACGGAAAAGAGAAGAAGAGTATTAGCTTGGCCGCGTAATATTTTTATGCAGATGCGAGACTGTCTCGAGCGGCGGAGGGGGCGTTTGGGTACACGCGAGATCGTGTTTAGAGGGTGGAGTTTTCTTTGCGCGTTAATTAATCGACGCGCGAGAAAGAGGAGAGAGAGCGGTACCGGTCGCAGAGGGGGCCGTTCGCGTTCTAAGCACGATTCTATCTGTTCGGTATCCCATTTTTCGTCCTCCGAGAGAAGGCTTCTCCGCGGAGAGGACCGGAGGGGGGAACGGGGATCTTTTAAGAAAAGCAAGCATGGGTCCATCCAGCAGCAGAGGAGCGATTGATATCTGAGCGTGCTGCTGCCACGTGAGCTCCCCAAGCACGGCGTCTAATTAACTCCGTGACTGGCTGACCCCACGTGACCCTGGGCTCGTTGCATGCCTCGATGGCGCCTGTGTGCTTGCACATGCACGCGTACATCTACGTGCACACGTGTTGCATCGGCTGCGCACACCTAACGGGCCGCTATTCCGTCGTAGATAGAGACATCATCGTGCCACCGAGCCGCTCTACACGTTAACCTTATACGGTCCTCGGTCCTCGGCCCGCGGAGGTGGAGCGGACCCTTCTTCCTCTGCGACGCTCCTCTTCTCCGCTGCACGAACAGGCTGATGCACGAACTCGGTGCTGCGGACGTGGACGTGGACGTGGACGGGGCACAGAGGGCCGCGAGAAATGCGTGCAAACCGATCGTCTGCTCGAACCTTAACCGTCTGTCACCATTACCCAGGCAAAATCGTGAATTTTTTCGTTATCGTGGCCGATTAAGCCGGGACAGACACGATCAACGACGAGACCCGATCGCGCCGCCTCGATTCCGCACACCCTTCTGCGGATGTTCTGACGCGGTATCGAGAATGGAGAGAGACGGACCGCGCGCACGATGCCCTCGGTGTTTCGTTAATTAAAATGAACGAACGAACCAACTGGTTAATTTTATGCGAGTGGCGAATCGGGCCCGGCGTGCATGGCTTTCCCATTACCGCGCCCACCTCTCCTCCCCCTCCTCCCTCTCCCCCTCCCCCGATGTCGATTGGTCATTGGTGTCACAGACGATCATGCTCCGCTCTTCTGCTACCGTCATCGCTGAATATCCCCACGGAATTTCATCGCATTATCGTCCCTGCTATATTCCGCGCGCTCTCAAAACGCCCGGCAGCCACCCACCGCTGTTTAAAACAGCGAGCATCGCTCTCGAGTAAATACAATATAAAATACATCTCGCGGATTGCTCGAAAGGGCCGCGACGCCGGGACCCTGATTCATTCCGCTTAAGCCGAGGAAAACTCGCCCAAAGCGGCATTTAATGTGCCCAGATACAGTGATACACTGTTTATTGCCAGCGGCCCTCGGGAATCTTGAGCAGCCGTGCCTGGGAGCTTGCCGGTTTTACTTCGCCCTTTACTGCCACCCAGATCGCCCAGCGTAATGGCGAATAAATCTTAATGAACGTCAAAAAAAAAAAAAGAAACAACCGCAGCGTTCGGCCTCCGTTGAAATAAACTGAAACGCGAAAGAAACTCGGCCCCCGGGAAAAAAGTGGCCGGCGCTGCGCGTGAAATTCGCGTGGAGCTCGGGAAATGTTTGTCGAGTCTCGGGAGCGGCGTGGCGTGGAGCGGCGTGGAGCGGCGCGTAGCTCTCGTATTTTCTGGGGGGGAATAAAAAATTTTGTTAGCCGCTAGACCGAGCGATTTCAAAATTCCGATCGGTCGCGGTGGGCGGCGGAGGGCGAGCGGGTGAGAGGGAGGGAACAGGGCGGATACAGCGTGGAAAACAGGGTGTGGCGCGTGAGAGCTGGCTCACCTGAAACAACACAACGTTTTCAGATCGCTGATCCCATAAGCGTCCACGTTTGATCCCTCTGTTGTTTTGCGAGCGCGTTCGCCAGCCTCCCGGTTAATTCGCGAAAGGCTATGCCTGCATTCTTCGAGTCGAGGGGAAACCAGCGTTACGCCTCCTTCCAACTCTACCTACCCGTTTTCTTCCCGGTGAAATACCTACGAAAGTTAGCAGCCTTCACCTTGGAAGCCGCAATGAGACGCAGAGAGCGACGCGGTTATTCTTTTCAATCGCTCCTTTCCGCTGGTGGTTGAAGAGAATTTTTTTCGGGAAAGGGGGAGCGAGGGAAAAAGGGCGACGTGGGGCCAGACTCGTCAAGTCATGCAGAATAGCAGAGATATATCGTGGCGTAATATGCAAAGCGGATCGGATGTACCCGGCGGGGGGCGAAAGCGGGAGCCAAGGGGTGATTAGCGGGACAAAAGCTGGCGCCGCTACAAGTGGAACCAAATTGGTAGAAAATTGATAATCAACCGCCAATATCAACCTCCATTGGGAACCGTGGGTCGTGTCGGTGCTCGAGAACAGGGCAGAGGATTACGTATGTTAGCAACCACGGATTTTAAAGACGCTTCGAAAGCGCGCGGTGTGTCGCTGTTTCGTTTTTCGGAGGGTTTGTACCCCTGCGCCCCCGGCGATAGGCAGCGGAGCGACGGCCACGGACTCGATGGTCGAGTAGGCTATTACGTGGGGGTAATCACCGAGTGCGACAGAGTTTGGAAAATTGACTCGCGAACCGAGGCCGCCCTGATACACAATACCGACCTTGTACCTTAACGACTTTGCCACGGAAAGGGCGCGTTCAGGTAAGAAGACTGATAAGCGCCAGTCGACCCGCAACCGCGGAACCGGATGGGGGAAACCGGGGCTAAAAGTTTAGATTTTGATAAAACATGAAAAATGACTGGAAAATAATATAGTTATTCTCTTCGCTATTGACTAATTTCTTGTTTTTATTATATTTTGTGATTTTATGCTTGTATTTAATGTATTGTAATAGGTTTTTCATAAAAAGTAATTTATTTGTGGCTGGTCGAAGCGGAACTTCTTACTTCTTTATGGGGCAATTTATTATCGCATTGGAGTAAGTTGTTATTAAGATATAAGAGTTGCCTTTTAATGAAATATTTCATTTTCTAATGAAATAAAACAGAATTTTATTAATAATATTTATTTATGAAGGTTCGGATCAAGAAAAATGTAATCATAAAGATTATATTTGGTATAAAAACTAAAGTCTACAAATCAGTCTTACATTCGACTGTTTGTGAGTACCTACTTATTGAAATTTGTATTTGTAGTCTACAGTGGCTTCTTGTCCTGATTGTAGTTTTTTTATTAACTCTCGATAGAGTCGAGTGGCATATACTGAATTCTCTAGCGACAGTTTTTATCTTTATCCATAACTCTGATGGAAATGGTGCCCCTTCCCGTCTTTCATTCATATATTCGCATCTTAAAGCACAGCAGGAGCAATTTATACATTTGCAGTGGGGCAAGTTCTTACGGTAATAACGTATCCCAAGTCACGGTAACAACTAGCCTAAATTTGATAGAGTATTCTGCTTACAGAAAAACATTTACCAATCTGGTACACGACTAATAGGTCCTTGCTTACAACCACACTATTCGCTGTCGCAGACGCTATTAAAATTGGTGACAGAGTGATCAACTCGCACGAAAAAAATAATTTAAAACACAACTCTCTTTTCATTTTGAAGATAACAACTTACCCCCGGTCTCCGCTACATATTTTTGCGTATACTTAATCGTACCTATCTGAAACGTAACTAGAAATTAGCCAGGACCGAGTATATGTATGTAGGTACACGTACACATATACAGCGTGCGACCGCGTGTCTCTTGAATGTTAAGACAGTTGCATGTACATACGTATTTTAATTTGTGATTAATATGGATTAACGTGTAACGAGTGGTGACGAGAAGCGAAATGAATTTGTGGTGGAATTTACGTTGTCTTTTTGGAGGCTGCCTCGGTTGGGGGACCAAGAAGCTGCTGAATAATCGACGAGGAGGAGCGAGAGGAGAAAGAGAATGCCGAAGAAGAGGGATCAAACGAGCGGAGCGTGAAAAAAGTATTCGGTGAGTAGTCAAACCAACGGCCACCCTACTGTGAATGGAACACGTGTACGGTGTCACGACTATCGAGAAAGTTCATCGTTACAAAGATCTCGTCTTGAAAGAGTTTCCTAGAATGTGAGCTATCTCCGGTGCCGCGGTGGCGAGTGTGTAATCGAAGGAATCGTAGAACACTTTTCTCATGCAAATACGCCCGATGCGGGCCCGTGGAAGGGACAATGAACTTTTTCTTTGGTCTGCTTAAAACTTCGAACTTAGGTCCTTTTAAATTTAAATGATTTCCCCACTCGCGCGACACTCCGCTCCTCTCCCGAGCGTCGCGTCGCCTCGCGTCGATGTCGCGAGTACGGTAATAAAAAAGCGGCAAAGAACGCGCAGCAAGCGGCGTATAATTTCAGAGAAATTCCGCTTCAGAGGGAAAGATGAATAAACGAAATTCGATCCGCCGAAACGGGGAATTTTCAAACATTTTCCCGTCACAAGCCAGTTATTCCCTTTGGAAATTTTACACCGGTCGTAAAAGAGCGCGTGCACTCGCCCCGGTAATCATTAAAACGAATAAAATTTTCACCCCGCGCGTAATAATAAGCGGACGCATGAATATACCGTAATAATTACGAGACCGCGACCTGGAATCATCGTAGTAATATTAAATATATATATATACGTATATATGTATATCAGAAATTACACATTTCGCCGTTCGCGAGGATCCGATGACCAGAAAAATATTTCCCCATAACGCGGCCGTGGTTCGGCGCACCTGGACACGGTCCCATTTGAAATTCGGATTATTATAATTACGGCGTGCGATTAAAAACGAGAGATGGCGAAGGGGCACGGGGCGGGGGAGGGGAGGATGCGTAAGCTCCGGTGTTGTTCAACGATATAATTATAAAGAGTTACATGGTAGGTTGCGTCTACGCGGGGAGCTCGTTAAATCGAAAATTTCATGCGCATTAAATTAAGAACGGCTGTAATGCATTATAAAAAAAAGAAGCATCGCGATGCTATTAAAAAAAGAAGAGCGAATAGAGGAACTCGAATCATCCTGTACAAAGGTTTGTAGAGCAAAGCGTTCTTTCGTCTTTGCCGCGAGGTTCACAGAAGATTTCGGCACTGATACTGGTATTAAAACGGGATTCTTTTTAATGGCGCGGCAAGCGCGTTAATATACGACGCTCACGTGGAATCGCGATATCGCGAAAAAAAGTAAAGAGAGAGAGAGAGAGAGAGAGTGACTGGGAGAGAGATAGCGGGGAGCTGAATAGGAAAGAAATGGTTTCTGCGTCCACGTGGACGTGTGCGATTCATCGCTACCGCGGCGGCCGGCACCGCGCAGAGGGAACGAGAGTGACAAGGTAGAAGAGAAGAGTTATTAAAATGTAAATATGAATCGACAATCTGTAACCCACCGCGTCGCGTTAAGCACGTGCGCGCTGCCGTGTAGATAAACGTGTCTCGAATATTCGCGAAAGCGCGATCACCGTCCGCAAATGGGCTCCACGAAAAAACTTATTCCCAGCGAACTTTTTATCGCCAGTAATCGAAACTTTCCCCTTCCAACGGTGCACGCACGGCCCCCGTTTCTGCTTCATTTCTAACGCACCGAGTGGACAGTGTCGATGAAATTGATACCGTAAACCAGCGTAAACAGTGCCACAAATCATCGGGGCTTTTCACGTGTCTTTGGGCGGTGTATTATAAAGAATCGGAGGTATCGACTGCGACGATTCAACCCAGTCGATTAATCGTTCCCATTTTCAGCGAACCAAGAGATTACCAGGATAAACAGATTCGACGGCGGTTGCCAAAACCCGGGAATATTCGTCGAATCTGCTGGAAGTAAAAATCCTTGAGCGTGTTCTGCTTCTGTTTTTTACGGTACCCAGGCCATAAATTTATATCCCCCTGTTCCCACTGCTTTCTCCCCGAGCTCTCCTCTTCTCTTCGTCGACTGGCTTTACAGATTTATGGACTTATAGATTCTTTCTCCTCCATCCTTCCGTCCCCAGGATTCCGCGGGTGGTGGAAGCTCGCTCTGACTTAGCAGCCAACCTCGAATCCTTCATCCCTCTTGTTTCCTACGGTTCTCCCGTTCCCCATTGCCCGCGCCCTCCTTCCCCCCTCTGGTCATATTCCCTCCTGCCCGCGAATTATGCGACGGATAAGAAAAGGAGTGCTTCCACTTGGCCTAGATATGTACGTATGTCTTCGTGCTCCTTACTACTGGCGACAGACTACGCCTCCATCTGTTTCGATCGTAACTTATCTTCGCGGGGCGGCAACTACACACTTAGGAAGGCATTCAATTTGAAGAGGAGACTTTGTAGCTTCCCTGCTCTTCCTATGCGACGATAATTGCCTCTATTAGAAACGGCTATTTCCTCCAAGGAAGCGGATCACGGTTCGTGGAAGTCGGGACGAGATGAGAACCGTTTTTCTCGGGGCGAACATCGTGTACTTTGGCGTGCAATTATATCTCGTAGGATCGCGTCTCGGCGGAAGCATCGAAAACGAAATCCCACGGGATGACAGTAACCACAGGCGGTTCCTTTCCATGGCCGGTGGAATCTCATTCTTCGTCCCCTTTTGCCAGCAGCGAGGGATGCTGCTGGTAAGGGTTCTTCTCCTCTCCTTCCCTCCTTCGTCCTTTCTCCGTTTCTCTGCTGATTGCTCTCTCGCGCTCCGCGGCGCACTGGCGCGGCGGCCGCGATAGCTCATAAATATTCAATGGCCACGCGGCCAAGATAAACTAATTAAAACTTAGATCTCGGTAGTCACTTTAGATTTTTACTTACACAAGAAGCATTTCAGCGCGGCTGGCCGGCTGGAAAAAAAGTCTACACGGTGCCGCGAATCCGATTCGACTCTTCGCGGCGACGAGCACGCCAGAAAGAGGGGTAGGAAGGGCAAGGGACCGCTTCCAGGCAAAAGGACGCGCAAAGAAAGCTTTACTCTGTACTTCTCATTAAGGAAACCACGCTTTCTTTTCTACCAGCGTCTCTTTCTTTCTTTCTTTCTTTCTTTCTGGTAGTCTTCCGTCTTGGAAGGCCGGACGCGCGTCCCCCCGTTCGCGGTGATCCTCTTCCTTTTTCCCTCGGAATTCAAACCTTAACGAGTAACTTGAAAGAACTCGTGGCCCGCGAGCGACGAAAGTGTTTGTTGTCTCCTCGCGAGGTTTAGTTGCGAAGGTAAGAATACAGGCTGTCTGTAAACACGCGACAGGAGCGCCGAGTATCGAGGGAAATCTATCGAGCTGCCCTCGATAGCTGCTTCTCTTTGTCCGATGCAAAAGAGGCGGGCGCTCGTCTCGTGCCGCCGTCACGGTAGTCACTTGCAATATCGCCCGGCGATCGATACGAGATCCGTGAATAATCGTCCGTTCCATTATCGCGCGTCGGATTCTTTAGCGTCTGCGTCGCTAACAAAATGATTTATTAACGAGCCGGTCGGGAGTGCGGTCTCACGTTTCCTTCGTTTTGTCATCCTCTGCCAAGCGTTTCTAGAGTTTCTTTCCTCGCGTGGCGATATGGAAGTCAGGGAGTCGTGGATGATTGGCTTTAAAGACCTCTTGGCTGGCATAGTCGGGACGGGCGAGTCCATCAGCCAGTGGTAACGATCCCCAAAGACGCGGGCAGAGATCGGTCGATCCCTCGTTAGAAATTCCGCGCAATCATATTCGAGCAAATAATTCGTTAGGCCCTCGTTCCGCGGCCTGTTCGTT
Source organism: Andrena flavipes (assembly GCA_963971345.1). Classification (NCBI taxonomy): domain Eukaryota; kingdom Metazoa; phylum Arthropoda; class Insecta; order Hymenoptera; family Andrenidae; genus Andrena; species Andrena flavipes. Next base: position 65,609,203 of record OZ020480.1, read on the forward strand.
AGTATAATTAAAATAAATTCAAATGACTTTCTTGTCCCCCCCACCGTCTTCGGTCTCGCCCGGGTTCCTCGTTCTTCCGGCCCGGGCTCCCCCCTCGTCTTTCCAACTCCTTGTCCTTCTTAAATCCGTTGATTAGTGCAAAAATCCGCTTACAAATTAAGCGAAGCCGACGTGGAGGCACCAAACTCCCTCGGGGATGCCGGCGAAAGACGGTGGAACCTCGCGCCCCCTCGGCTGGGACGGAGGAACGGGACAGGAGGCAAAAGAAAGCTGAAAAGAGGGGTGAGCACTTTAATATCTTAAGTAAACCTGGCTCGGGATAAGGAGGAAGAAAAAATAAGTCCCGCCAGACGGCAGTTGCGAGAGGAAAGTGGGCTGCCACGCGAAAACATGCGCGACGAATTAAAATACGGGGTCGAGGGAGGAGAGGCTCGACACTGCGATGGAATTCGCGATCGGAAAATATTTTTTAACTCAATCCCTGGAATATTCGTGAAGAAATCAACGTGTCAGCCGCATCGATACAAAAGAATTTCATCGCGCGAAGCTTTCAGAATCAACCGCGAACCACCTTCGGGCGATCGGAAGCTATTTGCATCGATGGATCGGCTAGCTTATTAGCCCTTCCCCTAATCACCCTCCGGAGTTGTGCAAAAATAATTCGAGAACGCGGCGGAACGTGTCGAAATTCGACAGTTCGGCCCCCTTAAGAGGGCATCGTTAGGGTTGTTCCGATTCTCGTGACTCATCCGCGTAGGTCTCGATATATCGGCGAGCTCGCACACGCGCCCGATTTCACCATAAAACGTGCACGCTCCGTGGTCTCTATCTCTCTCTATCTCTCTCTCTCTCTCCCGCTTATAGACTATGTGTGTGTGTTTGAATGTGGGCGGGGTAGGTTGCCATTTGCAATGCAAACGATAACACAGCGTATCGCACGAAAACGCGCTCACAGACACAGAGGTGCCGAGCAAACGAACGGGGGCACCACAGAGGAAAGAGCAGGAAAGGATCGACGAAAGGAGAATCGTCGTTTCGCAGAGATTTCGTGCAAGGCGACCGCCCCCTTTTCGCCCCCGTCCACCAGATAATTTTGATTGCTCGATCGAACGGCATCGATAAAATTCTTTGCGCGGTTTACCGCGAAAACACTGTTCTCTCGGTCGCGACGCTCTCGGAATCTCGAACTCTCGCATCCCCGCGGATCGACGACAGTTTCGCGGCCGGAGATCTGCTTTATAATCTAGAGATCGAAGAGCGACGCGTTGTATCGTTTTTCTGCTACGTTAGCTAGCGTAAAATTGAGCGCAACGAAATCGCTTCGGATCGGGGGAAACGAAGGGGGAACGCGGGGGTCGCTGCGTGTTTCCAGCTGGTCTCGCGGTCAGCCGCGAGAACTTTCTGGCTCATCGATCAGCGGAACGAGGTAGGAGCTTTTTTCTGGCACGTAGGGCATTTCATTTACGCCGGGGACCAGAGCGTTCGCGATATCGAGCTCGCGATCTCCGTGAAGTCGGCACTCGGCAGGCCACGCGAAGAGGGAACCCCGTCTACGGGGCTGCTTACGCAACTAAAAGGGGGCGCGATATACAGGGGGGAAAAGGGGGGTGGTAGGCGGCAGCGAAGTGGCAGCAACGCTGGGGGCCACCGAATGCCGTTCCATGGCACGCGGAACACGGAATATCCGTTTTAGAAATGAGCTTACTTTAAGGCCGTCCAACGACCCGCCTTCCTGCAGGATCCCTCCGCGCGATGGAGATCGGTAATTAATCATTTAGGAAGCTGCCCTGGCCTCTCTCTTTCTCTCTCTCTCTCTCTCCCCCTCTCGCCCTCTGCCGAGCAGCAGGGGGTGAGCGGTGGTGAGCTGCTGCTCGGAGGCAGGGGTTAAACGGAATAAAAGGCAAGCTCGTGTGTGCACGACCGACACGACCGAGGAAACGCCAAATGGCCAGCGTGGACTGAGATTGGCTTCGACCACGAACGCCGGCGTTCCGGCTTACGTAGAACTGGGGCTTCCTTTACATACGTACCACCTACCGACCACTGGCGTAGAACCGGATCCCACCCTGGTCTCGCCACCTTTTCTCCCCTCGAGAAAACTGTCCACGCTTTCGACCAGAAACCACGAGCCACGCGAAAACCCCTACCGAAGGCTTCGCATCAACGAGGAACGCGTAGGAGAAAACTCTGTACCAACAAATTGTTAGGTGGAGGACGCGGCGGCGAGAACGCTACTACCGAACAGCACCTCGCCGTCCCGCGAAATCATATGCGATGTTAATGGAACGTTGATTCTGTGTTGGTGGAAAGAAGGGTGGAAACGGTCCTACGACATTGCACCCTCTCGTGCGTAGGAGGAAAGTACGTTCTCACTAACTACCCAGCAGGAGTGTAGGTACGTAAACCGTGTATCCTACGTATGTTCCAGTCGTTATCGCAATCTCGACCCCGTTTGATATAACAGTCACTGTGACGACTATCGTCTTCCGACACGCGAGGCCGTTGCAGGGTTTTACACACCCTGCACGGACCTCTATGAAATTGTTACAATAGGCGGAGTAACTAACGGCGACGGCGATAACGGCGATCTAACGACCATCGCTGGGATATCGCCTCCCCCCCCTCCCCGACTATATGGAACGCTGGCAGAAAGGACAAAGGTCTTTTTCTCCTTACACTCCCTTTTTTTTTTTTTCTTTTTCTTTCCGTTGTTCACGTGCCGGCCACGGTACGTATTTATAAAGCGAAACCATGAAATTCTTTAATTTGCGATCCGCGGCGCCGATTCGCGCCGCTCGGAAAACAAGACGGGATATTTCCTCGCCGGCCGCGAGCCATCGACGCGAAAAGATGCGCCATCGTGCGCCGCTCGGGTAATTAAAATTAATTAAAAGCACAATGGAAAAGCAGCGAGATAATTAAGCGCGAGTTTCTTTGTAAATTATCGTCCCCGTACGCATAAAGCGTACGACGTTTACGAGAATTATAATTTCGCGCTGGATACGCCAAGTTATTTATCGGCCCCATAATTCGTGGACATTTGCCGGGGGCGGCCAGGTCGAAAATTCGAAATTCCCACTTCCTCCCGCGGGACCGAGGGCCGATTGGGTCGGGCAAATAAAATTGCGACGGTCAAGCGCGGTGGCTAGCCGTCAATTAGTCGCGAGACGGATACAATTAACCAGGAAAGAATCGGAGGGTCCGAAGGAGTTTACCAAGACGGAGGCAATGAGAGAGAGAACAGGGGTTGGACGTCCCGAGTCCTGACAGGATCCATAAACGCGTCCCTGATCCAGGACGGTTAGAAGGTGCTAACGAGCGTTCCCCAGCTAGAGTCGATCCTTCGAATCCGAGCAATGTCCCAAGGGCTGCCATTACCGTTGCCTTTGCTGTCCCCGCCATTATCTGCTCTGCTACCACCCTTGCAACCACCCCCTTAGAATCACGGCCCTCCTCGTTAACCTCGAAACGATCCTTCCGACGGGTTTCTCCCTCTAACATTCCCTCTCCTCGCCGCTACTCTTGCGACCCTCCCTCCGCTGCGTAAATAAATACGGTGGGAATACACGCGAGGCCATTTCTTTGGGAAGCCCGCCGATCGTAAGGAAGATCGATGTCTCCTCGGGAAAATTCCGCCGTTGGAATTCTTCGCTGTTTTTCGGAGCCTCGCCGCGTAACGTTTCGAATTGGAAAACGATCGGCGAATCGAGCCCGAAGTTGGCATAACGAAGCTTCGATTAAAATTCGTACCGAGAGGTCTGGCTCGAAGGCAGAGCGTATCCACCTATCTCTTAAGTATGTTTTTACAAATAGCAACGAAGAGTATTCCAGCGAGTGGACTCCGATCGAGTTTTCCGCGCTGCAAAAACAAGCCCGCTCGTGTTTTCGCGCAATGATCAGTCCACCGTGAATCCAAACCGCCGCGTACTACCTTCTGTTTTTGCAAGTAGAGAAACAACAGTTCGCCCGTTCTACCACATAACCGAAGCCCCCGCTAAGGGCGCATTATTTCGCCTGGCCATGGAAAAATACCCTACACGCTCGGGCGCCAAAGCACAACAGGGCGATCACCGTCGAATACACCGCGAAGAAGGCTGTTTGAAAATCCACGGCTCAAAGAATTCCATCAACCCCCTGAGGTACGCGCTGGAGCATCAACCTCTCTTCCCCTCTTGATCATCAACGCGTACATCGCGTCCCCCAGCCGTCTAATTAAGCCGTCATTAAGAGCGAATCCAGGAACAAATGAGATTCTAAACGCACCGCAAGGGTGACTACGTTTCACACCGATAACTCTAAAAATAAAAGGCTCTTCTCCAGGAAACGCGGACGAGACGTTTCTCATTACGCTCATTGTATGTCTCGCATTAGTTCTAGCCAGTCTAATTGCCGCTACCGTGCGCCGATTACGTTCGCCGATAACGGCCTTTGATTATAACTGTTAATCGCGGCGCGCCACGATTACACTAAGATTATAACTAATTATTGACTTAAACAGACGGGATAGCCCCGTGGGTTCCCTCGACGCGTTCCCCCGCACAATACATCGAATTTCTCACGCGGATGCGTAGCACGCACCGTGAACCGCACCGTTTCGCGTTCAATTAATCTGCCAAGTACGTTGAACCGTTTTTCTTCCCTCCCCCCATTCTCGATGCGAGTCCTGTCTGTGATACATACTTAGCGGCGCGAGTGCCGCGCGACATCGACGTGTCCCTCTTCGGGGCACGCCCTTGGAGCTGGATCAAAGGGGGCCAGCTACGCGAAAGAGGAAGCTGCATCGCGGAAGCGGCTGCTGGCTCCGCGAGAAGAGCCACGGATAGAAGAAGAGTCGGACGAGGAAGGAGGAAGACGGAGAAGGAGTCTGGAACTAGAACGGGAATGGGAGCGGAAGCAGCGTCGTAAATCACCGGCAGTACGGAATAACTGGCAAAAGCGCGATAAATCAGGGATCCCGGGGCAACCGAATTAGGAAATTGCCTGCTTAAAAACCGCAATGACGTTAATCCCGGCGTGGCAGGAGCGCGCGAGCGCACGGGCGCAGGGCAATCCGGGGAATAAAAGTGATCTGGCCAAGGAGCGGTTCCGTATCGCGGCGCTGGGTGGAATAATGCGGAATAAAATCAACGTAACTCAATCGCGGTTGTCTTTCGAGATCAGCCTCCCCGTCTTCGGCCGCTGATAAATCTTCGATACCGACTACCTGTGTACGTACCGAACAAGCCCGTCCCTCTCTAATTCCACGTCGACCCCGTCGATGCCAAGTCGAGCGCAAGTCGAGCCAAGGAAGCGATAAAGCTTCGCGTCCAAAAAATTCTTTCCCACAAATTTATCACCGCTCGACGTCTCTGGCGTTCGAGGCGCGCCCCGATTCCACCCTTTTCCCTCTGTCGTCGCTTCTGCATGCTGTATTATGCGCTCCTCCGATCGGTATGCCCGTGAAAACGCGGCCGGAAATATCGACGCGAAGATGAATCTTGTCGCGGCGTCGAAAACACTCGCGAGGACCTTCTGGAACGGCGAGACGCTTGCGTATCTGGTGTATAGGGTAAATCCGGGAGACACGGTCTCATTTCAGACTCTATACGTAAAGATGCGTTAAAGTGCAGATCTCTGGAAGCCAAATAGTTGAATGAATAGCGTCATTTCGCTTCCTTCTGTGTTTTTCGGGATTTATAGACTTTAAAAGGTGGATTGAGGTTACATTTAACCTCTTTTGTCAAACATACTTTTAAATTTATTTTCGTTTAATTTTTGGGATAATAAGATAGTGGAAATATTGAGGGGCAATGCAGCCAAAGTATTTGGCCATATTAACTTTTTCTCTCAAAGCTATCGAGAAGATCATCTCTCGTTGCAGAAAGGAGAGATGGTCGAGTTATGACAAGGGAAGATCCCGAACCCGAAAATTCTGAAACTTTGTGAATATGCAGGGGATTTCCTCTGGACTACAACGCAATTTTTGTTTGCTGCCCAAATTCACTCGAACGGGCTGAAATTAACCCCTGAAAATTTGGTTATTTTCCGATTTTGGGTTATAACTCACGAACTGTTAGACATAGCAAAAAAGTTCCAAGACAAAAGTTACTTCTTTTAATTAAATCTATCATTTGGTAATCAACTTAGTTTACAGTTCACGAGTTATAATTCAAAATCGGAAAATAACAGGATTTTCAGGTGTCAATTACACCCCCTTAGAGTGAATTTGGGCACAAACAAAAATTACGTTGTAATCAGAAGGAAATTCGGTACATATTCACAAAGTTTCAGAATTTTTTAAATTTCTGGGTTTTCGATATTCCCTTGTCAATCGCGCGCTTGACACCGCATCACGGAAAATACCATATCTCCATCAATTTTGCGAATTTCTTCATAAAATTTGGAGATAGCATTCTTGAAACTACTTAACGTCTTTCAGAAAGTGTAAAAAAGAAAAATCAATTTTTCCTATATTTTACAATGGTCTCCCCCTTAAAGCAAATATCTCCCAGTTTTTCCTTATCAGCATAAAATTCTGAACATACAGATTTCCTCTAATAAAATGAGTAATTTCTATGTTAGTTTTAATAGCCATTTTATATTAAGTCGACCGCGTCTCCCGGATTTACCCTACCTAACCGTACCTATGTATATATAAGGCACGCGAGTGTAGTACATAAATGATGCATTACAGCCGCGGGTGAAGTGCCTGGCAGATTTTCGGCCCTTGACAATGGACCGGAGAATTGCCGTGCGAGTACACGCTACGGCCGCGGCCTGTCTGACTTCCCTCCTGGAATATGGAATGGCCCGCTAATGAGTTTTGCCCCGCGGCGGGCCGGGCCTAAATACACATAACGCAACCGATCCGTGAGAGAATGCATCGCGAACGGGTTGGGCATAAGCATAAGCATAAGCGATCGACGCCGATATTATACCACGACAATCGATTACGACGCAACAGAGGATCGCGACGTAAATAGGAGATCACGAATCGTGACCGGGACAAACGTACGAGCGGACGAGCGAACGACGGCTGACGTGCACCAATGGGCAGACGTTCCGCCTCGGCGCATTAATCGAGTTATTAATTATGTAGTCTCATGCTAATTGTGCCTGTAATCTGCCCGCGATGCCATAAAATATCTGCGCGATTTACGTTCCATTGGGCTCCGATTTCGGCTCAAATGATCCGTGATCGTTTCCACCTGTTCCGGCGAGCCGCGCTCGCGCCCGCGCCGCGCGTTATTGTGCTTCTTGCGCTGCAACATCCGTCACGCGATTCGTACTTCCGCTGTACCGTATTAATGGCGCCTCTGTATATCCTGCCGTCATATAACTTCTCTGGTTCTTTGTTTCAGGAACGGCGGAAGCGTTCAGGAAGGACTGGAGGAACCCTCTCGTCGATAGAATCCTCTATCGTTGAACGCACGCGGTGCCCGTAATCGAAGCGCAGCATAAACTTTTAGCGCTCCCATAAATCCTTTATCGTCTTTCCGCGAACGTTGGCGAACGCTGGAGTAGCGAACCCGAGGGAACTTAGCGGGCGTTGATAAACCGTATCTACAATGTGGAAAGAATCGACACGACTGGACTCGACATCAAAGAAAGTTCGCCCTCGGTCGCAGCCCCGTTTCCGCCACGGTTCTTTAAGAATCCTCGGCAAATGGGCACCTGTCGTGTAACCAAGGTGCACGCAGCTAACTATAGCAGTAAGTGTACGTTTAGTGTTGTGGGGTGTAACGGGGTGCGTGCAAGAAGCCGCGCTACGGTTATTACACGCGTCACGCGGCACACCACGGTCACGCACCCTCCGCACCATCAGAGCCCTCCGCAGGGGGAGAAGGCCCTTATCATCAACCTTTATCTTGTCAACCGAACGGCCAGTCCCATTACGCCACTTACGGGGCACCGACTCGAGCACACCTTCTTCTAGAAAAGAGGACGGAACCGGCTTAAACACAGCTTTGACCGGAACCTGCACGCGAACCAAGATGTTACAGACAAGAACGACACCACCTGCGATCCACCGCGTAGATAAACCCGGCAACCCACTTCGATCGTTGCGGCTCTCTTTCACGCGGACTCATGCCCGCTAATTAACAATCAATCGGTCAATTCGGAATACATATTCGATACCAGGCGTGTTAATTGCGGTAGATTTAACCGATAGCTCGCGGTTTACGGATGTAGATATCCTTTTACAGGCTCCGGTTGATCACTGCTCGTGTAACATCGAATATGTTTCTCTGCGGTTACCTTCAATTTGCCCCCATGATGGCAGTGACGTTAATAAATTAATGATGGACACAGTAATGACAATAATTAACCCTCTGCTTCGTTCAAGTTTCAATGGATGCTCTTGTCTCAAGTAACGCTGACACGAGTTATGCTCGAATTATCTGCGCTCTTGTTCCCGTTTAATCGATGTTTACTAATTCCAGCACGTTACAATATTCATCGGCGATCCCGCATGCATATAATCCGCTTATAAAATGGCACTTCTGGATCTACAAGACCTGAGACGAACCCGAGGAAACGTCAGTTCTATTTTTCATGACACTGTACACCAGTAGAATGGACGTTAAAAGTCAGACACCGCCCTCCCGCAAACTTGACCAAACGGGGAATCCCCAAAGACGTATAAATCCCACGAACCACCGGAACTTTCGGGAAGGAAAAATAATTCGGCCACATGGATAGCCTCTGAGCGTTCCTCTAAAGCCAAAGAAAACATAGAAAAAGGGGAGGACGGGAGGAGGGGGCGAGGGTAGGTAGAAGTTTGAAATGGCAGTATAAGGAAGTGGCTGTAGCAAACGACCCCGGGGGGTGACTCGATCCAGACGGGTGGAAATTTCTCGTGCGGAGAAAAGAAGATGGTCGATCCATATAGAGGAGAGCGTACAAGTGGACCCGGGGATATAGGTTGGCCGATATAGTACATACCGAGCGGTGATATACCGTGCCAAAAGCGCTCCGTCTTGAGGAGGCGGAACGAAGAGAAGAACCGCCGCCGTTATCAGCCCGGCCCACGATTGGCCGAGCTCAGACGGAGCTTTCGGAGCGGCCAATGGCGCCCTGGTCTCCGCTTTTCAAGGATTCTCCCCCGAAATCCTGGGTGTGGGCGAACCTAGAAGCCCCGTACGGTGCACGCTGCCTTTTCCCAGCTAGTGCTGTACCTACACATACGTCAAGGCCGCTGCCCACTGGTCAACAGGGTTCGGCGAGGCTTCCACCAGAGAAACCCCCCCATTTTCCTTCGTTTCGTTTTCTTTTTCTCTCTGCCACCCCCCCCCCCCCCCCCGCCGCCCACCCCTCTGCCACTCGACTACCCGATTCTTCTATCCGGACCGTCTTTCTTCTGCCCCCGTGCCCCTTCCCCCCCAGGAAGCTGATTCGTACAATGGCCCCATCTTTTTACTCGCTTCTCCCCGGGAATATCCCGAGAATTCTGTGTACAGTGGTCGCCCGGCCTTTCTATACCTCTGGCTCACGTACGCCACCGCCACTATGGAGGAAAACGTGTACGTCAGCCCTGCCGTACCGCCAATCATCCGTTATATTGCGAAGATAAAGCCGTACCTACCACGCCGGGCTTTATGATGCTTCGTGTATTTATTACGCTAGCGAGCCCCTACGTGTTCGTTAATGCACTCGATAGTGGAAAGAACACGGTCGAGCGTGTCGATTGCTTTGTTAAAGTTACAGATTACCTAGGACAATTTATTTAGTCGCCAATCCTTGCGTAGGTAATGAGCGTTAATTCGAATAAAAATAAATGGACGGGACATGTCTCCGGAGAAGATTCCCTCAGCCGCGCTCGCCGTAACTATTTCTCTACTTGAAGGGAGAATTATGACGAAGCTGCCGGTGACACCGCGATGCCGGAGACGGTATAAGAGAGCCTTTAAGAACCCTGGCCTCCGTCAGCCAGCGCTGCCCGATTCTTTCTCCCCCCGGGGCTGTTATCGCTCGCTGCTCCGACGAGTGTACGGGATTTTATTATACAGGCGTAAAAACGCCAACTGTTCCGGACAGAGTGTCCGACACAGGCTGTCCACCTTGTAACTTGGTTTCTTGCACTCGTAAAGCAACCCCCGACGACCTGTCTTTGCCTCGCGAAGAGATTAATTTCGACGGGCAGGTACGCTGAGCAGCGACGCTGGGAATTGCTTTGGAAAGAAGCAACGCGCCTGTTCTTCTGCAAACGTACGAGGTACGCGGGCGAGACGGCGCGGTAGGATCGGTAAGAAGGGGGTTGGCGGAACAGGTGAACGATAGGCGAGTGTCGTAAATAATCGGCAAATAGAGGGAGCCGATCGCGAGGGGGGGGAGAGCGAGGGTCGCGAGCTATTGATAACATTATCATAAAAGCGGCGTTAAATGGTCGTCCGCGAGGTTACGCAGCGGCGGTGGTGGCAAAACGGCTCTATAAATGCGTTTACTTTGAGCCATAAAAGCGGAGTGCTTCGGTGGCCGCCGTTAACGTGCGCCCGCACACGATTGCCGGTGGTGTACGTACGGTAACGGCGCGAGCGTTTGCCAGCCCAACATCCATGGAAGAAACGAGACGTCGAAGCACCAGCGCTTTACGGTAAAAGCCCTCTTTGAGGGATCCGTTTATTGGTTGCTAAACATCGATATATTGCTTTCGGGGTTGCGCAAAGAGGCACGCTGTCCTCCGCATATCCACCGATTCAACTATACGCCCCGCTCTTTCCCTCTTTCCCTCGTTCCATGTTCGCCGCTCGCGTGCACACCCTCGCGTGCGCACACCACGCGCATATAATACATACTTACGGCCCTGTAGCGGCTCCTGAGCTTTTGAAAGCACCGCCGGGACGCGGGCTACCGTGACGCGAATAAATATTTTCGATACCGAACGGCCCGCGAATCCGAAGATTTTCGCGACTTCGCTGGGAAATCTATGGGAGTAAACGCGGTGGAGTAGGGGGTAGAGTATTGTGGGGCAAGAGTGCGCACTTAAAGTTTAGACTTCCCTGAAATCCTTTGGGTTAGACTCAGAGCACGTATCAGCAATTGGGTGAGGAATAACTACTATCACTTATTATTCGATAGGTAGTGACTTCGTGTAAATTTAACTGTCGCAACTTATGTAAAAGAAATATTACCAAAAATTGTCAATTGCGAACTTTTACCCGATTTGTGGGGCAAAAGAACGCAACCAGAAATTTTCGCAAAAGTCTTTTATTTTCCTACATAGGTGCAATAATTGTGCTAATATAGCAAAACGACTAATCGTTCACAATTCATTCTTTCTTAATCAAGGTAACAGTAACAGTCTTCTGGAAGATGAATGTATTATTTTTCACACGCAGGACAAATTATTTTGTTCCATAGACGTTGATGGTTGGGCCTCTTTCTCTTTTTGGAACCGATTTGTTTGTTCGTTTCAAAATTTTTTAGATGTTATTTCTTGGGTTTTTTTTTCATTTTTCTAATTATTCCTTTACGCGTTCTCATTAGGATTTTCTTTTCATTGCTTCATTTGCTTCAAGCTGATTTTTAAGTGGGGAGTTTGCATTCGAACTCTTGCCCCACTGCATTGTGCGAACTCTTGCCTCCACAGCTACTTTTCCATTGTCCAATCAATCCTGTTATCTGTAAGTAGAATTGAAAACTTCTATTAGTACTTTTGAACAGAAGAATTTCAGCTCTTTCGGACATATTATTTGAAATATTTACTGATCAATTTTTATGTATAATATTGATTCCTAAAAAATCAGAATATTACATCAGAACTAACGAATTCAGTACTTACCGCATTGTACGATGACAAAACGAAGCACAGCTACTCAATTCGACACTGGTGACTCTACCTTGATTGACAATTCACTGTCAATCACCATTGGCAATTGCTACAACTCAAACAATGAAATTCGCACGGTGCGAACTTTACTCTGCGGAATATAAGATCTAGAAGTAAGAAAGAGAAGGACGTGGTCTGCGGGAGATAAGATTCGTGAATCGCTGGCGTATGTAATAAGTGGAAAATACCCTCCTTCGCCGAAGTAAATCCAACGTAATCGAGCCCTGTTGCGGGCCAAACACGATTTTATCCCCGGTTTTAGCGAGATGCGATATTCGGGTCTCGTCTGCGGTGACGTCGATACACGTCACGCGAATTCTCGCAAGCACAGGCACGGTAATACGAGCGAGAGGGCAGCCGACAGGACGCTTCGACGTATGATCGATTCCACGGGATAAAATGCGGAATCAACGAAGGATCAACGAGCGAGCATCACGCCTGAAAAACGTGTCCCTTCCCCCAAGACGCTCCCTGTCACCGACTTACATTTATCCTCATCGCTGACGAATATTTTATCCACCTCGCGTCGCCTTGGAAACCTTCCACACGTACACGTATCGCAAGTAGTAGTTACTAAAAGGAGTGAAAAAATCCGCCGTATATCTGCCGCATCATTTATCGAACACGAAAACAAGAACGCTTAAAACATTTTATCGAAAAAGTCGTTACGCTAACGACCAGAAAATTTCCATGAAATTGCTTATTAAATTACTAAGTTTTTCGCGATGATTTAACGGGACCGTGGCCATTTGTCTCCGTGGATTTAGTTGCCTCCGTTAATAAAGCAACCCTGTTAGACTCCACCGTCGAGTAGAAACTTTCGCCATAATTCCCTTCCCCCCAGGAATCTTCGCGGTGTCTTTTCGCCGAGTCTCTTGTCACCGTCGAATCTCCACTGCCATTCGACAGATGTTGCGCGGTTTCTGGGCGCAACTGAACGTATTTCCAAAGCGACGGCAACCGCGAAAGGTTGATTGTGGCTCTGCAGAGGGGAGAACGGTTTCGCGGAAAATACGCGATCGATCCTGAATGGAAATGGTGGAGCCGGACGACGAGCGTGCAGCCGTCACGCCGAAAGACACGGCGTCGGCTAGGGTAGTAATAATAATAGCCGAAATATTCCGCGGTATGCTGTCGGACGTGTGTGCGTGGGTGCGAGCAAGAATCTCGTGGGAAGTCGGCTGTGGCAACATGTGGTTCGACGAACGCAATCTGCCACTGACATTTCGAATTAAACTCGCCGAGGACTACCCTAACCGGCAACTTTGCAGAATGAGGCAGGAAAAATCGCTGCCCCCCTTCCCCCGTGATGGAGCGATCGGCACCGATGAAACAACGGGAGCATGTTTGCTTGCCGCGACGCACTGGAGTATTTAAATGGATGGAATTACAGCACGAGGCAAGGAGCACCGGCCGCAAAAACCGGGAAAGGGTTCTTATGGCCGTAGCTCTCCGACTCCTCGGCTAAGCCGATATGCATTCATTATAATAAGAAATGGAAGGCTCCGAGTGAAAAGTTTGAGCGCGCCCTGGGCTTATCAACTTCCTCTGAATTTTCTATTATTTAAGAGAACTCTCGTTCCATCTTCTGTGCCCACCCTCCGATCCGTCCCTCTTCTTCCCCGATTCCTCCCCCATGCGGCCATTCGCGACGCTTCCTCCGAACCGCACCGCCGTGCTCCGGCAACTTAGCTTAACTTTCTTCTTTCGACGCGGTGCAAAAGCTAAGGTGCGCGGCATTTCAACTTCCCCGAATGCCCATTAGCATATTTATTTGTCGTTGAACGCAGGCCTTAAACGCGTTTCACCCGTAAAACTGACAATCTCCCTTCCAGCTGTACACCGTATCGGCTCTAAGCCGCGAGGAGTAACGTGCCGCGGATACCGAACGAGCGATAATGTCCGACATTGTATTTAAATGAAGAGAGAAAGAGAACAGAAACGTCGAGCCGCGAAACAATCGATGGAGATTGAATAAAGCGCGAAACACCGGCGGGGTGGGGGGAGGGGATCTGTTTGCGTTGCGGCGAAGTTAATTGAAAAGTTGCATGCACGCGCGTACGAGGTGCCTTGAGATATACTTGTTACAGCAGATGCTCCCCATCTGAGAAAGCCATCCCACCCGAGAGAATTTTAATTGTCTCGCGAGCTATCGCCTCCTTTCGATCTGCCCCCCACGTGCTTTGCAGCAGCTTGTACGGCACTTTCAAAAGTAAATCATGCTTTCGCGGGCATGTTATTTCATAACGCGATCCTCGATGCGTGCCGCAGCCTGCTGATACCATCGGGCAATAAAAAATAGTTGCTATTTTTTACTCGCACCTCATGGCGACAGGGTATAAACTAAACGTAAGGTCGTGCGCTACCGGAGGCGGAGCATAGCATAAATATCATAAATGACGCATAAAAGCGTTTCGCATGTAGGCCACGGAGGGAATACGGACTTACGACCAACGGAATTTTCTTATCGCGAGCGAGCGGCCTTTCGCAAAATATCTGGAAACGCCCAATTCGTACGAGGTAGGTAAGTTCGCATTCCGATTTTTTTTTAAACTGTACAGATTTTTGGAGAACCTCGATGTACCTATTTTGGTTCTTCACGGTGAAAACACCCCTTAAAGCTTATTGTGTGATTTCCTAGTTTCCAGTATGTCTTGCAAACTATAGTACATGTAAAAAAATTATTAGAATGAAACCTTAACGACTTTTTATGGCCTATAAGACTGTGTAATCAATTTTTTTTTAAATATTGTAATTTAAAGAGTAAAATATTCCCCACGACAAATGTTAAACAATTCGATTACACAGTTTTATACAGCATAAAATTCTATTCAATTTTCTTTGCAACAGGTTTTTTATATCTACTATAGTTTTCGAGATATACTACTTAGAAAATTGGAAAATGATCGTTAACCTTTAGGGGGTGTTTTCACCCTGAAGAATCGAAAATGGGTACAAACGAAAAATTGCCTGATACTTCTATCGAGCTCCTCTAGAAACCTACGTAGTTTCAAAAAAGATCGGAATGTTCATAAAAAAACTACTCTTATTCCTTAACATTTCCTTCAACGCGTCAGACTTAATTATAAACTCGATGTTCTTCGTCGTCACTACGGAGCATTATATTAATAACTGTGTTGGACCCTCTTATCGACCTATCGCGAAACGGAGGAAAGAAAAACAGTTCTCATAGTAGGAACATGGTCAAACAGGTAGCGTATCGAGTCAGTCAATGCATAATGCATGCGCTTGAAGATTAGAAGCAAGACCTGAAACCACGAGGTTTCATAGTTGGCAGCTTTATATCTACGAGGGTACGATCTCCTCAAAGTCCTGACCGGCCCTTTACTTCCCTTCGGCTAGGCGGCTGGGGTGAGATTCACTGTTCTGGAAGAAAAGCGACTAAGCTAGCTTCCTTACGAACATGACAACGTATTTTATTGCTTCTCTCGCCTGACTTCCATAATAGAAGCGCTGTTTTAAATATTGCGCACGGTTTAGCGAAACGTAAGTCACTTCGAATCTTCGAGCGGACTTGATCTATAATCGTGCGTGACTGTCCGGGCGAACGATCGGTATAGTGCGCGTAACGCGTCGACGAATGGATCGTGCAGGAACTCTTATAAAATACTTCTTAGTGCAATAAATGAATAAACAATTTTCTTGCTGAATATGTTTGCGTATATTTGCCTCATCCAGTTATATTATTCGGTACATAGTTTACTAGGTTCTGTAACCCGTAAACTAATTGTAAGTCATGACCTATTACAGTTATATTTAAAAATATAAATCCTTAGTGATCTTTAATACAATTTTCTGATGATACTTTGTATACACGTAAATAGTTATTAACGGTTTTCAATGACGATCGTTATTTTTCTGTGTCTCCAATGCGATAACATATAACATATTGGGATTGAACTGCTCCGAATGGAACCAGAAATTCTATCCAAGTTAACAGGAACACAGAATGATGATGGAGGTGTGAAATTGGAGCTTAGGAGGGAGAGAGAGAGACGAAAGTAGTACGTGCGACGAGGATGGAGATAGATGACGTGCCACTAACTTTGGTTATGCGAGCCTGATACTTTTCAGCTCTGGTAGCAAGGAATGCACAATTCAAGGAGTTGGCGATTGGAGAGAGAGGCTATGCTGTTTAGAAAAGGACACACTTCTTTAGTTCGTAGGAATCGCCACCAGTTAGCTATAGCAAATCGAGGTCGATAAATTAACTAACTGTACGAAATGGTTTTTCGGGCAATCAATAAATAATTCTGTTCCAACGCACGGTTAAATTCCGTTAAATGCAATTGCAAACCCGAACGCAAAACTATCACTGAGAACTATATAGTGAGTTATCAAGACTGTTACATTAATTTATGTATCTATAGAATTGCACTGTTAATAAAACTTTCAACGATGGCATGTATGTTTATTTCGTGTACAGTTGATTAATTGTTATCAATTTTTGAAGATTTTAAATCTGTGATCAATTTTGACGGGCAGCTGTGTTCTTATCCACGCGAAGTGTAAAAGAAATCTATCTTATGGACGTCGAGCACGCGAATTGAAATAATACCGACTTCGGGTAAAAGAGTCTTTGTGTTGCACACTGTGTAAAGTAAAGTAAAAGTTGCAATTAAAGTTATTCAAAATATAAAGAACATATGATACAGATAATGTATCATATAGTTATCGTACGGATGCAACTCTTAAGCATGCGGTCCCATTGCTAAGAACTCCGCTTCGTTACCGTGGCTTCATTTTAAAAAATACAAAAACGTTTTAAACGTGCTCATTTCGCTATTTTTTAATGAAATTAGAAGCTTTTATCACAAGTGCAAATCATGATTATCATCAATTTTATTCACTTCTGTAAACTACGTGTTCCTTCCCGTTTTCGATAAGGATTTGGATAAATCCATCGAAATCTTCATATACATTTTTTAAAAAAAATTGTACTCTGCTACAATTGCTTAAAAATGCCACAATCTCGTTTGTAGCAGATAAATTAACAGTTTAACTTAAGTAAAAAAATTGTTTCCTTATATTTATTTATGTGAGTTTTTTTGTACGGCTTTTATAAATAAAGACACCGTAATAGGGACATCCTATGCGGCTTGCACTCCGTCGGATGGAAACTGAAATTCAGCTGAGTTAACAGGAATGCAGGACATTGGTGGAGGTAGGTGGCACGGATCGACGCTGTGAGCGAGAGAGAAAGATCGTGTGCGCGACAAGGATAGAGATAGGCGGCGTGCCACTAATTTTGGTTATGCGGGCCTGACACTTTTCAGCTCTGGTAGCAAGGAATGCACAATTCAAGGAGTTGGCGATTGGAGAGAGAGGCTATGCTGTTTAGAAAAGGACACACTTCTTTAGTTCGTAGGAATCGCCACCAGTTAGCTATAGCAAATCGAGGTCGATAAATTAACTAACTGTACGAAATGGTTTTTCGGGCAATCAATAAATAATTCTGTTCCAACGCACGGTTAAATTCCGTTAAATGCAATTGCAAACCCGAACGCAAAACTATCACTGAGAACTATATAGTGAGTTATCAAGACTGTTACATTAATTTATGTATCTATAGAATTGCACTGTTAATAAAACTTTCAACGATGGCATGTATGTTTATTTCGTGTACAGTTGATTAATTGTTATCAATTTTTGAAGATTTTAAATCTGTGATCAATTTTGACGGGCAGCTGTGTTCTTATCCACGCGAAGTGTAAAAGAAATCTATCTTATGGACGTCGAGCACGCGAATTGAAATAATACCGACTTCGGGTAAAAGAGTCTTTGTGTTGCACACTGTGTAAAGTAAAGTAAAAGTTGCAATTAAAGTTATTCAAAATATAAAGAACATATGATACAGATAATGTATCATATAGTTATCGTACGGATGCAACTCTTAAGCATGCGGTCCCATTGCTAAGAACTCCGCTTCGTTACCGTGGCTTCATTTTAAAAAATACAAAAACGTTTTAAACGTGCTCATTTCGCTATTTTTTAATGAAATTAGAAGCTTTTATCACAAGTGCAAATCATGATTATCATCAATTTTATTCACTTCTGTAAACTACGTGTTCCTTCCCGTTTTCGATAAGGATTTGGATAAATCCATCGAAATCTTCATATACATTTTTTAAAAAAAATTGTACTCTGCTACAATTGCTTAAAAATGCCACAATCTCGTTTGTAGCAGATAAATTAACAGTTTAACTTAAGTAAAAAAATTGTTTCCTTATATTTATTTATGTGAGTTTTTTTGTACGGCTTTTATAAATAAAGACACCGTAATAGGGACATCCTATGCGGCTTGCACTCCGTCGGATGGAAACTGAAATTCAGCTGAGTTAACAGGAATGCAGGACATTGGTGGAGGTAGGTGGCACGGATCGACGCTGTGAGCGAGAGAGAAAGATCGTGTGCGCGACAAGGATAGAGATAGGCGGCGTGCCACTAATTTTGGTTATGCGGGCCTGACACTTTTCAGCTCTGGTAGCAAGGAATGCACAATTCAAGGAGTTGGCGATTGGAGAGAGAGGCTATGCTGTTTAGAAAAGGACACACTTCTTTAGTTCGTAGGAATCGCCACCAGTTAGCTATAGCAAATCGAGGTCGATAAATTAACTAACTGTTCGAAATGGTTTTTCGGGCAATCAATAAATAATTCTGTTCCAACGCACGGTTAAATTCCGTTAAATGCAATTGCAAACCCGAACGCAAAACTATCACTGAGAACTATATAGTGAGTTATCAAGACTGTTACATTAATTTATGTATCTATAGAATTGCACTGTTAATAAAACTTTCAACGATGGCATGTATGTTTATTTCGTGTACAGTTGATTAATCGTTATCAATTTTTGAAGATTTTAAATCTGTGATCAATTTTGACGGGCAGCTGTGTTCTTATCCACGCGAAGTGTAAAAGAAATCTATCTTATGGACGTCGAGCACGCGAATTGAAATAATACCGACTTCGGGTAAAAGAGTCTTTGTGTTGCACACTGTGTAAAGTAAAGCACAGACGAGGTATAGGATAGACCTATCAACCAATGTATTTTTCTGTCACCGGTTTGGGGAGTCCTAGGACCCCCCTACCATTTTAGTGTCGCATGCAACGTTACCGGTGAAGTCTCGAAACAGATGGTAACGCTACGCGTGGTAGGAAGTAGAATACAACACGGGTAAAACTAGGTCGTTCGAAACCCGCGATTTCGATTATACACTTTCCATTCTCGTCCATGTCCCTGTACGTACGTAGGTCTTTACAATTCTCTTACTTAAATCTAAACGCACGATTTCCTGAAAATCTTGCGAAAATATATGAACCCTTTGAACTTTGGTTGCAATATTTAGAAAGAAAAGGCTACTATGTTCTTTCAAAAGATTTTAATTTAAAGTCCAAAGGGTTAATAAGTGTATACACGCCGCGGGGTATATAGGGGTGGCTCTAATTCGAAAAAGGAGTAGCAACTTTTACGCAAGTGCATTTTTGAATAGATGTCCGGACCGAACCAAGCTCACCGAATGTGAGTTGGTTCTCAAAAATTAGCCAGGTTCATCGGCCATTTCGAGAATTCTTTCTCGAGAATTTCTCGAGAAATATTATAATTGCTTATTTCTTATTTCTCGAGAAATACAGTATTGTCTCCGTATTTGCTCGAGTTTATGCACGGGATACAAGCTTGTCGCTATCCCCACCACTTTTGTCTCACTCTTGTCCGGCGAAGGCCAGAGCGAGATGGTCGCGCGCATGCGTCGAGCATCATCGGGCACGCAAAGCGTCCCATCTCGCGTCCCATCTCGGAATATATGCTCACCGCCGGTCCCGACCAGCGAGCAAATACGGAGACAATACTGTACTGTTTTTCTCGAGAAATTTTAGTCTATCAAATCGCGAACGTATAAACACATGTACAATTTATAATAAATTTTATTAGTAACATTAGAACCTATATGCATTACAATAGAAAATGTCAGTAGAGAAGATTCTACATTATTGACTGCAAAATTCTTAACTGCAGAACTCTTAAATTCTTATTTAACAATTTAGAAAAATTGTATACCTACTGAATTAAGTAATGAGTTTCTTGTGGCTACGAAAGGAAAAGTATCGAAAAGAAGAGACAAAACTATTGTCTCCCTTAGAAAATGTTTACAAAGGTAATCCAGAACCTCTTTAAAAAGATTCAAAAGACGCGTTTTTTCATTTAATTCCAAGACAAATATGTATAAAACGGCAAAGCAAACTCTAAGTAGCTAGACTTTTCGGAAAATATAACAGTAACTTACGGTTCCTCAATATGAGGAATTACAATTAAGAAAACAATTCCAAAAATTTCAAGATAGAAAAAGATAAATTCTCGACTTTAATTAAGGAATTTCATATTTTTCAGTCCACTGGAAGGACACCCAATTTACCATAACTTTTGAATGTGCTACATACGATCAAGTCAACGTCCAATCAAAACGAAAGAAAATTTTCTACAGCTACAGATTTTATCCCAAAAAAGAAAGAAGGAACGAAATAGATTAAAAACTATTTTACAACAAAAAAGTAATGTTTCACTTTGCACAAATTTTGCACTTAATAAATAATTAATTATATTTAATATCTGTTCTTTCATATATACAAGTTGTGTGTAAAGTGGACAGTAATGAACAAAAATTTTCTTGTGTTTTTGATAAATGAAGAGACACGGTAGTGTCTCGCGCCAAGTATATGTATAATTCTCGCACGGCGCCAACTGTCAACGCGAGTGCCTAAAACTGCTAAATAGCACATTATACGTGGCGGTTAACTGATGGAGACGCGCGAGATTTATATACCTCGTCATATCTTCTACAATTATTTATTAATCACTGTGAAAATTGGTGAAAAACTTCCTTGTATATTAAGGAAAAACTTTGTCGCTGCAAGTTATCTGTACGTCAAAATTGCCTCGATACTTTTTAACGGCGAACGTTGAAAAACATGGGTTATGTCCAGTGTTACTTTTTAATTAAATATTACTACATTTTTTAACATAAGGGTTTTGTGCATATATTATACGACTCCGCTAGAGTTTTCTGAGTTTTATGTTTCAAGTTTCATAACGATCCGTTAATATTTACTCAAGTTATCGCAATTTATGTTTAAAGAAATAATGATTTTGGTCGAAGAAATTTTTTTAGTTTATAATTTTTATCTCGAATACTAACGATTTGATAAAAAAACTGCAAATAGAAAAAATGTGTGCCGTGATGTGCTTTACAAGGCTATATTTTTTAAAATTCAGTTTAACAACATTTAATTTTCACGAGTCGTGATGCTTACGTCACGGGGCGTGCGATAAGAGCCGTGTATTGCCGCGCGAAGCCTGCCTTGTCTCCCCCCACCAAAGCCCATATTCGCCGAGGTACGTGACGCGACGCGGGGGTCATTCGTTCCGTGGACTTCGTTGCGTTAAGACGTTTTGACAGCTGCGTACGTAAATGGTACGCGTACATTATCTATCGTCACATAATTACTTCTATTCATTATTAGCCTTCTTCTTTACTCTCTATCGTCACTTGCTGCTGCTATTAATACACTTTTGTCCCGAAATTGATTAAATATCGCGAGAAAAGTATTAGATATTCGTCACGTATTCCCTTCGTTGCCTTCGTGCCGATATTTCTGCACATTTAGTGCACACATATCGTGTCTCGGTATTCAAATACATCACTTTTCGAGCATATTTCAAGTTTATTTCTTGTTTAATTGTCTTACGAATGTTTTAATGCTTTTGTTTCAAACAGACGTTCAGGCGGAAATCGAAAGCAAAGGGCAGGCAACGCCATGACACTTGGCGGTTAATTTGAACGATGCTTGGATGGAGTCTGGTCATTTCTTGGAAAAAGGAGATGATAATACGTGTGGTATACGTATTTTTCTCATTATTTTATTGAATCATTGTTGGCTGTGATTGAATTATGATAAATTGAATATTTTTAATCAGATTTGTTTAAAAGTTTTAAAATGGTGTCTGTAGATGTTTACGAAATATTGAAGTGATCGAATTCTATTGCATTTCGGTCGCGATTACGTAGAATTCAGTAATATTTCAATGATTTTTAAGAATCTATCTTTATGAAGCTGTTGTAATTGCATTTACCTTCGGTTTTGGATGCAAGTTTTATTCTTTATGTTCAGAAACTGCGTAGTTGATCGAGGACATGCTATTCAAGCATGAATAATCAACGAATGTTGATTCTTGCCATTGATTTTGGATATTTATAAAGATCGTGATATATTTTAAAGTATTATTCGAATAACACGAACTTGCTTACAATTTTAATGACGAAAGCCACTACTATGATTCATTTAAATGTAATAATTATATCTGCAGTAGTATATTCTGGATAATATCGTGTGTTACTGAAATACAAAGCTGCTCCTATGGAGCGAGCATTCTGTATTTTCGTAACACACCTTGTATTCTAAATAACAAGGAGCGAAAGTCCCTTGGCTGATTTCACGACAAACAATATTTCCTCGTGACAAACACTCGATGAAACCACATCCACCCCACCCTCCTATCCTACTTATTTTTCAGAGATTGTGACCGCGTGCAATGCGGTCAAATAGAGTCAGTGTTTATGACGTACGAAGTTTTTCGTTTTGAAGAGCACAGTTGCTCATAGTAGAGTTTCGTTAACAATTTCGGGATACGCGAGAGTAGAGCCAGTGTTTTCTACGCAATTTATATTCTTTCACGAGCATCGCGGCTCTGATCTTCGAATCGCGAGAATAGATTCAGTGCTTTGTTCGCCGATTATGATCTTTGGGGCGCGTTTGTAGTCTACTATTTCTTTTTTTTTTACTTTTGAAAGAGAAACTCGTTGTCGGAAATTAGAGTCAGTGCGTCAGCTGAAGAGGAGACTTGTGCGCAGAATATTAATGGAATGATGTAAGTATCTATGTATTTGATTTAATTCTTTTAAAATAGAGTTCATTCTTCAAAATTTTAGAAAGAAAACAATTTTAAACAAATTAATCTTTAGAATAGAATCACCAAGAAATCCAAAACTAACGAAACTTTTTATTATTTAGACATTATAAGAAATAACTTTTGTTAATTTTAATTTTTAACATTTCATTTTTCTAATTTTTTTCTTAAAATGTCTAAATGATAAAAAGTTTCGTTAGTTCTGAATTGCTTCGTGGTTCTATATTAGAGTTCAAACAGTCGTAACTTTAGAAAGAAATTATAATCGTGTTCTGTTCCTTGGTTACAGTTTGGGCACAGCTGAGCAGCTTGATGACTTTTCCTGAGCAGTAGCAGGGGTGTTGGCGTCTCCGGCACCGGGGCACAGCGAAATGTGAGTGCGCATGCATTATGGTTCCTCTGGTCACTCAAGCATGTCGTAGGACGTTTGGTCCGAATCGACACGAGTGACCGGTTGTATATTTAACGAGCATAATGACCACGGGTATGATAATCATGCCCATGAATTGTAACATTTTTGTCTGTGTATGTATTTATTAGACGAGGCTAGGGCCTTCTTGTACGCCGCGCCTTTTCAATAGAATCACATTATAATCATAATTTCCAAGATAAACGGTTCCTAACGCGAATATTTATCATTGATCATACATTGATGTAGATATTTATTAAATAATTCGGAAGGTATTGGTACGAATATCAATACGACTGAATGCTAATTTTTATATAGCGAAGAAGTCTGATACTCTCAGACTCCACAGCTACGATCATTTTTATTTAATATGTAGTGGAACGATTATAATGATTTGAATTTCTTTTATTTTTCTGATACTACGTGTTCAAAAGTAACTTGATTTCTAAATGATGATAATATACATAAAAGTGTAATTCCTTTCTTAAAAAGGTCACTCGTTTGCGTACACAACAGAATAATTAATTTCCATGTGCAAGAAGACAATTAAGGGTGGGGAAATTTCAGATTCAAAGTAATTAGCATGAGATCACACTTTCTTGTTTTATGAAATTTACTTTGACGATGGAATAGCCCGTTTTAGATTCTTAAAGTAAATTCTTCGTGATTTAGATTGATTTTCTTAAACAATTCAATTATAGAGTATAGAGTCTTTCTTCTCGCTAAATGAATGTCGAGTAGAGTCCTTTTTCTTGATCTAAAGTAGAGTCCTTTCTTATTTATCTTCACTTTAAACTATTCACAAGTTGAAAGTCGAGCCACTTTGCTTAATAATGTAAAATAAAAGAATATTAGCCTGATAGACACTATAGAAACTAATGATATTTTCTAGTTGAGGATTTTCAGGATATCTTTCCGTACTCATTGCCTTTTAACTCATCCACGTGCCCAGGTGCTACTTGGGTGGGTGAAGGCAATGGGGCACGATGACTTTCTTTACTAAATAATTACATGTCGGCGGCTAGCATTGCGTTAGTGTATCGTGCACGCCGCATTTTCCACCTATGTGTGTTTGTGTGGTTAGGCGGTGGAATTTGCGTCGGTGAAAGATTTTCATCAAAGACCGTGATAACGAAACTATAATATTTCGATACCAATATATCATATTCCTTGTTGCACACAATGATCATTCTAGTAAATAATCTGGGAATATGATATTTAATCAATCTCGTACAATCAAACCAGATAGTAATAACGATTCATGTATGTACATAATATGTACAATGCACATTATCAAGTAATTCATTGTTTGAAATTGAAAATAGTTAATTGTTTTATAAATCATACTTATACGCAATGGTCACTGCCTTTGCTAGCCGATTTCAGTGAAAACTGGTACGTACTTATTAGAGTGTGATTGTGTGTGAGAGACTGTTTTGCCATTTTTTAAATATACATAGCTGTTAGGTAGGATGGGTAACTTAGCTGTTCGGTAGGATAGGTAACTTAGCTGTTCAGTAGGATGGGTAACCTAGCTGTTCGGGAGGATAGGTAACTTACCTTCTGGTACGAATGTGTGACTTAAATATAAGTAGGTAGGGCCGGGGCAGGTCATCGTATTCTCTGATCGCATGTTCCCCCCTGCGATGACCTGCTTTCAGGAAATTTGTGAGAAAAGTCGACGGCCAGACTAGCGCGAGTGGGGTATGCCCTCGCTTCTAGCCCCGCTATGTCGACTTTTTGACGCCAGTGGGACATTGCACATTGTCGCTGGTCGCGATCGGCAGGACGGGCTTGGGCACGCTATTAAGGGGGTACTCCACTGTGAACCGTCGAAAAATCAAGCTATTTTTAAAGATTTTTCCTCAGTAAATACAACATATAATGAAATAAATCTTTTTCATATTTATTAAGCTGCTCTTATATTATACCAAAAAAATTAAAAAGAATATTTTCAATTTGTGTTACTTGTTTTTTTACAGCGTTAATATGACACTTAAACAAAAACGGTATATTCGTGGTGCAGGTGATTTCCCGGCTTAGACTGATCCAAAACTAAAAATTCTAAGAGATTCTTAATCTGTACAAGTGTCTCTATCGCCCGTTCCTCAATTAACAATTTTTTCCGAAAAATAACCGAGATTTTTCTCGGGGAACATTCGAGAAAAACCATTATTTGGAGAACTTTTTCCTTCAAACAGGTGCCATTTTGTTATTTTTCAACAAAAATTGTTAATTGAGCTACGGGCGATAGCGACACTCATACAGATTAAGAATGTTTTCGGATTTTTTGTTTCAGATAAGCCTAAGCCAGAAAATCACCTGCACCACGTTTTTGTTTAGTTGCCATATTGACGCTTTGTAAAAAAACAAGTAAAACAAATTAAAATATTTTTTTAATGTTTTTTTTTTATATAATATAAGAGTAGCTTTATAAACACCAAAAAGATTTATTTCATTATATGTTGTATTTACTGAGAAAAAAATCCGTTCACTGTGGAGTACCCTCTTAACTTTCAGAAGGGCGGACCGCCCGAAGCAAAGAA
The DNA here is from genome assembly GCA_963971345.1 of Andrena flavipes. Classification (NCBI taxonomy): domain Eukaryota; kingdom Metazoa; phylum Arthropoda; class Insecta; order Hymenoptera; family Andrenidae; genus Andrena; species Andrena flavipes. Next base: position 65,634,949 of record OZ020480.1, read on the forward strand.
GTGGCCAAAGAGCCGAAGATAGCCCGGCCAGTAAAACGGCCACATCATGTGGGCTACCAAGAATGGCCCTGCATCCTCGGGTGCAGGGTCATTCTTCGTAGGTATTACTTTGCCATTATGCTCGTCAGTAGTTGTAGTAGTAGTAGTAGTTTGGTTGGCCATAGGCTGACCCATCGATACCCCCTCCCCTGAAATTGAGCACACCGCGTTTTCAATTAGGGTTGCGAAGAAGATTACGCGGCCAGTTAGTGTTGCGACTAAATGTTGATCACGGTTTGAATTAGCGTTGCGAATCGAGTATTCCCCGCGTTTGGTACCAGCATAGCGTTGCGAATAAATATCGAACTTGATTGCTTGTAGTGTTTCGAAAAAAGAGTCGCGATTGTTTTTGAGATTGTTCTTGTATTTTGAAGTAAAGTTACTAGAGTTTGATTTATAGCATTAATTTTGATTCATTGTATTCTTTTTATTAGAGTTGCGATGCGACTGAACGCGTTTTTTTAATTACTCGTTCTAGTTTGATTCTAAATATTTTTTTGAGTTAGTGTTGCGATGATGATTGATCGCGTTTGTAATTAGAGTTGCGACCCCTAGCCCCCAATGCCCCAAAACTGTCCTGGGACATGTCCAGAGACATGTTCCTGGGGAAAAAGAGTCCCGTGCAGCTGGATTTGCTGCGCATGGGACTCTACACAGCCTTCAGGAAGGCTGCAACGATTTAAAGTTAGAGTTGCGTATTACGAAACAGAGGTGCATTGAATATTTATTAGTGTTACGAAAAATGAAACCACCCACGTGGTGGTTCTCTGTAGCTTTTTATATTTGTTAGAGTAGTGTAGCTGCTTGAGAGTATTAAGTATAGTAGAATTTTCAGTAATGAAGCACCATTCGGAAATTTTTAAGTTGTTTGAGAAATTAGTGCTGCGAGTAGTCCAAAGTCCTAGTGACTATGCTCGGGAGTTGATTTTAGTCTGTAATAAGCTAGCGTTGCGAAAGAAAGAAACGGTCCACTCACGGTTTTCTTGCATTAATGAGTGGACAATGATCATGGAGCAGCCCTAAGTGGCTGCACCATCCTCCTTCTACTCCCACCATCTACCCGCTCTTGAATCGAGTGTTTGTCACTGGAAATATTGTTTTGAAAGTATATTCATATTTTGCAAAAAATGCCAATTAATGAGAAACAACAAAGAAATTATTGAGTTGATGTAACAAAGCACCCAATGTGCTTAATATTATGAATATCAATTGCTAATATGCGTAATTTGTTCTATTTCATGTATTTTGTCTATGGTTTTGCGTGATTTATTTTATGTCCTGTTTTATTGTGTTTATTTAATTTCCTTCCAGGCTGGTAAAAGTTTTTGATTACCTACTGTACATAAGGAATTATATACAGCACCTTAATGAATTATAGCACTTATAATGAATTATAGCACCTAATGTGCTTAATATTATGAATATCAATTGCTAATTTGCGTAATTTGTTCTATTTCATGTATTTCGTTCATGGTTTTGCGTGATTTATTTTATCTCCTGTAGGCTGGTCTCACTATTACTAACATAACGTAGTTATACCTTTGCGGTGAAGAGACTTAATAAAATAATATATTTGAAAATAAAAGTGATAGTGAAAAGTAATAGTGAAACGTGTTAGTGCAAAGTGATGGTGATAGGCAATATTAACGCGTGCTCGTTGTTGCTACTTTCTGTATGAAAGTAACTTCGATTACTGTGCAGTAAAGTGCAATTATTCCAATCTTCAACATTTGCATAAAAGTTTTTGATTACCTACTGTATATAATGGTTGCTTGTCGAGTCATTGATACATAAACTTTGGAAGTACCAATTAATGAGAAACTACAAGGAAAGTATTGAGTTGATGTAACAAAGCACACAATGTGCTTAATATTATGAATATCAATTGCTTCGGAATGAAATGTAATATCATTGGTAGCTCCTTTTTCACGAATTTCTAAAGTTTTGATTGCCTATTTTGTCTGCTGACAATGAAGCAGTATTTTTAATCTTTTCCTTGTTTCATTTCAATACTGATACGATATTCCATATTGAGTTTTGGCCTGTAGTTTCAAATATGATATTTCAATATTTGGGCAATAGTGATTTAATGAAAAGACTATATCTGTTGAAATTACATTACATAATCGAGATAGATTGTAGGTACTAATCCATTGAGAAAGTTTCTGTTGCAGAGTATTATGTGTGAAGAATATTGCAAAAATAGGATTTCAGGTTCATCATCCTTGAGAAACGAAATCTCACGGAATTTTTATTAATACTTTTGCGAATGTTTCAGGTAACATCGTAGATCCATCGAGGGAAGTAAGAAACACATGACAATAATATATCATTATCAGCATTTTCACTGATAATTTCCCTCAAATATTCCCCCTTTATTCTTTTTTCATTCCCAATTAATGAATAATTTTCATGGTAGAAATATACCAGAAAATTCTTCAAATTTAAAACTGAAAGAAACAAAAAATGTTTTAAATTCTGCTTAGCTTCATCGCGGTAGCTTTTTACAGAAGGACTCCTTCTCTTGCCCGCTTGCGGAGCGATCGAGGATCGTTCTGCAATCGTGCATCAGGGGGATCGATGGAAATGAAAATGAAATTTTGCATCAAAGGAGGGCGGATGGGCCGCGGTTAGGGCGGGTCTCCAAACGCAGCGCCTCCACGTGGTGAGACCTGGACAATCTGTATTATTTGAAGTATAATTACTAATCGTATCACAAGTAACATTGTAATTCAATTATTAATTACATGACGAGTAATACGAGCCAATTGGCTGCGATCATCTATCTTCGTTAATCTCTATTCCATCCGTCCAGATTCGATTCCAAATATTTCTCCTACAATTTCATTTTATTTCTCAAATAATATTATAAAAAAGACTCCAATAGCATTCTTGTGTTAAAATATTTATTTGTATAAAAATATATCTGCTTAATATTATATAATACATTTTTTTCTTTGTATAAATAGCCATTGTGATAATTGGCGCAATTTATGTATATCATTAGTTTTGTAAAGCTATTAATTTACGTCAATGTTTTTAAATGGGATTCTTTTTGATGGGTAAATTTTACAAAAAAGTTTCAATTCATTATTTTCAATGATTTTTACCTGTCGTAGAATAGGCACCGTCTATTTAGACACGCGCGAAGTGCAGATATTTGCGGGAATGTTAGTAATGGTGTGAATTTTTAATATTTTACGGCGTACGACACGTGAAAATATTAGTTAAATGTTCCACTACACGTAAAATACTAACAATCGTTGGAGCGAGACAGAACGTCAACAACCTTTACCAAATTCGTGATCTGCCAGTTGAACTTTACCTGCGACAGTGATCGGATGTCAGTCAACGCGTGAGCATATTATTTCGTGATATCTCGATTCCTGGATTAATTGCATCTATTACTGGACCATGTGGGAGGTCGCTTAACAAGATTCCACTACAATTCACCCAGTTTTTAGAAGATTCCTTGAGCAATACTTTTCTCGAAGAGCTGGGAGTCGTTGGAGCGAGACAGAACGTCAACAACCTTTACCAAATTCGTGATCTGCCAGTTGAACTTTACCTGCAATAGTGATCGGATGTCGGTGAACGCTCGAGCATATTATTTTGTGATATCTCGATTCCTGGATTAATTGCATCGATTACTGGACCATGTGGGAGGTCGCTTAACAGGATTCCACTGAGATATACCCGTTACCTAAAAAACTTTTTCAGAAACTGAATACTTCGTCGATGTTTGTCACTCATATTTCTCCCAATATTCATCTAACTATTCATTTACACCAAGTTCAACTAAAATGTATTTATACATTATAAATAATATTATATGACATGTATAAGTATTAACATTCATATATCGAACGATTAAACATTGAGAATAAAATAGAATTCAATTGGCATAGAAAATCGTTTGCAAATCCAAGGCCAAAGCTTAGTAATTGCTTGATATCTCGAGTTGTATCGATCATAGTTAATAATAATTTATACTGGCCGGTTAGTGCAAATGTTCTTAACATTATTTGTCATAGTAATAGCCACTGGAATGGATATTTTAGCAGAAAATCCATTTTTGCCGAAGAATTCGTTCGATTTCGCAGTTGTAATCAACCATCGACTTTGTTTTGATTGGAGGACATAGTTTCTCGAAGTGTATATACTAAGCTCACGGAGCTCCATGTACTCAGTCGTCGTCGGTCCTACGGGCCGGGAGGACCTCCGGGGACCCTGGAGCTGCCGAGCACGTGGAGCTGGTGGACCTCCTGGACATCCGGAGACCCTGGAGCTGCCGAGCCACGTGGAGCTGCTGGACCTGCTGGACCTGCTGGACCTGCTGGACCTGCTGGACCTGCTGGACCTGCTGGACCTGCTGGACCTGCTGGACATCCTGGACCTCCTGCGCCACCTGGACCATTCGGACCTACTGGACAACTTGGACTTCCTGGGGACCTCTTCACGGTTTTAACCCTGGTCATTCCTGCCCCCCCCCCCTCGGCCCCCTAGCCTAGGTTAGCTTATTCTTTTGGTGCCGATGAAATTTTCGGGTTCGTTAAAAGCCATTCAAAATGTTAATATTCTGCCAAGGCCAAAACCGATTTCTCTTCCTTCTTAACTGATTTCTTCGATTGTTTTCCATCATCTGTCCTATTTTATACATTCCTTCGTAGATTTTTGCATGAGTCGTTCTATTTCGTGTATTTCTTCGATGGGATTGCATGATTTATTTTATTTGATGCATTTCTTCGATAGGTTTACATGATTTATTTCATTTGATACCTCTCCAGATATGGAATCTCCCCAGTAGTGAAAGACATATACAAGAAAATGCAGGGTACATGGCTGCAGCTGCGAAAAGTACATATTTTGCAATGCACATTGCTATATCAAATTATTTCTGGCCTGAACGAATTTCAAGTTAGTTGGGAATCGTTGGAGCGAGACAGAACGTCAACAACCTCTACCGAATTCGTGATCTGCCAGTTGAACTTTACTTGCGATAGTGATCGGATGTCTGTGAACGCGTGAGCATATTATTTCGTGATATCTCGATTCCTGGATTAATTGCATCGATTACTGGACCATGTGGGAGGTCGCTTAACAAGATTCCACTACAATTCACCCAGTTTTTAGAAGATTCCTTGAGCAATACTTTTCTCGAAGAGCTGGGAGTCGTTGGAGCGAGACAGAACGTCAACAACCTTTACCAAATTCGTGATCTGCCAGTTGAACTTTACCTGCAATAGTGATCGGATGTCGGTGAACGCTCGAGCATATTATTTTGTGATATCTCGATTCCTTAATTAATTGCATCGATTACTGGACCATGTGGGAGGTCGCTTAACAAGATTCCACTACAATTCAACCAGTACCTAGAAGACTTCTCGAGCAATACTTTTCTCGAAGAGCTGGGAGTCGTTGGAGCGAGACAGAACGTCAACAACCTTTACCAAATTCGTGATCTGCCAGTTGAAATTTACATGCGATAGTGATCGGATCTCAGTGAAATCAAGCTTCCTGTCTGCATGGATAGTAGTGAGACTGTGTTCAACGATCGGTGAGTGGTACATTTTCATTTTTTCAATTTTTCTGCATGCTATTGAACAAATGATTGCTGTAGCAAGCACAGTGACCACGAATACATACTTAGTTCTCGTAAACAGTAACAATAAATTTCAAATTCGAGGTCAGAGTGCTAATATCGTGTTTTAAATATTAGAAATTATTTTTCTTGAATTTTATAATCAAAGCTTGATGCTTTGAATACGAGTTACACTTCTCAAGTTTAATTATATTCGAGTCATTAGATTATCTCAATAAAACGAGAATGGAAAGCATTAATTTCTTATGGATTTTCAACTATATTACTTGCAGCTCTTTCTCATACAAATATTAATAATTGAGAATGACAGTTGATATTGATACTACTTGGTCACTGTGCTCGCTACTTCTACTATTCTCTCTCTTTACAATATTTAAACCAGTCTGGCAATAAGTCATAGTTTATGAACTTTAGCCATAAGACTTTTTCCAAATTTTCAAAAATGCGCAAAGCATTGGTCGAACATAGACCAGAAATATTTCGTAGAAATGGGTCACTTTCGTAGGTACCTCCAAGTGGTGTGCTCGGCTCCTTGGTAACGTTTCCCAAAGCATTGAGACTTTCGAAACGGAATCAAGCTAAAGCCTACGATCTAGTTTAAGGGTCCAGATCAAGCCAAACTCACATTCGGTGAGCTTGGTTCGGTCTGGACATCTATTCAAAAATGCACTTGCGTAAAAGTTGCTACTCCTTTTTCGAATTAGAGTCACCCCTATATACCCCGCGGCGTGTATACACTTATTAACCCTTTGGACTTTAAATTAAAATCTTTTGAAAGAACATAGTAGCCTTTTCTCTCTAAATATTGCAACCAAAGTTCAAAGGGTTAATATATTTTCGCAAGATTTTCAGGAAATCGTGCGTTTTGATTTAAGTAAGAGAATTGTAAAGACCTACGTACGTACAGAGACATAGACGAGAATGGAAAGTGTATATCTCTTTCGCGTCCGCGACATCTATTAAAAAATGCACTTGCGTAATTCGAGCGATAAGCTTTTGTTCCGTCTCGTTCTTTTTACATATAAGAGTGCCAAATGCACTTTTCTAGAAATACAATTCGCCTTCGACCACTGATTTCGATTTCGAGCAAGGTGTTGCTCGACTGTAGAGCGCGACAGACTGTGCTGGTATCACGGCTTTTTACGAGTGTCTAAAGTCGTAGTACTTACCTGAGTCTCCATGTAGAAACGAAATTTCGGTGCGTCGAGGGTGAATGTCGCGTCGCGTCGCGTCGCGTCGCGTCCCGTCTGACCATTGTTAGTCAAGACCATTGTTAGTCGATGATGCCCGCCAGTTCATGACCATTCTGAGTTCTATATCCTGTCGAATACCGGGCTTCTATACCGGGCTTCCAAGTCGATGCGCTCTGTAGTCTCAGATGGCTCGTTCTCGGCCACGCGTAACATGTAGAAACGAAAATTCGGTGCATCGAGAGTGAATGTCGCGCCTGTCGGCTTTAGACAGAAGACCCTTGTAAGTCGATGATGTGCGCCAGTTCATGACCATTCTGAGTTCTATATCCTGTCGAATACCGGGCTTCTATACCGGGCTTCCAAGTCGATGCGCTCTGTAGTCTCAGATGGCTCGTTCTCGGCCACACGCGACATGTAGAAAAGAAAATTCCGTGCATCGAGAGTGAATGTCGCGTCTGTCGGCTTTAGACAGAAGACCCTTGTAAGTCGATGATGTGCGCCAGTTCATGACCATTCTGAGTTCTATATCCTGTCGAATACCGGGCTTCTATACCGGGCTTCCAAGGCGATGCGCTCTGTAGTCTCAGATGGCTCGTTCTCGGCCACACACGACATGTAGAAACGAAAATCCCGTGCATCGAGAGTGAATGTCGCGTTTAGTCTCATTTGCAATCTCAATCGGGAGATTCTTAGCTTTCGCATATCCCTCGTAAGTTACGCAAGTGCGTTTGTCAATTCTTTTCTATCTCTGCAATGAGATACTTAGAATCTGTTTGTCACTCGAAAGCATCGAGCAAAGCAAAGAGATCGACGAGAAACTCTCGTCTATTTCTCTCACGCGTGTATGTTAATCTTCTAGACATTAAAGTAAAGTCTTTTGAAAGAATTTTAGTAGCCTTTTACCGTATATTGCAATCACAGTCCGAAGGGTTAATATACCGAAGCATAGTCTGTTAAGACTATAAAATTGTAAAGAGTACCTCTCTTTCGCGTTTCATGTACAGTTGCCAAGTAGTTACAGAATTTTATTAGCTTTGTCGCTGTTTCGTTGGCTCCTCATCTCTTATGAGGAGGTCGCCGCTGTTTCCGTTTCTGGAAGCAAGCGACTGAGCATGGAATCTGTATGGGTGGATCAGTTTCATCCCCTGGTGTTCTTGTCGAAAGGGAAAAGTTTCGGGCGTAGGGGGTGCACCTTTTGGTGCACTGCCTGCGTAGGTCACTCGGGCCGATTGCCCAATCTCCGCGTAAGTAGGCTTGAGCCAGGGTACACGCGGCTGGGGGAGCTCGCAGGTTCGCATGTGGTCGGAGCAACAGTGATCGCCTGAGAGATGCCGTGCGCTTTTCCATTTCGACTCCTTCAGGGTGGTAGGAATTGCGCCATTCATTACTCGTTTCATGCTCTAGCTAGGCATGGAATGTGTATGGGTGGATCAGTTTCATCCCTTGTTCTTGTCGAAAGGGAAAGGTTTCGGGCGTAGGGGGTGTACCGTTTGGAAGCTGCCTGCGTAGGTCACTCGGGCTGTGATTGCTAACTACGCACAGTAAGTTCGGCCGGGGTGTTTCCCACCGGTTACACCTGGCGGGTCGCACGCGTCGGAGCAAGTAGAATCGCCTGAGAGATGCCGTGCGCTTTTCCCTTTCGACTCGTTCAGCAGGGTGGTAGGAATTGCGCCATTCAATACTCGTTGCATGCTCACCCGTAGTCTTTCCTTCTTTGTTGATCGACGAGAACCTCTCGTCTATTTCTCTCACGCGTGTATGTTAACCCTTTAGACTTTAAAGTAAAGTCTTTTGAAAGAATTTTAGTAGCCTTTTACCGTACATTGCAATCATTACGCAAGTGGATATTTGCGATAGATTATGCCACTAGGGCTCATTGTAAAGAGTGCGATAGGCTAAATTTAAGGGTAGAGGTAGGCTTGCTTGTCGAGAGTGACACCTTTTGCTTTTGCTTTCTCTTACAATTAGCTTGACCGTGCACCATGCCGTTTCTCATTTAGCATACTTTTAAACACTTGTCATAGTGACTTTTATATTCCCTACTTTCGATTGTCTTTTCTTTCTTTCCGGAAATATGATTCCGAAGACGGAGACGGCGAATCCGTGTCCGTTTGTCAATTCTTTTCTATCTCTGCAATGAGATATTTAGAATCTGTTTGTCACTCGAAAGCATTGCAAGCGTACCTCTAAAATATGCGAAAGAAATTGTAACCGCATGTAACTTAGAAAACTTGGGCAGGCAACACTAGTTTTAAGCGTTCCATCGAAGAATTCGCCGGGGGATTCACCGAGGGATTCGCCGAGGGATTCGCCGAGGGATTCGCCGAAGAGTTTTCTGGTGAATTCTTTAACAGATTCACTCAGAATTTCGTTGGCGGGCTCGGGATTACTAACATTGTAGAGTAGAATTAGAACATTTTTCTGGCATTCCATGCCATTAGCGCCTGACGAGGCTGCTTTTTTCACGTTACAATTCGGAATTATTATGCGCCCAAGGAGGCTGCTGTTCTTCCGTTTTGTGATTAGACATCGTTAAGCGCGCATAGACGCTGCCGTTTCTTTTCTTATTAAAATTGAAAAGTATTAGGCGCCCAAAGGGGCCACTCCTTTTTCCTATGAATGTTAAGAATCATTAAGCGCCCAATGTGGCTGCTCGAAATTTTTCTAAATGTCTGAATTGCGTGGCGCTCCATGTGGCTGCCTGGAATTTAAAGAAAATTTTTTGGAACTTGCTTAAATACAAATTGTCTGTTTCAGTAATAGTGTTTGTGATTGCCCGTAATGCAATCGTAGAGTCAGTGTTTTTGCGCAAGTAAAACTAGTTGAGAGCTTCGGTGCTCTAATAGTTTTTTGACCGCGAAAGTAGAGTCATGCACGAGTCCAACTGGAGCTGCTGGGCTGAGGGGTGCTGAGCTGAGGGGAGCTGGTCCGATGGGTGCTGGTTCAATGGGTGCTGGTCCGATGGGTGCTGGTCCGATGGGTGCTGGTCCGATGGGTGCTGGTCCGATGGGTGCTGGTCCGATGGGAGCTGGTCCGATGGGTGCTGGTTCGATGGGTGCTGGTCCGATGGATGCCGGTTCGAGGGGTGCTGGTCACAGAGTTGCTGGTCCCAGGGGTTCGAGTTTGCAGAGATGCAGTACTCTTGATGACAGCGAACGATAAGTCACTTTATAATTCTTTGAATGTGGGTGCATGCAAGAGAATAAAATGGTTTCTGTAGAAAACGTAGCGTAGCCAGCTCTTTCGATTCTGGCCGTTCTAACACAAATGCGCGACATGCAGGGACCCATTTCACATGGTCGACATTCGTTTTGGGAACACTTACGCAATATTTCGCGAGTATGGCTTAGGGCGTCTAGGCAATAGCCTCGTGACGTGGCTCTTTTCTAAACCATATTCACGAAATATTGCAGAAATATTCCTAAAACGAATGCCAGTTATATGAAATAGGCCACTAACCGCCGCGCATATGTGTTGGAAAGAGCAGAATCAAATGAGCTGACCATACAAGGTACTCGTAGATAGTGACATGCATGTGTCTGCTTTAAAATCAGAAAATTAAATCAGTTGCTCGCGATTTTGACAATTCCGATTAATAATTCATAAAATAACCGAATCGATCGGGTCGAGTAGAGTCACCGCGAAAAATTTGAAAAGGTTCCAAGTGGAACCATCCTTTGTGATCGCGCGTAATGCGATCGTAGAGTCCCCGCTTTTTCGCGTCCATGTATTGCAGAGCACCGTGGCTCTTACTTAGAGTAGTATTACCGCGAATTTAGAGTCAAATTTTTACGTATCTAAGACTTGTTCAGAGCACCGAAGCTCCAGTTGAATTTTCTTCGCGAAAGTAGAGCCAATTTTCTGCGCATATAAAGTTCGTCCAGAGCACCGGTGCTCTAATTGCTTTTTTATCGCGGATGTAGAGTCAAATTTTCGCTTAGCTTCAATTTTCAGCTTAGACTTGCCAAGGAGATTCTAGGCCCTAGAGAGGGCCTAGCTGTGGGCCCTGGAGAAGGCCCAACAAATGGACCCTAGAGAGGGCCTAGCGCGTAGGCCCTAGAGAGGGTCCAAATGGGGACCCTAGAGAGGGCCTGCCATAGGCCCTAGAGAGGGCCTAAAACGTGGGCCTTAGAGAGGGCCTGCAGCATAGGCCCTAAAGAGGGCCTACTTGCATGCGATTGTAGACACGAGTACCTTGTATTCCTGGGTAGTAATCTTTGTGCGTGCATTTTGGAAGGGTAAGCATCCTACTTAATTGCACGCAGTGCATTTTGGTAGGATATGCATCCTACAAAATGCAAACAAAAAGACTTTGCCCAACGAGTCCATTCCGGGAGCAAGGAATATGAAATACTTGAAATGGCGCGTTTAAAATACAAGAGGGCCAAAAGTTGCTACTCCTTTTTCGAATTAGAGCCACCCCTATATACCCCGCGTCGTGTATACACTTATTAACCCTTTGAACTTTAAATTAAAATCTTTTGAAAGAACATAGTAGCCTTTTCTCTCTAAATATTGCAACCAAAGTTCAAAGGGTTAATATATTTTCGCAAGATTTTCAGGAAATCGTGCGTTTAGATTTAAGTAAAAGAATTGTAAAGACCTACGTACGTACAGAGACATAGACGAGAATGGAAAGTGTATATCTCTTTCGCGTCCGCGACATCTATTAAAAAATGCACTTGCGTAACTCGAGCGATAAGCTTCTGTTCCGTCTCGTTCTTTTTACATATAAGAGTGCCAAATGCACTTTTCTAGAAATACAATTCGCCTTCGACCACTGATTTCGATTTCGCGCAAGGTGTTGCTCGACTGTAGAGCACGACAGACTGTGCTGGTATCACGGCTTTTTACGGGTGTCTAAAGTCGTAGTACTTACCTGAGTCTCCATGTAGAAACGAAATTTCGGTGCATCGAGGGCGAATGTCGCGTCGCGGTGCATCAAGGGTGAATGTCGCGTCGCGTCGCGTCCCGTCTGACCATTGTTAGTCAAGACCATTGTTAGTCGATGATGTCCGCCAGTTCATGACCATTCTGAGTTCTATATCCTGTCGAATACCGGGCTTCTATACCGGGCTTCCAAGTCGATGCGCTCTGTAGTCTCAGATGGCTCGTTCTTGGCCACGCGCGACATGTAGAAACGAAAATCCCGTGCATCGAGAGTGAATGTCGCGTCTGTCGGCTTTAGACAGAAGACCCTTGTAAGTCGATGATGTGCGCCAGTTCATGACCATTCTGAGTTCTATATCCTGTCGAATACCGGGCTTCTATACCGGGCTTCCAAGTCGATGCGCTCTGTAGTCTCAGATGGCTCGTTCTCGGCCACGCACGACATGTAGAAACGAAAATTCCGTGCATCCAGAGTGAATGTCGCGTTTAGTCTCTTTTGCAATCTCAATCGGGAGATTCTTAGCTTTCGCATATCCCTCGAAAGTTACGCAAGTGCGTTTGTCAATTCTTTTCTATCTCTGCAATGAGATATTTAGAATCTGTTTGTCACTCGAAAGCATCGAGCAAAGCAAAGAGATCGACGAGAACCTCTCTCGTCTATTTCTCTCACGCGTGTATGTTAACCCTTTAGACTTTAAAGTAAAGTCTTTTGAAAGAATTTTAGTAGCCTTTTACCGTATATTGCAATCACAGTCCGAAGGGTTAATATACCGAAGCATAGTCTGTTAAGACTATGAAATTGTAAAATCTCTTTCGCGTCCGCGGATTTTTTTTTAAATAGTAGAGTGAGATTGCCGCTTCCCTCATTGCATCTCCGATTCGATATCTGAACCGAAGGGATCGATGGATCTTTGTTTCCATCCATCTCTTTGGTTTAGTAGGCTAAGGGTTTCATGTACAGGGAGATCGACGGAACTATGATTCCATCTATCTCTCTACGGGTCTCCAAGCGCAGCAACCTCCTCGCGGTGAGACCTGGTAATCGGTGAGAACCGAGCTGATAGCTGTGATTGTCAAATATTCTAATTAGAGATAAGGATTTCTTTAGTTTTAAGACTTTTTCCAAATTTTTTAAAATGCACAAAGCATTGATCGAACATGGACCACAAATATTTCGTAGAAAAGGGTCACTTTCGTAGGTATCTCCATGGCGGTGTGCTCCGGCAATTGGTAGCGTTTCCCAAGTATCGTGACTTGCGAAACGGAATCAAGCGAAAGCCTACGACCTAGGTTAAGGGTCCAGATCAAGCCAAACTCACACTCAATCAAGCGACTGAGCATGGAATCTGTATGGGTGGATCAGTTTCATCCCCTGGTGTTCTTCTCGAAGGGGAAAAGTTTCGAGTGTAGGGGGTGCACCTTTTGGTACGCTGCCTGCGTAGGTCACTCGGACCGATTACCAGGGCCGTAATAACAAATTTGAGCGCCCTGGGCTAAAATTTTTTGGCGCCCTAGCCGCCGAGGGTGCAATTTCCCTAGATTGAAATTTTTGTCTTCGATATTGAAGAGAAACAATTACCTCAACGTATTTGATTCTTAAGCGCCCTTGGGTCACGGGCGCCTCTGGGCTATAGCCCAAGTTAGCCCATTGGTAAAGGTGGCCCTGCTTTTATCACAAGTGCAAATCATGATTATCATCAATTTTATTCACTTCTATACACTACGTTTTCCTTCCCGTTTTCGATAACGATTTGGATAAATCCATTGAAATCTTCATATACATTTTTTAAAAAAAATTGTACTCTGCTGCAATTGCTTAAAAATGCCACAATCTCGTTTGTAGCAGATAAATTAACAGTTTAACTTAAGTAAAAAAATTGTTTCCTTATATTTATTTATGTGAGTTGTTTTGTACGGCTTTTATAAATAAAGACACCGTAATAGGGACATCCTATGCGGCTTGCACTCCGTCGGATGGAAACTGAAATTCAGCTGAGTTAACAGGAATGCAGGACATTGGTGGAGGTAGGTGGCACGGATCGACGCTGTGAGCGAGAGAGAAAGATCGTGTGCGCGACAAGGATAGAGATAGGCGGCGTGCCACTAATTTTGGTTATGCGGGCCTGATACTTTTCAGCTCTGGTAGCAAGGAATGCACAATTCAAGGAGTTGGCGATTGGAGAGAGAGGCTATGCTGTTTAGAAAAGGACACACTTCTTTAGTTCGTAGGAATCGCCACCAGTTAGCTATAGCAAATCGAGGTCGATAAATTAACTAACTGTTCGAAATGGTTTTTCGGGCAATCAATAAATAATTCTGTTCCAACGCACGGTTAAATTCCGTTCAATGCAATTGCAAACCCCAACGCAAAACTATCACTGAGAACTATATAGTGAGTTATCAAGACTGTTACATTAATTTATGTATCTATAGAATTGCACTGTTAATAAAACTTTCAACGATGGCATGTATGTTTATTTCGTGTACAGTTGATTAATCGTTATCAATTTTTGAATATCTTAAATCTGTGCTCATTTTTGACGGGCAACGGTGTTTTTATCCACGCGAAGTGTAAGAAAAATTTCCCTTATGGACGTCGAGCACGCGATTTGATATAATACCGACTTCGGGTAAAAGAGTCTTTGTGTTGCACACTGTGTAAAGTAAAGTAAAAGTTGCAATTAAAGTTATTCAAAATATAAAGAACATATGATACAGATAATTTATCATATAGTTATCGTACGGATGCAACTCTTGAGCATGCGGTCCCATTGCTAAGAACTCCGCTTCGTCCCCGTGGCTTCATTTTAAAAAATACAAAAACGTTTTAAACGTGCTCATTTCGCTATTTTTTAATGAAATTAGAAGCTTTTATCACAAGTGCAAATCATGATTATCATCAATTTTATTCACTTCTGTAAACTACGTGTTCCTTCTCGTTTTCGATAAGGATTTGAATAAATCCATCGAAATCTTCATATACATTTTTTAAAAAAAATTGTACTCTGCAACAATTGCTTAAAAATGCAACATTCTCGTTTGTAGCAGATAAATTAACAGTTTAACTTAAGTAAAAAAATTGTTTCCTTATATTTATTAATGTGAGTTTTTTTGTACGGCTTCTACAAATAAAGACACCGTAACAGGGACATCCTATGCGGCTTGTACTCCGTCGGATGAAAACTGAAATTCAGCTGAGTTAACAGAAATGCAGGACATTGGTGGAGGTAGGTGGCACGGATCGACGCTGTGAGCGAGAGAGAAAGATCGTGTGCGCGACAAGGATAGAGATAGGCGGCGTGCCACTAATTTTGGTTATGCGGGCCTGATACTTCTCGCCTCCTGGTAACAGGAGCGCACGATCCGAAGAGGTGGCGATTAAAAAGAGAGGGAATGCTATTTAGAAAGAGACAGACACACTCGGAACAAGGAGTTTACTTTAGTTCTGTATGCCACTGACAGATGGCTGTGGCGTCTTGTTTATTTAATCTAAACAACTTTTTAAATCGTCCTAAAGAACGGTAAATGGATATAATTGTTGCTAAAGGTAATCGCGCGTCTATCACAGATCTATTTTTATAATTAATAATGGTGTCTAATGTCCCACCAGTGTCAGGGAACAGATAGGCACTTTTGACACCAAAAGTCATCGCTGCTAGTCAGAGTGAATGTACAAAATGAATGTAAACGAAATGCTGTACAATTGTAGCGTGCTCATTGCGAAACTCACGCGGATACTTGTAATGTGGTTGAAATTTCAATTGAAAGACCTCATACGAAGTAGGTGGAAGAATTACGTAGATGTACTCTATCAGAGTGAGAATTTCTTAGTAGTTTCCAAACCGTACGACATGTACATCAATAGCAATAATCCTGTGAGAAAGGTATGCAGGAATTATTCATGACTTACAAAGAAATGCTTGCTACCTTGGCTAATGCTCTAATTTTTAGGACACCCTTCAATCCGAATTGAAGAGAATTCTACCGGATTTAGCTAACCCCAGTTTATTTCACGAATTCCATTTTGTACATAGATTAGATTATGCCACTAGCGGAATTATATGCATCGCGTTGAATAAAAGAGCAGCTAGAGCCGCTTCGAGCGCGTTCGAGACACGAACCACGAAGAAATATTATTTGGCTTTGCTTCACGGCCATGTCGACGAACCCTACATTGTTATAGATAAACCAATTGGTGGGTATTTAAATAGACATTTCAATCCAAGTATCGTTAGGACTTTTGTTCGTGATAATGTTTCTTTTGCAGGAGTCGATACAAGAGAAAAGAATGGAAACCATAAAATGTGCACTGGTGACAATATCTTTTGCGAGAAGCCAAGGAAGTCCTGCACGGTACTCCTAGTGTTAGAGCATGGTTTTAGAAATGGGAAACCAGCTACTAAAGTATTATTATGCCCTGCGACTGGTAGACGGCATCAGCTTAGGGTTCATTGTTCCCATATCGGTCATACAGTGATAGGGGACTACACATACAGCGAAAGGAAAGATGTGGAGCCCCATCGGACATTTCTGCATTCCTTCAGGTATTCTACTCGCACCTCTATGTATCATACACCTTTACGCTTATGTTTATATTTATTCTTTAAGGTTGATATTGAATAATGGAATGGAGAACTTGGATGTAAGGAGCGCAGATCCGTTTCAAGCTTCCGATCCAAGGAATCGATGGACACCGACAAATGTCGCCAGAGTCTTAGACGAAAATATATTTTCTGATATTTATAATCTTATACAGCGAGAATAACATGTTAATTGTGTAGCACCGCATTTCATAGTACTGAATCTATGGCCGTAACTCCAGATCCTTGTATTTCAAACGGTACAACTATTTCTGGTAAATTTGAGGACAATCGGACAGAAGCATACCTTTGGGAATTAATTCTATAAAACTGTATGGAGCTAGTCATCATGCTTGACCATGCTGTGCCTAGGGCTGGTCGTTCGCTCAAATTATCATTAAGCACATGATTATGTATAGCCGCTGTTACCTATGTACAAGTTTCTTTTGCAGAGTATTCATAAAACGGAATAATTGATATTGCGATGAAAGTTTATATCGTTTTACCTGATTAATACAAATTATACAGAGATCGTTTTTACATAAATTATGCAATTGTTGTCCAATTATTCTTAGACTTCTTGACCTGTTTGTAGAATCAGTCTTCCAATCTTGTACCCTGTATGGAGCGGCGATCGAGTCTACGACTATTAGACCTATCTTGTGCACGGACATTAATATCGGAATTCTATGACGCAGACATACTTCCAATTCCTCCTATAAAGGAACGAAATTGAATTACCATATTTATACAATCTCAGAATTGACTCGCAAAGAATTAAGTTTACAATAGTTGGGACATGTTCCACGAATATGATGTCACCGTTTATACCAAATTTCTTTGTGGCCTCTAATTTTTGTATTAACTCATGTAATCGTCTTGATGGGAAACGAGATTCAGTACAAATGTATACAGCACCTGTATCATACATTAAAGAAAAGTATTTTGCGTAAATCGATTGGTAAGAAATTTATATGCGTGGATATTAATTTATACCAGCAGCAAATCCATTTTCTGTTACAGGTAATTGAACAGTCAAGCATAATTGTAGTGCCAGTTGAGTTTTTCCTGTACCGGCAGGTCCATAAATTTGTGTAATCCCACGTGTACTGATACCACCTCCAAGCAACTCGTCAAACTTGGGACAGCCAGTAGTGAGAAATTTCTCACTATTCTTCATTACTTTTGCACTTACTGATTTCATGAAACAGTATCTAAACGTTATACCATGTAATGTTGAGAACAAACCTAGCAGAACTTCTACGCAACAAAATACTTATTCGTCGGTGTACATTAGGGTGGCTCTTATTTTCGACTTTTGAATTGTCTTCGAAACACCCTCAAGAATAGTTCCAAATAATTAAAAAAAAATCTATGTAAAGTTTGAGTTCGATCGGATAACGGCCAAGGGTACCCCTGGGCCCTTAAACATTTAAATCATGATTTAACAGCTCGCGAAGTCGATTTTATATAATATCCTCCAAGTTATTGATTAAATAAAAAATATGTCAAACAAAAGTTGTAGATCCGAACAAGGAACATCTTTTATGTTCTATTAATTTTTCGTGTGCGACAAACGGTTCTCGAAAATAGACCGAAAAACTAAAAGAAAAAAATCTTTTTCCTCAAAATTTGAAAGTTTAAATGCTTCTAGAACACTTTTTATTTATGAAGACGAACAAAAAATGGAATTTATATTTTTAAGGGCTATTTTTTAAAAATATTGAAAATAAGATTTTTTTTTATTGTTTTCGCATATTTCGGTATATGCCCCCGCCTTCAAGGTTTAAAAAATAGTCCTTGAAAATAAAAATTACACTTTTTTCTTCGCCTTCATAAATACAGTGTTCCAGAAGCATTTAAACTTTCAAAATTTGAGGGAAAAGTTTTTTTTATTTTTCAGACTTTAATCGAAAGACTATAATCGACTGTTTGTCGCACGAAAAAATGTAATAGAACATAAAAGATGCTCCTTGTCCGGATCTACAACTTTTGTTTCACATATTATTTTATTTAATCAATAACTTGGAGAATATTATATAAAATCAACACCGCGAGCTGATAAATAATGATTTAAATGTTTAAAGGCCCAGGGAGCACCCTTTCCCGTTATCCGATCGAGCTCAAACTTTACACAGATTTTTTTTTAATTATTTGGAACTATTCTGGTGAGTGCCTCGAAGAAAATCTTCGAAAAAAAGTTTTTACCAAGAGTAAGTAAGAGCCACCCTAGTGTACAAAGATCATGTTTGTCTATTCTGACAATTCATATCATTCATGGAAAATATAATTATATTTGACATAATACCAAAGTAGTCCTCCATAATTCCTATTGTTTACTAATAACACGATTTCAAATTTTTTTGAGGTTATGGACGAATAAACACTGCCGCCATCTAATGGTGATATTAGTATACTAAAAACCCCATTCAATGACTGCACTGGAATAGAATTCGCTTTATTTCTTTGCATTCTTGAGATCTACATTATTTATACAGACGTTCTAATTTATTTTCCTTCAATTCTATCTTTGCAAACTGTTTAAATCCTCATAAAGCAGATTTATAAATAATTTTTCCCCTTGCATAAATTGAATGGATCTTTTTAGTTCACAGATTCCACCGCTAGATGACACGAACTGCACAATGCGCGTCAAATTACGAACACGTATAACAGAAGAATTGTTTTATACTGTTTATATCCATTTTAAATCAATTTCATCTATTATTTTTTCTTTAGGATTTTCTCCTTTCGTTTTTTTATATGTTTCTTTGTTTTCGTCTTCCTTTTTTCGGCTCGTTGTTCCTTTACCGCTTTTTTCCGTGCCTGAAGTTGAATGTATTGTTCTCATTACATGATACATTATTTGAATGAGCATAAAAATTGTACATAAACATTCAGAAAGGAAAGGAAACGAAGGGACAGAAGTAATTACAATTACCTTCCTACTTTC
This sequence comes from Andrena flavipes, assembly GCA_963971345.1. Classification (NCBI taxonomy): domain Eukaryota; kingdom Metazoa; phylum Arthropoda; class Insecta; order Hymenoptera; family Andrenidae; genus Andrena; species Andrena flavipes. The sequence goes on from OZ020480.1 coordinate 65,654,206, forward strand.
TGGACTCTCGTTCCGAGGTCTAGCTGAAGTCACAAATTTTGATTCATTTTCTTCTAGACATTCTTCTTCGCTACTTTCATCCTGTTCGGAATTATCAGTTCCGTCAGTTGAATCGTCTTCGTCGCTCTCATCCTTAGCCTTCTTACTGTCTTTAGCGAGAATTTCGGGAGTATCAATGGGTTTCGATAAGTCCGCTTTTAAACCAACAAGGGTTTTATATATCAAATCCTCTTTTCCAGATTTAGCAAGCTTTATGTCACGCTCAATATCAATCACCTAAACACGCTTATATTAAAATATATACCTGCGAAGATTAATATACATATACAAGTTCGCATGTATAGCATATTACGCATATGTACATATTCGATTGTTTTGTAAAATACCTGTGTCAAATTTTGGGGGATATAAGCTTGCTTAAATACTTGATCCTCAATTTGTTGTGTTGGATCGAATTCTTGCTCATTCTCCTGTGTCATTTGCTCTGATATTGCATCCAAATACGAATCCATATTGTCTTCTGTTACTGTTGGATCTGTTATGAAATCGAATAATGACTTCACAGACATCACACCTACGTCATTCTTCTTAAAAAATTCTGCAAATATAGTTGACATACAATAGTATTGACATAACAATGGTGCATGATATTGATAATGTTGCCATGGGAGATGTCTATTTTTACCAGTGATATTTGTACAATCCTTTCTAAGAAATTCAAGCGCCATAGGGTGATCGTGTTCAACTGCCTGAGATACATCAATTATAACTATAGATCCATCATAATACAGCATATTATATTCACTTAAGTCAGCATGAACAAGCTTGCATTTATTATATAATTTCCACATTATCTCGACGCATTCTCTGTACAATTTCCTTGGTTTAGATGATGTGAGAACAACATCTTTTAATTTAGGCGATGGCCAGCCATCGGTACCTATGAAATCCATTAGTAGTACATGGCTACGCAATAAGATCGGTTTTGGAGCGTATACTCCTCCTTGCTGAAGACGTATCAAATTCCGAAATTCTTTTTCAGCCCATGTTCGTACCATTTTACGCGGATTATGACGACAATATCCGTGACGAAAACGAAATTCACCGGTGACATATTTGTCTCGATCCTTGAATTGCAAAATTGATGTTTTGTATATTTTTATTGCAAATTCTACTCTTGTTTTTGAGGTTGCATGATATACGTTAGCCTCCTTTCCTGTTGAGATGCACCCATTAATTTCCGCAATTATACCTTGATTTAACAGTTTAAACAGTATCATTCTTGTACGAGGATCTAGAACTTGTTCAACGGTTGCACGATCATGCTTGTCTTTCGTACGAAACCTGTCCTTTTCCGTGCGCTTGTCATTTTCGATAAGAAGATTAGCTGCGTGTCCTGGCAGTGATGGACCTTCGTATATTTCGACATTAATTTTATTTGCATACCGACGAAATAACTTATCCGATGGTTGATAATTAGTAATCTTGTTAGACATATTTTGAGCATTAATAGATTGAGCTTGAACACTTTTTACAATATTCTTTGACCCGACTTTGATTTCATCTACATCCCAATCGTAATTACTATCGTCTAAATCATCATTGTCATCGATACCATCTTCTTCCTCTTCGCTCTTTGAAATGTGTATCTTATTCATATCTTTGGAAAGTTCAGAATGAAACAATGGTAGTCCTTTACATGTCTCTAGCCTATAATAAAATATTATGAAAATTATATAAATTAAAATGAGTATAATTAAATGATACACGTACGGCACTTCAGCTTCATCAGCATCACTAAATTGTCCTTCTTCACTGTGCTCGAACATAATAACAGTCTTCCCTAATGTTCTTTCTTTTCAAATATGCTTCACAATAAGATGAATGTTACACTACAAAATTATGAATCACGTTTTCTTAAAGTGCCAATGATTAGGTACTGCTATTGTTTGTTTAATTTACTTCTTTATCACTAGGTGGCAACCAGTTGGAATTCTACTTAGCTCGATCACAGACGAGGTATACCTTGGAGCAGGGAATCTTGCTCCATTTAATTTTAATTCCTACCGCTTCGAGGGTTATAAGCGTATTCTATTCTAAATCGATAACGTCGCATGCGACCCAAGAATGCTATAGCATTCCAGTACCCCCGAGCCGTGTAACAAAAAATTTACATTGGATGTTACGTCTATTGTACGCGTGGTCTGTGATAATACGAAATAATTTTTCAGCCGGCTGTACACAAAAGTGCATTAGGAATTAGTGTAATTACAGTGTCCTAGTGAGAAATTGCAGTTAAGATGGGTGCAGACAAGAGTACCGAGAGTCTCGTGAGTTGATAATACTATTGACTAATTTCCTATTAATTTCTGACCATAACATAAGTCAGTGGTCACCGTATCGTGCCACGTATGGTGCCTTCGATAACTTAAAAATATTTTTTTAAATAAAATTCCTATTCCTATTAATGTACTCGTGGAAGTAGCAATGCGCGTTTCTTAAAATTACTATTTCTTCATACATTATAAATTTTTTTTCGATAACTTACGGTAATTTTCTGTCCGTGGCGCACGACGCGGAATCGCTAAGATTAAATTTAAGATTTAATACTGCCAACAAACACAATTTCATTCTAAGCGATAAATTAATTCTTTCAGGTGATAAAGATTAATAAGTGGGATGGTTCCGCAGTGAAGAATGCGCTGGACGATGCAGTTAAAGATGTACTTACGAAAAAATACAGCTACATAGAGAACTTTGCTTTACTAGATGGAAAATTAGCTCTCTGCGGAATTGCTGTGACTGTAGCTATAATCGCAGTCCTGTGCGACTGTTTTTACCCTTTTCCAGCATGTAAATCTATTTTGGTCGTCCTTGTCTCTTTATATTTCCTTTTGATGGGACTGTTGACATTGTATACAACATACAAGGAAAAGGGAATATTTGTGGTTGCAATTCAAAGGTAAATGTTCATGTATCCCGTATTAATATTTAGTACTCATGGACTAGAAGGCAGTTTTACAAAGTATCGTGACGTCTTTCATATATTTCAGAGATCCAACAAGCTTTAATCCGGACTTCATTTGGGAAGCAAGTTCCTATCTGAAGAAATATGACGACAAGTATAATCTTGTATTGTCTGTGCGAAATGCAGCGAGAGGAAGTGCAATCGAAACTAGCATTACGAAATCAGTCGCAAACTTTATTGATGTCAATGGTGTTGTTATTCCAGAATTAATAGAAAACATTGTGTCGAGCATGCATGATAGTATAACCAGTCAACGCAAAGAAAAGTAGCAAGAAAGCTAACATTCCACTTTCATCGAATCTGATTGATATTTTTTTGTATAATGCATGAGACTATAATTGTTTCTCCATGTTTCAAGTATTTCTAAATGATGTAAATACACGGTCAAAATATAATCCTATGACATAAACTGATGTATTTATTGTAATTTATGTTTAAATACAATAGAAAAACAAATATAAACTTTTACATAGCCGTTAATAGAATAAAAATTTTCTTTATCCGCTTACATTACTACTGAAGTATTTACAACGCTAAGTTACGCTTCATCTGAAAATTTTCTCTTTGAAAATATATAATTATTGAAATTAAACATGCAGTCACCCGAGGTATTGCAAACACAATTTCAAGTAAATAAAGAATACAAAATGTGCGGATTTCAAATAATTCAGTTATGAATGTTCCCTAAACGGACAATCGGAGAAGCTCCTTGTTTAGTACAGTAACCGTACATTCTTAAAAAAGTTTCCGTAAAAAGTATTAGCCGACGTACGAATCCAGCTAATTTACACGCCGTACGACTGCCAATTTTGAGAAGAAATAACTGTTTCCAAACTGGTGATGGTGTATAAATAATTTACAATATATGTTAACCGTGTGTCGTGTCATCTTCTACGAAGTCCGCTGCTTCTTCCCGTGTTACGCATACAACGTGAGAAACTTTGTTCCTGAACTTGACGCCGTAAAATTTATTTGCGTGTTGTAACAATTCCGGTCTGTAACATAATAGATTGTAAGTTACGCCTAAAAGAATCTGTATATTAGAATTCTAAGCAAAATAGAATTACCTGAACGTTGTCGTGATAAATTGAGCATCAGAGCTGAGCTCGTGAATCATGTCCGCCACAGCTTTTCTATGCTGCGCGTCTAGAGCCTGATCAATTTCATCGAACAAGTAAAACGGCGCTGGATCGCACTTTTGGATGGCAAATATTAACGCTAACGCTACCAGTGATTTCTGTCCACCAGATAGTTGATTCATCTCTCTCATCTCAGCTCTGTGACCAGTAAAAGAGACTCGTATACCTGAATAACAATTGAAAAGCCTTAATGATCGACTGTGTTATTTTCTTTTTCTTTAAATCGCGCGTGAATGCTGTGCGCTATCTCACCAACTCCGATAAATCTGTCAGAATCAGCTGCTTCTGTTATCGTTTCATCTCCTTCGTCGCCATCCGCTGTCTTCATGACTAATTGTGCATGACCCGATGGAACGAGCTTTTTAAACACCTCGCTAAAGTATTTGCTTACCTGAAAAAGTGAGAATAACAATTAAATGAAAGTCCAAGGCAAGTATGGAATTAATATTGGACCACGTACTTGTTTAAAGGTAAATTGTATCGCCTCGCATTTACGTTGCTCGAGCACTGACATCAACTCTTTAATTTTCTCGTCGCCTCTGTCCAATTCTTCTTTTCTTTTCACTAGCTTCTCTTTCTGATCGCTAAACGACATGAACTGATCCAATGCCTTTTTATTCACATGACTGTATTTTTTTAAATGATTGTTTGCTTTCTCCATTTCTTTGAACAACTGCTTGGTAGACATCGTGCTAAACTTGGAGTATACTTCTTGGCTAGGCAGTGCGCCGAGTTCAGTAATCTTTTGTGTACATTCTACTATTTTCTGTTGCAAAATGTTCAACTTGCTGGCTAGTTTCTCTAAGTCCTTGGCATCGGCTTCTATCTTTTCTTGCGCTTCCTTTTCCTTGACCTTCCATTTCTCAACCTCCGAGGACTCCGCTTTTTGCTTCTTTATAGCGTTAGTAACCCTTTCGTTCTGAGATTTGAAATCCGCATTTACTTTTACCAATCTCTTCTCAATATCCGCTAATTGCGCTTTTGATGATTCCAATTGACGTTGTCGATCTTCTACCGATATTTCCTGCAGGGCTTGAACCAATTCATCTTTTCTTCTCACTAAATTGTTGGTCAGCAAGTTTTCTAATTTATTTTTCTCGGCTTCTAATCGCATTCGCTTAGCAAATGCCTCTTTATTATCTTTCGTTAGTCGCCTTATATCGTCGTTCAATGTATCGACCTAAAGATCCCATTACTAGTAAGCGATTTCATGTTAAAATTTCATTATATCTTCTATTTTTCTGCATACCTGACGTTGATCAGCCACAGACAATTGCGCCATGAGCTCTTGATGCAATTCGCTCTCTAAACCCTCTTTCGTCGCACGCATCGCTTCTAAACTCGACGTGCACTGCGCAAGACTTCTCTCTTTTGGCGTACGATATCTTTCTATCGCGCTTAGTTCTTCCTTCATGAGTCGTATCTCTGCCTTCATTTTGTCGTACACATCCCTATAGTAATACCATCAAGTTAATATCTCTGAGAATAGTATAGAACCTCATAATGATAACTTACTTAGCTTTACTGTTTTTTGTTTCAGTTCTCTGCATTTCGCTAACATAAGAACTGATGTTTTGATCTGCCTTTCTTATCTCGTCTTTAAGGGTTGTGAACTGAGCTTCAAGCGATGCAATCTGTGCCATCAGCTCCGATCTAGTTTTCTGTATTTCTAAACGCGATCTTAATGTGTTAAAGTAACCACCCGTTAACGACCCCTTTGACGATACTTGGTCACCCTCCAGAGTTACACAATCCAATCCGGAAGTGCGGGCTAAGTTTGTCGCGGCTTCCAAATTACGGCAGATCAATGTTTTCCCGAAAATATACCTACATTTGCAAATGAGCTATTGAACACTTACAGCGTTTACAGGTGTTAATCGTCTTGCGGTAAATGTTTCATTATCCGTCACTGACCTTAAAGCCTTGTCGTACTTCGGATCGTAATTCAATTGCGATATCATAGCTATAGCATCGCTAGTATCTGGGTAATCTATATCTTTTACATGAAGTCGATTTAAAGGCATAAATGTTACTTCTCCAGGAAGACGTTGATTATTCATCTCTTTCAGAATTTTCGTTCCGAATTTATCTGTTTCCACGATATGATGAAATAATCGGTTTCCAGCAGTCACTTCTACAGCCATATAAACACTCTTGTCGCAACTGAAATTCTCAATCACAGGCCCATAATAACTACTCACCTCATGGGCCATATCTTTACGCGTTCTAAAAGATAAAGGCGAATTTGTGAAAATAATTCTTTACAAGCAGCGACGCAATATTTACCGAAACGTATCCAGCACTTTCCGCACGCTATCTCGTCCATTTAGAATAGGTTTCCCGGCCATAGACCGTAAACTTTGGTCCGCTTTCGCCAAGTCCTCTTTCAGTCCGGACAAATTAAGTTGCAATACGCTCTCTTGCCGATACCTGCAATTGTATAATGTTAACCCATGTTTTTTCCCAGCCATTTTTAAGTGCAAAGAGAACTATATGATGAACAAACTGTTCTTTTCGAGTGGCTTGACACTGGTCCTTTGATTTAGTTAATTCATAGTATTGTTTATTATGCTCATCTATCGATGCTCGTTGCTGCTCCATTTCACGCGTGTGTTCTTCTATCTTTTTCTCTAAAGTAATTTGTTTCTCCGCATCTCTTTTCAAGTCTTCACTGATTTTTCTTTGATGCTCTTCCTTATCTTTAATTTGTTTCGTAAGTTGTTTAAGCTCATTTTGTATCCACTTATCTCTTTCATCCTAATACGAAGTAATGATTAAAACATTTTTCCTACACTTTCAGCTTGAATTTAATAAACTGTTATTCGGTACCCTGCTAGTGAATTGACTGCCGCGACCCTGCTTGGCATATAATTCCTTTCGCTTCTGCTCTTTTAATTGCAGCTCGCGTGTACATTCCTCTTCTACGCGTTTCATTTCTTCATACTGAAATTAATCATCGTTCATAAATTTGATCATTTGCCTCGACGAAACATGATAGTGATGTATAACTTACTTCTGGCTTAAGTTCTTCCAACTCTGCTTCTCTCGCTGCAATATTTACTTTCAATTTTTCTAATTCTTGTTGAGCACGCTTTCTACTGTCATTATCGCCTTTTACTTCTTCCAATAAATCATTAATAGTTAAAGTCAATTTGGTTTTCTCTTTCAATAATTGCTGTTGCTCGGCACTGAAAATTGCATTTTCCGCATATGGTTAGCATTTGCAGTTACAAAATTGCCTATTCGCATCGTTGCAAGTATTACCTGAGTGTATCTCGTTCTTCTTTTGCAGTTTGCACTTCTTTCTTGGCCTCCTTAAGACGTTTCGTTGCTCCTCTTACCATTTCCTGTGCAGTTTTTGCTTCTGCGCCTAATCGCGCTTGTTCAGCACCACTGTTAGCCCTAGATTTCTCCAGGTCTTCCAATTTTCTTTTATTTTCTTTAAGCTCTCGTTCGTGAATTGTATATTCTAAACAGCGGCGTTGTTTGTCCCAGCACTGATACTCTTTAAGCTCCTCCTTTTCTTCTTCCAACGTCTTTAAACGTTCCTCTGCAATGCAATTGCAATGAGTAATCATTTTCGATAAATTTATTACAAAATCAAAGCAGTGTTTTACCTATTGTTCGTAAAAAGTCTTGAATCTTCTCCAGTTTCCCTTCTGTTTCTTTTAAAATAAATTTAGATTCTTCTCTTCGATCGTCGTATACTCTAGTACCAGCTACTTCCCTTAATAACTTAAGCCTCTGAGAATCAGGGGCTGTAGCCATTTGATTTATCTAAACGACACAGTTTGTTATACTCTTTCTATTATCACAGATTACAAATGTTACAGGATACATACCTTTCCTTGCTTCACGATATAATATGGATTCGATCTCGAAAATCCCGCAGATTCTAACAGATTCATGACATCGTTTCTAGTCACTATTCTTTTATTAAGGAAATATTGATCCTTCTTCGAGCCAATCACTCTCCTCAGATACACTTCTTCTTTGTCAATCTACAAAAACGAACGATCGTTTTGTAATGTAAAGCAGCAAAACAGACAAGCCATATAAAACATAATTACGTAACGATACGTACCGGTAATCTTCCATCTGTATTGTCAAATATAATTTCCACGTGCGCAGAAATGACTCTTGGTCCTGTACCCTCGTGCAACAATGCCTGTCGCTGTTCGGGTCTGAGATGAGAAAATTCATCGCTCAAGACAAATTGAATCGCGTAAAAGAAATTACTCTTCCCAGAGCCATTCCTTCCGACTTGAAATAAAAATACCATATACATTATCATAAACATTTCTTTTCCTAAATTACATTAGAACGCATACGTACCTACTACATTATGCCTCGGATCGAAGGGCTCCACTACTGTCTGTTCACGATATGACTTAAACCCCTGTATAATCACCTGATAATGGAAAAACCGATTTAGAACATGTTACTTGCAGCTGTATTCCTTCGAATTGCTATACAAACGTTGGATTAAGAACGAAACTAACATTTTACAGAAGTAAAACTACTATCACAATAAAGTTTCGGAATGACTTGCTTCTAACCATACATTTTGGCAATATTTCGTTCGACATTAATGTCGGATGTGAGATTAAGATTAACGACAAAGATTAGGCACATCGCGTCGGGAGCAATTTCTGTGCATGGCAAAACTCTGGAATACTAGCGATAGTTGCTTTAACGAAGGAGCGTCTGTTGGAAGGAGCTAGTGTATGGAGCGCGCAAAAAGCGACAGGTACTTAAATGACGATTTAATCCTTCCGTTCGTAATACCTGCTTGATATACATGGCTCGGTTAAAAGTTACACGAGCGTTTCTCGTGTCAACACCCTACAGCAACACAATGGGAAAAGTAACTTCTCTGTCACTGAACGGAACAAAAACATTCAACCGACTTGTTGGCAGAGCGACATTTGTAAAGTGCTCTCAAGGAGACAGCACGAAAAAGTTTCTAGATTTGGGCGGGAGACTTGATTCCGTGACCACTACACCGGCAAAAAGGCACTATATTCGGGCAGCTATAATTAACAGAGAGATCTTTTAACATTGAAATACAATTACAGCAGCAAATAATCTGTGTAAAATTTATTTGACAAAAAGAATAATTAGACATGATTTTATTTCTAAATTATTAACAATACATATTCTTTAATGATGAATACTCAATGCATCGCTTTGAACTTCGTGGCTTAGCTGTGTCTGTAAGTTAGATAGTTTATTCTTCAACGCTGCGATGCCCATCATTACGATGTTCTCTGGTTTTAAAGCTCCGCTACTCTCGACATTAAAGTAGTACTTATTTGGCTTAGCCTCCCAATTGAACGGTGCCTCGTCTGAAATGTATTATAATTATTGAATGTACAGTACCGAACCTTAAGTAGCAAAATACTTACACTGGTCCTCTTCTAGTTCACTGTACTCTGATTTAGGCCATTCGTCTGGTTTTGGGAACAACGTGTGTCTCATACAATTGTCGGGATCGTATTCAAAGCTTACACCAGCTGTCGGGTTCCACTTTGCATGTTCTTTTCCAAAGCCTTTCTTGGCATACGCTCTCAGTTTCAATTCTTGCCCTTTCCGTAACTTTACTATCAATATCTCTGCGAAGTAATAGATCGATTCATGTTGTATCGTGTACAGTGATATTTAAAAACGTATAGCTTTCAAAAGAATTTACCATCAGTTTCTCCATATTCGCTAGCGTCGTCCTCCCTGTGCCTGGAAGTGACAGGAAGCACTCTAGGATCGCTGGATTTAAAATCTGCCGTGGTGACGTGTCGTGTTTGGTCTTCCGAGCATTTTACATCGAGCGTGAATTCGACGCTACATTCCGGACAGAAATCCATGCACTGGCAGTCTCTCGTATATTGTATCCTGTCAACAACCTAGACAAGTTTATTGGAAATTTCGCGTTTACACGTGGAGGTTTTATTAGACGCTGGAATTCCGAATCTTAAATACTCACGTCGTCGCTTATCAATGGAATCATTCCGATTCTGTGCGCCAAGAATTCGTCACTTAAGACGGTCGAATTAGCTTCCAATTGTATCCAATCGATAGCCATTGTAGGAGTTTCAGCAATAAAGACGCGTCTCATACTGTTCGCCACGCTGTAAATATTTTATACATTTAGTAGTTGAAGATAAATGAACTTAAATCGCGGTATAACCTGTCTTACCTTAATTCTGTATCTTCTACTTGGAACTTCACGTTTTCTTCGGTCAAGTCCGAGATATGAACCGACGGTTGATTAGCGTACGGCATTTTGTTGGAATGCTTATATTAAAAAGTCAAAATACGTATTTTCTAATTAATATACTTGTTCCGAATCTCCTAAATAATACGTCAAACTCTTGTCCACTCTTGTCTGTGTTTATGCAGAGTAGTTTCGCAAGCTTCGAAAGCAGCGCCATCATGAAACATTCAAATAGATGACACTTCCGGTTTTTATTTGAAATGCACGAATCATGTTTTTTTCACATTTCTCTTAAAAGTGTATAGGGAACGATGTTTGGGATGTCGAATAGATTTTATTAGAAAAATTCACGTTACACGTTATTCATCACATATTATATAAAGTAGATAAAATTGGTTGAAAGAATTTCTATGACTGGACTGTCATACTGGATGACGAAGTATCATTTTGTATCGAATTGCTTGAATACTATATGGTGCTGGTATCACGTACGTGTTACCACGTACAATCTCTTGCGCAATAAATAAGTAAAAATCAAATAACGCAATTCTGGTAACTTTAACTAATCATACAAAATATAAATCCTACGATTATAACGCATCTTCAATATGTACGATGCTACTGCATTTATGGCACTAAAAGTTTGTAAAAACTGGAAGACTGTGGTTTTGTGAGATACTGTCTGTTGCGTTTTTTGAGTATCTTTGTGCAATCATAAAGAACATTAACTTAACACAACCGTCTCCTAAATGCAGCATAAATAGGAATACCCGAAATATATTGGAGCTGGAAATAGTGGTATTCGGAAGTATCAGAAATACTTCGCGTTATTTTCACTAGAACTGTTATCGAATTTGTGATAGGTGATTTGAAACAGAGATGAAGATTTTGATAGTTTTAGCAATCGATCTCTAAAGTTCATCTGTGAAACGCTCTATATCTTGTAAATGGTCTCCATAGTCCGTAGCTTCGCTACCGACAAACGCATCGTGATGGTCCAAAATTTCTTCAAAAGTTAGTCTATTGTCGTGATCGTCATCGGATGCGGCAAAGAGGTGATCTACTTCGTCGCTAGCTATTTCCCTGCAATATTTATACATTTAGTAATATAAATTAACGCCTTGGAACCATAATTCAAAGCAGATGTATAAAAGTTTTGCTCACTCGTTGCTAGGTACTAGCCAAGAAAGTATTTCGTCTGAATCTAGTCGACCGTCTCCGTTCTTGTCGTGCTCATAATCGAACTTATCCTTTTCTATCAACAACCATTCTTTGTCTTCTGCTTTAGCTCTGTTCCCGATGAATTCTTGGAAACTAATATACCCATCTTTATCTGTGTCTTTGTCGTCTAAAGCTTGTTTCAGCAGAAGTGGGAACATTCTGGGCGTTTCTTCAGGATGAGTGTAAGCTTTGAACTCCTCCGTATCCAGATATCCATCTTTATCGATATCAGCAGCCTCGAATGTTTGCTTATCATCGGTTATAAGCTTATCCTCTACAGCTAAATCTTCGGGGTCTGTGCCGTATGTGTCTTGCAGAACCTCGTTCCAGCTAACTTTACCATCTTCATCGGCATCTGCATCTTCCAATCGATCTTCAGATTCTTCTGCGGTCAACATACTATTTCCAAAGCAAATATATATTCAGTTGCTTCGTAATCGATCAATAATGTACAATAAATATGCATACCTGAATGACCGTAGAATCCAAGCTTTCAATTCATTCCTCTCGATAATTTTATCGTTATTCAAATCCATTTTTGTTAATAAAATAGCTAAACGTCTTTTAGATTCCTCTGTTGGTAGTTTATCAAACTCCTCTGCTGCTTTTACGCTTCCTGTGAAAAGGTACACGGATATAAATTCCGAGCCTTTGGCCGTACGCTCGATACACTCGATTAAACCAGCTCCAAGAAATATGTACCAAGTATAGCTTCGTGATCGAACTCTTGATGATGTTCCCCTCCTGCGTAGTGGTCCATATCTCGTGGACTAAACGCACCATCTTCTGTCCTCTCGTTGCTATTAACTTTGTTATGCTGATGAGTGTGTATATGTGCTGAAGCTGCGCTTCCCAATGAAAAGAATCCGAAAACTGTGAGAGTCAGGATAAGTGGAACCCTTAGACACATCCGGCGAGTATCCATTATAACTTTCGAAAAAAAGCCTAAAAATGGAAATAACAACGAATAACCTTACAACATCGAGAATTTGACAGGTAAACCGATATATACGGCGACGGCGAGTGCGAGTGCCATATGGAATTCTATCGATTGCTCGTCTTTACGCATGTCGCGTAATCGTTCTCGAAAATCGACCCTGCTAATTTTCAAATTCGAAACATCCCGTCTGCGCGAGAATTTATTTTTAAATCATTCGAATTATTCTCACAAAGAGGGGGATGACGAACATTCGATTTTATTTCAGTGCCAAATGACAACTAAATGCACGCACCTGTTGAAACTTGCCGCACTAATAACGCCGGTTGATCATCGTATGACGGATGTTGTTGCAATCGATCAATCACCCCCGCGTTTGTTGGGAATCGTGATTAAGAGAATCCTTGATTTATTTCTTCCGTTCACTTCTGAATCGCGAGGGAGGACGCTTGTTTCGCCGGGGGTGCCACTGAATGCAGTTTCGTGCGGCTCGCCGTGAAAAAAGACGAAGAGAAAGAAAGCGTTGGGACTACTTTAGCCGCGACCAGTATGTGCAGTCATGACTATGTTCTAGGGTGCGCGTTCAGAAATAGATTATAGCCCTACTAACACGCCTTCAATTTATTTCTAACTTTAGCGATCGTCCGGCGAAAGAGAACGAAAGAACGAGTGAATAAAATATCGTTGTTTTCTCATTGTCAGCCAGTAGTCACGATAACGATTCGATAATAAGTGGCGAGATTGTCGAATGAAATCGTGATTACTAGCATTACTACTGTATTCAGCATATTATTATCCATGCAAGCAATGTTTCTTGAATATGTGTATGAGGTATTTCACTTGTCCGAAAAGCTGACATACAAAAACCGAGAGTAAACATCTGTCTTCACGATTTAATTATTTAAAAATTCGAGTAATGTTTCGTGTGTGTTGCATAATGTTAAAATGTATCTTCAGGTACCTCTTCATCAGCTAATTTTAATCCTTGACAGGATATTGATTCAACGACATTATAAGAAAGGAATTTATCGAAGGTCACGCGAAGAGGTCAGCTTCTTTGAATCTTGTAGTGCTATTTCCAACTTTGTTAGCTTTGCGATATTAACAATTGCCGTGTGCCGATAAATCACTGCTGGATGAGGTAAATGATCGACCCAACATCTAATCATCGACGAAGTAATTTTTGTCACTTCATTATCATTTTTGTGTCGCATGCAACGTTATCGACTTCGCGTGGAATTCGATCGCAAACCCACTAGCGGTTAGAAATCAAACTAACTGCAATGGACCACGGTAGGCAAATCATGATCTTTTCAACAGACCACGGTAAGAGATTTCCTAAATTCCTACGTTATCGCATGAGTTAAAGGGTCTTGGCAATAGGAGCATCAATTCTTTCCCAAAAATGTTGCCAATACCGATTTAACATTCACATACTATTTTTGCATAGGGAGAAGTGTGTACTTCATATCAAACTTCCGTCCAACGTGAGTTTACACCACCTAGCATCGCTATAAGGATCACAGCAGAATGCCCATGCGCCTTCTATTCATAAAGTCAGCGCGAGTGGACAGTGTCCCGCATAGTACGCCGGAAAGTGCCCAAGAATGCACCGGCTGGGGAAGTAGAATAAGACAATGAACGCCCGGCAGTTGGGCACAATGAAGAGGCGTAAACTACGCTAGCTCACGGTGCAGTGCTCTCGCCAATGGCCCGTGCGAATGTGACTCCGCCTCTTAAGCGTGGCCAGTCATCCCCCAAGTGCCCATCGTGATTGCCGCGCTCGGCCGAGCGTGCGCAGCAGCGTGCACGCGCGCGAACGCATTGGCGGAGCTGCGCGCCCGCGGCGACGCGCACGCACTCGATCGCCGCGCTGCGCAGAAGTGTGCTCGGTACGTCAATGCGAGTGGCCTCCGATTGGCTATCCGAGCACTTGCAGCCCTCTCGTCAAGCGTCCTTCTCGCTCGCCCGATATCGCGCTTATCTCCATCTCCCTCCCCTCGCGCATCTTCCTCCAACCTCACTCCGTGGCATGGGAACGTCTTCCCTCCTGCCTCTCGGTCTATCCTCAATGATTTCCACCCCCCTCTCGCTCGCTCTCGTTACGCGGGCACGCAACAGTACGCACGCTGACGGCGAGTGTAGGTGGGTGCGTCCTTTCACGCACACGCGCGAGTAGTCGCGAGATACGCTCGCGGCGTGTGCGTGGGCACACGCACGAGTGATGATACGACTACCACAGGGAGCAGGCGGGGGCCGCGTTCTAAGGCCACGCTAGCCGGAGAGGAGATTTCTTATTTCTGCTCTGGTAAATCTGTCGCCCCAGTCAGTGAGGCAGCGAAGGGCGAGCCGCGCACCATTGACCGTGTCCGTGCTTCTTTTTTCGTCTCCTCTAGCCGCGACCCGGCGTTCTTCGCTACTCTCCCTCCCTCTCTCTCTCTCTCTCTCTCTCTCAAGGTCTCTCTTTCTCTCTCTCCGTCTCACACACACACACACACACGTACACCCACCCACGACACGGTGCGCACGGACACGGTGCCGCACGTTGTTCGCACCGATTATTTATCGTTCCGCCATATCGTTGCGTTTTTCCCTCGCTTTCCAGTGTCTCATCTTAGCGCGCGTGAATGACGATCGCCCGGTCACGTTGCCACCGTCTTGTTTGACACCGTGTCGCGGTACCGTGGCCGTTTGGTACCTGCACATCCGGCGCGTGGTTCGCGTCTCGGTCCGAATGAAGGATAAGCCGATGGTCGTTGCACCGATCGCACGCGAATTGCGTCAGTGAAGTTTGTGCCTCGTCGAGGTTCCCCCAATCCTTTCGATTCTCGATTCTTCGCTCGATCGTGCCCGTCGCGAGTGGCTGCAGAGTGGACCGGCACCATCCGGCGAAAAATGTAGAGTAGAAGGGTTGTCGGTGCACGAAGGAACACGGTGGTGCGCACGGTGAAAAGAGTGTAAAGAGCATCGAGTTACTCGGCGGACTTCAGGGGAACGGATCCAGTGGAAAAGAACTCTGTTATCGAGAATTCAAGGAGTTCCTCGGTTCAAGAAACTCAGAGGATTAATCGGATCGGAGGGCTCCAGCTTAAATTGCATAAGCACTGGAAGAAAGAAGCAGCATCGACGGAGGAACACCGGGAGAGACACGGAGAAACCGCGTTGCATGTAGCCGACGGCTGCTGGGCTGGTCTTCCCGATGGATCCTATAGTGCTCGGTGAGCAATCGTTCGATTTACAAAATCCGCGAACACTTCTATACTACCCCAGTAAAGTAGCCGATAGGATCAACCCTGGTCCCGCTGTTGGATAAATCACGTTGCTCAAACTATTCAAGTAGGAGGCTAGATCTCTTCAGAAAGAACTGAACACCTATCAGATTACCATGAAGTCACTTTGCGGCCAGGTGCGTGACAGTTTGCACTTGCAGTTTGTAGTGCACTGGTCCGCGCACTTCAGTGCACGGCCTTCTACTTAACGTCGAGCAACGATTCACGACTCCGCGGCGCGTTGCGCATCGATACGACTCCGTCCGCTTGTTTTTGTCTCGAGCAAACCTCGAAATTGTGATGTAAGTCCGCGCGGTCGATAACGTCCACTGACCCAAGGTCGACTTTGCCAGCGTTAGGCAGGACTTTGGAACCATTTCGACTCGATGCCACGCTCTTTCTTTCCCCAGTTTCCCCTTTTCCGTGGGTGCTCCTCGGCGAAAGATCGCGTCGCCGGGGCGCCGGCGACGTGTAGCATGTCAATCAACTTCGACCTAATTGAATTTATAATTAAATGAGACGTGGCGCTCGTTTGTATCTTGCGCCGGCGTCGGACGCACTTATTAATTTCGCGGCACAGCGGCCGATAATAAAATAGGTTGGTGCAATTATCTACCAACACGAGCTCACCTAAGCGAGGCAGACGCTCGTTTCCGCGGAATCTCTTGCGAGCGATTAATGCGACTTGCCTGCCGCCCCTCCGAACAAATAGGATGCAATAAACTGTCCCCTTACGCGCTCATTAAAGCTTCTCCAGTCCTAGCGTTTCACTGTTTGCGTTAAAGTCTCGAAGCATCGCCGCTGGTCGCAGTCTTTCTTCGCAAAAGATTGGCCAGGGAGAGCACGATCGAATCGATTTGAACGAAACGCGTGTACGAGGCTGCGAGCCTGTTGGCCCATTCATAGAAAGTGTACTGTACTCATTTCACCAGCAACCTCTGACCTTACTGGGTCCCGGATGCCCTCTCGGTCCTTATCGCCCTGGTTTTCATCTTTTTTTTGGAGCTCTCGGCGAGCCAGAGCCTCACCACTGGCCGCCAAGCGAGTCGAACGAGATCGCTCTTCAATAATCGTGTCAGCTGGCTTCAGAAATGTCACGGGACACCGATGGACCCGTTTACGTCCTCTCTAAACATCTTCCTCGTTCGCCGGATCTTCCCTCCTGTTTGCTCTCGTTTGGCTATCACCAGGTATCTCGCATTCCACCGGTAGCTTGATTCGAAGAAGTTGGACGCGAAAAGTGTCCAAATTCCATGTACCCTTCGAGAACGCGCGTGGAATCGATATCGGCGAAGGGGCGGTATCGTGACCCACATTTCACTGACGCAAGCATAAATCATCGGAGACGTACCCACCGTTTGTTGTGACGCGCGAAACGCTGCCGATGACCCAGATCTAAACGTTACCCTTGCATCGATCTCTGGATCGCTTTGCCGCGCGTGACTCCAGCAACAGGGCAACGCGCAAGAACTCTGACAATGCCGCGGAGAAGCTCGGCGCTGCGTTACCGTCGCACCGAGCTTGCGGCGGAGATCGAAGAACGATCGACGTGCTCGGAAGCGGAGTCGAGAAATTCTCGCGGGTAGATCGCGATTGCCGAGCGGCACGATACCGTGTGGAAAGAAGGTCCATGGTTTAAAACGCTCGGCTTTATCAGCTGCCGCATATTTCCCCCCTCGATGACGTTGACAATCCCCGAAGTCATTGACACCAATACACCCGCAGCCGAGTGTACGGTTCAAGACCTTGATATGTTGCGCGATAAGGTCGTCCGAACGTCTTCCCCGGCGGGATGGAGGCGGCAGATACCACGACAATAAAAATTTGTCACGGCACTCTGTAACGAACGATTAACGTGTTTGTCTCCCTTATTTTCTGCGGCCGCGAGTTTATCCGAAGCTGTTGCTGGGGAACAAGACGGGGAAGACAAATTTAGCGATTTATAAGGACGCTGGGGAGCTTCGTGATTTATGGCGGAATTGGCAGAAAACAACCCTTAGGCGTGTGGATGGTGATTGCGGTGGAAATGGCAGGAAAAATGGAACGATTTCGAAGATTAGGGATTAGTTTCGGGGAACGTATCAATTCCTAGATAAAAGTGGAAGGAAGTACCGTTTGCTTTTGCGATTGCAATGGGAAATCATGATTCCCCCGGATGGAAGCTGCAGAAGATGGCTGGGGACTAGCAGTTACAGATTCATTAGCGTTCAATTAGTAGCGTTTGTTCCAGTTAAACAAGGAAGCCAGCTTTTAAAGGGTCCAGTTGACAAAGGACTGCGCAAATACTTGCACCAGCTCCTGGAGTTCACTCCGCAGCTACCTAGGGACCGTTTCTTCCGCGACATCCTCTCTTCGTCCACTTTCCAACCGATTCTTCGACCTTTCGAAACGCCTGCGACAATTCAGTCGCTAATTTTCCTCCGTCCCTTTAAAGTTAATCCCTTCGGAGAGTCTCCTCTGTTTGCCGCTGCAACATCCACTCTGGAAGCCTCAAGGTAAATTTGCTTGGCTACAAATTACCAATTTCGGGGGCGTTTGCAAATACTCCGAGTGTTCTTCCCTCGAAGACGAAGAGCATTTAAAATACCATCGTAATTGTCCTCTGGAGTAGCAAACAGTCCAAGTTTTCCCGTCCAATTCTCGAGCAGAGTGGAGGTTCTGTTTACCTTGAGCTCGAGTCAGCGCGGTTCATTAATAATCTTTTGAAGCGGTTAATTAAATTGCGCGAGTGTTGTGCCCACAAAATCATTCTGGATAGGCATCGTAATTTTATAATATATTGGTGCAACAAGTCCCGATGGTCCAATTTCTCAGCGAACTGGTGAAATACCTGTGCTCGAATTTTAGCATAAGAAAATAAGGTTGCAGATACGAGATCTAGAATGTTAGCAGGGCCGAGGAAAGCGCGCAGGGAAATGTAGCGTGGATCGTGATTTGGCTATGAGAACATGACAAGGTGGAACGTATCGCATGGACTATTTCCTCGGTAACGGCGGAACGATTTCGAGATGTATTGTCGACAAGTTATTACTTGCACGATTTGGACGTGGAGTTCTGCATAGCCGTCCCGTGATTCAAAATCCTGGCGGCCCGCCACCGGGGGAATCTTCTTATAGCCCATTCCAAAAATTAGTCGCGAGTCTGTGCCACCCGACCAGCAATTTTAGCTCAGGTACAAAGGGTGCTTACAATTTCAAACTCATCTTTCGTATCGGCGCGTCCTCCCGGCTCTCATCAAGCTGCCCACTCTTCCAATGGCACGTCGCTTGCACCCGGAAGTTCTCGAGAAACGTAGCCGACGTTGAATCAAATGCATTTAATGGCAGAGTTGTTCCGTGGGAAGAGGCAAAGGGTGCAGGTGGCGATCACTTCTGAATACTAAATAAGCTGGGATAATGGGAATACAAGAGTTCGGTATGATTTTACCGCCATCATGGTCCCCATCTCCACGGCTCCTCGTTTCGCCAAAAGTTGCGCCACCGTTCGGCGGATCGAAGAAAAAACGAAGGCGCACTTTTGTCGGTGCGGGATTTTTTGTTCGTCGATCGGATATATTTCGGTCCCACTGTCATCGCGTATTCCAGATGTGAGCGCGCGGCTCGTCCGCACACTGGTGCACACGGACGCGCGAGATAAATTTTGCACGGATGTATTTTAGGTGCACGAGGAAAGGTACGGCTTCGGCGGGAGGAAAAAAAGGTAGGAAGAATTAGAGGAAAAGCTGGTGAGAGGTCCAAGAGAGAGAGTGTAAACGAGCATCGCGAATCAAACGTACGAGGTTTTTTCGAAATTTACAAGCACGTTCCATCGCAACTAAACGAGTTTCCCTCTTCCTCGCTTTAAACTTCTGCTGCACAGCTCGGGCGACGCAAATGGGTGGACGTTTACGAGGAGCATAAACTGGGGGTGAGAATTGACTTTCTAAAGAGGTTCTGCCTCGGCGAAATGACAGATATCCCGGGAAAGGAGGAGGAAAGTTACAACAATTCGCAGACTTCACAATAGAGAATCGTTACGATTGAATCGAACGCAGACTTGTCTGGAAAGCTGCGGAGCTATGGTCGAGCTATGTCCGACGAGGTCATGCGGTTATCGCGAAAAATGCAGCTTGATTAGCGCATAATTAATTTCCTCTTGCGTCAAGTTGCATAAATTTCGTGCCCATAAATAGACTCCTGAATAGTCGGCGACAAGACCTCCAGAATCTGTACACCCGACGCTATCTGCGCAACGAGTTAAAGGAACACTTCCCATCGCCCGGAGAAAAAAGTGTTACGCATAAATTTACCACGATACGATTATACACCGCATCGTAACGCGCGTCTTGGAGGGGATGGACGAGGCTCGACGATAGCGTAATCGAAGGGGCTTCCACTGTGACTGATTTCAGACGCGAAAGCCCTGTCCAGCTGCCAACGAGCCTTTTCGGTAAAAACGCAACGCCGCTTGGCCTGTGCCCAGCGTACGGGACCTCTGGAAATAATGATGAAACCTGACAGGCCTATTTCCAACCCCTACACATGTTATAAATCTGTGCGTCATAGATCGCCGCGTTGTGCACGATTTTCTGATTAGATACCTACTCGCTTCTTTGGAAAATTCGAAGAACTAAGTTCAGTCAAAGATCTCCCATCTTTATTCCACGCTTAACTCGGAGAGAAATCTAGGTACTTCGCTACTTAGGTGGTGGCCTCTTCTATTAAACCCTGATCGGAGAAACTATCCTCTTAGACGCTGTTATTAATTTGCATGTTAATGTTGGGCGTCGGAGTATCCCTCGGATCGTTTAAGCTACTTTCCCTCCCGACAGTTCGCAGCTCGGTGATTAAGAAGCTTTAATTTCCGACGCGCCGCGGCGACGAACTAATCACTGACATGTGCGCCGGTCCAGCGCGGAAACGGAATTAAAGATCGGTTTCTATAAAAGAGCAGGAGGCCGACAAAGGGGCAGGCTCGAGGGGCCGATAATTAGCGAGTGAGAATGGTAGACAAACACTGGTCGCGTTCGGCCCATCCGCGTAAGTGAAACACATGTTTTCGAGGGTGACACTGACATCCATCACTCGGCCCCGTGCACGCCCACATCTCGGACCATGCTTCAACGTTCAACTTTTCTACTTATACACCCGCTCCGGCCACCGCGCTTCTCCCTTTGTACGCGACAATTTGTTCCGCCCCGCGGTATCGCTTTCGCAAATTTCCAGATACCAAATTAGCCGAGCCCTCCCCAGGGCCCGATCTGGCTCTTCCGCCGCTCGGGGCAAAAATCAGTTTTGCCGTAAATAATTATTTTGAAATACAATCCATGACAGGGAGCGATATTTTATGTAGATTTTTTTTAGTAACAAAAGCTTCACCTACTTTTTTACCCTTTTCCCAAAATGTTTCACTTTTTTATTCGTTTTAAAATCGGGAGGAAAGGTGACAGTCGCGTTTAGCTTTCAAAACGATCACCGCGGAAGTTGCTCGGCTCGTCATCCCCTAGTGGCACTACGTTTTGGACGTTCTCAATTATCCTCACAGTGAAATTTCTCGCTATTAATCTTGGTTATGACGGCGTGTCGTCGATCCCCGCCATTTCGCGAGTATAGCTCGCGGCTGTGGCGGATTCGCCTGCGAATATCGCACAATAAGCTCGCTGTTGGCTCGAAACTCACCCTGTCCTCCGCGGTCCACGCCGTCAGAGGCTCGCGGTGGATGTTCGCGGATCGAGGCGGAATAAATCGTTGAGGGAAGATCGAGTGGCGGCATAGATCTGCGGATCGTCGCGTGGAACGACAGCGATCCGGCCATTTCACGCACGCACACGCGTGAACGTCGCGGTGCACGCAATATTATTAGACTTTTTCTCGGGCCCGCGGTGATTAACGGCCGAGATCAAAGGGCCCGACGCGTGTAGTCATTTTACACGCGTGTAATACACGCATTCGGAGCGTGGAGAGGAAGAGAGAGGGAGCGAAGGGTGCAAGCGTGTGCGTTGGCGAGCACATGCTCTGCCACACGAGGACCATCCCCCCGCGTTTGGGACACCGAGAACTTTTACGTTTCACTAATATCGCGTCTTCCAGCCTCACTGTTTCAGTTTCCGCTTCTCTCAGTGGACCATGCTAATTAATAAAGCTTATGCTGGGCGAGAACGGGCGATAACGATGGATCCTTGGTGGAAGTTTTAAGGGCGATCTGGGTTAAGTAGGGGAGACCGAGGCAAAATCGGGACGTTAAGGATAAAAGCTCATAACTTTGACATTAATGTGAAAAAGAAATTGCAATTAGGATTCATTAGTATAAACTATATTAGCATAAATAATAGAAGAACAAATACAAAAAATGACTATTTAAAATATGATTCGTTTTTACGGTTTTACCCCAAAGCATGGGTAAGCCGTCAAAACCGGTGAGTAACCGGTGAGCAACCGGAGAGTGATTTCCCTAGATTTTACTCTGAACGCAACCGATCACTTATCACTATTCAACATGGTTAGTAACCGGTCGCCATTTTTCGGCCTGGAAATAAACTACGGTAAAAAAAATGGCGATCGGTTACTAAACATGTTGAGTAAGTAGGTGGTAAGTGATCGGTTGCGTTCAGAGTAAAATTTAATCAATATGTCCCTGCAACGACGCGGGAGAATTTAAGGCAGTTAAAAAATAATAGCACGTCCCAGTTTTACCCAGGTACCCGGTTTTTCCGAGTTTCCCCTACTCGAAATATATTGTTGCTTCTTCTATTACTGTAGAAGTCTCGATGCACGGTGCCCCTTTTCGTTCCCGGTACTCGGTTTACCCTCTCAGTTCTCCAGAAACTCGATCCCCTAAATCGATTTAACCGGTGCACCTTTTTTCCGGCGTTCTCGATCTACTGGAGAATTTATTGCCGACCCCTATTGAATTTCTAGTTCTCGAGTCCTCCAGGGCTTGAAGATTGATGCTTCGGAGGTCAAGCAGAATATTTACCTCGGGGTATATCAGATAAGGACCCTCTACATCATGAGACAGCACTGAATTCTGCCCCCTTGGTTCTTTGATCGTTCGCGAGGCGTGGACGGAAGCGAGGCGCTGTGGAAAAGCGCGGGATTCGTCGTAATTATAAATCTATCAGGCGAACGGTTTATCCCGTCGTTAATTATTCACCTACGCGCAAGCGAGCCGACCGAGAGAGCGCATAAACCGAGAGGCTGTCTCCTGTTTAACGAGCTCGCGGTACTCCCTCGCGATCGAACGTTCGCCAGCAAAAACGCGGGGCTTTAACGTAACGCGGGCCATTAAGTCCAAATCGTCGGAGTTTAACGGGCCACGTCGGGGTCGTTCCACGAATCGGCGATCCGCTGAAAAACCCGCTGTTTTAGTGGGGTGATTCCTGGAAAAGCCGCCTCGGCGTTGCATCTTTCAATTAAAACCCTCGCGGAAGCTTCGTCGGACATTTCGTTGCCATTGCCCTGGTTTCTTCTCCGTTTGCCAGTACAGGCTCGACGTTCCTCTAGAAAGGCGTCGATAATATCGTCGACGGAGGAATCGTCGGTGCGAAACGTCGAGGGGATGTGGAAAAAGATGGGGAGGAAAAAATGGTGGGCGATGGCCACGCAAAAACGCGTCTCCACGGCGTCGTCGACGGGACTCTTGTTCCAGGAATCACGGTGGGATCTTAGGGTCCTCCTTCCCGCTGCGATCTTTCTCTTATTTGCTCCTCTTCTGCTTCGTAGGGAGCTCTGAAGAGCCGCGGCGAGGGTGGGAGGAACGGGGGGACCACATAAATTTCCCCTCCGCGAACAGGAAGGCCCCCGTGTTTCCACTTCCTCTCCGCGCCAGATCCACCTCTTTATTTCCACTCCAGCTTCCATCGACGGATTCCTTTCACTTGAATTGTCCGAGCAAGGATACCTGAATCCCGGTTGTAGGGATTCACTGCACCCTTGGAAGTGGAAGTATCCTCTGCTAGTTCAGCCTCGTGCATTTGTCGCGCAGATATTTCGAAGAGGGAAGAGGATGACTCCCGGTCGTGCCAGGTTTTCGTGTTCCGGGGAAAGTCGGAGGCAAGGCGCGATGCTTACTCCTCCCGTGGTTAAAGATAGCCCCCTTATTATGCTCGTAACGGGTTGTTGTCTTCGGTCACCGGCGAACGGAATTTAGGTGGGCTCGGAATGCAGTTAGGGGCAATTGCTAGGGCATCGTTTCGCTAATTAAGGGTTGTTACAAGGCGACGCGGAGTCACGGGAGCCCACCATACATCTGCATCTCATTAAAACGAGTCCAGGCGCCAGGTGTAAGCCTCGTTGCGGTCGCGTATATTATTGTCGCGTTATTTCAGCGTCTCGCCAAATCGACGGACGGATCGGGAGCCGCGGCAGCGCTCAAACCGACGCGAACGATTTCATAAGTCCAGGTTGCATTGCTTTCTGTGCGAGGCGAGGTCGGGAGGAAGGTGTCGCATAACCGAAGGAGAGAAATTGAAATTGGGGATTAAATGAGAATTTAATGGACCAGCCTATAATCGAGCACCTCGCGTCGCCTATAAAAACCTCCAGGCCGAGAGGGCTGTCCAATCGAGTTGCGGAGTATCCGTCCTTTTCCTTATTCGCCCTTTCCAATCGCTCGCCCTTCAAACCCTATGCCAAAGAGGAGCAAGGAGAGGAACGATCTAATCCTTCATTGCCCCCCTGTTTCTGAGCAGAGAGCAACGCGGTGGAGCTCGGCGCGGACCAGCAGCAACAGCAACAGCCGCAGCACCAGCAGCAGCAGCAGTACGGCGAGGTGAACCAGCTGGGAGGTGTGTTCGTGAACGGCCGACCTTTGCCTAACGCGGTTAGGTTGCGAATAGTGGAGCTCGCCCAGCTGGGTATCAGGCCATGCGACATCTCGCGGCAGCTGCGGGTCAGCCATGGATGTGTGAGCAAGATCTTGGCCCGGTACCACGAGACTGGCAGCATACTGCCGGGCGCGATCGGCGGCAGCAAGCCCCGGGTCACCACCCCAAAGGTGGTCCAGTACATCAAGCAGCTGAAGCTCAAGGACCCAGGGATCTTCGCGTGGGAGATCAGGGACCGCCTGCTGTCCGACGGCGTCTGCGACAAGTACAACGTGCCCTCGGTCAGCAGCATCTCGAGGATACTGAGGAACAAGGTCGGAGCCGCCACCGCGATACACCATCATCCCCATCACCCAGCCCACCATCACCACCATCATCACCTGTACGCAGCCGCCGCGGCCGCGGGCGCCGCCCTCTGCCCTGTCCCTTATCCACCGACGCCTTATCACGCGACGCCGCCGCCCGCCGTGGCCCACCACCATCACCATCACCAAGGTTGGTAGCTGCAATCGCTCTATTAGCACGTGTCGCTATCGAGCGAGAACTTTACAAGCAGACCGAGGAATTGCTCGAGAGGAGACGATAGCAAAGTTCTCGCTGGAAGCGCCAACTTGCTGTGCACAGTGCGCGACCAGAGCTGGGCACGGCGAGAAGGGAATTGTCTCGAGGGTGCCCAGCTCTGAGCGCGGCACGTGGAGGGACCGTCGGGTGCGTTTTGGTCGCGGAGCCGCTGGTCCCAGCGACGCAACTTGAAGTGTCCGTTCAGTTCTAGCAGCGAGCTCGCGGGATATCGGGCAACAGTCGCGTCTCTTTCTTCCATGCTGAATGCAAGCGGTGATTAACGAATTCGACCGTTCCTACCAATTCGGTACCGGTGCGTTTCCAGTTGGCCAGACAACGCCGAGCAAGCTGTCGCCCACGTCGCCGACCACAATCCACCCCGGGCTCACGCACCAGATCACCACCGCCGGGGGATTGCAGTGGCCCAGCCCTCACACGGTCCACGACATCCTCGCCAGCGGCTGCAACCTGACCAACTCGCAATCCTCGTCATCTCCGACTTCCCCCCTCTGCGGGGCGATCAACAATAATCATCATCACCACGGCCACCACCATCACCACCAGGCTAGCGACAACGCGGCCAGCAACAACAACAACGAGGAGACCACGGGCAGCGGCTACCATCATCATCATCACCACCACCATCAGCAGTATTACGCGTCCGCTCTGTACCACCATCACCATCACCATCACCCTGACGCCATGACGCCCGTGGTCACCGCGTCACCGGTGCTAGCCGTGCAATCGATCATGATGCAGTCCTCCGCCGCCAACAGCCAGCCCGCGAGTCCGTGTAACTGAGGAGACGGGGGAATGTTACTCGTGGCAAGTGGCTTCCCCGGACTTGTGGACCAGAGGAGAACCGTGTGAATGAATCAAGTGGATTTCGAGGGTGGTCGAGGGAGATTGTCGAGGATGACGCCAGGTGGAGGATCGGAGGTGTCAGAGGAACGTCGAAAGAGACGTTTACGAGAGTTTCAGTTGCCACTGTGCTACTTTTTCGATCGACGATCTTTCCAAGTGACTGCGAGAGCATGGGGGTAATTGTTAAAGCTTTGCGTTGTGCTCGATGAACGATGAACGAGAGGGGTGTACCACCCAGCAGTATTATATATTTTTACCGTCGTTTGCCATAGATTGAATGCCAAGAGTGCCTTTTCCGAGTGCCATAAAGAAACGCGACACTGTACGTTGTGACGAACTGTGAGAGGAAAGTGGAGGTTGTTGTAATTTTGTTAGATATTTACATACTGTTCGCGGGAATGGCAGGGCCAAGTGCTCCACCCTTTCACCCGCTTTTCTTTTGTACATTTGTTCAACTTTCGCGCAGCTCTAACGACGTAACGATTGGAGAAAGTCGAGTCGACGCGCGAACGTTGAAGTTAAACGAACTATATCGATATTATTTAACTGATAAAGGGGCACGATCATGTCACGGTTGCGCACCCCAACTATAGTCCTCTGCCATGCTTTTTTATGGAATGTAACTTTTGTCATCGGGAAATATATACTTTCCTTGAAACTGAATAACAGAGATTCCTTCGATTCTGGCCTCAATACACTTCCCAGGTAAGTTCCACGGGTTCTCACGACTTTAATTAACAGAAAACGAACGCTGGATCGCATTTGAACGTCGGAGGGATTAACTGGTAACGATGCATCGCGGACAAACTGTCTCTCCTTTGCGCCATGGCGTTCCTATAATTAACCGAAATTTTTCCGCGTCCGAGATTAATCTGCTTCCTAGCTCACGGCTCGGTTGGCACGCCGAACAGCTCGAGAATACAACGGCGCTTTGGAATCCCTGCGAGTTTACTCCTTGGCACCGTGCGCGGGTTCCTTTCGAGCGATACAGCCTCCTTCTCTTAGAGCAGATAGCTTAAACGACCAGTGTTCACCGTAGCAGAGATTTGATGAGATGATCCTCCCAGCATAGTCTCTAGGAACTCAACCGTTTTCACGACTGTAGGAGTCTAGAATATCTTCCTTGAATTCAAAGCTGGGGCTTTAAGAAACGTTCCAAACAGCGACGAATCCAGCAGAAGCTAATCACCCCCGTCCGATCTCCTTAATTACCGCAAGTTGCGTGGCGCGAGGGGGGATAAAGTTCGTTTCAGAAGTCTCCGTTGGTGGGTGGAGGAAGAAGCAATTCATTTGTCCGCGTGCTGGTGCAATCGAGTTGCCAATCGATCGACGCACAAGGTACGTATTCACTTGGAGTCTGCTTATGGCGAAATTCGCGCACAGAAAGTATCGGGAGAAAGCACGCGGTGTTAAACTGTTTGACGCAGCGGTTATTGCACGCCTCTCCCAAATGTTTTACGGACGAAACAATGCGCGTTTTGCACCATACGATAGTACGAGCCGTGTGATTGATGCTTCCATTCCTAATAATCGGAGTCGTTTCTCTGTAACCACCGATAATGCGCGCGCAATGTTTAATGAGCTGCGATATCGCTGCGAGTGCATGCTGGCTTACAACTAAATTAATCGTTTCCTCTCTTGTTTTGCCCGAAGGCAACGTTCCCCGAACAACTACGCAGTTTACCGTCGATTTGCGGGGTGCAACACCTGTTGTGTGTATTAGATATTAGCTGAGACTGATGACATAGCTTAGATCAGACTTGGGATTATGTAGGTGTGGCAGAAGAAGCTAGATCTGATGTAGATAGAGTTAGGGTGGATTTGAGGTGAGCCTATTAGGTCCAGCTCTCGAATTACAAAGACAGGGTGGAATTTAGGGCGTAGCTAACGAAAAGCTATTCGATGTGGCAAGTGCACGCGGTGGAAGCGGTCAGTGAAACCAAGGTATCCGACTGTTCTTCATTCGACGAGAAGACAGCGGCCACGGTTGGCGTGGAGTCGCCCTTTGTGTGGGTGCAGGCTTATAAAAGCAAACGAGACGGTTCTGTCCAATCAGCGTTGATCGAGCGTGAAATCCCTCCTCCTGGACGAAATTAGACACCCACTTGGCGTTGCTGGCTTCACGGGCCACGGCCAAAATAACCAATGATAGTTTTTCCAATGGAAGCTCTGACGGGCCGTTTTCCAGGCTACTCGCGTGATCGCCCTTCATTTTGGAGGGATTTTGGATCGAGCATGGTCCCGCAGACACTATTTACAGGTCGTTGAAGAATTTGGAACGAACAACCCCTAAGAATACCTAAGCGTTGGAGGACCAATGACGTCTGCCAGCTTGTTGCAATAAAACAGCCCTACTCCGAAGTACCATTCCGACACTCCGTTCAGTTTATAGCTAGCGAGGTGACAAGACGATCTCAAAGAGCGACGTTCGGTAGCCGCTTCCGCGTAAAATTCTGTCGGCTGTCGGTGGTGTTCTAGATGCGGAGGAGGCGCGAGAGTGTTTTTCTCGTTGACGTTTAGGCGAGCATAACATAATGAGGACCGTTGCGGCGTGACGGGCCGTCCCTTTGAAATACGAATACCCCCTTTAGACTCTGCGGTGAGATACCCCGCCCCGATACTCTATTACCCTAGTCAAAGGAGCGACCAGAAACCTGCCCACGGGAGCTGCACTTCTTTGGAAGTCGTTCAGTGTCAGCTTTCTCCGTTCTCATTAAGTCCAAGCCGCTCTTATTAACCCCCGAAAGGGAACGGAGGGCCGACTTCTTTCTCAGGAAAATTGTATGAATCTGGGTGGTACGGAGGATCAACATTGCACCTGTATCCTATAGTTTCTAAGTTACCAGCTTCCTGAGCTCTCAATTTCCTAAGCTTCCAATTCCCTATGTACCAAAATTTCTAAGCTCCCAGTTTCTTAAATTCCCAATTTCCCAAGCTTCCAAGTTCCAAAGCTTCAAATTACCTAAGTCTTAAAATTTCTAAGCTTCCAATTTCTTAAATTGCCAATTTCGTAAGCTACCAAGTTCTAAAGCTCCTAATTACCTAAGTTCAAAAATTTCTAGGTTCCCAATTGCTTAAATTCCCAATTTCTTAAATTCTCATTTTCCTAAGGTACCAAGTTCCACAGTGACCTCTACAGTTGCGCAAATTGCCGAATGAGCGCTAATATCTAAGGAGTGGACAGACATTGGCCGTGAAGAGGCGTATAAATTTTCGCGGCAAATATGCGTCAAGGGCTTTTTCGCTTTCGAAATTCGCTTCTGCTACAGACACCCCCCTCTAAAATACGATGACTGGCGGAGGGCACGGTTTGCTCACGCGGCACGCAGCACGCGGCCCTCGCGAACTCCGTCGCGCTCGATTACGAGCTGCGCCATGACGAAGGTGCGCTAATAAATTAACGGGTAAATAAACCCTCCTCGAGGGAACGATCCCGACGCCCGTATCTGCCTCGCCTAGAATAGAATAGAATGTATTAGAAGAGCGGGTGCGATTAATGGCCCGAGGTCTCCTCACGGCTGGAAGATACGGCAGACAACGTCCATCGGCGAACGCACCATTTCCTGGCAACGAGGAGGAGCAATAAGGGTGACCGAGTAACTTTTCCTACTCTGAGGAATGCGAAACGCTCGCGAGATCGCAAGTCTCTCGCGGGGGGCGATTAGGTGCCCAAGTAATTAAATGTGAGAATCGACGAGCATCGTGACTTGGTGGAATTTTTGCAATAAACAGATTCTACGAGAGTTCCAAGGAGATCCAATTAACCAACTAATCTCGTTACTTGAATCAGTAATCTGAAGATGCGATCAGCGACCCAGAGCATCGTCCTATCCTTTCGGCTGCAGATTCTGAACAATAAGATCGTTTACAAGAGGTGTCTAGGGGGAAAAGGTAGAGCACGAAAGCGGGGTGGAACGTGGTAATTAAGAAAGGGAGCCGTTCCTTTCGTCTGGAGGAGAGTCGGGCCGCGTTTTCCATTCGGTGTACAAATAGCTCCGAGACCCCTGTCCCCTGTCGGCTCCTCTTATGTCTCCGCGACGCGGTGCCTCGCGTCGCGTCGCACGCTTCACGCTTCCGCGCTAACCGATGCCGGGCGTCGTCGCTCTTACTTTTAATCTACTTCCTTTTTTCATTTCCGCGGCCCAGGGCCGCGTAATAACGCGGGAAACGTCGTATATTTATCCCGACTTGCCGCTAAACGCGCTTCTTTTAAAGAATTCCACGTGCGAGTTAAAATGGTGGCGTCCGTTTTTTACTTTCGTTACTTTATTCCCCCACCAGGGGTAAGAGATGGACAATTCATCCGAATAATCAACGAGCCGCGAGATCTAAATAATTTTCGTGGATATCGACACAAGATTAGTTAGAAAATTCACATTCAACAAGACTGCTCTGATGTATCGATAGAGGATACCTACCTGTTCGTAAACGATCGACAGTCATTTACGTTACACGCGAATGGAGAATTTAAAATGGCCTATCAATTACGACACATTCACTTTGGTAGAACGTAAATTTCGAATTGCAAATCGTACGATGATGAAACCTCTGTGAAGAGGTTAACACTTACCATTCGGAGAGTCTATTTTGCTGAACTGCAAAAGGAAGGAGAAACGGGGTAGACGTCGGCGGAGAGACGCATTAGCCATATTCCGAGGTTGCATGGCGGAACGCCCCTCATGCCCTCCCCTCCTGCCGTCGAATATTACCGGGAAGACAGAAACTCCCGACGGATCTGCCCGCGAAGCTTCCGAACCACGTTCCACGTGTAAATTGCTGAACGAATTGCCACGCTTAATCTCGCCTCATCCCGCCTGCCCCTTTTTCTTCGCAACGAAGCAACTAGCGATGGGACAATTCACCGCGAAATATTGGGCCTCGATTGAATTCAACTGCCACTTGCTTAAAGTCAAAAATAGAGGGTGTAATCGAACACAGCGTTAACCCTCGAGATAGGAATGTGTCAGTCCTACTTACGCGAACTATAAATCTTCTAATCGGATAACTGACGGTTAATTGCTGCTCCATATTATTTCATTAATCACAATCAATAAGTAACAAAAATGCATTGAAGCGTCTATCAGGTACGTTGACGAAGTGAAGTACGCTCGATGTACGGTTGCAACGATTTCTGGAATATCTATCGATAGTATCGATTGCATGCTTATCGATGGAACTTCTGAATCTTCAAAAAATGGCGCGTAGATTTAAATAAGATATAAATGTAGATTACGTCGATGGTAATTAGGAAATATTAATTACATATTGGGTTGCTCCCATCGCTAGCGAAGGGAGTCATTAGGCATTGCTACTCGCGATGATTCACGCGGAATCTGTGATGAATGCATACCGAATAATTTAGATTCACGCGCGTACCGAGATCGCGGGAAGAATGCGAGAGAAATGTGTACAGAATGACTGCATTCCTGAACAGATTGCGTAGTTAATTTGTCGGATCCACCTCGAACAAACCTTGGTCAGGGAAATACGATTGCATGGGTTTATTAACGTTCAACTTAACGATAAATTTTATTCTGAAACACAAAAATTAAATAAAACGGAAATGCACATGCATGTGAAAGAACTTTTTTTTCATTAAAATTTATTCCTGCGCATTTCATCTTACTTAGCTTTTCGATTCTCTATTCCATTCAAGATTTGTATATCATCCCACAAAACAGAGTACCAATTCTCGTGTAACTGAAATATTTATTACTTTGTATTGCTATGAAGAACAATTGCCCACGTGTTTTCTTTAATGTCTGATGCATACATGACAAACCTTCCTTATATGCCGCTGGTAATAGAAGAACGAAGATATACAAACTTGTATACGAATCTGAACTATGCTATGATACCAGGAGATATGCTCGAGGTTGGAATTCGTACAGTTTTACTTGATCGTACAAGTAAAGCATTAAATCGTTCATTTGACGCTCTCCTTCGACGCGTGTGTATTAAAAGACAAGATACTGATGCAAAAGGAAAAAAAATGAGCGGACTATTATACATAATCGTTCGAGCCGTCTTAACGATACTTTACCGACATACTTATTTCTCCACCACGTCCTTCCGTTCTACTCGCAAAGTGGTACTTACTTTAGTGACACAGACTACGATAGTCACGATACAAATGTATGACATTTAAAAAATATGGTACCTCGATGAACCGCTACTCTCGATCGTTCGCGATGCATGATGAAAAAATGAGTATGTAGTCCGATGAAGGGAATGGACTTTTATCCGTACGAGAAAAAGTAGAAAGTGAAACCCTTTCGAAAATTGTAAAATTTATCCGCTCTTTTCAAGTGTCGAGTAAGAAAAACTCCATTTTCTTTTTCGTTGGACCATCCGGTGTACGTAATATGTACAAGCGTTTGTAAGTACATTTAATACTAGCCATTGTTCTCGTCGATTACTTCGTCCACTTGTACTTCCTCTTTCTTTTCAATCTCGTTCGAGTTATCGCAGCTTTCATCCTTCTCGGATTTCACGGAGACGTCAACCACCTCATTACTCTCCACCTCGAGATTATTATCTGGATTTGGATCGCGATTCTCCTCCCCCTCTTCCGTAGATTGCTGAACTTCCGTTGTCGCGGCCAGCGATGCGGATCCGTCGAAGTTCTGCTGATGCTTTCCAAGGCCAACTTGCACCTCTATTAATTCCAGCTCTTCGACCAGTGCCTTTTCTCTTCTTTCTATCTCCTCTGTAACGTCAAATACAAGTGTAACAAAGATTGCCTGCTGTGAGCAAAGGATTTCATCTAAAGGTAGACATACCGTGAAGTTCCTTTGAAGACTGCGCCAATAGTATGTCAGTTTGTGGGTGTTTACGTTTTGGTACATAATAGATCGGAGGATGCGCTCGCGTTTTTATATACGAAGCAAGTGGCAACTGCGCAGCGCGCCAGTCTTGAAACTGCCGACTGCGCGCCAACTTCGCTTCCAACGCCCGG
Source organism: Andrena flavipes (assembly GCA_963971345.1). Classification (NCBI taxonomy): domain Eukaryota; kingdom Metazoa; phylum Arthropoda; class Insecta; order Hymenoptera; family Andrenidae; genus Andrena; species Andrena flavipes. Next base: position 65,687,197 of record OZ020480.1, read on the forward strand.
ACCTCCGCTAATTGTCGCTTGCGCAACAAGAACAATTGTTGCCTTTCCCTTCGTAGTTCCTCCTTCTCTCTCCTTCGAGCCTCTTCTACCCGTGCCTCCACTTCTGCTTTTTTGTCTTCCTGCAGAAAACCATATCTCTCACTGATGTATCACGAAAACATACTTGCTATGCCAATCGAGGGTGTACCTTTGCTTTAAGTTTAGTCTCCTCCTGTCGAAATTTCTGTAGTGTACCTAAAAGAGCTCCAAACATTCGCTTATTCCTCTGTCGACTGCGTTCGTCTATTCTCTCCCGTCTGATAACTTCCTGTCTAGATGGAATTTCTCTCGGGGTTGCTATTACTCTCGAAGACACAGCAGGCTGGGACAAATGTTTAACGTCAATGCTCGGAGCGCGTCTAAATCAGTAATTAAGCGTTATTCAACCTCACCTTGACAACACTATCATCTTCGTCAGCACTATCATCGTTATTGGAAGGAACGCGTGCACTTAAACGGCTGAAGACCGTTTTAGGTTCTCCATTAGAACCCTGCCATCGACGCTTTCCACCTGGCAACTCGTTGTTGGCAAAATCTGAGACCACGCGCCGTCTGTCCTCTTGCAGGGGCCTTTTCTGTGATAGTCTGTTGAAATTGCATTACAGAGGCACACATTGAGAAGCGTGTCCAATACCAAATAAATTTATCAACAGTGCTCTCTTTTGACAATAATTTTACAGGCAATAGGATACTTCGAACACAGTGTTATCAAAATACTTGAAACAAAGGCAATGAAACTGCGATGGAAGCAAATAGAGTGGTCAAGAAAACCTTGAGCACAAGTAATAGGTTATGTTTGTGGACAACAATGTTCGATTAAATAATGAATAAGTTATCGAATAAGACATGGCCTGCAGGATACATACAGGCTTTTAGGAGTTTATAGGGGACATTTAAAAATGAATACGAGTTTAACCTGGGTGGCGGTTGCAGTGGGCCGTTTTCCCCATCAGGAAGATCCCGGCCCAAGATCTTCCGAATACTTCGATCCAATCCTCGGAGACCATCCCGAGCGGATTCTAACAGCGATTCTAGCCTTTCCGCGCCCCAGGCTTCGGGTGTCCCTAATTTTCTCATCTATTTAAATTCTCCACGTTCACTAAAACCACAAAACCAATTTATTAAACGAATCACAAGGATTGTTGTTGAACCGCATCACTGTCGTGGAGCCACCTACAATTTCGTTTCCTTTTTTCCTAATCGATAAGCCTCGGGATTTTTCCGCAGGCTTGTAGATCACGGGCCTAGTGAGTTTCCCCTAATTCCGACTTAATTGAGCCAGCTCATTGGCCAGAGATAACTATGATTAACAATTAGGGAATATTATCATCGCGATATTTATGAATTTATTTACAAACTTCGTAAAAAAGGAAATGAGAAGACGTTTTAAAGCCAGCTTCATAGACTTCGTAGAATTTACTGCTTTTATTCAATGAGAAAAATTGATGAGTTTCTATTACATATATAATTATGATTACTTTCATATTTTATTATAAAAATAGCTTGCAAAAAATATTAACACCTCTTCCCTTCCACTTCCTTTGAAAAACCATAAAGTTTAATGCAAACCGGTGCACATTCTGCACCGGACCTAAGTAAACGATCTATTGGCGGGCAAATTACAACCTGTACACCCAACGTTCGAATGTCACAGTGCCTTTATAGATAATAACTGTTCTTACCCGCTGATATTGTCATCGTGCTTTCTTAGCTTGTTGGAAATAAATAGTACGAATTATATTTTATATATTTAACTATCGCGCAACATGACGAGCTTGCGAAATACAGGGAAATTCCGATTCGACAGAACGGGCACAAGGAATGATCAGAATCAAGAAGGAAATCCATCAGGGTATTGTATTTGTTATTTAAAATGTGACAACTCATAGATTCATTTACATATTGTGAAATATTATACATGTTATTCTTATCTTTATATTTCTCTAGGGAAGCTTCAGGTGGAAGATTAAAAGAGGTCAATGAAAATATCAGAGTGGACGGTTTGTATGGATTTCACAGGGTAACTGATACGAAGGAGAGAACAGGGTTTCTTATTAATATGCACGCAGTAAGCTCCAAAATGATAGTTAACTATTATTTGAGTTACTTCTGTACCACTCCTGATATTTGTATTATTATTTTTTATAGACAGAAATTAGGGAAGACGATAAAAGACTGCAGAGTGGCGTGGACTACTATTTCCTAGAAGAAGACTGCACTAGATTTAAAGTTTCTTATGCGTATTGTCCTTACTTCTATATCTTATGCAGAAAGGACACATACGAAGAAGTTTCCACTGGTTTGAGTAAAAAGTATAGCAGTCTTATACACAAAGTGGAGATCCTTCGTAAAGAGGATCTGGATCTGGTACGATAAAATTAAAAAATATGGGAAGACTCTGCATAATTTTGTACATTTTCTCTTTTTTTTTTTTATAGCCGAATCACCTTACCGGGTTGCAACAGAAGTACATGAAGTTATATTTTCTAAATATCGTGGACTTGACCAAAGTGAGGCGCGATATAATGAAAGCAGTAAAGGTGAATAAGCAGCGACAAAAGGCACATACTTATTACACAGATATGTTGTCGAGTGTGTTAAATCCGGATCAGGAGACATCAAATCACAAAATGCAAACTATAGATTTTATGGATAACATTCTTGATATCAGGTAAGTATCAAGTATAATTGTGTCTTGTGTTCAAGCAACTGTTTGATCTTCGCAATGGTGTGTTTTTGCAGAGAATACGATGTACCACACCATGTAAGGGTGTCTATAGATATGAAAGTCTTTTGCGGAAGGTGGTACTCCATAAAATCAAGGGGAAACGAAACGCCGATTATTACGAAGAGAGATGACATTATTGAACCACTCGAGCCGATCGTATTAGCTTATGATATTGAAACTACAAAGCTTCCTCTCAAATTTCCAGATGCTAATATAGATCAAATCATGATGATATCGTACATGATCGACGGACAGGTACATTTCTTTTAATATTAAAATGTTTTTATATCAGGCCAATATCTAATGCGCGTGTCACGTATTATTTCAGGGATACTTAATAACAAATAGAGAGATAATTTCTAGCGACATCGAAGACTTCGAGTATACTCCGAAACCGGAATTCGAGGGTTTCTTTACCATTTTTAACGAGCCCAATGAGAAAGCCACGATAAAAAGATTCTTCGATCATATAAATGAAATTCGGCCGCATATATTTGTAACATACAACGGCGATTTCTTCGATTGGCCGTTCGTGGAGACCAGAGCAGCTTTCCATAACATGGAGATGAAAGATAGGATTGGATTCTCTAAAAACCGCGACGGTGTTTACTGTAGTAGGCCAGCCATGCACATGGATTGCCTGTGTTGGGTGAGACGTGACTCTTACTTACCTGTAGGCTCTCAGAGTCTGAAATCTGTCGCGAAAGCAAAGCTCAGGTATAATCCAGTTGAACTGGATCCAGAGGACATGTGTCGATTAGCGTCGGAAGAGCCGGCGACTCTTGCCAACTACTCAGTTTCTGATGCAGTTGCAACGTATTATCTCTATCAGAAGTATGTTCACCCTTTCATATTCGCGCTGTGCACTATCATTCCTATGGAGCCGGATGAAGTACTGAGAAAGGGATCTGGTACATTATGCGAGTCTCTTTTGATGGTGGAAGCCTACCAAGCCAACATCATATTCCCTAATAAACAGGAAGCGGAATTAAGCAAATTAACCACAGATGGTCATTTGCTGGACCAGGAGACGTACGTAGGAGGACACGTAGAAGCTCTAGAGTCCGGTGTCTTTAGAGCCGACATTCCCTGCCGTTTCAAGATAATACCGAGCGCGGTAGACGAGCTGATAAGTGGCCTTGAGCATGCTTTGATATATGCTATACAGGAGGAGGAGAAGGTGCCGATAGATATGGTCACGAACTTCAAAGAAGTGGTCGATGAAATCACGGTGAAATTGCAGGCCTTGAAGAGTCAGCCTCTGAGATTGGAAAATCCTGTAATTTATCATTTAGATGTCGGCGCTATGTATCCGAACATCATTTTAACCAATCGCCTTCAGCCATCCGCGATGGTCAACGAGACCGTTTGCGCTGCGTGCGATTACAATAAACAAGGAGCCCTTTGCCAGAGGAAAATGGAGTGGATGTGGAGAGGAGAATGCTTCACTGCGAGCTTAAGCGAGTATCAAAGAATGCAGCAACAGCTAGAAACTGAGAAATTCCCGTCGCAGTTTCCTGGCGGTGCTAAACGAGCCTACCACCAATTGTCCAAAGAAGAACGAGCTACTTACGAGAAGAAAAGGCTCACTGAGTACTGCAGGAAGGCGTATAAGAAAGCGAAGGTCACAAGAATGGAGGAGAGAACGCAAACGATTTGCCAGAAAGAGAATTCCTTTTACGTGGATACTGTCAGAGCGTTCAGGGATAGAAGATACGAGTATAAGGCACTGAATAAAAACGCGAAGCAGCAAGTAGCGGCAGCCGTAGCAAAGGGAGACGCGGGTGACATTAAATCTGCTAAAAGTCGAGAGGTGCTGTACGATTCCTTGCAACTCGCCCACAAGTGTATCTTAAATTCCTTCTACGGCTACGTCATGAGAAAAGGCTCTCGGTGGTTCAGTATGGAAATGGGTGGCATAGTGTGTTACACGGGGGCCCATATTATTATGAAAGCTAGAGAAATTATAGAAAAGATTGGTCGTCCATTGGAATTGGATACCGATGGAATCTGGTGCGTCCTGCCTGCGTCTTTCCCCGATAACGTAGTTTTACATACTACTCACCCAAAGAAGTCGAAGCTTGCTATATCCTATCCGAATGCTATTCTCAACTTCATGGTGAAAGATCAATTTACCAACAACGCATATCACGAGCTCGTTGACCCCGATAATTTAACGTATCAAATTAGAAACGAGAATTCTATATTCTTCGAGGTCGACGGCCCCTACTTGGCTATGGTGTTGCCTGCTGCGAAGGAGGAAGGGAAGAAGTTGAAGAAACGATATGCAGTCTTTAATTTTGACGGTTCCTTGGCCGAGCTGAAAGGTTTCGAAGTGAAGAGGCGAGGTGAACTTCAACTTATCAAGATTTTTCAGACCTCTGTGTTTGAATCTTTCTTGAAAGGCAAGACGTTGGAAGAGTGCTACGCATCTGTAGCCAGGGATGCGGATTATTGGCTCGATATCTTGTACAGCAAGTGCTCGGATATGCCAGACTCAGAATTATTTGAACTTATATCTGAGAATAAATCGATGTCGCGTAAATTGGAGGACTATGGGACTCAGAAGTCCACGTCTATCTCCACTGCAAAGAGATTAGCCGAATTTTTAGGTGATCAAATGGTGAAGGATGCTGGCCTGGCGTGTAAATTTATCATCGCTAATAAACCTCACGGTGCGCCAGTCACGGAGCGGGCGATACCATTGGCCATTTTTCAATCGGAACCAGCAATAAGGAGACATTATTTGCGCAAGTGGTTGAAGGATCCTGGCGTACAAGGCGACAACATACGACAGATTTTAGATTGGGGTTACTACATCGAGAGACTTGGAAGCGCTATTCAAAAGATCATCACTATTCCAGCAGCGATGCAAGGAGTCTCCAATCCTGTCCCTAGAGTGAAGCATCCGGACTGGCTACACAAGAAAGTGATGGAGAAGAGTGCAACTTTCAAGCAGAAGAAAATCACCGATATATTCAGCGCAGTGCCAAGAGACAAAGAACAGGACGCCGACGATCGAGATCAAGAATCATCCGTTCCACGTGATATCGAAGATCTGGGGAGCGGTGACCAGATATTTAAGAAACCACTGCCTGTTGTCAATAAAAGGAAAAGGCAGTGTTCGGAAGAGGACGAGCCGGACAATAGCAACAAAAGCTGGAAAGATGTTTTGGGTGCACCACCGCCAATGGGTACGACAAAGGAAGAAAAACTGAAGTGGTTGGAGTTTCATAAGAAGAAATGGGCCTACCAGGCCAAACAAAGAGCGCAGCATCAGAAGCACAAAAAGAGTAAACGTTCTATGAACGACAATGATGAAGTTAGTTGGGGCGTCGCAAGGAATACTAATACATCCACTTTGGGTGGATTCTTGCGGCGAGCGCAGAAGAAGCTGCTCACCTCGGCGTGGCAAATTATTCAAATATCGGCAACCAATGAGCCTGGTTTATTCCGATTATGGGTACTGGTTGACCAAGATCTCCATCCCCTACGTCTTGTAATTCCGCGTATATTTTATGTAAATAGTCGGAAACCGAAGCCTGATCCAGAGCCTGGTAAACAGGTGTCTTGGATAAAAAGCGCCAAAGTTCTGCCGCGATCGCGGCCCATATACAATCTGTATCGATACTCTGTCCCTGAATCGCAGTATCTGATGCACAGTCAAGAGTTACTGGAAGATTTAAGTAAACCAGAAATCGAAGGAATTTACGAGACTCAAATGTCGTTAGAGTTTAGAGCCATTCTTCAACTAGGGTGCGTCTGTACAGTTGACTCAAAAATTGCGCGTACCATAGCGGATGGCGCAGACACGTTTACTTTGGATCAGCTAGAGTTCAAGAGTATCGCTGTTCAACCATACCTTCGAAACATTCAAACCAGTAACTACGTTTTCCTGTATCATCATTGGAGCTCGAATCAACAAAGAGCATTGTGGGGACTTTTCCTGAACGCGAGCAAAAGAGCTCATATATTCGTTTTGGATTCGGTTTCGACGAATCAGATGCCCAATATGAACACGCTGTATATTCAAGAACGCGACATAGTCGTATCTATGAACGGAGAGGAGAAAGTAAGTGCTTTGCCAGAAGTTATGCAATTTTCAATAAGATTCGAGACGAGCTTTCAGCAAGTCTGCCGTATTTTACAAGTAGCTTTGACTGCGTATAAAAATGAGGGTCACGGGGCAACGATATGCGTTACTCAAACTGCTCTGGATAAAACAGCACTGGTGACCCAAATGCCGCTACTCAACGATTTCCCATTAATTAACACGCACGTACAGGATATCGAAAATTTGTACAGTACCCTGGAATGGCAGAAAGTAGGCGCGAAGATAATGCTACGCCATTACTTCAAGAGCCAACAGATTTTGGAACTAATGGCAGAGCAATGCAGATTCTTCCATGCGCCCATTGGAAACATTCCTGCGGATCCCACCGTGTTCGGTACAGACCTATTTTACGCTAGACACTTGCAGAAAAACAACTTCGTGTTATGGTGTTCTCCAACAGAGAAGCCAGACTTAGGAGGGAGCGAAAACGACGATAACAGATTATTGACAGACTTCGAGGAAAGCTCGCACTGCGCTGCAAACAATCCTGGAACTTATTCTAGCGTATGCATCGAGTTGGAGATAGAAAGTTTGGCAGTGAATACTTTGCTACAGTACCATCATATTCACGACATCGATGGAACTAGTTCATTCGTGGCATTTCATAATCAACAAGCGACGTCCATTCAAGACATGGCCACAGGTGATCGTATGGCAAGCGTAATTCCTAGCTACGATGAGACTGCACTTTGCACTCCCGCCTTCAAGTCACTGCGAAGTATGGTGAACGCGTGGCTGCTAGATATTTCAGTTTACAAGAATGTGTTCGCAGATTACCAAGTTATTCACTTCTATCGATGGCTGCGTTCTCCCAACGCTTTGCTTTACGACCCCGCTTTGAGAAGAACTTTGCACAGTTACATGAAGAAATTATTCATACAGCTGTTAGCCGAGTTCAAAACGTTAGGTTCGATCATCATCTTTGCGAATTTCAATAAGATCATTCTGTGCACCAAAAAGAGGACAGTGAGCGATGCGGTGGGTTACATGGAGTTCGTTGTCCAAACGATACGTAATAAAGAAATCTTCCATAGTATTGAGATCACTTATGAACAGTGCTGGGAATATGTAATATGGCTCGATGTCTATAACTACGCTGGCATACAAGGGAAATTGCCGAAGGATATGGCAGAAGACAGTCAGGATCAAGATACCCTTGGCGAAGATGTCGAGGATGAGGACGACGGCACACCCGAAATAGTGATGAAGTGGAATTTGATGGAGTGTCTTCCCAAAGAGGCTGCGTGTCAATCGAGCTTCAGTGCCATAGTAGCGGGCTACATAAACGCAATTTATCAATTCATGTCTGAGAATGAGCAAATGAACGCCACTATGAGGCCTAGAAGAAGATCATTAAGTCAAAGCTTAACAGCGCAGCTAGGATTAGGATCGCTGGAAAATACCGCAGATTTCGCTAAGAAGCTTATATCAGGGGACATGTCCCAGAAACTTTTTCAAATCGTACAGAAAATATACAAGAAAGTACCAGAAATGGTATTAACTATCCAAGAGTATCCAAACTTAGATTTAGATGGTAAAGAGAGCAAAAGTATTAATCCTGCTCTGGAGTTAATTAAATCAGTTTGCAAGGTTTTATCTCTCGACAAAGAAGTTGAAAGCGAAGTGTACAGTCTGCAAACGAATATGTTACGATTAATCAAAATCGGCAGCTTCAGCGACTCAGTCGAATGGAAAGATCCGTGTATTTCTTTAATCTTGCCCGAGATTATTTGTAAAGCGTGTAACCACACGAGGGACATCGATCTTTGTAAAGATAATTTCTGTATCATAGAGGAAAGCAGATACATGTGGAAGTGTCCCCTTTGCAAAATCAACTACGATAACGAAGAAATAGAATTCCTCTTAATAGATGTATTAAATCGCAAGAGTATGGGGTATATATTGCAGGATCTACAATGCTGTAAATGCAAAGAAATCAAACGAGAAAATATGAACCTACTGTGTTCCTGTTCAGGGGACTTTAAAACTTTAATTCCCAGGGACGAGATAGTGAAGTTCGTGAAGATATGCAAATCGGTTGCCAGGAAGTGTAACATGGAAGGACTGATGGAAATAGTCGAGAATACTAAACTTTTCACCGATTCCGCGTAGTTTTAACGATCTATGTATTTGTACCATAAGTACGTCACGGATTCATATTTCATCTTCGGAATTGTCATTAATCCTGATTTAATTTTATTAAGGATAATGAATCTTGATATACTTACATTTGTAGTTTCACATATACATGTATTTTAATAACTGATGGCTTAAGTTAAATGTAACAATTTTAATACGAATGTTCTAATTATGTGCATCTTCATACATTTAGTTCTTAAAAGGCAAGGTCTCCACTGCTGGATCTGGAATTAGAATTTTTCTTACTTTCTGTACACAATTATGCAGTTCATGAAACGTTAATTTTATATATTGCTAAAGTCTTACGCATACCTTTAAATTGGACCTTGGGAAATTCTGCCATGGCAGCCTTGTTAGCGGCACCAAACTGTTTCGCTAGTCTTTCGAGCTCGGCTTGTCTTTCTCTTTCAATCTCTTCGGTGGGATCGACTAACTTTCCACCGCTATGTTTATCGATGTGATATTAAAGATTCTTAAAGTATCTCTTAGCTGTATGAGATATACAGGGCTTACTTACCTGCTTTTCGATTTGTATTCACGGACTTTATCAATGAACAGTTGCTGTATTGGGTCGCTTGCCTTTTGCAATACGGGTGCAACTATGCCGATGTTGCGTTTCAAGATCTTTGGCACACCAATAGCCAGCCGCTGGGTAAGCATTTTGCCTTAAAAAGTGAAATATGAATAGTTGCTCGGTAATCACAGAAAGTTCGAGAGTAAAGAATGACAAGTGACAGAACTAAGGTCGGTATCAAATATATTGGCCGGTGAGTTTGTTTTCCCGATCAGCGATCGAGGAGAAATCAACCACCACCATCTGACGATCAGAGAGAGAGCGAGAACGTTGAGAAAAGGAGCATCGAGCAGGCAAGCGGTATGGTGGGAGAATACCCCTCACGAAACTCACCGGCCAATATATCTGATACCGACCTTAGTAGCAATTTCGATATGTTTGTAAGTCCTTCGTACAACACAGAACTTTGAAAGTTCAAAGCTCCGAATAAACGAAAAACTACGAAACGACTGAATTTCTCTTACGTAATATATACTATATAATCGATCATTAGGTTATGTCCATTACAAAGAACTGATCACGAAAATTAAAAAATTACAAGGAGAATCTTAACATATCCATAAGTCTCTTTACTAATTCAAATATAACTTAAAATCATTTAATGCAACACATTATTCTTACTTTTTACTTCTTGCACACTTCGGACTTCGGTAACACTTGCTCGTCGATACTAGTCGCCAGAGATCATGCAAGAATATAGAATGAACCCTGCACTAACATAATAAAACTCGAATAAATCCTTCCCAATACTGCAAGACGATTGGTCAAAATATTAAGACGCTAATACCGAACTTATATTCACAGACCCGAAATAACTATCCCGAGAATTAAAACAATCTGATTTTATAAAGAAAATGCACCTAACTACTTGATTTTATATATTTACACATCTTCTGTATTTTTCCCAGCATCCGTATCTTACAAATTCATTTCATACATTCAAAATAATTGCAGAATGTTTATTTTATTCCACAGGAGTACAATTGTGCGCAGAAGATGGAATTTGAAAATTCCTCCTCATCGAATTACGCGCGCTGAAGGCATCGACCAATCTAGTGACTCGTGTTCCTTGACCGTAGCCAGGTTCCAAGAGAAGAAGCCGAGCGTGTCGGCGAATCGCAGCGCGAGACGCGCACGCCCGCCGCTCATTGGCCAAGCACACGTTTCCGTGAGCGGTGGGGAGGAATAGCCCGCTGTTGGTTTCATTCATGAACGGCTGGGTCGCAGCCATAATACATTTGTAATCTGTATTGTGTACGGGTACGCCGCGTTAGTGCTGCCGATGTGCGTGCGCCTCACAGTCGTACACGTGATTCTTGTTTTGTGTTCGGTTGCCTTTTGGTGTTTTACGTGTGCTTCATCTGGCCGATTGACATTGCCGAGCTCCTCACTGGATTTTACGTTGGAAAACAGGTGAGCCCTCGCGTTGAAACTTTCTTAACCTGCGCGGTATCTGCGTGCTTGCGAGGCGCGCGAACACAGTCCTTCGAAACTTTTCGAACGACCAGCGAACTTTTTCGATTCGACATTCTTTAATCGGAGAATTAGGCGAACGGTGGATACAGGCGCACGGTAGGCTCTTACGAAAGGGTAGAACGTAGCGGTCACGAGAAAAGTGCACGCCTACGCGCGGGCAGGCCTATATTTGTTTTGACGGAGTGTTCATTGGCTACTTTGCATCCCACGGACAGTGGGAAACATCGCCAAGACGAGCGTTATAGGAATGTTATCCCCGATACGCGTACGGATCTCTTGTTTGTTCCCGAGTCGTTCGAGGAGGCAGAGTTTACTGTCCAGTCCGTGCCGGCTAGAATCAAAGTCGGCGACGCTGAATTGTATTCTCGGCCTTTACGCATTCGCTGTTGATCTAGAATCTGCCAGCTCTTTGTGTCTCGATGTGGCCGCCGCGTAATCCAAACAAAACATATTTTTTTCATATCCCGCTCGCCCTTCGGTTGTGTACATACTGAGAAACAATCGTGACGTGGTTTCTAAGCATCCTGAATATTCCAAGAGGGCCAAATTTATCTTGCCCTGTTGTTCCTTCGACTTTAAACAGATTTGTGCAAAAGATACATCGCGTGCACGGACACCGTGCCTCAAGCAGGTCGTGATTTATGTCGGAACAGTTGGAAGATTATCGTAGTTTCGTGATTGATCGATATCGATCGTAAATGTATCGCGCACCTGATAATCGATATCGCATCTTGCGTCACGTACAATTCCGCTTTTATCGTCTCTACCGAACGCGTACTACGGCAGGTTCGCGGAATCTTTTAACGGTCGCCTCTTCCAAGTAAGTGTCCAGTGAAAATAAATTTTCGTTCGGTCGGGGGACATTCACTGCGATGATAGTGAGTCATGAAACACAATGAAGTGCATTGTACAAGTAAAAGAATGTACGGCATGATTAACGAACGAGCGTGCTACGTAACGCTTAGATAATGGATTTTCATTGCGATCCTTCGCGTGTTCTCATCTCCGTATTAGATAATCCGAGACGGTGCACGCGTTTACTATCGAAATCACATACATGTTTCCATAGATAGTGCGATCATTCATATTCCTTATCAAAGGTATCAAAATAGGAGGCGTGGCAAGTCATAAACGGTAATGCTCCTAATCGCGAAATCTTATGGAAAGTGACCTTCGAGAAATTTTTTTATAACATATTAGAAATGCTGTGGTATTTTGATAAAAAAAAATTTTGGACACAAAAACGTATATCATAAGATCCCCCACCCCCCTTGCTCCCAGAAATTCGTCACCCACGAAGTTGCTTAATAAAGAGTCATCGCTGCCAACCCATTAGAAACAATAAAAACGAATGACTCTTTCATTAGTCCCAACATGGCGGCCGAGGGAAGCTGTATTTTCAAATTTATCCGAATATTTTAACGCGCCGATAAACAGTTTCTGTGGTGTCTGGATTAAGTTTTTATACCGCGTCTGTGTAACATATTTCGCTGGTAACTGGTGTCGGTAATATTTCCGTCGAAGCAGCGTTTGATATACATACAAAGAGGATGGTATAGAGGGAGAGAGAGGACTGGGGACGTGGGGATGGTTATGTGGTAGAGGCGACGAGCTAGAGGGAGACGGAAAAAGAGTGCGTTGGACAGTGTAGAAGTTGAGCGTACACGAAGGGATGGGACGGCTAGCCTGGCAATTTAAAAAAGGAACGCGATGCCCTCGGTGTTGGCGGGTCGAATGGTTTTTGTACACTTTCTCGGGATCTCTGGGAGTGCGGCATGGCAACGTCGCGACCTACCATGCTTCCCTCGTTTGTCTTCCCGGCCGTTTCTCCTCTGCCAAAGACGCGACAAATATCAAAGGCCAGAAGACGCACCGCGATGACAAAGCTGCGCGTATACACACGTTCGTGACATCGAGACGGAAGGGAGAAGAGAAAGAGACGGGTAGAAAGCCAGAGATAAAGGGACCAGAGCATGCGCGCGAGAAAGAGGCGAGAGAAACCCGTTGATCGGTTCGGACAGGCGATTCGTGTTCCGTCAAACGTCTTTTATAAAGGAAATAACGATCGGGTAAGAAGAATTGCCAATTTGGGGATAAATGTGTGCTTCGTTTTTTCACCGCTGGGTGGAGTCGTCTTCCATATCCGCGAAGTTTGCGTGTCGAAGCGTGGCTCGATGCTCGTTCGATGGCTGTAGATCGTATCGATGCAATCTCGATAATCGGAATTGCTCGTCTAGCTGGTTACAGTTCGGCCCCTCGGTCTAACGGTCATTCTCGCGCGCGTTCGTTTCTTTTTACGTCGTCCCGAGTTCGGGAAAGTGCGGTTCGGGTGAAAATGAAATTCAGTTGGGCTTAATTAGTGGGCAAGTTCGAGGCGCATCGGGATTTTTCCCCACATGGGCTGGTCGTGGGCGCCGAGAGCTTGCATACGGGTCCACGCATCCCGTGACCCGAAGGAACGTCTGCCCGCATCTGGAAACCCAGCGGCAGCTCCTCCAAAGATATTATATTGCTCTCTCGGCGGAGTTGAAACAATAGACACTTCAACTCCTCGAAGGACAGGCCAGTTTTGTACACGGTGTCTCAGAAAAACGTAGCCAAGATCGCGGCAGGTTCGTAAACGAACAGTTTTCCAATTTCTTCTACCGCGTGTAAGAACATTAACACTTCGTCGGTCCGCCATGTTGTTTTAGTAGTTTAACGAATTCTCATTGTGACTGTGCGCGGGTATTTTAAAAATTCAATATATCGAAAACGAAGAGTCGTACGAAGAAATTGCATCCCACGTTTTCAATTTCTTTCTTTCTTAGGGGTGCCCTTTTTCTCGAGCTGGGTCATTTTTTTAGGGCTACACTTTTCTTCGGGTTAGGTTGCCTCTTTTTAGCTTACATTCTTATACGAATTAACTCTCCATCGGACTAACTTACGACCAGGAAAGTCATTTATTTTTTTATTTAAATCCGTTCTACTTGCCTTCCTTCGCGTCTTCATTCCCCTGCAGGAACGGGAAACGTAAAAGCCAGCGCTAACTCGTCTAATGCTGCGTGCCCATTGCACCGTGTCCACACTGTCAGAAAACTCGCAGAGTGAAACAAACTGGAAGCGTTACGACTTCACCCCGGCCGTATCGAGCGATCTTTTCTTTCGCTTTCGTTACTCGGGAACGCAGGTAGACGCACCCGTGTGGAAATGGCATCCTCGTATTTGCGCGGAAGTTAGCCGGACACACTTTAAAAGCCCTGCTCCCTTCTAACCGCCCCCTGATTTCCAGATACAACGGGAACACGCGTGGAGAGTGTCCGTCCGAAAAACAACGGTCAGAGTTACACTGAATTGTTGTAAGAGTCCCAACGGCCTCAAGTATACGATAACCGTTGAACATTATCGGTGCAACGATTCGAATTGGATCCGCAGAATTTATATCGAAAGAAGGCGCGGCTAGTCGGGATCAAAATTGCACGTATAATAAATTGATTTTTCGTGTCGCGGCGAGCCCAATCGATCTTCACGGCATTCGCGAAGATGAAGGTCGCGATTATTTATCAGTCGCTCGGTAAGATACGTTTGGCTTTTATCGGATTCACCAGAATCTTCCCTGGAATTTGATCTTTCGCTGCGTCGATAGCACGTTTATTGCTAGCTCGCCGAGGACCGTCGCGGTATGCTTTTCAGAAAGGCCTCCGTGCCCGATAAGCGAATCACACGGGCGTATGTTTTGCCGCGTCGGATCGATAGCCATCTGCTCGAAGATAAGGACGGTTATCTGGCTCGATCGAAAGCTGTGGGCATTGTTAATGTGCTGTTCAAAACAACGCCATGGGGGAGCGGAACTGGCCTTCCCCCTTTCTCACTCTTGTCCCCTGTTTTCCTCCGTTTTACCTTAAATCCTTGAGATTATTTAGTATCGCTGTCTGGAACGCTCCAAGTTTATCGAGGATGTTATTTGCTTTTGATAAACTAACCGCTGTTAGGAAATTAATGCAATTTTATCGAGTTATTTGCGATCATCTGGCCGTCTGGTTTTAGTATCTCTGATAGTGGGATGTTTGTATTTATCTTGGGAAATTATCGGTTGCTCTGGTGTACAAAAACGGCAGATTTTACTTTCAGTATATTCGTCATTCTGCAATATTGTTACTGAGAAAGATAGAAACCCCACAGCTTTCCCGGTTTAAACTGCTTAAGTTTTTACGAAGGTAGTTCTAGACACCTTGTACGGAGGAGAGGGTTAAAACCCCAGAATTCTGAAAGGCATTGTAGCCGAGGCAGATTTTTGCCCGCGCCTAAAGAGCCGTGAGAGTCGATGGCGGTGCTCGAGCACTTTTCCACCTACCATCTGTCGTTTGGGCTTCCAGCCGGAGTAACCTGATCTTCGTAGAAACCAGGGTTCGAAAACCTCCTACGTACGCCATGGTGCCCTGCACTTCGCATCCCCTTACACGTTGAATCTCGTAAAAAAGTCGCACTGCTAGCGTGTCATACAGAAATTCATCCACAGGCTAATATAATTTCTAAAATAAAATCTTCAATAATAATATCGTGGTACAGTTTCAATTCCCCTGATAGAAGCAAGTTGCAAGTTTTACGTTATTCGCGTAAGTTTGCTGTCCACTTGGGATCGTTGGGAGAAGCGCAACGTTCCAAGCGTTTCAGGGCACGCGAGATGATGGAAAAAGGAGGACCGTCAGAGTTGCCGCGTCATGTGGCCGAGAATTTACTGTACAGGTTGCGAATAAAAAGGGAACGGTGTGATTTAGCATCAGCAGGCCCGGCGCAGAAACGCTTGGTTCGTTGAACGTCTGTTTTTAAAGCTCGTCGCGACCGCCGTTAAGCGTCCCAAACTAAAAGTTATGCTTTTCACGTGCCGCCCCGGCTAAATATCAAATTTACGCCCCTCGAGCGGCGTGGTAAACTCTCCGCTGCGGGCGAATATTAAGAGCCGAGGTACCAGAATAAAGTTTATAGGGCTGGGCCAATTGAGCCGCGATTCAATCCGCTAAACGAACGCCTCTGTATCTTTAAACAACTTTTCGGCTTTCCTATCGCTGAATGGATTCTCTTGTTGCAGCCAAAATGGATATGGAATCCCTGTACGACTACGGGGAGGAGGAGCAGGACTTCTACGAGGAGAGTCCTGGCACAAGGAAGGGCTACCCCATCGATCACAGATCTATCAAGGTCAGTGGTGCACTTGAACGTTCTCTTGCATGCGTCGGAGCGAGGGCAACGCAGGAAGGAAGGCCTCGGCTACTTGCCGTTTAAATTTAACCCCAGAACGAGAGATACCCCACAGGTGGACACGTAATTACACCGCGGGGCGGGGAGGGGTCTAATTTTAAAGCGGGCCACGCGCGCGCAATTTCGAAATAGAAGTTTTCCCAGCGAAAAAGTCTCTCTGCGCCTCTCTATCCCTGTGGGATTATATTTTCGGTGCCCTCTTTGACGGCACCGCCTTTCTGCTTGCCAACGTTCGTCGCTTTGTAATTTTCCGCGTGCTGGCGCTCGTGCTCGCTCGATTCTCTCGATCAAATTCCAAATTGGCACCCACGTTACGAAAGGTGTAGTTTTTTTAAAAGTGAAACCGAGAAATCGATATAGGGTAAATCCGGGAGACGCAGTTGACCTAATATAAAATGGCTATTAAAACTAATATAGAAATTACTTATTTTATCAGAAGAAATCTATATGTTCAGAATTTTATGCCGATTCAGAAAAACTGGTCGATATTTGCTTTAATACAATATTTACCGTGAATCGGGTTGGACACTGAAGTCGTGACATCTGACCACCTCTGCCGAGGTGCCGGGAGAAATGGTTTACGTCGTTGGCAGAGACCACTCACATAATTATTCATGGAAAATTAATAAAAGATAAAGCAAAATTATTTATTAGTGAATACAACTACAGATTCATTGATATTTAATTTGTTTACGCTAAATAAGTAAAGAACACATCAAAGGAAAAGTGAATACTGGCGATTAGGAAGGCAAAATGAATACAAAAGTGTATAAATAAACTAAATAATAAAAAATAATAAGAAAATAAACAAAAATAATAAAAAAATCAACTCGACCATCTCTCCTTTTTGCAGAGAAACAAGGTCATCTCGTTAACTTTGAGAGAAAGAGTTAATATTATTATCCCAAACATTAAACGAAAATAAACTTAGAAATATATTTTAAATAAAAGAGGTTAAATGTAACCTCAATTTACCTTTTAAAGCCTATAAATCCAGAAAAAACACAGAAGGAAGCGAAATGTCGCTAATCATTCAACTATTTGGCTTCTAGAGAAGTAATTGGTCTGCACTTTAACGGATTTTTACATAGAGAGTCTGAAATATAGCCAACTCTCCGGCCCGACCGCGTCTCCCGGATTTACCCTAGGACGAGCACCCCTTATCGCGTAACACTAGGGAGGAGAGTAGAGACGAGTTACGACGAAGGGGGGAACGCAACGTCATTTTTGGAAATTGTTAATTAAAGCTGACGAGTAGTGAAGAGCGCCAGTGAGCGTTTCGTTGGCCAGCGAAGCTCGTCGAAATAGGCCAATCCGACTCTATTTTCGCGGGCGATAGTTGACGTTGGCAGAGCTCGCGATTGTACGAGTGCCAGTAACAATTCGTTCTCCTCGCTGCTCTCCGCCTTCGTTTCATGAATGAACGTGGATCCAGCCGCATCGTCCACTGCCCTCCTCCCGCCTCCCTCTGACCTCTCGTGTTCCCCGTCTAACGCTTCTAACTCTTCTTCTCAATCCTCTCTCTTTCAATCTCCTCTCCGTGTTTCACTCTCTGCCCATGTCTCGGTGCTCCCTTTCTGACTCACGGGATCATTCTTCTTGGCCTTAACTCCTTTATTCTCCACCCTCGGGTTTCTTCCTCGGAGCAGAGGTGGGATAAACGGCGTGGGAGCAGCGATAGATAACGAATAGGAGCTAGGTGGGTTAAGTATTCCGTGGCGTCGAACGTATACTTTAACCAAGGTGCATCGTTGCAGCAGGAGTGTGGTTTAAAGTGCTTTGTACGCTGGAGAGGGTATTAGGGTAGGCCTGGGTGCTCCGGTGACAGGTGTTTGCCCCAGAGACAGGGACCCGGTATCTGTTACCTAGATCCGATAGACAGTCTCTCCTCTAGAATCGTAGCTACCGATAATTTCGTCTGGAAAGCTGTAGTAGCTTTCTACTAGGGTTCAAACACGTCATCTCGTTGCTCCATTGACTGCGGAGCGATCTTGGACGCGATGAAGAGGGCAGAAACGGGGGCGATATCCCGCGAAAGCGAGAGGAATATGGAAGAAACGGAAAGCCGAGAGAGGCGAGAGTCGGCCGGGAGGAGGGCGCAGGGAAGAAAAGCGTGCACGCCGTGAACCGCTCGGGGGAGGAGAAAGGAGAGAAATATCTAAGTCGCCAGAAATAGCATCCCTTCTCGCAGCCTGCCGGCCAGACCTTCTGCATGCGCGACCCGTTCTAGTCGCATGCATGCACCGTTGCCTCACCTCTACGTCACAAACTCTGCAGTCCCTTTCTCTCTCTTCGACCTGCCTCTCTCGCCCCCTTGCGTATTTTCATTAACGCGCCGGGGGTTGACGGCAAATTACGTCGTTATATAATCCAGCTGCCATCGCGGTGGCGAGTCACGTGCGCCGCCACCTCCTACAACAACGATAATACCGATCTCGATGGGACAGCTCCGCGATATTCAAATTTGTTAAAAGAAAGAAGCTTGAAAGTGGCGTGATGGAAAAGTGGTTGCACGGGGTTCGTAGGAATGTAGATTCTGGAATATGTGGCGCCACTTTTGGAACGCCCTGTACGGAGCATTGAAGTAGCTGAGGTGAATTAGAACCTGACCGAGGATAGAAGCCTGTCCAGAGCAATTAGGGACTTGAAATCGTTGCGTTCACCCGCCATCGATTCAGGATTAAACGATTTGGGCGTGGTGCATCCGTTTCCTTTCCTACCTTCCCGCCGCATACTGATTACACCTGTTTTCCCTGGAGGATAGTCCTCGGTCTAATCGAATCAACGACCAACTTTTCACACCGTTAGTTTGTCCTTTATTTCCAATCAGTACCTATTCCAGTTAATTATCTATCTTCCTTGGAACTCGTTAAGCTTTGAGCGCAGAATTCTCCAGTCCACTTGCGAATGTCCGTACGATCTCTTACGCGTTACCGATAATTAGACCCGTTTTCTTACGAGCCATCTGCCGGTGAATATTAAATAAGAGGAAAGCGGGCCAGCTGTTGCGTTAACCGGGCACAGGAACTGGCCACTTGGTTGTTCCTACAGCGGAAGTCCTCCGAAGATATTCGCCTCGGAAAGTGATATATCCCTTGTTCGCGCCTCGACCCTTCCCCTCGATGCGATCTATCCAGGATCACGGATCGTTGGCTGGTCAACTCGAACGACACCGGACCCATGTGTCTCACGGAGTCGCGCGCGGATTTACAAAGTTCTAAATATACGGTGTAACCTTTGCGTTTAACTAGGGGGGGAGGCAGTCGATACGTGGTATTTATATCGCGAACAAGATGATCTAGCAGAAAAGTTTTTAATCGCGCGTGTCCCCTGTCATTCATCGGAGATAAATAGGATCGACGTATAAATAGACCAGCGAACAGATGAATGGTGGACACGGGGTTATGTATTCATAGCCGTTACTCCATTGACGATTTCGTCGCGTTCGCTGGGCAACGGATCGCGGGCTGCTGGAGATTCATATTCAATTCATTTCATAGTAAAATGAAGTATAGTCACCTGTACTTAAAGAAGCTTCTGCGACCATTATACTTTATTTTTTAATTTATTATTAACCATCAAGCATTTCGACAAAATAGCAAAGAAAACTTACCTACTTTTCTTAGCAGCTAAACTGTAAGAATTAATTAGGAACATGCCGGGATCGATAAACGCAACGTTTAATCAGCTAATTAAGCTCGGGATGCCTCCTCGAGAGGTTTATCTTATCAATAGTACGCTCGGTGGTAAGACGCGCGCTTGTGCCAGGCGACATTCGGTCTAAAAAAACAACGATATTACATTCATTCATGGTAATCGACGGGTATAACTCGCGGACTTTCTTACTCGATGCACTTCTACACCCTCGCCGCCTACGATAACCGTTCCGATCGATTCGCTTCGCCGCTGCAGCTTTGAAACAGTCCAACGAACCGCCCGACAAAATCCTCCACAAATTCTCCAATCTATCTCGTCCCATCAATAATCAATTTCTCCTGAATACACGATCGCGCTTTTAAATTCGTCAGCGGGTCGGGCGCGATTAAAGATGAAACGCGAAACGTCGGGCTCATTAATGCTGCACTTCACCCGCGTTACTACTTGTCGATATCGCCGAGCACCGTGAAATATTTCACGCGTACATTCGGCGGCGGCCGAAATCTGTATCGATGTAAAGGGGTCGAACGGAATAGGACCCAGGATCGATTCAGATGGAATTGTTTCGCGTGGAACCCCGTACGACTCGATCTGGAAAAAAGATTCTCGGTGGTTCGCGCTGCCCACGGTAGCTGTTGCTGCGTGGCTCGAATAGATTTACATGTCTGAAAGGACCATTACCGGGAACGCGGTTGAAAATCTATTTCTGCACGGTCGCCACTTCGAAACAATCCTGCTTGGCTATTGCTCGTTGAACTCGCCGAGGATTCCCACACGACTACTCCCCCTTGTTTCGCGACTCGACGGAAATACCCGCGATATTCTTGCGATTCATCGTTCGTCCTCGAGGGATTCAATGGGGCTAGCACTGTGCCAATCGCGAACGTTCCGTCGTCCATCCACGGCGCTGGGTGACGGAGGATTCCTTTGGAAAGCTCGGAGGACTTTTGCCCGCGCTACAACTCGGAAGCCACTCGAAGCATTCCAAGCGAACGATACCCCGATAGCATTAGCGAGGAGGATCTTGGAAGTAGGCAGTTGGCTGAGGACGTTCCTCGACTTTGGGATGCGAATTTAACGCGCTTCGAAGGGCGATCTTCAAAGAAGGGGATATGGAACCTAGCGTTCTCTCGGCAACTCCCACGCGAGTTGAAGCTCGATCGCTTGCAGTACACAGCTTTTCGTTCGGGAGTATCGTAAGATGACACCTTGCGTGGAGGCATCCGATGTAACAATGGAGGAGCGAGGAAAGAAGAGCAAAGAAGTGACGAACGAGACCAGATGGTAAAAATAGCGACTGGATTGTAGGGGGAGAGGAGAAACCGCGTGTGCTAATAGCTTCTTTTCGTTTCTTCCTTTCAAGGGCGTTTTCGACGATCTTCTGTTCTCCTTTTGAATCTCGCCACTGCGTTCTGTCAGCCAGCCAGTAGCTCTGCCCTCTCCTGCTCCTCTCTTCTCTTTTCACGATTCTCTCTGTCCCCCTACCACCGTCGGGCCTCTGTTACTCATTCATTCAGAGAACCGAGTCCGAGCTCCGTTCAGAATGGAGCATAATGCCGAGTTCTTATACGAACCGGGTCGTCGCGCTGTCCGATGGAACGGACTTTATGCATAAAGACGAAGGCTTAACGCCTCGCACGGCGCTCCTCGTGGAATTCCCCTCCGGGTCGACTTTTATCGTCCTTTGATTCGAACTTAAAAAGTCTAGAAACAAGCTCCTTTGGAAGGTACTAAGTTTCCCTCGCGCTCCCAATAATTTCGTTTACAGATCGTCCTCCTCGATTATTTCTCTTGCAGAGCACGATTAATCTTCGCGTCGGAGCAGATTCGTTAAATACAACGAATCAGTCGATTTCGCGTGTATCGATTACGTTCGACGATACACGGGATTGGTTCAGCAGGATAAAGGAGCCTCGGTTATTTCTGGCCGTTCTTGCGGGGCGAGCACGGTTTCCGAGGAATCGTGGCGAGTTGCGTCACACGCAATTCGCGCGACGATTAATTTATCTAGCGCGGTGCACAGTCATCGACTGCGAGTGAGTGAACGCGGCGCTCGCGTGGCGTGGGTGGGACTCTGCGGCTCTGGTCTATTAGTAACTCTGCATTCCTAATGAGCTCGGTGGCGCATCTTCGAAATTCCCACCCGAGATCCGAGGGACGATGCCCAACGAATAGGTACCGCATGGATGCAGATTTGCGCGGGACACGGAGTAGGTACATGCGCGCTTGTTGGGACGGAGGGGCCACCGAACGTTCGATCACGTAGCGAAACGCCGCGGAACGAATCGCTTCGCGGCAGCGTATCGTTCGAATGCCGATGATGAAAGAGGAAGAGATAGGTAAACAGATAGATGGACGGGGAGAAAGACGGCGGCAGGGAGCGCGTGACAAGAATTACGATCCCGGTCTTATCTGCATACACGTGTTGCATGCGTATACCGGCAGTGTACGTAAGGGGAAAATAATTATCGTGGAAGACACAGTGGGGCCGTTGTTCGAGTCACGATTTAATCGTGCAACCCTCCGCAACGCGCAGTCTCGTTCTCTTTTTGCTCGTTGCCCCTTGGATCTGTAATTCATCTACATTTTCTGCGTCCTCCTGAATTCTTCGGATTTCAACTTGTTGATCGATCTGCCGCGTGAAATCTGTGCTGCTACGATGCTCAGAGCCCCAGTGACACCGCGAACTTCGGCATGTACGCCAATCTGCGGGCCACGACCGCCTGCTGGCGGAGAAAGGGAAGGGTGACTGATGCGCTATAGACAGCGGCAGGACGGGGAGGAGGTGGAGGCAGGAGGGGAGGGTGCAATGAATTAGAGGGGAACGACGGGATGGACGAGACGGGCGAGGGGCACAGGGGGCAAGGGAGTAGCGTAAAAGGACAGCGCTGAAGAAGCGAGGGTGTAGAAGGGGCGTGGAGGGGAAGAGCGTAGGTACGACGAGGTTGGAACGTTGCATCGCGTCGCTGCGCTGTCGTTGCATTGCGTACCGTTGCGTCACTCTCTTGTGCAGCGTTTCATTCAACTTGGAGTAGTCCCTCGCAGCGAAGGTCAAGCGGTCGTGGCTGTCGCTGCGCCGACTCGATGTATCCTTCCACGATCTTCCCCTCTCTTCTCCATGCGCGTATGTCTCGCTACCTTCGTTTCACCGCCACTATTCGGAGCATGGGACGATCGTTCCCTTGTGTCCATCAAGTACTCCTGCCTTCAAGTTTGATTCCGTTTTGAATCGCGTTTCTTCAGCCTCTCCGTCCTACATAACCCCCCTCTTCTCCTTTCTCGATCCCCTCGGTCATCCGTCTCGGCTTTTCTCCGTCTCCTTCCACCCCCGGACAGCCTGTCCTCCGTTTCTCTCGCCTCCCCGTTCTTATTCAGCGATTCCATCTCCCCCCGCTGCGGCCCCGGCCCGTCCAGCTCTCCTTTATTCCTCCGCCTTCCCCTTTGTCGCCATCGTGCGGCCGTTCTCCTTGTCCCTCGCGCTGCTCTTTTTCCGCTCCTCTCCCCTTCCGGCACGTCGCTTCGGCAGGTTCACCGTCCATTCATGCCTTCGCCGAGACACCGTCTCCTCTTTGATCTAGCCTCGCGCGATCCCCACCTTCCCCTTTCTCCCCGACGTCGGCGATCTTCGTCGCTCTCCCTCCTCCGCTCGGCGGAGCGGTCGGATCCAGAGTCGAGCCACTCGATCGTCCGAGTAACTCGGGGGAATTCGATACGTCGGATCGTTGCACGAGTTAGGCATCGTTGTAAATGATTCGCTGGCTTTTGAATGCTCGAAACGACCTGCTTCGACGCGCTGCTATAGTCAGGAGAGAATGAGTCGGGCGTTTGTGGCCGCTGCTTCCCTCTCGAACGATCTATATAACCGATCTTCAATATGGCTGCTGCTACCTGCTCTGTATACCATGTTCCTTAAAACAGAGAGATGCTTCTTGGGTGCAGGGAGAGGGCATCGGTAGATCCGTGCCGCTCCGCTCGACCAGAGAGGATTCACGGGAAATCCGTGGAAAGCGCATGGAAAGAGAGTAACGGAGCGGATTAAAGGAGATATGGTGGTGGGCTTTTTCTTTCAGCGCGAGGCTAGAGGCGTGGGCAGCTATCTGGGAGGAGGCAGCATTACCGACGGCGGAGGCATGTTGACGGTTATGGCGAAGTTGATGAAACAGGAGCTGGCCTCTGACGCCGAGGAAGAGGGCCTGGTGCCTGCCCTCTCCGGCAGGTTCACCTCGATGCGGAAGGTGCCCTCTCTCTCCGACCTGTCCGACCCCGAGAGCTCCCTAGGTGAGTTTTTTTTGCCAACGTTTCTCCTCTCGCGAGGCTGCTGACGGGCCTGCAGCTGGCTGGAGATCACCCACGGTCCACCTTCTTTGTAAATTTCCAAAGTGGCTCTACCGTCAACCCTTCGCGATCTTTCGCGTTGAATTTCAGTATGTAACACGGGTGAATATCTAACGGTCTAAACTCTAAAGGGTGGCTCCTCGGCGGCCAACTAAGATTCAATCCACCACAGATTAAACTCCCACCTGTTCCCCATTAAATTCTTCCTCCGCCTCGAGTACCTCCCCCCGAAAACACGAAGGACGCTCCCACGAGTGTGTGATTTCCAGCGGCGTGTGTTGGTCAGCTCGAGAGCCTCACCCTCCCAGCCGCTTCTGTTTCTCGCCGAAACGCTCGGAACGCTGGGTTTCGGGGCGGCCGATCAACCGATTGCGTCGCTGAATAGGCAGCGATCGTGACGCTCGTGGAGCGTCGGCGTGAGAAACTTGCACGCTCGCCGCGCGTGTTTACCCAGCTCGAGCCCAGCAATCGCCGAGGCAAATGTTTCAATTAGCCGTGTACGCTGCCATTGTAGTTTTAACGCGCTACGAGATACCTATTACGCGTTTCGAGGGCCGCGCAGCGCGCAGGCGCGACGTTTTAATTCACCGCGCGCGTTTCGCTACCGGTTCGGATCGACCACCTCGAATTCTCCGCTTATACACTCCCTCCTGTTACTCAGCTAACCTGCTTCTCCTGTATCTTATACAAACCTGCTAGTAAGTCTTCTTCTCGAAACATCCACTCAGAAGCAAAAATCCCCAACTAGGAAATTAAAAAAAATTATGAAACTTTGGGGATATGTAGAGGATAAATATCTTCCTTTGCTCCACAAATTCACTCTGGCTATTTTCCGATTTTATGTTATAACTCGCGAACTGTAAGAACTGTGAGTTGCCAAATGATAGTCCTAATTGAGAAATGTAACTTTTGTCTGAAAATATTTATTCTATCTCTTAGTAGCAAAAAGAAATTGCGTAATATATCCCCAAAGTTTTATAAGTTTTCAATTTCTAAATTATTTATTTTAAATTTTAAATTCTTCGGGTTGGGTATCTTCCCTTATCAGTTCCCTGATATCTGCAGAGGCACGCGTGCGAACGTGACTCGAGATCGTTTCGCAGTTGGAGAGATCGTAGATTCGCAGGCAAGCTCGAATATTGTTTGTTATCGATTAGGATAGTAGGGTAGGAGTTGTGATTGGAAGGAATTGTGAAATCAGCATTTCGCGGGCTCTCTGTAACGCGATCGATGCGGCGCGGGCGCGCGGCGTCCTGTTAGCCGTCGGGATTGTGACACTAAAAGGTGCACTTACACCGAGCGTCGCTTGCATAATACGAGCGGTAGCTGCATAAGCACTTACTCGTGTATAACTTGTCCGATTAGATCGCGCGACGTTGCGTGTCGCGCTCTGTTTTAACATTTAAAACGGCAGCGAGGTGAAAAAAGTCGATGGGCCTCGCCTGCGACTTCATTTTTTTTTCTCGTTGGGAGAGGGGATGAAAAGGAGCTGCTGGTAGAGGCACTCCAGTGTCTTTAATCGTATGGGAATCTGTTGAAAGAATCATGAATGACGGAGTTGCATAGCATCATCCGAAGCTTTAGTTAGTTTCATGCTTATCGATGAGGAAAAGTGCAAGGTTCTCCGAAAACCATCGATTGCGATCGATCGATTTGCTCGCGGTTAGATGGTTGATAGACGAGATTTAGATGTTGAACTGATAGAAGATCCATCCGCGATCGAATCTGAAGACCACCGATGGCGGACCTACGCGAAGTGCAACGTCCACGTGCTATCCGATTTCACGAGTTAACGCTCGCGATGCTGCAACGTTGAAACGCGAAACGGCATTGCGTTTAATTGGACCTGACGCGCCTCGTCCCCCGTGTAGTCTTGCCTCTGAACATAACGCCTTCATAACGTTGCCAATTAATTGCTGGCCGGGCTACGGGAGGATCTTTAACCCACGAAATCCGCGTGTCGGCGGCGGAAAAGAAATCTGTATGGATTCTATCGCGAGCTGGGAATCTATCGAAGCTTCACCTTTCCAATACTCCTATAGCGGAGCTAGTATTGTCTCGATTGAACGTATATGGGAAGGAACTCGTGTCCTTGACAGTGAACGCTTCGACGTAGCGCAATTGCGTCAATGCAGTCGGCACAATGGCTGTTGGTATGCACCGCCACGGGCATTCTTCTTCCTTTAAAGGGTTCAACGAAAATATCCATAGATCGGATAGTGGGGAGTTCTGAAATTGGCGATCTGCCTGTTTCTCGGAAAGCTCGAGCAATTCCAACGGGCTACTTCGATCGGGGGGGAGCCTCCGCGATCCATCGTCTCTCTTTTTACGAGCGCAGAGGTTTCGCAATTCGAGCTCCCTAATTGCAGCCAGAAGCTAGAGAAATCCGAGAGGGAACGATCACTGTTTCGTCTAATTGTACTCGAATGACTTGCTGCTCGAGCGATTCCTGTGCCGATTAACGGGCCGAAGAGGTGGCAAGATTCCGAAATTGATTCCGTGGTGGAAATCACGAAAAACCGTGCCGCGATAATCGGCTGGCATGTCGAGCACGGAGCAGGAGTAATTCTTGTTACTCGCGGCTCGGCGAGCACGATCAAAATGTAGCGAGAATTTACGAATTGGATAATCAGCAGCATCCTCATTAAGGCCCCCCCACTGAACGCCCCCGCCTTCCATTCTCCTCTACTGGCGTGTGTACGCGGGCGCATACGCACGTAGCATCCTCGTGTCGCGTCCACCCACTTATCAATCCACTCTTACACGCTCGCCACTGCACGACAATTTTTCACTGATTCCGCACTTTTCCAACGCGCCACGCGTGAATCATACTTGGAAACCTTTCAGCCTCTCTCCCTCTCCCCCTCTCTCTTTCTCTGCCGTGTTTTCCCCGTTTCGACGCGGCTCAGTTCGATTTCTGCGAGATGGAAAAGCGCTCCACCCGATCGTGGAAAATAAAATGATTTCGAACGAAGAGGGAAAATTGCAGTTGACTTGTCACTGGAAATTTCTTCGTTCGACCAAGTCACGAATAAATATATATGTCGCAGGTAATCGTGTCTCTAATAGCATCGAGGTAGAAAATGGGTGGATACACTCGATTCCCGTTAACTCCGTTAACAGTCGCTATTTAGTAGTTCGCACGAGTGATTAACGCGTTTGTTCATCGACTTAACGTCGACGTGTTAGCTTCTTAGGAGTAGCGCAATAGGTGGGCTCTAATTTTTGCGGTACATCGACGAAAATCATCGGCCAGAAACAGACTCGCATCCATTTTCCACATCCCCCTGCATCGGTGAAGCGTTTACTGTCGTTCGAGGCACCGCGAGCGCTCCGGTTATCGTTGGACCTTGGATTCGATCGATGGCATTTGATCTAACGCTGCAAGCTCGTCCCGTTGCTCTCCGAAGGGGACACGCACAGCTTCCAGCGGTTTAAATAAAAGATGGACTCTCCGCGCGCCCGTGCCGGTTGGCTCTTTATTCGAGCAGAGCCGCTCGCAGCTCGCTGGAACAGACGCGACGTTTACATTTTCCTGCCGATCGCAGGAGGCCATTGAATAATGCAGGTTTCCTCGGCGTTTGCCGTAACAACCGTGTCCAGCGGCATTGTTTTACCGGATCCCCTTCTTCTCCACCCCCTGTCACGATAGGACGCTGATGACAGTTGGTGGCCGGAATGTTTTATGCAAATAGCCATTGTCCGCGGCGACATTGACGCCGCAGCTGCGAACTTTCTGTGCTTTTTTCGCGCGGTCGTCGAGCGGCTCTACCCTGCCACGGCTTAGAGCAATCGCGAAAAACCGACACGCCAGGTTCTAATGAGTAAATTGGCCTTCTCCGCGCCACGCGTCAGCCTCTCAGGAGACGGAGTCGCAATCGTGACCAGACGCTGGCTGCTTTCGAGCTAATTGATCGCCTCTGCTTCTCCTGGGCTAGGTCCGAGCCAATTGCCGCGGGCAATCGCGGCAATCTCGCTTCAGGGGGTGCACGGTGTAGGATGTACTAAAGAAGGATCGAGGATGAAGAGACTGTTGGGATATTAACGCGAATGGAAAAAGAGAGTCGGTTGGTCCCTAAAATCGCGGGTGTTTCTCTTGAAAAGGGTGCGCCATAAAACCTACCACGTGGGTAAAGGCACATCTTGTCCCAAAGTTTGCCTGTGTCACCTTGAAATTGCCATGTGGCGAGCAGAGCTCGGCCAGGGATCAGAAGACCCGTCGAAGGCGACCCAACTATTCCTCTGGCCAGGAAGCAATGCACCGAGTGATTTGCATCGATCGGTCGCACCCGGGCTCGCGGACTTTGCGCGAAAGACGGCCGTGTCGTAAAACGACGGAAGGGAAAAAGACTGGGCTCAGGCCCCTGTCCTTTGGTACCGTAACACATGGCCTCGGCATGGAGAGAAAAGTGGCTGGCTCTCCGAGAGGCGCAGGCCCTTCGTTACACAGGGCACGTAAGGCGTCGAGCCATGCTCATCCGGTGCTTGCTACCTGGCTGACGAATAAATTGGACGTGCGCCTATATATACACGCATAAACACGTATCCGTCACTATAGGAATCGCTTCTCGGAATGACAAATTGACTCCCTCGATCGACAGCCGTTTCCACCACGAATCTCGCCAAAGAGACACAGCGTTAACTGGCAATGTATCATATATGATCAAAAAATTCTGCTTATGTATCATATATGATCAAATGGAATAATTTTTTTGATTTTCAAACGATTTGAACGAAACTTGGTATGTAATGGTTTTGGGGGTGACTGAATCTGAATTTGGCATTAGAATTTTAAATTTCAATATGGCAGACTCAATATGGCCGAACCAAAATGACTAGCGAATTGTTGGGATTTGTATAAATTATTCGTACTGTATTCAATTTCATAAGTAAGCTCTTATTTCCGTAGTTAGCTGGTGAAAAATTCACGACCCCAGAGTGTATCGAATTATAGACAAGAAAACTTCACAAATAAAAAAAAAGGTTTAGTAAAGAATTGAGAAAACTCACCCCTAAATCCTATTTTTAGGGGTTGTGATGTCAGATGAAAAGAAAATAACCCCCGGAATCGATTCAGCGACTCAAAAAACCCCTGCATACTAAATTGTGTGATTCACTTAATTTTTCGATGTTGCCAGTTTGGGAACGAATAGTAAAAAAAAGCCGTGCCAGTTAACCGGTTAAAAATTCAGAACTCCATCGAGATGAGTGCCTCTGCCAGTAGCACCTTAACTAAATGAACCGTAGATGTTGAATCGATTGATATTCATGGACCAACATGGAACTCATACCGGCGCTGTTACACGCTACCTGTGCCAGATCTCTTATTCATGTATTCCCAGATGGAGCAGTCCCGAAAATTTGCACAAAAGTGGGCAGCTTCTAATCAACAGTCTCAGCGGACAGGATAACTGTTCCACTTCCCCTTCGCCTTTCCTCGAGGAAGATTATCGTACCCGTGTCTTAGATCTAATCACCGGGGCACCGTTTTATCTTTCCGTTGGGATCGGGGAGAGTCGTCGCGCGACGAGACGAAAAAGGACGAGGTAGAGAGGCTGTTAATAGTCCAGGGGTATCGCGGTCGATTGAAATTTCGCGATAGATCGAGGCGCAAGTCGAGGAGCGCGTGTCCCTGCCACGGGGAGAGGAATACCGTCGAGCTGCCGGGGAAATATGCGTCTTCTTGGCGAGTGATTGATAAGATTCGCCTGGTAGCCACGCGACGGCAGTCTAGTCACGTAGACCAGGCCTCTAGCGTTATTTTAAAGTGACAGAGGGAAAGAAAGGGAGGGAGGGAAGGGCGGGGAGGAAGAAAAAAGAGAGAAAAGATACGGGCGATTAGAGGTGAAGTTAAATGTCATCGACGACCACGACGACTTTCGATCAGGTCCTTTACATTTTCCTCCTCCCTGCTCCTCCTTCGCTCGCGTCTACGATCGATTCTACGTGTCGAGGAAGGATAACGTGAATCACAATGCCCGACCGGTGGACACACCGGCGAGAGTTTATCCGCTCGCTCCTGGGCTTCGCTCCAACTCGCCGAATTCGCCTTTTTTCTTCCTCCGCCGGAAGCACAGGGAGCAAGACGATAAGGAGCCGGCCGCGGCTCGCCTCTCGTGTTTCCCTCGGATCGCCCGTTGTCTGCGCGAGTGTATCTCGCGTTCTCGGAAAACGATCTTCGGCTGACAGCTCTTTTCGTAAATAATTCTGCATTCTCGGGATCGGTATCGGTGTTGTTGATATGGAACAGAGGATCGGGAAGTGGACGCGGAGGTCGGAGCGAGGTTGAGGCGCGTTCCAAAATTG
Organism: Andrena flavipes; assembly: GCA_963971345.1. NCBI lineage: Eukaryota > Metazoa > Arthropoda > Insecta > Hymenoptera > Andrenidae > Andrena > Andrena flavipes. Next base: position 65,717,803 of record OZ020480.1, read on the forward strand.
GAGGCGAAACAAAAGAGCGGGCAAAGCTGGAACAGTTGTACTTCGAACGGTTTAAGACCGAAAGAGGAGAATTCTGAATTAAAAATTCGTCGAGTCGATGGGGATAAAGTAGGAGAACTAGAGATGGACGCGCGAAAGTGAATCGCCACTCGTCGAGGCGAGATCAAAGGCTTCCCGTGGCCGTGGATAAAAATCGGAGATCACCGAGGGTCGTTAGACGCGGGAAGGGAAAGGGAAAAGCGACGAAAAAAATGCGGTCGAAGCCTGACGAGTGCATGAGAATGTGCACGGCGATCGTGGGGAAGAGCGATTGGACGAGGGTGCACGCTCGAAAGGATCATGAAAGGGAAACGTGAACTTGCGGCACGGCGTTAACCGGTCCCACGCTTCAATATCGCTCGCCAGTTTTATAGATCACCAAGCAGCTCATTGTGCAAACTTCACTTTTTAATAAATATCCAACCGTTTAGCCCTCAACCCCTTCGCTGTCTAGAATACACAGCAGTATGAACTTAGAGCCGATTCAGTCAGCGCGTACAGTTGACAGAGGGACCCCAAAGCGGCGTTAATTGCAGACCGAGGCGAATGAAGCATAAATTAAAATCACTCAGGGAGGGGACTAACCGAAGTAGCGTCGACCGGATCCCACGCGAGCTCGCGAATTTCGCCCGAACGAAGTGGAAGCGTGTTCCCTCGTTGCGCAATTGAACCGAGCGTTCATCATCGAAGGGATTTGATCTCGATCTCGGGCGTGGGCCCCTGGCGTTGGGCCTGCACCGCGATGCATTGCGCGAAACGCGTAACCGCAGCTGTGCGTGCGGTCGAGGAACCTGCCCCCCTCCTCTTCCCCCTCGCGCCGCGTTCCCTTGCCACTCGTTTTGTCGCTCCTGGGCCCAATCCTGCCCCTCCCACCCCTCTTCCTCTGGTCGTCTCCTTTGGCCCCGGTTTGCTTACCTACCAGAGACCAGACGCAGATACAGTTCTCACGTCCTCGATCCCCGGAGACACGACGATTTACAGTTTCAAACAAACCCTCCGCCCTCCGGCCCCTCTCCCCCAGGCCTCTCGGTGTCTTCCTCCGCGTCCTTTCTGGCCCTGGACAGATGCTGGGCGCCCGACTTCCCAGCGAGGGAAATTCCAGATTTCCAAATTGCCCCTCGAGTGTTTGGCCTGAGCCTCCTCGGAGCTTGAAAGATGCCCTCTTCAGTGGAGTTTTAGCGTCGACTAGCGTGGGGTGGTATGCAACGTGTTTCAGCGATCTTCTGTTTCTACTCTAACCGCTTGCTATGAATATTATAAAAGGGGATCGAGACTCAGGAAAGGTTGGGAAACACTGCGCTAAATATTCGGTATAATATCTGACTCCAAGTGTTGATCCGTTTTGGGATTTTCATCACCGTGTTACTGTAACGCACCCGATCATATACTCAGATTCGCGGTATCGATATCAGTCTGCCTCTGATAACAGGAAGGAGAGTCACCCCACGGGCTATTCTCGACGAACGTTTGGTCGTTTACCTTGCTCTCTTAATTGATCCTCTGAATTTGTTGCGCGACTACTCTGACGACTGTTGTTTCAATGATGCACGATTCGACTGAACTCTCGTAGCCCAGAGTACGTCGCGCCAGTGGTCTATTTCTGCGGGGTGGCGTGAAGTCTTTAATCGCCAATACGACGACACTAATTCTCTCCCAAATGGCATCCACAGTTTTCCGAATCACGTCCATTCCTCAGAAGACGTTACCCTCCCGAGGAAGCGCGTGCGAAAAGTTTCGCGTGGCCGAGATTGCGTAACGCAGCGTTCCCCTCGATCTGTGGGCCGATCAATTTCGCCCGATAAATCCCCAGCGGGTCTGATAAGCCAGTGCGTATATCGCGACGGGAGTCGCGCCTTCGAAAAGTCACGTTCGCGGTGTTTGATCGGTGGCAGAGCCTGGCTTTAAATAGTCGTTGCCAGGGGCATCGGTCGGAGGCGTTCGATAGAAACGAACCTTTCTCTCCGATACCTTATTGAGCGGGATTTAAAGATAGTTCGGCTCGTTAAAAATGCATATGCATGTCGCCGCAGCGGTCGTGTGAATGAGTCTGCTCCGTCGGTTCTGCTATCCGAAACTTGGAGGTGTCTACCTCTGTCGGGCCCTTTTACACGGCCAGCCGGGGCGGAGCTTGGACGTTTCCCTCATAGACGGCGTTGCGCTCGTCGCGTGATCCACGATGGGTAAAACAGGGACCTTCCCAGGATGCACCGCGCGGGGATCCTTGAAAGTGGCGTTTCCTTGAATGAACACGCTTGCTGGAGCGGAGTAACGACTGCCAGTGGTTCCTTCATTCATGGAGATGGTTTGTTGCCTGTTCCTATTTCATCTGTGGAATTTGCAGAGGTGAAGCATCTGGCTTTGACGAAGGGAACTTGGGTACAGGATCACGAGTAGATTGAAGATTCTACTTGAAGTTAAGATTGCAGCTAGCACATTCGAGTAGGTCTAAACTTCCACGTAGGTTTAAAATTCTGTATAACTTGATGACCAACGCTCCGCGAAGCCCAGCTGCCCACTTTCAAAATATTTCCAATGGAACTCCCCCTTTTCCTCTTTTGATCTTCCAAGAACTTTCCCACAAAATACCCCCTAGAGTGGCGACGCTCCTCGGCGCGGTGCTCTCGGGTCGCGCGCGATAAGGAGGAGATGGGAGGGCGAAGGGAGCGCAGGAGGACGGAGAGAAACAGGTAGCAACAGGTTGTGACGTCACGAGGCGCCACGCGACTCAGCTTCATTCACCAGCCTGGCCAGGAGAGCGAGGCAGAGGGAGAGAGATCGGCGCGCAGAGGGTGGACCAGGAAGCTAATAACGCCGCGTCGTTGCCTTCTCGTTCGTGTTTTCTCACGTGATTCGAGCAGCCGGTTTACCTGTTGGACGGCCGCGAAACGACCAGGCCCGGCAATTAGTAGCCCGTAACGGTTTAATTCGCCTCGAATCCAGCCCGATTCCGGATTTCACCGATCGATACGCGCATCCGTGCTCCGCGTTATTACGGATGTCGTTAAAGCTCGGCCCAAGCCTTGGAATTAAAACTTTTTAAGCCAGCATTCTACGGCGCGCGACGCTTTAATGAAAATACTCGGCCGCCCTCCGTTCATCGTATATCACTCGTTGGACTTTATCGTTGTAGACTCCACGCATCGCGGCTTCCTTTTCCTACCATTACTTTTTTTCTCGCGCTCTTTTTGACCGCGATGGTTTCACGGCAGTGAATTCGCCAGTTGGGTGAGTTGGTTTAGCTAGAAATTTGATATTCCTTGTTCTTTGGAGGATGGAACCATTTGCGATTGCTGAATGGCCAGAGCAGCGTGGTAATTAACAGGATGTATAAGTTATCAATGCCGCTGGGGCTCTCGTCGTTATGCTGTTCTGTATCCAGCTTAGGATTCACCGCAAGAAACACGGTTTCTCGATAATTTCGATGTAATCCTCAGTTCCTTCGATCGTCCGTGATAATACGATCGCGTTGGTAGGCTAAATTGCCTCGTCCTCCTCTTTGCGAGTCTTCTACAATTTCGAAGCGCAATTATACGAAACCTGCTCCGTTTCTTGCGCGGAAGGCATCGCCGTTTATTGCGTATCGCGTCCAGCCGTGGATTTGTACCCTTTCAGATCTTTACTGCTTACGAATTCGACAAACTCATCCTGCAAACTACGTAGCTCGTGGATGCGTGAGCACTCTTAGATGCCTATAAATTATAAATTATAAATACTCGATAACATATTGTATGGAGGAACCTAAGTCGCCACATGGACCGTTTATTTTGAAAGTGCCGTAAGTCCATTTTCTCTTGTTTCGAGAAAATTAAAGGTTAACATATCTTACATTAAATTAAGCATCTCATATTTTTTCAAAAATGGACTTACACCACTTTCAAAATAAACGATCCACATATCAAATAGATACATTATCTGTTAGAACACTCGATGCTAATCAATTCCGCATATCGGTGTAAAATCAAAGAAACTCAAATCAACAGTCCATTTCATTAAACCACTATATCTCTTATCGACGTTGGGTAATATCCGGCACAGGATTGCGAAAGTGGATAATATTAACACGATATAACTCCCCTCACTTCGTTTCAATTTCAATTCGTCTATTACAAAAAGTCTTTCACTTACCACTTAACTTAAGCTCACCCAAAAACTATAATCCACTCTCCATCTAAGTCTCAACAACCCCTTCAGGTATCACACTCCACTCATTGCTCCCAATTAGAAAGCAGCCCTTCCATCCCTGCCCTCGGCTAACCGAAACCAAATTGCCCCTTAGAGTGCTTTCCTCGCAGGAAAATCGCTGGAAATTGCCTCGAATTTCCTCCCGCGGACGACGTGTCCTATCCTCCGCGAGGTCCAGGATGACCCCGAGTTCCTTACCCCCGGCCACGAGCGAGTTTACCCCTACCCAACTCGGAGCCAGTCTCCCTTTTGCCCGTAGAAAGAGAACGGCGGTAGTTGCGTGGCTGGAAGACGGCGGGTGGGGATGGAGGGGAAAGGAGAGTACTCTCCCCACCACGTGGCGAGTAGCCACGCGAGTTCATTCATGAGATCGTGGGAACGTGGCTCACGGTGGGTCCGTTTTACCCCATCCTCCAGCCTCCTTCGTCCTCCCTCCTTGTCCGTCGGTGCACGCGGTCGCTTTCTCTCCTTTCCTCCTTCCTGCTCCGGATCCCTCTGTACAACGGGCGCACCTCTCTTTCTCTTCACCGTTGGTCCTCTGCGCTCACTTCGCCGCGGCTCTTTGATACGTTCGCCTCTTGTAGCCTCGTTTTTGTCTTTGCTTTTCTCTCTGCACGCTTCCTCTCCCCTCCATCGGTGGCCGCGGCTTGATTTCGTTTATCGCGACACGAGGCCCCTCTCGCAACCTGTCGCTCCTTTTGATGCTCCCGTTTCGGCACTGTTCCGAGGTGATTGCTCCTAAGTAACCACGAAACCTTCGGGCAGTTTCGATTTCTGTGAAAGTCTCTTGTAGCTGAATTAGATAAGCCCTCTTTGGTGATTCATTTAGCTTTCTCGGAACACCTGGAAGCCTTCCCTTCACAGATGCGCTGTTTCCCTTTTTTCTCTCTGCCTGCTCTCTGTCTCCCTCAGCTTGCCCTATTAGACCTAGCTGGGCTCTTCCGCTGCTACTTTTGGTTCCTCTTTGCTACTCCGTCTCTCCTCTCCCTCGCTCCGCGGATAAACATCTGCGGCTCCTTGTCCGTTGCTGCGCGCCTGGCTCGCTCTACCTGCCTCGGCCACGGCGCAGCTTCGAGTACAGTGGCTGCAGCAAGTTGCGTCACGCCTTATCAGCGACCGCTGACTCCCTGCTCATCTTCCTATCCCATCGATCGTTGATCCGCTGTCGAGCGATACCGATCGCCTCTCGGGCCGCTTCCTTTCGCATAGGATTGCGACGCTCGGGAAAAGGTCAAGCCGTTAACGCGAATGACGCGCGACGAGGAAGGAAATGGTGAAAGAAAGGCTCGATCGCAGCTGGGGATATTTCGAAATACGCTTGCGAGCTTGTCCCGGCGCTTCCTTCGGCCCCGAGCTGCACCCGAGCTGCGGAGATCGGAGATTGGAGAAACTCAGGGCGACTGAGTTCGCAACTTTCGGATTTTTCGGTGCGTGGATATTTCGAAAGTACCGCGTTTCATTAATCTCTTTGAAAATTACGTTGATAAATTACATAAATTTCGGCTCCTAACGCAATTCCTCTACGAGTCTTCTATTAAAATTCTTTTTTAACGGGTGCGATCTGTTCTCGCAATTTCCGCCGGTCACCCACTGCGCACTCTGGAGCAGGCGTTCTTCTCTCCACGGAAGTTCCTGAAAGCGGATCCCTGAATGCCAGCTTCCACTTGTCAGTTGGCGTTCAATTTCGCCCCGGGCGTGGTGTGTCCCGTTCCTCGCGAGCGAATAAATTAGAGGAATGGCGAACGCTCGGCCTGCCGACCACGTAACGTAGGTAGTAACAACCGTGTTGGACGTTAACTGGCCGTTTATAGGGCCCCCGTACACGGCCCGATTCCTATCTCGTCCCAGTGGCCAGGTGTTACATTACAGCGCGGCGCAACCGCACCAGGCTGCGGCATTGTGTCGATGAAAAATGATTTAGAGCCTCTTGCAGCGGGCATTAACGATGCAAATAGATAGATCCCGATGTTGATCCCTCCGCGGTGATACGGCGGCGGGTTGTTTGGACGGGGGAGCAACAGGCCTCGAGGAAATCTCGGTTAGGTCACGGGGATCAGGGTATCCTGGTTCTCAGAGGCACAGGTTGCCGGGATAAATGTATTATAGGTCAGTGACAGCGAGATGGAATTCGGTGTTGAGAGGATCTGTTGGTCTGCTCGATTTTCTGCACCGCGGAGGTATGTAAATTATTGATAACTGGGCGTACCGTCTGAATCAAAAAGCTCGACACGAGGAGTTGGAACGTGTCAGTGCTGGGATGGTGGAAGGCCTACTACTGTTAGGTACATCCTGTGGGGGAATGTTAAGTCGATGCGTAAACAAGGTGGAGCAAATTTCAGTTGGACCAAATTCGAAGAGTAAAATCAGACAAATTTCAAATGACTTACTGGAGCAAAGAATTACTTCAAGATAAACTTTCAAGAAGTGTCCTCTTTTTTTAATTATCAATGGACCAATGAATTCTGGAGTTGTTAATCAGCGAAAGAGAAGTACATATTACTTGCGGCAAGACTTGTGTCGTAAGAGAACTTTCGCAGCTTACTGTACCCGACGACCTCTACATGGTTGGCAGCCGGCGGAGACATAATTGAGGCTCGTCATCGTGCTGCTGGCCCTCGGGATGTGCCCCTCGTCCTCTCTCCTTCTCTCTCCTCCCTTGATCCTTCGTCCGCGGATGCCCCGAGAGAGCTCCCTTTCTCCCTGTTCCCGTTCCTTACGCACGATCGCGTTCTCCTCCGACCACTGGGGATTCTAGCCAGCCGGGGAGAAGATCGGCTATGCAGAAGACTGAGGCCAGCGAAGGATGATTAGAAATCCAATTGCGGTTGACTACTTAGTCTCGCTTTTAGAAATTAGCATTGTTGATAAAGAGGGGTGGCGAAGACTTGTGGTCGCTGAACATAGACCCACGAAAACGTATCCCGGTGAAAGCAGAAGTGCTTTGGATCAACAACCTCGCCACTCGAAAGAAGTAGCCGATCGTTAAGCCCCGCGGCCGGCAATTAAAATCACTCGGCAAACGCCGCGATCTATTTGGCTGAATCTCCTCGGATAATCAGCGTTATTAATAACGCTGGAAAATGAAACACGAAAATGCAAGAGCAGCCCTGGTAGGAAGCTAGGAAGGAAGCTGCTCTAAAGAAGAAGAGGAGGCAGAGGCGAGCGATAAGCGTGTTGGTTCGCGCACGAAACGGACCGACAAAGCGGCCCGCGCTACAGCTTCTTTGATACTTTTTCTCAATTAACAAATCGATCGTATTAAAGCAAGTTGCCCGGGCGGAGGAGAAGGTAGAAAAAAGGAAGGATGCGGAGAAGCGGAGGATAGCAGGCTAAGAAGATGATCGAGCCGCGGCCGAGAAGATGGGGAGCAAAGAGGAACGGGAAAAAGGGGGCAGAAAAGGCAACGGGGGGAAGGTGGGGAACGGAGGGGGCTATCTTCGGTGTGCGTATCACACGCGCCATTACTCCTAGAAGATACGGCTGGCCGCGCGTTTTACGAGCGAACGTTTATTCACCATTTCGAGCCTCTTAACGTTCGCCGCGGAATATCAGGCTTTAATACGTCCAGCGCCGCGGTGCCAATCCTCGGCTCCAGTTTGTCCAGCATCCAGAAACCACGTATCCACTCGTAACCAGAACTAGAAGCCGACCGCATCTTATGTAGGCGTGAACGAGTCTCGCATTCCAGGCGTATCATCGATTCAAACTTTGTCCCCGACCGATCGACTACCACTTCCTTTCATCCTAACATCGTCACCAGCTCCACAGCGATCTCTCGCCTCCGAGTCAAGTGCCATTTAAAAGGATTTGCTCGGGAATTGGCCTGCCGTCCAGCGCTTTTGCAAAGCTTGGATTGCGCCTTTAAGGGAAAGGGATGAATTTTCATGCGCGCTTCCTGGAAAGAGGTGGAAGCAGGGAAATTTACATCGCTTGGACTGGGCTCTAGTCTCCTGGAAAAGTATAAAGAGGCTCTTGGTAACGACCGGTCGTAGACGATTAGGGGTGCCATTAAATATATACATGTGTATATATATAGAGAGATGGTTGCAACAGGTACAAGGCTACACCAGCCTGCCCCGCTCGATGTTATTGCTGGCTCTCTCGGGAAGTCGGTAGCCGGGGTAATTGATTATCTTGCGCCCTTTATACGTTACGAGCCTGCCCTTACCCTCTTTTAAATCCATCCTCCGCGATCTAAGACGCGGCTCGTTGCGTTCTCTATACCCGCAAATTATACGGCGGAATCGGCCGCTCTTTTCTACCTTTTTTTACCTTTTTTTCCCTTCCCTCTGCTCGCGCTCCAAGGCAGGGAAAAAATGGGGTCTAACCGCCCTGCAACGGGGAGAATTCTCTATGCGCGCCATTCTTCTTCTCCGATCGGCTTTGATGCTTGTTTTAAGAGAGACTCTAGCTTTGGTAAATCTGAAATTGTTAGGAAATCTTAGTGTGCGAAATGGGGAACTGCTATGTGGCATATTGGAGGACGAAAGAAAGTGGTCGCCAGTGGAGATTAATTTGCACGCGGGATCGGGTTTTTCGAGCCCTCCCGCTTGATGATCCCGAAGCGTAGCGATGGAGAGGGATGGAGGAGCTGCGCGCGAGGCAGTTGCGAGCTTGCTCCGAAGGCAGAGAGGTTTTATACGGCGTGCGTCTCTGCCTTATGGGATACACGGTGGTGTGCCTGTATATTATGGTTAAGTTGTTGCCGGTCGAGGCTTCTATTGGAGCGCAGCTTCTGGTCTCGCGAGAGATTATAGAGATAATGGGGCCCGGATAGCAGCATTGCTCGGTCCTCGCTCCCAACAAATTGCGGGGTTCATTCATCCTCCGCGATAGAGAGAAAAACTAGCCCCGCTGCTCTTGCCACTCGCTCGCTTCACCTCACTCCCGATACCACTGTTCTCTTCTCCTCGGCCTCTCTGCCCCGTTCTTCCACCGAACGCCTTGGTCTACGTGTGCGTGGAACTCGCCTTTCCTCGCGTGGCCGACGCGCGAGCCTTCCTCGATCCTTCCTCGATCCCCTCAAATTACCATTTTGCGTCGTCCCTCTCGCGGGGGGAGCGCGCCGCTCTCCTTCTCCTCGCCAACACGCTTCCCTGGACTACTGTCTTCCTGAGAGGTGCCCGTTCCTCTTCGTCCGGGGGAATATCGTCACGTAAATTTCATACGTAATGGTCCTCACTTTGGCTTGAATTTGGAAGCTGGAGTGTGCTTTAGCTTGGAACTCTCGGCAGGGGCCATTTCACTCCTCAATAAGCTTGTACATTAGAATCTGATCTTATAATCTGAAATACTTATCTTCTGCAAAAAAAAAAAGAATATAAACGATAGTAAATACTTTGGGTTGAAAAAGACCCGACATGTGCAGGGGAGAGGTGGGGTGAGAAGGACATTGCAGTAGGTATTTTTAGAAAGAAAGTATTTTTATTTTGTAGCAACAACTGATTATAACTGCCCTTCTACTGGTACAAAATGTAACTCGAATGGTTATTTAGTTTTTTTGCTATCCGGTCGTAAATAAAAACGTCCGCTTCATCCCTTTCCTCTACTCGTGCAGCAGGTAGCGTGGCCAAGGGTCGCCCGTCGCGAATGATTCACGTTGCACTAGGCTCGATAATTTCCACATTATCCGCTGACTAATGCGCGATTAGAGCCAGGCCATAGATTTTTCTTGCCCCTCTAGAGCGAACCAGTTCCGTCCTGGACGGGGATAGCCGTGTCTGTTAATAAGCGCGCCTACCCGTGTACCTGGTGGCGTTGATATTTCTTTGGCATTCGCGCGCTCTTTCCCAACAACCGTCTCCCTCTCCTCGCCGCTCTAATCACGCTTAATTAGATTCCCGGCTGCTCCCGAGGCGAACTGACTCCTTATTCCTACTTTCAAAATTTCAATCTATCGCTAACATTCCAAATCGTCTTGCAAGGTGTTAGAGATGTTCATTGCCGAGCTCCTAAAGGTTCATCGAGATCTCGGAGCGGTCTAATGGTTCCCCGAGTCGCTGCGATCCGCTCGAATCTCCACGTACGATCGAATCGCTCGAAAATTCGCGGTGCAGAGAGTCGAACGGCCATCGCTGCATCGCTCATCCTCGACAGAGAAAATTACACGCCGCGGATAATTTCGCCTGGTCAGATGTGCAGGGGTGATCACGATAATTACTTCCCCTGCTCCTCTCGCCGCTGATTTTTCGCCGAGCCTTATGGCAAGTCTTTTATCTTCTCATCTTTTATCCTTATCTTGGAAGAGTCTAGATCTCGCGAACTATTCCACCAAATAAGTCATCCATAGACTCTGGTTAATATTCCAAAGTTCCGAAAGTTCAATCTCTAACCGATCTTCATTCAGAAACGGTAATTAGCTGTGGAAACCCCATAGATTTCCTATTCTCGCGTCATGGGAAGAAACGAGTTCAACGTTCGTTTCGTCCGTTTCGGCAGAGCAACCGGCGAAAATTACACGTCCACCGATCATTTCGTCCGTCCACGTACGGAGTTACAATAATTGCCGGCGATCCTCGTCCCAGTCACGCGGATCGGCCTCGATATAATCGATCTCTGGGCTGGGTCGACGGAGACTTAACGAGCGAATTTACAGTTAAAGAAAGTGGGCATCGGGGAGATACTTGAAATACCCAGTGTGTCGTGAAATCCTTGCTTTTCAATGATTCCTGCGGTGGATTTCTGTACACGTCTATAAATCAGTAATTCCTCTGTAAACGATCCCAGTGTCACTGAAGCACGCGTTCTGGACAGGCCATCGCGGTGTAAGCTCGAGGAGTCTTCTCTTTTCGAGCATGCATGGTCCGATAACCGCGTCAAGTTTCCTCTCGACACGTCCCTTTCCTTCTACCGCGAGAAATTGGTATGCGGCGCGTCGAGTTTCCAATATCGCGAGCGCGTAGGCATCGAGCAGGCTAAGAACACGCATCCAACGTCGGTGGAGGAAGAGGAATCGGCGGGAGGACGGGAGCGGAGTCGTTGACGTGTACGCGTCGATCCTCTGCTCGATAGTGAGCCACTATTCGATTTGCATAAATTAATGCCGGCTTGTCAGTGAACGACTGCGTTCCGGGTCTCGTTGGAGATGCTTAGAGACGCGATGCCCCCGCTTGCCTATCCTTACCTTGCCTCCTTGCTGTAGATCTCGAAACTGCAGAGCCTTCCAGTCCCGAATCGTTCGATTTAGCTTTGGAGATATTTACACGTGTAGTTTCGATGTCTTTTCAATTATAAACCATATAAACTCCTATTTTCCTCGACCTCCTTAGATTTATCGTTCCTACTTTCAACACCATTCCATTTACACCGTGAATCACCAAGTATTTCTCCTTCGTTTCTAAAAAATTCACGTAGGTACACTGCCCCTGATATCGACGGAAGCCCGGTTAACGAATTTCCTCCGCGGTTGTGTGGATTCACGCTATCAGCTCGCCGCGATAAGAACGCGGTCTCGGATCGGTGGAAATCGTGGTGATTTCAGGATCCAGCTCTTGTAAAACCGCATCCGCCTGCCAATACGACGCATCGGCTCCCTGCCCCGCGATGAATCTCCTCTCTCGCCTCGAGCAGGATGATGAATTTGCTGGGTTGTTTCCGCTGGATTGCTACAAGACACTCACGTCCGCGTGATTAGGCGATTCATCTAGCTTGCCGCGAAGGGGCTGGCGGAGAGGGGAGGGGGGGCGTTTGGTTTTCTTGGAAAAGTTCGTTAAACTCCGTTGCTTCGTCTCCGATTCCTCGTCCCCCTACCATCAACAGTCGCTTAACGTGTTCTTCGTACGGCGATTTTTTTCCCACCGACTCTCACGAATCCCGCGTTTTTGCGATAATCTGTAAGCGGCCATCGGTTTCATCGCGCGACTCCTTCTTAATGGACGCTGCCTGTGTGTCGGTGGCCTCTGAATCGACGCGCCGTGTCCTGATAATCGAGTCCGATGTCAAGTAATACAGGCGAGTGCGAAACATTCGAGTCACAACAGTGTAGAATGTCAGAGACGCGTGCCGTAGCTGAAGTTAGGAGCTCTTCGAAGAATCAGCGGGGTACGTGGAAGCTGATAAAATATAGTACCTAATGCTTTACCAATTTTTTTCGTCTAAAATTTGTCGTTCCCTAAAATTTGCCGCTCGACTTCCCCTTGGACCACGAGCAGTATCTTGAGCGGATCGCGCTGGGACGCGCAACGCGGAGGACTTGTTGGGACGACTCTGGTAGACCTGGTAGAAATAATTGATGAATGGGAGACTGGGAGAGGGATAGATTAGGTATAGACCAGAATTGCTTGCGCAAGTGTCGGTGAAACGACAGGGTTGGTTGTTCGTATTGGAGGCAAAGTCACCGACCAGAGGAGCCGAGGGCGATAAATTTCGAGCGCGTCCGGTTGGAGAGAGGAGCGCGGATAGGTGGGAATGGACGGGACGGGGGGGATTGCGCGATCGTTACAGTTCTCTTATGTAAGAGGGAGGCTGTTTGGAGGAGATCGGTCGGACAGCTGATGCGTAGGAGTGGCCGAGTAAACCAGTTGACAAGCGGCCCAAGTACCCATCCGTCCACTTCTCTTGCTTCCCCTCTGCCAGCGCCAGCTTTTGCTCGCCGGCCACACGACCGGCACGCACCAGTTAGCCTCAGGTCGTTCTTGTAACCACTCTGGACAAGTCGTTTCCCTTTTTTTTCCCCTCTCCTCCGTCCTCCCCTCCTCCTTGTCTTCGTCCTCCTCTCTGATCGCCCTTCTTCGTCCGGCGCGCTACCAGCTGTGGCGTCCGATGTCCCTTTCCTTCCGAGCAGATTCTTGCACGGCCTCAATAGACCAGTGGATCGACTGCTCATCCTTTGGAGACGCGGAGAATTTCGTACACCCCAACTTGGAAAGTAAAAGGATCGACGCTCGAAGCGACCCGATGAAAGTTTAGACGCGGAGGAGAATGTCCACGGTCGGAGGGAAAGTACCGTGGCCGAGGAAGCGACTCGGTGGTCCCCTTCCGCGAAGAATTTTGCGAGTTTCACGAGTCAACGTTCTTCCCTACTTCAATTCTCAAAATACACTCTCGTAGCTTTCTACATAAAGCTATCCTACAACAGTATCTCAACAAAGATCACATCGAGGGCCGCCATAGAATGCACCCGTACCCCAATTAATCCCAAACCAGAACCGGTGTTTACGTTGCCCACAAATATCTCTCTCTAAAGCTAGGATTTCCTATACGCGACCGGATGCAACGTCAAATAATTCAAAGTCGATTGCCTCGAAAACAAATTGTAATATGAAATTTTTTTATTCCTTCTTCTTGATTTATTTACCTGTTATAAGTCGAAAAGAAACAGTAACTTTTTTTGATATCGCGCTTCAGTTTCGAGAAAATCCAGAAACCCCAGGTGTATACAAGAAAATATACCTCGATGCACGCTGCCTCTCTCGCGCTCGAGAGAGGACGTCTCTGTGCCCCGTTGAGGAGCAGGCGCCGCGACGCGCGCCTCGCAGAGGCAGCGTTGATTAGCGAGGGCCGCGGTACCTACGCAACGAACGGTTAAGCAAATAAAACAGAACGGACGAAATAATTGATTCCGCCGGGAGGCGTCGCAACGCGAGCGCGAGCTCAGAGGAAGCCGAACAGGTTTCTGCGTGGAAGAGGCGCGCGTATAAGGTCGTCCCGTTGGAGTACGAGCGAGGAGGAGTGATCCTCGTTGCCCCTGCTCGCCCTCCTTCGCCGCTACACCTTGTACACTTTGTACACCGCGCGCACACCGCTGGAACGGGTTTTTCGCGGCGATACGTCCCGATAACGGCAGCATGCAAATGATTGTGCATAAGGTGTTGCACCGAGGGCACCGATAACCGACCCACGGCCAGCCTCTCGCGATTCATTATCGCTGGCGGTTCATCACCGTCGCGAGCCTTCGATTCGCCCGTGTCGGTCCCTTGTACCGCTTTGTTGCCTGTCCGGGATCACTGCGGCGGTGTATCCTGCTACTGTATCGAGAATCTTGCAGGGGACGGTGTCGAAGGAGGGGGAGAATGACCTTGATGGTGACTCTGGGAGAGTTCGAAGTAGGGTGACCTTGGTCGTTTGTAAGATAAGTACTTCTTTGGGTGAGATGGAGGGTGTACCTAGAATTTCACGTGGAAGGAAGAGGTTTCTCTGCTGTTTGCTTGTCTACTTTTAAACAGTGCGCGTGTATTGAAAGTCTCCGGGAGTTGCTCGCGTTCCAGGTGCGCGGCGAACAGGGCCGTGCCACCTGAAACGCGGAAACACCGTGGACATTATCCTCCCATTTGCATGCGCGTTACACGGAAATAACGCCGGGCGGAGAGGGAAGATAGAGGGACACAGGGCAGCCGCGGTGCGCGAGGCGTTCGCGTGTGCAGCGATCTCGATCTCCAGCAGCGGTCTTGGCATCCGCGGCTTATGGTAGGACAAGGACGAGCGAGGAGAGCAACGGGCCCCTCTGGACGTGTATCTCGCTGGAGAGTGCAGCGGAAAAGGGACGAGGTGGCGAGAGAGAAAGGTGTAGAGGGGCAAAAAGCAGCCGGGGTGGGAAAGAGACGGCGGGTGAAGAGGGTGAAACGCGGAGGGGAGTGCGGCTGGTAATGGAGGGAAGGACGAAGTACCGAAGAACGAGATGAAGAGAGAGGTGGACTGATGGAGAGGATCGTGGTGGGGAGAGCCACGCGATCAAGATTTATTTATAAGTCGACGAGCTTAGGCTCACTCTCGCAGCATCCCTCCCTCCTCAGCCTCAGCCTCTTCCTCTTCCTACTGGTTCCGTCTTTCTTTTCTGCTCGGCCTCCCCTCGGCGCCTCTGCATCTGCTGGTCCACCTTCTCCTCCTGCTGCCACCTCTCGCGGCTCCGTTTCGCTCGTACGCCGCGATTCCGCGCTCCACGCTCCGTTTTATCCGGCGACCCTGATGCTCCGACGTTCTCCGATATTCTCTGAATCTGCTGCCCCCTTTCTTCCCACCAATTTTCTTTCTAGAAAAATCTCTGCGATTCTAGTCGGTACCTGAAGTCTAAATAAGATGGGGCACAGAAGTCTGGTAGATTTTGCATTGAGATTTTTGTATTGCTAACTGTGCTTCTCTGTTTTCGATTGCAACGACGTCAATTATAAATAGCCTTGTGTCAGATGGTCCCTCCGTCGATTCGACTGAATATTCTCGTCCATCAGTGGTCGTGAACGATCATTTCGCCCGCTCTCGGCCAGATGTCAATTTGGCCAGCGTGGCCTGCCAACAGGGGCCTGCTTCCCTTGCCAGAACTTTGGAAATTTCATTGAAACTTGCGCAACCTGCGTCACAAAGTGCTCGTGATTTTATATTAAGCTACGTTATGTGAAGGCGTTCTATTCAAGTGGAGCCACTTCAACCTCCTCTGTATCCCCCTGTTCGTACTTACGTAACGTTAGAAAGAATCGGTGTCTATCGGTTGGTCGGTTCGTTAGACGATCGTCCACTGACGTGTTCCTTCGATTCAGACGCTCTAGATATCGGTAACGAGTTTCTTCTGGTAGCACGTGGACGAAGGCACGCAGCATAAACCACGAAAAGGGAGAGCGGTTAATCTGTAAATGGGAGTCAGAGAAATAATGGTAATTCCTCGATCACAGGAGGTATAAATAAAATTTCAGGCTTAAGGTTCGTTCGATTCTGTAATCGTGGGTAAGACGGGTAAGATGGGAAGCAGTAGAAGTCGCCTGGCAACCAGAATCAATTAGAAGGTCACGTGGAGTCGGTGCATCGCCTGGACTCGTAGGAATAAGAGAAGTCCGCGTGCATATCGCGATTAAATATCGCCGGTGTTGACTGCATCGCTTCTGCGCCATTCATTTCACGGTAGCGCTAGCGTTGGATAGGCGAGCAGCTCGCATACCGATCGCTGCTGGGATATATCGAAAAGTCGCGCTCAGATCTATATTGCGTCAGAGGGATCGGCTGGAAGGGGGAGGTTGCTCGAACTACCCAAGAATGTGGTCGATTTTTAGCGATCGACGCGCGCCGAGCTCGTTTCTGATCGGCTTCGCGAGCTCCAACGCGTCAAGTGTCTCAGGGACAAGAACATTGCTTGGTTCTGTGCTTCGAATAATTTAGGCTTCGTCCCTTTTTAAATGGAATAGCCTTTTGCGGGGATTTGACACGGGGTGTTTTGTTAGAATAGTACGAAGATAAAAGTTCTGTTACTGTGGTGAACGATACTCGACGTGGTCTTTCGCTAACTTGCCCAAAAATTTTCACAGACACTTCTACTTGAAGACTTGGACAGCTTCATTAGCGAGATGCTCCACTTTGATAGCTCTTTGTAAGGGGATCTCTGCCTTTGCAACAGTTCATTTCAATCAGTAGGTGTGCCAGAAAAAGTGTCTTTGGTTTTGCCCTGATATTGAGTTTAAAAATAAATATACAACGGTTTCCTTGGAACGTATTTCTCCTAGAACCAGTAATTTTTGTAGGGGACAGCTGAATAAAGAATTGAACCCAAAGTATTAAAATAGCGACTAAGGAGAATAACGATTTAAAGAGATTAGTTTGTCTACTTTCGAAATATATGTGTGAATTTATCGCAAAACAATAGTGACTTAGAAAATTGAATTTCTCACATACTTACTGCAATTTATCTGAAGGCAGAAAATGTAAATTCTTGTATATTTTTGTAAAAGCCGTAATATTTGCTCGTATTATTATTGCGATAGTTGTGGGCGACTGAGGCAAGTTCCTTGTTTGTGTGCGTAAAATAATCGTGGGGCGTTTTGTCAGTTGGGGCGCATTGTATAGTTTTACCCTAAATGTCGATTTTCGGGGTGCAGAAGATGGTTGTTTTTTTATATCTCAGAAACTATAGCTTTGGATTTTTTTTTACTGTTCATACTACAATAGTATTTATCAATTTAAACATTACCCAAAAGTACTAGTCACAAGTTGTATCCATCTCCTTGTAATTAATTCGTAAAAGAATACTTGATTTCCGAGCGATTTGACTGCCTAAATTGCAAAAAATACGTATCCCAGTTTCCACCCCTTTTTCCCATAAAAAAAAAATCTCCATTACCACTGTACATACCGCTTCAACCTTCCAACCCAGAAACTCAATCCTCAACCACCAGAGTTCCCAATACCCCCAACTCCACGATGGTCAGATCCACCTGAGCAACCTACAGACCAGAAAGCTCACAATCAGTGATTATCGTAGTGGAACATGCGCACGCGTGTCTCCAGGGGCAACCTGTTGCCGCTCGATGTCAGCGGTCCCACGGAGCAGTGGTTGGTTACCCCGGTCTAAACCGGAAATCGGGCCTGGTGGAAATTTATCGTAGGCGCAGCGGAGCAGAGCGCGTTCTAGGCCGTTCACCAGCGAACCGCCCCACGGGGCGTCCTGTACGTGTTGGCGTGATTTCGCGCGGCGCGTGCAGCGCGAAAAATCGGCGCGGCGGCTACCGAGCGCGTTTATTCTTCGGAACGACCCTGCTGCGCCAGCGACCAGCTTGTTAACGCCTCGCGGCAGCCCTCGCCAAGTGCTATATGTCATTGCAGGCGTGCAATGGAATTCAGCTGGATTCATTAAGCGGCGTACAGAAACGATTAGGAATCGAGGTGATTAAAATGCCACGACATAAACGGATGGGGTAGCATAAGGTTGGCGGATTAGAGATTAGGGTAGCTGGCGTTGAAACGAATCACGAAGGGTGCGGTTGTTTACGATCCGCGCGGAGTCCCCGATCCTCTTTGAGGCCACGCGAGCAGATGCACGCGCTCGCGTGTCTGCCGTCCACTTAAGGACGCCCCACGGTTTCGCGAGGAGCTAATTAAAAGTCGAGGATCGGCTGTGCAGTTTCGGTGTGCCCATCAACGATTCGCTACCCCGATCGTTTCTTGCCCTTCCCCAGCCGCTTGGGTAATTACGGCCTCGTCTCTTGGAGATGTCCACGATATCTTCTCGGAAACCTGCCCCCTCTGCCTCGCGGTATCGGTATAAGTGCCCTAGAATTGCTTGGAATGCTTGTTAATGAAAGGGTACATGCGTTTCGATATTTATTAAGCTCCTGACGATTGTTTCATCGATAAGGGAAATCGGGGTCGGCTGTCTCGTTTTGTTCCCTCGTCGGGGATATCCTGCTGGGCCTATGAAAAAATGGATTACCAGCCGCGACAATGCGGACGTGGAGAGTGGCGGCAAGGCAGGAAGGGGAAAAAAGGGTATCAGCCGATGAGTTATGCGGCTGGTTCGCAATTACGTTTTTCCTATGAATAACAGCAACCTTGATCTTGTTCTCGAGATACGCTCTCCCAGGTAATCTAATACGGTGGATCTTAATGCGTATAATCTGGGTGGCGCGGTCGGTACAGTTACGCGCGCAATTTAGTGGTGCAATAATCCCTGTGGGCTGCGGCCTTCGCCAGAATCCCGGCAACCCATCGGTTTTCACGCGCGTTGCCTACGTAGACTAATTCTCCTAGCATTCCACTGCATTTGTCGCGAGGTGGTAACGAAGTGGTCGTGGATGAACTTTTAAGAATCGAATTCTGCCTTGAGATCAATATTTAATTCTATATAGAACATCAGTTCAGCAGGTAGCGTCAGTAGAATCACAAGATTCCTTCAGCAGTTGATCCAGTAAATATCTCATACTACCAAGTCAGTGTCCGCGTCATCTAGACCCCACCTGCTCAGAGAATCTCCCAAAGGATCAACCGCAGAATCGAGGGACAGTGTTCTCTGATTTTCGCTGGAAACTCGCAGCAAGGATGCGGAGATCGTCGGCTAGGCGCGAGGAGTGCACGCCAGGCAGAGGTACTCGTGGAACAGGTTCGAGGTTGCTGAGGAACTGGCTCGAGCAACGAGCAGGAAAAACAAGAGGCACAATCGGATTGTAGCAGATTGCCCGCGGGGCACGCATAACGGTACCAGCGCGATGTTTGCCATTAGCCCGAGTCGCAACTTTTCCTTTGCCTGCCCTCCCTTGGACGAGTGCCCTTCAATGAGCCATAAATTGAGCCTTAGATTTCTGGACACCCGCTACTCTTCCGGCCTCCAGCTTCATCTGCATTCAATGCCTACCTCTCCTCCGCGACTTGTTTCCGTTTCTTCAGCGAGGGTCTAAGTGTACGGGGATAGCGAGGCTTGCAGGAGACTTGTATCGATTCCAGGATAGGGGACTCGATGTCTGGGAATTGGTCGAGAGATTTCTAAGTCGCGGTTGAATTTTAGTGCCAAGTAATTGAAATAGTTAACTCAGGGACAAGGACTCGTTCCAATTTTAATAACTCTATCAATTATAGCTCCGCAACCACTTCTCTTGTTCCTACCTACCCCGAAGATTAAAGTAAAAAACTTTCTCGAAGATCCCGAAGAAACTTCGTTACGAGGCTCAGAGAAATCACGTTAGCCAGTCGCGAGGAAGGTCTCTGTCCCAGAGTTCGTCAATTTCACGGACGGCAAATGAAACCTCACCGCGGCGGTGCAGGATTTATTGAATTTACAGAAGCTGGAGGACCGGTTGTGTCTCTGAGCGCTGCTCTCTATCCAGCGCGCACATAAATTCAATCAATTAGCGGGCTTTTAACGTGGGCAACCTCGAATCATCCTTGTTAGCTCTCCGAGCCGGGCCTCCTGGATCTTCCGCGAGATTTGTGTCCCCGACGTGGTCGCGCTCCCTCTTCGAGCCTCCTCCTTGCAAGAACGTCGACGCGTTCCACGACGTAGCAATGCAACGTGTAAGAATTCCTCGGCCGGACAAAGGGTCACGTATACTTGGACCCTTTGTTGCGATTGATTCGTGACATCGTAGCAGCTGAAAAGAGCTCTTCAACATTACACGCTTAGCGTAATACCACATTGCAGCGACTCTTACCTTCCTGAAATCAGAGAAGGGTACTTAGTGCCTTTGCGCGAACGCTTCCTCGTCCCCCCAGCTCTTCCGATACTTCGCTCCTTCGTCTCGCAAGGGGATTTTCATTAAGCCATCAAGCTGTATCCCACGATCGTGTGCCGTTTTCTTTCCCCTGCGCGTATTGGCATCCGCGAGACGTCAGCTTCGACGGACAGTTTAATTGCTCGCGATGCCACTGCTGTCGAATAAAACGAAAAGAATGAGTAATTACCGGTCATTACTTTATACTCGTAGCTTCGCCCGCGTGAAAGTTCCACAGCAGGAGAAAACTGCCGGCACCGCAACGAAATCCAGCGATATTTCTCTTCTGCGCGGCTAATATTCGCGGGAGACGCGCGGGATCGTACGAGGTCATGGCTGCCTGGTCGACATATCGGTGGTAGCGAAGATGCCATGGTGGAGGATCGGTCTTTCCCTCTCTCGAGCACTAGCCACCGTCTCCCTCTCCTTCTCTCTCTCTCTCTTTCTGCCTCTCGGCGCGGTGAATTGATGCGTGGGTGCAGGTTGGACGCAGATAACGCGGGAGGAGTTTCGTTTGTCCAATCCTCGATGATCCTGTTCCTCTCTCTCCTCTCCTCTCTTCTTTGCTCTTTGCCCTTCACCGATTTCCTCTCTTTCGCCACCGTTGCCTCTCCCTCCGCGCGCTCGTTCCTCTTCCTTTGCTCGCGTTTTTCGTATCCACGGTGCCCGCCGCTTTCTTCGCTTTGTTCTCCGCGGGCATCGAGAGCCGCGGCGACCTTGGGTACCATCGAACCCACCTCTAGTGGGAGTGGAGTAGATCTCTTCGTCCCTCGGTTTCCAGAACTCGCGCTTCTCTCCTCTGTTCTCCGCAGCTGGCCCGCGGGTGGTCTTTTCTTCCTAGCGAGGTCTTGGAAGCTTCTTCACGGTTAGAATCTCCCGAGTTGCATAAAGGTGAGCGCGAGACGGAGCCGGTCGATCGATGCCTCCGTATCTGCTCCGATCTCCGGGACGCATAACGAGCAACGTTGTCACTCATAAAGACTCCGTTGTACGACCAGCAGGTTGCACGACGGAGCCGGAGATTACGAGCGACGCGCTCTCCGCGAGAATCGCACCTGTCGCAGATGTAAACAGTCGCTGAAACGGGGTCGACGCGGATACTTCCTCGGAGAGAACCGAAGCTTTGTTTCGCACAGATTCGCGCGAAAGGAATCCTAGATATACCCGCGGGTGTACGAAGGATCGTGTCACCTGGCGAGGCAATAACGAACACCTAGAGGTTCGTTAAGACCTGGTTGCGAGCGGGCTGAACGCGCTGCTGCGCGCCAGTCGTCCCGTCCAGCGAAGCATGTAAGAGGAAAATTTATGAAAAACAATTAGTACGCGATAGCCTCGACCGTGTTCGCCGTGGACGAGATAGAGGGTGAGGCACGCGTATCGGCGCTGGCTTCTTATCGTTTCCCGCGCGATACATTTTCAAGTACAGGAAGTGGCTTGAAGGAACGAGTGCGATAGAGCTGGCTTGGTGAACCGAAGACGTATCAATTAAGGAAATTTATGCTTACCGTTCGAGATAGAGAAGCTCGTGGGTCGAGGGGCAGGGGGGAACAGAAAGTTTTCATCTCCATCATTATCCTAAATGCAACTTGTTCGACATATCTTCAGCGACGCCTCCTTCGGTTTCTTCTGTTCAACTCCCACACTCCCCTGTCTCCTCGTTTCGTTACGTGGAACGAGTCATTACCCATCCTACGGCGAATAACAGCACAGAACGACTGCATTGCTGCGTACTAAAATCGTACGAAACAAAGCGACGTCGCCCTTTCAGCGAACCGTGACCAGAGGGGTCCCCGGCGTGTATGTGTGCCGTCTGCCGAAATGCCGTTTCGAGCCGCGGCCATGTTAATGCGGCCGGCAGACAATTGCGTTCCCGTGTTCGCTGGAAAGAGCTGGTTCTCGTCTGCTCGTAGGAGGTGCGACGAGGATTCCTCGCGGCTCGTTCCTCTCGCAGATAACGCGGAGCTAGGCTAATGTTAATGGCGGAGCAGGTGGTCGCCGAGGCGTGACACGGTGACGTCACTGGTCCCCTCGTGCCACCGCCAATACGAACCTCCGAGGCCATAACGTCGGGTCTGAGCTCCTCTTCGCATTGTCAGGCGAGCGTGTGTTTCACCTCACTCTTGGGCTTAAAGTTTCGCTATTTAATGACGGAATCGGTGCCACCAGCGTTCGCGAGATTTGTACGTGGGACGTTTGGGGTGACAGCGATACCAAGTCGATACTTGGGAACAGTGGCGCACCCTGAGGGGGAAAAAGAAACCTTGGTAACCCCCGGGGAAAAAAGCAGAGATTTATGTAACCACGACTGAAGTGATTCAAGGGTTTTAAGAAAAGAAAACTGGATTTAATTCTTCGATGAAATTTTTATAATCACCTAAGGAATTTTATTGCATTTGGATTTAAATTTGAAAGATTAAGAGCGACACTGCTTTGGGATCGCTGAATATTTCTGGGTCAACCGGAGACCTTTTGCAAAGTTATTCTTAGGAGATTGAAAGGTGTCCTTAGGTTGGGTGTGCTAAGTTATATTAAAGTCCTCTTCAGTTCAAGTGGAGACCTTTTGCGAAGTTATTCTTGGAATATCGAGAGGTTTCCTTAATTTTCTTAGGGCAAATTCCGCTTGATACGGAAAGAGGGTTGAAGGACCAAAGGAATAGTAAGGCGGTGGGGTTTAATTTACTGCAGCCGTTGGCGCAATCGACACCCTTTTTCTACTGGCCCGCCGTCCGTCATTAAGCAGTCCAAGCGTGTGGGAAATTGGAAACGTTAGGGTTGGCTCCCGCTGGCTTGGGCCGGGGTTACAGGTGTTGGCCATACGCACGTGAGAATGTATCACAGGTGCTGCCCTTACCGAGCTCCCTTTATTATGCTTTCGTATCGTAAATGGTTATTATCGTGGTCGTGGGGCAGTTTAGAAAGTTAAGCCTGGGACATAGTGGCTCCTCTGTTCGCCAGCGCTACCGGTAACTCTTGTAATTGATGCGCGCAAGTGCTGCAGGCTTTGAATATTCAGCAGACAAAAGTGCTGGGACAATAGATCCGACAGTCTTCGAATAGAAAATTGTGATAGAACTTGTCACTTTCTTTTCTCTATTTCATGAAGGCTGCTACGGAGACTTAAGAGGGGAGACGACTGTAATTGTCTGAGAAGTAAGGGTAAATCAATGTATTGTTTAGTGTAGTTAATATGTATATACCGAAGGGTAAGAAATTTTTTTTCCATCAAATTCATAAATCCGTTTCCTGTACATTCTTCGTCAAAATCTGCGCTGCGGCAAAATCGCGGTTTTCGCGTTGACAGTGCCCAGGCTATATGGTTAATCCGAATTCAAAAAGACAAAAATATTTAGAAACTAGAATCCTACCTCTGTTAGGTGACGATCAAAAAAGTCAAAATCGCAAAAAATTATAAAATGGTGGCCGATTAAAATAAATCATGTTTTCGGGATACAAAATTGGGGAAATGTTGATAAAAAAATAAAAGCAGATCGTACAATAAATACCCTTGCTCGTGTTAAATCGACGTAAAATGTCATTCTAAGGAAAACGCGGTCAATGTTCCGCGCGGCTCAGTCGCGCGCTTGACACCGCTTCACCGAAAATACCATACCTCCGTCAACTTTGTGAATTTCTTCAAAAAATTTGTAGAGAGCATTCTTGAAACGTACGTCTTCCAGAAAATATAGAATAGCAAATATCGATTTTTCCAAATTTTACCGTGGTCTCCCCTCTTAAACGCCGTAGTTAAAAATGTAATAAAAAGGGCGTCGAGGTGGCGCGAGTTGCGCCCCCCGTGCGCTCGCGAAGATAAAGGAGAGCAGCGTGCAAGCGCACCGACAATAAAACGGAATTCGCAACGCAATATTCGTTTCTTATTTCGCAGGGATTAATTATCTGAACGGTCTGCACCGAGGCGGGAAGGAGTGGAGCGAGGAGGGGGGGTGGGTGGAAGGGAGGGAGTGGGGAGGCCGTTTGCACGCGAAACAGGAGAAGGCTGGCCAACGTAACTGGCCTAATGGATTAATTAATGGCTTGCGTGTCCGAGACGCCGCGGACCATTTTATAGCCTCGGTAGCGTTTCTCTTCGATCGGAAAGACGTTGCTCACCTCCAAACCGTCGAAGGCCGGTGCCTTCGACCTCTTCTTTAAAGTGCTTTCGCAATACCCGCGACGATTGCCTTGTTGCACCCTTTCAGTCGAAACCACGGGAAGCAGGAGACTTGCGAACGCGAAAATGGCCGTGCCTTCGAGCGATCCATTTCGGCGGATACGGTTCGGCCGCGAGAACCTGGATTGGCGAACTTCTGAATAGCTCTGGCAGGCGAGCGATGAGAACCCTTTTGTAGCAGTTGGAGGAGCGACAGAGGGCTGGTCTCTGTCGGTCGTCCAGACAAAACCAGGCGTGGGAGCGAATGCACGCAGGCTCCCACGAGCGTGCATTGTGCGTGATACGCATCTATACGTCATTTACCTACCTCCGCAAGCCCCGGCTTCGTTCTCTCGCTCGGCCGACGCTCCATTAGCTCTACCCTCGCAACAGTTTTCCGTATTTTAACCCCGTTTCCCTGTTCCGAGATGCTCCTGCTGCGATCTCTCCATCATCCACAAGAGAACGCATCCCCAAGCCTTCGATATTAAAAGTTACGAAGTGGAATATATTATTAAATGTCTTTATTAAATACAATTAAAATTAAATGGCAAGTAAGCGAGGTTTAGTATTAACTGCTGACCTGAAAAGCCGTTGGGAGATAAGAAAATGAAAGAAAATAAGAATAAACCGATTGCAGAGGAAACCGTGAGAGGATGAATGAAGGAACACTAAATTTAAATAATGCAAACGACGACAGAGAACGTATATTAGAAGGAATGGAGTTATAATAATAGGAAGATACGTAGGAAAAGAACGCAGTGAATTTAAAAGAGCGAGGGTGAGGCACAGACAAATCAAAACAACATCTTGTTGTCATAATAGCCGCAAGAGTGCATGGAGAAATTGAAGCGAAGTAGATCATAAAGATACACTGTCGTAACTGAGACTGCAGTGATGAAAAAATATAAGTTGCTACTAAAATTCAGCATAATTCCACTGGCTTATTCGTGGGAATAAGACTTTAGCTGTTGCTATCTACGAAATGAAGGAGCCACTGGGGGGTAATCAATAACCGAAGCGATTTTCGGTGCGTCCTCTGTCCCCTGTGTACGACAGAGCCAGCGGCAGCTCGTCTGCAGAAAGGATAGGCCGAGGGGCAATTAATTAAATCGAGGCAAACAAGCCTTTAGAAGGTTCGTCGCCGTCAGGCATCGAAGACAGTCGGTCCTGGGATCGACGGAGGCGCTAATCGTCGCCCGCAGCTATCATTAGTCGCTGCTTTCACCCTGTCTACCGTGTTCGCCGCTCGTTTATTGCCATTATTCGCATGCGAGAGACACTCTTCCGTTCCTTATTCGCGCGTCTCTCGTGGAACGCACACGACCTTTGCGAGCCAGCCGATTACCATCTCTAGCCTCCTAAAGCTCACCGCGTAGAATTATCATCAAGCAACCAAGCCACAGCTTCAAAATTCTCTCCGATGCGCAGCATCGTTAACCCCTCGGTTGCCAACTAACCGACCACCAAGCTACCTCTGCTCCTCGACAAGTCTAAACAATAAAAGTCCAAGAGACTCGAAACTACCTTTGCACTCGTCCCAACTGGAATCCACGGAGAACCGGCAGCTCGAACGTCAATGGAGCCTAAGGTCGATCCTTTCATATTCACGCTCCATTAATGATCCCGTTTGCCGGTGGCTCGATCGTGACACGGTTTCGCGAAATGGAATCGCGGCGGCGACGGTTGATTTTCGTGCGTCACCGCCGACGCACGATCTCGCGATCTCACGCTTTCCATACGCGCCTTGGAAACGAGAAGTTCCCTTTTCCCTCTCGTTGCGCCCGCATTCGCGGCCGATACCGCGTCTATACTTCCACGGCGTATATATAACTGAATCTTATCTAGGCATTCAAGTTCCTTTTTTTTTTTCTTTCCCCTCCTTTATCCGCTGGAATCGCGTACACAGGCCGCGTTGCGCAACCGTGATTTCATTCACCGGCGAGCGCCGCGTTTCCCTTTTCACGCTGCCGGTCCAATTCACCGCCAGGCACTCCGTCGGCTTTTTAAATTCGTGACGCGCGCCGTTTCCGCCGGCCGTGCACGGACAGAAAGCGGAGGAAAGGCGAGAGCGGACGGAACGCGTAGCGCAACTGTTCTGTCGCGTTCGAGAGAGGAGGCGGGCGATTCGCGAAATGATCGATGGCGCCAGAAGCGACGGTCGATCGCGGATCTGGAGGACGATTAAGGTCGACTTTCCGGTGGCTTTTTTGCCGGGGGGAATCGTTACCGTTCGCCGAGAAATCGAAAGTATAATATAACACATCGGAATCGGCTTTTCCTCCGGGGAAATGGACAAGGCAGGACTCTCCAGATAGGTCGTAATTACGTGGAATTAGAGCCGCACTTCCTAATTTTCTTCCCGTCGACTCGAATTAAAGGCGGCAGAAGGCCACGTTCACCGATAGCAAGCGGGGCAAAAACTCCAGCTAGCGATTTCGAAGCGACGAGAGGGATAGAACGGTGGGGCGGAAGGGAGGATCAAAGCTCAGACTATCGGCTGCGCCAGTGCAAACAGCTCGATCGAGCGATCGTTAATTAAGCCGCGGGCAGGAGCCTCTCCGCTTCTCGACAACATGGCGTCGTCGCGGGTAGGGGAGGAAGACAATGGCAGATAACGAACTGCTGAAGCTCCGCTGCACGTTGCGCGGCGGTGTTGTTTCGACCAGAGGCATCGGCTCCGACCTCTTTTGCCCGCGGTGCGTTCCTCCCCGGTCGTTTCGAGTTCACGCTCCGGCGACCACCGGCGATTTTTCGCCAACCCCGACCGCGATCGCCAGATAAAAACGGGCCATTTATGCCAGCGGCCGGCGTGTAACATTGTGCCCCCTCGCAAATTGCAACTCTGTTGCGTGACGCGAATGCTCGCCGCGGTTTTTCGGCGATCGCGTTCGCGGATCGACGATCGAGCATTGCGCGCCAACCTCGCTCCGAGTTAATGGAAATTTACCGCGTTTTACGAGAGGCTCGCCGCGTTTAAGAGGGACTCACCGTGTTACGTGAGAAATTCACCTTCCCTGCGCTCCTTCGTTTGTAGGCTTTCTCGTTCGCGAGAACTCTGAATACACGATCTTGATGGTGGGTGTTTTTTTTTCCTCGACGGACTCTCGGCGTGTTACGAGGAGGGTTGGGGTGATACCGTAGATGGGAGATATGGGATTCTTTGCGGCGGAAAAAGGGACTTATATGGGTAATTAAAATTCTTAATCATCTGCGGTGTAATTTGTAATTAACCGAGTTTCGATGGTCCTCGTTTAATTCCTCGGCTAGCGAAAGAGTCGTCGAGCTCGACTCTCGGCTGGATTGGACTCGTCGCTGCGCCAGGAGCAGCGAAGCGTGCTTCCACCTCTCGCTGCTGCCCTCTTCGCGCAGGTCGTGCCTGACCCCTGTCCCTCGAAAACGATCCAACGTTTGTTCCACTTGCTCGCGATACACGGCCCTCGGACGTAACCCACCGATGACGAAACGTCCCCCGTGCACCGCCGAAATTAGAAGTATTCCCCGCCTCCCATCCGCCTACGGCTATTCTTTTTGTCCACCTTTCCACTTTGCTGGACCCCCCGTTCCTTTGAGCTGCTCGTGACGAGCCACATTGTTTCCAAGCGTGGGGATGGTAGCGCGGTGCTCGCTGGAGCGTCAGGGAATCGCTTCGAAGTAGGGCAGAAGAGTTTGAAATGCGCGTTCGAGGTAACGCCGCCAGAGTCAAGGTACCAGGATCCCTCTAATTAATTTTCCTCCGCGGACTGTGGCTCCAACGAGCTTTCCTCTGAATACTATCGAAATAAAGGCAGCCCCGCAGCTGTTTCCTAACTAACGATCCCGTCTTTCTTTGTTTCAGGTAAGTCCGTTCTCGAAATCTACGCACGCCGCGCGAAGCCAGCCAACCTTGAATCCCCCTGGATGACTCGTAGGTGCGTACGGCGAGGTTGATAGAGGCGAGCACGAGCCTTGGTAATGTTTTATTCGGCCAAAGAGACAGAAGACGCGCTTTATAAACACCGTGGCGGAATGGTGGCGCGGCTGTATCCTCGGCTAGGTGCGCGGCCAGGTTTGGTTGGCTACGTTTGAGGTGTGCTCATGTAGATAAGCTCCGATAATGACCGGACGTGTGCTCACCCAGCCAGAACTCTGCGAACTCCCTCCGTGCGTCCTCCTCCTTCGCCACCTCCTTCGTCCTCCAAACTCTTGCTCCACCTCGTTGTGTTCTGTGACTACGGGCTCCTCTCGGCCCGGCTCGAGGAGACGAGTCCTTCGGTATGCCGTCGAGGTGGAGGCACACGTGTCGGCCTGGCTTCGTGTGCACAGTCACCTCGGGCTGACCGTGAACAGCTTCGAATCCTCCCCTGCGCCACGGAAATAGAACGATGGAGCGAGAGGGAGCTTCCTTTCATGACTCGGACCTTTGACCGAGGAGTCGTGGTATTCGAAAGGTGACCGGAGGCGTAAGGAGTCCTTCAAGTTGTTAGTACTAAGTAGGTACCTTGCTTTCCTAAACTTCCAAGTTGATCTATGGAAATTTCAAATTTCTGAAATCCTGAAGTTGTAATGACAGCTTCGATCATAGTTCTATTATTCATCTTATTTTCTTAGGAAAGCTTCTAATTTTTTCTATAGAAATTTTAGGAAGCTCAGACTTCTAAATTTCTCTATAGAAAATTTTAGAAACCTAGACTTCAGAGTTATTCTATAGATAATTTGGGAAATTTAGGCTTTTAAATATTTGTATAGAAATTTTAGATTTCTGAAGTCCTGAATTCGTAACGAGAGTTTCAAGTTGTTAATTCTAATATTCACCTTCCCCTTCCAAGCTTCTAAGTTGGAATTAAGAAGTCCTTAATTTCTTTTACGCTCGCATAAAAAAATCGCGATTCCTCGTTGCTTTCTCATTGGTCCGAGCATTTGAGTCACTCTCTCCGAAGTAGGTAAGTACTACTTCCAGATAGTACAACACAGACGAGCGAGCAAGTAGATAAAGTCTCGCGAATTGGAGACCCGCGGGGCTGGATTCGTGGTGTGGTATCGGCGCGGTGCGATCTATCGAGCAGTCGCAGTTAGCGAGTACGCCATTGAATAATTCTTCCGGCGTGGCGGTGCGCGCGCCGGAAACGATCTGTTACCGCGCGACACGAAAGGCACGCTCTCCTGCTCAGGTGTGAGACCGTAATGCCGAGCTTCGTGGATCGCGAAAATCGGCTTCCCCGCGATTATCTCATGGTTCCACCCGCGCCGAATGGATTCCACGCGCGATCACACCGTCCCACTGTAATTGCACCTCCATCTTCAACTATAAGTCCCTTCGTAAATGCAGAGGGCCTAAAGGGTACTAGAACTACTCCGGCCAAATTTTGTCGCACAGCTTATTGGAAAGTTCGCGAGAGCCCTCGCGTTTACCTCGAAGAGGGCAAAGCTGAGGCTTTTCGTGGCTTTCGAGGAGCGTCGAAGAGCGTGCTGCATAATGGGCGACGAAAATATGACAAACACGTAGAAGCGATAGCGCCGGAAACGGGCAGTTGTCTAACAATAATGTACTGGAGTACGAAGCGAGTTAGTGAATGAACGGGACGAACCGGCCAGGCGAGGCACGATCGCCTATCGTCTACACGGCCAGCACGCTGCATACGAATGCTTCGTTCTCGCTAACTGTGCCTCCGCTTCGTGGAACGTCATTTCGGGACGGGGGACACCTCGGGGAATTATATCTTCCATACCCAAGTAGATCCTCTCCGCAGATTTCAACGGTAGGTAATTGCTTCCCGTGAATACTCAGCAATTTCACTTGCTACTCAGTGCTCTCCACACCTCAGAATTTCGGAATACCAAACACCTTTGAAAGCCACGCTAACTAAACCTCAAAAATCGACTAAATCGCTCCGAATGAAACTCGCAGGCATATCCACCCACCAAAGGTGTCCATCGACGCGTTTTATCGCGCATATTCCATAAATTCTGCCCCAGACTGTCCAACGGAGGGAAGCAGACCCCCGAGGCCCGTCGTGCTCGAACACCCAATAGCAAACAATCTAAAGTTAGAAGTGTATGTTTGCCGCACGAGGCGTATAGGCCTCCCTGTTGCAGCCGCAGAGATTTAAGCAATGTTTCTGACTACGGCAGTAGGGACACGCATGTGTCACTTGTTGCATTCTGATTTCGATACACGCACCAAAATAACTCTCCTCGGTGTTGGCTCACCCTCCTGTGACGTCCCTTATCCCCTTTGGCGTGCGTGCTACCTCCTCCTCCCCCCCTCCTCTCTGTATATCTGTCCCTCTTTGCCCGACGTTCATTCACTGCCTTCGTCTCCCTCTCTATATATATACCTGTTCCTTTTGTAGTCATTCATTAGTGCCCCGTCTCCCTCTATCTTCGCCCCCTTTGTCCTACCCCTCTCTCTCTCTCTCGCCCTGCTCCGCGTATTACTCATTCTTGGACACACTCCCACCGTCTCTTGGCCGCAACGATCATCGCCAGACCCCCTCCTCTCTGCCCCCTGGCCGCGTCCCTCCCACGACCGCTGGCTTTTGTCGAACGTCGTGTCGCTGCGAGCCGCGAACAACGTCTCCAACGAGTGTCGGTCGCATATTTCGGAGGCGTGCAGCACTTTTGTTCCCGTGATTCTTTTCTTGCGCCGGGCTTACCGAAGTATCGTTAATCGACCGTGTCGTACACGAGAGCGCCCGTGTAGCGGACACGCGCGACGACTCCGCCACGATTTATCGTCTGGTCACGGCGGGGGTCCCCTTATTACACGGTGATCTTCCATTATCCGGAGGACACGCGGCGGATGGTCGAATAAAAGTAACAGCGGTGGGAATTATTCGAAAGGGATTTGGGAACTTTTGAACTCCGAGGAAGATTCGCTACGCTGCGCTCGCAGCTCTAACTCCTGCCTCGCGAAAAAGGAGATTACAAGGTTGAAGGAGAGAGGCAGAGGGCAATTAATATCAATTAATATACGGCCCTTTGATCTGCAGCTCGTTTAACAGGCTCTGCCCATAAAAGCCTTTCTTTTTCTCGTTTTCTTCGCCTCGACCTCTGCCAGCGGCAAATTGCTCTCTTTCTCCGTGCCTGCGGCCTGCTCTCGCCTTCCCTTTAATATATCCTCTGGCCGAGTCTGCTCTTTCTTTCTCGCTGCTTTTCTTCTCCTCGACCGAGCCTCGTGACGAGCATTCGGCCGTTTCCGGTTCCCCAGCCTGCGCCAGGGGCTTCCCCTTTCGAACTTCCGGCCGTGTCTTACTACGCTTACTACGTGCCCCCTCTGCCTCTCTCCTGCACGCTCCCCTCTCGCCTTTTCGCCCCCTCCGTTCCCCTCGGTCGACCCGACGGCGCTGAAATTAAAACGAGACGGCGCTCCGTGGAAACAGCCCGTTCCGTGAATTAATCTACCAGATTTCGGGGATAGGAATTACCGCGGGCGAGATTTCTAATTATCCGTATCGTCTTTTCAACTTTGCTCGCTCTTCTCTTGGGTTACGAAGTTAGCTAAGTAGCAAGCTCTGCAATTGGGATGCCCCGTGACTAAGCTCGGTACTGTTTCAAAGGAAGGGGGACTATTTAGGGATATTTCTGGGAAACTCGTGGCGAATGATCTTGTCATTCACTGGCTCAAACGAGAGCATCGGATCTCGCGTGTTTCTTTCATACCCGACCCGGTAAAGCAACGCTCGAGGATCCTTTGGAAAATTTCTGATTACACGCCAGTTGGGAATCGTATTTGTTCCCCGCCGATCGACCAGAAAATTCGTCGTCGTCGGGAGGAACCTCGGCGAATCGGTTTTCTCTTGCACGGGTGGTTGCGCAACGATTAATTGCAGGAAAGCGAGGGCCAGTCGATTAGGAAATTGTTGTCGGCGTTTGTGACTGGCCGCGCTTCGAGGATGAAGGGAGAGCCGATGGCTGATGCCTCGCGACTCCTCGATCGCGAGATAAGCCCAGGCATTTCGATAGACGACGGGAGATAGAGGAGACAGAGAAAGGGGGTCCATCTGGGAAGCGCGCTGATCGTTCCCCGATAGCCGAGTAATTTGCAGAGGTGCGAGCTTATCGATTATCAGGCGGCACCGCGCACCTGCCCGATGGCAGCGCGTGGGAGTGCAGCCGGGAACTCGTTTCGAGGATAATCTGCTTCTGTAAATTATTCATCGGCGGTACGGGGGTGGTGGCGCGTCGAGGATGGCTTCATCGCGTCGACTATCTTAGCGTAGATTCCTGCACCCCGCTTATTATAGCGAAGACGCGCGTATTGGAACACGCCGAGGAATCTTTAAACAGCGGATCGTAGAGAAGTTTTTGGAGCGGGCCGCGCGAACATCTGCTCGCAAACTGATCCCAAGTAGCCCATCGACAAATGTCCAGTAAGCTAAACATATCCGACCGCTGCAATTCATCAAGCGTCGAAGCTTCTATGCTCGATCACCGTTTCCACCGGCTCCAAACAGGTCACTGACGAGCTTCCAGAGAGCCGCATATATCAGCTCTCTATTTCCGTCAATCCATAGGCAATATTTCAGAATGTCCAAGAGACCCACATACCCGGACAGCCGTTTCCGTTACTCCCGCCGCAATATTCCTAGCAGATTATCGAAAGCCGTTCAAGAGATGGCCGAATGCAGCCAAGGATACCGAGCCCCATCGGCGCAGAAAGGCAGCGAGGGACTATTGGAAAAGTCTGTTGCCAAATGCTGTTACGGAGCACACACGAGGCCACACAGGCCACGCGGGGAACGCGCGAGCGCGTTCAGGGAGACCGGAAACTGTCGCCTCTTCTCTCCCTCCCTTTGCCTCTCTCTCTCACTCGCTCTCTTCTCCTCTCCGTCTGTCCTCCCTTTCCTCCTCTTCCTCCACCTCCTCCTACTCCTCCTCTCTCTCTGTTCGTCTCGTTTGCACGGACGGCCGGCGGACTTTCACGCAACGATCCGCGTTCCGATGTGCCGCAATAATCGGCCGTTGCGAGAGAACATTGTGTTCGTCGTCGGGACAATCGTTTTCGGCGAGAAAGCGACGGTTATTTAACGCGCTACACCCTTGTCCCTCGTGATTTTGCGCAACTAGCACCTCTTAGCTGGTCTTTCCCTTATTCGTCGTGAATTTCGCGGTGGCTGGATGGTCTGGAATAAGTCAGAAGCTCCGGGGGATTGAGATGGAGCGAGGTCGAGCCGCTCTCAAGTTGAAATGAACGACAATCTGGGAAATAAGAATCCACTGTGATCAGAAATGATGGAGGAATGAATAATAATTGTTATTAGATTAGTACCTCCTCGCGATAGAATTTCCATTTTCCTTCGGACTACCTACCTCTAAACTCTATGATTCCCCACTAATTCCCTAGCAGCCCGGGGCCAAAACCGATGGAATCGACTGCGCGCAGAGTATCTGGTGCTCGTTGGTCGCGATCCCATCCGCTTCCGCGCGCTAGCCATTGTCGGCGGCGAGAGGCGGAGGGAAAGAGTTATGGCCTGTTTTCCTAGGCGATAGAAGGTTGGAGAGGCACACGGAGCGTTCTCCTCCCGTTCGTATCGCGAGCGAGGCCCGCTGCCGGCGACGTCACTTCCTTTACGGGCTCTCCTTCCATTTTCCTTTTCTCTCTGTTTCTGGCTGGCGGCGGCAGGGATCGAGGGATCGAGGGATCGAGCTCACCTGCCCCGCTACGGTCACTCGACTTCCGGTAACCCCGAGAACGCGCGCGAGGCCACGTAACCGTGACTTCTTCTCGTTTCGCGCTTCCGCTCCTCTTTTCTCAATTTATCTGAACGGGCTCTGGTGGAATTCTCGAGGAAAAGCTTATGGGGAAAGCTTCGTCTCTGAATAGCGACAGGAGTGTTTGGTTTGCCTGTAAGCTAGGAGATAATTTGTTGTTGCTCGGGTCGGTGCAAGGATGTGCGCAGAGAGGGTTGAATGGGCGGCGAAGGAGGGACGAAGATAGGTAAAAGGAGACTCGGGAGGAAGTGACGTGGTATGGATAGGCTATCCTACGGTTCTGAGCAGCAGTTTCCATCGACGAGGAAAGGAGCACGCTGTTGCGCGCGTATCTCCCTTCCTCGGTCGCTTTACTGCCTTATAAGTTTATGCGTTCTCACGCTCTCCATACCGCCTCTGTTAACTACACCTTCTGCACACGGTCGCGCGCCTCTTTCAAACGCTCCTCTCCCTTTTTTCACGGGTATATCACGCGGCGTTCACTTCTCGCCGAAGCGACTATAGAGTTTGGGAATAGGTACGGAGTTCGCTATCCATTTTAATATCGCGGATAAGATACTCCATGGAAACCTAAAAAGAAAAAAAAAAAAAAAAAAAAAGAAACGTTACCCTATGGACAATTACTTTTTGATAAATAATCCTCAAAGTATCCAAAGCATCGCCTCAAAATGCATAACACACAGGAACCTTCCCCCGAAAGTGAGAGAAATAACTGTTCACCATCGTAGCAACTACACGGAGCCTCACACACGCGCATCCCGTGTACCACGAACGGGGGGAGGCTCCGCGGATCCTCTCCGTCGGCTTCCTAGTTATAATAAACGTGGTAAAAAACGGGGCAAAAACCTGCCCAGCCTTGGGCAAGTGTACACGATCGAGGGAGCAGCTTCTGCTCTCTATCAGCGTGTCCATTCGAGCCTCTGTTTCCCTCTGGCGCGTTCTCCTTTCTCCTCCTTGTTCCTCCTTGCTCCCGATCACCGTAGGTGTTGCCAGGCTACTTCCTTCCTGCGGTCATCCTCCGCGCCCTCCTTTCCTCGCGTATGAATCGTGCGGGCCCACTCTGCCTACCCCCTTCTGCCCCCTGTTTATCATCCGGTGTCATTTCTTCCCTGTAGGTACGCTTGCACGCCGCGTCGTCTTATTATTCCCTATCCACTCGCGGAGCAGCCAGTCCCTGTTACATCTCCTTCGCCTCTCCTCCTTCGTCTTCATCTTCGTCGTGGTCGTCTTGCTCTCTGCCTCCCATGCCGCCCCCTCCCCCGTTCTTCCGCTTTATTAATATCCACGGCTGCCTGATCGACGCTTACGATTTTCTCGCGCTGCCTTCCGGGTTCTCGGTCATCTAGCCGCGAGCGGATAATTTATATCCGCGCGGACCACGCTCCGCATCCTCGTGAGCAGGTACCCCAGCGCCGATTTGTGAATGGACGCGCAGAGGAAGTCGACCGAGCTCGCCCGGCTACTGGTCGGCCTCCGTTTATCTCCTTCGGGCCTGATCGATCTTTCCCACCTGGATCCTTCTTCCTCCCCTTCGTTCTCTTCCTTGGGGGCAGAGGGGATCGCGGAATGAATTTTGGACGCGTGATCGGAGGACAGAGGAGCTTTGCTGATGCGTTTGAAGGGGTCCTAGGGCTCGAGACTACTGCGATAGGCTAATCTTTAATAAATTAGCAACGTTATCAGCGCGCAAGCTGCTGGAATTTCGCGGGACTTTTATCAAAGTACGCCGACATGGTATATAAACACGGTGAATTCATTCCCACGGTGTGGTAAACACAGAACCAGTTCCCTCCGGCGAATAAAAGAAATCGGACCAACCTGTCGCTTTGATTTTATCCACTTGTTTAATAACACAGCATTAGCTGGCTTTCCTCTTCGAAAATCAAGTAGTTAAACCCGTTCTAATCGAGGACTGCCAAGGTATTTATAGATCTCTTCTTTGTGTCACGCGTGATGCCAGTCGGACCAACCAATCGATTAATCTTACTAATTGAAGGGAAACGACGCGCAGAAGCGATCCTCCCTCGGCTCCACCGCGAGATGCTCCTCGGTAGCCCCTTTCCACCGTAAATTTCCAACAGAAGATCGGCCAAAGATTTTCTACTCGAACCACGGATTAAAAATCTCTCGTAAGATTCTCTTTCCGTGGCCCGTATCGGTACGGATATATTCGCCACTGATCCGCGTATTTATCGCCCCTGGAGTCGCACCTGTTGCCCCCGACTAGGCCCCGGTCCTCTCCGGAATCTCTCAAGCATTCTTCACCCAATTTATCGGGATTCGCGTCCCACGACCGCGCGCTAAAGTACACCAGCCCAGAATAAAAGAGTGCCATCTGCTAAAAAAAAAAAACACGGTGGCAACTAAAAAAGTCACGACACCGCGAGCATCGTTTACCTGAAACATACCAATCTACGGCCAGCTTTCTTCCAATAAAACGATCTTCGCCCGACGGAAGTGGGCGTGAGAAGTGGTCGCGCGGATCCGCGAGGTGGCCATTTTGGAGGACGTTGTCTAGGGACAGTGTGCCGGGTAATTGGATCGAGCAGAATGGTCTGCCAATAGCGCACGGTGATTATCTAACGAACGTTATCCTGCCTCGTAACGACCAGTTCCCAAGAGCGGTGATAAAAATCGTCAGAAACGGAGTTTCATTCAAGATTGCCCGCTGGCCGGGGCACGGAAGTCGTCTGGTAATATCACGGCAGCCGGCCCGCTTCACCAGCGCGGGGGAGGGGGGGGGGGGAGCGGGAATAATCGAGGAGAACACGTAGCATTCGGCGGGGACGTAATTACGCGTACGCTCGGGCGCAAACACTATTTAACAACGTCGGGTAATTTCTGCCTTCCCTGTCTCTTGCTCGCGCTAACCACGGAAAGGAGGATGCTGCCAGCGCGTCGGTGATTAATGCGAGGCTTCTTGCCACTCGCGCGGGGCAAGGCTAAAAATTTCTTACGGGACGAGCTTCCGGCAGCGAGGGACCATTCATAAACTCGCCTCGAAGATGGACGGAGTCTTCGTCGCGGCTACTGGGGGATGATGGATAAAAGGGGTAGCGCGGGTTGGAGGTGGGTCTTTGGAAGATTCTGGGATAAGTAGATTTGGAGGTGTGGAAGATTCCAACTCGCTGGACTCCGCGATGACAGGAGTACGTTTCCAAAGATTCAATTGTTCGGTCGGATAGCAGACATGCCCGTCGCAAGGACCGTGAGCGTGGAAAATTTTGGCTTAGCGGAGACCGTCGACCAGCGCGGATAGTATTTTTCGCGGGCTACGTCAGCGGCAGCGCGAGGCAGAAGGAAAAGCTGGCTGGTGGGGGTACAGAGTGGGTTCAGGCGGGTAGACTGAAACGTGCAGTCGCGGCATGAATGAACGAGCCGACCGAATGAAGGAACGGGCAGCGTCAGCGTGTGCGTCTGTGCGCGGGACCTCGTAGGCGGGTGGAAGCGCGCTGACAAAGACGGATATACGGCTGGCGTAGTAAAGGGAGGAAGATGAATGAACGCGGCGGCAGTTGGACAGTGACATACGTATATCTCGAGTAGAAGAAGCCCGAGAGCGGGACGAGGATGGGGGACGGCGGGAAAGTGAGGCGAGAACGAGACAGCGGCTGCATCGCGCGCAGAGCGACGGGGAGAAGTGCACGTGATTGATAGAGACGGCGGCCTGCAGCGGGATGAAGGAAAGGAGGACGGAGGAAGGGAAGGAAGAGAAGGAAGAGGTGCGCGACAGAGTGGGAGACGCCGGTGGTAGGAGAGAGATAGGAAGCGGGCGGTCGTGTGCGCCGTCGCCAGTGTGAGTTTGCCGCGTCGCGTCGACGGGAGAGTATTCATTCATAAAACTAACCGAGGAGCGAGGTTAGGCGAGCGTGCACCGGGATTGGTGGGGACGGCCGAGCGTCTCCTCTCTCTTCAACCTTGCCACGATCCACGGTTCTCCGATCGATCGTCCCTTTTGTCTTCCTCGACGGTGCCCTCCGGGTGCTCTGCCTCTCTGTTTACCTCGAGTACATGTTTCCCGCTGGTGCTTCATTTTTCAAGAGGTGCCTCTTCGGTGGTGCCGCGTTACGCAACGATGTTACAGTGATCCTTCGTCGATACCGCCTCCCGAAGATTTTTCAAGCTGCGATCTACTTAGGAACTCGTGGGTTCTTCTTCCATTAGCCCAGTGTTTCCGAGGCTACCTCAGATTTCCGAAAGCTATTCGAGCCGCGCAAGTACATTTGGAATTCCTGCCGAGATAGCGGCACCATCCCCACCATTGACGCGACCGCAACTACCAGCGAACCTTTCCCCCGTTTCCCCATCAAGGCCCTCGAATCCTTGCGATTCGGCGCCGCGAAGGACAAGGAGTAATCGCTCGGCGTGCGCGTCCACCTCCGCCGACGGCTTCCCCACCCCTCGCCGCCTCGAATAAACTCTTTGGATCCCCTCTCGCGCCGGTTGCCGTCCCGTCTTCCTCCCTTGTTCCTCCCTCTAGCTTCGCTCGCCTCGTCCTCCTCGAGCCGGGCCGCGCTCGCGCGGATCTCTTCCTCTCCTCTCTCTGTCCGCGCTACCTCTTCTTCTTCCTCTGGCTTCTCTGCTGCCCTTCGTCTCTCTCTCCTTGCGTACGCACTTACCTGCGGAACGCGGTCGTACGTGCTCGACGGTGGCGCTTCGGCCCGATCCACTCACCCGCTCTGCTCACCCGGCCGAGATCCAGCTCGATCCTCGATCTCGATCCACCGAATATCGTCAGCAAGCCGCGAAGAGTCTCCGCCAAGAGTGCCTCCTCCTCGCGTGTGCCGTTCTGCGCGCGTGCGTGCGTGTGTGCGTGCGTGCGTGCGTGTGTGTGTGGTGCCTGCGTGCGTGTACGCGCCTACGCGTGGATCCAGGCTGCCGCCACTGGTGCGTGCACGCGCGCGCAAGCGCGTGTATGTGCGCGCGCGCGCGTCCGCTGGTGGTGGCCCCGAGCGCCAGGCAAATCGCGGAGAAGCGTCGAAAATCGGAGTAGCCTGG
Organism: Andrena flavipes; assembly: GCA_963971345.1. Classification (NCBI taxonomy): domain Eukaryota; kingdom Metazoa; phylum Arthropoda; class Insecta; order Hymenoptera; family Andrenidae; genus Andrena; species Andrena flavipes. The sequence continues at coordinate 65,756,758 of OZ020480.1, forward strand.
CGACCCAACCGAGACCAGACAAACTGGAGCGTATCCCGAACCGACCACGTACCCGTATTTTCGGAGCTGGCTTCGTGCACGAGCGCTAGAAAGCCCTCTCTCTCTCTCTCTCTCTCGCTCTCTCTCAGCGGCTTCCCTTTCCGCCGCAGCTGCCCACCCCCGCCCGCGCCGCTGGATCATCAGCGGCCGGTTGCGCAAGCCAGGTATTCGGAAATAGCCCGTGCGGCTCGCGGTTATGAATTGATAGCAAACACATGCTGGACACGCCGCGAGGACCGGCTTCTTCCTGGCCTCGTGCTTCGTCGCGTCCGCTCGAGAGATCGATCGCTCAAGACTCCGGACGCTCTCACCTGGTCATGAAATTGGGGGTGGAGAGTAGCTAACAACAGAGCCTTGCCGCATCTTATTGAACGCTGAAATCGGCAGAAGCTCACGAGTGTGACACGCCAGAGTAGTCCGAGCCTCCTTGCTAGCTCGATTCCGCGTGGGATTCAGAGTCCAGAGTCGAATGGAGTCATCCGTCGCTTCGTGGTTGACAGTTGTTTAACATTGCGTTGGACTTACCTGTCGAATGGAAGGCTAGTTTCATCGGAAGCTGTTCGACCTTGAGACACCAGGAATCGCAAGCTATTCCAACGCGCTACCACTCCAAGGACCAAGTCCAGCCTTAGACAGTAGCCCTATGACATCTTCAGCTTCATCCAAGCCATCTTGAACTCACCGCCGCCCAGGATCGCAAGCAACTAGCATGGGATAGAGAACCTCCAGTCGCAATGTCTTGACGATCGAGGTGGCTCGATCTAGGCTTGAGTATCTCATGGATCCTGGACCTCGACGTTGAATCCTCGCTGAGAACTATTCGTTCTGCCGTGGTTCAGTGATGTAAGAGACACAGGAGGAACTCTTTACGCAGGTGAACGTTTTACTCCACTTGCACGGGATCGTGGACGTGAATGACAGTGGTCCAGGGCAATCGTGTATGTACAGTGGGAACGCGAGGACGGCACTCATGTACGTTGACTACGGCGGCGACGCTTATGCCGGAATGGGAATCAAGGCCATGAAGTCCTTTGCCAGGCCCAGAGGTACGGAACCGCACGTCCCCTTTGTTGGCGAAGCCTCGCGCGTCCGCTCGCGCTGCTCCCTTTTTTCTTTTCTTTTTTGCGACGCTCGCGGTCGGGGTAGCCACTCTTTTCCTCTTTTTCCGATACGTGGATGGTCACTTGGCTGGGAATCGAACTACATAGTTGCAGCAACGGGTTTCCCATTAAAAGCAGTGATCTCGCTCGATCGTATAATAGTACTATGCTGATAGTCACTCGACTGGTCAATTAGTTTTAGCACCACGTTTTCTTCATTTTTCTTCTTACATCTTGAACACTTGGGGCCGTTGATTAGTCGCAGGGATTTCGCTGGATCGTAGTACTACGTGTTCCCGAGTAGCTCATTCATCTATTTCGAAAGCGAAAGCTGAGTTTGGGAGGCTGTGGTAGGCACACGGGTGGATTAACGCTACTACGGCCGCGCGAACGTGACTTAAGAGTCCGACAGATTGCAACAGATGTCGGGGACGCCGCAGGAGTGCAACCTGCATCCCGGCTGCATACGCGCTTCCTGCAGTTGGTGGGACTCCCTTCCCCGGAGACGGTAGTTCTAAAGTGGGCCACCTCTGACCCTGACACGCTTCCTGGTACCCCGAAAGCTCGAACGTTGCTTCTGGGCATATCTAATCGATATCTAATTAATCTACGCGATCACTCGGTCCTCAATCGCACCTTGACTACTTCCTCTTCCTATAGAACTGTTATACTTGTCCCTAAGCAACTCTAGAGCGTCCCAACAGTGTCAGAGTTCCTCATTAAGTCATCATCGATACCGAATCCCTTTGTAATTCCTCGAAATCCACGTGGAAACCCTCTTGGAGGCTGCATTCCGCGAAATCTCGTTATAAAGAGCAATCTCACTGTCGAACGAAGGAGGCAGCCAGCCAATAATCGCCAAAAGCGTATTTACCGTGGGGAGAAAGGGGGCGACGAGTACGGAATTACTTCTCCCGCGGCACTTAATACCCGCCACGGTGCGTGCACCGGTTATTTATACTGAAAGTTTCCCTGGAGAAGTGCATCTGCTGAAACGCGGGTTAATGATAAATCTCTCACGGCTGGATTACACGGCCGTGCGCTCGCAACGTGCAACGCTCGCTCGCTCGCCTAAGTAGGGGATATCTCGAGCGAGAAGAAGCTATCCCCGCGACTCTGCTTCCTGGCAACCGGTTCCAGCGAATGGCTCGATCCGTTTTGTTCATGTAGATATCACCGAGTCGAAGACGGATTCGCCTGGAACGCGTGTACTCTTTTTCCAACCCGTGGCTGGCCACTCTTCCTTGAAATCCACGCTACGCCTGTACGCTAGAAAGCATTCCGCGCGAATACTCTGCTGTTTGCCCGAATTGCCGCGCAGTCGACCGTGAACCACCGTCGAACCCCTCGATTCCGTTCACCGTAATGGGGATCGAATTTTTCGAAAAGTCCCTGCCACTCGGCGACGCGTGGGGCCCCTGCTCCAAGGATTCTGCGCTAATTGCGGTTTCGACCGGGGCGATTCGCGTCGAGCGGAACGGTTCGATCGCGATCGAGCGCGGATAACTAGGAACGTGGAGGAAAAAGAAAAGTTCCGAAGGGAGTGGGAGAAACGTCGCTACTTTATCACGATCCGTGGCAGCGGGCCACTGGAAAACACGGTGTAATTTCCTTGTCGGTCGATCAAGACCTCGTGAATTAATACCGACACGGGACAAGAAAGCGGTGATCCCTGCTAGCGATCGATAAATTATTTCCCGAGACTGCTGGCCCTTGCCGGATCGATGTTCACTTTCGATTCCCGATACGATGCCGAGGAAGCTTGATATCGTTCCGTGGCGTTCGAGGATTAGTACAGGCGATTGCGAGTGTCTCCTCAACGAATTTCACTTTTCCCATCGCGCGATTTCGCAAGTGTGACGGTACACCTCCGCGTATGAAATCATAGAACAATATACCATCCGTCGCCTCAGCTTTCTATTAATAATCACGGCCACGTCGAAGTCGGCCAATCATGTCGATCGAATGGGCTAATTCTGGACCGATTCGCGATTTCTGCTTGGATTCAGCGGGCTTTAAGTTCCCACCTCCCTTTGTAGAACTCGACCAAAGAGATTTAACGCGAGACCAATCGAAAAATGCATTCAGCTTGTTATCAATCAAGCCACGTATTCCTCCGCAAACTATCTCAATCTCTCGTAGCCTTGAAATCTCGAACGTCCCTCCCTGCAACCTCCCTTCTCTCAGCAGCACTCGCTGCAGGATATCGCCGATTCAATTAAATCCAGGAACCACGCCGATTGCCGTCTTCATCTCGCCCTTATCTCGAAAGTGCGCCGAGGGAACACGGAGCCACGTCCTCGTTAATTAGCGACTCGCTCGATATTCCGCGCAGAGTTTTCCTCCGTGGAAAAACCACTCGCTGCCCCTCCCAGGGCGTAACGAAGCTGCGGGAGCCGGGCAACCAGCGGAACGATAACCGATTCACCGTAATCGGACGTTTTATCTGGCACGACCAGGGAGAAGCGAGCCGACTAATCAGCCGTGGCACGATAATTGGTCCATGGGCCGCAATCGTGCTCCCGTCGTCATCGCTTGCCGCGCACACTATTCTACATTGTCTGTACCGAGCAGCGCATGTGTGGTTCCTCGATGGTAAACGTCCTCGTGGACAGATCCGTCGCGACGGAGCGGCTCAGGAAGTTGGCCAGGCATGCGTCGACATTATCGCGCGACGCACGCCGACTTCTACGCTATCTGGCCGAAACACACGCGGTTTCTTGATAATCGCCGGCTAACAATCCTGCCCCGCCACTTGTTGCCGCCAGTAATCGCCACCGCGCTGGGGATTCCCTGCGTGGCTTTTCGTTCTTCGGGTGTAGCAGCTTGGGAGAGCTAGCCGGAGGTGGTAGGTTAAACTATCGGACAGGGACACAGAGTTGGGGTCGTTAGCTTCTCGTATTTCTGAGAACTAGCTAGGTATTTGGCGACGATGCTTGGAACGTGATTATTTTAACCACTTCGCGATCACGCGGGGTGTATCGCAACCCAGGAGCAATTTTTGAGTTCAAATGTCGCGCCTTTACGACTGCCAAAGTGTGAAAATAAATTCAACATATCAGAATTTACATTTCTAGAAGAAGACTATTAATGCAAATAATTGCAAATCTATGTCAAAAAGTATAAAATCGCCGCTTAAATTAAAATTCTTTGAGTATTGGATTTCCATTTTTGGCTCACTAGGGGCCAAAGGTTGCTTATCACTGATTTAACACTCCATCGATCGTATGATTTCGTTAAACCCCTTCGATGTGGCCGCGGTGAGGGGATAACGTTGGGGTGTTTAAAATTTTGGTGAATATTGGGCATTGCAAAAAGAATTCAGGAATAGCCATCCGAGAGGTTCATAGAAATTCAATTATAGTTCACTTATAGTTCCCCCTAATGGAAGTCACATTATTCCTCTTTATAACGCGGAATATATATGAAAAAAGTGTTACATTATAAAAAAGTATGAGGGAGGGAGTGAGCTATGCAGTGTCCTCTCCTCGAATGAATTCTATTGTCACCCAGTCGGCACGAGGACCTAGGGAAAATGTGATTTCTTGCAGGTTTCCCACAGTTTGCTCGTCAATTAGATCGGCACAACGGCGTCCCGAGCGTGAAACGTTTCACAGTAACCGTGCACCGTCTCCGAAACTCATTATCCGCTCGCAGATGACAGTGTTTTCCCGCGTTTCCGGCCGCGGCCACGTCCGTTTAACTGATTTAACGGCCCCGCGACACCGTTCATTAAAGAATATTAACACGTCGAAGCGGTTCGTGTTTCCCTCCATCCCCTCGGCTCGGGCGCAACCGATTATTAACAGCAACGAGCTGCCCGCCCGTTATCGCGCCGAGACACGCGGTTCCGCGATAATCGCGGCGGGCCAAACAATGTCGCCACCGCTTGTTAACATCCACTGCGGGATATCAATCGAGTGGACGTCCAGGCCTCTCCTCTTTTTGCGCGAAACTTATCGGGGCAAGTGGTCGCACGCTGTACCGCCACCGGAATTACCGTGGCTCTGGGTTTTTCTTCTGTTGCCCACCGCGCAGACCACCGTGTAATCTCCTCGTGGTCAGATAACGCCCGGTGTCCTGCGGCTTCGATAGCACTGGCACGTTCGTAGGATGAAGTCACAGTCGAAAGACTCGGTGCTTAGAATTTTAGTAGATTAGGAATGACGAGGGTCAGAGAATTTTGGGACACTGGCATACAGTGGCGCTCCCAGAGGACGGGATAAGCATCCAAGGGGAGTCAAGGAAGGGGTTTTGTACAAAGGAAAAGAAAACTGGGTTTTATTATTTAAAGAAATTTTATAATCACCTAATGAATTTTAGTGAATTTTTCTTAAAAATATTTTTATCCTCTCAACTCGGCTGCCCCGAAAATTCAATCCTGAGTACGCCACTGCTGGTATATATAATACTAGTTTTAATACTCGGCTTCGCTCGAAATTTAAATTCTGATTTTATAAAAAAAAAAATTATTTTTTTGTGAAGCATAATGAACTGAGACACATTTCGTGATCGCAGAGTTTATCATTCGGAAGTTTTTAGGCGACAGATAAACACACAAACATATTAGAAGCTTTCTGCTTTATATATTAAGATTTAGAGTCACAGAGCCTCGGACTCTTGGAATGTGGAATCTCCTGAAAACTTAGATATCCCAAAATGAGGAAAAGGCTATTGTTTCTCGTTCCTTTCCTAGCTAATCTTCCATCCACATTTTGGCCAGCGAACACCGAGAGGCGTGGCTGGGGAGACCATTAGAAACGCTACGTACCGCATGCAAAACAAAGTGTCGCCGCAGCGGCTAGATAAGGTTTATCTGCCAGGCGGATAGAGGTGGTCAGCCCCTTCGGGGAAAACCGCAGCCTCCAGAGCGCGTGTCCTTCGTCGTTAACGATGCAGGATGTGCACATGGAAATTACTGGGGACCGGCGATAAACACTTCCAAACACTTCCATCGATTCCACCCCGAACCTGGAAACAGTTCGAGGACCTAAGAATACACCGGAGGAACTCTACAGTGTTCACTATTTCGAGGGGACGAGACGCGCAGCGATCCCTCGGGACTCGTCGGTTCCCCGAGCCACAGGGATGCGGTTTAAATATAATTGAAGCATCCCTCGCGCCCCACGAATTTACACGCCTCTCGAAGGGTAAATGTGGCGCGTTACCTCGAAGGGGAAGAGGGTGAGCTCCCCTACCATCGAGCGCGCCTCGATGGAGCCTGGCCGAAGCAACAGGTGTAAGGCGGTCACGTGCACGCTAAATACACGCTGAAACGCAGCCCGCCATGTGTTTTATTAATTAGTAAGATCCAGGCCTGGCGACTCGACTCACCGTGGTTAGGCTGGTCGTCCAGAAGCCTCGCTGATTGGATTTTGTTAATTACTTCTAGAATGATACGAGTAGATGCTTTATATTTCTATTAGAGCTAAGTAGTACCTAAGTCGAGCAGTGGCGCACTCAGGATTTAATCTTGGTGGAGCCGAGTTGAAGGGATAAAAATATTTTCAATGCAGATTCAATAAAATTCATTAGGTGAATATAAAAATTGATTTAAAGAATAGAATCCAGTTTTCTGTTCTTTTTACGAAGCCCCGTTTCTTTGGGGTGTGCAGGGTCCCCGTGGCGAGTGTATGTTTGTAATTAATATTGGAAGATCAATGAGCTTGTCAAGGAAATTGAATTTCCAAAAATTCTGCCCCATGCGTTGGCGAGGCGACGAAATGAGAGAGCGGAAGATTTTGGGGGCACGTTACGGGCAGGCTAGTAGTTTGTTCAGGACAGCTGCCGCAGTTGTTTGGCTGCTGAGTATATTCCAGAGTCGCCGTGGAAAGAGGGATAAGCCAGAAGACGTTGCCAGCACGTGCCCCGTGTCCGTTAAACTCATCTACAAACTTACGCCGTCGTGTTCCACGTGGAGGAAGGAAAAAAATTACGACGCCATAAGCGGCAGGAGGAACGGCTCTCATCATTTCTTCCTTTTTTTTCTTCCTTTAATTCCCCAACCTCTTGGAACGATGGCGTGTCGCACGCGTTCCCTGGGGACGATTCGAGGATCAAGCCCCTGATTTCGCTGGGTGTTTAAATTGCGGCGAATTTCACCATGTTTTCAGCCGTGACACCCGAGGATATTTCAATTATCCGAATTTCTATGAAATAGCCAGTGGAAAACATCGCCACGAGCGCGTGGATGTTTGGCCATCGAGCACTATCGAGTCGCGATGACGGTGTTACTTTGCAATTAAAATCGGCGACGGTTCGATGAAGTTTCTCGCCGCGTAACTGTTGTGCACGGTTAGAGGGGAAAAATGCAGATCGTCGGGGCCTTTAGAATACCAAATCGCCCGGGGCGATATTAATTCGCGTCTTCGTAAGAGCGAAAGAAACCGCGGAAGCGACGGGGATAGTCGATCCTGCAGACTTTCTATCGTTGGTAATTAGCGAGTGGCGAACTTTCGGAGGGAACGCGGTCCCGTCGAAATCCTTTCTGCGAGTCAATCGCTTTCGTTGCCCCTTCGCGCTCTAATCGACTTCTCTGGGCGAGAATTAAAATTCACTTGCCGCGACACCTGCCCCCCAACTTTGCAGTTCTGCTTCTTTCTGCTTTGAAACAAAGACACGGGTTGCTTTAATTATCGCCGGTGACCAGTGGGAAATTAGAGTCGTCGCCGTGTTATTTGAAAGTGTAATTCCATACTAAAATCCTCCTCGGAATCAGAGGATCAGAAAATACAGTAACGAATTCGTTCGGCTGGCTTTTAACGATGGGAACGGGGAATCGTGGCTAGGAGGGCCGAGGGGAATAGATCTCGCCCCCGAATATAAATGCGTGCCTTTAAGTCGATTAAGCTTATCGGATGAAAGAAATATTTCCCCGGTGTAATTGGCGTCGGGGGGCCTGGGACACCAAGCAGGCCGCAAATAACACTGCCTATGCAAATTTATGTTGAACGAGCCGGGTCAAGTGTCGCCTGGGTCGCGGGTCGTTAGCCATTTGCATTTCCATTCGATTAAGCAATGGCCACCGCGTCCAACTTGGCTTCGATCGGTCGATATCGAATTTTTCTGGCCGGCTAGAAGAACGGACGAAACTAAGCCGAGCACCTGCGGTCCGCTGTCCATCCCTTAGATACATCGTCGAGTCAAACCTTGGGGAATATCAGTGGCAAATATTCAAAGCACCTGGATACTGGTTCGTATCGCGTTGCTCTCCCGTTTCGGGGAACAGCGGGGATCTGCCGATCGGAGTGCGCCATCGGCAGGGAAATTCATTTACGAGCACCGAGAGGCTGGCTGCGTGCACTTTCGTCCCGATTGTCCAACTGTCGCGAACGTGACTCACAATATTGCACGGGTCGCGCTCGTAACCGCTGCTTTCTCGCGCGGAACATTTCTAACCGGTGCATTTACAGTCACACCCCGTGGTACGCAAGACGCCCGCGGGCTGTAATTACGTTACACGCGGAACACCGCGTGGACCCTGCGTTTCCTTTCGTGCGAGTAATCGTATCTGGTATAATAGCAGCTGTTAATTGCTGGCCAGCGTCAAACGTATCGATGCATCGACCTGTTGGGTTGCGTCAACCGATGGGTGGCACGGGAGCTCCCAATTTCTCCAGTCCTATCACAAATCCACGCGTCTTCCTGTCTAATTACGCGGGAATAGCGGAGGGATAGCGGATGATCGAACGTTCCGGGTATTTTATCGAATTTGTCTCCCCGCCGGCGTAATCTCTTCGACCACGGAGGTCCCAGATAAATCTGCCGGCGAAAATCGCGGGGCCACGGAATTTTCGACGAGCATCACGCGCGTCCGTGCGTGCAGAACGAGACACGGCATTCGCGACCAGCCAGCCACAGGCGTCGTTGCTGCGAAAGCAGGAGGATTGAGATTCCGCGCACGGCGCAGCGTTGCGCCGCGGCACGTGGGACTTTTCAATTCGACTCCTCCAGGAGCCTGGTCGCGTCGTTGTTTCGCCCCTTCGGTGAGGAGGCAGCTCCTTCAATTACACGTCGCGATGAATAATTCTGCGACGCGGCTGCTACACTTTGTAGCGTTCCCTGGAAGCTTTTCTGCCGTGGGGGGAGTGGATGCGCCGATCGCGTTGGTACTTTGAATCAGCTACCTGATTCATCCCTTTCTCTGCTTCTCTGAATTCTCCCTATAGGGCCACCTCCGCCTCTTCAGATCCGAATCACCGGTTCATTAACTAATTCGACATTTGAACTCGAGAACTCGGGTCCGAAATTCCGTTGGAACTGTTGGAAGATACGTGGTCGTAGTTTAGAACTACCGGACGGGACAGCAGGTAAACGAACAGCAGCTCTCGAGTCCGGTGCCCCTCCTTCCAGCTCCGAAACGACGCATCGATACTTTGTACGTTTGTAGCTACGCGGCGCGGCGGCATGCAAATTCGCGAGCGTGTGCGTGCGTGGCTGTGCGCGTAGAGACAAAGGTGCTTATGGGTTACGGGAGGCTCGCTGCGCGTGCACGCCATACATACTTAATGGAGTTTCGGCGGGGCTTATAGCCATGCAAATCCAGCTGTACAGATATCCCTGCGCATGATTTTTATAGTCACGCTGTACTCGCGTGCTGCGTCGAGTTTCTTCGCGCAGGTACCTTCGCGTCTCGTACGCTCTCTTCGTGGGAAGCCCCTGCACGAAGCCTGTCGTTTCTTTTGATCTGTCGCGTGACGCCGAGTAGCAGAATTGAAGTTCGTGAATTCGTGTTTTTATCGGGCTCCCGAGGAACAGTCCCTTCAGAGGCGACTGCTGTCTATCGTAAGCGGAAGAAACGCGACGCAGCAACCTTGATAAGATAGCAGGCTCTTTCCCCGATGCGGAGACAAAGGACCAGTAATATGGGAGCTCGTGCAACGCTGCTCCTGCACAGGGGTTGCCTTAGTTTCCTCCGAGAAGAAGGGACTCTGTGTCTTGCGCGCAGAAAATTCTCCCCGCAATTTTCAATCAACGCCACGAACACTTTCGATGATCCTCCTGTCTCGGGAATTACTCAGCGCAGAGGAAATATTCCTAAAATGGGTAGAGGAAGCTAAGGAGGAGAGCGCGTAAGGAGTATTTGGCGGCCGCGCCATAAGGCGCAGCGAGCAAAGCGTCGGCCGCGGCATAGAGCAACCGCGTACCTACAACGACGATGCACCTGCACCTGCCTGGCAGTTGCACCCCTCTTTACGACGATGCTATCTAGGATGGTGTGCATGCCCCCCTCGCCTGTTCGCTTTCGCTGCTCCTGCCGGCGCGGCGCGGCGTCGCCGCGACACCTGACGCTCCTCCGTGTACACGCGGCCCGGCCCGGCCGCTCTCCTCGCCGGCGCGCGCGTGCTTTCTGCGTGTATGCCGCTTTGTGAGAAGTACCATTAACCTGCCTTCTCACACATCCACCGGGGCTGAATGCCCCGTGCTCGTCCGTCTCTCCCTCGTTTCGCGTCGAACGGGCCGACAGGTACCACCTACCGCTCGCTTGCCGTCGCGTCGCCTCGCACTTTCAGCCCGCCGGAATTTACACACTTTTTAAGGGAACGGGGGAGTCCGGGGTCCCGGGAATGCTGGCAGGCTGTCTCAGGACGCGTAGATGATTGTAAGTTTTGGGCATTCCTCATTCCATGCGCGGGGACTCTGAATTTTTCAGATTTTCGGGTTTAGTGTTTCGACGCGAGGAGATTAGTAGTTTTCAGAGATCTTAGGTACTATTCTGATTTTGGTATTTGGAGGACTCGGAAGTTTTCTGTTTTGACGCGAGGAACTTGGTAGTTTTGAGAAGCCTTAGGTACCTATTTTGATTTGGATGTATAGAGAATTCTAATCTTTTCGACACGAGAAAATTAGTGGTTTTGAAAGATATTAGGTACTATTCTGAGTTGGGTACTTGGAGGACTCGGAAGTTTTCTGTTTTGACGCGAGGAACTTGGTAGTTTTGAGAAGCCTTAGGTACCTATTCTGATTTGGATGCTTGGAGAACTCTAAACTTTTCTGTTTCGCCGCGAAGAAATTAGTAGTTTTGAGAGATCTTAGGTACTATTCTGATTTGGAGGCTTGAAAAACTCTAAACTTTTCTGTTTCGACGCGAGGAAATTCTTATTTCCGAGAAATCCCGAGGTACTTCCTGTTGGACGCTTAGAAGTCTTTAGAATTTTCTGTAACACGCGAAGAAATTCCTAATTTTGAGAGACTTCAAGCTCCCCCACTAAAGTACATAAAGGATTCCACGACTAAGAATTTCTGAGCCCTCCTCCGCCAACGCGTATAAATTTCTGAAACATTCCACCACTCCTCCCGATTACACCCCAAAATTGTTAACTCCTGTCTCGTGCAGAGTGTCCTCCGATTACCTCCGCCTGACTCTCGGCTCTTATGTTGCAGATATACCGGCGCAAGTGCCGCCGTTAACACCTGGGACCAACAAGAAGATGACCGAGGCCCTGGAGGCCTCTTTCGCCTCCTGGGAGAAGGAACGAGTCCGCCTCAACATAACCAAAGGTCAGTACCTGGTCTTTTTCTTCAGCTCCGACTCAGCCTCGCTGAAAGCGCGTTCCACCTCTCCCTCTCTTCCTCTCCGTGCAGCAACCACGCGCCGGTACAGGTTTGCCCAACGACTTCTAATTACAGGATCGTTTGCCAGGGTTATACCCGACGATTCGATTCCCGGGCTTTGATGTTTTCATCGGAAAGAGACGAATACATTAAAACTTTTACGCGGCCCTCGTCGTCGACGAAACGACGCGATCGTTTATGCGCTGTGTTAATAGCGGCGAGATGCCGATAATGAGCATCCGATACTCTGCCCGTTCGATGCTTGTCGAGGCCACTAAACGGGAATCGTGAAGGAAATTACAGGAGTCCAGGCGCGGGGAAAGTTTCGAGGGAACCTTGGCGAATTCTGAAAATTTTTGGGGACCGAGAATATTTGAATCCGACGATCAGCCAAGATCGAAATTTACCGAAGACTCTAGGTGCATCGGGATGTGAAAGTCAGAAACGACAGAGCCCCCTCGAGGTCTGTTCAAAGCTTCGGTAGACAGGATAGTAGATGGGAGGTTTCGTTACACATTGCAAGTGAACTTGCAGCGTTCAGAGTCTCCAGTGACTGGCTTATTGATCACTGCTAGCTAATTACCGACTCTGGTAAACTCACCCGCGGACAGTCTAACCATTACCCACGCTAGTTAATCAGTCTCGATGGTTTTTTGCTACCGTAGCATTCACTTTTTGTCCATTCTATACACGATTCTTATTCCTGCCACGATTCGATCTACTATTCTGAGTAAGATCACAAGCTAACGCGGCATTCTCACCCCTCCACTCCGTACACTGTTCGAAGACAGCTTTTCTACATTCCCCCATCGAATACCCTCATCCCGGAAAAAAAGACAAAGTTAGAAACGGCGGGTCGTGCGCGAAAGGGCTCTTCTCGATCCGTTGCGCACCGCCACGGTCGACCGCGACCAGGAGAAATTTGTCAGAAAATCGGACGACCAGGGACAGGGCGAAGGAGAGGATAGGAGAGAGAGAAAGAGAGAGAGAGAGAGAGTGGTCTAGCGTGCGTGAGTGCGCGAGCGTGGAGACGCGCGTGGTTTATACGCGATGTGATGTGATGTGCGACGAGGCGGCGATGTGCGGGAATTGTGAATGTGATGTTGATGGTTCTCTGATGGGGAGCCGATGCCACACATCCGGTATGCGCATTCAGAGCCACGCGGGTGTGACGTTACTTCCGGTCTACATGCCCCCGGGTTCGTACCCTACGGCCAGATCACCTACAGCCTGACCTCCTCGTGAACCTAAACCAGCGTGCCTCGCCGCGGCGTTCTACTTCCAACGTGGCGCATTCTCCTCCTAAGTCCACTCTTTCACCTTCGGTTTTTATTACCATCGTCTCCCGTCGTCGTTGAGAATCTACGTCACGGGGGGCTACAGCTTCTGATGAATTTTAACACTCCGGAAAAATGGCCCCTTAAGTGTTGCAAATGAGTGTAGTAACTCATAGATATATGTCACGTTCAATCAGGTGGTTCTGCACCTTTCGATCGACTGCCAAATTTCCCTTGACACTCAGAATCACACATACATTTTCTACAACCCATATGGAGAGGGGGACATACCTATGTTGGGCGAAGGAAATTGGAAAAGATAGCAAAATATTTTTGCCTGTATCTTCCTAAATTTTTATTTTTTCATCTAGAATAATAGCATAGATTGTTAGACGATGTATTCCCTTTTTTTGATATTTCTGTTCAGCTGTGTGGCATAAGATTTCTATTCTATTAGAATAAGAAGCTAGTGGTGCCAGTGAAGCAGTATCAGCTTCCTATAAACGATAGAAGCGGACTCTTATCAATGTTTGCGGCCGTAGAACTGGGAATAGTGTCACGTTTGCTTGGAACACAGCGTAATCGTGGCCCGGGATCGCGTCACGGGGTACTTCTCAACGCGAGACGATTCGGGAGCACGGTCGGATCGCTCGCTATCGCCGAATATACCGCGAGGAATACTTGTGCGCGCGTGTGCCAGCCACCAACCGACGAAGAAGCACCTGCTGCGCCATGCCGTGCATTCGCGATTGCATTGTAGAACGTCAGAACCCCTCTGACGCATTCGTTATTATGATTTATTCAGAATCTGCCTTTCTTATGAATAGTAAGCGCCGCCAAGGATGTCGTCTCCTTTGTCGAGGCGAAACGGTCCGTCACGTACTGGCCGGGCACGCATCGACACACCGATGTAGAACCTTGTTGCGAGTCCGCTTAACAATCTTCCGAAACTTGCTCCTTTCGAGGCTAAACGGTCGTCGATTCGGGCTCCCTTCTTCCGCGTTTCAAACTCGCTTGGTGGAACCACTGATGTTTATCGAGGAAAGAATTTAATGGATAATTTGTATCGCTCTTTTCTTGAACTTCTGGGGAGCTGTTGACAGCGGAGTAGCAGGTTTCTTAATTGGGAGGCGATTTGCACTGAATAGAACTCTCGATTGACTTTAGAGGAACGTTACTCGAGGTGGAACGATCTTGGTTTCACTTTTCATCTGGATAGTATTCAATTTTAGTCGCGAGAAAGATTGAATATTCTTTCGTACTAGGGGAGAGTTGCCAATATCGTACTGGTCACCTAAATCGTACCTCGTCGATTTCTCAGTAATTAATGAATAGAAACGACATCTGATGATACAAATATCAAGTAAATGCGAAATAAGACGTAGAAACAAAACCTTTTGAGCTCACACCCTATTTTGTGCGTCCTATAAATATTTAAAAAAATCAGGTATGATTGATCTAACTTTTTACCAGTTTATTTTAGCTGATAATAATCAAACAATGCAATTTTGTCCTGTATTTTTGTATTTTTCTAAAAGCGTGTGTAATGTAGAATACTTTACATTCATTTTAAGTACATATTACATTCATTATGAAGTTTAAATTGATATTCATAAATAAATTCACCATGTTTCCTAAATCGTACCAGTAGGATTTGACATATTATATATATAGGTTATGTACATATATCATATTCATAGGTAATTGTGGCCTGTGTGTGATCCATATACATATGTATACGTAACTATATAATAATCATTACTATATGTTGAATATTTTCTACTCTATTTGTTATTGACAGTATTTTTAGTGGAGGTACGATTGCTTAAACCGTACCTACCTTTTACGGAATGTAACAAAACGATTAATAACAAATTAATGTAGTAGGTGCCTTAAAGATCAAGCTACAATATCCAATAGTCATTTGCGTTCCAATTAGTACCAAATATGAAATACGATGTAAAATGTCTTAAGTGGTACGATATAGGCAACCCTCCCCTTTATTCCACAATTATTCTATAATGGAAATTTGATGGAGCCTGATATGTTTAATCCTTGAAACATGGAACACAACATATTTACTCTACTCTGGTACACAGATACAAATGTCGCGCCTCGATAAAAACGCAGAAAGCGAGAAAGCATCGGTGGCTAATTAAAAATGTCCCCGTGACACGCGTGTACAAGCGTAATCTCGTATCGGCACGTTTCTCTCTGCCAAGCTGGTCAAGCTGTGTAAAGGAGAGGAAAAAAAAGGGAGGAAAGAATTGGGAGAGGGAGCAGAAACGAAAGAAATTGGCGTCCACCTGTACGACGGCGCAGCGGCCAGCACGGGGAGAAATTTATCACTGGAGGGGCAGGTACATCGGTATCGTAGGTAAACTGTCGGGTCCCGACATAGCAGACGGGGTTCCTAAACCAACCGACCCGCCGAAATCACGGTCGGTGTTTCGATTATTGCTGTGAAAGCCTGCGCGTGGCACCTGCGGCGCCTATCTCTGTTTAGGGATCGATGCAGCCTCGATTGCCATTATCGGCTGCTCTCGGACACCTTTGCAAATTGGCCAGCATTCGGAGGGGACAGTTCCTCGAGCGTTGTTCCACCGCTGGCGAAATTTCAAGCTGAAAGGAGGCTTTGAAGTTAGCGTGGTTAAAGAAACACGAGGGTCTTGCAAACAAGAGAAGTGCAGCTTTAAAAAAATTTGCCAAAAATAGGAATAAGAACTTATAACTCAATAACTACTACTTTTTGCGTGAAAATATATATTTTTTAATTATTGTCCTCTTTTCAATGTGAAGTCAAAGCGATAATTTTATAAACAGTTTTTCCTAATTTACTAGAAGTTGGTGAAGACGAAGCTGCACCCCTGAAATCTATTTCAAATTGTAAACCTACTTAAGTAGTTCCCTAAGAAACAGATTCCTCTGTCGCCGAGACAAAGATTCCACTGGTTCCTCTACGCTCTTTGATAAGAACCCTGTGCATCGCTGATCCACCGTTCAGATTCCATGAGAATCTCCACGCACTCGGCGACTATCGGTCGGTGTCGCCTCAAAGAAGGCGAACGCCACGGGAGTCCTTGGACGTCCATATCGAAATCGTGGATCGGTGCTCGATCCCGCGATCGTCTCGCGCGCGACGCTACGTGACTCGCGAGTCCAAGTCCTTTTAGGCTTTTTATGAATGAAGAAGAGAAAGGGGGACTGCGGCAGAGTCCTGTTCGTGGAAAGGACGCGCGGTGCACGCGCTCCGGAGCATGGATCGAGCCGCGGCCATGATGCATAAATAGAGGAAAGGTGAGAGAGCAAAGAGGACGCGCGCCACGCCAAGTGTCTAACGGCACGGCACGATCAAAGCCGCCGCCGATATTTGAGGATCGCGCCGATGTTTGCCCAACTTATTCCTTGTCAGCACTGTTAACAGACGTTGCTCACTCTACCTCTCTCTCTTTCCTAGCGACGCCTCAGTCCCTCTTCCCACCCCCTTGTCCACAATGTTCCTTCTCGCCCGATTACTCCTTTTTATTTCCCTTTAACTAGCCAACCAAAGCTCCAGCTCGCCTTCGAGGCAAGCCTAGCCCCGTTTCCCCAACATTTTAATTTTTGAATCCGCGATTCGTGGGTTCAGGTAAATTTTTTAAAAGCGCACTCAGACACAGGTTTCGTGACGAACACAGTAGGTTATTAACCGTAGCAGGTTGTCGGTCGACAGTTGACCGCCGAATCCGGAAAAGCTGACGTGTTTGTAAATATTTCTGCAAGCGGGGAAGGGGGGGGGGGGCGCGATTAGAGCGTCGCTATCGTTCCTCCATACGACCAGGCCGGTGATTCGCTGTTGCAGCTTTTAATCAGCCGCACCGCAATAGGCTAATCTAGGCAATTAGTTTGCTACGACGTAATCAGTCGGGCAGATAAGGTGAAACAGCGGGTGGGAGTTAAAAGTCCTGTATTACATTAGATTACTCGCGTGCATTATCATCGCCGAGGGGAGTGGGAGAGAGAGAGAGGAGTATGCAGATCGCGACGCCGCCGGACCGAGATTATCAGAGGAACGAGAAAAAAGTCCAACAGAAGCGCGCCAGCCTCCTATCTCCACAGTTACGATCCCCTCGCAATTAATTGGAAAATAAAACGCCTCGCGTGCAATCGTACGAGCTGGGTACACGGAGCTTCCCTCCGGCTCCCCGGCGTTGTTATCCATTTGAAATCGAGGCAACAAAAGTCACCGCGGTGCGTGCACGGTATTTAGATTGAGTCAGCGTGGCGAAAGTATTGTTCCCCGTCCCGAGATGACCGGGACGTTACCGAAATTCTTCGGTGCGATCGGCGGCCGGGTTCGCGCGCGTCTCAAAGAACCGCCGGGGCCCCGTTCACGGCCGAAAGCGGGGAGGAGGCCCAGCGCGTTAGGACTCGCCCGTCGTAATTTCTGTTTGCATTATGAGCCGAACTGTACTTTTACGCGGGGAAGATACCGCGAAACAATGCAAGACACGCGTGCAAATATGGGCGCGCACCTCAAATGGGACATTCCAATGTTTCTCGGTATTGCTTCTACCAAAGATGGCCGGGCCCGAGCACCGATCATGTCGTCAACCCGACACAATATCTCCCGTCTTCGAAAAGCCTTGCGTCACCGCGCCATTATTCTACTCCCTCGACTTTCCACGCACGGAGTGACAGATTCCGAAGCAATTTCAGAGGCACGGTGGCTCTCTCTTTAAATTTAGGAGCAGAGGAACTCTTGCGCTTGCAAGCGAAATCTAAATCCAAGAGGGTTCGTCGCTTTATTCGTAGCTTTAGGGTTCGATATTCTAAATTCACCGTCATTCCCATGCAAGTGGGGTGTAATTGATTCGACGGATAAGTTGGAACGATGGTTGGAACAAGAACTCCCGAGCACTCGGAGCCATTAGAATAGATACCGATCGTTTCCCGCTCGAAAGCCACCGGGAGCGATATTAGTCACCGAATCGATTTGAATAATCGATCCCTCGAACCGTGGCATTTTACTTGGACCGGTTCGGCGTCGATCGCGCGAGTCGTTAACGCGATCAATTACCTACACCTCGGCTTTATCGTCGATTTTGCTCGGTACGATCGCGTGAGATACTGGGATTGTAATCCGGGCTTGTTTTCTCCGCGAACGGGAAATCCCATTATGAAAATAACGGATAAGTTACGCGAGTGGAAGCGAGTGTTTACTGTGAGAAACCGAGGAAGGGGGTGAACATGTATATTCTTAAAAAATTAAACGATTCCTTGTTTGTCAGCGCGCCACTTTGCTCTTTCTGTAAACAAAGTTGCACCGAGGTGTTTTAATAAGTATGCATGGGTGTCAGTGGCGCACCGAGAGGGGGGGCTCAAAGGGCCCAGGCACCCCCCAAAGAAGATTTATGGAAAAAGAAAAGAAAACTGGATTTCGTTCTAAATTTTTATAATCACCTAATGAATTTTATTGAATTTGCATTATAATAATTTTATCCCATCAAATTGGATAACCCCGGGTTAAATCCTCCACGATTAAGAGACCTTGATGATATTTTTCAGACCCGAGGCAATGGTCGGAGGCAGCTGTCGCTCACTGGCTGCACTGGGCGATCGGGGAGTTCTCTCTGGAGGGTGTGGCGATGCAGCCCTGGCAGCACATGACCGGGAAACAGATTTGTGCCATGGGGAAGGAATCCTTTCTGGCACGTGCGCCGGCCTTCATGGGCGATATCCTGTGGGAACACCTCGAGATCCTGCAGAAAGGTACGTGACTTTCTCCTCCCTCTCGTGCTCCCTACGATTTCTTTCTTCGGTACACCGCTCGCGAGCCCTCTCCCTCTGGAGTAGCTTGTTATTAGACATAGCACAGCTCAGAAATAGATCGTGTAACCTTTACTGTACTTCGGACGCTTTACCTCTCTCCCTTGCAACCCCCAAAAACTCGAACCTCCACGTTCAAACCTCCGAACTCTAAACTCTGCCACACGAAGTCCCTCGCACGAGATCGCTCCCAGCTGGGATGAAAATGAAAATCCACCACCTCCTGTACCCCGGTGGTCCAAGGGGGCGAGTAAGCGTCCCTCGGGGGGAGGATTCGCGAGAGGAAAAGCAGGTTGCAGCGGAAGAGTCGTTTTCCCTCGACGGTGTCGAGGGAGATGGAGATATAAAAAGAGGAGATATCGAATTTCCGTGAAATCGCAATGTGACGGCAGGTAGCGGGGCAGAAACTGGCCGCGAACAATGACGGGATCGAGGAGGCGAGACGGCGCGTCCACTCCTCCGTCCCCCTTGCTTTCTGCGCCCGTGTTTTCAGCGTTTCGAAGCGTTGAATCGGGCGTTTTTATTTCAACGAAGGAGAGAATGAGGGGGGAAAAAAGAGAGCCCGCGCCATAGAAACTCCCACTCCGGATATCCTGTGCCCACCAGAATGGTCCCGTGCCATTGCCTCGGCCACTTAGGTGGTTTTTCGGCCCGCTCGTGCTCGCTTGCGTGCGTGAGTCCCCGAGCCATCGGGGGAATCCGCTCGTATTACGATTACGAGATTCCAGTTGAGATACACGCGGGATCCTTTTCAATGGATTGCACGATGTCCGCGGGGGAAGGGCGGGAAGGAAGTCGAAGAAAGCTGGACGACGGACCTGGACGATTCCTCTTCGGGGGATCCGAGGACGGTGTCCCTCGTTACTCCAAACGAAACGGGACGGTGAAGGAGGGTTCGCTCGAGAACGATTCATTTCCACCCCTTTCGCGATTCGTAGTCCTCGTAGGAGAAATTGTGCCGTAGGTAAACCAACCAGTGAATGACCGAATTGTTGAATTTATGGACCTTTGAGATTAATACTTGAATATATTTATGTAGGTATAACAACAAAACAACTGTTGAAATTGCATTTAAATTGATTTTTCTTGAAATTTCTATCAAAATAATTACTTATTCTTGACGTAATTTAAAAAAAAAATGATTATAAAATGCAAAACTTGTAGAATACCAGTAAATGACCGCATACTTTTAATAAGAATTGTACTTATTACTGGCTATTAAAAGTGCAATTACACTGCATTTATAAACATATAATATTTTTAAATTTATAATTGACATTTCTTTGCTTAATGGTTATTCACTGGTATCAGAATTGGGCAAAATGTAATCTAATTACAACTTGATAAAATTGGTGTCAACCACCTACATTAACGATTACAGAAAATAATATGTAATCAACTACACAATTACATTTTAATCGTAATTTGTAAGTTGTAATTAGATTACATTTCGCCCAACCACGACTGGTATGCGGCCAATTACTGGTTGGTTTACCCAACTTATTTCGCGCAACAGATTGTGAAGCACTCGGTGGGCCCGCGATTGTTTCACGCCAATTTCACGTGCAATGGGGTATCGATCGTTCGTCTCTGCCGAGCAATGAAGGAAAAACGGTGGTTCCGTGTAAACGTCTAATTGGTCGCGGTTCGCGCCAACGTATCGAATCAAACCCAGTCGATTGAATCGCGGTTTCCTCGCCAACGAGACGACGCGAACAATCGATAAGGAAGTACGGGCTTTTACTTAACGGGAGTTAAATCATGGGTGAACCTCCACTTCCTGCTCGTATCATTTCATACCTTGGCTCTCTTTCTCTCCTTCGCTAGCTGCCCCCTCGCTCACGCCCTTCCTGTCCTCCCCGACCGAAGATGTAGAAGTTCCAGGGAAACTTCCTCTGGCGAACGATATACGATACGAACAATGAATGGCCCGCGAGCAACCCAAAGGTTCCTCCTCGATCGTCGATTCCAATCTGTTCAACGACATTCGGAAGTCTAGATCCTCGGGTTCCTAGGAATTGATCAGACATCTTAGAATGTCCTTTCTTCTGATAAATATCAAGAATTTATAATGGTGCGTATGAAGTCTTAAAGAAAGAATGGAATAAATGATAATCGTGGTTTTTGGGGATTAGAAAATTCACTGATCGTTGTATCAGTGAGTAATGGAAAGTAAGGTTGAAGTAAGTTGTTTCGCGAAAAGGCCCCTTTAATCGCGGAACAATGGAGGACTCGCGATTCTCGGCCAATGGTAATCCAGCGTGGTTCGTGTTCGTACGCGCGTAGACACAGCGACATAGCGTGGGTAATCGCTTTGATTCCGCGAACGAGAACGGATATTAGGAAACTCCGCTGCGCCGTAAAAAAAAAAGTAGAAACTAAAAAGCTGCATCCTCTCGCTGCGGGCGCGATCGAATCACGGTGAAACCCGCGATATATCGTCCCTTTCGCCGGCACGACGGTATTCCTTTTCGTTTTCATTCTCCTTCTGTCCTCGGAGGATCATTTTATTTGTACAAGTATCGTAAAAATATTATTTGTAAATAAGTGAAAGGAGAAGATTTAATAGAACGAAACTGATCTCGACACTTTTATTTGCTAGGAGATTCGCGATATAAAGAAATCGCTTCAAGATTCCCTAAAGTCGAGTAGCTCTTCGTCGCTTTCCATCCCAGCGCTACTTGAATGGCCGAGGATGGCGTCGGTTTCCATATCGCGCAAGCTCGCCCGCAGAAACGTTGCTGGCGATGAATCACGCGCCAATGGCAATCGTCTCCTTCGCAATAATGGCCGTAATAATGGAGCACGCGGCTAGATCGTTGATCACGATTAACGTTCGCGTTCTTCCCGCGGCGCGATGGTAAAAACGGCGACGTTTACGCGTCCCGATAACGCGCGGAGCGCAGCACCGCTTAACGGCACGTAGTTCTGTAATCGCGCAGGAATAGAGCAGCTAATTATTCCTCCCACGGAGGCTGCTGTGTAAACAGCACATTAGCGCGAAACGACATAAGTGCACGGTGAATGAGTTGACTCCGGGAGGAAGGGGGAAGAAAACTGCGAGGAAATCGGAGTGAGATTGCACCGAGGACATCGTATCTCCCCAGAGTTCCACCGACCTATTCGGTGCGATCGATATTACACTCGTCGAGCTTCGAATCTTCAACGAATATCCACCCCCTGTTGCATCTCGTCCCTCGAACTCAGCTATTCCTCTTCTTTAAACTCACGCCTGGACCGTTTCCCAAAATATCGAGGAGCTGGAGGCGACTCGCCACTGAGGATCTGTTGCATTTTCCATTCAGATGTCGACGCGGCGAAGGCCTCCCTGGAGAACGTGCCGGGCAGCATGTACGAAAGCGTATGCGTGCCAGATTTAGGGGATTTCCTGGGCTACCAGGGCGCGACACATCAGGTGGCGACCCCGGAGCACAAGAGTCCAGCGACGCCCGCGAGTTCCACCACCTCGAACTCGTCAGGCCCTCAAACCGGAAGCCAAGCGGCGTCCACGTTGCAACCACCCTCCGGCGCGGTTCCTCTGCCCTCGAGACAGTATCATAACGATGGTAAGTGTCTCTTTTCACTATCCTGCGAGGTCTGGTCAGAGGGCTGTCCCACCCTTCCGTTCGTTTGTGCGCCGCGAGTCCAAGTAAGCTTCGCGTCGATGACCCTGAAACCGCGTTAACCGCGGGGAATCCGACAAAGCGGAGGGTCTGGAGGGATTAATTGGCGGAGTTGTGGGATGTTTTGACACGCACGAGGCTCTAAATCTTCCCACGACGGGGCACGATGAAGATAACGCTGGTTATTCAGGGATCGTGCTGGGTGAGAGTTGATTCACTGGTTTCGGATTTAATGGAGTAACAAGCGGTGTCATCGACGCGAAGCCGAGTTCTTTAGTTTTAAATCAACGGCAAAGCAGTGGATAAATTGTTTCCCCGGCCGGAATTGATTGACGCTGAAGAATGCAGCCCTCCCGCCCTCGCTCCGAAAACACGTCGAGCCGTTTGATGTCGAGGAACGCGTGCTTTTGAAGTCGGGACGCGCGTGTATACACTCCTCGCCGACGTTTACGCGCGAAGATAAATTAGAAAAGGCCGGGAAGTGCACGGAGGAGCCTTGTCAGAGGCTCCGCTCGTCTTTCCAGCTCTGTGAAAGTCTCCCTGACAATATAGGGTACATTGAACGCCGGACCCCTGCTTCCTGCGTCAGGTGTAGATAAACGACGAATGGGATCTCTTCTTCTTTCTGGATCTGGACACCTCTGGCAGCGTCTCCCAACCGTTGACGAGGTCTAGTCACAGAATGGGGGATGAAACTCGTACCTCTACTAGCCGGTACACCAGATTCTTGCACGAAGAGAAAGCGATCAGGAAGCTGTCGCTGAAACAATGTCCCCTAAGCGACGTTCGAAACAGTTTCGACCATCTTCCATTCCACCTATCGCGATCTGTGCTTGGTTGAAGGAGTCCAGGTTGGGAAACGCTGACCAGAGGAGCAGCCAGAGTGAGGTGAAGCCGTGAAACCGCGCGACAGGCTGGTTTATTTATTTCCCCCGATTGCAGCCGCGAACGAAAGCGGTTGCGACTCGACGGAGAGGAGTTTCTCATTGTTACGTCAGGGTGGCTGATAGGATCTCTCGGCTGGGCGCATTTTGCACGTGTTGCCACAGGTCTCTCATTATCGTCACCGGTTCGCTCGCTTAGCGCAGTCGTCTCCGGCGTCCTCGTCGCCCTGGCGGCTTCGAACGACGACAATCCGGGCGATTTCGCAGCGCGAGAAATCGGCTGCCGTTCTGACTCGGAGAGGGTGGATTATCGCAATATCCCCCCGCGCAAACGGGCTCGTAGCACGCCTGGCAACTCGCAATTCGTGCCGTGATTCACCTTATTCTCCGCCGTTTTCATCGCTGAACTCTGACGCAACTCATTCAGCCGAAGGACTCCGCGTCGTTCCAGCGGCGAACAATGGAAAACGCTCGCTGGGAGTGGATCATCCCATTCATCCGGCCGGGCAATTCGTTGCCCTGGATTTTTCCTCGTTTCCGATGCTATCGGGCGCGATGCTGACGGTGCTTCTGAGAGAGAAGCGTTCTGCATGGCTCGCGGGTAGACCTAGTGAGCGCATAGGCGCGGGAGCATTGTGGGTAGGGCTGTGATGGAAATTCAAGCATTCCAAGTCGACTCCATTAAGCCTTATACTCGATCTTCCCCCAATTATACTTCCCTTGCGATTCAATTCAACTCAGCTAGACCCAGATACCTTCCCACCCATTTTTCCCCATTTCGATGATTCCTCCAGAGTCTCGACTGTCGTCGACGTCCCGCGACCCGGCCAGAGGGATCTCGATTCATCCAGACGCGGAGCGAGCGCGTCGAGCACACGCGAGCGAGTCGCGGAGCGGATAGAATGGAAGAGCGGAGAACATTATGAGGCGAGCGTTCGTAGCGTAGGTAACAATTACCTAGCCAGGGGCCTTACGTCATTGCAGCAGTGACCGTGGGTGAACGAGGGAAAGTCGGGCCCTCTGCACGCTTCGCCGCGGACAATGGAGACGACGCCGGGCTCCGCTTGCCTCTCTCGAGGCATCCTCGCGTTTACGCCCGATAAAAAATCTATGTACGCGTTCCCTCGACGCTGTGCTCGATCCGCGCCGCGATCGAGCGATCTGTACCGATGGATCGCTCGTTTCTGAGGAGATAATGGCCAAAAGCTTTGTTTATTGTAGGAGCAAATTAAATTTATTGGTGCCGAGTGGCTGTAGGTATCCTAGCGTTTCAGAGATAAATGATAGAGGTGGGCTTGACGTTTGAAACTATATATTTCACGGAGAGACTTTTGCACAAGGCTTGGCGAACTGTATCACGATCCGTGCGCGTAGAACGTGTCGTTGCAAGACGGCCAACACAGGCGACCGTATAATAGACTCATTATTTCTGCTTGCCGGAGCACTGTTACGTTATGTATCGCGGCTCTTCGAGGTCTCTGGTTCGACTCTCGCTTATCCTCGCTTTCGACCTCCTCCTCTTGGAACCGATGCATTACGTTACCCGTGCTCGCACACGCGCGCCCGCCGAGACTCTCCAACTTTTCCAACCCGCCGAGCCTCTGCAAACACCACCGTCGGCCCAATTCTCACAGGGACTTCACAATCGTGCATTCTGAGGAGCTCCTACCATCAGCCGGCTCTCATATTTTCGGATACCAGCGGATTACTATTGCAATATTCCAGGGAACGATCCTTCCACCTCACTTTCTCCGCGATCCCCATTTCAGAACATTGAAAATTCGGTTTATGGAATATTCTCGGAGCTAGCGCTACTCCAACTTGAAGCACCAGGTGCGATTAGTCTTCCAATTCTCGGATCGTTGCTCGCCAGTCCCGATTCCTAAATTTCGACGAGGATCATTCGAATCTTTGACGGCAAAGTGGACATCCACTTCGCGATCCGCGAAGAGCTCGATCAATTTCGAGGATGCTCGTCGGAGAGAAGGTTCGTTCGGCGGTTCGTGTCACGTCTGTCGCCGCGCGTGCACGCCGGGCGCAGACGCGCTCGCACACGCGCGTGCGCATAAATTAGAGGAGGCAACGGAGGCAGCGGAGGCAACGGAGGCGGCTGGCCGAAGAGGACGGCGCAGACGGTGGCGCGCGCAAAACCGGCCAAAAAAGGCCATCGGCCATCGTGCGTGTGACGCCATTAGCGCTACCTTTATGGAAAAGGTTAGTCAATCGTGCCGACTGGGCACAATCGGTTATTTGTTAAGCAACCACCGCGTGATAACCAGCCGTGGCTGGCCACGCGGCATTTTGATTACTCCCCCCGGGGGCCCTGAGAGCGCGATTTTTGGCGATCGATCGATCCGTGCGCGTCCTCGTGAAATTCCTAAGGCCAGCGCGCACGTGTGCGCCCGCGGAAACGGGGGGGAAAATCCTCGAGGAGGATCCATTATCGAGGGATCATTATTCCTTGGGTATTGGATGCGGTCGCGGCGAGCTGAGCGGCTAGGAATCGAGGGGGTGGACGATGAAGGAGTTGTCGGGGTTTTGTAGTGGAGCGTCAATGGGGTCGTGGAGGGTTGCAGGGATCATTCACTGTCGAAACTCTGCTTGGCAAGTCGTAGAAATTGGATGAATAGCTCGTGAAGTGCCCAAATTATCCCTGAATATTGAAAGGTTCAGTGTTCGAAGTTTCCAGTTTGTTATCGAACAGAATTTCGCTGATTAGAGTTTTCTGAGCACCACCCCTCGAATATAGCAGCTTGAAAGAGTATTTCAAGACTGGTAACTCAGCTTCGCACTCTCAGCAACAGTAATTAAAATCTCGCTTGGGGAGCCTCCGCAGAAGCTGAATGGTCGATAACACCGCACTGGAATCCATCCTGTCTGTATCAGCGCGTTACAGGGTGAACATATGCCAGCGATTGTGCAAGCTCGCGGGACAAACGCTCTGAAGAGGGATGAAAGGTCCGCGGGTAGGGGAGAGAACGCGAGAGATTAGGGTCGTAGAGGGATGAAACCGGGTACCAAGGGGGGGAAAGGGCGCGCGGCAGGGGGATGATGGTTGGCGCAGGTTGTATTCATTCACTCGTTCATTCATAGTTCGTACACCGCCTCGGAGGCCTACAAAGCCTCTCTCGCTCATTCAGAACACACGACACGACCACGGGGTGTAGGTATATGCGCGCGCGCGCGCGCGCGAGTATGTCCGTTTTTTTCGTCCCTTCTTCCTGGCCGTGTGCATACGTCGTCCTCGACGGCGTCGTCTTCGTCGTCTTCGTCCACCGTGGTTTTTCGTCCCCCCCGGCCCGTGATTGGTGCTTGCCGAGGGAGAGAGCGAGACACGCGGGACGGGGTGACGAACAGAGGGAGAAGGGCGAGGGGAGCAGAGAGTAGAAGCTCACGTTACAACCGGAAGCCGAGGCAGCGCGGAGAAAGGGAGGGAGGAGTCCTACCCCAATATTCCGGAGGGCAAGATAGTTTTATAATGTCCTCGAGTGCTCCTCCCTTAATGCACCCCTAAATGCACCCTCCTTACATCGGGGCTAGCTGCTGCCGCGGCATTGTTGCTCACTTCGAGCAATCGAACAGATGCTGAAGGAGGGCAGGCGATCTTGCGCGACCGCTTTTCCACCGTGGTACGTTACGATATACCCTCCATTAGGGGCGTGAGTCGAGGTCCCGCGAGATTTTCTGGGACTCAAGGATCTTGGGTAGTTTGCGCGATTTTTTGATTGGTTTATCCTTTACCGAGTGTTTCTAGACTCAGAGGCTTCATGATTCTCATATTCCATTAGATCCCAGGTGCCAAGGTATCCCGATTTCCTAGATCTGCTCGCATCCTCAACTGCAAGCTTCTGGCTCTCGCTCTCCGCCAATCTTCGCAAGTTTCCTTTCATCTTATCTCCTCCGATCATCGGCGATCGAACTCGTACCCTCTTAACGGGGGACTCTGCTCAAGGACAATAGGCAGCGTCGCGACGTACTCTCTCCCCGTGTAAGAATGGCGAGCAAAGGGCATAATGATGGTGGGAGGTGCCCCGGGTAGACAGAAAAGCAGCAAGTAACACGCAGCACGAACGGTAAAAGCGTGCGCGAAGAAACGAAGGCAGGCACAAGGCGCATCGAACTCTCGT
Organism: Andrena flavipes; assembly: GCA_963971345.1. Classification (NCBI taxonomy): domain Eukaryota; kingdom Metazoa; phylum Arthropoda; class Insecta; order Hymenoptera; family Andrenidae; genus Andrena; species Andrena flavipes. Next base: position 65,784,170 of record OZ020480.1, read on the forward strand.
GTCCTTATTGTGCGTTGCTCGTAAGTCCCATTACTATTGCCGGCGGACTATACACGACGGCGAGCGAGAGGCACGAGGCGTAGGGGAGTGAGCGTTTCCGGTCCCCTCTGCATCACGTGCGAGCCCGCCGAACAGAGAAACCCCCGTTGCCTCGCCTCTCTTAGCATCCGGTCTCTGCGCCTCCCCAGCCAGCCCCCTCTCAAAAATAGGCTAGGCCCTTCGGACTTGCGACCTCGTGCTCGAACCGCTCGCGCCACGTCGATCCTCCTCTATCATCCTCCTCTCCTTCACCTTCTCTTTATTATTGCACATCCTTTTCTCCTCTGCCCGCCTTTAATGCCACCTTCCGCGCCATCCCCTGGTAGGCAGGGAAAGGAAGAGTGAAGACCGCTCGGAATCGTTTTCGCTGGTATTCAGCGATAGGCAGAGTTGCCCTTCTTCGCGCGGATGATGAGACTACTTAATGGGTGGAAGAACTCGGCACACGGTCAAGTGGCGCGTAAAGCGACACCCTCGAGGTTCCTCAGCATCTGTATACTTTGGTACAGAAGCTGTGGAGGTAGATTTGTAGCTAAATCTGAGATTCAGAGTACCCTGCAGTCGCTGAATTTAAGGTTCCCACGTGAGATTCGTCCTGTGTTTCGATACCGACTTGAAACTCTCTGTCTCCAAGCGAGAGGTGGCTGCTCGTCGTGGAATGGCAAGCTGATATAACTAGGAAACGTGGGATTAAGATTCAATTAAACGCGGCGTGTAATTAGAGGCGGTAGTTAAGGCCCCGTAAGAAGCGAGATTTCGCGGTAAACGCGCGGCAAGATCGACGGGAACAGGGAAAGGACCGCTGCGAGAGCCTCTCGCGTCCTCTTGTCATTAGGAGGAGCTCCGCAGGAGCCATCGAGCGTGTGTGACCGTCGCCTAGCGTGCTCCTTCTTTGCGCGCCGCTTAATTATCTAACGTTACGCCGCGGTAATTATATTTGCGTTCACCATCGCCAGCCAGCACACATAGTTATAACGATCCAGCGTCGAGGCGCGCTCGCCTACCCAGTAAAACGTTTTGAAAAACACGACCGAGGGAACTAATCAATTGCCAAGTGGAAAAATAAGGTGTTCTAAAAATTCCAAGCAATCCAGGATCCCAAGACTTGCTCCATCTCCTCGGGGGACATCTCGTTGACTTCGCCTATATAGTGGACATCACTCACAGCCATTGAAGCTCAAGGAGTAACTATATATTCCAAGTTTCAATAATAAATGTTAACGGCGCGTAGGCTCGGTCAGTTGAAAAGAAAAAAGCTATTTTGCAAGTTTTAAGATTGATTTCCCAACGTTTCGTTCTATATTGAGACCATTATCAAGGAAAAGATTAATCACAAGAAAACTGCGTTTACTTTTCTAAATTCCGCAGTGTATTCAACGTGCGAAACACAAGTCGGTTGGAGAGTGACTAAAGTAAACAGCCAACAGAAGGCAAGAACAACCAGAGGGTAAAGTCAAAATGGTCTAAACGGCGACGTTCAGCGGGAACCGTTAACTGTTTTGAAAGATTGAAATGCAAAACACGAAATAACCTTTCAATAAACTGCCGAAACATTTCTGTTATTTTCCCTGTTTTTAGATTTTTGAGAATATTACACATTTTTGTGTAATATGTAGTTTGGTTTCACACGCTTGAGAAAGAAAATCTTTACCATTATGACAAGAATTAATGTTTCGGCAGTTTATTCAAAGGTTATTTCGTGTTTTGCATTTCAATCTTTCAAAACAGTTAACGGTTCCCGCTGAACGTCGCCGTTTAGACCATTTTGGCTTTACCCTCTGGTTGTTCTTGCCTTCTGTTGGCTGTTTACTTTAGTCACTCTCCAACCGACTTGTGTTTCGCACGTTGAATACACTGCGGAATTTAGAAAAGTGAACGCAGTTTTCTTGTGATTAATCTTTTCCTTGATAATGGTCTCAATATAGACCGAAACGTTGGGAAATCAATCTTAAAACTTGCAAAATAGCTGTTTTCTTTTCAACTGACCGAGCCTACGCGCCGTTAACATTTATTATTGAAATTAAAAATTTCTTCGGTCGAAATTCCAAATCATTTTATTTATATATTCCAAGACTCGACGAGGATTTCAGGGTCCATCGAAACGATCGAACATACTCCTAGATCCTCGATCCCCTCGGAAACACATCTCGCGATGAATCGCGCAGAAAACATCGCCTCGGCGGCAGCAGGTGGTTGAAGTTTCGAGGGGGCGTTTGTGACCCCTCCCGGTCCCCGCTTTCCCCTTCACCCCCGTGCCCCCCTCCCCCCTCCAAGCCCCCGTCCACCCCCCACTCAGTGGCCGTGCGCCTCCACCAGCGCGAGATTTCCCCTGCCAAGGGTTCCTTCCACCTCCACCGTCGCGGCGGCGAACGAGAACGCGGTCCGCAGCTGGTTGAGTTGCCTGTTCCAGGGGCCGAGGAGGGGGGAACGCCGACGGCGAAGGGTGAGGGTAGCCCGGGTGGTGGGGAGGGACGGAAGGGAGGGCGAAACGGCGGACCGTGGAGCGGAAACGGCGCGGCGCTTCGTCACAGTGACACGCGCGCTCACGTCAAGTGGAGAGTGCACGCGAGAGGAAGCTCTTTTCTACGCACGATTATTCGCGCTCCTCTCCTTCTTCCGTCTTTCTCTGTGTCGTTGCCGGTACGGCCGTGGATCGCCGTGACTGCGCGTCGTGTGCGGATCGTCGCCGATCCTTTTGCTCGAGTTGCAACGCGCCGTATATCGTAGTAAGCGCGTCGGGATCGACTTTGCCCCGCTGGATAGCCAAGCGATCTCGGTGCAAATTCCCGTGGAATTCCTGGGGAGGACGGGGCGGAAGGCATCCACCCTCACGGGACACCTGTTGCGTGGGCTGCCGCGAGGATCGCACCACCCTGCCACCCTCCAATCGTTCCACCGTGGCGCCGACTGACGGTTGCCCAACTGACGGTGCTACTACCAAGGTACAAGGTGCACGGTTCAGAAGCTAGCTGGAGTGTCTTATCGCGGGGAGTGATCGCCGAGGGAATCGCCCGGCGGTTCTGTGATACAGTGTGAATGGACCATTGAGAACTGTTTCGTCAGTTACCTAGCCTGGTGTTTGAATGAATGCAGAGGCTCCGCTGCGAAAGCCACCGTGCCTCTGTCTCATGGATACTTCGTTGGTGGCTTAGCCGCGATACACAGTGCCTTTGGAGTAAAGGAGCAGCAGAGTGCCGCCAGAAAAATCCTCAGCAACTAGAAGCACACACGAGTCTGGTCGCCAGCTATGCGAATCGTCGCGGCGTCCAGGCAATCGTCTCCATGCTCGGCGGTGTGATCGCGGCCAGTCGACTCGCGCGGACGTTGGACACGGATTAGAGAGGAGCGGCTGTACCGCTGCACGGATGCACTGGTGCATCGACGCCAGTGGGTGCGCGTCCAAGAGTGAGCACCAGCCAGAGGGACGTCACGGCGGGCGTCGGGGGCGTCGAGACGTCGCGGCCTTCGGGGCAGGCGCCGGCCATAATCGTCGGCACCTACGGTAACAACGATCTCGGTCAGACGACAAGCAGCGGCGCCGCGGCATCTTCGGAGATGGTGCTCCACATGCTGGACACGCTGATGACAGGCCACGAACCGTTCTACGCCGATTACCCCTCGTACCAGGAGGCGGAGCCTCTCACCCATCCGCACCACCAGCATCCGCACCAGCACGCGATCGCCAGAAACACCGGCATGCCTCCGATCTCCCTGGACGCCACCACCCACACCCCAGGTACCCACTAGCTCCTCACGCGCGGTAAAGCCTTCTTTCAGGCGAGCCAGCCTCATTTGGCTCTTAGATCCTCCGCTGACGCGTGTATATTCGTTACGGTGTCTATTCGTACGATTGACACCGGGGGTGGTGTCTCTTTCTGAAGAAAGAGCTGGAATTACCTTGGGAATTGGAGATTTATTAGGTTGCAATGGTTTCTGTTAAGGTGCGAATCCACGATGAGATTGTACACGGGACTTTTCTATCATGAGACAAAAATCTCAGCAACAACTGAATGTAAATAATATCATGAAACTAAACTTTAGAGTCTACTTTCATGAAACTAATGACAAAATAATGAAAAAATGGTCTCGTGAGATTAGAGTCTCACGTGAGTCACGATATTTTTGTCCCACCGTGGATCTGCAGCTTTAGATGGAAATCCAGGGCTCTGTTTCCTTACGAATTCCCTTGTTCGCGTACTTACTTGTGTCCCTTATGGTCCCCATCATGGTTCAACGAATTCCCCAACACGGTACTCGGAAAGATGTGCGTAATCAGCCGAATTGCACGCGCAGGCTTCCGCGTGACGCAATTAATCGGCCCCCCCCGGGCCCGTTACGTGGACGGAATCAGTGCCCAACGGGGTCTAATCTTCCTCCCAGTGGATCACAGTCTTGTTTTCATTTTTTTTTTTTTTTTTTTGTACACCACGAGCGGAGGCTGACGCGTCTCGTTCAGCTTGCGAGACTCGTGCCGCGTGCCATTACGTTGCTCGCGCCTAATTGACCGTTCTACCAAGGTCAATCGTCTACGATTGCATTAAAGTGCATTACCGGTGTGTAACGGAGACGAGACCGCGCCGTTCGCGTCGATGCAAAGCGTCGCCGTTTGTTATCGCGGCCGAGAAATAATCGCGCGCCCCGTGGAAAGTTGGCGGCGGGTCCGCGCGCACGCACCACTCCCGCGCAACGAAATCGCCGGTTCCACTCGGTTTCCTCTCGGCTGACGGTCTTCGCAGTTTTACCTTCGGCCACAGAGTGGGACAGAGAAAGAGAGGGAGAAAGATGGCAGTCGACATCGTTCGATAATAACGCTCCCCCGGACGCATAACGATCCGTAACTATATCGTTAGCTTTAACGCGGACTCCTTTTGTTCGCGATGCCCGCAGCAAGGTGTGGCTTCACGTTAAATCGCCAATAATGCGGCGCCGCGCAAGGTCAGAATTGCACGCCTGGCGGATTTTTCAGGCCGTAATCAACAATCGGGCTACACGATTTCCCTGGTAGAGAAGTTTCTTTGTAGAAAATTCATTCTGGTAGAGAGATTCTAATTATCGCCGTGCGTCGTGGCGGTAGAAGTTAGGTAGCTCTAGCGTTCGTTCTGGAGCAGAGAATTTGATTTTAGATCAAGTGGTAGGAAATTAACCACTTTGGAGTTATATAGCAAGTAGTTTCCTGGAATTATGAACTGTGCTTTCGACGAGGACGCTTGGCGGTTGTAGTTGTTGGGTGGACACACGCGGAAACTCGAGAAATCTCGAACGGAAGCGCGGGAAAACGATAAGTACGCGTCACGAATAATCGTGGAGGGATGACCGCATAGTGGTCACACTTTTCAGCGATTACGGTAGCGCGGCTATACTTTAAGCTTGATAGGAAATAACGAAAGCAAGGATTCCTTGGCGAGGGATTGGGAGATTCGAGGGGAGAAATTTGGAACAGCAGGATCGCGAATAAATATTTTTCTATAGTACTTCCTTGCCAGCGTTGGCTTGCCTGTAGACGTTTTGGTTCAAAAAACACGAGCACACGAGCTGAACGGGAGCCCAGGCCTCGAAGAGTGTGGGAGAGTTCGCAGGTCACCGGTCTACCCGAACAATGCGCGATTTCGTTGCCGTCGAGGACGACTTTTTTACATGCCGGCGTGTGTGCATCGCACAATTGCTGCGTTCCTCGCCTTCGTCGCCGCGACATTGTCTTCCCCTCCACGCCGATGGAAATTCTTTTCCATCAGATTAAACCCACCTGACTGATTGTCCATTGTCATCCTCCACCCGTCGACTAGCGATTTTTAATGGGCCCAGGAAAGTTCGTTAAATTGATTATCCCAGTGCCACGGTCTCCTCGTGGCACGGCTCTAATTCCTTTTTCATTCAATGGAGCAACAATTATACTCGAACATTTCTAAAAATAAAAAAAAAAAAAAAATTCAGGATACTTTAGCAATTTAATTCCGATCGAGTCGAGAAGTATGTATGTTTATAAGTTAGAAATTAGTAATATTCTCGGTTTCACTGATCAAAGGTCGAAGCGCGACGAAGCGAAGAAATTAATAAAAATTAATTAATTGTCGTTGCTCTATGAGAATCAATAATTTATAAACTTTTCTCTCCGTATCGCCGCGTTTCGTCAAATTGCGCAACAGCCTTTAGAAAACGATCCGTAGTCACTTACGCGAATAAGTTTTCACCTCCACTGAAATATTCCACTATCTTTTCCTTCTCTCTTTTTTTTCAAAAGTCGCGAGTCTACGCCACTAAGAAAGAAAAAAATCACCGTTTTCGATCGCCAACGAAGGCACAGCTCCGACGGCATTGAATTTCTAATCAGTACCCGCGACGAAAGACATTCGCGTGGAGCTGATTCGCACACAAAGAGCCTCTCGAGGCGCGCGCAGCGTATTCGACGAATTAATTAATAATTATTGCCTGCCAGTGATCGGCGGAGGCTCGCGTTAGAATCGCACCCGCGATATCGGAAACTCGCACTGAATCGTTTCGATAAGAAGCCGTTGCTCGAGGCAAGAGGCGTCAAGTGGCCACGTCCGGAGTTGGGATTATCGGAGGGAATCGTCTGGATTCTGATACGGGCCGGGAATGGCGAGGGAAGATGAGGATCGCCGGTGGCACAGAGAGATAATGGGCTTTCGGCGTTGAAAGCGTCCGCTCGTGGGGCAGGTTTTAATTTCGAAGAGGCCGCGCCGAGGCAGTCCGCTCCTGTTGCCCTCGCAGCAGCTGTGCACGCCGACTGGCGCGTTTCGGTTCGATTTGGCGCGTGCCCTCCGTTGCTGGCCAACGTTGCTCGCTGCTTCTTTCTCGGTCGCTTGCTCGGCTCCGCCGTTACTCGCCTTGCCTTGGCGAGCAGAGCCTCGGCACCTGTTCCACAGCTGATACGCGGCTGCTACTTTTGCTCATTCGAAACCGTCCTCCTCTCCTTCTCTGTCGCGGCCCCAGCCTTTAGAGGGGTTCCAAGGAACTTCTTCGGGGAGCGTGAGCGGTCTCGCTGGCCACGGGCCTGCCCGAAGGATCGTGTTCTAATTGCGACCGCTGTTGCCACGCTAATTAAATCCATAGAACGTTCTTCTGGCGGGAAAGCCCTTCGAAACGTAGAAAGTTTCAGTTGATTAAGATCCGTTCAACTTCTCAATTTCCAAAGACTCGAATCTCGGTTTAAAGGTCCGAGTCGGGAGATTCTCCGAGCAGGCAGTCTCTGGATTCGATTTGAAAGAGCCAGAGACGTACAGAGAGAAAGAGAGAAAGGGCTCGGTTGCTCCCAGCTCCAATTGTTCATCCGTGTGAACAAACGCCCGGCCTGAATGCTCAGGAATTTCGGAATAGTTTGGGCGAGCGCCAGCGCGCGTTCTCTGCCCCTTTGGCTCCCTTGGACTCCCTTGGACTTGCGCGAAGGAGACGGAGAGCGCGCGCGAGAGGCGAGGGTGCATTTAGGTAGCACGAAGCATATGCTTATGGGCCCGCGCGAGTGTGCGTGCCTTGTGCGCGCCGTGAGGGCCGACTCGAAGCTGCACTCCCACGCTCACCGTCCATGAAATGGGGTGCGAGGTGCAGCTACACGCCAGGCCCAAGCAGGTGTAGGTGGTGTGTGCACAAGGGCCCCGTCTCTACGGGCCCTATTAACCCACGTCCTTCTCTGGCCAACTTGCTCGCGGGTATGAGAACCCGTGGCAGTTTTATCATAACCCTCCCACCCCCACCGCTCTTGGCTTTCTGTCTTTTCACCTCCTTACGCTGGGAGAATCGTCTCTCCGCAACTGCGAGCGTAGGCGAGATCGTAGAAGCGGTAGCTCCCTGTTCACCAGACATTAAGACTAAGAAACTCCTGCCAGGGATAGAAGCTATTTGCCATCCAGAAACCAATATCCCCTTAACATCGTCCACTCCGGAACTCCGAAAGTGCATCTAGAGCTCGTCTGTCCCCCAGCTGAGTGGCCGGAACAGAAGCAACCATAGTAAACTATCGATAGGCCCTCGAAAAGCCTGCTAAAAGTAGGACTATTCGCTATCTGGCAGCTCCATCTGCCGTTAACGTCAGATGATTTAGAGTCCGCCCTTGAAACCGAGCACCCCTAATGGCCAGCAACGATTGCCGTCGAACGGCCCCGAAAACTATCCCCCGAAGTGCAATTAGCGGCGCAATTAAGAGTCGCGGTCGTAACGGAGATACTTGGCGGCTCTGATCCAACGATGATAACTCGGCCGTGTGAACGCGCAACGATTCCTCCGACGATCGCAAGCTTCTCTTCTCGGAACTTTGCCCTGGCTCGCGTGGGCGTGTACGTGCTCGGTGGTTAATTACACCGAAGGCGGGGATGGTGGGGGGGAGAGTGAATTATCTGGAAACGATCGGTCTGCGTGCGCTCGCAATCTCCGCATCGACGTATGAGATCCGCGTCCCTGACGGGCGCGTGTTGTCGGTACGTTTCGGGCGTCGTAACTCTGCCGGGTCACTCGTGACCCAGCTACCCGGCGATACCTGGGGGCCTCGTTACGGGCCGTGGTCCCTCGCCACCTGTTCTCCGCTCGTTGGGAAATGGATAAGAGTGTGGGAACGTCGGCTGGTCTCCGCGTATCGCGTACATTGTAATTCCGACTGTTCACGCGACGCCGACCCCTTGGCCAGCTGGATTATGATAATCCGAGGACGTTGCGCTCGCCATCAGGGGAGGAATCGGGCGGAGGCATTAATTGCAGAGTAATTAAGGGACCGTCGACGAGGTAGCAACGCTCAGCTCGCGAAGATACGCAGCTCGGTGGCAGTCGTAGCCCGAGGCGACGAGTCCATTAAGCGTCGCATAGGGGTGCTTAAAGTCAGGGGAGAATCGATTTATGGCTTGTCAGGGGGACTCGGGGATATCTGCATAGGGGTGTCGATGCCTCGAGCCGCGAACAGGCAAAGAAATACCGAGCCACGCGACTTGGAAGCTTCTGCGAATGGAGGATCCAGCGATACGGCTCGTTGATAGTGGGAGTAAGAGTTTTGCGTGCGCCTGGGCTCTTGAATAACAACTCGCCCGACGAAACACCGTTCTCCTCCCTGTCTCTCCTCCGCAACACCTAACGGTGAAATTTCAGATAAGATTAAACGATTTCCGTCGACTTCCGTTCCCTGGCATCGACGCCGGGTTTCGACTGGATTCTTTTACCTCGCGCCTTATCATTCAGCATTCGTCGAAAAATATAAATCTGCCGCGGGCAATCGAAACAGGATATTAATATACTCTTATCTCGGACGCGCGGTCGTCCACCGTCGCAGAACAAGAGAATTCCGTCTGTCGTTTGTCGGGAGCTTTCTGCATCGAATGTTTACGCGAAAGAATAGGGGACTGGGGGATGGTAAGTGTTAATACCTCTGAACGTGTTATCAGCGGAATATGTGTGGCTCTACTTAGGCTTAAATCGGTATCTGTACCCATCGAGTCATCGTTTAAGCTATTTCATACAGACGAAGAAATGACCATTGCAAATTAAAAGTGCAGGAATTGCGTATTAGACTGGAGTACCAAGTCTCTGCAATCTGCTTGCGATCAGCTCCTGCGTGGAATTCTCTAAAGGAAAGCGAGAGTGCAAGTTGCGATCTCTTAATAAATAAAAGAGACCACGTGAAATGGTGTTTATTATATTGAAATAATCTTCAGCATGGGCGTTTGCAGGGGGTGCAGGGGGTGACTTGAGAAAAAATCGCTTATTTTTAAAAAACAATCTTTATTAAGTTTATTCAATTATTTAACATGAACGGTTAAAAACCATTTTGGGGTACAAGCACCTTAAGGAAAAGACACACAGTAGAGACTACAAAGACGACAGCAAAAGCGGACAATAAAAACAAAATAGAAGAAAGAAATGTGTGGGATTCTCGAGTCGACTAACGGATCCCGAAAAGAAGTCTAGGCTCTTAAGGGAGATTTCTATACTTTCAACTATAAACATAGCAAAATTTGGATTTTTTTTTAAGAAACCAGCGATTCGATTCATCTGAAATTTGGAACACGTCTTAATGCATCTTTGAGGAAGCTTCAGTTCTTTTTTTTATTAATTTTTAACCGTAAATATAGTAGTTATGCATAATCCACCGTCACGCCGTGCAAAATTTTCCGGCCGTTGGTATGCATGATATTTATCTACCAGGTAATCTGAAACGGAAAAATGAAATGGCGTTCTATTTTATACATATGTAGCTTCAATTTGATGAACTAGCAAAAAACAAAAAAATTTATTGAGCAGTGTGGAGAGCTTTCAAACTGAAAGGTCTGAACGTTTAATTTTTGCAAACCAGCGGACGAGAAGTTTTGCGTGGCGTGATACTTATTTATTATTAAAAATGAGTTTAAAAAATACTGCAACTTCTTCAAGTGTGCATAAAAACATTGTTCAAATTTCAGATGAATCGAAATGCTACTTAGTTTTTTAAAAAAATCGTAAATTTTGCTATGTTGTTAGCCCATAGAATAAGTAATGCTTTGTGAATTTTTTGCACGAAAACGGTTGGACAAATTAATTTGAGGTTTGGCAGGCTATTTTATTGTATCTTGAACTAACGTTCTGAATTTTTGTGTGACAGTGAAAAAAAAAGCATGACATATATAGAGAGAGCGTTGAAAAATAATTGGGTGGTCCTAGCGTTGACGGAAAGTATTGTAAGGGTTATCTAAAACACAAAAAGGAAAAGAGATTGTTAATCTATATAAATGTGGCTATCTGTGGTAGTAAATGCACGAAGAAAAGTAAAAAAAATGTTAAAATGGCAGCCTTTTGAAGAAGATGAACTGTCCTATTTGAGACTGAAAAAGGTTTTGCCTCCAAAATCGGGAAAACTTCTTTAAATAAAAAAGGAACGGTAACAGATTAGCCACATTCATATAGATTAAGAATCTCCTTTCCTTTTCATGTTTCAGGTAACAACCCTTACAGTACTTTCCGTCAACACCAGGACCACCCGATTTTTTCAATGCTCTCAGTCAGCACTCTGTATCTGCCATACTTTTTCTTTCACTGGCACACAAAAATCCAGAACAATAGCTGAAGATACAATAAAACAGCCTGTCAAAACTCAAATTAACTTGTTGCGCCGTTTTTGTACAAAAAATTCACAAAGAATGACAACTTTTTCGGCCCAACAAGGCGGAATCCTCCCTTAAAGTCTGTATTGCCTAAGACCCAGATGCTGTGAAGAATGTCACATTACACTAAAAAAGTCACTATTCATAAATTCCTAATTAAATTGGCGTTCCAAAATGTGTCGAAAGAAGCAGCTCTACTGTTTCTCAAATCTCAAACCTCCCAAACCTTGCCCACCTCCTACAAGAAAGTTTGCGGACGCGGTTGGTCTTGACTGACAAGTCCAACCGAACACACAGTGGCGCGAATAGTTTGTTAACCGTTTGACGACGAAACGGCGAAGAAACAGTCGCAGCCTCCGTAATGGACGCGCGCGCGATGGGTTTCTCGTGCTCGAGGAAAGGAAGTCGAGGATAGGCGGAGTTGGCTCGAGCCAATCGTCGAGATGCGCGCCGCCCACGTGTCAGCGGTTCCTCCCCGCAGACTCCGTGCCTCCCGTGGCACCGCGCGTCTTCCCCAGGAGTAGCCCGTCTAGGAGATGATTCCCCTTATCGCGAGAAGCTCACCCTGACTTTGTACCTAGATCTTCCATTTGAGTCCGCTCGCAAATTGGCTGGACTCCGGTGGCAATCTACTTTGTATGCCCCCGAGTCAAACAGTGGATGTTAAGGGATGAGACTGAAGATGCGGTTTGCTTGTGTTCGACAGGAGGCTACAACCACCTGCGCAGTCCTGTATGCCAGGACGAGAACCAGAGGGACGAGACGTCGCCGCCACCGCACAGCCATAGCACCCAACCCCCCAACTCTCATTCCAGCACTCCGAACAGCAACAACAATAACAATAACACCACCAGCGCGAACAACGCGTACATACATCTGCGGAACTTGAACCAGCTGAAAACGGAGTGTAAGTACCGATGTTGATAAGTCGAGGTACCTGAGCCAGTGAGTGCACGTGGGAGATGTTTAAATGAGTCCTCCGGAAAGGATTGCAGAGGTATGAAGAAGTTTATTTCGTTTCGCAGCAAGCTACAGCAATCACCACATAACGGAGCACCTACAAGCAGCTGGCGGAGGGTTGACGAGCGGCAACGACCTCCCAGGTACAGGGACCAACGAGACCGACCTCAGGGTCAGCCAAACCGCCACAGAGAGTTACATGACTCCCGCCCACTATTCAGGCTACGATGAGGCGTCCGAGTACCACAGCCTGCCGCAGGACCACCAGCCTCCTCATCCCTACAACCTGGACGGCTCGCCGGAGTTCTACAGTGCCAGTGGAATCCACCTGGAGCCCAAATACCAGCCTTCACCGTTCAAGAACTATCCCCGAGGTGAGCTTTCGTTCAGCGATTAAGTACTGAATTCAGTGAGTCTCAGGAGCTGATTGATGAACGTTGACTTGCGGCAGGTCGCTACCACGAAGGCTACAGCGAGAGCAGTGGGTACGGTCAGTACGATACGACGTCATTCCAAACGGTTCCTGGAAGCGGAAGCGGAGGCGGAAGTGGCGGCGTAGCTGGTGACCAATGGGGTGTCAGTCCCCTTGGCGAACACCTCACCCACCATCCCGCTTTCCTCGCGAGTCTTGGTCAACGGGACTCTTCCAACCCTCATCATCCCTCCTCTATCGGTAACAATCCGGACCAGAAGCCTCTGCTGCAGAGTGCCATGATCGCAGGTTATACAAGTGAGTGCCCCTGAAATTCTAATTAAAGTTGAAGGTTTAATTCCGAAGTGTACCAGCGGGGCTTCTTATTTTCTGTGTAACCTTCCAGGCAGTGGCCCCTGCTTCACTGGCTCAGGTCCCATTCAGCTCTGGCAGTTTCTACTAGAGCTGCTGACGGACAAGTCCTGCCAAGGGTTCATCTCGTGGACCGGCGACGGCTGGGAGTTCAAGCTGACGGACCCGGACGAGGTGGCACGTCGCTGGGGCATCCGCAAGAACAAGCCGAAGATGAACTACGAGAAGCTGAGCCGCGGGCTCCGCTACTACTACGACAAGAACATAATCCACAAGACCGCTGGCAAGCGATACGTCTACCGTTTTGTCTGTGACTTACAGAGCCTCCTAGGGTAAGTGCCGTTAACGCTCGATTGCTACTCGATTCTTCTTCAGGGACTGTGAGATTGACGTATCACGCCTCGGTTTGCAGGTACAGCCCGGAAGAACTCCATGCAATGGTGGACCTGAAACCAGAGAAAAAGGAAGAAGACTGAGCTTTTGTTACTGGACATGTGTCGAGGACTGTGCCGCTGCTAAAGGAATAGGAGCAATTCCTAGGTGTATCGCACTGGAACACAGGTTGACGAAGGCAGATAACTGTAATGGACAAAAGTGTAACGAACAAACGACGGAGAGAGAGATGAGAAACCAACTGTGTATCGCTAACGAATGAATTCTCTTTAAAGGGTGGTAGGCTACCAATCCGATAGTCTTCTCGCGTTCAGATGATATAATAAAATCGAATCGGTCGTATGTACCAAAGACAGGGTCTGCGTATACCATTGGTGCCTAAAGTTAATTGACTAAAAAAAAATGGAAAAAAAATTGTGAATTTGTTTCTAAGTGATTAATTTGCCAAGCCAGATTTTAGAAGATATTTATAGGTAATAACTCAACAATTTATACATATTATATATATATTATACATATGAATATATATAAATATATATATATATTTTTAATGTTACATGATTTCTATAAGCACTGCGTCGAGCACACGGTATATATGCGTCTAAATTATTTATGTCCCATCATTTTAAACAAAATGCGTCGTTGATTCGTCTCGTTGACAGATGGACACGCCGTATCGTGATTGTTATTACTATAATTTTACTGCAGTAAAGCCATCGATACCACTTATATGTTTTAGACGGGGCGAGCTTAAATTCGAACAATTTCGATGCTTTTCTACGTGTTAGATTATAACAGTAAGTTCTTTTTTTTTTTAGTATTATATACAAATATCACTTTCGGGCTCGCTCTTTGGCCTGCGACAGGCAGGTGAAATGACACTCATTTTTATACTATCAGTGGACTTCTTATTCTCGCTTCCTCGACATCAGACGGGTGCGAATGGATCCAGGCATAATTATAATTAAGATCGTTTGCTGTTAATTTCGGCCACAAGCTGGGTTATATCGTTCCGGCGCGTTTCTTTCTTAACGAAATCGTTTTTTTCGTTCCGTTGATCTCTGCGCTTTATTCCTAACGATGAAGAAAAGATTTGCTTTCGAAGAAAGGGGCGACGTGCAACCGGTGTTCAAAGACAGCGGCGCGTAAAATAGTATTTGCAATAGACAGTTCACAATGATTCAGCTTCTCGGTGATGTATCGTCGGCAATGTGAGTATTGGAATAATTGCGCGAGATCCGTCTCGACTGACTAACAGGGAATTCTCATCCACGGATGTGATCTTAGCGTTGCGTCGATACTCTATTTCAAATACCATTGTACGCACGGAAAAGGGGCATCTGTTTCCTGGGGAAAGTTTCTCTCTAATCACATCTTCCAAATTCTCCACGAAGGAACCTTATCGTTTTGCGAAGCATAGCAATAATTAACGTAGACGTTCTTAAGGGATACTTTTGCGATCTTTATTGTATATATATAATATTGTACACGTCCGATGCGTAGAACACTGGGCTAAACGTGTATGTAGATGAAATCGACGACGAATTAATATTACGGACTAGTTTTTGCGCGATTCACCTTATATTTTCTTCTATTCTTCTTTTTTTTAATTCTACATTGTAAAAATGTTGTTCTGTTGAACGTAAAATGTAATAATGTCGATTATATATATATGGATGCGTTACACGGCGGATAAAACTGATATAGGCGAGAAACCTTCTTTTTTTACGTACGCGTTTTCGTATCTTACGTACGTATGTGATTCTACGTATTACACGTAAATTAAGCTTCACTTTTCATTGTGTTTGTTAACGCGCCCGTGATGGGGCGAATCGAAAAACGTCGGTGAAGAAACAATGATAGAACGACATTCGAGATATATATATATATACATATATATATACATACATATATATATGTGTGTGTGTATGTGTGTATATATATGTATATGTAAAAGAGGAGCTCTTGAGGATCGACGAGATTCGATCGCGAAACCGAAAGTTAACTATTGAAATTTTGTTAATACCAATACCAGAGAGATCTTGACATATCCCGTCACGATTGTTAAGTTTTTCTATATATAATAAAAATTTAGACGTATGGTCCATGATTATCGGAGCGTGATTAAACAATGTATTAATTCGAAAGAGCAACTCCTACATGGAAATGTCGAGGCGACGTATAAATGGAAGCCATTACGCGGTATATGCATTTCCAATATTGTACGAACCTTCGGCACGTATGATATCGTGAATTCGAACTTCTTTCCTTTCTTGCACACAACCGAATGTTCGTGAATTGTATCGAATTACTCTTAGCCGAATAAAAGGGGGGACAGAAATCGCTGTAATGGAGCACCACGTATTCTGTTTGTTAAGAAAAGTATTCGATCATCGTTTTCGACCATTACACGAGGTTGTGACAGCGACATGTGAAAATTCTTTAGTAGTTGCAATACAAATAAAGAAATTTTTATAAATACGTCGGACGCAGGTGTAAGCGAAGGCTCTAATTTCCCGATGCGTGCTACGCAGAGTCGTCGAAACGAATGCCTCTCGTCCTTTCGACGCAGCCTCTCAAACCCTTGTCGACGACGCTGACGTCATCGGCCTTCCTTGTGCGTCAAAACGACATTCCATACCTTATGCATCCTCCTGGGCCTCGCCATCCAAGACGGCTAGCGATGCCCAGTGTTATATTCGATATTAATGCATTGGGCGTTATGATTTCCTTACGCGGGGGATAAAAGTGTCTTCATCCATCATTCTGTTCAGAAACGATTTTTAAACGCGTTTAAAACCGCTTTCTATCTAGTAACAGTCGACTGACCAATGCCGAAGCAGCATTTCTAAACTGCCCCTCCATTGTGTGCTGATAATTGGAAGGCGATTTAAACAATCTCAATCGCGATTATATTGTGCGTTAATGATAACGGTGCACAGTCGTCAAGTGATATCAGGAATTAACTTATTCTTCGTTGCAGAAATGGAGCTGTATATAGCGGGGACATCTAACGTCGCAAGTTTTACAGAATGTGTATTGCAATTGGTACGTGTAAGATTGCATGTTTCGTCTGGTTTGTCATGATTATAATCACATTACTAATTTTTACCAATTTTCGAGGTCTCGAATTCTTTAAATGCAAACGCTACGACAATCGCAATACGAATTAACGTGAAAGACCGTTATATTCAAGTAGTCGACAATGGTACAGGGATATCTAAGCAGATATTAGATACCGTCGCCGAGTACGATATGCAAAATGCTAATAATTCGAATACACTAGATATGTACAGTTGTAATTCAAAGAATCAGACTCTCGCGAACATTCGCAGATTATCTGATGCTGTGATGATAAGTTCAAGATATTACATTTCACCAACAACGTACATGAAGGTACAAATACTACTGCATTCTAATTTTTAATATTATTGCATTTGAACTAACAATCTTTGTCTATTTTACAGATATTCAAAAACAACTATGCTCCTAACATTGTTACAATTCAGGAAAGACCAACGTATGGCACTACTGTGAGCATCTATGGATTTCACGAATTACCATTAAATAAATGGAACGTATCTTTGATGTGCCAACTACTTGAACACATTGCCATGGTTAATCTACAAGTAAGTCGAATTCATTTCTCTTTGATCACATCTTTCTACATAATTAATGTATATTTCTGTATTTACAGGCTTCTTTCTCTATCAAGGATGACGAAAAGAAAGAACTTATCACGAAAATCAGCAAACCCCGTACTTCAATATGCATTTTTCAATCATTATATAATAAAGAAGTATCACTGAATAATATGTGGTACATAGAAGATAAGGAAAATTCTTATATCCAGTTCTCTGTATATATTGGATTAAGTAATATTAGGGCCAATCCTACACAGTTTATATTCTTAAACAATATACCTGTTCGTTGTCCTCTAATTCTGCGAGAAATCTCGGACGAATTCACTACTGCGTTCAGATACGTTAGAAGAGTGCAGAGGAATGCGATTATTCTGTTGTTTATCACGTGCCCAGAGTATATATTTACAATAGAACAAGAAAATAGGACTCTGTTGTTACCTAGGATGCACGACTTATTGCAAAGTATTAGAGTTATGATTCGTAACATCTTTCATAACAATGTACCGTCACTTTCTACAAGTGTCTCGAGACCCATCAGGAGCAAGGAGAGCAACAATGAAAATAGTTTGAATAACATAAACTTATTTCAGAATACATCAATACTTCGACAATCACTTGTTTCTGACGAGCCAGTAATTGAAGCGGGTCACCCGTTTACACCTGCTCCTCGAAATAGTAGTGTAATTGAACCGAACTATACTCCCGGTCATTTTAGGAGGAACCCATTTCGCGCATTTAGAATGAGCTCATTGGCTCCGAGTGAGCGTTTGAGGTATAGACAATAGTAGCTTATTTCGACATCAATGAGCGCCAACATGCGCAGAACAGGTCTGAACTTGTCTGTCAGTGGGTTCCTTCTTAAATAACGGGGAGATAGAGATAGTAAATTTACCGAGTTTTTTAACGTATTGAAAATATAAGAGTAAATATAACAAAAAAAAAACATTTTTTTGAAATTTAATCGAGCATTATAAAATATAAAATGATATAACAAAGAATACATATTTTAGCAAACTATTGACAATGCTAATTAAATATGCATCTTCACCACGAAAACAATGAAAAGAATCTTAAGTTACTTATATAATAAAATACATTTTATTTATCAACTCTTTTTAACAAATAAGCCGCGGAAATATCTCTCCGAGATTCCATACTTGTTGGTCGGGTAGTCATTAAGGATCGGGAAATCATATGCCATTTGTATATAGTTTCCCCTTGCAATTCTTTTTTGATGACTTCATTCCGATTTTTAATTTTCTGTTGGATTAGAGTTGTTTCTTCATGAGATGCTTCGGTTTTCGTCTTTATTAGTAATTGAAGTTTTTCTTTCATTGATTACGTAGCAGATGTCGAAGGGACTAATGAACCCATGTACGCGCTATATCGTTATATGTAATTTATCGAATTACCGGTAAAAAAAAATGGCGAATTACAGGTAACAATTTAAAGGTATTTCTCGCAATTTACCGGTATTACAATCTTCAAACAGAATCTTACATCGGCGCCTTCGGAGTGGTCCAATTGGAGTTATAAGAGCCCGACTGCGCCTAAAAGGAACAAGCTTCACGGTAACTCTGTGATGTTTTACAAACGCTTCGACTTCCTGCCAGAGAAGTTGCATAATGTTTTACGCGCCAGAACGAAGCTGACGAAAACCGACTTCTTGAATGACTCCAGCGGAAGCATATTCTCCTCCAAATTGAAAACTGGATTGCAGAGTAAGTACTCGTAGCAAATGGATATTTTGTATTCGATCACAGGATGAAAGTGCTGTCACTGAAGCATCAAAATTCTTTCAGTTCCTGATACACTGCTCCACCAAGAAATGGATGTACGCCCATGTAAAGCTGCTCAACGATTCCACGAATTCAGATTAAAGAAGGAACACTTGAAATTCATAAAAGTAAGTGGCTCGCTGGGAAGTTTAATAAATTACACCAATTTGTATAAATTACGACACTTGCTTGTCCAGATACTGGGTCAGATGAATAATGAAATGATAGTCGGATTACTAATTCATAAAGACGTGAAAGTTCTTTTATTGATGGACCAACATGCTACTCACGAAAGAATACGATACGAAGATTTACTTCACAGTAAATATAATCATTAATTGATGAATTTAATACTGAATTGGTAGATAATACCATGAACTTGATTTTTTAGAATACAAACTTCAAGCAAGACATCAATTGCATTCTATAAAATTGAGAGATCCTATCAGTATAAACTTACCTATAGATAAATGCAATTTACTCGCATCGCGTAAAATGCAATTGACGAAATTTGGAATAAGTTTGAGCGTCAGCAACGATAACACGGTAGCAGTGCGCGCGGTGCCAGAATGTCTAAAGCGGAACAAGTATCACCACGATGAAATGAAGTTGAAACTGAATGTGCAGAGTCTCTTGAACGAAATATTACAAAGTCGCTCGACCAATAACGATCTACCACTTACCATTCATAACGCAATTGCAATGGAGGCTTGCCACGGTACGCCTTTTATAAATGATGTGACGAGTAAAGTAGACAATGCATATATAAATATTCAGAATATATATTTTTCAGTAGCAAATACAAGTTTTCAATACAATAACAATCTCATTTGTTTGTACTTAGCTCCCTTTCGGTCATTATCTAACATACGAGTATTTCAGGAGCTATCAAGTTCGGGGACCGTCTGACGCTGGGGCAATGCAAGTGTTTGCTGAAATTGTTAACGGGGACAAAAATTCCTACTCGATGCGCTCATGGACGACCGTCCATAGTACCAATACTGGAGCTCTCGGAATTGGGAAGACGGCACAGAAGAGCCGGTCAGGTAAATAACAATAAATACTCAACACGCGTTCCTTACATTGCACTACGCTCGGAAAACGTTACGTACAAACTCGATTACTTAAAGAAGATTAAATCGCGTTTCTTTGGAGTTTGTATAATAGTATTAGGCTTATGTAATTGGCATTAGTCGTCGGCTCAGAATTAATCACGCTAAATCGTTTACGCAGCGAGGATCAATGAAACATTACAATATTCAAGCTAAATATAATAAACATCTAACTCTCTAGTTTATTTTATACGAGCAGTGGTTATATGTATATTTAATTTGAAATCGTGACCATTGTAATTATAAACTTCTCGAGTATCGTCTTTGTTTCGATCGAGTAAATTAGATATCAGGATACGCCGATATCAGAATGTCCTTTCCAAAGTAGTTGACCCTGCTCACGATGATCGTGAACTCTGATCCTCCCATGGAAATCGGGCAGGCATTGTTGGGGTATGCGAAGAAACACATGGTGTACAGAGCGAACTCTAATTCCGGCGATGCGCCGACTAAAATCGTCGTGATCGGTTGCACTATGTCGTTCAGCGACGAGCGCACCTTCAGGACTGCTCCCTTCTGTAAAACAAGCGCAAATATTAGGGACAATCTAAATTCCAAGCACTCGAATCAAACCACGGCGCTATCTCTGTAACTTACATCACCGAGCTTCACTTCCTTGATGTACCCAAGATAATTCAGCTTCTTGTCAGCCTCTTGCTTAGCGTAATAGATCCAATCGTGCAAGCCAATTATGTCTGAATCGAACTTCTCAGCCAGGAACACGGTCTCAAATCCGGAGCTTGACGCGTCCCCGTCGATTCTCTTGAACTGAGAGAACCATATACGTTTCATGGTGTCCTTGAACTCATACTCGTCGTCCTGGATGTACCCCTTGTCGGCCAGGAACTTCATCGTCGTCTTCATGACATCGGTCTCGATTATCTTGTCCAGGAGTTCCGCCTCCTCTCTGCGCTCCTCGGCGGTGACAGTCTCCTTCGTTTTAACGTCGAACTCGTAATTGTCGTGCAGAGCTAGGATAGCCTTTACCGTCGGAATCTCGTAAGCCTCGGTCTTCACGTCCAACAAGCTGAGATCAGATGCAATTGCAGGCATGATGTATTCTTTAATCAAGATTCATCTGGAAAAGTGCAAGGATATATGTGGAGTAACTTGGCACTTACGGTTCAGGGGCGTCGTCGGTGATACTATCGTCCTTCTTTTGCCCCTGCAAGTTGATCGTTATGTACTTGAACGCGTTGTTCGTGTCCTTCGCGGCAAGACTCTCCGTCAGCTTCTTGATATCATCGGTAGAAGTGACAAATCCCTGCGGATTGGGATTGTTCTGCGCCCCTTCCTGAGCGTTCGCGTTACGCGGTGGCGCACTGTTGGTACCTGCGCTACTCTGGGAGGTCTGCGACGCCTCAGCCGCTGGCTGAGCGGCCGGTTGACCTGCAGGAGCTGGACTAGCAGCAGGGGCAGCTGCCGCAGCAGCTCCTGCGGCAGCTGGTTCAGAACTTGCAGCTGGAGCCGGAGCCGGTGCAGTCCCATTGTTGTAGTAATTGTTGTATGTAATCTCAGTGTGCGTTGGAGCAGCGGCAGCAGGAGCAGCGCCGCTACTAGTTCCCCTGTTTCCATAAATTCCTCCTGGAATCAACCTGTTCACCGCTGCGTTCACACCAGCGCTGACACCAGCGAAAACGAAGGCCTCCTTTGCCAGCTGTCCAATGCCAGGCTTCTGTCCTCCCTGCACCAGAATCGTCTGCTGGGGTATTTGTCCCATGGATGACCCGTAAGGCTGTCCATAGGATTGCCCGTAGGATGGCTGACCGTATCCAGGAGGGTTATATCCACCAACGGGTGGATTATTGTACGACGGTTGCCCTCCGTAGGATGGATGTCCTCCGACCGAAGGGTTGTAGGGACCTTGGCCCACCGAAGGGTGGTAACCTTGTCCCATCGAAGGATTGTAACCTTGACCCATCGAAGGATTGTAACCTTGACTCACTGGAGGATTGTAAGCTTGACTTCCTTGAGGATGGCTGTTTGTATTGTACGGGTTACTGGCTGGCTGGCGAGGATATCCACCTGAGGATCATTCTTTAATGAGTCTGCGTCATACATTTTCTGTATCGTTGCAATACCTTATCATGAGGAAATCATTACCTGATGGACTATACCCAGACTGCACATTGGATGCACTGGTCTTAGAGCTGTGCTCGTTTACAGGGGCAGACGGCTTTACAGCAGTGTTAGTCCCAGTTGGTGTTCCATTTGGTACATTCCATCCTATTTTATTCGGATTTGATCCTCCTGTGAGAATTGCAGAGATAGAATATATAGCGTGTGCCGTTATTAGCAGGCTGTAAACCGAAGTATCGACAAATTCAGAGGAAATTTAATACCTAAGTAGGCGTGCAGTTAATCGATAGTAGGGTACGCATTACTCGCTGACAGATAACTATATATATATATATAGGGATTTGAAAACAAAGTAGCCCGCTTGGAGGATTAAAGAATTGAAACAAACAGGAAATAGGCAGATATGTAGACCCGGGAGAATGAAATTACCTGGATTCGAATGCTGATTGGACGTTTGCGATGTCTGGGTGGTACGAGGACGTACCGTGGTCCTCCTACGTGAACTGGAGAAGCCCCAACCACTGGAACCTCCGGTTTTCCGTCTGCTCGATTTACCATGCCCCGTGTCAACTATTTAAACAGAGACCGTCACAGCTTAATACACGGTATATCTCTTCATCGAGCCTCTTGGGAAATCCTGCACGAATCATGTGCAAAATCTCGCCGCGCATTTCAAGCGAATTACCGGTTACAGGAATTAGCGGACCGTGAAGCCAACGGTATCGGCAAATGAAATCTTCGCCGTGATTACGTGTGCGAACGATTACCGCGAGCAGAGCGATGGAAATCCACTGTATATCATCCGTGGAGCTAGCAACGGTAGGATAGAAAACTGTAAATCATGCTTTCTACGCCTTTTGGTACTCGGCGTTCCCACTAGCAAGTACATGGAAATGATTGCACGCGAGCTGGCGAAGGTCTCACGATTCTTAAGGAACTATTTTATACTCAATTATTATGACAATATCCCACCCACGGGAACGTCGAGTCTGCCCGTCGTTCTGGGGTGATCTAATTCTATATAATGAAGCGAGATCAGCCAATGTGATCCCCAACAATTTACCAATCCGCTGAATAATATAATAGGATATATCATTGTCGCTGCCACACGCATCGTACGGTACGTTTCATCAATGCTGTTTATTAGCGTCGGCGTGTTTACATAAATGAAAGGAGGATAGGGCTACGTATACCGTGGACGGGCATTAGTCAGAGGGACACGTCATCGCGGTAAATTTCGTCGAATCGACAGAGATCGGCGGTAGTGCCGAACGGATTCCAGCTCGTTTCGCTGTACTGCCCGGAATTCATTAGCGAGTCCAATGTCAGCGGAGCGACGACTTTCTAAACGTAGCCAGGCAGCTTCTGCGACGTGCACGCGCTCACGTTTCTTTTGAATCCTGTCGTTGGAACATTGGCAAGTGAATAATCATCGCGTGCGTGTTGGTGATGTACGAGAGCGACCAGCAATTTGCTCGGTGATCTCGTTACCACTATCTGTTTGGTTGCAGCTTCGTGATGCAATTTCCAGTTGAAATCCAATTAACGGAGGTCGCGGAGACCGCTTTGGCTCTCGATTGAACGTGAGCCACCGACAAAGCCTCCTGCGGCTGTTAAACAATTGCTCGAAGTCATTAGACACCTCGGGGAAATGTTGCAAAACTTCTGATGCGATACGTTAGAAATGGACATTCGGTCAATTGCAGCCAATATACTGCAACGTCACGTGCATAGCACTCACTTTTAAATTTCACTATGAAATTTAATCGCCGTTCTAATTGCTTCGAGCAACATGGATAGCTCGAGATCCCGTATACAACATAAATTTCACTTTTGGGAAAGTCCTTCCGCCTCCTCTGTCGCTTTCAGAATCTCGAACTTAGGAGAGAAAGAAACGCAGTCGTTTCTTTATTAGTATATGATAGAAAGTAGTATAATATTTCTCTAAGCTATATATCAGCACCAGTGGTAAACGGTCATTCAACTAGAACTTCGTTTAACCGGTTTCGAAGCGATTTTTTATTTTTAATCGCTTCCAAACCGGTTAAACGATGCGCAACGATTCACTTACCGAACACGAACAGGACGAGGATCGTGCAAACCAGGATCAGCTTGATGTTCATGCTATCTCTCCCCGTTCCTCGACGATTGTTATTTACTTCCTCGAAGTTTCACTGACTGTTAACAGCACGATTGCCTATCTTCTAGGAGAGCGATGCGAACCGTTCAACGGCTAGACTGTTACTGAAGCACTTCCTGCGAAACGACGCGTAGTGGCAGCACGCTGAAAACCTGTTCAGAACTGCAGCGTCAGTTGCACGCCGCTAGGCTTTCTCTTCGCATTGATCCTCGATGCGTTTGGTTCGATGGAAGGGATCTGATAGAATAATCGATTATAGGCTTCATTTGAGGAACGAGAAAAATTTGTGAAGGTCGAATGACACGCTCAAGTCTTATACGGCAAGGACGTTGCTCCCTTCGTCCTTGAAAGCTCAGTGGCTCTCTTCTTCCTCCTTTAAATTCGGTACAAATATGCCTGAGATAATCGCCGACTAAGCCTGCATTAATCTCCTTTGTGTTTTAGGGAAGATTGAACTTCGAGGCCTTGAAGCAGTACCGTGCCAAGATTTAATTAGCAGAGCTTCTTCGTCCACGCGGAAGGATCGAGGAAAGGAGTGTCTTTATATCAGTGAATAAGTCTACGAATTAAGTAAGAAACTTGGTGTCGGGTTATACCTTTTGGAAATTCTTTATTACCTCTAATAATATCTAGTACACCGGAACTTATGCATATCGTATTTCTTACTAGACGTCTCTACGTATAAACAATAACTGCGCGCGATACGTGTACATTAGTTGGTATTAAAATAGTGGAAAAGCAAGGTCTATAACGTCATTTCCGAAATATGTGAACGCGTGAGTATAAATGTTGAACTTTGTGCCGCCCAGCGAAACCGGGCACACGTTATTTAGTCTCGCGTAGAAACATATCGTGTACAAAGACATTTCCAACTCGGGCATAGTGCCCACAAATATCGTTGTGTTTGATCGGACGATACCATCCATCTGGAAGTTCAGCTTCAGTAAGGAGGAAGTCTGGAAAAATATTAACAATGAGTATCGTGTTATTTCTGTAGATGATAGGGCTTAAATATTTTCTCGATTACTCACGGTTCCAAGATTTAATTTATCTACGTAGCCCATATAATCTATACGCTTCAAGGTCTCCTGGTTTTCAAAGTAGCTCCAATCCTGCACGCCGATGAGGTCCGTGCCATAATTTTCTGACGCGAATATGCGCTCGAAACCGCACGAGCTCCCGCTGAACATGGTGAACCAAATGCGACGGATCGTGTCTTTCCGATCGAAGTCATCGGGATCGATGAACCCACGGTCGGCTAGCCACTGCATAGTTGTCGCCATTACGTTTGTGTTTAGGAAAGTGTCGATTAACAGGTTCTCGTGCTCGCGTATTTCAAGAGTGCGATTCAACTTCTTGCGGTAATCGTACTCGTAGCTGTCGTACAGAGTTCGTGTTACAGAGATCGAGGGGAAGTCTAGCAACGCTGGTTCTATCTCGAACAATCTGTAAATGATAAGTAGCTACAAGGTTACTCAAATTACCTGAACGTCAGGAGCGATAAATGAGTATCATGATGAAACGCTTACGGGTATTTAGCCCCATCGGTCACATTAGGAGATGTTGTACGATTCTGCAGATTCAGCCTTATGTACTTGGATATGTTGGGCGATTTTGCGAAAAGGTCCTCCGTTATTTTAGCAAGTTCGTCGTCAGAGATCCTATAGGAAAGTGTATTGCCAACAGTGTTGGGAGTAGTGGTTGTGTTTCCTTGATTATTCGATACATTATGTTTAGTCGTAGGTGTAACTCTGCTCCCAGTGTCATCCGTTCTAGTAGCAGCTCCGCTTGGACTAGATACTCTATTATTCGGGGTGCTTGTAGGGAACACGTTGATATTTATTGATGAAGGGGCAGGTCCTATCGGAGTTCCTGTATTCGGAGTATATGTTCCTGTATTCGGGGCATATGTTCCAGTTGGATTATCAGTAGGACCATTTCCTTGAGCAACACTTGGCGGATTCATTGCACCATTCGCTCCAGACGAAGAGTTATAGTAGTGGTTGTTATAGGTGATGTGAGTTGTGCTTGCTGGAGGACTCCCAGCTGGCCTGCTCTCAACGTAGGAATGGGTATGAGGATTTAATACCCTGTTCACTCCTGCATTAATAGTCGAAAACACAAGCGCTTCCTTGACCATTTGCCCGATACCCCTGCCGGAATCTTGTTGCCCCGGCATCATCACGATAGTTTGACCAGGCACGAATGGCTGCATTGCAGGTTGCGCGAGAACGTGCGATTGTTGTGGATAGTAGGCTTGCCCAGGTGCATTGTAAGCATTTCCAGGAGGATGTAAAGAGTAAGGATTGCCAAATGGCAACGCGCTAGGCTGATGATGAACCGGGGCAGAGAAAGAAGGTGCGTTTGGTGCGGCGTGGTGGGGGTAAGAGGGGTGTCCACCGATATTTGGTTGACCAAATTGAGAGCCAGGGGATGCTGGATGTGTCTGTGGGTAAACATGGTCTTTGAATCCATATGGGGGTGGTTGAACACCGGGACGAATCGGTTGGTTGCCACCAAAGTGAGGATTACTCCATGATGGCTGTGGCTGACTTGAGACAGCTGGTTGGTTGCCACCGAAGTGAGGATTACTCCATGATGGCTGTGGCTGACTTGAGACAGCTGGTTGGTTGCCACCGAAGTGAGGATTACTCCATGATGGCTGTGGCTGACTTGAGACAGCTGGTTGGTTGCCACCGAAGTGAGGATTACTCCATGATGGCTGTGGCTGACTTGAGACAGCTGGTTGGTTGCCACCGAAGTGAGGATTACTCCATGGTGGATTCGCTTGCCCACTGGGTAAAGAGCTTGGGGGGTAAGGTACACCGTTGCCTGTAATACAAGCAAACGTCTCAGCAATTTAGAGTAAAAGTCAATCATTCTACGTTCGGCATACCTTGGTTTACATGCTGGCCCGTGGAAGGTCTTATAGCAGGGTCCTTTGGTACGTATGGGGAAGCGGCAGGCGAAGTTTGTTTGCTATCAGTGGCAAACTTGGGCTCTGCTTTATTCGGGTACGAATTTCCAGATGGCGTTTGAGCTGGTTTTGTTTGAGCTTATTATAGGAACATACATTTCGTTACTTACTCTTCATAATTAATGTATTAAGCTAAATGTATTAATACTAAATGTATTTACCTGGGTTACGGGCTCCCCCACCTTCAGCGTTCAAGAAATGAGTATTAACATTTTTATTCTGTAGTGGTGTCGCCGGCCCTACAATTTTACATACAATAACATTTATTTACCACAAATATCTTCCCACAATTTACGACATATAATAACACATTGCATTACCTGGGGCAGAAGTTCCTCTAGCCGAAGTCCCGAATTCATGAGGCCTGTGGTTCACGTGTGTAGACGTGTGGCCAGTCGACGCAGTTCTTGATAAAGATCCAGAATTAGTGGAAGATACTTTGGGACTACTGTGAGTAGACGAGCGTCCGCCATACGATGATCTGTGCGTACTGTAACTGCGTCCGGAACTGAATCTCTTTCCATTGATGCCATCTACAAAGAATATTATTCTCATACACTAACGTTCACTTTCATCCACAGAATTTACAGAAACTGCAGATATTTCTATATTTAGGGTAAGTGACCCAATTACGGATAGTGTCCCTATTATGGTGGGTTAACTATATTTTTATGTTATTGAAATTTTGAAGGCTCCGTAATAAATCTGTTTCTTTTCGTTCGATTGGTATTCCACTAATTTTTAATTATTCTGTACAAAACTATTTTTAGGGGGTTCCAGAACCATTAAACATACTAGAGGGCACGAAAAAAAAAGAATTACCCCTAATTTGTTATTATTTCTAAAGAACAAACAGCCCGCAGTGCCACTAATCTGTCCGTAATTGGGTCACTTACCCTAGTGGAAGGTAAAAGAATTGTCACGAGATATTAAAATCGTTTAAAAAATATTTTATAATATGAAAGTGTGAATGATTTTAACTTACTAATGGCTAGAAACGCGATGAAGAGTAATAAACAACAGGTTTTGAATCTCATGATGTCTCGGAGTGTATCGCAGCGTCGCACTATTCGAGAAACTAATCTTGCGAGAACTAGTGAATAACAAGCTTATATATTATATACTGCATTAAAAATTTATCAAACTTTTTTTCGTAGTGAATGCATCACATCTTGGAATGTCATCTGCGTGATTTTCCTTGAAATTGGAAGTATATAGCAAGGGGTCACTGTTGATGACCCCCCCCCTTAGAGATATCACTGGCTGTGGTCGTAGTGTTGATGATAATGAAAACGTCAGTTCATAACGATGCTTATATTTTATCATATGATAGAAACCGCCACCAGAAAATATACATTTCATAGAAAGGTTTAATAGTTATAAAATAAGTAGTATTATATAAACATTTTCAATTAGTAATATAACAATGCATAAATAAATATTCAAAATCGGTGTAAACTGTTGGAAATGGATTTGTTTGTTAGAAGTAATTTATCGTAGAAACCATCACCATGCACTGTTTCTAAAGTATCGAAGTACTACACAGGAGTGCCTGTCGCACCGCAACGCACCAGGTCTCACGAACTGAAATTGAAACACCCCACACCCCCTACCACAATATCCTGTTGATTTAATTTAAGTCGTAGTGACCCTCGACGCTCGAAAGTAATGGGGCCATAACAGACAAGTATAGCAATAGCCGTCATGAAGCGAGAAATGTCAAGTTCCGTATTGCTCCCGGATATTTACGAATGTGACGCCAATGAAACTACCCCAAGAACTATAATTAACGAAATTGCATAAAGAATTATTTTGCAGAATCTAAAACCCATAAACTTTAAACCCATCTTCGTTAAGAATAAACTGGCACTCCTGCATTAAACACAGCCTCCCAGATTTTCAAAAATACTGAAATTTATTTGCTTCCCCTTGAAAAGCAACTTTGAAAGCGTCACTTAACAATTTATCCTTCTTTTGCAATAAATCTGTCCAAAATTGCTTCGCTCGGATAGTCTGGAACGGACAGCTGGCGGAATCCTTCATCATCCACAAAGCAAATCTCGTGACCATCCTGAAACATTTATTCCCAATTGTTTACAATATGTATTTGTTACACTAAATTTGAAACGAAATTGCTAGGAATGCACTCACCGGGTCGGCAAGAATGATAACTCTCACCGAAGCTTTGCCAGGTGTATCTAAAGTGATTAGGTCAGTGAGTATCGTATTCTTGGTTTCTTTGATCCTCTTTTGAATTTCTGGTTGCTCCGCATGAGGGACTGAGAATGCTATGCGTCCATAAGCCTTAGCGTGATTCACCTCAGTGCCTGATGAACAGGGACAGGCTAAATCAGCAAAATATTTAACTCGAAAGATCACTGCGAAAGACTTACCAATATCTTCGAATTCAAGTTTAGCCTGGTCCTTGCTGTAGCCCAAGAGCACACTTCTATTTGTTTGATTAAACACTTGCAATTGAAGAATATCTCTCCAATAAGCCGTAGTTCTTTCAAGATTTGAACTGGACAAAGTTACTTTCTCCACTGGATCTATTGGATGAGCAATGATTAATGTAAATAATATCTAAACATTTAATAAACGCCGGCTAATACCTTTGTCCGTTGGTTGCGGCTCATTGATGATATAATATTTGTATCCACCAGGTGCCTCCAAAACAAATTTTCCATTTTCTTCTTTCATAGGCCATCCATCTGTGCGTGCTCGCTCAATCGCCTCCTTAGAACGAATTGTTATACCACGAAAGTCATTCCCAGCTTCGTATTCCTTGATTCCATAATTGTAGGTCAATTCCACTACAAAGTGACTATCTTCCGGGCCGTATCCTACCATAGTTTTGCTCCATCGATTCGCGTACGGTCTGTACACATACGCATAGCATTAAATGCGATTACAGTGAGCTTCGCAAGGATTTAAAAGCTTGAAAATTTATTTTGAATAGAAGTATCGCGCAAAGAGGAGTAATTAGAAGTAATTACAGACCCATTACAGGTAGCTTCGCAACCTTCGGAGAATTCTTCGTGTCGTAATACCTACAGAAGAAAACGAAAGACACCTCTGTAAAATCAAGTGGCGATTCAGGCTCTCAAGACACTAACCTTCATCCCAAGAATTTCCCGATAAAACTTGGCCGTCAATTTCCGATCCGGTATCTTAAACACGAAATGCAACGCTCTCCCTGTGACCATCTTGATCAGATTAATCTTGAAAGCTGTCCTTTCTCCGGAAGCGAGAAAACGTGAATATTATTCCTGCTGAACGGCGAACGTCTCCTCCCACAAACGTAATCAGGCACACTAGGCGCCTTCAAAAAAAACCGCTGATTTGTTACTTACAAATTTTCGACGATTAATTCGATGTGTCTCAATTCTTTTTATTGCGCGTTATTTTTACTTACTCTTCAGAGTAGATACGTATGTAAGTCTATATTGACGTCTCCAACTGATATCGTTGTATCTAGCTGTTGCGGAAAAATAAGTATTCTCCTGCAATCACCTATTATTTTTTATATAAGAAAGCGATTACGAATGTTTACCGTCAAGATATCACGAGGGTATAGTGTGATATAGTGCGGATTCACTGCTTATAGTGTAATTGATGCTTTATGTATTTCTTTGAAATCCAAACGTCGGTAAGGTCGGTATTGCCGCTTTATATGTTCCTAATAGGCGCTGAAATTCTCCTAAAGTAACAGGATTACAGAATGATGGTGGAGGTAGATGGTCGCAGCTGGAGAGAGAGACAATTTTTAAAACACACACATATTAACAAAATGTTTGAAAAAATGTACGGAATGAATTAAAATTGAAATAACACAATAAAATTAAAAAAAAACACAAAAAACCGAGAACAAATGAAATTTTAGTGTTTTTACATAATTGTCTCTAGCTTCGGTATCTATCCACAGATTTTCTTCAGTGGCACTTTGTTTTCTTCGTAAAAGTGCACACTCAACGTAACAAATGAGAAACTGGGCCCATTGTTGCGATTTCGATTTTTCCCAGATAAATAAATGAATTGTCGATTGCAATTTCGGTAAACAAAAAGACTTTTTTCACATATTTCCATCGATTTCACCGGAACTACTGAACCGATTTGAAAATTTTGTAGGGTACATTTGTTGGTGATTCAATTATCTTTAATTTGACATGATTTTCGACCAAATCAGTCATTCGCAGCACGATGTATTTGCAATTAAGTAGGACCACATTTTTGACAGACAGGTAAAAAGTTCACCTGTCGATATCTCGAAAACATATCCACAGAAATATTTTTAGATCTCATTTTCGGAATCAACGGACCATTTTTTTTATTTTGTAAACTAGTGCAATTAATTGATTTTCTGTGACAGTGCGAGTCGCAGATAAATCAGATCGCCCGACTGAACAGGCAAATTTGTTTGATGGTAAATAGTTATTATTAATTTGTGGGATCGGAATAAAACACTTGGGTAAAAATATTAAAACGTAACGCTGTTTCTTAAACATTTATATTTCACTTCTACTCAAAGACGATTAATACTGTGACAGTTTTTGTACATATCTTCTGATATGTAGTCTCGTTAATATAATAACAGTACATCTTATGGTTGCGCAACGGTAGAGCGTGGTACAAATGCGTGAAGATCGTACTAATAGCACATCGCATATAATGATTTGATAAACTTATCAAAATTGTTTCGTTCAGAATAGAAACACTGCATGCCTATTCGATCAACTAATCAACAACATTATACTGTAAAACTAATAACAACATAATACTAAAAGTTCCGGTTGTAAATTAACTTACGTATAAAAACAAAAGTACAATCACTGCAAAACATGTAGTAAATTGTAATATCACGAACGCATCAGTCCTTCAGCCGAGTTGGATGGATATAATAATTTCAATTACGTACAAATTTAAAGGTCATATAAAGTGTAATTAAAAGTACGCTCGTACGTAATGGATACTTGGTGGAAAGTAATGGCACTTCACACGTTTAAAACATTTGCACTGCTATGTTTGATTGTAAAAGGAATCTAGGAAGAACAGTCACCGCAGTCCTTTACGATTTAATATCGAACTAATGTATAGTTACCTACAAAAAGTCTTCTGTGGACGTTACCGTAGCTTCTATGAGTAGACCAAAATCTAACTCCGTTAGACTGGCTGCAAAGTAACGTTATCGTACGATTAAACCAGATTAGACAATTATTTCAAGCCTGAATGCATACCTTTCGCTGTCAGTAGATCCAAGAACGTGTCTAGCGGGGACAAACGATCCGCTGAGGGAAATGCAGCCAGACCTGCAGAAAATACGTCACGTAAAGGAACCGTGTTAACGTTCCGCGGTTTTTTACAATGGAAGATCCCGAACCCGGAAATTTGAAAAATTCTGAATCTTTGTGAATATGTAGGGAATTTCCTCCTGATTACAGCGCAATTTTTGTTTGCTGCCCAAATTTACTCTAAGGGTGTGTAATTGACCCCCAAAAACCCGATTATTTTCCGATTTCGAGTTATACCTCGTGAACTGTAAAATAATTTTTTTTACCAAATGGTATATCTAATTAAAAGAAGTAATTTTTGTCTTGAAACTTTTCTTTTATCTCTTACAGCTCGCGAGTTATAACACAAAATCGGAAAATAGCCAAAATTTTCAGGGGTTAATTTCACCCCTTTCGAGTGAACTGGGCAGCAAACAAAAATTGCGTTGTAATCTGAAGAAAATCCCCTACATATTCACAAAGTTTCAGAATTTTATAAATTTCCGTGTCCGGGATCTTCCTTTATTAGTCAGTTATCGTCACCGTTATGATGATTTCTGTGTTGCGATGTTCTGCCACGATTCTGACACACTTCGCCAGACAGAATGTTAGCAGCGTGCTCGCGAGCTCGTATCATGAAGCTCACTGGGTGCAACCACTGGTTCAAAAGTCTCTTAGCTCGCGATCTTGGTAGCAGAGACAGCAAGGTCAACTTCCGAACAGCATTCTCTTTTGTGTCACTAATATCTATAAAAAAAAAGCGGTGATACAGAAAGGAGTCACATACGCTACTTTTCTTATTAGTAAATATACTTTTTTAATATCTTTACCAGCCATAATGATCTTGCTGACGTCCACTTGCAATTCGAAAACTGATCGCTGAACGTACTGCAGAAACATTGAGTACTTAAGGGCTCTGTATCCGAGATAGGTGAAGAACGACGTGAAGCCCTGTGGCGCTGGGAATGCTATACCTTCTATCGCGCATCTGTAACGCTCCAGTAGTACGAATAACAGCCATCGTCTTACTTCGTCCAATTGGTCACTGAAAATATATGTTCGCGTTGTACGTTTGATTAGCTGCGTGAGTATTGTTAGAACGTACACTAAAATGAAGCCGCGTTCTTGTTCCAGTCGTGGATCGACGCTGGAAGCTCGGCATAGCATTTGACAAAGAGCCCTGGATGTTTCTAACTGCGCTGCCACGTGTCGCGTAGCCATAGCATGAACATGTAACGGGGTGCAGGATCCTTGCACGTGCTTCACCGAAGTTCGCGTGCCGTGTTTCAACAGGTACATGGACAATTCCCGTAGATTTACTGACACAATGTGCTCCTGTTTGGAAGCGGTACAGCTCTCTGTTTCGTTGAACGGCAAACTGGAGTCCAGCAATTTGTTACTGCGACCACCGGTTAAGTCTCCAAGTGACACCGTGGCTACCACTAATCTGTAACATTATTCCTTGTCTCTCACAAAGAATTCAAAACACAGAGACGTTACTTTAAGCCAAGTAAAACAGCGTTACCCTCCACTAGGGGACATCGGAGTGCTGCATCTAGACAACGCTTCGGGTTGATAGCATGCCAAGGAAACTAGCAGCTTCTCGGCGACTTTGCTCGGCTTGAATCTTGCCTTGTCCCCGTTATTTTTACTCAGCTGGTCCCACAATCTAGTCCACAAGTCGCTACGGTAAGGAATTAACCTCTGCTGCGGTGAAAGTAACATTACTGATGTGTTCCAGAGCTTCTCGTGGCTCAGTGTTATACTTAAGTCGTTCACTTTGATCTCAAAGCTTGTGTATTCCTCCATAGTCGTGACAGGCAACAGGACCAACAGAGGCACAGCGTCTGCTAGCAGATTCTTCTGCACCAAAGCGTACGAGCCGCCGATAAGTATCTCTTGCATGTACCGTACAATATCCAATGATCTCGGCTTCTCTGCAATCGTGCAGACCAACTCCGAAATAACGTCCATATCATTTCTATGGCAGAGAAAGTAATGCAGTATCCCCAAGCGTACTTCCGTCGATGTCTCCTTGCGGAACACTTCGGTAAGGAAATCGGAAGGGATTGCTAGTGGCACCAGGTCCAAAGTCGGCAAGTCTATTGTGAGCATGCTCCCACTAGACGCCGTGTTGCTTCCTTCTAAAGTGGCCGCGTCACACTTCTTTTTGCTTCCTTTGACGTTATTCTCTAACTCGAGCAACGGCACCAAGTAGGAAGAACGCGATGGGATGGTAGTCAATGGACCGCATAGTATGTGACAGCACGGCTCGTGGTTCGTCCCAATTTCAAGGAGATGAGTAAACAAACCTTGGACGAGAACGATCATGTGATGGTGCTCGTATATCGCGAATGTTGGTCGTATAAGCTTAGCCCGCGACCACGGTATGCCTGGTATCACACAGTGGATCACGCAACTGTGGTGAAGGAGTGTCACGGAGTACGCGAAGTGCACCGTGTTAGATTCGTTTAGCGAGTTAAGTACGTGCTGCTGCGGTTTCACTGGACGATACAGGTAATGGTGACAGACGCAGACCATTCCTTTAGAGTCAGACACCACGATCAGGTCTAAGGAACAGTCGTGAACTCTTAAAGGTATAACATCGTCCTCGTAAGTACCGCAGTTGGAAGATGTTGATAGCTGAGGTAAGTTCAGTGGTATGTTCAGCTGGGAAGAAAAGAAAAACATTCTGAAATATGCGATACGGTACCCAGAAGTTATACAAGCTGCAAATAATTTACCTACCACTGTCTCGTGTGGTAAATCGTCGTGAAATTGGAGACCACTAAGCGTTGGATTACTTCTCGTGGATTTAGGCTCCTTCTCATCTTCGTTTTCAGAAACTAAACTCACTGGGATTCGTCTGTGATGTATGTGATATAAAACTTGATTTATCATATCCCATTGAGCCCAAATAAATACTTTCACAAGTGATTCGGATTTCAGTTCCCTTATCGCTCGGAGGTCCGATGAGGACACATCAAATTGTATAGTGTATATTATAATACCTGTGTGATAAAATCATTGAAATTGTAACGATGAAGAGAATATTTATTTCTAACTTATGTGATCTCTTACATTCTTGGTGGATCAGCAACAAAAATTTGTCCAGTTGCCCGTCATCTTTCTCTCTATACAGAAACTGAATGCGCACTTGTTTGGTCCTCTTTGTATCTAAATTATGTACCTTTACTTCTTCTCCTTTCAATTCAACTATATACGCTTCGTACACTTCTACCTCGGTCAATGTACTCTGATCAGTTTCAGCCTCGGCCTCCGCATTGGAGTCTGCGCAAACCTTCCGCTTTGTTATGTACCCGAAAACAGTATGACTTTGATTTATTGTTGCTTGTACGATATTTAATACTTCTGAGAATTGATGCAGTGCCTGTATCGTAGTAATGATCGATGTAGCTTCACGAATCTTCTGGGTAAAAATAGATGATTCGGTAATTCAGGAATACCTGTAATCTATCATTAGTCCGGTCGTAATGGCCTACAACGGTATACGATCTGAATACATCGTTCTCTACAGTTTCCTCTGTCCAGCCAACTAACAGGGATCCATCTTTCTCCTGACCTAATAATTTCCATTGTTCCGCTAAAAATCAAAGCTTTGTTATACAAGCACACGCTACATTTTTATTGTACGCAAAACACATCAGTTATGAAACCACGATCAATACACATATCAGCGTCGTACATCATCTTTATAATTCTGCGAGTGTTTGTCAATATTCGTAATTCACTAATGACAATACTGTAATAGTTACCAGAGTGCGCGTTTTCTGGCAAAAGTAAACATAACTTGGCGGCAAGATTGTCTATCATATCTATTCGTAAAGTTTTGTTAAGTAAGGGCGAATAGATGTAAGATTTCTTAGTTTAATAATTACACTCGATTGTCCTTAATTTACAGGCAAACATGAATCCTACAGTATATTTTGACATGTGAAATATCGTCTGCTACTATTATAGCCGCCATATACATGACTGGCACTGAGGTACCCCATGCATGGATCATTTAAATCACTTTTTTATCAGTAGATGGCTGAAGATTGGATTCGAGTTTATGCAATTTGTTAATAGATGTCGACTGCAGATATTTCTCAGCAGCAAATAAAGTTGCAATAGTTTTTATCTTTCAGCATTAGATGATAGAAAATGAGACGAAAATTAACATTGCCAAAATTACGGTGGTGACTTTGTTTCTTAATTGTCGATGTAGTTATTAATGTTTAGAAATTTGGGCCAAGTACGCTTAAACACGGCAACCCGGTGATTAACGTTACCACAGACGAGGTATAGAAGTTCCATATTTTACCCACGCTGAATTCTAATTCCTACTACGCGTAGCGTTACAATCTGTTTCGAGACATCGCCGGTAACGTAGCATGTGGCACTAAAATGGTAAGGGACCCCCCGAAACCGGCGACAAAAAATGCATTGGTTAATAAGTCTATCTTATACTCGTGGCGAACGCATCGTTTTGTTTGGATCTAACCCAAGTACTCTCCTCTGTCGTGCGGTCCTCCCCAGTTAGGAGGCCACCCCGTAGTGTTTAGTGGGTACAATCCCCACATAACTCCCCGGGGAGTTATGTCAAATATCAGTGCAAAATGTATCAACAAGCTTATGATTATCCATACATCCAATTCCGTAATTTCACATGTGACAGAGACACCACTTATAAATATGTATCCAGTGCTTCCTCAGATTTCCGACAAGTCAAGAATTCTTCGTAGAATATACAACCGAAATCGAACATATGCGTTAGGTGACGTATATATCATTCCGCAGTATGCCGTCTAAATTTTCACGAATTTTCCGAAGCAGCTGAAAGGTAATCGAATTTCTACATTACCCCTATTTTCGCAAATAAGGGCGTTCGTTTAAATCGTGGAAGACGAACGGCCTTGCGAAAAGTTGCAAATTTCGACGCGTGCCCGTGGACGCGCTGTGAAAGAGAAACCAGGAACCAAGAAGGTCTCCCCAGCAACAGAATTGAATGAGCTGGATGGCCAGTAGAGGCGCAGGGATCGAAAATGCGGCCGAGTTCCCGGAGCCAATAGTAGCACTTGGCAACGAACGGCGGGATGAGACGGGCCAGCCGATTGGTCGGACAATCGCTAAGGGAGCCGCGGTGGGACAACGGATAAACAGATTTCAAAGTTTCGAAGTTTGCTCGCAGCGCAGGAGCACGCAGAGGGAGAGTTGGTGGCCGCGTGCGCATGTTTGCCCGCAAATCCTTGCTCCTTCGAATTCTCGTGCCGCGAACGTCAACGAGACATCGTACCGCTCAGTGCCGTCCTGTCGCCTAACATTGTACATTTCTCGCGCGATGTCACGCGAAACTTATCGCGACAAGTGAGAAGCAAGAAAGTGACGAGTGCTGTGTTTCCCTACCGTCCACGCCGCGGAAGACCGGCTTTTGTTTACGAAGAGGAGGGGTGACTTCTACGGTCGAGGAGGACTCTTCGGGCGGATGCTGCCTGCGAGGCAGTTTCCCGCGCGACGCACGTGAGCGTGGCGAGTGGGGTGACGAGAGAGAGCGAGAGAGAGGCACGACAAAACTCGTGACCGAACCTACAAACCGGGCAGATGTGATGCGTAATAAGTGGTCGAAACGTCAGGGCGGGAAAACGTGCACGGACTGTCTCGACCCTGTTTCGTTCGGTTCGTCGTGGTGAGCCGCGGGGGGAGTGAACGTTTAATATGCCCCTCAATCGGAAGCGTTTCATCGTGATCGAGTGCGAGAAGAGGTAGTTCCCACCGGTATTCGTGAACGGAGATTCCCCGAACAGTCCACGGAAATGGACGAGAGTGAGAGCATAAACATCGGCGAGACGCCTCACAGTACGATAAACACGAGCAGCCGTAGTGCCCACGACAGCACCGACAGTGGTTACTTGACGCTCACCCCTCATTCCGGCGCGTACACGTCGCTAGTTTCGGGATGCAGGTCCAGGGTGTCTGTTTCCTCGAAGAGGCACCACAGGGCCAGATTGGATCCACTTCAATCGGAACGTGCTCAGAGGCATCGTTCGAAATTGAATCA
Source organism: Andrena flavipes (assembly GCA_963971345.1). Classification (NCBI taxonomy): domain Eukaryota; kingdom Metazoa; phylum Arthropoda; class Insecta; order Hymenoptera; family Andrenidae; genus Andrena; species Andrena flavipes. Next base: position 65,822,476 of record OZ020480.1, read on the forward strand.
CCTCTTAAACGCGTCCGAATCCGATTATCTTGTGTCCGAGAGTTCCGAAAGGGAAAGTTTCCTCCAATATTCATCGGGCTTAAGCGATGGTCATCGGGGCCTGTCTATCGAACGGTCCATTATCGACGTATCAAATCAGAGCGCAGAATATCGGGAGTTCGATGCCAGTTTGCGGGGCAGGACACGTCGTAACTGGAGGACCACGGTCCCCATAACACCAGCTTCGACGAGGTTGCAGCTTCTTTCACCGCCACCGTCGCCGGCGGTGCCTTCTTCCTCGTTCGTGGCCTCCGAGCCTATCGAGGAAGATGTGGAAATGAAACTAGTCATCGTGTCGCAGAGCACACCCCAAGTATTCATCTCGCCTAGGCACAAAACCCCACCACCCCCGCGTATTTGCGTCTCGCCAACATGTAGAAAAATCACTCCCGCGATTAGCTCAGCGGACAACCGGAAGCTGAGCGAGCTCTCCATCACCGATCTCGCTGCCATCGCCGAGATCAAGCCGAAAAGGCTGGACTTCAGTTATCCTGCCTTGACCGGCGCGTTGCACCACTGCAGGGCCACGCCGGACTATACCGGTAGAGAGACGGTGGACATATTGACGCTTCTGGGAGACAAAAGTAATCATTGGAGAATAGTCTCGAAGATATTGTCACACCTCGGGCCTCAGGATCTCTGCTCTATCAGCATGGTGTCTAAAACGTGGAGGAGGGTCTGCATCAACGACTCCAGGGCTAATACTAGAAGACTGACCCACGTAATACTCAGGCAGAACGCTAAAGAGAATCTGAAGCTGATCAAGAAGTCGAAGATGGAGGGAGATATTCAGAGCAGCCCTAAGAGCAGGTACGCAAGAAAGGGCTACTTGCTGGAAGTGCAGAATCTTCTACAAGTGCAGAAAAATCATCGGCCACCTAGCAGTCCACCTGTTTCACCCAGCAAAGTGAAATTCCACTCCTTCGTCAAGGTAAGCGGAACCTGAATTTTGCACAGAAGCATTTATAATCAGCTGGACAATTTTAATTTAGTATAAATTCGAACTATGAAGTTGCTTCCTGTAGCTTGATTACTTTAAAGGAAAAGGAGAAAAATTTAAAACAACAATTCAACTTATTCGTATAAAAATGAACAGTCTTTCACTTCGAGTGGCGTCGGCGTGTTTTCGCGCCTAGATATAACCAGTCTATGCACGGTTTTCACGCATTTTCGCGTCGATATGTTCTGTAATGCATCGATAGTATTGTAAAAGCAATCGCTTGAAGGCGCATTTCTGAAAACCTCGTGCCGCTCAGTGTTAGAATCATTGCCAAATATTTCGGCGACATATTTTTGCCGATTCTACGAACGTGAGAAAAGGCGCGGCAAATGTATTCTGGTCGGTGTGAAAATTGCACGGTTAAACGGTACACTAAGTTTCTCTCAGGGTGTCGTATTCGATACTACCGAAGAAAGTAGCGTATCTTAGACACCACTGAGAGTCGCGTTCCTTGCTCTTATCAAATACAACGCCGGTAGATACTCGACCTGTGCAGCCAATTTCCCATGTCTAACATTGCCAATGCCAACAGACTTTGACCTTTACACTTTCTGCTGCCGTGAATTTTATTCTCTGTTCATTTTACGTCCACGTGCTAGAAAACACGATTCCTTTGAGTTGGACTTCTTTATATCGCTGAGCTCAATGCTTGTAATTTGAATTTAGAAAAATATCTCTGTTACAAGCTTAACATTAAGGGCTTATGGTACTTACTCGTGTAGGTAAAAAACGGACTATCCTGAATGTATATCCTGTATCTGTACACGCGATGATGGAGATAGGATTTATCATGATCGGTCCGTTATCAGTACGGTTATAAGCTGCGTTACAGCAGGTCTGTTCTACCGAAGGGAGGCCTTGTTAGATAAACAAGCACCAAATCTGAATCCTCTTCGTTATTGACTGTCGGGATATAGTCTTTCCAGTACATTTGTAATTAACATTTTCAGTGAAACAACGAAGGGCGTATCAACTAGCGCGCAAATTCTTTTGCGAAATACAGATTTGGCTAATTTTATGTTTTCCAAAAAGTTAAATTCTTTGCATAAGCAAAAGAAATAGGTAAATTTCTCTACATTGTATAGGGCACACCAAAATGAATTTTTGGAATTTAACAGGAAAAGAGACATTGAATCTTTCTGACTCGTTTACCGTGAAACCATTTCATCACATTTCTCGATCTCCTGTTAATGTGTATAGAGGACAGTATTTATGTAAGTTTATTAAAATTAATTAAAAGTCTTATCACAATATCGATAAAAAATTACCTGAAAATCTCGAACAGAATACTAATATCGTTTCGAATTTCCGAACCCAAGCTAATTGCGGTTTGTAGTTGTGGTAGCGTGATTATTCGCGATCTGTAAACGTTGCGGCTAATACTCGGCGCGGTAATGACGAGACAACGCAAAGCAAAAATATTTACGTCCCGGACGTAGTCTCTCTCCTTAATTGAATAATAATGATCCTCGGTTTGTTTCGCGTTCGATTAACAAAATATTCGGCCATGAGTTGTACCGAAGCGGTATTCGGGTACAGAATATATCGCGAGGCGTATCTAAACCCATAATTAGGCTGCTTATTTTTTTCTCTCCTCATCAGCGATCTGCCAACGGCGACTCATAATTTTTACGGGCAGAAATTCGAGGAATAATTACGCGTTGCGGCGGTAATCACCTATGACCCAGTAGCCTAGGATCCTTCTTTTTTTTCCTTTCAACGATATATTTTCCCTCTAGCTGACGGATTTTGCACGCGACGAAGGAACGAACTCGAAATAAGCAAGATAATTGTTTCGTTCGTGAAATCACCTCTTTGACGTTGATTTATCGTGATTTCTGCTTTGAAACGCCGCTACTCGTCCACCAGGGGGAAGATATTCGCCCGTGAAAAATTATCCTGGTAATGCTTGATGAGCTTTAATCGCAGCAAGTTCTTCTGATCTATGACAATTTAAGTGTATCGAATTGGCAACAGACTTTCGAAGTAATTACTGTGTTTCCACATTTTTTTAACTTCACTCATGTAGTATTTTAGATTGGTATAATACATCAGAGGGAAATATTATATCTCTTTTCGGGATAAAAATAGAACAGTGGGGAAAGTAATGCAGTAGGTTTTTAGTCCGGGATTGAAAATATTAGCTTAAGGTAACCGAGAAGCTTTTCATTGGAAAAAGATACTATTTTGTGATTATATAGGGTATATTTTATTTTTATTTCTTATATTATTGGTTGCTTTTTCCGTTGGGAGAGTTCGAGAACACCTTGTAGAATTTCATATTCGAGCGTTCTTCAGTGGTTTGGTGCGTTCTTCGGCAACACCTAGTATTCAATAATTGCCCTGCCATAAAATATTTCCATTTATAGAAGGTTGTTAACGACCCAAAATTCGTCGTTGCAATCCGCTAGTATGCCAACTACCTGCCATTTCCACCTTGAGCTTTCGTCGTGTGCATTTCTGGAAGTGTTAAGTTGCGATAGCGGCAGATTACAGAGTAGACGGTCGCTTTGTTATCGCGGTGCGCGTAACAAAGGCTCTCGGGGCATGCTACGTGGTACTCCAAGAGCTTTGTTGCGTGCACCGCGATAACAAAGTACTCATCGGTGGCTTTATCAAGGGAATTAACGGTCACTTTAATCTGTCATTATCTCGCCGCAAATTAATTCCGCGCAATCTTGCCACCTACTTCGCCTACAATAATTTGCGGCACACTGCTATCGGCGAATCTGGACGATGCAAACGTCTTATTTTACATTTTACGGCGGCTTTAACGAAACATTCATGAAAATTGAATATTGAAATAATTGAATTGTCTATTAAAAGAAAGAGATATCGAAAAAATATATACACTTCTCTTGCAAAATCGAGATGATCCATCAGCAATATTGCAGATTAATTATTATACATTATGAATAAAATGTATAATTATATTACGCAACATTGGAAGAGCATTACGCTTCAAGGTACATATTAGCTCGCAATTTATCGATTAGTGACGAGAATTTCAGCAAAAATTTCACTAAAACTTTAATTCATGAGTACACTGTAACACGCTTTCTGCTGTATCTATCTCGTCGTAACAGACTTTACTTGCAATCTTGACCCTATTTCACGCCTTCATGCGTATTTAGATCATTCTGAAAACTTTAATTAGCAGTTGCATCTAAATTTGAATATTTTTAATAAAGTATTAATGTAGATTCCCTTTTACATTATAGTACGAAAATACTGTGTGATATGATACGATTAAAAAATCGAACACTTTAACAAGAAAATTACATTCGAATATTTATTATTTACGAAAACAGTTATTAGGCAACAGGCTTCGAAAACCGTCAATTGTTTTTCACGCTACTCGAATAAACTATTCCCTTAAATTACAATTATTCGAATATGGTAGAATAATCTATTATGAATAACGAATTATTATTATGCAGATGAAATATTCAATTAAAGAAAATTCATTTGCATAACTATTCTACATAGTTATTCACAAAGTTATCCGTCCACCCCATATGTAACATATTTTACAGATTAAATTGATTTCGCAAGAACTCGCAATTCTAATTCTCACTAATAGAAACCTTAGATTAATATACTTTTGTTTCGAATGCATGCAGTTGAAAAATGACACTCAGTTTATTTAAAATAAATATCCGTGCAAGTAGCAAATTTCGTGCAAAAAAATATTCGCCCAAATTCACTATTTAATTTATACAGACGTAATTGCATTAAGTTAAGATCCTTCTAATATTCCTGCAAATTTTATTATAAACTTCAATCTATTATTCATAGAATCGACTAATTTTCTTTCAAATTCGAGTTTACCCTGTTTCATTTTTCTAGCATAATTTCTTTGTGCATTTCTTTGGTAGACTTCACCAACTAAAAATATATTAATCAAGGTTTGTACTAATATAAATTATAATGTGTAACTATAAATTTAACAGTACGCAAATTAGTAAAATATGTATACGTGTGGGGTGGGCAGATACTTCCGTGAGTAATCGAATGATGCCTAACTCCGAGCGCAATCACTACAGCATGTCACAATACGCTATATTAATCTATCGCGTATCTAATCGGTTTTGCATAATCGACAAGAAATTCGCGCTACCGCGGCCCTTTGTGAGGAGCCCCCCATCTCGATGGCAGACCTAGCATATAAATATAATTCGCGCTTTCGCGAGGGTAGCCCGTGTTAACATTTCCATACGAATATATACGGCGGTCGTTTAACGTTCCCCAATAAAGCGAGTGGAGCGGCCTATACGTGCCCGGGGGGAGAGCGCCTCTTTTCCTTCTGCATCAGCGACGCAACGAATCTTCGCCTTTGGAGGGCAAGCCGCCGCTAGGCCCTCCGGCAAAAACCGGCCGCGGAGAACAATGCGAATATATTACAGTATTCGATGCTGAAACAAAGACCCGTACGCTGCAGCGGCCCTTTTTTCTTGGTCTTTTACGAGGGTTGCACGGGGATGAGACAAAAGCAAAACCACCCGCGGTTAACCGAGCGACGTTCCGCGAAAATCCACGCGTAAAAGATTCCCCCCAACGTCGCGACTAAATGGCTTTTTGTTTCTTTCTGTGAAAAGGTGCGCGCCTCTATCATCGAAAGGGGCATATGTTATGAAATTGCGAAAAAGAGAAACGTTGAAGCAACTCTGCTACTATTCAGTTCAAAATGATAAACGCAACCGCGGGTATATACATGTATACACAATAGTTTCAAAGAGTAGAGTACCTATGAGGAATGAAAGTGGGTAGCATTTCCAGGGTGGACTTTATGAAACGTTCAAATTTTACTAGATATTTGACAGCGACGTTGTTGAAACTTAAAATATGAAGATATTCAGCGAATATCGGGGCAATGTTTCTGTTTGGATATTGCTTTATGCATACCTCGAATTACTTCAGTTTCTTCGACCTCAGACAACCTTGTAGGATGCCGTAGAAAGTTCTGTCCGTGGTGAGAAATCAAGGCTTCAAACCCTTTACGGGGGGAAGGGTCAGATACTATTTCATTGGTTTTTTTTATTAGGATCCGTTACCTTATAACTGGAACATCGTGAGAATTTTGCACGGTGTAAACTTATACTTGAAAAAAACTCGTCGCCGCCTTTTCACCCGAGTTTCTTCACAATTCTCCCTCTTCCTGTCTCGTTCATACCTCTTTCGTTTTTCCTTTCTACCTTCTTTTTTTTCTCAAAAAGACGGGAGGTGCCTCGTTGTCTCTTCTGAATGCGACGCTACGTTGTAACGGAAAATTTGCAATTGAATAATTGCTTCTGTGAATCCGTTACGGTTTGTAAGCAATGCAGCAACTTGTGGTGACGGTTTCCGTGCGAGTGAGGCCAGAATGAAAGACAGTTTTAGGTGGAAGAAGGGAGGATAGAAGGAAGGAAGGAAGGAATTGTTTCATAATTAGCAACGGCTAGCGAGGGCCATTCATTGGCCGTATAAGCCAACAGTTGGTGCGGGCAATTTCCTGTCGTAAGGAAATCTCCTTCCAGAAAGTTCTTTTTCCGGTGGGTGCCTCGAAATTTCAGCGGGTGACAAGATCTTATCAGTCGCCACTGCATTTGCTTTTTTTTTCTTTCGTTGCATAGAAAAAGGGAGTATATATCGACGCGCGTTACGAAGAGTAGCACGTTTCATTTTTTCTTACGGACAACTGCATGTAGAAAAAATGAAACGTGCTACTTTTCGTAATGCGCGTCGATAGAATACTAACTGCAGAATTTATATACAAATAGGATTTCTCAAACTTGTTTGCGCACATATTATCACTGAATTTAGTACATAGTTGCATTGCACGTTTTTAACAGAGGACTATGTATTATTAATTGGTTGAGCTAAAACTTATTCATTCTTTTTACCTGTAAAAAGTTGCAAAATTGAAGAACTTTTGTAATAGACATTGTGGAAGTTACTCGTAGATTCGAGTGTGTTACAGTTTCAAAGCTCTCGGTGCATTTCGATTGGAATTTGTTGAGCATTGTAAGCTCGTTCTGTTTATACTAAAATCAGCATACGATGTGAAGAAGTTTGCATTCTCAAAGATGGTCGTTTTTTTCGCGCAGAACAGATAGTAACGAATTTAACCCTAGCACTACTTTTGGGCCCTCTATTTACCCCTCCCCCACATATGTCAATAATACTTACAAATTATTATTGGCATATGGATATTATAATCAAAAAGTATCGATATTCTTTGTAATATAATACTATTTTCATTTCCACCTATCTTATAAATATGTAATATTGTACATATATAACATTTATTTATTTATTTATTTATAAATTAAATTAATCCCTGAAAATTCGGCTATTTTCCGATTTTATTTTGTAACTCGCGATCTGTAAGAGATAGAAACAGATAGAAAAGTTTCAAGACAGCAGTTACTTATCATTTGAGAAGAAGTTACTCGATATCTTTCCTTGTGAGTGTCCGATTCATTCAAAATTGAAAAAAATCTAAGTTCCCTAAGAATCTCACATATCCCCAAAACTGAAACGCGACAGAAGTGATCTTGGTTGGGGTTAGCACAATGGACTCGTGCCTGAGCGAGTATACGAAAGTGAAGGTAAACGCGTGAGAAGAAATTCGCAAGAGTGGAATACCGTGAAACGGTTGGCCGTTTTCTTGGGTTTCGGTTTTCTTTTGCCGTGCAACGGTGCTGCAGTATTATCACGTGCGCATATTGACCTAGTGGTACGGAGCACCTGGCCAGGTGTACGCCTCGTTTCTCGGTGTTTCATGAAGCGTGAAGTGGCCGGTAACGGTCGGGCTGATAGAGAGGGTGGAGGGAAACGAGAGAGGGAGAGAGAGAAATCGTTTTATGCACTATGGGAACGGACGAAATAGAAGTGGTGAATGAGCTTGGCGCATAGACGGGGCTTTGCACGATGCAGTTTCCTTCGATTGTAGAGCACGACCACTTGTTGGCAATTAATGAAAATCCCTGACACGTACGTTTTAATTTGGTCGGGATACGGTCCGTTCTAATTGGAAACGCAGTCGCGCCACCGTTTGCACGTTAATTGAACCGTTAATTAGAGTCTATCGCTTGCGCGCGATTCTGCGAATCAGTTCAATTAGTCGTTCGTTTAACAGAGTAGTTATATAAAATTAAGGTTTTCTAGCAGTGTCTGATATAAGTTTTTAATCGGCAATTTAACGTCGAGTCGTTCAATATTTTGATTAATTATTGCGCATTATTTCTGCAGGTTAGTGTTATTATTGTATTTAGATTATTTCTATTTAGAATATTCTTTGCATAGCTAATTTTGATGGTATGTTCAATTGTACAATATTTGCATTTGAAGGACCTGGCGAAAACAGGGAATGTCACAAAACAGCTTTATCGAGAAAATCAAGTATTTTGTTCCAGTGCATTACTTGTTTTTAACCAGTATACGAAAATTTTAACGTTATCTTATGGAAGCATTTGAGCTTTACAATCCTTTGTGATCCGATAGTTCTGTAGTCCCAGTTGCCACCAACAAAATATGCTATAAATCTCAAAATGACGAAAAATGGACATTCCACGTTTTCTCCCCTTAGCTTTAACTTAATCAATTATCGATATTTTAGTGATCTTCATATTGTTCCCCACTTTTTGAGCTATTAAGAACGAAATAATCATCTTCGGTTGATAGACTGTCGTCTTCCTAACGTTTTTCAAATTCTGAAGTCTCAAAATGAAGCAAATTTTTATAAAACCGGAGCTGGCCACTGCTCTACGTTATTTTTAATAATAAAAAAAAAATACATTTTTTTGGGCAGACTGTTAGCCGTATTTGCAATGCAAATTGCAGTCGGCGAAATTTAGAGAAATTACTTGGTAAGGAAATTCACGCGTCCCCTTGGCCGCACACGCAGATAGGGCGGCACAAAGAAATAATTATGCATTCATGAAATTCAAGAAGGATGCACATTTGTAAGCGAGACGTAAGCACCATCCGACACGCGGCGCCATTCCTGCAACCCAATGAAAGTGTTCTATCGTTTACTGAAAGGATAAGCAACGTTACACGGTTAGAAGGATTCGCGGAATCCATGAGGTATCCCTTGCGGACATATCACAGGAAGTTTACAATGTATATTCGCAATTCGATAAGCTACAATAAGCCTCTTGAGTAGAAGAGGCAAGCCCAGCGCTACAATAACGTTCCCGTGGCGATGCGAAGATATTTGCAGTATTTGCACTTGGGAATAAGGGCAACGCTGTATATGCGGAGCCTCGTTTATTATAATTTTGTTATATTCTTTTTTCTGTTATTTTCTACATTTTGTTTTAAACACGAAACCATCTACAAAGATAGAACTACTTAATTTTCGTAATTGGCTGTTACCGAAATTTTGACAAATTCCATTCAACATTTGTATTAATCAAGTAACATTTGAAGTTTTCCAAAATGTCAAGTTATTAGGGAAATCGTGTAGAAATGGTGTATTTTTGCATTTTATCTGATACCTTGGAAGTAATTGGATTCATACAATTGTTCGTGACTGCCAGGAATGTTATCTTACGTTTTTATCTTTCGAATACAATTGCAACGTGTCATATTTACACGCGATAGAAATGAAATGGAATAAAATTCTGAAGACGAAAATTCTAATTTTAGTGAAACTTCGTGAAATTTCTTTTTCTGTGGAAATTCACTCTGAAGTGATGACATCAGCCCTTAAAGTTATTGTGTGTTTTCGTTTTTTAATATAACTTTATTTCTCGCTTGACGGTGTGATAGGGCATAAAAAGTTGAACAACTCATATTTAAAGTTTTCTTTCTTCTCACACCGTTACAAATTTATTTTAAAAGAAACGAAAAAAACGTGAGAACTTTAAGGGCTAATTTCACCCCCCCTGACTGAATTTCTGCCGAGAAAAAAAAAATGCTCTTTGAATACTCAAATATGCTCTACATTCACACAAAGTTTTATTAAAAGATTTTGGGTTGCGAACATTTTCTTGCATACAAAAGTGTCTGATAAAGTGTCAATTATTACTCCGTTCAGAAATTCCTTAAAGGCTTTATAAAATAAAATGCGAAAGCATTGGGAATGGGGGTTCGCTAAATCTTTCGATTGGCCGTTAATAAAGTAAAAAGAGAGTCGTCCATTGAATGCATTGCTATCGCAACTTCGGTGGGTCGAAAGATCGAAAGATCGCTATCGGCATTGTAATGGCGCGTCTCTGCTCTTTCTTTCACTCGCTTTCTCGCTCCCTCCCGCGGCATGCACGTACACGTACGCAGACAGGATGCGAAGAGTCGAAAGTATAGAGCGTTAAGGGCTGCTGGCGCGGGGCTGATACAGGGCTGCTGCTGGTATGCGTATAACGAGCGGCTGTGGCTGCGGCTGTGGCGGGCCCGGCTCTGGTCCCACGATTCTCGGAGCGAGAGCCCGCGCAAAAAGGCCAAGAATGCCCCGATACCTTGATAAACGCATTAAATCGCGCGGGGAGTCACCGTTGCACGCTTGTTTCAAACCGAGCCCTCGACCTCCCCCGTTTTTTACCTCCTTTTTTGCGACACGAATTTCCCGTAAAAGTCCTACTGTACCCTGTTTCCGAAAATGTCGAGCAGCAGTAAATGTCACTCGGTTAATCTATTTTTCGTCTGATTTCCCCGAAATGTTGCAGTGATCTTATTTTTAGCGTTCTTTCGATTTTTACCACATTTATTTTTTGCTTCTTTTTCTTTCTTTAAATTGAGAGCAAAAAACCGATTAACTTACAATGAAAAAAAATTATTTTTCCTATTTTACACGATTAGTAGATTATTGCTGCTAACTTAATTTCGCAAAAAATGTGGGTTAGTCTACCTTTGTGTTTCTTGTTCTTCGATGTGGTATTGTTTATATGTATTTAGGTTTTCGTTTCATTTTTAACTTACATTTTAACTGTACGTGCTTATAAAGTTAAGTTTTTTTTCGATTTCGGGTAGTATATTTTATGCAGTTCGTGGAGAAAAGTCTGATGTTTGCGATTACATATGCGGATCCTTGATAAATGCAGGATAATATTTTATCAGTTTGAAACTATAGGTTGCTATGGATTGCAACCTGTAATTATGGTGCACCGACCTCTCTTGTGGTTTCGGTGCGTTGAGAACAAATTTTGGGGAAAAAGAAGAACGTGTCTGGACCTCGATAAACGCAGTAAATTGCACGAGAAGAGCAGCTGCAGTTGATTGCTTCAGGCATCATCGCCATAAAATCACGTGACAGGAAATTTATAAAAACCCTGTTTCCAACGAGCTATAAGAAATGCCTGGTATAAACTAATTTTTTGGGTGAAAAAGATAGCGTTAAACATACGAAGCACACGATGAATGTGAATTAAAATTATAACTAACAATTTAAGTTGCAGAAAAGCATTTATGAAAATAATCAATATCCAAATTTTGGTTTTATAAAGGTTTCTTCTTTTATTTCAAATTTTTATATTATACTCTATCATAATGTAAAAAAAGAATTTTGCCAAAACTTGTGAAGAGTCCATAAAAATATAGAACTGAAAGTAGGTTTTTAGTTATAACCCAGTTATATTTAACATTGTTGTTATACTTTACAAAATGAAAGAGAAAATAAATAAGTATTCTGACATTTCCGACAATATGGAACAAGGCTGTTGCACATTCGAATGATTGAAAGTGTAGATGGTTCACGAATGTACTGGCCGCAATCTTGACAACCAGACGACAGATGTCTGGCCATCTCTACAGTATAGCCACGTCAGAAAAATATTACGAGCCACACCTGGTGACGATTTATTACAATTCCAAAGACATTCGAAAGCAATCCACGTAAGGCTGTAAAGCATAATGATGTGTATTTATTTTTGTAAAATGTTCGAGTCGTGCTTCTGTAATTGTCCGTAAGAGTTACATACGAAATACCTTAAAATAAGTGGTTATAAATAACCCCACAGAAACTGAAGGAAAATAATTTATAAAACACGATATTTTCTTGTTTTGCAGATATTTATGTATATAAAATTCTTACGCAGTAAAATTGGCCAAAGAATGCGCTGCTAAATAATGCGCTGCAAAATAATGCTCTGTTAAATAATGCCCTGCTAAACTGAAATCAACAGAATTTTCAATTTATTATAATTTGAATGAAATTATTAAACTACGTGACTAGGAAAGATATTGTCCTTTTCAAAGGAGTTGTGCACGCGCGCAACTCTGCGCATGTGTCGCACTTACGTGTGAAAGGATATCCCTCCACGTTTCTTAATCTGCACGGATATGCAGGTAGTGACTGTGAAAGGTCTGCGCGTAGGTTTCTCGACCATTTGGTTACTTAAAGGGCAGGTGCTCGTTTTTCCGATGGTTCTAGAAACGAATGTAAATCGTCCTCCACGCCGAGCTCGGTCGATTCAAACTATCACATTTTATGTTTTAAATAAAACACAACTAATCGAAGGCAAATTGACCTCAGAATCTATTTACTGGAAATTAAAATTGGCCAACTTTTATATAGATTCGCAAACCCCAAAATTGCTTAAAAACCGTGTATAATATAATTTGAACACAGAGACAACAGAATTTGCAATCTTTGTTAATCAATTAATTTATGGTATATGGACAACAATTAATCATTTGCACTACACTTTGCTTGCAAAGAAATACAAAATTTTGGAGTACATAGAAAGTAGTGTGGTTTGAAAAAAAATCAATACACAGCAATATGTAATTTAAACTTTCCTGAAAGGCATACTTGGAATGCAGAGGGATAGTATGCATATAATACAATTTCTTTAAGAATGATTCTATAGCCTTAATACACCGAAGAAGAAAATCTTCACGTACGACGAAATCTGCCAGGGTGGGAAATGTCGTGAAACATCTGGAGGGTTGAAATGCTGGCCTGTTTCCGTTAAAGATGTCGGGATAAGGGAGGAGGGTGTGCATCGTCCCATGGCTTTTCAGAGAAACGGCAGAACGGCGCTGCATGACACTCAAGACCGCAAGGAAGGAAACGAAAGAATTGAACTACCTTTAAAGATCCCTCAGGTCTCACGGAAGGAAGAAGACAATCATTTCCCGTCATTTAGTCATTACATTCCTAACGGTTAAAAATTTGATACACTCAAATATAAAAAGCAAAACAAAAGTAATATCATTGGAAAACTAAAGTATTTTTCTTGAACATTTGCGTAATATTTAACATTACTAGATTTTAAATGTAGTACAATAATTTCTCGAGCGATAACCTTTGCGAAACCAAAAATATCCTGAATCAAATTACCTAATGAGATGCCTTCAGTGAACTTATATTTTCTTTTTAAGAAACCGCTCATATGAAGGAATACTACTTTGAATTAAAAGTCTTTCCCCTGTTGTACAATACAACTACCCCCTCGGCGTTTCAGAGAAATAACTCGTAAAAGTCTAACGGGATGTGTGTTTGGTAGACCCTCGAAATGGGAAAAACCTGAAAGGTACGTGGGTCGGAAAGGGGTGAGAGTAGCTGCAAAATAATTGAAAATAAAATAATCCAGTTTCAGGGGATGTACTACCTAGCCGGAATATTTTAAATGAATGAAAAATACAACAGAGGGTTCAAAAATATTACTTTAACATTTACGAATCAAACTTTTTAAATGCAGAGGAGCATTCGCATATTCCATTTTATTTAAAGCCATTGTCGCGTTTTTCGTTTCTGTGATGTTAAATTTTCGATCTCATTCGACGCTTTGGATTTTAATGGTTGCGCGTTACGTTTCGTTCTTTGCATCGAATGACATTGTCATTCACAGCCGGTACTCACTTGTCCCCTCGTTCAAACGAATTTCCTCCATTGTGCTCCGCATCTTTGTTCGCGCGCGATGCAAAGGATGGCTATTTGCGTTGTGCATCGTTTCGATTCTGTTACAGTCTTTCGCCGCGATTTCATAAATTTTATTAGACGTCATTCTTGCTTCTCGACTCTTTTATGATGCATATTTCCTGAGTGGAATCTTCTTTCATCAAAGCCAACGCGTTTCTACAATAATCCAGGATACAAAAGATACAGTTCTTTTATTATATTATTATACCATGAAAAATAGTAGAGGGAATACTTATAGAGATTAGATGTAACCATAAGAAGCTTAGCGAATATTTTAAAATTACAAGTCTGGTTTCGCTGGAAATTGGTATTAAGTACAGAGTTTATCAGGACTTACTTATTACAAACTCATTGTAATTTCACAATGTTCGTTTCAGTTTTTAATTTTCTTCTAGTTTACGAATTTCCCTCTTTAAATACAAATGGTATATATGCTATAAGCGAATAAACAAATAAAAAGCAATTCTTGTGATTTGTAGCCTTCCAAACGTTATCTTTTCATAGATTTTGCAATGTTTCTTCTTTCTTGGTACCTCTTAATTCGAAATAATATTTATAATCTCTATATTGAAACTAATTTTGATTTCAAGTTTCGAAACTTGTTCCCATCAGGATTAATTTCTATCATTGCAAAACGTAGAAAAAAATGACATAACATTAGAAGAACAAAGTTAAGCATAATATTTTCTTATGCACAGCATATAGAATAAAATCATTACATTCATTTGTCACTTTGACAAGCACAAAGTGACAAATTCTTCTTATATTTAAATATTTCTATTTCCCAGTGTCAGTAAAAAGAAATAATGTAGGGCAAAAAATGAATGCGTCTCATGTGTGCTTTTACAATCTACGAAGGGTTTAATAAAAATAGGAAATAATTAGGAAAAATAAGTATTGCAACTATGATGCAAGACTTCGTCACGATGGTGGCGCTGGATTGTTGGGCACGTGGCACTCGATTCGCATCAATTCCGTCTTTTCCGGTGAACCCTAAGTATCCTGTTCGCACTTGGCCAGTCAGCCACGACCTTTCTCCGCCAAGTATCACCTGCGTTATCCTTATCTCTTCAATCGAGAGCAATGACACATTTGTATCCAACCTTTCGGCGTATTTGTCACCTTCGTGTCCACAGCTCGTGCTGTGGACTCTGTGTATAAGATATGCCAGTAATTTTGAAAGTGTGCCCAAGTCAAAAATCGGGGAAATTAAATTTATTCCTCTTTTTTGCACACCAAAACTCGAAATAAAAAAATATTATTATTATTATTAAACGTCTTTATTAATTCAATAAAAGGCGAACGGCACAATTTTTTTCAACATTGCGTTTCGGTAGCAGTGCCTTCCTTCAGCTTTTTGCACGCTACTTGGAAAGTCGAGTTGAAAAATGTTGATTTTACGAATAAAATTTAATTTTGAATTTTTTCAGAATAAAGATCCACGATAAAGACATAATTGCACATAGCCAACATTGTGCGGTGTTTATGCAGAATGAAAAAGTCCTTAATGGACCTTCAAATATTTGCATACTGAACTGATAAGGCTAGTATCGTCGTAAATTACAGTGCCGTGTGTAGTAGTTGAGCTTAATTGTGAAATTTGTTGCAAATACAAAAATACAAAAATTATTTAGAGTTGATAAATAATTACAATTTATCTGAAACGCGTTTAATTTAATAGAATGTTTTTGACAGAAAAGTCTATAACTTTTGTATTTATGAGATTTTCGGCTGTTCATTGTTCCACGAAATTGTGAATATGGAAATCGATTATGCAACTGTAGCAATCGCGAGTGAGAAGTTGTCTCGAACGAGAGAGACAGCGTGGCCCAAGGGTCCGACTACTTCCGGTGGAGATACGAATTGAGTCCCTCTACTCTAATCTCCGAGGATTTTATCTCGCGTAGTAACAAACAGAGATCGCGGTACGTTACTGCTGAAATCCTTTCGACCCTTCTGCGAAAAGATAGCGCGAACTGCACCGTCAGGATAACTCGACGCAAGGTAACGCGCATAAATTTATTGCACTGCTCTGCAAACATCCCCATATAAAGAGCTCTTTCTCAGCACTGCGTGCAACTAAGTTTTGTGCAACGTTTCGTAAAAACGTGAAGCTGAATTTAAATTTTCTCTTTTTTTTGGACGCGTTTTGGAGTATTTACATTTTTTAAGAAATTGAATATTCGCAATATTGTGTCAGAAAATGCAAATAGACACCAAAGTTTATCAAATTACATTTTTAGGTTGCTCGTTTCTTATTCTGAAACTGTTAAATAATTTTTTTACATTAGTTTATTCAAGATAGAAATTTGAAAAAAATTATATTCGTAATTTTAAGATTATTGAATTTAAATAGTAAAATATAATATGATCACAATGTTCATATTTAAGTAACAACGTTGACGAATTTGGAGATTTTCTTTTTCTTGAATATTTCATTTCCCCTCACGGAGGTATAACCAACAGAAATTTAAATGCTTGCAACGTAAAGGTTTTTCCAGAGACTCTTCCCTCCATAAATTTTTGTAGATATGCACGGCGTGGCAAGCAGAGAATTCAAGAGAGGTCAAAAGTAGCTAACAAGAACGGAAGGGACGATAGAAAGGGACCGTCCCTAAGATAGGTCTGCCTAGTAACAGCTGCTCAGAATTTGAACTAAGTATCATGCAGCAATGTTGTACGAGGATTATTTTCTCAATGTAAAGCCGCGTTCCTACTGGTAGAACAAGGGGCGACACTCGCTTTCAGTGTTAAACTGCATATTCTGTCTCAAAATTAAGAAAAAATTACATTTAAACATTAACAAACATTAAATTACTGATAAATTGAAAATTCGCCAATTTAAATTTTTGCCATAAATTTTTTAATTTAATTCTACACGCTGCTTATATTTAATTTTATTAAATTCTGCAACCTGTTTCTCTATTCTATTAATAAAGCTTTCGAACATGTCTCTGTACATTGAAGAAAGAAAGAACAAAAGAAGACGTGCCAAGGAACATCAACCGGATAGCGGCGAAAAATCCTGCCGTCAAACAGGTCCGATAGAATTTGTTAATAGCGTAAGGGCGTTCGAGATGTATCGAGAGAGCCTTGTATTTCAGGGTTGAAATATAGCTATGGTTGAACCGGGTCCAGCTTTTCCCATAGCTTTCCTCTTTACGATCTCTCGCCATTGATTATTCTTGACAGCGTTCAAGAGAAGCCAAGAGAAGAGAAGGAAAACCAATAACAGTGCACGGAAGGGGGAAAGAGAAAAGTTTGGGGCTGCGTCAGCTGGAGGGTGGGTGGGGGAAGGGACGAGGAAAAGATAGGGACGCAGGAATGTACAACAGCTGCCCCTATCCCCATGGGTTTGCTTTTGAAACCCTGGCGACGGCGGCAGTGGCGTCCAATGAGAGATAGGTAGTTCAATACAGTACGAGCGAGCGAGAGGGAGAAGGGCAGCTGATGAGGCTTATTTAAATAAATTTTACGTGGATAATTGTGAAAGTACAGCTTTTATCTTGCATCTGCTTGAATCTTCAAGTAGGACCTCGCTGGGCATTTATTCTGTTCGCAGTGTGTTTAACAGTTGATTATTCATTCGCCACATTGTCATTTGTTTATCAAATATTTTAGCTCTGATCTTTCAAACTAATAAAAAATAATGAAACATAGAGGAATATAATATTTGAGTGATTTATGTTTTTAATTAAACTATGGCGTAGATAATCTTTGTGGTCTTCAAATTTCTAATATCGTATCTAAGATTTTTGGGAGTTGTTGTACACGTAATATATTAACAGTAAGATGATGTAATAGTTAGTGAGTGCAAGTTTTAGTGAAGTGAGAGTAATTGCTTTAACATAAAGCCATTTATGAACCCAGGAGGTGGTAAGGAAAACAATTTCACATGCTTATTTAGACGTAAAGGCATTTGACGTTTAACGACAGCTCTGTGTCCATCTGTTATTTATTATTTGCTATGCCGAACGAAAACAGCGCAGCTCTTGAGGGCAGCGATGGGTAGTGTACTTGAGTTGCGACTGCAGCAGAGAGAGAAGATGGAGATGAGAGCATGAAAGCGGAGACCGTAAAGGGAGAAACCTCCCCTGCTTAGAATGATAAACCTCGCCGTCGGTGGAACGGCAGCTGCGCCGCTCAGAAAACGTTTTTGTCCGCGCTCTCTTTCTCTTCCACTCCCTTCTATTTTCTTTTGTACTGGCGCCGCCCCCCTTTTCACATACGCCACCTTATCTGAAAATCACCCAATCCGTTTCCAATCGGCTCAAGCTCAGTGGCGACCAGAACCACCAGCTTGCACATTGTGGCATCGATCCTCTTCTCTAAATGTCAATGATTGATTTCCTTCTAAAAAAAAATCGTTACTCAAAATTTGCTTAAAATGGGGTGCTTGTTTTCTAAAAATATCAGGCGAAAACATTCGTGAATGATTTCTCTGCGAGAGAAAATTTGCAAGATTCTTCTTCTATGGTTATTTATAAACACGTGTTTATTGTAATCTACTTACCAGTTGATAATAATTTTTGGACAGTGAAGTACGTTCATCTTTGCAGTTCTTGTATACGTTCTATCGAATTGATTCGTTGTTAGTGGATTACTGGAACTGGCTGCGAGGCAACGATTGGCACAATGGTTTTTATAATTCTTCAATGGATCTCCCTTGGCAAACTCGACAATGCAGTCTCGCGCGCTTCGCTTCGCATAGCTTGACACGTGTGCGCGCATGCTTATGCTGGTTCGCGCTAAATGGCGGAAATGCCGGGGTGAATGACGAAGCGCAATTCTAAGCGAGGCCAACGACACACCATTAGACGCGTTTATCCACAAACCACAAGAAAATGCATGACACTTTATCCGCTGCCGTTGCGTGGGCGGGTGTTCATAAGGACACCTGCTCTACTTGCAGAAAATGTGATAGGGTAAACGCTCCAATAAATGAACACTTAAGGGTCACGAATGAACACTATTATAAAATTATGTTTGCAGCGCGATTGATTCCCCGTGTTGGTTTTAATTTTAAATACCAAATAAAGAAAAATTTGTTAGAGCTCGTCGATAAATTTGCAACGTTTTGCATCTAATTTCGTATTTATTTGACGGATAACACTTTGCCACTGAAGAATCTTCATTCTATTTACAAATTGCAGTTGCGTAATTTGAAAAAAAAAAAAAAAAAAAAAAATATCGACAGTGGGAGTAAGTTTGTAGATAAGTGACAGTTTCGTGACAGTTCCTAGTGACAGTTTCGTCACTATATTAAATTTGGATAACGCGTGTGTGCGCTGTGTTATGTTTGCTCAGTGTGCACGATATTTTGACTCGGATCGACCAATTATCTTATAGGTCCCGCCTCTGGAAATTCGACAAAAGTGTTCATTGACATCGGCTTCGTTTACATTGTATCTTTGCAATTAACAAATATTAGAAATTGATATACTCCGTGTGTGCCCCTGGTAAACAGTAGTAACTGTGTACTATGGTACAACTACGAATACTAAAGAGATAACGATGACAATATACAGAGCGATAACGTGGACAATGGGGCAGATATTTTTACGCAACAAAAGGATTGCTTTGTAAAGTCTAATAAAGTAATTAGTGATGGATGAGGGGGAATACTGATTCCAAGAAATCGTCACAATGAATTTTTAAAACTAGGTAATGAAAACCTGCAGGAAGATCAAAAAGATTTAAAAAGAAACAATCTGCTAGCTGTCAAATGTGTAACAATAATTTGTATACTTTTTTCTCTGTAATGCCATTGCAAAATTATATTTTAACTTTCCACTGTTCCTTAATTTTCTAATATAAAAAAAATTCAAGTGACACTAATGGAAATTCTTTAATTTTAAATTTTATAATGCTTTTAATTTGTTTAACAATTTCAGTATGTCGTTCTCATATTATACGGATTATTTTTTAATGTTGAGAGTAAAGAAATTAAAACATGAGATGATCGTGATAACTGTTATTTCCATGAATTTAATCCGTTAATACAGAACTATTTTGTTGGCAAATCACGCGAAAGTCCGCGTTTCGATTCTAAGAAGACTAATGCGGAAAGATCCCTTAAAGTATCTATCCGGCCCAGCAGGTAGAAAAAAGCGGTGAGAGCTGGCTCGAACTAGCGGATCAACATCCGGATGACTACACATATGCATCGCTCGGTCGGTCGTTGCTTTTACCAGTTCGATCAATTTTGTTGGTCTGTGACGTCACTAACCATATGATTGCTGAGTCACATGGTCCTAGAGCCCTTTGCATCATGGGCAGGCCAAGAATCTTGATGCACCTTTCCCTGCTTGACCCTTTAACTTGCGAGGCAAGAAGATTCTGCTAATTTATAAAAGATGTACCAAAATCTTTTGAACGAGATTTTACTGATTTAGTATCTCTTGTGTATTCATATACAAATAATTGAAAATATTGCCATTTACTAATATTAGAAAATTACTAGAAAGTGTATCGTCCTAAATTTGTGATAGATAACTTAAGGGACAAATTCCGCTGATTTTTATAGCTTCGGCCAGATCAAAAAGGTCTATAAATTAGGATTTAGGTATGGGCTATTAACCGCGAGAACAGATACAGATTTTTCGTACTTAGTTCTGATTTGATCAAAGGTTATGTCTTTTGAAAAAGACCTATATGTAAATTCTTCTATACCTGAGGTGCCTGTAAGTTCCATAATAAGCAGGCAAATAAGGAATGAAACTGGACGTGATGGTGAAATATGAAATCTTTCTGCCCTTTCTATTCGGAAGTATCCGTGAAAAGGTGTGTATAATGAATACTAGCGATGATTTACGTTTACTTATTGAGTGGCAGTGAATTTTTATTTATTTTACTCGCATTCATCAAGTCTATTGTGGCAATGAGTCAAAAATAAAATATTGTTTCCTGAAAAAGAGTATATTCTTGGAATATCTGCATCAGAATATACTTTTAAATATCTTTTATAAATAGAGGAAGTGCCGTTTATTAACTATTTTTCATTTCAAATAAATTGCCAGATCTGCAGTTTCTTTTATTATAAATTAATAAAATTCTTAACACCCTGTATAAGATAGTTGGGAGAACTTACAAATACTTCATATTCACTGAATATGATTGTATCTTTTATCGTTTTCTCTAAACCTATGCTGGCGCATAAAGGCATTAAAGTCTGAAAGTACAAGAAATATCTTTATCCAACGCAATCATTAAATATCTTCATCTGTTCCAAGAGTTAGTCTACAGTTATCCAACTTTTTTTTTTAAATTTTGCACAACGATTACTACAGTTCCATTATCTCATTCCGAGGTTCAGCCAAAAATGAAATCCATAATTTGATAACTAATGCATATGGATCTACAGATCTGCAAAGATCGAAAAAAATCAGAAAACAATTCGGGTATAGAAAAATGGCGGGAATATAAAACCTTTCCCCTCATGGAACTGGGGTATTAAAATAAAGTGTAAATTAAATCAATGAAAAGTGAAAAATAGGTGGCAAGAGTCATAAGAATTCCATTACCTCTTGCCATATATTTTTATTATCACTTGAAAAATGTAGTATTTTAAAATATTTCTACACTACATTTGCTCAACCTCTAATTTCAATATTCTGCACTTAAATTTTCTTCTTAACACAAACTAAACCTTTGTATATATATTATGCTTCGCATCTGGGATTCAGTATCCCTTGTTTCCTTTTCCTTTGGTCCGTTGTCATGCCCAAATCCCATCGGCTAGGTTTTCCCAGTTTCCCTTCTTCGAAGGTCCTTTGTGCTTCCATTCTTCTGTCCCATCGTCTTTCTTTCCCCGCATATATCCTCTTCTTTCGAGGGGGGCTTCTGTCAGCCGCTCGTTTTCTGCGTCTCGTTTATATTTCCATCTTCGTTGGTCCTTGTGCGTGGTCGGTCTCCGTCCCTCGATTCGGAGTGTTTAGTCCCTCTCCACCTCCTCCCTGCTTCGCAAGGCATGCCTCCTGTCCTCTCCAGGCCCGTGTTGCCCGGCCTCCGGCGGCCCGTGGGAGCGACAGAGAGAGCGGGCCTTGTTGCTATGCAGCGGCCGACAAGGAAATCCGCGAGAGGGATAGAGAGGGCCAACCAAATCGAAACGACCAGGCGGGCGACCGCTATGATTATTATTCGCAGGCCGAATAACCAGTGCGGCGGCCCTCCGGGGAAGAAGCCGCGTGCCCATCGTGTTCCGCCGTGATCGTTGCTGCTCGGCCGCTTTTTCAGCCGCTCTTGTTCCCTCTCCCAAGGCTCGCCTCTACTTTTCTCTTCCTTTCTCGAATCACTCGGTTACCGATTGTCAACGCGCGCCTTTCAATCACACGAAATTCCGAGCAATCTGATTTTTCCATAATTTCAGAAATCTTACTTTGAAATTAACTTTCCGAGTCCTCGACGATTTCTAATTTTCTCTGGCTATATTTCTCCCCACTTTTGTGCACTCTTTTGTAATTGCGAATAATATTCGTTGGAACAGGAAATTACTTTTGAATTGTTTCAGAATCGGTAATCAGCTCGTTAATCTTTGAAATTATGTGATAGCTCGTATGTTTTGTAGAATTTTGCGTGAAAATTGAATTAGCGAAAAAGAAATTTCGAACATATTGTTATATTCGAATCGTAATGATTTTTAGAAATTCAAATTATTGGCTGTAATATTTATCACGAGAGGAACGTTTGAAATTCAAATGTATTTGAAATGCTAGCGCCACTTCGCGGTGTATGTACTACATATACATATCGGTTAGAAGAAGCCTCGATCTCGAGGATAGAGAGATAAACGACGGGTGGAACAGACACTAGCTTTGAGAGTTGGCACACCGAGCAGGCTAGACACCAGGGTCCCTGATGACGTAACGTTGTTTACTTTTAAGCCTTCCCTTGGCAACAGGTCGCCTTCCGCGGACCCACGACGAGAAAGGATGGCCATTGAAAGAGAAAAAGAGAGGGAGCGAGGGGAGAGAAATCAGCGTGTATCCTTTGGTTGCTTTATAAAAAAATGCTGGAGAGCCGCGATGAAGTTGATACCGTGTTGAATCAATTCAAACAGAATACATCCAATGCAACTGTGACGCAGCACACAAACTCAATAGAACGTTAAAATTTGTTTCAATAATGAATTTGTAAATAGAATACATAGGTTTAACACAAGTGATTCTTCTAGTCGCACAATGTTGGCGCGTAATCTTGAGCTGACGAAAGTTGCTATGTATAAAAAGCAGCGTTTTCAAAAGTGAAAGTTTGTTATGCAAGCTTGCATCGTGAAGAAATTTCGATAGGTACCACTTAACGACACATTTTCGATTTTCCTTCTCACCATTTTATCATTTCAAATGAATCGTCACTAATTCTATAAAAAACTATCACTGTATTTAAAAATGAAGCTATTAACTAGTACTGTAAAGGAACACCAGAACATTAAACACGTTTTACTTCTATTCCGCTTGTTGTCCTTGAACACTTTTACCTCGGTAAATCTAGGAAGCTATTTATCGCAGATTTAAACGATTCCTTGATATGCATACATTTAAAAAATTTTCGAACTTTGCTCGGACACCCTAAAACAGCTTTTTTTAAATTAAATTAATTTAAAGCGTATCGACAATTCCACGGTTAAAGTGGATATTGTGCTGCGCCGACATTCTACTCGTTCTATTGAGAAAAGGGCATATCGGTTTCGTGAAGCCGATTAACGTTCCAACAGGTGCCTGCGAGTCTGTAAACTGATTTCTCATGCCCCTCGACTCGGCTATTCGCGTCTCTCGGATTCCTAACGCCTCCTCTACGCCTTCGGTCTTGCACGACCTAGACAACACGCGGCAACCGTCTCTCCACGTAGGATAGAATGTGCTTTGAACGTCCTTGACTTCTCCGCTCGGCTAACTACTGATGTGCAGCGGACGGATGCACCGTTGCAACGGTGTTGTTACCTGGTTTTCTGTTACAGTTTTTCATTAATTCACTCGCACGCGGTATTTAAATCTGCTCTTGCCGGGAACTCGTGCGGAAAGGGGAGCACGCGTTCCAATCTCCCATTTCAGCCTACGACTGATACGATATTGCGGTTCGCACGACTAACGACTTTTACCTTAACGGTTTAACCACTTGCCCTGTAATTTAATGCACACCTATTTTGTTTCTCTTTTAAATATTAACACTTTCATTATCACCGAGCACATAGAATTTGTATTCTTATTTATGGTGTACATTTTCCATTAGGTACACGAAAAATGTAATAAATTAAATTAAAGACTCCGCTGCAGAAACAGGCAGCTGAAATTGAGTTATCGTTTGCATTGAATGTAAAAAAAAATCTGATTTTCTCTATTTTATCCCTAAAATCTATTTTTGAATTTCTTTTTCATATGTTTTCTGATATGTTTTTATGTAATAATGTAACCATTTCTTAACCATAGCTTTCCTTAACTAAAATTAAATTCGATATCTTCACAAGATAATTCTTTTCTCACTCAATCGTATTAAATAATTCGTTGAAGCTACAAAAAATGTTCAAAATTTTCTGTTTAATCACATAAATAATATATATTTCTCTTCTGCCATTTTAGTAATGTGAGGTCAGCTTACGCACAGCGTTTATGGCAACCTTCGTATACAAATTGCCCCGTTCTTTTTTCTTGCGGCATTTTAATCAGATAATTTTCTTGTTATTCTGTAATTCATACATTCGCCGCGAACCGTGAAGAGAGAATTAACCGTAATGTCTTACATGCGTTTAACGCGATTACTGGACGTGAATGAACTGCGATACACCGGGTCGCCTATTAAAGTAGTTAAGTTATTCGCTTCACGAATCGAGACCCCATAAAAGTGTTACGGCGCACTTTACTGTTGGACAATTATAAGCCGACGGGGCACCGTTCGAAGATCGTGTACGAGTTCATGCTTGTGTTATAAGAATTGTTTCCTCTTGTCGGTACAAGAGTGCCCTGGTGCTTACTAACGAGACACGAAACAAGCCGGTGCCTGAGTAAATGTAATTACAAAACCATTTGCGTGGAGTGTTAAGTTCCGTAAATCATCCCAAATCGCTTCGAGCGGAGATAGTAGATGCAGATAGATAGTCACTATCAACTAGTGAAACAAGTGTTCACTGGTGGCAGGGTATTCTGTATTTTAGTTGTGGGTGGTCGTCTAAAAATTGTGGAAGAAAATTTTACTGATTGTGAATATCATATTTTATTTTCAGTATTGGTGTCCATAAACAAAGTGTTACTTTTCGTTGAAGTTAATTAACATCCTCCATCTTAAAAAAATTGAACTGGCTTGGAACAATATGAGTTGATTTAGTTCCATAAAAAATTAGGGTTGGGGTTGTTAGTAGGAGAATGTTTTCTTACTTTTCTGTTAACCTTTAAAGAAATATATATGAGTTGAAGAAGAAGTGAAGATGCTTCGTTAGAGGATTAAAATATCGTTGACGCACTCGGCAAAATGTTTGTAACGCTTCTCCACCTCGAATTGCGCGTAACGCGTATCAAATAATTTACTGAAAGATGAAATGATAAATGAAGTAGCTTTATAATCCTGATGAAGCATTCGTATGTACGTGGGAGAGGATTATAAGCCATGGAAATGCGAGAGGAACAGCAATGAGATGAGAAAGAGGGACTCTTCGTGGTTTTACCGATCAATGAACGTCCTTGCACGAAGATGCGCAAGGCCGCAGCACGGCTGTGTTAGAAATTCTCAAACGAATATGCAACTGATGAGAGCAAGTTTTGTATTTCGCTTCGTGGAATATTTTCCAGAGCACATGTCACGAGAATAGGATCATTTTACTTCTGCTTTGCAAATACTCTATTCGGTTTTAACTTGTTGTAGATACTATGTTAGGTGCATTTCTTAACAATTTCAGCAACAGTTAAGCCGAGCTATCCAATTACATTGTTTATACAGTAACGGAAAAACAATATATTTGATCGAATGAAAATTGATTCGAAGAAATGATTGCAAAATTAGTTTCATGTTACACTTTTAAAAAGATTCAATTAAACAGCATTGATTAGTAAAAAGTGATTCAGTGAATTCATGATGAAGTGATGGTGTAAATTAGAGGTCGTGGCTTTTCACGTGTGTCTAAATACACGTGTACACGGGACACGTGTAACGTGTATTAAGGAATTAAAAATCCGTGTTCTTAATACACGTGTACATGGATTATAAGTACACGGATGTATGGTCGCCAAATACCGCCTCGTAAAATACAACTAAATAGAAATACATACTTTGTTGTCACGTCGGCATGGCAACGTTCACGTTGCCCGTGAATAGAACTATATACACGGATATCCGTGAACAGAACTACACGGGTATCCGTGTATAAAAATTACACGGATTCAAGTTCGGATACGTTTACTACACGTGTACACGTGTATGTAAATACACGTGAAATAAGGACCTCTAGTGTAAATACACTCAAATATACAAGATGTTTTATAATATGTTGTATTTGTAATAGGTTGAATGTAACAATTTATCATCATACCATTTCAGAAACTTATCCCAAATTCCTTCATTCAATTAAAAAAACTAAAAAGCCTAACGTCACTTAATTCAGAGAGTAGTAATTCTTAACTTTTGATCTGTAATGGGATATCGACTTCTAACAAATAGCGAACGTGTCTGATGTTTTTGTAAAACAGTTGCACCGTTAGTATCGCCTGAGAAGTAAGCGACACGGTGGTCAGTGGGATATTTGAAATTGTTGGCGTGCTGCAGCACAAGGTGGTAGTTGGAGATAATATCGAATACCGCGGTAGAGGTTTCGCAGCTTCATTAAGAGAACCTGTACTCTAGTTAATAGGCGTAATTGAAAGTTATGGGGAGAGGGGGTATAGTAGCGATACTTGTAGCGCGTAATGTTAGAGCCTGGCGCTAGTGCGAGATAAAACCAGTCGAGCCTTAATCGCGTCCGCCGCTCGATAACTTTTACCTGAGCGGACTCCTTCGACATCCGGTTTGTTCGTTCGTTCATTCATCGCTTCTTCTTTGAATGGAACGAACGTCTAGCTCACTTGCTGTACGTAGGTAACTCGGTCAACGGAACACCACCTCTTTCTCCCCACTCTCCCCCGATTGATTACTGTCGACTATCAAGATAATGCATACTGCAAGTACAACGAGATTTATTAACTCGCTTAAGTGTGATACACGCGGCACACGTGTCCGGAATGAAAATGCTGTTGATCGAGATTCGCGTGACTAACCGTGGTAGGAAATAATCGCGATTTCGAGGAAGAGTTGTTGAATATGATGCTTGTGAAGATATGAATGGGGTGTTATTGAAACATTTATTTTCTGATATGCTTGTTCCGTGGGATAGATTGAGATGCGATCAATTTAAAGTGTTATAGCAAAATCTGGTTTTGAAAGGAAAATTGAAATGCTGAGCATTGGAGGAACGATTTCATGGTTATGATTGAAAAAGGAGATCGTAGCGTTTAACTTCTTGGAGATTTGTTTTCTGCTGACACTGTGTTTCTGTCTCAAGTTTGTTCGTATCGAATTTTGAAATATGAGTTTCGGCAGCTTCTATGTATATTGAATTATTTTCCTTTTTGTATTCCGATATATACCACCAAGGTGCACTGAATTTTGATTTTCATCTTGTTGTGGTCAAGTATTTTTATTTTACAAAGTAAAATCAAACTGATTACTTAGTAAAATAAAACTGATTACTTAGTCAAATAAAAATATTTGACTATAATAGGATCGAAGTCTAATAAAAAGCGAATGCTGACATTTGGGTGAAATTGAGTTTAAGTCTCCCCCACCGAGTTTTGAATGAAGTATGAAGTATAGTTGAAATCAGTTTTGTTAAATAATAAATAACTTAAATAGCTTGATGCACACATAAAAAAGGGTCAAAATGGCCCCCTATCTGCTTAAGGTCGATTTTGCAATTCCTGTAGACATTACCTAAATATGGCAAAATTTAGAGGCTTCCTACGTGCCCCATCTTCATCAAGCACACACACACCCAACACCATCTTAAAATTAAATTTCCCCCAAACCGAAACCTCAGAAAACATCATCCACCCCATATGTAGAATCTATTTTTGCACAAGGAATCATCCCTTTCTCGCCCGCATCACGAGTTTGTCAGCACTCTGTATTTTGAAAAACGGCGAGCACGGTTCCAAAACTTGTTTGACGCATTTGGGAAAGGGGGAACTGAAACTACTTGGCAGGGGACGTGTTAATCAATGTTCCCATGGGCGAGTGTGCATAGTACAACTGGCTAGCCGAGCCACACGTGACGGGCACAAATGTTTCTGGCCTCTACTGGAAAGTGCAAGAAATATTTTGTGCTTATCGAAAAAGACGCAATTAGTGGGCGCCCTCGAGGGAGCGGGCCCCGGATCTTCCACTTCGTTGTAGGTAATGAAAGCGAAGGTGGCCCGATCTGCTAACAGGTACGAGGCCAGAGTTCACGGCTAACGACGATCCGATAATGAGGTAGAGATAAGGTTGAGGTGGGTGTTCCTTTGGTGTCAGGTTCGGAAGGCCATTCTTTTGCGCGAAGGTCTGGAGATTACCTCAGATGGGAAGGGCGAAAGGGCACGTCGTTGCAGAACGCAAGGTAGCACAGGCATGAGGCGCTAACTGGGCGAAGCGGAATTTTATCTTCACTTTCTAATTGTTTGGTGCTGGCAAGAAAATTGTACTGATAAGGGTACTGGACGAACTTTGTGCCACAGCTTTGTGCCATTTACGATATTGTAACGTATCAAAAGAAGAAGGAAGGAGAGTAGGTACCGCCAAATGAGGTAGGTACCGTTCACCACAAAACTGAATTTGAAAAAAATCCTCTAGCATCCATTGTATAAAAGGTATTTTTCTTAGACAAAATACATCTGGAAGTAGACAATTAAAGCCATCCAAGGTACTTTGTTTGAGAATAACACCTGTTCTACAATAAATGCTAAAAGAATTTGTTTTAAAATCTAGTTTTGTAATCAAAGTTGCTTCATTTGAGGACACTGAAAATTTCCTAAGAAAATCAAATTCAAGTTTGAAATTCAAATTAAAATATTTTTCCATAAATCTGTCTGAAAATGTGCAAGAATGGATCTGATTTATAGTAACCAATAATAACAAATTAAAATAAATTGAACGATTAAGTAAATTGAAGAAAATGAATTATTGCAATTTAATTAGGTACTGTTCCGTGTTTAAGTACGAGTGCATATATCAAGGGTTTGCAAAACGTACAACTTTGGACTGGGTTTTCCCCAAGAATTTTTAAATGATTTTAGTATTTGATTGCCGAATAAAAAATACTGAACATACCCCGTATTCGATAGCAATAAAATCGTAAAGGAATAAATATAAAATAAAATTCAATGGTTGAAATATCTAAGTACTCGCTTCAAACCTGTTACTTATCTTTTGTTCTAACACTCTGGGTTTCCACGTTAATTTAGATAAATCCTTATTGCAGAAGTGAAAGAGAGGGGCCGAGGCGACCGTTGTTCATTATTCTTGTACACGGACCTTTTACTTGTCAGGATTGCTGTAAGTGCCGTTGTCGGGGAAGGTCTACGGATTAGCCATTTACCGTCGTAAAATGGGGCTCGTGTTCGGCTCGGATTTACTGGTTGTTTCGTACCGAAGGGAACGTTTCGTTCTGCTAATGCCGCCTTCTATTCACAGGTTGGGTCGGCGGGACCGAGCCTTGACTAACACGTACCAAGAATCACTGAATAATTTTTCCAACATTTAGCTTGGCTTTGTTACGTTTTCAACAACTCCATGCAGCCCAGTGATACTGGAAAGCGAATATAAGCTTATAGGCGAATATAGAGACAGCGTGATTATTTTTAACGCATCAACGTTGTAGGGATTCGCAACGGGAAAATTTGATATTTTATATAGTTGTACAATTAAGGGGGAAGCAGATAAATTTCACATATGCATAAATTTTCGTTTCTTTGTACCATTAATTCGTCGCTGCAATGTAGTGGAATTCCTCCACATCATAATATAATAGCATGTACGTTTCACCGAGCAGAATCATATTAGATTTTCTTCACACAGAGAAAAAATAAATGTGTAATGGAAAAGGCACCTGGAAGAGGTTTAAAATAATTACAATTTACATTCCTCTAAAATCATAAAACGGTGGAATGTCCCTGTTTTTCCAATTTTATTTAATTTTCAATATCCAGTTTGGTTATTGTATTCAGAATATTTTAGTATTAATGGAGATACAACATTTTTCAAGGTCCACTTTCCTGGCCGAAGTGATGTAGAAATAAAATAAAATTTAAACAGTAAATGAAGCATTAAGAAATTAACATAACTCAACCATTGCAATGTATTGTGTAAGTTCTTTAGAAAATTCCCCCGAAGTACGTTCTATATTCCAGAAAATTATTTTCCGGGCGAAAAAGGGATTACAAAACCGTGGGAAAGGCAATACGAACGTAGAAGCGAAAAGTTGAGACTGTGTTTCCAAATTTAACCAATTACTAGTGAATATTAAATTACCGGAAGAGAAAGAGTTCTAACCGACGTATGGACATTAGAACCACGAAATACATAGGTACGCGCTACGTTTGCAAACGTTTCTGGAGGAAAGTGTTACACCTCGAATACATAACACTATTGCGAGTCTCTAATGTTTGTATTTATTTTCGTGCGTGTCTAATTGTACAGCCGTGGAAGCGTTTCAAACATTCCTGTTTGAAGGATACCGACTCAACGTAAAGCAAATCAACCAGAAGAGAGGGAAGGTGACCGGCACCAGAGTACAAATAAAACTGTAGCCAATTTGAATATCAATACATACTCGGTGAGAACCTTTCGCGGAATACGCGGAAATCTCGAGACTGGCTGCCTGTGTTCATATTTTTTCACACATTATTTTTGCCTCCTGCTGGTGGTCTGCCCGGTTTTCATTGATTTTATGGATTGTCTAAGTTCATTACAAATAAATATTCTTGAAAATTAGGTCCATCTAGGTGCGGTTAAATTAACTATTAAATTAAATAACGGTGAAGCTTTATGCTGAAATTGTATCGTGTTAATAATAGAGTAGGTTTATTTAGATTCTATCATTTTGTTTCGGTTAATGTAAGTTAGTAACTTATTATTACTCATTATTAATACTCATAAGGACTCGATTCTGCTACTATTGTCTATTCAGATTCATGAAGTGAGAGTGCATGAATATAAGTACATAAATGAATAAATAATGTTCCATACAAGTTAGGTAACAAATCCAAATATTTTTTTATTACAATACAGACTTAATCGCGCGTAGAGAAATGTTATCCTTACATTCTACGCTACGAGGAAACTTCACATACCTATATAGAAGCATATCGCAAACTAAAAATAAGTCCATATTTCTTAATTCTCAGTAAATGCAAATTTAAACTCCAATCTATTACAATAAATTAGGTAATAATTGAAAGGTATCGCAATATAGATAAATTCCCCCCACCATATGGATTTTTATTAATCTATTATTGTAAAACACTTAGAAAGTACCTAATGGCTTCCATTGATCCCTAAGAATTTTAGCCAACGATATTCACACTATAATACCGTCGTCTTTGATCATCTGGATAAGCATTACTTTCGCAAGTTTCTTCGATTTAGCACGCGTCCCCCATTTCCCCACAAGCTAGCCTCGCCGACGCGTTTCGCAACCCCCCCATTTACCGAACCGCGTCGCGCGGATTGCTCGCAATTGCACATCTGCACCGTTTTCACCGCGAGTTCGTTGACCATAGCAAAACATTCCGTTAGGCAGCACTCCCTAAAGTTCGCGGCGGCCTGGGCCGCCGAAAAGGCACCGAAAAGAAGAACTGTCCACTGGTTCCCGGCTGCCACCGTGCTCTGCCCCGTACGCGTCGTTAACGAGCAACGAGAAAGCGACAGGCGTGCTCGGCCAGGGAACCGTAGAAAACAGAAACAGCCAGAGACGAACGGAGAGGAGAACAGTGATATCTGTGGGGGCCAGAGGGAAACGGACGATGCCCGAAAGAGAGAGGCTGAGACAGGTCCTGTTGCCGGGGCCCTGGGGCCGGGCCCCTGTTGCTACGCGGGTTACGGTGCATCGTGCTGAATTCGCAACGAGCACTTTTTGGCGATTGCGTTGAATAATGTATGTATAATAGACGCGTGGCCCTGGCTAGCAATGATTTTGACACTACCAGACACTGACAAGACACCTTTCTACCGAACGGCCTCCATTTTGCGTAGGACGAACGCCGATGGCCTTGAACGGGTCACGTCATCCGACAGATATCCTGCATCCTGTACCCTGATCGCTCGATCGATCGCTAACTGCGCAGATACCGACATTCTCGGGTCCTGGACACTCGGGGACTCCCGGCTAGCTCGTTCGCTTCGAGCGACCTTTAGATCTTTTTTGTCTTGTTAATTGAATTGTAAATTCCTCGAATTGCTTAAATATTTACAGTGATTTTTCGGTACATCGGATGTTTTTTTTTGTTTGCTTTACTTTGATTCGGGTTGAATTTGAAGATTTTTGAGAATGTATTTTATTAGCAATTTTAACGCGCGTGGGAAGTTTCGTAATTGTTCGTAGTCATTTTTCGTGCAAGGAAAATGGTGTTCATATTTAACGCAAGAAGCTGTGCAAGAGGAAACGGACTTTGTCAGTTTGTTATCGTTTTTAAAATACGAACATAATATAGATGAGCTGCTAAATAAGGAAATATTTTCTGAAATACTTTTGTGATTAGCAAGTAAGTAATAAATTCCTATGAAACACCTCTTTACGACAATCGCACGAAAATTAAACTTTATGGAGGTGAAGAACTTGTTAGCAAACTTGAGGAATTAACACGTCACAGTAATTGGCATCAAGGAACCGTGTAAATTTACTGTTCATTTTTTGATCTTGTTTAGAGAATTTTGTTAATTGACCCTGCTGGTAGCGTCGAGCTGTGTGAGACTTTTTAACATTTACTGCATCAATGTATGTACAAACTCGTTTAACGAGGTTTACTGCTTTTTTTTTGGAAATTATGCGAGAAGTGACCGCCACGACAGCACGAAAAAGAATGGATGCATACGAATTTGATGCCGGCAGTCAGAATTCCAAGAAGAGTGACTATGCGCGTAGAAATGCGTCATTTAATCGTAACTTTCAAAAACATCCAGTCAATTGATTAACTCGAATTAAACGGCAAAATCTAATTCTCTGCAGTGTTTTAAACTACTTATTTGTATCAAAATTTTCTCACGAATATTGAGCGAATATTGAAATCGCATAAATTCTAGAAATATCGTGTTTCCAAATATGTTATTATCCCAACGTTAAAAAAATTGTTGATTTTTAAAATATCTGATCTAATTGCATAAATGAAAACTATTGTCAGAAGAAGTGTAAGTTTACCGTCTGAATAAATGGAACCGCATGGACCCATAGCCTTCCCGCGCGATTGCGCGCGCATCTTCCTTAAAACCGCCCCCAAGGTCAAGCGGATCTTAATGAATGGTAAAGAAATGTCTCATTGGCAGTCTGTCTCGCCTTTGTATGGTGAAGGACGAAAGCGACACACACTCATAATTTATCGAATTCAGACGCACATGCTTCTCGTGTTAAAAGACATTACCCCTCGCATACTAGAATAAAAAAAAATATTCCTCAAAAATATAGCCTCCGTGGTATGCAGAAAATAAGACGTATAATTCTTATTTTCCTTTCGCACGCTTCACATTAATTCTTGCTCGGGAACGAGGTGCAAAATAAAAGCAGAAACGTATCGGGCCAATGGATCTTATCACGGAACTAAAGAGTCCGCCATAAATCGTGTTACTTTGAAGCTTCGAGAAAATCGATTTGGAATGAAAACATTATGTTACGTAGAATAAAAAAGGATCGGTCGTTAAGGTTCAAATTACGCCTGCGGAAGAATTCGTTTCTGTGTGCGAAAATTTCTTCTTCGTTACGGTCCGGCGCGCACGAGAAGAGACAAAATAAGGCACGCCCTCGGAAAAAGAGAACTGCAAAATATTCGGTCGGTGGGATCGGATGGAAGGAAGAGAAAGGGCGAAGTCAAAGACAATTCTCGCGCGCTCTCACGTCCACGTGCTGTTGTTGTTATTGTTGTCGTCCTCGTCTCCAGACTGTTCGTGGTTTCTATCCCTTTCTACCTCCGACCTCGTCTCTTTTTCTTTCTGGCAGACGTTTCTCTGTCCCCTTTTTTTTCGCTCGGCCGTTTCTTTTCCCGTTCGGCCGTCTCCCTTCTTCCTGTGGGCCTCTCTCACGCCCCCACCCTGTGGCTGGCGTCACGAAAGGCGCGTTGGCGTCACATGGTGGGGATCCCGATTAACGGACTCTAATTGCATAGCAACAGTGAGGCCGAGATAATGATACATCTGACGTGCGTTGCCGGCGGGCATCTGGCCCACTTCGAAGCCGACCGATCTTGGGTCCATGTATATATACACGGACGTCGTGCGTGACTGTGTGCGCAAAGCCCTCTTAACTCGCACGCAACTCGCGTCTGGAAATTCAAGCCGCCAAGTTTTGGCGCGAACCTCACTTCGCCGAACACATCGCGATATTTCCTAACTTTAACCGCTCTTGCTGCTTCCAGGATCTCACGATACTCCCCGAACTCTTGGTATCTTTGTTCTAAAGCAATTTTCCTCCGAGTAGTATTAAACGTTTGAACATTTTTGGAAATTTAATGCGTCAATGATTTAATACTGATAGGGAAGTAACCTTTGTTTTAGAATTTAGTAATTTAGTAAGTCGTATATAATTTGGAGAGTTGTAAATATTAATTTGCGAAACACTGAAGAATTATTTATAAATCATTATTTAGTATTTTCTGACGTTCAGCTTTCTATATCTTGAGTATCTTATAGTGGCTGAAAATTTTCTAGTTAACGCTACAAATGTTGTTTAAAGGAATTTATTTATGACTCTTTTCCTTTTGAAATTATACAATTTTGTATTCCCAGCTACCTTTATCTAGCTTCGTATTTATCAGAAATTCAGATTTCGTTGTAGTAAGGTTCGTGGAATTATTTTATTTGCCTCTCGCCAAAACATTGGTGTCCGGCATAAATGTGAAAAGATGTTAAAATTTCTCCGAGTCGTTGAACGACGGGCAGATAGCGAACGAGTTCAAAGGATACAAGGGTGAGAGAGAGTTAGCTTCTATACATTTGTACATATATCTCCTTATAAGCGCCTTACTCGACGATCCTTGGAAATTTCACTATCCTTGGTTTTCAAAGGAAGAATATTTTTCGGCTCCCGTTGAGTCCTTGCGCGTACATTTCTACCTGCACGTACAAACTGGTCGATGGGTGTAATGGTATACCTGTGTGGACGGCGGTGTACCCTGGGCCTTTTGGTCCCGGAACCCGAGACCCGTCGTCCTGCCCGACCACGGCTTCGATTGCCCCGAGAAATTCCTCTTTTGCCTGATAGATATCGTGGATTCGGCAGTGAACAAAAGTGGATCGCGTTACCGACTGCGTCAACGTCTTTCTTTCTATTCCAATAACCCTTGATATTTCGTTAAACCCGCCACCTTTCAACTTTCATTTACTCCATCGAACGAGAATATAGAATTTCCATTACAGTTACAGCGTATTCCTGTGACAATTAAAAATAAAAATGAACGTATTAGCGAATACAAAAATTTTCATTATTTATTGACTTGCCATAAAATGGATTCGATGCCTAGTGACACATCTATTTTTTTTAAACCATATTTAAAATTATTGTATATTCAACAGGAACTTTGTACACGTGTTTGATAAAGTATAGATTTTTTAAGTAGTTTTTATATTCATTAATTTTAGAAATAGGATATATTTAAAGGTGTGATGGATAAAAGATAAGTGTTGAAAATATTCAAGATGTGCTTCAGAGATATGATACTCGGAAGGGTTTAATTGGTTATTACATAGAAAAGAATAAGAGGCAATTGTATGTCAGAACTAGAGTGACCGATCCACTCAACGCGACTCCGAGTCAATCTCTTAAATTTCGTCTGTCACTTTAGGCGGGAATCGGAATGTATAATTCATTAGGCTCGATAAACAATTTCTATCTATCCTCTTTTCATTAAAGTAATGGTGTTTTAATCACTGTTTGCCCCTTTTAATTTCAATCCAAGGACGTTGAATTAAAGTATCTCCTTTAATCTACCAAGAGAAATTTATTGCCACTATGAAACTGAATAGAAACTTCTGAAATTAAAGACATCCCAGCCACGAAAAGAAAACCTTACACATATAAGAATATAAAGTTGCCTTCAGCATTCAAGATTGTTAACAAAAATTCAAATTGTTAATGCTCATTTAAAGCAAAAAATTATTGTATCAAAATTAAAAGATACAGCTAAGAAATGAAACAGATATTCTACAACAATTTTGTTATCCTAACAATTAATATTCTCTTCTGTGACCATTTTACAACTATAGAAATCGAAGATATTTTGACAGTTATTACGTATAGATTCTTCACGCTGCTTCGCGGTTACGTGACAATTAATTGTACAGGAACATTATTCATATAATCTGTACTTTGTAAGTAGGCTCGTTAAACGGTCAACAGTCGTTGACATTGGGTGTTCCTTCAAACGACCTTGGTGTCCTCGGTATCTGGGTGAATCGATTAACTAATTATAAGAGATAAAAGTAGCGTGCCGCGAAGGACGAGGTCAGAGCACCTGCATTGTATGTCTATTGCCGACTATTTTCACGGGTAATGAGACATAACGAGGCGCCTTTTCTGTCGGCGAATGACCGGTAAGGTGTACGCACGGATAACAGCTATAATTCCCATGCAATGCCTCCTTCAACCTTCGCCAAGAACGTGTATTCCGCTATAATAGCTGAAGATCCTAAAAGCGGCGCCCAATACAGATTCTTGGAATGCACAGGTTGAAGCGTTATTACGAAAATACGGAGAGCACGAATTTAAATGGACACGCGTAAACTGATAACACGCGTAATCTGATAGAATTTCTGAACATTCAGAACTAAAGGTTAAGATGGTTTTATTCTGGTTATGGCCTGATTAGAGCGAGAGGTTGAAAGGAATTGGCATTGGCACAAAGTGGACACCGAAATGCCACTGACGGAAGATTCTGCTTTTTAAATTGCTTATCGGTTTTTGGGGAACCATGAAAATTGGAAAATTAAATTTACTTAACACTTAGTTTCTGGCGTTATCAAGCTTTTTATTTAAAGGATAAAATGAATTTCTTATTCAAAATAAATAAATGTAAATAGTAGAATATTTTAATTTCGAATTCAGGTAATATTGAAGTTTTAGAAAAAAAAAAGTACTCATACTCTTGCCTTCCATGGTTAATTATGGTTACCAGGCATTTTTTTTTGTAAATTTTTGTCAGTGAGATAGATTCTCGTTGAGTAATGGCTAAGATGTATAATGGAAAGATATTTTTTTCGTTTGGGAAAAAGGAGCAATCTGTTGCTGGTAACGCGAACATCTGGTAGGCGGGACACATATTATATGAATGGATCGTTGCTTATTAAGAGGTGCAGATTTAATGCTCTTGCATTCCGTTGTGCTATTTATTAGGACAGGGGCATTTTAATTCCACTGTTAGGACTCGAAAGGTTGCTTGCACAATTTGAACAGCAGTGTTGATTACAAAGATTCTTCGCCCGGATAAAAATAATGTTATTTCTTATCTCTCTTGAGTTTAAATATTCAGAATATTTCAAACTTTTATCAGTATTTTTTTAACAGCTCATATTAATATTACGCAATTCTCAGATATGAATAAGTAGAACGTTCATAGTTTTTTACACCTATAAGAACTTGTTCGATGTTAATCCACTTCCACATGAAAATTCACGAAAGGATTAAATTAAGAAATCTGATATTTAGGTTTGGACGTGTAAAGTGGTACCACTCTATTCGTATGCGAACTTTAATGTTAGACACAGAGTGATTTCTATGAAGAGGATTCTCAAACGAACTTAGAAAGTTACAGTATAAATTTTCACTTTTAAGCAGAAAGTAAGTTCTAAAATAAAACTTCCTTAAAAATGGAAAGCATACTTCACAATCGATATACAGAGTGCTAAAAAAGTTTAGGGAAAGGTGCGTATGCAACATGGTTCCTTTTAAACTTTTTCTCCTTTCAGCGAGAAGAATATGTTGATATAAAGAAATTAACATTAATGCTCAATGTAATAAACAATTTTGCAGCAAGTTTTTTTTTTAAATCTCCAACGCGGTATAGATTTACTGCTAAAAGCAGTGACCATCGCTTTTTTAAGACTCTGCACTTTTTTCCGACACATAGAATATGTGGTGGACAATAGTTTCATTAGAATGTCGGAAAATATTAAATATCGATTTGCTTCGAAGAGAAGTTAAACGATGATTCAGAACTTATTATGAGTACGTAATCGAAATGATCGAACACGAAGGACTTTCTTCGGGCGCCGATGTGAAACCTGAGACAGTAGTACAGGATGTGAGATAAGAATCAGTTTTGTGAAAAATTTCAGGGAAGGCGACAAAGGGAAGGCAGAATTTCGGGCAACCGTAAATGGGGAAACCTGCGCGCGCAGGTTGATAGGATTAACCGAACCGAAATCTAATTTGACGGAATCAAAGTCTGAAATTCGACACCGACCTAGTACGTTTAATGGAGATATTGAATTACGGCGGCACCTTAATTCGACGCGATAGGCGAAAAGGACTACTATAAATGGTCTGAAATTTTCACAGCCCTTATGTTTAGTGGCTTCCTAAATCTAGAAACTTTTAACCTGCTTGTACAGCAACATTTAACTTGTCATTTGAAAATATACATAAAAAAATGCATTATTAATGAATTATACGTTGTGTTCAAAAATATTGAAAATACTTTTTTGATTTCTAAATTCTTGTTTCTATGGGATTATTTTTTTGTAACGATCACTTGTTTGTATAACGTTATTGCAAAAAACTAGGTCTACCAATACTTCTTTTACTTATTGTGAGATTCATGGTTTAATATTGAAGCATGCTCTCCTTAGATCATTGAAAGTTCTTGTTCCATAAGAACGTATGCAAGCTTTCATCGTTCATTGTCTATTGAACCCCTTTTTAGATATTCCTGGCGTGTTACAAATTATTCTGAACACACCTTGAATAGGCCTTCAGCACTCGGTCGCAGCGGAGGCCAATTTGTCACGAAGTGAATGTGTAACACTAAATAAATGAAAGTTGTACAGTTGCAGAGA
Source organism: Andrena flavipes (assembly GCA_963971345.1). NCBI lineage: Eukaryota > Metazoa > Arthropoda > Insecta > Hymenoptera > Andrenidae > Andrena > Andrena flavipes. The sequence goes on from OZ020480.1 coordinate 65,861,607, forward strand.
TGCGTAAACAGTAAGTGACAGTCACTTGTTTTAGTAAATTATCGCAACGATGGGAACGACTTTGCTAATCTTTTTTCAATTTCTTGTAAATCGTTCGTAAAGAATTTTTGGATTTGGTTTAACCATATTTTACATTTGTAACACTCTCTTATTAAAACGCATAAACATATGAAGTTTTATGAATATCTCAAGTTCTGACACAAGTATTTTTTTTTTATTATATCTCTTATACCTTTTATCACAAACGTTGCACATATTTATTTATAAAACTTTATTGTAAAATGAGTCAGAATAGAATGTGCCTCCATTTATATCAGTAAGCGGTTAAAAATAAAACCATGCCGTTATTGAACGTTTATTCGCATATTTGAAGTTGCCTGATCGATCTTTTTTACAAAATAATTAGCATAAGAATTGGCCTCGTTTATCAAAACGTGCTACCTGTTTGCGCACTCGGAATATTAATATTCTTTCTTACATTTTTCACGCGCCCCCTTCTATTAACACCGCGATCTTCGAGATCTTATCTTGACGTCTCTATTAATAATTGATTTTGTAATCCGTATAGAAGTCAGAAGTTGGACGGTAAGAAAGTAGAAAGGGGGGTAAGAATGATATGGGGGCCGGGGAAGAATATAACAGTTGGTTCTCTGTAAATTAATGATGGAACAAAATTTTTGATAATCTGTGTAAATACATAAACATGAAAAGCATATAGAAATAAAACACTTTGATTCTTGCAAATAAGATACATAAATGCCGCCGCGAACAGTTTGAAAAACATGAAAATTTAAAACATTACAAATACATAAATATATTATGTATATATTATAATATAATTATAGCAATATAAAACAATGATTTACAATTATGGAAATAAACAGTTTGGTTACGAAAGTGGTGCAAGTCAAAAATTTAAAAAAAATTGAATTTATCACCTATTTTGTAATGTAAGATTATGTAACTCAAAGTAAGCGATGAATTCATTTGTTTTAGATTTTTGATTTGCACCGCTTTCGTAATCAACGACTCATATATTTCTATCAAGTTAGATGGATCTGAAAACATGAAAATTGCAAAAATGAAACTTACAAATGTTTTACAATAAAAATTTATTGCAATTTATATGAAATGCACAGAAGGTTATCGTAACACAAACCTTCCGGCCTTAAATGATTTAAACCGTTTCCCGAGGATATCATGCCCACGTAATTAATTTATCGAGACCGGAAACCAGAGAGCACTGCAAAGCTAACTGTGGTATATTAATTTGCGTTATCAGAAATATGTGTGCATGGACCCGTTGAGTTGATTTGAAGTGTATTGAGAGTGTTGAATCCGTTTCTATTATACAGCGTTTTTCTTGTATGTGAAGAATCTAAGTAGTCATATGAAAGTAGAGCACCAACGGAATTTTAGACATTTAGCTGTCCTTTAAGTATATTTTGGATAAATACACGAGTTTTTATTGCAGGTGTTTCGTTTTTGATATCTTACCATCTTCAATGTTATACAATTTACTTTACAAGGTACTTTCACATGAAAGCACAAATCGCTTTCGCATTAAAAGTTTCGATTTCCTTCATAATTCGAGATTGCACTTATGTAATTTCTTTTAAAGGATAATTACACTTTCTCCTTGTAATAATTACACTTTTCAGACACAATTCAGATTCATATATAAGCACTGCCAGTTTTAGGAAATTACAAGTAATGCTAATAGATTGATGATAATACGTTTTTATTATTGCATAGATAAAATATATTGTGACATTTTTGTAAAAAATATTAATTTGGGTTAATGTGAATGTTAATACAAGTTTTCCAAAAATAATTGTTTTTTTTTACATTAAAAGAAATAAATTTTTCATACCTATGCATTAAGAACTTAAAATAAAGAACTCGAAATTAAGCATATATTTAATTTCTAACTCGGAACCAGCATATCACCATAATCAGATTTTAATTTCCAATTTCCTTTAATATATCCAAGATTGATACCCAAATATTGAAAATTAAGAAGAACAGTTTCATTTCGAATTCAATATATACTTTATCTACCAAGTAAAATATTTCAGTATTCCAGTCACTATTTTGGCGACAAGAAAAGGCTCACAGAAGCATGGAATATGCATATTGATCGAAGGGAAGTTCCAAATTCAAATATATTTCCGTTTGAAGATTACGAAATATACATGTTTCCTGTGTAGACTGCAGTTTATCTACTTTCTACATACAGTGCAGCGTGTGGTTTTCCCCCCTAGCGAACTTCTGTCGGGGCTCAACTTTGTTGAACTCCACTGCTGCGGAGTTATGAATGCGCGCAGTATCGTAGAAAAACACGTACCGCTTCGAAGGAAAAGCAAATACGAAACAGTCGCGACCAAATACAACGACACTTTTCATCCTCTCGATTCAACATTGTGCCAGGCCTGAAGTGAAGAAAAATGCTTATCTTCGTTCCACGAAGTTTGGGGCGGTGCTCTCAGTAACATTGTGTGGGTCTGCCTGCTTCCAAATGCCCTTTCTTTATGGCCGGGACCTACACGGTTGAACGAAAGTCTTCCGACTCCCCAGATCATTACACGAAGCTACTCTTGACGAATCTTCCTTTGGATTAGACTAGTATCTTAAAATCTTACGTTACAACATTGTTTCGTGTGAACCTCCTATTAATCAAATTTGTACTTTTGTATTCTTTTTAGGGAATGTACAAGCATCATTTTTATTCTTTGATGAGTAATTCGATTAGTTATCAATGTTAGTTAAATCGTGAGTTTTAGTTTAAGAGAATTTTTAAACATTTTTCAATTTCTCGTTTCACATTTCATTCCGCTCAAAAGTATCGTTTTATCAACAACCAGAAATTATGTAATTAATTATTATTCGTAATGCATTAGGATTATGTTTGTTAGAACGATATTTTTGAACCTGTTCTTGTTTCTCTTGATGTATTTCTATCCTTCTGCACTGTAATTTTTCTTATCAGTTATCATGGTTTCTATTTTGAGAACCCCTTTCAATATTGCTACAATTCATGTAAATTCCTGACACAGCTTTTTGATAGACGTAGGCATGATATATTGTCGCTCGTGTGTAAATATGAATTCGAACTTCATGGTAATCGTTTTCTTCGTAACACATAGCTGCTTGTGAAGAAGTTTCGTCTTCGGCGCAGGAAATGTGTTAGGGACTGTAGCCCATGATATTTAGGGTCCGTTACGACACCGCTTTTTGTCGATGCGCGCCACACAATGTTGCCCCAGCCGGCTGCTACATTGTGAGAAGAGGGCGTTCATTAGAACCCTGCCATCATTTTCTACATTTCTGAAGTCGGTTGCTACAGGCGGTATATGTACGTTACAAACGACCGTTGCGTTGGGAAATAACATACTTCAAATTAAAATCTGATAGTTCCAATCTGATACCAGGTTGCTTTGTTGGCTTTTCTCCTTTCTAAAATCTATGAAATCGCTGCTTGGCATTGGTAGTAGCATTATACAAAGAGCTCCAATTTAAACGAATTATATGATCGATATTTAATTATTAATCAAATGAAAATTTTAAACTGATTTTCCTAAGTCAACGCCTGGATAGTTATACTGTCAGTGGATAAGGAAAAGCAATTATGGGAAGTAACAAATTTCATAAAGAACAGCATGAGGCTATGAGCATTTTGTCTAGAAGAAATAATAATAATAATAAAAAAAAAAAATAAAAAATTAAGTAGAAAAATGTCGAGTTAAACGATTTTATTTAGTTTTAATAAAAAATGCAGTAAAACCTAAAAATGATTTAAATAAAATCGTGGGGCAGGATATTTCACAACAGGATATCAATCAATTTCTAACAGAATTAATCAAACGGCGATGAAATATCCCGTTCCACGATTCTATTTAAATTATTGTTTAGGTTCTACTGCATTTTTGATCAAATTAAATAAAATCGTTTAACTTAAATTTTTTTATATATATTTTTCTATATTTTAAGCATAATGCGGTTTAAATATAGTATAACTGTGAGTAAAGTGATTCCTTGCATAAAAATCAGTCGAAATTGTAAGCTTTGCATCAAATGCAGCTTTGTTTTCGAAAATATAAATTTTACACATTCACCGAGTACTTGTGAATTTGATTTCCCGAATTCTTATACTTTAAATACACGAATTAAATCCACCCTCCTAATAACCAACACCCAGCAAAGTTTCCACCTCTATATCTTTAAAAATTTTATTAACAGTTCAGCCCCTCACAAGACAAGTACAAGCACTAAGTATGTGCTTAAATATTAAACTCGAAAAATTAACAAAATATAAAGTCCATCAGCTTTCATCCGAGAGCTTCAATTGTTAATTAAATATACAAGTATACACTAACTATACAAGCCCTTATAAACTTCTTTAAATCACAAGTTACTTGAATAAAAATTATCCACATATCGGTGCAAGAGCAGATAAAAATCGTGGGTGTAATTGAACGAATCGTATCGCATCTTTTTATAATGAACCAAAAGAGAGATAAGATCGCGTATGGTCAGCAGTCTGTATGTGTGTGTGTCCTACGCGGCGTGGCAGACGGGGGCCAGCTTTCCCGCCAGAAATCCTGGCGCCAACGTGTTTCGACGTTTCTTTCGGGTCCGTTGACTGGAATCCACTCAGTTGCTAGGCACGAGGATCCCAATGACACAGCCGTAAATTACTCCTCTCGGTCGAAAACGCGCGATTTTTTTCAGCGTATCAGCGCAGGAAGGAGCACGGGCGTCCTTTTGATAACCACCTGATATTCGCCGCGCATACGTGATCGCTAAAATTTTCTCACGCATTTTCTGCGCCGCTAATTATCAATGCACGACAGATGCTCGACAGCTTGCTTCGACAACGTTGCTTGTTGTTCGTGACTCTATGTCGAATTGTGGACGCGTGCAATTTGCGCGCACGTTTATTTTGAGTAGGTTCTTCACCCCTATCGTTTACATTCTGTAATTCGTACACTTTATATATATTTTTCACATGAATACCGTCATGTTGGCTGTAAAGTTATATTTGCACCGACAATAGCAAAATTAAGAGTGAGAGAATTTTTCTTTTTTAAATATTTGCTGAGTTTATAGGAATTTGCGACTTATTAAGTTTGCTTCATCGTATACAATTTTTTTTTAGAAATTACTTTGACGTTTTTATGTTGTAATATTAGTAGTGGAAAGTGAAACGTGGTATGAAATTTTGTTTTTCACGTGTCATTAATAAATACAGATACATTTCCAGTAAAGTGAATTTTAGTGTTACAGCTAGAATTTTAGTGTAAAATAAATTAGTTGCATATTCTTGTAATTGAATGGTAGAAAATTTTTTGTAAAAATCAATGTGAAAAGTTTTGTTGATAGAGGGACGGCAAAGTTGATGACAAAGGGAAATTCAAATTTAAAATTTTAAATTAGATCCTGAAAATAAATTGCTTCTACGAGTGTCTATACCTTCCGGTAAAATATTTATTAAGAAAAAGTGTCTGAAGTCATGGAAAGGCTTGAGGAGTGAAAATTAAATTTAACTTCTCAACATTAATTGCCATACTTCAATCTTATACATTATCCGAAAATTCCGAATTTCTCTTTCACACGTGCATTGAGATGCTTCTGAAAATGTACGGACGTAAGTGAATCCTCTGTAATCCCGGTGTTGTTAGCATACAGCTCAGTGCTCCTTTCACCTTGCGTTACTGCAATAAGTCATCCTGCCACGAGCAGGTGCAACCTAACGTAACTAATCCGATTAATTATTGGTCTGCACTGAGGGGACTGGGAAGTGAGACATTCAGTTTGTCCACTAATTACATTTTTGGTAGTTAAGTAAATAGAAACACGATTAGTTACATTATCTCTAAACGAAGATACGTCTCGGTCTCCGTGATAAGAGAAATACGGAAACTGCACTAATGAGGTTTTCACACTTTGTCGGGCCAACAGCTTCTTTTTCTGCGTAATGATGTGCAGCATTCGTTAATTTTATGATTGCTGGCAATGATACAAGAAAAGATGCACCATTACATTCTTATAGTTTATATTATAATGGAATTTTCTTGCATCGTGTTATTCTTGGTTATAGTTATGTTGCATTTAAACATTTAGCGCGTGGAGGTGTGCAGATCTATTATGGTATAATTGCAAATTTGAAAAAGTACGTAAATCGTGGCAGTTAAGTGTTGGAATTTTTTCCTAATGTATTTAACGATTTTATAGAAATGTTTTTAATTTACAGTACACTTGAAATGTAAAGGCTTTTCGATATCATCGCAGTATTTTAACAAATGTAGTTTTGAAAATGCGATCTGAACGCCAGTAGTACTGTATTCTCAGCAGTCGGTAAATCGCAAATCCACTATTACCACTGCCATTTTGACAATTCATGCGTTACCTTCTGAGGCGACTTTATCTTTCTGCAAAGTTTATCTATGGAAAATAATTTCGATTCCAGTAAAATGTACCTTTCAATAGTTCAATTAAAATACTTCTCACTTGCGAATGACATTTTTTATTCATTATCTTAAGAGTGTACGAGAACTCCGATCGGGTGTAGGATGTTGTCACACGTAGATAAGAGAAATTATATTACTGCGTCGATAAGGTAGAAGGATGAACACTGTGCCTTCTCTTACGAGACATAAATACCTACCGAACATCTTCGTATAAAATAAAGAAAAAATACTTTTCAGGAAGCACTCATATGTGCACACAAATATAAAAATATATTAACTGATACTTTATACCAAAATATCTCGTGACCTGTTTAAGCAGGCTATACAAAAATACTTAGCGTCCCTTTAGCTTCCTTCGAAAAGGAATAATCCATCTAGCCCACAATTTTGAATACTATAATTTGGTTACAATCACGACACAAAACATTACTAATTTCCTTTTTATTCTGCTTCCAGGCTAGTCGTACACTCGCACCCTGGGAGCATTTGTTACCCTGCCCGAAGTGCTCATTCCCTTGCCACGTGGACGGCGAGAAAAATGTGGGTACGTGTTCCAGACAAGGTTGTTCGCTAGAATTTTGCACGTCGTGCTCGTCGAAACCACACACCGGTCCCTGCAAAACACCTCTGCTAGCCACGCCGACGAAGAGGAACAAGCGTCTGGTAGTCGGCTCGAGACAGAGCAAGCGGAACCTCAGGAGATTATAAACATCTCCCTTGGGAAGCCGGCGATCGTTAAACGAACTGTATTAGATGGAGTCTTTTGTTAACGTTAACACCTCTTTCAAGAAGAGTTAAATTATTACCTAGCATACCAACGGACCGTGAGGAATACTATTCCGGCATTAATATAATCGTTACGAAATGCATTTTCAATGGTGAGTAAAAGGATAGTCATTCCATCCCGTGGCTCGGAACTGAAACGAGTAATCGACGCGACACCTAGAATCCAGAAGTTTCGAGATTTTAATGAACCAATTTCACGGAAGTTCGTGGAGGGTTAAGAACAACGAGGCGGCGCTGTAGCCCATTACAGTTTCGAATCCATCTACGATTGCTAGAGATCCTCCAAGGACGAAAACAGAAAACGAGTACTGCAAACTACTGATAGTTTAGATCAACTTTGTTTCGAAATTCATTTCAGTCCCGAGTCGCCCGCGCTGTCCATTTGCTCGTCGCAAATAAATCGAAGAGAGAAGTAGCATCTTATAGGTGAGAACATGTTGAAGCCTCGGCTGCCGCCCAATGGTAGTTTATAAGCCACGAATCACGCTAAACGCTCGTCGTTAATTTAGCGTCGAGCGAGCTTCGTTCGCCGAGATTTGAAAGGATCATCGTTTCCCTTAACTTCCACTCCGTAAATCGGCGCGTTGCAAATTGAACGGCCATTTCGGTAGCCGTAAACTCGCATCGTGGCCAGACTATTGCGGGTCTGCCCCGTCGCCCGATTACCGGCATTTTTACGTGACCCTTAAATGCCATGATTGAGTCGGTGCAGCCGAGCTTCAGCGTTTTCTCTCCCCGGTCTTTGGCGAGCGAAGAGAGGACGGCGGAGGTGGAGGTTCCCAAAGATCACCGATTAAAACTGCACGAATAAGAAACATGCGGGGGCGGAGAGAGGAATATGAGAAACCATAAAAGCAGTCTCGTAAAACCTTTAAGGGCATGGGCCGACACTTTGCGGCGACCACTTTTTACGCGCATGAGGAGCTAGTCCTGCATCACGGACTAATGAAGCCAGTACGAGAAAGACGGTTACTAGGTACGAGGTTGTAGGCCCTTCTCACGGGGCCCGCGACCTCCTTCGTCGCCAGAGGATAATTTGTCCAACAAAGTGCACTTCCCGACGACTCTGTGCATCGGGCTTTTAATTTCTCGACGAGCAGCGGACGCTGATTAATCAGTCTCGCCTAGTTCGCCTCTTTGGCAGTCGCTTCGGCTGTTCGGGCGCCATTGTTTTGCCTGGCGCAGTAGGTCTTCTGCGCACGGGATAATTGATCGAAGTGCGCGCAGATACAGTGGCTCATGTAGAGATCTATTTTTGATTTAGAGAGAATTTTTGTTTAGCGTTGTTATAATATTTAATTGCGCGTCGAGCACCGGAAACTTGGTAAAATTTTAGTGTTTGCGAAACTCGAGCTTGCCCACAATGAATTTTAAAAAATTATTTGTGAATTTTTACAAAAAAAAAAAGAACTTTTCGATTTTAATTTCTCGACCGATTTCGTGATTGCTTTTTAATTTTACACAGGCATTTACATGGTTCTTCAACCCGAAAAAGGGATTTGCTTTTTTAACGCGTTTACTTGCCGCAGAGTCTCTGCCTGTGGTATTCGAATCATTTTATTTACGCGATCCTGGCTTATCGTCTCGCATTTCGCGCGAGTCGAAATTTGTCGGGGAAGGTAATCGTTCAGCTTCGAAAGAACACGCACGCGCAAAACATTCGCGTGCGATTTAATCCCGTCTTACCTCGTCGTTCGTCGAATCGCAATCTCGGTGCATTCTCTTTTTCTCTCCTCTTTGCCCCCTCAAGATGCTATTCTCTCTCTCGTTCCCTCTCCATCAGGGAACAAAGAAAATATTTTGTCTCGCGTGTACGTATTGCTCCTAGTCTCATAAAATACGAGATCAAAAAAGAGGATTGCCATGACTCATGTGAAGGGTCGCTCAGAAAGTATTATTGAAGTATAGTATATATATATATACACACACATATATATGTAGCTGTAGGAACAATAGAGTAAAAAAAGAAGCAAGTATGCGAGGACAGAGAAACGTGCAGTGCCAGAAACTAGAGGATAAGCGAAGTATCGGGAGACGGGAGGAGCGCTAATGACGAAAACTTTCTTGCGGAAAGAAAAAAAAAAGAAAAAAGAAGGAAAACTTGGATCCCCTAATGACCTTAGCTTCGCACTTTCAACACTTCCTCGCCAATTCCTCGAAAACTCTTCTTGTTAATATCCCAGCGACCCATTTTAATACTGATAAAAAGATCCCGTCAACTCGATCGAGGACATCGGCTAGTATTTAAGCGAATCTAAAAGTATTATTTCGGTACCAGTTTGAACGTATTTGGCGTTTAAAAGAAGAAAATACTCGTTGAAATATTCGGAGGACAAAAATGAAATATTCAAGTGCACCGTTTCTATTATTCTTAGTGGTGCGTTACGATCCTGTAACTGGCTGAAGGAACTCCGCCAAGCGTGGTAGTTGATCCTGACCGTTCTTCAGCATGGGCATTTTCTTTCCTGGAAGAACAAAGTTTTTGCCAATATTGCGCCTTTTCTCAATGTTCGGACCGGTGCGAAAAGGGGAACACACTTTTGTGCCATTATGTAATTTACGCCATAAGGATTGCCATAACGTATTTTGTTCTAATGTTTAATTCGCGAGGGAAAGAGGGAGGGGGTCGCGTCGCCAAATGCAACGAGGCGAGGCCGATGCCTCCCGCCCGCGTTCCCGTTACCCTCTCTGGGAGCCATACATTATTTTTTATATCGTTTCTAGCGTTTAGTCCGCCATCTTCATCATTCGTTTTAAGTGTTCGAGGAAACGTCAGTTTCAATTTACGTTTTTATTTCTCGCGTTCGAACGTTACTTTTTTTTTTGTACCGGTGTATGCTGGATCGCAAAAGACTGCATGTAAATAACCAGCGTATAGTAATATATTTTGTATTCGGTGCGAGGTTTTTCGTGATCAATATTCACTCGATTTTGACGGAGACGAAACTCTTCGTTTTTATACGTTGCTCGTCTGCTTTTGTGTTTATTAATCGGACCCTTTCAGCATTGCATCTATTTATTGGATTCCCGGGTACAGCCAGGAAAAGATTTTAGCAGAAACATAAAATAAACGAAGTATTTCGTGTGGGCTAATATTATTTTAAATGAAAATTAAAGAAGTGTTTGGAATTACATCCACTTTTTGAGAAATATTAACTGACACGAGCGTTGCGGTGTAGTTTTTGGATTGTCGATCACGAAATTCCTATTTTGTAAAGAAGGAAAGCAATTTAAATGTTTATTGATGCGTCTCTCTAAGCGAACATCCAAATATTTCCTATGAAATGTCGTGAAAAGATCTGTGTTTCGTTATTTCCACACGTTCGATTTGTGCCTTGTCGTTTTGTGTGTCTATTGCAATGTACTATTTAAAATTTTATGCCGTAGATTTGCAACGTTAACTTACCTCCTACAATTTTATCTAAAAGGAAAATTTTTATGTCGAAGAAATTTTAATTCCATTGTGAAGTATATGTAAGCAATGGAACACGGACATTTAACACTTCATTTGCGGTCATTTATGTGCAAGATTATTTTGCAAATTTTTAGCTATATATGTTTTGCTGTCCTGTATTCGTTTCTACAACCCACAGAAGCAGAATTAAGCTTTAATTTCATATTTCACGTAAATGTAGAAAATTATCTACCTCTTATCAGTTATCATATTTTCGGGATACTGTAGCTTAATTTTGAACATGAATTGCAGGAGAAAAGTTGGAGATAATAAATAACGTTATATTTCATTGATTTTTTATACAACGAATTGAAAAATTATTACAGTATTAAAGAAACTTTGTGCCTGTTAGAGGCATTTTCGCGAAAAAAATGTAAATACAAATAATGGTATTGGAATTAACTGCTGATTGGCACAGATTATGTATTGTGTAATATTCCAACACTTTACGGCATAAGGTTTAAATAATATATTTCTTCCATTTTAACAAGAAACTAAAACCTATAATTTCGTTTCTCAACTAAATTTTATTACCATGACTAGCATGACAATTTTCTCGTAATTTAAATACTTTTTTTTTTATATATAGAATAGTCGAAATAATCTCAGAACAGCGTGGGTGCAACGAGCACGCTCGACATTTCTGTGATATGGGACAATATCATTCCAGTGTACGTAGTGTATTAAATAATCATTAAACGATCATTACGCTCAAAGACTTAATCAAAAGATCGATTACTTTGTATATATTGTTAGGTATGTCTTTTATGTAAAACGATGGAAATTCGATTTTAATTATTATATAGTATTACGTACTGTCGCCTCGAAACAGAAAGAAAAAAAATAAATCCCAGAAAGGAAATCCAGCGCCTCCGACGTGTGACTAGAGAAACTCGAAAGTCCTAGCGAACCTAGGCTGCAGGATCTTTTTTATACGGCAGAAAAATATTTCTGTATTACATAAATATATATACACACGTTCGAGAAATTCGTTCAGTAAGAGCATGAAATGTGGCCTTCTGGATAATATTTTTTTTACTTAGAATTGCGCGATAGTGCTGTATAATTAAATTAATATTAGCGTTTAAGCGATTAGCCATCGCGTAACACTAATATCAGGAGAATAACGTGCCTTATATAAAATAGTACATAGATATTAAATAGTTTACTTTTTGGAGGACCGATAGATGGCAGCAAGTAACGATTCTGTGCGAAATTAACAGATCATTGCGAACTATAAAATCCAATGTGGGAATCATAAAACAAATTGTGAAACAAGGTGCTATTAATGTTTCTGTTCTCTTCGAACACCTCGTATAGATAAACAAAAAATCGTTTTACGAAACGAATTATTTTTTTTTTATCTACCGTGTATGAAGGTATAAATGACAATGATTCTCGTTTCAATCGTCTTCCAAAAACTTGAACACTTGCTCTCTTATTTACTAACTTATATTTTTGTACACACGTGTAAAATGGTATACTGATTGGTTCATATGTTACTATCATTTCAAATATTATTTTATATCATTTCTGTGGTGAAAATTGAGTTTTATGAACTTATTCAGTTTCGAGGGTGGACGAAAGAATAGAATGAAATTTTTCTGCATTGGTTTTTCTTGGTAAATTTTGCGATAGCATTTATTATTTTTATATTAAAATCATATATTATTTTTGCGGTATTCTTGTATGCTGACGGAAAAACAGGTTTATTTTGGTACGCTATGTTGACCTCCAGACGACCTTCGACAGGAACATCTTTCATTCACTTGATCGCGAGGGAAAAGGAGACTTGCATTGTTCCCACCCTTTGCTCTTTGGCTCTTCCAGCCAACTGAACGTGGAATTTTCTTGTTGAACGTTATAGCTGAATGAATTTGTGTTATTAGCTTCAATTATACAGCAATGAGAGCATTGAAGTTTACCTTAAAAAACAATGATGGAAAATGTTCTTTTCACCAACCATTCAAAGTAAATGATACCGTAAAATTTATTTGATCGTAGTAATAATTGCTGAAGAAGATATTTGAAATGATAAAGATACATAAACCATTCTGTATATAAACATATGTAAAGCTATTTTTTATTTTGAAACGGGTGTATTTTTTAGGTCAGTCCTGTCGAATGTTCAATCGTTACCAGGCTCCAAAATATTTAAAGCGCAAACTTTATATAATAGAACGTTCGTTCTTTATATTAAAACACAAAGTAGACGAGATTATTTTTTTTAATCCGTTTAATATGCCAGTTCGAAATGTTAGCAAGCAGTAGACGTGGAAAGAGAATAAATTATTTTCATTAAAAGGATAACGTCAATACCTTTAACCTTTTATTATAATAACAATAAATTGAGAATATATAACAGCAAAAAAGTAAAAGTAAAAAAATAACGATTGAATAAAAAATTGGGAATGGTTAGTGAAGCCAGAATGAATGATTAAAATTAAATATTCAATTACGATACGTAACTGGTGCTCTATTTTTATATTTGGACGTATTTTTATGGCCATGATAGATTAACAATATCGAAAAATTAAATGGTAGAAACAAAGTTCGTAAATAAATTTGTAAAGTTAACAAAAATTGATATTTTATGCAAATTGTAAAAATAAGTAAATTAGACATGTGTTGTGTGGAATAGAGCTCCAAAATATTTCATTATATGTTAAATCTGATTTTTAAGGGTTTTATATCATATTTATTTGAAAACATTGGAGTAATTATTTTGTCACTTTTAACGTGTTATGTATTTTCACCCGCGGTTTTTAATACTCAGGCGATACTCTGGCAGGAACTACGTGCGCTTTTAGAGTTAACTACTTTGATTAAAAGCAAATCCTTAGCATTGAAAAGGCCGATACCAAATAAAAGAGCATTGTTAATGCGATAAGTTAAGAGGTTTGTATTGTATTTAGCGAATATGATATATGTTAGTGGCTAGTATGTGTTCTTCTTTTTCCTTTTTCTTTTTATAATTAAACATTTTATACCTTTCAAAACATACACTAATTCGAGAATGCTCAATATTCTCTGTCTCTCTATATTTCGTTTGTAGTATCTTAGTTTCCTTTAAGAATAACGCATCAGCAGTACGAATTCTGAATGCGTTAAATAAGTTAAATTATATTTCGTATCATTATCCGAATGGAAAATATTATTATATCTGCGTCCTATTGAAATTCTGTGAGCCCTTCCAGGGCAGGTTCCTGTATTGTCAATTGAAATATAGCTAATTAGTTATTTACTTCTATTTGAATTTTTTTACCACCAATTTTATTACAGCTATGAATCGAGATAAGAGAAACACTATAACTCTCTTCTGATAAAGTTGGGTTAAAAAATTAGGTAGGTTCTTGAACACTTGAAAATTCACTTTAATGCCAGGTCCAATTACATAACTTACATTAAAATACGTAAATTTATTTTACACAAATAACTTTCAATATTGCACGTATGTAAATAGTCAGAACTTAATTCATTTCTCAAGGTCATTACGGATATACTTGCGCCATATTTGATTACTCCATTTCTCGTCTCCGTGTGCGAACTTATTTACAAACATACGCTATCTCGTCTCGCATACTTACGCGATGATCTCAACGGAAAGGTCACAAGAAGGTGTTCATCATTGACCAGCATATTTTTTGTCGGTACAAACTATAAGCTACAAATCTAGACCTAGTTTCTAGAAATATATTCAGTAACCTCTTTCACCATTTGGGAACTTGAAGTAAAGAAATTAAAAAATGAAAAATGTTAAAAACGCACTTTAATTCGCATACAAGACTGTTGCATTTATTTACAACATATGCAAGAAGTATCTGCCCCTAAACGGTTAGAAACTTCCACATTAGCCTGAGAAACACAGCAACAAAGATAGCTAGGATCGCTGCTACCCTATACTTCGATGGCTGCATTTCCATTGGTATCCCTGACACCGTTCCCTTCGTCAAGCACGGCTTCAGCGACGGGGAACTACCCCCACTTATCACTTCCCCCGACATAGAATATTTCATCGCCTCGACAATCTTAACCTTTATCATTTTGCCCAAGTATTCTTCTTTCAGGGGCACCAAGACTTGCTCGTAAGATTTATTGTGTGCCACGTAGTGCTTCTTGTCGTGGGATACTTCAGTAACGAGCACATCCTGAACGAGCCCGATTCTTCTATCGTACGGAGTGTAGGACTGAAAGAATTCCGACAATCTCTTCGTTCTCTTCTTCACATCCTGCGCGTGTACCTTCGGCATCCGAGCAGCTGGCGTGCCAGGCCTGGGGAAGAACTGATTGATGAACAAGCTAGGGAACTTGTGCTTCTCGCATAGCTTCATCGTCTCCTCAAAATCGTCCTCCGTCTCTGTCGGGAAGCCGCAAATTATATCCGTAGCTATGGTCAAACCAGGGACACGCTCGCGTAGGAACTCGACGACACGTTCGAAGTCGATACGCGTGTACTCCCGTTTCATGTCTGCCAGCACCTGATCGCTACCAGATTGGACTGGAACGTGCAGGAAGCTGTAGACCTTCGGGTGCCTCAGAATTTTGCTCATTTCCTCCAGGTGTTCCATGATGTAGGGCGGATTAGTCATTCCGACACGGACCATGCAGCCATCCGGCACGACTTCGACAATCTTCCAAAGCAATTCGGGCAAGCTGCTGCCGATGTCTCTGCCGTAGGTGCCTGTGTCTTCGGAGGTTAGCCACAACTCACAGACGCCCTCGTCGAACGCTTGTATCGCCCTCTCCACGATTTCCTCCGGAGGGTAGCTTCCCAGCTCCCCTCTCGCGTGCTTCGTCTTACAATAGGTACATTGATTCAGGCATCCCGTGTTTATGGCTATGATCTCGATCAGCGGATTCCTTCGAACTTTGGGCAGGCTCAGAGAAGCGCCGCCAATCTTCTTGCCGGATTGCTTTTTCTGCTGCAAGAACCGGACTGCGTTGCCCTTCAATGTTTCTTCAACCACTTCTACGACTCGATCGATTTGCTGCACCCCGATCATGCTCAAGCCTTGCAAGAAAGACGATTTCGGGGCACCTTGTGGTACGCATCTGAAACAAATTCAATTTCGTCCTCATCAGGTTGCGGATTTGTAAAACCTCTTTTACGTGTTGTGTTTATATTATCAAATTGCTTAAACTCAAGACCAAATAGAGAGAAGTCTACATAGACATCGGCAACAATTTTTAGTCGAATATTCGACGAATTTTCAAAATTGATTTTTTCCAAATCGAAGCCTTGTATCATAAAATTTCATTTTATATTTTTTAAAGGCTTTTGTACGAGGAATCACTGCTTTAGTTACAAACATGGAGGAAACATTCAATGGGCGAAAATATAGACGGCGGTAGAAAGAGAAAGATATACTTTGTGTACTCCCTCTCTCTTTTTAACATAAAAAAACGCGACCGCTCGTGGCGCTAGAATGAAAGAGGGTATACCCAAGGTATATCTTCCTCTTTCTACTGTCGTCTACATTTTCGCCCATTGCTCTAAATGAATATTGCCATTTCCTGTGTATAGGTAATACTTTGTTACATTTCGTAATAAAGTTATTTTGAACATGTGCAATTAAACTTAACCTTAAACAAACCATGGAGGACATCCATATTTGAAGATTATGATTATTAATGATATTAAATTGATTATAATATCGATATGCACATAAAGTAATATTAGGGCAGAAAGCAAGAAGAACTGAGCTACTGATATTGCAACAGTTTGTCGGAGTATCTTTTTCTTATATACGAATAGATTTAATAATGAAATGCAAAGAAATTATTATACCCAGCTACTACAACATGCTTTCCTAGTTTCCTTCCAGCCTCAATTTCATTTCTGAAATGGTCCTCTGCAGGGCTCTTTACCGTACAGGAGTTTAAGAGCCACAAATCCGCGTCGTACTTATTTTCTGTTAATTTGTAGCCATAGGCGGCAAGTTGACCAGCCATGTATTCGCTATCGGAATTGTTGTGCGTACACCCCCATGTTTTTACATAAATTGTCTGTGTTCCTGGTACGATACTGTTGAGAATCGGGGGTTGCGGTGCATCCTCTGGCAACTGGTTACGCTTGGAGCGGACAGTAACATTTTTCCTTGTACTATATCGTTCTTTAGGTGTAATATCTTGAGAAGATATTAAATCTTCTATGTCTCCAACGATGTCCTCACACGGGGCTGGCATCCTTTACAAGAATCAAGTCACATAAGCTGTTCCAATATGAATATTATACTTGATGAAGTTCGCAAATTATTTTCCTATTTATTTTTCACATTACTTTGTCGTTAACTCTTTTTCACGTTCAAGTAATTCGACGAAAACATTATTAAACTATGGAAAGACACATTAAAAGTGAATTTACTGGGTGGAGTGTAGGTTAGGTTTCACAACACTGTCACATGTAAGAATCCTGGAGCTACACTAGCGACACACCTTAGTGTACGAAAATTAGCGCGGGAAATTTCAATTTATTCCATTCCGCTTCCGGGAATATTCCAATTATACGCGAGTTCAAACTATATGCAGAATTTTAAAAGTGTTTTTCTCGGAGCAGTGTTTACGACCTACAGAAGACGAGCAATTTATGAAAAGTCTGACATTTTGTTTATAAGACTGCCATTCAGTTGAATTATATTTTTAGCTGTGTGTATTTTGAAACTTATCGAAAGAAGATAAGAAAATTTTCACAGCATTTAATATCCTTTTTAAAAAAGATTATTTAAGTATGAATAATGATACATCGTGTATCTAGTTTCAATTAGGTCATATGGGTAATTTTTTTAAAAATCAGCATGTTCTTCTGTTTCGAAGAAATATTTCTTTTCACTTTAAAGACGTCAAGGGAGTATCATCTTTTGACACACCTACATACGTGGTCCCTTGAACAAGAGTTCAGTCAAGGACACCGCGCAGGCGGAGTCAATCTGCATGGCATTAGTATACAATCATGTCCCGCCCACAGTCTGAAATTGCGAGATCATTTAAAAATACCATTGGGTTTTGTACTCGCATCCACAGACGTCAAATTGAACATTTTTAGTAATTGTAATAGTTGGAGTCACTTTTGCTTTATTTAATCTTGAATAATCAAGAGTCATAATTCACCGAGTTTGTTGTAAAAACGTCAATGCAAATGTAGGTATTTGAAACAGTATGGTTTCATTAAAAAGAATAAAAAAAAATTCCTTAACTTGTTAAGTGGCACATTTTCTGATCGAAAATGCCTCCTAGGTGGGTATAATGACAAATGGCAGAAGACGAGTTAACTCGTCTTGCCATTAACTATTTTCTCAACTACTATCGTATCAAAATTTACATTTCTAGAAAAAGACTATTAGAGCATGATTGTATGAGTATTACGAATGTACAATGATCATTCAAAAGTTAAAAGATTTATAAATAAGAAAATGGTAACTCAAAAATTACGCTGGGTTGTAGGGAATCCCGTGTGACTAGTTTGTGATTATAAGAAGGTGTGATCACGAAGGGTTAATATTTAATAATTCAGAATATTTACTAATATTTAAAATTTAATAATTTAATTAATAGTTCCTTTCAATCTATATTGCAAACCGCATACTATACTTATTCTCGTTTCAAGGAACTTTTAATTTTTTAAATTTAAATTTCTTTCGCAAACTTTTGGTATTTATAATACGAAATATGTTTATGATTTTGTTTAAATTTCACAGTATATAGGGTTTTCCTTGTACCATATAGAGAAAATAATGTAAAGTTCTGTGTAGGAATTAATTGGGTACATTAAATGGTATTTTTCACTTGAAACAAGAAATAACACTTTCACTAAGAGTAAATATAAACAGTAATATCGCGAAGGTAGTTTCAAACTTTCTCATCGCTTTCGAAGATATTGCAAACATTTCAGGCTCGAACAAGTAATAATGGGGGAGTTTGCGTAGGAACGGACACAGCATTGTTATCGGCGTAAATATGTGCGGAATAGATCCATATTGTTGTTCGAAGATTTAAGGACGCATTGTATGCGACAATGCGCGAATAGAGGTCTAATAAATACAGAAGCATGAATCGTTCCTTTTTGAAACGTCACTCTTTGTACTTCAAACGAAAGATATGGTGGATCCTGTGTAACTTATTGTAAGAGATTATACTATAAAGCAGTCAGAAAAAAGGAAATATTTGTTAATATAAAATGGTCATTCGCGTTCATTCAAAAGTTCTAGATTTGCCAGTTCAAAAAATTATTTGCAAAATTTCAAACGTATAAAATTTTATTGCAATAAGTTAGTAGTAATAATTGAAACGTCTACATTGGTCCAAAATCAAAGGTTCAGCTTCCTTTACGAAACATTTGCGTTTCGTCTCGGGTCAGCTGATACTGGAACTCGTCAGTAAAGCTTTATTTAGCAGACCCTGCCGTAGACGTAATTAGGTGTTCGAAGAATTTTATCCGTGTCTGAGAACTAGCGAGCTAAAACTGAGATGTACAGGATGTCGCTGTTGGCGTAACCCAAAATCGGGTAATTTTAACTTTAATTAGGTATATCCTTATGCAAAAGTAAATCATAAATATCTAGAAGAATTTTTTCGAAATGGATTTCGTTTTCGAGGAAATCATTCTAAATCCGTGAAATGAAACCACCTACATTTTGATAATGTTTTCATTAGAAGATTTTTGTTAGAATTTAGTCGCAGAATTTTCTCCTACAATGTCTGTATTCCAAGTGGACCACTCTGCACGGTAAATCGAGGATCGCCAAAGTGTCAAGGCTGGAGGAACATTTATCGCCGCTTATTTTCGTAGTGAAATTTGGATGGCGAAAGGATGAAAAAGGTGTTTTGGTACGCCTCAGGTACAAAATGTGCAGCTATCCCATTCGGGAAGATGGGGCTTGCGCGTTGGCTGGCCTTTCTGTTTAGCTTGGTAGACGGCGGGGTGCACCTAGCTCCGTCAGTCACGTGGAGAACTTCCGCGACTGCGGTTCGTCCTTCCTGTTCTCCCTTTTCTTTCGGAGTGCGCATTGTTCCGCGTTATGTCCAGTGGCGCGAAGTGATACGAAGTAATAAATCAATCGAAACGGGCACCAGCAGTGATAACGATCATTTCGACGAAGATCCTGGCAAAAGTAAGAAATTATTGCAAATTTGTTAGCCTTTCTCTTCAATCGTTCTCACGTGGATCTTTATTGTAATTATTAATTTTTATCTGGTACTGGTTAACATTTATAAAAATCGACAGCGTACTTCTGTTTTTTTTCTGTTATCGAATCATTATAAGAGTTACAAAAGTATGTGCGAGTCACAGGATAATGTGCTTTAAAGTTTTCCAGTTCCAAAATTCTCAGTTTTATTTATTTATGAACATATCTTCTGACACCGAGTTGCTGTTAAACACGTCGCATTTGAATGCGACGCAGTGTTCCTCATTTAATTAGTTCTCCTGGATATCCGATTATTCGGTTAGCATTCGGGTGAACGAATAATACGGTTACGGTTAATTGAATATGTATGTGTTATTATTAACTGTACATGCAAAGGTAATTAACATACATATTAATTTAATATACTATGGTGAAGAAAAATCTATAGATACTATATAAAAAGGAAAAACTTGTGATCTTGAAACCCTTTGCTTTGGAAAACGGCGTTCGTCATCGCATCATTTGTCTGCTGTAATCGAATGTACCTAATCCAGTAATCGTATTTCCTCAGACACTAGTTTGTAATTTTGTATTGTTAAAAATAATGAAGATACTGTAGATTCGTTAGTCTGTATAAAGCCACGAATTTATAAATATGTTGTGTTCGAATTATAATTAGTGCATAGAAGATTAATTGCGTTTAATTTTAAATGTTTGATGAACGAAGTGCTGTTCAAAAGTTTTCGGGACTTTTAAAATCAAGTGAAAAATAGATTGAAATCGAAACGGAAAAGATTTAAAGATTTGGAAGTATGTAGCAACAACTGTGTCTTTAATTTGTTCAAATATCGTAAAATCGAAGTTTAAAAATTATTAACAAATTTCAATTTATTTATTTTATTATATACATGTTAAAAGTGTTCTACATTGAGCAGTGAACTGTGGAAATAATGAAAAGGTATTCCTGCAACAAAATGTTAAATCTCTATTGTGTGCTTTCATTGTTCCAGAAAGTTACGAAATGCATATTCATATATCCTATATTTTCCATGAGAATGAATAATTGAAAAATATTTCCATGGTGGAATATTTCCGTCTCTTACTATTTCTGGTGTTCGAATTTTTAGTGGTGATGATTTAAAATACAAGTCAAATGTGGCGTAGGGATTATTTGCGTTTTAAAAAGTTTGAGGTAACCATGATTAGAAACATTTAATTTTATAATAAATCATAATAGTGCAAGAAATTATACTCATATTTCAACCAACAAAAGCTTTTTGTATTTAAATTAATAGAATCTCTTTTATAAGTCAAATAAATTTATTCAAGATTCAATACTTTCTGTGTGTACTTTTTCTGATAGTTTGTAAACTTTCGTAAATGCACTCTAGAAAATATCACAGAAATATGAACAAATATAAAATGTATTTCTGCGGAGATTGAGCGACATAATGCGAACGACAGGAATTATTAAAAAACCTTTCTATATTTCGTACTTTCTGAAGAAATTTGTATTTTTATTCTCACAGGATTGTATATTCGCGG
Organism: Andrena flavipes; assembly: GCA_963971345.1. Taxonomy (NCBI): domain Eukaryota; kingdom Metazoa; phylum Arthropoda; class Insecta; order Hymenoptera; family Andrenidae; genus Andrena; species Andrena flavipes. The sequence goes on from OZ020480.1 coordinate 65,882,984, forward strand.
TAGCGTCGTAGGTCGTAATCTCCTGAAATGTTGTACTTACGGAAGGTTTTATTGTGCTTATACAAGAATAATGCCTCAACGCTCAACACGATCTACTCTAAAAAAAAGAAACATTGATGCATGAGCAGCAGGATGGAAAGAATCTATTATTTAGAGAAATGAGTGGAAAAGTAGAAAGAGGGCGAGAAATTTTAACACACAATTGAAAATTCCCTGGTCGAAATGGAAAAATTACATAAGAAGAGAAAACATGAATGTTAGCAGAACATTTTCTATTGCCTCTAAATGTTTCGATTTACTTTCTCTTATTGCCTCTTATATTTGTATTGCAGTACAGAAAAGGTAAATTGAAAATACCACTTAACTTATAGATATCAATCACAGAGCAATTCCACAAAATAAATGCTGTTTTCTGAAAATATGTGCCATGCACTTGACAACTTCAGCTGTTTTAAATCATTTAACAATCCGAGTCTGTGTCAATACAAGGAAATACAGTTTCAATTAAGAAGTATCCAAGTGAACGGTCGATGGCTAGCGATGTGGTTTTAATTAAAGGAAAATAAAGTAAGCAAGAGGCCGTCTGCTACTGGACGAAGAGCGTACTTATAAAGCGGGAATAATTCCATTTGAGTGAAACCCATAAAATGCCTTGACAATCGTTTTATATCCCGTTTATGGTCCCTTTGATTTCCCATTGCTCCTGTCTATGTTTGATTAAATCTTTCACGGATTACCTATGTGTTGAACGCGAGCCATTCGCCAGTGTAGGCTATAAAACAGCCGTCATACCTAAAAATTTTATTATAGCACGAGACAAGAAGTGCCCGCGTGAATGGAGGTGATATCACACAAAGAGAATATTGAAATTAATTTTATGTCTACACAGGGCACTCAACATTTTAATAAAGCAAAGCCACTACGGGAGATTAAATTAAGCGTAATTTCCACAGGTTCCAGGAAATTAGTTATTTTAGCATTGCTTTTCTTATTATGTCAAACATAATGTTGGATGCAACAGCGGTCTCAGGACCTTTTATGCATGCAACTCATAATTAGATTCCTCGTCCTTATCTGCATCAATTTTGTATTCTAAATTCCACTGCCGTGTCTTTAAAATTGACAGAACTATGGCGAATCTTGTAAATCGATGTTGATCAACTAACTCTAACTCGTAGCTAAGTTAAACATTCATCAACCTGAACATGACACGATCTATGGCTATTGTATATATTTTTCCAATACTCTATGGTTTTCAAATATTAGGCAAATATTAAATAAATACTAAAAAGTAATGTTAAAAAAGAACATTTTTTTTCTATATTTCTCCATTTTATGCAAGAAGGGGGTGATAGGGATATAAACTTGAAATTGTTTTCATTGATTAATTTATTACATAATTCTGATTGTAATAATGCAACTACGTAGCAGATATATCAAGTTTTTAAATATTACACACAGTTTTAAAACAACTTCACTGTGTATAAAAAATATCTAACTTCGTAGTGCTTGCAGACACTTTTCTCGAAACTGACTTTTGGCACTGGGACCATTCTTTTTTGGTAGTTTGTGTAAGAATGTGTACGTGTTAAATTTCCTTTACAATTTTTTACTTAACTTTTTATGTATAAATGTTCACGAATCTACTCTCCCCATTTTTTTACGTAGAACATCATGAAACTTGAATGTTCTGTTAAATATTTGGTTATATTCTTAGGATTAGGGAATTGAATAACTTGTCTCTTACTCCAGCAAATTCCAAATGTGCTTTTAAAGTTTGAGTACATGGTGTGCTCTTGATAAACAAAGACGCTGTTCGAAGGTGTCACGTACGGCTACTAAAACAAACGGGAGTAGTGAAATTGAATAAAGCAAGTTAGCACTGGAAGCTGCGGTCTGAAATAGTTCCATTAAAAATGTTTGTAGAAGTAAATTTATTGAAACCAACGAATATTACCATTTGTATCTTTCTCTGAATATACATATCATTTTTTAAATGAAGAAACAGTCGGAAATATAAGAACAAAACGTATAAGGTACAAACAGAACATGTGAGAACAAAAGCGTATTAATATTTGAATATTTCTGCGTATAATTCTTTATTATAAATAAATGTATAATCATACTTCGTCCAGAATTGATCGCAGAATTTCTGAAAATATTCTTCAAACTGGAAGTTTTGATAAACGAAGGTAAACTTCTCTTATCAGTAACAAAATAAGATATTTTTCAAGTGATATTTCACTAGTATTTTTCAAATTTTCAAACAAGAAAACTCAGTCTACATTATATTCGTTCAAATAAATTGAATTCATGGAGAACTTGTTTCCTTTTACCAGGTTATGAAACTAAGTGCTCCTCTCGAAAATTCACTTCTGTGTTTATATGTAATATAGAAGATGTTTTTTTTTACTTTTTCTTGACACGTAATCATAATTGACACGAAATCATAACATTGAACATACTAAGCTAAATTTAAAACACAATTTCACTGTAAAAAGAATACCTAACGTGTTTACTTTACTCGAAGAAACGATGCTGTGGAGCAAATTGATGTCAATATTAATTGTACAACCTGTGGGGGTATAGTACGTAGTTAATAACCAGTATACGCAGTTGATGCGCCATTAACCAGGGAGGAAGACAACTCCTTCTGACCATAACTAGTAAATGTTTTCTTTTTGCGTGACAATTAAATTACATAAGACTAAATCTGTGTCTTTTATATCAGATTTTTAAAGTTTGTTAATGCAAATCCCTTCAAAATACTTTTCTAGTTATATTTTGCAATAATGCGTTAATAAAACATGCGTTAATTAATATGTAGGAAGCGACTCGGCTCATTGAAATTCATACATCGTGTAATGCAAGTATGCAGGGTGTTAAGGGGTTATACTTATTCAGGAGGACGAAAGGAAGCGAATGTTTGTGATTCTTTTTTGAAGAAACGGAAGCATATATTTTTATAGAACTTTTTGCACTTAAAAGAGAAATATTTAAAGAACTTTTGGTAATTTTTTGTAGAAAAATATTTACGTTTATAATAAAATTACAACCGACATACAAGAAGCCTTTTTAAAAAGTTGTTTTTTTAAGATGAGCATTGCCATTTGGAACCAGATTATCTTAAATTAAAGAACAAAAAACTTCTATTATTAATTTAAAACAAAATGGCCGTTATTTAAAGTTGAAGTCTTGATTTTTGGGCGAAAAAAATTGATTTAAAGTCTAAAGCATTATCATGGTATCCATGAGTCTCTTACCACTTAAGGGTTAAAATTCTTATGTTGCTTTTTAATAACATTTACACAAACAGGATTGGTTCTAGGACTCGTGTTGATTAAGCATTACTCCTCTCGGAGAGTACTGTAAACTATAAACTATAAACTCCTAACGTCCTTAGTGTCTTTTTCTTTAACACCCAGTATAACAATTGTAAATGGCTATTGTATTCTTTAAGTGTTTGTTTTATGTGTACACCAACTGCTGTTTACAGGACCAGTACTTTTTCATCACACCTTGGCTTTTCACATTGTGCTGTGTTTAGCGCGAGCAAACCAAACAAGGTTTCCGAAGCCAAAGGCGCGTTTATTACTTGTGTGACACGTGAACAATTACAAATGAAACGTGTCCATGTTCTCCTGCGGAAATGTACACCCCTCATTTATTGTCTCGAGCCTCCAATGGTGCTTAACAATACTCTTTTATGTTTGCAACGTAAATCAATATTCGATATCTGACCAACGCACGTAGCAGGCACGAAACTGCATTTACGATTTATGGTGTACATGCTACTCGTGCAGTAAATTTTCGATTGACTAGGAATAACAGGAAATAGAGTGCAGCCATTTTTTGGCAAACAGAAATAAAATATGGAAAGATGTTGTGTAGATGTGGTTTAAAAAATTACATTAATTCTGTACATTAATTCTGGGTTGTATTTATTTCAGAGGCTAATTTCACCCCCTTCGAGTAAATTTGGACAACAAATAAAATTTGCATTGTAATCAGGAGGAAATCCCTTACAAATTCACAAATCTTACGCAATGAAATAATGGAAGTTCCATGTACCTAGTACATAATTTCACGTTTCACTGTCACCTTTCATTATAAGTTAGCACATAGGCAGTTATAATCTAGAAATCTAGTATATTGTTATACAGTGTGTAACAATATTATTTTTGTATAACTTACTAGTAAAATATTCCTATGTGTATATATTTTCTTTACATGGACACCATGGTCATTGAACAAACGTATCAATACGGTTGAACGTGAGGCCAGAAACAAAGGCCAAACTTTATAAAGACCTTGGGCCATCCACCCAATTGGTTACAAGCTCGAATCAATATCTACTAAATGAAAATTGAATGCGCAGATTTCCAAATTTTCTTTTTCACATTGCCAGACAAGTCTCTTACAGAAAAATTCACAACACATTCGTACAAACGTACTGTAATAATTGTGCATGTCACTGTGTGTTTAATATCCCAAACGAATAAAATCATGATTTTAAATATTTTTAAACAAAAGATTCCTTATTTGTTAAATGTATATATACATATGTACTTTGTCACCGTTAACAGGTTTCCAAATTATTCGAGTGGTACTATGAATAGGCGGGGCCCTTACAATGAATATTCAAGAACACGATCGTTTGACTGCGATGTGGCCTCAATAATTTAGGAAATTGATTCACCTTATCTTTACTGTTGTGCTTGCAATCCTTTCAAATGCAGACTGTAGCCTGTCTGAAATGTATGTGTTTCTAAACGTACATAACGAACTAATCTTTTGCTACTAATTTTCTACGTTTTGCTTGCCCTCCTTTTTTGTATAAGTAAGTTTCGCCAAATATGCAAAGGTCTGCTATATTGCTTTCCAGAATTGCATTGGTTGACAAACAGAGGGTGTCGCAGCAAAAAATGGTCGCTATAAGGAAGGTGGTTGGTGATGTAAAATGAAAAAACAAATATTCTCTGAATATTGTGTCAGAAATACAAACTTAAAGAAATAAATACTATCAACGGTATCAAAGTACAATTTAATTTCAGCTAGCAGGTTTATAAGAAAATAAAGGAATAAGTAAAAATAATAATTTTGACGTACAAGAAAATGTCAGTCATTATGAGGACTTATTACAGTTTTGCAATTGTAACAACGTTAAGCTTCAAGCACTTATTTTATTAAATATATATTATTGATGCCACGTTTATAGAAATATTATGTGTTATCTCAGCAATGAACTTTCTTAAAGAAATTAACATTTTCTGAGGTATCATATTTATTGAATAAATTTTTATTGATTTCTTTTAATAAATCAGCATTCCATGCACGATGTGAAATAAAGTACAGGTAGAATCCATCACATTGTCTGATTTTCACCACAAAACTTGTTTCCCGAATCTATCAGGGGAAGTTGGAAAAAAGGGAGCACCGAAGTTTCACGAGGGTGGAATTTAACATGGAACGAACAGTTCGTACATATTCCCAACAGAATTTCATAACGTAATCCCGTCACGGAACACGTTCGTTTTTATATTTGAGCATGTTTCATACATGCAACCGTGGTATAAGGAAATACGGAAAATATTACCACTCGTAGAATTTCACAGCTTGTCAGCTCTCTGATGGGGCGTCGAAAGTTATCACGTGTCCGAGTTGAATTCCGTGTGAGCGTGCAACGAATCTGAAATAACAAAGCTTTTAATTAAAATCTCAGACCTGTTTCTTTATTATTCTTTTTTGTCATAAATATTATATAATTGACCTGCTTCCAAAAAATTTTATTGTTCGAAAGTTTTTAGACGACAGACAAACACTTTCTGCTTTATATATTAAGATATTTGGATCGCAATGGATCCAATGGATTGCAATGTCATTATATTTTTCTTCTTCTTTAATCACTAGCATTTTTACAAAATATCATCTAGAGCCTAGTAAGCCCTTTCACGCATTTCCTATTATCAGGGCAAATGTTTACCCTTAGCTCTGCCGTCAGAAACTACTAATATTTTGTACAAATGAGACTATTTTGTTTTTATAAATGTGACTCATTCACGTATATTAAATCTAATGAAATTTAGGGGAGAGCGGGGGAATTAAGGACGCGGGGTAAACCCGGACACCGCGATATTCGCTGGTTTCACTAATTGGCCTGTCTTCCCACGGTATTGTTACATGATGTAATTAGCTTTGTTTAGTGCTAAGCAAACTGTCACGACGAAAGGCTGCGCACAACCGCGATGATATGGGTCGTGAAATGTTTTCGTAACTTATCTTATAATGTTACGCTTGAGTATTTTGAGACCTTCACTAAAACTACATATACTATTTAACTTTGTGAATTATTTATATTTATATATATATATATATATATATATATATATATATATATATTAATTATTTATATTTATATATATTTATATATATATGTATACATATATATATATATAGTAAGAAGTCCTGCCTGATTGACGTACTGACTCAGCACCGCCCAGCACAAGCCGTTTAACCTAGGAAAGTGAAATTTGTAATATTTCATTTGGATACATTGTTTTTATGACGTAGGCACCCAGGAAGGATTTTTTTATAAAAATTCATACACTCCGTGTAAACACTGTCGTGTATGTATTTTGCAGTTACAATACTACTTTTATTTTTTAAATCTAAAGCTGTTTTTTGGCCAAAAATGGTCTCCATGTTGTTCAAATCGACGATATATACTGCAAGTGATCGGGGTGTCGCTGATTCTGACTGCAGGCGTCGCCGTACTCAACCACATCGGTCAATAATAGATTTTGATAAATGAGTATTTCACGAAAAAATGAATATTAATAAAAATAAATATTTATATAAATATTAAAAATAAGTACCTATTATAAATATACTTAATAATACTAGTTTAAACTACCCCGGCTTCTTATACCTATCTAGAATATCAGTATTGACTATTGGTAGAAACGTGAAAATAATAAAATAACAGGTGCAATATTTTAAAATTAACTAGCGCCTTCATTAATTATTACGCAATGCACACTTATATAATAATAAAGTAAACATAAATTATCGCAAACTGTCGAGGGGATGAATTCAGAGGGAGGGGATGAGGGTGTCCAGGTTTCATTGTAGAATAAAATAAATAAATACATTGTCCCCCTTTGTGAAAAGGTTATCGTTTGTCGTCAATGGCAAGGGTCGGCGACTGCAAGGCAACAACAGCCCGACTGGAGTGGAAAAAAACGTTCGTGTAAATAGGTTTCGACGTTTTCAATAGAAAACGAATGACGACTATCGACAGACGATAAGTGACCACTTTTTCATCGTTTTTGCTCATATGACAACGCTCGACAGGAAGGAGCCTAGCGTGGTTACTTTCGAAGTGTGGGAGAAAATGAAACGGCTGAGAGGATTGCCTAGACCGGGATTCCAGCAACTACTCTAATCATTAAGCTGTCTAGAGCTTACGGGGATTCTCTTCGCCAAGACAAGAATTGAATCGATTAATTTCGATAGGAGATAAGCCCGAGTTTTGGCGTTATTCATTTTTTTGCTTTTCCTCGTGCCTTGGCTCCTCTTACTTTCCGGAAAGGACAAATCGTTAGGTTCTAAAGGTGCCAAAGATTTACGTCCCGCTAGATTTCAAGGATTTGTGTGAAGCTCTAACAAGTTGGCCTCCAACAGAGCGCGAAGAACGTCCAGAACAGTCTTTATCTAATTTTTTTGAATAACAAGTATAAAGAGTTCGAGTTTCTTTTACATTCATTTTCCAATTCCAAGTAAACTCAAATCTTTTATGTAACGATCCTTACACTTTATGCTCTTAAGTAATTCGTCAAAGTCCCTATTCGATATCATTTATTTCAAAAAGGGGATAAATCCCCAAAAAATGAAAGTTCAACGCCTTAACAATTTTTAAAATCAATGAATAAGTATCTTATTATATTATTATTCTACCATTTAAAGAAGGTGTCATACGTATCCATCTCTCAAATTTACAACCGAGAAAGTTAAATATTTCAAAAACGATTCGTTTACTGTTCTGTGTATTAATTTTTTTTATTTCCTTTCCGTGATTTTATTAACCAATCTAGTTCTTATCTACAGTTCAGAAACACCCAGTATAAACTTAATTGAGTGCGTTCAAACGTTCTTATAATACCTCGTATATCGGATTAATTACGGGCTTTTGTGTTAGCTATCCAATTCCCTTCCTGAACGTTAATATGCTAAGGGGCGGAACTATGCGCTGCATGTTTGAAACGTATTAGCAAGCGCAGGCATGAAATGTAAGTGCATGATCTTAAGCTTGCAATCAGACAGAAATATTCTGAGCTTGAAACTTCAAAGTAACTTAAAATTTTATGTGTAAGTAAACACGTCCCGGTATATCGAGGTAACAATAATTTTTTCTTTTATATTACTTAAAGAAATTTACATTATGATAGGTTGTTTAATTAATGTATCATTCTTAGAACAGTCAAAATTTGTTTGAGCAACTGGTCCTGACTAAAAGTGTATTAATCAAGATTTATCCTAATGTGAATTGTAATTGGGAATTTTAACTTTAACATCGATTGAATACGTATAAATTGTATTGTTTTACAACACGACACATTTGATTAAATAAACATTGCAAACGATTGGATACGTTCGAAGCTATTTTTTCTAAATATTTGAAACGTATTCGTTTTTAAATTTTCTGCAATATTTTCTGGAGTTTACTTCTCAATATAGGTATAGTTATCTGTCACAACAGTACAATCTATTCTATCAATTTTCTATGGGATTTAGGTCCGTTGATTGCAGAGCACAATATAACCGTTGGATGTTTGTAAAACAACAATTCTTGCACAATGCGAGCCTCGGACTTACAATCGATATTCTGATAAAACTTGCGAGTTATATAAGTCCCTATTTTAATGGTATCGTATATTACGTTGGCCTTTAACGTGAATCTGTAGGTATTTTACGCTATTTATAATGTTACAGACAAATTGAGTGAACGGGTTAATACTGTGACTCTTTGAATCCGGATTGCATCAAATAGGATCGAATCCGTGCGATATATATATATATATATATATATATATATATATATATATATATATATATTTTGTTTAATCGGAGAGAAAAGAATTCTTGTTTCGAAATTCCCTGATTGAAAGGGCAAACCATTCAACGCCCAGCCCCATGAATCGTTATCCCAAAATTGTGAGACTGATATATATGTTGTAACTTGTTATTTTGAAATGGAAAATATCGATTCATTTTTTTATAATAATTCACAATAAATTTTTGAAGAGAATGCTTGATTTTCTAAACAGAAAACATTGAAAGCTACTTTACCATCAGGAAAACTACGGATGGTTGCTAACAAAAATTCAAGACCTTTGTAAAAAGAAAAGGAAACCTGATTTCATTTAAATAAATTTTTCTAATCACCTAATGAATTTTATTGAATTTGCATTAAAAATATTTTTATCCGTTCAACTCGGCTCCCCCCAAGATTAAATATTGAGTGCGTTGCTGCACTAACCAGAGGGGAAAAATGGGAAAAACCCGACGGAGGCTGTGGTGCTGCTGCTTTAGAGTTTAGATGATGAGAAACGTGATCGGGCTCTCCTGGAGTACTTCCGTGACCTTGGCTCACTCGCTGTTGATGGTTGCAAAGCTACAACCCCCGATACAATCTGCAGTCGAGTCGGACTTAAGCGTTACGGGGTTACCCTGGAGAAACTAACTGCACACCTGCTGGAAGTTTCTCCACCGTCCCGGAACGCGGATCCACTGTCGCAGCGTTGTTAAGTAGTACGAGAGGAAACGCTATCACGTCGCAAGCATCGTCTCGCCGTATCGACTATGACAGAAGCAAAAACTCTAGCTTCGGGATGCAGGACACTGTTATGATGTCGAAATAAATGCTTCTGGTATATACCAACCAGATCCACGGACCTAAAGAACGGTACATAGTTGCTGGAGTTGAGCCGCAAGAGAGAAGGGGAATCAACTCCTAAATGACTTTGTCATTTGGTATGGTCAAACGGTGATGCACAGACGGGTTTAATTGTTATATTATTCTTGACGACACAACATCGACGATAATAATAATAATAAATACGATTTTATTATTTATTACATTCACCAAAGACACTAAGAGAAATATGTGAGATTCGGCAATTTGCTGCTCTTAAGGCTGATTCATACACGTCGAGTAATTTAATAATTTACTGTGCGTGGATATTAAAATTTAGTAATAATTACACAATTAAATAAAATGGAATACAAAAACACACGCATCGCAGCAGGCACTTTCAACCTTACCGTGAATTTATTAACATTAATCAATATAATTATTCAAAATATATTTTAATGTCTAAATAAAAGCGGAAAATCAAGAATGGTCGTGGGTATAGTTCGAGGCATGCTTCTAGAACACAAGGTGGTACCACATCTCTAATACTCTTGGGGAGTACGTTATAGTAGTGTGCAGCAGTAAAGGAGAACGCATTTCGAAACTTAGACAAGTTGCATGAGCGTCTAGCGATGGAATATTGAGAGGAACCTACATGAGCATTTCTAAGGAGGAAGTTACGCAGATAAGCTGGAGAGCCTGTTATTAAGGTTATTGCACTAATTGTGAGCAGCACAGATGTAAAATCTAACGTTCCTTAGTGCTTAGTTATTCTGGAAGAACTAGCGAAGGAGTGAATTGTGCTCATATTTGTGTCTGATGAGGGCGTATCCACCTTGATGGGCTGTGCTGATGCTCCTTCGACAAATTGATGTCTCCAGAACGAATTGAAAAATAAATGCACGTAAAATGGTAGGAGCTTGTTGGTTGCAACTTTATTCTAAGACGTTACTGTTTTGAGTCACCGTGGAAGGCTACTGTTTAGGCTTGGACTCGTCTTCCTGATTGGATGTGGAGGAGTCACTAAAGTTCCTGAAGCGGGGTAGTTGTCCTTGGGGAAGAGGCAACTCCGCAGACAGCCCTTGGTGTGCGTCATCATGTGGAACTCCCGACTCGTTGCAGCGAAAGTTCCAGCTCTTCGTTCTTCAAAAGTAACGTAAAAACGGAGACTTCGAATCTTGGGGGACTCCTGCCACATCTTGCAAGAGCCGTAAAATAATTTAGCCCTAAGCCGCATAGAAGTCCAGATCTTCGGAGTAGGAGGAAACAAATCCGAAATTGAGAGTAAAACTATTTTTTTTTAGAGTAGTACCGCTTTCTATGTGTTTTTCATCCTAAATCGAGACTAAAATCAAGTCGATACGATGAATAGTTTTCGAGATATAAGGGCGCGTTAGGAAAAACTGCAATTGGTCGTTTTTTATTTTTTTTTCTGAGTCTGTAATGAAAATTCCGAAATCCCTTTTGTAGATTTAAGAAAGTTTTATACACGCTGAAAATTTTATCGTCAATCATCAATTTCGGACTTTTTTTCCTAATCGAGACGCTAACCAACTACGATGGCCCACAATAAACTCTACGCAGTAACAATTATGTTAGCTTCAAGTTCAAACTATCCGGCGTTACCCGGGCTTCTTAGATCTAGATCAGAGCTGGCGAACTGGTGGTCCCCCGGGGATATGTGTGCCCAGACCTCCATGCTGCGCTAGATCCTGGCGGTGTGTCTGCGAGGATCCTCTACAGAACACCACTCCGTGTGCTGTTTGGGATCTATAGCCTCATTTCGCGATGCCACAGACTGCCTCTCCATTTCAAGAACGCCAGGACGGTGGTTATTCCTCAGATCCTGGTACCTATCAGCTCGTCAGATTACCGCCCCATTACCGTGGCCTCAATCCTTGTGCGTGGACTCTAGAACGTCGTGGCTAAACTGACGAGTCAGAGATCGAGGGCAGTGCAGGCAACGGTTGGATGGTTGCACAGTGAACGTTTTTCCTCGACTTGGCTTATAACATCAGTAGGCTCATCATAAGCCGCTACACGTCAAAGCTTCTCAATTTTATTACGGTGTTCCACATGCACTGTATGTAAATATTGGAGCCGGGAGAATGATGATAATAGAATGACTTTGTTTTGAATGAAAGTTTGAAATTTGTTTTCAAAATCCATCACTTTCTCGTGCACTTATTGTTAGTTAAGACTCCGTTTCACCGTCAAATTAATTTCCTCAAAAACAAAGTAATTATTCTACAATTTCGACTCACTTTTACAATGGGCCTCATTTCGTATGCAGTTGTAGGCATTGCTTGCACTAATAAATTCTCCTAATTTTCAGTCCGGTGCACGTGTTCCAGGTGCATTTTCAGAGTCGATATTCTCGAAAAGCACCAGCTGTGAGCAAACTTTATTCCACATTTCTCATTTAGTAGTTTTCCCGTGGAATTTCGGTTGTGCCACCTATCACGGAATATTCCGCGTATTATGTATGAGAGTGACTTGAATCCTATTTACTAAGGCGACGATAATAATGATGATGATGATGAGGGTGATGATGATGATGATCATGGTCATAATAATAATATCAATATTTTATCTGTGAGTTTTATTATTCGCAATATGTACATACGCAGATCGGGCATGCATCCAAAACACATGTGTACTATGTATTCACCCGCAGCGCGTTTCAGTGCTGCAGAAAATTCTGTAAACTGCTTTGAAGTTAGTAATGTTAGCATAAGGCTTCCAAGAGCTCTCTCGGGAGAAAGGATTGATGGACGATTTTCAACGCCGCAAACTTGCGTTTAAACAGCATTCTCATCTTACACACATCGTTTCGTTTTATCCTTTTCGCATTTTGTAGAAAGAATTCCCGTAGAAACTATTTGTATTCCCAAAACAAATTGGAATTCTTAAATCTCGTATACATATAATAAGATTTTACGGGTAGCATTATGTTTCAACGTAATTTAAATTGATGTATTTAGAAAATATTCTTTTGATAATGTCATATCTTTGCGACGCAAGTTCGCGTTTCGTTTTTTTATTTAATTGCAGCGTTATGTATACATACATATACATTAATTTGTATGTATAAAAGTGTTATTAGCAGCTGTCGATTAAAATATTACTATGGATCTTTACAAATTCTTAAATAATCTTCTTAGTACCTAACCAGTTTCATTCATAATAATATGGATTTTTAAACAGTATTTAACTGTTGTATAAAAAACAGTTTTCTTAAATAAGCTTTAAACAGATACCTATGTGATGTGTTGTAAGTATTTGATAATTTTAAACTCATAAAAATGGTGAGAATTTCGTGTGATATCAAGCGGAAATAGGCAGTTCTGTTTTAAAGATGGGTCTACTATTGCCACCTGTGTTGCTCAATCGTTACAGTTTCAGTGGATTAAATTCGCTTCAGTAGCTATTGCAAAAATGTATTTCATGTTTGGTTTCCATTAAAATTCTGTAGCCGGCAACGTTACAGAGTTGTGTATTTGAATAAGTGATAAAAGAGTAAACCATTCGATTAGTGGAGATAGTCGTGCAGCTGTTTTGGGTCTGATAAAGCAGCGAAAATTTTCGTGTAATATTCTCTCTATTGCATGACACGATGAAAATTTAAAACGCTTCTAAATTTGAAATCTTATGTTTTTTTATAATACATCCTAAACGTACAGAGAAAATTAAATTAAAATTAAAATTGTTACAAAAGCGCATTCTCACAACAATTATATTATTTATAATATATGAAAGCTGTTATTTCAGAAAAAACTAAAGGGAAACTCCAAAACTAAGAAAAAACTTCAGGAATACTTTCACATACTTTCCTAACAAACCGCAAATTTGAGTTCAAATTCATTGAAAGGAGAAGGAGTCTAAAAGAAATTTTAAAATGGTTCTGGCAACAATTTATAACCACTATCTTCTTCAAATGTGTGAAATTAAGGATAGGTTTAGGTCCCTTTTATTCAAACTTTTTCACTTTGAATTTACAAACTAGAAATGTGTCATGAAACATGTATACGAGTTATTTTTTTCAAAAACCGCAATACTCATTACCATTTGTTTATATCAATGCTTGTGTGTTTGTGTTAAATATTACGTTACAATATAATTATTTTGTATTCATGTTTATAATTACTAGGTCATTCCTTGGAGAGAAAATGCCATAGAAGATTTTTTAACTTTATACCAAGATCGACAATGTGTATTTTAATCATACAAACTGATAATGAGAACGTGTTATAAGATATGCGCGGATATCATAACTTTATATTTCATTTTAAAACAACGTTAATGTAGAGAGCGTGGTGGACGTCATAAGCATGATTAAACGAAACATATTACTTGAATAAAAAACAAAGAAAACACATGTTTTGTAATTTTTGTATTAACTTTTGTTTTTCATATAACACACCACGTTTACAAATGCCGCAAATGGGATGTTTTACTTTAAATCGATCATTACTGGTGGTCGATGCAAGGAATTTTGACGAAAGTCGAATATGATGTAGTACACTATGTAAATAATTGTGGGAAGATCAAGTTATCATTCGGCTGGTTTAGATTTTGTTTACGAAATACAGGCTGTCAAAGTTAACAATCTCTTTTACACTAAAATAGGCTGTATAAATGAATTTTTATCTCCGAAACTATCAATTGCACGAAGTTCTCTTTTATTTTAATCGAAAAGGGTTAATAGAAAGGAATAGAAGAAGTGAAAATACTAAAATATAATAAGGTATATTATGTATAAATGATTTATTAATTAAGAATGTTTGTGAAGAATTTTAACGCCACGTAAGTTTTACTTTTAAAATTATCTTAAAAGGCTATGCCCGTTTGCTATTCTCGTACCTAGTACTTGATTGCCAAACTTAGAATATTTCTGTGTTTCCGTGCCAAATTTTTTTATTTGCGACAATGTTCAGGCGTGGGTCAGTTCCTGTATGCGGACGTTAATGCAGATACAGTGCCGCTGTACTAAACAATAAGCAGCGCATGTTTTTGACAGCTTATAGTACTTTTGTCTCTTTTGTATAGGTACGTGAAATTATTAATGAAGTGTAATAAACTAATAGTGGAATGAAAAATTTTAAGATAATTACTTTCTAAACATGTAAGATGTATATCTTACACTGTTTCCAGATTTACGTACATCAGTGGACAACTATTTGGAACAATTCTATACACTCAGAGAAGCAGGGATTTTTTGTCTTAAATTAACAAATTAACTTTAGTAACTTTTTAACGCGATAATATATAAATTTATTGAAATAAAACACATTGGAAGTATCGCCAACATTATACGATGTGAAAGATACAATTTTAAATTTCAGGATATGCTTTAACAATAAATGGATCGTTAAATGAATTTATTGATTTAATTAATTTCTGGGGTTTACGCTACACACAAAAATGCTTATTCTCTGGTTAGAATTATTGTACCATTTATAAAGATTTACTTGTTTGGATGGGAGAGTCAAAGGGTCGAGTAACATGTCGTATAAATCTGGTTAAATGACCAGTATAAGACCTTCCCACATTGAGTCAATCATTTGGGATTACGTCAAGGGTTTCGGTGGAATTGAAATATATTGCTCTCCCCACCCGAATGAGGGGAGGAGTTCGTGTCGTTTATTTTTTATTCGAATGCAAACCATCATTTTCGATTTCCAGAAATGTTGTGCAAATACGGTTATAGAAACTTCTATATTGCGAAAATTTCATACTGTGATTCAATACTTATTTATATAACATAAATAGTAATATAAATATATTATTTTATAAAAATTGGTGAACCAAATAAATAATTGATGTAACGAATAGGTACAACCTTCTTTTATCTTCTAACATATTATTCTCAATAGCTGTGTAGTAAAAGTGTCAATAACTATTTTTTATTTCTTAAATGACAAAAATTTTAGGGAAGTAGTAAATTCTAGTCTAGTAAAATACAGTAAATGTTCCTATTAAACCCGACGAACGGGGCTGGCGACGGACGTACGACGCGATGCGGACACTATTCCATGCGACCGATGCCGTGAGTGAGAAAACCGAAGAGCGAGCGAGAGGGAACGAAACAGTTGACAGTTGCCGTCGACTCTTCCATTCTCTCACTCTCGACCGAAGGATTCCAAGAAATGGTGGGGATAGTCACGGGGCGTACTACACATGGCAAAACGGGACTATAACGAGGATTTACTGTATATATTAAAAAGCAAACATGACACTACATTATGAAAATGGAAACTTTTTACTTAAATAATAAGAATAATAATATACAATTAAGTAGGTATCCTTATATTTGAGAAATAATGTGATGAACGTGCAAGTAAAATTAAATTGATATTGAAAGGGAAGTCAAATGTTCATTACAATTAACAAAATGAGTAAATAAGTTATGCCTTTTCTAGCTAATAAATAAATCTCCATTTTATGATAAATATTTTCTACAATTTATTGCTTAATAAAATAAACACACAATAATATATATTATTTTAATTACTTTTTAAGTTAACCACATTCTTGTTAATTTAAGTTACTAAAATAATTAAAAAAATAATAACCTGTTGATTTGTTTCCAGTGTCTATTTTAAATCCCTAAAACTCGATCGTTTCTTGAGGTGGAGATATTTTTATCGGCCCTCGTGCACATAACGATACTGAATTCCAATCGATTCCAACCACCGACTCCTCTAAAATAATAAATACTTTGCTCGATTGTTTACATGACGTGATTCCATATGATTCCTCGCGATTGAACATGACTTCGACCTTTATGCTGGCACACACAAGAAATTGATCTTCTTCTTTGTTAGAATTCTTACCCTTAATCGAATCGCCAATGAAAATATTGCGGCGAAATTTGCCTGAAGTGTTGGATAGAAGCGATGCATCCTGATTATTTTCAAACATCGACTGGCTGCTCAAAGAATTGAGAAGGAAACAACAAATTTGTCTATTTATTATTACCATACCTTATATTTATTTTCTTGAGCAACACAATTTTAATGTTTTTTTATTTTCATATATAATTTACATAAGTTTTGCACGGAACGAACGGTGCTGTACAGAAACGGAATAAGAGGATAATATCCTGTTGAATACAAATTGAAAAATGATGCAAAATCGCAAACAAAAATTTCCATATAATAGATTATGAAAGTCTTTTCCTGCAGAATGCTTCTATAAAGAATCCAAGATTTTTAAGGGCAACTAAAAATGGAATAACTAGTTCACAAGAACTTGTCATTTTAACAGCAGTGGCATAAGCTCTTGTGGGACGTAAAAGGCGTTCTAAAATTATCCTAAGAACGTTCTGTCTGTAATTTGTTGGCATAAATTCCAAACGCAGTCTTTGCTCTCGAACAGATGATTTTCGACGTTGTTTAGATATTTCTGAATGGGCTGCCCACTAAAATAATAATATTTTCGAAACTATTCTGGTCACCTATAATATTACATAACATAGGAATGTTGCTAACTTAAAAACTTACATTACCAGTCAGTTAAGAATACACAGTATCTTATACAAAAGAATTAACATCAGTGAAGTGTGTTTATATCACGTTGTATTTTTAGAAATTTTACCAGTGTTCCATACTTCCTGGATAGATCACTGACCAGCGGGTCAAAGTACCCGCGTTTCTAAATAGAAACATTACCAATATACAGAATGTATCAGTGTGAAAGATTCTTGTTTTAACTACAGCCCTTTCAATCACATCCATCTCTATTTAGTGAGCACCCACCAACCGCCACATTCTGACAGCTTTTACGATATCTAAACTTTTTATTCCAACGACCTTTGACTTTGACCAGACATCGCGTCACCGAAGTTTTGCATTTTTATAATCCTTCATTTCCATGAAAATATGCTCCAAATTCTATCTCCTCCTCTGTTTTAAAATCGCTGGAAAACTGCTTATTGCAGTTAGCATGTTGGCAGTCAAAAGCATTAAGGCCCGCGTGGAATGAGTTATCCATGAGTTATTAATGTATATAAATAATTTTTAATTTCTTCGCTTAACTTTGAATGGGCGAGGATTTCCTGAAGAAAATGAGCCTAAACACGACCACATTCGGAGCATTTTTAATTCCACGCAATGTGCAATTTTCAAATTTCAAATTGGTTTAAATTTCGTGTGACAGAAAGCAGTCCGAATGAACTCGTGTTTGGACTCATTTTCATCGGGAGAACGTCGCGAACCTTTTAGTATCACAATCCCAGTTGTCAAATTTAACAGAAACGAAGGGAGAACGGAAATATTCTCTGTACGTGCAGCGCACATGGGCGACGGAGCGCTCGCTTCGAAGAGTTCCCGACAATGGGTGGGATAATAGCTAAATACCATTGAGTGCTTGAGAGGGAGAGACATTCCACAGATTCCTTACTTACCCTGCTTTCCCAACTCCGTCAATATTGCTTTGTAGAACTTTAATGCGTATGTGTTATCGCCACGAAGGTAAAGGCAACGACTTCATTTTTAAAGTTACTTCGTTACATTCTTTCATCTATTTTATAATTATTAGCGTCTCGTGCGTTATGAATCAAGGCTGAGCGACTGCGTAAGCCAAGTATTAGTGTTAGAATTCTAGGAGTTTCCTCTTAGTATGTCGGATGAATCGATGGCTGGTTAGCATTAGAAGTCTTAGGAAATTATAATGTGTGGATGACCCCATGGGAGTTCCGTAGATAGCTACTAGGAAGTTGGCTATAGATTGCTGCAAAGACTACGTTACATAAATACAGGGTGTTCGAAAATAAGACGAAAATCAAGATCGATGAAATTGCGTTTGAAGCTTCGTTTCCGGGTTATTAATTTGTTGGAAATACGCGTGCAAAGCGTCTGACGCGAGGGACATAGACTACTTAGACCCGGCTAACGTGCGGCGGCAGTAGTATAAATCCCTCTCGTCAGACGCCCTAAACTTGTAAACAAAAAAAAATATTTTGCCTTGATTCTACTATCGGCTGGAATTAGAAGATGTATTATACGAAAAAGAAGGATCAGGTTGTCATAAAATTCACCGTTTTGAGAAAAACTCATTTCTCCATTAATTATTATTATATATGACTGAATTTTTGTACACCTTTCGGAAATGATAGTAAATATGTGTGAATAATGCTTTTCGATAAAAATTGCGTCTTTTTTGTGGGTCGTTCCTAAAGAGAATAGAGGATCTCGTTCCTCTAGACGAGAATACCTCCTTAATAGATATATATTTATAAGGATATTTATAGTCTATTGTGTATCATAGACGCATATAGAATGTCGAAGATTTTAAAGAAAAATTAATTTTAGTTTGTAGAACAATGGATGCAATCAATTTCATGGTAGCCGCTTCTAATAACTTAATATAAACGGCAGATTTCTTTGTTGCACAAGAAGCTTCGTAATTCGAACATTTACTTGCATAAACTATGTAATTATGGAATTACTCGAATATGGTTTAATTTAAAAAATTCAAACAGTGTTTTAGAAACATTCATTATCCTGATTGGTTGTACTTTCAAAATAGATAAAGTTTTGTTTGCAAAGTTGTTACTAAATTATTGCAAGTGTCTGAAAAATCATCCAAATCGTTGGGATGTATATTCTCTATACTAATTATACTTATTCAATAAAAAATAATATTTGAAAGTTTCATTAGGTATTGCTGAATTTTTGTAAACGTCTGTACGACATAATGTGTTTCGGCGATATCGATTCTAGTCTATGCAGCGATAGCTACTCTGTGTTGCTGACAGTAGCAGAGATCCATCGATAAAGCAGGCACGTTGACATTTTGAAGCTACTTTCCAAATTGAGTACTCCTCTGGAGACAGGCATGGCAGACAATCAGTTTGAGAGTTATTCTGCTACCAAAGGAGATTAAACGTCTTGCGGATGATAAACGAAGGGAATGCATTCACACGTAGTTTTGGGAAAACAGAATATTTAAACAGTTCCGAGCAATGATAAAATAATGCTGGCATGTGGTTTTTTATCTACCTATCGACTTAAATTATAAACGCAGGGCCAGTTGTGACATTTTTTAGATTGCTGTACTTGAAAGTTTTTAAGTAGTAAACTACTAATTTTTATTGATTAAGTTTGTGGTTGGTCAAAATGCACATAGGGAAGTTTTTTTTTAAATAAAGTATTATCAAAAATATATAGCCATTACTGCTTAAACGATTCATTAGTAATAAAAAATAAACGAATATACAAAGTTACAACTTGTTTGTTAAAATGAAGTGGCTGTCTTCGAAATCGTAAATATTGATTTATGTAATATATTCATCGGTCTTGTTTTAAAAAATGAAAACAGATATAAAGAAAATTGACACATTACAATTAATAATAAGTTTGAGTAGTTCAACAAAGTGTTCTCTGAAAATGGGAAGCAAGTCAGTCAAGTATTCATTGAGATGTTGTGATCGTTGATCATTGAAAAAGCGAGTTTGAGAAAATCCTGTTCAAATACATCTCACAAAAGTGTGTACAATGCAATAGCAAATAAAGGGAAGCCATGTAAAAAAAATATTAGAATTCAAAATTCTGATAAAAACAGTAACTATTAATCTGAGAAGCAAAGGGTTGTATTGCATTCAGGAACTCCTTCGTTCAAAGTTCCACAATTTCTTCATTACATAGGTACCAACGCAATATTTTAAAAAGAAGTCCACAAGATTTCATATTTAAAGAAAATCTAAAAGTGAAATATGCATTCTTTTCAAAGTGCCCAGACACTTTAGCCCCTTAAGGACTTCCCTTCGTTCATAAAATGTGTGGAGTACTCAAAATAAGTCACTATAATGAGCACTCAATATATTATATGCATTGCCACAGGGAAAATGCATAAAACATTCTTCCTTAAGAATTACCCGAGTGGAGAAATTTGAACTCTCTGCATGTGATATGGATGAAGAAATTGAGTTGGAGAAAGCTCTATATGCTTCGGTGCAAGGGACTGGTTACTGCTGCCATTTGTCTGTCAGATGGTCCTGGATCTCTCGACATCCTATCGCGTGCTCTTCCTACTCTGATCCTGAGTGTTCGAACAAACCTGCTTTGATCCCTATCAACTGTGATAGGTGAAGAGGGATCTGTTCGCCACAGGACGCATATGAATTGCTGGATATGTAAATTTCGCTGGATATCGTTGGTGTAGAAAAGTTATCCATCAAAGATGCCGAACATCTCCACTTTACTCATCCGTTTACTTTTACATCAAACACTTATTTATCGGCGCGATCATTATTGTTGCATTTTAATTAATATTATTACATTGCACTATTTACGTTATGCTAATTGACTGTAACGTGTCTCATAACACAGGAGGGATAAAATAAAAAGTCATTCCTTTACTGAAATGTCTCATAGTACTTCTAAAAAATTGATATTATATATATGTAGATTAATAAAATGTAAAAAGTTTCATTATTTTTCAGTAAATGCATCAGATTATAATATAAAATGACAAGTCACGTATGTTACAAACAGTACTGTTCTCAATATATACATATTATTTATCTACCAAAACATTTATTACGGCATTCCTAATGAAGTGCTAATTACTGGGAAACTTCGTAATAATACTTATTACAGATTTCGATGAAATCTAATTAAACATGAATACTTCCTTTTCTAGCAAGAAAATCCCCATTAAATATTTGTTCGATACATTAAGAGTTTCGAAAGTTTGAAGTACCTTAACAACTTACCGATCACTTTAATACATTTCCATTAATTCGCGGGTTTCGATTAAAGCTCTCCGGAAATAGGTCACGGGTTGAGCTTATAGGAATATTATTGATCTTGAGCATTAAGCAAATGATCCGACGTCGTCGTCTCGCTAATTACGGACACTTGGAAATTTCGAAGACCAAACTAGGCACAAAGCAGTGACGATGATAGTTCCCTTTACAGAGAGGACTGAGGGAGACATTACACTAAAGAGGCTTTGTCGGAGGACTGTCAGCTTGGTGGAATCTCAAAGGACCATTATTAATAATCTTAATAGCGATGATATCCCTATGAATTGAAAATAATGTACAGCGTGGAGCATATAATTGAATATTGTCAAATATATTGGTAACAATGTTACTAGGCGAAGTTGAAATGTTTTAAAGGGACCAACCCTTACGGATCCATTTGATTGTTCGAGGAGATTTCAATTTTACATTAAATCATAGACCTCATTTACTACACTATAGTGCACTAGCCAAAAATACTCGTCGTTACTCGGGTTTAAAACTATTCTAATATATAACTTTGAAATTAACTGGTGCCTTGCTTAATTATTACGCAATGCTTACTTGCAATTTACATATACATACTTCATTACGCAACGCTTACTTATACAGTGTGCCCGTTTTAACTGGAAACGGTGAAATATCTCGCACAGGGCTGACGAAATTAAAAAATTATTCTTATAAAAGTTGTTTCATATAGAGGGGACATCACATGGAATAGAATAATATAGATAGTTTCTCTGCAGGTGCATAAGTGGGACACTTATTTTACACACGTAAAAGCAAACCCCCTCGTCAACTTATTCCTTGAAAGCTTCATTACAAAATGTGTATTTTTGGTTCTTGAAATTGTACAATATTGTAAACAATAAGATATGAATGAATATCATGTACGTTTTTCACGGATGAAAGAGGATATTCGTGTATGAATGTTCTTCTTCAAAATATGAACTCTACCGTGGAAATGGACATATTATACATTTCAATATATTCTGAATATAAAAACTTATATTGAGATCATGGGAAATGTAGAAAATACGTATATACATAATATTTACATGTATATTTCCTTTACCAAAAGGTTAAAAGAGAAAGGTATTTCTGCGTTACGTATTATCGATTTATTCTAGGGAGATATCTCTCCCGAAGTAGGTACCGTGCGTAAATCACCTGTATTATAAGAACAGCTGCTTTTGGCACATATACCTGACCATTGAAATGGTAAAATTGTGTTTTGAATTCAGAGCTTAATATAGGTCTTTGTTCGCATGGTTCCCTTATACACATTGATAATTGAAGCATTCTCTATTATTCTGAAGAGGATCGCTTAATACTGGTAGCAACAAAGCTTATCTTTTGTAGTATTACAGTAATAGTTTATAATTCATGTTTACATTTGTCATCAAATTTCTGCATGTTACAGTATTTGATCTGTAAATGTACACGTGTAAATACTGTAACGTACTATAAAAAACGCTATTTTTTAACAACAATTCTAATGAGTTATACAGATGAAAAAAAAATGCAGAAGATATCAAAAGTAACTAGAGTTTAGTAATTCAGAAAATTACAATTATTGCTTTATTGCGTTTCATGTAAATATGAAATTCATGTGTTACTTTAAAAGATTGTTCGCGCAGCTAACGATCGTGATAGAAGAAAACAAATATTTCAATTACTTTCTCCCTTACACGTTTGTTTGTATAACATACAGTGTATCCCGCAGTGAGTGGCATATTTACGAAGCAGGTTATTCTACACATAGGAACAAACCCAAAGTATGCAATAAATTTTTTTATAAGAGCCTTCGTTTCCGAGAATATTAATTTCAAAAGTGAAACACTCGACAACAAAACGTCCTTTTAGTACATGTTTACCGCAAAGTTTCATTTTAACTAATTCCTTGCAATTCCCAGATTTTTTTTATTGTAGAATAATTAAAAACGAGTAAGAGTTTCAAAGTATCTATATTGCAAAGAGTGTTTCAAACAATACCTTTGACGCTTTTTATTGTCCCAGTGAACATATTAAAAAAAAAAATTGGACATCCAATTTCAAGTCAAAATCGATTTCGTAGCACATTTTTTAACAGATCTCCGCCAATCTAGAGTTGTAGAATCACCTGTGTAAACTATGACATATCATTTTTTTACACCCTGTATCTGCCGTGGTTACGAGACCGATATCAAACCTGGCAGATCCGGCTTTTCCCAACGACTTCAATGCGCGGAATAAATATTTATTTCGGAATGGAAAGGTTTTTGGTTTGTGGCAAATAACAGCAACAAATAAATCCAAATGTTATTCTGACAACACGTTGCATTGCATTCTACTGTTGCTAATTTATCTTGATATCACAAGGAAGCAAATGTTTCGATAGGAATTATTAACATTTATGTGTAACCGAATATCTTGTAATTTTTTTTGTTCAATATATTGACATTCTCGAAACACGTTTAAGAGTGCATATTTTGAAAGGCAGTAAGTATTATTTAGTATTCTGCTTATTTGTCTTTGCCATTGTATCGTGAGAATAAAGGAAACATTCGATACTTATATTCTCATATATGCACTTTGTTCAATCTAGTGTTTCTCTAATGAATAATTGAGTTATTTATTTAGTTAAACGAGAGTCCTCTTTATTATTCTTAGACTTTAATTTCTACACATTTTATCAATGATTTGATGATCAAAAAAAGTCAATTACCTTTCTCTAAATATTGCTTCGGTTATACGTTATACCACTTTTAACAGCGATCGATGTAACGTAAAGCCACATGAATGCTAGATTTTGGAAGGCTTTAGACTAGAGGATTACAGTCAGACTCAACCAACTATGGACATGTGTAACGCCTGGATATTGTTTATCTGTATGTCCCTTGTAGCAAGTTTGTCTCGAGGGAATAGAACATATGACGTCAGTTGATGCTGCTACGCCTCCATTTTTAACCATGATACTTTAGAATCGTTTTAAAAAAAATCAATATTCGGTAAAACTTCCAGTATTCGTATTAAAATAGGGAAATTTAATCATTCGAATAAGAAAATTTTCTGATAGTGGAATACTCACTTTCCTCTGTATTCTAAAAAATTTCAGAGGAATTGTTTGTCGAGGAGAAATAATTCTCGTAAAAAGAATATTGTTTAAAATTCCGTTCTGAATGGCGACGCGCATATATTTTATTGATATACATTCGACGTCACAGAGAGGGCGTTATAAAGTAAACAAGGGAGCGCTTCAAAGTAAATAAGCGAGCGTTAGAAAGTATACAAACAGTTGTGACGGTGAAACAATGAAACACGGATGTTGGAATACGAGAAAAGATTGATGACAGCGTTTTTTGAGAGTTTAAAGCAATGGATGAAGTTAAATGAAAAAATAGTATTACATTTGTGTTTCTAAACTATTTACCGTAAAAACTTTCAGTTGCTCTGTCTTCCATTTAGTTCCCTAGCCCACGAGGCAAAGCCAGTTTCATTTAAGTTTGATTTTAACGATAACTCTGTGCACTGTGCACCACTTGAAACTCACCGCAACCAGTAATCACTTTGTATAACTACATTTAAATGGCGTTTGAGTTACTGCGAACTCCTGCACTGGAAAATATAATACTGTAATAGGCAAGGACAAAGTCTCATTGTTTACGTATATAAATGTATATACAGAGAGGATCTAAGATCTGGATACAATTATACTATTACAGTCTCCTTAAAAATTTAAGAAAATTAATATGGAAGGGAGGTTAATAATTTAGGTAATTATTTAGAAAATATGTTGTCGGGGGCATGATTCTGAACAACTTTCTCCTATACATGTTACCGTCGCTTGATTTTAGTTTCCGAGATATTCGCAAAAAACTGTGATCGGTAGTTGGTTTGGGTTAGATGAATAAGCGCCCCCTCCATGAGGGGAGCGCCAACTTTTGGGAGATTTAAGATAAAAAATGTTTAAATATCCCAAAAGTCCTAAATTATCTACCAATCATAGTTTTTTGCAAATATCTCGGAAAATAAAGCCGAGCGATGGTAACATGTGAAGTTGCTCAGTATTTATGTTACTTTTGACAACATATTTCAAAGTCATCGAAATCGGTGATGACTGCCCCTTTGTAAATAATCACCATAATTTATTCTGAATGTGAAAAATAAGTGAAATAATTTTTTCGAGTGTAAATGGTTATTTCATATGTTTAGTGATGTAGAAGGGGAAGGATCGAATCTTTGTAGGATTCGAGGAAGACAGATTGAACAGAGACGTCGACTTATGGATTGCATTTGTGTCATCAAATAATAAAACAAAATATTGAGATGTGGTATCATTTGTAAATGATTAAGTCGAAAATTAAGATTTGTGTTTTCCAAATTTGTTAGGTCAAGTTTGAATGGAATGAACGTTATTCAGCTGAGTATGGGCACATTAAATATGATAAGCTATTGAAGGCACTTTCGTGCCATAATATATGCTAAATCTGAATAGACAATGCTAAATTTTGGGTGGGATGAAAACGGTATGTGTAATAGGGTGGAACGAAATATAGACGCAAAATATTTTTTTATTCTTCATGACTTCTAATAGTGGACAAAAGTTGAGGACAAATAATGGACAAATTTTTTGAAGTGCTGCAACCCTTTCAAAATTTAATATTTCAATAAATATTAATATTTGAAAGGCTTGCGGCATCTCAGAAATTTTTTTGATCACGTTCAAACATTGGCAGCTTAAATACCATTCTAAAATGCAACTTTTGACCACTATTAGAAGTCACGAATAGTAAAAAAATATTTTTCTCCTATATTTCGTTTCACCCTAATGCGTAAAGATCCGTTAAGTTGAGATTTAATTAAATGTATACATGGCATTTTTTCCATAATAAAAAGCGGAAATTGATCGAATAAAAAAACATTTAGAAATCCTGAATATATTGTCCTCTAAAATTTGGTTGGCAAAAATTGGCTTAGCAACATTCTCAACCACGAGCTGGAGAAATATTTCATCGGTTAAATGGAACATTCTTCGGTTAAATGAAACGTTCGCAAGTGAAAGAACACTTCAATTTAAGCTTGATAATAACTATTTCCCCGTGTGGAATGCTGAAATTTCTCTACTTTAACGATTCTACATTACAGCTCTTTCGAGAGTGGAATGTAATTGAATTCTTCCTCAGCTAAGGTTTTGGCACCGTTTTCTTACGATTTCATTAGAGTAATAATAATCAAAATTCTTTCAAGCGTTTGCACAGTCGACAGAATCCATTTTTATACACAAATATTTGTTTAAATATATTCATGAGACATTGAGCTCGTAATTGACAATTTATGTCTACACATTCTGATATTAAAAAGGAGTTGTAACATAATCTATAAACAGAATTAAAATATACTTTTTTTTAAATTGGTAAACGTGTCTGTAGATAATCTTTACATTTTGTGTTATTCTTTATTGGCCAATTCGATCGTTTGTGGTCTTACGAACGCGGGGTAATCGCGAATGTGATGTTACGGCGTTTTAATAAATAAGAACGATGTTGCTGCGCCACTAGTTAATAGTTTAGGTCGTATCCAACGCCGGGCAGAAATAAATTTTTATTACAAAATCTTTTGTTTTTACATTCTTCACGAGTATGTACTTTTGTTTCAGTTTTATAATAAAATCTTTGTAAAATAAAAGAAGAGCACACTGTTCATTTATTAAAAATGCAAAAATCTAATAAAAGAAGTGTAATTACACTTTTATTTCATTATTTTCAGTTTTAATGAATTCATTCATTCACTCTGTACATCTGCATTTCACATAATATATTATTAAAGACAAAATAGAATGAGGTAGGGTTTATTATATCCCTAAATCCATAAATGAATTAATCAGCTGGTCAAAGTCTTTGTGAAGAAAAATATGGATCTTTTACAGATAGTTTCTCAATTCTTTAGCACGAGACTTTTCATCCATAGCGTAATACTAATATGTCGAAGAAATTTTTTGTACGTCGACACGAATTGCTTTGTCAAAACGTTTTCTGTCCGCCGGAATCGTTTGCGGCAATAGTTTCCTGTATGACGCCTTTTCCACAACCGAGAGATATCTTTTTTCTTCTTTTGTAAGGATGGATTGTTCACCTATATTTCAGCACAATGCATTGTCAAATGAGAACATGTCAAGCTCTCTTTTGTTTATAATACTTATTCGCCCAAGAGTTTTTCTAAGAGAAAAATATCGCTCCTAGATAACCAAGATATTTGATTAAAATACTTCGATGAAAGATCCGATAATTTGATTAAAAAAACGTGATATATTTTTGCTTTTAATAAAGACTGTGGTTCCAATAAATCGAACGAAGTTTTGCAGCGACTTAATATATTACCATAATATTATTAACGTTTTATTGTAAGAAAATTGTGATAACAATCGTTGCTTCTGTGCATGCGAGTTCTGAATGTAGTTGCAAAATACGTTTGCATTAGTTTGATTTGTTTTCTTATCTGGGAAAATGTTTTTCCTCCTTTCTGATGTCTAGCTGAGTCGATGGCGTCCAAAATTTTAGCTCCTGTACTTGACGATAGTGGGTCAGTCGGGTTTTCTTTTTCAGCCGCGTGTTTTTCGGGGAATACCTAAGGCTATGTTCCCATGTGTGCAACGCGCGGTGCAGAACATGCTTGGAGCACTTCAAAAGGATCACCGTTCAAAGGCAGCGTGCACCGAAGAGCTGGCATAATTGTTCTGCTCCACTCGTTACAGATATGGGAAAGCAGCCCAAGAATTTATTTCATAATCCGTATTCTGGCTGAAGTACCTAGTTATACTATGAAGCGTTTTATAATAGATGGAACAATCAGCGAAGGCGCCAATTCTATGTGAAAAAATAAATAGAATAATTATAATGAAATTAATTTATGCGAGGTTTTGTTTCAGAGAAAATTCAGTGTGTATCATTTTATCTACCATTCATAGTTTACAACATCTATGATTAGAGTTGAATGGGATCAAGTTGCTAGAAAGTGTACTTGCAATCCAAAAAACAAAGTATAAAAGTTCATAATACAAGATATTTGTTAGGTAAATAAATTAATTCGTGGACTTTTTACATAGATTTTCCATAGACTTTCCCATAGAAAAACCAAAATACAGTATAATCTGGGAAATAAACCCCATCACTTTCTATACATTTAACTACACTATTCTTAAAGTAGATGGTGTATCGCCTTTCGAAAAAAAGATTTCTTCATGTGTTTTGAATTCCGACCCGGCCAGGTGATGCTGAATCGAACGAAACAGGTGGTAATCCGAGGGTGCTAACAGGAGAGGTTTTCAGGTGTCTGTTATATTTCGGACCTCTAAAACATGTCTGCAAAACCAAAGTGACCGGAGGAGGGCATCTGAAAACCTCTCCTTGTAAAACTGGCGAATAAGCCGCGAGACGGAAAATTTCCCAACTCAAGGAACATATCGACAGCTTAGTGCACAAATATTGTACGTCCACTTTTAGTGTTTTCGGGGAAAACAGGTTTAAAAATACAATGGTACACAAGATTCAGAGACATACAATGAACAAAAATATTATTTTTGACAAATTTATGAAATACATATAAATGTCAAGAACTATTTGTTGCATATAAAAACCCAAATTTCATAAAAAGTGGATCTACAATATTTGTGCACTAAGCCATCGATATGACATTCTTATTTACTTTTGTTGTACATATGAGTATGTGGCCGAGCGTTGTCGGGCAGTAGTATCACTTGCCGAGTTCCACTGCCGGTATAGATACGGTCTTTTCCCCTCGATTTCGTCACTTGAGGTTACTATAAGGCAGTTGTTTTTGTCGATGGAGCAATTCTTTTTCATTTAATTGCAAAGAAATAAATTGAAGTTGAGACTTGTTCTTTGGCACAAAATTTGTTAACATCGTCAGTTTGATTGACATCTACCTTGATTGACAATTGACTTTCAATCACCATTGGCAACTGTCACAACTCCGCTGCGAACTTTTACCTATCTTTACTCTACACGTCTATTGTGAATTAAATTCCTGAAAAATCTGTAACATATAAGTATTCATATGGAAAAAAAACTTTGACATTTTAGGTATGGTGTTTTTTAAATTATCCAAGATCCGTGTGTGAAATAGGGGGAGACGGTTTCAGAATACTTGAGAATTAAGTGGTTGCTATACATGTAGCAGTCGGGAGGTGTTCTAGTAAAGTTAATTCACAAGAGGATTCTGTAGTTAAAGAATTAGTGACTTTGATGAAACTTGAAGGGATGAAACTGCAGAACCAGTAATGGTAACTTGTAACACTTTAATTAGTGGCGGGGCCAAGTTCATTATATATATATATATATATACTCATGAATTTAATAGCTAACAGGCTTTTCACACGAGACACTTCCATGACTTACACACACTTTCTTAATCATTTTTATTTTTTTTTAAACCAGTGTTGTCTTTTATGAAGTAAACACAAAGTAGGCAAGAACAAGTGTTACAACCGTGCACATGCATTTCTTTTAATTATCTATATAAAAGGAAAATCAATTTTTTATAATAGTAGGTCCCACTTTTCCTTTTCAAGAATTGTGCTGATGTTCAGTAGTAATTGCTGAACTTGTAAAATGAACGCACGCATTTTAAGTCGAGTGCTTACAGTAATGTAGAGCGATAATCGTTAAAACACATCATGGAGAGGCATTTGTCGGCGGCTCTCTCGCGAGAACATTTGAACGAAATGCTACACTAAGTATAAACACAATGTTCACAATAAACAGCTCACTAAACAACAAATTACCGATAGTTTCGTAAATTTGCCGGAGTTTGGAATCTAACTGATTAATATTTTACCAAGAGAGTTTTATCTGGGCGACATTTATAATCCAATTTCGTAAATTCGTGCGCTTTATCAGTCACTATAAGCTTCCCTCTGATTCATTAGACTGCGCGAGTAATTCATACGAGGACAAAATCCACTGCCAACTAAAGCATAATAATAATTCAGACATTTCAACCAAAACTGACATCGTTACTGAAAACGTTCCACAGTAATGATTAACGATCTTAAATATATCGAACTGAATGGAATACCTATACGATATAGTGCTCGATGAAAATATTCAAAAAGCATTCCTCTACTAATGGTTTGACATTAATCACATCTGATTTAATTATAATTGCAGTTCGAAAATCTGACATTTTTTTATGCCATCTGATATTAATTCTACCTATCTCAACTTTAATCTTAATTGCTGATAATTTTAAAATGTACATTAATATCATATCAAAAGAAAACTTTTACATAGTTGTGTCACAAGCATTTGTAAAAATAATTATGACAGTAGTTTCATTTATCATGCTTTTATTCGAGCTCCAATTCCTATCACAGAAAACGGCATACCTGAAGTGAGAACTAAAGGCGTCGTATACTTGCCTGTTTGGAAATTTGACTGCCATTCAAATGGCGTAATAAACTCGCAAGTAAAAGTAACAGCGTTAGTATGGCATCATGGTCGTATAGTTTATATGGGTGTCAGATTTTATACCGAACAGGATATCACACAGGTATAAAAGTCTTTCCCAGATGTTTCTGCAGAATCGTAAAGTTCAGTAGTGGTGCCTAGAACTGACAGTAGCGTTTAAGATGAAGCGGGGCTATTTTCATTTGGTCATTCTCCACATGACTGTCCTATTCGGCACCTGGTAGCATAATTTAAAATATGGATTTAATTGGTTCAGGGGAAACGCTATGCGGACATAAAATGCTAATCTAGTTTTATTAAAAACCATTTGAGATTGAACCACAGAAAACTGTTTTAGGACTCAGTGTGTTGAAGTTAATAGTGAAAGGTAGGGAAAGGAAATGAGAAAATTAAGGGAGAAAGCAAAAGTAATCAAGTTTCGTATTAATGTGATTTTGAATTCTTACATTGACGTCGATTTGAAAAAATATTACATATTGGGTGGACGGATACTTTTCTGACTAACTGTATCTAGGAATCGGTTGAAAACGCCCACTTGTGATGAGTGAGGAAGGTATTGTCACACGGTTTTAACACTGCTAGAGGCATCGGCGTGTTTTTACGCCAAGAGCTTTCCAGCAGTTGCCCAGCTGTACCGTATTTTCGCGTCGATATTTTCTGGAAAGCATTGAAAGCATCACTTTGAGAGGCGTGATGTTTGACGAAATACAATCCTAAGTCGGTCAGGCCTTTCCGAGCGAACTCTTCTGACGTGAAAATTTTGTCCAATTCGCCTCGCGCTTTAAATTTTAATCTCTATATTTTCTATTAGATTGTTACGTGACTGCTATGAATGGGTGAGCGAAGCTTTTCTCAGGAAAATGAATTCTAATATACTACATCGTTGAACCAATTTTTAACAATACGCACTTAACCCCTGGATAGTTTATTAAAAATTTAAATTCCGGTTTAAAAAATTATATTTTTTTATGTTCTAAAATGCTTCCGTTCATGATAAAAATTGTAAAAAAATTATTTTTAACTTTATATTATTCTATTTTACAAAAGGGAGACACTGTCAAAGGGTTAAAAGTAATCCTGATAAAGACCAGTTACAAAATCTCGCTAAGTTAGTAATAACAGTTTTATGAATATGGAATAGAAAACATAAGAATTTAAATTTTCATTAGCAGGCAGCGGAACTTACGCTCAAGTGTACGCGAGAGAAACGGTTGAAATTCTTTCTGCGTAAAAACCAGGCTGACGTCGCTTAAATTGTTAAGTACAATGTTCATTTCAGCTTCGGTTCTTCTCAGATGTATGGGCGAGCATGTTTGTATTTCGGTAGGATCGTCTATCACTCTGAAGCAACCTTCGCCTGGCGTGCCACTAACCAAACCCATACATATAGGTACCTAAATTCCCTTTATCACTCTTCAGGCGTTTCCACACGAACTACTTCTGTGGCTCGCGACTGTTAATTCAGACATAATTATGTGGCAGAGGAAACTATGACTTAGCAAGGACCAGAAAATACAGACTATGTGTGGATATATAAAAAAAAAATGGTTTTCAGGTGCAAAAATTTTTGTATGAAAAGGCCTTTATACTCGCTTTATATAGCTTTTAGAAGTCTAAACATTTTGTGTCAAATACAACGCCATAAATTTTAATATGGTGTTTCCTTCCTTCCAGAAAGAATTATTTATTAAATATGACAAATTAATATAAATATCTTGAATTGCAATGAAATACCTTGTTTGTAAATAATTTAATTGTATTGGTGAAGTGTGAGTACCCTGTATAAAGATGAAAATATTTTTTAACGGTCTGGAATTGTGAAAATATACGATAAGATTTATTGCGTGTGCTCTGATTCGTTCTGCACGATTCTTTTATAAAACAAAGGACGCATTGCTTTAGCACCCCGTAAAAAGGACGTGACTCTTGATGAAACTAGATAGGCCGCTTAATTGTGGTTCTTAAGGCCTTTCATTACCAAGTAACTCTTTATTACAGCGCCATACTAACAAGGAAGTCTATGTTTCACAAGATGGAAGCTTTAAGTTCGTTGGTTATGCTCCCTCCTGTTTCTATTTTCTGAGAATTAATCTACAGATACAGTTTTCAAATACAAAATTATTTAAGACGTACTATTTAATTATAAATTGTACAGTATAGCAAGGTTGGAGAAACAGACTTCAGACACTATATTTCGTGCAAAGAGAAGAATATTTAATAGACTAATTAATTCTATTAAGATTGTAAAGTAAAATGTAAAAGACTGACTTACAAGGGAAGTTCGGCAACTCGAATACTCATAAAGATCTGAAGCTTTGTAGAAATGTAGCTCTAGTGATGTTAATAACGTAATTACTTTTTGATTCGGCAATAAAACGAGTCTAAGGATGAAAATAACCCTTCGAAAAAATTGCGAGTTTTCAGATTATTGTGAATATCTACTAAACTATAAAAGATATCAAAAAGAATTTAAATTCAAAGTTCTATAGTTTTGTATGTCCCATAAGGTGGCGATAAAGAATTTGCGAAAAACATTATTTTTTACAAAATTTATTTCCACCACACTTTTTGCGGTAATTCTTTATGGCCATATTGTAGGATATCGAAAGTCATAAAACTTTGAATTAAACTTTTTTTCGATATGTTTTACGGTTTCGCAGATATTTGCGATAATATGAAAACTACCAATTTCTTTGTGGGGGTGTTTGTAACCTTAGGACCATATTATTGTCAAATCAAAAAATAGTTATAATTTTCGCACCATTTGAGCTACAGTTCCGTAAAGTTTCAGTTTTTGAATTTCCGAGTTGCCAAAATTCGTATGTTAGAAATAGGGTAGGTACCTTTAAGGGGATGTGTCCTTATTCCTGTCCTTATCGGAAGAGATGCTTCATTTTGATGCAAAAGGTAATCGTATGAAAGAAACTTTTTTTAAGTTTTTTAAAATCATCTAGAAGTCATTATTGGGCAAACGTTTTATTTGAATTATTCAATTTTTTATAATTACTATCTGATAAATATGCAAAGATCACCTTGTAATCTCTGACAATACTACTTTGCATACTTCTATTTTGCAGTATATGGGTTTCCTGTTTTCTTTTCATCAGCAGGAAATGAAATACACACATGTTGTCAAAATTTCATTCTTAAACCTTCCTTCACGGATCTTCCATTTTTAAAATCTTGAATCTTGTCTTCAAGATGATTTTATCAGGATTTTACTGCACTTGCAATTTGCAGTTTGCATTCTTATGTAGTCCTGATAACTCCAAGCGCGATAACAGAAGAGAAGTAAAATCGCAGAGGTAAGAAGGCATTCATATGGAAATTTATGCTGCTTTGTGAGTCCATCCACTTGAAACGTGTTCGATGACACACTCGTGTTTAAAATTTAAACTATACTAAGTAAAATTGCTCTAAATAATAAACTTGACTGAATTGTATTTTCTTATTGTTAAGAAAAACTGCAGTTGTTTTGCACTCTTAAAACATGAAATAGAAATCAACAATATAATTGTTTAAATAAAGTTTTATTATTGGAATCAATCCCCATATAGAAATCCTCTTGCCAATCCATTATGATATCTTTTATTAGATTTTATTAATGGGCTTACTAAATCAAATGCTTCATTATAATGATTAATGATGTAATTGAATTTGAGTTACATAAGTGACCTAACAATCTATCGGAAGTTCATTCCATAATTACTTTCAGACATGTATTTGTATCTGCATTCAATGTTATCTTAACAATCATTTTACATCATTAAGTTGTTTGTGTATTAATTTAACTAAATATTATTCAAAAAAGTTGGAATGTATAAGTCTTGGCTAATAAAATTGTCCCTTTACAAAAAACAATTTGTTGAATATGTAGATGCAT
The DNA here is from genome assembly GCA_963971345.1 of Andrena flavipes. Taxonomy (NCBI): domain Eukaryota; kingdom Metazoa; phylum Arthropoda; class Insecta; order Hymenoptera; family Andrenidae; genus Andrena; species Andrena flavipes. Next base: position 65,917,996 of record OZ020480.1, read on the forward strand.
TGAAAATGTGGTAGCTACATACACTGAATTATTTTATCGTGCTCTTATAATAGTTTTACATAATCCGATACAATAGGGTTGCATCAAAATGCCCATTATAGTACAAATACAAAGTACTGGGAGTAAGTACTAGATTAGCTCAGAATTATTATTCATTGACAATAGCTAATACTGTTTAAATCCGGATCTAAATTTGTCCAAAGTGTGCACGATTTACAAATTTAGTAAAAGTACATTTATTTTGAAGTAGCTATTGATTTATTGCAATAAATGATGTTTCCAGTTAAACTGGAAACATTGATATTTTTAAAGCGATGCAATTTCTATGGCCACTGCTGTACATAAAGTACATTTAAAACAATGTAAGAGAGTAGATTACTCGTCAAATGAAATGTTTTCTGCCAATTTTTTTTTAAACTCATTTTAAATCCAACACACGTCTCTGAAAATTAATTAATGAAACACTCTTGAACTATGTTTTAAGTTTAGATACGTTTTGAAATTAATGAAATTGATTTTAAATGGGGATATTTAAAAGTCACCATTTTTACAATATCGCTGGTTTTATTACAATTTGTTTAAAGCTTCAGTTTGCAAGTTATTATACAGTATGAAGCACAACCCATTCGATGACCTTTCAATTAATTTCTTGGCGGAACGATCTTGTTCATAGGCTGTTATCTAACTAATATCACGCTAATAGCTTTTACGTAACCAACAGTCGATCATACCGCGAACTACAGATTTATTAAGTTCACCTACATAAGGGACTTGCACAGTTTCATATACCAGCTTGATTGAATTCGAAATTCAGTTATTCGTGCTTAATTGACCAATTAAATCGTCAATCGACTTTGTTAAAATAATAGCTTCATTAAAACAGCTGATGGAGTGGAAGGATAAATATCTATAATTTTTAGCGATGCACCTCATCCAAAGAATTCAGTAATAGAAAAAAGTGTTACTCTTCATCTGTATTATTTTTAAAATAAAATTTTTAAACAAATTATTCTCCAAACTTTATTGTCACATCTTGTAAGCCCGTGACTGGCAGCACTGAGGCTTCGCCACGAAAAGAAATCCCGACGTGCAAGAAGACGTTCCTGTTCTGGGGGATGAATAAAAGGGGTTGCTAGGAGAATAGAGGAGGCTGACGACGTCTTGATGTAATTATCTTCACTTCATCCTCCTTCCGCACAAATTTCCCGCTCTTTATCCACTGTCTACCGAGCTTTTAGCGGCAAGCGGCTCGCCATCCTGGAAATACGAGACTTTGGGACTAGCTGGAGGTTTTCTTTCTCACGGTTAAGTGGGCTGTTTCAACCCTCATCGAAGCAAAGCAATCGCAATCTTTTTAACGGCACTAAAGATTTACAATGTCAGAGACCGTCGTCTTTAATCAACCGGTAGAGATTGTTTACTCGCAATTGTCAGAAGTTACTTTTAAAAATTACTTACGATGGTGATCCAAGGTTATTTATTTCCCATTTCTAAATGGAAAGGATGGCTTTTTATATGCAAGTTGTACAACCGAATGTACAGTAATTTGAAATGGAAATTATTTGTAGTTTCAATTCTATCGAATTGGCGATGTTTAAGGAATTTATTTTCAAGTTTCTAAAGTTGTTAGAATTGAAAAATATTTGTTTGCAAGAAGTTTGGAGTATTTTGGTACCCTTTTGAAATGAGGGTGTAACAATTTCATTATAACTATTTCAAATATAAGTGTCATATAGCTTTAATCGTTATAAATATACTGAAAAAAATAATGACTAATTTAATAATAATAATAATAATAAAATTGGTAAATTTTTGGTATATAAGGACTTGTTGGGAAATATCAGTCATGGGTGAAATCGAGCTTTCACCAAACGTGACTGCATTTTTCCAGTATACGACAATACCAGTTCTTTGTCATCCTTATTTTAGGTCGCGCTAAAACCAGAGCGTCGAGTTTCAGTCGTCACTTTTCCTACAATATTTTTCACCGCCGCGCGTAAAATGCAACCATCTATAAAGCAGTTCTTCGATTACACACATTACAATTATATTTTGTTCAACAATATTTCTTTCTTGTTTTTGTCTTCGATAAAACTGAGAATTCCTGAAGTATGTATTTTTATTTGTAGTTATTAAAACTTATTCATGAAATCGGTTCTTCGATGAAAAGTTATTCTACATTTTCGAATTACTTTTCACCGAGGACCAATTGCACAGTTTTACTTAATAAATTCGTTTGATTCTTTTATTTTGGATGAATGGATAAAATTATTAACATGGAAGTTATATTTTAAAAATGAGTGGATATCCATTTCTTTTCCGCATCATCACAAATCATCGAGATAATTATAGTTCTATCTTAAATGATTTTCCAGAAACAAAAAAGTTCATGCAAATGTGTCCAACTTAACCGAATGATATTATAAAATGGAATTTGATTTACGTTATACTTTCCCTCGCAGGAAATGCGTGGAAATGTCCTCTTTTTAACAGAAATTTCACCTTTGTGTTTACAGAAGAGAGTGAGAGTTTTTCCTCGTCAGTGTGGAGGGAAGAAATCGATCCAGGAGAGATCATGATCCGATATCACCGAATAAACACCAGGACGTCAATGATAGCAGTAGGTAGACTAATAGCTTAATATATAAAAAAATTCCGCAGAAAAGTAACACTTACAGCCACCCAGAAAAATTTTCGTATACCCTATAAATTTGAAATATTACAAAAAAATATATTGAAAATATATCAAATACAGTAACAAATCTAGAAAATTTTGCAAAGTAGGTTTCAAAGTTCCATCTCATTAACCCCTCCGAATAGAATAAAATTATTGTTGCTACACGCTGGACCCAAACTATGCAAATTGTTGTAGGAAACATTTTTATGAAATTTTAAATATATGAGAAATATTTCAAGTGAAAAAGTTATGTGAAACACCTTGTATATTACCGGAATTGAATCTATAGTCTATACTGTTATTCAACTAAATTATTCCATTCACAGTGACATATCATATCAACGTCGTTTGCTTAGGGCACGTGACAAAAATTGAACTGGAGCTGAAGGAAGCTCCAGACGATACTATCCTTGTCGGTGCGGTGCCATCGGAATCGGACATGACCGCCGAAATCAATTCCACCTATCCACATGGTGAGTTGCAAACTTGACATAACCCAAGAGACTGTGATCCTTATTGTTTCATACTGGAAAGTGGAGTTGGGGCTATTTGAATAATTGAAGACTCTGCCGCAAGAAGGAGGCAGCTCCATATTTTACTGAAATTGAGTTATAGGTAGCATTGAATGTAAAATAATTCTGAATAGATTGGGTGCAAGGAAAAGGCAGATCCGATAATCCAGTCCCCAGTTATAATGATGCTAGTACTTGCACCCTATCTGGATTTAGTGAAAGAAGGGAAAGTCCACCCTGCCATAGAGAAAATATATTTTTGCTTAATAACAGCATTAAATGCTGTGTTAATATGTAGATTTTAAGTGCGTAAAATACTTGAAATATATGTCTGAAAATATTTTTTCAACACTGTTTTATTTAGTTCTCCACGAGTTAATACATTTCGAGATGTCCCCTTCTTGCTGCAAGGTCTTCAATATTCGAATACTTCACAACTACTTAAATATTACAACTACTCCATGAATATTGCAATACACCTAACCCTCGATTTCCACGATATCGTTTTCACACGGTCGTAGTGAAACATTTATTTTGATCAGCGTAATTTGAAAAGGGTGTTCCACCCCTAAAATATTTATTAGCAGGAACACAAAAAATATATTTCTAATATGTTTTAATACTTTAGAAATCCTGCGTTTTTTCTTCTTCTTCTTTTACTATTTTTTATATATTATTATTAGTAGTAGTATATATGGCAGCTTGAATGAAAAAAAATCTACTGTCAAAATAATTCTTTGTAAATTAATCAACTACTCAAATATGATATTAGATTATTTGAAGATTTGGATCACAGTCCAATTCAAGTGTTTGTTTTTAAGTTATAATTCAAGTATATTTGAAAAAGGATATTTAAATACAGCCCCCAATTTAAATGTAATATTCGAATGCTCCAACATTCAAATTTTATTCCTCGCACACTGAAATACTCGAACTGTTCAGATATTTAAACAGGAAAAAATTCGACAAATGCTGTGAGCTCCACAAGAAAGTTTCACGTTCTCTATGATTCCTATGTGCCTCGACATTTAAAGTTGTACAATACCAGAAAATCGAACAGACAATGTTCCTTTAAAACCATTCTACGGTTTTCTGTGATTTCTCTGCTTCACTGAGCTGCGTTTAATTAAGCTAACGTGTCTCGATTTGCATCTCTATTAGGTGCATTTCGCCAAAGACTACCACGTGGAAAATTCCGTGGATAGGTTAATTACAAACTAACAAGAAGGCACAATTTTAGCAATATGGTAAAAAAATCATACAGGACACATGTAATAACAGTAAAAAGCTAATCGATAAATTTCAAATAGTTTTACCTTCCTTGACCTTTAATCGAACATTTTATACAACTTCGTAAATAATTAACTGCTTGTAGTGTTGCAAGAAATTAGTTTCTTATTTCGTTGGAATATTACGTAATAATATGATACACATTTTATTGGAAAATTGTTTTTTATTTTATGATTAAATTACTGCGATTTATTATTAAATACTGAGCTGAGGTTTGAATAACGATAAGAATTTTCCTTAAAAGGAGAGCTCTAATTAATCAAAAGCGAACGACAAATTTTTTGAGGATGGGGGGAATATTCATTTATATTATAAATGTGTTTTCCAGGAACTAATTGAATCTTAATCACCATTAATGAATTGAAATTGATGCTCATATTTAATGAACTTCACTCTTTTTACGGAACCCATACATTCTTCTTACTAAAGTCTCGTATAAGAAGAAAGCTTACTAAAGGTAGGCGTTTATGTATGTTTTTATGTGCTATTTGAGGTATTTTAAAAGCATGAGTTCCTGAGTATTTAATTAAAGTAGTATTTTCACTTATAACATCATGTAGTAAATTGAATTAACATCTTTCTAAGTTATTTTGAAAAAGTAAGAAGAATTATATGAATCTAGTAAAATTGTTTCATCTTAAATTGGTTATTAAAAATCAAAATGCATTGTTTATATAATCGTTAATGTAATAGATATAAATTACTTTCCACGAAATGAATTTTCTAATTAACGTCATCAACATTCGTTTTCTCTTTTCATTTGCATTGTCATGAATACCTAAGAAATGGTATTTAATATTCGCGATCGAATAGAAACTCTTCTATATTTTGGTCACATATTACATGGTATGCCAACTATTTTCCAAGTGATCCGTCGCCGCAAGAGAAAGAACAAGTATTTTTGTTCCTCCAATTTAGTCGAATTGAATCTTTAAACTAAACTGCAAAAATATGCTGATAGAGCCCTTCTTATTCTGCACGACCACGTAACAAGATACAAAGCGAAAAGTTACAACTAGGAAGCGACATAGAGTGTTCGTCGAAAATAGTAAAATTAAAGAACGTAGAGATTTTCTGTTTAAATAAATAAATTCACATGACTTTTGCACGTGATAACATATTAAATTAAAATTTACTAAAATACAGAACGTAATTCCGTTGAAACTAATAATTTCAAATTAAGAGAAAATTTATGGTACGATATAATTTTAATATACATCGGGAAATGATTATAAACTTTTGATATCAGTAATTTATGGAACAAGAATTTAATTACAATTTTCATATTGTAAAACTGGCTTTTCAGTCTAAAAACTTTATTTGGGATGTCCAATTTGGGTCGATTAAACTCAACGAAGTTTTCACCGAAGTAGGCAGAAAGTATAAACTTTGATTACTTGTATTCTGCAAACAAATTTACAGTGAACTTGACATTTTATATTTTTATTTCATAATAATTCTCGACACAAAATGCAAAAAGTGATAGATTTGAAGTGAAGTGACTACACATCGTTCGCGCGATAGAAGTTTTGTCAATTTATACTTGTCGGAAAATGAATTGGCCCGCCAGGGCGACTTTTCTGATTGTGAGTCCCAGCGGCAGCAATCCTCTCTTTTGCAGTTTTGTTATCTGCCTCACCAATTTTCAGATATATGCAGAAGCGGATTTGGAGATTTCGTGCCCTTTTCCGTGAAATATCATCAAATATTTAAATTTAAAAAAGTTGAGACAGTTTTAAAATTAATTCAATATTACAACTCACAAATTAAATTAAAAGGAACAAAGAGAAGATTAAAATCAATAAAATCTTTCTAAAAATTTTCTGCTTTCTGCATGGAAAAAAAAGAATTGATTTTAAAGTTGTCCCAAGCCTCTGTGTTTCACTTTGTTCAACTTCTGTCACCCAAAAATTGCCGCCCTAGGGTGCAGTCTACATTAGCATATATAGAAATTCGCCCCTGGATATATGGACTGCTATATAGGAGTAGTTGTTACTCTGAAAGCAAGCTTCCTTCATCATATCACAAATCGAACCTACGTGCCTTTTCTTTTTAATCCTATATTCAGTTTCTTACTCGCTGCCTGTGGATGTTTGTCCCGTTGGCCTGATATATCTGTTTGTTTCTTAGTGTTTGCGCTTAGTATCTTTAAAACAAACAGTAGGTTAGAGCAAACGCGCGTAAACCGCGAAGCACAAGGTTTTCCCTCAATGGCCCTCAGGGGCCAATTAATTTTGTGCCGTGTATAGCTACTGTATCGTTTGTACGGTTTACACATGCGTGCTCACGGATGCCTCTCTCGCGGTGATGCCACTGTATCGCGTGTATTTAAACAATTATTATTTTATTTCGAAAGTTACGGGGATTTTATGTTCGAATATTATTGTTACTACATTTGTTAATTTAATACTATTAGAAATAACGGAGCGAGGGAAAAAAATTAATTCTTATATTCCATCATTTTTTCTTTGGTACTTCTCGCATCTGTGTTGGTTTAAATCTATTCTTTTCGTTTTAATAAATTGTTAAGTATAAAGCTGACAAGGGACAGCGGAGATCTGTTATAGTTCTCGAAAAAATATTTGACACATATTTTTTTAATCAAGCAAAGGTCCATATCTAAGGGATGAAAGCAGCCCCAGTTGGGGTGAAAAATAGTTTGCCCCGATATCTCAGGAACTATGCACTACCTATAGAGAAAGATATTTAAGACGAAAGTGATGCATTTTTTTTATAATAAATGCAGACCTTTAGCTCTAAGATTTGCTTTCGTTCCTATTGTGTTCTATTGCTCACAAGGTGTCAGGTAATCTTACATCTATAATTCTGGAGTCCTGAATTCTGCAGAGTTGAGCCTCATGAGCCCTATCCTTTGTATTCGAGAGGTGGAGGACGTGTTCCGGCATGCTTATGCCTTCCATTTATTAAACATAATACATGCAGTGAACGTGAAGGGAAAACGTGAAAAGTGGAGCAGTAGAGTAGCAAATTAAGGGCGGAGATAGACGCCTAAGTAGTGACTTTCAGCTATAACTATTATTTATCTTCGATGTAGTCACGCGATACACGATAATATTTTACTAATTGGCCACTACATTTGTAGCTAAATAGTTTGAGAATTCGAATCAGAAAACGGTGTTGAAGGGAACGAAATGTACTTTTGGCAGGTCTGAATCACGTTATCAGTCCCGAAAACGAAACAGAGGGCGCTACAGGAGTCTTAAAAATGGCAGGGGGTTCCATTGGAAAGACAGTGCTTTCGATATCATTAAAGTAATTGATTTTTATTAAATTCTTCTATGTAACACTACTTAGGGTGACTTTTCTTTATTCGTCTCGAATATTTTTTTCTATTTCTTTGCTCTCAAGATGGTTCCCTCTAATCCATGGTTCCATTTCATAAGAAAATAGTACCTGGAAAGTTTCTTGCAATCGGACAACAGGTAAGGGTGCCGACCAGGCCTTAAAGTGTACAATACATCAATGGTTTGGATTTAAAGAATTTCTAAAAAAATGGTAAGCACTATCAACATTTTGTTCAAATAATATTAAAAGAGCAATCAATTCTCTACAAGTTCTGTATATATAATTTATTCGTGCTACCAACCGTTTTTTAGATAATAGCGTTTGAATATACATAGAGAGGTCCGCAATACGCCACGCTGCGCCACGCGCTGTAGATTGCTACGCGCGTAGTGCGGGAAAAAAACATATATAGTAATTATAGAAAACTGAATGCTCTTTTAATAGTATTTGAGCAAAATTTCGATAGCGCTTACCATTTTTGAGAAATTGCATAAATTCAAACCACTGATGAATTCTTTTTTAGGGATTATTCTCTTACCAGCTGGGACCATTTTAGGGGTTGAGAGAAAAGAAACCCTAATGTAACGCATATACTAAGTTTATTATGTACTTATTAGTTAACCAAATACACGTTTAGTTTAAACGATAGTAACGTTTATGTGGAGAACAGGGCCCTCTATGGCCTCTATTTCAAATAAGTGCAACTAATTTACGCCAATAAGGATAATAAACTATTTGGAGGGGATTATTGCGTCTTGGTTTTCAAAATATAGGGCTGAAGATATGTGATTCCAAATTGAGTCAAGCGGAAGACTGAAGGAAATATTACATAAAAAAAATTTGAATATTGACGAAATCCAATTACAAATGAATGTTAGCTATTTTGTGATCGATCGTTGCTTGACACAGAAAGTAAAGAAGGTGGACGAATGAGTAACGCATTAGTCGAACAACCCTTCAAAATTAAAGGTAGTCACTTGAGCATTCCTATAAAACAAAAAAAAAATAATTTCTTTAAGAAATTCTATGTTGCACTAGAAAATCGAATTCAAAAGACACTTGGAAACGATTAGAAAATGTAATAACGATAAAAAATACTCGCCGCCTACACACACCAATGTCAGTATCTCGTTTAATAGCTCCAATACTGGCGAACCATTGGGATACAATTCCTATTGGACACGGCACACACTCGGCTTAATTATAGCAGGTAATAACTGATTAGATTGTAGCGGTACACGGTTTATCACTCATCCGCAGTTAACAATAAACTTACAGCAGTACTATACAAGGTAAAATTAGTTCAATTATTTTACTATACGCAAGGGATGAGCAATGAACATTGGTGAAAACTACCCTATACTATACAGAGTGTTCAACTACTGGTGACCATTCTCGTAGGGGATGATTCTACAGGCAAATATAAAACGAAAATCAAAAATAAAGAAATTGCATTTGAGACTTCGTGTTCACTTTTAGTGTTTCAAGAAAAACATGTTTAATACCTGCATTATTTTGTGCACTAAGCCATCGATATATCGAATACATATCTATGCAGGTATATGGTATATAGATATCGTACTAAGAGCGACGCGTTTGAACACGCAAAATGTAAAATGTATGGCTCGATTTGTCGCGTGTGGCATTTAGCATGGCGAACGTACGAATATTATGTTACCTACTCAGTTTCGACAAACGCTTTGAATTCAGGACTTGCCTGGGTACATTGGAAAGTTTTAATGCTTTCATACTCAATTCAGTCCGCGTAGTATGCTAAAATTAGAATAGTTTCGAAAAGTACATAATGTTAAAATCCAGAAGGTAATTGTAAGCGTGCAGAACTTACGTGATAACGATCTTAAGGGGGAGTTCTATTTAAAACGCTAGGAATAAGGTGATAATTGGGAATTTTATTCTAAGAAACTGTTAAACGGATCTTTTCCAAACTTTCAAGGTATTTTACTTCACATGCAGGCAATAAAAATTAATTTCCTCGTTGCAATGTGAAATATTTCTATAATAATATACAAAAGTGATGTAGAAAGATATACTGACATTCATTTTTGGCAGAAAAATGAAAATATGATTTACTGTATTTTCGTTCCATCAATAAACTTAGAATATCAAATAAATATTGTGATTAATATACATATACTGATAAGCAAATCTAAAAATACAGTTAATATAGTTAATTGCGTAAATAAATAACAATATAGTATCGTAAAATTTAGCAGCCCATAGGCTTTAAAGTCTACCGAAAGTGTTTCGAAGATTTTCATTCTATTTAAAAGATTTGACTCAAATACTTAGTCTTAGCCTGTTAGTCTTAAGAACAGTGTTACTTAACTATAATTACTTAGTGCGCGCGCGCGTTGCTTGCGGCAGTGTCCATGAAAACGAGGCTCTAAAATTTAAAGGAATTAAGATAGAAACTTTCACAGCCTGGATTCTTACAATTGATTCGCTTCGAAGCTTTCGAGTGTGAGCTATACATTTCTGGAATTGGGTTTCTGCATCTCATTAGCACTGCAGTTACCTTCATCGGCAGCCTCATGGCGCTGCGACACACCTGGCATTATCAGTATCAATTGTATCAGAAAAGTAATCTGCATGATACGTTATTTGCTTGTAAAATGAGATATTTTATGATGAGAGTACCGCGTTATAGGTAGGAGGACTCTCGCAATTTTTGCTTCGCGTTATATGGAAACCGCGTTATGAGAGTACTGCGTTATAGGAGGGTTTACTGTACATTATATTGGAACATTGTAATATCTATTGTCATATCAGTTTAATTACAATATAACTAAAATAGACACCTCTGTTAATATTTAGCATAAAAATATCATATGGAGGTGTATAATGAGTGGCTCCATTGTTTTGGTAGTGGATGGACCTAAGAGGGGCAGATTTTGAAACGACAATCACAAACACATCGAGTAGTATTTTTGTAGTAAATCAAATGTATTCCGCTTAAAATAGCGATATTTAAGAAATGTATCCATTCGAATTTGCTTCTTTGTGTGATCAATTTTGTTACAGGTATCCCAGAGGCAGGTAAAGTTGTGGTGAGAGCAGAGGAAGCGCTGATTGTTATTTTGGTCCTGCTTCTTTGGGCAGCGGCAATTGCGTTGTTCTTCAATCGATGGGGGAAGATTAGAATGCTGGAGCCATATCAACCGAAATTTCAGCAGCAACACAGGCCAAGTTGTACCACAATCGAGACGAGTCAACTTCAGGTAGATTATAATTTCCTTATAATCTTTCACACATATTGTTAGTGACAATCAGGGTGGGCGGAGCAAATTTTTACACAATTTTTTACAATTTCTTTACAAATAGAAAGCTCAAATTAAACAGCATAAAAAGCAGGAGAGTCAAATAAAAAATATAAAATGGTAAAATGTATTCTAAAGTCCTGAATGTGGAATTCCACGCACAGTAAAATCTCAACTGCTCGCAGCACATTCCATACAACTCACGCCGGTCCTGGTGACAATAATAAAAAAAAACATAAAAGTCACAAGATATTTTACAGGTCTTCAAATATTCAGCAGCCGAGGTTCGAAGTGCTTTAAAAATAATATTTATGAAACCTGTTTAAAAGGAAACCAAATCACCAAATAGAGAATACAATATCATAAAATGTATATACTAATGTTATAATAACATGATCTCTATTGGCATCGATAATGGCTTGTATAATATAGATTTATAACATAATTAACTTGGATGCGTGTATTATGAATAATGAATTATGTCACTTACCTATGTGAAACCTTAACAACCAGAAAAAGCTTATTATTCTTAGAAATAATAGTACCTACTACGTACTCCTTTAGAATTGTTGAGAGATTTAAAAACATTTGAAGGTGATACGAGATGTAGAAAGAATAACCGCTCGAAAATACTCGCTTTAAAAAGAATATGCGACGGTAATTCCAAAGGATTGTGTAACTCAGACCTGTTCAACTGGTGCTCTTCATTCTCCATACCCATGAGCAAAGCCGCAGGCAAGTGACATTGCCAGGAATAAATCGGGGGTGGCATGCAGTAGCAGTGGTGCAACGTCGCACGCTTAAGGGGGTAGTTTTACGTCTAAGGTAGAAATATCGACTTTTTGCGTTCTCTTAAAGTTTATCATGTCAAAAGTGCACTTTTAAAATGTTACCTCAAGATTCGTAGAATTAGCGAAAATATTATTATAATAATTATTCTGCTATCACTCTTTTATCGTAAGGAAATAATTATTTCATATTATGGTGCAAAACAGTTTTACGATTGAACCTCGCTTTTGCCTTATTTTTCTTTATCTAAAAAATAAAGGCGGTTATAATAATGATACTAATAACTACCCTTTCTTCCATTCCTGAATTTTCATTCTTATTATGTTTGCTAATTTATTAAATTTATGCGTAACATACGTATTATTTTCGGAGGATTTCCAAAGCCTTATTGATTAAGTCTCTGAAGGATAGGGTAATATAAATGAAGTATTTAACACAGAGCGAAACGATCAATACAGAAGGTTGACGGAGACAACAGGATATTTTAAACGAGGAATTACATTTGAAACCGCTTCCACAAGGCAATATGAAACGCATGAGTTCTACCGGGATAACACGGGACCATTGTTTACAGTCTGCACATTCCCTGGATCTGGTACTGCTAGCTGAAAATCTTCTTCGTTTTTTACAAAATTATTAAAATGACACCACATTAAGAGTTTGAAAGAAATAGTAAGTTTTTTCCTTAGACAAATTTTTCATATTATTTTTTATATTGACTAAAAAAAGTATCATAAATAAAAACTGAAATTAAAATTTTAGGTCCAGTACTATCGTAAATTATATAACTTTAAGAGAATTTTCTTCAATTTGCAATCAAGTGACCGTGACAAGTGTTACACCTGACGCCAACATCAGATACGATTCCACAATAATTAATAAATAATAAAAACTATAGATATAAAAAAATTCTACAAGTTTAAAAATGCCTCCTTATATCCCAAAACAGTTTAATGCAATGTTAAAAATAGTTTCTTTCGAAAAAAAAATCATAAATTTCGGTGGCTGTTACACGAGAAGCCTCCCTTAAGCAAGATTTTTCGTGATGTATGACATGTTTTGTGACATATGGAACTTAATTTTTTTCCTCCTGAACAATTCATTTATGGAATATCAGCGCTTTTACCGTTTCTCGTACACCATCCTCGATAGAGCTCCATGAAAATAAAACAACGGGAACGCGGAATGAATGGGTACGGGAAGTCGTGTCGTTCGATCGCGCGGTTCGGAACTCGGAAGGCAGGACTTACCAGTTCAATCGCCAACCGGTCGAGAAATTATATGGGGGGTCACTTGCTCGGAACCTCTGCAATCTCCAATCAAGGGTCCGTGGCAGGTTGGAAGCCTTTTCCAATACGACCCTAGCCGGAATAGTAGCGGGACGCTTCTGGAATTGGTGGCTCTAGGAATCCGGATACCTTGGCTTCCATCGATGACAGGCGTCGAAGCGACGAAAACGTACGATCCTGAAATAGGATTTTGCCTTTGTCGATACACTGTTAGATTTCAATGTATGCCCCTGTGATGCCTGTGTGCTGTGGGCACGGGATTCATTCTTTCAGAGCGAGCTGACGTTGATGCAATTTTCAAGTGCTTTTTCGACATGAGCAATATCGTGATTCACTTGGAAAATGTTGTTTTCGGAAGTAACGGCACGCAAGGTACGAAGAAATTCTATATTGTATTTCATAAAGTGCTCCGGTAGATCGGATTATTTTGAAGCGTCTTGCGTCTTTTCAAGAACGGTGCAGAAATAATTTATTTGGCGAGTGGTGGAAGAATTTAAAAGTATTTTGAATGGAAGGCTGATAATAAGACAATTTGAAATATTTAATGTTAATATTGAATAATTATTAAAAGGATTACTTTGTGATTTTGTAAAATAAATTGTTTACTGTTTTATGTAACACGTTGTGTATTTCATTTCGGTAGAAAATGAAGGGGGAAGTTATAATTGCGTAACTGTTAATTGATCCAGGTATGGTGTTTGACATTAATTATCGTAATTCATCGAACTAGGTTTTACTCATTTTTAGTAGGTGAAATGATTCAAAATATTTGTTTAGTTGAACATACATTTCCTTTATAAATGAACTGAATGTTTTTTTTTGTATTGTGTAATTCTATCGCTTCGAAGATGTGATGTTTCTGTGGAAATGGAAGAACGACATTAACATAATTTGGTGATAAGAAAACAAGAATATTGAATGCTAATGATTTACTTACAAGCTGCGTAAGAAAAGCAGACTAAACAAATTTATATTGTGAAACATTTTTTCTTACATATTGTTTATATGAGGATCTTAGTTGGCAAGTGAATTAAGTGCTATTTCTTAGTATTGTGAAAATTGGACTTTCGTTTAATACTTTATAAAGAATTGAGAACAGAATGTGGCTTTATTGTGAGAAAATAAAGTGGAAGAATCACGATAGTGATAACATAACTTAAAAGGAAAATTAAACATATTTTAAAAGTACAAAATATTACATTTTATAAGTTTGAAACATCTAAACGTAATTATTTAGTTATCGAAGAACACGTCATAAAATATATGTTTATAGCTCCACGATTGATTCATGCAATTATAATTCTATGCTTTCCAAATCGTATCAATAACTGTCACCATGACTGGCGTAATGACTAATGCAGCTGCAGGATATCTCTCGATCATTCGATTATCTTGACACCATTGATTTGTGTGTAGGTTCGATTTATGACGGTACATTGCAAATTGGACCTGGGCATTATTACAAAAAGAGAACGTTCTAATTCAACTCTGCGATTAGGCGCAAGTTTTAGAACACAGTACAATGTGATTCGTGAGAAATAAAACACTCGACCATTTTTTATGGATTTGAAGGTATATAAGAAAAGATTCAAAGGTTTCAAAGAAAAATCGTGATTCCACATAATTTTGTTTTACTACTGTCATTTTTTTTAATGTGTCCAGGTCATTCATTATCGTTTGTTTTTTTAATAAAACCGTACGATGGGATAACAAATTGATTTCTTATGTAAAAATAGGCTGAAATTTTATAGTAAATTTTTTTCGTTATAGTTGTTATTAATTAGAAATTAGTGTATATTGGAAGACGTATTGAAAATAACACTTCAACAAAATTCAATTTTTATACGTGCAAAAGTATCTCAAAAGTTCAATTCAAATTGTTTTACCATCCACCGACACTTAAAAAACGTCGACAAGATGTGTAATTTGAAAAGATGGCTATCACGGAAATTGTTTGCAGAAAATCTCCAACGAAGATATGTATAAGGTGCACTTTTTCCTTATTACCTGTCTAAAACACGTCATCCTCGTACCAGATTGTGGTAAAGGACGAAAAGCGGATATTAAATCACAACATTAACCGTAGAACCCTCCACATCACAAAGAAAGCCAAGTTTGTACATAAAGATCCTTGTGAAATATAATATGAGTTATAAATGTAATATTGTATAAGGGCTTGTAAATATATTTATATATTATTAAGTTATCATTAACACTATTTGAGCAGTGGATAAAATCGAATATAATAATTTATAAAAAGAGTGTATTCACAGTTTTTTAATTTTACTTGAACGAAATAATTTATTTAATTCTTAATTTTATTGATTACTTACTCTGATACTTCATTGTTCGTTGTATGCATCTTCCTCCTTTCACCGTTTTATCGAGTTAAATTTTCACAAAAGTTCGTTACATTAGTTTGTAGAATAGAATATGAATCAAATATCTACATATGCCCTTATGAATGGTAATCTCTTTGCACACTGCCTTGTCTGAACAAAGATGAAATGATTAATCGTCGCCAATAAATCACTTAGAAATTACCATATACAAAACGTGCAATGCCATTTGCATACAAACTGGAGCGTTTTACATGAAAAATTTCTATTTGTACACATTCATAGACATTAAACCAGCGAGTAATATGATAATTATTTCAAAGCAAGATTAATGTGCGTTTTATGAGACAATAGTTTGTTACATTGTTCTACCCATATTTTCTTCTTTCATTCATATCATTCATAGATATACATATGTATTGCTAATAATAACACAATTTAACTATAATAATATTTATTGCGTATTTTACCAATCCTTTAAGATATATCACAGATGTTGTTTAGTAAAACAAGTGCTTTATAATAATAATAATAAATATTCGTATCATAAGATAAAGCTCAGTTGTGAAAATTTTATAGTAAAACATATTTCGTTCGAATATATTACGTAAATTTAAAATTAAAATTCAAACGTGCTGCCGATGTTTCACAGCTGAGAGAGGCACGGTCTGCGTATTAATTTAAATTTAATTTTTTATATTTATTATTGCACTTTTATGAAAGTGTCATCCACAGGCAAGCAAGTTTTCCCCGTTGAAAATAAATCCAAAAATATTCTCATAGTTTTAATTATAGATACATAATGTGATTGATTTATAGAATTCAGAGCTGCTTCTAATATTTTATAAAAAAAACGAAGAATTTAATGTTTTCTTTTTAACTATTTGACTATCAACGAAGTAACTCAATTATCATCTGAAATCAGACAGCGTGTTGGGAAGTTTATTTCCTCGCTTGTTATCGGTAGTGATTTCAATGTCCGCAGAAGTCACTAAATTTAGTAAAAAAATTATATTTCAAAGCAAACATCCAAACTGTTGATCAATACATACATTAATTCCATGTCACCGAAATATTTTTTTGATGTTCATATAAGTTGACTCTTTTTGAGTCATTAAACTCAGTGACAGTGATAAGTGCATAATTTGTGAAAATAAATCTGCACCGCCCAACATATTTTTTACATTAGCTGACATTTTAATCACCGAGAAATCATGTAACTCATTAATTAACCAACAATTACTATACCTATTACCCATCCTCTATCCCTAAAGTTTCCTAATTTTGTAAATTTTTGGATTGGGATCTTCCCTTGTAAACTTTGATCATCTTTTTAATCTGGTTGTGAAGAATAAAAAAAAATATAAAAAGTACAGAATCAAGTTAGTGAAAGGATGCAAGGAGCAAGTATACCTAAAATATTATTGCTGCATTCAATACAACAACTCGGCTCTGTTTCCACTTTCAATCCCCACTCATTACCTACCAATTAAATTTTCAAAACCAAATTTCTCGACAAACGAAGCCTGGTATAAAAGAACTTTTTTCTATATTTTCGATTTATTTTTGCACAAAGAGTCATCGCATTAAAATTTATAATTTCAAAAATTCTCGACAAAAACGACCTTCGGAAGCAACACTTCGTTTTACAGTCTATAGAAGGCGCTGACAGCGTTTCGCTACGTCTAAGTTCGATTAGTTTAGTTCACCAGCGCGTGCAACAGCAGGAGCATCCTACCTCTCATTAAATGTAAATTATTGAAATCGAGTTTAGACAGAAGGCATTGCTCCATGTGGCGAGGACATTTCCAGATTACACGCCCTATTCATGTTCCCTGATGCTCGCATGGCACATTGCATGTATGGGCGTGCGATTCCAAGAGTTATGTAGCATACATCCTCATTTCAGCTGAATAGTACGTACGAATGAAACCGCCGCTGATGTTCGAGATTTACAACTGCGCTTATTGGAGCAGAATAACCTTTTTCCCTCGTCTTTTTTCGTCATGTGAAATTTTTATGGTACAAGGTGAAATTTAAATTGGCACGTCATCCTAGAAATAATATGGTGTATCTTTTAAGCAATTTCGGAATCAGAAAAATGGTGACTTAACCCGATGTTGGTAGGGTTGACAGCGACACTCATAAGGATTGAAAAATCCTTTGTTTCAATTTTTTCTGCCCGAATGAAAAGCCGCTGTTTAGATGCTTATAACTCTGACAGCTGTAAACATTTTAAATCATTCTTCTTCATTTTAAACAGCTGAAAGATGAATGAAAGTGTAACAAAGCACCAAAATTTGCAATCTAAGCCCGGACACCTCTTAAGAAATTATTTTCTATGTCCTTTAATTTATTAATCGATCTCCTAACTATAAAACTGATACAACATTTTCTGGCTTATTAATTTATCCGCAAAAAGTCTAAGAACCCAAATTCATTTTACCAAGCGAAAGACTACTTTAACTGCAAATGAAACTCACCCCCAAATTATCTCTTCCCTTGTTCGCAGAATCGCCGCACGTATTCCAAATGCAATGTACTCTGCGGGGACGAATTAACCTGCACATCGGGTCAGACCCGGCCAAGGCAAAACAGCGTCTTCATCGGCTCAAGCGCGTCCTTGCTCCCGGGTGCCCAAGGAACTCCACGTCGCACGAAAAGCGCGTTCGACCTGCAGTCCTTGGTTCTCTTGGAAAGCAACGCGCAGGACGCCAGCGATTTGGAGAAGCTGAGAAACTTCAAGCCAGCCAACGAATCTACAAAGCTTTTACAGCGCGATCGAAGGACGAGTATCTGTCAAATCGAGAGGAACGAACTGATCAAGCCCACATTCCGGGACAGAGGAATGAGTGTCTGCACCTTCGACGCTTCCCAAAAATCATGGCAGAGAGACCGTGGAATGAGCGTCTGCCAATTCGACAGGACGGACGTTCTCGCTCGGCCATTAATGAGAGATCGCGGCGGAAGCATTTGTCACTTCGACAGGATGGACGTCTTAGCCAGGCCGCTGCAACGAGACCGTATCGGTAGCGCCTATCACTTTGACAGAACGGACGTTCTAGCCAGGCCGAACTTTGTACTGGGAAAGTCCCTGTTGCGGGAGAGACGGGTCAGTGTGAACTTCTTAGAGAAGGACGAGGAAGCTGGAAGAGGCATTGCCAAGGACCGGCGCTCGAGCATCAGCAACATTGATAAAATCGAGAAGGAAAGAGTGTTGAAGGAGGAAACGGAGAACGACGTGGAGAAGCAAGGAACATTTGCTGAATGTTCGATAACAGAGAAGGGGAATGTGAATTATCAGTATGACCAACCTTCTTGCAGCAAAACTTCCGATGCTGGGTTTGGATATAGGGCTACTTGTGTGTAGCGTGGCGAAACGAGGATGAAAACAGGAAATCATTACTGGTGGACTTGGATAATTCTGTTTACGTTACGAATAACAGATCGATGCTTTCACGAATATTTCACTTGTACAAGACAAATTGAATCTTCGTTTTTAAATTTGCTTCCAAGCTCGTAATGATATTTTAAAGAAAGGAACATGCCAATATTCACTCGTTATTTATTTATGATTCATTTACATTACATTTTGGTAATACTGCAGTTACACCGTTCCTAAACAGTAGACTGAAATGAGTTTTCATTATACCAATAGCAGAATGAGTGTGATTTTTTTTTTTATGTATTAAGAATGATGTTTTACACTTGAGTATTCAAAAGTGAATAAACTATGCCTACCTTTCAGTTCATTGAAAAGAATTGTTGAATTAGGTTATTGTATTAAGTTCTTTTAAACATTAATCCACAATAGATCTACGAAATAGACTGGTGCCGAGCACGGAATAATAAATTATAACAAACTACCTCGAATAATATCGAGCAGATATTAATCAAATTTTCATTTATTACAATCATTACCTTTATACGAATCCTAATTTTAAATTTCATTTCAAGGTTGAATATCTCTTAAAAAAGAAAAAACGTTGTGTATTGTTTGCTGTAAAATACTGCTTGATGTTTTTTACGACGAAAGTTTTTCTTTGATTGCAATAAGCTGCAACCTTTTTGAACAAGATCTTTAACTTTTTACTAATTTTATGAGATGCAACACTTCCATAACACTTCATATAGATATTTTTAGGTTCTATGGATTTCTTCAAAGACGAAAATAAGGTAATACATTATTCGAATATGACAATTAATTATTGACTCTGTCACGTGTTTATGTTACCAGCCAAAATAAAATACACTCGGATTGAATACAATTAATGTTTAACTGTGGGAAATACGGATCAGTTATGTTTTCTTATATGTGCGTTTATTTAAATTTATATTTCTTTTTTATAAATGTAAAAATGCATCCATATTATATTTTATACTTTTATACTTTTAATATATTTCTGCCGAATATTTGACTGCTACTTACCGTCAATTTTACGATATATTTCGATCTATTTACGAAGATTTTTTTCCACGAAAATCTAGGAATCTTGTAACAAATATCATTGATTTCAGTTTGGGATTTTATAAGTTAACATGCACCCCATGACAAATTATAAATTGGTTACTGCAAAGGTGGAAACTCTAACGCATAAATTCCAATAAGCACACTCGAAATACAGAATCGAAAAGTTTATATAGCAATGGTTACATAGAAATCTCTAAAATTATAATTCTGTCTAAAAATCTTTCAACTTTGATATTCTACTATTCTCTTTATAACTCCCTATCTAGATATTTTAAAGGGGTTTATTCAATCTAAAAGGAGCAAAAATATATCTTTCTTATACCATTAATAACATTAAGGAAATTTTGGAAACTGATTTAATCAGTAAAATAAACACCGTTTCTAAAATAAAATTCTTATTTTACTACTAAATATAAATATAGGAAATGGAAAAATGCAATAATAAGGCTGGTTTGTATAAACATGCAAATCGGATAAGGAATAACATTTCACTGTTAACGTGCTCCTAGTTGAATCAGACATCTTTGAATCACGCAAACGCATTTCATAAACAATTTAAAAAATTCTCTACAAAGTAAGAAAAACTTTCTAATAGTTTGAGAAATTAATGCAAAGATAAGGTGACAACAAAATTATTTGTCCCTTTGCATCAAAATTGCTTCGCGTAACATCGAAAGAAAAAGATTTACAACTTATTTTTTAAATGTATTAAATATATTTTCTTACTTTTACGTCATCACTAATTGTATACACAACGCAAACAAATATTTTGGCCTCATGTTGGCCTCATTCGTTAAAAATACGAATAGTAGTACTCCACAGAATTGAGTAAAACTGCTTTGAAGAATATTCCTTATAACTGACCAATGCAAATTAAGACTGGAGTCAAACCTTGAGTGAAATGTTAGTGAAATACAATTTGTTTTCATTAGTCATAATAAAGTATGTACAATAAATGCGTGTGACATTGTAAAGGTGGAATAAGTGTGTAATTTCAGTATATCAAGTATTATTAACGGTTTGACTGGCGTCGGCGTCTTTTCACGACGTGGAACTTCTACCTTTTCACGTTGATATTTATTTAAAAAATACTGAAAATATTGTCCTAGGGTTTCCAAGTATTAGGTGTAGGAAAGAGTGCCGTGCTTTTTCGGGCAAAATTCGATCTTTATTTAAAAAAAAAAAATGAAAATTATTCCAATCATTAAAATATTCTTTTTTCCAACCCAAGTTGAAAATTACTTCTTTTACTTCCAGACTGAAAAACTATTTCACTATTTCATCAGACAAACTTGGAAATAAAACCTTTTGTACGAAACATGTGTTTTACTTCAATTTTTCAAAAAGGAATTAACCTTGTTTTGTAATGTTTTGTGCCACTGGAGGTTGAATTTAATGTTGTTAAGGCGATGCCATCAAAATTTGCTTCAAGGTCAAAAATGGAAATATGCCCTTTTGGAAAATCACTCCTCAATCGTAAATGATATAAACGACCTAAAGAACGAGAAGATAACTCAGTCGGAAGTGATTTTATGGACTCCAAACGCAAAAGCACGGATTCTTTTCCTTCATGTAAGACTTCCTTCGAAAACAACCTGAGCTCGGAGATCGCTTTGTACTTTACTGCTTCAGCGATCCTTCGCTTAGCTGGGATAAATCATCTCTTTCTAACTTTATTTCTGACTATATAACAGACTTTTCATCTTCGAGTTTGCATATTTGAGAGTTCAACACGAGTTAGAATATTGTACATTGAAAACGGAGTATCAAATCGTATGCCAATAAATCAAGATTTCGATTGAATGTCGATTCAAAAGTGTCAGATTTAACATGGAATATTTTCATGTTAATAAATATTTTGGTAAAATGGCAACATAAATTTAACTCTTTCGGTTGCAGTATTTTGTGTTGGAGTCAATTATTTTGTAAAGTGTTGTGTATGAAGTGTAATCAACACGGTTTATTATACTTAAACGTTTTTCCAACCGTTTATTTATTGTTTTCAGTGCGAAGTATAATATCGAGCTGTTGGAATTTTATTACGGAATTTTGTGAATATGAAATCATATTTCTGGTTAATATAAGATCCTTTCAAGCATAAAAGGGAGCCAACTATCAATACACCGTGAATACACTACGTAATAATTAGGCAATTCGACCAATTTACTGGATGTAGTAAATATTTATCAATATAGTGTAGGCCGAAAGAGTTAAAGGTCACTTGTTACTTCGTAATGGTAGTGAATGGGACTTGTAAAAAAGATGTTAACTATTTTTCCAGGAAGTGCTATTTTTACGTGGTAATAGAAAGATAAATATTTAATATGTACCACTGTTTCGAACTTATGCTGTTAACTGTCACAGAATATTTTATCAAAAACAGCGTTAACGTTGAATAATTTTTAAAAAAAATCAGTTCCATCCGAATTGTCGAAATTAAATTAGAAAAAAAGGAAAAGCTATTTATGAAGAATATAACACAATTACTATTTTCCTTTAATTAAATAACACACTATATTTCTGATCACTTTTTAAAGTCTCGCCAAAAATCTGAATCTTCTCTACCGTGACACGGAGCGTGTTAAACAAATAAATTGAACAACCTGTTCCTATATTCCATTGAAATCATCTCAATTTTTTTAATATTAAAAACAAATCTTTCAGTGCTATGTGGTACTTTGCTGTGGTAATAGATACAGCGTCCTCAAGAATCCCTTCAGCAACCTAATGGATACCGCAACCACTTATTGTAGCCATTTCTTATGACGCTCCATTAAGCGTCGTACAAGAAAGCCATTATCATTTGCATGTAACTGTGTTTTATGCTCAACAAGAAAATACATCCGCATCGTTAAATATTTCTGTACGCAGACCACTAGATAGAAATGGAGCTTTTTCAAACGCGAGTCAATATGAAATTTGGGATTTATTAGAAGTTATAATTCGCATTGTTCTAAGTAACAATGAGTTTATATATGTTTTCTTTTGAAATTAGCAAACTCAAAGTAAGTTACAGCCTTGAAAAGAAAAGTTACCTAAGAAACAATTATAGAGTTCTTGTAGAAGACACTGTAAGTGCCAAAAATCAAATTTTTCAGGAGAGAGTAAAATCTTCCCAGGCTTTAAATTATTTATGAAATTTGATTTCATAAGAAAAGTTTTCCATTTTTTGCATTAATATAATATATTCTTTGTTTGGACCTAAAAAGAATATATAAACAATATGAAAATGAAACGTATAAAAAAATTTGTAAATAATAATGTTACCATTTGTTGCAATCAATCCTGTGAATTTTTTAATTAGCATTTACCTCAAATTCAATGTCAAAAAACGCGAAGTGCAATTAGAATGTGTACGTACATAAGTTGATTAAAATTAAACAAAATTTTCTTCAATTAATGATTGTGTATATTTATCTATGATAAATAGTACACCAAGAATAATAATATCAAGAATAATAAAGGATCAATGCAGTATCAGTATGATTATTTATCTAAGGATTTTCTTTAATTTCATTTCCATACGCAAATTTTTTTCGCTTGCTTGTATAATGAAATCTGATACATTGATCAACCTGTTCCAGCCAGGTTCATGAATGATACATGTGCTTTGTTACGGTGAATTCCCGTTGGTGCTTGATTTCGTCCCAATTCTCTGCTTGGGAGCGATTCGTTAACATCCTATTCCACAATTCTCATTGTCAGTTATTTAAACGCTTGAAATGGACCGTATATTTTGACATTTATTAACAGCTTTGTCGACCATTTATTAACATCACTGATCGACCATTTTAAATATTTATTTCCCTGTGAATTTATTTCTTTGCGCTGTTTGTCTGTTCCCCGTGTTTAAATAAGTTCATAAATTGATAGTGTAATAAAAACACTACTAGAATAATTAATTTGAAAGCGGCCAGCTTTATTATGATTTAATTATTAATTTTTTTCATCAAAGGACGTTTGTTTTTAAATTGTATTCAAACTAATAGTGGTATTACTTTTTAATTAAAGGATATACATTTTTAATAAAAGGAAATTTAACGAATTTATCATAAAGCATTAAAAAGCAATAATTATTTTGAATTATTTTGAACCACAAATCAGCTATGAGAGGCGTTGCCCGGGCAGAAGTTTGATTGTCACAGAGTGCTTCGCTAAAATCGTCACTGCTCGGCTTCCTTTTGCCATATATGTATAAATGTTTCATACACCAAAAGCTTTCTGGAGAAATGCTGTATAAAATAGTGAAAACCGCATCATGCACAATATACATTTTCTATCGAACATCAACCAATTTATAAACTCTTTCATAATTCTGCATCAAGACTTTTCAACACGGTTCTGTGATCTAAATATGCGTGACAAAATATCACTTAAAACAAAAAATTGCTTTGTTCTTTAACTGTTAACAGCATAAAATTCCGTTGTTATTAATGTTGAATAGAAGAAAATCGACCAAAGATCACGTCGTTTTTGAAAAATGCGTTAAACGTAATTTTAAAACAGCAGTGAAATGTACTGTTAAGAGTATTGTTATCAAGTGTCCAATTCCTCTACCTCTCTCGTCAACTTTTCTCGTCCTCTTTCGACTTTATTCTTATAGACGTAACTGTAATTAACTTTTCCCTTCTCTCTCCAACTTGTTCTCTCTGCTAGCGATAAATCTTAGAAAGCACTCGACTCTTCGAAGACGACCAGAAACTCTCGTAGCATAGTATCTCTTAATTATAAGAATACTTAAGATTGTCAACGACACTCTATGCGATATTATATAGGTAATACCTCAAGTCGTGCTCCCATATGTACATACAAGACACGTCGCAGAACACATGTACCTATAACGCATAAAAAGAATCGGTTTTCAAAGTCTTCGCGAGTTGAAGAAGCGTTTTAACGCTCGCCTGGCGGACGCGGGGTCCATTTTGACCCATCTGAAACTACTTGTAATTATTGTATCACTGCTTTAAGAAAATAAAAATGTTAGTTCATAAAATTATTGAAAACTAATATTAAAACTTATTTCCAGAATTGTATGGAAGAAATTATACAAATTCTATTACGGATCAAAATAGCCCCGCATCGGTTAAGTATGTTCTGTATGGTGCGTTATATACATGGAAACGTGGATTGAAAGGATTGTGTGTATATCAGCTCGATATGCTTCACTTGTACAAGAATTTTCATCAAGATCGAGCAACGAATCAAAAATTAAAATGAAAGAAAAATAACGCATGCTCAGGGATTAATAAAAACTTTGATGGTCTAGGTTCTACAGCACCATTACACATATATTATGTATACACAGTGTACCGTCCATAATTATTTGCACGAAAATGTTTCCTGGCATCCTTCCAATCGCATAATTCTGAAAGTAATACCTTGCTTCCCGCCAGACCGGCGTGTCCTTTGAATTTTTACGTCACAGATGTATATAGTGCAACAGAATTTAGAGAAAAATTATTTGGAGGCTGCTAATTAGTGTACAGTCGAGATACTTAATTTTCCTTTTTTCTATCAAACTATCCTTTATGCACTGATAATGAGACCATTGCTTTATCTTGGATAGCTGCGGCAGCTATTTCAAGTTTCAATTTGCAAGTTTAGCACAGTTTTCGAACTCCTTATATTTTATATCATTGTATAGCACCTTTCATTTTTTTAGGGTAGATCTTTTTCAGCGCGAAAATCGAAACATCGACTTGAACTGGTTAGAATTCGCAACAGATACTGAAAAGTGATCATTATTTAGAAAATTTTGCTTCCAGAAAATATATAATCGTAGACTCGAGTAAATAATTTTGAACGGTACTGTAAATTACCTCCTTCAAATACGAGAAATTATAAATAGATGAAATTAAAATGCCTGTACGAAAAAAATAAATAAAACATATGGTACATTTTGAAACCGCACATAATTTTTGTTCATTATCACATACTACTAACCTACAAAATTATAAAATTTCCACGTCATTCTTTTTAAAAACTGTTGTAATTTTTGTAAGTGACTAATATTTTCGGTTTAATTAAATATATTCGATCTCGAATAACGTATTCTAGATGTCCACATTGTCTTCCGACCAAAATTTTCGATGTTGGGAAATGAATTTAATTTCTTCTATTCTCAGTTATTTCGAGTTCCAAACATAAATTATTATTTCCAAAGCGAATTTCATATTCCAGAGGTTCGAATGCGGCGTTAGAGGATACTCCACATTGTCCTCCGAGCGAAATTTTCGATGTCGGGACACGAATTTCATTTCGTCTATTCTCGGTTATTTCGAGTTCCAAACATAAATTATTATTTCCAAAGCGAATATCATATTCCAGGATTTCGAATGCGGCGTTGGGGGATACACGCGTTTCCAGATGCACGTGCTCATCGATTTCAATCTATGATCAAATTACCAATATGTATTTACCTATCGTTCAATAATTCATCTTTGAGTAAATCCTTGTCGGTGAAAAGTCGTTTTCTTATTTCGATAATGTGTATGTACGTGCGTTGACGCCTAACGGATGTTGCTATGATATAATGGTAAGTATCCCCGATTTTTCTATCGGTCCCTACTCTTCATTTTTATTTTTGATCTGACAAGGAGTGGTTTTTAGGTGTCTCTCTCTGATTACTTTGATTTTTCGATATGTTTTAGAGGGCTGAAAAATAAGAAATACGTGTTTTTTTATTTTGGCCCGTTTGCATGTTTAGGGGTGAAGCCACCCCCAAAGTTCATAAGAAAAGGTACAAAAGCTTCTATTGTTAGTTTGAAGAGTATTTCAATATGATGTTGAATAAAACTTGATATAAACTTTATTTGCGTCATAACTTGCTGTATGGATGATGTTCTTGTCACTCTTGTACCTCTTCTTATGAGTTTTGAGAGGTGCTTTCAGCCCCTAAACATTTATAAAGGCACAAAATAGACGGTCCCAAATAAAAAGAACACGTGTATCTTATTTTTCAAAGCATTCGGAAGAGGTCACCTAAAAACTTCTCCTTGTGAGCCACGATTAATGGATTGGCATCAAGTCTTGTTGTACTTGTTGAGCGTTTAACTGGTAAAAAGCTGAGTATTTTTCACGGAGGTAAAATGCTGAGGTAGGTATCTCTTTAACAACTGTGAATGTAAAACAAAATCCAATTAGGTATATACATACTCTCGTAATTTGAATGTTTTCTTGATTGAGGAATATGAAATACCTACTGATGTTGGAAATAAAAAGAATCAATGCGTACAGTGTGACCAAGTATTACTTTTAAGAGGGTAGTCCCTCGAGAGAAGGACGGGGTTTCTGGCTCGAAATAAGGTGATTGCTATCTCCTCTTCTTTTGTTGAGACAGACTTAGGACTGCGAGCGAGAGAGGCGCAGTCTCTCTCTCTCTCTCTCTCTCGCTCTCTCTCTCTCTTATTCTCCGCGATAAGGCAATAAAGGCAAACCTGGTAAACCGAATAGACTCTCTGCTTTTTCTTGTTTCAAGACAAATCCGTACCCTTAAAAATGTCTGCAGTATCAGTTTTCGATGGCTACAAGATGGTTAGGGAAGCATTATTATACAGATAAACTCCTGCTATGGAGATAAACAGATCTATATAAGAATTCAAGTGTTTCTCCATTCCTATAAGGAACCGTGTCTTCGTTTCGTAATCGGTACTTCAGCATTCCGAAACAATTGAAGATTCAGAATAAGGGCTGAAATTGTGCGCAGCACAAAGAGGAACGTCAGTTTACTGACAAGGGCAGATACCCAACCCGGAAATTGAAAAAGTTATGCAACTTTGGAGATATGTAGAGAATATGTAGGTATGTATTACGCAATTTTGTTTTGCTACCCAAATTTAAGTTGAGGGTGTGAAATTGACCCCTGGAAATCAGTCTATTTTCCAATTTTTTGTTATGTATAACTCGCGAACTGTAAGTTAACAAACGATAGTACTAATTGAAAGAAGTAGTTTTTGTTTGAAAACTTTTTTTCTATCTCTTACAGTTCGCGAGTTATAACACAAAATTAACAAATAACCGAATTTTCAAAGGTTAATTTTACCCCCTTGAAGTGAATTTGGGCAGCCAAAAAAATTTCGTTATACACACTTATATTTCCTCTGCATATCCCTAAAGTTTTAAAAATTTTGGAATTCCTGAATGAGGACTATTCCCTTGTGAATTCAATCTGTTCAAAAGATGTGGTTCAGCTTCTAAAAACATTTAGAATCTATAAATCTTGAATTAAACCATATTTAATTTTATTATTCCCTGCTTCTATTGTCAAAATCTGTATTTTCTCCAGCATATGTAAAGATCAATATTAAAAAATAAGTGTTCTATTATCCGCAAATTCGTTATTCATACCAAATTAATTAATTCGGATAATCCAGGTTTTACTATAATTATATTTCTTAAGCTGCTTTAGTAAATGAAGTAGAGTGATTCCTGTACTTCGTAAAATGTATACTTTTTCTTCTATAATAATCTACTGCATTAATCGCGAGGAAAATACATAAAAAAAAGTAACGAATAAAAATTAAAGCGAAGGGAGACTTTTTTTAAAGTTATCTCTGTGGTATGCCTGACCGCGCACAATATTCTCCGCGATGTGCTGAGCTTCGATGGGCAGAATTTTATTGGGCGGGACGGTAGGACCGTCGAAAGAATAACTCAGAAGTCTGCTTTTGACAATGAAATAGTTATGATTTATGAAGGTCAAATATTACGAGCATAATGCCGACGAAGTGTCCTCCTTTTAAAGATTATTGAGGATAATATGATTCAAGGGTGCGACGAGTTAACACCTTGACACAATTTATAGCTTAAACTACTACGGAGGTTAAAGATATTTTCTAATGGTAGCATACATTCACAAATAACAAGCAACGCGTGTCAACGACAATTTTATTGCCCAATTATGCTTACTGTTTTAAAGGGTTATATGCACCTGAACGGTTCAAATTATTTGTGGAATTTTTTTGTAATAGCAATTAAATTTCTTGGATCAAATTTGAATTTGTCATCGCTTGTCCTTGTTTGTAATTTGTTATGGTTAGAAGAAGATCAGGTAGCAATAAATCTGGTCCAAAACCAGTATAACTCCTGAATGGTTCCTTCATAAATCTTAAGAAACAATTTATTGGGCTATGCTCTCTTCACCAAAAACGCTCAACCATCTACCAAGTATGTAACCATCAACAACGGTAGCTTGAAATCAACTCATCTATCTCTCCCTCATTAAATACGAGGAATATCTTTATTATAATTAATCATTAGCATTAAATTTCGCCAAGGTGTTTGGAGCTAACTTCACTAACACTAGAACCAGTTTATGTGAAGCTAATCACATTTACGTGTGCTTACGCGAGCTCTCCACTGATTACTTGGCTTTGAAATGCTTCGCACGAGTACATGTTCTAAGCGTATTGTCTTCAGTAAATGAGATTTTCAAGATAATAACGCAGGAAGGTCGATAACCGATCTAAATTCAATGATTGGACGACAACTAAGATTTATGACATTAGGACTACACGCAAAATAATTTTTTTATGATTAAAATGTATCGCACGTAAATTAAGGTAGTAGGTATATTTAATATATATTCAATAAATAAAAATGGATTTTAATATCAGCAACTCAAAATATTGATTTGATAAATAGAAATTGATTTTCCAGAAGAACTATTTAAAAAATTCTTAGAATAATTCTTTTCCACGTGTGTGCAAACAGAGCTGAGCATTGTTCTAATCGTTTCGAATAAATACTTCTCTAAGACAATTCTGCAAATAAATTTCATTTGTGGCAAAATAAGATTATTCCTTATTTTTATCATACTACCTAACATTCTAGGATTTTTTTATTTAGAGCTCAGTTTTATCCAAGAAACACACGTCCAATCATAGCATGCCCTCGTTAAAAGCACGTTTTCAACCATCTTTTTATCTCAATCCGGGTTTCTAAGCCAATTAAATAATACTAAACATTTGGTAAATATGTACAAGTAATACGTTCATGTATTTTCATCTCATGAGGTATTGATATCGCAACCCACTGACAGAACTGAATATATAGTTAGAAATCGATAGCGAATAGAGAAACAGGAAAAACTTTTCTCGCAATTTTATATTTATCGCGATCATATATCACCAAACGTGGCAGTAAATGCTCTTCCAATGTCGCTAGTGTAGGGCTGCACACGCACGCAGCAGGTATTCCTATTTATTTATACGATCAAATGTATGATTCCTTGAAAGGAAATGCAATTTTAGTAGATATGTCAAATAATACTAAGAGATAGGAAGAAATGAAGGCAAACATATACCTATACCTAGGTGGATTCCCCTTCAATGCATAATTTTTCACCGGAAGCTACGTTTCTGTGCTATGTTTTTGTCGGGTTAGCTCGACGTAGCACGAGATTGTTCCGCGAGCGATTTCTCGGAAACATAGCAAGAAATAGCACACAAACGTTACTTTTGGTGGAAAATAATGTATTAAAGCTGTTTTTTTTTTTTTAAAAACATAGCATAGCATGATTGCTTAGCTTAGCTTTTGGTGGAAACGATTCCATAAGAATGTATTGAAACTAATTTTTTAAAACAGCATTGCATAGCATAGCATGGCTTAAGCCGGGAATCCACCGAGAAGCTAAGCTATGCTATGTCATGCTACGTTTTAAAAAAATTAGCTTCAATGCATTCTTATGGAACCGTTTCCACCAAAAGCTAAGCTAAAACATAGCATAGCATGGCATAGCTTAGCTTCGCGGTGGATTCCTGGCTTTAGTTTAACTTAGCTTACAGGCGGATTCCCAGCTTAAGGATGTATTGAAGCTAATTTTTTAAAACTTTGCACAGGATAGTATAGCATAGTATAGCATAGCATAGTTTAGCATAGCATAGTTTAACTAGCTTTCAGGTGGATTCCGGGCTTAAGACATGAAGCATTATTAGTAAACAATTGAGGTGAAAGACTAGTACCAGCTTCGTTTGTCGGGAGAATAAATTATTACAAAGCTTGATCAAAATATGAACTTCTTTTCATTGTTTTCAAATACGAGATCTATCCGCGAAGTGGGTCCCACATATTACAGGACACTCTGTATAATCACCTTCTTTGTGGTACAGTACCTTTATGGAACACCTTTTATAAATAATAGACTTATGTCATATCGTCGTGTCGATATGAATCTATTGATTCTGAATTTATATATATCACCTAAATACTATCGTAACGCCTACGTCATCCTATAACGACCTGATTCGTTATAGAAGCTTATTCGTTATAGCATTCGTTCGTTATAGGGTCGTTAGGATACCCGCTGTAAGTCTTAGTCTATGAGAGCTGAAAATATCGTTTTACGAAACACAATAGATATCCAGTTTACGGATTCGCAACATAACAGGGATGCTCTGTCAAATTGAATTCAACAGAGATGCTGCATTGTTCTGCAAATCACCAGTGGCCCTGCTTAAGACCCGTTCTATTATTGTTCCTCCGAGCTGTGCTACGTACGGTACGCTACTGCTGACTAGGTAGTGTTGAAGCTTTCCGCAGGAGGATAAACAAGGCGACATTTTCAGAGAATCCTACGGTAACCCTTCATCGCAGCCATTCTTTGTTAAATGTGCAGAGAGTTCTTACACGAAGGCATCGAAGTCCAGGATAAAATATACAATATAGTATTTATGTAGCAATGAATAAAAAGATGGGCTAACTAATTCTATTGCATAATTATCACAGTGAAAAATGACGGATAGACGTTTTACTAAAATTTATCATTATTGGCCACCTCACACCTTAATATAATTAAAGTAAAACATTATGGCTAAAAAAGAATTAAAATTTCTTTAACATTTGGATAGATTAATATAAAATTTTATCCAGATAATCGAAATTTTAAGTGAAAGAAAAATTTAACGTGTACAAAAATAGGTATACTGATAAGAAAAGTGTAGAGTTTTTTGACCAATAGAAATAACATATTGGTTACTTATTTCGATGATTATTACCTTGATAAGTTTCAAAAGTATTAGCCGGTTTTTTAACCGTCTGTACTTAATTAGCGAATTTACATTTAACCATAGGATTGTCATTGCCAGAAATAAATATGCAATATTAGCTACCGTGTAACAAACTTTTAAGATGGATAGTGTCCAATGAAGACGCTCCCCAGCTCTCGTAAGTACTACTTTTTGCACAAGGGACTCGGCATTAGGAATATTTCTTCTAAATCGTTGGAACCATTTATCAGGACCATGTGCCAGAACCTTACTCAGGATCTTTAGGAACGCAGCCTGCTTGGTATGTTTCTTACGCGTCGCCAGCCAGGTGATGGATGATGCTAGAACGCGTAGATGCGGTTGGAAGGATAAAAGATCATTACGTGTTATCGACTCCACCAGGGGGTGATCGCTATGAGGGAAAAACTCCCCCATCTATTCCAATCTCGTTAGTTCTTAATACGACCGTTATTGGATTGCACGAGAATTAAAGTGGAACTTATTAATAATTCTTAATTCTTAAAAGTAGATTTTTTTATTTTATATTATATTATTACGATAATGTTTATCTGCAGTAGATAAAAATGATGTAAATAAGGGAATGTAACTTTTCCTAGGGTCCTGAAGTAAACATCTAATTTGTCTGGAAATGGAGGTTGACAGAGTAGACGTAGGACATTGCATTCCTTTCCTATTCCACCAAGGAAAATCGGCTGCAGACAGAAACGGATGCAAGAGCCTTTCTTGAAGAGAGCGGAATGTGTAAAAGTCCATAAGAACATTTTTGAAGCTTCTTTTACAAGATTTAAAATTTGCTTGTAATTTATATTTTAACCCTTCGAATTTGATCTTCGAACCCTAATCATTGTATTTGGTCATTTTCACACGATATATTGAAAAGGTTCTAAAAATTAAGCTTGCAATTCGTATCAACTCGGCAAATATACATTCATACGCATTAAGTATGTACCTACCTAACAAGTTTTTCAGAAAATATAATTCACACTCATATGTTATTACTCTCTTCTTACAGAAGCAAGTAGAACTATTTTTGAGAATTTTGGTGAAGGTGTTTTATCTGAAAAAGTATGTCAAAATTGGTTTAAGGAATTCAAAAGTGTGGATTTTGGAAGTGTCTCTTTAGAAAATGCAAACAAACGGTCTACAGATATTATTGGGCGGAAATCCTGCATTGTCGCCTTATGAACTTGCAAGATAGTTAGGGGTTGATAATTCAACAGTAATTCGACGCTTACGTGTAATGGGAAAGGTGCAAAAGGAATACTTAGTAATGACGAAAAACGAAATTACTTATGCACCGACCTAACAGCTTTCAGATGAAATAGTAATGTAAAGCTTTCTTGAGTCGGGTAAGCCGACTAAAGAAGGATTTTCGTCGAAAGAGCAAATACATAAAGCTTTCACTAAAGAAAATAAATATTCTACTTTATAGATACACTTAACGTCAAAATTAAAGGATCATGAAATTTTCGCCCAAAAATTGTCGATCTTTGAACCGTTATAACTTCTCTCGAACATTTTACAAAATCTAAAAAAATATTAAAATAATGTAAAACAATTATTATTTTATTGCTTATTTTTTTCTGATGCCTAATTAGGGTATAAGTTTCGTGATATGAAAAATGCAGATAAATTCATTGTTTTTTTGAATTTTTGTCAATAAAGCTGTATGGCGACAATTCCTATTTTTCCCTTTGCCCTTCAAATGTGAATCTTGCTAAAATTTTACAGTATTTCTTGCTTATCTGGCCAGAATTATCCCGCTTTCCCCTAGTCATAAATAGTCGTGTGTGTGTGTGTGTGCAGGGAATTTGTAAAAAAAGTATATTCACCCTCTCTACTTGACAATCCTATTGGGCGCTCAATTACCTTATCAGCGAGTCTCTATGTGAGTTACGCGCACCGCGATTGTCCCGCGCGTAAGTGTCCATCACTTTCGCAATTTTGAGAAATATACATATTTTCGAGAAAAACGGTTTTA
Source organism: Andrena flavipes (assembly GCA_963971345.1). Taxonomy (NCBI): domain Eukaryota; kingdom Metazoa; phylum Arthropoda; class Insecta; order Hymenoptera; family Andrenidae; genus Andrena; species Andrena flavipes. Next base: position 65,951,933 of record OZ020480.1, read on the forward strand.
AAGTTTTTATAATGACTCTTGTATCCTTACAAATCGTGCGTCCATTACTAAAAGGGTAATGAGTGTGATTGTACAATTTAAGAACAATCTACACAGTAGTTTATTCTTTTCATATTCCTAAGAAATACACATGTTCTTCAGGCCTCCGAAGTGGAAACCCCTCCTGAAGCCCGCAAAATTTAATTGAACTAATTTAAAGCTCAAGTCGAACAGAATGCGAAAATAAAGAATTAGGATAATAAATGGAAGGTGGCAGCTTTAATTAATTGTTTGGAGAGATGCACAATAATTAAATTTTGATAAATTGCAGGAAGCTCTCACGCCTTCGAGTCTGTAAAAAACATTGTACGAAGTTAAATTATACACAGTACCAAGATTGTATACAGGAACCGATGCAATTCACGAGGGAATTAGCTGGCGAGGTGGAAAGTCTATTTCACGATGCTTTTCCAGATTGCAAGACAGTGGTAAGCCGACGATGTTTTCCTTAATTTTGTCAGAGCACCAGTAGCCTTTTACCATCCATAAGTCTGTGCTCGTAACAATATTATAAAGTTTTTGCTTCAAATAGCACAGTATTGAGGGAAAAATGATGTGACACGACAAAAGTATTATTTATCAAGTATAAAAAGATCGTGCCTGAAAATACACCATATACAATATTTCAGACTTTTGAATTAAGAAAAAGATATTCTGAAATACAGGAACTTTCGAGTTCCAATTCAGTGAAGCAATTTAAAACATAAAAGCATAATCATTATCCAAAATGTGATGGACAAATTACAAAAAGTGTGAAAGAGTTAAGAATTATTTCACTGACGCAACTCAATTTTCAGAATTACTGAGAATTTAGCAAAACCTGAGTTTTATTTACTAATTATTATTGTTTATTCTCTAAAAACTAGGAGGGCATATTAAGTCATTTACAACCTATAGAACTGTTTTGTTAGCAAGTTATACGAAGTCTGTAATAATATAAATAAACACCTAAATAATAAAGAATCAGAAGAATAATAAATACTTTTCCGCGAACTGTCTATTATCACCAAAACTAGTCTGGCTGCGATTCAAACTCTACCAGAACATTAGCTGCATACAGCTGACCCAGGTCATTAAGAGTTATTTAGTGGAGAATCTCGTGTTAGAGTGTCGTTTCAGAAAACCTGCAGAGATCTTAGAAATAATTACCCGTTGCTCGAGTAAAAGTACTAAAGAACCTTCCGGAGATTGGTTGGTCATCACTGTTGCTTGCGTTCCAGCCACACATTCGTTGCACCTGTGATAATGTTTACGACCGTCTCAATACGAACCATTGTGCACCCCCAGCTGCTTTTAACGGCAGTTGGTAAAAAAAAGAAGAATTATAGTCACACATAACTCATTTGAGTTGATTTCTTTGAATCGAACTAATAATATATATAACCAAAAGAAAATATGTAAACGCCTTTTGGAAAAATTAAACGTAATTATATCGATATTTTAAACCACAATATGCGGATAAGTTCTATACTTTTTTGTTACATAAGAAAATTAGTGCAAAATTGGATCGCAAAAATTAAAGGCGCAGACCTTTCAGTTTGAAAACTCTCCACATTGTTGAATAAATTTTTTTGTTTTTTGCTGGTTTATCAATTTCAAGCTACATATGTATAAAATAAAACGCCGTTTCATTTTTCTGTTTCAGATTACCTGGTAGATAAATATCATGCACACCAACAGCCGGCGAATTTTGCGCGGCATGATGGTCGAACATACAGAACTACAATATTTATGGTTAAAAATTAATGAAAAAAAAACTGCAGTTTCCTCAGAGATGCATCAAAACATGGTCCAAATTTCAGAAGCATCGGATCGCTGGTTACTTAAAAAAAATCGCAAATTTTGCTATGTTTTTGGTCCAAAGAATAGGATCCCTCCGTTAACATTAATCTGTGACTCACCACGTGGTACCTTCTTAATACTTTGATTTCACCGTTTGAAACAAACTTCCCGTCGCACTTTCTTAAATTTACCAATTGTATTCATTGGCTTTTCGAAACCACCAAAACGGCCTATTCTAAATAGCATATATAATACGTTTGAATGGTATAGTTTTGTCGGTGAAAAGTATAAAATAAAATTGATTTCTTAGGCTCGCGGAGAATAATAATTCGGAGAATAACTGTTCAGTTCAATTTATATTCCCCGTTAGGAAGCTAAGAAGATGAAGTAATAAATACAACTAGAAGATGGAGACAAACTGAAGAGAATGGTAAAATTCTGAACTCAATACTAATCCTGCTTAGAAGGTGCAGTATGAGTCTTCCAGTGCAGTATGAGAAATGTGATCATAATGGTTCCTAGATAATAGTACAGGGTCGAGCAGCTGCTTTAAATCCCGTATAATAGTGATCCTCGAAATAGCCTCGTCACATAATATGTACATATGTAAGGGAATATTTAAGGCTTCTTGCCTCTGTGCATGTCTCACGACGTTGAATTACATTGAGAAAGGATATCATTTTTATCGTTTTCGACTTAAATAGATTTTTATTAGCTCGGTACAAAAGTTCTTTCGGTTTATTGAACCAAAGTTTTTATTTAAAGTAAAAACATGTTATAAGGTTTTTTAATCAAAGTTTTTTCCTTGATATTCTTGGGCAGTTTGCCAATTTTCTGGTAGAAGTACAAGTAGGTGTAGTAAAAAAAGACATTTCAGTACACCTAACACCACCTAACAGTTAGCGAACGAACTTTTGCACTGACCCAATTCTTAGATCATCAGGAAATGACAGAAACTTGTTATGAAGGGGGTACTGACAGTGCCATTAACTACTTAACCAGCAGAATTGCTAAAGATCTCCTTAAATTTACTACACCAGGTTAGGACACAAATTAAAAATCAAAAACCTATTTTTTACTGCTATAGAAAATATTTCTCTATGAAATGACATGTTTACTATTTAAAAGAGAAAATAAAAGAAACTGGGATACCTACTACACTATTAATGTCTTTGTTAAAAATTCTACCCATGATCTATTTCCTGGAGATACTGCTGATTCTGATATTTAGCGATATTAAATTGAAATTAAGGAAATTCATTCGTAATTAAAAATTCACTTTCCTTAGGTAAAAATGTCGAAGGAATACGGTGTATTTGTTAGAATAATGATGTCTTGAAGCGTTTGCAAATGATGGTATATAAAGTGTATAGAAAGTGATTGCTCTCATACGCATTTGAAATCGTAGAAGTTCCGGAAGGAGAACTGCAGATTAATTTTCATCACCACAGCTTAGCCGCGGAAATGCGGATTACTTCCACGTTTATTCTGTAATAAGGCCGACAATACTTCATTACTGAGAGCTATAGGTAGAGGGGATTTCCCCAATGTCCTCCACTTTAAGAGGGAAGAAAAAGGTTCATTCAACTGTGACTCTGCTTTAACAAACGGAATTAGCTCTTTTTTTAAAGCACGCATTTTATTTGATGCCTAATGATAATGAGAGGCATATTTTAGTACAGGGAGACTTAATTAACGAAACAAGTATAAAGATACTTAAGAAATATCACTATGCCCTTTCAAATGTGAAGAATAGCAAATATCTATGAATAATAAATTTATATTAATTATTCAATAGTAGAAAAGTAAAGAATTAAATGTTTTATAGAATTAAGTAATGTTATTCCACAAACTTCTTCAATTTGTACCATGTTTTACGAATTAATATAATTCAACTTTCAAATTTATCTTTTTACTTGTGTTATAAATGAGTGAACAAAAATTATGTGACATTTCTAAATAAATTTATTTGGGAAGAATCATTTTATAAAAAGACTTGTACTTAATACTTCAATTACTTCCGAAAATAATTTTAAACATTAGGTACACATTTATTTCTATTCTTCCATATGTAAGATTAATGTAATTTCTCTTATTTATGTTCAATCGAGATGGATGTTTTAGATGAATGGTGGTGTCAGAAAGAAAAGTATGCGCATATGTACCTACTATAACGATTCATAACCGCAAGTAGTATATAACTGTTGCTGAACAGCCAGCTAACATTAAAACGGTATTGGATTTCATGCGTATTGGAATGCGAATAAACAAATGTCTTTCTCTTAATGTCATTTTAAGTTATTTAATAATTTTATTTAAATAAGTTGTTTATATTTAAACTATAACTGACAAAATACAATACAATATAATGAAAAGATATTCAGGCATTTAAAATTATCAGCATTCTGGTTTTTATACGTACGTATGTTCAATTCATATAGAAGTGCTTTTTGCAGCACACCCTCCACTTAAAGTTTGAAAAGTTAGGAAATACAGGCAGCAAGAAACTTTAAGGGGAAGAAATGCCAGTGGAGATAAAGAAACGAGGGAAGAAGTGGAAAGAGATTTTAAGCTTTACACCAGAAATGCTCAATCATTGTCAGCCTGTCTCGTGCTATCATTTCTTCTGCACTGAGAAGCAACATAGAAATTTCAGAATTCAAATTGCCATTAAATTGAATTGGGAACGTGATACTGAAGTCATTAATAACTGAGCAGTCCTTACTAAAAAATTTGAAGGTTACTATTTGTTATTATAATATTCACAACATCTTCAAATATCAAAGTAAATCATCAATTGTTTACAAGTTAAAGCAGTCGTTGCAAATAATTTTGCAATAACAGCGACTTAATGTTTTATGCAATTTTACATTTAGACGTTATTTTCATCAAACGTTTTCTCATTGCTGTCAATTAAAAGTGATTATTGTAAAATGCTTTCAATATTAGTGAATTTTATTCTTTATTTAATTCCCCAGTTATACATTGTCTTACTTGAAAATTCGGCAAATGTTTACATTAGGGGAGGATTCAATGACCATCAGTTTCATAACCGATTGTATTAGTATTGGTTTGAGCTAGATTAGGGCGGAGGGCGCGCACCTGGCGAGTATGTGTTAAACTCGGTAATTCTAGTGTTAACTGTGGATGACGGGAAAGTGAATTGACTTCTTGTTTTATTGTTAAGTAAAGTTTTTTGCAAATATCTCGTAAACCAAAGCCGAGCGCCTAAAGTTTTAAAGGGAAATGTTGTTCACAATGCACTTGACAACATATGTGAAGGTCATTGAAATAGGAGAATCCTCCCCTAATGTAAACATTTACCAAAAATTCATTTATTGCATTCGTGCAAGGAATCGTTGAAATATATTTGGAATAAAATATATTGAAATTCATTTTCGTTAGATAATTGTGCTGATTGGAACAGGCGTGAAAGATTATCAAATCCTGTTGCACTTTCACTACCCGTATTATGTAATGGAGCAGCCGACGTTCTAGGTCAGCCTCCACAACAGAAAACGATCGCTTATGCAGCTGACCGCGAACACGAAGTAGCTTCAATGTAATCGGTCAAGTTGAGTCGTCAGCCTTGCTGGCCAGTTATCTGAATACAATTGGGTCAAGGTTACCGTACGACAGACAAATACACCCGCCTTCTGGTCGTTTATTTTTGACGACTGACAACGAGCATGTCACATCAATGGCTGACAACTTGTGTTGGTGATTTTCTGCAGAGCAAAATAGTTCAGACTTTTTATTGCCCTTAAAGAGAAGTAAACTCTTTATTCATTCTGTGAGTTCAGATTTTTATTCTGTATAATAACAGTTATTCAGAATATCGATTCTTTATAACTGTTTCAGTCGGAATCGATATATAACAGTTTGAAACTGTCGGTTCCGACCCAGCAAATTGACTTCATGACACATTAAGGGTAGATTCACACTATCCGATTGTCGAAACATTCTTCAATAGGTTTAACACGATGATATTCACATTGTTCCGTCCGACGATTATGTAACGACCGGCAGACAGTGGCCAGCCTGTTCAGGGAAAAGTTAGAAGGTGCATTGACACTATCCGTCTAGCTAGGCGGTAGGCTATCTGTATGGCAGCTTAATCTAACTTCAAACATAAAAGCCACAGGTAAAGTGGCCACAAATGGTGCATCTACCTTATTATGTTTGCTCAATAGTTGCATTCTTCTTTCACTTTTTGCATGTCTTTCGCTTGTTCATAAAAGCAAATCGGAAAAATTTAAATTCGGAATTCTATTTTGAAAGTGGAAAGATAATGGCGAAGTGTGAAATTACTGGAAGAAATAAATAATTTAGACGAAAAATGTTCTGACATTAAATGTTCTGAAATAAGTCAACAGATACTGACAGCGGAAATAAAAATTTCGTCGTTCACATAAAAAAAAAGAGTGCTAGTTAAATAAAACAGAAAAATATATAAAAATGCATGTCTTTCCTTAAATAACTTATTTCTTTCAAGAACAAGTCATTTTCATCCCTCCGATAGAAGTAGCCATTTTTGTTTAAGAACATAATGACGAATCCATCTGTGTAACGAGATCATTCAAATATTATTTATTTTGGTGGACACGATTTTTTTCTCCAAATTGTATCAATGCTCTCTTGCGTTAAGTTCGCGACATTCATGATTTATCTCTGAGGCTTATACAGACAAATGTATATGACATGTTTCCACCAAATAGAGTGGTAAGCCTAGTTTGCTTTGTGCTGACGCAATTCCACTAAACTCGGTTCTCTTGAAACCTACGATATGCTAAGCGCACTGATTACGCGAAACGCTTGGAACACCGAGGATAATTGTTCGCATCTCCCATGGGAGAGTGGGACAATTTATCCTTGTTACGAGGGATTCCTTACGATTCTCTAGCTGCAAACAGGGATCGTGAATACATACATCAGTTGTAATTTGTATGTCATAATTTTAAATGCTTCCTTTGGATAAGAACGATATCTTACAAGTCCACGAGAAATTTATTTCTTTAAATTTTAACTTTACACTAAAATTGTGTTGAAATCCACTTGCTATTGAATCACACTATATATATATACACACAGAATGCAGATGCGCAAATGTTATCGATTAGGTAACCGTAAATGAATGGTAATAAAAAGTTACTGTCCAGTTTTTGTAAGTTAAAACGAGTTTTCCTCTGCAGATATCGCGTCATTTATATATATATATATTTCCGAACAACCGCGCCGACGTAACAGTACAACGCGCTACGTTGATGTCAGAAGTGGGATTTGTTCGGATGAAATGACAGTGTGTTGTGAGCGTGAAAGCTTAACGCGTTTCTTTCGTGCCAGAAGTATACCAATAATCAACAGCTGTTACTGGTAATGAGTAAGTATGTAATAACAAATATCACAAGGCACAAAATTATACTACTTAGGTACTTCTTAGTTTTTAAAAGCATAACTCCTCTTTTTTCTAATTATTTCTGAATTATAGTAACTGTGCGCAGTTAATTCTAGACAGCAGTAGTTAAAACTTAAAACTGATATGAACAATGAGGTTTTCTGAGATCTAGATTTATCTATTAATTTTTTTAATTGAAGTATTTTGTTTCAAATTATGTTTGCAGCCCAATGTCACGTAAAATTATCTACATATATAAAGCAGAAAACTTCTATATGTTTGTGTGTTTGTTTGTCGCCTAAAAACTTTCGAACGATAAATTCAGGGATCACGAAATGTGCCTCAACTCATTATTCTTGACTAATCCAGATGAATCTGACCATTTTCACAAAAAAGTAAATTTTTTTTATAAAATCAAAATCTAAATTTCGGTCGAAGCCGAGTAGGAAACTTACTAGTATTACAAAAGTACCTACGTAGGATATTTTACAAAAATAGATGCTTTGTACATTTCTCCAAAACTGAAAAAAAATTTATTAACTTCTTATCACAGCCGTTAAGCTTAACTAATATTTTCTATAATACACTTCCTCGCTACCTTATTAATTTCGGAAATATTCTCGTGGAAATATTAAAAAGACCATCCTCTATGTAGTATAATAGCATTTCAGTAAATTTCATTAATAATTTATTTCTAAATTGTACCCTTGAGCCGCCACCATTGTTTCAATCAGTTAGTAAGGGTCCAGAGCGTTCGCAAACTTTTTTCCAAGAGAATGAAGATACCTTAGGGTGACGGTAAAGAAAAATACAGTAACAAAAAAACAACCCTGGCGATGACATCGACGAACCCCTCTTGCTTTTTTGAACCCATTTTGTAGTGCCGATTTAATTAAGAATTTAAAAATATTCAATCTTTTAGTATAAACCTAATAAAGATCAGTTTTTAAAAATAAGCGATTCTATTTAAAATATCAGGGGACAACTGCCCTTTTTGCCCCCTACCCCCCCGGACACCCATGGTAAGGGTTGAAGAATATTCGAGGGTCACTTGATTTAATTTTAAAAATGACTACTCCCAAGAGGATATTGAGAGAAATGAAAATAGAGCAATATGAGACCCTATGGATCATAGTTTCGCAATCCCGTTGATCATCGCTGAAATTGATCTTGAGACGTTTCCAGATGAAGGTGATCGAGTTAGGACACATCGCGGCTCCGCCATCTGTACATCCGCGATCGGCGCTGAGAAAGGGACTTAATCGTAGTGAATGGCTTATAAAGGCGCGCACGGACGAATGTTTCATTCAGTTCAGACAACGTGACCGAAGCTAAACGAGTCCCCCCTAGTGCATCTATACAACAAGCGAGCGGCTTACTACTTCCCACTTTTACTACGTGTCGAAAGAAATTTTTGTGGTGCTAAGTTGGATCGAGTTACTTCCATGATTCGTTCTCCAAGTGGTGCAAGTTCTGAATCGAGAAATCACATTCCCGCCAGCAGTAGAAAATTATTCTATTTCGTTCCACGGTAACTGAAAATTTATGCCGACTGATGCTACTTTCCTTTTGCATATAGCGATCTTCAAGGCGAAGCATTTAGCATAACAATAATTAATGGGAACTATATTTTTTGAAGGAAATAGAAAATATCGTAATTAGAGGACTCTGTTGTTCTAGAAGCGTTTGAGACGGAGGTGTATTAAATATACGTAGAAAGTAGCTGCTTAACATGTTTTACTAAAAAATTGTTTATTTTAAAGACGTTTCAAAAATGAGCATTGCTCTTATAACGCAATAAAGTCGAAGAGTGAACTCACGTAATACTAATTAGAACTGCCTAGAAAATTGATTAGAATTTAACAAAGTCGAAAAGTCCTATTTTCTAACTACTAGTTCGAAATGATAAAAAAGCAAAGAAAGAATTCAAGAAAATATAAATGTAAAATCAAGTAGTACGTTTAGATTATATTAAATATACTCTGAGGTCGAAGAAAACATCAAGAGCAGTGTAAAAGTAATAAAATTCAACATAGCAATAAGATTCATCAAAGGAAACTCCAGAGGGATAAGGATTCTTTAAATCTCCTGATTGAATCAAGTACCTCATAGCAATCGAAAAATCATATTTTCAAAATTTCTAAAAGTATAAGATTAAAAAATAACCAATTACATTGTGAAATGTGAAAAACTGAAAAGAAAGACAGAACCGGAGCATAAGAGAAGCGTCATCGACCGTACTTTTATAAGTCTATAAGTTCAACACACGGAGAGCAATGAATGAACGACTGTTAAAATTGATACCTACATCTCCATTACGGCGAAGGTTTTGGCCTTCAATCCAACCATACAATCTCAATTGACTGCACGTCGTAGGAAATTTATTCACTCGCGGTACATATTTTTAATCATTCAGGCTGCCAGACTTGATCTTGGAAGTCATTAAAATTGACCCACCAAAAATCAGTTCGTAGAAATCAATTTAATAGAATATAATAGAAAACTTTAGAAAAACGAAATACTGTATCGAAGTTCGATAATTCGACCAGACAGAACGAGATATGATATGATAAGATTAGGCAGAGGTAACTAGATAAATTAGTATTGTAATGCATCATTTTCGAAAAAATTAAATTGAGGAATGACGAATGGGTAAAATAAAATTTATTACGCGTGTGGCAGTAAAATGATGGATCAGAAAATTATCGAAACTTGGAAGCTACTACGAAGTATTTGAAACATCTACATTTTCCTTGGAAGAATGTTTTGTGTGGAATCGAATGAAGAGCCCGAGAAATGCTGAAATATACGGAGTGAACCGCGTAACATAACAATCTGTATTTTTGTCGTAATTAGTGGATGAATCAACATTTCTTTTATCATCTTTTATGTCCTTCTTTAAATAAGTTTTCAACGTCACTTTTTAACTCTTTTTATATATCCTATAGGTTTTTGTCTATGAGTTAGGCATTGAAACAAATTCAACTCGCAAATAATTTTTAAATAATAGCGTTTGAATATAAAGAGGTCTGCACTTCTCTATATTCCAACGCTATTATTTAAAAAATGCTTGGAAACACGAACAAATTATATATACAGTAATTGTAGAAAATTGAATGCTCTTTTAATATTATTTGAACAAAATTTCGATAGAATTTATCATTTTGATGAAATTCTTCTAATTCAAACCACTTATGAATTTTAAACTTTAAGTTTGTTGGCATTCTGACCCTTTCCGGGGTCTGGTGTGCACATTGCCCGGTGGGGTCATCGTTTCCTGCAGTTGCGTAATGCAGCCGAGGTTTTCCACGAAGATTGATCATTGACAATCATTGACAAAAGTTTTATGGTACAATAACCGCGGCAAAGTTGCGTTAACGCAATTTTGAGAAGTATTTCAAATAAAAATAACTGACGAAAAAAACTGTTTTTAATACTTTGTTAGCGCAATGTTGCAGTGCTTATTGCACCATTAAACATTTGTCTGAAACATATTTTCTGTCTCTTGTACTTTAGGAGTTATACGCGAAAAACTGGAAGTGAAATGAAACATATCGTTGTTCTTGTCTTGGCTCATTCTATAAGCCCACAAAGCTGCGTTCCAACCGGTGGGTGTGGGTTCGTGGTATTCCTTTATTAGCGAGATCGAGTTCAATTTCCTTTCGAGCAATTACACAGAGTTACCGTACAGTACGTAAAATTGTGGCAATCATATACTAATAAAATGTACTTTGTTATGTCTTACTTAGAGTTCATTATTATAATCCAATCATTATTTGAATTCCCAAAGTTATACCCACAGAGGTACATATTATCGCTCTAGGTGCATCACATTATAAAGTTGCAACGCTAAACTGACATTCCTAGTGGCTTCCGGTGATACCAGACACTGATTCGTCCACAACATCCACTCTCCTATACAAAGTGTCCCAAAATTGCAGGACTTCCGTGAACAAGCAATATCCTGTTACAAAAAAACATCGAAAAGTTCTTTACCAGTTTGGGATCCGAGGCTTTGTTCTCAAGATATTAACAGATGAATATTAGTGGTCCAACTTTCGGGCCGCGCAGTTTAAAGCCGAAACAGCCGAGCGCGGGGCATTAACCCGTCTTCATAGTTTAAGCCAGCGCGGTCAGCTCCAATGTGTATGTGTACGCTGCCGCGCACTCAGCTGACTCGACTTTAAACTGCGCGGCTCGAAACATGAACCGCTAATATTCAACTGTTAATATCTAGATAATGAAGTCTCGGATCCCAAAACGATAAAGGACTTTTCGATGTCTTTTTACATCAGGATATTGCACATTCCGGGAAGTCCCACAAATTTGGTGGAAACAAAATTGAAAACTAACACAATTCCTCGGCTTCGCAGCCGCCAATTCATTGCCGTCAACCTCGGCTCGTTATAAGCTCGTTGAATTTGTCACAAGATCTACTAACTGATAGACAAAAAAGCTACAGGATTATGCGTATGTAAAAAAGTTGAAGGTGACCTTGAAAAATTATTTGAAAAATTGTGTAGAGGGAATGTAATGCCATCAACTTGAAGGTCCTTCAACACCGCATCATCTGCGATAAGAAAAAAATTGATTGGTGCACTAACAACGAAAATAATAGAGATGATCACGTTATGCTGTTCACCCTGCAGAAAAAGCAGAACAAAATCTGCACATAGTTATTAAATCCCGTATTCGACAACGTTAATGCACTGTTAGAAAATTAGTATTTGGAATTAGAAATACTACCAGAAGTAACTCAACATGGCGCCTCCAGGAATGTAAGTTACTTAATATTTATCTATTATATAAACGTCGTTGTAAATTATGAGCTTCAAAATACTTTTCGATACTAATAATAACTATACTAACCAAACTATTCATACGTCGTTTAAAATTTCAAATTTTTGTAATTTGAGACCGAAACTGTAGAATATTAGAACAGTCCTTCAAAGTTATAAAAAATGAGGGTTTCTCAATTTTCTAATTATGTACATACATGAATGCAATTGCAACAAAATTTTCATAACGCCACTTCTCAATTTTAAACACATAAAGTATTAATTTATTAATAGATTCGCGGAATTTATTAATAGATTTAGATACTATATAAATTTTATTTTGAATATTATTAACTACTGCATGGCTAACAAAATTTTATAACTTGAAGAAGAAATTATATTGGATGACCTATGAAAATCAACTATAAACGCTTTGTTACAAAGATATAAACAAATTTTTAATGCAATATGAAATATGTGAAAATGGCTTTCTCACTGCAGACTCTGAAAAGTAGATCATATTTAGTGTGTCTGTATACGTAAATGTTTATCACAAAGCTCATGAACAAAACGTTTATAGCTGATATTCTTACATATAACGTTTCCTTCTTATCTCCTCTTGTAGAATAAACTTACGCAATTTGTCGGGAAAAACTCGGGATTCTTTGCATAAAGATATGAAAAATTTTATACAGGGTGTCCGATAAATCATAGTACAACCAACAAAAGGAGGTGATTCCTTATAAACAAAATAAGTAAAAAATATAGAATAAAATTTATATAGCTTTTATATATAGCTAATATAAATAATTTTAAAATTAATGTTTGAATGTTTGAATATTTATTATTCCTTACTAAATATGTTAGAATAATATTATTCTGGATACTAGTCTAAATATTTTTCATTTTCAAACAATAATAGTATTTGTATACAAATTTGTAATGTTTAAATCAAATTCGATTAACATAATAAAAAACACATATATGTGTTTTATACTTTTAATATCCACACCCTCTGAAACGTTTTATAAGATCAATTTCAATCAAATAATTTTAGTAATACTATATACTTCTCTTTTATGTGTGGTTTTAGAGCATTTTCATAATATTTATTTACATTTATTATTTCGCACATTATTGTTTTTTAAACGCTTGATGCACTTTATAAATAATATTCATTTTAGTGAAGAGCATTTTAGAGAAGAGCATCAGTCAATGTTAGGATTTCATCCAGATGGTTACACAAAGGTGGTAAAAGTTACACATGTTTGTGAGGATGTTGAAAATAACAACACTGAAAATAAGGATAACACTTTCGATGACAAAACCGTTCTGACACAATATTCCTCGAATTCTAAAGGCGTATTTGCACAGGTAAGAGTAGGAGTAATGTACTTGCCAGAAAATATAATTAGTATATTTGTATTTTACTTATAAGTTGCATATTACTTCGAGTACCTGTTTAATATGTTACATAATAATCTGTTTCAGTGTTTGGTGTCTGGTGCAATTTTGTTACTCGCAGCTGGTGGTGGAATGCCAATTGGTTACAGTGCTATACTTTTACCACAATTGTCTGAAGATAATGGCACAATGCACGCAGATCGAGAACTTAGTTCTTGGATAGGTACGTAATCATTTTAAAACTTATTTTTATTTTCAGCAGAACTATCCTTTATTATTACCTTCCTCGAAATGCCTGTTTATCGACTACTTTGAATGATGGCGGCATGTTTCGAACATTCAAGAACCGAATAGTTTTACGTAACAAAGAAATGTACTTACAAGTAGTAACTGGCTTGAAAATATATCAAATTTCTAATTTCTAAATGGTACGTTACATGAGAAATGACCATTCTATGTAATAAAATCTAATCGCTGCATTATTAAAAAATATAGATTACTGACTGAATGGCTACTGACTACTTCAGATAATAAAGATCCTACTGTCCTTTCATTTAAATATTTTTTTAAAATTTTTTTAGGAAAATAAAAAGCATTTATTATGAAACTTATAAGGTACTATTTTCCAAAATCAGATGTATGTTTATTGCTATAATTTCCCTAAAACTGATAAGAATAGAAAAAGTTACATATTATAATATTTATTAATGCACGGTTAACATGTTTCCCACCTTTTTACAATATTTCGAAATGAGCGGTAATGTATCCTTCGCGGAACGCGTCAATGGCGTTTAAAACCCTACGAGAAAGTTCAAGAACCAGTTGTCAGGTTCAAGGGTATTTTGCAATCACTGTAGAATACATTACTGGTTAGACCGAGTGTGCCATACAGTGCGATTGACCTACATACCGTTTGATTGGATAATTTTTATCAATGAGAGTAAAGGCCAAGTGTAATCGCCAAGGACTTCGCCTTGTCATTTAAACACCTTTTTTAAGTGTCACAATATCCTCGTGTTATGGTCCAAGAATATCACAGAATTCAATCCTGTACGAATAATAACGTATATATGTATAATAATAAGAAGAATAAGAATTCTTCCGACTAAAATTATGAACAGTGATTTTAATAACAAAACTTCCTTCATCTTTGTATATTTTTTATTAAGATGTTACAAAAATAGGCGCAACACAAACATATAACTACTTATAGTGGAATATTTGCCCTTGTTTTTGTGAAATTAATCATTTACGATCTGGTGAAAGCATGGATTCCAATACGTTATTTTACAGCTTCGGTTCACAGCCTCGCAACACCTATAGGATCTCTATTGTCCGGCGCACTTTTGGATGGAATCGGTAGACGTGGCTCTTTGCAGTTGTCAGCTATCCCACTTTGCGCTGGTTGGATCATTATAGGTTTCGCTAGAAGCATACCATGTCTTCTAATAGGAAGAGTCGTGCTGGGGTTTGCTGTAGGTCTAATGGCTGTACCAGCCCAGGTATGAAACAACAATACATTTCTCACGGAACCTTTAAGTTCATAGGAATAGTCTTGGGTAAATTTTTTCCCAATTTTACTTATTTCTTCTAATCATTCAGATTATCGTATGATATCCTTAAAAGATATTCTATACAACTGTCACGCTAGTTTAATTGATCTGTTCATGTATTATTAGAAAAATTTGTGTTAATGTAGTATATGCACTTTTCTCGAAATTCAAGTATTGGAGTTGATTTCAATAGGTTTTGCTGGGCGAAATGGCTGATCCAGGACTCCGTGGGTTTCTAACTGGCGGTTCGCTCGCGTTTTACTGTCTCGGCATTCTTCTGATATATGCCTTGGGAGCCTCGTTTACTTGGGATATCGTTGCTTTCTGCGCTACTATACTTCCTGCTATAGCACTGATTGCGTTAACCTTCGTACCTGAAAGTCCCGCTTGGCTCGTGAGACGGAAGAAGCCCGGCAAGGCGAAAAAAGCTCTGCTCTGGCTGAGAGGAGGAAACATAGAACAGGTACTATCTTTTAAAGTTTAAATAATGAAAAACGAATTTTACTTACTTTTAAGAAGAACATCTAACCGTTTTTTCAACATTAATTTTTAAATCAATAACAAGGATCCGTGATGTAAAAATTCATATCAATTCGTTATTCGTTTAATCGTAGGTATTATATACAAGTGCTATTTCCATGTTTGAAGATGAGATATCTTATATTACAGATTAATTCTAAAATCAAGAGTTTTGTTAAAAGTGGCGCGTTATCTTGCAGGTGAATGCCGAGGTAGCTGTTTTAGAGGCCCGAGCGAAAACGGATTTAGCGCGGAAGGTCACGAACATGTCATGGATTGAGCAGATTTCCTCAGCGATTTACACAATTTTTGATCCGAGTGTCTTGAAACCTCTGACGATCATCAACATTTTCAACATTCTTCAGCTAATTAGTGGGACATACGTCGTCGTTTTCTACGCAGTTGATCTCGTCCAAGACATTGGTGAGAGTAGTTGTCACATTCGAACCACTTGTACCACTTAATTTAACGAATTGTTTGGC
The DNA here is from genome assembly GCA_963971345.1 of Andrena flavipes. Lineage (NCBI taxonomy): Eukaryota > Metazoa > Arthropoda > Insecta > Hymenoptera > Andrenidae > Andrena > Andrena flavipes. Next base: position 65,967,885 of record OZ020480.1, read on the forward strand.
TTTTGAAATTCTGGTAGTATTACAGCCACGTCTCTTAATTCTATAATCTTATTATTATTGTTGTGTACAGGTGGCGATACTATAAACAACTATTTAGCTGCTGTCATTACAGCAGTTGTCAGACTTTTATTCAGCTTGGTGGCAAGTGCTCTGTTGTTAAAAGTGGGCAGAAGATGTCTGGGGATGTTATCAGCACTAGGAAGTGCCTTGGCCTCTTTAATTATTGCGGTGTACATGTTAACTAGGAAAGAATCTTCTTTTCTAGATGTGAGTTACCCATTTTTATACAGAAGCCAAAATATTCAGCTTTCAGGAAAGATCGTGTTTTGTTATGTCTATTTTAGGCTGAAGTTCTAAATATATTAAGTTCGTTATTATATTTGGTAATATATATATGTATTCCAGATTTATGTTGTTGGCATTTGTCTTCTGGTATACGTGGGAGCAAATACTTTGGGATTGATGACACTTCCAGGTTTAATGGTTGCCGAGTTACTTCCACAAAGAGTTCGAGGTATTGGCGGTGGTTGTAATTTTTTCCTGTTCAATTTGCTCATCTTTATAACCACGAAAGTTTTTCCTATGGTATGTTCACAATTATATATAATTTAATAAGTAAGTCGTACTATTAAATTTTGCAATTAATAATTAGATCTTGAAAAATTAATCAGTTTTAAGTTACATTTCTGACAAATTTAAGAACGTTAATAATATTTTCTGATTTTTATTTATTATCGAAAAAGGTGAAGGAAGCAGTAGGCGTTACTGGAATTTTTACAATTTTTGGTATTGCCGCACTCTTGGAGGGCGTCTTCATTTATGTTGCCTTACCGGAAACAAAGAATCGTACGCTTCAAGAAATTGAAGATTATTTTCAGGTAAATTACTTAATTTTACGTGACATTTATTATTTGAAGAGTTATAATAAAATTATTTACGATTAACAAGCACGAAATTGACTATTATAAATATATTTCTGATTCCGCATTACAAAAATTCGTAAATTGAACAACATTCTTCCCATTCGTATTGTGTCCATGCAATTATTCTAAATCAAATTTCACAACTTATCATAAAAATAATAATTTTGTTCTGCAAGTATTCTGCAAATTGTAGTTGCTTCATTCTGACAATTCAGCTCTGAGCATTATTCACGTAAAAATTAATCTGGTTATTAGAAAAATATAATTATTTACAGATACTTCCTTCTTTTTTCCACAAAAGAAATGAAACTTATTATTGTTTCATCACTTTATAACCATTTAGTGAACTGTATTCGAACATTTGTTATTCCTTTTTCTTGTTTTATTAAAAATCCACATTTAATCTTTATTTCAGGAAGAGAACTTACTTTGGATTACCCGAACAAGAGAAAGGAGAAAGGACGAGCCATTTATTATAAATAATACTTAATACTTTTCAATGTGTGAATGCAACACTTGTCTGTAGATAGCTGTGATCAAATGAATGTTACATAATTTTATATTTTATGCCATATATAATACTTGCTTGTACCACTTAATTTAAGTAGATGTAGATTTTAAGGTAATTAAATTTTACAAAAGGATTGTACAAACGAGCGCCGGTTCAAGGCACGACCCGCGGGTCCTGTACGGTTAACCGCGACGCCACCCTGTCATGGTCGCCTCTTTGGACAGGGAAGCAGGGGCGTGAGGGGCCCGTACGCTGCCCAGCGCTGTTCTACAGGCCAAAATAAAACGAACACGAAGAATCACGAAATTGCGTTTGAGGCTTTGTTTCCGAGTTATTAATTGTTGATAATATACGTAAGAAGCGCCTAAACGCGATGGAATTATTGTTAAAACCGTTAAAGTCCGTCGCGCATTTTGCGAAAGTTTATAAACAATTGATGACCGCAACGCAGCGACAATTAAATAATTATTATTAATTTCTTCAATTCGATTCGATTCCCTCCGGCGCGCTGCACCAAAATGTGCACCAGCCTTAAGAGGTCTTTCCATTCTGACACCCTGATAAACTACCGCTGTTTGGAACTATTTTTTGTCACACAAAGAATGTGTTTACTAAAGTGAGGTTTTGCCTATCTATTAATACGTGTTTTAAGAATACAAAATTATTTTTTTCACATTTTTGTAATGCTTGCTTGCGTTAAAATAGGTGATTGTAAAAGAAAACACGCCTCGACTGCGGACTCGATTTTCGAGACACCGATCGCGCATTATAATAGCGAATTCGGTATCTTGCACTGACTCCGTGCTCGTGCCAGAAAATGATTTGGATTGGGTGATTCTTATAGAAACGAAGAAGCTCTATAAGAATCAACCAATCCAAGTCATTTTCTGGCACGAGCATAGAGTCAGTGCAAGATATCGAATTCGCTATTACTTTGCCTCCGAACGGTCACTGAGTAGACCGTGAGTTAGCTGTGCGTGTGATGAGACTCTGGCCGTTAGAGCATTTAAATGCTCTAAGCCAATAGGATCCTATCATTTGGCAGTTATGTGGAACATAACTCCAATTGGAATATTACTGAAGGTGAAGAAATCGGTCGTTAGAGCATATACTATGAAGGTTTCATTGAAAGCTTGAAACTGTCGCCAACATGGTGCGAGAGAGAAAGCATCGTGCGAACTGGTATGAGCGAGAGAAGAATTGAGAATTTATACTTTTCTCACTCGCACGATGTCTTTCTCTCGTGCACGATATCGGCGCATGCGCATTACAGTCGGTTGTTCCTCAATACTTCTCTCGCTCGCATCAATTTGCACATGTCTTCCTCTCTCGCGTGATGATGCCGACAGTTTCGAGGCAGTCAATCTAACAATAAGGCAATCAGACCTCCATGTATATATGCTCTAAGCTCTAATTCGATTCGAAAAACACGATCCCATACGCGCGAGTATCACGCTACCTGTTGTGTACCTTGTATGATATTCGTCTGTGTGCGATCTCATGTTTTTCGGAACGAGTTAAAAGAACGCCAACGGTCAATGAATTGAACAATCAACATATAACCCTCCTATAAGGAAAACGCTGTCAACAACAATTTTGGATGCACAATATAATAAACTTCTTAATTCTATAAGGAAAGATGAACCACAAAATAGAGTATTAAAAATTCAACAGCTAATACAAAAAAATGACATATTATACATACATTTACGACATGTCATAAATGCATTTACAACACGGAGTAATATACGGACTTACCTCTGCCAACGGGTCATGGTAACAAATGTAGACGATGATCTGTTACTGCATGCTGTGACTCGATACTTGGTTCAACCACGTTCAACCGTTTCACTAAATGTCGGTAAAATGACTCGCGCCAAAGGAAGCAACGCGTTACCTCTTGAACAAGTTTGGACCGGCTTCGCGTACCGGGATTCGTTACCCGCACAAAACGCAAACGGAATATCTTATCTATGCCTTGATTGGTGAAACTCCAGTAAAGTTTTCATATTTCGCGTTAATTGTTTGAAATTTTAGGTCCGATAAGTTGCACCACTATAAACATTTATTGCAGTATATGATCGTGTTTGCCACCACTTTCGCGATTTCTTTCTCTTATTTTCTACACAATAGTGAATATAAATATAAACTGCTGCAGCCACTTTTAAATCCATGTTTCCACTTCGACAGTCTGCGGGCAACTAGAACGCGACGAAGTAACGTTAAAAGAGTTATGGGTACGGTAACAATACAGATCCAAAAACGAGTCCTGCACCGAATCTCGTTACCACTAAATAAAGTAACGCGGTAACAGACTAAAGAGCGGTAACAAATGTGGACCCGGCTTTAAGCAGGTCAGGCACAGTGAGAGGCGAGAGCAGTGCCGTAGCTGCGTGTTATGAAAACTATAATTTTAGTAACTTTTTTTTATAAAACCACAGTTGTGTCTCCCAAACTGAAAATAGCTCGCTACCGACCAGTATCAACTTTCAAATCGAGTAATCTATTCGGCTTGCGTATATTCTATGCCGCGATGCGTAAGGGGGATTGAAATAATTTGCGAATAACACTCATGTGGGCAAGCGACAGCGACAAGCCATAAATTACGATGCCATCTCACTCGCAGAGAAATCGGTACACATGGCGGATTATTATTCATGAAATCACGAAATATATCACTTATGGAGACAGCACTGTAAAATTATTTAATTTTATTTCACATCTTTGTAAAACGGAATAAAAGTTTGTTTAATAACAGCGGCAGTACACGAAATGACAATTTTATTAATATTTATATAATTTTATTTATTAGTTTCCTCTTACAGATATGACCTTGACAACGTCATGACAACGGGATATGTATTTTTTTTTACGAACTCATATAAATACGTATGAATCATCAAGCTAACGGTAATTTCTAATTAAAGTTACTGTCTGTATTACTATGCGTGACAATCATACATGTAACATTTAGTAACCACCCTATTGTTTGTTCACAATTTATTATTTGTGCTTCTAATTTGGCAAACAGTAGGCTCTGTTATATTTTTGTACTTTTAATTACGAAATCAGACCTACCTCAATAAAGTACCGAACAGGATCCAAATATTCTTAATACACATGAAAACGAAAGTGAAAATAGAATATTTCACACATTTATGTATCTCGATGATAGATACTGCCCCTTATGCACTGGAAAACTGCCCGTTGTTGGGCACTAAATAGCATACTAAACGATTAAATGTTGACGAACACAATTTTATTGTGCATATTAATCTTTTGGTTACATTTCATGCCAAGTTTCTATATCGTACATTTTTTATCTGATTCTATTTCAATAATTTAACAAACTTCCATAATCCATTACGCTACGATTACAGCAAAGCCACTATATTCCATCAGCTCAGTTTCGACTCACAGAAGTATAGGTTCGATTTATAACATATAGTAAATATAACAACTATAGTCTCGTGTTGATATGAACAGGTAGAATGACTTAAGCTTGGGGATTACGGAATTTTTCGCCAGCATAATTGGCAGCCGCACCCAATTCTTCTTCGATGCGAAGTATTTGATTGTACTTGGCCAAGCGCTCGGAACGGCAAGGTGCCCCAGTCTTAATTTGACCGGTCGAAAGTCCAACGACTAGATCGGCTATAAATGTGTCTTCCGTCTCCCCAGAACGATGAGACACCATGGTACCCCAACCAGCGCTCTTTGCAAGTTTGTGAGCCTTAATCGATTCCGTGACGGTACCTATTTGGTTGACTTTCAACAGCAGAGCATTGCAAGCCTTCTTGTCGATAGCCGTTTGAATCCTGCATTAGGATATGAATATACCGTGTGTTAATATTACGAATATAAAGCAAATTACGGCAAGTCAATTTATAAATTAAAGATTAATAAAAAAGAAAGAAGAAGTAATGGTGAAAAATAAGGAAAAGTGAAGTCATATCTCTAATAGCATTTCTGGTCAGCCCACAATATCCCCAAGTTCAGAATTAGTTGGCCATCAAAATGCCAACAATAAATGCTACTAGGGATGATAGTATTAATATTTGTAATTGTTAGCAATTGAAGCTTTACCTTGTAGGATTCGTAACAGTAAGATCATCACCCACTATCTGAATAGGAGTGGCAGCAGTTATGGCTGTCCACGAATCCCAGTCATCCTGGTCAAAGGGATCCTCAATGGAAACAATCGGATAGTTCTTAACAAACTCTAAATACAAATTCTTCAAAGCTGTCGGCTCCAAGTACGTACTGGGGTCAGATTTCTCATTTTTGAAATCCAAATCGTATTTTCCGTTCTTATGAAATTCGGATGCAGCGATATCCATACCAATTTTAACTTTTCCTTCATAACCAGCGGCCTACATTTTAAATAATAAATAATACACACATAAGAACATACTAGATACTGCCGACTCAAAGTAATTTATACATGAAATTAAGTAGGAAGGAACATTAGAGCTGGATTCTTACCTTGATGGCATCTACGATTGTGTTCAAAGCTTCATTGTTCTCCAAAATGTTGGGAGCAAAACCACCTTCGTCACCGACGGCAGTGGCGTCAAGACCATACTTCTTCTTAATACCAGCCTTCAAATGGTGGTAAACTTCACTACCCATCTTCATTGCTTCCGTGAAGCTGCTAGCACCTGTTGGTAGGATCATGAACTCCTGCATTGCCAATTTGTTTCCTGCATGCGAGCCACCATTGATAACATTAAAAGCTGGAACTGGTAGGATAATTTTGTCATTTCCTGATATCTCTGCAATATGTCTGTAATTAGAAAATAATTTATATAATTAATTACTGTATGACGAACCAACAAACTTATAATCGATAGTGAATATTAATACACATATGTCTATCGCTATTTCACTGAGACATATACACGGATGTTCCAAAAATGTTGCAGGTCCTTGAAAGGGCTGACCCCCGTGGAGTGATTTAAAACAACTTTTTCCTTAGCGAAAATGGAGGCTTCGTTAACGAGATATTAATAACAAACCCCGAGCAATCAGAGCGAGAGTTTTCCGGCCGAGTTTCCGCGCAAGCAAGTCGGCATGCATCGAAGGAACATACGTAGAATAGCAAACGAAAAAGACGTAACAAATAAAATGCGACGACAAAAAGTTCGATTTTATTTGTTACGTCTTTTTCATTTGCTATTCTACGTAATTTCCTTCGATGCATGCCGACTTGATTGTTCGTAGTACAACCTCGCGATCTGATTGGTCGGTTTTTTGTTAATATCTCGTTAACGAAGCCTCGGAGAAGATTTTCGCTAAGGAAAAAGTTGTTTCAAGTCATCCCTTTCAAGGACAAGCAACTTTTCTGGGACACCTTATATAAAACAGCTAAATTAATTATTATTAATGCAAAATAATTATAAATATCTATGTTTGCTTACTTGTACAATGGCATTCCCTTTTTAGCAGCACCTGCTTTACAAACTGCCAATGAAACACCCAACAATGCATTCGCACCAAGCTTAGACTTGTTTGGTGTGCCATCGAGTTTCAAAAGAAAATCATCGATATCGGATTGCTGTGTAACTTCCAAGTTTGCCTGTATAACAAATATTCTTTTATCATTGATTATCCATAAATTACTGTATTAACAAAATGTATAATTTGTAAATTATATTTACAAATATTGCATACCTTCAACAATTCAGGTGTAATGATTTTATTAATATTGTCTACAGCTTTAAAGACAGATTTTCCATGATATTTAGATTTGTCATTGTCTCGAAGCTCCAGAGCTTCGTAAATACCAGTTGAAGCACCTGAGGGTACCGCGGCTCTGAAGAGTCCATTTTCAGTTACAAGATCGACCTGTAATAAAGGTATTACATCATGTACAATCATAAAAATATGTTCCATTAATTACTAAAACTGAATGTTTTAAAAGAAGACTTCTTACATAGCGCCTAAGAGTTAAAAAGTAACAGCTTATACATATAGCATTATTCATTACATGCTAAATGCTATAATCTTATACAGTTGAAAGATAATTGCACATATTGAAACATTATATTTGATATAATCTTACCTCTACAGTGGGATTACCACGCGAGTCATAGATTTGACGCGCCTTGATGCTTTGGATCGGCATGTTCTCCGAATCGCAATTATTAAGTGTGCTATACTTAGAGATTGAAAACCTAAAACAGAAATAAATTGCAATGACGAGATATCTGTAAATGTTGAGAGGGGATTATTTAAATCTCTCAAAATTATGTAGCCACAATTAATCCAAGGCTCTAAAAATAAATTCTACCTCTAGTTAACCTAAAGCATTAATATTAATATGCCAGCAAATTTAGGCATTTTAAAGATTTGCTAGAAAATCGAAACACCGCTACTTGCAGTTAATTTTTGGTTAATACAGTATTCGACCTTGTCAAGGTCACTGGAGCCAACGTAAGAATTTGAAAGAAAATCAAGTTTTCCAACGGTTTAAAGGGACTCAGAATCTTGAAAACTGATTGAGATATGTTCGAAATCTTATGAGTAATAACCTTGCGGTATAATTTCGGCACGTAGCACACGCGGCACGTATTACGAGCATTTTCCGCTATTGCCAGGTAAAAATTAATTCGCAAAACTTAAGGATTTTAGAAATTTCTGTAACAGGAAGAGGATCCTGGAGAGGTGATTTCTTATACATCGAACGGAATATAAAGGAAATCTGCTCACCCAACGATACGCGCGACGATCCACTTGCAATGTTCGAAGAAGAATGAATCTGTTCGGTTCTGCTTCTGTCCTACAGTTGACCCCAAATCATGAGCTTTCGCGAGCGCTCTTCTATCGATTCTGCACACCTCACGTGCAAGTGTAATCGCAAACGCGACGGAACTGAATTATTTGTTCTAGATCATCGATTGTAGATGTAAATATGTATCTCTATAAGATTTCAAATAACGTTCTTAAACGGCTTATCGTATATAATAACGCTGAGTTTTCGGGTGATTAAATAATGGAAGTTACGTAATCCCCAATATTTCTTAGCGAATTCGGTATCTTGCACTGACTCTGTGCTCGTGCCAGAAAATGACTTGGATTGGTTGATTCTGATAGAGCTTCTTCGTTTCTATCAGAAACAACCAATCCAAGTCATTTTCTAGCACAAGCACAGAGTCAGTGCAAGATACCGAATTCGCTATCTGTCGCCGGCTGTTTATGAATTTCATTACGATCTACCATCTCTATTTTGTGTTATCTATGCTCTTTAATAACAGTTAGTAATTCGCGAACGCGGGAGCTTGTGAAATGTTGTTACGTTAATCACGAAAACCTGTGAATTTTTATTATAATTGCAAACATTTATTGTTGGTCAATGATTAGTGATTCTGCCTAAAGTAGTGGTCAAGCATCAGTAACGATGGTAAGAAATAATATTGCAAATTAATTGTAATAGGTACATGTGTAACACACATATCGCCCGCGCCCACGACGGTATTAAAATGAATATCAGAAACTATATGTTCCTGTTTTTGAGTCGTAATTTATAGTTAAAAACCTGTATTTTCTGATCTTTTACAGATTTCCCTCCCATATATCAAGAGATTTTCATAAATTTTGGAATATTAACCACGGGCGTTGCGGGCGATTCGGACGTAAGTGGAATTCGCTCATAGTCAATGCATGCACTCACTGATCCGATTGGCTAAAGTGTTTACAAAGAATGAAATGTATACTTTTACTATTTAATCAATGTATACATTTTCGCAATGATTTAAGGCTGGTTCAGACACGTCCAGTAATTTAGCCGAGTAGCGAGTAATTTAGTAGTTTACCGTGTGTGGACACTAAAATTTATAGCGTATTCGAACGGTCACACTGAGTGTGAATTTTAGCCAATCTGAAGCAAGAAAGTTTACAGTGCGACCGTCCGCACATGCTATTAGTCGAGTAGTTTAGGAAAACAATGGCAAATTACTACACTCCATTCCATACTAGAGCAGGCCTACGTTCCTACCGATTTACGATCGATTTGCGCAGCTCCCACGCATCTGAAACTCGTGATTAGTCGTAGTATTTTTCCCGCCGATTTCCTACCAATCCACAGTATATCCCTGCGCGGAATAAGTTCGCTTTAAAGTGAAATAACTCGACGAAATTACTGGCCGTGTCTGAATCAGACTTTAAGGAAAGTATACAGAAACAAAAAGTTTCATTTTGAATGAATTTTTTTTTTAACTAATACTGTGTGTCGGGGGGGAGAAAACGGAGCGTGGTGCGGTAGTGGGTGGCATCACATTTTCAGATGCTAAAAACGCATCCTCTTCCTACTTTTCCTGAAAAAAAGATTGTTATGCGAAAGTTCGGTATATACACTATGCTAGTGAATTTATGCATTCTGTTTGTTGAAAGTTTATTAAAAAATATGAAATATACATATTCTATTATTATGATACAATTTGTACATGGTAATGATGCAATATCATTAAAAGTTAAATTAATTTTTTTTTAAATCTGGTTTCGTAAATAAATTTCGAATTAAAGCTTCTACAGATTTAAAACTGAGAAACTGTTTATAACTTTAATACATTTTTAAGAAATTTATTTTATAGAATCCGTAATATATAAATTCATCGAGATAGATCCGTAATATATAAATTCATTTTTATACATAGACTACAACTTGTATTCTTAAACTTGGGACTGTGATAACTCTATCCACAATCACTTAATATCGATTAGTTTGTAAATCGTTTTCTTAAAGGCATAAATATTGTATTGTTATGGAATTTCTCCATAAATCACACATATTTGAATATCATTCAAACAGTTTTTCTAGAGATCAAAGTGGTATACTGAAAGGCACCCTATACAAGTACTATAAATGTACAAAAAGCGCCAATGTCGCAAAACGAGTGTTCTGTTCGCTTTTAAATTGTCCAATCATCTCATTTTTATAAAACAAGCGATATATTAACATCATTCAAATTTGGTCGTTATTGCTCTCAGCATTATATTATTTCAGCTTTTCGGCTGCTCAGGCTTTTCTTTATTAATGCCCAATCTTCAAGAATATCCGCATCACTAAGCATGTAAACTATATAAGGTCCAGCAACAGAAACAGCTCTTCTCCTTTCTGTGTGATTTCTGCGTCTTTTACCCGTTGTATTTAGCCACAAATCGGCATGAATATCAACATTATTCCTATCTTCCTCTAGTCTGCGAATCTTTTCCTGTAAATCGTTATGAATACAATCCCAGATTAATTCCTTTTCGCTTTCAAAATTTTGCAACGCAGCTTGCTCTTCAGCTAGGAATTTGTTTTGTATATTTTGTAATCTATATTGTCTTAATATCCCAGCTACTTCTGTTTTCGTTTTCATATTCTCTTTCAAACGTTCCAATGGCACCAAATATTCCTCAGATTTTCCAACCCGAACTTCTCCTTCTTTCGTGTCTACTTGAGTAATCCTTTCACGGTAAAGCCTGAAATTTTGTGTAAATTTCTTATAGGAAAACATACTTATTTCCTCCAAAATTTCACAACAACAAGATGATTACTTACTGCTCTTTGAGCAAAGTAAATTGTCGTTCTAAATCTACTAGGTTTTCCATGCATTCGTTGCGTCGCCTTTCGCATTCATCCTCATCCATTTCCGAAGAGTCATCGCTGTCGCTATGTTCTGCACTGCTGTCGCAGGATGCGGAACTTTGATTACTTTCGTTACTATCGTGTGACATATCTTCGCCTTCTGCTTCCGATTCATCTTTGACGCTTGGCATCTGTGTAGGTGTAAAGGTCACTCTTTATAATTGCATAGTAAGAGCTTAGTTATGAATTAAAAAAAAAAGAATTTCTAAAACAGTATGAAAATGAAGTCGATATTTCCTCTTTGTGTAATAAATTCCACTGTATAAGTTGGTATTATGTTATTGTAACCTCAAAAACAAGGTTTACATTATATCGAAAATATTTAAATAACGCCAAAAGGAAATAAAGAATTATAGTGGTAAATATTTATGAATCCCAGTCAAAATATTATATAAGAAACAGGTTCTGTAAATATTTGACTTTCTTATAATTAGAAGTTCGGAAAGTTTCTTCCGAAATTTTAAAGTATATTATTCAAGTACACCAATACTGATTATGCAGTAGCAATGTGCATACTCACTGTCAAATAATTTTATGTGATTTTTAAAAAATATCACAAAATATTTAGCGTGGCAAAAAAAAGAATATCGTCTGTCAAGTCCCCCGTGCAGACAACCATTTGTGTCTGGTCAATTGTCAATTGACCACCCAACATGTGGACATCTGTTGCGCATGCGCACGCGCAGTGAGCTTTTCAAAAAATTAATACATATGCTTCTATTGCTATCGTTTTGCTATTAAATTAGTATAGGTATTTTAACATATTGATAATCTAATTTATTAATTTATATAAGTTTTATTTATTTTATGTATTTATTTATATAAGTTTTGTTTGACATGCTAGGTTGAACTTACACATTGCATAAATGTCTATCTGCTCCTTTAAGTTATTTCTCAATTTTCTGATCGCTTCAGAAGCATGTGTCAAACGATCGTTAACTTTCTTACAAATTTTATAAATACTTTCATTCGCGACAAACAGTTTGTTTTACCTTCAACCCTGTTTAAAATTTTTAGCGGATGTCGGATGGATGGGGACTTTTGACAGATTGTTTAAAACGGCGAAATAAAGGCCGATGTCAAAATATAGCTTGTTGGGAATTATTTCCTAGACAGATCCTAATTTCACTGGACTATATCAACGCGCGTTACGAAGAGTAGCACGTTTCATTTTTTTTCTTACGGATAACTGCATGTAGAAAAAATGAAACATGCTACTTTTTGGAAGGCGCGTCGATATAATAGGATAACCAGTTAGGCATTAAATAAGTTTATCTGGAAACGTGTCTGAAAGGAGATTAAAAACATATGGTACCTTTGTGCACATACATACATATACATCTATATATGCATATATGTGCGTATATATTTTTTAAATATATAATACTCCATCGGATACAATAGTACATTTGGACCTGCATAGAACAAACAGACAGATAATGCAACATTCGCATAACTGTAAAGTATATTATGAATTAATGTATACAATATACATATATTCTCGTGTGCTTTCTGTGTTTTGCGCAAAAGGAAGGTACAGCTCGTTTTGTGCATTTTGTTCTTTTATACGAAATTCTCAGTTTTTTTTTCTTTGCGATTAGGATTTATTACACACGAGACGGTTACGGTAAGAATTCTTTTACTCTGTACAATTTTCATACGAAACTAAGCATCCGGCGACGGGGACTGATAGATATATCTGTGGCAACTCAATATCGCAAGTCTCGGAAAGTAAATGTGAATTGGAAATGATGTAGGCACTTGATTTTGTTTTCACACGTAATTTCACTTTCGCAATACGAAGTCGCGTGTAACGTATACAGTTTCTACGGTGACTTACCGGGGAGTTGCGTGTTTCAGAAGAAAGCAGGCACCTCCGAGGACATTTTCCAATTATCGTGAATCGAGCAAATGCTTCCTTACCATACACATCTAATGTGCCGTGCGGCTAGTTTCACATTGTGGCGGATTTCTTACAAATCATTAAAAAATCCGCGATCATTCTGTGTAATAACAATTTCATACAGATTTTCTTAATACTCATTTCATGCAACATTTAATACAGCGCCATCGTGGTTCGTCACATAAAAAATAAAGTTTATGCGCTTTCGCGACGACATCCTCTCAAGATGAATACAACTTTTATAACATTATGTTATGGATGTAGTGTAAAATGTCCTACAGAATTGCAGAGCATTTGTAAATTATGACGTTAGAGGGGCATAATATCGACGCGCGTTACGAAGAGTAGCACGTTTCATTTTTTTCGTACAGACAACTGTATGTAAAAAAATGAAACATGCTACTTTTCGCAACGTGCGTCGATATAAAGAGATTAAAAATTCTGTGATGAATATACAAGATGTTTATAAATTATAGGTACAAAATTTTGGGGATTCATAAAAATTATAGAAAGAAACAAAAGTAAATGTTTCAAATTTTTTAGCTTTTTAATTTTGTACTTTTTAAATAATGTACGAATTTCTGCTCTAAAACGTAGGCGGCTTGTTCTTTGTTTGTCGAATATTTTACATAGATAAAGTTCAGCAGCGGCTATGTACGTACATTAACACTGTGTGGTTATGCGATCAGAGGAAATGGTATGACAACAATTTTGAAAATAAAAATACGAAAGACGATAAGATATTTTATGAACAATATCAGTTGACCGCCTACTCACTCGGAAACTACCCCTACCATATTTCCCTATTTTGCCTGTGTCGCTCTTCCTTTTTTGTGCAAACTATATAGTTTGCATAGGTAGAGGCATATCTATAGTAATAGGGAGGTTTCTAATTCTTTTTCTGAAACAAAAGCATGCCCTATATAGCCCAATTTAATTCTGCCGACAACCTCACTATTGCTTGGTATATTATAGGTGTATCAAACAGTAGTGAGGCCTTCCATTACGCATGCCCAAATAGAAGAGAACTCCATTACACGTAGAGATGGTCATGATTAGATTTCAGGTTTGGCAGGTCATCCAGTGTTAAAGTAGTTCTTTTGGGTGGCAAGCAAAAATCTCCCATCAACACCTTGGTTTCCCACCCCTTCTAGTGAATTATCCATATAAACCCCACTATTACATGGTATACCTATACCCATACAGTACACTTCGTTGCAGGAACGTTGCAGCAACCCTGCGATGTTGTATGGTTGCAGCGCAATATTGCTGCAACGTTGTGCAATATTGCACGGGGCGGACGTAGGAATATTGTTGCAACGTTGCGGTAACGTTGCGTGCAATATTGCAATCTTGCACAGCAAGAATTTATCCCCTTTTTATGCACGCTGTTAATCAAGGGCGGACAAGTGGGCAGCGATAAATTGAGATGAAGTAATAGTTGCGCTCGAGGTAAAACATAGTAGTGAAAGAGGCCTTCTGTGGCGAATCGATTTTGTTCCGTTTATAGTGATAGCAGCCCATATGTTCGCACGTGACGTATCATAACGATTTTACACTTTTATCTATTTTTATGAATATTACGTACGCACTTACACACTTAAATGACATCCTTCATTGTGATGATTTGTTGTAGACGTGATACTGCGCTTTAAAATAAATTTGAAAAAATGTATGCAACTTGTTTCATTATTGGTGATGATTGATTTAACTATGGCTTCAGCACTAGGAACATATGAATCCATGACGTAATTGTTAATCCCGAGTTTTTGTGGTCCATTAAATTAATTCTTGCGAGCAAGTGCGTTTAACTGACTCATTTCTAGGACAATTCAAATTTTCTTAGGTTTGCCTCAATATATTCTCTTAACAAGATCTATACGTATCAAAATTCTATTCTTCATTTCTTAGTGATAAGGCATACTTGTGTAAGCGTGGCTGTAACCAATATTATTTAAATTGTCTGATGTATGATGTACATAAAATGATGTGCATACATAAAATGGTAAAACATAAAATCAGCTATAGCTTCAAAGGAAGCTTAAATAAGTCATATATTAATGTAAGCTTTGTTTATTGTTTTCCAATGTTGAATCCATTGCTGAAACAGGGTCACCAGTAATGAAACACGCTGCATATTTTCGAAAAGCATTTTACATTCTACATTACATTCTTTATTTTTCAAAGAATCGTTTTCTGTGACAAACCATTAGATAACACAAATGAAATTTGTTTTTTAAAAACCTTCCACTCATTTTATCAATCCCTCAGCCACTATTACTACCGCTACAATTCGTATCTAATTTATAGCGGTTTTTCAATAAAACCCTCATCGTTCATGCGGAATACAACAATAACAAATACTATCAATTGAATCTCCTCTATAAAGTTTATATGCAACATGATTATTGAACCGCGAAGGCGCTGGTCTCTTACCTAACTTGTCGGTCAACCTTATTTCTGGTTATAAGAGTATGCTCACATTGTACACGATCGTCATGCGGGAATATATTTTGTAATCAATTTTTTTAATTGGTGAATTTCGTGCAAATTCGAAGGATACATATAAAATATAAAAGAAATTCTCCCTTGGCTAGCCGTTTCAACGATACCTACTTTTCTTCCAATGTACCCATGTACAGTGAAAATATTTGAATCCTTCTTGCATGGCGATACAGATCCGAATGCAGTTTATACTGTTGCAGTTGCGCAATCGTGCACAATGTGACGGCGCGTTACATATTCATTTTCTTCCTTATCATTGAACACGTATTTTCTCTCTGAGGCAAAATATTCGTCGCTTTTCTCCCGCTCATCCAGAAGTGATAACTTTCGAAACTTTATAATGAATAACGTCATACTGGCAAATTTAATAATGCGCTGTTTACATTACGTGTTGTGGTTGTGCTTTTAATGCGAGAAGTAGGCCTGTCTGGTAGTTCAAAGGGAACTTACTGCTGCTAATATGCTTTTCCAATTAAATACCGATAAACAAATTCTGCTGACATTTGTATTTGGATTTATTTCATTGAATTTACTATTGCAGTAGTAATGTACAACAATATAAATAAATATAAATCAAAATGAAGAATATATGTGTATGTATAGGAATGTTTTGTTAAAATTATCCATCAGTAATATTATCGTTCAATAAAGAATTGTAGAATTTGATTGTGGAATTTCAAGGATACCTAAGAAGATTATAACTTTCGTAAGTCACAGAGTTTTATTTTTTTTTGCAGAAAACATAAACGTGTTAGTCCTAGAAAAGATGTACCTATGATAATATATTTATTAAGACAATTGATAATAAAAATAAAAAAATCTTTAATAATAGAACGATGTAGTGTGGAATATATAAAATAATTTTACAGAAATAAAATTTTTGTTACTTACTTACTACATATTTACATACATGTTGTGATAGTAAGATGTTTATAAATGATCTTGCGATTGAATACTTTCTTGATGGTACAAATAATCTAGTCTGTTGTTGTCTGTAGATGAACCTGGTAATTCTGTTAAATGATAGGAATTCGGTACCCTCGTCGACAATTGATAAATTGACCTCAGAGAGAAACAAAGATAGATAAATACGGCGAGGAAGATACAGAAATAAAGGAGTTCTATGTTCCAAGAACCCTCCTAGGAAATTGACATTGCGCAAAGGGATACATACACCCTAGTGTTCGCATAGTTTTCTTTCTTTGTCGCGAGTAAAAATCTATATAATCACCTTTTGACAGTCAAAGATTGTGCACATTCTCGATGCATTCTTTTCTTTTCTTTTATTATACCTACGCTATAAAAATCGCGTGGCTACGATAATGGTCATGCATTTGATGAATCCAGAGGAATATTTCTTATGCCATTCGCAAAAACTGCATACTTATGGGCATCTGTATGATATGCTATTTACTATTTACCGAATATATGAAAAAACATGATCGTGTTATTCACTTTCTTTTATACAGTTTCCATGATATCTTAAATAAATATAATTTAATTAATTAATATTCATTAAAAATGAGTTTTCAGTTATAAAACAATTGATGTCGATTTTTGTTTGGAATTGTTTCTCATTAACACGCTCACATATTCCTTTGCAAAATTTTTCTGCTTTTTTATTTTTTAAACATTAATTCTTTACACACATTTGCCAGCCCTAGATTATGCTCTTAGGTATGAAACTGTTTGATTTTTTTAACTGAATAATTATTTAAATTACCCACAATTAATGAATAGCGAAATTTGCAGCTTCGTATTTATGAAAAATTCACGGACTGTAAATTGTATTTTCACTTGAAACGTAATTAAATGGTTCGAATTCGTTCCAATATCTCTCATTGCAAAACTTATTTCAGTATTTATAGATTCTCAAATGCTTTAGGAGTATAATTTTTATCAAATATTTCTGTTGACTCTTTGACTACGCTCTGCATTCGACAGTTTTTTAATAAAACTTCAACAACAGTAAAATGTAAATTTCTACAATTCTTCGTAAAAACAGTCATATGAACTTAATACGTTTAATTTTGATAAAGAATAACCTAAGCAACTATAAAATACCTCATATTTAATTTACATTCATTTTTTAGTTATCGCACAGTACTTGCAAAATATAGAGGTCCATATACCTATATTGGTCCATTTCTGAGGATATTATCTACTTGCATTTCATCGTTTATTCCACAGAAAATCAAGTTTAAGGTTCGAATAATCGCCATAGTTTCCGGTGAAATCAATACACCACTTATTGATGTTCTTTTTTGCGTACGTGCCGTTGCATCTTGTCACGTTTATAAGCGGCCTAATGGATTCTGTACCTTGTGAGAATACAGGTTATCGATTTCTTTGTTGGCTGTTGTGGCACTTTCCAATATTGCTCCCTTGTAACGAGGCGACTTTGAAACGCTTCGCGACACACGAATTAACGACGGCCGCATGGAGATGCCAGATACAGTGAAGGGCGGGCTGCAATTTTCGTCCAAAAAAGTGTGCACGTACCACGTACACCACAGAGGGTGTCCCGTAATACCTATGCAGGACCTACTTCAGGGATGGACTCGACACTTGAAAGTAACAGAAAAAACTTGTTCACGAGTTATGATTCTAGGGTATAAGGTTGCCTCTTTAATAAATGCTGAAAATGATTACCTTGCATCTTAATGCATGCCAGTGGACGTCTTGTCACTAATATTTCTCCAGCCTTATCTCTATAATATTCTTCGCAACAATCTTTCTTAGCACGGGCCTAATTCTCTTTCTACTAGGCATCAAAATTTTTTTCCATACCGGCATACTCGACATCTAAATTTCAATCCCCCTTCGCCTATATTTCTGCTCACTATTATAATTCCCTTCCACCTGATATTCGAGGGCTAAATTCATTTCCTGATTTCAAATGTAAAGCTCCAAGATATATATTTCTAAAATATTCCTAAGTCACCTCTATATTCCTTCTTTTCCTTGTTTCTTCCCTGTCTGTCCATCTACGTTTATGCTCTTCTATCTTAACGAGCCATAATAATTTTTTCTCTTAATCATTTTTCTCTCAATTTTTTTATCTTTATTTTTCTTTCATAGTTTTAGTTTTAGTTTTGGTTATTTAGTCACGGTTATTCATTAGTGCATACATTACTGGAATTATTTACCGTCTGGCATGAATAATTCCAGTAATGTACGCACAAAAATAAAATCATTCCGTATGTTTTGATTCCGTGGTAAAACCCACGGCCTGACGTGTTTTGAAGCTCAATGTCTGCGGATAAATGAAAAAATCTTTCAAGTTGGTACGTACTGCACGACCCCGTTTTGGAACAATGAACACTTTCGTGCATTTGAACAGAAAATACTTTCTAGTGCGAACAGGAGGCTATTCTATGTAACTTATGTAATCCAAGGTTCTCATGAATAAAAGCAACAGCCAGCTTCGATTGGTTCGAGGCAACCACTATTCTGGTATCAATTATCGAGCCCGTACTGAAAGCCAGAAGTGCATGTGAATCGCTTCGAATGCACTTGAGTCCGTTGCATGTGCGCGCCTGCACTTTAATTTCAGGGCGGGTAGTTATATTCAAGGTGAGCACGATATGCAGTCATTTTCTGTACGAAGTATTATTATACGCGCAATGGAATCTTCATTACACTTCATTGTAGGAATTTAACAGAGAAACGGGCGAAAGCAAATTTAACAGAATGTTGAATTGGTAATTACAGAAGAAGCTTTTACCTCGCTGCTTTTAAAACGATTTCAAACTGCAAATTCGTTAAAAAACTGTTGTTCAGTTACATTAAGGTTTATTCAATTACTATGCGTGCACGAGTAATCGATTGTTTTTTATTATATTTCTTGCAGACTTTAAATATCCGTTTGTAGTTTCTAAAAATTTTGGTCCAAGTTCGACAAATAGTTTTGCTAAATGTTCACAAGAGATTTAAGAAATATTTCCTGGTAGGCTAGCAGTTGCTCACATTAATTAACTAATCCGAAATAGAAAAACGTTATTTAACAAGAAAGTTAACTGAGTCGAAAGTTTGATAGTTTATTTAATAACATAAAACTCAACACGTATTGCTACAAACATTATTATGTTTGAAGAAAAATTTGAAATCCTTTGTACCATTTATTTACACATTATTTGTTTCTTCCATTACGTTTTACGAAATTTAACAAAGTGAAACAGATGAACAACGCTTTCTCTCATCTTTTATCGAATAAAGGTAGATTCACACGATCCGTCTAGCCGAAACATTCTTCAATTAGTTTTTGTACATGGTGACTTTCACATTGTTCCCTCTAAGGGTGTAACGTCACCACGTAAAATTGTAAAACCCATTGAAGAAAGTTTCGCCGGACGGTAGCCTGCCGCCCGCTAGACGGATAATGTGAAACCATCTTTAATTGGCAATTCCGGCACGGAATCTTAGATACATTTCCCCGGTGTTTTCCATAACGGCTTGCGTAAGCTTTTATGTGTCGGTAATTGCTGGCAGTAGTCATGATCCATAATACCTAACTATTACGTTTGCATCGTTTGATATTCGATATTGCCCTGAAGTGAAAAGCGAACCTAATACCGTTTCAATAAATTTGCCACTTTACGCCACGTCATGAATAATCCTATGATGTTTCCAGTGAATTATTACGAAGAGAGTTGTGTGATTGTTGCCGGGCGAACGTAATTGTATAAGGAAAGCGAGTTCGTAGACAAGAATGCAATAAACCCGATATGACATCGCGCCACTTCTCTTTGACCGTCAAAAGTGTCCACGTTTCGTTTCGTCGTTTGTTGCTAGACGAAACGGGCGAGTGTGAAATACAATAATCGTAATGATCTTTCACGAATCATTCTCCTTAACCGAGACCTGCTCGAAGGGAAAGCATCTCAAACCTAACCAACCACGAAGTATCATTTGCACTCCTGTAAAAAAGAACGTTAGTCGACGTTAATGCGTTGCAGAGTTTTTCTCTGTCTCGTTTTGCTGAACGCTCGATCATCGTGATTACAACGCAGATCATGAAGAAACGGAGATATTTCGGAATAAACGAACGATCGCGCGACCGAGCGGCCCGCACGTGCTACGGGCATCGATCGCTTCCCACTCGGAAATCGGGCCCTGAATGACAGAGCGATCAGGAACACTTTCGATCGAACACCAAACACTCTTTTGGCTCCTTATGACCGAGACGACTAGGATTTAGCAGCGTCGCTTTGTGCTTTGTCATTTTGGGCCTTATTGAAGCCGTCGATCAGGGTCTCAATGATGAACTTGATCGTCAGCTTGTAGATGTTCTCCACGTTCTCCGAATACCGATCTTCCAAAGTCCGCTCCACGGCTTCTAGGAATGGCTTTTCGATTTTCTGAAAAGAAAATTAGGAAATTAGCGAAAGTCTAAAACATTTAATCGTTTCAGTCAGTTTAAAGATATATCTCAGTAGGGTGGCGCTTATTTATGCGTGTAGATTTTTTTTGTATTTCTTTGCTCCCACCTATGGTGCCATTTGATAAAAAAATAGTCCCTGAAAAAGTTTATTGTAATCGGATATCAGGAAAGGGTGCCGACCAGGGCTTGAAGTTTCGAATTTATAAGTGGTTTGAATTTGAAGAATTTCTCAAAAATGGTAAATCCTATTGAAATTTTGTTCAAATAATATTAAAAGAGTTACAAAACATAGAAATATTGCTGATACTTTTATCATTCTGGTAGGGACGATAAAAATTGGAAGCAAAAAATTCCTAAAAACTGCTAACTTTTCACACACTTTTGAGCGCAGAGCTCGCCTCGTGAGATGCTCTGCTCGCTGGAAAGTTCTTAGCACAACTGAGGCTCGTTGAATTTGTTCGTATGGCGTGTGGACAATCGCGAGCATGTCGACGAGCTTCAACCCGGGCAAGTTCGGCGAGCTTGCTGCATGGCGTGTGTAATATCCAATGAAAACCAATTATGCTTTTTAAAAATCGGCTTGATATAATATATTATATTAAATTTTGACTTTCTTGCACAGAATCTGACTTATCTTATGCTCCGTAACAAGTGCAAATATCATTGTATGTGGTAATGAAAGGAAGAGCGCGTTTCTTTTGAACAAACTGATTGCTCAGACAACAATTACGTATGCGAAGAACCAATCAGTGATCAGTCAGGAGGCACTCGTGCTTCCAACGGCTGGACTCTTGAAGCAACTTCAGATAACTCTCTCCAGACGCTCAGACACTCATCGGCTTCAGGCAACTTTCAGAATTCGTTTGGCGACAAGTAATAGTCTCCTTGACTTACAAGACTTGTTAGAAGCATCAAGCATCTTTTAATCTGTATACTCGATCTGGATACTTGAATATTATAATTGAATTTTTAAAGTCTTAATTGGATTAAACACTCGAGTATTCGGTCGATTATATTAAAGCGAAGTCTAAGGATCAGTCAGTAACTATTGAAATTATGCATTCCACACGGTTTTGCTAAAGGTTGGATCACCTAAGTATTTGCTGTTTGTAATTGTTTGATATATAGAGTGGTCCAGTGAACAAATCCTTCATTTCACATTTTGGTAGTTCAGTAATACTTCTCGCATCTTATTCAAGATAGTAAAATCTCTGTCGGGTTAAATCCCTGGCGACTGTATACACGAGCATGCTTCATTGTCTGCGCTGGCGTTTTCAGTGTGAACGTACCTACTAGAAACTTGCATACTATGCATCTTTCCGGTTTTGTCGCTGCGAGGGATAGGCATCCCTTGCTCTGGATAACAGAGGAATGTGTTCCCACCCCGCCGCTGGCAATCCCCGAAATCGACTAGAGCGATATTGCGAGGGTGGGGTTCAGCAGAACAATGAAAACGGACATTTGAGGTGTAGACGAGCCGACAGAAAAATCAAAGAAGCTTTTGTGCAATTGCCGACACAGGATCGTTAAAGAGGAGTGATAGACTGACAGGAGAATTTTAGACTGAATGTTTGACTGCGGGAGAATGTTTTTGGAAGGGTAATAATTTGTTTATATGATAAATCCGAGTACTTTATTTTTTCTTATTGTTTAAATAAAAGTAGGTGACTTTATTCATCGTTTAGTTCCATAAGGATTGTATATAATAAGGTATAATTATAAATAACATGGTATTATAGCCGTTAGTTTTTTAAGGCTGTAACTATTCAATTAGATTTTATATCAAAACCGACTTTTGGAAAAACCGGTTTTCGAATTCCACCATTCCCAAAAAATGGTTAAACTGGTTTTCGGATTTCAGAAAAAAATATAATTAAAATATGAATTATGTGTTTAAGGAATATAAGACAATCTTACATATTCTGAATATCTTTCATTCAATTATTATTTTAGGGAAAATTAACTGATTAACACGTTCATTGCTGTAAGGGTCACTGGGGAAAGATACTATCATATTTAAAAGTGTAACTTTAAAGATATAATAACATTAAATAATAACTGCACCATTAAACAACTAAATATATTCATAACTGTTAAATGATAATGATCATAGATTATAAACAAGTTATAAGTAGATAATTAATGATTAATGATATATCCTAATTTAATCATATTACACTAAAATGTATATTTTGTTATAAAAAATTATAATTTTACGTTTTGTTATGCAACATTCGAAATAATTTTACGTTAGAATTTGTTTATGGGAGTTGCAGGCTGTTTTATTAATTTTATATTAAGTAGAGCGATGTTGGAATTAAGATGAGTGATACTGGTATTAAGTTTTAGAGCACTTACCCAAAAATATTGTGGATTGAAGCCAGGAATCTTTGTGTGCGTGGCGCCGACTTGATGAAGGCAGGTCAAGAAGACGTCCATGTCGTCAAGTCCCTTAATGCCTTCGTCGAGGGCGCACATAACTTTTTCTGCGTGATTCGCTAATTCCATGCTATTGGACTGTTGTTCTTTCGTCTTCAACTCGCGAAATTGCGTAAACATATTTAACAATTCTTCATTTTCCTCGAACAACCTACGAAAACACGAAAATGAGTTCAGATTTATATTTACAAATAACAACTTGTAAAAGCTATACAAAACAGAATTATATTATTATATATAGTAATCGAAGTATAGTATTCTTGATAATTTGGTTTACGGATAAATAGTAAATGGGTAGTTACTTTTTCTATTAAAGGAGTAATTCAAATACAGTACATATATTTTAATTGAAATATTTCTTAATAATTCCGTTTACTGTTCTAAATATTAATTCTTTGTCTATAAAATAAAATCATTTCTGGAATTTCTTCCACCGCGTTTAGCACAATCTCTTTCACGTTTAAATCTTGTTCGTTTAATAATAAAAAACAATGTGATCTCATTTGCCAATTCACTTTGTAAGTACACCCTTTTTTATTACAAAAGTATAAAGGTACAAAAATGTTCTTTCACAGCTTGGTACATTTCTTGTACCTCATGAAATAATAAGAAATTTATGCAACTTTCTGCAAGTAACAAGGGAAGGAACTTTATTTCTCTCGAATTCTTCGGGCGTCGTAAATCTTGAACTTGGCCTTTAGGGGATTGAAGCTTTTACGGTTATCCTACTCTCTTTCGAAATCTTTGCGAAACTTGTTACGCGAGAATCGTCGCATTGCTGTATCCAGCACATACAAATGTTTTTGAGAATACTTTCTACGTTCGCCCGTCATGTAACGGCGTTCTTATCTTTCAAAGTATTGACGAAAGTGGGAGTTTGAAATTGGTCCAGTTTCTAAGGTTGGTTTGGCATTATCCAATTTCGCTGTATTATATCATTTCCTTGAAAGTCAATGGAAGAAAAATATACGTTTGTGTTTTGTTCCATATTTTAAAGCTACTTTCTCTATATCGTTGATAGAAATATTATTATTTGTATCACTATAAATAAATCAGTTTCAAAGTTGTTTTTTTACTTCTGTACTTTCTTCTGAGAAATGTAATTGATTCATTTGCTCAGACTATTTTTATGTGGATATAGAATTTGGAAGAAACAATTTGTCACTGAAGAATGTAGTAAATTTTATATATATATATAGGATTATCCACTTAACTCCGGACGCGCGCGCGAGAACAGATGAATTGACCAAGCAGTTAGTCCCTGTCACTAAAGAAGAAATTGGATTTTAGACGTAGCAACGCCTTGCTTAGGGGTTTTGCGTCGTTTTCCCCTGCGTCTGAGGATAAATGGCGAGGCGATTGCCTGAAAAAGGCCACGCAAGGCATCTTTTCTCGCTCGCGCGTTCTAAGTTAAGTGGATAAGCCTGTACATGTATATGTTTTTACACTTTTTGCTATATCCTACTAATATAATAAATACGAAAGAGTGTTTAAATGTTTATTACTCAATCACGTCGCAACTACGCCAGGGATCTTACTGAAATTTGTATTGTATGTATTTTGTCTGAACCCTTACAATCTAAATTTTGATAAATTACGGTACAAGTTACGCTTTTAAGATAAAGTGTAAAAATAGTGGTAATGTCAGAGTATCAATCAATGTATTTTTTTTTCTTTGAAACTTTTTCCTTTCTAATACAAATGATGTCTACTTTAAAATACGCATTTATTAATTAACTAATATTTCCTAATGTTAAGACGGCTTAACATGGGAGTTTTTAGTACGTAATGGAAAGAATAATTCAAAAAATCAAATTCTATAGAAAAATAAAAAGTAGGTACTATGTATACTTTGTATTGAATAAATGTTGTAATTTCATTATTACTTGACGCCGTTCGAGCACTCAGTCCTCGTACAAACTCGAAGAGCCTGCCCACGGTTACGTCCTCCAGATTCATCGTCCGAAGGTTTCTTTACATGTCTCGTGCGTAGGTCTGTCCTCTGAGCTGATCCAGTTGCTGTGCTATGCAGCGTCTCGTTCAATCCTTCACAGTACCCAAAGAGACACCTACGGTGCAAAGCGGATTCCGCTCTGGTCTACGCGCTTCTCGAGCTCTGTCGTTCACGCCTTCATTACCTCTGATTCCAGCGTCTCGCGGAACCTATAGTAGTCTAACGCGGGTGTCTGTTGCCACTTGCGTCAGTGTGTTTACACAGTCTAGCAGCAGATTGGATCTCACTACTACGTTCAGTAGGGATCTTAGTGCAGCCCGACTGTCGCTGCAGACATAGATATGCTTGTCCTCGTAGCCCCTGTCCAGATTCAATATGGGAGAGGTCCGGATGGCTTGCATCTCCGCCGGAAAAACCAATATGTGTGAGCCCAGGGCGATGGATCTTTCCACCCTGGGTCTCTGTCCTCATATTCTAACACTGGTTTCGGATTTGGTCTTGGCCAAACGCATCCGTGTACCAGATGAGCTCCCGGGAGAGAGCAGTTCCCTCGCGGTCTCCTCCCAGTCCTTCCTGCTTGGGAAGTGAACGTCGAAGTTGTATTGGAAGCGGTAGGCTGGATCACATCGGTCTCCGTTACAGTCCAGGGGATCGTGAGAGTCCCTTACCTCCTGCAGGGTCGCGGTGTGCGTATTTCCCGTGCCTATTCACCTTTCCGCAATGTATATTCTTAGGGCAACCTTCCTAGCTCGGACCTCCGGAACCATGTGCGGAGGCGCCACGTCCCGCAAGACCCCCATCGCCAGGGGGTTGGAGTGGGAATTTTTATTATAATACATTGTATGAACTTATAGTTAATGTATATTGTATTTTACCAATGTATCAAAATTATTTTACACAGTTTCATTTATAGAATCTTCTGGTGATCACTAATAAGTTTTTCGTACAATTAGCTATAATTGTGCATCGTTTGAAGCAGCAATGCTTTCCGTTGCTGTAATACAGCAGTATTTACGGTTTCTTTATACCGTTTGTGGCCATTGCACTGTTTTTGGCCATCTTAATTTTAAATTGAGAATTTCACATCGCAACTATTTTGTTTAGTATACCGCTAGAAATATAAGGTTACATTTATTGCTTAAGCGGAAAAATATTATATATTTTAGAAGTGGCCAAAACTGGTATAATACCTTAAAGTGGCCACAAATGGTGCATCCACCCTATGTTTGTGGTAGAAGAATAAATTCAATAAAGGAGAAGGTAAATATGGGATTTAAGGGATTTTCAACGGAAAAGTGGGTACACGTATTTTATCTTTCTGTATAAAACGAGAAAGAGACCAAGCGCCTGATACTTCTTTTCCTTACATCTCATATAGGTACTGAGTCTGTGGTATATAGGTATTGTATTATATCTTCCTTTCATCTTAAATGAATTTATATTTTCTACGTGACCTGGCCTATCAACCCTTTACAAGACAAAATTCAATTGGAGCGATCCTTATAAAAAAAAAATGTAGATACCTATTACATTGTATAACTTTTACTAGTTACAAAGCCTTACTTTGTTTTTTTATTAAAATACATTTGAGATCTGCTCCATTCTTCTACCCATAATAAAAATATTGCTATCGAAGTCTTCGTGTCTTCAACTTTTTCCTAATGTTTAGAACAGTAGACATATTGCAGATGGACAGACTTATTGTTAGTGATCGATCCTGTATAAAAGTTTAATATTAAAGTATTAGTATATTCAATTTTAGTACTTTGTATAGTCTCCGTTGCTGTAATCATGTGTATTTCTATTATAAAATCATTCTCAAATGCAATAATTTAGATATACCACTATGCTCTGCTTGCACTTTATATAGTTATTTTAATAATTTTCCTATTATTAGTTACCCTTTCTCCTCTTTGTAGCTCTGCACTGACACACGAAAGCAAAACAACTATGTCCTGCGCATGGTTTTGTGTCATTTATAGTAATTATTAGATTGACAAAAATAGCTTCTCTTCTGACATTCTGTTAACAAAATGCGCATGCATGTATGAGTATATTGATCCTGATCGTAATAAAAGATTATTTTTAATTGACCATTATTACTTCGTTCTAAGATTAGCTACCACGAACGATAAATATCCCTTTGTTAACTTTAACGAATCGCCAGTGCGATTCATAACAATTAAAATAATTTTTCACCAGATGTCTATAGTCAAAGTTTGAAGTGACGATATAAATAATAAGCTTATTTTCTATCGTCAACCTGGAATTGCAGATTTGACAACATTATTAACAACACAAAAATTTGAATATGTTGAAAACCATTAGTTTATTAACCTATATGTTTTAGTACGATTTTTATCTTTTCATGAGTTTTATTAACTGCTCCAGTATTTAACCATAATTTAGAAACACCATGTACACAGCGTTAAGTGAGTTTTTTGTTCGAAAGATCAAACAAGAAGTCTGGTTATTTGTCTGTAGTCAAACATTGTTCACTTTTGTCTGTGATAAAATCGTATTAGGTCACATGCATTCATTTCCTCTTTTCATGTTTAATCGCACGCAGTGGAGTATGATAGTGTGTAGGATGAAGAGGAATATGAATGATAGCAGGACGCGATAGCTGATTGGACACAGTCACAGGTGATTGATGACAGGATTGCCTATTATATGGCATACGCCTGCAATGTGATCGTATTTCCTGATAATTGTTGATAACGGGTCAATATAACGTACCAGCCTTCATACAGTTACGATGACACTTAACCGAAATATTAACTGCAACAAATTATAAAATGACCGAAGCGCGTCCTTTGATACGCGATTAGTTTATATAGCAGCCATTTGAAATATGTAACAGGTTCAAAAATATTTTTACAACTCTTTCATTTCGATTTATTTCCCCCACCATCTCCCTTAAAGATAGTGCGAGCACTCGCTACGTATATTATACCTATCGTTATAAGAATTTATGTTCAGAGTTATATATAGTTATATATAGCAGTTTCATGGCGACAGCTGGTGAAATACCGTAGATATTACAATGTTCTATGGCGGTGGTTTTATGAAAATAACGATTAAGGTATAGTTCCAAAACACATCCATTGTCGCGCGTAAATACGTGTGAGCTATTTTTGATACGTTAACACGTTCAATAATTCTTTTCTATTTGATCGTTATTTAAATATATTTAAATGTTAATAATGCAATAATACCTTATATCGTTGTATTCCCGAGGGTTCATAGAATAATTTGACGGAACAAGCAACCGAATGACTATTACTGTTTGAACCTCAAAGATGCTCAAAGGACATACAGTGAAATGGACATAAAATATTTATGCACTAGGCCAACGATATGCAATATGTAACCAGAAAGGTTAATTCAGTTTCTCCAATGATAGGATTTCTTATAAATAATTGACGTTTTGGATAATTAATGTTTCAGTTAACTGTATTCTACCGCATTGCATCGACGCCGTTCCATTTTATTCAACAATAATAACCAACCGATTTTACGAATTTCATTTGAAACATGCGCGAAAATGTTGCATGTAACGGGTGAAAAATCTTTGATCAACGAAAAAGCCAGCAGGATGGAAGTGACCAATATCCCGAACATAACACGCACGTACCACCGTTTATTGATTCCAGAGTCTCTGGCTGGACCAAACGCCTTTGATCCACTCTCATCTCGGACGACGATGTCAGGTATAGCCAGATCAAGCTTGATTAACTTGCTTTATAGCGGTTGTCCGCGGTCTGCCTGCATTTAAATACATTATCATCAATTGTTGGTTTGAATATCTATTCGGTAACGCAACTCCGAAAAGGCGAAAGAACCAATGAAACAAACTGTATTTATTTATGCAGAATTAATTTATTTAAGAGACGTTACAAAGCCATATTTACGAATTAAAATACTGATGTTCCTAAATGAAATGTTCACCTAATCCCTCCTTAAAAAAAAAAAATACCTACATCGAATCATTATAAATAAATGCTTAAGTAGTTATGAATAATGGAAATGAACTACTTGAAATGAAGGTTCGTTTGGTGAGAATAAACGACAAAATTTCAGTGGAGCGACGCGAAGATTAAACCCTTAATTGCAGAAAGCGTTTCTCAGAGTAAACGTAATCAATTTTCAATCCTGACTCAATTCACCATCATTTCGTGAAATTGCCTCATTTCTCGTCCAGGTATCATCTGCCTACAAAACGAAATTAATTGAAATGTTACGGATACTCGATGCGTCTCTGTTCTCCCATTTCTTTTTAACATCCCCTATTCCCTCTTTTATTCGAGACAGCCATTGTTAGAGCACATTAATTTTCCCCTTAAAAGGCGGAGTTTTATATCTATGATGCTGGAAATGAGTTGGAAGAACAATACTTGCTATTCTCTTGTGAGTATTTATTTTTTATTGATAATAATACTTCGGTTAATCAAAAGAAGTAACGAGAGGAGAAGAATTTAGAGAGTTACATTTTAATTCATTCTACAGACAATATTTTGCAATATATCATAAAATTCTGAAATCATTAATTTTCTACTAATATTTCCCCTATTAAAATCTGCCCGGCTCTCCCATTAAAACAAAGATTTTCCTGGTATATGGTCCATCGAAATCGGTTCGGTAGTTTTTGAGTTTTATGAATTCAAACATATAATAATTTTATATAATGGTACAGATAGATAGATTCTGACTTTCCAAAAAGTTTTTTGCGAGGGCGTTCGAAATACTGTTAGTTACGCGTGCGTCAGTCGAGGCAGCTACCTATGAAATATCGTTTGAAATTGAATTTGCCAGCTTTTGTTTTATAGAGTGAAATTGGGGCTGTGCATTTTGAGGACGATGAAAGTGAAAAGGTGAAAGGATCACCATTGTATGAAAAGCTTTCAGCGTTTAGAAATATGCATCGAGTACAGGACTGTATTTAGTAAAATATACTGAGTGTGTTAATGTTCATGGTAACTCACAATCAGTTGGAATTTTACGTTAAAAGTCCATTATTTAATCTGTTTCGCGTATATATAAACAAGAGGAAACAGTTCAACTACGTTTTATAAACAACACTATTATTGGATGGCCAGCGTTTTGTTAGTTCGAGGTCAATAGTGTTCGACCGATTAGTTCCTCCTGGAAGTCATTCTGTAGCAATTAGTTTCTAACCACACACGTGTATTATTCATGTGGCCACTTTACATGTCAAAGCCATATGAAGTTCCAAAACTATCAGTGAGGGGTAATCTCGTTCATAGGCGACAGAACTTTATTATACAACTTGTTCATTCCTCCGGTATCAACGAATATTTCCAGGATTACGTGTAGAGATTGCGGTCGAATTATTTTTTAGAAAATCGAGTTTGAACATATTGCACGCAAAAGAGCATCATTTAAAGTACATTTGGTAATTTTTTTGTAGAAAATATTTACGTTTATAACAAAAATACAACTACATCTAAGAAGCCTTTTTAAAAACGGTGAGCAAGATATCAAAAATTACTGCACCAATCTCATTAGCTTCTCTTACAGATCAAATAACGTCTCTGCTATTCAATAGATGATTCGAGTAACGGAGATTCGGATAAGACTGGTTCGTAGTTCATCAGCAAAATTGATTATTTTACTATAATGTAGGCACGGCATTTATGAATTATTAAATACATATAAAAAAATGTGAAAGAAGAGTAATAACAGTAGGTTGTAAAGTGAAACAAAACATGGAAAAGGTGAAGCAAAGGCCTGGTAATAGAAATATAAGAAAACTAATTAGCAAGGGATAGTAAATGAAACAGTAGAATGAATAAAAAATAGAAAAACGACGAAACAGAATTAAAAGAGTGTCCTGATGGGTTGAAAGTGAAGGGGCAGAAGAGCGAGCAGAAAAGGAAGAAAGGGTATAGACTCGCGTCGCTTCGTGTAGAAACAAACATGAGTACGCCTATTCTTGTGCTTGGTCACGTGAATAGTCTGGAAATGTCAATACGAGGAAATCCATTGCTCGTCAACAGGCGGAGAGAAGCGGAAAAATAACGACCGCGCGAGTTTCACGTAGGAACTTTCGAAGCTCGGACGTTTGTTCATGAAAAAGAAATGACTGTGGAACCGTTTAGGTATTAAACGCCCTCGCTTCAGGAATGCTGCGTTTGAAATTATGATAAAGCTATAATCGCTACATCGATAACGAGGGAATAGAAAATTCCCCGGTAACTAAGAATTTAATTACTGACATCGATAAACGAGTTGCAGTTTCCAGCATCAGTTGCATAACGTTCGTCTCGCCTCTATGAAACATTCCCCATAAAATATTCGATCATTTTCATCCGGGTAGAGATATTCACGTTGACACGAGACTACGTCTGACAGAAATATGGAAGAAAAAATTAGCAGTAAAATCATTATTCGTTAAACGAAGAAGTAATTTTACAATAAGAATTTGCCATCGATTTGAAACTTTAAAGAAATGTAGTTCAAGTGATGCTAATAATGTAACTATTTTTTATTTCGGTAATGAAACGGTCGTAAGGGTGGCAACACCCTTAGTTCTCATATTAACGCGAATATCAAGTGAATACAGGGTCAATTTTGACCCGTATCATAATTTCATTCGTACACCAGATTTGGATTTTGATGTGATTTAAAAATTCTTATTTTCTTAGGGCTTCGAAAATACAAAAGAGTGGTGTACAGCATGTACAATTTTTAATTTTTTAAAAAATAAGATGTTTGTGATTTGAATGAGGAAAGAAACAAGAAGTTGCTGATACAGATTTAAACGCATATTTGGTACGGTATAAAATGTTAATAATAAGAAACTAAAATTTGTAAATTTTTATAAATTCTGTCCAATAGGAATGGGCAGTTTCAAAAGAAGATTTTACAAATTTTCAAGCGTGTTTACTTATTTCTACACACGTTTCAGGCGAATATCACGTGTGTAAGAAATTCCTTTGGAACAGACTATGCCAGAATGAAAATGTAATCTTTGCTTAACGTTTGTTTTAAACGTTTCAACTTCTCCCTGCGGTCGATTATTATACTCAGAAGGGGATGAATCCCACCGGGTTCCTGTCCACGATAAATTATTTCAGGGTAGCCCTTTGTAGGCTTATCCCCTACGCTCTAGTTACGCTCAGAGTGTATCAATATCAGGAATCCCACAATTTAGCAACAAGTAGATAGATAAAGATAGAAAGTAAAGGGAGAAAGACTTTAGCTCGCGCTGACGAAAGGGAGTTTGCACATGGTGAGCCAGCGAATAATGGATAATGGAACTCGAAGAATGAAATATAATCTGAATGAGAAGTGAATACAAGTATGCAAATAGCTCCGTGTGTAATATGCAACTAATTTGATTGAGAACAGATATGCAATTGGTTTGTTTAGTCGTTCAGTTTGATATTAAGCTCGTCACCCAAGTGATTCGAATGCAATGTAAACAGCTGTGGAAATGGCTTGATTGACGTGCAGTTTACTCGTTCAAAATTTTAAATGAAAATGTTTGCAAATATGAACATCCGACTATGCTCTAATGAGGCCTAATATGTGGTGAAATTCATTTCAACATAATTATAATTTAATCAAGCAAAGGTTCTCTATTTACTGGCAAAGTATGTGAACCCAAAAAACACGTAAGAAAAATTTGAAAAATTGTAGACTACTAACAAGAAGTATCCAATGAAATGCTTTCATATTAGTAGACTATAAATTAAAATTCTATTTAGTGTTCGAAACGTGAATAGCTATACAAGCATCCTTTTAGGGGATGATTCTACAGGCAATAATAAAACAAAAATCAAGAATGACGAAATTGCGTTTGGAGCTTCGTTTCCGTGTTATTACTTACTGAAAATACACGTAAAAAGCGCTTGACGTGAGGGACCTAAGGCGAATTCCCAGGGCGCGTGGCTCGGTGAGTTTTGCGCCGTGGAAATGATCAGCTCGGGCTCGCGTAGCTCGGCTTGGATTTCCCGTTCTTTGTCAGCTGGCAAACTCGCGCTCGCCAAACAGACTTGTCGATTCACGCGCCGTGGGAATTCACCTTTAGACTACTGCCGGTGCGCGTTAGCCAAATGTAAGTAGTATAAGTCCCTCGCGTCAGACCCGATATAATCCTATTTTCAACAAAAATTAATAACTTGGAAACGATGCTTCTACGGCAATTTCGTCACTCTTGATTATCGTCTTATTTTGGACTGTAGAATCATCTCCTAAAAGGATGTCCATATTACCCACCTGTAGTTGAATACCCTGTACACATAAACTTTTATGAATGTATTTGTTCTATACATAAAACAATTATTAACACTTGCACAGTTGGTTAACTTTCATTTTGGGTTATAATACATTATGTGTTTGATAGTTCCCAAATAGGAATTCTCGTAGTTTGGACCCAAAGTGTGTATAAGTTGTTTGTTGAAGTTTATAATTATATCTTTTTCAAAAACAATTCTTCATATTTCTCAACAGGCGGCAATGAATTTTGTAGATTGAAGTTCAGTTAAACCTTCTAATTTTTTTTTTTCAAAAATGTGCGTCAATGAAACGAATGGGCGGTAGTTAAAGAAAAGAATGGAATGGAGTCGAGAAACTGACCGTTATCATTTCAGCATGACTGTGCAAGAATCAAGCTTGACGCCGTAAAATTAAACATGTTCAATCATTCTTCAATTATTTTCACAAGCCTTGAAGCGCATCCCCACGCGATCAAGACGCTTACGTAACCACAGTGATTGACAAGTATGCTTGACTGCCTGTGGGTTGCTTTAGAATGACCAGACTGTGGAACCCATGACATGGGTATAATGGGTATAATGAATGGATACCATACAAAAGTTGTCATCAGACATCGTTTACAAAGATTTCACTTCGTCGATCGATCTTATGTATAATTAACTGATGATGGGACTAACTTTAGGTTGGCAAATGATACATTCATTTTATGGAACTTCTGGAGCAGGATTGCAAAATATCTGAACCCTACTTTATAACAAATAAATTCTGCTTGTTATCGAAGAAAATTCTGGGGCTGCTATATTTTTAAATATTTAAGATGATGAATTTTGCACAGTCAGTGTTAATATTTTATGCATTTTATGTATTTGGGTTACTTTGCTGAGTTCTGTAGAATACATTCACTATTGAATACGAGTAAAAACTACTTAGTAAAATCGATTTTTACTTTAAAAACGTAATAATAAATAATGCAATACGTCTGATGAAATACTCTTTTTATCAATAGTTTCACTGTGAATGGTTTCCACAGTTTAAAAGTTTACGATGCTATATTGCCCTCTATTCCATGAAGACGAAAAATAGTTTCATTGTCCAAAAGGTACGTGCCAGAGATTCAATGGACTGAATGCATAAATGAAAAATGAATCTGAATACGCTCAAAAGTATAAGCTCACACTGGCTAATAGGAATATACAATGGCTGTCTGCGATTCATGGCACCATCTCGCGATACGTTTATTTCATGCCTATTCCAGAAAAATGCTATTATATTAATTATTACCAGGCAGAGGAATTATTTAGGCAAATGAGAATTTTTAATTTTAAGTAACAAATTATAAGTATTTATATATAATAATGTCATAATCGTCTGGACTACAGAAGTAAAACATAACATGTTTTAAAATTTGAGAAATGGCATGAATTTCGCAAGTATTATTATTTTATATAAAACAGCTATCTAAAATAGAAAATCATTTTGAAACGATTTATTTGATGTTGGTACAAAACAATGTTATTTTGTCTAAATTTGTTTTAAAGCAGAAGTAACATAGTAATTCAAATAATTTATTTTTCAAATATTATTTTGTATTTCAAATAATTTTCAATCAAATCTGATATGTGCATATTCACGTTCTTTGAATAACAGAAACAGTGTTATGTCCAGTGTTATTATACAAATTTGGACAATTAATGTTGAAATATTATTATTGTCACGTTCAACATTGAAATTGTCTATCTATTTGTGGTATATTTGTAACCCAGTTTAAAGTGTAACATTAAACGCGCCACGGGGTGAACTATTGACCTATGTGATGTCTGATGGCGTACTGGACGTTTCTACTTGTCCGTCTTGTATAGCGGGGGAGCAGTTTCTAAACGGATAAAAGAATCTTTTTCCATGTTTGTATTTCCTCTGCATTATCTATTAGTTGTATGACTATTTCATTCATCAAGAAATAAATTATAAACTGGTATATTTAAAAACGTATGTTGTCATGTAGAGAAACAGGACGACCTATGATCGAAATATCTTATTAGCTTGTAACAGTTTCCTTTTACGTAATGCAATAAGTTTCCTCTCTAAAACACTTTAATTTATTATAATTTTTGGAATTAGTATTTAAAGTCTGATGTATTTCTCGATCTTTAATAGCCTTTAGCATAATTTATAAAATTTCAATTAAGCCTGCACATTGGGTATAATATCTAAATTTTCGGAGATATTATAGCTAGAATTTTGATACATTAGACACGAATGTTAGATAATAATGTGACCTGGATGTTTCTGTTATTTGCAGTAGCTAAACGAGAAATATTTTTTGTGACTTTTTATTATTATTGCTTCAAGCCTCCCGAGAAAGGTGAGACGTGTGCAATCTAAAGAAATATTAAAATAATTGAATAAATTATGTGGATATATAATAAGTGGATTTTCGTGTCTCACTATTCAATTATCCAGAATTTTGTTTTCTTTTAAATCATAAATTTGAAAGAATACCTATGCATATAAAAATCCAAGAATGCATTTGGATGAGAAAATATCAAATCATACTCTATATAAAATGTGCCAGCCTTAATCATCGTTTTAATAATGTTCGTAAATTTCATCTTAAGCGTCAAATTGGTTAAGCGACTGTAGGTAAAATCTAATATTAGATGACGTGGTATGGAGATTTGGGGTCTAACCTTCCCTCGTGTTATCGATTTTACACTTGCAGACGAGTATAGGATTAAAACTGTGCAAGATTGCAAGAAATCTTTTATAATGTATGCAACAATACTGCGAATATTTCAAATAAATACAGGGTGTTCGGGAACACAGGGTAGAAAATGAAATGGCTGATTCTACGTGACAAAATAGGACAGAGATCAAGAGTAACGAAATTAGAGTGGAGACTTCGTTTTTTGCTTATTAATGTTTCAAAATTCGGGTCAAAAGCGCCTGAAACATGGCAACTGGGTGATCAGTGGCCTGTGTTACGTAGGTCAGTAGGGCCACGTACAGTCGTCGTCAAAGAACAAAGACTTTATTTTCTGCAACACCAAGGTTCCTGCTATTCCTTTTATATCTCATGGCCAATTACATAGCACTACTGTTTCTAAAAGACAGATCATGGGTTAGTATGTAAGACTGACTTTTATTTGCGATATGTACAGGGTGTAAAGAAATTATTTGTTCTGGTTTTCAGGAGTTTCTATACCTTTGGTCTCATTCCCTGAATATCGATGATTGCACAATCATACGTTATTAAATATAGCATATTAAATAATTACACTCTGTTTTGAACAACAACTAAACATTTAGTTTAACTAAATTCATTAAATTGAAAAACACTTCGTTACGTTAGAAGAGAGAACCTCCATCTGTCGATTACAGGGCCCATTTTGATCCATACTGTATATCCATCTACATATGTTACTTAATACTAATAAGTTATTAGTATAACTTCTTTGAAAAAATAAGCATTTTAGTTTCTAACAGGATCAACATCTGATATAAAAGTTTAATATAAAAAGTAATCTATTTAGGAACTTTTATTATGCCACATTCTTTCGCTGAATAATTATAAACTACGGGAAAATAAAGTAGATGTATAGAATTCCAACAATTTTTGTACAACGAAAGTTAAAGTAGCTTTAAAATAACGATACTAACACGATGCGAACAAGGAATCGTGGTTAGTTAATAATTGCACATTTACGTAGAAATTAAACGGTTGCCAATATTTTTACGATGATACTTTGTGGCGCATCTTCCACTCCAGTTTTCAAATAATCCCGATGTCTTCAAACAATCATTATTTCTAAGGACCTTGCATGGGACTTACGTAAGCCAATTACGGTCAGTTATTATACTCCAATATCTACAAACCTATTGTTCCTCCGTGAATAGAGGGAACCCGGCAGATAAAGAGGAATGCCGTGCATCTGACAGAGAAAAAATTGGGGATAGAATCTACTATCTGTCGACGAGTAAAAAAACGGGATGGATGGTCGATTTAATTATTATCAAAGGGGTCAGTCCTTGAAATTGATGGATAATGGTATTAAATCTTTTTATATGAAATCTTTTTCCTACGTTCTTCCAAGAAGGAAATTTATTTGTATAAGACAGTAATAATCGCATTTTATTAAACTATATTTTTAATCTGGTAATATAATATATTTTTATCTATGTAATATAATATGGTAAAAAGGTATCTATGCTCGTTTCTGTTATTTTTGTGCGTTTTGTGTGCTATTAAGACTTAAGTGTTTCACTTCGTCTCAGTTTCTCCTATTCAGTTTGATAAATCTAAGGTGATCGTCACCCTCAAATAAATAATTGGACGTATATTCAATATAGTGACGATTGTTGGAAATGTTGAGGGAAGGGGAGGAGTTGAAGGAGCCTATTAGGGATCCTTAGTTGCCATCAAGTAATAATACTTTGATGCCAGATCACCTGCCAATTGTCGAATATGTTATTGAGGACGTGAAAAGGGGTTATCTAAATTAGGCGTTGTCCTAACATAGGATTATGAATGAAAATTGTACCGTTGGGTTTATGAATGTACTATTGTATCGTAACACTTTTAAACGAAAATGAAACAATATTTATCCCGTATTATGGTCAATCCACAGACAAACGTGTGACAGAATTGCACTCTCCACAGTCCTTGCTCGAATTTCAAAATCGAATAATGGAAAGGTCAAATATTCGATCGATATATGTAATTACAAGCTGATGCCTGTCTCCAATAAACCAGGGCTTACACACCCAATTACATAGGATTCATTTAATATCACTATTCACGTAATTTATGACATTCAGAAACCAACTCTCTCGACAGTTTAATCTTGCTTCTATGAAAATAATTTTTTTTACCTAAAATTGAATTTAGGGCGAGTCACATTACTTGCCTACCCGAATAACTTCTAAAGTGCAAAATTTAAAAGGACAGTGAATTATCTATAAAAAACTCTAAACTTTAAGGCCCGGTCGACACCCTTCCCTGTTCTCCGATTGCTATAAACTTTTTCAGGGACTATTTTTTCATGAAACGGAACCATAGTAGGGGGTGACAGCAAAGTAATACGAAAAAAAAATCGGCACGTATAAATAAGGGCCACTCTACTGTATACTTGTGGATACAAAGCATAACGCATGGAAACGCATTTTCGAAAATGAAAATTTAATAAGAAGATTAAGCCAGGAGATGCTAGAATGTATTTTCATTACTTTTGTAACCACAATATAATTAAATAAAAATCAGCACAAGGGTTAAGCAGGTTCGACGAAAACAGCGCGATTAAATTGATTTACACTATGCATAAAGGGCGTGAATGAAATTATGCATTTTATTGATTAAAGCAATCCTTAATAAGGTAAAATGCATATGCAGATTGGATAATTAAGGGTTGTTCTGCGTTCGCATATATTGTGAAATTTTTAATTACGCTTCAATATTATATGCAATCAGCATTGTTATGATCACCATTATAAACTAAAATAACTTTGTGAAAAATGGACGTAAGCATGTGTATAATTATACATGTAAAAATATAACGAAATTTTACAAATTTTAGGAGGTGCAATTTGATTTGCCCCAAATTTTTTGTTTTCAGTGAAGTAATCTGTAATAGATACACTTTTTAAACATTAACATAAATCAATCAACTTTGTACTTAAGAAATGAAATGAAAAAAAAACACAATAAATTATAGTGTAATATTGTAGAAGACAATATTTTTTACCCTTGTTTCAGAATCTTTTTCAAATTTTGATGCATTTTTTATCTTATTTACGAAATTTGTACGTTTTCATTTATAAGTTATAACCATGCGCCGCTTTTTAGTTTTTATATTCCTCTACTAACACAAACTTTCTACAGTCACTTTTTATTAACCTATATAAAGAGCGTTGGAAGATTAATTCCATAACCCCACGGTTCATTCTGTCCATTAAATATGTGCGAACATACTTTCTGCTGAAACGTTCTACTACACAGAATCTGTTATCCAACAAAAAGGAGAAACGAGGACATGATAGGATTATATGAGATAGCAAAAGACAGAATTATGCATATGCGACGAAATTGGCCATTTGGTAACTGATAAGGGGAAACGAGGGAAAGAGGTGTGTTACATGATCCAATTACTACCAATGTCCTCGAACTATGATATCAGGTATTTTTATGGATGGTTTTAATTAGGAACTTTGATGGCTGTCGGTATTTTAAAATCTCATTCAGCTTTTATAATGAAAAGGACCTACGTTTAATCTTAGTCAGCACTGTCTGCAAAAGGGGTTTGCAAAGTATAAAGTGCAAGGCTAATTTTTATGTTATAAACAAAAAAGTTTTTGAAATCTTTTTGCAAGATGGAAGGTTCACCTTAAGGAACGTAACTGTTTCACTATCCCAAAAAGTCCCTTATCCGAACAATTATGTCTCCTTATTAATTTGGCTACTGGAGTTTGTACTGTCATAAGATTATGTCAGTATTTCTTACTTGACACATTGCATAAAATTAGTTATGATTATGACGTTCTAAGTCTTTGATTTCATAGTTGTATGCGCTTCAACATTATCGTACGACAGAATTTCTTCCTTTTCAAGAATTCCTGGTCTGCCTAGGAGAGGCATTCTCTACTTGCTCGAACGAAACTTGTAATATCGAGCAGGGCTGGGATTATTTGTCGATTTTTTCCATACTTGAATCTTCGAGTGTACTGAATATCACAAGCAGGCTGTATTGAAATATTTGGATTCTTGAATTATCGAATATTATTCACATATTTTATTACTTCAATTTTCAAATATGATTCGGATATTTTAATACTCGAATTATCGCGTATAATTCGAATATTTTAATACTCGAAATCTTCAAAAATTCCAGTATTTTATTTGACCAGTTATGAATTTAAAACGAAACAAATTTGACAAATAGAAATCGTTTGAAAGAGGTATGAAAATCTCTTCAATGTTGCCAATTTTTTTTTGAATGGTATATAGAAGCTTCCGATGATTTCTATTGAACCACAAATACCAACTTCCAAGTTTTTTAATAGAAAAACTATAATCAAAGATGGATTTGATGTTTTTTAGAATTCCATTTTAGAATTACGAGTTCCTCAGACATAATGATAAGTATTTTACAAACTGCTATTTATTAAGAAACACATATGAGACAATTTGATGGACAAAATGTTAAAAATATTCATGATAACGAAAACACCAAAATTTAATTTTTCAATTTTAAAATTGAAAAATTAAAAAACTTTCCAGAATGAGCCAGTAATAAAAATGAGAAGTAAAGTCTACTATTACACTAATTTATACACATATATAAAAGTACAATTTTTTCAACTTCTTTTGTGTACTATCATTGTATAATATAATTAATCACGTCTCATTATATTCCTTCTGTTAACATTATAGAAAGTATATATTCTCCTTAAAGAGAACCTAAGTGATCTTGAAATGCTCTCGCAGCCTGCACTTCACAATCGTTCTGTGTAAAATTCTAATGATCCCCTTGAACTCGTTCAACCATGCGTTTATTCCTTTTGATTGAACGTACTTTCCAATATATGCCCATTTATAGACTAAAATAGGTCATCCAATATACAGGGTGGTTCGTAACTGATACTACAGCCGATTCATTCGATTCTCTCCTCTTTATTACAAACACATGTGGAAGAATGCGCTAACTTCACGCGGCTGGGCTTTATTCCGATTTTTTCGTTAGCACACTACATTACAGCTTTCCTAATTATGCAGAAATTCTCTGCCTCTGAATGTTTTTGAGCTTGATTATTTTAACAACGCCTACCCATGTTTGCAGAAACGCGTATTGCCTGTTAGGCGTGAATGGTAAGTGACATTTGAGAAAAGTGAGTTAAGTGCGAAACGTGTGGCTGACAACGAGAAGTGGAGAATTGACATGTAATACGTGGCCACGTGCATTACATAAGGAAAGATTTTGTCCCTCACTGAACTAGTATATTATATAATAAATACAACTTTCTAGAAGATAGATAAATAATTCCTTGACTGAATTCATTGAAATATGTATTTGTCAAATTTGTAATCTCTTCCTGTTTTTTCTGTATTACATTGTGGATCACAAAAGGCAAAAAATACGAAGGGAAGACGAAAATAAATTAATAATTACTTTAGATATAATCCTACTGGATTTGTAGTAAAACTCCAAAGTAGATTAAAAAATATTCTACGTACAATTGTGCACGTGGAAGATTCGTAGTAGATCGCGAAAATAGGTTAAAAATGGGTTTATCTAAAATTTGCACCACCGGGGGTAGTTTTTTCCCTCTGTTCTTTCGTCGAAGCATGGGTCACATATTTTAGCCCGAGCAAACAGGAGCGTGACGATCCAAATAGGATCATAAACCACCCTTGTAAGCGAAGATAAAAAGGATGATGTTCGAACGGCGGGGAAAGAGAAAACCGGGATAAGCACTGGCGAATATCATCCCTTCCAAAGTCGCGTCTGACGTTGATGGCGCCCTTGAAGAGCCTAAACGCTCGTCTAATCGCGTAATGGCGTGTGACGCGGGATAACGCAATATGTCTGACCCCCCAAAATATATAGCATTCCTGATCCTCCTAGTTGAACAAGACATTATCTCGACCACGATTTACAGTTTTTGATACGCATAAGGAGATACTGGAGAAATTGGGTCAGATAACGATGCCAGACGATTGAACGAAGAATTTTCACGAGATTTTGCGGGATTAAGGATGGAGGAAGAAATTGGAATCAGAAAGGAACGCTTTAAAAATATAGAGGCATCAAAACGGTGATAACAATGCAGAAGTGGTAATAATTAAATTATCGCTGAAAAAGACACTGAATAATCGCATTTATAATAAAATATGATCGATACATGTATCGAACTGAATACTTACTTAACTGAATAATTAATACTTTTACTATTTTTAATTAAAAATTTAATTTGTTATATTTTCATTCAAATTTCATTAAATGCAAAGCATATCCTAAAATTTCATTTCCTATTAGCTTAGAGTACTCGGTGTTGCCCGGGTTATTTATCATTTTTCGGTGAAGGGGAGTTTTTGAAAATATTTCTTAGCGAGTACCTAGAGGCTAAGAGGAACACTCCCTACCAAATTTCATGGTCGTAGGATCAGTGGTTCCAGAGAAGTCGTGATGTGGTTGGGTTACGAGAGACGTGAAGAATTTCTAGAACAGGACTTCTGATTCTGATTATATCTTTCATTTTATTCAAGTTCTTATCTACCTTTTTTGAAAACTAACAAGGAGAGTATCCCAGGTCACATTTAGGGGGTGAAACCACCTCTCAAAGTTATAAGATTTTCAGGTGTTTGTCTTCGATTATTTTGGTTTTGGGATATGTTTTAGGGGACCAAAAAATAATAAATACGTGTCTTTTTATTTCGACCTGTTTTCATATTTAGGGGGTGAAACCACCCCTCAAAGTTATAAGATTTTCAGGTGTTTGTCTTCGATTGTTTTGGTTTTGGGATATGTTTTAGGGAACCGAGAAATAAGAAATACGTGTTTTTTATTTTGGCATGTTTGCATGTTTGGATATGTTTTAGAGTCGAATACATATCCAAAAACAAAACAATCTGAGACGAACACCTGAAAATCATATAACTATGAGGGGTGGTTGCACCCCTAAATAAGAAAGCGGGCCGCTATAAAAAAGCACGTATTACTTATTTTTTGGACCACTGAAACATATCCAAAAATCAAAGCAATCGGATGCGGACACCTGGGACACATTCCCTCTAAGGATAATGAGTTTATTTTATATCTAATTAAAATAAAATGTTTTGCATCATCATCACTACACTTTATACTCATAAATAATTCCTCAAATTCCGTGTCCGATATCATTTATATTGAAAAGGGGATATGTCCAAACAAGAATAAATGAAATTTAACCACCTCAACAATTTGTAAAATCATTAAACCCGAGTTTGATTGCATCAACATTAAACTCCTGCTTCATTTCCTGTGAAATTAGTTTTTGAGGATCCCCTTTTCGAAATTATCGATTCAATTTATCCTTCATACAACTCTCCCGCCGTATCTCGTATAGACCAAAGTTTTATAATTCCTGGAAATGTATAGGGCCCATAACCGTCTCTTAATAAAACTGCACTTGTCGGAAGACCATAAATTCGGCCATTTCCTGCCACCCTCCCTTCAACGCGTTTCGAATGTTATCGACGTTACAGACCTTATAAACATGTAGATACCGGTTGGCTCCAGCGCCCTGGAGACTGCTTTCCAGCTGGCCATAACCGTAAATTTCTGTCTGGCGGTCAGCGGAAGCCGTGGATCCGTGGCAGTTTGATTTTGCGACTTCACAGTCGCCAATTTGCTAAGTTCGCAGCCCATGTCGCAGGCAATACGTTTCCTCGTCTCCGCGGGAATAAAGAAGCACCAACACACTCTCGCCCGATTGCACGTGGGATCGAACAATTAACCACGTACCCCGAGGACCTAATTCAGACCCGGGTCGCCCCAATTCAGCCTCGTTAATCTCTGCCTCGCATCGACGAAGAATCGTCGACACCTGGGGGGAACCAATCGGGTCGAAAATGCGCGAACAACTTCAATTAAGCAGCTACCAGATCACTGTTCCCCGACGAGGTCATCAATGCACTCCCATTAAACCGTTTCACTATATGTCTTTGCAGAAATGGCCTTTCGTCACCAATCTGTGCCATCAAATGAACACCAAAAGGCTGTCAAGAAACACTGGTCAGTTGTATTCACGGCTTTACCACTGTATGAATATTACACAGGATCGATGGATAGTTCGATCGTCGATACTCCACTCGAGGTTCTCATTGGCACTTGCACATTTAGTGGACTGGTTTGCATCGATTCATCCCTTGTGCTTTCTTCGACAGCACCAGTTCCTTAGTTAGGATTCGATAGCGACTTTGGGTTCCCTTGCAGCTTCACTGTTCACTTATAAATGTTTTGTTTATTCCTTCACTTATAAATTCACTGAGTCCATGCTCACCCACGCCCCCCGCAATGAGATCGATTCATTTCCGTGATCCATCGAGCCTTCGGTTGGTGACCTCCTTGGAGATCCTTGCTTCATCCGTGAATGAGGTTCCGTTGAAATTTTCCGCTGGAACGAGCGTAAAAGAACCCTGGTTAGAACAATATCTCTGACAACGGGTCCTTGGCAGGGCGAAGAAACGGTGGACAACGGCGGTGGACGGTTTGAGTTATCGAAGGATTTCAGTTCGCTGATTGAGTGAAGGGGGAAGAAAGGAAGCACTCGAAGAAGTGCTTTATTAACGTAGGCGAACGTGTTCGCAAGAAGCAAGGGATTTCTTCCACGGTATTTTGTTACCCTCCTTCATCCAC
This sequence comes from Andrena flavipes, assembly GCA_963971345.1. NCBI lineage: Eukaryota > Metazoa > Arthropoda > Insecta > Hymenoptera > Andrenidae > Andrena > Andrena flavipes. The sequence goes on from OZ020480.1 coordinate 66,012,765, forward strand.
TTGCATGTGGCGTTATTTATGTTCTTCGTAGGCGAAAGTGTGTCACTCGACGTGGTAGGTGTTCAAATTAATTTTAAGGTTTTTTGAGAGAAAACTTGTACTTTATAATGAATAAATTGGAATAATTATTCCATAGTTATGAGACACACTGCGCAGCGTTTTTTAGTGTATTTTATGGATAGTTTATTACAACATAATATGTTAAATGGTATGTATGATATCGTAATTAATTCACAGGAAGTAGCTTAAAATTCCCGGCGTTGCATGGGTTTTATCTTTTTTTTCGGTGAAAGGGAGGTAGCTTTTAAAAATGCTAAGAGGAACCTACCCACCAAATTTCGTGGTCATAGGATCAGTGGTCTTTGGACTTAATATACAGTGCATCAAAAAATTATTGGCACGTTCTCTTTTCTTGAAATATCAATTATTATTTATGACAGCTTCTCACCTATGTAGAAGTTATGCTATGCCTCTTTTATAAAAATCTGCGGATTTGTCACTGAAAAAAGAAGTTATTTCATTTTTTGTGGCCTCGAAATTATTGTAGTTTTTCTCGTCTAACAATAAACCGTTTTATAGTGATCGGAAAGGGTGAAATCTGTTGCTGCCGAACCCAAGAATGTAGTGAATGAGAAATAAGTTGCACAGTTCACGGATTTTTCAAATTAATTTTCTCGAAACAAAGTTATTCCACAATTCCGAATAATTTTTACACAATAGTTGATTTTATTTCCAGTTGTAAAAATCAATTTTTTTTAGTTAAAAAGGCATCACGTAAAAAATTTTTATTTCACATTTTCAATTTATTTTTCAGAAGGAATCACCCCATGCTCGTTGTACTACGCGTCCTTAAACAATCTGTATAATTTATTACAAAATTCTAGGTACCTTATTCTTTCTTAATCATAGCTATACTATAAAATCAAGATAATTAAACTATTACATAAATCTCCAGAGAAGCAAGAAAGAATACGGGGGAAAATAAAACGAATATAAATAAAATAACTTTATTGCTGATAATGAAACTCACTTTGAGAGTGATGAATAAATTGTTTGATTCTGCGTTGTAACTAACATAGAAGCATAAAAAGTCAATTTAATAATACTTTATGCATTTTCTCTTTCCCAGTTATAAAAGACAGAAACATTTTATCACGAGGCAATTAAATGGGAGCGCCAAATGAACTCGAGTTAAATAAAACAAAAGCAGAGGCCACGTTATTTTCGTTGCATCAAATAAATGGTATTGCTGTTCTTTAAAAAGTGTTTCAGGTTATAAAGGGGTGCCTTTGTTTACCGTAATTACTATAGTGTCGCTTAATTAAATTGGGAACAAGAGAAGTGACGTATTGTCAAATGCAGTGTAAATAATTATTAAGGTATGATATTACTAAATTTCGTTGAACGTACAGAATAATTTGTTGTACTTATCAGCATTACAAAATATAAAGATAAATGAATTATTATTTGAACAATAAGTAATAGGTATATATTTGTTTCAAATGGAAGCACAAATCAGAATTAAATAGCAATGGTTGTTTATTATTTATTGATGATTCATCGCTTTGTGTATTTATTTTCAATTTAATATTTGTATATCACATATCGTTAATCGTTATCGTTAATTTAATCTTCTTTTTGATTATGTGTAACTATGTTACATAATTGCAATATTCATATTTTTATTGCGTTGTTGGTAAACGGTTCTACCAAAAACTGATCAGTATCATGTCCATATTTCTCAATTACCGATAAATGCACATTTAAAGTTCCTCAGTCTGTGACAATAGATCGTTTTTAGGTGACAGCTATTAATATATATATATTGTTGTAACAAACTTAGAAAGCAATTGCATCCATTAATCCTTAGGGATTTTAGGGTGAAATGATGGACTTGGCCAGTTTTACCGGAAAGCTAACGAAATGTACTTTTTATATTTTTCCATAAATAAATGAGCTAATATAGGGATATATTTAGCAGAAAAATATTTTTCACAAAAAGAAACAGTACCTACTTCGTTACATGTGTACCTTTCGCACAAAAATCTAGTGTTTCAAAAATGGGTTCAGGGCTCACAGGATAGATAGTGTTTACTCAGCCGATTAAAAAGGGTTTAAAATATAGGCAGAAAAATCGATCTTTCTAGAGTTAGAAGCGATTTTCGATACAAGTGGTTGACACATTTTTTCTTTGATGTCTGCAATGGATGTGAAAAACGAAACAAATGCGAAATAGAAAGGCTTAAAGTAGAAACGAATACATAGTTAATTGATTTGTATATCGAAGAAAAATGGCAAAATCATAGCCCTCTGTTGTGAAGTGTGTATGGAATTGAAAGGAAAGCACATAAACATCATTCGTGAACACCAATATAAAAATGCGGTAATATAATTTCTCCTTTTCAATTCACGTGTGATAAATAGAATTAAACAAATCGTTTACAGTACAGCATCAACATAATTTTTTTTTCAATTCTGTTAAATTCTTATTGTAAATTGAAGTTATTCTCTAATAACAAGTGAATCTATTAAAGTGGTATGAAATATATGCACAGCAATATTTCAAATATCTGAGCTCTACCATGGGGAGGAAAAGGTACACGTGGTCCGCGCGCATATACCGAGGGGAAACAGTGCGATCATAACGGGGGTATATCAGTTGCAGTGGCGCACCCAGAGTGGGGGCCAAAGAACCCTGCCCCCCAAAGAAAAATGAAAAAAAAAAAAAAAGAAGATTAATGTAATTACGACTGAAGTATATTCAAGAGCTTTGTAAAAAGAAGAAATGGATTTTATTCTTTAAATAAATTTGAATTTTATTGAGTTTGCATTCAAAATACTTTTCTGCGTTCAGCTCGGCACCCTCAAGATTAAATCCTGAATACGCTACTGACAAGTTGCATACAATACTTTCGCGTATTTGTCACAGATTGCTCGTCTTCCGAAGAAAATAAATAAGTTCAAGGAAGGAATAATTTGTTTTTCTTTAACTTTGAGGTTTAGATCTGCTTAGTAAGGAAGGACATTCGCGTGCAAATGTATAACGCGTTGCTTCTTGGAGGAACATCAAGATCAAAGTTTTTTAGAATGCTAGCGAAATGAAGACATTAAAAGCGAGGAAGGAGATTAGTGCAAGAAGACTACTTAAAGGCTTAGGGAACATAAAGTATGCGGATTTGGAGTAAAGTTTTATAACAACGTGTAATGAAAGAGAATGGTAAAAAGTGTACGTATTTTATACACTTTATTTTTACGCAGAGGTACATGTTAAATAAAAAAGTGTTGAACGAAATTTTCGGAATACTTACTAAAATTAATAAAAAAAAAAAATTGTAGTCGAAGTTGGTTGAAAAAATTAACAAAGTTAAACTAACCGACAGTTTTCGATTTTGATATATTATAAAATATATAAATATATAACAATATATTCGGTTAATGTTGCAATTAATAATTATTACTCTGTTATAACGTAATACTACTTGGCTTCAGCAAGTAGAACGTTCAAGGCAAGAATTGTTAGAGCAGTATATAATTCTGTGGTACGAGGACATAAAGCTTATCCGAGAAGAGAAAGAGGACACTCAGAATATTTATTGGAGACAGCAAGGAAAGAGTTTAACGAGAGAAGAAAACGAGTTATATATAAAAATCTAAAATCACTTTAACTTGAACTCTGTTGACTAAGCATTTTTTAATTTGACTAACGTGTACTAAACGTCGCCTTTTTTTAACACCCTACACCCTATAATGGACAATATCCTTTTTTATTCTGATTCAGCCCTTTTACTAATTATTATTAAATGTCTTTATTACTTCCGTAAAAGGCGAGGTGCAGCCAGTATGTTGTTACTATACCTGCCCTTATCATACTTGTTAACATTTAGATATTCTAAAATTCCGATTCGATCAAGAGCTTCGCCTACAGTTTCAAATTAATTAATAAAAAATGGACATGTACATGCTGATACAAAATCCCGGTATCAGCAGCCATGACTCCAGTGGATAGTCTGGTCAGGCGTTAGAACATCCATTTACATGCACTTCGTGACAGCAAATAGCACGTAAATCTTGATATTGGATGTCGCGAGTTGAATAACACGCAAGAAAGTTTAGTAAACTAGATGTAACAACAGAAATAAAAAGGGCATAAATATACCGACAGTCAGAAATAACAAATCGATGTTTAAACTGACTCGAGAAGAATTAAGTAGGTTAAACGATACGGAGACGAATATACGATAAGTAGGGTACTTGGATCGAAGATCCATTTTTTGACTACTGATGTATCTAATCGCATTATTTTTAAAATATTCCTCATGGAGGAATTTGTTAATTATTATTCTATGTAAGAGTTTGTCGTTTATAACGTGCTAAATTTATGAGAATGGCATTTCACACCCCTAATTCGAAAAGAGGAAAACGTGCTTCTAATGTTATGTAACGTAATAGCTTTGAAGTGAAAGGTATTGGATTTGTTAATTTTGATAGTGTATTATAAGTAGTGAGAATTATCACATTAAGTCAATTAAATAATTGTGTTTTTAATCTTTGTTAATTACTGACGTCCTTGAAACTATCCCTTATTAATTATTTCGTATATGTTAGTTTGCTTAGAATAATACATGAATAAAATTACTTTTGCGATTGCAAAGAAAAAGAATTTGTTGATTTAATTAAATTCTCAATTAGTATGTTTTGTATGATACAATTTATGGTTTTGATGGTATAAGTAATAGTAATTATAGGGCGTGTATTTTGGAAACATTGAATTTTTGAACCTACACATTCGGAGATACATATTTTTAAAAATGGAGTAATAAATTCGTATCAAAATGTAAGACACAAATACATTATCTTGTCTTTAACTTAGAAAGTTTGCAACAATTTGTTCGATAGTTTGTATGCAAGGTTTTTAAAGCGACTCGAAGTTGAACCATGGGGAAGAACTTAATTGAAAAGAAAAACTGTAGAGAACAGCTGAGGTAGTCGAGCAAAACTTTTTTTCTCAGCAGGGTTAAAGAAAAGAATTACATCTTAACAGGAGTGAAAATGATGAAAGTAAACACGAAAGTAACTTTTAAAAGAAATAAATGGATCATAGCAAGAAATGTCTATTTGCGCAAATAAAAGAAAGGAAATATTCTAAAAATCTGAACAAACAGCGAAAATAAATTGGCGTGTTATAGGATAGATGTCCCTATTTCTGTCAGTGTCCCTATTACTGCCACTTTATTTATTTTGTCTAATAAAAATGTAAAATATAAAGAATAGTGTACAACAATAATATTAATAATAATAAGAACAGTCCCAATTTAATAATAATATCATTGTTCTACACTATTCTCTATACTTTACATTTTTATTAAACAAAATAAATAAAGTGGCAGTAACAGGGTCATCTACCCTAGGTATCTAAAAAACCTTTAAAACCCAGCCTTTAAAAATATATCTCTCGTCTCATCAAGTCCAGCTTCCAGTGCTTGAACATTCACAGAATGATTTGCCTAGAGCATTCGGAAAAATGGCACAAACGAATGAAAGTGACACGTGAAAACTCGAGAAATAAAAACGAAATGCCATTTCCATCCATCCAATATTCGACCGAGGGGAAAAACGCCAAGTAAACAACAGAGCCAAAAACGTAACCGAACAGAATTAGTAAAATGAATGACACAAACAATCAACACTCAACCCAGCACCCCATCGCAGTGACAAACACTCATACAAAATTATCGATCACCACCCCATAAAACTCGATCAGCCCACGCCGAGAATCGAGGTGGACTAATGATAAGTCAGCCTTCCAATAACAATACCAGAAACCAAGGGAGCAGTTTCAGGAAAGTTGTCCACCGTTCCATCCATCCCCCGTTCAATGAGAGAACACGAGACCGTCCGAGAAATCACCTGGTGCATGAATCGCGGCTACCCTCGAGCCGTCGCGTGCTCGAATCGCCCGTCGAATCGATTCGCTCGATTTACGAGCTGTGCCCACGCTTCACCCCTCGTTCACGGGCCTGTGCCGCGGCGGAACGCTGGTGCACGGTGGTCGGTTTTCTTCATCACGGGCCGCAGGATGAGAGACGAGAGACGAGAGACACCCGTTGGCGCGCACGTATTCTCAGCGACGCATCCTCTCGCTGGACGTCGTCCTTCCGCGTGCTTCTGCGTCCGTTGGTCGCGGTTGCGCGCGATTCCCGAGGCGGAAACGGTTCATCCGCGGCAGCAACCGGTCCCCGCGAATCGACAGTAGGGATTTTCGGCGGCGATCCGATGGCACGCTTCCCCTTTTCTATCTTTAGAACATTCCCCGGGGCTCCAAGTGGCTCGCTTGGGGATGGTTTACGCGGATGTGTTGCTATCAGCCCAGACGAGCCGAGACTGAGCCACCAGTAACAAGTGCTCAGGAGCGCGCACATGCGCAGCCACGCTCACCCCCTTGTCTTTTCGGCTTCCCCTACGAAACCCCTTCCTCCGCGCCGTCGATCGTTCCTCGATACAACCTGCGACCAATTAATACAGCATTTTGCATCTTCCTTCGCCGATCGAGCGAGTTTTTCTTGGTCACCACTGTTTCCCATTAGCTTCCACTAGGGCGGAGATAAATAAGGGTGCAGTTCGGGGTGTCTTAGGCTTTTCACCCGGATAGGGGTCGATGTGGAGGTAACAGGAAACCGAAGGATCATCGAGAGTGTCGTTGGATCGGTGAATGTTAGGTAATGTAAGATCAGTCTTTTTGTAAAATAGATAATAGGTGCTTTTCAAAACTCCGCCTTTTTGTCGAGAAAACTTTAATACTATTTGTTGTCAAATTCTTCTATTACATTGAGGCTGGAGGTCTCTAGCGACTCTATATACCATTCCATATAAGAGTAGACCTACGCATCCACCGATTTGTAACCGATACTTCTACTGCCTGCGCACGCGATTGGTGGTAGCGCTTTCTCTGCCGGTTTCCTACCAATTCTTAAGTGGAATTCAGTATACATAAAAGCTATAACGCAGTTCGACAAAATTTGACTTTTTTCGGACTTGTAACATTCAATAGCCGTTTCTTACAGGTTTTGGTTCGCTGAAAACGAATCCGCAAACTGTTCGTCGCCATCACCCTCAGCTTTTGAGAAATTCGATTTTGAAAAAAAAACTGAAAATTTTCAATTTCGAACATCCTAATAGTTATTCGGTTGCCTGTTGCGTCAAATTGTTCTACGAAGCCCCCGTAGAAATCAACAGAAGTGGTAAGTCACATTTTGTTTTCAATACAGAAGCGAAATTGTTTGGCAAAATGTACGGCGTTGGCAGTGGTAGTTAACGGCGGCGCGCGATCCAACGCAGCTCAGCGTAACACAATCGCTTAACGCGCGTGACTACCAGTGTCCGCGCCGCACGTTTTGCCAAACTATTTCGCTTCTGTATTGAAAATAAAACGCGACTTACTACTTCTGTTAATGCTTTCCGAAGAAAAAATGCCTGCTGCATCGCGTGGAATTGTCGGATTTTCTCCTAGACCCTTAGTTTTAGAAATAAATTTAAAGATATATTCACAATCTTCTTTTCTCTTTGATCGTTGTTTAAACATATTTAAATGTTCATAATGCACGAATAACATATATCGTTGTATTCGGGAGGGTTCATAGAATAATTTGACGCAACAGCAATCGAATAACTATTCAAAGTTGAAAATTTTCAGCTTTTTCAAAATCAAAATTTTAAAAAACTCAGGGTGATGGCGTCAAACGGTTTGCGGATTCATTTTCAGCGCACGAAGACCTGTAAGGAAGGGCTATTGAATGTTACAAGTCCAGATGGCTGTCGAACTGTGTAATTCGTTAGCCTAACTGAGGTAAAAATTTTGTACAAATGCTTTGGAAGGAAAGAGGCAAATCGAAATATCATTAGATCAAAAAATTGTTCGTGTCATGTTTCTCGACAACGCAAAATGTTGTAGGAGAATCCCTCTTCGAGATCTAACGTCTAACTCTGTATAATATAGCTTTAATTTCAAAAGGGAAGCTTGCAGAGACGCACCTCTATTCTTGGAAATGTTACCTCAAAGATGTTTTAAACTTTCGTACCTCGCATTCGACGTGAGGTGTCGCGTAGACTCGCTCCTACGTAATTCCCGTTCGTAAAATCTGTATATACGAAATTTATTTTCTGCTTGTTTGTTTGTTTGTAACGTTACGTCGCAGCGTAAGGAAAATGAACAATTTGTTATTCACTCAAAAGAAACGTCTTGTATTGGGCGAACACAACAGTTAAGTAGAAAATATGTGCGGTACAATATATTTGAACGGATAGACTGACTGTCTGATTGACTGACTGATTGATTGAGAGCTACCGAGCGACTGACTGTGAGGTGTTAGGAGGATTGGGAACGAAACTACTGTGGAGGGGTCGTGCCGTGTGCAAAGAATTTGGCTTAGCGTTGTTTAGCAGAATAAATCCTAAGGGTTGTGGGAAGTAGCGATATAATGGAACGATGATGGAGTACCGAGCAAGGAGTGATGGGTTTGACCTAACAGCAATACAAATTTACACCGCTGCACGGATTTCGTTCAACTTTGACACATATGTACTACATATTGTGCTTTTTTAATTATGTCCGCGAACGACTTATTCCATATAAATAAAAACAGACTTTTTGAAGCCTGTATGTTATGCTATTACCATTGTAAGCCGAGCTGTGTGCATTTTTCTGATCAGATCTGGTCAGGTTTTCAGTGTATGTTTGATTCCAAGCAAATGTTTATATTTTTTTAATCTGAAATTTATTACGCAAATTCTTATACGCATTCATATTTGATATTTTGGTATGTTTGTCGATATCAGGGTACTTTTGCTGATATTTTGGTACTCTTGTTTATATTTGAATACTTTTGCCAATATTTGGATTCTATCTTTTCACAAGCCTCCTAAAAAGTAGCCTTCCTCCGTATGGCGTACCAACTCCTTCCCGTTCCTGTTTGAGAGTAGAGTGCCAATGATCCCAATAACTATCCCGTATCTTTCTGATAAGGTATATATACAGTTATTTCTTAATATCGGCATGTTATCCATGCGCGTGGGGACGAATTCCAGAAAGTTCTTACCGCCTGGTTACACCCGCGTGCACGTATGTTACAAATGCACAGATTGTAGTTGTGATCGCAGTTATGCGGGTTAACATTGGACCTCATTTCACTTGCTCCTCTTTTATTTAGTTACCAAACTTTTTATCGAATGTTGGGAAAGAGTTACGGCGTCATGTTCTGCAAGGTATCTTGCCAACTTTTTAGTTACACAGCGGGATTTCTGTTTGCAATTTATTCCTTTAATCAAGATGCTCCAATTTCGTAAAACTCAACCGTACAGCTTATGTTAGAAAAGTAGAGAATGTAGTGGTTTACATTGTATACAGAACAAATTCTTAAACAAATTACTGCAAAACTTCAGTTGTGCGTTTCCGTTCAGTGATATATAAGGACTAATAATATTTGGTTTTATCGTTATTTCAATATACGTCCCAAATCTAATTTTCTTAACGGCGAATGGAAATTTCCGGTGAACAGAGTATCGATGTCGATAATAATAATAAATCTTAATTATTTTGGCGGAAATGAAATGTTTAGTTTGTCTGGGTTTATATTTATCCAGTTCTCTTTATTTTTTAACGAACGATTATCTTTACTGATGCAGACGAGATAAAAGGTGAAGGATTAATCTGGCGCGGCGTAATTGACATCTGTCTCTTCTACAAGCACGAACGCTGATTGCTTTTTTGGATACCTGGTGTGTTGTGATTCATTGCAAAATGGAGAGTCCTCTGTGAAAGCCAAATCCAATTCAAAAAAATTGTTGAACTCTCTTCTGCTTATTGAATTTTTAACGTTTCTCTGAAATGTAATAATTGCAGAATTTTCTGCGTTCTTATTTATGAAATATATAATCAATATTTATCATATTTTTGTAAGTTGCATACGGCGTTACTATTTTATCTCTTTTTATTAATGCATCAATATTTAATGAGGTTTCCTGGCAGACATTTCTACATTCATTACTCTTCAGGCAGACGGTCTTTTTTTTTAAATTTTCCGCTAAATGCTACATCATGCCTCTTATAATTTTGCGCTGTAATATCACTTAACTAATTAGCCGGTAAATAGGCCAAAGCCCATAGGAACGGCACACAGAGGGCGCAAATTGAATCCCTCTACGCAGTGGTTATTTGATAAAAATAAACCTTTCTACTTTCATCACTGGATCTTCTTCTATACCATCTTATTCTCCTGAGTTCTTCTGTGGTCATCAAATCTAATATACAGATTCGGCGTCCTGTCACTAAATTGGGGTATCCTCGAAACGCATACGACACTGGAGAATTTTTGTCGTAGATCAATGTACTTAATATATTAGCAGAAGAACACGTATGTATCAATTTAAGGAAGAATCGTTTGTATATTCACAAAGGATTTTTCCAGTACCTTCATTGAATGTGAGTTAAGTAATCATTGGATAAAGTTATAGTGCTAGTTGCCAATACATCATTGTGCCGAATCTTTACAAGAAACATAGCTTAGTAATTAACCGTTCGTTTAGACTTTTAATACCTCCACGTCTAAGGTAGGATCTGCTAGGTAAGCCCTACTAATAAGTCCACAAGCAGACCTTCTACTCACTCTTCATTCCCTTCCTTACCTCCTCAACATGTGTGTCAACCGATAAAAAATATACATAAAATATTTTTCAATATTCTACACTATGAATTTACATACGTATACTATCAAAATCGAATATTATCAATTGGAAGACGTTTCTTGTTTGTACAATTAGTACCTTTGTCATAATTTCTTAAAAAAACACTCCAATTCCGACTCTAAGATTCTCAATTCTTCTCGAACCCTTAATCGTAACAAGTGTTCTATCGTTTCCTCTCGATTCGATTTTCTGATGGTTCTGTTTCCTTGAAGCATTGAGTTGTGATAAATGCTTCCCCATTTTTGGCTGGTTCCAATACGGCACCATTTCTCGAGATCTATGGTCCAATTTTTCCTTGTCTCGTTAAAACCATTTCCACGCGTACAAATTGATAAGAAGCGAACAGTGGCTTGTATCGAAGGGAAGAAACGCCTTGGGGTCGGGTCTTGTCGATGTGGTTTCCCGAAGGTCAGAATTTCCCCTCGCGTGTTTGCGAGACGTGCAGCACAAAATGGGGCATTTATTCGAGGCCGTTGAGTTTAGTTGATCGGTGGGCCGTGCATGTAGGTATATTCTTCAGGCTGAAAGAGAAAGTATTCTGAGCGGAGTCGTTTCCCGTCGTTTCCTCCAGGATATGCATTTGTGACAGAGAGAAATGCCTTCTTGTCTTCATGCTTGTCACGCACCAGCTTTGAGGAATTGGATAAGGCGGTGGTTTGTATGCGTTACTCAAATATCCAGGATTCTCTATTTTTCTAAGGAAGTCATCGCATGTTTATTCATAAAATGAATTTCACACTTCAGGAAGATGATGGGCTACTATTTATGCGTCGAATTCATGGCATGGCATTTCTTCTGCTTGTGACATCAGGAAATATTTTCTGCAATTTATAAAAATGGGGACTTGTGGTATATCGATACGTCGACAAAGTAAATTAATATTATTGTGTGCAGATTTTTAAGAATCAAATTTCCATTATCAGGAAAGTGTAATTTATTGCGACTAACTTTCTTTGTTACGATATTAGGAATTGTGAAGTTTTTCAACATACATTCCGTGTATTTTGGATAGTAATGAATAAAAATATTCACCATTTATTTTCGAAATTATATAGATTTCCAGACAAGCATATTTAACGTACATAGTTATGGAAATACAACAATTATTTATCTACCTAATACCCATCTATATATTTTGATAAAAAAATTGGAAATAAGAAAAGTAACATAATAGTTAAATAATATCAAATTGTATGAAAGAAATAATTGTAGAAGTAAAAATTGCGAAGTAATTTATTACTTACTGCAACAACTCTCAAAATACTATGATATTCAGTCATCAATAGTAGTAACTATACATATCACTACTATAAAAAGTAATTAACTAATAGCTTTCGCGTATCAAACACATACGCCTTAAGGGGTAATATTTCGGAAATACCCTCCGTTAATCAGAGGATACATTAATATACTAACCAAACCTTTTTGGTTTTTTGATTTTAGATAATCTGGTTCCGAATGGCAGTGCTCACCCCAAAACAACTTTTTCAAAAGGCTTCTTGGATTTCGCAGGTAATTTTATTATAAGCTTAAATATTTTTCAATGAAAAAATTACCAAATGTTCTTTAAATGTTGCTCTTTTAGATGCAAACATTTCTGTAAAAATATATGCTTCCGCTTTTTCAAAAAAAATTCAGAAACATTCGCCTCTTTTCGGTCTCCTGACTAATAAGTATAACCCTTGAATTAAGACAGTGATAACAACAATAGTGACAGTAATAAAACCAGTAGCTGTGTTTACGTTTCGAAGGCGGCTCTAAGACGAATGACTTTTCGAAGATCCTCACCTTGCGAGTAACCTACCAATCACATGGCATGGTGTTAATTCAACCGAAAGCCGTGAGGTGAAGTTTCGTTCTTACGATCTGTTTCTTAGCCAGTCGAACGCGGCGCGTGCTCGTAGACACATTATGACTCCTGATCCCCTCGAATAGATCAATCTTTACGATAAATCGCGATGCGCGCAGGTGCTCTCGGGAAGGAACGAGGTGTGCAACAAAAATTTGTTCGCCGTTTGTTACCACGGTTAACGTTTCAGACAACCGTCACTCCCTTGCTCGGTTTTATCGAATTCCTCGACTTCGATCCTCGCTAATCGGTCGGGGAAGAACAAGGATTGATTGAAAAGAATTCGTAACGGAACGTGTAGGTTAACGATTTGACAGTTGACAAATCGGTGGTAGGTGATTAAAATAGAGTGACAGAATTGTGGTTTTTAAGGAAACTGTGTGTAGGAATTATCGAGCACGGTGTAATTTAATAACGTGGTAGGAAAACAGACGTGGAAGAGTAGTTGAAGATTTAAGAATGGTACGAGGAAAGTTTGTTAGTAGTGCACATGCAGATAATAATATTGTTACAGTTCTAAAATAATTAAGTGATCTAAGGAAATTACTAATTGTAAGTAAAGGAAGATAAGATACGACTACATTAATTAATTAAAAACTATTTCTGTATCAGACTAGCACACTATAAGTGTATCGTATAAACTCGCAGAATAACAATGCGATTAATAATTATTACAAAATTAATAAAAATAATGATATTATAAATCTTTCAGTAATTATTCCGATATCTGGATTATCCCGTATTTTGTGAGAAATTAAAATAGTTGTATGTAATAATCGCAATATTTCGGATTATAATTTGAATGGTAATTGCTAACAGGAAATTTTTAATTTAATGTACTAAAGTTACAATTAAAACGTACGATCGGTAGTGTGAACAGTGAAGTTATGAATTTTTGCCTACAAAAAGTATCGGTGATGTGGACGTAGATTGGAAACAACGACCCTCTTTCTAGCCAGGTAAGCGCCAACAAAAGTTGGAAGCCTTTTATTTAGCTACCTCTCTATTTCACTCGATTGGTCCAAAGATATAGCGGAAATTTAATCAAACAATATCTTCGGGCCACCTAATCACGAATCTAGCATCTTATTAAACTGCTATGCTCGCTGTTCAAGCTCTTTTATATTTATAAAACCACGCCTCCTTTGTCTATTGTTTCATTTAATCAACACCTATTTTACAAGTTAAATAAAAGAATTCTAGTTAAACTAAAGTATTGCCAACGAAATATACATCAAAACATCAACAGTAATAATATAATCATAATAAAATATATATTTTCCACACGTAAAATAGTGTGAATACAATATATTTTAATCTATAGAATGTTTATATTTCATTGGCAGTTTAATGTAAGTAAATAACAAAGAAGTAATGAAAACTATGAAAATCTTGTTATGATTCCTTAAGAATTAATCGCTTATTATATTTAAATTCATTTATTGTCCATCCTCATATCAAAATTTTGCCAAAATCTCACAGAATTCTGGATTTTTTTTATCTTTTTCCTATTTAACGGTGGAGAAAACAAATCGTTATTATTCAAGAACAAACAAATCCTTATTGCACAAAAAGAAATCAATATTTAATATTCAAAAAATGTCAAACATCTAACTTTATTGGCGTTGACTTTATCGGTAAGTAAATTTTGAAATGGGTACAACGATAAACATTAATTAGTAGACATTGCAACCGGGACGTTGCACTATTAGCTACCTGCACGCGAGAGTTTAGAGATATTACTCTGGATACACATACATATGTATTATAATACATAGGTATGTATAATTGCTGTATCATTATGCGTTTAGTACCCTTAACGAAGGTAACTGCAATATTAATAACTGATAAATCATTCAAATCATTCATACGCTGCTATAGGAATCTAATTATTTTTTATATAAATTACGCATAAACAAATTTATATATGCTTTTACATATGTCAGGTGTCACCGAATTGTTAATACAACCCGAATGGGAGTGATTTTTTGTACGAAAAGAAATGAAACAGGAGGAATAAAATTTCGGAAAATCGATTTTGAGTGTATTTGATTACCTAATGGTAAAATTTGGCAGAATGAAGCAGTAAATATAATATAAATAAGGAAATTATAATTTCGACCGCACTTGTGGATTATCCAAAAATACATAAAGTGATATCAGCGCATTTGTTCGGTCATTTTTTTTTTTTTAAATTGACCGAACAAATGCGCTGATATCGCTTTAAGTAAATATAATATAGTTGCAGATAAATTGAATTTCTATGCAAAAAGATGTCGAAATTGTAGATTAACTTTCTTTCACACGAGACTTTTTCCAAAATAACCTTTCGAAGATACTGCCTCAAAAGAATGTGTACTCAAGCAATAAAATTATTTATAATTTTAACCATGATATTTATCAGTAACATGTCCATTTTGTATAAAACATGGAGTATTTTAAATAATGATAGTGAAAAAAGTAAGTAACGAAGGAGTAGCTTAAGGGAAGCATTAATCAACTTCTTGTAAAATTTTCGCGTAGTTATTTTTTTGTAAAATGTAGCGCAAAGTGTCTGGAATTAATATTCCTTAAGAGTTTCTTATTTTAATTTTCTCAATTAAAAGTTCCCTTACTTGGAAATATATTTATACATATTTTACACCTATTAATATGGAAGTCTGGTGGAACAGTTCAGTACTCATTCAAGACGAATATCTATTGTTAGTAATAATTATAAAACCCAGAATTCTGGGACATTAAATTTATTTGTTACAACGAAATAGGCAATTAACACATGCGAAATGAAACATCAGAACATTCGTTCAATGGCCTGAATGCGAATTTACTGACAAATGTATCACATACGTCAATATGACTTGTTGGAATAATAGTTATGTCCATATAATTTCATATGGCAAACGTCGGTGCACCGCAATTACTATTCAATCTAGGAATTTCAAACATGAAACCAATCTGACTATTACCAGACAACTAAATTTAATCCATATATCGACATTCCTATTGCAATTGTCCCATTAATGATCCGTGATTTCATGTGTTTTGGTTAACGTGCTATAGTGGATTTTCATATGAGTTATATAATATACAAAGTATTAAGAAGCATTGTTAATATATGAAGTAAACCGAATTATTAGGTTGACTAAGAATGTTTCCGTGTATTTTTTAAGGAAATTCGGAGACAAGTATTATACCTATGTAAAATCAAAACTTGGCATTTCGCATGAGTTTTGTTTTACTGTCTCTCCAATCAATTTTCAAAATTTTATTTGTGTGCAGGGAACGCGAAATGTCTTAACTAAACGTTGTGTGCTACCTGAGAGAGTCGTCACACTTGTTTCTTGTACCATTTGATGATTCTGGAAAGGCATAAGTATTCCTTCTATTTTAAAAAATAAAATCCAGTTTTCTATTCTTTTTACAAAGCTCTTGAATTACTTTAGTTCCTACATTAATCTCCTTTTTTCTCTTTCTTTGGAGGGTGAGTTGAAGTCGGAGACCACTGTCTTCAATCATCTCAAAAGTCAAGTTAACAATAAGTTGAAATGATCATTCGGTTAAAAGATGTTCGTATAATTAAATAATCGATTAAACAACATTCGGGTGATCGAGATTCTACTGTATTTTATTTACTGTATTTTCAATTCTCGATCTACTTAAATTATGTGCCTTCTCGGTGCTCCTTTCTCGCTTATCTCTTTTGTTTTTAGTTGATGGCGCTCCTTGACCTCAGCGGGATGTTCTTTAATTATCTTCGCGGCGTGGAGTACTTTGTATCTGTTTCTCCGCGTTCACCGCTGCTAAGGATCCTCACTCCATTTCTCCCCCTTTTCGTTTTATTTCTCAATACAAGGTGGTTTCCGGTTGCTGCACGATACCTTTGAATCTGCCGTATACATAATTCGATGGTGCGGCATATAGCCCCTCCTTCTTCCTGCCTTCTGCCCAATTTCGAACTGCAAACCAATTGCGTTTCTCTGCCATTCTTTCCTTCGACTTCTGTTTCGAATGTTTCGCTTTTATCAATAATTCCAGTGTTATAATAAGTCGGATCGATTGTTCAGTTCTTGTTTGAATTTGTAGTGTAATAAATAGTGCATAATTGTAAAAGTATGGCAGAGATAAGTATATCTCACTGACATATTAAAAAATGATAGAGTATAAATGATATATAATGAAAAAACGTTTCAAGTAAACGTTATTAAGTTTGATAGGAGCTATCCCAGTAAGAAAACTTAATATATTGTTTTATTTAAAAAAAATAAGAGCCCTCCTTTTCCATTTAATGTAAAAAAATATGTAGTCGATATTTGCAGTGGTTTTCACAAAAACAGCTTGTAAACTTTGTTTGGTCCACCCTGTACTATGTGTGTATTAATCAATAGTACATAATACGAGGCACTGAGAGCAACAATAGACTAACCCCCACTGAAATTTGTTTTTCCTATTTTATACGATTAGTAAGTAGAGCCTATTGGAATACATTATTGCTACTAAATCAATTTCGAAAAAACTGTGGGTTAGACCGTTGTTGCTCTCAATGCCTCATATCTTATTCTGGGATTTTGATGAAATTGAAATATAAGTATACTCTTTTGTGAAGATAGAAGTTTCTAATTGGTTACTACGTGAAGGTAGAAAGTTTCTAATTGATTTAAAAGATAGAGGACGTCAAAGTTAGCAACTTCTTCTAGGTGTTCGATAAATGGCATATTTCCAAAGTGACATTTTGTATATTAAATGAAGGCCATAGGGTTAAAAACATTAGCATTTTAAATCGATTCAAACCTTTCCAAAAATATTTAATATTGAGTTTCTCGTGGCATTATCAAATTATTTCCTTGTTTCACTTGAACTTACCATGTTACTTCCCTGTACACCTATTTTTAAAAGGCTTGTATCTTCGGACATAGATTCTTGCTTCTCATTTCGACTACTTCTAATTAAAGTACTCGCTGTTAGGCACTAGATTGTATCGATATAAGAAAATTAATAAAAATGGAGTTATCACAGCTTTCCCCTGTGGTCTTCATATGCTAATTCCGAAATGAGGGTCTTGTCTTATAGAACGTCTTGTACATCTTGTTGACGCAGCTGAAGCAGCACGAGTCAAATGATTGAATAATCTCGTTAATTGCCTCAAAATTAAATTAAATTACTAATTTGTAAGCACCTTCACTAAGATGCTAAAAATATGCAAAATATGCAAAGCAAAGAATATATATTTAAAACCTAATGACAAAACATATTTCCGTCCAAGCGACTGGATTTTATTCTTTAAACAAATTTGTATAATCACCTAATGAATTTTATTGAATTTTCATTAAAAATATTTGTATTCCTTGAACTCGGTTCCCCCTAAGATTAAATCCTGAGTACGCCACTGCAAATATGAATTTGCATAAACTTCCGCAGTCTAATAATGACATAACTGAAGGGTCAATTAACCGAAACTTCATCGTCCGCAGAATTGTACTCATCATTGTCCCGCCTGCATCATGGAATCACGGTAAAAACCGAGTGTGGTATTATCGATGATCCCCGAATAATCGCAGATAGAGGAAAATTTGAAATGCTAATTGTCGGCGTCGGAGACGACTGGTTGTCAATTACCGGATTTAAATCCATGTCTTCCGAGCCATTTAGGCTGACGGGGGAATTGGGGGAGAGCTCGATCGAAATTATCGAGGCGAAAGCCTTACGGACGAACGTCAGAATTTTTTTGCCACGGAGAAGGACGTCAATCGGTCCAGACTGAAACTGATGGGGAATATCCTGTCAGGAACAAGACGGGGTTCTACCAATTCGGCCGATTATCGAACATGTAACCACTTCGTATCCCGCGTGATCACGCGTTTGTGCCTTTTCCATAGCCGCGGGGTGTCCGAGACAAATTACGACACATTTTTTTTTAAACACCGCCGAATCGAACGTACGCTTAGCATATGTAAAGAGCTGTATAATACAAAATTTGGATGTTATTTTAAATTGAGTTAATATGTTGACCCTCAGCCAACAGATTGCAAAGTTTGGGCACACTTGCCATGTTTGCATTTAAATACAAAAAGTAGAGCGTGATATTTGACCGTACTATAATAGTATAATCCTTACATATTTTTCTAACAATTTCTGTACCACAAGAGTATTTAAATTATTTTTGCCTTAAACTGAACCATAAAGAAATATTTTGAAAAGTACAAAATATCATAATTCTGATGTGAATAATTGAAATGAGTTCCATATCACCAGCAAAAGTATGCAGCGATAAAGTTGTAATATTCGTAAAATGCCAGATGCCGAAGTTTCAGACCGAGAAACTAGTTTAGGAGTTTTTCCCCCGAAACCTCCAGTCGTCGAAGTATTAAGAAATTCTTCTGCTCCGTTGCCTACGTAGTGGGAAGTACGTGTGCGAGCAAGACATCCCTAAAGGTATTCTCGCGGCAGGAAACGGCAGTCTGAAGATGTAATTGCAAGTATCGGGCACGACGTAAAGATTAGACTGTTTCCCTGGACCTCGTCGAGACGGGCGTATTTAGCAATGAAACTGTAGGTTACAGGAGCAACCTAGACATATAATTAGAGTGGCGTATCTCGTGAGAAAATGCCAGAGCGCATAATAGCTTCGGGTCACGGAACCTTAAGGGAGTATCTACTGATTTCGAATCGGTAGTCTTGTTTACTCGTGAGACCATCCGACTGCCAGTGCAATTCACGAATTGCAACGTTCATTGATGGAAACTATCAGAACAGGTGCAAGGACAGTACGTCAGGGATTATCGTTGTCGCCAAAGTAGCATGAACAGGAGAAATCGAGAAAGCAGCGGAGATGAGCAACATTTTATTTGGATGGCAAATAATGAATAAAGTTTCTGTTCGCCAGATATACAGTCAGTACTTTTCCCATCAATATTCCAAACTTTCCTGAAACAGCTTACGATTCATCCTGAACTCATAGGATTATTCTCCTGGCAGTCATAAAACGAAATTTACGTTTCGAACAATAAAATTGTTGACTGTACACCGGGTGAAGCTTGAAAAACTGATAGGGATTAAAGTGTGAAAAAGTGAAGATGTTTTTAGCGATGGTCTACAGACATAGGAGTTCTGCTTTTATGAACGAGTAGTTGACCTCTTAGCCACTTCCACCCAGGAATTATTATTTTTATTATTTATTATTATTTTAGATAGCATATTTATAAATAGCCTATAATCTAATCTAGGATGTATTTAATGTATATTCAACATTTCATTAAAATCCGTTCAGTAGTTTAGGCGTGGGAGAAGGATAAACTAACAGACAACGTTTCACTTTTATATATTAGTAAGGATAAGGATTTAAGGGCCTATTCTACTTACTTTGCCGGTTGAAAAAGCGGTCTATTTTCATGATTTTTTGGACGGTTAAGGTTACTTTATACAGCCATTTCGAAGAACACCTCTGCGTGTCATATCTGAGCGCAACTTTGCCAAATTTTATGCTCGCAACACGTAGGGTATTGTGTTACATAACAATACAGAAAAATACAGCGCGGATATAGCACGCCGAGCTCTCACCGATTTTTCCATAGGATCGTTCCCGTCTCGGTGGCTGCATAAATTGGCCTTTATACTTAAAACATACATAATTCACTGGTATTACAGTCGTTGTTGAATGTAAATATTCATGAGTTTCACATGGATCATTTTGA
The DNA here is from genome assembly GCA_963971345.1 of Andrena flavipes. Lineage (NCBI taxonomy): Eukaryota > Metazoa > Arthropoda > Insecta > Hymenoptera > Andrenidae > Andrena > Andrena flavipes. The sequence continues at coordinate 66,033,039 of OZ020480.1, forward strand.
GGTGATGGTTTTGTTACAAAGCAGTAAATGAATAATTTCGCAATAATACATTAATAAAGGACCAAATAGTACTTGACTTAAATACTTGGGAATATTCAAATGTTTAGTACCATTTTATAATGTAGCTAAATTTGATCTAGCCAATAATAAGGTAGATAAACTAACTTACAAAAACTACTTTACTTTTATTTAAATACTGTGTATTTGTATTTTTTATACGAATTACGTCTTAAAGGGATCGTTTTACACACCTTTCCCCGACTCTGTGTGGAATAATTGTGAAGAACGTTGAAAATTCATCGAAGAACTAACAAATTTTGCTGTATTTAGTATTTTAAATTAGAAGCAGTGAAAAGTATTCCATCGGTAGCAAATATCACATTTTGTTGCAAATACAGCAGATGTCCTAATACTTCTGAATGACAGCGCATATAGATTCCAGTTATCTTATCAATTTTTCGGTATGTCCTAGATCACTCCTAGAATACACAAGGATGTGTTATGTAATCGCTATCTCAAATAATTCGAGGAAATAGCCTGTGGAATTTTGAATGGCTCATTAATTATTATGGCAACTAATTAAAATTTTTTTTTAACAAAATGAGAAACATGCTCTCCTTATATTCCAGAAAATGCAGACCAAAAACATCAACCAAGCTGCGCGCAAATGCGAGGTGAATATTACAATTATTATAAAACTTTTTATCTACATTATTGTCTATACATTGAAACTGAATGCCCGCGACACTCGATGGCAAATTATTCTGTGCTCGATGTAAAGTGCTTACATTTAATTCGGCCGATTTAAAAAGTTTTACATGTTCTCATTAGAAAGGTCGTCATAAAATTAATTCGCGTAATAAGCGTGCCACTTTGAAAGTAATTTCGCTGTGCCTAATCTCCGGCGAACATTTTCGTGACGCTCTTCCTACGGGTTTTAACTTAGCCGTGCCATCTGTGTGTTGCAGAAACGCCGGCTTGACTGCTCGACTGGAAGTAAGCATGCTTTTACCTTGCAAACCAACCTTCCCCTCGAATGGAGACGAGAAGAAAATTTCGTTTCAGCCGCCCCTTTGAGAGTTTCGGCGTTTATGCGAAAGAAAAAAAAATATGTATATATAAAAGCACAACTTAGTTCAGTGTGCTGGGGCATATTTTTGTCTGCTTACGAATTCCGAAATGGTCTGGCGAAGTTACGTTGATCTTCAAGTAGGTCGTGCCGTTTCGCCGAAGCAAAACGTATCATCCCGCGCGAATAGGGAGAAATGTTTCCCCGATCGTCCGTATCGAGGAATAAATTTACTACTCGATGCATCAATCGTGACGTTATATTTCATGGAAGAGTAGATAAGTTCAATGGAATGTACGCAGATTATTGAGATGGGAAATTTTTGGGAAAACTGCGCTGTCCTATTATAGTAGTGAAAAATGACATTTCTTTAATATTATTTTCCTGTGTTAATTTAACAAGAAAAAATCCTGGGGGTGGATTTTTTGTCACTTAAAGGGACATAAATTTTTAGAGAATTAAAAAAATTTGTATTTTATTAATATACTGTAGGAAGCTAAATTCGACAGCACAGTAATAAAGTATTTGTTGAATCGAAAAAAGTTTCAAATAAAAGTTACTCATTGTCAGTTTCGAAGAGAAAAGTGTAATTAGAGGAACAATTTCATTCGGAGAAATATCGAGTAACGTCTCATCTTTTTACACAGTTTAATACCAAAAATAAAAAACTACACGTATAATATTCTTTAATGCTCTACAAATTTATGCCAGCTTGAAAAATGAAGTTCGTTTCATTCCCTTTTAAGCAACTTCTATCGGTGTCACTTTTCTGTAAGGTCAATCATATGTCATAGATGTTCAGGTACAGACTTTTAACTTCTATCTGGCTCACCTGGTATATAATTTAACGAAAGAAATATGTATCACAGATAAACGTTTTTAGAAATAACAAACGTTAATACGAACACTGTATATCACTTCTTAAGGAATTATTTTCCATTGCGACACACCGTAAAGTTTGGCACCTTAATGTTTTTGACATGGTCGATAAAGTAAATATCTTGAAAAAATGTTTCGTGTTTTACAAAAAGTTTTGAAAGTTGCATTGTGAAATGCTGTATAAGGAGATTAAAAAGAAAAACTGGTTACTTTGAATTAAAAAAAAAAACTATTAACAAGTTTATGAACACGTACGTGTTCTGATAAACACACAATCTTTTGTACAAACTATGATTAAGTTGAGAAACTATTTCTGACGCCAGAGGACATTCAAAATATAGGTACATGTTGTATCATTGTATAATTTCCTATAGTATTAGTGCATACTATATATGTATAATAACATATTGAATGCATAGACCATGGAGCATAATGTTTTATTTTTTCATGACTTTGGTATGTAGGTACCCATAAATAAAAACAAATCAAAGAAAAATTAAATTGTGGTAGTAAGGAGTTTAATTTGTGGAAGAATGGTAACCTAATATCGGTCCACGTTTCCGCTTCATCAAATACAGTTTCTACGACATCAACATAACATGTTCTTTATCAAGAACTGATCAAGTGTTAATTTCAAGACTGAGGATCAGTTTCCCCGACAAAGAAGCCCCCATCACATCACATGTGTGCTATCATAATAACAATTGACCACATGTAAAATACACTGTACTAGCAATGAGAGAAGATTATTCCACATAAAAACCTCTATAAAGGATAATCTAACGACATCTACACAAAACAACTCTTAAAATTCCTAAAATTTATGAAATTGTAAGACAACAAGTTGTAAATTCAAATAGTGTCTTTCGTCGCAAATAACCCAGATCGGTAAGTGGTTTCTGTAACCTAAAATAACCGAAAAGAAAAGCCCCAGTCGCGAAGGCTGTTACCCATCGTACTCTTCCACCGATCGCGAAGATCGCGGTATAGATCGATAAAGCAGAGACCTGGAGGAACGTGCCCGCACTCGGTGAAGATCGTCGAACCCTGCAGAGGCGCCTCGACCTTCGTAGCCGACCTGAGAGGATCAAGAATCCTCTTGTTCTCCGTAAACCTTGCCTGTGGTTCTCCGAGGTGGGGCGGGAGCGCGACGCGGAGAAGAGAGAGGAGAGGCCGTCATTCCCGGTACCCACCTGGCGTCTCACCTGAGGCTTCGTGCCAAGTGCTACGTCGCTGCTCGAACGAGCTGGCTCCTACGGGATTGCACGGGGCCCAGGAAAGCCGTGGAAATCGGCTATCACGAGGCTTCTTCTCCACCTAGCCGGCCCAGCGTGAGGAACGTGACCGAAATCCGTCGGAATGATCGTCGCGGCTGAGATCCTGCGCGGGGAAACGACGTAACAGGTGAAGGAAACAGGGAGAGGGCCTCCTATTTCTCGGCTGTGATCGCACGCGTCAACAAGCGGATCGGTTTTCGCAGAAATCTACGATCACGGGGGCTCATTTGCATCGACGTCGCCCCTCCGAGAAGCCCCTGAAATCTTAATTCGGAAAGAGCAACCGAAGGGAGCGCCGAATAAATTAACTATCACGGAATCGTTAGAAAACGATGATTATTTTCCTCCGATGAGGGAAATAAGCCACTTTAAGAGGTGCATTCGATCGGAACCGTGTACGTTTTGTGCACACGAGGGGACAAGTTAACGAGTGACAAGTGCTCATTGAGTGACTGAGCTTCAATCGTTCTTCGATTTTGGTCAATGAACGGAGGTTTGTCAATGAAAGGCTTCTTTGCACGGCGGGAATGCTACTCGAAGCCGGAGGACCAAGGAGTTTACCAAAATTGGCAGTTTGTCCTACCAAAAAGCAGAAGAAACTTTACTAGGCTTATTCGTGTTGGAATCACGTCGTGTACAATGATATAAAAATCGCAAGAGTGGTGTCGAAGATGCGAGGACGAGGTCAGTGCAAGAAAGAATACAGAACAGGTGTGCAGAGGTACGAAATACGTTACCTGGATCATTCTTGGAATCGTTTACATTGGAACGAGGCTTCTGCCACAAAACTACTGAAAGAAGAAATGAAATTACACAAATCTCAAACAGAGAGGGACTCTTAAAGTGAAGCAGATCGAAACCTTGAACTGCCTCCATTCTCCGCAGAAAGTGTGGCACGTTGCGAATGATTATTCATAATCTTCGGGTTGGGTGAATGCCTAACGACAATTCTCATAATTTATACAATGTTTATTTAAGAGTCGCTGTAGCATAGTTCGTACCCAAGTGGATGAGCATTAAGATTAAAAGGTGTTTAAAAGGGAGTGAAATTACAGTAGAATAAAACCGTCTGGCGACCAGGTCCCGTCGGAAATATTACACGAGGAGGTTCTTAAGTCTTCATTAAGGGCCCCTAAAGGAAGGTAAACGCCGTGGATGGAGAAAGTTAAAGAAATTGTCGGGAAGGAGCGTCGTAAACGCAGCAGTTACCTGTGTGGGCGCACGAAAAAAAGTGTTTTAGAGGCTACCTCGATTTTGATGTAGGAACGTTGAAACTACTGTACGGGGGGAATGCGCGCTCGCGAGTGGCGGGAAGTGTGGCAATAAAAAGTGCTGCGGCACGTTGGACCGCGGGGACGCCTTGGTGCGTGTGTCGAAGGAAATTTTCGCCTTTGGAATCTTGATTTTTTGCGTGTCAAGTGTGGCTACCTCGGAGGTAGAGGGGGGCACGCGAGGCTCCACCTGCTGCTGGAAAATATCTTCTGCTACGCGACTCCTGTGCGGCTACCGTGGGATACCTAAGAGGTAAGACACGTCCCTCGAGAAATCCTGCTTTTTACTGGCAATTTCTAGCGCAGTCAACATCCATGATCCTTAGGTAACATATTTAGAGATCTTTCTTCTATTCGAACGACGTGCCTTGCTTGTGTTTAGAGGCGTGCTGGGGAGGGGGTCACTCGAATTTGGGTTTTAGTATCTGAAAGAAGTTTTTGGAAAACGTGGGTCTTATAAACATTCGAACGTTACATTAATTTTGTGTACTTACTGAGAACTTTGATGAATTTTGTTTTATGAGACACTGTACTTTGTTTTTTCTTCTGGAAATAATTCCAGAAGAAAAAACAAAGTACAGTGTCTCATAAATATATAAATATTTATATATACTTGATTCTATTTTTGCACGAGAAATGTGATCCTGAAAATTTCTTGTAAAAAAATACTATGCATATGAAAAAATGGAGTATTATATGCAGGCAGAAATTTGATGCTCAATTTCGTCGAATTTCGAACTCATTTTTTTTCTGACTGTGTCGCTTTCGAGATAAAGTAAGAATGGAAAATTGATTGGCGTTACATACGTTTAAATATGTCGTAACAGGAGACAACTCATTTACTCGAGATTGTGAAACAACCTTAAATGCAAATTCTGAGAATTTATTTTTATTTGATAACAATTTTCTAGAAAAATGTGTAGGATTAATTTTTCTTAATATCTTAAGCCTCAATGGTCACACTATAAATTAGTGCTGCAGGGACTATATTTGCAATGATATTTTTCATTGAGGTTCAGTTTTCCAGAAAATCAAGTGGAATCTGTCGAGATCTGTCATGCACTTGATTAACAGAAGAATGAAAATCGATTTTCTCGAAAACTTGCCTCGATTGATTTCGATTTCCTTTTCCACGGTGATTCATTTCGTTCTCATTTATACTAGTAAGCCGGTGAAAAAGTCCAATCGCTCACTGTTAGGGGATGTTAGCTGTCCAGAAATGTCTTCTTTTGCTATATCTACTTGGACTTTTATCAGGAAAATGGCAAAATGTCATACACAGTCAAAGAAAATACATACTATTCCAACATTTGTCTTCTTTTTCGAGCATCAGATAGAATTTCTAATATTAGGCTTATATGCTTTATGAATTCAACAAATACGCAATGCTACACAGGCTACTAAGAATATTAATAAACTGTTTTCATTTGTTTCATTTGCTGTTTCATTTGGTAGTTTCAAAGATTCATTTACTTATTAGTATAAAATATTAATATACACAGAGGTAATAGAAACGGCAGCCAGTACATTTTCGAGTATGTAATTTTTTAACTCGTTGAAAAAATGGGAAATCATATTAATAACTAAACTTATTTCGCTGTATGTTTTCCTTTATAATAAAGCTCAAACAAAAATACACAGATTTTCTAAATAACCTAATACACTCACACATTTTTCTTCATTTCTTCCACAACTTTTTAATTTTTATATTTTAAACTAAATGTTTTAATTCTTTTTACTCCAATATTTTTAAAAATCAATAAAATTTCACGAATACTTACGCAACCAAAGTTCTTTTGCTGTACATTTTGCACTGAGAATGTCTGGGGTGTAATTACACTCCTGCACACGGTTAACGTTAAACTATTGGTACACAGAGTGAAGATTAACGCAGCATGATACATGACGAAAGTAATTAAAGAAAGGGAAATAAAGGAGATTGCATGTAATTTCGTTGATAAACGTAGAAATTCCATGAAAAATAAGCGTTGTTCTCATTTTGCAAGCGCTTGTAATTTCAGTGCGTTCGCCGAACTGGATCTATAAACGCATTACGAATTTGCGCCGACACATTACCGAGGAATGCTCGAAGCAATTCATAAAAACGAGATCATCGATGTGATCGGCGAGTACTGCGATGTAGAATATATTTATGAGGAGAAATTTGCGGTTTCGCTTGCTCTGTCCACATCTGTATAACACATTTTCTTTATTACACGCTCGAGAACATCCCTACAGAAATACTTGATTACGGACGATGAGAATTCCTTCGAGACGTTCGTTTCTTTATGTCCCACAATGCGGACACTTTTATCTTATCTGAATATTCATATGAAATTTTTGTAATCATATGCATGGAATTCGACTCAAGTCCTGATATCTCTCCTCCGAACAGGAATACAATAATATTTATTGATGAAATTGTTAGTAGGACGTTATGTGCTGTTTAAAATGTTTATTACGTAATATCAATTTTTTAAAATCTGAATGGCAAAAATATGACTCTTCGCTTAATTATAAACAAGCTGATCGTGGTCTGAATGATTTTCAAACGTTTTAGATATTAATCATTAACAATTTACATGTTAATTTTAGGTTTGGAGTATTTGAAATTTTTTAGAATATTGTTTAATATATTTAAGCATTATATTTTAGATTAATTAATTACTCTATCTTTGAGTAGGTATTGAAAATTTCAATTAAACGTTCATTTAAAAAAATGACGAGGCGGAAGTAACTTACTCTGATGTTGTTTCATGGTTCTCGATTTATTTGTAATTCGTAGATACTAATAGCAAAGAATTAAGGAAACGACGCCAGAAGAATCTCTCGATAAATACGTTTACTGAAGTAAAAACGACCGTCCACAAAGCTGTAACCGTTGAAAATTTAATCTATTTTAATGACTACGAAACAAACTTCATTAACGTTCGGTGACAGGTAGGAATTTATTTCACTGCGGATGAGAAAATAATTTCAGGAGCGTTCGTATAAGCAGTGATTCCCAACCTGTGAGTCACGACCATCAAGTGGGTCGTGAAGTGTTTTCTAGGGAGTCGCCACGGCGTTTTGGCTTTGTCTTTTAATATTATTAAGTTAAAATTATATTCTGAAATACCTATTTTTAATGTGTTTTCTTTACCTGAATATTATTCTTTATTTGAATATTATAAAAGCTGATTGCGACTTGAAAAAGGTTGGGAAACACTGGTTTAAAGGGTACTCAACCATTTCTAAACATATATTTGTAACTATAATCTACTATATTTATTATAACGTCGTTAATCCTTATAGACTTTTACGCGCTGAATACAAATCCGCAAACCGTGTTTCGCTATCAAACTCAGAGAAATTTGATATCGAAAAAAAATATAAATTCTAAATTTTTAACATTCTTCGTATTCAAAATCTGTTTACTCTATGCGATGCAGCAGGCATTTTTCGTCTAGAAAAGATCAACAGAAGTAGTAAATCACATTTTGTTTTCGGTATAGCAACGAAATAGTTTGGTAAAACGTGTCCTGCCGACAGTGGTACTCAACCGCGGTGGCGAACGCACAGTGGAACTACGTAAGGACAATAACTGAACATGGCAATTGCTTCCAAACGGTTTGGACTTTCATTGTAAAAATTTTCACACTTTCAATTCATGTTAAGTAGAATAACTGAGATTTAGAGAAAAAAAATTGCAATCCTTCTGGGCTTCCTACAAATAACGAGGGAACATCCCGAATTCGGAAATTCAAAAAATTCTGAAACTTTGTGAATATGTAGGAAATTTCCTCCTGATTACAACGCAATTTTTATTTGCTACCCAAATTCACTCTAAGGGCGTGTAATGTAAATAATAAATAATAAATGTCAGGTGCACTAAACTTCTTATACTTTGACTTACAAGAGAACGCAGAAGCATCTTGGACAAAAATCACTGCAGTGAACGGTTCTACTATCACGTTTTGACAAATGACGTTACGCGCAACTATTATCAACGACTCATCGATTTCGAAGAATCGCAACCGAATGGTCATTGTTGTGCCAGAATACGGACAATTGAGCCAGACCGTGAAATAAAGTCTTAAACAGTTATCTTGACAAGCGTCGAAGATGAAACCTTGTAGGATTGTAGATACCCCAGTTCGATGAATCGCCATAATAGCGTAGAAACTGTGTCACAAAAGTCGGTATCGTACGTACGAGATGTAGACAGAAGGCCATTAAATCGAAAAGGGAAATGAAGTATGTATACAATCAAATATAGGTATATTCATAAGACGTGCAGACTGAATAATAAATAACAAACGATTTATATTTCAGCGTGATATATAGGTACCATAATGACCAAACTATAACTTATTATAGTTGAAATATCTTGTTCCAATGTTTATACAGAAATGTTATATATTGGTAAACGTGTACAGCACTTTTCGTGTAACGCGTGTTGTAATATAATGTTAGAAGTTTTTCCAATCTTAATTTGTGATTCCCAACCTGTGAGTACGGTAGTGTTTTTTTAGGGGATCGCCACGATTTTTTTTTTAATGTTATTAAGTTATAATTATATTCTGAATTACCTATTTTTTAAAAAGGGTGGAACACTGCTTTAGACTATCAGAAAATGAGTATCTTTCGTAAAGTTATTTTTAATCAATAAATTCAGGAATATTTGTCTATTTTTCCTTAAAAGTATTTTTTAAAAGTATCTTCCACTAATATGAAGTATTTTTCTGTAATTATACAGATTCGAAATGTAATCGTAAGTATGTATTTGGGTTTCCCTGTCGCACGTTGGCTGTTATTTTCTTTTGAAGCGTTAATAAATTTCGAGATGCTTAGGAAAATTACGAAATAAAATAATGCAACAATCTGTCTTCCTCTTACCACTTTATTCTATGGGACTCTCATAAATCTTGTCTTTGTGGGTCGTATAATTTCGCTGTATATTGCACGCGGAAGGAAATAAGGTACTTTGTAGCTTTCTGGCAAACTTACGTACGTTGAGGAGGCGAATATTTATTATACACTACAGTTTTATTATAGCATGATACATCCTATAAATGGAAGGAATGTTTTCTACTATAATTCGTTTACTTTTGCTCCCAAATAAGTATCTGTTTATTACATTACGATATTAAAAACTTTCAGAATTATGAAATTGTATGGACAATTTTAAAATATTTTAATCTTCGTCTGTCAGCTATTACAATATTATTTGTAGGAAGCAATTAGTTAACTTTATGTGTTACGTATTTTTATAATAATCAGTTATTACTTAATATGCATGTAACACAAATTAAAATTAAAATTCACAAAATAGCGGGACTTTGAATTTAAAAATCATCGTTCCCGTGTTTTTTCGTCTTTAAATGGCTTTAAACTTGTGAAAAAAAACTATTTCGCTTTCATTCTGCTACCTTCTAGAATTATATATTTTCTGAAGATGTACGAAAAAGATGGACCAGATATGCCCACTAGAAGTTGAGATATCGTGTGTACCGTCATGAAAAACACCGTTTTGAGAAAAACTCAAGTCTCCATTAATTATTATTACATATAACTGAAATTTCTTTACGACTTACTGAAATGTTAGTAAATACGTGTGGATAATGCTTGTCGCCCCAAGGAGAATAGAGGATCTCGTCTCTCTAGACGAGAATACCCCCTTAAATGGATGTTGAACTGTAATTCAGCCATTTGCTCCAGCTGCTGTGAGCCCCTGCTTGTAGATATGGGATATCTCCTGTAATATTAACACTATCCGGAACTATTGGAGGTAGAATAGGTCTATCCCTTTTAGATATTATTCGGATTTTCAAAACTACCACTCGGATGGTTAAACTTCCACAAAAGAAGAATAGCAATTTGATAAAAACAAGCAATAATTAGGTGATTGGATCGATACCGATTCTATTGATGATTTTCAATTAATTTGATACCAAAGTACTCAATAGGAATTATAGGAAATATCGATACGTATCGAAATTTGAATTCCTTGGTATCAATTATCATTGAATCAACACTCGTTTGATACTTCACGAAGGTATCGACTGATACCTAACGAAAGCCTATCGATACTTGGCTGATACTGTACGAACTTATCGGTATTCATTCGATAATTCTGTGGTCAGATGGTAAAACCTGATATGTCTCGGATATGACATATCACATTTTGCCATCTGACCACAGTTTTCATTGATTTTCGTGAAGTACTAAATTGCAATTCGCAACCGATAATATCGTACAAGCATCAAGCAAATGTTATATACATATTTTCATGTAGGTATCCAACAGGTGCCGATATATTTACATATGAAAATATCAAAAAAGTATCGATTCCTTTTGATACCTTTGACTTTGATATGGATCAGTACCAAATCAAAACTGTACTGAACGTTTAACACAGAAATTTTCATTGAGTATATTTGTGGTACACTAACTTTTTAGACTTTTGCACTTTTGAAATTGATGTTAATTTTGATGAAATTTTAATTTCCTAATAAGTTAAAAGACAAAATATCCCATAACTCTTATGTAATAAAATCATAACTTTACAATCAGTCACAAATATTTGAAAAGAGTTCAAAATTTAAAACTCAAATCTCAGATAATTCCAAGTTAATGGAAGGAAGAAATATAAATGATACTTTTTCAAAGACTCAAAATTTTAACGAATAACAACAAAAGAGTGATTCCGATATTATCAATTTATTGAGACCGTAGCTGGAAACGAGAATAACAATGAATTTCGATGCCTGCTTTTATAAACCGATACCTAACAAACGAGTTGTCCTGTCGTTGAATTTCCATCCCATCCGCCTGTGTCCAGCGTTTAGTTATTTTTGACCGCGGCGATGGAGGGTCCACGTCGTTATTTGCATTAGGTACAACGGCCGTAATTAATTAAGGGGGCCGGTCGAAAGCGTGGCCACTCGAATAACACTGTTAACGTCGAAGCATCGCGTAATTACGCGCAGCATTTTCGCCGTGGAATGCGCACGGTATTTTCAAACTGTTCTTGCAGTGCTGAAAATTTGATCGCGCTCCCCCGAGTGTTAAATTACTTTTGTTGTTCTGATATTCCGTGTAAATTGCGTCACATTATTCCGCCGCCCTACCCGACGTCTCTGGCGCGCAATGCCGTTTCATTATAATGCAACGTGTAATTAATGTTCAAGTTATTACACCGTTGCCTTTTTTTCTTTTAAGCTGGCGAAGTGATTTCGTTGCGTCACGAAGTGCTCTTTACCGAAAGAAAGACGACGCGCCTCGTTCGGAACAGTTGACTTTCCTGTGGCTTCATTGGTGGCCACGATCGGTTGAAAATGTTTATGAATACCTTCCGTGTAATTGGAGAGAAGATTTCGTTCCGAGTGTCTGGCATTCTCAAGTTTTCACTTAACGAGGGATCGATACTATTTACCCGTAATAACGACGCTTAATCAGTGGCTGGTACATCGAGGGTAATGATTACCCGAGACACGTGAAAGCAAAACTTGCTGGAAATATGATCAGTTTTATAATTAATTGGGGTATTGTATAATTCGTGTTCATAACTGTTGTTTTCAATATTCAATTGACTAGACTTGTTAGACAACCATTTTCGATGGTTGATACAATAATTAATACTTATGTGTGAATACTTAACTCACAATATTTCGATATTACAATAACACTTTATATATATTTAAATTAAAAGTGAGAATACACTTGCTACAATGTTTGCGTACAATTTTAGTAAAATTTCAATGAATTTAATTATTATACGGACTGGAAAAGCAAATTATGTTTACAAAACACTGGCTCGAGGTTGGTTAATTACATACTTGTCAAATTCGTAAAATCAATTAACAAATTACCGTAGAAAAATTCTTTGGATATATTTCTCTTGCACAAACTTTTTGTGCTCTAAATGACGGAAAATTGATTTTTAGTTAAACTCACGCACTGTCTTCATTTCCTAATAAATTTTAAATTCAAGTATGCTCAAATTTTTCTATGATAAAGTCACAATTCCAATTAGTTAGAATTAATTAAAAATGCAGCACAAAATTTACAATATAAGACAGAAAATTTCAAGTCAGTGCAAAGAAAATATTACTTATAAAAATCTTCATCATATCAGTTATTGATCACTACCAAATACAACGTGAGTGAGATAAGCAATCGTATCCTGTGCATTAACCGTTGTCTGTCCGATTTCACACGGCCTTCATTACGCCTTTAATTCATTGATCAACGGCTACTACATCGAGTGAAAATGCTTCAACTGGTGAATGCAGAACGCTCGAATAGTTTCGCACGAAATTAGAAGATGGAGTTCAAACGCAGAAACCTGGAACGTTATTTCATTCCACCTCCCGCGCATCCTCCTCTCAGCGACCGATTTCACACGGCATAAGACGTAATAGAATCACCATACATTTTTCTCTCCTTAATTAAGAAAGTACCGGACCCCGAGACGTAATCCTGATTCTTAGCTTCACGTTAACCTCGTATATAACAATTTTAATGCAGTTCCATGTTTTTATTACTCCTGTGGGAACGAAACAGAGCAACATGTTGTTAGAAAATAATAGGAAAATTGGAATATAGTGTCCCAGCTACGACAGGGTTTGTAGTAAAATTGAAGAACAGGATAAATCTCTGTTTCTTTAAAATTGCGTTTCTGAGGAAATTGATTTTTTAAATGTGTCGTATATATGTGTATGTACTTGTGCATGTAAATAAAATTTAGGTACTTTTTTATACGTAGCAAATAAGGTGATTTTCGAATGAAAAATTACAATTTGTTATCTATTAAAATTTGTAAATCTATAAAATTCAATATTTCGAATATTTTCTTTTTCACATAGGTGCACATAGTATTTGATTAAAGAAAGAAGTGATCGTGAGCTTGATATTTATACAACTCTGTTTCCTTTCTACAGGGTGCCTCACGTAACTCTTAACAGCTCCATATCTGGAAAGTTGCGCGATCAATTTTAATCGTTGTTATCTCGAATGTTATAGATCCCTGGGGCCTCTAAACCTGTATTAAGGTTGACCCACATGCAAAACCTCCGTATCCCCACCAGGGATAAAACTGAGGTTATCTTTAACGGAAACCTATGCAAAACAAATCATTTCTGTAATCGGTGTTACAAAGAGAGCAACCTTTGTCTGAAACTTTTTTTTTAAAAAAATTTTCTATCAAAAGTTAATTTTATTTGCGTTTTAAGTTCGGAATACAATGAGTTAAGCTAAAACCCCGCATCTTGAATTTTTTTCTGAATGTTTAGAAGGGCAGAGATATTTCAGGTGAACAGAGTTAGTGGCCGAACCTGTATCTCTCTAATTATAGTGCCCTGTAGAGATATAGTGGTGCCATAAAAGCAATAGAGGGTAAAGGCGGCAGCGCCCTTGAGTACCTTTCCTCGAGTCAAGACCTCAGGGACGTGTCCTGAATATCTTTTTGACATTAATATTTTAAGGCTCTGGGGTGTGTAAAAATCTGACCAAATCATTGCAGCCCTGTGCCAAACAGCTTCCGTACCCTCGGGGATATAGCTTTACACACCACTTGCGAGGGTTTCTGGTTAGTCACTGTATGTATCTCTGCAAGGGTTTTTGCAGAAATACAACGACTTTCCAAAAGCTACAGTACCTAGTAGACGAAAAACGACCAGAAAAACCAGTGTTCCAATCTGCAAAAGTGAACCAAAGTCACTGAAAGGAAAATTTTTCCTACTTAACCGAAGTATGCATATCCACTGCAATATGAAGAACGAAACAGGGTCGACAATCTCTATAAAGAGGGTCAGATGCGAGAAATATCTTGTGACCCCAAAACAATTTCTCAACGGCAAGAAGCATAACATCTTTTCACGAAAAAAGGATAATAATAACAATAATAAAGAAAATAAAAGAAATCACTTTAAACTATTATTAGACTACTATATTAGAAATTATATTCTAATTTATTTTAGGTTACCACAACCACAATTGTGGTGTGTCCGTAGTGTCAACAGCTCTGTGTATGGAGCGTGAAATTCAAGCCAGTTTATAAGATTAAATTAACTTTAATCAAATCAAAAATTTTCGTTCTCCTTTTTCTTACTTTTACTTTCTTATTTCTTCAATTTTTCCTTTTGGTGGGGTTGTGTTGCACCCGCTGCACCCCCTTGTGATCAGCCCTGAAGTGAACTACAGTCCACATTAAAAAAAAAATCATTTCCCTATTTTCAATATAAATCTCTAAAGGAGCTCCAATATCCAGAGCACCTCGATTCGAATTCACTGCGAATGCGCAGAATCGTTCATCTCGAAGGGAAAGACGCGTGGAAGCCGCGCAATTTGTCTTTTTTCCTTCAGAAACTAGCGGGACACCTCGTGCGCTCGTTCGCCGTCCACGTAATACACCTTTATTTTATCTGGTAGCCCGATAGATACGCGAAGGCGCTGTACAGTTATCCTGAACGCACGATATATGGGAAGACGGCGGCAAAACAGCAGATGTTCGTACCGTTGAAAATGCGCATACGTTTCGAGTCCTCGATTCTGCTCAGGAAATCGCTGGAGCCGACGCGACGGTTTCCTCCGGGCGATCTTTCGAGAGCATCGGGCTCGCTCGATAGGACTAACTACCGAACGAGATACGGAGATAGGATAAGGAAGCTCGATCGTTTATTATAGCGCAGAAATAGTGATTTTCGCGATTAGAAGGGAAAATAGATCCTCGTGGCGCTCGGAGGCTGGGGAGAAAAGGAAGGCCATGGGGTAGAGAAATAGGAGCCTTGTAAAACTGGTACAGGGACATGTTGCTCTTTGTAGGATGCTAATATTAGGCATGCTGGAAAGCTCTGGTATTTTCTATCACCGCAAATTAAACTGATGGGAATTTCGGTAAACGATGTAATTTCGATGATATCTGTTAACGCGTCTCTGGCCGTTTAGATACTGTGGTGAGCGAAATTGAACCAATAAATGTGCTTTCCTAGAAAATAATAATTTATTTACATATGGACATGAGATTCCACAGAAAAGTATTACATGTATTCTATTTATATGTATTCTATTTATACGTATTTCACTTTAATAACTATGTAACTGTAACAGGTTCATCTTATCCCAATTAATTCGCTGATTATAAGGTTTTATTTTTAAGGTTTTGCACCGTTGCAACAGGTAGTGGTAAATACCAACGTGGAATTATTTTAATATTTTGTCTATAAGCCTTTAACAGTTATAACAGCTGAGATTCGTTTTGCTATACCTACTTTCAACTAAATTTGTATATAATTCTTCAGAGATTAAGTCCCACTATTCCCAATGTATCCGTAGATACTATAAATAGATGTTCTCCGCTCGAGGGATTTTAATTCTGGGATTAAAATATTCCTCTGATGCATTTTCAGATTTGTCTTTAGTGTTAAATTATTGTTCGTCGTCTTGGATATTGTGTAGGAACTGAACATTTTTATTGGAATTTTAATTTAATATTGAGAAAAAGTAATTGTACAACGTAAAAGATGCTCCTTGTATGGATATACAATTTTTGTATGTAATCAATAAATTGGAGAATATTATATGAAATCGACTTTGTGAGCTGTTAAATAATTATTTAAAAGTTTAAGGGCCAAGCGGCACCTTTTCAAACTTTACACAATTTTTTTTATTATTTGAAACTATTCGGGGGGGGGGGGGAGGTATCTGGAAGAAAATTCAAAAGTCGAAAATAAGAGCCACTGTAATGAAACTAATAAAAAGTTAAATTATGATGAAAAAAAGTACACATAGTAGAGAAAATAGGGCAAAGTGCACAAAAAGTACCCCAAATTTAGAATATTTGCAGGAGAAAGCTAAAAGAAAGTAGGTTGGGAGACATGAAATGTTAAAGTGCCAGATGAATTAATATCTACTTCGTTTAGGATGTGGCAAGTAGGTAGATATATGTAATAACTAGTAGTATTAGCATCAGGAATGAAACTACTGTAGAACTGTCAGAGAGACGTATGAGTCGTGTACAATGATACCAAAACAGGATCCACGCAGGTGACATCGTGTAAAGCGAATTGACTGTATTATACCAGCCATGTAAGGATCGATGGATCATTAGTTAGCTTCCTTAATGGCCAACGTTGCTTCAATGGCATTTAACGCGCATGCTCAAGCAATAGCTTCTCGTTGGCAAATAAACAGTCCTACTGGTTCGTTAGGCGCAGTGTTCCTATGCGTGTGGTTTATTAATTTATTTTCATTTTCTGATTGCGTATTGCCAGGTTGAAATGTTCGAGGATTTCTTAAACAAATTGTTCAAGATACTGAACGTGGTTTTAACAATTCCGACATACACCTGGTGTGTAAAAAATTAGGAAGCACCACGATGGTGTTTACCGTGCTTGTATATTATTTATTGAATATTGCAATTCAATGCGTTAAAATGTATCGTGGTTTTATTTATTTATATAAAGTTTTTTGTTCCAGTAAGACTTTAATTGTGAAGCTTCGTTTATTAAGTAACAGGTTTAGTGATATAGTTTCATGCAATGTACTTTATAATTTCTAAGATATGATATGAAAAGTGAAAATTACTTTTTGAGAAGTATGTGATATTACTGCAAAATAATTGAAGTCTATCAAAAATCTCGGTGTATCGATTCTTTGGATATAGGATACGTAAATAGTCACCTTTGGTGATTTTATGGAACGTATGCAAATATTTAAAAAATCATTTCCTCCAAAATTATTAACATTCTCGATACTGCTTTAAACTAAATTAGTTGTAGGCTAAGTAGATCATTTATACTGCATACATATTTCGTTTTTAAATTTTTTATAGGTACAATAATTAATTAAGTTATTTCAATTACAATAATTGATGTCCCAAGCATCGTTTTCTTTGATTAGAACATGGAGGTATGTGAATTATAAAATTTATCATAGGAAAACTATATAATAAAGATTTTAAGAGGATCATGTACAGAGTGAATCGATTGAAATTATCATCTTGATGTAGATAAAATATTATCTCTGGGGAAAAATAGATCTAACCGAAAGTGCATCGTTTCAAAGACAACGAAGTGAAATTCAATTGAAATTTATCATTGAAGACGACCTTTGCTCATTTTCAATGGAAATACATATCCTTCTACAAATCTGCAGCAAGAAATCGGTTTTAGTGGTCAAGTTCTTCTGGTTCTTTACAGGAAGTACAAAGTTCAATTCAAGTTCACAGTATAATAAATTTATATGGGAAGATAAACACTTCATATCTTTATAATCTATTTAATCCTAATTGGTACTCTGCTCTAATGCTCTTAGAACACGTTTAACCTGTTTATTGGGTCTCTCCTCGATCAGAAACTTTCCTCGTGTATTTTCAAATATGAATTTGGAAAATAATTTAAACGGTATTAACTCTTCCCAAGGACAACAAATGTGACATACAACTTAATAACATACCTTCCCTTATCGCAGAAATGTGATTATTAAATTCTCACAACTGGTCCACTTATTCTGTGCAAAGCGAAGTCATTTTAAAGTGACGAGTTGACTCATCTTCCTCGGTTAACGCGTTGATGCTACCCTGTCATGCAATGAAATAAATATTAATGTTCCCCGCGTTACGATCTAAAAATTAAAACGAATATGTGAGTTTGCATACAGTTTCACCCGAAAGCATTTCAAACCTACGAACAAGAGTCAAAAATATTCACGAGAAAGGCGGGGGGTGGAATTGCGGAAAATCGAGGAAGCGTGATGAATTTGGCGGGATAAAAATTCGCCCGGCAATTTCTTCGGTGGTGTCGTGATTTTATTCCATGGAAGATTTCCATTCTCACGGTGCTGGGAGTGAGGGACGTGAGACGCCGGCTCGATAGAGTAGAATGAAAACCCTCGGTAAAACTAGTTGCGTGGCAAAAACTAGACGCTATTCAAAGGCCGTTTGTACGAAGGTGGACGGCGATGCGTTGAGAGCCGGCGGATGGTGGTTTTGTGCGCGGTGAAATAGGAGCAAAATGAGAAGAAAGTGCGAGGAAGCGCCTCCTGCAAAAGGGAAGATTGAAAAGAAGAATGAACCGAGACGAACCGGGACAAGGTGATTTCGTTTGTGGGGTGTGTCGCTACTTAAGAGAATTTTTTTATGACGGGCTTGCTCCTGTTTAAAATTATCCTGCTCGCATACCTTTAAAATCTCCCCCCTCTGGTGGATATTATCTGTACGTGGTGTACCAATGCGACTGTGGGAACGCGGCGTTGTTGTTTTGGAAATAACTAAGTTTGAAAGCACATACATGTTGTATGTAATAAAATTAGCGTTAATGTAAATGGAATATATATTAGTAAATGCAACGTGCGTCAGAAAATTACCTTAATAGTATTTTTTGCTAATTCGCCTATTTTGTAAAGATTTTATCGTTTCTAAGGGAACTTCCTTACAAATATTTATTGCGTAGAAGGATGATGGCTAACTAGATAGAGTTTTTAAAAAAAAATTGAAATCTGTTTTTATTATTAGCGATTTGAATCATTCCAATAGTTTGTTTGTCGTATTAATTAAAAGGTGTATATTTTGTGTATTATTATGATGCATATTTGTAAATATTCTATAGGAAACATAAAACAATTAGTTTGTGACTTATTATTTAGAAAACCTTTTTTCATATCAAAAATATTTTGTATTCTGTGAAAGATGGTAATAATTATGATTTAGTATTTCTGAAGTTAGAAAGAATTTAATGAAACAATACGAAAGTAATTGTGAAAATAAAGGTAACATAACTGGGATATATGTTTATTTAAAATTTAAATTCTAACTAAAATTTCTTCCCCTTGCTTGATATCTTGGAAATCTTGGGCTTTAAAGCTGCGTATACACCAGGGCGCGTGTCGTGAGATTGTACTTTCAACGTATGCGCAGCTTTAGTCATGTTAGCGTATTACTACGAGGCGTCCCGCATTAACTTGTTAAAAAGCTTGACGTGTCCCGCATCGGCATCTTAGAGATCTGACTGCCTTACTTATAATATAACGTATGCGCGAAACCAAGCAGCTTCCCACAAGGTCGCAGCGACTCAAGATCCTTCTATATCGAAAGATCGAAAGTAGCTTATTAGCTCTCTGCAGACCTGTTTCAGCGGCACTTCGCATTTAACATAACCGTGACAGACAAGTGGTTATTCTGTCTTCCTCGAAAGGAGGTAACCTGGAAGTGGACTAACCTCCCATTTCAGGAACTTCGAAAGCGTCTCATCTTTTCGCTAATAATAAAACGAGTAAAAGCGGCAATCATATATTCTGTAGATGGACACCAGAGATTATGTGCTCAGGGTAACAGTACATTGCAGAGGAAGAAAGACGCATGCTCTATGTAATTCGGAGGAAAATTGGTACTAGTAGCTATGAGATCATTTGACAATAAGCACTTCCTTGTGTCTTTAAGGACATCACGCTTTTGAACTCATCCTGATATATATGTGCACTGCTATCAAAATCTAAGTGATTATTCTTAATAACAGATTACAGAGCCATTTTATTTAGTAGCTACCTGCTTATAGACGTTTAGAGGAATTTGAAATAATTTTTAATGAATACGCATGTCACTATTATTATTGCAACATAGTAATATTACGTTGACATGTTAAGTGTCATAGGTGATTTCGAAGGCTTTTGACACTTTTTACACATGTTCGTCAGCATATTCATGAAGAACGTCCTCTTCTAGAAATCTTGATACGTATCTTCGTAGCATAACACGAAAATGATCTTAAATTATTTCGTATAATACGTCGCTAGTGTTTAATGGCATCGTACGTCAAGGAAATTACGGTATAATGCCCTGTCATTACTTCATGAACAGGAAATAAGAAAAGTTTCTTGCAAATCGTCCAGCGTACAAAGTTGCTACTTAAAACTATTTTCGATGTTCCACGTAGAAAAGGATGGTGGATATTATGGCATAAGCTGGACGAAAATGTTCTGTTATTAAAAATCCTTTTCCCAACTTCTCCTTTTTAAAACGCAATAAAGGCTTCTTGGGGAAAGTAGCATCTTGCAGAAGCTTTCAAACATTTTGAAATCTTTTTCAGGGATGATATAGAGGGTGTCCCTAAACTAGTGATGGGATGAGGTATTTTGAAAGCAGGTTCGAATCTGACTAGATAGTTTCGAACAGTTCACGAGTACTTCAAGAAAAGCAATACTTTTAAGTGAACTCCAACCTTGACGAGATAAGTTTGAACTCTCCATAAGTAGTTTGAGAAACATAAGCGGCACTTTCAAGTATAACCGAGCCCTGACTAAGTAGATTCGAATTTTTTATGATTCATAGCTTACCTACGATAGTTTTCTGTTTATAATATTTAACTCGAGTGAAATCGCAGTAGGTACATAATAGTTTTGTGGTATGCATGTAGTTTGTGGATTTTTATCTTTCAGTGTTCGAATACTACTTTTACAAGATTCGATATTTTTAAACGTCAAAGTCCTTAGAAGTACATTCTCGAACACTGCAGGTACTCTTTCTGAGGTTCGGAATCAGCTTGAATAATCCAAGTACTTTGGAAGCACATGGAATGAAACGTCACATCTTATGAGTAGTATTTGAATCCCATAAAGTGAAACTTTTGTATTCGAATTGACTTGGATTCGTGAATACATATTGAACTTAAGTAAAAACACTAACAAGTCCACTTCGTTCAAAAATCAAATTTTACTCTTTAACAAATGCAGAGTGTATTATCTTTTAGTAAAGTAAAATTTGATTTTTGCAAAAAGTGCACTTGGTCAGTTTTACCCATAAACTAACGATATAAGCTGTGGAAAAAGAGATTACATGGGGGCACAAACCATTCACAAAAATAGTCAAAAGTGTCCAATCAACATAGGTCTACAAATTAATACTGACAGTGATACAGACAATTTAATTTGTTTAGGGATGTCAGATGTATACAAGTAACGATATGTTATGGTACTAGTTAACTTCCAGTACTTACTTACGATGTATGTTAGACGTTATCTGTCACGATGGAATCGTCTTGGCGAACGTACCATGTAATTTTGCTGGTCGCTATATTAATTTATTACTACCCTACGCGAAAATGGCAGACGTGTAAAGACTTGTACACAAGCGTAACAAAGATATATTACGTACCGTTTCTAATATTCATTTTACAAGTAACAAATTTGTTATAAGAACATATTAGATTATAATAACAAATATACTATTTATAATGACATATCTATTACAATGACAAATTGTTTTATAATAACTAATTTACTATAATATTTATTATATATATATATATATCAAAAATTCCTCCATCAACATCAGTGCATTTTTTAACTCTTGTAACAGCATGGCGTGTTGCTCATCTGAGTTCATCGTAACTCTCCTTTATGCAGGCAACAGCATCCATTATGGCACCGAGCAGTTCGTCTCGTGTATCCACTTTTCTTCTGTACACTTCACTCTTCATCCAACCGCACGAACAAAAATCGACGGTGCCTCCAAGTAAACAAAGCAGTAAATTTACGGAGCGAAGAACATATTGCTGGGGAAACCTATGCATATGCGAATGTACATATCGACGCGCGTTACGAAAAGTAACACATTTCATCTTTGCTACACCCACTTGTCCGTAAGAAAAAAAATGAAACGTGCACGTAATATGAACATGCTTTGTTAGAATGACCGCTGTGATGATCTCTCACAGTCTTGCACTAACCTGTCCTTCTGAAACACACTGTATAACAATATCATTTGGGCAGTCGCTTGAAAAAAAACGGGCAGTGACTTTTGATGGTACACATCGCAGCTTATATTGCTGTGTGTCGATGTGACGACGATGCAGAACTATACCTACTCACAAATATGTACTAAAATTTATGGCACCGAGACATAACCGCAAACCCATCTTTACGGCCATAAAAAGGACGAACTCTATGTTCATCTAGCCAACATTCACCGCGTGAAAGTACTAAAGAAGGGAGAATGCGGCGTAGAGAGCGAAAAGAAAGCTTCAGCAGAGGTTACAACTTCGACAGAGGGTGTGTTTTATGGGCTAACAAGAATCGGCCAGCGAGGTAAGCAACAATATAGGTGCTTTCACTAAAGATTTAATCAACTACGTTTCCGAAATCGGGGGCATGTGCTGTTTCTAGAGTCGATGGATTTCTTTGAAGTTTTTAAGAAATATTTACGAAACTGTCCAGTATTGGCGCCGCTTAAATTGTTTTCTTAAAAACCTTCTGTTGTTTATAATGGAAAAACTAACAAACATCACAGAAGTCATATATTTCTAGTCATGTTGCTAATCAACTACTTTATTATAATCTATTTAATTCATTCTATTTTTCATTTTATGAAATATTTTAATAAAACATTACTGAAAAATAGCGGATGTTTTAAAAAATGTTTTTGTCAAATCTTACTTTATACATGTATAGGGTGGTACTTAGGTGTAGATGACAAAAAAGTTGTCAAAATTCTGGGGTCTCATCCTTCAGAATGGTTCCAATATATAAGAAAAGTGATATGTGTAAAAGATGGATCCAATCGGATAATAGGAAAAAGTGCCTCAAGAGCCCTAAAGTTTTGCACGTAAAACTCCATAAGTGCAGCCCCGTTGCTACTGCAAGTCCTCTAATAAAGTTGTCCAGCTGTCTGGTTGCTCTTTTTTTGTATTTATTAGTATTTAGTGTTGCTGAAAATTGAGTATGATTACAATAGCCTTACAATTATTATTTATTGTAGACGCCTGATCGATTATGTTTCCTTCCCCAAATTATGTTTCCCAATGCAGTCTGTAAGTATCTACGTCTTCCTTATTTACCTAAATAAATATATCAAAGCGCGCTAGATTTTTCATCAGAAACTTATTGTGATAGAAAATACAATTTGTTACATCGCTTCTTCAGATCGGTGAAATACCAGTTGTATGAAATTAATAATAATCAGCGTTTGTGAATATGTAATCTTAGTGTCCACGTGAATGGAATTCAATACAGTTAATGTTAAAGATAAAATCACAGTTCTAGAATGATTGGGTAAAGCCTCGATATTTATTACTTAACAGGAATCGCATGACTGTTATTTAACAGGTTTACGATCACAAAACGACGAAATCAGATTTTAGTTTTACGACAAATCCGTTCGATAAGCCCCGATGACGTTTCTCATTTGTTTTTCAGTAGTTTCTCGTTTATGTGCACACTTTGATCGTATTTTCTGGTTATTATATGTAGATCGTGAATACTGGTAAAGTTATTGCAAGTTTCATCTTGTGGTACGTTCAATTAACAGTATATTTGTTAACTTATATTTGTTAATTATTTGAGATTTCTATTTTTTCTATCTCTATCTTTATTTCTATTTTGTATCTTTGTGCAATAAAGACGCTCATCAATAATAATAATTCGTGCTTTTCGTAATTTTCGTGATCTTTTCGATTACTTGATTACCAAAGAAAATGATTATAAAGTGCAAAAATCATCTAACATGTACTGTAATGTTAACTTCAATTCGTCCCGATTGGCATTTACTACAAGTTGATGTCCATCCTTCAATTTTTCTGCTTTGGTAAAATATGTACTGATCCAGGCAAAGGAGGTAACGATGAATAAAAAATTCTGAACTAAGCGTAAACGAATGTCAAACAAAATAGAAAATTTATAGCTTTTCCACGATCGTTTCGTGCGCGCGCATCCATTCGCGGTTGATGCAACGAGCAGCGTTACATCGAAAAAATGGAGGTATAATATGAAAGTGTGAAGTGAACAGGAATTTCTACCTCGCTCGTTGAAACCAGCTTTGTAATATTTGCCAATACGAAAGGCACTTGTGCTCAACGTTCCCTTATAAGTGGTATGTCCTGTAATGACACAAGAATTTTTAAGATATACGTAGTGCTAATTTGATAATTATAGGCTTTTAGAGTTGGGTTGCTACAATCAGCATATAAACAGCATTAGAATTTGAATGTTACCATTAGAATTTTATTGAAACATTTCTTAGATACTCTAGGTTTATGTAAAGTAGACCACAAAAGTGCAGCGCAAAGTATTTTCTACTAAATTTTTTTCAACAGTCCTACGATTATTTATTACGCTTTTATTTGTGCAAAAGAATGACATTTTAGAATTATTATTATTATTTCAGCTGTTAAAGTTATCTGAACTCAAAAATCCAAACAGATTGCTATTGCTCGGACTATACCTAATTGGTGATTTATCTTCAAAATTAGCAAAATGACGGGCAAAATGCCAAAATAAAAGTTTTTCGACTTTTTTCTTCTGCTATTTTTGATTTTAAAAACAGGTTAGACTCAATGAAAATACTTGGTTGTAGTCCCTGCGAGAGTCATCATAGGTGTGCTGAATAAGCAATAAAATTTATAAGCAAATCGGTTCGATAGATTTTGAGATTTTATCTTCACCATGTGAAGTTTTCATCTATACAGGCCGAGGCTTTGCGCTCTCTACAAAATGTCTCTGTAGAAGCTAAAATAATCGGAATTTTTCCATGAAAATTTAACAGTATATTCTTGAAGATATGTACTTTCGAGAAGTGTATAAAAAAAAAAGATTTTTTTCAATCCCTCTAACCGGAATGACCCCCTTAAAAACCGTAATTCTGAGCGCTCCAAGTGTCGTGACTGCGGATGTGCAAAAGAAAGCTTAGGCAACTATAGAAATACATAATTATTGTAGGATTTAATTACCTCCATTATGAGGGCATTGATGGCTAACTCTTACTCATTCTGTATACATCGTATGCGAAGATATACAGTTTCACTAAAACTATTCTTGCACCTCCATCTTGCGTGTTCTTCTTGCTATGTAAAGTCGACCGTAAGATTCGCTTCGCTGCCAGTTGCACCTGCAATGGCTGCACGCAAGAGGTATACCAACCAGCCTGTGCAAACATTAAAGATCCGTATTCAGCTGCTTAGGCAATTAGCAGCTACAAGCAATCTTACATTCCACACAGTTTTTCGGTATATGTATTTCTGCTTCAAGAAGTTTTCTCTGTGTTACAACAGTCTGGGTGTGAAACAGTTTTCACGAAGGAAAGAGACTTTGGCGCTCTAAAGTGCATTGACCAAACTTCGTTTATTGCCGGAGTAGGGGGAGTTCCCTTAACGCCGGACGGCACCTAATACCGGACATTAGCTATATCCGTGATTTTCGAAACTGTAGACGGAATTGATAAAATGACAATTAGATTTCGCTACGTTCGAATCGCGTGTGCACAGCTAAGGAGATTGATTTAATATTATTTCTTTCTTCTTACTTGAAAAAAAATTAAACATC
Organism: Andrena flavipes; assembly: GCA_963971345.1. NCBI lineage: Eukaryota > Metazoa > Arthropoda > Insecta > Hymenoptera > Andrenidae > Andrena > Andrena flavipes. Next base: position 66,058,823 of record OZ020480.1, read on the forward strand.
CGATACTAGGGGAACTCCTCCTATGTTACACAAGAATACACTTAGATACTACAAGAAATGTGTTTTATGTTTAATAAATATACTTGATGTTTTTATTAAAAAATTATCGAATTGAATTAAATGATTGTAATAAATCGAGGTAGCTTTTATCGCAACATTTTAATATTCAAATTAAAGATTTTATAATCCTGAGTAGCAATTGAAGAAGCAGTTACTTTTTTATTGTTGCTTTGATAAATTGTGAATTTTATAGTATTAAAAAATTTCCTGAAATACAAATAATTGCAATTACGACTCAAAGTGTGAGTTTCGAATCAGGAGAAAATATCTTGTGGGATATGATTTTAATGAAAGTAACGAAGCTATTTCAAACGATTGCCAGCAAGTGAGAGTTTTAGGAGACACAGGTGTCCTGTTTTCCTATTTTTTTCATCTGGTTTTCTTCTCCCCCTGGTAAGGTTCGTCCGTGGTTACTCCAACTCACCTGTAACGCCCGCGAATATGGGGAAGCACGCATGGTTGAGCTGCTTAAGTGCTCTCCTCGTCCTCAAGTCTAGCCTTTGCTTGTTTTCGACCCACCTACCGTGCTCCTAGAACTCTTTTTCCCGTGCCTCTTCCTCAACGTATTTTCTCACGGACACTTCGCGTACTACGTATGACATCCTCACATATGTCAACGGCACCCCATTCAATGCGATGAACGGCCTAATTTCCTTCGACATAATAGGAAGAACGTGTATTCAAATTTAACAGATTATGTGGGTACCTAGACTTGAACGGTGAAAAAGGGAATCGTTACCTTTGACATTTTTTCTGTAATAAATTATTAATTTTCATTGGTCGAGTCCGTTTACATTTAATAGTGCGTATATCTTTTATATATTTTTAGTGCTTTTAGGTGAAATTTTGTAAGAAATTTTTTAGCACCTTAACACTAGAATTGACAATAATTAATATACCTATACCTATTTCAATTAGACCAGTATTATATGTTCGACTGATTATTTATAAATTGCGTTATGTAAACCTTTATTCATATTTTTTTTATATTGTTAAAAAATATTAATATCAAAATAGTAATTAGAAGATTTTTGGGTGAAAATGCTGATTTTTTAAAATTAGCGAAGCAGTATCTCCGCCGGCTGTTTTTAAAAATATTCGTTCTTCGTACTCTTCTTAAAGTTCCTTTATCATGAAAAATGTTTATGTATTTTCCAATATATGTACAGGGTGTCCTGTTATAAGTCATACAACCGAAGAGAGTGTGAGTTCACATTCAAAAGCAAATCGAAAATATAGAATAAAATAAAAATAAAAATAGATCTGATTCTTACAATCAGTCGTGATTTTCTACATCTATCGAGAAAGTTAGTTTATAATTTCTACCGAATTTAGCACCAGGATTCCTTTAATTTGCAATAAATCTTGAAAACTCTTTTCAATTTTCTCGAAAAGGACTCTAATAAAACAATTAAGATCACTTTCTTCCTGGTTGCACTACACATTGCGGTACATGTTGTACACGTTATAGGATATAACTTAATATCTGATAACAAACAGTCGATTAATGATTATACACAGATGTATTTATTGTGAAGTCCGTATGAGGAGGGGTCCTTCCCGAACACGCCTCATAGAAAGATTCTTCTGACGTGGTGAACGTCGTAGACGCGGAGGAACGCGGTATTGGAAGGCGATGAGGGTCTCGATAACGTCGTGTAGCAGTTGACGTTAGGGTGGATTCACACTACACGCACCGTCACGAAAGGTCAAGTGTTTTCGAGGAACATATTTTTACGTGACGATCGCTACGGCTAATCGGTGATTCCCATTGTGTACATCTGGATGCCTGTTGCAATGGCAACAGTGACACGGTCGACCACGGTACGTGTAATGTGAACCGACCTTTATTTTGCTCCTAGAGAAGCATCAAATGCCATTTCGATGCGACGTGCTCGTTCTTTCCCACGTGAAGCAAGCGCGATGTAATGGAACGGATAAAACTACATGCTGGTAATTGGAAGTGAAAAATAAAAGGGACTGAGAAATGCAGTAAAGTGTTTGCACTTAACAACGCTAGAATACCCATTATCAGCCCTACTATCAATATATTTTCTAGATAGTAGAATCTTGAAATTTTGACGCTAATTATTCCATGAGAGCAAGCTACAAAAGGAGGTACACTTCTAAACACACCCATATAAATATGTATAAAAGATTAAATATCGATTAGTGGAGCAAGCAATTGAATGTAAGTAGATGAATTGAAAAATAAATATCAAGGAATACTACTTATTCATGTCTTCTCGTCTGTCACAAGTAAAACAACATAAATATTAGGGGTGTGCGGGTAACAGAAATTACGGGACACGATTTGCAACTCGGGAACCGATTTTCTTGCTGAAAAATTCTTACATCTGATCAGACCGCAAAATCACAATTTAAAAGTTTTCAGGTCTCGGGTAGACGATAAGTTACAAGTTGTGATTTTATGGTGTAATCAGATGTAGGAATTTTTAAATAAGGAAATCGGCTCCCGAATCGTAAATCGAGTCCCGTAATTTCGGGTGCCCGCACATCCCTAATAAATATCGATATAGAAATATAAAATGAAACATAAATTGCTCTATATCCACACCACTAATCTCACGTGGACTACGTCATGCTTCAACTTCACAAAAATCCCAAACATTTAGTGCATCACCGATCATGGATTTGGGGTGGAACAGGCCACATATAGTTCCTCCTTTTCAGATGATTTTTGTCATCGTTCAGTTTTTAAAGTTCTTTTTAACTTTCACAATATCGAATCTATTTTATATTTTAGATTCTTAGTCAAACATGTTCGAAGAAAATGATAACATAAGAGAGGATTCTATCAAGAGAACATATGTAAAATTCGATATCCTGTCGAGACTATTGACTATTGATCTGCGCGGCGAAGTGGTGTTGTGGGCTTGCGCATTTGATAGTTAGTTTATTCAAAATTTCGTGACTACAATAATATCGCAGATTTCAACATAACATTCACAAGCATCCACGCTTTAATGAAATAGAAGGAGGTAAAAAATACTTTAATATCCAGGTGTACCTACTTATGAAGTTCATAACAGAATATTCCCATTTTGTGAGTCGTTTTTGAGCGATATTTAGAATTTAATATACAGAATATTATAAAACCTAACCAAGACCGAAAAATTCGAAATTTTTCTTTCATATTTAGTATTTACTTTTGTTCCAAGAAAGCACAGAGAAATTTTTACCCAATATCTTCATATATATAGATATAAAGTTATTAGCTGCCCTACATGGTTTCCACGGTTGGTGTTATTTTATTCAACTGGCGATAGACAGAAAATACGGAATACCTTAATCTAAACAAGCTTGGTTATCGTCTCTGCCAGAGTAAAGCATAAAAAGTGTCATTCGACATAATAGCACCTCTGCAAAGAAAATATCCATTATTTTTCCTAAGCCTTCGTCTTATAGAGGTCGTCAAAGGGAAGCTTTAAGAAAACGCAGTAAAAGGAGAATCACTTTCTTTGATCGTCAAATGGGAATACGCCATTAAACGATTGAGAAATGATTTCAATCATTAGTAATATTATCAGGGACATCTCTACATCTCGCGTGTATCAACGTTTGCAGCAGGAAATATCGGCGTAAGCGATCAGGAGTAAAAGAAACCTCTAGTTTTATAGTGCTCTTCTTAGTAATCGCAAGTAGTTGTAGATCCAGATCCAGGAGAAGTAAAAGTACAGAAGGGAAGGAAAATAGTTTCAAACCAGTCTTACCGACGCGATACTATGTCGTTCGATAACAGATCTGTATCAAATAAATTATGCCTCGATTGATATCTCTGTTGAAAGAAATGTTAATAAATAATGATGCTACGCGTAACTGAATCGTAGTTTGTTGTTAATGACCTGTAAAGGCGCCTTTTGAATATGAGCAGCTTCTCTTCTGGTAACGAGGAGATCTAATTAAATCATGGATCATATTTTTATTTCTTATGAAATTTTTTCAAAATTTGTAAAGAAGAAATTATATCTTTCATGAAATTATTACAATTATTTGGAGAAGCTTTAAGGCAGAATCTTTTTCTTTTTGCTTATAGCGGCATTCTCTATTATTTATATGTTTTTTTCTTTATTCTACATTTTTACTCGTTATGTTTTTGTTATAACTTTTGACAATTTTAGTGTTTCTTTCTTTTTGTAACTGCTATTCCATTATTGAAGAATTCAATTTGTTTACGTACTATTACATACGTTTCAACAGAGAATAATTTTCTGCACAAGTTTGTGTTATTTTTTAATAGTCGGTTATGGCGCCAAACGCTTGAAATATTGCTCTACCTATTAAAAAACATATTTATTTCTATGTTCTTAAATCTTCTGTAGAGTATTTCCCATGGATTGGCGACGTTTGCCCGACAAAAATGAGTTCAGACTCGACCTCATTCGGACAATCTAAAATGATGCTTAAGAGATCCTATTCTTTGGGCTAAAAACATAGCAAAATTTGGGATTTTTTATTTAACAATTCAGCGATTCGATTTATCTGAAATTTAGACCGTGTTTTGATGCATCTTTGAGGAAGCTGTAGCTTTTTTTTTATTAATTTTTAACCATAAATTATGTAGTTATGCATGTTCGACCATCACGCCGCGTAAAATTCGCCGGCCGTTGGTGTGCGTGATATTAATCTACCCGGTAATTTGAAACAGAAAAATGAAACAGCATTTTATTTTATACATATGTGTAGCTTGAAATTGATGAACCAGCAAAAAACAAAAAAATTATTGAGCGGTGTGGAGAGTTTTCAATCTGTATGGTCTGAACTTTTAATTTTTGCAATTCAATTTTTCGCCAATTTTCTTATGTAACAAAAAATGCATAGGACTTAGTGGTATTCTAGTTCATCAAATTCAAGCTACATATGTACAGAGTAAAACGCCGTTTGAGTTTTCTGTTTCAGATTACTTGGAAGGTAAATATCATGCACACCAGCAGACGACGAATAAACGAGGCGAATAAAAAAAATTGCACCTTCTTCAAGGATACATAAAAACATAGTCCAAATTTCAGATGAATCGAAATGCTAGTTTCTTAAAAAAAATCCCAAATCTTGCTATGTTTTTAGCCCAGAAAATAGAATTCCCTCCTTAATACATGTGCTGTGCAATTTGTCTTTATTTAAATTTGAATTTAGCGAAAACCAAGGAACATGGAATTGGTCAATTATACCACCAAGCCAACAATCTATTCACGGCATTGTGACGAGCCGGGAAAATCTTCACCCGTAAAAGTTAGCTATCGAAAAAGCCCGACTTACAACGATATTTCGCCGAACCTTGCGCCACTCTTGCGCTCACAGTGTTAAATTATTCGACAAATGCCAGCCCTAGTCGCGACGATCGTCACGAACTGTGGAAGAAACGAGAGATGCGTCCTGGCGGTAGCAGTGCCAGCGTACCAGCTTGATATTCGTCCGACGCGCGCCACAGAGCCCCGTCTGTGTATGGGCACGGAATAAATTATCCCGATGTCTGTCCCTCTTCTCCTTCCCTCCCTCTCTGCCGCCCCTCTCGGACGCTCTCTTCCTCTTTCTCTTACGATCTTTCTCCCACCGTGGGCCCTATAATGATTTCTCCATTCGTGGTGGTGGGACGATACCGGAAGTGAAGTCAGAACGGCGGAACCAGACGTTCACTCAATGGAAAGTTTGAGTTCTTTCAGTACGTCTAAGGAGGCCCGAGCGTAGATCGGAGTTCCGCTCGCGTGGAAAATCCGCTTCTTTCGCCGGGCACGCAGCATTCCTGCTCGCGACTCGCGCGTGCACGGAAGAAACTCGAGGAACCCGTCGAAACTCATAGCAGTTCGCCATCGTTCTCGCGATCGTTTCATTCTTTTCCCGTACCAGAAGCTTCTCGTTTCGCCACCGGGCTGAGCATCCCCCTGGAGCTTCGGTTGGAGTACGGCTGAGGCATCGCGCGTGTGTCGTCGCGCTTTAGGGATCCCCTTGTGATGGATCCTCTCTTCCTTGTTTACGTCTCGAACGACAGTCGATGCTCGATGACGAGTTCGATAGATCTCTGTGAAAGCACGCGGGAAGAAAGAGTATCCGGAGGAGCTCCATCAATGGTAACAATGTTCAGCGCTGCCAAGTGCGAAAAGTGGCAGGATGGAATCAGTGGTGACGTTTGGGTTCGTGGGTTAGGAATGGACAGTCGAATCTGAATTGGAATTAATGACAGCTACGTAGCACACTTTGGAGGGACATTCTCAAACGGAAGCCGGAGAACTGGAGGCTCGTTCGTTCCCTTAAGCCGATTTGTCATTAGTGATTTCAAGGAAGAAGTGAGACACTGTAGCGGACCTCAGATTTTTACCGCGGAGTGAAAGTTTGTGATAATTAGATGATGCACGGGGAGGTAGCTGCTATTGAAGGAGATGAAACTTTTGGGAACATAATTCAGCTGTGAAGTCAACACGGAAGAAAAGAGGTGTTGGAGTTACTGTCTTCGAAATCGAGATCTATGTGCACCTAATTGTGGTGGATGTGAAAACCGACATGAATCGAAACCAGGCGGAACCACATCATTAGTAGATGTGACTCGTAGATCTGATTCTGATTTGCACCGTGAAAACAAGGTCGATAAGAATAAAACAATCCATATGCCTCTGGCAATTTCAATTATAAAATTACCCCTAAGCAGTAGCAATTAGCTGAATAGTGTTCTGGAACTATAATTTGCAACACATCCCTTGGGATGATAAAGAAAACGATATGTAAGCGAGGCAATTATCCAGAAGAAGAGATAGATATGTACGAGACCAGCTGCATTGCTTAGTTACATCGTTGACGGTGAATTTTCTACGTTTTCAGCGAAGCTAGAGAGAAGATACTTTCACTTCTATCTCGCGCGTGGTTCTCGTTTAAAAACTCCTCGAATAGTAAGGAAAATGTTTGGCGAAACAGTGACAAGGTGATAAGTGTTGTTAACAATACAAACGCGACAGTGAAGTGTCTTCGCGGATAAAGGTGGGGGTTGGGGTGCGTTCCCGAGAGCATTCCTCAGAGATGGTCAGCCAACACGCGATGGCCACTACTGTTCGTAAAGTTAAGCAGGAGAATCGACTCAGGCGACAAAATCAGAATCAAGGTACGGCGAAGTGTCAATCATAAGGGAACTTTGGGCAGTCGAAAATTCTGACTTTTTAAACTTGGCAGATTTTTATGGGACCCCTATGAAAATATCGAATGATTTTTTTCTTCTACTTTTAGGTTGTTTAGTGTGTAATGTGTATTTTCTATTTTTTTTTGTATATTTTGAAAACTATAGTAAATATAAAAAAATATACATGAGAAAAATGAACGATATTCAAGAATTTATAAGAGTTTTCTCAGAAATTCTTCTTTCGTTTTCATGTTAATTAATTATAATGTTGAATAATGACGAAACTAAACACGGTGAAGATTTTACTACTAGATTAGGAATTTTGAACAGATGAAATCCACTAAAAAATGAAAGCTATATGGTCTCCAATAAGTATTCAAAGTTTACAAACTTAAAATTTATGTACACAAAATACACTTCACTTAGTATATTTTAATCATTAAAATCGTGTGTGAATATATCTTTGAAAGGTGTGCAATTAAACTCAAAGAAAACATAGTATCGTTATTATATAAATATTGTTTTAATTTGCAAGAAGAGACGCCGAAAGGAAGACTCAAAATAAAGTTTCATAAGTTTCGCACAAAATATTTTCCGCCTTAAATAAATAAAAATTCTCTATATGTACACAGTAGTTTACGTAAAAAAGTGCAAAAGCAGAACGCGGGAGCATTTGGAGTTACAGATGATAATTAATGCTGTTACGGTAACGCTAATTATTTCTATAGAGGAAAGACACCTAACATGGACTAATTTTCTCTATGGTGGATACGCAGAACTTTGCTCGAACTAAATGTAGCTTTACGCGCAGCTGAGCATCGACTTAATTACGATTAACAGTACACTATTAATTCACGTGGTAATTAATTTTTCACGAAGTTCTAATGCTGCACACGAATATTTTAAGCAGAACTGTTAAATCACATTCTTTGTTTAAATTGTATCTGGCGCCTCGTAACGTTAAATAATAGATGTTAAAAAATATAAATTATTAAACATCGAACAAACTAAAGCTAAGATAAGACCATTTGTCGACTAACATGTTTCCTGCTCCATTATATTGTACAGAAATTACTACTTTTAAACATTAACAGGCATCTACAACGATACAGTCTCGAACAGAATTCCGCAGTCAACTAACACAAAAATTGCTTGTCACTTTCCTCCATTTCTTAGCTGAATCACATTTGTACCTATGCTACAAATCTATCAACATTTATTAAAACAATGCTGGTCCAATTATACCGTGCTAATTATCAGTAAAACGGTGGATTAGAGTGGCCGCTTCGAGATAAGCTAAAATATTCCAATTAACTTTTATAAATAACTGGAACCATCGCGTTTCACGCGCCGCGAAGCTCATCGATTATTCACGAACAAGTTGCCGGGAATAATTGCGAACAAACCATGTGTTCCAGATGAGGAGGGACTTTACAAGCCTGCACCACCACCAAAACCGGTGCCGAACAATCAGAAGAACCAGAACGACCAGCAGGAGAGCAGGGTGCAGACGGTAGCCGAGCAATCGTCGCGAACGACTTCCGGCACAGAGAGGAACGCAACGCTGGACGACAGTCAGCTTCGAAGTTCCGGGCAGAATCTTGTGCCGGAATACAGGATGCCACCGCTCTACGGGGATGATCAGAGTTCAAGTCAGACTCAACAGGCAGCCAATCTACAGACTCATAGTAGCAAATTTCCGGTAAGTCTACGAAAAAGTATATAAAAGTATATACAGTGATAGCTGAACAGGGCTGGGACCGTTTGGCGAATTTTCTCAATATGGATACTCGAACAGTTCAAGTATAATGTTTATTGAATAAGATTTGAATATTATCACACTTAACTAGTCCCTCGTTTTATGCCGGAATATTCGTTCCACGTGCTATTCTTTTATTTCGTTGAGAATTCACATATTTTTAGAATTACGATAATAATGAAAGGTCAGAAAAAATTTTAATTTTATTCGTTGCCACTGCCACTAGTGCACTCCAAAGCTGTCAATGTTTTCTTTATAATCACTGGAAATATTTGACACTTCTACTTCAGTTTCATTGTTAGCGTGTCTCTTTGATGATTTTTGGACAATTTTGAAAAAATTGCGGAGTCGCTGCCCTAGTGGCAAGTTTAACAAAAATATACGTTTACGTTTATTGTGATAACACTTTATTTTTTATTTGCAATTTTAGCTTCTTTGCCGCAATAAGTTCTACGAGTTTAAAATTAAAACTTCGCGTAGCTTTCATGTAGCTATCGTATTCCTGTGAACATGAAGGTCCAAGACGTGCTCTAATAATTCTTTTTTTAAATTGCCAAACTGTTTTCTTCTAATTAACATTTCTTTAGTAATGCTGAAAGTTTTTGCAACTTTGTTGAATCTCATAGCATTATTTTCTACAGCATCTATTGTATTTCTTAATTGTTTTTCTGTCCAGTTGCTTCTTAATGTGGTATTCTTTCATTTATATTTTGTTGGAATACTGAAAAACTCACTACATGTATTAATATAATGGTCCAACCCCTTCTCATCAGGTTCAGATATTCCATTTTCAAGGATCAGATGAACCAGCCTGTAGTTATTTAGCATAACACAACATACAACTTTTAGTTCAGAAATCTCTAAAAACGCTCCAAATTAGTATACCATACACAGTAAAACTTAATGAAACATGTGTCCACTTTTACATATCGCAAAGGTAAAATTGTAGGCGAGAAATTTGTAGATCCAAGTCAAATTAAAAGGACGAAATATAGAAATGAATTATGGCAATGATCGTGAAATCTAACGGGTGTTTCGAAAGTGATGCAGATGGTCCATCTCCCACACAGGGTCCACCTCTCCCCGACTTACTTTACAGTGTGAAAAATCAAAGCTATAGGAAACTAAAATACATCCAAATTCTTTTTATACCAATTTCTCCTTTATTTCGACAATAACAACATACAAACCTCTTCTCGTTTTCGAAACACATTCTACATACCTCAATCCCACTTCACAACAATGATGTCTCCACCCTTCCAAGTATTTCACAAAAAATGAAACACTTAACTCAAGCTTTATACGTATCCAAAAAATATTTTGAACCGCACTGTACACACTGTACAAAATCATAAAGAAAAAACGATTTGGTTTAATTCACTGCCAGCTATCATTCGCGTCGATCTTCATGAAATCTTGATGGTGGAAGATTTTTAAAAAATGCAATATTAGTAGAACCATGGAAGGAGGGGGAGAAGGGGGGCATAATAGGAGCAGAGGAAGAATAATGTAAGCGGTTCTACGCGATGCAACGGCGTCACGGATAGTGGCGGTGTGTTAATTAACGATGCACCGTGTACATTAATTCCACGTGCGAGGAAAACGTGTGCGCGCGTGTGCAATCGCCATACAGCCACGCCATGTACGAGCAGCAGCCGCTGGAAACTTTTGTTATAGACGCCACATAGGCGTGCCGTTGAATTTTACTACCACCGATAACGCGACGGGTTCCGAGGTGTAACAGGCTGAATATGGCGATTCCAGTCGCGGACTTTGATGCACCTCCGTACGGTGACTGGACTCGCTCGGGGCCAATGAAAAAACACCACGGTTAGAAGTCAAGGCGTAACGCTTTATTCGGTATGGTCTGCTACAACTTTCTAGGCTTCTTCTGACTTCTTTGCCCGAGCGATTCCTTTTAATTGCGCATTTCTCCCAACAAAACGTTCCCTGACGGATCTCGTCCGCCGTCTTGACGCATAATCGCGCGCTATCTTCGTTTCGTTTCATTTTTTCCTGCTACTTAAAAGTATTTAATCACTTACTATAAGTACGTTTGCTAAAAAAGCACAACACTGGATATAGTTGAGTGTGCCTTTAGCAAGTATGTACTACTGTTTTCTTGTTATTATCTATGTGCAACATTGTTATTTCAATTCATCCATGCGGCTATTAATTTATTTTAATAAATAAATTATTTTATTAAAAGTACAAAGCCATAGTTCCATTTTAGGCTTAAGAATCAAAAGCTACAAAAAATTTAAAATGATATTAATTATACTACTCACTATTAAATAAACCATCAAAAAATATTGTAAAACAATAACAAGAAGTAAAATATATCCAATAGAAATGAAGCTACTGTTCCTTAACAACAAGAATCTTCAAACTAAATTTACTCAGTTTCACATCATTGAGGATTGGTAGCTTTCTGCACAACTTGGCCCAATTACGAGTACCGCCATAGCTTTGCTTTACTGCATCTACCAAAAAAAAATCGTCTATATAGGTATCTCTAATAATTCTCGAGAAAATAACTTATGATTCTTTTTCTGACCCTACTAGTATAATTGGTTTATTCTACTTAAATTATTTGTATGTTGTTTACATTTTCGATACTTGGACATATTTTTTTACTAAATTAAAAATATTATTCTCTTGTCAATTTAAATAAGAATCTCATTGTTTATATTTGTTAATATGTGATACCACATAAACCTAATGCCTGTTTTCTGTAAATTAACATAATATGCTAATAGTGTACTACATATTTTGGATTTCACAATCACGACACGTACTGTTAACCTAGTGTAAATAAATAATATGCTTATTTATTATGCACATCTTTCCTCGCACCACAACTTGCAGAAATTAGAAAAGCTCCTTTATAAACCTGTTTCTTCAGTTAAAGCCTAGAATGTCGGTTAAAGGCACAAGATTCTAATTTTACAGGAATTCGGTTTTTGCTGCTTAGTACCAAGAATTAGTAACTTGTTCTGTTACCATATCCGTTGGTGGACGCAGAACTATGTGACGTAAAGAGAGAACTCCCCAGAACAATTGGCCAGGAACATCAAGCAGTTCTAATGGACGTGATACATGCTACCAGTACAGAGAAATATTCACAACCTACTAGAAGTAATACAATACCGTGCATTCAATTCTAATTAAATTAGGACTTCATTTAGCTTTGAAACAACTTAACTACTTAAAATTTGGTCCGTCTTACGGAACAAAAACAGGATTAGAGTGGCACGAGAGCGCTGAGGGTAGTAATTGTTTGTTTGCGAAGCGTTCGTCGCAAACATCTGCTAGCCAGAGTTTCATAAAGGCAATCAAAACCGTGTCATCTTTAGGGATTCGAATATTTCTCTCTCTGAGTTAATCCGTGTATTGCTCCGTCGGCTGGTACAGCTCACGACTTCGAAATATCACCGTTGCGCTGTCCACCGCCGACATGAGGGATTAGAATTAAGTTCTAAGAATCTAAATTCGAATTCGCTGATAGCAGTCAGCCAAAAACCCTGGGAACAATTCTTTATATTATCGGACTGACATAGAAGTCCGTACATAGAAGCGTATAGGCTAGTGCGTTAAATTCGGTCCACATTTGTTACCGCACCCCGCTCTGTTACCGTGGCCTGTTACTTATCTAACCATGTTCTGTTACTGCATACTGAAACTCGTCATTTCGTTCGACCGTTCCGATGCATGTCCCGGAATCGTCCGACATCGTCTACACTTGTTACCACGACCGGTCAGATAGGTAACAGGTAGTGGTAAAGGAAGGTGGTTCAGTAACAAATGTGGACCCAGCTTAAATGATTTTCGACTTCTTCGACCTCCATCATCTCGAAAATAAATTGCCGGCTCAATTTAAAAAATTGTTTTGCTTAATGTCTCATCATTTGGCACAAAATTCAGTTCCAAAATCGTAGGACCAAAGGCGACCGAAAAGTCCCTTCATTTTTCGGTCACTCTTTCGGTAATTATTCGGGATAAGACACATAGATCCATATAAAATTTTTTTCCCAGAATGAAAAACCTTTCGTCTTGGAACATATTGTATTTGGTATGCACTAAGAATACAGAAAATTTATAACACTTCATTCCTCTCTTCCCTTACTTGTGGATCATCCATTTCCACGCTAGCACAAACCTCAGATCATTCTGACTGAGGACAGCCAGTAGCTTCGCCAGATACTGAATCATTCTACAGCTAGAACGATGCGTGCGAAAAAATTGTGGAAATTTTCTGTACAAATTCAATGGTCATGGGAACACACAAGATGAGTTGTACAGAACCAAATGTCACCCTTTGTCTGTAAGGGCAATGAAATTCAGATCGGTGCGTTCATTAATCTGATGCTTCCGTTATGTTCAGGATCAGAACAGCGGGCTTGTCTAGCAAAGATTTAGCTTCATCCTTCCGAATGTACTTATGTACACTTTGAGGCATTACGAAATTAATAAACAAATTTTTAATTCATTTCATGGGATATGTAGGATTAATGGAAAGAATAATTTATAATGGCGAGTTTTTCCATAAATTAATATATAAGATCTTCTATAAAATATGTTATTCATAGAAATGATGAAACTACGACCTTTGTTTCTACTTTTTCAGTGAAATTGACAGAAACCGTTATTGAATCAATATATCAATGTATCAATGTATCTATCACATTGAATCAATAACGATTTCTGTCAGTTTCACTAGAAAAGTGTAATAACTGTCGAACTATCGTCATTTGTATAAATAACGTATGTTACACGTACAGTGTATGAATTATATGATAGAAGTTCTATTAGAAAGCTTCAATAATTCTGCTGCAACCTTCTGAGAAAGAATGTTAAAATATGCTATAGTTTCTACATATTTTTGTAGAAAAGTATCTACAAGATTTAAATTAAGATTCTTTCTCTCGAATGATACACAAAAAGTGGTGGCAAGTATGTAAGTCACTTGTTGCTTCCCAAGCTCTTGAAGTGTACAAACAATGTGAATGTATTGTTATGTCACTATGTATACTCGGCTTTCTAAAATGTTTCTCAGAATGCGTAAGAAATGCTGATATTCAGATGTGTTACTAATTAGAAAATTTTAGCACTATAATACGTTACAAAGTTAAACAGTAATTAACTATATTTAACTATATTTGATGCAGAATGATGACTGCACAATATTAGTACTCTTTGTGATTTTCTGGAAATAAATACCGTAGGAGGAGCCACCCCTAAAATTTTGCTGGCTGAAATAAACACTTTCCCTAATTAATCTCTAACTATTGGTGAAATAAAATATTATTTTAGATACAAGTTACTCCATTTTAAACGCAGAATTACAACAGAAAATAAAAATTTCGTAATTATTCCAATTCCAGTACAACCCTAATTCAAATATTCAAACACAATTCCTGAACTTTTCCCCTTCACTATATTTTCCTTTATCAACCACAAATAAGATGATCTAGTGAAATTCTAACTCCACTCTCTGTGCCTTATTACCCTGAAACACTCTCCTGGAACAACTTACGCACGAATAAATCTTATCGAATGAAAATAATTGCCTAGGTAGACGTTCTACATTTAATCAAGCTTACATATTGCAGAGAAGTTGGTCTTTGGTGAAATCTTCGGTAACAGTTCGTTATATGTTCGTTACGTTCTTGGGAAAATTCTCAGAGATCCTCCAGTGAGACAAAGGGGGGCATCATACCTGCGTACCGTTTACCGGAAGTCGGGAAGGGGGCTGCGATAGCCGTTTAGATACATCACTTTTCCCCTGCGGATCGGTCTTTCGGAGGCGAGAACAAATCGGAACAGTTGTCCGTGACGACATCCTAGTTCTACATGAGTTTACCGTTCCTGCATACTCGAACTTGTTTTCTGCGCCATTGTTGCTCTCTGCACTCATCTACTTATGAATTATTCCCTGGATCTTTCGTGAACTCTGGTCGACAAGTTTCTCTTATTATCGTTCCTGTGAGATAATACTATAATAGCGCTGGAGATAATTGTGCGACGATATTAATAGAAACATGGTAACGATTTTCCAAATCAAACAATAAGTAATTTCACTTCATTGACGTAGCTATTATTCCTTTTCCACGATGTCTTGTTTCTTCTTATTAATGCATCATTCTTTGCGTTCATTTGTTAAACAATCAAAGCGATTTACACATGTCAGACGAACATTGAATATTTAGTAAAGCCTTTGTTCTTCATATTTATTCGTTTGGCAGTGATTAAAGCGATCTTTTAACCCACTTCTGTCGTAATTTGATGCGGATGATACTTGAATATTATTATCCACTAGCATATATCGCTTCTACCTGATTTTAACAATTTTCAACGATGACTAGGCAGTCACAATAATTTTTTGAATACTTAAATGTTGCTAATAAAATGTATTTTTAAACAGTCTGCATACACTGCATTATTGTATTTTCTTGGAATACGTAATTTCCATCAGTCTGATATTACATACGCTTGATATTTGAAATTGCACGCGCATTAAATGTTTCACTCTCTCGTAAATCATGGCCGTATTAATTCCAACCATCACTGCCGTCCAATTGAAACTTTTTCTCATACATGCATAAATAGCACATTTCTCCATCTCTCATATTTTATGGTATTCTACAAATTTTAATCAAACGTTCCTGTATTCATCCGGCGATGTTTGCTTTTCGTTTTCCTTTCTTGCAATGCTTGTAGCTTTCTAGACCACGTCGAATGTTACAATATTTGTTTTCACTCGAGCTACTTCAGCGATTTCTCTTGCATTCATCTGCGAAATCACGCGTTGTCTTAAAAATTGCTCGTTTCTTGTGAGTTGCGACTGCACCTCGTTCAAACATTTTCTTAAATTCTCCATAATAATTTTAACTGTTTTTGCAATGAAGCGTTTTGTTCAGAACATAACTGCAATCTCTACTTTATTGTAGATTTATAATCTTCGAGGTCAAGGTTTTCTTGTGACGGCATTTTTTTTTAATTTTGTTACAGTATAAAGAGGAGGTAGGGGTAATAAGAGTATATGTTCCACTTTATAACTGTTATTAAACTGTTGACTGATTTTTCTACAATTCTGAACCACTTACACAGAGTTTTTATATTTCTCATGTATTTTGAGGGAATTTTGTCTTTATTATTTGTATTAATAATACTACAGAGTATCAATATTATTAAATTAGTATTCTTTCAAGACAGAGATGTGTTTTGAAGAACAGTTTGAAATAAAATTCGTTTTTGTTAAAGCTCCTTACTCTATGCGTGCGAAAATTCAGAAACTAGTGACTCAACGCTATGTATAAATTATTATTGCATCGCATTTTGCAAGGTCGAAGGCATACATTTGTACATTTCTTATGCACTGTATGCAAATATTTTTCCTATTTTAACTGAACGTGAGAATATTTTATGCAATTACACGATAAATTTGTTTGAAATTAAACAAAGCATATGCTGTGTGTGAAACGTTTCTAAGACAGGTGAAACTATATGTTGAAGGTCTGGAAAATGTATTGTTACGAGTTCATGGCCGGAGCTAGAAGTGGGTCTCCAAAATGTAACTGATTATATCTCGAATATGGAACACCATATTGCAAGGGGTTAAAAGATACCTAACTTAATTTTTTAACATGAGAAATTTACATGCTGCGACAGATTTCTTCACTTTATGATCCCTATATAAAATAATTAGGAATTCTGCATTATAACTGCATACCTATATTTTTTATACGTTTAAAATGGAAGTATTATAATACAATAATTGTATTACATGGAAGTTACAATTAATAATACTATTTAAAATTGTATCTGTTCAATCATCTTTTAAAATGATTCAAAATACAATATATTTTTAATTCAAATAACGTTTTTATAATCACACCATTAGTGTTAACTGTTTGCACACTTATAAATTGTCCCAGTATAATGTGTATTATAAATTATCGTCCCATGATGTCATTCGAAATCTATAACTGTATTGAAGCATATCTGGTATTTCTGAGTTCTTCTTAAATTACTATTTTCTTCTCATCCTTCAAACATCAAGTAGTTGTAATTACGTACTTCAGAAACATAAGGTAGAGATATATCTTAATGGAACATGCAAGGCCCGTCTGATTCCAAACGTATGGCACGTCTCATACAGATGTCTTTTAAAAAATAATAAGCTAGAGGAATAAAATACCACTTATTTAGTAACGTAAATGCGTGTTAGCATATAATTAAACATTTCTTGCGAAAAGATGTAGTAAATTGCTACTCATTGCGTATAAAACAGCAATTAGAGATTACAGTATTATATATTCTATGTATATTATTATAGCAGTGATTCACAACTTGTGAAGTGTTTCCTGGGGTGCCGCCGCGATTATTATTAGTTAACGAGTCAACTAAATATGGTTACATTGCCATATTCTATTAATGACGTAACACTGATTTTTCATAAATGAAAAAAGAAAAAGCTGGTTACCCAAATGCAAGCGCAATCATTACACTAAATAAGATAATCAAATATATTAAATATCTTAAAGTACATTTAATATAAGTATGAATTAAGATAATTCAATATTATTAAATTAAAATTATATTCTGAAATACTTATTTTTAATGTGTTTTTTACCTTATTAAATCGACCTTACCTTATATTATAAAAGGGGGTCACGTCTCAAAAAAGTTTGGGAGACACTGTATTATAGTATATCTTATTAAACGTTTAAAGCAAACGCTTTTATTTTTCTTCCACCACTATTTTCACTTTATATGAATAAACAACACAGAATCAACATAATTGATGTATTATGTGCAACATATTTTAACATATGCGCTACATTTTCTCTGCGCAAGCTTTTCAAAATGAAATGAAAATTATGTCTTACTTTTTATACAAAAAGAAAATTAGAAGAACGCTGATCACTTAAGAAGAAAATTGGAATTGTTGGTTGAGTGCTAAATGATGATCTAACCAATGAAAAATTTGTGAATGGTGACAAATATAAATACTTTATATAGTTTCAAGAAGTTTTTATTTCACACTATTTGGGTCAGAGAAATTCCAAAAACCCTGCGTCGAGTCAAAATGGACAGTGTCAGGCTGACAAGAGAAGTGCATTACGTTCGAGTCACCGATTTGGCTAAAATCTTGCACAGAGTTATTGCATACATACCTATTACTTATACTACTATATGGAGTTCAATGTTTTGCCTTTCCCCGATCCTGCACATACATGAATTTATACATGAGAACGAGACCAATTTTACTCTTCACGATCACATGGGGTGTATCGCCATCCAGGGCATATCTTTGCTAATATTTCTGTAAATTTTTAGACCTTAATAATAAAATTTAAAAATGTGGTGAATTTTAACAAATATAAAATGTTCTTATGTCTACAACTATTTTTTCAAATACAAAATTCAACATACCAAAATTTACAATCCTAGAAGAAGACTATTAGAGTACCAGTAATATTTGACAACTCATATGTTATATAAGTTATGCACATATATCATCTTCAAAAGCTATTGTGGCCTGTGTGTGATCCATATACATCTGTATATGTAACTATATTAATAATCATTACTTTACTTACGTACGATTTAGGAGACCTTTTGCCTAAATCGTACCTTTTACAGTATGTGACAAAACGATTAATAACAAATTAATTTAATCCGAACAAAAGGTTAAGCGTATAACAGTAGGAGCCTAGAAGATCAAGCTACAATATCCAGTAGTCTTTTGCGTTCCAATTAGTACCAAATATGAAATATAACGTGAAATGTCTTAAGTGGTACGATATAAGCAACCCTCCCCTACGTACTGTGCACTACTTACGCGCAAATTTTAAATCTAAATTAATGAGAAGACTGTTATGTTGATAAGAAAATTCTACCCTAAACGAGTTGTTCCCCTTATAATACAAGGACCCGTTTCGCGTTCTTAACGGTGAACTCGTTTTGCAAGCAACGAGCTTAACAGCGACCTCGAAGGCTTTCCAGTTACTTGTTGGCCGCAAATTATAACGCGCAAAATCGTACGGATGTGGACATAAAATCTTTCATAAACGTTGCACAGCCGGAGCGATAATTAGCCGTGCTCATTTTCCGCCGCCAGTAGCCTATTTTATCACGCTCGCTTTCTTGCGACCGCGACGCGATCTCAAGGCGAGTTTAGTTCAGTGACACCTCTTTTTAGATGCATTATTATATGCACGCAAACAGCATGTGAGCCGCTCGTTCGCGATCCCCTTGGCTAGCGAACTTCCAGATCCTGTTCTTGATGTTGCTTGGAAAAATCGAATGGATATCGCGGGGCTGCAACCGACTGGCGACTTTTATGATAAGAAATGCCCGTTGACGGTTTCTTGAAACTTCGCCTTAAACCACGTCGGGCAATGTCACTCTTGAATATACACTACGTATGTGGATGAGCAAATCTTGCTGTGCTTGGAAAAAGCAGCGATTCTTGGTCCAAAGATAAATCGAAGATGCGTAATAAATATTTTTTGTACTTTCCGAGATACCGGACTTTGAAGCCACCGATGAGATGAAGATGATGGAACTTGGTACTGAATGTTACTTGTGCTTCTGACTTTCTGCGGTTGTTAGCAATACACGTGGTTTCTAATAATGCAGTTGTTGACAAATTTGTGTTGGAATTAGTGAGAATCTTTTTCAATTACAATTTCTTTTTCAAATTGTAATTTTCCGTTACAAAAAATGTGACGATAGTAAAAATGCGGCAATTTATAATATTTATACGGACACTTAACCGAAATGAACTCACCAAAATTAATTTTTCCAAAATTCTGTATCACCATATTGTAGGATATCAAAAATCGTAACACTTTGAATTGCACGTTTTTTCGATATTTTTTACGCTACGTTTTATTGCCGAGTTTCAAATTGTTTTTGAAGTTTCCAGTTGCCGAACATTCCTTGCCAATCACGAAGGCGAGAATTAAATGGCAATTTTTTCGTTTGCAGATAGAACGCGAGGTAGTTCTGTCGTCAGGAGACAAGAATTCAAAGATCCCTATTCTTCATGAATACAAACAAAGGACTGCCGGAAGGGTCGCCATTGCACCGGATGCACCGATCAAGCAGCAAGCTTGGGTTCAGGAGGTGAGCTATGTAGTTTCATGATTAATTTTCGTAATATATGGTAATTACTAGAAACAAGGAAATTTTTTGTCTAAGTGGCTGTTGGGAGGCTCGACGCTATATTCTTAACGTGAAATAAATTACCCTTTATGTATTTTATCATTCAAACATTAGCGATATTTGTAAAAGCTTTCAAATATTAACCGGTTTATTGCAATAGATAGAAGTTTAAATTTACATTTACTGAAAATTAAGAAATATGTACCTACCGTTAAATTCAATTAAATAAATACCTAATGTGAGCACAAAATTGATCTCATTTTCTGCTAATCTCGTTCTTACATTTCACTCTAAATAGAAAAATAGAATATCTAAATAAAATATTGTGTAATACTATATTGAAAATTGAATTCTTTCAAAGCACTATTCCTCTCTCTGTTACTTGAATCAAAATTTACATACGCGACGAGAAAATGTTAGTTCCATTGATCTCCGTCTCTTGACAATGGGCCATGTGAACAACCAGTTAAGGGGTTAATGGGAAACTATTCATCTTAGCATCGCAGTGATTACGAAATCTTTCATTGATTTGTGGTGGGTTCACACGAGCGGATAACTTGCACACTCCAGCGACACCTACGTGAATTGCTTAAGGTGCGAGTAGGTGTCGATAATGCTCGTGTCCCAAGATGTGTACTGTTTCAGAACCGTGGGTTACAGACGGATATGAACACCAACGGGAGTGCAAGGAACATGGAAAATTACGCTAGTTCTGCGTTCAGGTCATTTTCATTGTTTGCCAGACTTGCGCACTAGTAGTGGTAAAATCATTTCACCTTTGTTAGGAAAGCTTGGTAGCTACTGTAGACTTCCTTGCACTTTTACTGGTTTCTCCGAACTATAGATATAATTTTGAAAGAATTGCAATAGCTCTGCTTGGAATTGATGGGAATAATTAAAGTTAGTAGTTGAATTAAAGTAAATATTTATTCGGGATGGATGGCTCATAAGATTTATGAAAATTTTTGGCGGTGTTTGCGATCTTTGTCAATTTTTGTCTTATGTAGTATTTATTACTTACTTACTTCGGATTATAAATAAAAATTGTTTTAGTCTTATTATACGTATACTTTTTACTTTAAAGCTCATTGCCACTTTATTGAAATTATCACACTTCGAAATTGAATGCAATCAGAAAAAGTAATAGTTTAATGATAGTAAATATCTATTCTCGAATGAAATTTAAAATTCTATTTGTAACAGTTGCTGATTTTATTCTTTACACAGTATTTATTATTTAGTTGTTCCGTTCGGGAAATGGGAATTGCTCTATCTGGAAATTGCGAGAGCCATTCATTTTGTTATGCATACATCTTCTCATTTAACACTGAAGAAAGAGCTGTTTTAATAAAGAAGTATTTCAAAACCTCTTTTCTTTTGATCTTATCCAGAATGAAATTACACGCTCGTATTTTTCACTATGAAAACGCGCCATTGTTACATGGACAATGTAGGCGTTGCGTAAATCTATTAGCTATTTCCCTTCGTTAGCTCAGCAGGCACATAAATCGTTTCTTTCGTTGTCCCAGTAAAGTGGAAAGCTTGTCTAAAGAAATCGTAAACAGTATTTGAAACGTATTCGAGGTATGCACATAGTTGAAAATAAAAATATAATTCTCGTAAGAATTTGCCAGTTTGCTTTAACAAAAAAACATAGGTAAATACACAAATACCTTTCACTTTCACAATATGTTCTCCTTATTTACAATATTCAGATAATTTTTTTAATTTTCTGACATATCTATTCAGACTGTAATGAACAATACTAGACTTTTGTCATAATCAGTATGAAAGATAATGTCAAAAATGGGTTTGCGAATTTTGCAGATCACCATTGATTAAAACAGTGAATTATTATTCGCTGTTATTATTATAAAGCTGAGTTCATTGGTTCTCACATATTTTTCGTTTTGTTTGCTCTTTTGCTTAGGTGTTCGTGATTACCCCACTCTCCCTTACACCAAATTTTAAGATCATTTGATTTAATAAAATCACTCTCAATACTTAACAGCCCATAAATAATAAATAATATCATTTTAAAAGTTACAGTTCATCACGATTTAAATTTAAATAATTTAACAAAGTAAATCAGCAACATCGATCTACCGGATCGATGATTTCATTTTATAATTCTACCGTTTATGGTGAACACGTCTCGTTTCCTCGCAGCAGCTTCCGTTGAGGAATACGTAGGGAAGTCATCAAAGTTGGGGCCACTTCTCGCGCAGAAAGACCATGATATATTCATAGCTCGCCGAGCATCAAACCAGCAAGAAGATTAGTAGAGTTATATCCGCAGTTGCGCTTTAAGTACACGTCAAATGAACGCCATATTTACGAGACTAGGATAGAGGAGAGAGTGCAGTTAGGTGTCCCGTGGCATTTATTGACCATCATATTTAACTGCGACGCCACTCAATTATTGAGTAACTGCGGAAATCAGGTTTGAATGCTTCACGCATCTGCATTGTAACTTCCGCCAACGCGGCTGATCTGCAACAAGCAAACGTTTCTTCCAGAACAGACTCTAACGTTGATAGTCTAATCTAGATCAACATCGATTTATTAATGATGTACAATTCTAACGGCAATTGATGTCAACTGGTGTATTATTAAACTTACGTTATCTTCTGTTGACGCAAAGTGTTAGAACAGGTCCGGTGAGGTTGACTGTAGAAGCTGTACTTTCGTGATGATCGTGTACAGGTTGTTTCAGGGTAACAGATGAAGATGTAACGGGCTAATTAATGTGATGAAAGCTTCCAAAACTTTTTTTAAAAAGCTTCTTTAATGATCCATCTGTAGCGTCATATGTAATACATATTTTTTATTAAACGAACAAGTTTTTCAAAGCTTATGATGTTAATAAACTTCATGCCAAAGAACAAGTCTGAGTTTCAATTTGTTTCTTTGTAATTAATTGAAACAGAAATGCTTCATTTTAAACAGGAAATGCTTAAGATGTTTCCTATCAGTTAGTCTCCCTCCTTATTTATTTACAATGCTCTATGTCATTTATATTTCACCCTATATTATTGATTTTGAAGTATAGCAAGTAACTGGATAGCAGAATAATAAACTATTTAATAATTAAGAGTAATGTAATACTGTTTAAGTTTGAAGTTTGAACTGTGGTGAAACCGTTTTCGTGTTCAATATGGCCTCTTATGGAAGATTGTAATGGGCTTCCGAGATAATTATTATAATCTCAAATTAAGGATGTAGCTGGGGCCGTGGTTAATTGTCTTATGATATGTACATCTAATTATGATAATTACATTTTTCTTAATCACTTATTGCTGAAGTTGCATGTTCGTGTATTTACTTCTAACGAGATACTAATGTTCCCACCATATTGCAATATCCGAGTTTCCACATTGTTTTATTTCAAATATTACCACACTCGAGATTTCTTAATTTTTAAAAAATGAATTAGACAAAGAAAGTATTCATAATGTGAAAGATACTTATTCAATACAATCTTTGCACATATTTTCTCAAGAATTGTATATAAGAAATGTGTACAAAATGTAATAATTATTTTTTAGACAGTGTTAGACACGTGTACTTTAAATATTTATGTTCTCTTTGTCTGTTACAAATATTCCATGAATATTATTCGAAAAATTAGATGTGATCGAATATTCGAACATTTTTTCTAACTGCATCGTGAAATTTTTTCGTATTGTCCTGTCAACTTTAAGGAAATTTAAATACATAATACATAGCATAAATGTATTTTGACAAAACATTATTCAAAATGTATATGTGTACACAACTGAAATAGCAGTAGGGGGATCTCTAATTAATTACAAGATAATAAGTAAGTATTGATACCGTGAAAAATGTAAAATAAGTACTAAAAGTAAATTTCATTTCCACCAACAAAAATAAAGTCATCGTTTGACAAATATCGATATTTTACCTGAAAGAAAAAAAGAAAATGATCAATCATGAAGATGCATTTTATTTGACATTGCTTCTCAGTTGCATTTTTCAAAGTGTGTTCTTTATCGTGACACTTCTCATCGCTAAAAGCTATTGAACTGGATTTGCTTCAGCGTATAAGGCGGTTGGCTTTTATTGCATCCCAACCGTGAATCGATCCTGCTATGCATAATACAGATCATCGTGCAGAGTATGCCATGATAGTTTATTAAACCAAAGCTTGAGGCGGTGGAACGTGTTTTGCATGTGTCGCGCAACGTAATCGCAATGCCCTTGAAAATTCAAACTGTATTTAAATTGACGATGGCGTTCTACACTTGCAAAGCCTGGTACTTTATAGATATCTATTTTCTTGATATCTACTTTTAATTATCAAATAAATGATTTGGAATTCCTTTAGATTCGGACTTTTAACATAATATGATAGCATACAATTAATATGTATCTAATTCTCATGAACATCTGAATATTTTCTTTTACTGCTTATATTTTTTATGTCTCTTATATATTATGAATTATTTGTTTGCAATTGAGGAATAACTGTATAGCGCATAATGATATAACTTACTTTTTTTAAGTGTTAGACGCAACATTTATTATGAAAGGCATGATTCATAATTTTGTATGCCTTGGAGGCCTGTTTCAGTAGACATGTAAAGTGTAAGAAGAAAACTGGGAAGGAATATTAACATCACAATTTTATACTTCCTTTATGCAAGCTATTTTTCGATGGTATTTTTAAGAAATTTATATGCACGAATGCACGTCTCGCTAATTACTCAAGGATAACGTGATAATTAGTGTTCTAATAAAGTTATAATTCACTCATTATTGCTAATTAAGAACATAAACTGAAGTTTCTAAGATTTACGACGTTACTTAACGATATAGTTACGGTATCTTCTTTTTTTTATTGTAAAAATGTTATAGTATCAACCGCAAATGTAAATTTCTTGGAACTGTATTAAAAATAATATTTGTCAAATTTCAATTATTCTAAATTTATAACAGAAGTTTCGTTAAAAATACAAATGTCGTGGAAATTTCTTAAATCCAATATATTTTGGTTCATCAAAATACAATGATCTTGGGATTTTTACTGTATTTCAGCAAAAAAAAATTATAAATGTTGTCAATACTAAAACCTTTTCGAAATTCAAAGTGTTTTATAGACCACGGACGTTTTAAATATGATTATCTCACAAATACATGTACTCGTCTTCATTAAAATTACCGAAACTATCGAATTTTGAATAATATTTCAAATTTTGGTCGGGTTTATAAACTTTTATTACCGAGTATAGACTTTTGAATCGATTTCTTTGAATCGTTACGTAACACAGACGTTGCTGAAATAATTTTTTCAATTCTACTTTATCACCAGTTCTAAATAGCAGGAAACCAAAAACTGCAAGCATACATAAAATGGCTGTGCACGATTCATAGTGAAAGTTTTTGCTCGCTAATCTAAAGATTAAGAAATGACAGCCACAGGTAACTCCATTGCATTACATGGAATTCAGATGATATTATCGATGTTAGTTACGTTCAATGACTAGCAATCTCCACTTTTGACGGCAATTAGCTTTCTAATTAAGATACTTCCTTCATTCACTTTGAAACTTATACTGCGTAAAGTAGATGAAAACCGAAGCCAATGTTCAAATAGAGGCATTATGGAAAATAATGTTATTGCAGGAGAATGCCGAAATTTGTGTTTATTTTGTACAAACTTACTACAAAGAAGATTTTATTTTTTTTATATTATATACACGGTCATTTAAAGTACTGTTATATGTATAATCTAGAAAAATATCAATGAAGTAATTATCTATATACTAGAATTCTTTTTCCGGTTATTTCTTAGTAAAAAAAAAAACTATAACTTATTTTCTCCCAAAATAGGCCCCTGCTCAGAAGCCCCCCTCTAGGCCCCTGTCTTAAAAAAGAAATTATGATTTTATCCAGCACTATACTTTTTTCTATACAATGTAGTTTTCAGTAACCTACCTCTTCATTTTCCCCCAAAAATGGGCCCTCAGAACCTTTACCACCTGGGCTTTTTTTCTTAAATCCGCCACTAGCAGTAATAATACATAATTTGGCTCCAAACCCAAAATAAAGGATAAGAAATCAAGATATATAATTCAAGAAACATAAAAATAATTTATAAGCAATTATGAGTGTCTATTAACTACCATTAAATGACAACAATAGTTCATTTTTGTAGTTTGAAGTGACACGCAAAGCTAACCAACCCACTACTTATCAATCCATTAAAAAATAAAATGTCTTTATTACGCTCAGCGAACAAACCCTTCGTACTTGTTCAAACATTTCATTTTCACCCCAAATATGACACACAAGTTTCATTAAAAAAGAAGCAGTAAATGAAGAATTTAGTATGATATGGAAAACGATTCGCTATTGTTTGAAGTTTAAATTAAGGTTTTCGTTTGGTCGTTCAGTGCTGTAAAATTCATGTTAGATTTAGCGCGATGTAATCCCCACACGGTATGCTGTGGAGGTACCATAAGTCAGAAAATCTTTTTTCGTATGCGCGAAGCGTGTCACGGAGCCCTACGGGCTCAACTACACACGCTGTTTCTTCTTCTTTCTCTCTCCCTCTTTGCCTGACAATGTCAGTTGTTATTCCAGCCGCATCCCTTCCTAAGAACCAGAGGATTCAGTACGACAACTTTGAAATTCCCTCGACGGTTTAAACGGACACGTCGTCCGCCATTAACCGTCCGCTGTCCTCTTCGACAAAGTATTGTTTTCGGTGGATACTGGCAAATTGTGACGTGGCATATTCTTCTCTGCCACTTTCTAGCGAGATTCTCCTAATGAAAATAAGTACAAACACACCAGGGAAGTTAAACCACCCGAACATGTAGAAAATGTTGCAATTTTTCGGGCAAGTAAAGTAGTATTTTTTGTACATTAATTTTTATTCCAAATAATTGTTTGTCCATCTCTGGGTGGAAACACCCCTTGAAAAAAGCGTCTTTTTCGTAAAATATCTCGAGAATAGTGAAAGATATCGAAAATAAGTTTAAATACAAGTTGCATCTTTTTCTTATATCTACAAAACCGTATGAAAATAATTATTGAAAAATCCATACTTTTCAAGTTACCCCCACCACCGATCCTTAATTCGATAATTGTTTCTACGCAGTTCTGTAGATATAAAAAAGATGCAATTTTTATTTTAACTTCTTTTCGATATCTCTCACCGTTCTCGAAATATTCCACCAAAAAAAGAAAACTCTGTATTTTTGTAATGGTACTATATTCTGTATTTTGTATGGTAACATATTTGCTACGGAATTCAGAACTAATTCGAGTTATGTGTAATTAAAAACATTCCCAAAGAGTTCGTATGAAGCTCTAAAATATAGAAATTTAAATTATCATTAGCGTCGCTACATATTTAAAGGGCGTGTCGTCTTATTCAAAACTTTCCTGTCAGTATCGATTGCGTTGGTAGGTGTGTCTATGCTGAAACAATATTTGGCCAAACCTTGCACTACACAAAATGTTAGCTTCTAATAAATAACCTGTCATTTTCCTTAATTGTATTTAGATGTAAATTTACAAGTAAAGAGTAAATGATTTCCGATTTCTGAGAACATACGAAATCATACCGTAACAGAATGTTTCTTCTTCAATGCCACCCAGAGTTCTCTAATTTCTACCATTACTCTTTCCTGTGTTCACTTAACATTTTGATAGCCGCTGTCACCTAAGCACGATTTCACGATTTCGGTCGATTAGTTTGGGCGAGGCTAAGTATTCAACTTCATTTCATATTCATCACCGACGAATCCATCCTCTTCAAAGATTTCTATACTATTTATAATATGCTTCTCTGATGTTTTTCAAACACCAATGAATATTTGTGAAAATTCGAAAATATCGAGTGGACGTAAGTTTGTCCAAAAGCAGCGGCCATCAAAGTGTTAACATACCTCAAAAGAATGTTCTGAAGGTTTCATACTTTTTCCAGGGAACTCAGATGCCAGAAGTGAGACAAGAGGGTCAAGCGAAGAGTTATCATCCCCCGGAATCTTACGCGTAAATATCCCCTTTGAAACGCCGCTCGGTCAATCCGCGAATTGATTTTCCCCGATAAAACCGCAATTTCTCCGAAGGTCGATGTCAGCCGCACCAGCGCCAAGGCCGACGAAGATCGACGAGGAGAAGAGTAAGTCCTTGTCGAGAACTTATCACACGATTAAGGACATGATATCCAGCCGTTTCGGGCAGAGCCGCAAAGACGCTGAACCGGAACCGGAGGCCAGCTTGAATAACGTCACTGAGGAATTAAGGAAGTCCAGCAGGAGCATCGACGAGGAGGAGGTGAAAAAGAAAGAAGGCATTTATGGGAAGCCGCGTGCACAGGAGCCCCCTGTTAATATGCAGCAGTACTCGAAAAATGCTTGCGGTAAGTGTCTCTTGAAATGATACTTATCAGTAACTGAAATTTAGCAGAAATCATAAATAACTTTTGGAACCTATAGTCTACAGTAGGAACATTGGATAAAAAATAGAAAAGCTCGGCAACGTTACAGAGAGGTAACGTATTCCCATAAAATGTGTTTAATTATTTCTACTATATACAGAGCTTCTTAATTTCTGTTATCTCATGAAACGGTACAGAAGGGTGTAGGAGAAATTTTGTGCGTTTCAAATTCAATTCTATAGTTGGCAATTTAGATTTATAATGAAGGTAGTGGTAACGATGCATAATAATAGGTGTTTTTGCTCTGAATGTTATTATTGAAGAAATGTTAGAATGGAGATGTGATGTAAATGAAACGTAGTTCTGAAGCGAACAGCGAATTACAGAGTTATTACAACAAGAGGATTATAGAACTGTCGAACAGGGCTACTCGGGACTGCAGAATTTGATCTTTTAATTCACAGACGTTACAATCCTGCCCTTTCTGGAATTAATGGAATGAGCTTTGTATGAAATTGGATGTGTGTTACGCTTTAGTGAAGTAAACATTTCGTAACAGAATTTCGTAACATATTTACGTCCCGGGAATAATACGTCAAATTGACAGTCACTTGGTATAAAATAACCTGCTTTACAATGGTTACAGTGATTTGGTTAAACATTTAACTTGCATCACTATCACAGTAGAATAATTTAATAAAATAAAGAATTTTTTAAATATCCAAATATAGTCTTATGTTTTTAACTTGAAGTATTTGCCACTTAAGAAGGAATAGTGTAATTCTGTTGAAAACAACAATTATAACAGTACAATAATTTCATCGTAGTTTTTACTGAAGCATATTTATTTATGAAAATATCGGATTATTGGCAAAAAGCAGTTTCCATCGTTTAAATTATTTCTGTTTCCTATACACAAAATGAGATTTTCGAATAATATCAACAATACAGCCCCTTTATATTAACAACAGTGTCAATCAGGAATAGCAGTTGCATCAACACCGAATTATTATTTGAAATTAATTTCTGGCATTTTCCAATGTACACGAGCAGCCCAGTATCGTGTATCGTGGGTAAAGAGTTTAAATAAATTGAACTATGATAAAACCAATAATTTTAAATATCCAAATTCACAATAATGATTATAAAGAGTTAGAAATAAAGATAAACTTGCTAGACTCAAGGCCGGTTGAGTACTAATTAGTTCATACGTACTGGTTAATGAGTTCAACTACAGTTTAAAGAAAACATTAGAAGAGTTTATAAATATGAACAATATGAACTACGCGTATCGTTTCAACGACTTTGCTTCCTAGATAATTAACGTTTCTTTTGCTTACACGTTACAGTTTATTGCTATTCAAGGGAACTGTTATTCTTTCTCGTTTCGCAGACCGTATCGAACGATGAACTCTTAACAATGCAATAGCTTGCAGCTACTTCTAGAAAATAGTGGAAAATTACTTTCGGTGAATGACGAATAACCAATGTTCGTCATTCGGCCAGCAACTATATGTGTGTTTGGCT
This sequence comes from Andrena flavipes, assembly GCA_963971345.1. Classification (NCBI taxonomy): domain Eukaryota; kingdom Metazoa; phylum Arthropoda; class Insecta; order Hymenoptera; family Andrenidae; genus Andrena; species Andrena flavipes. The sequence goes on from OZ020480.1 coordinate 66,088,880, forward strand.
ATTCGTCGATTATTTATCCAATGTTTGCGCAAGCTTCTGTACAAATGTTCGCATATTATGCATACAATTTCATTTGATAAAATAATTTAACGGTTTAGGGCAATATGGACATTCGTACAGTTATCTGAGCAATCAGCAGAACGTGCCGCTTCCTGGACAACTTCAGCCGACGCCACAGATTCAACCTAATTTACCAGGTCAAAGTGCTCAGCTTCACGTGTCGCATCATACTCCACCTGGAGGAGTTCAAACGGTCCATCAAACTCAAGTTCCTGGTTTCGGCCAATCAGGGACAGGTGGCCAACAGGTGCAAAATGTTGCGAGGGATTTCGTTGTTCAGGGACCATCTGGACTGCCGAGTCAACAATTGCATCAAGGACTTCACCAGAATCCTCCGAACCAGGTAAGTTTTTACTCATTTTTAGTAGACTATCCCAAAAGTAATAGAAGATCTGAAATAGACAAGTAAAGGAGATTCTGTTAGTATATGAGTTTATCTAGTTCGCGAACTAACTTTTAATATTTTTCTATAATACATCTACATTTAAAATAAGCAAATAGTTATAAAAAATATACATTAGATTTTCCACAAGAAATTCCCGAAACTCACGCCTGCCAACTAGGCATCACCCCTTAAAGGAAGCAAAATTAGCTCTGCCAAATTAAAAAATAAATATTGTTTAAATTTTAAAGGTAAAGTGTCTAGCCAATTTGGTTGTACCAGATACATATTTAAATTTAATATTTCGTCAACTTCTTCGTAAGGGTCGTTCACCCGAAAATTTTTCTTGGGATAAGAATGATTGAAATATTTCCGGCATATGTCAATATTAAATCATCCGTGGTTATTTCTGCCGTTACGCCTGGTAAGGTTATTTTTACATAAGGAAGGGAAACGGTTTCCTCATATAAATTCAAGATGAGGAATAACGTGATACGTACGTACATCCTATTCAAATACCCAGTGCACGTGATACGTGTTGTATATTTATGCCACCTAAACCGACCACACGCAATACAATAAATTTTGTGTACGCTGTTTGAAATTTATTTTTTATAGTCATTTTTATAAACAGTAGCTAATATTTGTGTTTCATAAAATAATTTTACGCATTTCGATGTTAAAAATATAATGTAACTTGCAAATAAGACTTCACGAAGCAGAATTTTTATTTTTTTAGAACCACACATTTTCAGGTCAAATCTGTTGTTTTAACAACAATCGAATTTTAAATAGTAGTGGTCGTTTATCTTTTAGAATCACAAGGACTTTTTGGTGAATATTAAATTAAAATATAGTTATAAAATTATGTTAGTATACTCCGTCATTCGTCCTGACTTAATTCAACATTACTAAATTACACCAAAAATTGACTTGCTTGTATCGTTGAGTGCAGGGGTCTAAAACTGATTTGTACTCACCTCAAGAATTATTTTACTGCGAAATTTGAAAGTTCATTTTCAATTTCTTATGTTAAAGCCTAGAAAATCTATTATTGAGTAACAAAATTCCGTACGTAATTAATATATAAATCAAGGTGTAGAGAACACTCTGTGTTTTTCTTCGTCTACCTATAGATGTTCTACCAATTAAATTGATAAGCTGTTTGATCGGTAGAAGATAACCATAACCTTTAGTAACCAGATGCGAATTTCTTGCGAACTTGTAACCTGAGGTGGAAAATGTGATGATGAGTACAAAGCTCTTATCAAGTATATATTGTAATGATTGGTAGCTGAAAGCTGATCATGAATGATATTTCAAGCATTATTACAAAACCAGCACATAATTTGCTCACTGTTCATTATTCCCAAGATTTATACTTAAACCACTTGACTAACATAAACCTTCCTGAAATCAGGCTCAAGCTACACAAGCGCAAAAGCCCCACGGCCTACCAATGCAACAGCATCAAGTAAGCAACGCGATGCAACCGTCGAGCCAGGCCTTCCAAAGTCCACAGCAGCTCCTGCATCAGAACCAGAACCATCACCAGAGTCCTAGGTTCGCCCAGCAGCACGCCCAGAACATGCACCAGCGGCAACTGATCCAGCAGATGCACCAACAGCAGCTATCCGGCCAGCAAAACAGCCAGGCAGGTGTCAGAAACGTGCAGCAGACCTATTTCTCGAACAACGTGTCCTACCAGCAGTACCAACAAGCCAGGCAGGCCATGTCAAGGTCTCAGATCGACTTGCCCAGCACCTCGAGGCAGACACAGGAAGTGAGGCTTTCCGGCCAGGAGGTTTACTACCACTACGCCCAGGGCCGGCCGAGGTACGGCGTGCCACAGGTGTACATGAAGACGGAAAGTAACCAGGAGGTCGAGTTCCAGCGGCGAAACTCGATAAAAGGTATCGAGAAAGCCGCGTCCCAGCCGCAGCTCTGCTACGAGGACGAGAGGTTGAACGAGCAGCCTAGAAACCCCGTGGACACCATGAAGACCCTCACGGTGGACCCACTGGACAAAGAGAGGTACGAGATCACGGTGGAGAACCACGGACTCGGCGAGTTTGGGAGGAATGATTCCCAACGGAAGGACGACTATAGGCCGGAAACTAGCTTCGGCATACGCAGAGACGAGCCAATTAGATGCTCGAAAAGGGAACAAGAGCAGTTTGGAGTTCCGAGCCAGGAGGGTCAGGAATCTGAGGGGGCCTCGGTGCAAAAGAGGATCGAGGAGCTGCAAAAGAAGGCCGAGGAGAATCATTATGGCTCGAAAACGCCGAAGGAGGCTATGGAAGCAGACGCGGCGAGAAGTTCGGCTGTTCCAAAGATCGGGAATGGCGACGGATCGAAACGAGTGGAGAACCAATATACAAAGGATTCTACTGTGAAATTGGAGAGTAGGAAAGACGAGCTGGAGCACGGTATCAGCCGATTGAAGATCCAGAATCAGGGATCTGGATCGGATTACGACAAAGCTGGACAGAGTTCCTCGAATGTTGACTCGGGGAGGGGCTCCGCTGTTTATTCCAGCGGAAGGCGACCACCGCCCGAGGACCAAGCCCACCCTCCAGGTTTGTTATTTCAACTTTACTTGCATTTCTTTGGCGGGGATGAATATTTCATGCGACTTGAAAGTATGAGGAGAATCCCTTTGTCTCGGGGAAGTTCCACGAATATGCTTATCGTACATAAGACGCTATTGGAGCGTGGAATAGGAAACGAAAATCGCCGGCCATTCTTATGTACCTAACTTGTAGGAATAGACTTAACCCTTTACACTCCAAGCACGCTACCTTTGTAACATAACTTTACCTACCTTTAAAATATTTTGGTGATTGTTATAACAGCAGCTTAAAATTTAGTCCCTTTGAAATTAATGAAATATATCATACTATCAAGGCGGCAAATAAACAGAAAGACGTACTTTAATATGTGAAACAAATTATCCGAAAGTATAGGTATATGATTATTGGTCATTTGAACAAACCAAGAAAGACAAGCATTTATATTATATGCCTTTCACAACCATTCGTAACAAAAAGTAATAATTAATAACATTTCCCAAAATAGTGATAATAAGAACTCCTCGTTTTAATTTCTTTTTGTATTTACAACAGTGCAAGATTCGGAATGGGTGGACATAGTGGAATCAGAGCTAAGGAGTATTCTAGAGCCGCGAGATGTCCCTGCAATGGCGCATTCCACTCTGTCTGAAAGTGTATCATCAGTAACGCCACCACTGCCGCCGCTCTCGCCACATGAAAGTCCCAGAGCGCCGAGAAATCGATACACGGCGAGGTAACGTTACTTCAAACAGATCTCTTCGTCTCGTAACAGATGTTAGTTCCGGCCACTGCCCCAGGCTACTTCCGATTCTTTCTACTCCTCGCGCAGATCGAAACACCGATATCGATGCGCCAAAGCGACCAAGCGATGAAACTGTTGAAAATAGACAGGCCACAGCACTCTTTCGGGTACGGGTAGAGGGATGCATATTGGGCTGGGGTTCGCTCGAATCAATTTATTCTCTAACCACTTTTCCTTCATTTCACGCTATTAAAGTTTCAATGGTATTTAAATAAGTACAAATTATATAAAAATACATAAAATCTCTATTCCAATAATGGCTGGATATATGTATACAGAACATATTGATATCCGTAATAGAAGCAACTGGATTATCATAGTGCTTCTTTAAGGGGAAGTTCTGATTTACAAGAAACATCACCAAACTGTTACTGATTTTGTTACACCTACAAATATTTTTTAGTGGCGGAAATTCGTGTTCAAATTAAATGAAATGGAAATTACTTAGTTGAATAACTCGACAATGACTGGGGGTAGAAAATAATGATAAACAAGAAAGTTGCATACCTGTAATTAAACATTAATTTTCTATCATTTTTTGTTCCACGTTCACCCAGCATTCTTAGAATGCTATAGGCTTCATTTTCCATACTGTTATACAGAAGTAAAATAACATTTCGTTATAAATTCCCTTAACTTTATAGAAAATTTACCATAATCAGTTTGCAGGCTTGCAAGTATCGAATTATCCAATATTTCACAGTTCTCTAACAATGAAAGTGATCAAGGTACTTGAACAATACCGCCCATGTTGCTTTAGTAGCCTCTAATATTTTATATAGGGTAACTTAACACCAATCTTCAGTATTGTAGCATGACGTTGATTATTTACAACTTATAAGGTGAATGCACAAAATTCAAGTCATGAATTTGGTTAAAATTTTAAACACAATTAGTGTATAACATGTACAGGGTGTTCGACAAAAAGTGACAGAAAGTTTAAGGGGTGATATTACATGTCAAAATAAAACGAAAATCAAAAATGACTAGATTGCGTTTGTGTCTACCTTTCAGTAGTTTGTAGCAGAAAGCTAACAAACCCTCAAAATGACAAAAAATTATTTAAACACAGTAGGTACAGAACCCATAATTTTATGATCCCTATTTTGCAAAATATTATCAACTCATAGGACAACTCTTACATTATATAATTATTAAAACTTCCAAGCCATAGTTCCATTTTAAGCTTAAAAAACAAAAGCTGCAGAAAATTTAAAATAATATTAATTATATTTCTCACTATTAAATAACCCATTAAAAAACATTGTAAAAGAATAACAAGAAAAAATACCCAGTAGAAATAAAGCTACTTTTCTTTAACAATTAAAATCTTCAAACTAAAACTCAATTTCAGATCATTAAGGGTTGGTAGCTATTCTGCATGACTTGGTTGAATCTTAGAAGAGACGAAACTTTGAACCAAATCTTTTCACGAAACTTTGAAAAGTGCGTTGCATGCATTTAAGGGAGAGTAATTGCTCGAAAATTAAAGGTCTCTTTGGAAATTTATTAAAAGCAAATTACTTGATGAATCTTTTTGAAACTTTCAGTACTCTGTTTTAAATAAATTTCAAAAAAGATATTCGTTTAACTCGAATATCCGATAAAAAGTCCTGAAAATTTCTAAAAGTTTCAGTAAGTAGTTCGCAGTCAATATATTTCCAAAGATACCTTTACTTTTGGAGCCATTACCCTGTTGTCTCCCCTCCCTTAACTGATTACTACCCATGGCGTGGATTTCCGCAACATTTTAACCAAATCGATGACCCAAATTTCATGCACACCCCCTGTGGTACATTATGTACTAAATAACTAGTGGCAGGCTGATCGTTAAATGTTGTCTAGTGCTTCCCTGATAATTAACGGTCTTCCTTAGGCTTTCTCGGCAAACTTAACAAGTGCATGTTTGTGGGCCTTTTAGTTTACCATACGGATCGAAACCTAATTACAGCGATTACAGCAAGGCCATGGAGAAGAGGGGGTTCTCGAGCAGCTCCAAGCATCGTGGTGCTTCGACATCCAAGAAAGAAGTTGCGAAGAAGTTTTCCCATCGTAAGTACATTTTTCTCCCTTCATCCCCCGTATTCCTTGTCGCTCACCTTATAATTCTACAAGCATGTTATCTGTTCAGTTTTCGGGATAGAAACAGCCGACTTAACTTCGACAACGACTGGTCTCGATTTGGACTCCATGTTGGACAGGAGCGACTCCGATTTAAGCACGAACGACGCGAGGACCATTAGGAAACAATTAGAGGGACTGGAAAATATGTACAGTGAGGTGAGATATGTTTATTTCCTAAAAATTTGATTATCAGTGGTGTCTAGGCCACGCGTCATTTTAAAATTGATGGTTCTATGAACTGTTTTATGTCTCTTGCTAACCAGTGCTCTGATAATCACAGTTCGATAAAATTTGATTTTTTTCGGACTTATAACATTCAATAGGCATTTCTTATAGGTTTTAGTGCATATGTATATCAAGGGTCTAGAAAAGGCAAAAATTTGAACTCGATATTCTCGAAAACTACCGAGTTTTGTACGCTATGCTTTCATCACGTTATTATACACCTTTTACACTGACTATAAATCACTGATCTGAACCGAGAGCACTCCCATGTTGAAAGTATCGTTGTTTTTTTTTACGCTGTACCGAAACCACTTTGTTGATGAGCGCAGGTATTGAAGCTGCTCGGCGGAAGTGTAAAGAAAAGACGAAAGGCTAGAGGCCTTGCCAGCTATGGTTCCGTCTCGTCATTGCCGACGTCATCTGTCTCGTCCAGGCCCGTCACAAGGCATCACGACAAACGTAGATCCCACGCGATCGACGACAGGATGAAGAAAGCCAAAGACATCAAGGTCAGTCGCTGAAGATAACTTCCCATGCCAATGATCTCGTCCAACCATCAGAATGGCTCCTTTCAGAAAGGAATATACCTACTTATTGTGCTTTTTGTAACTTCATGCCTTTTTCTCTTGACATAGTCGTAAGGTTTAGATACTTTCATAGATTTCAGTTAAAGTCTCACTGGATAAAGATAAGAGACTTTATTACAATAGGCAAGAAATGTATATACCTACTGATGAAGAAACTTTAATTTCTCTACTTTTAATAAATTTTGACGAATTAAATTGTTCTTCATAAAAGGAAGCACAATGTACGCACAGTGAATGTGTAGTCCAATAATGATAAATTAGTTTACATAAAAGTAGCTGTGGCTGATGGTTATTTCAATGTTGTTCAATCGTGTACGTAATATGAACCTTGAACACAGGTTCAATTTGATTTTTTTTCGGAATACACGCCACTGTATATTATTCACGGTCACAACTTCATTCTTTGTTCATAGAAAAAACTTGTTGCTATATTTACAGAGCATTAACAAACGTTTCCAACGGTTAGAGTCTCACGTAGTTACACTTGCCAGATCCGTGGCACATCTTAGTTCGGAGATGAGAACGCAACATTTAATGATACAGGTGAGAGAATCTCATTAATGTTTAAAATTAAACATTTACCTTGCAGCGCATTTTATGAGGGAATCGCAGAAACTACATGGATTTGCAATCCTGCAAAGTTTCCAAAAAATCGGAATTCTATAATAGAATATATTTTACTATATTCTTAATAAAATTTTTCATTTTCATAAAATTGTTTGTTTCTTACCAAGAATATTTCGTATTTTTCATATTAAATTTCCTCGAGAATTTTGGTTTCTTTCAAATATGTTTATATCCTCAATTATCTTCAATGGTTATTGGAATTTTCACTTTTCCTCTTATATTTTTATTTGCTGCACACTCTTTCATCATGTGTTTTACTCATAGTTGTAGATTGCAACTGCTACATTGTGTACGTTCAGTTCCGAAATTATTGCTACAAGCGCGACGTGAACGCAATTCCGTTATGGTGCCGCACCACGAAAGAAACCCATTTTTATAGACGCCGATATAGAAGCAGACAAAATCAGTAACTACTAGGTTGCCAACTATTGATTCCGTAATAACAAATATTTTAGGTAATTCACATAATAATTGAAAATTGAATGTACAGAGTGTAAAATTAAGAGTGTCAAAAGTTACTTAATATCAATAGAAAATTTGAGAGATACAATATAGTTTGATTTACAATTTTATTTCATTCTTGGAATTTGGAATTTCTCCAATAACCGAAGAATTGTCGTAGCATAAACATGTAAAAGTAATGAGAAAAGAGCAAAGTAGACGAAGAGGCAATCTCGAATTTCCAAAACTCACTACTACCAGGTTTTCGCAGGAAATGGAGAACATAAGGGGCGAGATTGCTGCTCTCAGAACACAGACGAGCATGGCAATGGTGAGATCGCAGTCCCAGCCTCTGATCAAGGACTCCGAGTTGCCAGCCCTCTCCAATCCTTCGAGGGTGAAAAAGCTTACCAAGTTCTTCGGCACGGAACCACCTCTCATCAGACTGTTCCTGAGGGAACTTGGGTATGAGGTACGAAACTTGAATTATTATCTTCTTTAATTTGATTTGTTAACAAACTTTATCTAATTTTGAAATAGATCGGTCAAGGTGTCAGTAAGTAATTAGATAAATTCCATTACTCCTCGGTGATGTTACACATGTTATTAACAGTTGTGCCCGATTAAGTTGATACAAATTCATCCCCATTACTATTTTTTGCTTGCTTAAAACAAATTTCAGTTCCCTAATTCCTATTGGATCTTCAAGAAAATTGCGCTAATCGATTTCTTGTGTTTCCCTGATGAAAATGATACCAAACCCGGCAAAATTTGGGTTATAATTAAGGAAATTGCATAAAAAATGCAATCTGCAGAATTTAAAGCCAACTTCGTTAAAAATAGTAATAAAACACCATAATAAATTTTTTCGTAAAGGAAATAGAATATCTTCATAGTGATGACATTCTTCAGTATTTACTGCACTACATCATCCCATGTGAAATTGATAATTTTTTGCACTTGGTATTACGAATTTTGATGTAATTAAAATATGACGTACAATCCACGTGAAATTAGGGTGGGGCTACGACAGCATTTTCCTACTTTTTAATTTCTTTAAAAACTTAAAAAATACAGGCCATCAAAGTTATATTTGCGAAAATTTAGTACTATATTATTAGCTCTATTCTATATACCTAATATTCTTACATCTCTTCTCTCCACAGTTTTTAACACAATACAATAATTAATTTAATAAGTAAACAAAATTGGCTGAATTACAGTCAAGACTTACCAAGAATTACCACAATTTATTAGCATAGCATTTCCAAAACCTTCCACATGTAAATCTAGAACATATTTTACAAAATAATTTACCCTTCCTGCATTATCTCGTCAGCAACAAATTTCCATTTTAAGTCACCGTTCTGAACATATGAAACGATCCTTACCATTTTCAGAAATACGCAAACGCGTTTGAAAAAGAGAAAGTCGGAATGGTGGAGCTTCCTTACTTAAGCGAGGAGCGGCTGCAGAAAATGGGCGTCCCCTTGGGACCGAGGCTAAGAATTCTTCAAGAAGCAAGGATATCGGTGTGCAAGGATCCAATTTATGTAGTCTGAGTTCCACAGGACTCGTCGCTTCGGGATGAAAACGGAAGACGAGGAGCATCGATCCAAATGGAAGGGCACAGGAAACCAAGTCCCCTAAGAATTTGTTTCTTGTTGTCTCGCTAAAGACGCTTGGAAATGAGCCTGACGTGGTGCGCGCGAGGCCAATTTACCTCGTTTTACAGGGTTCCCTTCCCAGAATAACTGCTAAATGTAAGAATGGACAGCTTTTCAGATAAACGGTTACCTAAGAGTCACTCAGAGCACAAAGGAGTTTAATAATAAGACTAAGGCACGGTGGAGAATATGTAATAAAGAAACGCAAAAGGAGTTGTTCCCACTTTACATGCGCTTGTGTGTGTGTGCTACAGTAGTTCAAAGGGTTCAAATGGTGAAACTCAATTCAAGCAAGAATTGTCATCAATGTGACGCTTTGAATATGTTACTGACACTGTGTGTTTCATGTCTTGTATGAAATGAAAGAAATGTTCATCACGAGTGTGTTACTAACACGTTCATTTGGTATTACACTGTATACTTTTTGTACTGTATACTGAAGATTCAACTGGAATGATGGCTGAAAATGTTGTTACTCGTGAATGTTTAAAGGCTACTCGATTTCGATTCTATAATTTATTATAAATTATTTACAAGCTCAACATCGTCACGTTCTATTTAAGTAAAAATAATAGACGTTTTTTTCACTTATAAATCTCACGTAGCCCTAAAATGGATCAAAGATAAGGACTATTGTTAATCAAAATATGAATACCTTTCATGGTATTGCTGGCAAATCTAAGAGTTATTTTTAGTTATTTATGCAAAGAAAGTAATCTTTTGCTTAGAGATAATAGAATTCTGACTGTTCGTGTCACGATTAAATGAACAAACAATTACAAGGAATAATAGTATACGCTCTTATTTTGTACATTTATGGTTAATTAATCGTTTAGCATGAGTATGCTTAGGATGATTTCTTGTTACACAGACTGTGCTGTAGATTTTCGATCGATCGAGTCGACGATATAATTGAAGCGTTAATTAGTAGGTACGAGAATCGATTCGATTCGGTTGAAATAATCACGATAAAGCTCAAGCAGTTAACGTGAACTAGCATGGAAGCATTGAGAACAAAAAAGCAAAAACGAATTTGCCAAAGAGACGTGCTAACGTCATCGACGAAGTGGCGTGCCCGAGATTTTCATTGGAAGGGGCAAACGAAATTGCTTTTCAAAGTTAGGTATTACCCTCAACTCCGTTAATTTAACGTTTATTGTATTTCCACTTGTAATTTTCCAAGAACCTTGATTATAATTTCCATGAAATTGGCAAATTCCCTGAAATTGTTTTTTGAAATATCATTTCTCTCCTGCGCCACATTTCAGACTTTCTTTAAATAAATTTCAATCCATAACATTAAAATAAGTACATTCGTGGGAATGTGGAAAATATTTATTTGGATGTGGTATTGTTTCAAGTTTCTTATATTTCTATTTATTTCCATACAATGATTCTTAATTCGACTTATTGAACAAGTAGTGAAAAATTCATTGTTCAAGGAAGAAAATTAAAAAATAAATCTTAGTTTAATCGGCATTCACAGTAATATGTTACTGATATTTCTATTTTGGCGTTTGGAAAAGTTTGAATGAAAGATAATTTGAATTTCGGTCGCACGACCACACGCGTAATGTTGATACCAAAGAATCGATACCTGCTCCTGTGCAATGACGATCACAACGACAACAATCACTGCCAGTGATCGCGATTACGCAAAAAGGAAGACATGCCACTTCAGTTCTCAATTGATGATGTCAGTTCTTATCGAATTCACGTCGAACGCGATCTACTATTAATTGTAAAGTAGATGTTAATTCACCGAGAAAGATAATTATTAATTTGTTATAAAGCCTCGTTACACGTGGCACCGTTTTAATAGCTAATCCCACCTCCACCCATCCTTATTTAGTAATAATTCCTTGTTTCGTTGAATTATATTTTATAGTTGGTGCTTTAAGACACTGCCTGGATTATTGCTTTCTTTGCTGTCGACACTGAGTTTTGTACAGTTTCTTGTTTGTAAGAATGTTTCAATTGCGACACGATTAATAATATTATTAATATTTGTATTATTATGATTATATTATTGTGTTGTTAAATCTTGTATTTAATAAACCATTCAAAGAAATCTTAAGCAGCTTTATTATTCGTTTCGTGAATTCCTTTCAATTTTTCAGCTTATGGACACTTCTAAGGTCGTTTTATACTAATTTTAGATCTATATATTTTCCAGAGCAAGGTAGATGTCAGATATTGATATCAGTGTTAATTTTTAACGATGTTCATTTTTTAATGTTTTCAATATTCTGAGCATTTTTAACGATTACGAGAATTTAAGTTGGAACTCTAATTTTAACTTATACGTTAGGTATCAGTAACAAGTTTGAAACGTAAAATACCCTTTCAAACCTAGTTGACCAAAACAGCCTTTCTCTATTTAATTCCAATATATTTGCCAAGTCCAAAAATGTTCTAAACAAATATTATTCAGTTATAAATGCAGAATTAGTTCAGAAAAGAAATGCTTGAATTCCTGCACGATCGAATGCAGCCCCAATTTAAATGTAGTATTCGAATATAAAAGCTTTGATATGAATTTTATTCGAATACAGTCTTAATTCGTATGTGTCATTCGAATATAATCCAAATTCGCGTGTGATGGTACACGAATATAGTCCCAATTCGAAAGTATTCAAATATTGAATTATTCGAAGTTCAGTCCCACCCCTAACGTAGAACACAAAATTACCCAAGTAGTTTCATTGAATACCAGTTACAAATTTTATTTTTATCTACATATCTTCAAACGTAACATGAAAACTCGTGGCCTCTACGAAAACATGTTCTAAACTATCCGCTGCCTAGTTCCTCGTGAATCAACCGGCTCTTTCAATTGAATAATCGCATATTAGCTGTTATAATATACAGCGTGCAGGCCACCAAGTGATATGCTATTATGGTCCAAGACCTCGGACTGCCTCTAATCGACGCTGTCAACGATAATTATTTCGCTAGCGACCATCTGTGATCGATCGTAACAATGTCGTCTCGCATTTAATTGCTGAAAATTGCTCGCCAGACTAAACGACAGCAAACGTACCATTGAGCTTTATTAATTCAGTGTTCCGGGAACTTTTATCCACTCTTGACTCTTCACAATTAATTGAAGTTAAAAATTTCGTGTCTCGTTTGTCTAAGAATACCAAAATAATAAAAAACAATATTTATTCACTGACCTAAATAATCCATACATCTCACTCACCCTCGTCTTCCCTGAGTCGCTCTTATTTCTGTCTCATTCACTCCCACCCTTTGTCACTCGCAATGCTGTCCCTCGACTGTCGGCGAAACATAAAAGCGGATTGTCACCGGCGTAAATAACTAACAGCCCGAAGTTTGTGAGATGCCAGAATGTAGGGCCATCCACGATTCATGTCCCAATCGGACTCTGCATTTGGAACAGGAATCGAATCACTAATGTATTCGGGAAAATATACTTTGCAATTACACATTCGAGGGCTGCCCCCCCCCCCCCCCCAAGAGATAGGTAATTACCGTAAAGTAATGTAATATTTTATGAAGTACTATCTCCTACAAAAGTTTCATCAAAATCGGCGCGTGGCATTTAAATGATGCAGCTTTGTTAGCGAGACACCAGCGAGGAGCCACGCGTATTTGAAATTTCGGCAGAATCGACGTCGAGACTGTCTTCCGGCATCGTTAGGCCAGTTTTATCAGGAAATGCACAATTTAACAATTGTGTCCAATTATTTTTCCAGAGGCCTCGTGTTTCATTGGCCATCTGAGGCCGCGCGATGGCCCTTTAATACACCCAGCGACCGCACTCGAACGATCGTCGAACTCTTATTTCTGGCAGTCATGATTCAAACTGTCTTGTATCGCGTTATATGCCTTGAACGGTAACAGAGATGTGCCCGGCCAGATGTAACCTTCGCGGCTAATCCCTCGCACTCGGTGTCTAAAACGCAGCGTAATTGACTCGGTAGCTGGGAATGAGTGGCAGTTGAAAAGGGGTCAAGCGCCACGAATACGGAAAGGTTCGCTTTGCAGGTGACACATGGTTGTATGTTCATTTCATTTAATATAGACGTATGTTGCTGCAGAAGAAACATTTTGCGTGATTTTATTAAAATTCTGGATTTGGTATTTGACTATATTTTGTATTGATTGGGGTTGGGGCGATTCGAAGACTTATTATTTGAGTGCTTCGTAAGTACTCGCATGTTACGATTCCTCGAATATTTCAGTAAGGAGATGCTACACTCGATATAAAAGGTAATACTACACTTGAATATTACAGTATTGAAATACAACATTTGATTTCGGGCTGCATTCGAATATAACATTCGAATTCGGGCTGCATTCGAATACAATATTCAAATGCAATATTTGAATACAATATTCGAATTGGTACTGTATTCGAATATTCAAACACTGAAATTTTTATCTTGCCTTACTTTCCCCCGAAAAGCGGAAACGACTTTAGATATTCCTTCAGGCGTAGGAAGTTTCCGACTACATATCAGCTTTTCGGCAAATACTTTTTTGGTTCACTAGATAATGGTTTCCAATCTTCGAGAAATTATTTATTTAGTCATCTATCTAGTGTTGTATTTGGTATCCTAAATCCACTGATTGTGAGTAGTTAGTACACTAAATTCACTTCAAATCTTACAATAATATTATAATACATGATACTCATAGTAGTATAATAAAATGATATACATATTCTACTTATTTTTTCCAGTTTTTTAATTTTCAAAATATTCTCCATTATTCTACCCCTAAACCTTATACATTTAAAACTCCCATTATTTATCACCGCTTATTAATAATTAATAAGGTTTATAGGAGAAATGTACACTTATATGCTTGTACATTCAATTACAATTTCGCATCTAAAGTCGTAACGTGACTTAAGAGTAATGCAGCTTCAAAGCTGTGCGTTATGTGCAGACTGATATTGCACCAATGACCGAATTACGTTTAATAAACCTTATTGACTAGGATTACACGCAGCGTTATTGTTCATTAGAAATCAGAGGTTTGCATCAAGTTTGCACTGCAGAAACATCAGATGGAAATATCAATGTACACAAAGTTCACAGTCCAGAGTGAAACAATTCGAACAATTAAAATCAATACAGATCAATATTAGGTATTTAATTAGAAGGATTTAATTTCTTTGTTTCTTGTGTCATGAAACATTTATTTGCATATTCTTACATCGAGGGCAGTACAAAAATATAAAATGTTTGCAACTACATAGTCAATAAAAAATAATCTAATAGTTTGTTGCTTTTGGCAGATAAAGGCTGTACATCCTTAATGCTAAAAGCGTGTACAATAAAACAATATTTGCTACGACAAGGAAACAAAAATGGTTTTTTTAACAGTTGGCGATTAAAATAGATAATATGATTGACAGAACCAGAATTGATCAGTACTCATCTGATAGTACAATTCTTTATCTACTGCAAATATTTAATATTTTTTCCTTGATAATTTAAAACAAAGAACGTAATATCAAACGAACCTGCCAATACACATGTAACAAGCATAACATGTATTTTTAACAGTGCGGTTGAATGGCTATAAACTTTAATTTTAGTCATTCTAATCTTTGAAAACTGATGACTACTTTATACCGTTTCTATTGCTGCTGGTACGCATTCGCGACGCCAAAATATATAGTTGCATTTTACGAATGACATTCTATATTTTTAAAGAAAAATTATATATATATATACATATAGATGACAAAATAAGGAAATAATTCATTTTTTGATATTAAATCATTCACATCCAAGCAATCTGGCCGCCAATGAAACCTTCATGCATCAGCCGCGATGTTTTTTATAATTTTCTAATAATATTTTGATAATATATCAATCCACGAGTAAATAATATATCTATAAAAAATTAATTGATTCTGAAACGTAGTTTCGTGTAAATTTTGTTGAATTTAAGCTGAATTTAAGCCTTATCAAGGTGGCGTGTCGTTTTAAAAGTCGGGACACACTTATCAGTTCCGTGTCAGTTCCATTCCGGGGTGCCAGCGGGAAGAAGAGATCCTCTATGCCCTTTTTCTTCTTATCACTGGCAGGTCGGAATTATCAAATAATGTAAGTTTCAAGGATGCCCGTGGATCTCAAAACATTTTCAATATCTGAAATGTGAATTTACACAAATTATCCTAGTTCCCGCGCACTCAATATCATCACTCAAACTAATTTTTCAAAATTTGATGCCGTAATTAACTTCAAATAACGTAATCAAATCAGAGAGTACTTATACTCTTGCAGGACTTAATTTCAATCTAATAAAGATTTTGACCTCGGAATCAGATTCTGCGACCCCAAAACCCCAGAAGGACCATCTTCATAATGATAAGTGATGAAATGTGAACATACGGATTTTTTATTACGTTTTCGGCGACTCCGAGCACTGTGGAACGCCACTGAGACGGAACTGATACATGTGTCCAGAACTTTAAAAGTGCATTGTGCATTGTGCATTGTCCTTAGCTATAGGGGTCAAAATAATTTTTTTGTTTAGTTTTTGTCTAATCCACCTAAATTGTGACACTTGGTGGGTAAATGATACGTGCAGAATTTCAAAGTGATTGGACAAGGGGAACTCGTGCCGCATTTGAGTTAAAGTCTTGATGTTTTAATGATTTCACCTCAATTTAAAAAATAATTGTGTTCAATTATTAGTGAATACTTTTTAATAGAAGCACAATTTATTAAATGTATAATAATAATATTTGTGTATGACTTCCAATAATATACTACAAATCTGAATTTTACCATTAAATCTAGAGTACAACGCAGCGTCACAGGGAAAAACCGGTAAGGGTCGCTAAATAGATGTCTGGATTTTGCACCTTAGTAGCTGACTCACGTAGTAACGTGACGCAGACGCTGTTCTATATGCAAAGTCCAATTCAAGGATTTTAGAATACCCAAATGTTACTATTATACATTTAACAAATTGTACTTTTATTAAAAAATTTCATTTCCTCACCAAGTGTGACAATTTAGGGAGGGAGGGCTGAGACAAAAAAGTCGAAAGTTGAAAAGCGAGGACTCTACTGTGCATGCAGCAGCATATCTAAGTAGTTTGTTGGACCGACATTTTACTACATACTTTACTTTAATGTCAACTCTCAGGAAGAGCACTGCAGTGTAGACACACGTAACATATTTTCCGCAAGAATAACCGAGATTTCTGTCTTAACTGCTCTGCAAGCAATAATTCGCGGGGAAAAAATGCTGCGATGTAAACACTCCTGCAAGTTTATCGAGCAATAAATGTCGTAATTTATTGCTAGTGCCCACAAGGCATTTCAGATATAATATTTAAATACATCTCCATTATCCGCCTTATACAAATATTAAGAATATATGTATAAACATTTTCTTATTCGAATATTTGAATCCTCAAATATTCAGGGAATAATATTCGAATACTTCAGTAAAAATATTCGAATACATCAGTATATTTCGAATACTTCAGTATGCTTCGAATACTTCAGGTTATGAAAATCCCTTTGTTGTATCTTAATTATATTACTATTATTATAATTTACTTTTACTGTCATAGTTCTACATGTAGTTGTGCACCAATAATCAATCACATGTCTTATTACATTTCTCCGTATTCACATGAGAATTCAATGAGGTTCTGCTTTAACTCATTATTTATCATGCCCCTGCACGCTGTATGATTGATTTCTATGCAATCTTACTGAAAAATCCGAATCATTTGAAAACGTAGATGTTGCTAAAGTTATACACCGCATTGTATTATATGTATTCCCAATTCTTGATCCAGCCCAAACATTCAATATCATCTTTTCTGAAAAAGAAACCCCAAATCGAAAAGTCTTATTCCACATTTTTAACTGTTTTTCATGAAGAATCACCACTTTCCGAGTTACACTATCAGTCGCAAGACACCCTGCAGATTATGAACACGTTAAAATACATAGTCTTATGGGAGAACTTAGTAGATACGAATGTAGAGCTCCAGCACGATTCCCTGAAGTGACGCATACAGATCTCTCGCTGTTAAGACACAATCTCAATTGACTTATGGCCCCGCTCTATGCCCTCCTGTTGGTCGTACATAGTTTGCCTTCTGGCCAGAGAGGCAAGTCTTCTCCTCATTCCGCAACGACCATCCACCGAGGATGAACCGAAACAGTAAACTCCTCTTCGCCTTCCTGCTCGCAGCCCTGTCCATGATCTACGCGGAACAGGTGCCATGGCGACCGTGTCCTTCCCTTGATTGTGAGTATTGATCGATGTTCGATTACTTGAGCCATGATTGGCGAGAAAAAAAAATGAGAATCGGTGAATCACTAGACAATCACTGTGCACAAAATTCTCGTAACGAGACAGTTTATTGGGGGCCACAGGGATGTTCTTCGGAATTTATTTACGAAATTACGCGAGTCTTGACTACTTGGAGAATTCCACATTTCGTTTAGATGTGATACTTATGCTTGATACTTGAAGTACCTGCAATTAAATTCGTTTGAAATTAAATAGTAATTACGCGATTACTGCGTCCAATTTGTAAATAAAATTTGTAAATTTTCTCACTTAATAGTGTAAATGTATAATGAATTTCGCATATTTTATTGTCTGAAACAATATTTTTTGTCCAGTCTGTCCACTTTTTGTCCACAAAGCAGAATATTATCTACCTCGCAATACACTATGTATATTTATCGTTGGTTGAAGGGATGAAGTAGGATATGAAAACTGTAGAAAGTTTGCTTCGTGTTTACATACAGCACTCGGGTTTTTGATACAAAAAAACTTGTTGGCCAAAGGGAGGATATAAAAAGTGGTTCCCAAATGTGTTTCCAGGGATTATTTTCGTCGACTTTTACTGCGTAGACAAGTGCATTAACAAAAACGGCGATTGTATCGTTCAAGATGAAGTTTATACTACTTAAAAAGAAATACGAGTGAAGTTTACT
Source organism: Andrena flavipes (assembly GCA_963971345.1). Taxonomy (NCBI): domain Eukaryota; kingdom Metazoa; phylum Arthropoda; class Insecta; order Hymenoptera; family Andrenidae; genus Andrena; species Andrena flavipes. The sequence goes on from OZ020480.1 coordinate 66,107,327, forward strand.
GATTGGTTATCTCTCCAATACAAAAATCTATGTATCAATGTATTTACGAAATTATTGCAAAATAATTAGGCACTTCAGGAAATGTCCACTTAAAGCACAAACTTCACAACACTTGCTGTAATCTTCCCTTAAGATATTTTTCACCTTTCATGTCCCAGCATTTAGTCCCCCCCCCCCTCCCCCCAAGAACGAAGTAATTTTGGAAGAGCGATGATTATATACATATTTATACATATTAGAAATTTGTCACATCTGTGATTTACGAAAATCTACAGTTTATAATGAAGTAATTTTGAAGTCATTCTAGAGGAGTGATAATTGTTAAATATTCTAATGTATAAATACTCCATGATACTTACAATTTTCATAAATTAACGTTATTATATACATATAAATTCATGAGGTGATTAGTTACAACGTCCTGTTAGATAAAAAAAAATATTAAGGTTGTATTTATTTAAAAATTACAAAAGAACCGAACCCTGCCCTATAAGAGGAATTAAAATTTTCCTTATAATAAACGACGAAACTATGAATTGATTCTGCAAAATTAATATTGTAGTTTTCATAGATAAAGTGTTTGTGATGCTGACGAGTGACGTCTTCTGTGATAAACTTGCAGTGTAGATAGTAGGTATGTTATTCACCCGTTCGCATCAGACGATGTTATATCATTCTACATTTAATTTCATTCCTTTACTGGGAAAAGTATGGCTGAAGATTTATAAACATTTTGAAATGTATAAAATTGGGAAAATGTTTATTAATAGGAATTTATTTTGTATTTCATTTTAATGTCAGTTTCCGTTCTTTAATAATTAATAAGGGTTATCACTTTACAGTTTTTACTAACGCTGACTATGCTAATATTTTATTATTTTACTATTTAATTAATAAGGGTTATCATTTCACAGTTTTTACTAACACTGACTATGCTAGTATTTGATTAAAAGTACTTATGTGGTTGTACAATTACAATTTATCCAATTTTTTCAACGAAGTATGCAGAACTTGTGTTACCTATACTATATTAACCAGTGGGCACTCCCGAACGTTCACGGGTGCCCGTGCCCACCAAGAGGTGTACATTCCACGGCAATGAAATAAGACATGTGAAAAATTTCAGCGTTCCTAAAATTAGCAGTTGGTATCTACAATTACAGCGATGCTTTTTACAAAACTCATCAGCTGCAAATAATTGAATAAGTACCTAATGAAGTATTTAGTGACTGCATTCTCTTTTGCTGGGCCGCTGCTATTAATTTTGCATTAAAAGTAACAGAATAAACATCTGAGAAATATTGAATATATCAGAATCTAGTTAAGTATATAAACTAAAAATTGTTTCACATATGTATAAAATATGTCTTAAAATTTTCTTAAATAATACGGGAAAACTGTTTGGCCGATCCAAACCACTGTAAGTATATATTATTCATGATATTGTATTTAATATCAGAAGTCTAACACAATGTGGAGTAAGGCCGATAATGGGGTATAAGGAAGGATTTATGATAAATGGTAGTAAATGTATTAATAGTAAGCGCAAAGTTCATGTCATATCGTAAGCGGGTGTCACTTTGTACTTCTTTATTTCCCTGTGTAAAAGAGATTGTCACAAAGTTAACATTAAGTCACCCTCAATGCGGGGTGACTTTGTGACAACTTCAAATTTTATTTCACACTTAACTATAAAAGTAATCATTGATATGTCTTAACCCAAGAAAGGACTCTGTTCATTGAAATATTGGTGCAATAAATTAATAAGACAGTAGCTCAATTTAAAATAATTTATAACTGAACGCCGACGAAATCAGTATATTTAAGTAAGTTAATCATGTATTGTAAAAATTGAATTAAAAGGCATTTATTTCGATTTCAGCCGCTCCTCCATCCAACTGTACTATACATGAAGTATACCTAGATCCCTGTAAAGAGGCTGCAGAGGGAAAACCATGTAAACTCAAGAGAGGCATTGTTGGAAATTTGACTTACCATTATACACCTGGTGAGTTACCCAAGCTACTATAAGCTTTTCTACAAGGAACTAAATACATAAAGAACATACTTTTGGTAATAAATTTTTTTTATAATGTGACCCTCATTTTTCTGAAGTTTATTTTTATATATTTTAAATAAAATATGGACACGTGAAGAGTAGAAGTGAAAAATAATAAATACCGAAATGATTTCTTGTAACTTTATTGTAACATTAGAATTATGGTACCAGGAATAACATATAGGATACATTTTATTTCGATTCTTTTGACCGATCTGGACCAAATTTTGCATAATTACTCTCTAAAATCCTGCGGAAAATATGGACTACCATGAAATCTGGACCTTCCAACCTTTTCTCCTTATTTAACCCCCTTGACACGGGGACAATCACGGGCACGCCGGGTGTTTTAAGCTAATCTTATGTAAATGTGTTAGAATCAGCAAAGTCGTAGAATTTCTAATAAAAAGTAATTAAATCAACATTTATCATTGAATTGTTGAAAAAAAAAGTTCTTTGTGATTTAAAATTTTGAAATACAATCTTACAACCCCGTAAATAGTGTACTGTAATTGTGTAACACATGTAATACTATGTTCCAGGTTTCTCGTCAGACAAAATGCAGGGTCGAGTTTTTTGGGCAAGTGAAGTAATGGACATTCCATTTTTGGGCATGGACCCTGATGCTTGTTTAGCAACTACGTGTCCACTTGTGGAAGGACAAAGGGGCACCTACGTGGCGCACATAACAATTTTGAAAAAGTATCCTGTTGTGAGTAAATTAATTCTAACATAATTTCTTATATTAAAATAAAAGGATGTCGTATGTGACTTTTAGCTTTAAAAAGTAAAAAATCTTCGTAAAAGACCTGTGTTCTAACATCGAATAATCAAAATACTTATATTCCTATATATAGAACTGGTTCAAATTCGTGGTTTTTTATTTCCCTGTCATTATCTGCAATTTATGAGTGAAGACATATTTCTCATAATTTTGAAATATACAACTTTTATTAGAATACAAGTCCTTTTATAGAAACCGCAGGAACACAAGGCATAAGTTTTATAATAGTGTGTTCCACACAGTATTGCGTTATTTTCGGCTCTGTTGATTAAAAAAATTTGGGAAGTATTGAATTTTATAAGATATCCAATTGTAATACATATTTTCTTATTGTTCTTGTTTCAGAGGATGTATAACCTCAAGTGGAAAATGTGGAATGAGCAGGGACAGGAATGCTGTTTTATGATTCAAACTAAAATAGTAAAATAACGTTAACTGTTTGTGATTCATCGTCCCATGGCGCTTAATTAATTGTAATTCGCGATTTGATAACTTAATTGAATAAAGGCAATAAAAACCTAACCCAAGCCTTTCCTATTGCTCGTTGATTCGTTTGCATTTTTAATTCTAAAGAAAAATATATGTGAGAAATATTTTGGAATGACCAGAATTCCAAGGTTCTGGGGTAAGTGCCGTGTGGGTTCATCACAATACAATCCTGTTACCCATAGTCCTCTTCACAGTGCTTACTGGAAGCACGCTTCCACTGCACAGCGAATTGTGAAAAGTCCACCTCCACAGCAGCGCCCCCACCTGGATGCGCGAAATAAGAAAGGAACATAACAAAAATATCAATCAAATATATAATCCTCTCTATAAATGTTGACGATATATCGTAACATATCTCAACATTATTATCAGTGGAAGTAGCAAAGTTCGTGCAAAAACATATTCGCCCAAATTAAATATTTAATTTATACAACGCAAATACAATTTTATTAGAAGCTTTAATTTATTATGCATAGAAACAACTATTTCTGTGAGAAATTGTAAGCGTATAAAAATGCATAGCATTCAGAGAAACATCTTGGAAATCTGTTAGGAGTACTTAGTCACTAATGTTCTGTTTTTATTTGTACTTTACTTTTTTCGCTACACACTACATATTTTAATCTTATTGTAAACTATAAGCAAAAACAATAAGTCAGTGAGTTTTACTGTATTTGTTTCGAAGTTTACTAAAATACAGATGAAAAAATTATACTTTATTGAACCGAAAAACAAATTCTTCTCCGCGAGAAACATTAATTTCAAAATCGTGTAGAAAATCCAATACGATGCATTGCACTTATTATGAATTTCCACATTTATTTTCTATGTTATTAATACATTTAACTAATTGCTAACTAACAATTATCTTTCATGAAACAACATTTGTTGCCCCACTATTTATTGACAATTCTTTATCTACTTGTTCTCAGTATCTGACTGATAGACATATTTGATAACATTTGTAGTTGCTTATAGAAAATCTATTCCTTGGCTGGAATAAGATATTTGAAAAATTAGAAAAAGCGAGTAAAAAAGAATCGCTGCGGATAGGATTCGAACCTATGCGGGAAAAACCCATTGGATTTCGAGTCCAACTCCTTAACCACTCGGACACCGCAGCTTATGCCGTTAAGCTCGCGAATGTTGAGTAATATGTATAATTATTCATTTACAAGCAATATTAATATAAAAAAAAATTACACACTACACTCATTATTTATTTTTCCCCGGTAAATCATTACTATAACGAAGCGTATAAAAGAGACTCGAACGGGGAAATGTATATTCACGGCATAATGTCTATCACTGCACATATGTACATGCAATATGTATGTACAATTATTGACTTAAACATTACTAAATATTTTATTTGATTCAGTAAAACAAATATTTTTCGTTATACTTTCCTATTTTATCTTATCCCACACAAAGTGTCCGAATAAATACGTGCAACTAATATCACAGACGAGGTATAGGATAGACCTATCAACCAATGTATTTTTCTGTCACCGGTTTGGGGGGTCCTAGGACCCCCCTACCATTTTAGTGTCGCATGCAACGTTACCGGTGAAGTCTCGAAACAGATGGTAACGCTACGCGTGGTAGGAAGTAGAATACAACACGCGTAAAACTAGGTCGTTCGAAACCCGCGATTTACAAATGATTCTGTTAGAGTAACAATATAAAAATCAGAGAAAGAAGGATCACAACAAAACAAGAACATATACGCCTTTTAACCACGCCGTCCTATTCGACTTTATTTAAAGCAAAACAAATTATTTTAATATAAAAATTTATACAAACAACATTATACGCGTGCTTTTGGGTCGGGTAGGAACAATCGAATAACATTTCAAGTTACATATTTTATTCTCACATTTCACCAAAGTATTACAACTCAAAGAAATTCTTATACAATCGCAGCTATTGGCTCGGTTCTCACCGATTACCAGGTCTCACCGCGAGGTTGCTGCATTTTGAGACCCGTAGAGAGATAGATGGAATCATAGTTCCGTCGATCTTCCTGTACATGAAACCCTTAGCCTACTAAACCAAAGAGATGGATGTAAACAAAGATCCATCGATCCCTTCGGTTCAGATATCGAATCGGAGATGAGGAACCAACAAAAGGTTCATCCCGAAAAAAAAAACTCTTATCCCATCCACCCTCCATTATAATCAACTCATCGCGTCACGCATTGCAAGCAATGAGGGAAGCGGCAATCTCACTCTACTATTTAAAAAAAGATCCGCGGACGCGAAAGAGTTTTTACAATTTCATAGTCTTAACAGACTATGCTTCGGTATATTAACCCTTCATTCACGAAGGGTTAATTACGACTTTAGACAGCTGTGAAAAGCCGTAATACCAGCACAGTCTGTCGTGCTTCAGAAGTCGAGCCACCTTGCGCGAAATCGAAATCAGTGGTCGAAGGCGAATTGTATTTCTAGAAAAGTGCGTTTGGCACTCTTATATGTAAAAAGAATTTTTAATAGATGTCGCGGACGCGAAAGAGATATACACTTTCCATTCTCGTCCATGTCCCTGTACGTACGTAGGTCTTTACAATTCTCTTACTTAAATCTAAACGCACGATTTCCTGAAAATCTTGCGAAAATATATGAACCCTTTGAACTTTGGTTGCAATATTTAGAAAGAAAAGGCTACTATGTTCTTTCAAAAGATTTTAATTTTAAGTCCAAAGGGTTAATAAGTGTATACACGCCGCGGGGTATATAGGGGTGGCTCTAATTCGAAAAAGGAGTAGCAACTTTTACGCAAGTGCATTTTTGAATAGATGTCCGGACCGAACCAAGCTCACCGAATGTGAGTTGGTTCTCAAAAATTAGCCAGGTTCATCGGCCATTTCGAGAATTCTTTCTCGAGAATTTCTCGAGAAATATTATAATTGCTTATTTCTTATTTCTCGAGAAATACTGTTTTTCTCGAGAAATTTTAGTCTATCAAATCGCGAACGTATAAACACATGTACAATTTATAATAAATTTTATTAGTAACATTAGAACCTATATGCATTACAATAGAAAATGTCAGTAGAGAAGATTCTACATTATTGACTGCAAAATTCTTAACTGCAGAACTCTTAAATTCTTATTTAACAATTTAGAAAAATTGTATACCTACTGAATTAAGTAATGAGTTTCTTGTGGCTACGAAAGGAAAAGTATCGAAAAGAAGAGACAAAACTATTGTCTCCCTTAGAAAATGTTTGCAAAGGTAATCCAGAACCTCTTTAAAAAGATTCAAAAGACGCGTTTTTTCATTTAATTCCAAGACAAATATGTATAAAACGGCAAAGCAAACTCTAAGTAGCTAGACTTTTCGGAAAATATAACAGTAACTTACGGTTCCTCAATATGAGGAATTACAATTAAGAAAACAATTCCAAAAATTTCAACATAGAAAAAGATAAATTCTCGACTTTAATTAAGGAATTTCATATTTTTCAGTCCACTGGAAGGACACCCAATTTACCATAACTTTTGAATGTGCTACATACGATCAAGTCAACGTCCAATCAAAACGAAAGAAAATTTTCTACAGCTACAGATTTTATCCCAAAAAAGAAAGAAGGAACGAAATAGATTAAAAACTATTTTACAACAAAAAAGTAATGTTTCACTTTGCACAAATTTTGCACTTAATAAATAATTAATTATATTTAATATCTGTTCTTTCATATATACAAGTTGTGTGCAAAGTGGACAGTAATGAACAAAAATTTTCTTGCGTTTTTGATAAATGAAGAGACACGGTAGTGTCTCGCGCCAAGTATATGTATAATTCTCGCACGGCGCCAACTGTCAACGCGAGTGCCTAAAACTGCTAAATAGCACATTATACGTGGCGGTTAACTGATGGAGACGCGCGAGATTTATATACCTCGTCATATCTTCTACAATTATTTATTAATCACTGTGAAAATTGGTGAAAAACTTCCTTGTATATTAAGGAAAAACTTTGTCGCTGCAAGTTATCTGTACGTCAAAATTGCCTCGATACTTTTTAACGGCGAACGTTGAAAAACATGGGTTATGTCCAGTGTTACTTTTTAATTAAATATTACTACATTTTTTAACATAAGGGTTTTGTGCATATATTATACGACTCCGCTAGAGTTTTCTGAGTTTTATGTTTCAAGTTTCATAACGATCCGTTAATATTTACTCAAGTTATCGCAATTTATGTTTAAAGAAATAATGATTTTGGTCGAAGAAATTTTTTTAGTTTATAATTTTTATCTCGAATACTAACGATTCGATAAAAAAACTGCAAATAGAAAAAATGTGTGCCGTGATGTGCTTTACAAGGCTATATTTTTTAAAATTCAGTTTAACAACATTTAATTTTCACGAGTCGTGATGCTTACGTCACGCGGCGTGCGATAAGAGACGTGTATTGCCGCGCGAAGCCTGCCTGGTCTCCCCCCACCAAAGCCCATATTCGCCGAGGTACGTGACGCGACGCGGGGGTCATTCGTTCCGTGGACTTCGTTGCGTTAAGACGTTTTGACAGCTGCGTACGTAAATGGTACGCGTACATTATCTATCGTCACATAATTACTTCTATTCATTATTAGCCTTCTTCTTTACTCTCTATCGTCACTTGCTGCTGCTATTAATACACTTTTGTCCCGAAATTGATTAAATATCGCGAGAAAAGTATTAGATATTCGTCACGTATTCCCTTCGTTGCCTTCGTGCCGATATTTCTGCACATTTAGTGCACACATATCGTGTCTCGGTATTCAAATACATCACTTTTCGAGCATATTTCAAGTTTATTTCTTGTTTAATTGTCTTACGAATGTTTTAATGCTTTTGTTTCAAACAGACGTTCAGGCGGAAATCGAAAGCAAAGGGCAGGCAACGCCATGACACTTGGCGGTTAATTTGAACGATGCTTGGATGGAGTCTGGTCATTTCTTGGAAAAAGGAGATGATAATACGTGTGGTATACGTATTTTTCTCATTATTTTATTGAATCATTGTTGGCTGTGATTGAATTATGATAAATTGAATATTTTTAATCAGATTTGTTTAAAAGTTTTAAAATGGAGTCTGTAGATGTTTACGAAATATTGAAGTGATCGAATTCTATTGCATTTCGGTCGCGATTACGTAGAATTCAGTAATATTTCAATGATTTTTAAGAATCTATCTTTATGAAGCTGTTGTAATTGCATTTACCTTCGGTTTTGGATGCAAGTTTTATTCTTTATGTTCAGAAACTGCGTAGTTGATCGAGGACATGCTATTCAAGCATGAATAATCAACGAATGTTGATTCTTGCCATTGATTTTGGATATTTATAAAGATCGTGATATATTTTAAAGTATTATTCGAATAACACGAACTTGCTTACAATTTTAATGACGAAAGCCACTACTATGATTCATTTAAATGTAATAATTATATCTGCAGTAGTATATTCTGGATAATATCGTGTGTTACTGAAATACAAAGCTGCTCCTATGGAGCGAGCATTCTGTATTTTCGTAACACACCTTGTATTCTAAATAACAAGGAGCGAAAGTCCCTTGGCTGATTTCACGACAAACAATATTTCCTCGTGACAAACACTCGATGAAAGCACATCCACCCCACCCTCCTATCCTACTTATTTTTCAGAGATTGTGACCGCGTGCAATGCGGTCAAATAGAGTCAGTGTTTATGACGTACGAAGTTTTTCGTTTTGAAGAGCACAGTTGCTCATAGTAGAGTTTCGTTAACAATTTCGGGATACGCGAGAGTAGAGCCAGTGTTTTCTACGCAATTTATATTCTTTCACGAGCGTCGCGGCTCTGATCTTCGAATCGCGAGAATAGATTCAGTGCTTTGTTCGCCGATTATGATCTTTGGGGCGCGTTTGTAGTCTACTATTTCTTTTTTTTTTTTACTTTTGAAAGAGAAACTCGTTGTCGGAAATTAGAGTCAGTGCGTCAGCTGAAGAGGAGACTTGTGCGCAGAATATTAATGGAATGATGTAAGTATCTATGTATTTGATTTAATTCTTTTAAAATAGAGTTCATTCTTCAAAATTTTAGAAAGAAAACAATTTTAAACAAATTAATCTTTAGAATAGAATCACCAAGAAATCCAAAACTAACGAAACTTTTTATTATTTAGACATTATAAGAAATAACTTTTGTTAATTTTAATTTTTAACATTTCATTTTTCTAATTTTTTTCTTAAAATGTCTAAATGATAAAAAGTTTCGTTAGTTCTGAATTGCTTCGTGGTTCTATATTAGAGTTCAAACAGTCGTAACTTTAGAAAGAAATTATAATCGTGTTCTGTTCCTTGGTTACAGTTTGGGCACAGCTGAGCAGCTTGATGACTTTTCCTGAGCAGTAGCAGGGGTGTTGGCGTCTCCGGCACCGGGGCACAGCGAAATGTGAGTGCGCATGCATTATGGTTCCTCTGGTCACTCAAGCATGTCGTAGGACGTTTGGTCCGAATCGACACGAGTGACCGGTTGTATATTTAACGAGCATAATGACCACGGGTATGATAATCATGCCCGTGAATTGTAACATTTTTGTCTGTGTATGTATTTATTAGACGAGGCTAGGGCCTTCTTGTACGCCGCGCCTTTTCAATAGAATCACATTATAATCATAATTTCCAAGATAAACGGTTCCTAACGCGAATATTTATCATTGATCATACATTGATGTAGATATTTATTAAATAATTCGGAAGGTATTGGTACGAATATCAATACGACTGAATGCTAATTTTTATATAGCGAAGAAGTCTGATACTCTCAGACTCCACAGCTACGATCATTTTTATTTAATATGTAGTGGAACGATTATAATGATTTGAATTTCTTTTATTTTTCTGATACTACGTGTTCAAAAGTAACTTGATTTCTAAATGATGATAATATACATAAAAGTGTAATTCCTTTCTTAAAAAGGTCACTCGTTTGCGTACACAACAGAATAATTAATTTCCATGTGCAAGAAGACAATTAAGGGTGGGGAAATTTCAGATTCAAAGTAATTAGCATGAGATCACACTTTCTTGTTTTATGAAATTTACTTTGACGATGGAATAGCCCGTTTTAGATTCTTAAAGTAAATTCTTCGTGATTTAGATTGATTTTCTTAAACAATTCAATTATAGAGTATAGAGTCTTTCTTCTCGCTAAATGAATGTCGAGTAGAGTCCTTTTTCTTGATCTAAAGTAGAGTCCTTTCTTATTTATCTTCACTTTAAACTATTCACAAGTTGAAAGTCGAGCCACTTTGCTTAATAATGTAAAATAAAAGAATATTAGCCTGCTAGACACTATAGAAACTAATGATATTTTCTAGTTGAGGATTTTCAGGATATCTTTCCGTACTCATTGCCTTTTAACTCATCCACGTGCCCAGGTGCTACTTGGGTGGGTGAAGGCAATGGGGCACGATGACTTTCTTTACTAAATAATTACATGTCGGCGGCTAGCATTGCGTTAGTGTATCGTGCACGCCGCATTTTCCACCTATGTGTGTTTGTGTGGTTAGGCGGTGGAATTTGCGTCGGTGAAAGATTTTCATCAAAGACCGTGATAACGAAACTATAATATTTCGATACCAATATATCATATTCCTTGTTGCACACAATGATCATTCTAGTAAATAATCTGGGAATATGATATTTAATCAATCTCGTACAATCAAACCAGATAGTAATAACGATTCATGTATGTACATAATATGTACAATGCACATTATCAAGTAATTCATTGTTTGAAATTGAAAATAGTTAATTGTTTTATAAATCATACTTATACGCAATGGTCACTGCCTTTGCTAGCCGATTTCAGTGAAAACTGGTACGTACTTATTAGAGTGTGATTGTGTGTGAGAGACTGTTTTGCCATTTTTTAAATATACATAGCTGTTAGGTAGGATGGGTAACTTAGCTGTTCGGTAGGATAGGTAACTTAGCTGTTCAGTAGGATGGGTAACCTAGCTGTTCGGGAGGATAGGTAACTTACCTTCTGGTACGAATGTGTGACTTAAATATAAGTAGGTAGGGCCGGGGCAGGTCATCGTATTCTCTGATCGCATGTTCCCCCCTGCGATGACCTGCTTTCAGGAAATTTGTGAGAAAAGTCGACGGCCAGACTAGCGCGAGTGGGGTATGCCCTCGCTTCTAGCCCCGCTATGTCGACTTTTTGACGCCAGTGGGACATTGCACATTGTCGCTGGTCGCGATCGGCAGGACGGGCTTGGGCACGCTATTAAGGGGGTACTCCACTGTGAACCGTCGAAAAATCAAGCTATTTTTAAAGATTTTTCCTCAGTAAATACAACATATAATGAAATAAATCTTTTTCATATTTATTAAGCTGCTCTTATATTATACCAAAAAAATTAAAAAGAATATTTTCAATTTGTGTTACTTGTTTTTTTACAGCGTTAATATGACACTTAAACAAAAACGGTATATTCGTGGTGCAGGTGATTTCCCGGCTTAGACTGATCCAAAACTAAAAATTCTAAGAGATTCTTAATCTGTACAAGTGTCTCTATCGCCCGTTCCTCAATTAACAATTTTTTCCGAAAAATAACCGAGATTTTTCTCGGGGAACATTCGAGAAAAACCATTATTTGGAGAACTTTTTCCTTCAAACAGGTGCCATTTTGTTATTTTTCAACAAAAATTGTTAATTGAGCTACGGGCGATAGCGACTCTCATACAGATTAAGAATGTTTTCGGATTTTTTGTTTCAGATAAGCCTAAGCCAGAAAATCACCTGCACCACGTTTTTGTTTAGTTGCCATATTGACGCTTTGTAAAAAAACAAGTAAAACAAATTAAAATATTTTTTTAATGTTTTTTTTTATAGAATATAAGAGTAGCTTTATAAACACCAAAAAGATTTATTTCATTATATGTTGTATTTACTGAGAAAAAAATCCGTTCACTGTGGAGTACCCTCTTAACTTTCAGAAGGGCGGACCGCCCGAAGCAAAGAAGTGGCCAAAGAGCCGAAGATAGCCCGGCCAGTAAAACGGCCACATCATGTGGGCAACCAAGAATGGCCCTGCATCCTCGGGTGCAGGGTCATTCTTCGTAGGTATTACTTTGCCATTATGCTCGTCAGTAGTTGTAGTAGTAGTAGTAGTTTGGTTGGCCATAGGCTGACCCATCGATACCCCCTCCCCTGAAATTGAGCACACCGCGTTTTCAATTAGGGTTGCGAAGAAGATTACGCGGCCAGTTAGTGTTGCGACTAAATGTTGATCACGGTTTGAATTAGCGTTGCGAATCGAGTATTCCCCGCGTTTGGTACCAGCATAGCGTTGCGAATAAATATCGAACTTGATTGCTTGTAGTGTTTCGAAAAAAGAGTCGCGATTGTTTTTGAGATTGTTCTTGTATTTTGAAGTAAAGTTACTAGAGTTTGATTTATAGCATTAATTTTGATTCATTGTATTCTTTTTATTAGAGTTGCGATGCGACTGAACGCGTTTTTTTAATTACTCGTTCTAGTTTGATTCTAAATATTTTTTTGAGTTAGTGTTGCGATGATGATTGATCGCGTTTGTAATTAGAGTTGCGACCCCTAGCCCCCAATGCCCCAAAACTGTCCTGGGACATGTCCAGAGACATGTTCCTGGGGAAAAAGAGTCCCGTGCAGCTGGATTTGCTGCGCATGGGACTCTACACAGCCTTCAGGAAGGCTGCAACGATTTAAAGTTAGAGTTGCGTATTACGAAACAGAGGTGCATTGAATTTTTATTAGTGTTACGAAAAATGAAACCACCCACGTGGTGGTTCTCTGTAGCTTTTTATATTTGTTAGAGTAGTGTAGCTGCTTGAGAGTATTAAGTATAGTAGAATTTTCAGTAATGAAGCACCATTCGGAAATTTTTAAGTTGTTTGAGAAATTAGTGCTGCGAGTAGTCCAAAGTCCTAGTGACTATGCTCGGGAGTTGATTTTAGTCTGTAATAAGCTAGCGTTGCGAAAGAAAGAAACGGTCCACTCATGGTTTTCTTGCATTAATGAGTGGACAATGATCATGGAGCAGCCCTAAGTGGCTGCACCATCCTCCTTCTACTCCCACCATCTACCCGCTCTTGAATCGAGTGTTTGTCACTGGAAATATTGTTTTGAAAGTATATTCATATTTTGCAAAAAATGCCAATTAATGAGAAACAACAAAGAAATTATTGAGTTGATGTAACAAAGCACCCAATGTGCTTAATATTATGAATATCAATTGCTAATATGCGTAATTTGTTCTATTTCATGTATTTTGTCTATGGTTTTGCGTGATTTATTTTATGTCCTGTTTTATTGTGTTTATTTAATTTCCTTCCAGGCTGGTAAAAGTTTTTGATTACCTACTGTACATAAGGAATTATATACAGCACCTTAATGAATTATAGCACTTATAATGAATTATAGCACCTAATGTGCTTAATATTATGAATATCAATTGCTAATTTGCGTAATTTGTTCTATTTCATGTATTTCGTTCATGGTTTTGCGTGATTTATTTTATCTCCTGTAGGCTGGTCTCACTATTACTAACATAACGTAGTTATACCTTTGCGGTGAAGAGACTTAATAAAATAATATATTTAAAAATAAAAGTGATAGTGAAAAGTAATAGTGAAACGTGTTAGTGCAAAGTGATAGTGATAGGCAATATTAACGCGTGCTCGTTGTTGCTACTTTCTGTATGAAAGTAACTTCGATTACTGTGCAGTAAAGTGCAATTATTCCAATCTTCAACATTTGCATAAAAGTTTTTGATTACCTACTGTATATAATGGTTGCTTGTCGAGTCATTGATACATAAACTTTGGAAGTACCAATTAATGAGAAACTACAAGGAAAGTATTGAGTTGATGTAACAAAGCACACAATGTGCTTAATATTATGAATATCAATTGCTTCGGAATGAAATGTAATATCATTGGTAGCTCCTTTTTCACGAATTTCTAAAGTTTTGATTGCCTATTTTGTCTGCTGACAATGAAGCAGTATTTTTAATCTTTTCCTTGTTTCATTTCAATACTGATACGATATTCCATATTGAGTTTTGGCCTGTAGTTTCAAATATGATATTTCAATATTTGGGCAATAGTGATTTAATGAAAAGACTATATCTGTTGAAATTACATTACATAATCGAGATAGATTGTAGGTACTAATCCATTGAGAAAGTTTCTGTTGCAGAGTATTATGTGTGAAGAATATTGCAAAAATAGGATTTCAGGTTCATCATCCTTGAGAAACGAAATCTCACGGAATTTTTATTAATACTTTTGCGAATGTTTCAGGTAACATCGTAGATCCATCGAGGGAAGTAAGAAACACATGACAATAATATATCATTATCAGCATTTTCACTGATAATTTCCCTCAAATATTCCCCCTTTATTCTTTTTTCATTCCCAATTAATGAATAATTTTCATGGTAGAAATATACCAGAAAATTCTTCAAATTTAAAACTGAAAGAAACAAAAAATGTTTTAAATTCTGCTTAGCTTCATCGCGGTAGCTTTTTACAGAAGGACTCCTTCTCTTGCCCGCTTGCGGAGCGATCGAGGATCGTTCTGCAATCGTGCATCAGGGGGATCGATGGAAATGAAAATGAAATTTTGCATCAAAGGAGGGCGGATGGGCCGCGGTTAGGGCGGGTCTCCAAACGCAGCGCCTCCACGTGGTGAGACCTGGACAATCTGTATTATTTGAAGTATAATTACTAATCGTATCACAAGTAACATTGTAATTCAATTATTAATTACATGACGAGTAATACGAGCCAATTGGCTGCGATCATCTATCTTCGTTAATCTCTATTCCATCCGTCCAGATTCGATTCCAAATATTTCTCCTACAATTTCATTTTATTTCTCAAATAATATTATAAAAAAGACTCCAATAGCATTCTTGTGTTAAAATATTTATTTGTATAAAAATATATGTGCTTAATATTATATAATACATTTTTTTCTTTGTATAAATAGCCATTGTGATAATTGGCGCAATTTATGTATATCATTAGTTTTGTAAAGTTATTAATTTACGTCAATGTTTTTAAATGGGATTCTTTTTGATGGGTAAATTTTACAAAAAAGTTTCAATTCATTATTTTCAATGATTTTTACCTGTCGTAGAATAGGCACCGTCTATTTAGACACGCGCGAAGTGCAGATATTTGCGGGAATGTTAGTAATGGTGTGAATTTTTAATATTTTACGGCGTACGACACGTGAAAATATTAGTTAAATGTTCCACTACACGTAAAATACTAACAATCAATTTCATCTTGCAATTTATAGCTTGTACAAGTTTTCAAAAAGTACTATCATATTTCAGCGCCATATAGGCTCCTGATCCCCGAAATAGATGTTGAGAGAGAAATCCGGCGTGAATCGTTGACAAACCGAACCAAAGCGTAGCTTAGCAAAAGCACACCCTCTATGTTAAACTCTCCCTCTAAACAAGTCACACGTATACAAGCACGCACACAACTTTCAGTATTTCAACACATTTCAGAGTAGTTGCTGAGTTGGACGCTGTTCATGAGCAGAGGCCGCTAAATTCAGTCCTCGAGTTATGGGTCGGTAATATAGTTTGTGTGGTGACACGAAGTCCCATAAGGTGATAGGTCTATTCTATACTTCGTCGATGCTAATATTTACAAACACTCGTGACATATTTTTATAAAACGAAGAGGAAAGGACATAAAAGAGAAATAAACTTGAAGTTTATGCAATTATGTTCACAAGTTTCTGTGCAATAAAACGACGATGCAAACTCCGGACAGAAAGTACAGCTAGTGGCATCTATTGAAACCCGCTGCAAGTCTTAGTTTGATGTAATCAATAATAGAATTTATGTGTGCATACACAGACAAGGTATGGAATAGACCTAACATCTAATGTATTTTTCAGTCCCGGGTTTGGGGGTTCCTGAGATCCCCTTACTATTTTAGTGTCACATGCAACGTTACCGGTAAAGTCTCGAAACAGATTGAAGCGCTACGTGTGCTAGGAATTAGAGTTCAACACCCGTAAAACTAGGTCGTTTGAAACCCGCGATTTATAAAAGTTTTACGACAGAGTAATAATTTAAAAATCTTCTTATGAATGTATTCCGCTCAACGAAAGAGAACGAAAAAAACATTTGACTTGGTTGTTCTGTTCGAGTTTCTTTAACGCAAAACAAATTTCATTCGCTTACAAAAACGTGATTTGTGAAAGGAGTGCTTTAACGTTTTCTAAAATGCTTAAAATTCACTAAGCCATTTGAGAATGTATTAGAAATTTTATTTACTGGATTTTATCATTTTTTTTGACTTGTCTTCATTTTTTACAAATTTTTACTTTAAATTTGCATTTAAATTTGAAGTTCCACTATTTTAAATTACTTTTGACCTAGAGTATTTTTATATTTTCACTTTACAAAGTGCTGAGAACGACGCGTTGTTGCAAAGAATGTTGGCTTATTTTCTGAGAATTACAGACGCTTAGTGAATACGAAATGACAGAAGAGTGCGATCGATTTGATAATTCGAGTAACGAAAGTCGAGTGTAGGATCACGTGACAAGAATTTCTAATTAATTAGGACGTACAATGCGCACGAAGACCGCGTTTTGCTTGAACTAATCAACGGGATTCGTTTTTCAAAATACAAAACAATGAGGTAAATTATATAATTCCTTTATAACAAATACAAAATACATTTACATATACACTACAAAACAGAGCATTCAGATAAGTGACAAGATAATTTTT
Source organism: Andrena flavipes (assembly GCA_963971345.1). NCBI lineage: Eukaryota > Metazoa > Arthropoda > Insecta > Hymenoptera > Andrenidae > Andrena > Andrena flavipes. Next base: position 66,124,445 of record OZ020480.1, read on the forward strand.
CCAAAAATAGAAAATTTTAATCGAGGTCTTTTTTATAGAAGTAATTACATATACCCGCATATGTTCACGCTCACTATAATTTTTATAAGTACAATATGGCATACACCTTTCTCATATAACTTTATTAAATAATAAGGATAGCAACCAAAGTGTCAATTATATTTGGATCGTTATAAGTAGAAATACATTATAACAATTGCCGAGATATAAAGAAAAAAAATCATTTACTAAAATAAGTCACCCTATATAGAATTCCTCGATGATTACCTTCGCCCCCAAACTCCAACGATTTGGAGAGATTAGCATTACGACAGCACTCTCCCCATATATGTGTATTCACATAAAAAATGAAGTCATCGGCCATGGCAGATTCACTTCACGTTGCCGAAAATGGTAGGCAACGACAAAATCTGAAAATTTGTCGTGTCCTCCGATTTCTTAACGAATCTAATCGATGGAAATGTAATAGGTATTTATGAATGAATGAATCACTATACTCTGTTGAAAAGTAAGATTGACTTCATAATTTATTGTTAAAATATATCACCAAAAATGCATTAAGGCAACGCACAAATCATTACAAAATAGTAATATAACATTCACTTATGAAATGTCGAAGATGAGATATATAAAAATTAGTTCCTGTGCTTGTAGAGATTACTCGAAGCCTAATAAATACATTCTCTTTAAATTTTTGATAACACAATCTACGAAATATTGAAGTACCTACGTATTTCAATCGTGAGTTATTTTCATTTTCTCAACTGTTTTCATTTCATGTTAAAAGAAAGGACTGAAAAATTTCATACCAAAAATGGAATTTGCATTTAAACGTGGCATTTTGTTATAAATTAGGTACTGTTTTACAAATCGCCATGATCACACGATACTTAAAATTATACATTTTAGAATGTTTCGTGAAAATTCTAAGTTAATCTTTTCCGTAGATTAATATTTTGCAATGAAAATTTGTACTTCCTTTGGGTGTAAAATAAGACAAAACTCATTACGGAATATTACTTCAAGAATGCTATTAATTCATTACTTATCGAGTGCTTAATTCAATACTTTTAACTAAGGAATTCAAAGATAAATCGAGACAGAGATAAGTTGTTGCTCTCACTGCCTCAATTGTAATGTCGATATTTCGTTTCAGAACAATGCAACGGTTATTTGCCTTCAGTAAGGAGTTTGTAGGGTTATTTCCCAAAATACCTAGAGAGCGTTTCATTGCATGTGTAACAAGGTATTAGAATTTAGTGAAATCGATTTAATCATCACTAATAGTATGAAGATTATATCAGAAAAAGAATTCTCATACGATATAGTTTTAGTGAAACTATGCAAGTGATTCCAAAGATTTGGACAGCAGCGTAAATATGCACGTACATACGTAACGCCGCGATGGATGAAATTCTGTTGAGTAGAAATCCTGTGGAAGTGGGCGGATTTGGTGGATCTTCGAGGGAGATAAATCCAGCGGAACGATAGCCGTGGAACGTGCAGAGAGCACTTTCGGAATGCAAAATCGTCTGGGAGATTTGAATAAGAATTGCAAAACTAACTGGCCACGCATGATGCCCACCGTATCTTGAACGGATATACTTTTACCTCGCGCGTGAAAGAAAGTATATACGCGACACGGGAAAGGAAGTGGCAGTGTTCGGTGTCTGTACGTAACCCACATTCGATACGATTCGACAATTCTGTTCGATCCAATTCTTCTCCCTAGTCTCTACCCATATACGCGGCTCCATTTCAGAAAATCTATACACACCGCCACGTATCTACGTTATTATATCTCAGCATAGATGGCGAAACTCACGGGTGTACTGTAACTGAATCGATTTTTCCTAACGTCGGATACGAACATGTATTGTCACACGTTGAGGCGATTTTTCCAGCCTATAAAACATATTTGACACAAATAATTTTATTTATTTACAGGGGAAATATATTAGGCTGCTGTATAACTTGTTGCACGCTAGAGCTTGACCTATTCTGATTATACCTACTTTTTACGTTTTATTTTTTTTATTTACTGTATTGAAACGAATGCGCCACCCCGAGGAGGTGGTACGTGCGTAGTGCGGCCTCGCTATATTGAAACGCTACTATCCAAAAATTGGTTGAAAGAACGAAAAAATGACATATACAGTAATTGTAGAAAATTGAGTGCTCTTTTAAAGTTATTTCAACAAAAATTTGAATAAAATCACCAACTCCTTAGTGTTCCAAATCACATATTGAAAATAAGGGCTACCCTAAGTAACTTAGTAAACAAATGAACAACGAAAAGAAGTAATTTAGTAAAATACAATGCAATATTATATTATCTATCGCCCAACTTTGAATCTGAGTGGATTTAATCTAAATACTTAATTTCAATTCTCTGTTTCGGAATGGTTGAATTTCTGCGCAGTGGTCCTCCATACAAATCTGGAGAAATTAAAATTTTTAGTAACAACTATTGTGAAAATATATACTTCAAAATATTTGTTTAAAGAGCCACTACTCTTAAGTAAGTAGTTTATGAACATAGAGTCTACCTTGGTACGATATACGTAAACCTGTAATTCTTTGTATAATTGCAATCAACGAATAAATTTTCTATATATAAATAATCACACTTACAGTTCGAAATAACAGTAACAAAAGTAGAAACAGTTATGTTTCAACAGATTAAAACAATAATAACAAATGAAATTCATAATAAATTCTCTCATTGTAACAATGTCTTACTGTTACATTTATTTAATATTATTCTTTCTCATATTCATATACGTCCTTCCTACTGCAACTGAACGCTTTAGGGTAAAGGTGATTTCACACGAGACATGTCTGACAATGATCCTCACGAATGATACGTTAGATATATTTCCATGGTAGAGATGGTGTTATTTTAAAAAAAGATAGAATCTGAAATAGGAATTTTGAGCTACAGAAATGCATGGTGCCAAAGAGTCCTAATAATTATGTAGCTGCAAGATGTTGGAAAATTATGTTACTTTCATATTTGTTATATTAAGCATATCATTTTAAAAATATATTTGTCACACTGACGTGCTGTTGACATACACCACTCCCATTTTCAAGGGCTTCACTTGTTAAGAGAATATTTTTCACCTAATACACAGTATTTTGAAAAGAGTATCCAGTTGAAACCGAGCTTTGTATTTCTCAAAGTAGGTTCTAAAGTATTATTTTATACACTGCTAGAGAGCAGTATTCTGGACGAGATCAATGTACAGAATGTTTATTTACGAACACTACAGTCGTGACGTTTAATTTATACCCCAGTTTAATCATAGCTCAATGAAGAAAACGAAAACATATATCATGACACCATGTATTCAGCCGCAGTAAGAAGTGTTAGTTATACACTCGATACACTATCGTCATGTCGAACAAGTGAATAAATTGCATGAAATTCACGGTTTTATTCATTAACTTTTGCTTGTTCCGGTGTTAGGAGCAGCCAACGAAGGAACCGGTTTCCCTCTTGAAATTTCTCTTGCCGTTTGAATTGAACGGAAGAACGTTATTATTGTTATGCCACTGCATTGGACATTCAACTGATGCAGGAACAAATAAAATGGCCATAGATTCAGAAGTTTACTTTACGGCTACCTTTCCGCGGTTATTGGTACAAGCATATTTATTGTATATTATTTCCTGTATGTTTTCAATTCTGTGTAGGTACCTATTTTTGTACACCAAACGTTTAAAGCTTAGACTTTATCACCTATCCTACCAGTATTACAGTACCCTTTCTTCTTGCATTCACTTCGGATTACTTATAAACTTGCATTAAAATCATATCGCGTGACAAATCTTTTCTTGTTTTCTAGTTGAGGCTTTCGTTGAAATTCTATTTTATCCTGGTAATAAAATTACCAGGATAAACACATTTTGAAATATAAATAGAACTTTTATTAAATATGTACAAGAGCAGAAGTCATCCGAGACGATTACACCAAAGAATGATTACAGCCACAAAATGAATCCTATATAGGGTAAAGGCACCAATAAATGAACACTCAAGGCTAATGAATGAACACTATTATAAAATTATGTTTGCAGCGCGATTGATTCCACGTGCTGCAAAAATTGTTTGGATATGAAGCAAGAAATGAAAAGAAGTCTCTACTTAATTAGTTGCTTACTTTAATTACTTATTTTACTCATTTTAATAAAAAAATGTCCATTCACTGGTACGTGTTCATTTACTGGTACATCCACCCTAATAAGACGCTTAATGTATTTGTTCGTTTGTTAGCAAATGACCTAAAAAGTTCAACTTCAGCATGAAGTTTCTTGAAAATGAAAATTCGAAAATGGGTAGTAAGTAAGTACATGTGGCCAAAAAAAGGTATTATATTTATCTTTTGGACTTTAGGGGTTTAAGTTTTGAGTGATTTGAACAAAAAATGTCTTTATATACCTACCACTGTGGAGCGAGAGGCGATGAAAAAAATTCATATAAACATGTGCCCTATTTTACCATATTCCCGAGTTATAACCATTTTCAGTTACAGCGAAGTTATAGCCGCAACTGTAACTTATAATACGTTGAATTTACTATTTTAATTTAACTTTCAGTAACAATTTGTCATAAGTAATCATATAAGTTATGCATATATTTGTTTATTGACTACTATATTTTCATTTAAACTTTGTCTTAAATTTCTACGATGCCCTTATATGTCGGAAGGCAGATGCAACGAATGTTTTGTCTTCCTTCGTAAAACACCTGAAACACAGCTGTTGCTTGAAACACTGCTGCATTAATGCACTGAACGCAATATCTACCTTTCTCCAAAATTATGGTCACAACAGTGATTGTCACAAAATACATTTTTAAAATTCATCGAATTTACAAACATAGATTTCCCAATAATTTGGGATTCATTAGAGGAAGGCTATTTCGGTAAACTTTGAAAGGTGTTTTCATTCCCTCATATTGGTTACTTGCAAAATTACAAAAAATACGTTTGTAATATTTCTTAATCCTCTGCAAACATATCGATTGGAATGGAAAGCTCTTAGTATATTCCCTTGTAAATACTTTTCGAATGAAATATTGCAATATTTCAAGATTCGAAACATATTCGATAATTCCAGTATTAAAATATTTGACTGCAACCTGAATTCGCATATAATATTCGAATTCTATTCGATGCATATTTGACTACAGCCTGAATTTGATTATAATATTCGAATTCCAGCTGTAATTCCTATCTCTTCCGAGACACACAGGAATCATATTCAACTATCGACGTCCCATCGAACCGCCTTTGGACACGAGCCTTTTCCCGCTGCCTACCTATCTGACACCTTCGCATGCTACGTCACTGCGGCATCTCACACCTGTTGCCCTGAATAGAACACGCGGATGATACGTCACTGGCCGTAAACTGTTGGCACGGCTCACCTGTTGGCCTCACCAGTGCTTGGCTGGGTTCTTGAGCGTGCGGTTCCTTTCGCTGCGCGCTGCTTCTCGTGGTCCCCCATTATCGTGTCCCCCAGCCGTGTTCGGGTGCCTTTCAGCGAGAGCTTCCTACCGCGAATCGTTCCGAATTGATCGACACCGATTTTCCTGCCGGCGGACTTTCATTCAAGTTAAAAATCCCGGCAGAGGGGAAACCCCACCACCTCGACCTCCCGACGACGCCCACGAAACGCAAAAGTCGCCACCACCGTTCACCATAGGCTAGGGAGGAAAGGGGACTTTCCACGAATTCCTCAACGGCGTGGATTCGCGTCGTGCTGAATTGTGTGCAAATAACCGGGGTAATACGTGTACCCACGAACTTGTGCGTCTGCACGATCTTGCCAACCTCCGACTGTCCTGCCGTTATTTACGCTGCTGACTAACGTTCCCCTGGAGGAGGTCCACTCGAGGCGATCGTGCATACCGCACGATCATTTCGCACACAGGTACGAGCGTGAATGGTATCATTCTAGGTTTACCATAAAGGACTTTCCGCGAGTCCTTTACTTCGATATCAGCGTTTTCTTCATTATCACACGTTGGGGGCAGGGGTGAGAGTATTCGAATACTTTATCGGTATTCGAATGATGTTAATGAACTTTGAATATTTGGGTATTCGAATGATATGACTAAGCTTCGAGTATTTGATTATTCAATTGATATGACTAAGCTTCGAATATTTGAGTATTCGAATGATACGACAATGCTTCGAATATTTAAGTATTCAAATCATATAATTAAACTTCGAATATTTGAGTATTCGAATGATATGACTAAACTTCGAATATTTAGGTATTTGAATATTGCCATGCAAGTAAGATAGTATTCATATAGTCCACTATTTGAGTAATGCGGATGCTGTTAATGTATTTAAATATTACATCTTGTCAGTAGCCTATTAGCGGGTGACGCATACGAGTGAACCGTTGCGGTGAATGAGATCGATGATTAAATAAAGTATATCTAATATATTTATATGTATACAATGAGAAAGTGTATATATAATTATTTATACATATAAATATGCATACTTAAACATATGTGCTCTTGGCTTCGTGTGTGCAAATAGCATTAGCTTTTCTTTAACAAAATAGTAACAAGGTAAATTATCTTGAGTAAACCTAAAGTTGGAGAAAGAACGATGGACTTCATACTATAGTAAGCAAAAGGAACAAAACACAAAGTTCTGACGACTAAAGTTCAGATGACTGGAGCAAACATGTAAATTGTTACAGATCACTGATTTTTCCCACTGCCTATAATTTTTCGTTCAAGCAACTGGAGTTCACGTTATACAAACTTGCTAGTTCTTGTGCTTATCAATGTTTTAAAACTTATACATTTCATTTAAAATTAAATGTATAATTGTTTTTAATTTGGTTATTTCATTTCATTCTCCTTGTAAGTGTTCATATAACTGGTGTGACGCTCAATAGTAGTTCAGATAATTGCTTGCGAAATATTCAACTCGGACATTTGGATCGTAACGGATACCTGTTTCAAAATGTAAACAGTGTTAGGATAGGACTTGTGGCGCTATTGATGCGTTCTTCGTTCTGTGTTCCAATAATAATTCATTGTTTAAATCAACGTATAGTGAAAGGAGATAATTAGGTATCTGGAGTCCTACCCTATATAGTGAATACCTATGCGCTAATAAATCGATGTGTCCTTCACAAAAACCAAATACTATGAAATTTCAGAAAATTCCAAAGAATGAGAAAAAGTTCCGTAACGGATTTTGTCATTCCCTTGATTTATATAATTTTTATAAGTAGCAGTTATTGATAAAGTTTCTATTTCAATTGCTTTATACCCTGCTTTCAAATTCCACTGCTAGGAAACGAGAATATTTACCCACTCTAGTTCCATCGTTCAGTTGTTATTCAATTAGCTTGAGAAATGATTTTACGCTAACAATAAGCGTTTAAAGAACACTACTTTATACGGCGAAAAACAAATCGCTCACTGCATAACTGGCCGTTATATAAGACCGTGGAAAGTGATTGTACTGTAACTGGGTGTGCAATCAAGTATCAGAACCATAAAATCATTGGTTCCTTTTTGCAGTCGTTGATTGAAATCTAATGGCAATTTTTATGGATAACACCAATATAGAAGTGTACTTTCATCTGTCAGAAATGATCTTCATTATGTATTAATTTCAATATTGAAAATCAGATATACGAAATATTTTATTAAAACTGTACATAATTTTCCAAAAGTGTATCTAGTGCAAAAATAGAATAGCAGAGCAATGATCTTTTTTTCATTGAAAATATTGTCTGTACAAAATTAAAGGACTAAATGTACATTTTGACAATATTAAGTATTATATTTCTTTGTTAGCAAAAAGTATATTACATTTCAAAATTCAAAATTCCTATGCGATAGACAACATGTGCAAACTTTGATAGAATTTTTTCCAGCACTTACGCTTAGTGGTATTTTGTAAGTTACGTTTAAATTTTTTTATTTGTTTTAGTTAATTCTCTGTAGACAAATATTTTCCGAGTAAATCAATGACATTAAGAAAATACGTGCTGATTTATAAATATAAAACCTCTTGAAAATATCAGTTTCAAGATATTAGAACACGTCAAGTGATAAGATATTATCGTTGAGTTTACATAAAACAACGCAACTCGATACTTATTGATCAACAGACATTCTCTTGTCTCTTCAGAAACGACATTTTAGTCGTGAAGACAAGTTAGCTTTCAATTTCAATGACAACGTCTAATTTATTTAGTCTTTGTACCCATCTTCATATTTTGATGAATATAGAAAAAAAACTTTATGTATGATAAAGTTTGATAATGACGAACAAGCATTCTGGTTAATTTTTTATTTCTCTTGTTGCACAATCCTACCACGAAATTATTGACCTTTAGAATGTTACCAATATGAAATTGTCCCTTTACTAGAAAACAGTAGGTACTTGAAAGGCTTTATACAAATAATGCTAAATATTTTTAATAATGAAATATGCGTTCTACGTAAAATACAATACCGGGATTTCGAATGGAAGTTAAAAAATCTGGAATAGAAGAATGCAAATGGGAAGTTAATTAAACTTATAACATTACGTAATAAAAAGAATTGGAACATCTTGGGTACAAAAAATATATAAACTGAATACCGTTAAATTTGATGTAAACCCTGTATTAATGAAAAAGACAATGCAAAATACAATATTAATATTTAGAGTAGAAATTAAAATATGTGGAACGGAGAAATCAAAGTGGAAGTATTAAAAAACAAAAAGAAAATTTAAAATACCTACAGTAGACGATAGATTTGAATTAAAAAACGTTATATTCTATGTATATAAAATCTGTAATAACAAAATCGTAACAGTATGTGGTATAGCATATTTTAAATGCTTAATTGCAAAAGGAATTTTCTCCCATGTGCATAATGATAGTTGCACTGTTGCATATTGCTATTTCCTTGCGAAACTAGGTATCTTTATTGCAAGCTCCACCTGTTGTAATTACTTGAAATACGATAACAAGATATCCATATCTGTATAAGAGTACAGTGACGCGCGTGATTTTTGTTTTTCTAGTGCTTGTTGCAATGGGATATGGTTGACAGAAAGCATAACGCGTTGCGCGATTTCCTTGCACTCGCGTATTTACCTGTGCTTTTACTTCGTCAGCGAGACCGGTGAAAGCAATTCCCACAGCAACGAAGGGATTACCATATACAACTATTGCCTATAAGCCGTTCCTAACGAGTGTGAAAACAGTTTTTCTTCTAAACGAATGTAAAATGCTTAGCGTGTATGTGTACTTCGTCGCACGAAACTTGTGCAACAGGCTGCAAATACACTTTAACCTACTTTTCGCGATCACCAAAGAGATATTCGTAATAATTAAGTCTGATAGTTGTGAAACCACAGATGAAATTACCTAAATTGTTATCCAGTTTTCTTATTTTCATGAAAATATATGTGTTAAGGGGAGGTCTACCTATAAATTATCGAAAAATCGACTTCTATATTTTCTTGAAGTACAACATCTTGAAAATATTCCCTGAAAGTGTTAAGTTAATCCGATTAAAATTGACAAACTTATACGCGTGTAAATATGTAGGTGTTCCTCGGTGTAGCGCTCAGTTCCAAAATTTTAAACGCTGTTTCCACAAAATCATGCTTTCAAAGTCTGTGACACACAACAGATTGTTCTACTGTTTGAAAAGTAAATTAATCATAAACGATGCATAAATAATTCATAATAGGGATATCGTCTATATATAAGTATACCAAGTAAAACTAAGTTTTGGGAATTAAGAAGAGTGGATGGGAAATAAAAACTCACCTATTTGACAGTGGGAGGTCCTTAGTTGCCAGGTATCCAACAGTAATGCCTCGATACTAGGTTTCCTGGCAAAAGTTACTACTGTCCCCACAGAATTCTGCCTGTGGAGTGGAAGGGCGCTATACCTCTACCAACTTTTCCATGTTCTGCATGAGCCTGCGCTTTGGAGATCTCACTATTGCTCAGCACAGCTTCCTACAAAGTTTCATTAAAATCAATGCGTAACACCTTAAGAACCTAGTCTCCTCACAAAAATTAACCCAAGCTGAAGAAAAATTTGTTTCTATATCCGTTAGATTTTGTTCTTTTTTTTTTACGGTACCAACGGCGATGATGAGAGATCTGCTCTTTACGTGTCACGACTCACAGTAGTTAGACAATGGCGAGAAAAATTACGGTGTTGAATGTCGTGAGAAACACTGCACGCCATTGGCTCATTGTCAGAGGCTGAGCTCGTAACTGGCAATACGGAATGGTTAAAATCTTGGTCGCGTTACTTTAGCCAAACATCCGCGTACATACGAGACTTTTGTACGTTTGCCCTAAACTTGAAATGAAGGTGAAGCAATGGACTGGTTTAAAAAAAATTCCAAGTGTTATTTACTAGTGCAGGAGGACACAATGTGTTTCAGCTCTCAAATAGCCGCTACAACCACTTCTAATTAGTAAAATAATATATGTATAGTTATTTGTATGCTATTTATAGAATTCATTGATAGTGCGTCACTAACCCTATATGCCACAATATTGCGTTGACTCTTAGTTAATCAAAATTTGCAAGTGATTTTGCACAGTAGATTTGAAAATTGAAGATGTAAATATCGAAAATGAACAAAATTTCTTGTTTGACATGCAAAATGTATACTGTCCTGGTTAAATTAATTATACATATTTCTCTCGTGAAAATATCGAGAGGGTGATTTCATAAAAGAGGTGAAATAAAATAAAATCGTCCACCACCTGGGTGCACTTTAACCGGTTGCCTGAGCTAAGATGTTACTTTCAGTATTTATTCAACCTTATCAGTACTTTGCTCACGTTCTTGGCTGTCACTTAACATACATACCTGCTTTCCAAGAAATATCCACCCTATTGTATCTCTTCTCTTCATTCTATACATTGTCACAAAACCTTTAGTTCAATACAATTTTGAAGAACTCAAGTCAAAGTCAAAATGAAAATTGACTTCACAATTGAATCTATGAATAGGTAAAGTCTCATTCATACTCTACATATACGTGTATTCTACAATTACTAATTTTCCAAACATGTACAAAAGTTGCAAAAGCTATTTGCAGTGCTTTGGGCATCAATCGCATTTAAAATTTATATAAGTAGATATAGTAAAATAAATTGTTCAGATACAAATTAGAACGGGCAAGTGTTTGTCCAAAAAAAAATCGTATACACAAATTATTATGAATTAATTTATGTTTATACAGTAAATAGTAACAGTAAGTATGAAATAAGTTTATTATAATACAGTATTTCATTATACTGATTATCTCAATTTTCCATTATTGTTACAAGCGCTACTTCTGACTGGAAGCATGGCATGTGTTATGTAAAAATATTTGCAGAAATATACATATGTCAATGCGAAGAAAAACGACGAAGACGATAATTAAACAATGATGTCATTATCCTCGCATAGAGACATGTAACTAACTCTTAACAGAGGAATATTTTTTATTCACGTTTTTCTTTCCTAATTCTGCATCACAGTATTTTGTTAAATCTAATTTGACAATTTTCGATTAAACATTTCAGTATTAAGAAACAATTGCGTTTGAGAATTGATTTAGTTACACGTGCCAGAGAAACTTGGCAAGGTTTAGACGGTTATATTTCAACATCATTTAGGTCGATTCGAATTCACTTTCAGTTGAATTAATGCCAAATAATCTGCTCCAAAAATAATAAAATAATTAAGGCGTAGGTATAGATAATTCGGTAATCAACACGGAATAAGATGACTATATTCGAAATTAATTAACAAGACGTCAAATTAAGGAACCATAGATGTTTAAAATAAATCCTAGGATAAAAACGAAATAATTCTATAAAAAATCGCTGTTCCAAATTTCAACTGAATCGGTCCACTAGTTTTCGAGAAATATTAGTTACCGTTTTTTAAGATACCTTTTTGAGGAAAAACTTATTTCACATTCAATCTTCTTAGTTTGCGAATTAAATTTACACAATTGTTACATTATAGTATGTTTTTCGAGATGCGTATAAAGATATTTAAATTAAAAAATATTTTCAATGAAAAAAATTGTCAAATTAGACACTGGTTTTTCTAGTCCTAGGTATATTTTGTCGCTTAATGAAGATTCTACTGTAATACAGGGGACGTGCTCTCGAAACGAAATTTATTACTTACCATGTACCAAAACCACTAAATTGTAAGATCATCCATTTGACGCACTTGAGCCTTTAAATTACCGTTAAAGATTGCTACAATTCGGAGTGGTAGAGAGAAGATAGTTAAAAAGATGTCTCGGCAGGAAATTCAATGTTGGAAACCTTCGCGCTTTAATCGTTGTGATACGCAATAGGAAGGACTTGCAAATGTAGCTGTTAAGGACCCGCTGTGCGGTTCTCGACCTCAATGATGACACAGATACCTGCAGGCATACGTGAAAATTATTAACATAAAACCAGGCGAAATTTGGTCAGCTGCGAATTCTTTTAAAGAGTTGTGTCTCTAATACACGTTTTCTTGTTTGATTTATTTATTTTGGTGAAGTTAATTTGGTCGGACATTAACCGCCTGAATCCGGATTGTATACCTATACGTTATATGAAATTAATAAACGTTGATGCGAAAAAATTGCTTTTGAAATTCCCCGGATTCAAAGAGTTAAGAATCTCATCAATCTTGTTTATCAGTTTGTCTCTGAATTTGTTGATCCAAAAATGAGTACGTACTAAACACATTTGAATCTTAAGTATTATGTTTATAAGTAATTTGTTAATCTTAATATATAAAGCAGAAAGTATTCGTGAAAGTATCCATATGTAAATCCAAAATAGACTAGATAGACTATAGAGGCTGTTATGAAAAAAATAAATACAAAAACAAGAACTTATAAAATGTGAATTAAAGACAGATAGGTATGCAAGTTTTAAGATTAACAGTAAGAAATGAAAAACTGTCGTAAACATATGTATAAGATAAGTACATGATACCTAAACGAAAATAAGTATTTTCAGAATTATTTTTCGTAAATATTTCGAGATTACACTTGCACGGAACATCACCTAATTAACAATCTTCGATCTTCAATCATTGATGAAAGGCACGTGATTAAAGCATGAAACTAGATTTGTCATACGTACATTTATTTTATCGCTTGATATTCAAGTTTAAAAGGTGAAAACTACCCTTAAACTTGGAGATGCAAATTCTAATTAGTCTTTCTCAGGAACTAATAGAGATACAAAAACAAATGTTCGATATGAAATATGCTTAATATTTATGAGCAATTGTTAGCTCAGAATAGGAACGACACACGCTAAGCTTCATGGTATAATGTAATCTCATTAACAATTTATTTAGAAGAAAGATGTAAAGTGCAGATGATTGTAAAGATAATCGTGGAAAACAGGCATTAAACTCCTGTTGTTCACTTAATTAATTTAGTTATGGTTACAAATTAACATGGGAACATATTCGCAAGATAATTATACATATTACCTTATATAAATATTATATGCATTAAAGTGTTCCACGTATAATTCATTAACTCACGAAGTTGTACGGAAGGAACCTCTCTGATATGAAAAGAAAAAGAAAAAAAAATTATTTATTGAATACCCATCGAAATAAACGATGTCGTATCTGTTATACTTTTGAAAAGAAGTTTTATTTGAAATATTTCAAACCATTTGCACTGCCATTCTTCGAACTACAAACGCGCTTTTGTTACATATGTATATTAAATACTAGAACTCGGCAAGCCTTTCAAGAAACGCTAGTTACTGTTTCCATATAAATGTGTGAAAATAATTAATTAATATAGAACACAATACAAACAGATGTAAAACTTAAGCAGTACAAGAAACGTTGTACATATTAATAAAGAGCAAATGAAATTCAGAATCAAAGAAAACGTAAGTTAATACGAGAAAGAAATTTCATACAAGTATTTATAATACACACATGTACATGTGTACAAAATTTTAAATATTTCTTTGAGACCTGAATCCAGCACAACGAAGTATAATCCTGTAATGAAGGCGAAGTTTCTGCTATACGTGTTACTAAGTGATTAAAAATTGTCTGAAATGTCCCAATTAAAAAATCTCTGTATAATCTGTTACAATTTAATTGTAAAATAAATACGCACACGAATTGTTCGAACAACAAACAGTTATTTCATTCTTTTAACGTAAGCAACAGCTTAATGGCGTGTAAAATGTGAATCATGATTCTGAAAATTATGGATTACGTGCCTAGAAAGTAACTTTCGACGGAGTTCGGGTATTAATTCCATTGTCGACACGGGACTGCACGCCTTGCATAGCATTGCAGTTTATTGACCTTGATGTGTAGCACCGTACACATTTCGATAAGTGAATCGTTAAATAAATAAATTCAGGGGATGATGCGAGTGAAGCCATTGAGAATGTAAACAAATAGATAAAGAAGCAAACGAAATAGTTGTAAACTAAACCACGTAGAATAAATTTACGTATTAATTCCATGATGAACATGGAAATGCATAGTTTGCATCGCGTTGCAGTTGACTGACCCCAAAGTCCAGTATGCATGTAGCAATGGCGACAAGTCAGGTATCAGCTAAATTCATTCTACTGGAATTCAAAGGAATTCAATTTCCCTTTATTTTCGACACATTGTATCTTTGACTAAAATTAGAATAGAATAAGAGTGCATTATTTTCTTTAATTTTAATCGTTTATTGCAATCGACTTATTTGTTAATTGTTATTTGAAGTAAATAGAGATTTTAGTTTCCAAATCGTAACTAAATGTTTTTAACTACTTCTAATGATAATACTATATTTAAACATTTGAACCGAAATTAGTCTATTTAAATCTATTTAGAAAAGAAAATAGGTAACTGGAAAACCAGAAGAATAGGGAAACAAAGTTGTAGGAAAGCAGAATAACGTATAAACTACAAAACTGCAAAACTACAAAACTACCAAAGTGCAAAAAAGCAAAAATCCAAAAACACGAAAATAGTAAATTACTTACGTCGCGTATAACAAGAAAAGTGAATACCCTCCATTTGTTACGTATATTCTACCATTCGCGAATAGCAATTCCTTGATCAAATCGCTCCTTCTTTAACACTATGTGGGATGGTGATAATATGCAAAGACAACTGCTGCAATCCTTCGTCCCAATGACGTAGCGGTAGAGGTCACGGAAACGGGGCTGATAATTTATGCGAACGTAGCCGTCATTGATTTTCAACTTCTAATCACGCGTTTACGTCATGCGTTTCCCTCTACGCGCGCTGAATGCTAAATAATCTGATAACGGTCTACACGCATATTAAACTAATTCTCATATCAGTATCACTATCACACACACTTTAATAGTATTGGCACAATAAACGAATCATTTTGAAGAAACTATTTCATAGAATTTAAACTTTTAAGCACACGACAAAGAAGAATTTGCAAATGATACTACCTAGAGACTAGTAAAACTTTTAATATAAAGCTTCTGTGTAAAATAAATCGACTATACATATATCTTACCTATAATGCATTTAAAATTTTTCGTGTCTCCGGTTTTTTTCTGGGACAAACTCTTAGAAATTGTTAGTTGATATTATTTAATCAGCGAAACAAATACATCTGTGTTTTATTTGAAAATTTTACACAATTACTACTTATATCTGTTAGATTAATAGATAAATCTTTTTTTTTGAGAATTCTTAATCCGCGAGCGAGCGTCTCATAGTTTTACCGGCACCGTGTGCCATAAACTTGTACATGTATACCGCAAAATTATGTATGCAGTTACGTATGTAGCCGGCTTTAAGCGATTCTATTAAGGTGAATTCCCACGACGCTCAGCTTGGTCTTCCCGTTGGTTGTTGGTAAATGTGGTAGGAGTCAAAGAAGAGAGTCTGGCCGCGCCGTAGAAACGCTCATGGTTCGCCGACTTGCGCTCGTCAGACTCGCCGAGCCACGCGCCGTGGAAGTGCACCTTTATGTTGAGCGGCAGTGGAATGTGGATACGCCCGCTGCGACCTCACCGCGCCGTTGATTACTACTGTCGATGCCCGTATGTTTTGCCAAACCACAAATTTCGTTTCTGTATTAGAAAAGTGCGTCCTGCATCGCGTGGTGTAGTCATATTTTCTCCTAGACCCTTAGTTTTTTAAATAAATTGAAAAATACATGCAAAAATTAGTGTATTTCGGGTCTCCTTTTCCGTTCGATCGTTGTTTAAACATATTTAAATGTTTATAACGCAATAGTAACTTATATCATTTCATTCGTGAGAGTTCATAGAATAGTTACAAGCAACCGAATAACTATTGTTATTTGAACATGAAATAAATTAAAAGTGCGTCCTGCATCGCGTGGTGTAGTCATATTTTCTCCTAGACCCTTAGTTTTTTAAATAAATTGAAAAATACATGCAAAAATTAGTGTATTTCGGGTCTCCTTTTCCGTTCGATCGTTGTTTAAACATATTTAAATGTTTATAACGCAATAGTAACTTATATCATTTCATTCGTGAGAGTTCATAGAATAGTTACAAGCAACCGAATAACTATTGTTATTTGAACATGAAAATTTCCAAAGTTGGAAATTTGCATTTCTTTTTCCAAACCCAATTTCTCGAAAAGTGAGGGCGATGGCGAAAACCGGTTAGCCGATTCGTATACAGCGCACAGAAGTCTAGAAGAAACGGCTATTGAATGTTACAAGTCCGGATGGCTGTTGAACAGTGTAATAATGGGAGAAACAGGTGTATTATTCGAAATTAGAACAGGGATCGTAACGGTAAACGGAGGATGATATACATCACATGGGAGAAGGGCATCAGCTGCGACGGAGACAATAACACGCTTATAGATAGAGAAGCATAAATCCAACCTATACATATACTTCCGAATATGATTATATTGATGGTGATTTGAAACATCAAAATATTCACAAAAATTATCATCAGATCCAATAGATTCATTATTATTCACTGATGAATTCAGAATAATACCATAATACGATCATTGTAAAATGTAACATTACTAGAAAGTTTGCAATTACCTAGAAGAAAGATGTCAGAATTGGGATGACGCTGCATAAGAAACCGAACTGATTGACAGTGAACCTCATATTTCATAGACTTGGAGGATAGTGGTAGGTGGACGGCGCATATAATGAATGAATGATGCCTAATCATTATCGTATAAAGAGCTGTTCTAAACAGTTAATAGGCGAAGTAATGTGTGTACTAGAATAAGTATCGCTAACAGCTATTAAGACACCACAACCTCTCTTAAATTCGCTAATATTACTGTCTCTGTCTAGATGGAAGATTTTATAACCGTTAAGTGATTGCAACCCTGTTAGCGAGTTCATTTAGTGTAGAGCTAGCTTTCTCAAAATCTATTAAATACAGTTCTCAAAATACTTTTGCCAACTCGTTTCTGATTACGGATCCAAGAGACGTGTTCATTAATGATTCATCATCTCGTTCTATTACACCCCGTATATGGATTAGCACATTCCTTTACATAAAAGAAATTCTTCTTCTATTCGGATTACAATGACGCGATACGTGCAGATAATTGAATTATGAATAATTAATACCATATCCTCGAATGAAAACAACGTCGAGAAATAGCATAGAACATTTCAATATAAAGTGACACGTGGACGGTGTCAGTTCCAAGTCCATTTCTGTGACCAATAAGGAGAACCAGGAAATTTAGTGGCTATTCGACGTAATTAGCTAACGCGCCAGTATTAATGTCCGCGGCATGACAATATCAAACACTTCGATCAAACGGTGCACCAGAAAGTGCTAGTAAAAGATAACGCGCGCGTGCTGTTTGGTATGTGCACGCCTATAGATACAGATGACCGATATCAAGTTGTTCGTGCAAGTGGCAAGAACCTTTTCTGATATCTAATTACACTGGAACATAAACATATTATTGCGAACAGTCTTGGAAAACTATGCGATTTTATTTAGAAAGAGTTGTGGAATGACATCGTTTATAAAATTTATAATTTATATAATTTATAATTGCAAGTTTAGAAATTTTCATACAATTCCCTGTGTTGTTATTGAGCCATCAGGTTTTAATGTAGTTCATTTATTAACACTAAAATAGTTAAGGTTGATTAAATAGTTTCCAAAGGTGGAGAAAGTAACGAGAAAGTGCACGCTATTTTGAAAATCTGTAAATAAATACGTCCAAATCTTAATGTTTTTTTTTTTAATCTCAACGTACATATTTTCATATAAATAGTACGAGAGAAATGTAGTCTCATTTTATTGATAACATTGCAAAATGCAACTAAACATTTTGTATAGTTTACATATTGGATATAGTTATTGCAAATTTTGAATATACACATTTTGAACAAAGGACTGGGTGTGGAAAAAAATCTTATTCAAAAGTGAAAATACGACAGTTCCTCGAATGATAAAAGTATTCGACAAATAAGTCTACTTCAAAGAAATCTGTTTATTTCGTATTCTTAGAATATAAATAATTGGCATATTGAAAGCTTCCAAGTAATAGATAAAAATTAGATATCTCTTGTTTGCTTGCTACAGACTGGTTTGGGGGCGGAACCATTTGGTATGAAAGGTATCATTTTCAGATACGTATGACCTACTTAAAGTTCAATGGAATTCGTTCCATGACATATTTCTTGTAAAAGAAATATTATTTTTATACTAGGTACTCAAGTTTTTACATTTTATTTCAACTAGCATTTTCGAAATTGTATTTTTATTCATACGTGTGTAGGTATCAGGTACCCAAGAAATATTTGATAGTTTTAGATACTTTTATGTAGTATTGGTTGGATGATTGGTTTAAACAGTTCATTCATTGCAAACTTAAATAACAAAATAGCAAACATTAACATATTAATCAATTAATCTTTAGTTTAGAACAGTTGAAACTGATTAAGAAACAAGAACACCAATTAAAGGTAGAAAGTAACATTCTGAGAAATATAAATAGCTTTTGGAGAAAGTTTATGAGCAACTCTATTTTCTGGAAAGCTGTTGATTCTATTTCTTTAATATATTATTATAAATTGGCTGCAAAATTTGAACGAAATCAACGACCCAAATCTTGCGAACTCCTCTTATCGGTGGAATTCCGTTTTAAATAAACGCGAACCCAAGAAAAAGGACGATGCCCGTCGCCATAACGCAACAACACAACTGCGTCTTACGCTTGCGTAAGACGTTACAGAATAATTAAGACGCTTCATTAAGCTTAGCGAATATACAGGTCGCGCGTTACACCATGAAACTCTTTCTTACAATTTTATCACGGAAACACATCTATTATATAAGTGGAATTTACCGTGAAACTAATTGATCTCCCAAGCTTGCGCTCGCAATAAGAACCTACGAACGAATTGAACAAACAAGAGGGCGCTAAGTTTACGTGAAGTGTGACACATCGATTTTAACGAAACTCCGAAACTAGATAGACACCTGAAAAATATTTCTTTTCTATTTAGCTTTTTTAGTATAAAACCGATACACCGCAAAATATTTAATAACAAAGATTTTATGTTTTACTTTGTTAAGCACTTACGATTCGAAACTTTTTGCAAGGTGGTACGACAGGGGGTAGTCTAGCAGCTTCATAATTCGACAGCTCAGTTTCTTTTATCACATATTTTCGTTACTCTTTCGAATTTATATAGCAAATGATATTTTATTAATATCATGTCGGTGCAAAATTTCTTTAAAATTGCTTTATTAAAAGTGAAAATATGCTACATAATCAAAGTATTTTCCTAGACTATTTGTGACCATTTACCACTTTTCTGATAAAAGCACAAAAAGACATTTCCATACACATTATACCGAGGAAATGAATTTTTGCACTTACCTAATATTTCTTTCGTTCTTTCATTATTTTACAGGAAATCACAAAGGCATTCCGAAAATTTTCTCCATCACCTTTCCAAGCACCATTTTTATTTTTAAATATCTAGCCAAATTTTGAACGTGCGTACGCAACAACCACCCAGGAATCGAATAATCTTCTATTCTCTGTTCACCATACAAAGTTTCATTAAAATTGGTGTATAAAACTTCATATAGTACTCCGCATCAAGCCACGAATAGCTTCGTGGCTTCGAGATTTCCATGCTACAAGCGACGCCCGTGATTCAATTAGAATATAATTCCCTTCACGCGGATGTGTGCGCGGTGTGAATTGGATGAGCAAATAAACAGAGGACAGACTTTCCCACTCTCATCAACGAACGTGATCCACTTTCAACGGGCGGTAGCCTGTCTGTTAGGCATTGCACTTAACGAGACGGTTAGATCAACCGAGCTCTATCAATGCGCTCCAGGCACCATTCACAGTGACGCGACATCAATTTCCACGCATGCAAATCCAGTTTATCATTAACATAATCTAAAGCCTGCGCCGAGAATCGGTTATCGTTTGCATCTTGTTACGTAAGGAAGAAAGTACGAGGAGCATGCAGCCGCGGAGCCATTGAGAAATAGAAATGAATGATAAATGAAATGGCCTTTCGAGCGCAAAATCCACTGGACGCATCGTGTACTGGGGCAGGCGGGGTGCTGGGTTATGGGCGGAAAGCAATAACAAACGCACGTGAATATCATAAATGTTTTACGCTCGTTGAGTACTGTGTACAGTTAATTGCGATATGTAACAAGTCTAACTGTTTAGGTACCTTATTAATCGCGAATATCTAAAATGCTTTACACACCTCCCGTGCGTATTCCACTTTATGAAAATTCATCGTTTCAAGTGGTTGACGGGTCATCAGGTTTGAGAAGAAAAACAAGTTTGTTAAGGAGAAATAGTACAACTTGGGTTACCAACTTTCGTTCGAAAATATATGGTACTTTACTGCCAAGAGTGATAAAAAATATAGTACATTGTGAAAAAATATACGCAATACCTTTTAGAGGACAGTGGTACAAAATAGGATTACATTAAAATAAAGACATCTTATTATTTTTTAGAAGCATATCTTTTTGTCAATTTAATACAATGGAGAAGATTTAATTGCAATGACAGAAAAGAACAAATCACTGTATTTTACAGTAGGTACTACTAGCTTTAACGATAATTGATACTGGATGTTTTATTAATATTTTTTTAAATATCAGATTTAATAGAAATACAGAATAGTCTTAGGCATTCTCGTTCATACCTATTTTTCCTCCTTTGGACATTAAAAGTGCAGCTGCAATACGTCACCTTGAGCTGAAGAATCACTCTGCCATTCCAAGAACGACATTAAATTCTGATCATTGCGTCGTATTAAAAAGTTTTTCCTTGAAGAACGTCGAGGACACTAGATCAGCATCAGAGTAAATAATTGCATACTCTAATCAGTCATTGGTGTGCATATTAACCATCTTGCGGTTACAAATTAATTTCTCTTTTGATTTTCACA
This sequence comes from Andrena flavipes, assembly GCA_963971345.1. Classification (NCBI taxonomy): domain Eukaryota; kingdom Metazoa; phylum Arthropoda; class Insecta; order Hymenoptera; family Andrenidae; genus Andrena; species Andrena flavipes. Next base: position 66,145,906 of record OZ020480.1, read on the forward strand.
AAAAATTGTAAAGTAGTTACATAGAAATAACTAGAAAGGCTCTAAGATACAAATATGAAAAACAATTTTGAAGCTTCAAAAATAAAAATCAATCTTTTCAAACTTCTTGGAAAGCAACAAAATTACAAAAAAGGTATTAAATACAAAAGTAGCTTATGTTTTTGTAGCCTCTTTAAGTAATTTAATAGGTACGTTCATGTTGGAGCTGCGATAATAGCGAAGAAAGAGAAATATTTGTTTCTCGATGCTTTTATCGTTTGTCATTTATATAGTCATCTCGCTTTTATCGTCGCTCTGATTGTTTATCGCAGCTTCAACATAAACGTACCCTAATCTACAGAAGATTTCCGAGAAGTCATAGGTGGCGCCACTATAACTGTAGCGACCCCCAGTTATTTCACGTCATCCCCAACTCGGTTAACAATATCACTCAGTTTATACGCTCAGATTTTAATCAGCAAACCAGCAGAATTTTCGGAAATATTTGACAAGTATCTTTTTGAGTCATGTGTACAGGTTGGAAAGAGCCTCCAAAAGTGAGGATGAAGAATTTATTTTATTGAATTCCTTGGGAAGCACCTTTTCCTTTAGAAAACGAAGTTAGGTACAACAGTTGTTTGTATAAGAAATTAATCAAACAACTCACTTCCTAGCCCGTTCTCTAGTAAGAAATTTAGAAATAGCCACCAAAATGTACCGCGTTATTACAATACAATGGTTCTACACGTTTCTCTCCCGAATTCTAACAATAGAAATAATCTTCCCATTGTTCCAAGATACGTGCAAGAGATGCTCTTCCGTATCGCGGCACGGATTTCTCATGGACGTAACGAAACACATAAAAGACAGCAGGTTTTTCCATAGGTATTCCATGGAACCGTACACCAGGCAATCTTAACGCTAACTTGATATCGAGGTTACTCACGAACGGTGAACCAATTATCCGCGTCGCGCTTAATACGTATAAGGAACGAATGCTGAAGGAGAGGTGCGTGCATCGGCACACTGGCGATATCGTAAAATAAGCTTCGTGGGGGCCAGTCTTATGCACCAATAAGGCAGCATTCTGGCCAGGTCAATGCTTACTGGTTTTGTGTTTCACCTCGTTCCCGCGTCTCCCGCACTTTCAGCGACCTCTGCTTCGGGCGAGATACTTCCACTACATGTCGCTGCATGGCATTGATAGTGGCGTAACTCTAAAAATATAGGAAAATCAGTATAAAATTTTCATTTCACTAATAGTTCAACACTGGTCATATCAATTCTTTAAATTCACTTTACTTTTCCATCTAACCAGATTAGGAAATATAATCGCGAATGTTTTTATTATTCAACAAGACTTGTCACCGAGCTTAAAAGCAATCTAATTAATAAGACAATTTTTATTTTTTCAGGAACGGAGTCTTTAACGAAGGAACAATATCAGCATGAAAAGAAAAGTTCGGAGTCCACGATGCACGTGAACGGGCATTCAGCACACGGCGGAAGGCAAGAAATGGGTAAGTTGTCACTTCGAAAATTACTTTTAAAAGAAAGGTGAAGCATGAAATAAAAGTGAAACACCTTGCGGTGTTATTTTTAAGTACCTACAGTTCTTAAGTTCGCGCAGGACTTGAGTAGTTGAGGTACTATACATTATAGTTGGCCTGACATTTGTTACCTGCATTCTAACACAATTTTATTTTAATCTTGGGATCAAAGTTTGTTAAACTATTTCTCTATCCAGTCCCTACCAGTATCAGTTCGTAATGATTTACGTGTTTCATTATATGTTCATATCCCATAATATAAGAAATGTTTATATTATTTCCTTCATTGCTGACCTCGCGTGACTGTAACTATTGCTGCATCTTACATCGTTAACTTTATTTTGAAAGTTACTCCCACGTGACGTAAGAAAAGAATATAGCTTCCCATTTAATTAAATTAAAATGACAAAAGTTATTGCCAATTCAAAGAACTGATATAACCAATCGCATACCTTATAAAAATTATTGAAACTTTTTCCTCCACAATTTTTTTCATTACTTGCAACTTACAAGAAGAACCCTCTACATCAGTGTTCTCCAACATTTTTTTAACCGTGATCCCCTTCTATAATACTCGAATAACCTCCCAACCCCATCCTTTTTAGGTAAGGTAAATTTAATAAAGTAAAAAACACATTAAAAATAGATATTTCAGAATAAATTCCTAGCTTAATAATATTTAAAGAAGGAAACTGAGAGGCTGCGACCCATCGGCTGGAATTCACTTCTCTATAATAAAACTGTGAACATCCTATATAAAAAAAATCTCGACACATCCACCTAAAAATTGTAACCCTATAAAATTCAATTGTAACTATGAACCTCCCAAGATCTCCATAAATCGTTCGATCTCCTGAATAAAACGTGGAAACCAAGATACCTACGTCTGTTTATGAATAAAAGTGAGACATAAAAGAGTAGCCGTTGGTATCGCGAATGGCAGTGATGGTATGAAAAATATCAGCCACTAAAAATACCAGTGAAGATATCTGGTATCGCCAACGAAACGGTACTCGGTGACGCTAGAATTCATGGCTTCAGGAACTACAGGTCGTAACTTTGAATTCGTAAATCCGCCGATTCGAACGCCATCGCCAGAACGGTTCCACATGGTATCGAATGCGCGTCGTAAACGTAGAGAATAGATATTGTGCACTGTACAGTGTCACTTGTTATATAAGCCATTCAAGGTGCCACGATGACGTGATGCGAAGGTGCGCCGTGCTCATCATGTTCTTTCATTAATATCGACCCTCCATTTAGTGTTCCTGTGGACAGGCGCTTAACGGTCCCGGCTGGAATTTCGCGAAATTCCGACGTTCACCGCGCCCCTGAATCCGGTTGGAATTTCTGTGACACTTTGGCGTTCCATGGTGTTCGCTTGGCACTCTACAGGGTACCTCTTTGGTGGTGTCTCCTGCATTGCAATCGAAAAACGTCTAGGATGCAATAAAGATGGATTTTTGAGGATGACGAAAGGGTCAATATTACAATGACCTTGGATGACCTTGAAAGCAATGTGTCTTCAAGATATTGGTTGTGACGTTGTTTATACAAATAGAGATGTGTATATTTGATTCACGTATTTAACGATGTTAAAAATATGTAATAAGTCGTGTGTCCCTAAATCTAGTAGTTTCAAAATGGTCACCTTTAGTTGTATTTTCCACAAATTTTTTTAGTAAAATGCACTGATCTCCACCAGAGAGTTTCCATGTATAGATAGAGTATTTCGTTTAAAAGGAATTTTAAAATATCGTGCTTTAAGAGGGAGCTAAATCTGGAATGTTTAATTTAGAAACTAAAGAAGAATTTTGTGCTTGGGAAAATTGCATTGATCGCAGGTGAAAGTTTGTTCGATATATTTGTGGAAGTGTATCAACGATGTGTTATAATGATTTGCGTGAGAAAGAATTTGTGAGGCAATTTTATCTTCGAATCTTCTGAGGCAAATTTAAATGTAGAAGTATTTTAAAATTATATTCATGATATTTGCAGTAACATAAAGCATAATTGGGGGGCATAGTTAAATGTAGGTATTTTATTATTGTATTTTGCTGCTTTAATTGGTTTTTCATCGCACTTAACTCTCGATACGTAATTATAGAGGCGACAGAACTTTATTTAATTTAATATTTCTTTAATTTTATTTTACTTAAATATCATGTTCAGTAATATGAATTAAATAAACAGTAGACATTTGAAAAGAAAATGCACATAATCTATACCACACCGATAAGCTATCTATCTATATCATCCAGGAAAGAAAAGGCAAGGCCATTTCACGTATGCGTAACCCTTTCTAGGCTATTAATAACGTTCTGTATATAATTAGGTGACACCCACATTCTGTGCCTTACGCCTACATATCGAAAAATGAGTTCCCTCTAAAAATATTTTTGCCAGTCATCTTCAGTTAAATAACTTGTTACGTAAGAATTATAATAGTTGAGCAGATACAAATTTCTCCGAATTTAAAAAAATATTTATTCATCCAAAATATAGGCCCATAAAAACTGAATAAATATTCATAAAGCTATTACTAATTTGATCGCAAACGCGTTACACCAATTTGCTGAATTTTAATTATTTAAATTTTGTAGTCTTTTCCAATTCGGAAATCCGTTGAAGCTTCCGAAAGAATACTCCTTATAAGTTTTGTACCTGCACCGAAAACGAAATTGTTTTATTGAAGTTGGCATATATTTATGAAGCATTAAAAAATATAAACGACTTTTCTATGTTTCTCCGTATAAAAAGAAGAAAGAGATCATGAACCCTTTTAAAATTTATCGGAAAAGAAAATTTTCAGAATTTGAATACTGGAATTCAGTTCTAATTCGAGTTCTAATATTCGGATGTAATATTTGAGTCCTAATTCGAATGTAATTTCGAATACAGCCTTAATTTGAGTGTAATTTTTAAGTGTAACCCTAATTCGAATAAAATATTCAAATACAGCTCTAATTGGAAAGAAATATCCGAGTACACATTTAATGTAAATAAAATGAAATATTCGAGTCATATTCCTAGCATTCAAGTACCTACTTATGAAGTATTGAAATAGTCCTAAGCCTAGTTTGGAAGGTATTGTAAATCCTCGTGATTTGGTACGAGCAGCGACCACTTGGGGTGCAATTACTATTCTGCCTGGCTTGGCCTTATTTTGCGCACTGTTTCATCAGCTGGAATCGTGCCGGAGGATGACATAACCGAAGCACTTTTAACGGAGCAATTCGTGGTATATAGGACAAGGTAATTTCGAGGAAACGCAAGGGTGTGCCAATATCCAGGATGCGATTCGATCATTACAGGCGATCCTAAAGGGTAAATCGAATGCTTCTAATCTCATCTCCGGAAATGACTGTATGTAGTCGTTTAGGCTGCATTCACGCGATAGGTGTTCCCAGCTGGAAGGGAGCAAAACTCGAAGAACTCGTTGTAGCAATTATATACAGGGTGGTCCATTATTAATGGTACTTACAACTACAAAGGGGTTAATTCTTGGATGAAACTCTGTGTCGAAAATATAGAACAACAGGTTTTGATTTGGGCTTGGTTTCTGAAAAAAAAGTAATTTCAAATGTCTGTTAAATATGTGTGTAGTTAAATATAGTGAAAGTCGTTTGGACTAATTTTAAACAAATCATACGATTTTAAAGGGTGTCACATATTTTTGTCCCTCACTGTATTCACTTGACAGAAAGAAAGCTCGTTTAAAAAATCTAGAAAATGGTAGAAAAAAGTGCTAATGACACAGCCAAATGAAAAAGTCCTTAGCAAAGCTTCACTGCGACGGAGTATCATTTGAAAACGGTTAACTCGTCAGCTCCGGCTTTGCCAAGTGTGTATGATGACAGCTGCAGATTCATGAAGACGATGAAAGTGGACAACGGAAGGGGTGGGGGCATTACCTGAAAATCCAGCGATATTCTTACATAAACATGTTATGAGTTAAAGAAGAGTGTGTATGAATAAAATATAAAAATTCACTTTGTACTTTTTATGCAGGTGCCCCTCGTAACCTAACAGAGTTATTTTCTACAAATTTCGAAACTATATTAAACGGACCACTTAATTAAAAAAAAAATACGTCCAGGAGAGATCCATGTGATTAATGAAATCACCTAGCCCTGCGCTATACGAAGATCCTCCAGTTTTTTTAATTCGTGTTATGTCAAAAGTACATCATGAAAGCACCATGTTACTTGAGAGTTACCTTTATCAGTCAATCTGTTCACTTATTTTCTATTCTATTTTTATAATTCTTGCCAACATACGCGTTGCACCTGAAACGCCAATATCGACACCATCAATCCATCCCACCAAGCATTGCGACTCGAACTCAAGGTAGCTCTCACCTCTGCACGCGCCAGGTGCGCTAAATGAACATAACAAAACAAAAATACATTTCAATGCGAGCCTGTTGTGCGTGTACCAATGGCTATCGTGACCCCAGTCAATGGTTCTCGTAGCGTGGCGGAGTCATCTGGATCATCTGGAGTATCTAGAACGTATTGATCCCGCCTAAGCAGCTGTATGTACCTCGGGCTGACAGTAACGTTGGGGCGGCCGTACGGAAAACACACGTGTTACACGCGCTCGCGACTGAAACGTCTGTCTGCCCTAGGCGTCCTCCTATGAACCACGGGGAAACTCGAGGGAAAGTGCAAAGCCCTTACTTGAATCGATCGAAGCGATTGCGCGGGTTCAAAGTGGTCGCGGACTCGTTGGAACGTGAATTTTGTCAACGGGACCGAACTGACATTCTGCTTTCGGTTTAAAGTGAATAGAAAAGCTGTGATCCAACAGAGGTTCAGATCTGTGGATTCTAATAGTGTTTTGGTTTTGAACAGCAGTGGTGGTGCCGCGTGTGTCGTGAGAACGGAATGCTAATACCTTACCTCGGTGCGATGGGATGTTATCGGTGCAGAGTTGGTGAGAGATGAGAATCGGTGAAGTGGATTTTCAGAATTTTAGGTGGTGCGTGTTAGATGCATCTTTTTGAAGCGGGGCAAAGTAATATCGTGTGGGTGCTTGGGAGAGTTTTTCTGAATAATTTTGGAGGAATAGCTTGTTTTTGATGAAGACGCGGTTTTGCATGATTAGGGTAATATGTCTTTTGGATATTTCTTCCTGTTTCGGTGCTTATACGAGTTTTGGAAATAATGTAATGACATGAAACGTTTTGAAGCCAGTTGATACTTTTTTATGAGATATTCACGCAAATTGGGATTAAAAATTTGCGAGCACGTGTAACCCGAGCTCCTTATTAGCTATTAAAGTGTATCCAGATTTACAAAAAGAAATGAAAACTTTGATATCTATATTTTAAACGAATTTATATAAATGGTGATTAAAAAAGTAAATTTCTTGTAAAAAGAAAAATTATCAATTTTATTTATAAATATCGCAGAGGTAATAATGTATCATTAATATTTGCAAATAGATATTTTTATCATTTAATGACATTTTCTAAGTAAACGACAGGGAAATTTCTTCACAAATTATATTTGAAAGTAAGTAAAGCTTTTCGTGGTGAAATATTTCCTGCGAACTTCACGATTAACTATACAATTATTTATTCTTCGAGATAAAAGCTAATAAGAAATTAAAAAAATTTAACAGCAAATAAGAAATACTATTCAAGGTCGTAATATACTGTTTTAAGTTTTATTTAATTCTTACTCCAGACATGCCTGAAGAAATGTGTTATTCACGTTACAAGACAAAACACAATAACAGCACGCAAGATACAGTAACGTCTTTGCTCGTCGTAGGGGCTAGGAGAACGTTTTTCTTCTTGTAAACTGTAAATTTTTTACAAGGTCGAATGTAAAATTATAAAGAGAATTTAGAACACAACGAAGAATAAAACAGTAAATTGGAATGTTTTAGCTAAATGGACTATTACAACTGATTTTGGTTATCGAAGTTTTTAGTGTAGTAGAGGTTTATATAATTTATGTTAAAACGTTTAGCTAAACGAACGATTATAATGTATCTCATGAATTTAAATTTTTAGGTGAAGGGACAGTTATAAAGTATGTACACTTATCTCGTACCGTTATCGTCTAAAAAAAGGAAGGGGAATGCAAAATGCTCATCCATATCTTTGAAAGATACATAAGCTTACATAATGGTGATATTCTGCGTGTAAGCCTGCTGACACGTTGTAGAAACCGTTTCCAGTTACGTTGCTTGCTAAGAAACATTAATTCCTAAGGAGAAGGATATCCTATGATGTGCTATCCTTATTTCTCTCGTCAATTACTACATATCTTAAAATGAGGAGAATATAATCAGTTCATTAAATTGTCAGAAGTAAACAATTATAAATAAAGGAAAGTAATGGGTTGATTAAATTATCAAAAGTAAAACGCTATAGTTAAATATTTATATATAAATGTCAGTATACGTATCAATATAACATATACATATATATAATTAAACATAAATATCAACATGAAATATGACATTAAATATTAAATTATTTGTTATAGCAAACGTGGATAATAACATTAAGCCACAAAAATAATATGTGTTCGATTTATATTGGTAATAGATTAAATTTGGATATAGCATTGTGTAATAAATATTTTATTGGTGTCTACATGAGAATATAAAATATTTTGGTTTCTAAATGAAATACTAATTTCTTTAGTTTCAAATATTTTCATCCTGTTTTTAATTTGAATCTAGTACGATAAAAAGAAACTCGAAATTTAGAATTTGTAATATGTCAATTTCATATAAATTAAAGTAGGTACTATTTGGATGATACTGTGGTTTGGATAACAGAAGTTCTATTGTATACTGAATTATTATATTTCTCAGTCTTTATATCTCATATGTCCCATTTATCTGTTGGCTTCTTATTTCTTCATTGCCTTCCTTTTATTTTTACACAATTACAATGATATTAGTAAAAAAAAAACAGCATACGAACGAAGTCTGATTCGTCATTATCTTTGTATTGAATTGCTATATTAAGCACAGTTATTTTAATGATATTCTAATGATATGATAATGGTGTGTAACATAAACCACATTTCGTTAAATGGCAATATTCAGTGCTCTAAATAAACAAACATTGGAATGGATGTATTCGAAATTATAACTACACTATAGAACTACACTTGACATGAAAGAATTCGTAATAATTGCTCTTTACAAGTGCAAAAATAAAAATAATTCGTTTACTCGTAATTCGAATACTCGAATACATAATTAGCCATAATTCAAATGTGAAATTCGAATACAACAATATACAGAAGAAAAAATGGTAATATTCAAGGATTCATCGAGTACTTGAATATTAAATTATTCAAGTAATCCCAACTCTGATCTATTTATGTACATCAGCCGCAAAAACTTGAGAAACACTGGCCCAATGTTTCGACCATGAAATCACCCATCGTGAGTCGCGTGGCGTGCTTCGTTGGAATTGTTTATCGCGATTTGTAACGGCTGCGTGCACGTTTCACTTTCAATGAATTCGCCTTTCATTCGCCGTCTCTCCTGCTGGTTTCCAGAAACAATGTCAACCAACCTTCCAGCTTGCAACCAGAGTGCTGCTGTTCGTTAGGGAAGTTTTCTCGATGCACTGACGCTGAACTTTCCCCGCACTAATTGCACTCCGCTAATTGGCAAAATTGATCTATCTTCCTTGCGTCTTTTTACATGTAATGAACCATCATTTGACCTGCTGCACACACATTTTCGTGATTGTATTTCACGGTTCAATAACCGCGACCATATTGATTCATCAAACGAATATAGTGTTTCATAGGAATTCGATTTTATTATTTCAATGGATATGTCAAGATTCGTTTTACGCACTATTATAATTATATTCATAGTTTTCGTATAAGGATACTCCTAACATCTTCCAAAAACCAGTCAATTTAGTAGAATGCTTCAATTTCCATAACAGACTTTCAGCAACAGTTTTTGGGTCGTTTATGAATTTGTTTACAACTTCTACGTTGCCAAAGCGATTGAAATAAATTTATTCAGGAAAATTGAGTTTTCTCGATTTAAATAAAAAGAGTACCAACTCCGTACAATTGATAGTTTGAGAGATGAAACGTTAATAATTATAGAGCCTGTCTCCGTGGAAATAGGAAAGAATTCTATACGTGCCTCGGACATACTGTATTTTTCAAACAAATTCGAAACCAGGAAAGTGATGACTGAAACCTCCCCCAATTTCATATGGACTATATGTATAATATTTCAATTTCATCAAAATCCCTGACACAAAGTGCGAAAATTGACCGATATGGTATGAAATGACCCTCGTACAATTTTACACAGCTCCAAATCTTTTTGTAACGTTTTGTACTAACAAAGTAGTTTTCAATATTTGTAAAATATTAGATTCGAATATATCGGAGTAACGAATTCTTTCGAAACGATTGCTCTAGAACTCGCAATTGAAAAATATTGAATAATGTCCAATTCCATTGTTCAAATTAAAGCACAGCTTCTTATTATTTTTTTTTTTTTTTACTTAGAATATGGATTCATAATTCAATATCATACACACTTTGCTAAAACTAACAGAATAGTTTGTTCTTACTGTCTGAAAAAGGAGTTACGTGAAGTGTTACGAAAGAGGAATAGAATCGTAATATGTATTACTATGTTTGTGAGAAAGCATTGGAATGATTCAAGATAGCTGCAATCTGATGTTGCCAGGTTGGAGGTATAAAATACAGGATTAATTGCTTTACAACTTGATTAGTACAGATGTACAATTAAAGCGAATCATTATTCCTGTATGTAGTGTATATGGTTCAGTTTATAGCAACAAATAACTGTCAGGAAACGGATATTTGTTCTCTTAGCAACAGTACTTAACTGTAGGGATTATTTTTGTTTAAGAGGCTGTCCAATCTAGAGCCCATAAAAATAGGTGATACGTAGGAATTAATTAAAGACAAACTAGTCTCGACTTATTTTTACCCACAGAATCAATACATTTTCGTTTGTACCAAAAATTAGATCCCACCCTGTATGCAGGGTGTCACACTTAAATCAGGTCATCTAAGTACAATTTTCTTCAGTTGCGGTAATACAAAAAATATTTCATTTGTAATTTGAATGGTATCAAAGGGCGATTATGCTGCAAAGAATATTATCTTTGATACAATTCAAATTGCATACGAAATATTTTTGGTATCGTCCCAACTAAAAAAGTTATTTACGTGCCCTGTTTTAGATGACTATGTATACTTATATAGGTATCTATACTTATATAATTGTTGTGTCACAGATTTATCACCGCCTAGCTCAAACCGCTGACCCAAGAAATATGAAATTCGAAGAGTATATTCCTTTTGCGACATAGGTGCTCGATAAAAAGTGATTTTTTGAAATTCCAACCCGAAGGGGAAAAAGGGGTGAGATATGTTTTCTCGGACTCATTATTTCTTCGGCCCGATTAGATATCAATTTGGTTTTTACTTCAAAAGGTTACCCACATAAATACCTAAAAAACAGACTCAGCATTTTGCCCTGATCAACCCCTAGAGTGTGGTGAAATGAGATGTATTTTCATGGAGTCCTTAATATCTCTTAGGCCCGAAGCAAAACCCGGGGGTAGTTTGCTAGTATGCTATATAAAACATTTCCAAACAAATTTGTATAAGCACCGATCCAGTTCTGAAAAAGTGTAGCATATGTAAAAAGCGTATTGTTTCTTAAATAGGAAGGGAATCATGCATAAAATAAAATCCAACAGCTCGTGTAATGAGAAAAATTCTGTGGGAGAAGTAGCCCATGCCATCGAGAAGATCTCAGTAAATAAAATCATTAAAGAGTCACCGAAATCAAGAAGAGTCTCTACCACTACGCAGACTGTCAGAATCGCTAATTAATATTAAGACAAAACAATTAAGCGTGCTTCTCAGTTGCTTTCTTATCAAGTACCTACGCATGCGCTCGCCTCGTGGCTCGAAAGAAAAGTCACCGGGCTGAGGAGACACGATGCGAGACGGTACATTGGCTCTGTTTGCGCTTGTTAATCAATTCAATTGAATAACGTATTAATACGTCGGGGTCATCGCGAGGGGTTAATCGCAATGTCCACGCCAGACACGATGGACACCATCGATGAAGCGGAGCAGGCGTGGCGTGAGTATTCGTACAATTTAAAACACTAATTATTTTTTAATCCTCTCCGAGTGCAATTTTGTATTTCGAGGGCAGTATTCATATTAATACGTTTCGCCTCGCATCTACCAACTACGAATCTTGCTTAACCGCTGATGAAAATGCTTAAAAAGACAATCCTGTTTATTCAATTCTATTTTTTGTACATTTATGCATGACTCACCCTGTACATTTACTTTAAAATTTAAGAAGTTTTAAATTTATTTGATCCAATTCTTGTGTATGAATGTATGTTCAGGTAATGTTTGAGTAAAGAATAGGAGTTCAAAGGCGTTACGGTACCTTTCTATCACTCTATAATGCACTGAACATCAACTAGCAAGGTCTCGCCAGTAGGATAGTTGTCAGACTTTCGTTTACACTTTACTTTAACCTTTCTTCTTAATTTTCTTTACACAATCATACATTCAGCAACGCAATATAAGTTGTTTCCAGTAATCTGACCCATTAAAAATATATTTTTCTACGCAAGAAAAATTATAAATTAAAATATAAATATCTACGTTTGCAATTATTGTCAAACAAATAATAATTCTTTAGTACTATTCGATTATGTTATTTATTATCATATTATCATAAGAGTAACAAGTTAAACACCTATAACTTGAAATTCGCCTTTTTTGTTTTTACTCTGACTACTAATCGTTGATGTAAATTCCTTGTAATAACAAAAATTGATATTCTTAGATAAATATTGTTAATATACGATGCTCCCCCACATATGAAAATAAATTAGCTAAAAACTGCGTTATTAAAGTGACGAATGTATCAAAAGAAAAAATCAGCTCGTTATAACTTTGAACCAAAAATCATTACTTACATTTTTTATTTATTTGCTCAACGAAAAACGTAGGTGTCGTTACGATTGCTGTGATTTTCCTCGTGTTCCAGATAGAGAAAACTAGAATGTACTATTTCAAGGCAAAAGGTTTCCTAACAAGGAAATTCAGTTCAATATTCTGCTGCGGTTACTGCAACACTTACGTACATCGTGTAATTACTCCTTCCACAAACGATGAATAAAAACGAAACGAGGAAACAATGCAAGTTGTAACGAGTTTACGAATTTATATGGAATTTAATGACTTATAATAACTTAAATTAAAGGTTAATCCGTGCTCTTGTTCGTAATCTAAGTATACAGTATTTCTAATCCATTTGCTTTCACATAGAAGTAATCTAGACATTGCAAATCACACAGTTAACAAGCAAAGAACAGTAAAAAACAAACATATAATTGTATAATATCAGATATTAAGCATAAAATTGATTAGAATCGTTGAAGAGAAAATAAAATTTATTATAATTCTTATGTTGAAAAAAACTTTTAAAATTAAAACAATTAGTATGCACACGGCCAAAAACAGTGCAATGGTCACAAACGGTACATCTACCCTATTATCAAAACGAGGAAAGCCACTCATTTTATTAATTGCCAAATAACTTGTTCCTCGCTTACTTGGTATACATAAGACGATGTCTCATAAAATCTCTGAGGCTTAAGCCCGCTGCATATTTGAGCGGTATACATGGAGAAATGTATGGCACAAGTATACATTACACCTGTATTTTGACTGTACAAGCGACATGAAAATGTTTGAACTTCTGAACTGTATACTTACGCAGGTCGTGCGCGCGCAAGTATACTTGAGCGTGTGTAGAAGAAGCACAGACTTGTGCAAGTCGGAAACAGTCATTCATGTGGAGTTATAGCCTTTCTCATGATTGTGTCCTTCCTTTTAATGAAAGGGGTGACGCGCGATAAAAGTTTCAAGTTTCAAGTACGTTCCTTCATCCATTCGCAAGTAGTTACGCCAATCACGAGGGTAAAAAATTATTAGTTCGTTTAATAGATTAGTGTGTAAATAGCTTTGCCCTGTCCTTAGCCAGTCTTTGCACCAAGTTTCCTACGTTGTTTTTTTCCGTCAAAACTAAAACGAAAGAAGCTAAGGCAGGCACGTCGTCGTCGTCCATCTACGACATGGTTCAACGTGGACTGATGTTCAAGCATACTGGTGGAGGCTATATGTTCGTCAGGTATACTTGTTCAATAAATTTTTACAAATATACCGCTCAAGTATGCAGCTACGTGTGTAGCCGGCTTAAGTCGCAGGTGACCATGGTTTGAAATGCACCTAGATTAAACAAGTAGAAGAACATTTCTGCCTTCTCGGCGTTACTGACAGGGAATTCATGGAATAGTTTACATGCGGAAACAGTTCAGTGCTGGCTGAAGAGTTAATGTGGTCCTGCCTCCACATTCTATTTTTAAGTAGAAAGAAAATTTAAAAATGAAAAGATTAATCGATACGCCAGTTAAAATTGCCTGCCGTGCAATTTTACAAACGAGAGCAAGGAGAAAATTGTGTTGCGTGATTCATAGGGAAAAGCTCTAACGAGTGTATTTATATGTTCGCTGTGTGTTTTTCCATCTGTCTGACGAGACTGAGTATGCACTTTAAACATGAAATTGTGCTTGTTTTGTGCAACAGACAGAGACTGTTACGGTAAAGTGTGTTTCTTCTGATCATCATTCTCTCTCTACCTACCATCATAAAGTTATCTAAAGAGTAACAACCTTTTTGCAATTCCATATCTGTAGGTTTTGCATGATTATCTCCACCGCACCTGCTTCTATTTTATCAATTTTGCCTTGTTGTCAATTGTGACTAATTGTTTCTTGTACACACCTTTTCTCTTCTTGAATCCGCAATGGCGGTTTTTATATACAATATGGATTTCTGTTTTCTCGTGTGAATTATTATATGCATAGATAAATATTTGAAATTGTAATATGTAGGTACTAACAATGAACAGGAAAAGGTAATATGTAGCGTAAAATAGTCAGTAGAGGGAGGTGAAGTGTAGTTGGGAGACAGAGAGTGAATGAGTCGAATGCGTGAGTAAGATGGCTTTATAAATATGTATAGGTTTATGTAAACCAAGTCCAATTCTTGGCTGTGAGGATGAATAAAACATATATATATAATATAATAACAATGAATATTTATTTATACTGTCACCATTACTTTATTCGTGCATGAAATTTTTTTCATATGTAACCTTAAAATGACATAAACGGTATTAAGTAGGTTAGCTGGCAGTAATTGGGGTGTGAGTAATTCAGTCAAATACATTTGAAGGGTGTCAGTAATAGATCCCCAAACATATTTTTGAAATTGATGAATTTATACATAAAAATCAAAGTTTTAAGTTCCACCAAATTTTTTTCCACAAGTAAACATATTAAACAATAATAAATGACAACAACAACACATACTTTTAATCTATAAGTACATAAATATAGGATAATTGTATAAAGTAATTGAGTCCTTTACCCTACCTTCTTATTTTCCTCCCCAACTGTTTGAAAAATACAATTTCGTTTCTGTGGCAGCCAGGAATTTTCCCCGTATAACAGTGTGAAACTAAAGGAGTAAAGTTCCATAGGTTCAGCGAATTTATCGAACGCCCTTCAGGCATTCGAATAAACAACGCAATGGAATTCCATAAAGTTTTTCGAACCTTTGTATGTGTATACCTCTGTGTGTTCGCACGCTGAACGAGAATTCCCTTTTACAGACGAGATGCTGGAGTGCGAGACCGGATCCCTGTTGGGCCGAGTCGCGGACCTCGAGAGGCAATCCTTGGCGCAGAGGGACGAGCTAGTTTGTCTTCGAGCTACACTCGCGGATGCGCTGAGGCGAATTGCTCAGCTGGAAGGACGCGAGAAAAGGGAGGATGATAGGAACGAGAGGAGAAACGAGAGAATGGTGTCCTCGCCCTTAAGGAACGGACACGCACCGCTTAGAAGTGAGTATACAAGGACATCGTCCTTACCGTGGGCCTTTTGCGACGAGTTCTGCTGCATGACAAAACTTCTCCTGCTAAAAGACGAGTCGTATCGGGTACATAATAACTGCCGTCTCAATTCTTAACCGTCGAACGACGAATGGTCCGACAGTGAGACGAGAGACGCAACGGGGCCATTTCTGACCGGCAGTAAAATTTGTTTACCTAGATATCACAAGGTGAATACATTAAATTTCCTACACATATTTATGAAGTACAAGTGTAGAATTTATTCACAAAATTACAGCATTTATTTATATGCTTATTTATAATTATTTTTTAAATAATTAAAAATGTTTGTTTTATAAAATCAGAATCTAAATGTTCCTATACAAGATTTGTAAAATACCAAACCTTGTATCTATAACATATACATGCAAGATGTTGACCAAATCGATGACCTGAACTTTATGCATTTCCCTTGTGAGACATGATTCTATCTTTATAGAGTTATTTACGAAGGAATATTTGACACGGTAGAACCCAATAAACTTCGTTTCCATCTTTCTTCGTTTCCATCCTTCTTTCCTTACAAACAGTTCAATTTAGTCGTGACCCAGTTCCGCAGGAAATCGAGGTGTGGCAAGTGAAGTCTCGTCAATCAATTAAATTGATCAATTTTCTAGCATCCATGACTTAGTGGTAGAGTGTAAATAGTAAGTAGTATTTATTCATGATTTAAGCATTAAATGAAATAGTATTTTCAAATAGTATACGATTTAAGCATTAAATGAATAAATATTTTCAAACAGTATTTTATTTCAAGCAGTATTTACTCTTGGAAATATATCATTTTGTAATATTGGGCTCAAACAATTTCAAATTTCCCCTAGGCATTATAGATTCAAATCATTACAACTAGATTTCAATCTCTAAAATTAATTATTCTCGGATTTTTTAAATTAGGCACATTAATTATTATCCCATCCAATAATAATTGCTAGCACCATAAATAAGTCTTCTACGAAAATGTGTGTAATAAAATAGAATTCCATTTGCCTTGATTGAACATGAACTTAAATTAGATATCGATCCTGACATCATTTCAATCGCAATAATTACTTGGCAAAAGGTACTGCGGAGCAGAAAGGCACGATGTACATAAATTCCCTATGCAGGATTGATCGTGTTGTATCACGGAATTCCAAAGTTTCGGGGCAATCGTTACGAAAGCTGTCGGAGTACGTCGCGAATTGCGGGTACACAGAAGGAAGCCACACGAGATTGAGCCGATTTGGAACAAAGTTCATCGGGTGTACCTGTTGGCACGCGACTGCTTAGGGTCACGTTCCGTTCTCTTCGTATTTCAACAAGCAATTGGTGCACTTGATTCTGAATTATGGAGTATGCACCCGCGCCGAACGGAGCACAGCCAGAGCTTTGTGAATCCTGGGCACGACAGTAGTGTAGTAGACACTGAAAGTAACAAATAAAAATTTGTTGCATCAGTCAATTTTAATCGGATTCACTTGAAATTTTCATGGAATATTCGTAATAAAATAACTTCAGTTAAGCTCACAAGTGTTTTGATCGAATAATTCATTCAAAGTTCGCCATTTCTTCAAAAATTAATATTTTTTTAAATTCGTACGCTTAACTGAAGCTATTGTAATATACTTTAATTAAAATTTCTTAAGAAACGTTTGAATTTTTCCAGTCCGAGCAAACGTTGGAAAGTTACAAGATCGTCTGTTATGTAAATTTTTTTACAGAGTCTAATGTTATCGTATGTTGTGGCCATACAATCAAAAAATCAATCCAGAAGCATAAAATATTAGTTGAATATATGTATTTTTAGTTGGTAATAAAGATGTTTTGTAAAAAGTTTCATCTCATTATAAAAGAATGCCATGCAAATAGCCTTTATTTTCGCCCGTCACAGTGGCTTCTCCCTTTAATCTTCGTAAAATATTTTTGCCTCTAAAGGAGTACCGGTTGAGCGCCTTCCGCAGTCCGAATGATTAATGCAAAGCTTACAAGTTATTTTTACAATTTTCTTATTGCGAATTACTAAATTACACGCGAGTACTTCTAATCTGCAAAACATCCTTTCCCTTTCTAAACAGGTTACGTCACAGTTTCAGTAAACAAGTTTCTCGTTACGGTTGGTCACGTCTTCTCATATAATCGAAACTTAATTCCTTCCAAGGGTTGTATGCATCTGCATTTAATAAATAAATATGTGCGTACATAATGAATCTATAGTATTTTAATTTATTGTAAATAGAATTATATCAGATCAGAGGATCACATAGGCTTCCATGCGTGAAATTGTATCGTGGAAAGGCAAATGGCGAAAACACTTTTATTTCTTACAGCATTTCTTCTAAGTAATTGCATGCTTATCGATCAATCGTTAAAAGAACTTATATACCAGAATCGTTACTAATATTTATAAACCAAACGTTTTGTGAAAGTATGTACAGCCTATACATTTAAATTTTTTTCAAGTTATTTTAGTGTCTTTACCACTACAATACTGTGTGATTCACGATGAAAAACTAACTCGACTTTTGGATCACCAATGAAAATAATACTATGAATAGGATATTAATGGTTTATAATAATTACTCTTAATATTCAATCAGTAGATTATGGGTTACGTACTTTTAACTCGTCGCACAGTGTCCCTGAAATCGAGGAATTTTCTTAAAAACAATTCAATATTCTCACACGTTTGATGTTGTCTGCTTCTAGGTAATCAAAATTCGGTGCCCCAAAAAGATATACGTTTACGCCAAACTGGCACCTCCTGCCTCAGAAATTCATCGTCGTCGGGGTCTTCTCAGGATGTCAGGGATTTGATCTCCAATTCACGAAGACCTGTCAGTTACACACATTCGTCACAACTTCCTCAGAGGTATTGTTCATATTACCTATACGTAAATTTTGCATGTTTTAAATCGTAAACACATTCACATTCATTTATAGACCAAGATTAATATGAATCCATTGTCTCACCACATACATATTAATATGTTTATTATCATTAAAGTTACGAAAAAATGACCAAACGGTGTGCAATTAAATAACGCATGACAACACATTACAATTTTATTTTCATGCTATTATTAATAAAGGGTTGTAATAAAAATAATGTTTCACTAAATATGACACTCATGGCCTCGAAAACTACTTAGGAAACGGTGCCCATAAGAAGAAGTATCTTCTTACTATCATATGTGCTTCCTTAAACACAATTCTTATCTCGTTTTCATAAGTTTAAACACAATACAGACATTCATGTGGGGTATTCTATAGGGTGTCCTAGAATATTTCTGGCAGACTATATCCTGGAGTCGTCTAGCAATCTAAAAGTATGTTTGATTAGTATAATAAAAATAAAATGTCACATTCTAGACAAATGTAGGCCTACAAGAACATTATTAGAAAGTTCTAACAAAAATACGAGACGTGACTAAAACGATAATAGACTTGCCGTTAATAAAATAAGAGTAAGAATATGTAGATCCAGTATTAGGTTAATTACTATCAGTAATATTATTATTACCATTTCTGTTACCAAATCTATATTTTCACGATTCTATACTTTCACCTGTGTAAATTTGAAAAATGTTTATCGAATAATAATTAATTCGAGTCAGTGATCAATGCAAATAATTAGTACTTATTGCACTTGCTTGGATGATCAATATTTTGCGATGGAGTATTAAGTGATTACTTGAATCTACATCGATCAGGTTTAGAAATCTTAAGTAATAGATATGACTCATATAAACTGATAAACAAATATTAATAGTAACTGATTAGCAGAAGGTGACCTTAAAGGTCACAGTATACCACATGGTTGAATTTCACTTGACAGTCGCTTCCATATCGCGTAAAAAATTATATAGCATTAATTTCTCAGAAAATATTGCGAACACAAAAAATTGGCATATCATATTGTGTTGTGTAGATCCTAGTTTTCGAATTAAATCATTGTGTTCTGCTGTCTTGGCCCATCTTTCTGTTCATTGTGTGATTCCCCACATCTACCACTCCTTGTGCTTTGGGACCAAGAAAAAGATACCAGACTGCTTTAGAGTGGGCAGTATTAATAGTAGTAATTGTACTTTCCAAACCTGTTAACGTGGAAAATAGGTGAGACAAATTGATCTTCTCTTCCAGGAGGTCAGTTCATTACCAATCAACTGGGTCGTTACACTCGGACAGTCCCAGTAGTAGTAGCGTTTCCCCGGTGCCATCTCCAAGTCCCAGAGCCACGCCATTGCCCGTAGCCAGGTACGTGCTTCCAAATTAAGTAAATTCACATCCTATTCGGTGCCCTTACCTTCTAAATCAGATTACTTATAATTTTATTAACTTGATACAAATATACAATGTGTTAGAACTTTTAAGAGGGTAAGAGGCATCCAAAATTTGAGAAAAGTTCACATATACATACATATACTATGTGTAGGTAGGATGAATTTTGTAGTGCAACCGCAAAGTGAATGATTTTTCAGATGAAAATAAATTGAAAATGTGGAATAACATTGTTTCAAGAAAATCGATTCTGAAATCGCATCGGGCACACGTGCACGTGACGATTATAATATATTCATATTAATATTTTGAATAAAAACATAAAATTCACATTTGTTTATTCTCAAACAAAATTTCATATATCTTTTGCTTCCAGCATATATGTAATAGAAAAGTTTTATATTTCGGTTTACAACATTTTATTATGCTTAATGTAAAGGGAAAATAATTTTTTGATTTATTAAATATCCGACGAGCGTAAATATAAATATATAAAATATTAAAAATTATGTAGAAGTACTTTGTATATTTTCTCGCGCATGCCATATTCTGCAATTACTTACGAGCTTTAAGTTCAAGCCAAAGATTGTATCGTCTTATTTTGCGATCATCTGATCATTCATTGAAATTATAAATTTGCATGAGTACATAATTATACGTATTGACCGAACACAGCAATGGAAAGAAATGTGTAATTACGTTTTTCCAGCGTTTCTCATGATACGAGAGTTTCTTTAAACGCACTCCTTTTCTTTTTACTAGACTGCGTTTTACTCTGTCTAACACGAGGAGTCATAGGTAGTACTGGCTTATTATCTACGGAAACACTACACCCTCTTTTTGTAATAAGACCTATTCAATCGAACAAATACTATTTACAGGGAGTAAAATAATGGCTCATTATGAACTGCTTTTACCAGAAAACTTACCGCTTCTCCTGCTTGTATCTCCTTTTGTTATTATTTTCGTCAAAATTCATGCTATCGATATTATTGTGCAATTCTGCTTTCATCGTCTTTTATCTTGACTTTGTGAGTACTTTTTCTTCTTATTGTCGGATTCCTTGATGGTCTCCTTTGAGATTTCGAAGTATTTATGGAGGTAATACTTCCTGTCCTCAGGACTCATATTTTCCTTCAGTTCACTTGCGTTTCTTTCATCCTTTTTAGAGGCATGCTACCGTAATTTTTATTTCATACTTTGAAATCGGTGCTATCCGTAATTTCTTTGGACGGAGTAGAAGTTGTAACATTCGTCGGCGGAGTTTCGTCAGAGCTTTCATCATCTTCATTCACAGCATTTTGTCTTCGCAAAATACTATCATTTGGGGAAGATGACTGCAACTTTTTCCCACCCGTGACACCACCAGCACACGTGCCACTTGTCATCGGTGTAGAGTAACTAATTATAAAACATTATGTAACTACCCACTAGATACATTCCACAACTGAAAAACTCGCGCGCGAACCATTCACACATGCGCACTCATGCAACACCGCAGTACATACGCTAGTGCTGCTCTCTGCGCCGAACTTTGCGTCATCTTCCCCACCGTTGCCTCGCACTATGTGCATCTTCAAATTTTACGAAACTATTATCACCGAAGGCAAGTTTCTTTCGTATGGTAATCGGTGCTTCATCGCTAGATCTGTTAAACTCTACAATATCTATTCTTGTCAATGCTGCAGCTAAATCGCGTTTCAGGTGTGTTTCTTCGACCAACTGGAACTTCGTTTACACGTACATGATCGTAGAAATTAACTTTGTTCGTCAATTTTAAACGGCAAACCATCTTCTCCTGCGCATCGGATGACAATTTTAACGATACAGTTTCAACGGGGTTAATTTCCGTCTCATCGCTAACTTTTTTTATTATAAATTATTGCTGCATTGTACTCTTTATCATCAATCTCTTCAATAGTAAATTTTGTAGTACCACTTTCTCTACTTGCACTTGTTACCCTCGAAGGTGGCATATATGCATTATTATGACCAGATGACAAGCTTTCAGTAGTTACTCTTCATAGTCTTTAGGAACAATGAATTGCTCCTGTTTCACATGAATTCTTTTCTACGCGTATAACAGAATTTGAATTTTTTATAGACTCCTTTATCGAATTCTGTGAAATCATTTTGTTCGTTAATTTTTTCTCTGTATCTCTGGTAACTCTTTGTGGGGAGGGGGTCGGTATTGTCGACGCAGTTTGTTTACATACCTTCTTAGACAGCACAGTATGTAGCTTTGTATGCCTCAATAGGAGAATAGAGTTTATGATGAACAGAACGACTCTGAGCAGAAAAACAGGCTGTTTCTTGGCTTCTTCTAACTTCTTACGACCTGTTGCGTTCGACTTTTCATCTCAAGGTGCAATCCCACCACGGCGCCGTACTCGCCTCGCCTCGCGCCATGGGATCGCACCTTTACAAGTCTCGCCATACGATCTTCTTTCTCGAAAGGTGATAGTGTTTCTGAAATTAAATGTAATCACACAATAAATGTAGTAAATACAACATTACGAAATGTTCGATCTATTTCTTTCATTCCTGACCTTGTGTGACCTGGAAGGTCATAGTATACCACATGGTTAAACCTGTTTTGTTAGTCGCTTTCATAATGTATAAAAATATATATAGCATTCGATTTAAAAAATTGAGGGTCTCCTTCGTTTCTCGGAAAATATTATTATGTTAGGTACAAAAACAGTAAAAGTTTTCCCGTTTAATTTTTTTCTCAAATACTTACCATTGGGAACAAAAACGCTGGTCCATAATATCACGAACACCTTGTAATGTTCACTAATTCTTGCGAGATATAGCATTCTCCTATTTTTGAAATTTATAGCTGTATGCTTTGCGCGATTTTTGGCTGAATTTCCGTGCTGTTATCAACGCACGGATACTCGCCAGAATAATTTCACTGGATACTTTGTATACACGGTTTCCGAACTGTACCTACTAATAGTAACTATGCATCGGGTGTTTGTGTATATAGGTAAATTCGCGAGCGTTATAACCACACGTCTAATTGGTACGAGACGGCTTCTCGAGAACTGATGAACATTGGAATAGAATAAAATTTACATGATAGCACTGACGTTAACAGACAAATGCAGAAAATATCTCACGGGTTCGAACTCAACGAACTTTGGCGTAAAATAATTTATATTTTCAGGAAATAAATATTAATTAAGCGATTCATTAAAAGAATAATTAATAAAACAGATTATACAATAATTATATCTAACATAAAACTATTCCTCAGTAAAACGCTCTAATTTATTATGTTATAAAAATCAATTGCTTGAATTATTATTACAGAATCTTTGCTATTACTTCAAACCATATAAAAACAATTCAAAAAAATGTATAGGGGGTTAAAAACGTGATGGTCACTGCTGTCAGGGGTAAATCTACACCTCTGAATCGGTGCATATTTGTTTAAAAAACTTGCCGCAAAATTATTTATACTATTGAAAATTAATGTTCTCTTTTTATATCAACATATTCTGCTCGCTGAAAAGAGAAAAAGTTTAAAACGAAACATTGCGTTTGCGACATATGATTCCTTTTACACTTCTTCTCTTTTCAGCGAGTAGAATGCGTTGATGTAAAAAAATTAACATTAATTTTCAATGTTATTAAAGCCTCCATTTCCTCAATTACTATTCACTTTTTCATGCAAAATCACTGTCCTTTCGATTGCAACACCAATGATATAGCACTCTGTACAAAACTTTAATCTTTCAATAACCTGAACTGCCAAAAGTATGTACGTGTATCAACAGCAATATCGCTTAAAAATGCTGATTTGCGTGACAGAGGTTCCTACGTCATGCGGGTGAGCTAAACCCTCTCTGAACTTCGTAATTGAGCCTCGATGATGAAGAAACGATTCTGCAACGCAGGTAACGAGCTTGCTCGTCACATAGTAATCCTGTTATTCGGTAGATCACCGACAGCAAGATCAAACGGGCCACTCCAAAGCAGCTTAAGAAGGGCAAAGCGGTGGTCGTCGACAGGGGACTTTACGCATTCTCCGCAAAATCAGGGGAGCAGCTCGCAACTTGTCAGCGGCAGGTAAGCACAGAACCGACACCATCTTTAAAGTGAGTGCACTGTTGCCTGCTTTCGTGATTTTCCACTTACTTACGCACCAATCCATGTTGAAACTTTCAGTGCACTTTCCGTTTCTTTAAGTGTTCTTACACGCGTGTTGCGTGACGGTCGATCGTATTTCGTTTTCCTTCATGAAAACAAAAGTTTCGGAGCAAAAGTGAAACTTAATTGGAGGCCATTGTTGATCTGTAGGGAGCTTGTTAAAATGCAATTATTGGCAATTATTTACCAATTACGGTCTGAATAAGTGTTGAAGTGCATAAACAAAGCCTTTCTTATAAAACTAAATCATATCGAGGAACTTAACAATTTATTCGACCTGAAACTATCTTTGAATTTTGATTTTTTACTGTGATTTCGATATTTGTTTAGACTTTGTAGTTTTTATAAGTATTAAGTTTTTATAATTATAAAATCGTTTTACAAGACCAGAGTATTAATAAAAATAATAAATAAAATTGAAATGTTCAAAGAATTTTACCTCGTGTGACTCTCCATATGTTATTAAATCTTATATCATTAAATTTGCCTTGACAGTCGCTTTGATAGAATAAAGAAAAGTGTAACTTCTAATTAAAAAAGTTAAATATCTCTTTTCATGTTAAAACAAAATATTGCAAATTGGTTATAAAAAGTACCTAGTGAAACTTTTGACTTGACACTGATAACGCGAACACCCTGTATATTTTCTGCGCGTTACACTTGAAGGTATGTATTTCCGTACCTGCGGCTGCAGATCGGCAAAGCCGACAAAAGCAACAAACTATCGATTATGTACGCCGACGCGAATTCACTTCCTGAATTCACAGCTCATTAATCTTGAAAAGCGAGCAAGTGTCTCCTGGTTGGTTTCCATTTGCTACCCGTTGAAGCTTCCCTTTAAAGCCAACTGAATCGAGAGAACGCGAGCGGAAGCAAGTAATTCCCCTCGTCACGGGAAACAGAGTGTAAATCGCATGGAAAATCGACACTATCGACCGGTCACGATGCTCCTCCTCTACTCTATATCTATTGTTTCTTTTTATCTCTGTTTCTCTACTCTTTGTATTGCACCGCATGGTTTTCGTTTGCATTTTCGTTCATTATAGATTGTCAGCATCCACCAAGTCTCTGTTCAACCTCTTCAAGCCCCCGGCGCTGAACAACGTGAAACACGGGTAAATAAACACGTCTTTTTCGCATTCCGCCTTTGTCCCTTTTACTCTCGTCTATTAAAGGGGCCATGCAAAGTGACGACTTTAAAATTTTATACGATAGAAACTGTTTAAGATATCAATCTGAATTTTGGCACCTTTCCTTATACGTATCTTATTAAGTCACAGAAATTTCTTCGTACGAATATACGTAATCGTTTTCAAAATACAAACTGTTGCATATGCGTTACTAAAAATAAGTGTATGCCTGATTTCAAAATTTTTATGCTCCCTACGGTCTGAAATTAAAAAACAAACAATGCTATTCTAGTATTACCGTAAAGGTGATATTTGAAACATTGCCTAATGAACGCAAGGTCCACTTGGATCCACCCAAAACTATGTAGTATCTATGCTTTGAGAAAATAAGAATTTTAGTTAATAAAAACACAAAATCTAATATAAAAGCTTACTTTGACCATTGCATGAACGAAATTATATATAATATTATTGGTCAAAGTGGCTCCTGTGTCGCACACGGGTTAAAGAAAGCAGATCGACTTTATCTTACATATTTTTCAAGTTTAATATTTAAGAAAATTATTCCATTTCAAAATATCGCAGGTGAGTGGTGGGAGGCACAGTGGTGTTTCGTTCGCGCGCGCCTCCGCGTGAACTTCTTTTTTTCTTTTACGTGGCTGCTGAGAGTTATGCGTTACTTATTTTCGCTTATTTGTCGGGTAACCTGAGCAAACTTTATGGAACTCCTAAATGGTTTACGAGGCGACAGTTAATTAACTGAAGTAAGATTGGGTATGATATTCTGGTATTAATTTACGATGCCTATGAAACTGGATCAATTTGTTTCATTTTGAATTAATCTGATGGTTGGAAAAGTGAGTCATAATTATGACAGTGTTTTGCTAAATGTGGTTATATATATTTAACTATCCGTTATCAAAGATAATTTCTATTTATATGCACAATAAATTGGACTATGGTAAAAGATCATAACAGGATTAGCATGTTGTCGTATGTTTTATGGTAAATTACATATAATTACACTAAATAGCACACGTAAAATGGATATAAATGAAGGCGATTTTATTATAGTAAATAGTGAATACATACAAAACTATTTTTTCATCATTTTTGTTGAGGATACGAAGCAGTCGAGCTCGCGCCGACAATACTGTATGCGTATGTAAATAGAGTAAATACTGATCGATCAGTCTGTGTGCGATCTCCATAACAGCCACCACGTGTCGAATGTAAAGTTTTGCCTTAATTACTTTAATTGTCTTACAATGCGGATTCTAAATTAATTGGACTGTAGTCTTTATTATTTACATATAAATTGACGTAAGCAATAGGTATCTCTTAGCATGAGATTGTAGCTTAATAACAGCATGGAAAGATGTAATTTTTCTTCTAATTTAAATAAGCTGTACCTTTGATTGGTGGGTAAATTTTGAACTCAAATGTGTGTAATTTTTTATGAAGGGTTGCATCGTTAATGTTATCATTAAAACTGGGTTAGTTTCTTCATTGTAATTGAATTATTGTAAGGGAACGTCCTGAAAGGAAATTTTTTAATTTACGTTGGCGAAAAATATTAGTGAATATTTAAAATAATCATGTTTCAGATAATAAACAGTTTAAGAACTTTTTGAGATTAACTCTAAACAATTTGTCGAATTAAAAAATATGTTAGACAAAGATTGCTCAGGTTTAACTGTATACCTAATTGTGTCAGAAAAGGAAAATTTTATTATTTCAATATTTGAATTGAGTAATCGAATACATCCCTATTTCAAATGTAGCATTCCAATACTGCAACATTCTTCACATTAAAGTACTCATAAAACACCAGAACATTGAATAATTCATAGTTCCAAAACTATTCTAAACATTTTTTTTTTTTAATTCAATATCTCTTTATTAGTCGCATGAGAATTACAACTAGCCTATCATTTCTTTAATATCAATATGGAACCATGCTATAAATACCATACTCACAGAGGTACTGTTACAACCGTTAATCGAGCAATCATTGGCGAAGGAAACGCGTTGAACGAGAAATTGCTGCCCTTAGTAGTGAGCTTGAAACGACACGATATGTATTACTACCGCATAGCATGCCGTTAATTACCATAATAAAAGTTACCTTCGGCATTCGACCTCGCAACATAGGTATACTGAAGACGCACAAGACCTATGGCGCTGATGAGTACAGAATGGAACGAAGAAAGACATGCATGTATAATGCTTTAGCGTGAGAACCGTGAAAGATCTATTTTCATTTTAAACAGCGAATGCCTGATTGATACGAGCACATTATCACGAACAGGGCTTTCTTTTTCGTTTGTGAAAGGAAGACGTTGCTTGGCATATGTCTTTCCGGCTGTCACTTAACTTTCAAGGAAGGTTTCAGATATTTTTACCTGTTTCGTAGAAGCTGCATTTTCTGTTGCTTAGAAGTGCAAACTGGTGTGATTTAGAACGCACGGAATAGAATATCCAGCATGCTCGTCTGTTTCCTACTTTTATAGGTGGTTTCGTGTTGCGGAGGAATCTCGTATCGTAGAATTTTCCAGTATTTTTTGGATATTATACTGAAATTTTGGCATTGGAAAGTTTATGTATTTGTCTGCGAATACTTGGAAGAAGGATTTTCCTTACAAGTTTATTAAGGGGGATTCTCGTCTAACAGCCCCACTAGTAACTGATATTTAAGATTTTTTTTTAAAATATAGTAAAGTGCAATTTTTTACTTATCTTTTGTTCCTAAATACGAAATTCGTTCGCAATCCTCATGGATTTTCTACTTGGGATGACGTTTGTTGGTGTTTTATGGATCAGGTAAATCTAGTATAATTTGTATTTTCAATATTATTGATATGTACGTAATTTAATGTAATATATAATTTTAAAAGTAGACTATATTTCTGAGTAAACTAAATTTGCAAAAGTAAATTAAAAATTTATTTAGTCACTACGGTACATATGAGAATTAATATATAATCAAAAATATTTGTTGATTGGAACAATAATTATTCTATTATTAATTACATTTAAAGTGAAAATGCTAAACAAATACAGTTGCAGGGAAACATAATCAATCCCCTTCAATGGAAGGGTTACCAAAAAAAAATGGAAACATTCAAGCCCTACAATTAAGCAATAAATTAATATTCCAGGAAAAATAAAGTCTGAAAAATCACGAGAAAGATAACCATTCGATTTATTCAAGTCCTTAATTTCTGCCCGTTTAGGAATTAAAGGTTAACGTAAGGAATGCAATTACAAATTCCGCGTTAAACGAAGAGACACGAGTACAAACCGGTATTTGGCATGCGATTGCACGGCGTCACGCGAAATCTCGCATTGAAATCGCCACACGAAGTGAAGGAGAGGGCAGACATGCATAAAAAGTACAAACGGTTGCAACCCTGTAGATTTAGATACGATAAGCCAGGGAATTATACCCTTTAAAGCACAGGTTGAAAACAACAGGCACGAAAGTCGCGTGGATAATGTCTCATTCAATGAGAAAGGGGCGTGCCACAGACTGCTACGTCCTCTGAAGAAAGTGAATCGCAATTCCTGTACTTGTACAACTGTGAATTCTCGGTTTCCTGGTACGCGATGCTTCTAGCAGATCTTGGGTGCTGTACAAAAAATTCGCCAGAAAAGAAGTCCCTTTACACGCGTTACTAACTCGCTTTCCTACTGACAACTTTTCGTGGCATTTATTTAAACTTACAAAGGAACATATCCCAGTAAACAAACATTAAAGCCCATACTTTAGATTTCTATTGCTTTAAATCCATCGATGAAGATACAAAAGGTATAAACACTTAGTATTGCCTCAATACGTGTATATTTGACGCGCAATGTGGTTCATGAATGCCATTAACTCAAAAATTCCTGGTAACCACTTCGAAAAAAAGAAACCAAATTGAAGAAACGGGGTTTATTAGCGCCCTTGCGAAATGATCAGTTTTGGGCAGGTTTCTCCAGTGGCTCGTAAATTGTGCGTTGAACAGCAGAGCGTCCTTGATTGTAATTCTGCCAAGGAAAACAGACTCACGGCAAAAACGAACGTCAGTGACGTAACGTGGTAACGCGCGAAACTACGGCTTCGTCGAGTAATAAAAGTGGACTCGCGCGCGCGTGAGTCACTCTGTGTCGGTTTCGAGAGCATATCGTCACGGAAAGTTCTGCAATTTCGATCGGACAGGATCAGATCTCGAGCTTGGCACACGTAACATCTGTGAAGGCAAGATTTTTTTAAAAGCTGTGCAATATTGTTATCAATAGTTGATAACAGTTGATAAGCACAAAATCTGTTTGTTGGCGTGGCAAGTGTTTCGATAGTGAATGAAGAGCCTGTGTGTGTAGCATCTACTGACGCGGAAGTTGGTGAACCGCAGATAGGCGTGAAGTTGAAAGTATTGACCGAAAATATATCTTATACATCTGCACTTAAAATTACGATTCCATGAAGTGTATGCTGTCAAAAAGAGACTGCAATGTGAAAGCTTCTATATATAGTGTTCAAATGTATTAGGATTTTTATTTCTTGCCATGGATTATTTTGATTAAGTTAATCAAGTTTATAGTTGTTTTCAATTTTGAAGTACTGTATTACGTACAATTAACAATTGTTAATTACTGTGTTGTAAATTAGTACTATACCATGACAATGTTTAGTAATTACTCTAACTCTTTCATAATTATTAAGTATCATTTTAAAACGCACTGTTCAATATTAACTGTTAAATAATGTTTGGGATTTATATAGAAAATTGTGATATTAAAATAGGTATTTGTGTTTTTCTAATTCATTCTGTATTAAAAATACATATTTTACAAGTAATAAGTAAAAACACTATTTATAATAATATGTATCAGAAGAAGTGAATGGTAGTTAAAAAGTTGTGGAGGCATAGAACAATTTAATGAGTAATGCAAGTACCTATAGTAATAACTGTAATAAAAAAGTGAAAGGCAAATAGAATTCTCTTTTTCTTGTGCCTGTTAATCCAGGGTCTATTAACATATTCTGTTATTATACTTTGGAACATTATTTACTCAAATTTTCGTACTACATAATAATATTGAATTAATATCGAATGAATATTGAAATAATAAAATTATTATCAAATTTTATGCATTAACTCTTACAAGTTCATAAACAATTAGTTATTAATTCCATAAAAAATAATGACAGAATCATTTCAGCATTAAGGTATCACAATTTACGATATATATTCATTTTTATACACTTCATCATTCTATAACAGCAATTAAATTCGTAGTTTATTTTATTTTAAACTGTACTACGCTAAATACTGGCTAAAAAGTCCTCTCGTTTTGTACATAATGGAATTTTAGTTGCAATATGTATCTTAAGTTGCAATCCTGTATCTTAAATCCTATTCTAATGTTTAAAATAGCAGAGATATTTCAAGTGAATCCTCTTGTATATACGTACTTCGACATAGAGTATACTCTAATCATACAATGAAACTTCTTCTTCAATATATTTGGTGGGGACTTATTTTAAAAAAAAAGGAAGGGATCAGACAAAGTGTTTGTTATTTGCAGCACCAGAGATATGCAGTACAACGAAGAGGAAAGTACCGTCCGCATGTACCTGCGAGGGCGACCCGTCGTCCTTTACGTTCCAACACCTCTAATGGAGTCCTATGACCTTCACAAAGTCAGCACACCGCCCCAGAGCAAATTGAAACTCGACTGGGTTTACGGTTACCGGGGCAGGGATTGTCGAAGTAATCTGCATCTGCTGCCAACTGGGGAAATCGTTTACTTCGTGGCAGCTGTAGTGGTCCTCTACAATATGGAGGAACACTGTCAGAGGCATTACTTGGGTCATACGGATGATATAAAATGGTAGGTCGATTGAATTCATTTACACATTTATGTTTTATCATTAGAGGGTTTAAAAATGTATTTCTTAGTTTGTATATTATGTGCAGGGTGTTCGGCAACAGGTATCAGAAACTATAAATATTTTACGCTCGACTGCGGGGCGCCGACCCCGAGGATTCATACTTATCTCAGAACAAAATTCTTTACTCTTTATCGCATCAATATGAAAGCGACACCGATGGATTCCTTATGTTTTTCCGATGAAAATCATATAAAATTTCATGTAAATCGAACTATTTCCAAGGAAGTCAATTTAAAATTATGCAAATCATTTTTTCATGTAATTTCCTTCATTATGGTCTGAATTGCGTCGTTCTTGGTGTTAATTTTATCAGAAAAACATAAGGAAACTATTAGCGTCGGTTAAGAAATGCGGAACTGGAGATTTCTCACTTCTTGATGGGTATTCCTGTCTCCCCGGGTGTCGAAGCCTTTGACCCAAAAGCCATAACGCTCAGTGATGCATCCATTCTGGAACGGTACTCTGTGACATCTCTGGTGTCTCGAGTATCTTGGGTAGTTTACCCAGGTAGCACCTACCCGGGGTATTTTTCTTTTCCCGGGTATCTCACCGCTACCCGGGTACCCAATCTCCCGGGAATCTATAGCTCTAGTCTGACGCAAAGGGACTTAAACTACTGCCGACGTGCGTTAGGCAGGTCAAGCTAGGGCAGAGACAATTCTTTATGTATAAACATCCCTGTATCTATCAAGCGAGGGTTAAACGATCATATAAATACAGTTCCGTCTAATTGCTTGTTATCATTTCACGTTAATAAAATATTTACATACTTTTTAAAACACGCATAGTAGATATGTATTTTAATTTTATTGATGTATACTTTGTGTTTCTTTTCATACATTTCAGCATAGCGATCCATCCAAATAAACTAGTGGTTGCTACTGGTCAAGTGTGTGGAACTGATAGACGAGATGCCATGGTAAATATGTGAAAACTAAAATTCAATGCCAACGTTTAGCTTTTAAAATTGAAGTTAATTTTTCAGTTTTAGGTATAAAGTAAAATGATTCTGATAGTTATAGAAAAATGTGTGTTCCATGTTGTAATGTATTCATTTTGTTCAGCCACACATAAGAATATGGAATTCAGTCAGCTTGACCACCCTTTGTGTAATCGGTAATGGAGAATTCGATGGATCGATCTGTTGCCTCTCGTTCTCAAAAGCAGACGGTGGAAATTATTTGTGCGCGATCGATGAGACTTCTGATCACAACATTTCGATCTGGGACTGGCAGAAAGGAGAACGGGGTACCAAGGTGACGGAGACAAAGGCAGGTTTCATATAACAGATTTTCTTCTACACATACTATCTTTGAATTTAACTATTTCATAATATACACATCAATTTCCGTATAATAAAATACAAAATCATTGTAAATCCATTTCAAAAGTTAGTAGTTTTACTTCTTACATGGTACTCGATTATTCGCGTAATATTTCAATGTAGCTTGATTTCTTGCGCAAGTTTAGAAAAATCCCACCTTTTCAAATAACTTAAACTTTTTGAAAAATTTGAGCTAATGATAAGAATTATTATTAACTAATTAGGGAACTATTGCAGTATAAACCGGGTCACTGACTGAATGACCGTTGAATTGTTAATTGCAGTGCTCCGTCGACACAGTGGTATGCGCTGAGTGGCATCCGCTGGAACGAAACCAGATTGTGTCCTGTGGAAAAGGACACGTGTCCTTTTGGTCCCTCGATAACGGAGGTATGCTGTACAAGCGAATGGGCATTTTCGAAAGCAGAGAGAAACCGAGATACGTAACCTGCGTGGCTTTTAATCAAAACGGCGACGTTCTGACTGGCGACAGCAACGGTAACATTATCGTTTGGGGTAGAGGTAAGAAAAACAGTTTCTTTTTCAATCTGTCCCGTTAAAGTAAATTAAATTGATCTACAATATTATTTTCATTTTCCTTGATCAGTTTTAAATCTAGATGTGGGAATAATTTTCAGAAATTTATGTTTAAATTAATTAAACATTACGAGAATTAACTTTCACGATAGCCCTGCTGGAATTAGGTTTAAAAAATAATTTTAATAAACGTAAATAAACTAGAATCTAAAGTAAGAAATCTATACATATAAACTGATTTGGAAATAAATTTAATAGGATTTTAAATTAGCAATTTACTATTCACCTTTGGCAGTCAAATGTACCTATATATATTGTGGCTGTAATAACAAGTGGTTTTTAAATATTTATTCTGATTACTTTTACTAAAATAATTTTCCTAATTTAATATTCCTATCACCGCTACTTCTGAGTATATCAATCGTATAATATTCGATTTAAACACATCGTTTTTAATAAAATTCCTTTTAATCTTATTTTAATATCGAATTAAAATTTAAAATTTTGATAAGCCTTACTCACAAATGTATTATTATACAGGTACAAATACAATCTCGAAGCTGGCGAGGAACATTCACGAAGGTTCTATATTTTCAATTTGTGTTCTGAAAGACGGTTTTATTGTCACTGGTGGTGGCAAAGATGGGAAAATATTGTACTTTGACGAATCCTTAAATTTGACAGGAGGAGAAGCGCAAGTAAGCCTCAGCAAATATTGTCTCAAAGTCTGAAGTATCTGAATTTTGAAACGCTCTATATATCTATATAAAGTTTTAGTTATCAAAGCAATACTTTAAAATTAATCAATTTCAAACTTTCTACTCGCATAATAATGGGACGTAAAGAAACAGTAAAAATTTGTACCACGGTTACAGAATACAATTATTTTCTCTTCAATCGCATGAAAGGGTCCTTCAAAGTAATTGGTAATTTTTTTTCAATAGATCGAGGACCACTTTGGAGGAATCCGAACGCTTGCAGAAGGCAGAGGTTCCCAGCTGCTGATTGGAACCACGAGAAATTGTATTTTGGTTGGTGACGTGGGAATGGGATTCAATCCAGCCATGCTGGGACACGCAGAAGAGGTTTGGGGCCTTGCTGCTCATCCAACATTGCCACAATTTGCAACAGCCGGCCACGACAGGTTATTGCAAATGTGGGACAGCCTTAGTCACACCGTTGTTTGGAGTAAAGACATCGGGGTTAGTTCGGATTCTTTTATTTTTGTACTATAGAACTGACCTTTCTTCTTCTTTTACGTTCCTGTAATAGTTCCTCGGTAATTAAACTTAATTATCGTTGGTTTAGGAACAAGCACAAAGCATTGAATTCTCGCCAGATGGTAATGTTATGGTAGTTGGATGCGTTTCTGGAAAGTGGTTGGCGATTGACAGTGAAACGCGAGAATTGTACACTCATCACAGCGATGGATCAGAACCTATTCAGGTATATAGTGTGTTATGTAAACCGAAAAACTGACTTTCATACTTTTAAATCCTATTAACCCTCACCTGGCGGATACATCGTATAATTTACGCTTTATTTTTAGGTTGTTCGATTTTCACCAGACGGAACACTGTTGGCACTTGGGTCCAGGGATAATTACATTTATATTTATCAAGTGAATGAAGACGCAACCAAGTATAGCCGAGTTGGACGATGTATGGTAAGATCTTCTTCTATTCTACAAACATCTTTTCATTCGTATTTTATTTATACATAATTAGAATTTAACTGTATACTCCAATCTGAACGAAAGTTCCATGCAAGTTCATATTGTTCTTTTGTTCTAGAAAAATCATATCCCCGAACGCATTATGGCTTTTATTACACCCTGTATAAACTAAATCAAAACAATTTTTAAAACACAGTGTTGCTTACATTTCGTTTATAATATTATAACATCAACGTTGACTTTTCGAAAATGTACCGCTGTACAATTTGCTGCTATGTATTATACAAAATTTTGTGATCACATCATTTGTAAATAGACTTTTCCCTGTGATATATCATTGACATTCATATTTTTTAATGGGTAATGATTGATGTTCAAGCATGCTGCAATGTAAATAATTCTTATATCGAATGAATGAATTAATGGATCATTTTCGGTTTTCTAATTATAAATGTATTCACTGAAATTAAAATCAAAGATATATTTCACTAATCGTGTTAGTAAACTACATATTTTAACAAATTGGGATCGAACATTTTGGTTTTTGGAACTTTCCGTTTATTATAAATATATACAGAGTAGTAGAAATATGGTGTTTCAAATTCCTCACGACACATGTCAGAAAAGGACACTAATCCCCTCTGCGACTTAACATTGTCCTTTCTTATTTCAAAGTTATTACCGTACCTACTGCCACATAATTGATTAGCGTTCGATTTCTAAAAGCGCGAAAATGCAATTTGTTAAAAGTATAGTTATTCTGGAAAAAATTGATTAGTGAATAATTAGAATTAGATTATTAGAGAACGTATTAAAACAATTCAATGTAGGATATGTAGATTATAGATTATAGAGAAACAGATCATAATGAGAAAGAAAATAAAATATATCACAGCCACACTGCTAATAAAATAATTACAATAATACGAATAATTCCAAATAGAATTTCCAATATTATTTAGCATAAAGTAATTAAAGTTACAAATATTACTTAACACATATCTTTTCTTCATTTCTAGCCGAAGCGGATACGAAGACGTAGAGTAAGACATGTGTTTTAGTCACTCGAAAATGAGGAGACATTACGTTACATGATGATACATTGTTATGAAAAATTATCGCAAAAACATATCCAAAACTTCCATTACTATATAATAACAGATAATTCGACTAAACTATGATTTCTCTGAAAATTTAAATTACTTACTTTCTGCACTTGGTAGCCTCTAATAATACATATTTAAAAAATATATAAGAATTTATAAAACCTTGCTATATTATTAAACTCTTAATAGTATAATTATTTTTGTAGAGTTATTATACAATATTTTCTCCAGTTATTGAAGTATTATTTCGGTTAACAATACGTCTACTCATATTCGTTTTTCTTATTTCGTTATACAGGGTGACCCAATAACTCTGTTTACCTGGAATATCTCCGTTATTTTTAGAAATATAGAAAAACTTTAAGAAAACTGTATGGTACAGAGAGGCCCATAACATGCCAGTAATTATCAACATATTATTAAATAAACAATAATTATTAAATATGCGCTACATTACAGCTTTGTTTGAAAAAGTTCAATTACTCCAAATTTTTTATTAAAAACACGTAGGTATACTATATTATTGAGTGCAAAGAAGAAGTATTTTTTTCAATATATATATTAATAATAGCTTACGAAACTTATTATTATCTGAAAAATGTAATGTCTCTGAAACTATCATACTCATAGTCGCATATACGCTCATACGTTTGTTTAAATATTGCTTGCCATGCGCACGCACAACAGTAGTTACTATTTGCACAAAAGTTGGACACTTCTATCACGGCGATAGCTGCATACCCATATTTTAGTTGCCTTGAAAACTAACACGCATCTAACTTTTCTTATTTTCTAGGCAAAAATAAAGTTAGAAAAAAAACACGTACAACGCTCTGAAGGAGCATTATTTCTTGAACTAAACGTAAAAATGTATTTCAGGGTCATTCCAGCTTTATAACTCATCTGGATTGGTCAACGGATGGACAATACTTACGCAGCAATAGCGGAGACTATGAGCTGCTATACTGTAAGTAAATTGGATTTATTTAAATTATTTACTAATATCGTCTTACTTGAGAGCCATTTAGATTTTAATAACTTGAAACTATTAACTTTAATTACTATTTATCACTGAGCCTAATATTCAGAAACTATCTATACGTAATCATCAGTTTTCTTTCATTGGTACCACTTCATGTAGCAATGTAGAAAATAATGCAGAATAAACAATGCAACCTTCATCATTCTGTCGTTGACGGGTTTGTTTAACGTATATAAAATTGCATAGGGAATCCCGGAGTTTGCCGTCAGATTCCACAAGCTTCAATGCTAAGGGACGTAGAATGGACAACTCATAGCTGCGTCATATCCTTCGAGACAATTGGAATATGGCCTGAAGGCGCAGACGGCACAGACGTGAATAATTGTACTCGTAGTAGAGACTCGAAACTCCTCGCAACTGGAGACGATTTTGGAAAAGTGAAGCTGTTCTCTTATCCAGCTTGCCAACCGAAGGTACTTCGCACAGTTAAACTTCTTAACTACCTGTAAAAATATTCATGATACTAAGAAATATTATTAGAAAAATTTTATGGTAATTATATAAAAAAAAAAATGGCACACCCCACCTATTTTGATGACGTCGAAATATGTTGCCAAGGTTCCCCCGGAGGACCCGCAGCAACGTGTCTATATATGTAGGAAACTAAAGCCGAGAGGTGGTAACATATTAGCCCTATTCATAAAAATATTTAGATATTATTCCGAAAGGTACCAATAGCCGATCGACATTAAATTTGAGGGGTTTGGTGAAAAGGGGGAGAGTGGATTCCAAATATAAAATTGTAGCTTTGGATATTTATTAGTTTCAGAGATATTAATATAAAATTATTGTTAATTATTTTTTTACCATTTTTTTCTAATTACATACACGTAATTGCGGGCCCCTCTTACATACACGTGAAATGTTCATGATTACAGTTGACACATGACAATCTATGAAAATGAAAATACAATTAAAACAAATAAATTGCTTTGTTTCAGTCCCTTTGCCATACGTACGGCGGCCATTCGAGTCACGTTACGAACGTGTCGTTTCTTCAAGATGATACACGATTAATCTCCACCGGCGGAGGTGACACGAGCGTTCTCCAATGGATCGTTAATCATTAATTTGATCCATTGGCTATTCCCATCGAATTGTATTTTCGAGGTGTCCTTCGTGGTCGAGTGGTGGGAAAGCAAACAGAAGTGGAAGGAACACTCTTCAAGTCAATTGCAAGACACGTTCGATGGTTAACTAACACCAGTCGTATATAAAGAAAAGATGCAGAAAATGGTCACTGAATGTTTCTTCAGTGTACCTGTGTTTATTAATGCAGAAAGACTGCAGAAAAAGACGAAGAAAGAGTAACATAAGATACTGTCATAATAAGTTATACAAGAAGGTCAGGGATTAGTTAATCAAAATTGGAAGCGGATTTTAGTTCTTCAATAAAAGCCGTTGAAATTAAACACGACTATCGAGAAGAAGCCAAGTATTCCTCGCGACAGAATCGTCACTGTCTTTCTTTTAAAAGTGTCCTTTGCGAACGTTTGGGTTGATAAGCTGAACAAGATAAGGAAGAAATTCTTCCCATAGTGAGGACTCGGAACTGGTTGACCGTCGATTATAAAACAAGATCCGTCGAAGTGAAAGTAACACGGTAATCGAAGAAAACATGAAGTGCAACAGAACTGTCGCTGAATTTAATTTCTCAAGCTTTCCTGACGAATTCCCGAAAGAAAGTTCACAGATGTTATCTCAATAACAAGTATTTTACAATAGTCAAGAGGTGTTCTAGGTACGAGCAGTGGGACTGGTTCACTGCTACAAGGAAAATCTCAGATCAAGAGAACAGAGAACGCTGAGTACAATTAAGGAAGCATTCGCTGATTTTACCATTTAAGTGCCCTTTACGAATAAATAACTGAAAGTCTCAATGTTAATTTATAGTCACAAATGGTTGTCATGTGCATTCTACTTTACTTCGTGACTACCGCTCCGAAGGAGAACCTTGCGTCGTTTGAAGAAGAAAGTAAAAACGTCACGACGAATTTTTCGTTCGACGTGGCTAAGGTTGTAAACTCTACTTCAGTGTTTATCGATATAACGAAGTGTCTTCTGCATATTCTACATATTATCGATTTCACATATTTTTCGAACGTCGTAGTAACGACTTTACAAATTTCTGTGGGCGTTTGTCGTCTGACGTCGGAACGAAATCAATTGACTATTCAAAGGGGATTACCCCTACTATAGTCTTTAGTTATTTGGCCATTATATTTGTCGTTTCTATGTGCAAACTTATATATACAGGGTGTCCCTGGAGAAGATGGTCGTATTACAGAAGATGCCAAAATAAAATGAAGTAAAAGACGAGATGAAATCGGCCTTAAAAACGTGCCCATACGCGCTATAAGCTCGTGACTGGACTCAAGCCGCGAGCTTACAGCGAACACATACCGTAGTTGTGTCTGAGGTGATTTATAACCGGGGGAGTGACCACTAGATTTTGTTCCGACTATAATAACCACCGACGCACCGTGCAGTTTTCCTCGTAAAATACACAACGTGCACAGCGCTAGAAAGACTTTAACATAAGTATGCTAATTAGCATCGTGGAAGTTACGCGTCGTTAGTTTCGTACGTGTAACTCAAGTTTTCTTTGTTACTAATAAGCCACGCGGTACTTGAGTATGAGTTTGTTCCTAGCGAATGATTCATAAACAGTCTTAAGTTGCTCGTTATGATTCACGAACGTATTCTGCGCTATTGTAGTTTAATCAGAGTTGGGCATTTATTTGGCGATTGGACCGATTTTGACGCCACGAAACTGAAGGAGAATCGAAAACTTGGAAATAAAGAGGAACGAGAATTTTGAAGCGATTTCAGTAGAAGAAATGGAATATAATAGTTTCGATGATAGAATATCAGAATTTATTTCAAAGTTATTACGAGGTGAACGAAATTATGCGTTTACGTATTTATTACAATATATTGCCACGTTTATATTTGCGATCGTTAGTGTTTACAAATTTAGCACCAACTGTTTTGTAGAGGACAAATATTTTTGCAGTGTAGATGAACATACATGTAAACAAAAAAGTTTATTAACTAGACAAATTAGTTTGAATGTCTAGACAACTATTTTGAGTATCTATAATCAAGTGAACTAAATATGTATGTTGAATGTTTAGAAAATTAACTATATGCGTGCTATGCATATATAACGGAACAATATTTTTTCATTGTCATTTATTTGAAAATAATGTTACTAATCTTTTTTCAATATTTTTTCATTTCTTACTTGTAAAGGTGGACATGATTAAACGTCACAAAATAATCTTTATTTAAGAATAAAAATTTTGTCCAACTCTGACCTCGTATACATATATATATATCTAAGTATGCATCAACATTCTTCAGTTTGGATATTGGATGATAGAATAATCGAATGTAAGGCGAGGCTACTGAAAATCCAAAGAATGTAATTTCGAGAATGTCGTAGCCTCGAGTTAACTCGAAGAAGAAAATGTGTCGTTGAGATTGAGGAAGCTCGGTGTATGTCAGAAAGGAACTAAAAATTTGGCAAATTAGATGCAAAAGAAATGCATATGTGATAATTCAGTGACTATATATTTTTTCAATATAAAAGTAGGTACATCTTCATAGTATGAAGAAATATTTTTCGTTATATCCTTTCTTTTCTAAAAAAAAAACATTGGGTGAGCCGTGACTCTAACAGTTTTGCTGTATAGAAACATGGCATTTAATA
Source organism: Andrena flavipes (assembly GCA_963971345.1). NCBI lineage: Eukaryota > Metazoa > Arthropoda > Insecta > Hymenoptera > Andrenidae > Andrena > Andrena flavipes. The sequence continues at coordinate 66,186,363 of OZ020480.1, forward strand.
CATGTAATCTGATTGTCATGAAAAAATAAATTGAAATTTGAACCCACAATTTAAATTTGTCTTACAAATATACTTGAAATCATTTTTATGAATTATACCTAACAAAATTTTAGGTTGCCCTATGGTCAGCTATATTTTGATTGGGTGTAAAGTCTATAATTAATTTGAAGTTATTAAACAAAGACTACGTAGTATAAACGAATATAGTATTAATAGTACCTATATGAGAAGTGCAAAGTAGGAATTTAAAAGAGACATTTTGAACAAATAAAATTCCTTCAAAGTACTTATTTTTCTGCAAGACTGCAGCTTAATAATTGTGCAGAAATGTGCACTTTATATCAAAAGAAATTTTCTTGCACAGGTTGTAAATTTCAGCATACAATTTATATAGTAGAATTTTGTAAAACATCGCGCCTTCAATTTTTGAAATCTTAATCGTATGCATTTCCCTGCATCCAATGACTAAGTAGTTCCTCGATGAGATTCAATTTTTTTTTGATAAAGAAAAGAAAAGTCTCCGTACCGTAAGATGCCGTCCAATAGGAAGTACGTAGCATAATATGCAAATCGACGGGTATGTTTGTAAAATGGAATCCATTCTACCACTTCATTATTAAACGGAACTTGATTATTTATACGCCGAATTTACTATACTGCTTCATAGTCATGCTTCGTTTCCCCCACAGCACATTTGTTGCCGAAATGTCTCAGTTGCGTTGCGGTTTAATCCTTGGAATATTGCACGGAATGTTGCCGAAAAGTTACAAGTAAATTGCTATGTCCGCCCTGTGCAACATTGCAGGATATATTTCAGCAACATTTTTTCGGGATATTACAGCAATGGTAGCGCAACATTTCTGAGATTTTATAGGAACGGTAGCGCAACATTTCTGAGATTTTATAGGAATGGTAGCGCAACATTTCTGAGATTTTACAGAAATGGTAGCGCAACATTTCTGAGATTTTACAGAAATGGTAGCGCAACATTTCTGAGATTTTACAGAAATGGTAGCGCAACATTTCTGAGATTTTACAGAAATGGTAGCGCAACATTTCGGGCAGTTGGGCCAAAAATAAAAATAACGGTATTTTATATATATGCACGTACATATTTTTATCACTTCACTTGAATGTGTGAAGAAGAATCATAGTAGTATAACATCCGTGTATATTTTAAAAATAGAATATTTATTTTACCCCAGGGAAGATTCGAACCCGCGACCTGTAGCACCGTAGACGAACACTTTACCGCTGTAGCTGCAATTGTTAATTGAGAAAACTGCTTCCGTATTCGAACATTACATTCCAACCATGCAACACTTCAAACTGAAATTATTCAAAAACGAAGATTCGTTTTGACAAACCCCATTACATCTCCCTAATCGCTAAGCTGAACATTTCACAACAAATTCATTCCGACGCTTGATGTTGTATTAAGTTGATTCATATTCTGTTATGAAATATCCTGCATAGTACAAGAAAATAATATAGTTTTAGTTTTTAGCGCATTTTTAATACAATCGTTTAACATAATTATTTTATATATTTTTTCATTTTCCAGTCCTTAGTGTTAGTGGATATACATTTCACAATTCAGACTTCGTTGCAAATATAATTTATTGCTGTATACAGTTTAATAGTTTGCTTACACCTTATAGAGCTAATTTACTAATTGTATTAATTACTTATATCACATTTTGTCACTGTTTACATACATTCCCTCGGAGGTTGCCTGTGAAATGTAACACTGTATTCTGTTTGTCGACATATTGAATATAAATAATTACTACAATTACTTAATGAACACATATGGTTTAAACAAATTCATAAAATATATACAGCAACAAAACATGTGTGAATAACTGCCAGTGACCGTAATATTAGCATTTAATTCATTGTATGTAATTAAAACGTTCCGAACTGTCGAGTGAAAATATCTAAGTCCGGATATGTTGCAGAAAAATTGCTGAAATCTTGCTCATATGTTGCGGAGCGCTCGCAAGATATGAGCAAGATTTCAGCAATTTTTCTGCAACATATCCGTATTTCCCCGTAGCGATCCCGTATTCTCCAGACACAGAATGCAGTCTAAGACTCCACACACTATCATCGAGGGAATATAAGCGAACTTGGACAATATCTGACATAAATAATTAATACGATTATTTAATTAACATTATATAGTTTAAACAATCTCATAAACAATATTCAGCAACAAAAGAGATTTGAAGAGAGTGTTACACGTGCCAATAAATGCCAGTGACCGTAATATTAGCACGTAATTCATTATATGTAATTAAAACGTTCCGAACTGTCGAGTGAAAATATCTAAGTCCGGATATGTTGCAGAAAAATTGCTGAAATCTTGCTCATATGTTGCGGAGCGCTCGCAAGATATGAGCAAGATTTCAGCAATTTTTCTGCAACATATCCGTATTTCCCCGTAGCGATCCCGTATTCTCCAGACACAGAATGCAGTCTAAGACTCCACACACTATCATCGAGGCAATATAAGCGAACTTGGACAATATCTGACATAAATAATTAATACGATTATTTAATTAACATTATATAGTTTAAACAATCTCATAAACAATATTCAGCAACAAAAGAGATTTGAAGAGAGTGTTACACGTGCCAATAAATGCCAGTGACCGTAATATTAGCACGTAATTCATTATATGTAATTAAAACGTTCCGAACTGTCGAGTGAAAATATCTAAGTCCGGATATGTTGCAGAAAAATTGCTGAAATCTTGCTCATATGTTGCGGAGCGCTCGCAAGATATGAGCAAGATTTCAGCAATTTTTCTGCAACATATCCGTATTTCCCCGTAGCGATCCCGTATTCTCCAGACACAGAATGCAGTCTAAGACTCCACACACTATCATCGAGGGAATATAAGCGAACTTGGACAATATCTGACATAAATAATTAATACGATTATTTAATTAACATTATATAGTTTAAACAATCTCATAAACAATATTCAGCAACAAAAGAGATTTGAAGAGAGTGTTACACGTGCCAATAAATGTCAGTGACCGTAATATTAGCACGTAATTCATTATATGTAATTAAAACGTTCCGAACTGTCGAGTGAAAATATCTAAGTCCGGATATGTTGCAGAAAAATTGCTGAAATCTTGCTCATATGTTGCGGAGCGCTCGCAAGATATGAGCAAGATTTCAGCAATTTTTCTGCAACATATCCGTATTTCCCCGTAGCGATCCCGTATTCTCCAGACACAGAATGCAGTCTAAGACTCCACACACTATCATCGAGGGAATATAAGCGAACTTGGACAATATCTGACATAAATAATTAATACGATTATTTAATTAACATTATATAGTTTAAACAATCTCATAAACAATATTCAGCAACAAAAGAGATTTGAAGAGAGTGTTACACGTGCCAATAAATGCCAGTGACCGTAATATTAGCACGTAATTCATTATATGTAATTAAAGCGTTCCGAACTGTCGAGTGAAAATATCTAAGTCCGGATATGTTGCAGAAAAATTGCTGAAATCTTGCTCATATGTTGCGGAGCGCTCGCAAGATATGAGCAAGATTTCAGCAATTTTTCTGCAACATATCCGTATTTCCCCGTAGCGATCCCGTATTCTCCAGACACAGAATGCAGTCTAAGACTCCACAGACTATCATCGAGGGAATATAAGCGAACTTGGACAATATTTGACATAAATAATTAATACGATTATTTAATTAACATTATTTAGTTTAAACAATCTCATAAACAATATTCAGCAACAAAAGAGATTTGAAGAGAGTGTTACACGTGCCAATAAATGTCAGTGACCGTAATATTAGCACGTAATTCATTATATGTAATTAAAACGTTCCGAACTGTCGAGTGAAAATATCTAAGTCCGGATATGTTGCAGAAAAATTGCTGAAATCTTGCTCATATGTTGCGGAGCGCTCGCAAGATATGAGCAAGATTTCAGCAATTTTTCTGCAACATATCCGTATTTCCCCGTAGCGATCCCGTATTCTCCAGACACAGAATGCAGTCTAAGACTCCACACACTATCATCGAGGGAATATAAGCGAACTTGGACAATATCTGACATAAATAATTAATACGATTATTTAATTAACATTATATAGTTTAAACAATCTCATAAACAATATTCAGCAACAAAAGAGATTTGAAGAGAGTGTTACACGTGCCAATAAATGCCAGTGACCGTAATATTAGCACGTAATTCATTATATGTAATTAAAACGTTCCGAACTGTCGAGTGAAAATATCTAAGTCCGGATATGTTGCAGAAAAATTGCTGAAATCTTGCTCATATGTTGCAAGCGCTCGCAAGATATGAGCAAGATTTCAGCAATTTTTCTGCAACATATCCGTATTTCCCCGTAGCGATCCCGTATTCTCCAGACACAGAATGCAGTCTAAGACTCCACACACTATCATCGAGGCAATATAAGCGAACTTGGACAATATCTGACATAAATAATTAATACGATTATTTAATTAACATTATATAGTTTAAACAATCTCATAAACAATATTCAGCAACAAAAGAGATTTGAAGAGAGTGTTACACGTGCCAATAAATGCCAGTGACCGTAATATTAGCACGTAATTCATTATATGTAATTAAAACGTTCCGAACTGTCGAGTGAAAATATCTAAGTCCGGATATGTTGCAGAAAAATTGCTGAAATCTTGCTCATATGTTGCGGAGCGCTCGCAAGATATGAGCAAGATTTCAGCAATTTTTCTGCAACATATCCGTATTTCCCCGTAGCGATCCCGTATTCTCCAGACACAGAATGCAGTCTAAGACTCCACACACTATCATCGAGGCAATATAAGCGAACTTGGACAATATCTGACATAAATAATTAATACGATTATTTAATTAACATTATATAGTTTAAACAATCTCATAAACAATATTCAGCAACAAAAGAGATTTGAAGAGAGTGTTACACGTGCCAATAAATGCCAGTGACCGTAATATTAGCACGTAATTCATTATATGTAATTAAAACGTTCCGAACTGTCGAGTGAAAATATCTAAGTCCGGATATGTTGCAGAAAAATTGCTGAAATCTTGCTCATATGTTGCGGAGCGCTCGCAAGATATGAGCAAGATTTCAGCAATTTTTCTGCAACATATCCGTATTTCCCCGTAGCGATCCCGTATTCTCCAGACACAGAATGCAGTCTAAGACTCCACACACTATCATCGAGGGAATATAAGCGAACTTGGACAATATCTGACATAAATAATTAATACGATTATTTAATTAACATTATATAGTTTAAACAATCTCATAAACAATATTCAGCAACAAAAGAGATTTGAAGAGAGTGTTACACGTGCCAATAAATGCCAGTGACCGTAATATTAGCACGTAATTCATTATATGTAATTAAAACGTTCCGAACTGTCGAGTGAAAATATCTAAGTCCGGATATGTTGCAGAAAAATTGCTGAAATCTTGCTCATATGTTGCGGAGCGCTCGCAAGATATGAGCAAGATTTCAGCAATTTTTCTGCAACATATCCGTATTTCCCCGTAGCGATCCCGTATTCTCCAGACACAGAATGCAGTCTAAGACTCCACACACTATCATCGAGGCAATATAAGCGAACTTGGACAATATCTGACATAAATAATTAATACGATTATTTAATTAACATTATATAGTTTAAACAATCTCATAAACAATATTCAGCAACAAAAGAGATTTGAAGAGAGTGTTACACGTGCCAATAAATGCCAGTGACCGTAATATTAGCACGTAATTCATTATATGTAATTAAAACGTTCCGAACTGTCGAGTGAAAATATCTAAGTCCGGATATGTTGCAGAAAAATTGCTGAAATCTTGCTCATATGTTGCGGAGCGCTCGCAAGATATGAGCAAGATTTCAGCAATTTTTCTGCAACATATCCGTATTTCCCCGTAGCGATCCCGTATTCTCCAGACACAGAATGCAGTCTAAGACTCCACACACTATCATCGAGGGAATATAAGCGAACTTGGACAATATCTGACATAAATAATTAATACGATTATTTAATTAACATTATTTAGTTTAAACAATCTCATAAACAATATTCAGCAACAAAAGAGATTTGAAGAGAGTGTTACACGTGCCAATAAATGTCAGTGACCGTAATATTAGCACGTAATTCATTATATGTAATTAAAACGTTCCGAACTGTCGAGTGAAAATATCTAAGTCCGGATATGTTGCAGAAAAATTGCTGAAATCTTGCTCATATGTTGCGGAGCGCTCGCAAGATATGAGCAAGATTTCAGCAATTTTTCTGCAACATATCCGTATTTCCCCGTAGCGATCCCGTATTCTCCAGACACAGAATGCAGTCTAAGACTCCACACACTATCATCGAGGGAATATAAGCGAACTTGGACAATATCTGACATAAATAATTAATACGATTATTTAATTAACATTATATAGTTTAAACAATCTCATAAACAATATTCAGCAACAAAAGAGATTTGAAGAGAGTGTTACACGTGCCAATAAATGCCAGTGACCGTAATATTAGCACGTAATTCATTATATGTAATTAAAGCGTTCCGAACTGTCGAGTGAAAATATCTAAGTCCGGATATGTTGCAGAAAAATTGCTGAAATCTTGCTCATATGTTGCGGAGCGCTCGCAAGATATGAGCAAGATTTCAGCAATTTTTCTGCAACATATCCGTATTTCCCCGTAGCGATCCCGTATTCTCCAGACACAGAATGCAGTCTAAGACTCCACAGACTATCATCGAGGGAATATAAGCGAACTTGGACAATATTTGACATAAATAATTAATACGATTATTTAATTAACATTATTTAGTTTAAACAATCTCATAAACAATATTCAGCAACAAAAGAGATTTGAAGAGAGTGTTACACGTGCCAATAAATGTCAGTGACCGTAATATTAGCACGTAATTCATTATATGTAATTAAAACGTTCCGAACTGTCGAGTGAAAATATCTAAGTCCGGATATGTTGCAGAAAAATTGCTGAAATCTTGCTCATATGTTGCGGAGCGCTCGCAAGATATGAGCAAGATTTCAGCAATTTTTCTGCAACATATCCGTATTTCCCCGTAGCGATCCCGTATTCTCCAGACACAGAATGCAGTCTAAGACTCCACACACTATCATCGAGGGAATATAAGCGAACTTGGACAATATCTGACATAAATAATTAATACGATTATTTAATTAACATTATATAGTTTAAACAATCTCATAAACAATATTCAGCAACAAAAGAGATTTGAAGAGAGTGTTACACGTGCCAATAAATGCCAGTGACCGTAATATTAGCACGTAATTCATTATATGTAATTAAAACGTTCCGAACTGTCGAGTGAAAATATCTAAGTCCGGATATGTTGCAGAAAAATTGCTGAAATCTTGCTCATATGTTGCAAGCGCTCGCAAGATATGAGCAAGATTTCAGCAATTTTTCTGCAACATATCCGTATTTCCCCGTAGCGATCCCGTATTCTCCAGACACAGAATGCAGTCTAAGACTCCACACACTATCATCGAGGCAATATAAGCGAACTTGGACAATATCTGACATAAATAATTAATACGATTATTTAATTAACATTATATAGTTTAAACAATCTCATAAACAATATTCAGCAACAAAAGAGATTTGAAGAGAGTGTTACACGTGCCAATAAATGCCAGTGACCGTAATATTAGCACGTAATTCATTATATGTAATTAAAACGTTCCGAACTGTCGAGTGAAAATATCTAAGTCCGGATATGTTGCAGAAAAATTGCTGAAATCTTGCTCATATGTTGCGGAGCGCTCGCAAGATATGAGCAAGATTTCAGCAATTTTTCTGCAACATATCCGTATTTCCCCGTAGCGATCCCGTATTCTCCAGACACAGAATGCAGTCTAAGACTCCACACACTATCATCGAGGCAATATAAGCGAACTTGGACAATATCTGACATAAATAATTAATACGATTATTTAATTAACATTATATAGTTTAAACAATCTCATAAACAATATTCAGCAACAAAAGAGATTTGAAGAGAGTGTTACACGTGCCAATAAATGCCAGTGACCGTAATATTAGCACGTAATTCATTATATGTAATTAAAACGTTCCGAACTGTCGAGTGAAAATATCTAAGTCCGGATATGTTGCAGAAAAATTGCTGAAATCTTGCTCATATGTTGCGGAGCGCTCGCAAGATATGAGCAAGATTTCAGCAATTTTTCTGCAACATATCCGTATTTCCCCGTAGCGATCCCGTATTCTCCAGACACAGAATGCAGTCTAAGACTCCACACACTATCATCGAGGGAATATAAGCGAACTTGGACAATATCTGACATAAATAATTAATACGATTATTTAATTAACATTATATAGTTTAAACAATCTCATAAACAATATTCAGCAACAAAAGAGATTTGAAGAGAGTGTTACACGTGCCAATAAATGCCAGTGACCGTAATATTAGCACGTAATTCATTATATGTAATTAAAACGTTCCGAACTGTCGAGTGAAAATATCTAAGTCCGGATATGTTGCAGAAAAATTGCTGAAATCTTGCTCATATGTTGCGGAGCGCTCGCAAGATATGAGCAAGATTTCAGCAATTTTTCTGCAACATATCCGTATTTCCCCGTAGCGATCCCGTATTCTCCAGACACAGAATGCAGTCTAAGACTCCACACACTATCATCGAGGCAATATAAGCGAACTTGGACAATATCTGACATAAATAATTAATACGATTATTTAATTAACATTATATAGTTTAAACAATCTCATAAACAATATTCAGCAACAAAAGAGATTTGAAGAGAGTGTTACACGTGCCAATAAATGCCAGTGACCGTAATATTAGCACGTAATTCATTATATGTAATTAAAACGTTCCGAACTGTCGAGTGAAAATATCTAAGTCCGGATATGTTGCAGAAAAATTGCTGAAATCTTGCTCATATGTTGCAAGCGCTCGCAAGATATGAGCAAGATTTCAGCAATTTTTCTGCAACATATCCGTATTTCCCCGTAGCGATCCCGTATTCTCCAGACACAGAATGCAGTCTAAGACTCCACACACTATCATCGAGGCAATATAAGCGAACTTGGACAATATCTGACATAAATAATTAATACGATTATTTAATTAACATTATATAGTTTAAACAATCTCATAAACAATATTCAGCAACAAAAGAGATTTGAAGAGAGTGTTACACGTGCCAATAAATGCCAGTGACCGTAATATTAGCACGTAATTCATTATATGTAATTAAAACGTTCCGAACTGTCGAGTGAAAATATCTAAGTCCGGATATGTTGCAGAAAAATTGCTGAAATCTTGCTCATATCTTGCGAGCGCTTGCAACATATGAGCAAGATTTCAGCAATTTTTCTGCAACATATCCGGACTTAGATATTTTCACTCGACAGTTAGGAACGTTTTAATTACATATAATGAATTACGTGCTAATATTACGGTCACTGGCATTTATTGGCACGTGTAACACTCTCTTCAAATCTCTTTTGTTGCTGAATATTGTTTATGAGATTGTTTAAACTATATAATGTTAATTAAATAATCGTATTAATTATTTATGTCAGATATTGTCCAAGTTCGCTTATATTGCCTCGATGATAGTGTGTGGAGTCTTAGACTGCATTCTGTGTCTGGAGAATACGGGATCGCTACGGGGAAATACGGATATGTTGCAGAAAAATTGCTGAAATCTTGCTCATATCTTGCGAGCGCTTGCAACATATGAGCAAGATTTCAGCAATTTTTCTGCAACATATCCGGACTTAGATATTTTCACTCGACAGTTCGGAACGTTTTAATTACATATAATGAATTACGTGCTAATATTACGGTCACTGGCATTTATTGGCACGTGTAACACTCTCTTCAAATCTCTTTTGTTGCTGAATATTGTTTATGAGATTGTTTAAACTATATAATGTTAATTAAATAATCGTATTAATTATTTATGTCAGATATTGTCCAAGTTCGCTTATATTCCCTCGATGATAGTGTGTGGAGTCTTAGACTGCATTCTGTGTCTGGAGAATACGGGATCGCTACGGGGAAATACGGATATGTTGCAGAAAAATTGCTGAAATCTTGCTCATATCTTGCGAGCGCTCCGCAACATATGAGCAAGATTTCAGCAATTTTTCTGCAACATATCCGGACTTAGATATTTTCACTCGACAGTTCGGAACGTTTTAATTACATATAATGAATTACGTGCTAATATTACGGTCACTGACATTTATTGGCACGTGTAACACTCTCTTCAAATCTCTTTTGTTGCTGAATATTGTTTATGAGATTGTTTAAACTAAATAATGTTAATTAAATAATCGTATTAATTATTTATGTCAAATATTGTCCAAGTTCGCTTATATTCCCTCGATGATAGTCTGTGGAGTCTTAGACTGTATTCTGCGCGTCGACAATTCGGAATCGCTCTGCGAAACCCGGATTTATTGCGGATTAATTGCTGAAATCTTTCACATTTATTGTATCTCAATATATGCGCAATATTTCACGGCAATGTGTGCGCAATATTCCTGAAATATTGCACAAACTTGGCCATTGTAATATTGCACTTCAATATGTGCGCAATATTTCTGAAACATTACACAAATGTTTCCGTAGCAATATTACATGCCAATGTGTGCGCTATATTTCTGAAATATTGCGCATATGTTTCCATAACAATATTACACGGGGATGTGTGCGCAATATTTCTGTAACTTTGCACAAATGTGGCCATTGAAATATTACATGGCAATATTTCCGCAATTTTGCAGTAATATTGCAATGCAACTCGCAACCAAACGGCAACATTGTAATGTACTGCAACTTTTGTGCAACATTTCGGCAATGAAATGTGCTGTAGGGGTTAATACTTTAAGAAATGTGATAGCAGATAGAATATAATGAGATAGGAATTAATTCCTTCAACTCGTTTCGAAGAAAGCGTTCAAGCTTTTAATAGTTGCGATTCATTGGCTTTTGATGACTTAACTCTATTTGACTTAATTCAATTGTTTAAACGCGTTTAAACATTGTTCACATTTCACAATTTCAGAGACTACATCTTAACGTTTTGAAACATTCAAATCTTTACAGTACTTCGATTTCCAGTTTCTTCAAGTCCATTCAAATCTTTTGAAAACAAAAAATTTTGATTCCAACGAATAAGACTTCGCAATGTACGCCGTACGGCTCCAACAATTTCTAAACCACTGACGTAGTATTACGTTGTTTCATACGTAAACTATGGTAAGCTAACAATCGCTTCTATTCACGCACAATCATCTTCATTCACTTATGAACGACGTGCAACCTCTTTGTTAATGATATTTTGAAATATGCTGTCGTGATTAAATACTCTTAAAAAATTATTCAACGTATAATTACGCCATAATTGCTCCTTCTGTACCTGTATTTAAGCACAGAAATTTCAACTAAAAAATTGTAGTGACTAAATAACAAACATTCCTTTTGTTTCATATAGTTAATGATTTGCACCTCCATATTTAATAAAATTGCAATGTATCTCCTCCTATATAACAAAATAGAAGAAAGAATCCCATTCGTCATCCATTATGGGGCACATATTAGATAAGTATTCAATGGAAAATCATCGTGGAAAAAGTGAAGTGCAAAAATAACGGAAACATATTGGAGGAATTAGAATGAAATCGTCTGTAAGGATCTGTTAGCCATTGATTTGTTAGCCAATATGACTGGGCTGTAAATGATGGGGCAAATCGAAAATGTCCGCGTTGTCAACTTGTATACCTATTAAGAAATGTAAATACGGTAAGATTACAGTGCCCAATTAACGTTTGCTTTGGCGTTTCGTATATTATCTTCTCCTTCTGATACGAACTATTTTACCAAAGTCCAACAAAGCAAGGATGATCAGTCTATTTTCACTCATCGTCATTATATGTAAAATATATACATATATTGTATATCTATATATTTTATTTATGCCACGCAGGTGGACGTCTGTGCGTATACATATATGTATCATTAATAAATCTTCTATACAGATGAATTTGTTTACTATTCAATGAATCACTCTTCACGTTGAGTACAGTGGAAACCTTTAACGAATAAGACGGTTCTAACCGTTAGATATTTAATAAGTAATTATTAACTATTATGGAAACATAATTTCTTTGAGGGGGTGTTTCCAACCCTAGGCTGTTCTGTTACAGAAAAAGAATTTAAAACTATATATGTCTGTAAAGTGTCCGATACTTTTTTAATTGTCAGCTTACCGAACTTCGGGCGCTAGATATTGAGCAATTAGATACAGTGGGGGACAAAAATGTCTGGACACCTTAAAAATACAATAACTTGTTTAAGATTGGTCCAAATGATTTGAGTTTTTTTTTTTGAGAAATATGAAGAATTAATTTGCTATGTGACGTGTATCGTCGTTTTGAAAAAAATTGCAACTGGTCGGAATAGCGAAGAAAATAGTAAAGGTCGATTTTTCAAATTCTTTATATGAACCTGTAATGAAAATTTAAAAATCCCGTTGGTAGAATTAAGTAATTACTTAAATTGTATACCTACTTGCTGAAAATTTCATCGGTGTATATCTATCTATAACTAACAATGGTGTGTGGCAAACAAAAACATTCATAAATATATGACTCTATACATCTCTTTGGTATAATTTATTCTTTCACCTATGATTTTTACTCTCCGTGTGAGCTACCTGTTGGGCTGCCAAGCACACGGATAGGGGTAGGGATATGCTTGTGTGTAGGGCGATAGGAAGAAAGTGGGAGACGATGGTAGGTCATAGTGGGGGTAAGCATTGACTACATATGATCTCTTCCCAGCTCTTCTTTTTTATTTGTCACTTTTCATTTTGGTCAGTAGATACGATGTTACAGCAATATGGCGGATGGTTAGACACTTCCGTACACAACTCTATTAAATCATCTTATATAATCCCTAACTTCCTTCGTCAGTATTATATTTATATTTAATATAAAGTAATTTTATCTCAAATATATCCAAGCAGAGCAGTAGGCTTCTTTTATTATAAGTATTAATATGTAATCATAGTTTTATATTCATTAATTGTACATTGCACTTTGTCATTACAAATTCTGACTCTTATCAAACAAGACGTTCCTTTTCTTATGTACATATTAAAACGAACTTTACAAAAATTAGAATACCTTCTACAGAAAATAAAATATCTTCTTACATAACATTAAAATATACACATTTAAAAATTGATAAAAACTTCTCCTTAACTCGTTTAAAATAAATATCACATTATTAATATCAGTATTAGGACTACTGACAATATACAATAGGCTAGCAAGCATCCATTAAAGCTGTTAAATCTTTATCATTTAGGTAAAAAAATATTCTTTCGCTACAGCTATGTGATAACTGAGGGAAATTGTTATAGAGCAAATAAAAATTTTTTTAAGCTTGTTCTCGAAACTCTTCTCTTTTTTTCCCCCTTCTAAAATTATTATTTATGATACTGGCATATATTGGAAATTTTTTTCTATAATCATCTGATCTGATGGCCTCTACTACATTCTCATTTTTTGTATGAATTATTAATTGATGTACACGTTTTGTCAAGATATCATAAAATGTGATATCAGTATTACCAACTTTCTCACTCTTCATTCTTTCTATTTCTTGCTTACATTTAATCTGAAAATCATTTCTAGCCAACCTTCGTTCCTCTCGAGCTTTCCGACTATAATACACACGTGCTATTGCTCTGTCAGATTCATTTGGAAAATCGCTTTGTTCTTCATCATCGCTACTAATTGATGGTACATATTCGTTAGTTAATGTATATGGAGTTACACATAAATTTGCAACTTCCATCTTAATTATGTGACGTTTAAGAATATGAGCAATGTTTACATAAGTAAAGATGTCATGACTCTGATTCTCATGATATTCAGAATGCGAACAACGAGTTTTACGACAAAATACTTTGAAACCATCCAGAGCGACAAGAAGCATGTTGTAATTAGTCTCAGCAGTTATATCAGCACCGTATTCTAGGAGAGCTGTAACAATTTGGTCATGACCTCCATCACAAGCATAGGAAAATGCTGTTCCACCATATTCATCTATAGCATCAACTTTGGCACCAAATTTTAAGAGCAGCTCTGCAATTGTTATAAAACCATATTCAGCAGCAAGGTGGAGTGCTGTCGTGAAGTTAGATTCAATTGTGGCACCGTACTTTAGCAATAGTTCTACAACTTCTATATTACTGTTTGTAACTGCATAATAAAGAGGAGGCCACTCTTCATCGCAGTCCAGAGCATTTACATCGGCACCTTGACTTAAAAGCATTTTGATAATGGCTTTGTGCCCTTTGTTAGCAGCAAGGTGCAATGGTTTACAACCGTACGCAGATGCAGAGATATACATAGAATTAATATCAGCTCCGTGTTCTAGGAGAGCTGTAACAATTTGCTCATCACCTCTCACACAAGCATACTGAAGTGCTGTTAAACCATATTGATCTGTAGAATTAACACTGGCACCCGATTTTAGGAGTAGCTTGATAATTTCTAGTTGACCAGTAGCAGCATGGAGTGGTGTTCCTATGCCATGTGTAATCTTAGAACTAACTTTGGCACCATATTTTAAGAGCAGCTCTGCAATTGTTATATGACCAAATTTAGCAGCTAATTGGAGTGGTGACACAAATTCAGGTCCAATTGTAGTATGTTGATTGGCACCGCACTTTAGCAATAGTTCTACAATTTCTATATCACCTCTTTTAATTGCACAAGAAAGAGCAGTGAACCCTCCACAGGGGTCCCTAACATTTACATCAGCGCCTCGACTTAAAAGCAATTTAACAATTTCTTTGTGACCATTGTGAGCAGCAAGGTGCAATGGTGTACAACTGTCCCAAGTTGCAGAGGTATAAACAGAATTAACATCAGCTCCGTAGTCTAAAAGGTGCTTAGTAATATTTAAATACCCATGCTGCGTTGCAAGATGCAGAAAAGTTTTACCATTATTTACTTTAGCATCTACATTAGCACCCCAACTTAAAAGCAATTTGGTAAGTTCTTCATTACCATTCTCAACAGCAAGGTACAATGGTGTACAACCTTCCCTAAACATAGAGGCACACACAGAATTAAAGTGAGCTACATATTTTAAAAGATACTAAACAATTTGTAAATACCTTGTGTCCGCTGTAATATGGTCAGGAGCATTGTTTTCTTCACCATCAACATTGGCCCCACTATATAAAAGAATGATGGTAATTTGTTGGCTATTGTTTTTAATAGCACGGTGCAGGGGAGTTATACCGCTAATGTCAGGAACGTTAATATCTGCTCCCTGATGTAAGAGTATGAAAATAATTTCTACTTTCTTAGTTTCAACTGCGATGTGAAGCGGAGTTATATCATGCATATTTTTAGCATTAACATTAGCACCTCTATGTAGAAGCATACAAACAAGTTCTATATCACCATTTAGAACAGCAAAATGAAGTGGAGTATTGTAAGGATTTTCGTGTGTGCTATTAACTTCGACACCACTTTGTAAAAGTAGTTTGGCAATCTCTGTATGTTTCTTCTGAACAGCAGTAAGAAGTAAAACATATCCATCTGATGCACCTTCCCATTCTTGTGAGTAATATGGGTCATAAGAGCTAATTATATTTCTTATGTTATCTATTCTTCTTTTGCAAACTGCTTCCATTAAACTCTGATCTCTATATGATGTACACTGATCACCTTGCATTTCTGTTAATATACTACTTTTAATTTGGTCGAATAAATTCAAACTTGTTGGGAGACGCACTGTGCACCAACTGAACACGACGTTGCTAATACTTTAGTTGACCTTAACGCAAAATTCTCTTGAAATTGCCAGTACTCACACACACCGCCCGGTTTTTGTCCATAAATACAAGCCGTCGATTTCTTATGTACGTACTGTATAAGAAAAGTTGTGTGCTCTCTTAAGGTAAACGCGAATATCCTTGAGTTCTCAAAGACGAACGGATGCAATATTTTAAAATCATCAATCTTGGGGGGGGGGGGGCGAGTCGAACGGATAAAAATATTTTGAATGCATTAGGCGATTATAAAAATTTATTTAAACCATAAAATCTAGTTCCCTTTTTCGTGGTTAAATTAATCATTATAAATATTTTTATTCGCTCAACTCGGCCCCCTCCTGCCCAAGATTAAATCTTGAATACGCCCCCCATGGATTGAAAGCGAGCGAGGAACGGTACGAGACAGAGAACGTGCGACGCGTTGTTATTTTGCCCCAATCCATCTTCCGGCGTTTGTTATTCCGTTCTTTGCCTGCGTCGATCTCCTAACGAAATGTTCCTTTTTCTTTGGGCAGACCCCCTTCCCGGGTGTCCCACTGGCAATAGAAAAATCAGGACTATTGGTGAATTCGTACAGCCGGTTCAAAAATATTATTCGAATAATCATAAAATGCGTAATGAGTTATTCATATTGCATTAAAACTGAGTTATATATACAATTATATGTAGATCCTATTCACCTAATAAATAAATATTAATTAATCTTAACAAAATAAGCAGGGTGTCCGCTTTAACAACCCCTACGATTTTTTAGCAGGGGCAAGTGCATTTGAAAGGAAATCATTGTAACGGGCTCCAGTCAGACCCACTTAAGTTGAAAGATCATTTTGAAATTTCGGAGGCATCTCAGCCCAGAGATGGGCAAAATTTTTATTTAAATTAAAATTTCATATAACGAATAAAAGTTAAAAAATTGAGGCATGTGTCGAATAAAGATAACCCGGATTAACTTTATTTGACGAATAAAGTTAATTTATTTTTATTCGTCGATCGTTTCAAATTCAGCGTCGAATAAAGTTTTTAACTTTAACTTTAACTTTATTCGGCGGTTTATTAATAAGAAAATAATAACCACGTATTTTTGTTTAGAAATATTATATTAATATATTTACATTTCTTGGCTTAAATCTTGATTTGTTATCAGTTATAATTTGCCCTGCAGCAACGGTACGAGACAAACGATGCGTTGATACTTTGTCTCGTTCCGTCTTTCTTCCGTCGTTTGCTGGTACGACAGATCTGAGCGTTTACATGAAAATGGCTCTGTATATTTCGTAAGAGCACGACGTGAGCTTTGTATGTATATATATGTATGTATATATATATATATATATATATATATGATCGTCTATGATCTGTCTGTGCTTTGATGTTAGTGAGACTAATCGGTTAAATTTACTTTAAACTTTTATTTTAAAAAATGAGTTTAAATTCAGAAATTGGGAGTCGCTTATTGAAAGATTGGGTTTGCAAATGTAGGCGAAGAAGAAAGAGCCTCGGGCGAGCCTTGGGACTCGGAACCCAATATATCTGCGGTTCTTCTGCGTACTGGCCAGCCGCGTTCTTCCAACTCTCCTATGTTACGCTTTGCCGAACTCTACAAATAGCGAAACCAACGGGACGCCACTTAGGTGCCAATCGCACCATAGGCCGTTCCCAAAATGTCGAATGCCTACACAAGAAAAATTAGATATCAGAGTGGATGACTTATATTCAACGCTAATCATAGTTAACAACATTTTGAAGAAAATTATATGATTTACAAAATTTATACAAAATAATTTCATACTTTCTATTAGACTCTATCTATATAAACTCTCTATTCCCGAAATTCACCTTTCGCATAGAGGATTTTTTCTATAATGAATATGAAGTGACAGGAAGAGAGAAACAAAGCAATTCTACATCTCTCATAAAAAATGGAGGTCCTCATATATGTTAATTTCGACTTCGAGTACAATAGAAACTTTGACATATTTGTTAAAGAAAATAAATTAATTAATAATGCAACATGCACAAAAAAATATACATTTAAAAAATAAAGTATAAAAGTACTATATTTTTCCCTAATGTATGTACTATATTTTTTATCACATTTGATCGTAAAGTATTATAATTTCCCGAAAAAAAATTGGCAACCCTAATCACAGCTGCTCGCACGCCAGGCAAAGGGCGGAGTAAGTATATTAAGCGTCCGAAAGACGGAGCGAGACAACGTAACAACGCGTCATCTGTCTCGTACTGTTCTTCACTCGCTCTCCGTCCTTCTGACTCGCTCTCGCTCCATCTCGCTCTCGCCTTCGGCAAGAAAGAAGCGAGAATCGTGTCCCCCCCTGCGTTAAATGTTCACCGTCAGTCGCGAGCCGCGAGCTTCTACCGAATAAATATTATTTACAGACTTCCGTTTCCGGTAAGATTGTGAGAGGATCGAAGGAGTGCGGTGCTAGAACTGCTGGAAGAAGGTGTGTGTTGAGTGTTGGGAGTTGAGTATCGAGAAAGGGGCAGACAGAAGGAAAGGGCGAGAAGAGCAGATTGAGGTTAGGGAGAAAAACGTGGTACATACGACGAGCTCAAGAGGCGCGGTTAGGAAGAGGTAGCAGGCGACATCGGGTAGTACAGAAGTGAAAGAAAGCGGTAAGGAAGAGAGCGGAGAAGGAAAGAGAAGGTACCGACAAAGTGAAAGGAGGATAGAACCAGGCGAAAGAAGTAGGGGGAGAAGGAGACAGAATAGTGGTCGTTCTTAACACCAGATCTACCAAAGTGGTCAAAATGACTTGTTTTGTCATTTCTTATAATCATTAGTCATTACTCATTTTCAGTATATCTTATCTTCTCAAAATTTTCGTGACTTTTCTGTAAAATAGTATTCATCTTTGTTTGTTTTTTTCTATAAAATTTATGTTGCAGTATACAAAGGTAAACTTTTAATTTCAGAAGTTTCTCATAATAATTCCGTATAGTTCAAATACTTTAGAAAACTAAATACATTTCAGTATATATATGTATACCTTGTACAAAAATGCCAAACAATAGTTGTGTGTTATGTTTGCGCAATTGTTGCATTCCCCCTTTAAAACAGAGATAGAATATTTAAAAGACGAAATGAGAAAGGGGGAGAAAAGTGGGAGAAGGAAAGAAATACAAGGGGAAATGAGAGAGTTAGTGAAGAGGGTGGAAAAGGTAGAGAGAGAAGGAGGAAAAAAGAGGGGAACTGGAGGATAGGTTAGAAAAACTGGAAATAGGTTTGAAAGAATGTAGAACAAGAGAGGGGACTAGGGTAGGGGGTGAGATAGGAAAAAGGTTTAGGGATTTGGAATGGAAGGTAGAGAAAAAAGGAAGCGAAGAGAGAAGGAGAAATATCATGGTAAGGGGAATGGCAGATATATGTGACAGGCTCAGGGACGGAGTAGAGGAATTACTTAAGGTCAAGGGTCGAATGAAACTGTTAAAATTTTCAATTAATTATGAAATAACTGTAATTTTATGACTATTATCTTTTTTGTTCAGAGAATACTGTTATAAAATGCAGTATAGTAACTGTAACTTTTATTCGATAAATTTGTGTGTAAATAAGAAACTTTTATTTTCTTGAAAGTAGAAAAAAAATCTACTTAAAAAGGAAAAATTTCTATGAGATTCCCCTCTTCTGCCCTACATTCTGCCCAACTTTTCCTTTTGACGAAAATGGCGGTCGGCTTTAGTTTTCGAGATTATTCCTAAAAATATTTTGGTATTTCTTTGGAATCAGGTACATCTGTATTGATCGTTTCGGAGATATCGGTATAGGTATGGAGCTACAGTTGGCAGTGGGTGGGTCGGGTGCGAGCGGGCGGGAGGTGTGTGTGGGGATGTAGCTACACGTGTACAATTAAAAAATTGTAAAAAAATTCATTTTTAAAAATTATTGGGCCATTTAAAAATGTTTGCGAAAATCACGGATATCAGAGCCGACCGCCATTTTCGTAAAAGAAAAAAGTTGTTCAGAATGTTGATTGTTACAACATAGTCAAACTTCGTCGGAATCGGTGAACATTCAGCTCTTCGACAAGATTACCAATTCCGTTTGGTGAAAATGATTATATAAAAATCACAATGTGCTTTCTCTTCTATATTTATCCTGCTTTTAATTCCTTAAATAATAACAATTATAAAACTATTCTTGATTTTTATATTTTACCGTTAAATATTTGTTCAATATTATATGTATGATACGCCAGAACGTTTATTAATCGAATATAAAATAACTGATAAGACCGAGCTCGTACAACAGAGTTAAAGTGTTAATACACAAAGTTATATACAACGCCGAGAGAACCGTTAGCAGTTGTTTACCCGCTTCTATCCAATACACGAGAAGATCGAGACGAAAGATTTTTTCAAGAAATCGAAATCATTGTGTTTCAGTAGTGAAAGGATTGGCGAGCATGAATCGAGTAAGGAAAACCACGCTTTCGATACAACAGAAACTGGATATAGTACAGAAATTAGATAGCGGTGCCTCGATTAATTTAATATCGAGTGAATATTTTATTCACCCTGCGACCGCTCGTCGTATTCGGCGAAATGGATTGGCGTTACACCATCTTGGTACTCGGGGTGCCTTTACCCGAAAACTGAAGAGGCTTCGGAAACCGAAGTACGCAGAATTAGAAGATCATCTTCATACGTGGTTCTTAGAGCGAAGAGCGTTAGGAGATCCAATTACCGATCTGTTGCTTCAGGAGAAAGCTCAAGAAATGGCGAAACAATTTGATGCAACAGAATTTAAGGCTAGTATGGGATGGGTAGCCAAATTCAAGAACCGTCACGACATCCGTCTAAGTAATCATGTTTCCACTGAAAAGGGAAATGCAGAGGTGGCTGAAGAATTTGTAGCATCCTTGACTCGCAAAATAGAAGAAGAGGAGATCCAGTGCGAGAATATATATAATATGGACGAAACTGGTCTGACGTGGAAGGCTGTTCCGACGAAAACTTTAGTCCATGGTAAAGAAATAGACGTGAACCTCGAAGGAATGAAGCTGAAGAAAGACCGCGTGAGTGTGGGGTTGTGTACTAACGCAACAGGAACTCACAAGCTAACACCACTCTTTATATATAAATATCACAATCCAAGAGCACTGAAGAATATGATGAATCACTTGCCAGTAATATTTAGAGCGCAAGAAAACGCCTGGCTGGACCGGAAAATATTCACGGATTGGTACGAAAACCATTTCAAGCCTGCCGTGAGAAAACGACAGTTAGAGAGTGGCGAAAGTGGCAAAGTTCTTCTGTTGTTGGACAACTGGGGAGGGCATAAGATACAACCGTCTAAATACCAGAAAGACAATAATTTTGAGGTTGTGATCTTGCCTCCCAATACCACCTCCATAATACAGCCCATGGATCAAGGAATTTTTACGAAGACGAAAGGATTTTTTCGCCACAAGATGTTACGGCATATCCTTGCCTACCCTGGTGGACTACAGGAATTTCACGAAAAGTACAATTTAAAGCATTGCATCGACTTCCTCCACGAGGCATGGACAGACGTAAACGCCACAAATATAGTGCATGCCTGGAGAAAAATTATCCGGGCCATCCCTTTGGTCACGCTAGCCCCGGAAGATACTACTGATCCATTGGCAACTCAATTGGAAGACATGGTTGGTGCTATAATTGGAGAAGAACCCTGTCAAGAAAGGGTTAATGAATTTTTAATCAAGTGTGAGGAAGCAGAGGCCTTTTCCGAAGAGGAAATAGAGGATGCCGATGAACAAGAAGAATCAGAAGAAGAAGAAGAAGGACCGGAAGAACAAGTAGAGCGAGAAGAAGAACCTGAAGAACGCGAAGCACAAGCAGAACAAATAAAAGAAGAAGTGCCAGAAAATCAAATAAAACAAGAGTATGTAAGAGAACATCATCAAGAGGAAGAACAAAGAAATGATCAAGGAGGACATCTATGGGAAGAATCACGAAAGAAACATTTGGAGGAAGTGTTCAATAGTTTGATAACCTACGCGCAACAGGAGCCACGATTCATTCAACAGACCATTGTAAATTTACGAGACCATTTCCTGCGCAAATAAAATAAATCAGACTGGGAAGGCGATCGCCGTACAATGTGAACGTTCTTACGATTAATATTCAATCCACTATTAACTCCTCGAAGTTTATGTAACTTAGCCTTATTTGATGGAATAGATAAGGGATTGAAGATCAGGATATTGTATTTAGAGTGACGTTACACGTATCGTGCCTTGAATTAACTACGCTCCGTGGTTGCTAGGCATATTTGATAATATCCGGCTGCGTGTCTCCGGCTTACATTTTCCTTATGTGTATGTTTGACGGCGCCGATATTTTCTAAGTATGGGACCAGAGAGTCTTCGTCTCCTGTCCGTGGGAATTAATATTCCAAAATGACTTTAATAAGAGTCCATCGTGTCTCTGCCTGTGCGAATGTTCTAACTTTATTATGATCTAAAGATTCAACTTCGTTTCGTATTCCATCTCGATTTCTGAATTTATCTTTCAAGGCGTCTAAATTAAAGTAACTTCTTTGATTTCAGGTATAAAAGCTACAGAAATATTATTATTCAAAATATGATTGATGGGTGGCATTCCAAGTTGAATCTTTCGTATATCGCTATCTACTTCGTTAAATGCGTGCAATATTGCGGAAATGGATACCATAGATTTAAGTTTAAGTAAAAATAGTAATTCGTATCGTGTACATAGTTGGTATGTAGGAATGTGTTGCTGTATTTATTATTACCTAGTTTACACTTCGTTGTATATATTTCAATCAAATATTTACAAAGCAAATGTTCCCTAGTGCGTATCAAATCACTTATGTCATAGTATTCTACTACTTTCCATTCTTCATGAAAACCGCGAACTGCTCTTCCAGCCAGGCAAAAATATAAAACATAAATATTTTCGTCGTGGGAAAATCCATTATCTTTCAAATAATTTCAATCTCCTTTTCATCCCATCTTTCCCTTATGTAGTTAATGATTCTTAAGACCATATTTTGCAACCGGTTCTGCATAATCATTAAATGCCAAAAGAAAAAATACAGCGAGGTAATCGTCTGTTTTATTAGGATTCGTCGAAATACAATGTTCATTTTGTCCACCGTAAGAGTCTCCCATTGTATGGCACTTCATGCAAATCAGAGCTGCTAAATTCGTACCTTATCTCGCCCACGTAGCTTGTTGAAGTTGGTACTCACAAAATTCGTTTAAATCGAAAGCGGTGAAAGTGGTGCTTCTCATTGATTCATTACAGCCAAGGTTGCGATACGGACGAAAGAAACGCGACCGAACGTGGTCAAGGTTACGTAGGAATGAAAGCGTATCCCAAGGCGCGTACCAAATTTTCTAGCTCGATCGTTTCGCGTTGAAAAAGACGCCTTAGGCGGGCTCTTCTCGCAGTGATTGATGCACTCATGCTGTGCCTGGCCCCGAGCCTCGCAATTCCCTGCCTTAAATATCCCTGTATCTTGTCGTCATCCCTGCGAACATATGAATCGACATGATCCAATGGTGTTTGACTGAAAATGAACCACTAACTAAAGCAAGTTGATAATAAGCAGTGATCAGATCAGGGGAGACGATAAACATTATCAGAATCTGATGAGAATGTTAAAATCGTATATAAGTACTTATAAGTGGAAAAACATTAAGTATTTAAGTACTTCTAAGTAATTAAAATTAAGCTTAAATACAATATATCCGATTTTCCTGTGGATAAATCGAAACATAATAACAGTTTCTAAGAGTATAATTTACATAAGTATATATTTAGTATAGATACCTATCTATATTCCTCAGCTTGTGCTTGAAATTTTTAGTAAGTAAAAGATAAGGAAGGAAGTTAGAAAACGGATGTCACTAGTAAAAGTGTATTAATGAATTTTGTTTAACTATTTACTAGAAATTTTATAGTGTAAATGGTGGATATGGTTTGTTTAAGTATTGAAGTTACATTAGAAAAGTTACATTATTATCGAGTAAAATGCGAATAGTTTTTCATGATAACCTTAATTTCTGGAGAAATTACAATATCAATATCGAGTATTGAAAATACTCGAAGAAAGCTTACTTTTCAGATAAAAAATCAGACTTTTGTATTTCTTTAGGTTGTGTGCATACCGTTGTATACATTTTTAACAACCTCGTTATGTGACATTGATTTAGTACCTGAATTTATCAGATATGTTTAATGAATCTTCATGGAAGGGTTTTATACAGGGATCGAATCGATATAAAAAAGAAATGACGGGTGGCATGTATATACTGTGGGTTAATCTACACCAATTGAAACGGGTTGAAGAAATCACGAAGTACATATTGCTGTCTCGCCAAGCAGTTAAAGTTCTATAACCACTAACTGTTAGTTGTTCAATTGATTGGCTCATCGATTATAGTTAATTGTCCTCAACGTCTGCGCCGTCATGATACAATCGTTTCATGCACGAATAATGGTCCTTTAGTACACACCACTTCCCATTAGTAATTTTTTTCCAGAAATTCATACAAAAAGAAATGAAACCTATTTGTGAAGCATCAACATGAAAACCCGATTTCTATGATTTCTTATGAGTTGCTTAGCACGATATTGCATAGATCTTGGTTTTCACTACTGTTAATGAATATGGATATCACTTATTTCTAAGTATTTATGGTAGCGTTGTTAATGAAAACAGAATTTGCATGTCCTTTATTTGAACAAGATTGTTAAATATTCGTTCTGACAAATCAATATGATCTTGAAATTTCTTTTCCCAAACTCCTTTTCTTAACAGTATCTTCATTTTTCATACCAATGAACTACATGATGTAATTGTTTGTAATTTCTGGTTACCTAATTTTTTAAACAACTTGCTGGAATATTCTCGAAAAAAGTATTGTTTTTTCGAAAGTTGATAATATATTCATTGATAATATACATTCATAAATGCAAAAACTACAAGTGTATTTAATATTACATCATACAATAATAAGATATAAATTTAAGAAAAATATGTGACAATAATTAAAAAATATGTTTCTATTCATTCCATTATTTTTATCATTCTCAAGACTGTACCACGACAATTAATCCTCTTCATTGTCTTCTTTTATAATTACTATCACTATCAGGTCAGTAATTTTTTTTTTCTAAAATGTATAGGTACTGTCACTCAATCAGCAAAACGTTTAAAAGCTGAAATTAATAACATTGATCTATTCCTTTACAATTTGCGTTTTTATCAAATTCATGAGTTCCTTTAATCAATATACAAAAGTGGGAAGTCCATTGCTAACCAGTCAACAATGTATATTAATTCCTTAGTCCATTCCATGTCCATTGACTCATCCCAGTCAATTCCATGTATGGCGTGAACTTCCGTTTCCTCGCGTGGATAAGTATAAACACGGATAACTGTTTCGAGCTGCATTAAATTATTTAAATTGAATTAGTCAAACATTAACACTGACTAATGCGTTTATCAATTATTTAATAAATAGGATGCCAAATAAAAACGCAAACTGTGCAGAGTGTTCGACAACAAATAGAAAATGAAATGGGTGATTCTGCGTGACAAAATAAAACTAAAATCAAAAGTAACGAAATTATGGTGGAGACTTCGTTCCTTAGTTGTTAATATCTAAAAGTTTCGATCAAAAACGCCTGAAGCACGGCAATTCGGCGACTAGCGGCTGGTATGGCGTTGGTCAGTAGAGTCGCGTACAGTCACCACAAAAAAAGCAAAGACGCATTTTAAGACGCATTATATATGAATTTACATAATTGCCTTACAATTAATATTCATTTACTTCATCTTCTGCCGTTTCTACGAGTTGCCTCACTTCTCTAAACCTCTTAAGAATTCGTTCATGCGGAGATGTTACTGTAAATTCACGAGGATAGGAAAATTCTTTTCTGGCAGGCGTTGTTCCTGAAAGAAGATAAGTACAACGATGTAACCTTATCCTCCTTTTAGCTTTCTAGTTTGCATGTTACATACCAGTCGGTACGTCACGTTGTACATCTTCGTCAAGAAATTTATCAATTTCGGACACTACTGCGTCCAATTTTTCAACAATCTTATTACTCCATGCATTTGATCCTGGAATTTGGTTATCGAATTCAGTGGATATTTTCTCGAAAGTATCAGAAGTTTTAGTTTCTTGATCTTTCATGACCATCACTTGTTCTTCGGTTATATTTGTAATTGCGTTACTCATATCCTATAAAGATGAAATTTCAGTTGTAAATACTTTCAAATGTTATTAGTAATTAGGTTTAAAGTATCGTTAAATTTACATTGATTACGGTGAGGTATTCATTCTTATCCGCATCCATTGATTGTTGCATTTCTGTAAGATTGCATTTAATTAGATCCTGATACCGTTTCGATGCATTGTAGCTTGTATTTATACGCGAGTCCAACTCATCTAGCAGAATCTTCCCTTCTCTTTCGATTCTATTTGATAATTCTTCAATCTATTATCAAAGCATAACATAACATGAACCTTTTGATATGTAGAAACATTCTTCTTATCTCAAAACAGACTTTTACGCTTAAATAAAGTAAACTTATTGTTAGCAAATTAAGTGCAGGTATCACCTTCTCTGTTCCAACTGTAACAGTGGCATCAACTTTTTTCAAATCATTGTCTATCTGTTCCTTTAAGTTATTTCTCATTTTGCTGATCGCTCCGGAAGCATGTGTCGAGCGATCGTTAACTTTCTTACAAATTTTATTAATATTCTCACATTTGTTAGTCACAGCATCATAATGTTCCCTTTCACTCTCGGTTAGACGCTTGAACTGAGCAGATACATCATCCAGCTTCTAAAAAAATAGTGCGCGTTAAATACTTGTAATACCGAATACTAATATAATATTCAAATTGCAAGTAGAGATTTCTTTGTCGATACCTTTGCAAACGAACGTTGCTTCTGTGTGAATTTTTGCTTTTCACCAAGCTCTTCGACGGCTACTTTAATACTGTTGATGTCGGTTTTCATACTATTGCAAGATTCCACGTGACGATTACGGGCAGAATTTACAATATCGTTCATTTGAACTGAAGCGCGTTTTAATTTTTCAGACATGTTATTTCGTACAATTTGTATATTCCGAGCAACTCCAATTTTAATTAACTTGTCGATATCTTGGGCCAATTTCGTAGAAATAGTATTTAATACTTCGTCTTTATGTTTCATCGTCTCATGAGCACCTTCCATTTCGCCTTTTATCGAGTTTTGATAACTTTGATACTGGAATATTTCGAAACATATTAATATTTAAAGCGGCATAAGAATGAAAAAATTGTTTTTACATATTTCATATTATATACATACACATTCATGTATACTTTTCGTTAAATTATTTGCAATTATTGAGCGCTGATCGGTAAGATTCTTTAACATTTCTGGTACACCAGTGTCGATACTTGCGCACCCACTTTGGCTCACAAGTGCATCTAATGGTGATAGAAATGTAAATCAATATTGGTAAGAATTTATATTTTATCCTAGATTATATTACCGATATCATGTTTCATAGATCCGCAAAACTGCTTCAATGTTTCTTCGTGTGAAGAAAACTCTTTTTCAATACCTTGCTTGCACTCACGAATATTACGCTTGAACTGTTCTCCAAGAACTTTAAACGTTTCTTCTGCTTTGCTAAAAAGAATAATATTCTGTGAATATAAGACATATGAAAAAAAGTACTGATTACTATCTCTAAATTAAAGGAGACGCACGTCAGTCCCATAAATCGATACTATGTAATACGTATCCCAAACGAGGAGTATTCCAACGTTACAGGTACCCTCGGACACCTGATGCGAAACTTTTGCTCGCCTGACGTAACGTCAAAACACTATTCGAAAAAGATATTCACCAACTTTAAATAGTTTCGACTTAAAAATTAATATGACCGCTTGATTATTTAGACAAACTCTCCAGTTAACCCAGAGAAGTAACAGAAGAGGGTAGACTAATAATAATCAATGCCTGGACAAAGAATCCGATCGTGTACATATACAGTTATCTTACGTTTTGCGGTCAATTTTGTCATGTAATTTCAGGAAATCTGTAGTTGCTGTATCTGCAACATTTAACAGAGTATGACCATGGGACAATAAAACTTTCTCTGTAGAAACATGCTTCTCTACTAGATACTTCTGTTCATCACGTTCTTGTGATGTCAGTTTTAATCGATAATTTGTTGATTGTAGAGCATCGGTAGTAATATCTAGTTTCGCTTTAGCTTCGTGCAACTTTTCCATTTGAGCAATATTTTCTAATTCAAGTTCAGAAAGTATTTTCTAAAATCAATAACATTAAAATTAATAAACAGCTGCACTGATAAAAATGATTAATAAAAAATGTACCTCTCGCTCTTGCATAGAGTCTTTCAGTGCTTTTATATGATTAATCCTTTCTTGTATTTCTTTAGTCTGTTGCGAAATTGTTGCCTGCATTTCATTGTAACTTGCGTCTGTCAGATGAACACCACTCCTTTCACGCGTTGCCAGTAAATCTTTTCGCAAACGTTCAATTTCTTCTGCATATTGATTAAGGAATTCTGTCTTTGTAAGTTTCTGATTTATTTTTGGACGATTCGTAACATTTTTTGCACGATGCGCGTAATCTAATGTCGACAGGGTCTCTTCAAGATTAATACTAGCAGGCGATACAGTAGCGATGATCGAGGTTTTCGTACGACCACCTAGTGACTCTTGTAGCAATCTCGTAAGTTTGGATTCTCTATGGGATATAAGAAATAAGAAATAAGGAAATAAAACGGTGTATTTCTCTGCTTCGCGTAACGCAAAAGTAAAATATTTCTACTACCTATACGGAATGTGTGGTGCTCTTTCAACAAGAGCTGTTATAACTCTGCCAAGAGCTAACAGAGATTGATTAACGTTAGCGGCTTCTCTAGCTCTTTTGTCAATAGCACCAGATCGTCCAATATTTTCACTACCTGCTAGATCGACTAAATTTAGTTTTCCCGTTTTCAAAACTTCTTCTCCCTCAATGGTATTCTCTTTCATATGTACAGTGATTGAAAATAATGTATGGGATCGGCTGGTAATCATTTTAAAATAATTAATAATAATGTATACGTATAAAATGATAAATTTAGTATTAAGATAATAACCTCGATTGAGCATTCATCAACGTTGCAGCAGTTTGTCTTTTTCCTGACCCCTTTTCCAGGAGTTTAAAAACCTCGCTTCTATTACGTATCGTCACTTCTTCCAATCCATGAATGACTATTGCTCCTTTCTTCGAGGTATCATCGTATAATCTGCTCCACAAGTATTTATTTTCACATATTTTATTCAAGCTTATTCAAGCAAACTGTTAGATTAAGTAAATACGCAAATAAATATGTATAATTTATGTAATTTGTTCTGATATACCTTATTTTACATCCATCATCATTAGTTGTCAGAAGATCAAATAGTTCTTCATTATAGAGTTCTAGAAAAGTAACTCTGACTGTGTACTCTTGTGATTCTACTGATTCCAATTTATCGAATAAATGACTTAAAGAACGTGGAATCATTCCAGCAGGTGAATCCTATATAGTATATTGTTCCAGATAAATCTTAGTAGTGCTTTGTTTTGTATCTTATTTTATATCGTAGGCATGCATTTATATTTTGTCATTTTATGTCTGATGTAATGAATAAATAACGATACTTATTATACGTGCTGCATTTATTCTTCACTGACGCAAAGAATATACTAAAGGTATAATAATGAAGACATGGCATGCAATTATTATTTATCTTGAATACCCATGAAAATAAAGAAGAAACATGTTTATAAGAAACACTTTGTTAGATGGGAATATACAGCATGTAACATTATTTTAAAAAAATGAAATTATTTTATTGAAATGTTAGATTTATTGAAAAGAAATTTATTTAATATTACAGTCCTGCTGCTACGTTCTTTCCTTGTAAATACATATAAATGCAACACGCATAATAATTGTTAATAATTTCATTCGTGCAGATTTTATATCGAATAAGGCGAGTGATTGTATAAATAAGTAGCTTACACTTTGCCAATGCAAAGTTGGACCGTTGTTGATTCCTTCCATTGTGAAAGTCTTTCCTGTACCTGTTTGCCCGTATGCAAATACTGTACAATTATATCCATCCAAAACTTGTTGCAATAATGGACTAACGACAGCATTATAAACATCGAGCTATCAATTAAAAAATACATATGTAATAAAGATTTTATATAAACACCATTTATGTATAGTAAGAAGTATAAACCTGGTTCGAAGAAGGCCCGAATACTCTATCGAATTTAAATTTCTTTGAAACTTTATCTTGTTGTCTTTCATTTACTATCACCTCTTTACCATTGAGTGGTGTTTCTATTACATTTTTGGATTTCTTTTTTATTTCGATGTTATTTAGAGGCCTACGAAAAGTAAAGAAATTTATAATGATATAAGAATCTTAAAAAATTACCAGCAATAATGTTTTATATTAGGAACATATAACATTTAGTAATTTCAACATATACTTTAATAAAACAAATTCTTGTTTCAGAATAAAGTAGGTAGATCTGGTACTATTAACACCCATTTTGATATTCTCTAAAAGATTCTAAAAAAGCTCCTTTCTTTATTTCAATTCCCCGTTTATTATTTATAAAAAAAAACGTGGACTATTCTTTTAGAAAAATCTAACTTTGTCCTTCGATCTCACCATTTCCCTATTTTTCAAAATTTACAAAATTGGCGCCGTAGATCAATAGCTTTTAACATATTTTATAAAATAAATTTACAAACAAATTATGGTACCTGCAATATGTTTGAAATCAGTTAATAAACACGTTTATTACGACTTTTATATGTAAAGTGTGAACTCAACCTCCTAAGGTGGGCAATACAAGGTGGTAAAATGTTTAGGAGCGGAGGTGACGCTAAACAGAATACTTACTCCGGGCGCTTACAACCTACTTTCGTCCCTGAGTATAAAGAGAAGATATGTTAGCAATTTGTTTAACCCTCGCATGACGGACTGTAAAAGCCGATGACCGAGTCGCTCGTGACCCGAAAATATACACACGCCGATTCTTTTCAAAATATAAAGACAATCACGGCGTTACCGCTACGAATGTAAACAGTCGACAACGCACGGATCTCCGGTTACCTGTCCGTCGCAGCGTTACACGAAGGTCAAAGATCAAACTGCCAAAAGTCTAAAGTAGGAGAAAACACAATTTACAGCTTGACCTCTAAGTGCGTCAAACCGTCTTATTTTTAAAATAAAACTGATATAAAATTCATCCTGATACGAGGTTTACAACATCGTGTAGTAATCCTCTAATTTCAAATGAGTGTCTAGGTTTAATTTTATCCTTCTTTAGCGAAATAATGTTTACGTAAATAAATAATAAGTAGCAATCTCCAAGAAGCTACTGTGATTTTGATAACTAACAATAATTGTTAAAGAAATCGCATTTAAAATAATATCTACAAAGAGTATAAGCGCCAATAGAAATTCAAACACACGGATCTCTCATTCTCAAGTCAATATGCAGTCAGTGTAAAAAGTATTTGTACGGTGATAATTTTCTACAATAACTATGGGACAATTATGGGATAAACTTTTTCTAATTCAGGTAATCAAGGTGCGCAACCATTTTACTTAAATTGTTGGTATGATTTCAAAATTTTTAAATATTTTTGTCGATAATGTGTTTATTTTTGTATTCAATTCAATGGAAATTCAAATGGAATAAGTAATATATTTATTATGGTAAAAAAAAATAAATTTCATTACGATAAACATTGCTGAATATTAATATATATAACTTCACTGAATTATTAGTTACTTACCTAACACGAATAAATACTTGTATATGCTGATATTTTTCCTTTTTTCCAATCGGTGTATCAGTCATAATGCTCATGATTATGTTGCTCACTCAACCTGGAACCACTGCCAAATGATTCGTTACAGTTTCATTTCAAAGAATTTAAAATTGATGATATCTGCGATGGCCAGCAGGCGCGCTGTATTTCATGCGTTTACATGAGAATGGTTGAACGAATAGCGAATTCGGTATCTCGCGGTGGCTCTGTGTTGGTGCCAGAAAATGACTTGGATTGGTTGTTTCTCATAGGTGCGGAAATAGCTCCATAAGAATCAACTAAACATAGCAGACATCGTGTGCTATCTGGGTACGCATTGTTCTTTTAATACAAAAAGCCTTCTTCAAGCACAATATTGCTTATTAGTCCAGTGAAATTAGACGGAAATATGTCAATCTACGGAATTAATTCCCAGCAAGCTAAATTCAGGCATCGGCCTTTATTTCGTCGTTTTAAACAATATGTCAAAAGTCCCCATCGATTCGCCGACCGCTAAAAATTTTACAGAGGGTTGAATGTAAAACATCTGTTGTTTCGCGAATATATTGGGGGGGGGGGGGGGGCAATAAATAGTGAAACAATTTTTGTTATTACAATTTATGTACATAGGTAGGAACCAATATAACCGGGGTCATGTAATACGGAATTACTTCACAATTGAATTTATTTTTATTTTGTAATAAATTAATTTAACTTTGGAGGAACGTTTAATTTATTTTTTCTGGTCGGGGGGGGGGAGTGTCCACCCTGCCCCCCTTGATTACACCCATGGCGTGGCTTGATAGTCAAATAAATATTTTCTGGAAATAAAATATAACGTATTTTGATTCACCCTATGTGTTACAATTCGTAAATGTATCATTTATAAAAACATTTATAAAATGAAACCTGTGTATTGCAAGTGTGAAGTTTCAAAGTTTACCACGGCATGATATAGATGGCACTACTAGTGTGGATCAATAAGCCTTTTTGCTCAGAGATTGGCAAAAAATTATTTGAAATAAAAACTTGTGTACGAAATTTACCACAATTTACAGAACACTCAGTATATGAGACATTGAGGGCATAATATCATAATTCACGACCCGCATATGTTTTCAATTTCAAAGAATGAGGTCCTTTTTTCAAAATCTCTGTCCTGGCAGCGAAACAAGGAACTTCGCTACATTCCGTCCTAAGTGTAGAGCGGGTCTCGTTAACCGTCACCAATTACCATCAGCACGACAAAAACATCAACCGTGTGTTCACCATCGTCATCATCGTTGGGCTGATCAACGATTCATTTTGCCCCGAGAAAAACCCGTGAAACGAGCACGCATAATTTCGTGCCGCATGAACTGTTAGGAAAAGAGAAGGAAAAACGATTTCCCGTGCTCAGCCAGTCGGAAGGAAAAGTGGCTGTTTCCCACGACGAAGGGTCGATTGCAAGTAGCGTTGAAGCAACACTTGCAACCTGTTTGCGCGCGAACGTTTCACGTGCGTGGCGGTACCTGCACGTGTTCATGCGCGCGCGTATATCGGCGACGAGTAGAACGGCCGTGTCCGGGGAACGATCAACAGTCTAGGTACCCAAAGAAAGTGCTGTCCCACTGGTTCTTCCATTATCACCGCATCATCCATTAACAGTCTCGATCACTACCACGTCGTTTTTACTATTAACTACTCCACCTGAAATTATCACATTTTCTTCGTTTATTTTATTGGTGTCAACGATACGAGCGATGCTATTACTTTTTGTGCGATAGCGTTTTCCTTCACAGCTATTGTAATTGTAGGTATGTACAAGATGTTGAAAAAGTGATGGTCACTGCTTTCAAGACTGAATCTACACCTGTAGATTGGTGGAAATTTGTAAAATAATTGCTGCGAAATTGTTTGTAAAATTGAAAATTAATGTTAATTTTTTCTCTTTAAATCAACATATTCTGCTGGCTGAAAGGAAAAAAATTCTAAATGGAATCATATGTCGAAACGCACTGTTTCCTAAAAAGAAATTGATAAAGTGATGTTTGATGAAACCATTTTTCCGGTTTTGCTTTCCTGATTCGTTCTTCTTTCAGTGAACAAAATATGTTGATGTAAAAAAAGTTTTAGTGTAGATTCACCCCTGAAAACAATGACCATCACATATTTAGCACCTTATACACGTGATTGCACTTGGTGTCATTGCTATTTGCAATCATATGAATAGTTGGTCTACTTTGTAGCGTTCAATTTATTGACCGATGATACTGGTTTCGATACGGTACAGTCATTGGGACTTGAGTTATTTGCATCTTTCTTTTGAGCTAGGAGAAAACGTTATCCTCGCTGACCTGCTTGACTTTCTTCGACTGTTCTCGTATGGATTGCTCTTCTAGCCAATGCTGAGAAGACGTTGATAAGTTTGATTTATTAATAGCATTGTTGAGGTATCTATAGCGCAATTAAGCGTACATGGCAGTAGGTGTAGTGCAGCAAAAAGGATTTAGAGCCACCTTGTTTAGTTTTGCAGGAGCTTCGTTTAGCAATTACAGTAACACGTTTGGGGGGATGTTTATTTTACGGATGGAATGGACTTATGCTCTCAAAAATAAACAATGACTGAAAATAAAAATTCGAGCATACACGATGGTTTTGTAATGTGAGGCTCAGAAGCCTTGGAAACGTTATAGTGCTTTCTGTATTTTAGTAAAAAGAATTTAAGAAAGTACACTACTCCCAATAGTGAAATGTAATCACATGGTAAATACTAAAACAGCACGCGTACCTACATACCACACAATGTTAAAATCTGACAAATTTAATTTTTGCTATATTTTTCACATAAGCGACTTTTATAATTAATGTCCCATGTGTATGATGAACTGAATGTGTCACGAGTCATTAGCTTTTCTAAGAAAACACATATCGCATAAGGAAACAGGTTTTTTTAATAAAATAATCAGTTTCAAATTTATTCGCAAAACCGCCTTCATCCACATTCTGGGTATTCTCATTAATCGTAATAAAATTATCATTCATTCGTGCCATTATCGTGTAATTTAAGCGTGGTCATTTTCCTCGAGCACGTTATCTCGAAGTAAGGTGAAAAACCGCGTAGACGTCATAGACCAGCCGCCATGTCGCCCCGGTTTCGCAAGTTTCCGCTGTTTAAAATTGAGTTCGAACGCAGAGCGAGTCTCAAGGCGAGCGTATATGTATATTACTGATGGAAAAGATATAATAAAGCCGTAAATTAAGTAAGGCGTGAAAAAGGGTGCGCGCAAATAAGCGGAGCAAACGGGAAACGAGACTGATCAGAGGAACAAGGGTAATTTTTCTGTCTTTTCTTGTATTACGGGGCATTGGGTACTTTCGAGAGCTTCTACGTAAATAAATCATTTTAAATAACAAATACGAGAAGGAAATATTTTTTATGCATTAGGTAGATATTTTCTGGAAAAAGAATAACGCAGGAATTTCTATTCTTATTCTCGAGTATGTAATAAATTAAAGGATTTATTTGAATTATGTGAATCAACGCCTTTTTACTCGAAAAACTTTTTACTGTCCTCTTCGTGTAGTCTAGTAACTACCATTTAATATACAGTTTGTATTAATAGTAACGTAATTTTACTCAAAATAATAGTGCAACAGTAACCAGTTTTATTTATTTATAGTTTATCTGTTCTGCTTGAATAGAAATATTCTGTGACCGAAACACTTACGGTAATTCTTTTCTATGGATTTTTTATACTTGCTGGATCCTAGATTTAAAGCCCAATCCCTTCCGAAAAGTGTTTATTCTCTTTGTGATTTGTTGTTGTGGATCGTGATGAAATACTAACTAAACATTTTGCAATGAAGTTTCGTTACACATTCCCCTGTTCCTACGTGTTTCAATGACGTCTATATTTATTAACACACTGCTGGTGTAAACTCTGTAATTAAGTGATTGTTTTCTCTCCCCTTTTCTGAGCAGTTGAAGCCGCAGAACAAAGAAGTCCATTTAATTACAAAGTGTCTGCTATTAGGTGTCATCCACACTTAAACCATAAGAAACAATTTTATTCTGTTGAATAATTTCGTAAAGTGTCAACAGAAATTTTACAAACAGTTAATTTACGTAAAAACCCCATTTGTAAATTAATAATAATTTATCAACATACAATAAATCAAGTATACATTGTGTATACTTTTTCAGATGAAGTGAATTCTAATGAGCAAATGAAATTCTCCACAAAATGCATGCCTATTTAATTATGCGTGGATAAAAATACGCGAAGAAGAATTATAAACAGATTACTTATTAATAGTTGGATGAATAAAAAAATCTAGATATAAAATTTAATGAATTCAATCATTTTATTCGTTTCATATCTCAGCCACCCAAGTGTAATTTCAAATACGGGGTTTCGTACTCGTATACGTTAAAAACAGTTGAAAAACCCCGTCGCCTATACCTCACGCTGTAAATGTGACGTCAGTGATTTTTATTAAAACAGACCTACATAATATCCAGGTGAAACGTGTCGAGGTAGTAAAGCAACTGGACCATGAACGATCTAGACATTTCCCACATGTCATTTTTCCCTAATCAGTATTCCCACTTAACTTTTCTCGCTGAAGGAAAACAACAACTTTGAACACATGTTCTGCCCTCCTTAAGTAAAATGTCCTAGCTAGCATTTTTCCATTTTTCAAGAAATCTTGAAATATTTGATGTTCCACGCATGTTTCACATTTTAAGTAAAGTTAGAAAAACCTACGTAATTCGTACAGATTTAGAAACAGTATAATTTATTTATTTTTTACAAGGATGGCACAAAGAAAATGATAAAACTTCAGTCTTCTCGGATGTTTCGAATAGGGTTTATACAAAAATTGACTTTTAAAAAAAATGGTTTTCGAATTCTAGTATTCTACAAAAACCCATTAGACCGGTTATTGAATTTTTACAAAAAAAAAAAATTAAAATAGTAAATATATTTGAAACATTGTCGGTTTCTTTAATATTATGGAATTACAAAAATATAACAAAATAAAATATACTCTATCTATACTGAACCAAATAAATAAAAAAATATTAAAATAACTAAAATCCGTACAAATACGTACCATTTTTGAGTTCATTTAATATTTATGGATCTATAAAAATATAAACTGTTACCTATTACAAATGCTTGTGTCCGAGGCGATTTCAAGTCAAAATGTTCACGTTTTTAATTAAATAATTAATTCATTTCTGCACATTAATTCTAGTATATAAACCCGTTTTTTTTTATTTAAAAACCAGTTTTCGAATTTTACGAATTTATAAATAAAAATCGGCTTTTAAACCCGGTTTTTAAAAATCCTGGTTTCGAAATTCTAGATAGGACATTTTAACTAAAGAGTTGGCTCACCAGTTTTGGTGAACCAAGCCACTATTTATTACTATTTATTTATTACAGCGACAATGGGAATTACTTGAAACGGAAAAATGTTTTTTTCTATGCAACAATTCCATGGACAATATTTCATCATGTAATTATAACTAAATGTTATTAAAATTCTCGGATACCGACTAGAAAAACTAAATTTGCTAAGTACAAAATTTATAAAATCTTGTGCCTCACGATGTGGATGTGGCATTAAGCATCTTTCTCTTGGCGAAACTTTAATGCAAACGCGCAAGGCTTCGCGATATGTTCTCATCTCGTTATTTTTGTCAAAAATGTTGTGCCCTTTTGTACCAGTCAGTGAAAACAGTGTTATGTAACCACGACAAAAACGTATCACGATTTATGACAGCAATTACCGAGTCAACGTTTATAAACGTACCGTGAAAGATTTTGCAATATTATTCTTGCCATAATCAAGGAGGCTGCAATTTAACGTGCAATTTGGATTCAGAGTAAAAAGAATGTCACGCTACGACACGATGACATATAAAATATAACATAATAAAGTTTCTACTTTTCATGTGATGAAATTAATCCCTGAAAATTTGGCTATTTCCGACTTTGTGTTAAAACTAGGGAACTGTAAGGGATAGAAAAAAAGTTTCAAGACAAAAGTTACTTCTTTTAATTAGATCTATCATTTGGTAAACAAATTATTTTACAGTTCACGAGAATATCAGGGGTCAATTCCACCCCCTTACAGTGGATTTGAGCAGCAACCAAAAATTGCGTTGTAATCAAGAGAAAAATTCCCTACATATCCACAATGGTTTAGAATTTTTTGAATTCCCGCGTTCAAGATGTTCCCTCGTTACTTGTCTACTAATATTTTATAATACATATACGTTACCATTTTTTTAATACTCATAAAATTGTTTCTTCTTTATTAAGTTTACTTCCTATTTTTTGACATGAAATCCCTCCGAGTATTTCGTTGTTTTTTTTTAAATAAGTTATTATTCTCACTACATATTTCTTGCTATGCAAACATTCTTTGATGGTTATTAGAAGTTTTATTTGTTCTCTTATACATTGATTGGCTGGACATTCTTCCACTATCATACTCGGCCTTATCACTCGGTCAAATAATAAATCTGGAAAGGGCGAGGAACCACCGGCAATGGTACAGGCAACGCCCTCGATGAAGGATCGAAAAGGTACGCTGGTAAAGGGTCTGCGCCACGATCAGACGACAACGACGCAGGGATGGCCGGCGTGGACGAGCCGAGGGAGACCCGAGGGGGTGAAAATGGACGAAAAAGAAAGGGGACACACTGTTGGCTTCAAATCAAGGACCAGACGAACCGGTCTACTCCTCCGCGAGATGCGTCTAATTTTTTTTCCCCCCGCTCTTTTCTTTTTTCCCAGCCCCCGTCCGGAGCCTTCCTTTTTCTTGCCCGTGCACCCCACCCCTCGTCCAGGACCTACCCTTCGCCCTCTCTTTTCATCCTGCCGAGATACTCGCAGGTGTCCCGACAAGGACTGGCCGAAAATCTTGTCCAAGTGCCCCGACTTCCGAGTCCCGTGTCGGTGTCCTGCGCGGTGGGTAGATCTCTCTCGATCATCACGCGATCCCCTCGAACGACCAGGAAGAAGGAGGTGTTAACTGGAAGGAATAATCTCGCATGTCACTGGAGTCGTGAACGGATAGGCAGAGGGGAAGGATAAAAAGCGTTTCGTCGAAACAGGAACGCTTGATCGTTGTTTTTTTCGCGCTTCTGCCCGTTAAAGTGTTTTAAGCGTACATAATTAGGGAGGGTACAATAGGGAAGGGAGAGTATTTATATTGGGGTACGAAACATGAATGGTTGACCACAGCGAAACGCACTTTAAGGGAGGAAAAGGAGGGAAGGTTCCCAAGCAAAATTTTTATTACGCGAAGAAAATAAAATTTATGAGGAGATGAAGCGTGATAGAAAGAGATAATTGTAGTAAGTATATTATATGTATAGTAGTTGTAAATAGCGTAATTTTTAGGATGTATGGAATAGTTACAGTGACGGACGAAAGAAACTTTATAACTTTCAAAATGGCATAATTTTTTTAGAACTTGTCCAAACGACATGAGTTTTTTTTTGAGAAGCTAGAAGGATTAGTTTGCCAAGTGACGTGTTTTGGGTTTTGAAAAATAGCAAAATAAATATTAAATGTCATTTTTTAAACATTTTTTGCGAGCTTGTAATGAATATTCAAAAACCCGTTTGTAGAATGTCTCATGTGTCCAAATACACTGTCTTATTTTTAATAATATTAACCATTTTATTAAGAATATTGATGCACTGTAATAATGTGACACTTCAATGATACACAGAATGTGAAGAATATTAATTTTGAAGTCAATACTTCGATCGTACAAATATTGTTAACGTTCAAAGAAGATAAGTGATCAATAACGTAAATGCTTATTCCTCCGCATTGTCAAAACTATGATTCAATTTCATCGCGTCGCGGG
Organism: Andrena flavipes; assembly: GCA_963971345.1. NCBI lineage: Eukaryota > Metazoa > Arthropoda > Insecta > Hymenoptera > Andrenidae > Andrena > Andrena flavipes. Next base: position 66,226,077 of record OZ020480.1, read on the forward strand.
TTACTAACCATTGAACAGCGCCGCACTACAGCTGATCTTGTATTTGTATATAAGCTTATTAATCACCTGATCACCTGTCCCGATATCCTACAGAAATTAAACTTTCATATTCCTACCTTCCATCTAACAAACAGAAAGCATTCTCTATTTTCCCCAAAGGTTCATTGTACCCTTTATGGAACATACAATTGTCCATCTAGATCGTATCTGCTTAAATGCCAACACATTCTGTAATCTCGTCGATACTTTTTATAATTATTTTCTTGCCTTTAAACGTTCTATGTAACCCATTGTACGTAAATTGTAAACTGCCATTTCTGTATATTTTCGCATATTTTTGTATATTCGAACTATCTGTTCTTCCTTTAGGCCACTCTTGTTAATTATCTTTTTTATTAAAGGATTTATCTCGTATAAAATTAAAATTAAAATTTACTAAAATACAAAATTCATATTGATACTGTTACATATTAATATTCCTAATTAATAATGGATATTACAATGTTTACCAACTGATGAGTATATTCTTCGGAAGAAATATATTTGTGTACTACTTTTTGTACACGTGTATATTACCTGCTAATGCTAATTAACCAACATAAGGCCTGTTATATACCTAATAAATTTACAAAAATATATGACATTATAAAATTTTCTAAAATGACTAATATCGTTTTGCATTGCCTCTAGCTAAATCTCGATTCCATTTTTGTTTTTCCTCTATTCTTCGCGTAAAAGAGTGCTCTTCCAAGCGTTTCGACCACAAATAGATAACGACTCTTGTCAATAATTCTTAAGACTCATCACGGTCCAAGTATCATATTGACAAACGCGAATTCAAGGTTTGAGATTCAAATGGTCATTTCGCAAACAGGCAAATATTATGGTTATACAAGCAGATCCAAGGCCTCAGTATCAACTGGTAACTCTACAGACAACCAAACATCATACGCACTAAACGTAATTCAGGGTTTCGAGATCCAGACGGTACAATCTTAGGAATAAGGAAATATTCTTATGAACGATCGTCCATCTGGATCCCCTTTCTCCCTACAAAGGGAAGAGGTCAGTTTGATTTTTCGGTACGTGTATACCCTGTCCGTCAATTTTGGGGAGAGACCCATGCCCACATGACCGTACTTCGAAGAATCACGCGATCCCTCTCGCGGAACAACCACGAAATGCTGCTTTATGCGCGAGTAAGACGAGAGTTCAAGGTGATCCGACGTTATTCAGGATCAGCGACCCTTGGAGTCGTTCAGGATTCGTTTAGAAAACGTTCAGTAGGAGGAAATCACACGGTTGTACAGGGAGTACGACGGGAATACTTAAAGAGGTGCATTGCTGCACGGTTCCTCGATTCGAATGCAAAGCCGGAGTCGTAAAAGGCGCAGCGAATGGTTCTTAACATTTTCTATCCGAAGGATTTCGATTTCGTAGCGTTCCTAAAACATCTTTTGTAGTGCTCTTACTGTCGTTCGTCATCTCCTTTTCCCTAGAAATTTTAAAACTGTTCACCGCGGTTAGAAATTCCAACGTTCCGTCAGTGGGATTTTTTAATTTACTCACCGTTGATTAGTGGTACTATCAGCGTTTGGATCGTTTACTTAATCTGAATACACACATTTCATACTATTGGTAAAAGGCACATAAGACATTGGGTGTTGGGTTTTATAATTCTTTATTGTAAATAATATAATATGAAAACAAAGCGAGTGTATTTATTTTAGACAAATATTCTAGGTTTTACAAACTAGGAATACAATTTTAATCTGATTTTGCATTTTATGACAGCTTAATATAAAAATAAATGTATTTAGTTTTAGCTTATATCATTCACGCACTCAGAAGAACAAAGGAACGTGGGCACACTTAATTTCTGTACAAGAATTAATTTCTGATTAACTTAATTTTTAAATTTAACAATAAATTCCTAAGGGCAGGCTTATTTAATAGACCTGAAAATCATTTTTTTTCGGAAACGAAGTCTCAAATAAAAATTTATATTATTATTCAATATTTTCAACATACTCTGTCAAGAAGAATCACCCCATTCCGATTATACCACGAATAAAGAACCACCTTGAATATTTCCTTGCATTTATATAGAATGAATTTTATCGAAACGGTATGAAAGTGCCTGCTATGTTATCGTCTATGCATATTACACATATTTCAAGGGTTAATGGGCAGTCAATGGATACACGAGATCAGACGAAAAATTTATCGAATATTGTGAAGCATAGATATATTACGAACTATAATACCATAAATCTGAACGGCTTGAACGAGCATAGCCTTCTTGAGGGCAAGCGAATTACCGAACAAAAGCGTAACGAGAGGAACATCGCGCCTTTCTCGGGGCAAATTTGCATACGAGCGACCGATGAATAATTTCGCTCAGTGTGAGTGAAAATTCCTTCGAGGGATCGATTGCCGGAAGGCACGCAAGAGAGTAGCACTGCCTCTAATATCACGAATTTTTCAAAAGAATTTATGATATTACAAACAGAAGATCAAGTTTCTGTTTCTGCAATCAAGATCTCTGGGTTCTTTGTGTGAAATGAAAAATGTGGGAACGAAGGTACAGATTATTTTCAACGTTGTCAATTAATGCCACTTGAAGGACTCTATTCCATTTACAAGATGCAATTGAATGAATTTATTTATGTTATCTGGATAAATGACTATTTGATTAAAAAATTACCCGGGTAAATTCGTTCGTGGCGAATAAAAGTTTATTCGTCATCCTAATCAAATTTTGCCCACCTCTGCTTAACAGCTCTAACTTTGCAGCGAGCAAACTGTTAATACTAAGCAAACTGCTAATGTTTTTTAAATTCCTTCTACGAACCTCTCGTTTACACAAAGGAGCTGTAATGGCACGCGAGACCCTCTTAATTTATTATAACACGAAACCATATGGTCAAGCAGTTCGACTCAGCCAAGGGGAGATCTGCAGCAATTTACCAGCCCGTATTTTCGGAGCACACGACCTGGCTCCTCTGGCGTGATGCGTAGGGGGTAGCAGAGGGCGAGTGGACGGGCAATTAACAAATCAGTTCGAATGGGGTACGTCGACATGCGGGCTGGACTAAAGGGAAACCGAGTATACCATAGCATGGATCCTCGTTTCCCGATTGTCACGTCGCGTGTCCCACATTCGACGCCAACGAACTTCAGATCAAATGGATTTTCAATTTTTTGTTTCCCACAGGAAGCCCGGTCGCTTCGCGTGAACTGGGGACCACTGACAATGAGTCAAACCACGTTGAGAAACGTATTGACATGGTCAAAGTACATAGGCTTTCGAGGTGGAAAATATTCCCACGTATCGTAAGCTCCGTCACAATGAACCATCATAATACACACAAGAACTCTCGCCATTCAAATGACTAACAATTAAAATGATTGGGCTGTTCGACGATTAACGTGTACGTTATTGCATGTGTGAGAAAGTTCGCTTGTGTTCACGCACGTAACGTTTGATTTCCTCGCAATAAACGTGGAAACATTTAATTTGTATTATTTTTCTGAGTTTGTTGTGTATGGCTTTAATTATAAAATAGTGTTATTATGCAGAGTATCATCGATATGAAGGTACAGTTGTCAATCAGGTGGTTCAACCCGTGAAAATAAATTGGAAATGAAATTGTTTCATACGAGGCTTCGCTTTCTGTATTATTTATTATTATTTCTCTATTCGCTGCATTTGTTTCTTCCCCGTTATGCAATAAAATTATTTCTTCCGTCATTATTAACTACATGCCTTGTTTCAGCCATGATTAGTTACTAATTTGAAGGCTTCGCAGCAAGAGGGGAGCAGCCCCAAGTATATTATCTTTTGGAAAACTAATAAAAACCGAGTTAACGAACTATTTTTAGACATATATTGAAAGTATTTTACCCACTTAAAATTTACATGTTAACGCAACATTTAGCACTCCTCCTAAGCACAAATATCTTTTCTATATGGTACGAGCAATTGTCTCAGTAGTTAAAAGTGCATACTGAATCACATGCCGCGATAATTCTTTCGCCTACCACCGTAATTCTTTGATGATGCAGGAATCCAATAACACGGGTTGGTTGACAATACAAGGAGCAAGAAAAAGAAGAAGTCGAGGGGAAAAGACCACGATGGACGCGTACATACGTTGATCGGTGAAATTCTACGGTAGCGAATTCTTGTTTGGTTCCCCGTCGAAAATGTCCGGCGGAACGAAAGGCAACAGAAAAAAGAACTGGCGAAAAAAAGAGAGAAGATGGCGGAGGATGCTGAGGGCCACAAGGGAGGAAGAAGTAAGAGTCGTAAAACGGGTTCTCCTCCTCCTCCTCCCCTCCTCCCAACCCCGAGGGGGTGTCCATCCTTTTCCTTTTTTTTAAACCAAGCCTTCGATCTTTTACGTTAAACGCCGCAACATTTTAACGACAGACAACTTCGCCGCTCAAAAATTTGCAACAATTTCCGGTTTCGCGCAGCCAGGTGTAGTTTGCGACCTTTCCGCGAGCCAATCGAACGGCATAGATTGCGTTTCTCCTTTCAGCGGAATTTTCATTAGCGACAAGTTGCAGCGCAATTTGTTTACCACCTGCAAAGAAATAACCGAGTGGGCAGCTTTCCTTCGAGGTTATTAATGCAACTCAATTAAGTATCTTCGACCACTTCGTGCGCAAACTTTCGCGATTAGAACGTTCTGGACGATTCATCCTGATCAGAGAAATGTAGTAATTCAAAAAACTGGTCGGTTTACGGAGAAATGGTTCAGGTTGAAGCTGCTTCTTATATATCGTCTTTATTACGCTAATTTTGATAAGATACCTTGAGTACGCGAGGTTTAGCTTCGAGATGAGCGTAATTGGCGAGATGCAGCAGAGTTGCTGTATTTAGCAGTAACCGTAGGGTGCTGATGGGAATGCGCAAGATGTTCTGTAAACTGGAAGATCTTTCATGGAAAAATATGGCGAAGATGTGGGATAATATGTTTTCATTTGAGGCTTGGTTTTTGAAAAATGACATTAAAAAATTATTTAAATTATTTTCGTATATGAATACGTTCTTACAGAGGGCGGCTGAATCATTATACTCAAAAAAAAATTCGTCAAAATCTGTGAAAGTCGTGGCTCTAATTAAAGTAACAATGCATGAATATTATTGTTTTTTTGTTTTATTTTTTCACTTTTCCTGATCTCTAAATAACAAATAATGAAATCATACGATTTTGAAGATGAGTATACAACCAATCTGTTAATTTGATTTCCCATTATAATTCTATCATTCTATTACTTTGAAATAAGATTATCCATCTCATTTCACACATAAATAAATCTTTCATCATTTCCTCAGCTTTAATCCTTAACGCCCATTTATATTTTCTCGTTATTACGATGGCCTCTGTTATCACGCTTTAATTTCTCAATCTCAAAAATAATTTCTCTTCGTTTAATTGGATAATTTCGTCCCGCTTCTCGAAATCTGTAGAGTGTAGGTGATACACGTGGGAAAAAAAGGGAAACACCAAACGTCTCGGGGTAATAATACCAAGCGTTGTGGTTTTGCTGAACCTTTTCCAAAGACGCACACCAGTAGCGACAACATTCTGTCGCACGTTACACAATGATTTCGCCACTCTTCAGCTTAAATTCTTTTTCACCTCGACACGCTGGAGCGCGCATTACTTTGACGCTTCAATCAGGTGATCTCTCTTTTTTTCATCCTCACCGTATGGTAAAATGGTCCACGAAAGGGGGAGATGAAACGTATATTTACAGTAAGGGCCCCAAATGCACCCTTCAGAGATTCTTTTTTCAAATTGGAGGTTTCGAAATACAGGTATCCGCTGTGATGGTAATGTTGCCTCTTGCATCATTCTTTTTTTAGTAACTTGGTATGCATTAATTGCAGAAAAATTTAAGTATTTTGTACATATTATAATTTGTTAATCCTAGTGAGAGAGAGTCGGCACGTATTCGCGAACAGTAAATGTGTGTCCTGCGAAAATGCCACAAGGTATATTTTAACGCTTCTCGAAGTCTTCTATTTTGGGATTCCATTTTCTAGCCAATAAGGGTAAACAACATTCTTTATTTCGTGGCGATTGAATCCATAAACTCCCCTTTATTTCCTGAAACGACGGGAAGTGGGATAAGAGGGAAACTAAGGGCAACGATAGATTCCAAGACCTTCGCCTGCCATAATAATTTCACTATCTTCTGCCTTTGCTCGTCCACGTCCCAGCGTAACGAACCACGATGGACGAGTATCTTACGATTAATTGGCGCGCCTGAAAATCATCGTTCTCGTGGAAGCGCTGCTCTGACGTTCACTTTCCTCTGGGCCCATCGAAGTCATCATGGTAATCTGCCTCGAGTCGAAGCGATGTATCATTAACAGTCGCAAAGATACTTCATTAAGCGCAATGTCCTTGTCGGAATATTTTTGCAATCTGTATGGAAATATGAGGCGTTTGACAAGTTTCCTTAGAATGCACGGTTAGGTGATTTTCGTATTTTTTTATCCCTAATCCAAATCAGGAATTGTTAATAACTGATAGTGGAAAGGAAGCATCAATATTAAAAGATGGAAATCGATGGCAAATTATTAATATTCAACGAGTCTCAAAAATGGAAAAACTAAGGTTTATTTTCTTTATTATGTTTGTCGTTATGGTTGGAACAGTTTTTGTTAAATAAATTCCAGAAGATGGCTTTGAAAAACGGATGTTGAACCGTGTGCAATTTTTCAATTGAATAGATACACCCAAAATAAAAGTATATTAATCAATGTTTATATTAAGATGAATTTAGAATTGCGAATTCTGACTTTGAAGTCGATTTAATATGTATAATATGTTGCATATAGGGTGGACGGATGCTTTTGTGAGTAACTGTATGCAAAATTTTACCTGAGTTGGTGACCGAAACCTTGTATACTTATTTCGAATGTTCAGACTGTTCAACTGACTGATTGATTGATTGCTTGCCGTCTACAACTCGAGCATCAGTTACGGCGATCGTTTTGTTGCACGATCGATCGATGAAAACGCAGTCGAACGTTTGCAACGAGACGCCGGGCAGCCAAGATTCGCACGACCCGCTATCAACGGCACTTCGATTTGTTCCATTTCAATTTCTATTACGAGACATCTGGTGTAATTTCGTCTGTGGTCACGCATCTGATCGTTGCGGTTGACTTCCAACATCTAATCGCGTGCTGTCGGTTACGAGCTCGCGTTCCGTGTGAAGGGGCCCTAAGGCCCGTAGAACAAAAAATAGACTACGCTTGTGAGTTTCGTCTTATTGTAAGCTGCTAACAACTTGCTTTTTCCAGCGTGACTATTTCGTTTAATAGAGCCTCGTTAATTATTGTCATTTATTGTTTAAACGTTCCGCACAAACTTAATCCGCATGGACGTGGATTCCTGAAGTTATGCAATAATAAACACTGAGAATTTGCGTTCTGTTTATCTCTCCAAATATGCGTTTCGCGAAGTGTTTAAAGTCTTTTCACACGAGACATTTTTCTAGCTGGCAAGCGTTATTTTGGATATATTTACACATTTTCTGTTTCTTTCTACAAATTTTAAACTGATACTATAAGTAACCGCAGGATCCAAACTTCTAATAAAACAAGAAGAAACTTTATCGGATTGTGATGCGTTTCTTTACAAAATAATGTAAAACATTCGCAAACGATATTATCTTAAATTGTAGATGTAATTTTCAGCTACTTCTGAAATTATCTGTAGTATTTAATTACGGAAAAATATTAATGCATAGGTACATTAGAGACAGAACAAAAGAAATTTAATTATGCAAATATAAATGAACGAAGAGTCCAATCGCAAAGTTACTTATTCATAACTAAGATTACTTACATTATTCTTTATGAACACGTTTTTCTTTCTGCCACTCTCATAAAATACCTATGCAACAGAGATACTGAAGATCGGGCACTCTTCGTGAAACTGGTTTGTTTAATCACATCTAGTTAACCATTGGTCATTATTCATTGCTTGTCATTTATAGTATTTATTTTTTAAGCCTGTTTAATTTATATACTGACGCAAAGTTAATTGACTTGCATCGTTGATTCCCCCTTACTTTTACAGCACCAACGCCACAATCAGATATGATATATCTTGAAATCTGTCTATCTTTGGTGTTTGATGACCGAGATGTACCAACTTTCGTTATTTTGCTCCCCGTAATAAGGATAATATAACATTATATATGAAGCACGCCATAACATAGTTGACACTTGTAACTGAAGTACCTATCTTTGAAACGGGTTTGTTCATGGTTTCGTTTTGTAATTCGCAATTCTGTCATGGGGAAGTATAGAAGTCATTCTATTTTCAGACCTGACATTTTTTTATCGTGTTTTCATTACTGATTTGTTCTAAAAAATTGTATTAAATTCATTGTATTCTTTTCATAGTAAAAAGAATACCTAATATACTGGCAGTACTATTTGACAGGATTAAATAAAAATTATAACATCCCATTCCTATTCTTTCAAGAAGTTCGTCTGACCTGTGAGATTCTACAAGAAAATATGTATAATGCTCGCAGGAAGACAACTGTTATTTAAATACTTGGGATAGGTACATAAGAAGGATCGTAAGAATGTATTCAAAATGTATCACTATATTTAATACTGAAGATACATGTAGCAACTGATCTTTAGGAGTTACATAAATGTTTATTAAAAAATAAAACTTATATACTTTGCAATTTATAACTAACTATATTTACCAATAATTGTACGTTCAGAAAGATTGCTTAAAACAATTGCACACTTGCTCTTCTTCTACGCATAGTTCTCTTTGCACACTGTTCCCTCGGTAATCGGTATTCACACAAAAATTCTTTGTATTCTCTCATATGTCTACACTTCCCGTTTACACATAGCTGTAGTAAAATCGAAAAATGTTTGACGGTTGAAACCCACTGTTTGTTCTCGGTTGGTGCACACACAATCGTAAAAATATTATTAGGCGATTTAAAATTTGCACGGCTACCTGTATCACGCCGCAGCTTTTTTTTTGCTATCCTTTGACTCTTTATTTTTTCACAACAGTAAGAAATTTAAAAAAACAGTGGTAATATAATAAAACCATCGGGGAGATAATCACCTAGTGATTTTAAGCAGTCAAAATCCTGCGATCTTACTACAACTAAAAAGATTTTCATCTTTTTTCAATACATTTTTTATTTCCTCCTGATTGAAAGACAATTTTTTATACCTACATTGTGAAGCTACGCAAACACACACAGTCACATACACTACCGCTCAAAAGTTTGGAATCACTCTGGGAATTAAGGGAATATTAAATTCGAATCAAGAAATGTATGTCATACACCGGCTAATGTTTCCAACTTTTTGAACAGTGCATTTTTCGTAATTCTAAACACGTGTCTTGGTGCCGTCGACAAATATTAGCACTTTGCGTGGTTCGTCGTGTTTGCCTAACGTATGTATGTACATTGATGAGTGAAAAATTTGATCGCATTTATGCTGTCTTACATTTGGTTCTTTTTGATGTCCACGTCCCCCTTTGTTGACTTCAGTAACTCCATCCGTCTGCGATTAAAAATAGTTGTGCCTCCATTTTTCCAATTTCTTGGGTCGCTGGATGTTTAACCTCCTTACAACTTTTTTGGAAACCTCTTGCTCAATCATTTCTCTCAGTGTTGGATATTTCAGACACGAGTGTAACCCAAGCGATAGCTGAAAGCACATTTCCGTTAAAAGTGCAATTGTCACGTCTACGCAAGATGCCAATAGCATGGATAAGGAAAATAAAAGCCCAATACCTCGATTGACATCTGCCTTTCCGCATAACAGGAGTAATTACTATTTCGTAATTACTATTTTATGTACAATTGCATGCAACAGGCCATGCCAGACATAAAGCCGTGGCAGTAAAAAATGTCCACAGTTTAGGTTCCTTCCCCATAAAAAAGAGGAAGATATACCTGTGTCAAGAATTGCGTGTTTCGAAATTGCAATTGTAGGTGCTCAATTCTTCAAAAGTGCGAAGATCTGTATCCACTCATCTTATCGTATAGTCTTTTATAGAGTATACTTTTAAATAATCCTCGTTTGAAAGCATTCTGCTTTAATTAACTAAAACATATGCATTTCCATGTGATCGATGAATTTCCCTTCTCCTCTTTGCAACTGTTACGTTTTAGAAAACATCTAAGGGAGATGTTCTTGTGCAGAATCCCTGTGTGGGATTAGGAGATGAAACATGGAATCATTGTGTATATTCCAATGAGACTTTCTTCTCGTTAGTTTGGTAGACGGTTGATATGACATAATTTAAGAAGTTGAGTGCCAGGTATTCAGGTACATCCCATTGATCCTCGGCTAAGCTGTAGATGAGTCGTCGAAGAGGGTCTCGTGTCTTGAGACTGAAATCTAACATTTCTCCCAGGAATTCCGTTTCATGATGTTCCAATCATTATTCACACTTCGTGGATACTTCTTTCCTACATAAAATGTCCACTACTCGCTGTGGCGTGGTTACGCTACGCTCGTAGAATCATATCGCTTGAGAAAACCCCGTGTATCTTTGTGTTTTACATAGCCAAGATCAACGTCAGATTTCTCCCTCGACTTCAATGCTTGATAAATCCTGAACGAATCAGTCGAATACTTGATGGTAATCGCAGAGTTCTTAACATTTACTTTAATCACAGACGCGTTAAGGCATTAAAATTCAGCGATTCTGTTTGTGAACACAAAATCGTTACAGTTGCGAATTCAACAGTTCATACTGTGTGTCATGAGTCATGATCAAGCCTCGGATTTTGTAGAAACTGACTTCTTAAATCAGACAAACATTTATCGTAACAACCACAAATTGATTTTTCGCATCAATCACACTCATAGATCATACATTCAAAACGGACCCTCTCACTCACACTTTATAATGTTTGAGTTTTTATGAAAGACTTAGGTATTTATACTTGTTTAGAACAATAAATTTGCGTAGAAAAATAAAATTGTAATTTTTAACACTATGTAACCGGTATACAAATTTGTATTTTGCTTCCCTCTACAATTCTATCTAAGAAGACACTATCTGTGCGAACTGCACGCTGTGAAATGTCTTTAGCTATTTCCTTCTACCTAACGCCAACTTAACATTATGTATGGTAATTTGGGATACGTATCGGTAAATCCAGCGTAATAACAATTATTAAATACAAGAGCACCTTATAATAAGGTAGACTTAACTATCACAGAGAGATACTTTGATCTTCACAATGGTTTCATTATAAGTTCAAGGAGTAACTGTACGACGTAATTGTATCTATACTTGAGCTGATTTTAGAAGGAACTTGCCAAGCGACCACAAACAAACGCTCCATCGGAGCCAATTAGCGCATTCTATATGCGCGAATTAAGTTCCTTCTAAAATAAGCTCGACCATAGCTACTTGATTTGAATATAAACGCAATTGTTGAATAAAATCGTGGATAGAGAAGAAAGCATAAAATGCCGCGTGTCCATTACAATGATCATAGAAATCCCAAAATATGTGGAATTAATCATTTAAGTGCTCTAGGCACACATGCATTTGGTCAATCGGTGCATTCTTTGCGTTTGGAGGACGTATTTATCGAATAAAATTTAAGGATTTCCGCACACGACGTACGCTCAATTGAATTACAACCATAAAAGGAACAAAAAATGAATGGTAACTTACAGGAGGGTGCAAGAAGTTCGGGTAACGAATTTATCAGGATCCAGTTTGAAGTCCTGTCTTATTCAAAACCTCGAATAGCCAATGTCAAATTCATATAAGAACATATATCGGGGATTTCGAAAAACTAATTTAAATTCCCCAAGAAATTTTTAGTTCATCATATATCTCTAATGCATTGTTATACATGGTGTCCACTAATTATATGCCAAATTTGAGTGAAATCAGTAATTCGAACTTCGTACACTTCCCTCATTAGGAAACTATATAATAAAGTGTCCCAACAACCCAGGATCACCAAAGAAAATTCTAATTTCTAAAATACACATTTCGTGTTACATCACAGAATTATAATTTGTCCGAGTAAACGTATAGTTACTAGCACAGATAGAATAGAATACTAGAATATTAAATATAAAATACTGTATTTTTTCATTACTATTTAAAGCATTACATAACACTGTTTCACTTTACACATTGATATTCTGTTAAGCTTCATTAGCCTGTTTTAACAATTTTACCAATTCGACCGCAATATTCTTATGCTTATTTGCTATAACGACTTGTAGCAACGTATTCCCTTGTTCATTACGAGCATTCGTGATAACCAGAAACTCGTCTATGTTTATTGCCCGTAGCTTACTGATCATTTCAATATTACCACTTTCTGCATCGACAAACGACCCATCAACTAGTTTCAATAGTCTAGTAATATACCTGTTGTTAGATACATTAACAGGTGTCTCATTTTTGTTATTTTTTATGTTCCACAGTGCACCATGTTTCAATAAAGATTTTACAATCTCTAAAAAACCTTTTTCAGCTGCAATGTGAAGGCACGTAATGCCGCTACCAGTGGTCTTAGCATTAATAAAATTATTTAATTTTTCACGACTTACATGGTATAATATAAGATCAACCATATCATTGTAACCATTACCAACAGCAATATGTAACGCTGTATTGCCCTTACTAGTAACCTGAGTAACATCAGCACCGATTTCTAGTAACGTATTTACAGAAGTTATATTGCCACTATTAACAGCGTAATGTAGATGTACTCTACCATCATCATCCCCATTGTTAATACCTCCCCGTTTTAACACTAAATTTCGTAATAGGCTGGCGTTATCGTTTTTTTCGCTTAATCGATTATTAGCCATCATTGACAATGAGTTGATGATATTAGAAACTTTTACAGTCTCTGGATGCTCCGGTCCATAAGCATTGTTAGATATCTCAAGAATCTCGTGGTAAGCATTCAAGGCTTCATTCTGTTTTCCTTGCTTAACAAGTAACGATGCTATATCACTCTTTACTTTTATAATATTTGGATGCTCTTTCCCAAAATTAGTTTCTTCATAATCAAGTACCTCTCTAAAGAGTTTCAAAGCTTTGCCATATTTATTTTGACGTGAAAATACTAATGCTATGTTATTTTTTGTAGTCCACATCGCAGGATGATTAGGATACGCTGATTGTATCACTTCAAGACACCCGTGAAAAATTTTGGCAGCTTTCTCATTTTTACCATTATAGTAATACAACATACCGAGATTATTTTTTGTACTTAAGGTTTCAAGGTGTCCTTCTCCTAAGGTACGTGTTTGAATTTCTAGTATCTCCTGATACTCTGGAAATGCCCTTTCGTAATCTCCCAGCTCTGCGTATACCGCGGCAATGCAATTTCTTGCTTTTACTATAATAGGATGATTATCTCCGTAAGTACCTCTACCATTATTCATAATTTCCTGATAAATCGGTAAAGCATTGCTATATTTTTCTTGGTTATTAAATATAAGAGCTATGGTGAATTGTGTTTTCATGATATCGGGATGATCAAGAGTCAACATATCTTTTTGTTTACGAAGAACTTCCTCACATTTTTCTAACGCTACGTCATACTGTCCTAGCCCTCTTAGTACTTCGGCTATCTGACGACGACAAATTAGAACATCAAGATGATCTTCTCCAAGGATATTCTTCTTCCTATCATAAATTTTTTTATAAAGCTCCAAAGCATCCCTGTAGTTACCTTGTGATATATACACTCCTGCTATATCATCCTCTATACTTTCAGTAAAAGAATCATTTTTTTCTATAGTAGAATCATTATATAACTCTTGAAGAATTTGTAAACTTTCAACATAGCTACCTTGATCAAGAAGGGCACTGGCAATGCTATGTTTTGCTTTCAAAGTTTCAGAATGACTCGCTCCTAGTAAGACTGTTTTAACATTATAAATCTCCTGAAACATTGATAAGGCTTCAATGAACTTAGCATTCTTGTTAAGTATCGTAGCCATAGTGTGTTTAACTGACAATGTATCTGGATGATCTTTTCCTAACATGCCTTTTTTAGCGTCATATATTTCTTGGTAATACTTCAAAGCTGTATCATATCTACCTGGTTTAGAAAGCAGTTCAGCTATATTATTCAATACAGAAAGGGAATTAAGGTTATGTGATCCAATAATATTGTGGATGTACAAAGATTTTTCTAAAGTTTTCAAGGCTATATCGTATTTATGCTGTTCTAGTAGTGCTAGCCCCATAGTATTCATTGTTCTCCAAAGACCTTCCACAACTTCAACATTAACTTGTGATATCGTATTTAATAACTCTATTATATTTACTCCAAATAAATAGGCTTCCTCATACCTGGCACTGTTCATAAGTGCATTGCCAATATAACTTGTGAAATAAAGAAACTGTGATACCAGTTCCTCGTACTTACTTAAATAATTCCAAACAGATATCGCATGAAATACATTTTTTAAGCTCATATTATCTTCGTCAAATAGGCGTAATGCGTTTATTAAGATTTCTTTTTCTCTATTCTGCTCTTTTAAGTGCATTCTAGTCACTTTCTGTACCAGCTGATGTACATTAAGAAGTGTGTCATTTGAATTAATCATAGAATATTGTATTAGTAATTCAATAACAGATGCTAACTTCTCTATGTCACTCACTATGTTTGAAAACATTTCTGTGGGTATATGATCAGGAGCAAAATAAGATATAATATTCAATATCTCTAAAGCATCGTTACCATTTTCATTATGTTTTATCTTGTTTAATGTTATATTCCAAGTTGTAAATACTGTTTTTGTATAATCATTGTCACTAGCTTCCAGAAACTCGAAATTAAGATCTTCTATTGTTTGTTCTCTATACCTTGTTATGTAATTACTTATTTCGAATTTTGAACCTACGAGCCTCAATTTTTTATCCTGTAAGCTTATATATGCTACTGCTTGTTGCAATGCTAGGGGGAAAAAATGTAATTGCTCAGCCAAGTCTTTAATATCTTCTTTCTGTTCACCATCTTTTATGTTCAGATTTATGCTAATAAACTGCATTGCCTCTTTCTTACTGAATACGTCCAAATGTAATATTTGTACATTCTTGGACCATTTTTGATTACGAGAAGTTATTAAAACATGCAGTCCATTATATTGAGACGGCAAAACAGGTAAAAATTTATCTATACCGCGATCGAATTCATTTTGACTTTTGTATTTCTCAGCATCATCAAAAATAAAGAGGCTCCTACCACCAGAAAAGTATTTATATACATCTTCAATTATGGTTCTCATTTCCTTTTCTTCACTATTTACATTTTGTGTAGTAATCCCCAATGTATCACAAGCTAATCTGCGAAAAGATTCTATAAGAGTTTCATAACTTTCTGCATTTAACCATATAATTTTATTCTCATAGTTTTGACTGTATTGATTAATGTACATTCGAGCCAACTCACTTTTACCTACTCCCCCCAAACCATTTATTAAAACAGGCTGTGATTTTTTACTTGCATTTTTACCTCGTAGTAGTATATGTAAATGATCTAATTCCTTAGTCCTTCCACTAAATGTCTTTATAGGTTCTCTTACGTTAAACCAAATAGGAATCGCCAATCTTATTTTTTCAAAGAAACCCCTCCCATCCTTATAGGAAAGAAAACTATCTCTTTTTTTACCTTGCAACCAGTGTAATATCGTCATAAAAAACTTATCATAAACAGTTTCTGTCATAATAAAATCAAATTCCTTTCCTATTTCTTCCTTAATAATATTACCCAACTCTTCTTCGTTAGGTTGATTTACTGCAAACACAAGATGGTTTAAAAAGTCTTTTATCTTGTTATCGGAATATTTGACTGTATTTCTTAATTTGACTTTCCTATGATTCTTTAATTCCAATTTTATCAACGCAGCAATATTCTGATTAAACCTGTAACGTGTAGAGTGTTTTCCACTACTGTGTATGTCTAAAATATCATCTGCACTCTGTATCCTTTCAACTGTAACCTGTGCTCTTTCTAAGTCATCAAAATCCCAATCTAAATTAGTACAGATAGTAATGTCTTTTATTGATCCATCTTTAAATAATACTTCTTTCTTAGATTTTTGATAAGAAAAAAAGTATTTGATTAAATTAAAACTGCCATTAGTTTCTGTCAACAAATTGTGTACTGTAATTCTTTCCGATTCATTTATCTTATGCTTAGCTTGCAAGAGACGATACGCTTTTTTATTATCTTGAATGTATTCAAATACTAATTCATCAAATTTATTAGCTTCTTTAATTTCTGTACCAAGACGAAAAGAATGCTGGTGGTAGATACTGCGCCATAAGAATAGCATTAGCAACTTGAACTGGTAGATATTACTATGAACTGAATTTAATTGTATGTCTTTTATGTTTTCTATATTTGCATCAGTGTCGATATTATTGTTTGGGTGCTTAGACTCTACTTGTCTGCATACAGCGCCTGTTTCATTAACATTTTGAACTAAATTTTGTGGACCTTGTACATTACATTCAACTTCTTCTAGCACTTTTTGATCTTGTGTTTGCAATTCCAAATCTAATGATGTTTTTAATGTTTCAGACATTTTGTGTATTCGTATTTATGGATATCTATTAAAACTTTATTCCCATTCTTTTCAAATTATAATATTAATCTTTTGCTTAACAGAAGTTAAATCAATATATAGGTTGTAAAATATAGTTGCACACTATCGGTATCTCTAAAATGAATAACCACCACTTCGTTTATAAGGTGCTTGGAAATATCCTAACCAAGTTAATAACTAATTTTGTATTGTCAATACAAAAGTAGTTACTCTTCTCTTTATTTTCTGTATTGGATCCTTTACACTGAATGTTATTTGAAAGCTTTATTCACGAGTGTTATGCAACCTCGCGTTGTATTGGAATGTCTGTTTGTAAAAGGACTTTATGAACTCTTTATTTGGGTTAAAAACTAATTACTCAAGTAACTAATTATAAGTTAGGTAATTGTATAATAATATTTCTGTATGGTTTTATGAAACCTTCGATTGATTCTTAAAATGTTTCGTTTTGGTATATAGAAAACTGTGTACGAAATAAGGCAAATAATCGAAAAACTTACGAGAACTTCCGTTGCTCACAGTTACCTGCGCTTTGAACATACTACGTATGTCAACATATTTCGCCTCCTCTGACCTCTCACACATCCATATCCTTTGTATGTTCAGCACACGTTTATTAGTGTTTTCCTACGAGTGTTTACAACGATTTGTACATATAACCACTTCGTTTCGTTTAATTACGCATAGTTTTGGATGAAGAAGAAATATCTTGTAATAACACACAATACCTAGAATACACCAACTTTTATGCTTCTTATGTAGTGAATTTAAGAGAATCCTTCGGTCTAAACGTTAAAAAAAAAGACGGTTTTTATGAATTTTTTACACAAAATTAGTATCAGGAAATTAGCTGCTTAGTGCAGCACTGCCAAAATGAGATGCCGAAACGGTAACCACGATTGTACAACAATCAAAGAGGAGATATAATAAGAGACGTCACTCCGGGCGGAACCTTTGAAGTCCTTACTTGACCTTGACATTTAAATTGTTGTCTATTCGAGCGGGATATTCAAATTGGCTAAATGTACCTCACCGCAATTGGCTGATTATGTAGAATGTTTTGTCACCGCGATTCATTACAAAACGATGGGTGCCTCCATACAAGTGTCATTTGAAATAATAACTAGACTACGGATATTATGAAACAACAGTAGGGGTATATAGTTTTCGATTTTTTGATTTTCAACTGCACCATATAATGGGAGTTTGAAATAAATTAAGATGAGTCAATTAGATACATCGTAAAGTGACATGAATTAAAAATTTGAGTGTTATTTTAAATCTCTAATACTAATTAAATCTTAAATACTAATGCATGAATTATTTTTAATCACTATTAGTGCAGTTAACAAAACTATAATGGCTTATTCAAAGTAAACTGTACATAAGACAAGTAACGAGAAGTATCTAAAAATTATAAAAGTTATGCAATATATAAACTTTAATCTTGACTAAAACGCAAAAGTTTATCATCGTACGTGATATTTAAAATCGTAAAATATGAGATAGGCAAGAACCGGATTCTAACGATAGGTGAGAAGACTTACGAATCTAAAACATCCATCGACATTATAATTTTTATTTACGTACCACCGGGAGGACAATGTGTGTTCTGTTGGTATTTAGCACGGCGAGCTATGCGGCATAAGGTTCTCGGCCTTTGACCTCTGCAAGCTCATCACGGAAAATCTGTCATGGTGCCCCCTTCTTTTTCACAGAAGACCTCTTTGTAATGCACGATGGCGGAAACTATACGCCGTGGTATTTTAGACGTGTCGGCTGTGCATCATGACCGCGGCAATTGCCAATGCAATGACTTTCATTACTCCTCACGCTCGGCTCTTCCGTGATATCGACGACTCGCTGTAGTCGCCAAATCAAAGAATATAACTCCTTTCTCGAGCTTTTACTAACAGCAGCTTCAACCAAATAGAAAACTCAGATGTTTTGTGATTAAGTTATTCTTCTCAATGTTTACTCGTCAAATTAAAAAGTCTTCTTTTCTCGAGCCTTTGGAAATAATATCCGTTTCCAAGTAGAATACTGCAATATTTTATAATCTACCTTTTTCTTTTAATTCATATGCATCAAGTCAAAGAATTACTCTTTTTCTGAGTTTTAACTAATACCATCTTCAACCAAATAAAATACCTCAGTATTTTCTTTTAATGTTTATTCGTCAGATAATAGAATTACACCTTTTTCGTGCTTTTGCTAGATGCACCATCTAGATTTTCTAAACCGTTTCTCTTTTATTGTTCATGTGCCAAATTAAAAAATTATATATTCTCATTTGGAGCTTCTACAGACACCATCTTCGACAGTTGATGTCATTTTTACACTTTAAGGGAGAAACCACCCCTTTTATCAGAGCCACTCCTTTTACTTATGCGCTCATAACTCGTAAATTAAAAATGATAATGGTATCATAGGTATCATAGGTCATTGAACTCGTCATAAAAAAACTCTAATAGTCTATGGAGAAAATATGTAAGATTTCATTTGAAAAAAATTGGTCATGCGGAGCATAAGATTTTCCCCTCCTATGAACATTTTTCGTCTTAAGGAATTTCTTGTATCTCCTTTAGAATTGGAGATAATTCCATCGGTCAACTTCTAAGAATCACCCTGTATATATTATCCATTGTGCTGCGATGCTTCCTGAATCCTGTCTGTGACTCACTCAATACATTTTTCCTGTTTAAGTCATCTATTAGCCTTTCATTTATTGTAAACGTGTAGGTCTTATACGCAATGAAGACAGACATATTCTCTTATAATTGTTTGCCACATTCGTGTCTCCTTGTTTGTTTAATAAAATTATCACACGTTTCTTCCAATCCTCCGGAACATTCTTCCGGCTAAATTCTTCCAGGGGTGCATGAACTATATTCTGGAAATGGTTCTCATTTCTATTAGTCGTTTCCATTTATGAAATCTTTTTAACAATATATATACATAGTATAGAACATTATATTTAATTATTAAACAATTTAACAGCTTAATAATTTACAAATGCTTGATAAGAATTATAAATTAATCGTGTCTTCCTGTCTTTACAGTACTTCGTTACCCTTCCAACTCTCCTCCTTTATTATTTTACGTCGCAGAGCTACTAAACAAAACACACTATCGCACAAGCTATCTCTTACTCACTCAAATTAACATTTAACGAATCATAATAATTACAATTTTTCTATATTTATGTGTACCGTAACACTTTGAGATTACAAAGCCGGAATTGCAACTGAAATTAGAGTTTTTAAAAATTCGTCGAACAAATATCGTTCCGCGATACTTTGCATGACCACCGTTTCTAGGAAACGTTAAAAGCATAGATTTAATACTGTTTCACGAGCGCACCCAGTATATCAGGACGACACACCGAACACACGGGTGCACGCGCGCGCGGCAAAGTGTTGCCGTGCATAATATTATAGTTAACGATAAGAGGTACACGCATGTATGAAAACAAATAGCGCGGCACGCAAATAATCATATTTTCTTCAAAAGATTTTTACAGGGATATTCGCTCCCGACTGCAGTTTATGGAGACAGAATTCTCGCTGTTGGAATTAAAGGTTCTTTATTCGTTGTCTTCGGTGCGCAATATAACTTCTACATGGGCCTGTAAACGCAATTTGCATACTGACATCGTAAAATAATAACGAATTGCGGGTCCGTGTTAAAAGTTCTTTCTTTTGAGCAGCCTAAAGGCGAGATTCCCTATACGCGTCTGGATGCCTTTAAAGAAATTGGATTGTTGCGTATCACTGTTTACACAATAATATATTTGTCAACATGTATATCTCACCGTGAAAAAATAAGGAACATTTTCATGTATGGTAGTTTGGTTAGTAATGTTTTTTTAACCCTCTAGAATACTAATGTTTTTTCGGTATGCGCTTGTTACTAATCAAAAGTAAAATTTGCGTATATAGCCTGTAGGTAATGAGTGTAATGTATTCTTTAGTGGATTTTATTCAACATTTATTTTATGTTTTATCAGTATTTTAAAAATTTATTTCGTCTATAATTATTTTCTTTTTTATTCTTAATGTATAATTTAAATTTATTTATGTTTGACAAATTTTACTCCGCAAGAAAACAGACAAGAAAATGAAAATAGAACACCGGTAGTAGCACTGTTAGCCGGGCAAAAGGGAGGGAGTAGTGGCGCACCAGTAATTCTTGGAATTGTTAGATATGCAGGTAAATATTACGTACATTAGTATTCTAGGGTTAAAAATGATTATAGTGGCAATTAGACTTCCTTTCTTTATTATTCGAGTAGAACGTGATCTTGTGTTAATTTCTTCTTCTAACGAAACTCCTCAGATACTATTTCCAGGTAGAATAGCATAATCAACCAAGCATATTTTATGCAGTTTGTAAAATTTCTATGTGAAAGTTGTTCTGTAAATATTATTTAAATTATGTTCTGAACGTCCATCTGTAGTTTCTTATTACAGCTTGTCGAGAATACTGGGAAAAAATTTGGGTCTGTCGTCGATAGATGTCGCTAAAGATCTGGAAATACAGAATTCAAGAATTTTAAATTGTATTAAACGCTTGGAGATTTGGGTCTCGCATGGAATTATCCAAAATGAACTAACGATCGAACGAGAATTGATTCATTTCTTCTTATTCATTGTAATAGAGAGTCGTTTTGAGATAGACTGCTGGCAATAAAGGAATGAATACTGTATAATATGTAATAATATATAACGAGGACGAGTGTACCTAAATATTATGAATTTTCAAAATAAGGCACAATCGTTGATTCTGAAAGATATTACCAAAAATTAAAGAAATTAATTGGTTATTCTCTTTGTTAACAACAGAGTAATAGTTTTCTATCATGACAACTCCAAATTCCTTGTGCTCAAATAAAAAAAGTAAACGTTTGGACTTCATGATTTCAATTTGTGAGTAATTAGTCATTCACCATTGTTTCCTGCCATGGTATAATCAGATCACTATCTGTTTCGATTATTATGAAATGGGATAAATGGAAAGGGATTAAATACTCATAAAGAAATCTCTGAAAATATATAACTGAGAACCCTAGATTGTTGTGCCAGCAAACAGTCCGAAATAGTAAATATGAAATTATGCATGAATTCATTATTTATTCCAGTTAATATAAGTTATTATAAGTGATATCTGTACGTGAGAAACGTTAAAAATTTCTCAAAGACCGAATATGTACAAAAATCCTTTTTTAATAACGAAGAAAGTTATTAAAAGTTTCTTGAAGCCTCTATCGAACGAGCATTGCCTGTCTGAAAATGTATTTTTAGTAAGGCAATCCTCACTGAAAGGGTATCCGTAGATATTAAATTACGTTGCCGCTCCATTAATACCGGCAAGTAATGAAATAACATCGATCAAGATAGGCTACCGTTTGCAGCTTAACGCTTTTCCTTGGTAAAAGGTTATCGCAAATGTTTACTCCGACAAATGCCGCATTCGATCTCCGTACTACAGTTGGCAGATTATTTATAAACATATATTATAAATGGTCGATTAGAGCGGGAAGATTCTCTTGTTTACTTTCCAAAGGAAAAATTCCAGCGGTTGAGAAAACACTATTGGTTCAACGTATGATTATCTTCGTAAACAGGCGGGAATATGAATCGAGGATACTTGTTCCGTCGTTGTTATCACTATATTCGCAAGTTAAGTAAAACCCAGAGATCTGACAAGTGAGATTTGAGTTGTAACACATGCTTAACGTTATGAATGAATTTTATTAAAATTAAGTATAGGGTGGCTTGGAAAAAGGTGGCTTCTCTGAGAAAGATGTTTGATGTAAGTTGTTCTATACCTATAAACGTCGAATATTATTTATACAAAAACGCATATTTGATGAGATAAATAATATCGGAGGAAATCTGTCTAATCTTAAATATCTTAGCTGCTAGATTCAGTATCTAAGGAATAAAAGTATACATAATAATCATTTTTTAAATATCACACGTTGGCTGCGATTCTCTGTATAAAATATTAATAATATGTAAGTATATGATATATAATTTGAAGAAAATGTAACTGAAAATATTTCATTAGTTAATAATATCCAGATGATAAAGAATTATTCTTCACTTTCCTAATGAAGAAATTTTGTCGCCATTCAAGAAATTATTAACAAAACGAAATTTCACTATCCATAAATCTAAAATAATATTAGAAAAGATAAAACATAAGAAATTTTAAATCCCACTAATAATTTCGTTCAAAAATAAATGTCATAATACTCATCTTCTATAGTGTTCCACCCGAAGGAGGAAACGATTAAGTAAAATCAAACGTGTACCTACCTACTATTTAAATATTGGGTCGTGCTTTCTCTCAATATTGTCTACATTTTTGCGACAGTGTTCGAGCACGAAGGAAAATGTCGCTTACCAGTTACGTGTCTTCATGTGGGTTGAAGAAACATGGAAAAGGAGCAAAACTTTCACTATCACTGTGTCCCTGTCATTTGTAGCCGCTGCATTCTCGTCGTAGACCATACTGAATGGTTTCCTTTCTACTTCTTTCCACATATTTAAACGACTGCAAGGGTCATACGTATTATATTTATCACTGAACAATCTAGATGTCCTGTTTAAGGATATACAGTCATTCATACATTTGACAACGAAAGACTGTAAGATTCGTTGCAGCACATTATATAGTCTTAACATTTGTATTAAAATGTTACGTCCACGCGTAACGAAATAGATAAATGTATAACGAATTAAATATTTTGGAATATCACTTCTACGAAAGCAGGGAGTGTTATTGCTATTCAAATATCTTAATTGCAAAAATATCGAGTATCATTGAAAGCCTATGGGTAAAGAAATGAGAAGTGTTTAAGTATAGTCGTATTAAAAGATTGCGTTCACAGGTTAAAAGGCAAACACTTACTCTGTATGCACAAACACTTTGGTTTGCGTAAACCGAAATAAAAAAATAATTTCAATCTAATCATTAAAAAATTAAAAAATTAATTTCAATCTACGCAACTTATAAGGGATTATATGTCGTCAATAATCTACATACTTTATCCGTTGCTTAT